>CM057233.1:43864562-46697062 GCA_029891385.1 Erythroxylum novogranatense | reverse complement strand
CAGTGGTTTCGACGTGAACCTAGTACGTGAACCTAGCATAAGGTTGTTTACCAACTAGACGTCGGATGTTGTAACCGCAACGTCTCGGTTTGCAGTTGTTCTTTACTTGTAAATCTTCTTTAAGTTTTTTTTGTTTTGGTGTGTACAGATGTTTTTCGACTTTCGTTGTTGTTGTGTCAAGCTGTTGTTCTTTGCCCATTGTTATTCTTTGATCGTTGTTATTCTTGTTAACACGGACCAACTGTTGGCCTACAGCAGACTTGGATATGAGCAGATTTATCATTTTGTCATCCTGAAAAAGGATGACTCGAATAAAGAAGACGTAGTGGAGACTTCTAAAAAGAGTGCCTCAAACAAAGAAAGCGTCGTGCAGACTTGGATATGAGGAGATTTATCATAAATTGCAAAGCTGCTACTTCATCACCAGCATCCTCTTTCCTTATACATATATTTTTCTCATGTCAGAAAGGAACTCCTCTGTCAAAGCAGAGGTTTCAGGATTATCACCAGGAATCATCTACTTTAATCTGAAAATGGATGCCTGGAACAAAGAAGGCGTAGTCGAGACTTGGATATGAAAGCGATTCATTGTCGATTTCATCCATATAAGCATTACTTGTGATGCAATGGAAGATTGTAAATGCGTTGACCAAGATTTTCTTGTAGTCATTCATAATGCGTGAATCATACCTCCTTAGGTTGTGTACAGATGGCCTACAGCTTTGTAAAGTTTTAGAAGATGTAGAGCAGATTTGAATAATATAGTAACTGCACACATCGCTTCGTGCTATTTTTCAAGAATGTGACATATCGCTTTGTAAAGTTTTATGTCTTACTTTCGCTTGCTCTAACTTTTTCTGCTTTATGTCTTACTTCAGTCTGCTTTTCACTTTTCAATATCTGACTTTGATCGTTTCACTTCTATTGTCTCACTTCTATCGTCTCGCTTCTTAATTGGGAGGTGATTTGCTTTCGTCTGCTTTTCCTACCCTCTGCTTTTGGATAACTTTCTTCTAGATGAAACATCATATGAGCAGATTTATCATATTGCCATTTCAAGAATTGTAATATTAGATAGCATAATATGGTAACTGCACATATCGCTTCGTGCTATTTTTCAACGTCTTTATTTCCTCGTCTTACTTCGACATCGTCTTAGTTTCGCTTTGTCTAACTTTTATCGTGCTACTTTGGTTGTGTTACTTTCGTCTTCTTTTCAACTCTGTCTGTTTTTCTACTTTCGTCTATTTTTTAGCTTGCGTCTGCTTTTGCTTTCGTCTGCTTTTCGACTTCCGTCTGTTTTTCTTCTTTCGTCTGCTTTTCAATGTCTTACTTTGATCGTTTCACTTCTTTGAAAGTTAAGATTAAGAGTAAAGATGAAGTGAAAGTGAGATGATAACAATTGATCTTTCTTGTACTCGTTCATAATGCGTGAATAAGTTTTTGGGTAACACTTTGAAGTCTCTTTGTCTATAAGATACCTTTTAGGTTGTATATGATGGCCTCTGACTTTGTAAATTTTTTGAAGACGTTGTGCAGATTTGGATATGAGGAGATTTATCATCTTGCGATTTCAAGAATAGTAATATTAGATAGCATAATATGGTAACTGCACATATCGCTTCGTGCTATTTTTCAGCGTTTTATTTTGATCGTCTTACTTGTTAAGTCAAATGACTTTACATATATGATTTTGATGAATAATGAGGCGAAGTTGAAAAGACGTATCGAAGAAGAAAAAATGATTTGAGTTGAGAAAGTAGACGAAGTTAAAAATAGATGGAGTTGAAAAATTAGACGAAGTTATAAATATAGACGGAGTTGAAAAAGTAGACGAAGTTAAAAATATAAACGGAGTTGAAAAAGTAGACAAAGTTAACAATACAGACGGAGAATACAAAAGTCAGACGAAGACATAAAGACAGAGGAAAAGCAAACGATACGAACAAAAACAGACGAAGCATAAAAGCAGACGAATCAGAAAAGCAGATGGAAGTTCAATTTCCTTGTGAGAGAAGTAACGAGCTGTCACGAACTACATCAAATTTGCTATAAAACATAATGGACACTGGAGTAGGAAACTCGAATGCTTAATAGAATTAATCCTGATATTAGGAATATAATGGAGTGATGCCGCACTTCGGGATTTCTGTACTTCCATGTTCATCTAAATTGAACTTGAACAAGGCTACATCCCCAAACGAATAATCATGGCCATCTATCCACTTCTGCATTTAAATCTATCTCCTATATTTTGGACACATCCAACCTTATGCTTTCCGCTGCTTCCGCTCCCTAACAAATAACAATAAAATATTTCTTTTTAGTAAAAAAGAAAGTTAAAATGATTTTCGAATTTATATTATAATAATTGAAGGTATGTTTAAAATATCCTTATTTGAAAACCATAAGTTCAAAGTTTTGCAATATATATTTTTCTTAAGATAATATCAACACACAACTTTAAATTCTCATATAGAAAGTAAGTGACTAATTTTACCTTGTCCTCTGCAAGTACTTTAAAGACATCTTTTGGATCCCATAATCTACTACGTGTATTGGGATATCTAGATTCTTGACGTACAACTTCGTTTCCCATTTCTTCCATTAAGTCATGCATTTCTAATGTGTTTTCAGAAATGGACAGTTTGTTGAAACAGAGTATCAATGGGTGGACATCTTCGCTAAACCATTAAGTGAAGAACAGTTCAGGGAAATCAGAAGAAATCTCAACATGGTTAAATATATCATAAAATCAAAACCAAAGGCCAATATTTTTAGGACAATAAATTCATATTTACGTGAACTTGAAAAGGCATTTAAATGTGACAAGTAGACGAAAGAAGAAAAACATACGCAAGTTGAAAAGCAGACGAAAGCAAAAGCAAACGGAAGCAAAAGCAAAAGACAGAACTTAACTAAATAACTGCTTGTTTCAAGGTTCAAGAAGCAAGATTGAAGAAGCAGTTGAACAGGAAGGTTATAAATAAGAGTCAAAGTCAACATATTATTTATGCTTTCGCATTCTCCGTCTGTTTGTCTACTTCGTCTGTTTTTCTACTTCGTCTGTTTTTGTTCGTCTATTATTCATTAAAATCATATATGTGAAGTCTTTTTGACTTAACATGCTTTTCAATAGGTTCCGTTTGTTTTTCTTCATCTTTTTTTCATCGTCTGCTTTTTCATCATTATTTGTACTTCATCAAAATCATTGATGTCGAGTCGTTTTGACTTAACAATCTCGTCCTTTTTAACTGCATAGATTTTTTCTGTCACGTAGATTGAGTTTTCAATTAATAGGTACAATCTTCTAGCCGCTATAATAATGTCAAACACTGCCAATAGCGTATTGCAGAAGTAGACCAGAACAGAGATTGACGTTTCAATTCATACGTGATAGACTTCTGGACACCGTCATAATTATTTATTTGTGGCAAGGAAAGACACGGTAACCCCCAAAATGTATGAATCACTTTGACATCTGTTTTTCTTGTATCCAATAATCTTCTAACTGCTATGATAATGTCGATTCCTGCCAAATGCCAATAACGTATTCCAGAAGTAAGCAAACATGAGGAGTGCAAAGAGAAGAAGAGGACCAGAACAGAGATTGACGTTTCAATTCATAGGTGATAGATTTCTCACGTGTTACTCCTGACAGGTTGACCTTCTACAATTATTTTCTGTTTTTAGCAAGAAGAAGACGACCAGAACAGAGATTGCTTGAATCTTGAAAGAACCGGTTATTCAATTGAGTTTTGTAACTAACTCAAACTGATTCTTAATTCACACGTGGTTTGCTTTCGTCTGCTTTTCATCGTCTGCTTTTACTCCTGTCTACTTTTGCACAACTTTTGTCTGTTTTTTCTTTCGTCTGCTTTTGCTTTCGTCTGCTTTTGCTTCCGTCTGCTTTTGCTTTCGTCTGCTTTTGCTTCCGTCTGCTTTTGCTTCCGTCTGCTTACTTTCGTCTTCTTTTCATCGTCTCCTTTTTCATCATTATTTGTACTTCATCAAAATCATTTATGTAAAGTCATTTTGACTTAACAATCTCCTCCTTTTTAACTACACTGATTTCTTCTGTCAGGTAGATTGACGTTTCAATTAATAGGTATAATGTCAAACACTGCCAATAGCGTATTGCAGAAGTAAACACCAGAACAGAGATTGACGTTTTAATTCATAGGTGAGACCGTCGTAATTTTTTACTTGTGGCAAGGAAAGACACGCTAACCTCCAAAATGTATGAACCAGACATTCAGACCTGTTTTTCTTGTATGGAATAATCTTCTAATTGGTATAATAATGTCGATTCCTGCCAAAAACGTATTGAAGAAGTAAGCAAACATGAACAAAATTAGAGAAGAAGAGCACCAGAGTAGAGATCGACGTTTCAATTCATAGGTGATAAAATTATTATACACGTGCTACCTGGACAGGTTGACCTTCTATAATTATTTTCTCTTCTTTGGAAATTACTATCATTGTTTGCCTTTACTCTTCTTCCTGACAGGTTCACCTTCTACAATCATTTCCTCTTCTTCCGAAGCTTGCCTTCTTCCATCCGTTTATGAATCAATCATTCAAAGGCCATTTCTTTGGCATCAAAATAACTTACAAGGAAATTTGATCTCTCGCACGCACTCCACTGACACCTTTATATTCTAACTTCTTACCTGTTCTCCTACCTTAACCCTTAAAGCAAATCTACCCCAACCGCTGAAACATTTTCTCCACCCAAACTTTACTTCTCTCAACTACCCTCTTCTTTTAGTTATCAAATTCTCCGTTCTAGATTCTGACTGCATTTATACTTCATTTTTGTAAGGTCCCGTGCTTATTCTCTGCTGCATTCTTCCAGTACTAAGGTATATATGCGTAGGTTAAATAAATTTACTGTAAAAATTTAGCTATTGTTATTTATTAACCTTAATAGAACATATTCTCCTTTCTACGTTCTGATTGCATGTATACTCCATTTTTTATAGGTCCCCTACTTATTCTCTGTTGCATTCTTCGTGTAGTAAGGTATGTGTAGTTAAATGAAATAATTTTTTATAAATTCGCTATAGTTATTTAAATGGTTTATAATCATGTTTGTTCGACATATTGTTTGTTAGATCATAAACAAAAAAAATTTACATGTTTATTGTGATACGATTTATAATATATATTCAATTTTATTGTTTCTATATATATATCGATATAGCTATATAGATATATATTGATATATATATGTATATATACATATATATATCAATGTATGTAGGCCTGTATATATATATCTGATAATTCATTTTTACCGAACATCATGAATGGATAGATCAAAGACGTTCATATTATGTCGATTCCTCAGGTATCTACATATGGATAGAAATGCTAAAAGACGTCAAAAATATGCTTAAATGCCAAATGAGAAAAAACAAGAATTGTTGTGATGACGTAGAGAAAATCGAGCTGCAAAAAACACAACTTCCACTTCATCTAGACTTCAGCAAAGAATTACTCCTCAGCAGAAGGATTCTTTCATTAATATCGAACCTTCCACCAGTCAACTTCCGAGTCATGAACCCTCTTATCATCAAATACGTGACCGATGTATTGATATCCATGCTGATCACATAAATGAAGGTACCTTTTTTTCACTATATTGAAACTATTTCCAACCTAACTAGTCCACATAATGATAATGTACTTTTTATACGTTTCAAGGGATAAATCATCGCACATTTCCTTCAACATTAACATCCTTGCAGAATTTACCAGTTGAACCTGAACAGCTCCATTCTGTTCCAGATTGTCAATATTGTAACGCAAAACGATTTTACCTTGAACCTCCATCGTTTTGTTGCTTGTCCAGACAAATTTCTATTATTGCTCCTCAGATGCCTTATGCTTTAATGTCTTTGTTTCTAAATAGCGACGAAGAATTCGAACATTTCAGAAAGAATGTTCGTACATACAATAACAATGTAGCTTTCACTTCCTATGGAGCCAGATATGATCGTGACCTGACAAAAAACACAATGGGAGTTTATACATTCCGTGTTCAAGGACAAGTTTACCATTTCTTTGACAGTTTAGTGCCGACAAGCAATAAAGTATCTGGAATCCAACTTTATTTCTTTGATACCGATGAAGAACTACAACAAAGGGTCAGGAGTTCTGATAAACTTCGTGAAAGTACATTGAAGCTCATTATGACAATTCTTGAAGATAACCCTTAAGCTAGGTTCTTTCGCCGTCTTAAAGATATTCCTTCCCTTGAAAATCACGAAATTGTTTTGAGATGTTATCCAGGTCTTGATCAGTGCGTTTACAATCTTCCTACTGCATCACAAGTAGCTACTATATGGACTGAAACTGATGATGAACAGCATGATAAATCTCCTCATATCCAAGTCTACAAATACTCAGTCCGAGCTATAGAATTCAATCTTATTATGCATGCTACGACCCGCTCAATACCCACTTGCTTCCACGGGTGAATCAAGATGGCATCCTCGCATTAAGCGGTTAAATTCACAAACAAATGTAACCAATGGTTTCGATCAAATAAGCGGTGCTCCTTTATGCACTTTTTATCAAGCGGCTGAATTATTTGCTCTCGAAAACATAGGTTAGTTGTGCCTTATTCCTTGGTTCCCAAATATTATCTAATTGGGAAAACTAATTTATCATTTTTTCTTACTATTACTAATTACTCAAGAAGTTTAACTCCAAACATGGCGTAGTATCTACCGTAGAGTATTATCGCTATCGACTTCAAATGAGAAGTTATGATGAATCCATGCTTATCCACGATTTTAAGACTACTACAACAATTCGTTGTTGGTTTTAATATAAAGATTGAAACATCACGGCTTGAATTCCATAGGAACAAATGTAATCTAAATACGATCGAAATTTTGTGGTGTTTTAGATAGCGTTAATATTGGTCAAATTGAAGCTTCTACAATTAGCCGTGAGTTGTCCTCCCAAACTTCATTTATTGGCGGCCGAGGGACATGAACGACGTTATCTCGATGCAATGGCTCTAGTGCAAAATATGGCAAACCAGATATTTTTCTCACTATGACTTGCAACCCTATGTGGAAGGAAATACAAGAGAATCTTAAATTCCACGAAAAAGCACAAGATGTAGAGATTTATTGTCCAGAGTGTTCAGGGCGAAATTTGAAATTCTGAAAAATGAGTTGATCAAAAAAGGAATATTCGGAGATGTTGTCGCATTTGTTTACGTAATTGAATTTCAAAAGCATGGATTCCCTCATGCTAACTTGCTTCTAATACTTCAACCACAATTTAAGTTGTTGAATCCAGATTCCTATGATCAAATCATATCAACTGAAATACCTAATCCTGATCACAATTCCAGATTATATTCTATTGTCAGTAAGCACATGATCCACGGTCCTTGTGGTTTTATGAACAAACAGTGCCCTTGCATGAGAAATGGTGTATGAAAAAGCCATTACCCCAAGGATTTTAGTCCTTTCACTGTCCATGGCGAAGACAGTTATCCGTGCTATAGACGTAGAGATAATGGAAGAAAAGTTAAAATATCCAGACACGAGGTTGATAATAGATGGGTGGTTCCTCATAACCCGTACCTTCTAATATTGCTTGACTGCCACATTAATGTTGAAATATGTTCCACTGTGAAGCTTGTTAAATATTTATACAAATATGTATTTAAGGGCCACGACCTTGTGAACTTTAGCGTCAACGACCAAGAAACCAGGTCTGATATTGACGAAATCACTAACTTCCAAGAAGGCCGTTGGATTTCACCCCCCGAAGCTTTATGGCGCATGTATGAATTCCGCCTCGCAGAGATTAATCCATCCATCTATATACTCCAAGTTCACCTTCCATATCAACAATCTGTTTCCTTCGCAAAAGATGCTAATTTGTCTTATTTATTGAGGAATATTGACTTCTCCAAAACAATGTTGACGGAATTTTTTAGGACCAATTCAACAAATCAAAAGGCTGCAGAAATGAAATGTCTGTATGCGGATTTCCCCCAACATTTTGTTTGGAATCAAAAAACAAGGACGTGGTCAGAAAGAAAGCGGAGAAAAGTCATAGGACGATTAGATACTGTTGATCCTCGAGAAGGAGAAAGGTATTACTTGAGATTATTGCTCGCAAATGTTAGAGGACCAACATCGTTTGACAACTTGTTAACTGTTGATGGTGAAAAGCTGAACTGTTTCAGGGATGCTGCACTGCAATTAGGATTGCTAGCATCTGAATCTTACATACAACAAACACTTGACGAAGCTGTCATATTTCAAATGCCAACATCCCTCAGATTGTTATTTGCTACACTCTTGTTCTATTGTTCACCGACAAATCCTAGGGAACTCTAGGAAACTTTCACAGGCCACCTCTGTTCTGACTACCTATATGCTTATTCTTCCTCTAATACGTATACATCTGATGATATTACAAAAATGGCTCTTCAAGATATCAATAAATCTCTTGAACAAATGGGAAAAAGCTTAATGATTATCATTTCATCGAACATGAATTTCAGATCGACATCTTGCCAGAGCAGACTAAGGAGGTAGAAAGTGAGATGAATATAGAGATTGATGAACAAGAACTCTTATTACAATCAAAACTAAACAGCCAGTAAAAGCACATATTTGATTTAATAATGAATTCAGTTCTCACTTCAACGATCGCAGTTATTTTATCGATGGTCCCGGGAACAGTAAAACTTTCTTATATCGAGCTCTTCTTGCAAATTTACGATCACAAGGACATATTGCAATCGCGATCGCGACATCTAGCTTTCTTTGCGCCAATTCTTCCAGCGGTAGGATGCTCACTCAAGATTTAAAATCTCGCTTGATTTATCAAAGCAAAAAGTTTGTCAGTTGAGCAAACAGAGCAGTGTTGCAAAATTGATATTTGAATCCAGCCTTATTTTATGGGACAAGGCTTCCATGGCAAAACGAGAAGCCATCGAAGCATTTCACAGCTTACTTCAAGATATAATGAACTCTGATCAGCCTTTTGGAGGTAAAATTGTTGTATTTGGTGGCGACTTTCACCAAACATTGCCAGTTATTCACCAAGCGACGAAACAACAACTCATTGATTCAAGTCTTCTAAATTCACATCTCTGGGGCCACATCTCTAAATTTTGTTTAACGACAAATATGAGAGCTATCTCAAATCCAAATTTTTGTGATTTCTTACTGCGGGTTGGAGAAGGCACTGAACCAATGGATGAACAAGATCAAATATGTTTACCAAATGAACTCATTATTCCTTACGACAACAAGGATCAATATGTTAATAGGTCACTTCTTTTTTCATTAAACAACATACTAACCTTTTTTCCCATTACGATTATACTTTCCTAATATACAATTATCCTCACTAGGTTATTGGAAAACGTCTTCCCTAACCTAAGCTTATATTCATCCGACCCATATCAGATGATAAACAGATGCATGCTATGTCCAAGAAATAGTTGTGTTGATGAAATTAATGACATCATGATTCAAAATTAACAGGAGATTTGCATTCATATGTGAGTTTTGACAAGACGGTTGATCGCAGACATCAAGCTGATTATCAAGATTTTCTCAATTCTTTGAACCCTAAAGGCCTACCTCCTCATAAGCTTTTGCTGAAAGAAGGCTCTCCAATTATGCTTCTGAGAAATTTAAATCCAACGGAAGGATTATGCAATGGAACAAGGTTGATATGCAGACAACTAAAAGATCATACAATTTCAGCTGAAATTGTTTTTGGACCTCACAAAGGAAAAAACATTTTTATACCTAAGATTCCCTTGCAATCTCCGGAGAATGAAAAAAATGGAATTCCTTTCATCATAACACAATTTCCAATTCGTCTGTGTTTTGCAATGACTATAAACAAATCCCAAGGTCAAACACTTGATCATGTTGGAATTTATCTCCGTCAACCTGTATTCTCACATGGATGCGATTATATGTAGCTCTCAGTCGAGGCGCGAACTCTGAATCGATTAAAGTTCTTATTATTCCTGGAACTTTTCAATCTTCAGACTTCGATAAAAAGACAAGGAATATTGTTTTCCGTGAAATTTTTCAATTAGTCAAATTATAAAACATCAAATTTCCTTTAAGGTATATTATTTGTTTGTTTTCTCAGTTCACATAATTCGATTTTATACGCATAATTATTTGTCTTGGCTTGACCATCCAACATTTTCTTTCAGCATGGATAATCGTTTATTGATGAAGAATATTTTCCTTGGAGCGCAATCATGGTCTTGTCAAGTGATAGTCCAAGAAAAACAACAGGTCGTTGCTTCGGTTAATTCACCGACTAAAAGACAAAAGTTTGTCTTCTGCGATTCTGAGGTATATCAATTACACTTTCTTCCTTTTACATTTTATCAGCTTACCTATCGATAATTCCTTCATAATTAACGTGGATCGCAAGTTGAGGGTATCATATTCAACAATGATATCTAAAGAATTGGGGACATCTTACGGTACCGTGTCGAATATATCATTTCTAATGCAATTGTCAAATCAATTCCCCTCAAGATCAAACTAAAATTTGAAGATACAAGTGGATTCTCACAAGTCGCACGGTCATCGAACTTGTCACACAAGACGATGCAATCATCCCTCTGATTTTCAACTTCACACCTTTCCAAAGTCTTATGGATTATGTGGACGACAAGCAAAAATCTGTTGGTTAGATGCTTAATACATTTGTTCATACAATCTTACAAAACTTTTCCGTTAGTGATTACATTAATCTTTAACACATGATAGATATTATAGCCGTAAATCGTTGAAGTGTTGGAAAAAAAAGATGTCATGAGAGACGGAAAAGCTTTAACTGTCCAAAAATTTGTTATCATGAATAAAGAATAATTCTCACTCTGTATCTTTGTTACTATTTTGCGTCAGAGATAAACAAATTTAACATCTTCTCGTAATATCTTTTTTTTAGGCAATAAACAGTCATACTATCGCTTTGGAATTGTTTTGTTGAGAACGAGGGCCAGAAGATTATGGAATCACTTCACTCTCATCCAGTTATTATTTGCACAAAGCTCAAAGTCAATTTCTTTAACGGTATTTTTTCCTTCCTCATAATAACACATCTTACTCTGTCCCTTTTCATTCTATCTCAAAAAATGATTTTGAAATGTTAGCTATTGCATTGTCAACGTGGTTCGACTCAGCCATCCTCGTTGACCCACCCATACAAGAAGTTGCCGATCTCAAAAATTGGTAATCCATTATGTTACGTACAACCTTTCTAACATTTTGTTACAAATTATATACTGAATTTTAAAATTTCTTTATTTTGTCACCTATATAATTATTATGTTACAGGCACAACGAAATAACAAATACATCAAAACCTTGTCGATGGAAAATCTTACTTTAGATATAATCCTCGATATCTTCCGGATCTCACCGTAATATCACCAAGATCATGTCTCTAGATTCTACCCTAAGGTAATCGTGATCTGCATATTCCAAAGGACATATTGAATTTGAAACTTCTTCCTCCGAACATTCTTATCGACTCTTCCTTAGATATCATGGATTGAAGCCAAAATTTCCTTTCAAAGACATTTTGCAAAATTTTGGTATATGGCATGCAACAAATGCTTCCGGTCTATAGTCACGATCTGGAGTTCTCTTCACTTGTAATCATCAGAGAAAACGGACAGCAGAGCCAAGGTTTCTGCCTTCTATTTGCAATCTTCCATTTCTTGCTTATTCCTTCCGTGTCCATTCCATAATTTTCGCATCACTTTTTTGCTTCCATGTCACCTGCACTACTTTTTTGCCCATGCTCCTCCTTTTTGACTATTCTGACTTTATTGAACAGATGCCGATATGACATGGATTTGACCAATGAAACCGGAACTATAACGGTTTCCATTTTCGGCGACCTCGCTGAGAAACTATTAAACTTAACCGTCGTTGAAGCTATGAAATATTACAATGAGGTTATATTTTCCCTTCGTTCTTTCATCTACATTTCCAGTTTAATCAGCCCCAAATATCTTCATCTACTTATTCCACTGACAATGGACATTTTTTGTTTTCCATTATAAGAACATGGATCTCCCATTGGAGAAACTGTACGCACAATTAAAAAGCGATACCTTTCTTCTCCACGTGAAGCCAGCAAACACTCAGTCTTCAGATGGGGTGCAACGATTTAGTGTTGTTTACTGCCAAAAAATTGATGCTCATGAACCACAACAGACTTCACTTTCACCCCTCTCAGGTGCTTTTTATTCTTACTTCATCTTGATTTTATCTATAACATCATCTTTAATTATTTCTATATGTGCCATTTACTTTGAATTCATCTCCCCTTATATCGCTTGCTTAATATATATTGATTTACGATATTTTCGTAAAAAAAATCTGAATCTTCTTCATCACCTAAACAATGTCTCAAAAAGATTCTCCGATGTCAATACCACTTGCCGTCACAAATGGATAAGTCGATCGTAAGCAACGAATGTACGCCTACAATCGACGCATAATCTACTACAGATACTCGTCGAATAGGAAAACACCTGATTCTCATAACTTTCGACTTGTTTTTATAACTTTCGTCTCTAACTGGTTCTTGATTCTTTCTTTTTGAATCTTGAAAGAAACGGTTATTCAATTGAGGTCTGTAGCTAACTCAAACTGATTCTTGCATGTGCTTCCGTGTGCTTTGTCAACTTGATTTGTGTTGTTAATTTCGTCTATGTTGTTAACTTCGTCTGTGTTGTTAACTTCGTCTGTGTTGTCAACTTCGTCTGTGTTGTCAACTTCATCTGTATTGTTAACTTCATCTGTGTTGTTAACTTCGTCTGTGTTGTCAACTTCGTCTGTGTTGTCAACTTCGTCTGTGTTTGTATCTCTTCGCATATTTCGTCTGCTTTTCTGACTTCGTCTACTTTTCAACTTTGTCTGTTTTTCTGACTTTGTCTATTTTTTCAACTTCGTCTATTTTTCAAATCCGTCTGTTTTTTTCTTGCATGGCTAAAATCCAAGCTTCGTCCTCCTTCAAAGGTCTCTCCAATAATTAACTCTTCTGGATGAGAACTCCTATACTTGCAATCTTTTTTCAATCCACTGGTTTGTGGAATATCCTCAACCTTATCAACTTTAATTTTTTATTATGCGACTATATATCTTCCCTAAACTTTGAAACCTTTCTCCTCTTAACTTCGATCAAACAATTCCTACCCTCTTATTTTGTCTTCTTCATCTTTAACCTAAATACATCACATCCTTCATTGCAAGAAGATAACAACAATCAAACTTACGTCTTCTATTTTAACCAGCAAAGAACAACCTTTCAGTATGAAGACTGTAAAATGTTTTGTTATTGATTAAGTTTGTTATTAATTAAGGGTTAGAAGAATATAAGGTAATAATAATTAATATGAAGGGTGAAAAAAATTTTATTGATTATATAGTTAAGGAGATTAACTCTTTATAATGAGTCAAAAATATTAATTAATTGTTATTTAAGCATAACTAAAAAGGATTAATTGTTTAATTTAATTGCTTATATTATTATATAATTTTAATGTATAAATCAAAATGAAAAATTAAAAATGTGTAATTCAATTATTAAAAAATTTACTAATTTGTGAGCCTCTTGTGTCTCTATAACCAAGATTCTTTCACACTTAGCCTCTGTAGTCTATCTGCATTACTTTCTCTCGTAAAAGTATTTAAACGCTTATTACAAGAAAATAGCTCTCGCTAAATTTGCACTTAATGCTTTACGATCACTTTTTCTCACGTTGTCTAACTTTGCAATCTTCGACTTGACTTGTATTTATAGCCTTCGCTCCAATCGCTTTTGATTCTTGTTTCTTGAATCTTTAAAGAAACAGTTAATCATTGAGTTACAGAACTAACTCGAACTTACTCATGCGTTTGCTTCGATTCTTCTTTTCAAGGCATTATATACGCGCCTTCGTCTGCTTTTACTATTTGCATCTGCGCTCGCTTTACTATTCGCGTCAGGTTGCGCTTTGTGTTCGTGCTCGCTTTGCTTAGCATCTATTTTGTGTCTGCGTCTTCTTTGCTTAGCGTTTGTTTTGTGTCTGCGTCTGCTTTGCTTAGCGTCTACATCTGCTTTGTGTCTGCATCTGCTTTGCTTAGCGTCTGCTTTGCTTAGAGTCTACATCTGCTTTGTTTTGCGTCTGCATCTGCTTTGTGTCTGCGTCCGCTTGACTTTGTCCGTGTTCTTTTTTGTTTGTTCTTTTTGTTATTCATCAAAATCATATCTAAGTAAAGTCATTTGTACTTAACAATCTCCCCTTTTGATGATAACAAATTATATACAAAAGAAAACAAAATTACAAAGTTTCAAGAAAACAAAACTTATCTTCGTAACTTCTTCTTTGACTTCTTCCTTTCTTCGTGCCTTGATCCGACAGATAATCTAGTGGAAAGTCTTCAACACTGGCGAAAAATGACAAACAATCAAGGTGTCAAGATTTTCCACAAAATTATCTCATTCAAAGATAACAACATTGTTCATCGTAATATGGACTAACGATTCAGATTTTTCCACTTCAACTTATTTTGCTTCTTTGAACTTCCTCTTGTTCTTCTTTATTTAAAGCGCTTCACTTGATGTCATTTTCAACTCGCATTAAATTTCAGCTACCAATTCCATAATCCTTCTTGAGTATACAAATTGACTAATCCTTCTTGGAAAACATGCGATTTCCAATCGCTCTTACTTCGACTCTTGCTTCCTCTTTTTCTCTACACATGTATACTATTTTTAACGTATCTCAAGCCAAATCGTTTCTGTTTCACTTTATCATCTTGCAGTATTGCCCCTCATTTAATACAGTGGAACTCTTCAACTTTAATTTTTTATTACGCGACTATATATCTTCCCTAAACTTTGAAACCTTTCTCCTCGTAACTTCGATCAAACAATTCCTACCCTCTTCTTTTGTCTTCTTCTTCTTTAACCTAAATACATCGCATCCTTCATTGCAAGAAGATAACAACAATCAAACTTACGTCTTCTATTTCAACCAGCAAAGAACAACCTTTCAGTTCAGTAAGCTATGAAGTGAATCACACGTTAATACAATACTTAGAAAACGATATTAGAATGGAAGAGAAGGGAGGATTGAATTGTGTATTCCCCTTTTTTATGATTCTTTTGAAACTGTGTGTTAGAAGTTAAATTCTTTACAGAATTTTTGTTAGATTCTGATTGATCAAAACTTTTGAATACTTTGTTTACTTAACTAGGTAGTAATAAAACTTGAATCTAAAGCAGTAGATAGAGAGTGAGAGTGGTTGACACTTCATAAATTTGATTAATTTTATTGAATAATAGAAAATTAAATATGTAAGGCAAATTTTATAAAGAATAATTAAATATATTATATTGAAAATATTAAAGGTATAATATGAAGATCAGAAATGTTTTGTTATTGATTAAGTTTGTTATTAATTAAGGGTTAGAAGAATATAAGGTAATAATAATTAATATGAAGGGTGAAAAAAATTATTGATTATATAGTTAAGGAGATTAACTCTTTATAATGAGTCGAAAATATTAATTAATTGTTATTTAAGCATAACTAAAAAGGATTAATTGTTTAATTTAATTGCTTATATTATTATATAATTTTAATGTATAAATCAAAATGAAAAATTAAAATGTGTAATTAAATTATTAAAAATTTTACTAATTTGTGAGCCTCTTCGTGTCTCTACAACCAAGATTCTTTCACACTTAGCCTCTGTATCTATCTCATACTACTTTCTCTCAGAAAAGTATTTAAACGCTTGTTACAGTAAAATAGCTCTCAGCTAAATTTGCACTTAATGCTTTTACGATCACTTTTTCTCACGTTGTCTAACTTTGCAATCTTCGACTTCGACTTGTATTTATAGCCTTCGTCTCCAACTGCTTCTTGATTCTTGTTTCTTGAATCTTTAAAGAAACAGTTAATCAATTGAGTTCTGTAACTAACTCGAACTTACTCTTGCGTTTGCTTCTTGATTCTTCTTCTGCGTCATTATCTGCGTCTTCTGCTTTTACTATTTGCATTTAAATACGCTTTACTATTCAGCGTCTGCGTCTGCTTTGCTTAGCGCCCTGCTTTTGTGTCTGCGTCGCTTTGCTTAGCGTCTGCGTTTGCTTTGTTTAGCGTCCCGGGTGCGCTTTGTTCTGCGTCGCTTGACTTCGCTCGTGTTCTTTTTGTTTGTTCTTTTGTTATTCATCAAAATCATATCTAAGTAAAGTCATTTGCACTTAACAATCTCCCTTTTTGATGATAACAAATTATATACAAAAGAAAACAAAATTACAAAGTTTTGAAGAAAACAAAAACTTATCTTTACAACTTCTTCTTTGACTTCTTCCTTTCTTCGCCCCGCTTCACCACACCTTCTTTTTGAACACCTCTTCTTTTCTCGCTCATTCTCTTCTCCCCTTGTTCATTCTCTTCTTTTTTGCTCTTATTCTCCCCCTATTTGTTATAATAAAAAATGATTAACGATGGTGGCTCTTTAGCAGTTCTATCATCATCTTCTTCAGATCATTCATCGTCTCCTTGATCTCATTGACTTCACCACGTAATCACCGAGTTCATCTGGTCGGTCAATCTACGAGGAGGCTTGATCAACATCTCGCCGAGGAGGAGTGAATGGGATCAAGTAGTATAAGTATCTGACGTCGGAATGTATTCTTCATTTATCACAATCATTGGTGGACGAATAAATGTTTCAGCTTCAGGAAGATCTAAGTCAAATGGAGCAGGCAACATCAGCAACTGTCTTCCTTGCAGAGGTAATGCATCTACTTGAATAGACAGTGTATTAGACATAGGTCTAATACGCAGAACTGTCTGAACAAGGAACTCAATAAATGTCCCTGTTATTACTCTTCCCCATCGACGGTCTTCCTTCTTGTCAAGATAAATTGTAGCTCGCTTCATCTTTATTCTGTGTAGAAGCGCATGCCTCATCAATTTTTTGCACTTTTTCTGCTATTTGATCTGCGCACAAATCATCACTAGCTTCTTCCTCAGGAAATAATTTTTACTTTCCCTTAGTCAAATCCAGAGGATATCTTGGCTGGATATCTGGTGCAACCTTTATTGTCGTGTTTTCAGTGATCGAAAAAATAGTACACGGTTTGCAGGGACGTTTTGAAGGGTATGGCTTAGTAGCAGCATCCCACAAAGCATCGTAGAAGATCTTTTCATCTTCTTTTAGTAATTCCCATGTGTTACTATTAATCAACATAGGTCGTACCACAGCCACTATCTTCTTTACTGGTTGACTACAGATTGCAATATAGTTCTCCTTCCGTAACAACTTCCACCATTTCGATCTTCACTTGCTTTCTCAAAACTTATTATAGTTGTATACCATCAGACAAGGTTCATCACTATGTGAGTCTGATTTTGCCGCTGCCTCTAGTTGTGCTTCACTAGGATTCTCCTGAACTAGGCTTTACTCCACTGGTTCCTCCTGTTGAGCAATGGGGTTTCTAACGTGCTCGCTTTCGCTTTTTTCTATTCGAGCAAAGATCAACGTTTTCTTTCTCTCGACTAACTTCCCCAACAGTTGACACGATCTTCTTCTGACTAATCTTCTTAGTCTTTTCTTCTGCTTCAATCAGTCTTGAAGATTTCTGCACTCGAGATTTTCCTCTCTCAGATTCTGATTTTCTTTTCTTCTCAGTCTCTTTGGCTTCTCTGGCTGTATCCTCTTCCAGAATAGAGACTAAAGATCTTGTTTCTCTGGGTTCACGAGATTGAGAGGATTGTTCGCCACTCTGGTCTCTGGCATTCTTTTCTTCTTGTTGCCTTAGAGTCCGAATCCTCGGTGATCTCTTTGCCTTCTTTCTAATTTCACTTAAAAGACTTTCTCCTTGTCTTTTTGGCGCACCTTCTTCTGTTTCAATTCCAGAACTCGCCTGTTTTATTAGCGGTCTTCCAATCATTCTTCTTAATTCATCCGCAGGCGATCTCGTACTCACTTGAGGTCCAGAACTTAAAGCGGAAATCATCTTCAAAACACGCTCCCCCTCATTCCTAGTTCTCCTTGAAGAGTCGGCATGTTCTTTGATTACAGTCCTTAGACCCATTCGCCGTAATATGATTGAATCAATCTTACTCTTCACAGGTACAATCCTTCTATGTCCTTGATGTAGGAGGACTCCGAATTCCTTAAAAATCCTTGTAAGCAACATATCGTAAGCATAGCTATTTGTATCCTTCATCCCCTTAATCATGTAGTGAAAGATTAAGAAGGGTAAGTCGATGGGATTGCGATTTAGCAGGTAAAACAAGCATTGTTCATCCAACGTAGTCACCAAATGCCTTGAACCTGCTCTAGGTAAAATGCAATTAAACAGAATTGAATGGAGAATCCTCGCCTTCGAAACCAAACTAGAGGTCTTCCTCTCCCATGGATCATTGGCTCCATATAATTGTCTTCTGACATCTTCCTCTCTCATACCGACTTGGGATGTAACATCCCGTTACTAATGGGATGTGTACAGTTCATTGCATTCGTATTTGTTCATGTGCATACATTATAGTATACTGTATAATTGGCATTTGTACGTATATGCATATATGACATGTTTCCGACTAGATTTGGATAATTTGAATTTGGAAATTGATTTGGGTTAAGTAATGTGAGAAATTTAATTGGTATTAGAGATGAGAAATTGGAGATTGTAAAATGAAATTTGGAGATGATTAGGTATGTGTGATAATTAGGTTAAATAGGCTCGAAAATTGAATTTGAATGAGAAATGAAAGTTAGAGAGTGGAATTGTGAAATTGGAGTATATGATAATGAGTTTTCTATTTTTATGGATTTATCGGATTTTTTTTTTCTAGAATTTTCGGAGCAATAGGCCCGGACCGGAAAATTTGATAAATGA
This sequence comes from Erythroxylum novogranatense, assembly GCA_029891385.1. Classification (NCBI taxonomy): domain Eukaryota; kingdom Viridiplantae; phylum Streptophyta; class Magnoliopsida; order Malpighiales; family Erythroxylaceae; genus Erythroxylum; species Erythroxylum novogranatense. Next base: position 46,678,120 of record CM057233.1, on the reverse strand, counting down.
CTGGTTAATTGAATATCCGGTTCCGAAATTGATTATCCAATAGCACGGACAGGTTAGAAATTTTATTTGAGGAATTAGCGTTTAGCCATTGAAATTCGGGAGAAATTAGAATTAAAAATTGGACTGAGGTTATTCGGATCAGGCTTGTGGCAATTAAGATTAGCCAAACAAGCCTTAATCCTTTTGGTATATATAACCCAAGCCTTTGAATTTTTCCTCCCACGATGCTTGTTCCTTTTGAAAGAAAAGCTTGATCTCCTTCTCTTCATCGTGGATCTTTCTTCAATTTGCTTCTTGATCTCTTCTTGCAATTTGTTTCTCTTTTCATCCTTGATCATTCCCTTAAGTTTGGTGTAAGTAGAAGATGATTTTGGGCTTTATTTGGGAGTTTTGGTGAGTGGGGAAGAGTGGAGAGATTGGTGATTCTTGAAGATTTGGAGCTTTTAATCGTAAGCTACTTTGATCTTGTCTTGTATAACTTGATTTGTTGATTTATGGAGTTAGATTGTTGTTTGAATTTGAAAATTTAAGGATTTATGAATTAGGGTTTCCGACGGTGATTTTAGGGTTGAATTTAGGGATTTTAATTGTTTGATGAAATTGAGGTTAGGGATTGTTGTATGATGAGTATGAATTTATTTAGGAGTGATTTGTAAGGAGAAATCTGGGATTTGGAACGATTATCAGTTGGAAAATCTGGGTTTTCTGGGCGTGTATTTCGTCGCACGCCGTGACGCATGATGAACACGCCGCGACGTGCGCGGATGGTGTGTCGCGGCGAGGAGAAGCGACATGCGTCGGGACGTCTGTGGCGTCGCCATGACGAGGATCGAGCGGTTCATTGCTGGCGAGACGCAATGATTTGGACTTCATTGCGGCGAGGAAGGTGTTTTCGTCCGGAATTGAAATTAGGGTTTTATCATTTGGGGATTTAGGCAATTGAGGATCCAATTGGCTATGGATTGAATTCAATTTGGAGATTTTGAATTTGGAAATTAGAAATTAAGTTCGGAATTTTGGTTTAGGTCGAAATGTCATAATTTGCATAGTATGTCCATTATTTGATTCATATGCATAATTGAGCATCGAATTGGTACCGATAGTAATGTTAGTTATATTTTGATTGTTATAGCGGCTCGAGTGGATCACCGATCATCGACGTGGCGAGACTTCCGGCGAAGAGCTTCGAAAGTTCTGAGGTGAGTAACCTAGTTGGTTTCTCAACCTTTATGTGTTTAATTTTATGCAATTATGCCATGTGGAGTTAAGGATGGATTATATGTGTTTGATTTGAGTGATTCTGGACCACGGGTGTTTGGAATAATTGGACTGTGCTATAGAAGTGTTAATTGTGCATAATTGTTCCTAAATGATTTTAAATGGTGAGAATTTGGCATAGGAAGTTCTATAGTGATGCATGTATTGTAAATGGGACATGCATACATGCAAATTAATATGATCGATAAAGGGTTGTGACCGGTGAAGCCACCGTATTCTGAGCTTTATGCTCAACGTACAGGGCTTCATGCCCAACGATTTTCAGAGCTATATGCTCAACGTATTAGGGCTTTTGAGCCCAATGTTTTCAGAGCCTATGGCTCAACGTATATGAGCTCAGGCGCACGGTCACAACAACGAAAGAAAATGAAAAAGTCACATGCACAATGCAAATATGAATGTTAAGTGTTTACATGTGAATTGCGTGAAAGGCATATCGCCTTATAAATGTGAAATTGACTGCATGTGATTTCTTGAATGTGGTAGTATACGACATTATGTGATTATTTGGATATGCATGAGTTGAGTGAACCATCGATGATGGTTACTCATTGAGTTTCGCAAACTCACCCCGTTTGTGACTATATTTTTCAGGACAGTGTTAGGTTGACTTCTAGCTCTGATCGGTGAGACTTTTCTGCTTGTGTGTGCAAGAAGAGGAGCATGGCCCATGTGTCCGTCGGTGGGAATCTTTTGGGTATTTTGTGGATGACTTAGCTATGAGTTGTATTAGTTCTTTTGGACTTGTACAGTTGTGTATATATGACTGATGATGTAATTACGGTTTGAGTATTGAAATGAGAAGTACGATTTGGTTATAAAATTTAGTGATTTTGATATTACTGCTTTATTCATATTGATGCCATGAGGTTTATAGAAATGATAGTTTGGTAGTGCACCCTCGTCGTAGGTTGTGCATCGTTACGATCTACGGGCGACCCGGTGTATACTCTACGGTGAGGGGGCGCTACATTAGGTGGTATCAGAGCATGGTTTGGCATCTTTTGGGCATAGTATATTTTAGGCTTGAATTTAAGTAAGGAAAGCAAGAAATTGATCGATTTGTGACTTTATTGTAGGTCATCCATTTTTGGTGATCAAGTTGATCAACCAGCTGACCAAGGATCAGTCGGAGCGAGTAGGGAGTCTTCTGTGCCGATGTTTGAGGAGCAGCCTCCGATAGTTCCCATGAGATGGGAACGGAGGTATGATCGCTGCGTGGCGAGTTATTTGTCGATTTCACTGAAGCTGAGACCTACCGAGGCCGAGGTTGGTTGGAGAGGACCGAGCGGGTCCTAGATCGATGGATCAGGACCCCAAGGAGCGCTTAGATTATCTTTGTTTCTTTGCTCCTGTGGTCCAAATTTTATCGATGGTGGAAGATCGTCCCGTGTTGTTCCACCGGCCGTGTGTTGACTTGGGCTGACTTCCTGAGGGCTTTTCGAGACAATTTTATGCCCAAGGAATATTTGGATATGAAGATGCAGGATTTTCTAGAGTTGAGACAGGGGTCTATGTCGATGAGTGACTATGAGGTCCGCTCAATGAGTTTGTCAGTATCGTCTGTTTACGCTTGTCTCCGAGGCTGATAGGTACCGGAGATTTGAGGGAGGGCTTAATCTGGAGATTCGGACCAGGTTAGCCCGGTCAGACATGGGTACTTTTATGGAGATGAGATCAGCTGCTGTCAAAATTGAGCAGCTCTTGAGACAGAGCCGAGCTGAGACCGATCAGGGATCCGGAGGTAAGAGGTCCAGCGATAGTCAGGGTAGCTCCAGTAGGAGCACGAGCAGACGCCAGAGCAGATTTAGATCAGCTGGGGGATTTAGACAGGCAGGTTCTGTTCAGAGGGCCAGATTTGGGCAGTTTGGTAGCAGCAGTGGTAGTGGCAAAGGATTTGGTCAGATGCTTCCTGTTTGCATACATTGTGATAAGAGGCACAGTGGCGAGTGCTGGAGAGTGAAAGGAGCGTGTTTGGCATGTGGATCTATGGATCACATGATTAGGAATTGTCCGATGACTTTGGGAGTCCAGTCAGCTGCTAGTGGGAGAGCTGGTAGTAGCTCGACCAGATGCAAGCAGAGCGTAGCGGTGGACTGGATTTAGGGGCGGCGAGCCCGAGGTAGAGGCGGGAGTCCTTTGTGGGGACCGAGGACGAGGCAGCGAGCCGCACTCCTGTGCTGTGGTCTACGCCATGACGACTGCACAGAGGCCCAAGATTCTCCCGAGGTGGTTGCAGTTTGCTTCTACTCGGATATAGAGGTGTATGCATTGATAGATCCAGGTCCACGATTCATTTATTGCACCGCATGTGGCATGTAGATTGCATGTGGATAGGAGATGCTCTGAGATGGGTTGCAGGTGAGTACACCTTTGGGTAGTACCACTGCTTTAGGTGAGATCTGCAGGGGATGCCCGATTCGGGTAGATTCAGCAGTATTGAGTGCATATTTGATTGTGTTACCCCTTCAGGAGATTGATTTGATTTTGGGGATGGACTGGCTCACTGCCCATAGGGCTATCTTGGATTGTTATACCAAGGAGGTAGTATTGGAGTCTCCTGGTCAGCCGAGGGCTGTATTTCGAGGTGTTAGTCAGGCAGTGCCAGCCAGGATGATTTCGTTTGTGAGTGCTTTGAGGTTGATGAGAGGTGGCTGTGAGGCTTATTTGGCGCATGTGGTGGACTCTAGAGTGCAGCAGAGGTTGCAGGATGTCCCTGTGATCAGGGAGTTCCCAGATGTGTTTTCCGAGGAGTTACCGGGTTTGCCGCCGGATCGGGAGACAGAGTTCGAGATAGACCTCGTTCCAGGTACCGTTCCTATATCGATAACTCCGTATAAGATGGCACCGGTGGAACTGAGGGAGCTTAAGGCTCAGCTTCAGGATTTATTGGATAAGGGGTTCATCAGGCCGAGTGTTTCACCGTGGGGAGCTCCGGTGTTGTTTGTGAAGAAGAAGGACGGGACTATGAGACTTTGCATCGACTATAGGCAGCTTAATCGGGTTACTGTTAAGAATAAGTACCCACTGCCTAGGATCGATGACTTATTTGATCAGTTGCAGGGAGCTCAGGTGTTCACCAAGTTGGATTTGAGATCCGGTTATTATCAGTTGAGGATCGCACAGGCCGATGTGCCCAAGAGCGCTTTAGGAAAGCGGTATGGGCATTTCGAGTTCTTAGTGATGCCGTCGGGTCGACTAATGCCCCGGCAGCCTTCATGGCCTTGATGAATAGGGTTTTTTAGCCATACCTGGATCAGTTTGTGATAGTATTCATTGATGATATTTTGGTATATTCGAGGTCTAGACAGGAGCATGCGGAGCATCTGAGGATAATATCGCAGATCATGAGGATGACGGTTATATGCCAAATTCACTAAGTGTGAATTTTGGCTCGACGAGGTGGTGTTCCTAGGCTACATAGTATCTGGTGAGGGTATCGGGTGGACCTCACAAGATAGAGGATGAGGAGTTGGGAGATTAGGAACGTGTCGAGTCGAGGAGTTTCCTCGGACAAGGTGATATTTGGGGAGGTTTGTCGAGGGGTTCTCAGTGATCTCCGCCCCCTTGACAAGACTTCTGAGGAAGGGAGTAGCCTTCAGTTGGATAGATGAGTGTCAGAGGAGTTTCGATGAGTTGATACATCGGTTGACGACGGCGCCGGTGTTAGCCCTGCCTTCGGGAGCAGGAGGATTTGAGGTGTTCAGTGATGCTTCGCAGCAGGGTTTAGGCTGTGTGTTGATGCAGCATGGGAGAGTCATCGCGTACGCTTCGAGACAGTTGAGAGCCCATGAGGGTAATTTGTAGGAAAATCCCGGGAGGTACATCACATGTACCAGTAGCGGAAAACAAAAATTTTTGTTCCCGGGACCTTCCCGAAACCCAGGATCCAAGTGTCGGTATGAAGACTCAAACCTGAATAGCCAATAGAGACTATCTCTAAAGGTATCCACGCAGAGATCAGAAAACCTAACCGAGTCAAACCCCTTTGACTGGGAATAGCTAGAACAGATTAAAGCTCGCTAGAGCCTACCTCTCTCTGGAGAGCTTGAGATCCACGTTGGATCATGAGCTTGAGAAGAGAACTAACGATGATGCTTGTGAGAGAAGAATGAAAACTAATTTTTCCAAAGACTTAACTCTTTAAACCTTTTTCTTCTCTTTATCGAGCTCCACCGTCGATGTACCACCTTCACCACTTCTTATGTCTAGCTTTTAACAATTAAAGAAGACTTAATGCTTGAGAGAAGGTTACAAACGTGAATGGTTCTTAACCATTCATTATTTAATAAATAAACTAAACTTTTGAAAAGTCAAAAGCTATCATCTCTTCTCCCAAATTCCAACGTGCAAGGTGGCTTTAATTTATATAATTAATTAATTAATTAATTAATTATTTAATTAATTAATGATATAAATAATTGCTAAGGTCCGGTCCAACTGGAATTGGGTCCCACCGCCTATCGGGCCCCGGTCTGTCAAACGACTCCTAAACCTTTCTTAGCAATATTGATGTCGCGATCTCATCGGGACATATCCCAATCCCATTGGGATCCATTTAATCCTAATGTTTCCATAATTGGAACTCGTCCAATTACTATTTTCTGATTCTCGAATCACTCTTATGCATTTGACCCTTTAGGTTCCTGTTATGTTGGTCACTTAGATTAACAATTAATCGAGCAAGTCATGAGCGGTATCTAGCAACACATCATGACCCCAATTGACGGAAAGTAATCGGTTTGATGTATTCATCACGAACCGGATCACTTAACCCTTCCATGTACAATTATTGTAATTCGTCCTTTCACCATCCTATACCCCACTTGGTTATGAGTATGGTCAAAGTGTCAACTCTTACTAGACCAAGTCCACCTAAGTGATAATAGTTCTCGCCCTAGACTCATTACTCTATATGTCCATTAAGACACTCTTCATGACATATTCACTCGCCGAGATTTCGAGTAATGATCCCGACAAGAGGCTACGGGTATCTCTTACGCTAATCCAGTGGTGAATCCTATATTGGCTACTCAATTACCTTCAATACCTCAAGCGCACCCAAGCACCACCACATGAGTTACCTCCGAAGGAAACAAGGAATGGAGTCAAGCACGTGATCAAGATTCAAGATAGCCTCGAGTACCTCAAGTCTAAGGATACTTGCACCATTGCTATGATGAGATTATTCAGGAAAATCCCGGAGGAACATCACATGTTCCAGCAATGAAACAAAAAATTTATTCCGGGACCTTCCAAACCCGGGATCCGGTGTCGGTATGAAAACCTCAAACTGAATAGCCAATAGAGACTATCTCTAAAGGTATCCACGCAGAGATCGAGAAACCTAACCGAGTCAAACCCTTTGACCGAAAATAGCTAGAACAGAATAAGAGCTGCTAGACCCTACCTCTATCCTCGAGAGCTTGAGATCGACGTTGAAACCTTGTGCTTGAGAAGAGAAATCGATGGTTGCCTTGAGAAAATGAGGAAATGAAATCTCCTGCTTAACTCTTAAGCTTTCTACTTTCTCTTCTTGCAAACCTACGACCATCATCTTCATCTTACCCTTTTATATGTCTTGTTAACACTTAAAAGACATATTAAAAAGGCTTGGATGAGAAGCTTCCACGTTTTTTTTTATATATATATATATATAAAGTTAAACTTAAAGCCTCCTTCCTCTCCTTCCACGTACATGTCTAATATATATATATAATTAATTAATTAATTACTTAATTAATTAATTAGAATATATTTGCTAAGGTCCATCCAACTGGGAATTGGTCCTACCTACTATCGGCCCCTTGCAGGTCAAATGTTGACCAAAACCTTTCTTAGCAATATTGATGTCGCGATCTCATGGGACATATCCCAATCCCATCGGGATCCATTTAATCCTAATGTTTCCATAATTGGAACTCGTCCAATTACTATTTTACGATTCTCTCAATCACTCTTATGCGTGTGACCCTTTAGGTTTAGGTTATGTTGGCCACTTAGATTAACAATTAATCTTAGCAAGTCATGAGCGGTATCTAGAACACATCATGACCCCAATTGACCGGAAAGTAATTGGTTTGATGAATTCATCACTAACTAGATCACGAACCCTTCTATGTACAATTCATTGTGTAATTCGTCCTTTCATCATCCTATACCCCACTTGGTTATGAGTATGGCTAATATGTCAACTCTTACTAGACTAAGTCTAGCCTAGTGAAATCGGTTCTGCCCGAGGACTCATTACTTTATATGTCCATGAAGACACTCTTCATGACATAGTCATGCTCTGGCCAGAGACTTAAAGTAATGATCCTGACAAGAGGCCAGGGTATCTCTTCTGTTCTCACAGAAGTGATGAATCCTTTATTGGCTACTCAATTACCTTCGAATACCTCAAACTGTACCCAAGCACCACCCTATGAGTAACCTCCGAAGGCCACAAGGAATGGAGTCAATTACGTGATCAAGATTCAAGATATCCTCGAGTACCTCAAGTCTAAGGATACTTGCACCATTGCTATGATGAGATTATCATCGACATTAAATCCATGTGATGATCTCATGGCGAATCATCCAATGAACTTACTACCACTAGTAAGCATCCATATGTCAACTCTAAATATCTCATATTTACAGTTTCTGAGATCCACTGCTTGATCCAATCAAGGAGTATGACATATGCTAGTCTGTCCGGATTAATGATGTCCAGTCTCATTAATCCTATGACTAGGGAAAATTTAGATACTGACATAATTGCACATGATAGGAATCTCAGGATTATGATCACATCATAATTTCCTTCATGCTATGTCATATATCATGGACTTCATTAATTTGATTAAAGATCAATATCAATTCATAAAGAACATCAAATAAATGAAACATGCCTTTCTTTATTTATTCATAAAGTCCGTATACGACTATGAACAAAAAGCGTTAAAGGGATTGCCTTTTAGGCACTACTCAACAATCTCCCACTGACCTAATGCAAATCGCCTTGGTATCTAATACCATAGCGAGTACATGAGAATCAAAATTCTTACGTGACAATGGCTTCGTCAACGGATCGCAATGTTACGCTCGTCGGAATCCTCTCGATCGCGACATCACCTCTAGAATGATCTCGAATCGGATGATATCTCATGAGTACGTGTTTAGATCGTTGGTGAGACCTCGGTTCTTTTGCTCGAGCAATAGCCCCATTGTTGTCACAATACAAGCGTATGGGTCCATCACACTAGGAACCACACCAAGTTCGAAATGAACTTCGATCCAAATAGCTTCCTTTGCCGCCTCGATGCAAAGAATGTACTCTGCCTCGGTCGTCGAATCGCCATCGTCTCTTGTTTGGAACTCTTCCAACCGACCGCTCCTCCGTTTAGCGTGAAAACATAACCCGACCGGGATGCGAGTCATCCTTGTCGATTGGAAATCGCATCCAGATGCTCGCCACTGAGATTTCCATCTCCATACATCAAGAAAACATCCTTAGTCCTTCGCAAGTACTTAAGGATATTCTCGATACCACCAAAGGACCCTCACCAGATCCGATTGGTATCCGCCGTGACACTCGAGCATACGATACATCGGCCTCGACATAACATAGCATACATGATCGATCCTATGCGCAGACGACACGGATCTCGATCCATGCGAATCCTCTCATCTTGTGTCTTAGGACACATAGATTTCGAGAGTGTTATCCCATGAGTAATGGGAAGAAACCTCTCTTGGATTGCTCCATGCTAAACCTCTTTAGCATCTTGTCTATATGTACGATGATTGTGAAAGACCAAGCAACCTTTTGATCTATCTCTATAGATCTTTATCCCAAGGATATAAGTTGCTTCACCAAGGTCTTTCATCGCAAATTGTTTGGACAACCATATTTTAACCGACAGATCAATGAGACATCGTTTCCGAGTAATAAGATGTCATCTACATACAACACAAGGAAAACGATTGCATTCCCATTAACCTTCTTGTACACACAGTGTTCATCCGGATTTTGTGAGAAACCAAACTCTTTGATTGACTCATCAAAACGGATGTTCCAACTCCTAGATGCTTGCTTCAATCCATAGATGGATTTCTGAAGCTTGCATACCTTTTCGCCATCACTGGAAGTGAAGCCCTCTGGTTGTGTCATGTACACATCCTCGGCCAGATTTCCGTTAAGGAAAGCTGTCTTCACATCCATTTGCCATATCTCATAATCATAATGAGCAAAGAATGGCTAGGAGTATCCGAATGGATTTAAGCATTGCTACGGGTCAAGGTCTCGTCATAGTCAACTCCTTGTCTTCGATGAAATCCTTTGGCCACAAGCCTTGCTTTGTAGGTAATCACATTACCATCCATGTCGGTTTTCTTCTTGAAACCCATTTGCACCCTATAGGTTTTATCCTTGGTGCATCAACCAAAGTCCATACTTGGTTTATGTACATGGAATCCATTTCGCTTTCATGGCACAAAGCCATTTTTCGACTCAACTTTTCGTAACCTCTTCATAGGTAGCAGCTCATCATTTTCTATGAGCAATACGTCATTCTGTTAAACACAAGAAATCCATATCTCTCGAACAAGTCGCATCCTCTTGACCCACTTAACTTCGTGCAAGCGAAGGTTGAATCACATTTCATCCGAATGAGTGATGTCTCTGTGTTCAAGCAGTTGATTCGTTCTTGTTTGAGCATCTTGAACTTCTTCAAGTTCGACTTTGCTCCCACCGCCCTCTTCAGAAGAAACTCTTTCTCTAAAAGACAGATGCTTCAAACAAACACCTTTTGTTCCTCAAAGAAGGTAGAATTGATATCCCATGGTCTCTTTAGGATATCCTACAAACAAACACTTGTCGATTTCGCTTCCGACTTATCTCACCGAATTCGCTTCACGTAAGGTGACAACCCCATACTTTCAGATGAGAAAGATAAGGTTTCGTTAGTCCACATCCCATATGGAGTAACATCAACTGCCTTAGAGGGAACTTTGTTTAACAAGTAAACAATTTGTCTCTAGCAAGATACCCCAAAACGATTTTGGTAACTGCGAAACCCATCATTGATCGTATCCACGTCCAACAAGGTTCGATTTTCCTTTCAGCCACACCATCAGGTCACAAGCGCAAGGAGGAGTCCATCGAGATAAAATGCCATTATCTACGAGATAATCCAAACTGTTGGTCAAGTATTCTCCACCACGATCGGATCGTAATGGCTTGATACTTTTACCAAGCTGGTTTTCTACTTCATTTCAATTGTTTGAACTTTTCAAACGCTTGATTTGTATCTCATCGATACAAGTACCCATATCGTGAATAATCATCGATAAAGGTAATGAAGTAACGATAACCACTTCGCATGGATGGACATCGGACCGCATACATCCGAATGTATTAGGTCTAATACTCCAATCGCTTCGCTCACCCTTTCCTGAAGGGTAACTTAGTCATCTTGCCTAATAAACAAGATTCGCATGTGTCATATGATTCATAATCAAATGACCCTAAACTGCCACTCTTGTGGAGCTTAGCGATGCGTGTCTCATTTATATGGCCAAGCCGACAATGCCATAAGTAAGTTGACTTTAGATTATCTCTTTTATGCCGTTTGGTGTCATTGACATTTAAAATTGGATTAGACATATCTAATATGTAAATACCATTGCACAATGTACCAGCTTCCATAAAGCATTCCATTAGAATTAATAGAACAACCATTGCTATTAAAATTCATATGGAATCCAAATTCTATTCGACAAGAAATGTATAATATATTCTTTGTCAAACGGGTACAAAATAACAATCATCCAATTCAAGACAAGCCCAAGAGGGAGAGACAAAACATAGGTTCCTACTACTAATGCAAAGAACTCTTGCTCCATTTCCAACACATAGGTCTACTTCTCCCTTCATGAGTTGCCTCATCGTCTCAAGGCCCCGTGATATCATTACATATGTGAGCCACAACCAAAGATCAAATACCCAAATGTTGTGATCAAGAATAAGATTAACTTCAATGACATACAAACCTGAAGTAGTCGAGGCATCCGATGCCTTCTTTCGCTTCAATGACTCAGATAGACTTTGCAATTGCGCCAGAATGGCCATCTTTACCGCATGATGGAAGCAAGTTCCTTTGGGCGCTTCTTTGGTCTTCTTTCGATGGCGCCTCCCTTTGGTTTCTTTGGTCTTCACCCGTCCACGCTGACCTTGAGTTTACTCAACAAACTAACGCTTCGGTGAAAACCAACCCATTAATCGAGAAAATCATATTTTCATGGTTCAACATATCCGTATAGAGTGAGCTTGGGTTTACCCAACAACCCATCCCTATAAGAACTCTGGTTCTTACCATATTAATGGAAGGCGTTAGTTTTCATATACCGAGGAGGGATTTAGAAACTCTAGACTCCAAGCTGAAGGATCATAGTCGCTAGGACTATATGGCATGATTTAGGTTTCATCAATCAAATTGAATCAATCCTTATAATCATCCATCATCCGTCATCCAACCTGAGCATGTCACAAGTCGACTTTCATCAAATGCAAGTCACCTTATGCTTCTGCCCACACACAAGTCGACTTGTCTGATATAAGTCGACTTATGCTCCTGCCCACGCACAAGTCGACTTGTAGGAAACAAGTCGCCTTATGGCACCTGCCCATGTACAAGTCGCCTTGTAAGGTGCTACAAGTCGACTTATACTAAGACCTTGAACAAGTCGACTTATGCCATGCACAAGTCGCCTTATCCAGGGAGAAATGCTATAATCTCTAATCGGCTAATTCCTCAATCCATGCAATTCCAATTCTCAACACCATCATACCTAGGGTAATATCTGTACATTGATGCCTCAATGAACGCTTCATTGATTCATGAATGCCTTATATGGTCAAACCATACATGAAAAGCTTAAAATGAGTCATAACTCTAAGATTTCCAAATAATTTAGGAACACCCAAATTATCACCCTAAGCATCTCAAGCTAGTGTATACACTCTCAAAACTACTCCGGCTCTAGTCACAAAAATTGTGACGGCCAAAACAAGCAAGAAAATGAAATATACTAACGAGACACAAATGTGACCAATTCGGCATTCAAAAATTCTTGGAAAAGCAACTTCAAGCAATTCAATTTGGAAATCATACTACATCAAGTTAACACATTTTTAATCACATTAAAAATGCTGCAAGGCATTGGAATTGAAAAGGCAAACTCAATCAAGCCAAGCAAAACAGTCCCAACAATTTTCACCAAAACTGTCCAGTTCTGTACATTGCTTGAAATGATCAATGAAACAATTTCAATAAATCATGAGAAAAATATATAGGTTACTACATGTTCTGAACATGCTACCTGAAGTTTTTCAGGATTTTAGGCCATCAAAAACTCAGTCAACCAAAATAACAAAACCGATTCCAAAACTGTGTTCATCAGCACAGCAATTCCCAACAGCATAGAATAAAATCGAAAATAAATATCCAATCACCTTGAAATCCAATTTCCATGCTCACAGACATTCACCAACATCTTAGAGACATGTAGGTGATGGACAATCCAGAAAACAATTTTTCTATAATTTATTCTTGATTTTATACTACTGCCTGTTCACAGAATCGTTTCAAAAACAGCATCTGTAAGCTTAGGGAAATAATTAGCAAAACTTTATCTAATCAAATCGATAAATTCTGAAAATTCATAGACATATTCTCTAACATGTTATGAACAATCCTGGGCAGAAAAATTTCGAAAACCCTATCTCTATAGCAATTCGAAAATTGGACAGCAAGCATGCATCAACATCACAAGCAATTAGGGTTTATGATCTAGCTTCAGTTAAAGCTTCATACACGACACCAGACTCTCTGATACCACTGTAGGAAAATCCCGGGAGGAACATCACATGTTCCAGCAGCGGAAACAAAAAAATTTTATTCCCGGGACCTTCCCGAAACCCAGGATCCCGGTGTCGGTATGAAAACCTCAAACCTGAATAGCCAATATAGACTATCTCTAAAGGTATCCACGCAGAGATCAGAAAACCTAACCGAGTCAAACCCCTTTGACCCGGAAATAGCTAGAACAGAATAAGAGCTACTAGACCCTACCTCTATCCTGGAGAGCTTGAGATCAGACGTTGAAACCTTGTGCTTGGAGAAGAGAAATCGATGGTTGCCTTGAGAAAATGAGGAAATGAAATCTCCTGCTTAACTCTTAAGCTTTCTACTTTCTCTTCTTGCAAACCTACGACCATCATCTTCATCTTACCCTTTTATATGTCTTGTTAACACTTAAAAGACATATTAAAAGGCTTGGATGAGAAGCTTCCACGTTTTCTTTATATATATATATATATATATATATATATATAATGTTAAACTTAAAGCCTCCTTCCTCTCCTTCCATGTACATGTCTAATATATATATATATAATTAATTAATTAATTACTTAATTAATTAATTAGAATATATTTGCTAAGGTCCAGTCCAACTGAATTGGTCCTACTGCCTATCAGGGCCCCGATCTTTCAAAACAAATTTCAAAACCTTTCTTAGCAATATTGATGTTATGATCTCATCGACATATCCCAATCCCATTGGGATCCATTTAATCCTAATGCTTCCATAATTGGAACTCTGTCCAATTACTATTTTACAAATTCTCTGAATCACTCTTATCGTGTGACCCTTTAGGTTTCGGTTATGTTGGCCACTTAGATTAACAATTAATCTGAGCAAGTCATGAGCGGTATCTAGCAACACATCACGACCCTAATTGACCGGAAGTAATTGGTTTGATGAATTCATCACGAACCGGATCACGAACCCTTTCATAGACAATTCTTGTGCAATTAGTCCTTTCATCATCCTATACCCCACTTGGTTATGAGTATGGCTAATATGTCAACTCTTACTAGACTAAGTCTAGCCCAAGTGAAATCGGTTCTGTCGAGGACTCATTACTTTATATGTCCATGAAGACACTCTTCATGACATAGTCATGCTCCGCCGAGACTTAAAGTAATGATCCCGATAAGAGGTTGTGGTATCTCTTCGTTCTCACGAAGTGATGAATCCTTTATTGGCTACTCAATTACCTTCAATACCTCAAACTGCACTCCAAGCACCACCCTATGAGTAACCTCCGAAGGCCACAAGGAATGGAGTCAAATTACGTGATCAAGATCTCAAGATATCCTTGAGTACCTCAAGTCTAAGGATACTTGCACCATTGCTATGATGAGATTATCACCGACATTAAATCCATGTGATGATCTCATGGCGTGTCATCCAATGAACTTACTACCGCTAGTAAGCATCCATATGTCAACTCTAAATATCTCATATTTACGCTTCGAGATCCACCGCTGATCCAATCAAGGAGTATGACATATGCTAGTCTGTCCGGATTAATGATGTCCATCTTATTAATCCTATGACTAGGAAAATTTAGATCTTGACATAATTGCATATGATAGGAATCTGGGATTATGATCACATCATAATTTCCTTCATGCTATGTCATATATCATGGACTTCATTAATTTGATTAAAGATCAATATCAATTCATAAAGAACATCAAATAAATGAAACATGCCTTTCTTTATTTATTCATAAAGTCTGTACATGACTATGAACAAAAAGCGTTAAAGGGGATTGCCTTTAGGGCACTACTCTAACAATTATCACTGACACTTAGATAAGATATCCATGTGATGATCTCATGGCAGGTCATCCAATGAACTTACTACCGCTAGTAAGCATCCACATGTCAATTCTAAATATCTCATATTTACAGCTTCGAGATCCACCGCTTGATCCAATCAAGGAATATGACATGTGCTAGTCTATCCGGATTAATGATGTCCGGTCTCATTAATCCTATGACTAGGAGAATTTAGATCTTGACATAATTGCACATGATAGGAATCTCGTGAGTATGATCACATCATAATTTCCTTCATGCTATGTCATATATCATGAACTTCATTAATCTGATTAAAGATCCAATCAATTCATAAACAATGTTCATGAACATCAAATTAATGAATTATGCCTTTTCTTTATTTATTCATTCACCAGACACGATCGTGAATAAAACGCGCTAAAGGGATTACCTTTAGGGCACAAATAAACAAGATTGTCCTTGAATAAGTCGACTTATCCAATGTACAAGTCGACTTATCGGCATCGAAAGAAGCATAAGTCGACTTACACATGGTACAAGTCGACTTACCACTTACAAATCTCCCACTGACCTAAAGCCAATCGCCTTGGTATCTAATACCATAAGCGCGTCCATGAGAATCACAATTCTCCTGTGACAATGGCTTTGTCAACGGATCAGCAACACTTTGCTCTGTGGGAATTTGTTAACGATCTAGAAGGGGGGTTGAATAGATCTTAAAACTCTTTGATAATTTCTACAAGAAAATCAGAAGTTAAAACACACAAAAACAATTTTGATAAACTTAATTGAAAAGTGTAAGGAAGAAGATCAAACACTGTTTTTATAGAGGTTCGGTGCTAAGACCTACGTCCTCTACTTAAGCTCCCACTTAGGATTTTGCCAATCACTTTATTGCACACTTTGTAGTTGAGTGTGAACTTTTACAATCCCGCTTGATTTCCCAAGCTACCTTTACACTCGATTTGTCTTCGGCATAAATCCTACCGACACCGCTTGATTTTCGGCTCAAGCAACCTTTACACTCGATTTGTCTTACAAGCACAAATCCTACCTCACGTGACCTTTTCACTCGTCACTTAAATTGTAATAAAACAATACAAAGAATGAAGAACAAATGCTCAAAACAATTTGTAACAATATAAGAGCAATAATGAGCAATTTGAAGCAATATGAGAGTATTTGAGCTTATGGCACTTCTCTATGTTCTTCATCAATCATCCACCCTTTATATAAGAAGAAATATAGCTGTTGGGAACTCATATAGCCGTTGCTTGATTGTTATAGCCGTTGCTTAATTCTCTCCCTTCCATTTTTGGCTAATTGGACCGTTGGAGTTGATCTGCTACATACATAAGTCGACTTGTCGAATTCATAAGTCGACTTGTTTCAACCATTTACGAAAAATTCATCTCCGCTCTCCAATAAGTCGACTTGTTATATATAAGTCGACTTGTTTATCTAGATAAGTCGACTTGTTTCCTATAAGTCGACTTGTTTACCTCGATAAGTCGACTTGTTTCCTATAAGTCGACTTGTTTAGCCATCTATGATAACATCCGACCAAATTCTCTACAAACCTCATGTTTTATGTCATTTTCACTTAGAGGACAACTCCCATCGGATTCTTCAATGATTTGTCACTAACTCATCTTGATTTGCACAATTCTTTTGTTGAATATCAATCCAAAATACCTGAAACAATTTCTTAAAAAATTCTATACATTTTATTATTATCAAAACATAAGTGGAATTAATTTGTCAACCACCATTGGTCCAACAGAATTCTCTCTATCAGGATATCATCTCGACTAATGATCTCCCGAATCGGCGGAGTACATGTTCGGATCGTCGATGAGACCTTGGTTCCTTTGCCTGCGCACTAGCCCCATTGTATCACAATACAATCCAATGGGCCCATCATGACTAGGACTAGATCAAATTCAAGAATGAACTTCTTGATCCAAGCTGCGCCCTCATAAGATCTCACGCGGCGGTACTCGCCTCGGTTGTTGAATCAGCAGTCCTCTCTTGTTTGGAACTCTTTCCAACCGACCGCCACGCTTATTCAAGTGTGAATGTATATAACCTGATCATGATTCGTAATCATCCTTATCGATTAGATATCGCATCCTAATGCTCGCCACGTGGAGATTTCCATCTCCAAACATCAAGAAAACATCCTTAGTGCTTCACAAGATTGAGGATATTCTCGACCACCCATGACCCTCATTAGGAACCGATTGGTATCGCCGTAACACTTAGAGAATACGATACATCGGGCTTCGTACATAGCATCGCTTCACGCTAAACCTCTTTAGCATCTCAACTATGTACGATGCTTGTGAAAGACCAAGCAACCTTTGATCTATCTCTATAAATCTATATCCCAAGGATATAAGTTGTTTTACCAAGGTCTTTCAAGGCAAATTGTTTGGACAACCAAATTTTAGCGACAAAAGATAGAGACATCGCTTCCGAGTAACGAGATATCATCTACATACAACACAAGGAATACGATTGCAGTCCCACTAACCTTCTTATACACACAATAATCATCCGGATTTTATGAGAAACCAAACTCTTTGATTAACTCGTCAAAACGGACATTTCAACTCCTGGATGCTTGCGTCAATCCATACATGGATTTCAAGCTTGCATACCATTTCGCCATCATAGGAGGTGAAGCCCTCGGTTGTGTCATATACACATTCTCGAGTAGATTTCCTCTCGTGAAAGCTGTCTTCACATCCATTTGCCATATCTCATAATCATAATGAGTGGCTATGGCTAGAGTATCCTAATGGATTTAAGCATTACTACTAGGTCAAGGTCTCGTCAGTAGTCAACTCCATGTCTTTAAATCCTTTGGCCATTAGTCTCGCTTCATAGTTAATCGATTACCATCCATGTTGGTTTTCTTCTAAAACCTCTTTGCACCTCGTGGGTTTTATCCCTTTAGTGAAACAACCAAAGTCCATACTTGGTTTACATACATGGAATCTATTTAGCACTTCATGGCACGGAGCCATTTGTCAGACTCTGAACTTTTCAGAACCTTTTCATAGGTAGCAGGCTCATCATCTCGTATGAGCAATACGTCATTCTGTTCCCCAACGAGAAATCGATATCTCTCGGGAACAGAGCGTATCCTACATGACCTACGAACTTCGTGTGTAACAGAAGGTTGAACTATTATCTCATCTGTATGAGTTACGATTTGCGAGTTCGAGCGATTGATCTGCGTTTGTTCGAGCATCTTGAACTTCTCTAAGTTCAACTTTGCTCCCACTGTCTTCTTGTAAAAGAACTCTTTCTTTAAGAAAACAGCATGCTTTGAAACAAACAACTTTTGTTCCTAAGCAAGGTAGAATTAATATTCCACGAACAAACACTTGTCAGCTTTTACATTAAATGTATCTGACTGTGTTTGCTACACTTAAGGTGACAACCCCAAACTTTCAGATGAGCAAGATAGAGCTTTCTGTTAGTCCATATCTCCATATGGAGTAACATCAACTATCTTTGATGGAACTCGCTTAGCAAGTAAACAAATTGCCTCAAGCGCATACTCCCAAAAGCTGCGGTAAAACCTATCATCAATCGCACTATGTCTAACAAGGTTCGATTTCTCCTTTCAGCCACACCATTGTCTTTGCGGCGTGCAAGGTGGAGTGAATCGAGATAAAAGCCCATTATCGTGAGATAATCCAAAACTGTTGGTCTAAGTATTTTCCACCACGATCGATCGTAATGTCTTCATACTTTTACCAAGTTAGTTTTCTACTTCATTTCGAATTATTTGAACTATTCAAATGCTTTGATTTGTATCACATCGGATCTGAGATACCTATATCGTGAATAATCACCGATAAAAGTATCTCAAGTAGAAATAACCACTTACGGCATGGATGGACATCGGACCACATACATCCAGAATGTATTAGGTCTAATATTCCATTCACTGCTCACCCTTTCCTTTAAAGGATAACTTAGTCATCTTGCCTAATAAACAAGATTCGCATGTGTCATATGATTCATAATCAAATGACCCTAAACATCCACTCTTATGGAGCTTAGAGATGCGTGTCTCATTTATATGGCCTGTCGACAATGCCATAAGTAAGTTGATTTTAAATTATCTCGATTATGTCTTTCCGTCATTGACATTCATAGCTCGGATATGACATATCTAATATGTCAATTCTATTGCATAATGTACCAGTACCATAGAGCATTCCATTGAACTAATAGAGCGACCATTGCTTCTAAAAATCAAATGGAAATCACTCTAATTAAACATATAACATACAATATGTTCTTTGTTTAAACGGGTACAAAATGACAATCATCCAATTTGAATATAAGCCCACTAGGGAGTAACAAGACATAAGTGTTCACGGCTAATGTAGCAACTCTTGCTGCATTACCTACACGAAGGTCTAGTTCTCCTTGAATGAGCTTTCATCGTCCCCGAGGCCCTACATATCATTTCATATGTGAGCCACAACCGTATCAAAGACCGATATGTTTTGATCAGAATAGTATTAACCTCAATGACAAACATAATTGAAGGAGTAGAGGCATCGATGCCTTTTATCGCTTCAGGGACTCGAATAGATTTTACAATTTAGCCTCTGGTGGCTAGACTTGCCACAATGAAAGTAAAATCCTTTTGGGGCGAGAATCTTTGGTTTTTCCTTGATGGCACTTCCTTGGTTTCTTGGCCCTTTCTTCTTTGAACTAGAAGAAGAAGCATCCACCATTAGCACTTGCTATCTCTCTTGATAGTTGCTTTCATTTGTCGTGAGCAGATTGATCACTCAGAATTGTTGTGGATATTTGGTTTATCCGATAGTTTATCACAAACCGTGAATAACTATCGACAATCCAACAAATTAAGTCTCTACTTAACTCATAATCCATTACAAATCCTAAGACGGCCAATCTCTCAATATAGCCATTCATCTTGTGGCATCTTGCATGCAGATATCCCCAGAGCCATCTTTAATGATGAAGAGAAGCCTTGAGGTCTCGAACCTTTCGGACCGAGCTTGCTCAACAAAAGCGACTCCCTAAGATGAAATACTATGAGTGAGCATCCATGGACTCGTCTTTCGTCTGCCGCAACTCTGGTGACATCAAGACAAGCATAATGCAAGTATCCATATCATCGTCCTTTAGATGCTTACGATATGCTTTCGATCCTTATCGAAGCGTCGACAATGAGTGTATCTGGAAGTGGAACATCTGGGACGTATCCAGTTCCTCGATCCGAGAACAATTCTCGAGTCCTCACCAATCAAGAAAATCGGTCGAGAAAGGAGAGCATAAATTAATCGAAAGACTTCTTCAATCAACCTAGCGATAGAGAAGGAATGATAGAATTAATATACTGCATGATCATAAGGACTTGCATGACATGCATATGGCTCCCACTAGTTTCCTAGAATCCATAACCCTCTTTTCGAATCCAGAGAAACAAAGTGACATAATGTCCTAGTGGGTCGATATCCGACATTGCTAAGAGTGACCTTGGGTTTGCCCAACAAGCCACAACTTAGGTCAATCGGTAGGTATCGGTCATACCAATTGCATCATCGATAACCAACTTTGAGAATGACCTTGGGTTTGCCCAACAAGCCACCTTAAGTCTCGGGAGGTATCAGATATACCAATTACATCTTAGACACAACTATCGATCAGTGCTATCAACTTGTTGATGTGTGCACTTCATTGGGTTATCAACTCTTTGATGCGCATACATCCGATGTATGCTACCCAATTTCGCCTCTGTCCACGTTGACCTTGAGTTTACTCAACAAACTAACGCTTCTAGTGAAAACCGACCCATTAATCCGAAAATCTTATTTTCATGGTTCGAACATATTCGTATAGAGCGAGCTTGGGTTTACCCAATAACCCATCCCTATAAGAACTCTGGTTCTTACCATATTAATGGAAGGCGTTAGTTTTCATATACCGAGGAGGGATTTCAAAACTCTAGACTCCAAGTTGAAGGATTATAGTCACCAGGACTATATGGAATGATTTAGGTGTCATCAATCACATTGAATCAATCCTTATAATCATCCACCATCCAACCTGAACATGCCACAAGTCGACTTACAACGAATGCAAGTCGCCTCATGCTCCTGCCCACGCACAAGTCGCCTTGTACACTGCAAGTTGCCTTATGTCCAGACGCTGAACAAGTCGCCTTATACTCCAAATAATTCGACTTGTCCAACAGAATATGCTATAATCTCTAATCGGCTAATTCCTCAATCCATGCAATTCCAATTCACAAAACCTACATACCTAAGGTAATATCTGATAAATTTGATGTATCAATGAACAATTCATTGAACCATGAAAGCCTTAAATAGTCAAACTATATGAAAAGCTTGAAATGAGTCAAAACTCATTAATTTCCAAAAAATTTAGGAACACCCAAATTATCATCCTAAGCATCTCTAGCTAGCACATAAATTATCAAATTTACTTCAGCACATGCCATAAAAAATATGACGGTCAAAACAAACAAGATAATGCAATATACTAACGAGACGCTAATGTGATCACTTAGGCATCCGAAAATTCTTGGAAATGCAACTTCAAGCAATTCAGTTTGGCAATCATAATACATCAAGATAACACATTTTTAATCACATTAAAAATGGTTCAAGGCATTGGAACTGAAAAAGCACACTCAATCAAGCCAAGCAAAACAGTCCCAACAATTTTCACAAAACTGTCCAGTTCTGTACATTGCTCAAAATGATCAATGAAACAATTTCAATAAATTCTGAGAAAATTACATAGGTTGCTACATGTTCATAACATGCTACATGAATTTTTTAGGATTTTAAGCCATCAAAAACTCAGTCAAACTAAATAACAAAACCGATTCAAAATCTGTGTTCATCAGCACAGCAATTCCCAACAGAATAGAATAAATTCGTGAATAAATATCCAATCATCTTGAAATCCAATTTCCATGCTCAAAGACATTCACCAACATCTTAGAGACATGTAGGTGAAGGAAAATCTGAAAAACCATTTTTCTAGAATTTATTCTCGATTTTATACTCATGCCTGTTCCAGAATCGTTTCACAAAACAGAATCTGTAACCTTAGGGAATTAATTAGCAAAACTATATCAAATCAAATCAATAAATTCTGAAAATTCATATACATATTCTATAACATGTTATGAACAATCCTGGGCAGAAAAATTTCGAAAAATATATCACAATATAAATTCGAAAATCAGACAGTATGCATGCATCAACATCAACAGCAATTAGGGTTTCTGATCTAGCTTCGGTTTTAGCTTCATACACGACACCAGACGCTCTGATACCACTGTAGGAAAATCCCGGGAGGTACATCACATGTACCAGCAGAGGAAAACAAAAATTTTTGTTCCTGGGACCTTCCCGAAACCCAGGATCCAGGTGTCGGTATGAAGACTCAAACCTGAATAGCCAATAGAGACTATCTCTAAAGGTATCCACGCAGAGATCAGAAAACCTAACCGAGTCAAACCCCTTTGACCCGGGAATAGCTAGAACAGATTAAAGCCTGCTAGAGCCTACCTCTGTCCTGAGAGCTTGAGATCCACGTTGGATCATGAGCTTGAGAAGAGAACTAACGATGATGCTTGTGAGAGAAGAATGAAAAACTAATTTTTCCAAAGACTTAACTCTTTAAACCTTTTTTCTTCTCTTTTCTGGAGCTCCACCGTCGACAGCCACCTTCACCAGCTTCTTATGTCTAGCTTTTAACAATTAAAGAAGACTTAATGCTTGGAGAGAAGGACACAAACGTGAATGGTTCTTAACCATTCATTATTTAATAAATAAACTAAGCTTTTGAAAAGTCAAAAGCTATCATCTCTTCTCCCAAATTCCAACGTGCAAGGTGGCTTTAATTTATATAATTAATTAATTATTTATTTAATTAATTAATGATATAAATAATTGCTAAGGTCGATCCAGCGGGGGTCGGTCCTACTGCACTATCGGGCCCCGATCTTTGAAACGACTCCTAAACCTTTCTTAGCAATATTGATGTCGCGATCTCATGGGACATATCCCAATCCATTGGGATCCATTTAATCCTAATGCTCTCCATAATTGGAACTCTGTCCAATTACTATTTTCTGATTCTCGAATCACTCTTATCGTGTGACCCTTTAGGTTCCGGTTATGTTGGCCACTTAGATTAACAATTAATCTGAGCAAGTCATGGCGGTATCTAGAACACATCATGACCCTAATTGACCGGAAAGTAATCGGTTTGATGTATTCATCACGAACCAGATCACGAACCCTTCCATAGACAATTACTGTGCAATTCGTCCTTTCACCATCCTATACCCCACTTGGTTATGAGTATGGTCAAAGTGTCAACTCTTACTAGACCAAGTCCAGCCCAAGTGATAACAGTTCTCGCCCTGGGACTCATTACTCTATATGTCCATGAAGACACTCTTCATGACATATTCTCTCGCCGAGATTTCGAGTAATGATCCCGATAAGAGGCTATGGGTATCTCTTCGCTAATCCGTAGTGGTGAATCCTATATTGGCTACTCAATTACCTTGAATACCTCAAGTCGCACTCCAAGCACCACCCTATGAGTTACCTCTGGAAGGCAACAAGGAATGGAGTCAAAGCACAGGATCAGTATCCAAGATAGCCTTGAGTACCTCAAGTCTAAGGATACTTGCACCATTGCTATGATGAGATTATCACTGACACTTAGATAAGATATCCATGTGATGATCTCATGGCAGGTCATCCAATGAACTTACTACCGCTAGTAAGCATCCACATGTCAATTCTAAATATCTCATATTTACAGTTTCTGAGATCCACTGCTTGATCCAATCAAGGAATATGACATGTGCTAGTCTATCTGGATTAATGATGTCGGTCTCATTAATCCTATGACTAGGAGAATTTAGATCTTGACATAATTGCACATGATAGGAATCTCAGGAGTATGATCACATCATAATTTCCTTCATGCTATGTCATATATCATGGACTTCATTAATCTGATTAAAGATCCAATCAATTCATAAACAATGTTCATGAACATCAAATTAATGAATTATGCCTTTTCTTTATTTATTCATTCGATGCGCATCATTTGTGAATAAAACGCAGCTAAAGGGATTGCCTTTAGGGCACAAATAAACAAGATCAGATCCTTGAATAAGTCGATTTATCCAATGTACAAGTCGACTTATCGGTACCGAGCAAGCATAAGTCGACTTACACATGGTACAAGTCGACTTACCACTTACATAATTATCTTGTGCATGACCTGGAGTCAGCAGCAGTTGTATTTGCTCTGAAGATCTGGAGACATTATCTTTATGGGGAGACCTTCCAGATCTTCACCGATCATAAGAGTTTAAGGTACTTGTTGAGTCGTGAGAGCTGAATCTGAGCGCAGGAGGTGGTTAGAGCGCTAAGGATTACGATCGCACTATCGAGTACCACCCAGGGAAGGCCAATGTGGTGGCCGATGCATTGAGTAGGAGATCGCATGGTAGTGCAGCTCAGATTCAGGTTTCGAGGTTGTCGTGCTTAGTTCAGTTGAGAGCTCTTAATGTGCAGATGGATTTGAGTCAGGAGGGAGCTCTGATAGCGACTTTGAGGCTGAGGCCAGTATTGCATGATCGGATCAGGAGGGTTCAGGATCGAGATCCAGCGTTGGTGAGACTGATGGATAGAGTCAGATCAGGATGGCTTTCTGAGTTTGAGCTGAGAGATGGTACTTTGTGGATGGGCCAGAGGTTGTGTGTTCCTAATATAGATGATTTGAGGCGAGAGGTTTTGGAGGAGGCTCATTTGGCTGCTTATGCCATGCATCCGGGAGTCACCAAGATGTATCGCACGCTTAAGTTGCATTTCTGGTGGCCGGGTATGAAGAGACATGTAGCAGAGTTCGTTTCTCGGTGTTTGACGTACCAGCAGGTTAAGGCTGAGCACCAGGCCCCAGTTGGGAGATTGCATTCGTTACCCATTTCGGAGTGGAAATGGGAGCTATTACGATGGATTTTATCATGGGGTTGCCCAGGACGTCGAGGCAGTGTGATGCTATCTGGGTCATAGTGGACCGATTGACCAAATCGGCTCACTTCTTGCCAGTGAGGGAGAGTAATACCCTAGATCAGTTGGCCCAGAAGTATGCAGCAGAGATAGTTCGACTGCATGGGGTCCCAGTATCTATAGTGTCTGATAGAGATCCCCGGTTTACATCGAGATTCTTGAGGAGTTTGTAGTCGGCTATGGGTACCAGATTGCATTTCAGTACAGCGTTTCATCCTCAGAAAGATGGGCAGAGTGAGAGGACTATTCAGACTGTTGAGGATATGTTGAGAGCCTGTATATTGGAGTTTCGAGGCGTGGGATCGATTTGCCTCGGTGGAGTTTGTATATATAATAATCGATCAGAGTAGCATCGGTATGGAACCGTATGAGGCGTTGTATGGACGACAGTGCAGATCCCCTCTTTACTGGGATGAAGAGGGTGTGAGGGTGTTAGAGAGTCCCGAGCTGATCCAGGACACGGTTGATAAGGTACAGCTGATTCGGAGTCGCATCAAGGCGGCTCAGGACAGGCAGAAGAGTTATGTGGATCAGCATCGGCGAGAGATGGAGTATGCTGTGGGAGATAGAGTGTTCCTCAGAGTGTCTCCGTGGAGAGGAGTTCTCATATTTGGCCGTAAGGGCAAGTTGAGTCCTCGGTATATCGGTCCATATGAGATTACCGAGAGGATTGGACCGTTGGCGTATAGATTGGCTTTGCCGAGTGAGATGTCTCAGTTGCATGACGTCTTCCATGTGAGCATGCTTCGGAGATATCGTTCTGACCCGACGCATGTGATTCCGGCTCAGGAGATAGAGATTGCCAGTGATCTGAGTTATGTTGAGGAGCCAGTGCGGATTATTGAATCGCGGGTCAAGCAGTTGAGATCCAGAGTGATTCCATTGGTGAAAGTCCTTTGGAAGAACCATTCGACAGAGGAGGCGACTTGGGAGACTGAGGAGCACATGAGGAGGTAGTACCCTCATCTGTTTGATCAGTCAGGTAAGAAAATTTCGGGACAAAATTTTTTTTATTAGGAGGGGAGAATTGTAACATCCCGTTACTAATGGGATGTGTATAGTTCATTGCATTCGTATTTGTTCATGTGCATGCATTATAGTATACTGTATAATTGGCATTTGTACGTACATGCATATATGACATGTTTCCGACTAGATTTGGATAATTTGAATTTGGAAATTGATTTGGGTTAAGTAATGTGAGAAATTTAATTGGTATTAGAGATGAGAAATTGGAGATTGTAAAATGAAATTTGGAGATGATTAGGTATGTGTGATAATTAGGTTAAATAGGCTCGAAAATTGAATTTGAATGAGAAATGAAAGTTAGAGAGTGGAATTGTGAAATTGGAGTATATGATAATGAGTTTTCTATTTTTATGGATTTATAGGATTTTTTTTTCTAGAATTTTCGGAGCAATAGGCCCGGACCGGAAAATTTGATAAATGACTGGTTAATTGAATATTCGGTTCCGAAATTGATTATCCAATGGCACGGACAGGTTAGAAATTTGATTTGAGGAATTAGGGTTTAGCCATTGAAATTCGGGAGAAATTAGAATTAAAAATTGGACTGAGGTTATTCGGATCAGGCTTGTGGCAATTAAGATTAGCCAAACAAGCCTTAATCCTTTTGGTATATATAACCCAAGCCTTTGAATTTTTCCTCCCACGAAGCTTGTTCCTTTTGAAAGAAAAGCTTGATCTCCTTCTCTTCATCGTGGATCTTTCTTTAATTTGCTTCTTGATCTCTTCTTGCAATTTGTTTCTCTTTTCATCCTTAATCATTCCCTTAAGTTTGGTGTAAGTAGAAGATGATTTTGGGCTTTATTTGGGAGTTGCCATGAGTGGGGGAAGAGTGGAGAGATTGGTGATTCTTGAAGATTTGGAGCTTTTAATCAGGTAAGCTACTTTGATCTTGTCTTGTATAACTTGATTTGTTGATTTATGGAGTTAGATTGTTGTTTGAATTTGAAAATTTAAGGATTTATGAATTAGGGTTTCCGACGGTGATTTTAGGGTTGAATTTAGGGATTTTAATTGTTTGATGAAATTGAGGTTAGGGATTGTTGTATGATGAGTATGAATTTATTTAGGAGTGATTTGTAAGGAGAAATCTGGGATTTGGAACGATTATCAGTTGGAAAATCTGGTTTTCAGGCGTGTATTTAAACACCGCGACATGATGACATAACACGCCTTGGCGAGCGAGAACGAGCAGCAGACGCTTGTGACGTCTTGTGGATGGTGCGTCATGATGAGGAGAAGCGACATCGTCACGACGTCTGTGAGCGTCTGACGCTTGTGACGAGATCGAGCGATTCGCCATGGCTTAACAGCAATGAATTGGGACTTCGTCGCGGCGTGTGTGGTCTTGCATGCGAGGAAGGTGTTTTCGTCCGAATTGAAATTAGGGTTTTATCATTTGGGATTTAGGCAATTGAGGATCCAATTGGCTATGGATTAATTCAATTTGGAGATTTTGAATTTGGAAATTAGAAATTAAGTTCGGGAATTAGGGATTGAGATAAAATTTTGATTTAGGTGGAAATGTCATAATTTGCATAGTATGTCCATTATTTGATTCATATGCATAATTGAGCATCGAATTGGTACCAGTAGTAATGTTAGTTATATTTTGATTGTTATAGCGGCTTGGTGGATCACCGATCATCGGGCGTGGCGAGACTTCTGGCAAGAGTTCGGAAGTTACGAGGTGAGTAACCTAGTTGGTTTCTCAACCTTTATGTGTTTAATTTTATGCAATTATGCCATGTGGAGTTAAGGATGGATTATATGTGTTTGATTTGAGTGATTACGGACCACGGGTGTTGGAATAATTGGGACATGCTATAGAAGTGTTAATTGTGCATAATTGTTCCTAAATGATTTTAAATGGTGAGAATTTGGCATAAGAAGTTCTATAGTGATGCATGTATTATAAATGGGACATGTGCATACATGCAAATTAATATGATCAGATAAAGGCAGTTGTGACCGATGAAGCCACCGTATTCAGAGCTTTATGCTCAACGTACAGGGCTTCGTGCCCAACGATTTTCAGAGCTATATGCTCAACGTATTAGGGCTTTTGAGCCCAATGTTTTCAGAGCCTATGGCTCAACGTATATGAGCTTAGGCGCACGGTCACAACAACGAAAGAAAATGAAAGAGTCACATGCACAATGCATATATGAATGTTAAGTGTTTACATGTGAATTGCGTGAAAGGCATATCGCCTTATAAATGTGAAATTGACTGCATGTGAATTCTTGAATGTGGTAGTATACGACATTATGTGATTATTTGGATATGCATGAGTTGAGTGAACCATCGATGATGGTTACTCATTGAGTTTCGCAAACTCACCCCGTTTGCGACTATATTTTTCAGGACAGTGTTAGGTTGACTTCTAGCTCCGATCAGTGAGACTTTTCCTGCTGTGTGTGCCGGCAAGAGGAGCATGGCCCACAGGTCTGTCAGCTGGGAATCTTTTGGGTATTTTGTGGATGACTTAGCTATGAGTTGTATTAGTTCTTTTGGACTTGTACAGTTGTGTATATATGACTGATGATGTAATTACGGTTTGAGTATTGAAATGAGAAGTACGATTTGGTTATAAAATTTAGTGATTTTGATATTACTGCTTTATTCATATTGATGCCATGAGGTTTATAGAAATGATAGTTTGGTAGTGCACCCTCGTCGTAGGTTGTGCATCGTTACGATCTACGGGCGACCCGGTGTATACTCTACGGTGAGGGGGCGCTACATGGGACATCCATCCGGCCTTGGTAGAAAGGGTCTCACCAACTAACGGTCAATCGGTCACCTTCTTTATTAACTCCTTAGTGACAACAACGGATATACCATCTACTGATGATACTACAGCGTTGTCTACTAGCTGAGCATTCTTCCAAAAATCGAAAACGTCATTTGTGTATACTGGTTCTCGTACCTCAAAGAAGTTCCTCCAACCAGCTCTTACAATCTCTGGTTCCACATCCATATCATCATTCCTCAATGACTCGAAATCCACATGTCTTCCGCATATCATGGCTGGCTCCATTGTTTCAGAACGAAAAACTGACTCTGGTAAGCTTTTTAGGGTTGGATGTTTGAGAGAATTGGGAAAGCAAAATGAACCGTCTGCAGATGAGAATAACCGTAATGATTTTGCTTTTAGGCTACTTGTAGAGATATAGTGCGGTGTGTTCTAGAGTCATTAAAATCCTCGAGATTATCAGACTTTCCTTCCACAACTTTCTTGTGAGAGAAGTTACCAGTTGTAGCTCACTGTTTCTGACGTCGTTAGTTTTTTCATTACTTTAGCTCGAGTGTTCACTTCAAATCACGTTTTGCCAACTTTGAAATATGTTTAAAAGAAACATGACACCCATCATACTCATCTCAAACTCATCTTTCATCAAGCTTTCAAAATTGATGCACAACTTTTTTCTGGTAGCACCAAATATAATATCATCTAGGTAAATTTGTACTAAAATCAACTCATTCTTACAATTCTTCCTAAACAACGTCTTATCAACTTGACCTCTTCTGAAACCACTCTCTAATACAAAAGTACTAAGACAATCATACCAAGCTCTAGGAGCTTGCTTTAAACCATATAACGCTTTATGAAGTCTATAGACATGATCTCGATTCCTAACATCCTCAAAAGCAGGAGGTTGCTTAACATACACCTCTCCATATTTCTTTCCGCCAAGGCTTATTGTCCTTCAGTTCTCTACGTAGATGATTTACTTCTCTTTGCAAGTCAAAGGGTAATGTCGATCGATCATCCTTCTCCCAGAGTTCTTCAAATGTAATTGTAGTAACATATGCGTCTGTTTTTGGCTTCCGTCTGCTTTTCTAGTTCATTTTTTTTTCTTTCTCCGTCTATTTTTTATTCTCCGTCTGTTTTTCTACTTCGTCTGTTTTTCATTATCCTTCTGTTTTTCTACTTAGTCTATTTTTCTTTCTCCTTTGTCTTTCTTTCTCATCGCTTTTCTCTTGAGTATTTGCTCTTAATCAAAATCATAAATGTGAAGTCATTTTGACTTAACAGATGGTTCATCACCTTCTAATGTTATTGTTATTTGCAATATCAGTTTCTAATGATTTTTATCATGATTATTCAATTCATGATTATTTTCCAGCTTCATTCATATATTTATTCTCATTTGCAATATCGGTTTCTAAATATTTTATCATGATTATTAAATTCATTATTATTATTCAACTTCATTCATATATTCATATTTTTTTATGTAATCATAATAATGGTTCATTGCATATTTGTTTTATTAATATAAGCGAAAATTTTATTATACCTAATAGGAATAATACTATTTACATTACGATATTAAATAATACGAATCACTAATATATATATTTCTTGTGATAATCTAATGGAAAATCTTCAACGCCTTGGCGAAAAAAATAAGAAACACGAATCACTAATAGATATATTTCTTATGATATCTACATATATAATCATAATAACATTTCATCGCATATTTTTCTCTCTACACATGTTAACTATTTTTAACGTATCTCAAGGAAAATCGTTTCGGTTTCACTCTATCATCTTCCAGTACTGCCCCTCATTTAATACAATGCAAATCTTAAACTTTAATTTTTTATTTCGCAAATTTTCTGATCCAATCTTCTGATGCAATGTTTTATCTTGTGTCTTCGCGCGATATACACGCAAGCTTCTGACCCAATCTTCTGATGCAATATTTTTTCAAGCAGCGGCGTCACGCAATGCATGCCCTTGTGACTAGTTATATCTTTTCATTCATTCATATTGTCATTCATGTTGTGTCGTTTTTCTCTATACTCATAATCTCCTGACCCAATCTTCTGATGCAATATTTTGTCAGGCGACCACGCATGCGGCCCCACAATGCATGCCCTTGTGACTGCTTATATAGTGTCTTCTTGCTCATTGCCTCACCTTCTCTTGTATCTTCTGTCTGACAATGCTGGTTCTTGTTGTAGCTGTTCTTCGTGTTGAAAGAGTATCACAGTGGTTTCCTGTGTTTGTTATAAATCTTCTTTTAGCATTTTTTCGTTGTAGTTATGTCGTATTTGTTGTTCTTTGTCAAACAAGATGTCGTTGTTCACCAACTCCATGTCCAGTTGCTCTTAGTTTTCGCTTCCTGTTACTTTTATTCCTCTGTTACTTATAAATCTTCTTTAAGCTTTTTTTATGCGCATGAGATGTTTTTGGAGTTTATTTGTTGTTCTTTGTCAACTTTTGTTACTGTCGAAAGAATATTAGTGTTCACCAACTCTTGGCGTACATCAGACTTGGATATAAGGAGATTTATCATGTTGTCGTCCTGAAAAAGGATGGCTCAAATAAAGAAGACGTAGTGTAGACTTAGATATGACGAGATTTATCATGTCTATCATTCTCCACGTCATTCGTCAGTGTCCTTTTGATCCAATAGGAAGATTGTAACAATCTTGATCTTTCTTGTAGTCATTCATAATGTGTTAATCAGTTTTTGAGTGACACAAACTTCGAGCATCTACATTAAGGGGAGACAAATCTAAAAAAGGATGCCGGAAATAAAGAATCATGTTGTTTATCGTCAGTGTCAGTCCATATAGCAGCTACTTGTGATTCAATAGGAAGATTGTAAATACGTTCATCAAGATTGTACTTTGAAGAATTGTAATATTAGATAGCATAATATGGTAATCGCTTCGTCTCGGTTTCGATTAAATCGACATATAAACCGTATTCGCATATTTGTTTTTATTAATATAAGCCAAGAATTTTTAATACCTAATAGGAATAATACTATTTACATAAATATCTGAAATAATCGTCGACTTGACTCTTATTTATAACCTTCGTCTTCATTTGGTTTTTAAGCGCTTATTGATTCGATTCTATAACTAACTCAAAGCGGTTCTTAATTCTGAGGTGGTTTGCTTTCGTCTGCTTTCCATCGTCTGTTTTTGCTTCCGTTTGCTTTTGGATAACTTCCGTCTGCTTTCGCTTCCGTCTACTTTTCAACTCCTCTCCGTTCAACTCAAATGCCTTTTGAAGTTAAAATGCCTTTTCAATAGCTTCCTCTCTTTTTCTGCGTCATTTTTCATCGTCTCTTTGTTTCATCATTATTTCTACTTCAACAATCCAAAATCGTAGGATATCAGACACAACCTCTGAAGTACCTTATAGACAAGGACACTTGATCTAATCGAAAAACTGATTAACACATTATGAATGACTACTGAAAGATAAACATTGTTACAATCTTCCTATTATTCTTTCCGGCATTTTTCCACACATAAGTCAACACATGAGCCATGTTTGTTGTTTTTTCACCAAGGTGTTGAAGAATTTCCATTAGATTATCTGTCCAGTATAACAACATTCTTCATTCAGTGCTTGCTATTTTCTTAGAATCTGCTTCTTTTTTGTCCAGAATCTTCAAACTCAAACGGGGTTTGACTCTTATTTTTGCTTCTCTGCTTCGTCTCATTCTTTCCACCATTTTTCCACAGATAGTCAACAGATGACCCTTGTTTGTCATTTTTTCGCCAAGGTGTTGAAGATTTTCCATTAGATTATCTATCCAATATAACAACTGCTTTTGCTTTCGTCAACTTTTGAACTTCCGTCCGTTTTTCTTCTTTCGTCTGCTTTTCAACATCTTACTACTTCAACTTATTTTTGCTTCTTTGAGCTTGATCTTGTTCTTCTTTATGTAAAGCAGTTCAGTTGATGTCATTTCCAACTCCGATTAAATTTCACTTACCAATTCCATAATTTTTCTTGGAGTATACGAATTGACTAATCCTTCTTCGAAAACATGTAACCCCCAAAATCTACAAAGCAGATATCGAGACGTCTTTTCGTTATATCGAATAATCTTCTAACTGCTATAATAATGTCAAATACTACCAATAACGTATTGCAGAAGTAAACAAACATAAGATCAAAATAGTCAAGGTTACTTTGTTGGGCTCGGGCTCCGTATGACCAAATCCCCGAGGGCGGCCCCTCGGGTCGCGCCAGCGCCGAGCGCCCCAAACCGCGGACCCGATCCCAACATTTCAGCACAATCGATCAATTAATACATACATACATTGCCAGAACATACACAACCATACATTAAAGACCCTATAACCATAGGGATTTCATACTATTGCAAATTAAGGAAAGTCAACAAGTATCCTCAATTATAACAAAATATAAAATGAAATCTAAATCCAAAAATACATGAGTATGCTCAATGTTAACATGCTCGGAGGGCCAACAAAATACTAACTTAATACAAAACTCCTAATTTTTCTGAAGTTTTCGATCTTGCGCAAAGTCAACGATCGTCCGATCCGCACCGAGGAGGGAAAGATAATGGGTTGAGCTACATGCTCGATGGCTAATATAATTATAGCCATTGGCAACTAGCACAAATCCCAACATATGAATGTATATATATATATATATACATACTTTAATTCAAATATTCATATACTACTCAAGCAGTTTATGCAATCAATACAATTAATTCAATCCATAATTATGTCACAAAGTATGCTTCACAATGATCAATTAACATATGCAATGTACATCACAATGGCTCGAGGGTTCCATGGAAACAAAAGGAGAAACGAAGTTTAACCACGAAGCGAAATGAGTCCATTAGACTCATATGCCTGGCAAGCGGCAGTGGGAGAAGGCTCTTGTCTCACGCACGTGATTTAACGAAATGGTTCCTCTCGCCCAAACAAAAGCACATAATCATGCTCATAATCATTTCATCATATGATATTCTTTCATATCTTGCATTTAGTCAAAATGCCATGACCGAAGTCTAGGCATAACATGCTCAAAATCTATGTAATGCTATCAATTTTCATGCTTCGTTCCAAATATGTGATAATCAAAGTCATTCAATTCATCACATTTAATCATGCATAACATATAACATATATTCATACATAGGCAAGAAATTGCCTAATCACACAATAAATATAAATATATTACCCACCTAAGATCGCTTGAGAATCCAATTCACGAATGTCCTTCCTCTTGCGATGGAATCGGGTCACCTTGGTTTCCTAAAACAACCAAGTTTCCATCCAATCAATATCCACATAAAATAATCAAAGCTTGAAGAGTCAAAATAAAGCATTAAAAATCTCCATTCGACCTCCTCCTAAAATTCGAACCCTTGAAACAATTTCTGAAGTTCCTTCTTCGTATAACTTGTATTTCGATCTCTAGTTCACAACTCAAAATCACCTCAATTGGACATCTACACCAAAAGATATGCCCAAAATACCAAAATCTCATTTTCAAAAACAGGGGCTTGTTGCGGTGAAGCCGCGTGAGCAACCCGCTCGTCATGGCGACCACAAGTGTGATGTGGCAAGGCACCCTATCACGACGTCGCGGCGAACACAGGTTCGCACGTCGCGACGAAGGCCGATTCTCTTGTCGCGGCGAATAAATATCACACGTCGCGACGACTCCTGCGTTCCACACGTCACGACGAATAATCGTAAAATTATTTACACGTCGCGACGTGGCTCCCTTCCTCACACGTCGTGGCGCTATTCATACGTACGTCGCGACGTCTGCGTCGAAGAACCGACCCCCGAACTCCAATTTCTGCATATCTCATCTTAAATCCTCTTCTAAACTCAAATGCAACATAACCAAACTATAGATCCAGTCCTCTACAACATTTCTAATCCATTCTAAGCTTCAAATCTAACACAAACACATCAACATAAGGAAATCTCTACATTTTCACCCAAAAACCCTAAAACCTTTGATTCTCACGGATTCAACATTCCTTAAGTTTAAATCTAATCAAATCAAGTTAGGAAGGCACTAAACTTACCGGAAAATGCTTCGAATCGTCGGAAAACCTCAGAAATCAAAATCTTCTCTTCTTCCTCTCTTCCTCTCCTCGCCGGCGTGCTTCTCCTCTTCTTCTTCTATTTTCCTTTCTCTTTTCCTTTCTTCTCTTTTCTATTCTCATTCTCTTCTTTAAACCCCTAAGGAATGGACCCTCCCTAATAAGCCCAAGCCCAAAACAACTTAAGTTAACCTCTCAAAAGCCTTTACACAATTTAAATCCTCAAATGCTCATTTAAACCATATTTAGACCTTAATTATCCATAATTCTCTCAATTTAATCAAACTAAGGCAAAATCACAATTCATCTTGAATAAGATCATAAAAAAAATTAGGGGTCTAACATTTCTCCCCTCTTAAAAGAAATTTCGTCCTCGAAATTTACTCAATTATCGAAGAGATGCGGATACTTCTCCGATAGCCTCCAATGGCTCTAAGTAGCTTCCTCTACTGAATGATTCCTCCATAGGACCTTGATCAACTGAACCGTCTTGTTCCTGAGGACCTTGTCCTTAGTATCTAAGATTTGCACTGGAAGCTCCTCATAGCTCAAATCATCCCTCAATTGAACCTCACTAGTCTAAATAACATGCGATGGATCCGATCTATATCTTCTTAACATGGACACATGGAAAACATCGTGAATCTGCGATAACTCTGGAGGTAATGCCAATCTGTAGGCGAGTGGTCCAATCCTCTCAAGGATCTCATAAGGACCCACATACCTCGGACTCAACGTCCCTTTCTTGCCGAATCTAAATACTCCCTTCCAAGGAGATGTCTTAAGGAACACCTTCTCACCGACCTCATACTCCATCTCCTTTCGGTGAGCATCAACATAACTCTTCATCCTATCCTGTGTTTCCTTAAGCCTCTGCTTAACCAAATTGACTTTATCTACCGTCGTCTGAATCAATTTTGGTCCTTCCAATTGTCTCTCTCCTTCTTCATCCCAACAAATAGGAGTCATACACCTCCGCCCATACAATGCCTCATACGGAGCCATCTGAATGCTCGAATGGTACGAATTGTTATAAGCAAATTCGACCAACGGCAAATGCTCATCCCATGCTCCTCGAAAATCCATCACACAAGCTCGAAGCATCCCCTCAAGAGTCCGAATGGTCCTCTCAGATTGACCATCCGTCTGAGGGTGAAACGCTGTACTAAAATGCAATTTGGTACCCAAAGCATCCTGCAAACTGCCCCAAAATCTCGAAGTAAACCGAGGATCCCTGTCAGACACGATCGAATCTGGAATCCCATGCAATCTCACTATCTCATCAATATACTTCTTTGCTAACACATGCAAAGAATGAGTCTGTCGAATTGCCAAAAAGTGGGCTGACTTGGTCAACCTATCCACAATCACCCAATTGGCATCATGCCTCCTGCTGGTCCTGGGCAAACCCATCAAAAAGTCCATCGTCACTCACTGCCACTTCCACTCCGGAATAGGCAACGGTCTCAATTTGCCCGAAGGTGCCTGGTGTTCAGCCTTGACTTGCTGACACACTAGACACTTACTGACGAACTCTGCTATATCCCTCTTCATACCTTTCCACCAAAAGTGCTCTCTCAAATCCGATACATCCTGGTGCTACCGGGATGCATGGCATAAAGCGCGATTGTGCCTCATCCATAATCTCATCCTCGATCTCCCGACATCCGGAATACACAACCTACTCCCAGCTGTCATCGGTCCATCGTCCTCACCTCTATATCGAAATCTTACCATTTCGAATCTCATCCGAAGCTTGCTCAAGTCCGCATCCCGAGCTCGCAAATCCCTAACCTTTTCCTTCAAAGATCGGTCTAACTCAAAATTAGCGGAAGACAATCCGGCTCTTCTGCGTCAAGCTTATCCTAAGCTTAGCCATCTCTTCCAATAAAGGAAGATAAACCGATCGAACATGAGCAATCGACGACTTCCTTCTCAAGGCATCCGCCACAACATTGGCCTTGCCCGGATGATACTCAATCAGGAAATCATAATCCTTTAGTAGCTCCAACCGCCTCCGCGCCTCAAATTCAATTCCTTCCGACTAACAAATACTTGGACTCTTATGATCGGTAAAGATCCGAGTGCGAACTCCATACAAATAATGCCTCCAAATCTTGAGGCAAATATCACCATCGCTAACTCCAAATCGTCGTCGGATAATTCAGCTCATAAGGCTTCAAGCGCCTCGAAGCATATGCAATTACCCGATCTCCCTGCATCAAAACACATCCAAGACCCTTCCTCGAAGCATCACTGTACACCGAATAGCCCTTATCTCCAGAAGGCAAAACCAGAATCGGAGCACTCGTCAATCTGCGCTTAAGCTCCTCGAAGCTCTATGACACTCCTCACCTGCACAAACTTCGATTCTTTCTCAACAACCCGTCATCGGAGCGGATATTATCGCAAATCCCTCCACAAACCGTCTGTAGTAGCCTGCCAAACCCAGAAAACTCCTCACCTCTGCTACATTCTTCGGCGCCTCCCAATTCACTATAGCCTCTATCTTCTTCGGATCCACATGCACTCCTCGCCGGAGATCACATGCCCAAGAAAGGAAACTTCTCTCACCAAAATTCGCATTTCTAATTTGGCATACAACTCATTACTCCTCAAAGTCTCCAAAGAAATCCTCAAATGCTCCTCGTGCTCCCGATCACTCTTGGAATACACCAATATATCATCAATGAAGACAATGATAAATTGGTCCAAGAATGGCTTGAACACCGATTCATCAAATCCATAAAGGCGTTGAGCATTTGTCAATCCGAAGGCATCACCAAAACTCAAAGTGCCCATAACGAGTCCCTGGCGCACTCGACACATCCAACTCCTTAATCCTCAATCGATGATAACCCGATCTCAAGTCTATCTTAGAAGACTCTCGCTCCTTGCAATTGATCAAACAAGTCATCAATGCGAGGAAGCGGATACCGATTTTCACCGTAATCGATTCAACTTCCGTAGTCCACACATCCTCAAAGATCCATCCTTCTTCTTCACAAAAAACCGGAGCTCCCAAGGCGAGGAACTTCGGCGAATATATCCTTCTCTAACAACTCCTCTAATCGCTCCTTCAACACTTTCAATTCACGGAGCCATCCTATAAGGTGGAATCGAAATCGGGTGAACGACAAAGCTCGATCGAAACTCGATCTCCGAAGTTAGCGGTAGTCGAGCAATTCCTCGGGAAAGACATCCAGAAATCACGACTCTTTGGAATATCCTCTAACTTCCCTCCGCTCGCTGGAATCCATCACATAAGCCAAAAACGCCTCACATCCTGACCTCAACATCTTCTCTGCAGTCAAAGCCGAAACAAATCTGAGCGGATTTGCCTTTCTATCCCCAGAAAACATTACTCTGCTGCCATCATCTAATTCAAACTCTATTGTCTTCTGCCTACAATCCAATCGGGCATTGTACCTTTCCAAGGTATCCATACCCAAAATCACATCGAAGCCTCCCATCTTCAGTGGCATCAAATCTACCACTAGAAGTGCTCCACCAATACAAATCTCACAATCTCTGAACACCTGACTAACCACAATATACTGACCGATCGGAGTACTCACCAACAGCGGAGTATCCAACGGACTCACAGTCCTATCACACATAGGTCTACTTGCTGAAACAAACGAGTGAGTAGACCCTGGGTTAATCAACACAAGCACATCATCAGAAAACAATCTAGCCATACCAAGAATAACAACCGCGCGGCCTCTGCATCCTCCGTGTCATAGCAAACACCACGGCCGGTGCGCCTCTCGGTCTTCCCGGAAGACTCACCCTCTTGGCAAGATCAGGCGCCCACCTCTGTCAAGTCCTCGACCCACGCCTCTGTCCTCCTAGAGCTGCATCGAGATCCTCTCTCCGGACTACCGAGGACACTCTCAGCCTGTGTCCTTCCCCGCCCACAATAAGCATGCACCCGTCAATCGGTAACACTCTCCACCATGAAACTAACCACAGTGCTCACACTTAGGAATTGATGACCTGTCCCCATCTCCCCTCCTACCGCCGCCCACCGCAGAAGCTTGGTGAGAAACAGTAGAAGTCCTCATCGGCCTCTACCGATCGGGCACCATCTCCTCTCCTCGATCGAAGTGGGAAGCTCCTAGCACTCCTGTCTGGCATAGGAGTACTAGTGCTACCTCCTCTCCGGAACTGCTCTCTGCCCTTCCTCTTCTTATTCACAACACTCTTGATATTCTCTATGTTCTCCACCCGAAGAGCTGCCTCAACTAACTGCTGAAAGTCACTGAAATTCTGCACAATCACCTTCTCTCTGATGGTCAAATGTAGTCCCGACTCAAATCGGCGACATCTCGACCTCGCCAACATCAAATCAAGCATACCGGGACATTGCGTGAACCAGGCGCCATACTCAAGAATCATATCCTCTCGAGTGAGACTCAAAACTCCCTCGCTTCATTGGACATAAACCTCGACAGATATTTCTTCTTGAACGCAGCGACCACAAAATCTCGCCATGCCAACCCCATCTTGGCCTCATCTCGATCGCTTCAAGCACGGTCTCCCACCAGTCTGAGCATCTCCTCGCAACAAGTCGGCAGCATATACAACTCTCTCGTCCTCCTCACAATCCATCGATCCATCACCCGCTCATCCTCCCAACCATGTCTCGGCTTCCTCAGATCACCGTCCCAAAGAAGTCCATCGCTCCATACTTTCTCGACTTGTCAATTGTTTTCCCTCTTAGCGGGGTGGGGAGAAGGCTATGGCATCCGCCCATAGCTGAACAAACGCTGAGTAAAGGCTCAAACATCCTCGGATCAAATGGGGCACTTGCCTGGCGGAATCGGCGATTCTCGAGTCGTGAACGCATGGGCTCACTCTCTAGCCCCACGTAAGCCTCAACATGCATTGGGACTACAGACTCATCGGCCCTATCCTCCCTAGTCGGAGAGTCGGTGCTGTGAGACCTTGCATAGCTCCTCGTGTCCTTCTACGAGGTGGCATCGCATTCTTCAAATGGAAACACTAAGAATTAGCTATATGACAATCTACATGTATGCATGATATGCATGTCACGTAACAATGCAACAAGTAATCATATATCACACATCTTATTATGCATTCTAAGCCAAGGACACCTAAACCTAGGCGCTCGATACCAAACATGTTGGGCCCGGCCCCAGATGACCAAATCCTCGAGGCGGCCCCTCGGGTCGGCGCCACGCCGAGCGCCCCAAACCATGGACCCGATCCCAACATTTCGCACAATCAATCAATTAATACATACATACATTGCCGTAACATACACAACCATACATTAAAGACCCTATAACCATAGGATTTCATACTATTGCAAATTAAGGAAAGTCAACAAGTATCCTCAATTATAACAAAATACAAAATGAAATCTAAATCCAAAATACATGAGTATGCTCAATGTTAACATGCTCGGAGGGCCAACAAAATACTAACTTAATACAAAGCCCTAATTTGTCCGGTTACCGATGCGCAGAAAGTCAACGATCGTCCCGATCCGCTTTTTGAGGAGGAAAGATAATGGGTTGAGCTACACATTTCGATGGATAATATAATTATAGCCATTGGCAACTAGCACAAATCCCAGCATATGAATGTATATATATTATATATATACATACTTTAATTCAAATATTCATATACTACTCAAAGCGGTTTATGCAATCAATACAATTAATTCAATCCATAATTATGTCACAAAGTATGCTTCACAATGATCAATTAACATATGCAATGTACATCACAATGGCTCGAGGGTTCCATGGAAACAAAAGGGAGAAACCAAGTTTAACCTCGAAGCTAAATGAGTCCATTCGAGCTCATATGCCCAAGCGGCAGCCGGAGAAGGCTCTTGTCACGTGCACGTGATTTAACGAAATGGTTCCACTCTCGCCCAAACAAAAACACATAATCATGCTCATAATCATTTCATCATATGATATTCTTTCATATCTTGCATTTAGTCAAAATGCCATGATCAAGTCTAGGCATAACATGCTCAAAATCTATGTAATGCTATCAATTTTCATGCTTCTTTCCAAATATGTGATAATCAAAGTCATTCAATTCATCACATTTAATCATGCATAACATATAACATATATTCATACATAGGCAAGAAATTGCCTAATCACACAATAACTATAAATATATTACCCACCTAAGATCACTTGAGAATCCAATTCACGAATGTCCTTCCTCTTGCGATGGAATTGGGTCACCTTGGTTTCCTAAAACAACCAAGTTTCCATCTAATCAATATCCACATAAAATAATCAAAGCTTGAAGAGTCAAAATAAAGCATTAAAAATCTCCATTCGACCTCCTCCTAAAATTCAACCCTTCAAACAATTTCTGAAGTTCCTTCTTCGTATAACTTGTAGCCCTCGATCTCTAGTTCACACAACTCAAAATCACCTCAATCGACATCTACACCAAAAGATATGCCCAAAATACCAAAAATCTCATTTTTAAAAACAGGGGCTCGTTCTATGGCGAAACGCGTGAACGGCCCGCTCATCATGGCGACCACAAGTGATAGCCTGCAAGGCATTCCTACTTGCACGTCGCGGCGAACACAGGTTCGCACGTCGCGACAAAGGCCGATTCTCTCGTCGCGGCGAATAAATATCACACGTCGCGACAACTCCTGCGTTCCACACGTCGCGACGAATAATCGTAAAATTATTTACACGTCGCGACGTGGCTCCCTTCCTCACACGTCGCGGCGCTATTCATACGTACGTCGTGACGTCTGCGTCGAAGAACCGACCCCCGAACTCCAATTTCTGCATATCTCATCTTAAATCCTCTTCTAAACTCAAATGCAACACAACCAAACTATAGATCCAGTCCTCTACAACATTTCTAACCCATTCTAAGCTTCAAATCTAACACAAACACATCAACATAAGGAAATCTCTACATTTTCACCCAAAAACCCTAAAACCTTCGATTCTCACGGATTCAATATTCCTTAAGTTTAAATCTAATCAAACCAAGTTAGGAAGGCACTAAACTTATGGAAAATGCTTCAATCGTCGGAAAACCTCGTAAATCAAAATCCTCTCTTCTTCCTCTCTTCTCTCTCTCCCCGTGCTTCTCCTCTTCTTCTTCTATTTTCCTTTCTCTTTTCCTTTCTTCTCTTTTCTATTCTCATTCTCTTCTTTAAACCCTAAGGGAATGGACCCTTCCTAATAAGCCCAAGCCCAAAACAACTTAAGTTAACCTCTCAAAAAGCCTTTACACAATTTAAATCCTCAAATGCTCATTTAAACCATATTTAGACCTTAATTATCCATAATTCTCTCAATTTAATCAAACTAAGGCAAAAATCACAATTCATATTGAATAAGATCATAAAAAAAATTCGGGGTCTAACATACTTCTTCTATTTCAACAAACAAAGAACGACCGTTCAGGTCAGTAACCGATTTTTTTCTCGATTACTTTTTTCATCCTAATTTTTTCAATTTATAATGTCAACAAAACCCTTCTTTATCTTTACGCAACATTTTTATAGGTTCCTCCTTATTACATGCTGCATTTTGCCACTCCAACCTTCGTCTTATTCTTGCTTCTCAATAAAGTTATGAAATAATTATCACATTTATACACTAATTTCGTTATTTTTATGCCAGATATGAATTCCAGCTATTTCGAAATTAAAAGATATTTGAAAAATGCCATAAAGGAGACATCGATCATCAAAATCAGCTAGATGAGTTACTTATCCAATACCATCTTGCTGAATAAAAGGCACATAGTAGTTCGAGATGGACTTCGCACGTCGAGATGTATGAAACTAGTCGAATGATAAAGATGGCCAACGATCTCAAAAAAGTAAACTTCGAGACTAGGAAATTTTATGAAGCACACATTAAAAAACTTATAGATTAAGGTATCTTTA
The DNA here is from genome assembly GCA_029891385.1 of Erythroxylum novogranatense. Taxonomy (NCBI): domain Eukaryota; kingdom Viridiplantae; phylum Streptophyta; class Magnoliopsida; order Malpighiales; family Erythroxylaceae; genus Erythroxylum; species Erythroxylum novogranatense. Next base: position 46,635,195 of record CM057233.1, on the reverse strand, counting down.
TACTGCAAATGTCAGTAGTAGACATGTAAACTATTTTTATCTTATCTGAAAGAAATTCATTTCATCTTAGTTCTTCTCCCAACCGATGATTATTTCATTACATTTTCATATTAGTTTTTATTTAACTGTCATGTTAAATTTTGCCCTGCGTATAAATTCACTGGGCACTTTCACTGCACATTTGCGCAGTGTTAACCTGCTAGTTAAGGAGCCAAGAGAAAGTTGGTCTTGTAGAAAGAGTCTATAGGTTGTTTCCTTTCAGAAAGTAACTGTGAAGTCATCTCATCCAAAGGGAATTTTTTATTAAAGAACTCTCTACTTCCATCGCTCAGTTCCGTCCGATAGCGCTTTGCAATGTGCTTTATAAAGCTCTCACTAAGATTTTATCTCTTCGACTCTAACCATACCTGGCGGCGCTTGTAAGCCCGACCCAGTGCAACTTTGTGCCTGGATGTCTGATTACCGATAATATCATCATCACCCAGGAAGTTATTCACTCCATGAAACGCAAATCTGGTCGGACGGGGATGATGGCAATCAAAGTGGACCTCGAAAAGGCTTATGATCGACTTGATTGGAACTTCATTCAAGCTACTCTTCACGATATTGATCTTCCGGCCTCGTTTATTTCGCTCATCATGAAATACATTACTACGGTGTCCTTTCAAGTGAAATGGCAAGGCGAGCTTAGCGAGGCCTTTCAGCCTTCTCGCGGGCTTCGTCAAGGAAACCCTCTCTCCCCATACCTTTTTGTGCTTTATATGGAACGACTCAGCCACGCAATCTCTCATGCAGTGTCCGCTGGTCGTTGGCGTCCGGTCCGCTTGAGTAGGCACAGGCCCCCTCTTTCCCATTTATTCTTTGTCAACGATCTCATCCTCTTTTCAGAGGCTTCTATTGACCAAGTTCACGTGGTTCGGGGTGTCTTGGACTCGTTCTGCACCGCTTCGGGACAACGTGTGCACACAGATAAGTCTCGATGCTACTTCTCCAAGAACGTCCCCCTTTCGATCAGTCGTGCCTTAAGTCGCGAGCTCGCGTTCCCTCAGACTACCGACTCCAGGCCGGTACACTGGGGTTCCCTCTCTTGGGCCGGGTCAATGGCGCGACTTATCAAGACATTTTAGATACGGTCCAGCGCCAGTTATCGGGATGGGCCCCCTCCACTTTGTCTTTTGCTGGTTGGATCACCTTGGTGCAATCGGTCATCACAGCCATCCCGAGCTATACGATGCAGACGATCCAGTTACCACGTAGCTTGTGTGATGCTTTTGAACAAGCTATGCGGAAATTTTTGTGGGGCTCGTCGTACGATGGCAACAAGATTCCCCTGGTTAGCTGGGAGGAGGTTTGTAAGCCTAGGACTCATGGGGGATTGGGCATCCGGAGGATTCGAGAGATGAACGACGCCTTCCTAGAAAAACTCGGCTGGACATTGATAGCCAACCCTCACACCTTATGGGTTCAGGTACTCTCTGCTAAATATGATTTTGATGTTCACTGCCTTCCCTCCTCTCTAAATTCCTCGGGGGTTTCAATGGTATGAAGGAGCATTTCGGCGACTTGGCATCTCATAACTCAAAGTCGGCAATTGTGATTCGGCGATGGCACGGCGATGCGTTTCTGGCTCGACCCTTGGGTCACGGGAGTTGGCCCTCTCCTTTCCCATTCTACTCAGTCCATCCCGGATCACCTGCTTCACCTCAGCATTCGCCACTATGTGGACCCCACGGGTCAGTGGAACTTGGCTGCTTTACGGGGGTTCCTCTCCCCTTTCATTTGCAGCTCTATAGCTGGCATGTTTCCTCCTTCCCCTCTCCAAAGTGACGACAAGCTCGTCTGGGGAGCCACGGATCATGGGCACTTTACTGTTGCTTCTACATATTCCCTACTGTTGGGTCTCGTAACTGAGACTCCGCATAGGGTGTGGAGGGCCATTTAGCAATGGAAGGGGCCCCAGTGGGTGCGCTTCTTTTTATGGTTACTGGCGAAAGATCGCTTACTTAGTAATCAACAAAGGATGCGATGTCATCTCATCGCCGACAGTACCTGTCCCCACTGCTTCTCTAAAGAATCATCTCTTCATGTTGTTCCCGACTATTCGCTCGCTCGCCGAATGTGGGACATTTTTCCGTCGGACATCGTTACCTCGTCTACATTTACTCTCCCTACTTGTGACTAGCTGCATACCAACCTTCTACAGTGTCGACGCGTGCACAGCCAGGAGTGGGCACTGCTTTTTGGATTGACCTGTTGGTTCCTGTGGACCTGGAGGAACAAATCTATTTTTGATTCTACTTTTGATCGTCCCACCTCACCCTTGTTTCTTATCTTGTCTTTTGCAGATCAGGTTCAGAACGTCGTAGATCGGCACAGCCTAAGCCACACCGGCTCTCGCACACGCTGGGTTCAAAGGATCGATTGAAGTCGTTCGCAGGCAGGCCGGGTCAAGCTCAACACGGATGGGGCTTGGAATCCTACTCATTTCACAGCTTCAGTTGGCGGTCTTATTCGTGACAGTGACGGCAGTGCGAGGTGGGTTCTCCCAGCTCATCGGTTGGTGCTCAGCGCAGACAGCGGAACTCTGGGCAGTCGACACAGGTCTCTACTTAGCCTGGAGATTGGGCTTCCGTCAGATTAAGTTAGAAGTGGACTCGATGGGGGTGCACCAGCTCTTGTCCTCTGTGACCTCCCGCTCTCAGTCGGGCAACCCTCTATTCATGGGTATCCGGGAACTCCTCAACCGAAACTGGTCTATTGTTCATCGCCATATCTTCCGAGAGAGCAACAGATGCACGGACTGGCTCGCCGACCCGGCAGATCAGGACGACATTGGAGTCACTTATTTTGATGTACTACCTTTAGGGTGTCACAGTCTCCTCTTAAAGGATATGTCGGGACTCAGGTTCCCCCGACTCTTTTAGCTTTCAGTGTATTCTTTTCCTTTTATGCAAAAAAAAAAAAGAACGCTCTAAAGTCTAAAAGACTTTATTGGCTACTCTAATAGAGATGATTCTCAAACCTCCTTTCTCTTTGGATTTACACATACCCATTTAACCTAAGAAAGACCTAGACTCCCATTTGATTTTCCCCATAAAAAGTCTCTCTTCCTTTTCTCAATGGATTTGATCAACTTCTTGAAAAATGAAAAATGTGTGCTCCAATATAAATGTAAGGAGTAAATAACATATTTAATCAATTGAACTCTTCACCTAAAGGAAAGAAATCTATCAGTCTACTTTTTTATTCTCCTTTGAATTCTTTCGATTAAAGGAAGGCATTCATTGAAAGAAAGTCTTTTCGTACTAATTGGTGGGCCCAAATATTGCAAAGGCGGGAGTTTACTGTTCATACTTGTTATAGTGGGAATATTAGCCTGTAGAAATTCTACAGTTGATGAGAGGATGAAATGGCTTTTATTAAGATTCACCTTGAGGTCTAACATCTCAATAACCACATTGAGAATAATCTGGATGAGCTTTAGACAGGAGAATTAGATCATCTACAAAACAAAGATGGATAAGAGAAACTCTTCTACACCTAGAATGAAACTTGAATTTAGGATTATTAGAGACATTGATCTTTAGCATTTGAGAAAAGAATTCCATACAGAGAATGAATAAATAAGGGGACAAAGGGTCTTTCTATCTAATTCCTCTTCTCCCTATTGATAATCTCACAAGGGTGCCATTAATCAAAACACAATAGGCTATAGTGGAGACACAAGCCTTAATCCAATTGATATAGGTGTCAGGAAAATTAAAAATCTTAAGAACCTGAAAAAAGAAAGACCAATTGATGCAATCAAAGAATTTATTAAAGTCAATCTTAATAACACAATTTAGGGGAGAGTTCCTTCTAGAGGAGATCCTGAGCAATTAAAATATTATCACCAATGCTCCTGTCCTTCATAAAAGCATTTTGATTCTCACTAATAATGAGACTGAGAACTCCTTTCAATTTGTTTGCTAAGATCTTAGCAATAATTTTATAAATGAAATTTGTGCATGTTATAGCCCTGAAATTTTCAAATGTAGAGGGATTAGAAATTGTAGGGATTAAGAAAAGAAAGGTTTCATTGAATTCCATTAGGATCACCCCCCCTCCTTCAAAGAACTCATGAATCACCTCTATTACCACTGGTAGACTAGGTCTTTTGATAGAAAAAACCCATTTAAACCATTAAGTCTTGGGGCCTTTATCCCATTCATAACAAAGATTGTAGCGTTAATCTCATCATTCGAGATTGATTTCCCCAACTCCTAAGAATCTTCAAACAGGATTTTGTTGGAAATGATACATTAGAAAGAGTTCATAAAGGTAGAAGGACCCAAGTCTAAACCTAGAAGCCTTTTACATAATTTAACTGCCATCTCTATTATACTTGGTTGATCAATAAGGAGTCTCCCATCCATACTAATTATTAAACAAATTTTATTAGTATTCGTCTTGTCTGATAAGGAATTGAAAAAGAACTTGGAAGCTCTATTCCCCCTTAAGCCAATTAATTCTACCCTTTATTGGATGAGTGATGAGTGATCTAGTACAATGCTTAGAAAAATCTCCAACTCTAGCTTTTCCTTCTGAATAAGCCTAGGATCCCTGGGATTATGAGAAAGTGGAAACTGAGTGGTAACTAAACTTCCCTTAGCTTTATCAATACTGGTACCATATTTGATTCTGGTAAGGTACTATACTGGTAATAGTCAATATAGGGTACCGTTTCTCTAATTTTTTAAATTTATATAATAGTCTCTAATTTTTTAAAATTATAAAATAATCCTTTTAATTTAAAATTGCAAAATTGCCCTTAAGAGGTGGGAAGGGAAATATAAAATCAAATATCATCTCGTTCTGCTACCTATGGAATAAACTAAAAACCAAGGTTAAAGGAAGGAACTTTGCAAAGTACTCACCATCAAAGTTATTGAAATAATTATAGATAACCATGTGAAGAAGAAGAATAATAAGATAACATAGTAAGAACAATGTCCTTAATTACAACCTTAAGAACAAGAACTTAAACCAAATGAAAACAAAATTTCAAAATGTGGAAGTCGAAAGAATCATTAAAGAGGATCAATTAAAGGAGAAATAATAAACATGATACTTCCAGGTCTAGCAAGTGCGAGAATCTGATAACACATGGATTTTCCTCCTCCGATTGGCAACAGACAGAAACAACTCTCGCTAATAACACACATTCGATGACAAAAAAATTCCAACATTAATTTATTGACACAAAATAAAAACAAAGATAGAGATGAAGATTAGGGGAAAAAATACCAACCACATAAAACAGCTTGAATAGCATCTAATTGCTTGCCTTTGAAATTTGAATGCCCAAAATGCCATCTTAAAAGCTTCACCAACTCTTTCTTGCCACTAACTGTTATCTGCTCTGCATTTCCACTTACGGTTTTCAATGGCAATGTTGAATTTTCAATTGCTCTCAACATACCTATAATCTCTACCATTACACTCTAAAATTAGTATAGATTGAAGAACAAATTGAAAAAAATCAACTTTGGATCTAGAGATAGTAGAGAGAGTAGAGAAGAAGTTAAGTTGGGGTTGTGGTTGGGTAGAGAAGAGAGGGAGAACAAAATTAGAAGGTCTATGTGGATGGCTTTATCCTATTAAGGTTTTTTTCGCAAATAAGTCTCTAAAGATTTTAAACTTTACGATACTGACTAGTATTTGACTGGTATTATTGGTCAGTACCAAATAAAAATACTGGTACCATCGGTCGGTACTAAATGTCAGTATTTCGTACTATTTTTTGATCGATATGGTGCAAACTCACATCTTTGGTTAGGAGAATAAGAGGCTTTCAGTTTCTTCAACTCTACTTTAATAACTTTGAGCTTTTGATCACAAACGTATTATTTAGAGCTAGATACTTAAGCGGAAAAACCCTTCATTATTGCATCATTAAAACCTTCCACTTTGACAAGATATTTATTAAACTTAAAAAGATGATGATTGGTGGGGTTCTAAAAAAGAGCATTAATCAGAATCAGAGTGTAATATGAAAAAAAGGATCCATAAAGGTAGCTTTGCTATTGGCGAATTGTGAGAACCAATCGCCATTCAGTAATGCTCTGTTCTTTTTTTTATGGACCATGCATTTTTTAGTTTATTGCTCCAAGTAAAGGAGTAACCTTCTTGTTTAAGATCTGTTACACCCAAATTTTCTATACAAAGCTTGAGATATTCATTGTGATTCCTTATACTGCAATTTCCCTCTTCTTCTTATCTATAGATAGTATAATTGATGTCTCCGCATATGATCGAGGGACTTGAAAAGGCATTTTAAATGTATCTTAAACAAGACCAAGACTACTTCTTTAGAAACTTGTATTAAAACCATAAACAAAGGAGGAGTAGACTATAACTCATTCAAAATGAATTGTACTTTTAGATGCATCAACTGCTCATTAGAGAGTTTCTTCTCTACTTTGACAAAATTCTCATCATAGCCAATTATAATTTTGCCATAGTGATGGTTATGATGATTGGAGATAAATTTCTAGCAAAGACAAAAAATGTTCACTTTATTCGTATTCTCATATCTTATTTTTGTTTCAAATAAAACTATGATTAGAGGCTTAATCCTCTCCACAAAATCCCTCAAAGCATTCAACTTTTCTATGCTATTGATACCACAAACATTCCACAATAAGATTGTAATATGAGGATGTTTTTACCTTTTGAACCTTTTGTCCTTCCAATTATCTGAGTTCTCTTACTAATCACATTTTGAAAATCATCTAGCTCAATATCTCCATTCTCCAAGTCTAGAGAGTTAATTGAGGAATTAGTTGAAGAGAATGTAGCTTCCTCTTTACCAAGAGATTAAATTTTGTTATCATAAAACAACAAAAGAACTGTTGTTGGCTTATTAATAACAGATGTCACTTGAATTGTCCTTTCTCTTTCACTTGAGTTAGTAGATGAATTGTCCTTATTGACAATTATAGCAACCTCATCCTTTTTCCTAGGCAGGTACTTAGGACTGATTGTATCAGTCTCTAACCCCATTAATTCAACATACTCTCCTCTAGCAAACACTTTACCTATTGGTTTCAAATTTTCCATTAAGGCACAGAGGAAGGTTTCCAATTATAGGAAAATTGCACCACATCCTCTTGTAAAGAAATATCAATACTAAGTCTCATAATTGGAATATAATCAAAGAGCTCCTTAGTTCTATCCATACTAACACAAATCTGTGCATAACTAATCCTTTTTCTTTTGGTAATGTTTTCATCAATATAAAGTGGTCTGTCAATGTAACTAGCCAGCAAAGTAAGACCTTGAGTGGTCTAATACTCTTAAGGGTATACGATATAAGTTAATCTAAATTGGCAAGTTGCGTACCTTAAAATTTTCTAGTTTGATACATTGTTGTCAATATTGTAAGAATAATGGAGCTGAGTAACATGCCAAGGGCCCTCTTATACTATCTTGTTAACAGAAACTTAGGAAGAAAAGGAAAATAAGACAAGGTTAACCTCAAAAAGTAGAACATTTTTAAGTCCTCATGACTTCCTCTGGTTAACAGCCACCTTTGGATGATAGAAAAAGGAGGTCTTTACTCCATGAAGAATCCTATTATAGTAGATTCCTAAATTCTAGCCCCTGGCTTCAGTGTCTCAAGATCTGGAGCAACCGCTAGTTTGCCTTCAATTTCTTTTGGAGGACTGTAATAGAGATTGAGGCTTAAGGCTCGCCTACCACATGTTTCTAGCTTTTATTCTAAGGAGTGATATATGGTGGATTTTGAGGGCTGATGGTAATTGGTATTTGGTCTGTTTGTGCAGGATGGGGGAAGGAAGGTGGTTGTAGGGTAAGGTTATGGAAGGGTAAACGTGGAAAAACTTCAAATGCAACAGTCTGCATTATTGAAAAGTGGATGGGAACAAGTAGCTTTTGGGTGTGTTTGGTAAAGAGCTTATCAGCTCTTTTTCATCTGGTCAACTCATTTTAGCTGGTTGACTTTTAAAAAAGATCCATAAGTTTATTTGGTAAATAGCTGATTGGGTTGGTTGATTCAACCCAATCAGTTAATTTTCAACCAGCTCCAAATAGGAGCGTTTCACATCATAAGCTGATTTTATTTCAGCCGAATCTCCAAAATGCCCTACCTCTCGCGTCTCACTTTTCATTTCTCAAGTCTGCAGACATTCCAGAGTCTTCTCCTTCTTTCGTTCCTTTCTTTTTTTCTCACCGCTCACCCACACGCGATCATCTTCCTTACTTCTTTCCTTCACTCCCACGCATCAACGAAGGAGTGTCGACCAAATAGAGAGAAGGTTTGAAGTCGATTTCGGTGCCATTGAGGAGTTCAGTCCCAAAGTTCCATTGAGGAGTCGATTTCTGCTAAGAGGTGGGTTCCTCTTGAAGCTTACCCCAACGTCATGAATCAGGTCGGTAACTCATCCATGGTTTTCTTCTTAACCTTTCTGTTTGTTTGTTGAGATTTAGGGTTTTCAGGTGTAGAATTGATTTTGTAATTTATAAACACTATTAATTTTTGTATTTTTTGGACATTACAAAGATGATAAAAGGCTCGACCCCATAACTTATTATCGAAAAAGATCACAACTTTGAACTTTGATTTCTCCTTCTCCTCCTCTTAGCCTTCATTTGTCTGTGATCTCCGACCTTTGTTGTTCGGAGATTTCTTTTTTTCTTCTCATTGTTTGTATTTTGATTGGGGATTAAGGGGAGGAGAACACAAAAAAGAGAAGAGAAACAAATGGACTCTCCACCGACACCAAGTGGGGAATCGACAATCAGGATGGTGACGCCGAGATTGTCAATGATAGAGTCGTTTTGCGGTTGCGGTTTGTTGGATTAACAGGGAGTACATTAAGAGCAGAATAATGATGCCCAAGTACCTCCGTCTCGCTATGATCCATTCAATCAAGTCAAAGGATGTCGATGTCGGAGCCGATGGTGGGTTTTATTAATTCTAAAAGTGGTGGTAGCCATGGTCCTGAACTGAAGGAGCGGCTTAAGAAATTAATGGGAGAGGAACAGGTTTTTAAATTTTGTGAAATATTGCTTTAAATTAATGGGAGTGGTTGTCTATGTTTTATATTGTCTGGTTTGGTTTTGTGGAAAAAAAATTGGTCTTTAGACACAAGCAGTTCCTCTATCAACGGTTTAAGGTAATCAATTACATCCATGTAAGTCTGGTTATACACACGGATGATTAATCGAATAACTCCCGTTAATTCAACTTGGGAATTTATGTGATTTGTGATGGTTGATTGGTTTTCTTAGGGAGGAGACAGAGTCTGATGATGGGGAAACGAGAGATTCATTCAGTGATTCATGCAGTTATGAGAGCGAGAGTGACAAGCTATATAGGTGGGATGGATGTTCTTCAGAGGAAGGAGGGTTTGAGCAAGATAATCATTGGCATCTAAATGATAGATTGGGTTACCTGTATTTTCAGTACTTTGAGAGATCAGCTCCTTATGGAAGAGTCCCTTTGATGGATAAGGTCCGTTTGTTTGTCTTTTTCTTTTTCTTTTTGGTCTTCTCAATCTCATGTTCCTTGCTTTCGTTAGTGTTTATATTTGCCTCTCTTTTTGAAAGAATATGACTAATCCAGACAAAGTGGGCTGATACTGTTAAAAAGATGATGTCTATATAGTTGTTAGGAATCATTCCAAATCCTTTTCATGATAGGCATCTGCTAAAGATGAAATGGATTTTTTGACTTTAGAACCAGTAACTATACACATCAATCAAATGGTTGTTGTGACCAAGTTTTATGATCGATGTTAATTTTAGATTGATATGAAATAAAAAAAACATTTTATTCTGTTCAACACCAACTAATATTTGGTGATGATTCAATTTTTGTTCTATCTCTCAAACAATTCATTGGTTATAAATAATATCAGCTCATGCAAACCTGCCAAGCTACACAGCTATTGAGCAACTGATACAACAGATGAGCATATTGGGACAAATTTTAAACCAAGATCATGCCAAGGTAAGAACTAGTTTGCTGGTTTCTCGTTTACCAACATTTATGACTTTGTGGTAGTTGCTTTTCTTTATGATTCTTCAGCTTTTACATCTGTTTTGTATCTGTTGATTTAACCAATCTGTTTTGTATCTGTTGATTTTATTAAATGAAGTGTGATAGTGGTTGAGATATAAATGAAGTCTGACAGTATACTGGCTTTAAGGTTGTACGAAGGAAAGTTTTTGACTGCTAGCAAGGAAGGTTTTTGTATCTGCCTGCCCTTTTATTTAATGAAACTATCTGTTGATTTAATGAAAGCATTTAACTCCACTTGTTAAATCACAACTGCCCACTGTTTGTTTTTCACCTATAAAAAACTAACACAATCTGTTGATTCTTTACCGATTCCTGGTGGGTTCACTTGGATTTTAACTTCTGGTGAGTTGTTTGCTATTTTCTTTAATGCCAATGTTGTCTTTCTTTGTTTTCATTTGTAAGTTTTGTTCTTTCTATGTTCTATCATGCCTCACTTCTTTTCTTTTATGTTTTCATCTTCTTTTCTTTTAGTGCTTTTAGAGTATTTTCTGGATGTAAGTATCAAGTTCTCTTTTCGGTTTCCTTACTGTTATTGATTTCTTAAGAAAAATGGTAAGAACTAGTTATATATGCTGATTGGTGAGGTATTCCATCTTGCAATGTCTACAAGAATTGGAGTTTTATGAGTGAACAAACTACTACCTAAATACTCCTGTTCTTGATGAAGTACCTAAAATTCTGGCTTGTATTTTATTAAGCAGTTTAGTGTGTATAGTTTCCCCTCTGATGTTTTTATGTTTATTCCTTCATCTTCGTCTTTGTGTTTTATGGGTGTTGTTGTGTGTATGTTGTTTCAATGATGTAGTATGATGGTTTTGTGTTGTATCGGTTTGTGTTGTGTATTGGTTAAGGGCGATTGTTTCGTGTGACAAAAATGAAGATGGTGGCTTGTGTAATGCATATTGTATGGGTTGATTGAAGGTGAATATGGATTAGGAAGTTGTTTGAGTACTACATATTTGATGCTTGATGAAACTTTTGTTAGACTTTTTGATGTGTTTATCCCTCTATGTTATTGTTGTTGGATCCCGTTTCCGAGACCCAACTTCTTTACACTTAACGCTAGCACCCCACTTCTTAACTGCACATAATCACTCTTAGATCGTATCCGAAACGGAACGAAAAGCAAAGAATCGGATCATATAGCGAAGCAAACACATGAATCTGAAAGGAAAGGCGGATAACAGAATATCGAAACACATGTGACATGTGGGTCGAAAACTGATTTGAAACAAATGAAAAAGAAACAAATGAGTCGAACCAAATACCAATGGGAATCGAATAGATCAATTGACACTGAAAGTTCAAATCCCGACATCCGAAACGTGAAAATAGAAAACTTGTCGCGTTGGATACCCTTATGACTTTTGGATCCGAACCGATGAAATTTTTTTTTCTTTTCTTCTTATTTGTTTCTTTCATCATGTTTTTCCATCTTATTTTAGAACAAGCAAATAATTTCCCTCTTTGGGAAATTTATCCTTCAACTCATACTAATCTCATATTACTTGATTCTTCTTATTCATCATAATCTTATTCTTTACCATAACAAACTCATACTTATGCCAATCAATTCATAAATTCATACACAAATTTCTCTTATTCATATACTACTATAAGGAAAATCCGGCAGCATAACGGTTGCACTAGCAATTACCCAAACCTGCAATTAACTTGAATGCACTTCTATATGTATCCAGACAATTACACATACTTCATGATCCACCGGACCCTCCGTCCGGATCTCGTAAACATAAACCTAAATTCTAAACCACTTCAAGTCATTTTTCATATCCAAATCATATTCATCACATTCACCTAATATCCCATCATCCAATACATTTATCCATATCTAAATATACATACACATATCCCAATTGCATTCATAAACTCAATCCAATTAATATACAAAACCCAAATAACACAATTCAAAACCATACACATTTCCAATTCCATGATTCACGTTCTTATACAATTGCATAATCCCAAAATACATTATGAACTAATCACATAATACTCTAATGGCATTTTAAGCCATATTTCATTTCCAATAATCTTAAACCAAATACATAAAGTACAAAACATATACAAATGCTGATATCTTGATGTCTTTCATCCAATCTCCTGCTCGAATACCTAGAGATGGGGATGAAAGGGAGGGGGTGAGCTCGGAAGCTCGTGGATAACATGTTTATTAAACAAATGATAAGCAAAAGTATTTTCAAACCTTAGTTTCAGTTGATCGAAAACAGCGAAGGCTTATTTCTCAAAAACTTCTCAATTCTCAACATCTTTCATAAACATTTACAAACCGTTTTTCAAAATTCCCATAGTTGAAAATCCTAAATTCTCATTTGTCAAAATTTCAAACCATTAACAACATGAAATGCATCATGTATAAATGCAGCACATTCCAAACAAAGCAAAACACTTAACACATCAATTGGTTTGGGTTGGTCTATAAAACAGGACGTACTGCACATTCCCGCAGAGCGGTCCTGTGCAGCTGTGAAACACATGGGGAGTCCAAAAACGGAGCTCCTATGCCGCTAGCGGGCAGCCAGAAGAAGGCTTTAAAAACGAGACCAGTGCACTGACTCCACATGAGGGACCTAACCAAACCCATGTAACACGTATTCATGCTTGAAATTTTCATATTGCCCGAAGGCACATTTCTGAAATTCAACTTTTCATATAATATCGTATTCAACACATTTACATCTACAAACTTGCATACATGCATATAAAAATACAAACATATTCTCAAACTATCAATCAATTTCATCAATAACCACAATTCACTTATTGAAACTCAAACAATCAACATAAAAAGTCAACAATCATGCTCATTTCATCAAAATCCTTCAAATACTTTGGGAACAGTTAATTTAATCCTTTTCGTTTGAAAATCCGAAACAACTCTTAATTCATTCAGAAAACAATGAATCCAATCTTTCATAAATCATCCCAAAAGACAATTTATTCAAATCATTTAAAAACAATAGCTTAATAAACCAACATTTATAATTCGCTTATAATTTGCAAAATAACCACATTACCCACCTCTTATCCATGCCATAAGCTTGTTCCAATCCTCAATTTGATCTTTACTTCTCTCTCTCTTCCAACTTAAAATCACCTAAGCCATAATCAACCAATTCCAATATCATAAACATCATACTTCTCAAATTAACTATAGGAAAATTTGAACTCATCATATTTTCAACCTTTCCAAAACAAGAATTTCTACAATCTCAATTTCTCAAACTTTACCCAAACCTTAACTCACATAAATCCAACAATAAATCAATTCATCATGAAATCTTTCAAAACTAATCAAGGAAATCACAAACCCATCACCTTTTCCATATTTCTAAACTAACAAATCACTAAAAACTCAAACTTGAAGATTCTCTTACCTCTTTCTCTTTCTATTTTCGAAATTCTTTTTGACTTGGAGGGTAGATCTCTTCTCCTTCCCTCTTTTCCTTCATGAATCCATGGAAAGATCAAGCTTGAAAGTTCACAAAACCCTACCTCTTCTTCCTCCTTCTCCTTCTCCTCCACGATTTCTCCTCTTCTCTCTTCCTTCTTCTTCTTTCTTCTTTCTTCTTCTAGAAATTTCGTGGGTCTTCTTAAAAAACGACACTCCCCCTCTTCTTATATGCCAAGTCATTTAAATTAGAGTGTAAAAGACCCTTTTGCCCTTTTCTTATAAGCCTTCTACTCAAATCTTTAAGTTAACTTCCTAATTTGCCCCTGAATATTTTTGTAAGTCATGCTCACTTGCGGACATGTTTCGCACTATCTATTTGCAGGAATTTGTCCAAACTTCCTTCTATAGAAATGTTCCTCTATGTCTTAATTTCATAATGCCTCAAGAATCATCCAATTCGGAGCACTACATCAAAAGTTATAGTCCAAACATGTCGGACACGTCATTTGCTAACACATTTTCTAATAATTCACTTCCTTCCACAAATAGACATTCTTAAAGGCTAAAATGAATTTTCATTTCTTCATATGACTTGTAACCCTATGTCTTAATGTTATTATGCCTCAAACATCGCTTCAATCAGATCTCTACAGATCCCGAAATTCGTGAAGTACTGAACTATGTTCAAAAACTTTCCTGTCTCACTTTGATTCAAATAATCTTACTCAATTAAATCTCTAAAATTCATAATTTTCACATAATCATGAACTTCATTATCTTAGGAATCCAACGCTTTAAGAACCAAGTCATTTGGATGTTAGACGGAAAAGATATAAGCAAATGATTTGACAAGGTCGAATGAGGAAGGAAAAATAGCAAGATCAGAATGAAACAAAACATTCTGATTATCATATGATTCAATCAAACTTTTTCAATTCAACTCCGATTGATACAAATTTTCATGGAGAGAAGGAAACATGTGTTAGGAATTCAATGCTTTAATAATCGCCTCAATCTGAGGTCGGATGAGTGAGTTATGATCAAAACATTAACCCATGCTTAAACTCTAAATCCATTTGAAACTCTTTTGGCGCAAATGCCATAACTTTCTCTAAAAATATCCAAATGCCTTCGTTCTTATTCCATTTGAAAGATAACATCTAGATATACAACTCGTATTATAGGCCTTAAAACGAGCTTCGGCCTCAAAACTAGATAAAATCACGTTTTTCTCAAAGTAACCCGTAACTGTCCTTTAAACGGACATGCATGTCCGTTTAACGGACACATACGGCCAAAACTGTGCCAATTAGTCCGATAATGTCCGTTAAATGGACATCCATGTCCGCCTAATGAACATGAGCAAGGGAAGGGGTCCTTTTGACCCGAGGCTGTCCGTTAAACAGACTCCCATGTCCGTTTAACGGACATGCAATTTTCCAAAACCTCTTCAATCTTTTTTCCAAAGCTTCCTCCATCAAAACTAACTTCATAAACACTTATAATCTTTACATAATTACTTATTTAAAGGTATAAACACTTCATAACACTTCAAGCAACAAATTCAATTCATGAACTTCTCAAATCTCAACTAAATTGGTTCATCAAAACCACAAATTCTCAATCATTCATCAAAGCTGTCACTCATATAAATCTTATATAATATCATAACTTATATCAACTATAACTCTTAATTTCGATCTCGAAATCTTGCATACTTGATCTCGTTGGAAAGATGAAAGAGCAAGCTACAACTTCAAAGAAGGAAACTTTGGCCAATTCTATTTCAATCATTCTCTAATTTCCCTTGAGTCAGCATATACATTTAACATTCATCCTAACTTTACTTTATTAATTACACATCATTTATAACAATGCAACTATCATTTGGAATTCATCCAAATCTCAGCCTCAAATCATATGATTTCTTACATTCCATAGCATCTTGTCATTTATAATCTCGTACTTTTGCATAAGATCTCACATATATAACCATAATTCATACTTAAGATTTCCCAACTCATATCTTTACATAATTCACATTTCCTCATCTATAACACAAATTATATACACAACACTCATATACTTTCATTTTCATATTTCTAATTTTTTTCTTCAAGGTTCGGGGTCCAACAATTGTTCTGCGCATGTGTGTTCTTGATCTGGAACAATTTACTTGTAGTCCTAAGACTTTGTGAAACATATTTGGAGCTTTAATCAAGGTGCAAATATATATGACTGTTGTGTTTTTTGTGGATTATGGTGCTCAGGTTATTGGTGGCCCAAGATATACAGTTGAGATCATTTTTGGTTCTGAATTAGTGTGGAGACCTTGGGGTGGAGTGGTAAGGATTACAACTTAGGATTTGTATTTTTTTGATATTGAAATGTCTGTTACTAATATAAAGAGTATTGTATGGCATAAAACGACAGTATTGTATCGCATTCCTATTGTTGGGCCCGGGTCCCGGATCCCTATTCCCGAGGTGGCCCCTCGGGCTGCGCCAGCGACGAGCTCCTAAACATTCAGACCCGATCCCAACATCCATACAAAAGTCAATTCGCACATGCAAAATTTTACACACGAATACCATACACCCAATCATTCGAACTATGCAATAAATAAAGCAGTTCAATAAGTGTTATCAACCATACATAATACAAATAAGTCTAAATCCAAAATACATGAAATATGCTCCATGATGACATGCTCGGAGGGCCAGCTAAAATACTAACTTAATACAATGATCTCTAACTACTGCGGAGTTCTTCGATGCCTGGCAAGGGTCGACTGATGTCCTGAGTTGCACCTGAGGAGGAAAATAATGGGCTACGCAACTCAGTGGCTAATATAATTATAGCCATCGGCAACTAGCACAAATTCAAGCATATGAATGTGTATATATATATATATATATATATGCTTACATCCATTCTAGCTCTTACATCCTAAGCCAATAATACATGCATTCAGCATAGATAATTCAACTCACAAATATGTCACAAAGTATGCTTCACAATGAATGATTCGAATATGCAATGCACATCACAATGGCTCGAGGGTTCCATGGAAACAAAAGGGAGAAACCGAAGTTTACACCCTGAACAAAATGAGACCATTCGGAGCTCATAAGCCACAAGCGGGCAGCCGGGAGAAGGCTCTTGTCGACGTGCACGTGACGAACGAAATGGTTCCACTCTCGTCCAAACAAAAGCACATAATCATGCTCAGAATCATTTTGTCAAATGGTATGTTTTCATGCTTCTCATTTATTCAAAATGTCGTGACCGAAGTCGAGGCATAACATGCTCATACTCATATTCTCATGCTTCTTTCAAGGTATATGAAACCAAAATTATCCATTTAAACATACATAACATATATTCACAAATAGGCAAGAATTTGCCTAATCACACAACAACTATAAGTACATTACCCACCTAATATCGCTGAGTATCCGACTCACTGTTGTCCTTCCTCTTGCGATGGAATCAGATCGGCTTGGTTTCCTATAGCAAACCAAGTCCCAAATTAATAACAGTCAAAAGAAATATTCAATCAGCTTCGCAAAACGAAAACACTAACACTAACAATCTACACTCGACTTCCATCTAATTCCCCGAATCCTAAGAGGCAAATATCGAACTTCCCTTCTTCATAAAAATTGTAGTCCTTTATCTCTAGATCACAACGAATCCAAAATCACCTCATTTGGACATCTATAGCAAAAGATATGCCCAAAATACCAAACTTCATCTTCGCTAGAAATAGGGCACTCGCCGCGACGAAGGCACGTTCGCCGCGGCGAACAGCTTTGCTCGCCGCGACAGAGACTTCGCTTGTCGCGGCGAACAGCCCCGCGCTCGCAGCGACGTGCACATAAGTGTGCGCCGCGGCGAAGACCACGCCTCCGCACGCCGCGGCGACATGCGGGCCTGGAGAACGACTCCGAAACCCAACTTTCCACCATTTTCAACTTCAATCCTTCCCCAAACATAAATGCAACACACCTAAACCTTGATTCAAGACTTATACTACAATTCTAACTCATTCAAACCTTAAAAACCATCACAAACTCATCAACCCAAAGATTTCACTTAGGTTTTTCTGAAAATCCTACATAATCGGTTCTAACCTCATACAAAACGATTCTAGGGTTTAAAATAACTAAAACAAGAAGAAACGAAGCTAACTTACCCGGAAATTGCTTCAAACTGTCGGAAATCCTCAAAGATCGCAAACTATCTTTTCTCTTCTCTTCTTCCTCCACCGACGGCTTCTTCTTCTCCTTTTCCTCTCTTTTCCCTTTCCTTCTATCTTCTTTCTCTTAATTCTAAATGGAGACAAAGACCAAGTTACCCCTCCTTACAAGGCCTAAACAACTCCAACTCAAATAACCTTCCCAAAATGCCCTCCTCTTTTTTATCCTTAAATTCCTATTTAAACCACATTGAACTCAATAAATCTCAATTTTCCACTAATACATCCGATTTAATCAAACTAAGGCACAAACACATAAATTACACAATTCATACTTAATAACAGCATAAAAAAAATTCGGGGTCCAACATTTCTCCCCCTCTTAAAAGAAATTTCGTCCTCGAAATTTACCTGAAACATCGAAGAGATACGGATACTTCTCCTTCATAGCTTCTAGTGGCTCCCATGTAGCCTCCTCTTCCAAATGATTCCTCCACAGGACTTTGACTAGCTAAACTGTCTTGTTCCTGAGGACTTTTTCCTTAGTATCCAAAATCTCCACCGGAATTTCTTCATAACTCAGATCATCCCGCAACTGAACCTCACTAGCCTGAATGATATGAGAAGGATCCGATCTATACCTCCTCAGCATGGAAACATGGAAGACATCGTGGATCTGCGACAGATCCGGAGGTAATGCCAACCTATAGGCGAGTGGCCCAATCCTCTCAATGATTTCATAAGGACCCACATACCTCGAACTCAACTTACCCTTCTTGCCAAGCCTCAACACTCCTTTCCAAGGAGATTTCTTAAGGAAAACCTTTTCACCGACTTCATACTCCATCTCCTTTCGGTGAGCATCAACATAACTCTTCATCCTATCCTGTGCTGCCTTAAGTCGTTGCTTAACCAGATTGACTTTCTCAACCATCATCTGAATCAATTATGGTCCTACCAGTTTCCTCTCTCCTTCTTCATCCTAACAAATCGGAGTCCTACACCTCCTGCCATACAAAGCCTCATATGGAGCCATCTGAATGCTCGAATGGTACGAATTATTATAAGCAAATTCGACCAATGGCAAATGTTCATCCTAAGTTCCTCGAAAGTCCATCACACAGGCCCTAAGCATTCCCTCAAGAGTCCGAATGGTCCTCTCAGATTGACCACCCGTCTGAGGATGAAAAGCCGTACTAAAATACAGCTTAGTCCCCAAAGCCTCCTGCAAACTCCCCCAAAACCTCGAAGTAAACCGAGGGTCTCTATCAGACACTATGGAATCTGGAATCCCATGCAACCTCACTATCTCATCAATATACTTCTTTGCTAGCACATGCAAAGAATCAGTCTGCTTAATCCCCAAAAAGTGAGCTGACTTCGTCAACCGATCCACAATAACCCAAATGGCATCATGCCTCCTACTGGTCTTCGGCAAACCCATCAGAAAATCCATGGTCACTCTTTGCCACTTCCATTCCGGGATGGACAATGGCCTCAAGATGCTGAAGGTGCACGGTGTTGACCTTGACTTGCTGACACACTAGACACTTGCTCACAAACTCTGCTACATCCCTCTTCATGCCCTTCCACCAAAAATGCTCTCTCAAATCCCTGTACATCCTGGTACTACCTGGATGCATGGCATAAATCGCATTGTGTGCCTCATCCAAAATCTCATCCTTAACTACCTGCACATCTAGAATACACAGCCTGTTGCCCACTGCCATAAGCCCATCATCCCTTACTACTATTTCAGAAATCTTACCATTCTGAATTTCATCCCTGAGTCTACTCAAATCTGCATCTTGTGCCTGCAATTCTCTAACCTTCTCCCTAAAAATCGGTCTCACTCGCAAATTCGCCAAAAGACAATCCGGCTCTTCCTGCTTCAAGCTTATCTTAAGCTTGGTCATCTCTTCCAATAAAGGAAGATAAACTGTCCGAACATGAGCAATCAAAGACTTCCTACTCAAAGCATCCACCACTACATTGGCCTTGCCCGGATGATACTCAATCAGCAAATCATAATCCTTAAGCAATTCAATCCATCTTCTCTGCCTCAAATTCAGTTCCTTCTGGCTCAACAAGTACTTGAGACTCTTGTAATCGGTAAAGATCCTCGTCTGAACTCCATACAGATAATGCCTCCAAATCTTCAAGGCAAAGATCACAGCTGCTAACTCCAAATCATGCGTCGGATAGTTCAACTCATAAGGCTTCAACTGTCTCGAAGCATAAGCAATCATTCTATCACCCTGCATCAAAACACAATCAAGACCCTTCCTCGAAGCATCACTATACACAGTATAGCCCTCATCTCCAGAAGACAAAACCAGAATCGGAGCACTCGTCAATCTGTGCTTGAGCTCCTCGAAGCTCCTCTGACACTCATCACTCCAAACAAACTTCTGATTTTTCCCCAACAACTTCGTCATCGAAACGGATATCATAGAGAATCCCTCCACAAATCTCCTATAGTAACCTGTCAAACCCAGAAAACTCCTCACTTCTGCTACATTCTTCAGGGCTTCCCAATTCACCACAACTTCTATCTTCTTTAGATCTACATGCACTCCCTGTTCTGAAATCACATGTCCAAGAAATGCAACTTCCCTCAGCCAAAATTCGCATCTATCGAATTTGGCATACAGCTCATTCCTCCTCAAAGTCTCCAAAGAAATTCTCAAATGCTCTTCATGCTCCCGATCACTCTTGGAATAAACCAATATATCATCAATGAAGACTATGATAAATTGGTCCAAGAATGACTTAAAGACCCGATTCATCAAATCCATGAATGCTGCAGGCGCATTCGTCAATCCAAAGGGCATAACTAAAAACTCAAAATGCCCATACCGAGTCCTGAAAGCAGTCTTCGGCACATTCGACTCCTTAATCCTCAACTGATGGTAACCCGATCTCAAGTCTATCTTAGAGAAGACTTTCGCCCCTTGCAATTGATCAAACAGATCATCAATGCGAGGAAGCGGATACCTGTTCTTCACAGTGACTTGATTCAGCTTCCTATAGTCCACACACATCCTCAACGAGTCATCTTTCTTCTTCACAAATAGGACCGAAGCTCCCCAAGGTGAAGAACTCAGTCTAACGTACACTTTCTCCAATAACTCCTCCAACTGCTCCTTAAGCTCTTTTGAATTCCGCCGGAGCCATCCGGTAGGGCAGAATTGAAATCAGTGCAGTACCTGAGAGAAGCTCAATGGGAAACTCAATTTTCCTAGCTGGCGGTAGTCCTGACAATTCCTCGGGAAAGACATCCGATAATTCCCTGACCACTGGAATATCCTCCAGCTTCCCTCTATCTGCCCTGGTGTCCACCACATAGGCCAAAAATGCCTCACAACCCTTCCTCATCATCTTTTCTGCTGTCAATGCTGAAACAATTCTGGGCGGACCTACTTTTCTGTCCCCAGTAAACACCACTCTTCTGCCATCACCCAAATCAAATTCCACTGTCTTCTGCTTACAATCCAAACGGGCATTGTACTTCTCTAAGGTATCCATCCCCAAAATCACATCCAATCCTCCCATCTTCAGTGGCATCAAATCCACCACAAGAAGTTATCCACCAATACAAATCTCACACTCTCTATATACTTGACTGACAATAATATACTGGCTGATTGAAGTACTCACCATCAGCGGAGTATCCAAAGGGTTCATATTTCTATCACATACAGGTCTACTCGAGGAAACAAACGAATGAGTAGAACCTGGATCAATCAAAGCAATCACATCATCAGAAAAGAGTCGAACCATACCAGTGACAACATCAGGAGTGGTCTCTGCATCCTCCCGAGTCATCGCAAACACCCTAACCGGTGCCTGCCCTCTGGGTCTCCCCGGAATGCTCACTCTCTTAGCTACATCAGAACTACCCACTTCTGTTGCAGTCCTCTGACCCATAGTCTCTGTCCTCCTGGAAGCTTGCATCTGAGATCCCTCTCTCCTGGACGGCTGAGGACACTCTCTGGCCCTGTGTCCTTTCTGTCCATAATTGAAACATGCTCCCGTCAATCGGTAACACTCTCCACCATGGAAATTGCCGCAGTGCTCACACTTAAGGACGGATGACTTGTCCCTATCTCCCTTTCTACTGCCGCCCACCGTCGAGGCTTGGTGAGAAACAGTAGAAGTCATCATCGGTCTCGGTCGACTGGCACCACTGCTCCTCTCCTCAGACTGAATAGGGAAGCTCCTAGCACTCCTGTCTGGCATAGGAGTACTAGTGCTACCTCCCCTCCTGAACTGCTCTTTGCCCTTTCTCTTCTTTTTCACAGCACTCTTGATATTCTCAATATTTTCCACCCTCAAAGTTGCCTCAACTAACTGCTGGAAGTCACAAAAATTTTGCACTATCACCTTCTCTCTGATAGCCAAGTGCAGACCTGACTCAAACCGGCGACATCTAGCAGCCTCACTCAGCATCAGATCTGAAGCATACCTCGCCAACTGAGTGAACCGATGCTCATACTCACTGACTGTCATCTCCCTCTGGGTGAGACTGAGGAACTCCCTCTGCTTCTACTGAATGTAAACCTCTGATAGATACTTCTTCTTAAAAGCAGCCAAGAAGTTCTGCCATGACAATCCTACGGGTTTGATCTGACTGCCTGGTACAGTCTCCCACCAATGCAGAGCATCTCCCTGAAGCAAACTTGCAGCATAAATAACTCTCTCATCATCCTCACAGTCCATCTGATCCAGCACTCTCTCAGTCTTTCTCAACCAAATCTCGACTTCTTCTGGATCTGATGTCCCATAGAAGTCGACTGCTCCATACTTCCACAACTTATCAAACCGTCTCTCCTTCTAAACTGGGGCTGAAGCAGAAGGCTGTGGCATCTGACCCATAGCCTGGACAAATGCCTGGGTGAAGGCCTGGAACAACCTCGGATCAAGTGGAGGCACTGGCTCCTGTGGAACCGGCGACTCCTGAGACTGCAACAGCATGGGCTCACTGCCTAACCCTACAAAAGCCTCAGCATTCCCTGGGGCTACTGACTCATCAGTCCTCTCCTCTCTAGTCGGAGAGTCAGGTGCAACAAATCCTTGCAAAGCTCCTCGTGTCCTTCTACGAGGTGGCATCGTACTCCTTCAAATCCAAACATTAAGGATTAGCTATATGTCGATCTTGATTCCTACATGTATGCATGATATGCAAGAAATCAAATGCAGCAAATAATCATATATCATACAACTCATCCTACTATGCATTCTAAGCCGATGACACACAAACCTAAAGTTCTGATACCAAACATGTTGAGCCCGGGTCCCGGATCCCTATTCCCGAGGTGGCCCCTCGGGCTGCGCCAGCGACGAGCTCCTAAACATTCAGACCCGATCCCAACATCCATACAAAATTCAATTCGCACATGCAAAATTTTACACACGAATACCATACACCCAATCATTCGAACTATGCAATAAATAAAGCAGTTCAACAAGTGTTATCAACCATACATAATACAAATAAGTCTAAATCCAAAATACATGAAATATGCTCCATAATGACATGCTCGGAGGGCCAGCTAAAATACTAACTTAATACAATGATCTCTAACTACTGCAGAGTTCTTCGATGCCTGGCAAGGGTCGACTGATGTCCTGAGTTGCACCTAAGGAGGAAAATAATGGGTTGAGCTACGCAGCTCAGTGGCTAATATAATTATAGCCATCGGCAACTAGCACAAATCCAAGCAAATGAATGTGTATATATATATATATATATATATATATATGCTTACATCCATTCTAGCTCTTACATGCTAAGCCAATAATACATGCATTCAGTATAGATAATTCAACTCACAAATATGTCACAAAGTATGCTTCATAATGAATGATTCGAATATGC
Organism: Erythroxylum novogranatense; assembly: GCA_029891385.1. Classification (NCBI taxonomy): domain Eukaryota; kingdom Viridiplantae; phylum Streptophyta; class Magnoliopsida; order Malpighiales; family Erythroxylaceae; genus Erythroxylum; species Erythroxylum novogranatense. The sequence continues at coordinate 46,611,590 of CM057233.1, read as the reverse complement.
AATGCACATCACAATGGCTCGAGGGTTCCATGGAAACAAAAGGGAGAAATTGAAGTTTACACCCTGAACAAAATGAGACCATTCGGAGCTCATAAGCCACAAGCGGGCAGCCAGGAGAAGGCTCTTGTCGACGTGCACGTGACGAACGAAATGGTTCCACTCTCGCCCAAACAAAAGCACATAATCATGCTCAGAATCATTGTGTCAAATGGTATGTTTTCATGCTTCTCATTTATTCAAAATGCCGTGACCGAAGTCGAGGCATAACATGCTCATACTCATATTCTCATGCTTCTTTCAAGGTATATGAAACCAAAATTATCCATTTAAACATACATAACATATATTCACACATAGGCAAGAATTTGCCTAATCACACAACAACTATAAGTACATTACCCACCTAATATCGCTGAGTATCCAACTCACTGCTGTCCTTCCTCTTGCGATAGAATCAGATCGGCTTAGTTTTCTATAGCAAACCAAGTCCCAAATCAATAACAGTTGAAAGAAATATTCAATCAGCTTCGCAAAACGAAAACGCTAACACTAACAATCTACGCTCGACTTCCATCTAATTCCCCGAATCCTAAGAGGCAAATACCGAGCATCCCTTCTTCATAAAACTTGTAGTCCTTTATCTCTAGATCACAACGAATCCAAAATCACCTCATTTGGACTTCTATAGCAAAAGATATGCCCAAAATACCAAACTTCATCTTCATTGAAGCAGTAGCCGTCATGCACGAAGCGCGTTGCATGCATGCGCAACTTCCTTCGCCACGATGGAGACTTCGCTTGTCGCGGCGAACAGCCCGCGCTTGCTGCGGCGAAGACCACGCCTCCATACGTCGCGACGTGCGGGCTTGGAGAACGACTCCGAAACCCAACTTTCCACCATTTTCAACTTCAATCCTTCCCCAAACATAAATGCAACACACCTAAACCTTGATTCAAGACTTATACTACAATTCTAACTCATTCAAACCTTAAAAACCGTCACAAACTCATCAACCTAAAGATTTCACTTAGGTTTTTCCGAAAATCCTACATAATCGGTTCTAACCTCATACAAAACGATTCTAGGGTTTAAACTAACTAAAACAAGAAGAAACGAAGCTAACTTACCCAGAAATTGCTTCAAACTATCGGAAATCCTCAAAGATCGCAAACTCTCTTTTCTCTTCTCTTCTTCCTCCACCGACGGCTTCTTCTTCTCCTTTTCCTCTCTTTTCCCTTTCCTTCTATCTTCTTTCTCTTAATTCTAAATGGAGACAAAGGCCATGTTACCCCTCCTTACAAGGCCTAAACCACTCCAACTCAAATAACCGTCCCAAAATGCCCTCCTCTATTTTTATCCTTAAATTCCTATTTAAACCACATTGAACTCAATAAATCTCAATTTTCCACTAATACATCCGATTTAATCAAACTAAGACACAAACACATAAATTACACAATTCATACTTAATAAAAGCATAAAAAAAATTCAGGGTCCAACACCTATTCAGTTATTTTTTGTGTTTTTTTCCAACTTTTGTTAGCTTTCATTTTTTAGTAACTCCATGTTTTCCTTCTGCTACCACTAGCACAAATTAGGATGGGATATCGCATAACTATTTTTATTTGCACAGATTTAGTATGATAAATGTTGATATCCATTTATTAATATATAAATAAAAAAGGGAAGGGAAAGAGAGTTAGACAATCACCATATAATTTGAAAGTAAAAGAGTTAGCTTGTTTTGGACAATAGAAGATGGATGGGTAATGAGTTTTAAAGGTATGTTTACAGTATTGCAAAAGTTTTCAAAATAATTTCAGTTATGTACGAGTATCGCATATAACACAATAAATGACAACATAAAACAACGAAGAAATGACAACAGTTTTCATATACAACATAAGAGTTTTCATAGTTTTCATATATATATATATATACAGACATAAAACAACGATAAATGACAATAATATCGCATAAATATACAGATAAAACAACAATATTGCATAAAACAAGAGTTTTCATGTATGTATATGTGCATTATAGCATAAATTAATAACATGATTTCACATATATAATGTTGTATCACATAAAACAAATGGATAACCACCATATAATTTCTTGGTGACATTTCATTTTGTTTTATATGGTTCGATTAATTTTGTATCATAGTTGATATTAATGTTCAATCTTTAATTTATATATTTAGAATACTTATATTTCAATCTTTAATTTAGTTCAAGTATTTGAGTTTAATTGACCATGAGCTCAAAATTGATTGTTTAATTTTTAAATTTTATTTTTAATTTTATAATATTATGTAATTATTTAATAATTCTTTGGTTAAATAAAAGATATTGCAATAAAATTTTATATAATTTTGAATAATATTCACAAGTTAAAAGATATTACAATAAAAGTATTTATATAATTATTTTATTGAAATATTCTAATTGTTAACCATTATAATAACTCAATAGTGAATCCAATTGTAAATTAGTCAACAAGTACATAACTTTTTCTAATCTTGTATGATTAGATGACATCATCTCAAAAAAGAAACAAAGGAGAAAGTCAAGGAGGGAATGATATAGGTAGAATTCGTTGGCCAAAAGAAATACTTCTTCTCTTTTGTGACCTTTGTAACCAATATATTCAAAGGAGTAAGGGAAAACATGGTGGAGTTATTTGTCAAAGGATACCATGGAAGAAGGTAGAGGAAGAATCTCACAAAGCGACCAACTTACAATGGGATAAAACTAAGCTTAAAAATAAGTTCGATTAGATGAGAACTAGATGGAGTCTTTGGAAACAGTTGAAAGGAAAAGAAACGGGATTAGGATGGGATTATGACAAAGGAACAATTGCTGCTAGTGAGGAGTGGTGGACTTTGAAGATTAAGGTTATCCCCTTTTCTCCAATTTAAATTAATTTCCTTTACTTTAATAATAAATATCTAGTTAAAAATAAGTTATTTAATTTTTTTGTAGGAGAATATCAATTTTAAAACATTTAAAGAGGAAGGGCTTGAACCTGAGCTTGAATGTAAGTTGGATCAACTTTTTGGATGTTTGGCCCGAGGAGAGACTACATTTTGTCATGTGGCTGACCCTCCACAAGGACAACGAGAAGTTGAGGAAGTATATATTCATTCTCCAGCTGCTAGTCATAATGCTCATCATCAATTGTCAGCCTATCATCATCATGAAAATGTAGATAAGACTAGTGGTCTCAACAATTGGGAAGAAGTGTGAAGAGAATCTTCCCCGACCCCTCAAGCCACATATGATGAAGGGACCGAGAGAAGAAGATGCAAAAGGATTTTAGAGGGTGATAGTACACAAAGTAATAAGAGTGCAAAAATTGATTCCTTTAAAAAGGCAGGAAGATCTGCAACAATATATGAGAGGCTTGATGGTGTGATACAATTGATTGAAGGGAGGCAGAGTGCAACAACGGAGATGAATAGATCCATGACGAAAATGTTGGATATGATGAATATTGGTGCATCACAAAGTACTAGTGCTAGTACGTCACACTATGATATTACGAATGTTTTGGGAAAAATATGTACTTTGCCTGATTTAGAGACTGGTACTCCTGAATTTTATTTTGCTTACATGTTGATTGAAGATCCGCAAAATAGGACCATTTTTTTTAGTTTACCAAATGATACAAAAAGGGTTGAATACATAAAGTTTATGTATGAGTATGACAAAAAAAAAACATTAAACATATTTTCTATCAATCCATTATATGTTTAGTTTATTATTTTTATTATTTGTGCACCTATGTTTACCTGCTATATTATTTATTTCTTTATATGTAGACATATAAGTGTGTAGTTTATTTACAATATAATTTTACATATTGATCTGTAGGTATGGATGATAATGTTATGAAAATTATGCAACCTGCAAATGAAGCAATTGTTGGACAATGAGACTGAATTTTGGGATCTGATGACTTGTGCAGTGGGATATATGAGTGTGTATTTTTTTGACCACATATACAAGGAACCATGCATGACTTCCTATCAAACAGTATAATTATGGATGAATGAATTATTGAATGGTCATGAAAAAAGATGTTTTAATGCATTTAGGATGAATCAAAATACATTTCGTCAATTATGTATTGTTTTGGAAAACAATTATGGTTTGAGACCTTCAGATAGGATGTCTATTTTGGAGAAAGTTGGTTTATTCGTGTTTGTCCTCAGTAAAGGTTCCTCTAATAGAGATACCCAATGGCGCTTTCAACATTCTGGTGAAACTGTGAGTAGAGTTTTTAAAGAAGTCTTGACTGCAATGGAAGGATTTTCAAGGGATATGCTCATACCAAAAGATCCCGAATTCAAGGACACTCCACCACAAATTGCCAATGATGTTAGATATATGCCACATTTTAAGGTAATTGAATATGTTCTTCCTCCCCCTTCATTATATTTTCTATTAAAAAATGTTGTTTTATCATCTTATGATTATTTTTATATTAGGATTGCATTGGAGCTATTGATGGTACACATATAGCGATAGTTGTTGCAGAAGAGGATCAAATGAGATATAGAGGACAGAAAGGAATAACAACAACAAATGTATTGACAGTATGTGACTTTAACTTACTATTTACATATGTTTTAGCGGGATGGGAAGGATCAGCGCACGATTTTCATATTTTCCTTGATACAATCGGTAATCCGAGACTTAAATTTCTAAAACCACCGACAGGTAATTTTAAGATTTGTAGGATTTGCTATTAATGATTTTGACTTTTTATGATATCATTTATACTAATTATATTGCTTCTATGAAAATTCAGGAAAATGTTACTTGGTTGATAAAGGCTATCCAGAAAGAGAAGGATATTTGACACTTTACCCAAAGACAAGATATCATCAATCGGAGTTTCGTGGTACAAATCCAAGAGGATGTCGAGAAGTTTTTAACCGAGCTCATTCATCATTGAGAAGTTGTATTGAGAGGGCTTTTGGTGTTCTTAAGGCTAGATGGAAGATATTGGAGAAAATGCCTAGATATTCATTAATGGATCAAAATAGAATAATTTGTGTAGCTTTTGCGTTACATAACTATATTAGAAGAAGTACAATTGCCGACCCGACTTTTACCATCATCGATCAAGATCCTGAATTTATACCTCCAGATGTATTTCAAGATGTTGAAGTTAATTCTACACAAGAGAAGAGCAAAGAACTCGGGAGATGACAACTATTCGCAATAATATTGCGTCTAGTTTAATGGCAACTAGACGTCGTTCTTAAATTGTTATAAACTTTTGCTTTAAATGATAGATGTTTATTTCTTTTGCTCTATTTGATTTGTGTTGTTAAACTTAAACTTCATTTGGATTCTTATATTTTATGTTTGAATGTATCACCATCACTATCGTCATTATTATTATTATTGTTGTTGTTGTTGTTGTTAATAATAACAACAACAATAATAATAATAATAATATTATTATTATTAGTACTATTATTATTCTTTATTATTATTATTATTATTATTATTATTATTATTATTATTATTATTATTATTATTATTATTATATGTTCTATGTTTTTATTAAAATTATTAACTTAATTTTTATAGAATTAAATATCTAAAATCTAAATTTTTATAAGAATATTCATTGACATACTAAAATATATAATATTCATATTCTTATATTTTTTTAAAGTCATGTCCTTATAAGTCATTTTACACTTAAGCAGCTATTACTAAAAAGCTAATTTTATCAAACATCTTTAACAAACAGCTAATGCAATCCGTTGATCAAACCAGCTGATATAATCAGCTATCAGCTAATAGCTTATAGAATCAGCTATCAGCTGGTTGCCAAACAGAACCTTTACGAGGTTTAGAAAAATAATAGCCTTTTAGAAGAAAAGAAATCAAGTGCAAGGAAAATAGGTTGGCGGGAAGCAGATGACGCCCAAAGTGCCCTTTTGCTTTTGGAAAGAGAACAAATGACAAAAATCTAAAAAGCAAAGGCTTGAAAAGAAATTGTAAACAAAGACATATTCTAGAGAAGGAGGAGGAATAGAACACAAAGAGAAAGTGGAGGGTGTAATAGGTAGGATGGAAAGCTGAGAAATGGTTAGAACAATGCTGAAAAGAAAGGGGTATGTTGTAGAGAGAAGGCAGAGTAACATCTTTGTTATCAATTTTGATGATTAATTAAATATATTATTAGTCATAGTAATAAGGAGAAGAATTATGTGTACACTTTTTAGCTTATTTAAAAATTAATTGATGAATTGTCTATTATGATAAAAAGTTATGACAATTTCATATAAAATAGTTACAAAATAAACTCGATAATGATAAAATAGAGTGAGAAAAGAAATATAAAACAAATTTACGATAATTTGGCCAAATAACTATTGATTTATGTCTACTTTTCAAAGTTTACTTGTGAATTCACTATTGTTTTTTCAATGGATAAAAGAGACCCTTTCTATAAAATCTTCTCTATTACGAGTGAAGAGGAATTTTTACAATTATCTTACTTTCTTACAAGTGAAGAACTCATTATAACTCTTGTTTAATGTTAAGAGGAATTCTCACAAGGATATCTTGTTCAATGCACCTTTTAACCTCACAATTCTTCTAACACTCTCTAATATACCAAAGATTTTTCTCATAACTTAATTATGATGTATTTATGTCTAAAACTAATTCAAACACACAAATTAACTATTACAACAATTAGTATCTAAAACTTTTCTTACTAATTTTTAAAAATTTACCATTACATAGACTGTTTAACCCATCAAATAGTCAGTTGAAAAACGCTCATATCAATCATCTTGTTCCTATGTTCGTTAGCTGACAAAAACTCTTAGGCCAACTAAACACATTCAAAAACTAATTTGAAAATGTCAACTTTTAAGTCTTTTCGAACATAAAAATGTTTCTAATTGTCAAAAATGTAAATTCAAAACAATTTCAAAAGTCTCTCAATATTTATTTGAAGATTGCGAGGCTTCCTTTAAAATTTAAAAAAAATCCCTCTTTATTATTAAAATTGAGTTTCTAATTGATAGAAATAATCAAAATAAGATTAAAAGGAAAGTTAAGATCAAAATCAAGAAACTTTGAAGGCTGAAAATGGTGAAGTTGTTGGATAGCTTCCAATCATACAAAGAAAAATTCAAGACTATAGTTAATGATCTTAAAGTAGTATCTTTAAAGAATAAGCTCAATGTCACCCCATTACTTGAATCTTTATTGCAGCTAGTATATGAAGAATTGAAAGTGGAAAAGGATTCATAGTATCTCATGTCAATGTAGTCTTAAGACTCTTCTTGAAATTTTCATAAAAATAATCTTTCATTCTTTTCTCAACAAATAAGAACTTTTTTAAAATATCCTTTCACAAAAAAAAAGAGAAATCTCATTGTTACTTGAAACATCCGAAAGTACAATACATAAGACCGCATCAAAAGCTTACAACTCAAAAATATTTAACATTATCACTTCGATAATTTCAAAAAGACTCGTTCGCATAAATATGAGACAATAATACTCAAATACTTGATACACATTTAAAAATATATGTACAAGATGCCCAAATGTTTTTCCTGATAAGAACCAACGACAAAATGATACTTATAAGTAGGGATGGATCTATAAATTTTTTTAAGTGGGGGCAAAATTTTAATAAGAGCAAAATTTTATTTTTAATATAGGCAAATTTTTAATTAAAACAAAAAAAATTATAGGATCAAAATTTAAAATAACAATTTTTTCATGTGAAATTTTTTGGAGACAGTGGGAGCAAGTGCCCCAGTGTAGCCTCGTCCCTGCTTATAAGGATATGGGACCCCTACTAGCCGTTACAATGGCTAGTTACAAAACACTAGTCAACCAATATAAAATATTAATTGATTAATATGCATAGATTGTCCATATTCACTAGCTATTGAGATATTGGTCTATCATTCAACCATATTGGTCAACCACTGTATTACTTAGAGTAGGGATGACAAATATGACCTAGCTTGGCTTGATTTTGGCTCGAATTGACCGGGTCATAGGCCGCAAATGATTAGTCTGATGGAAAAGCACAACACAATGTCGTTTTTCTTTTTACAAAACAACGTTATTTTATTAATTAAAAAAAAGCTATGAGATCGAGCTGGGCTAAGGGAAGCCCAGGCCCGACCCTGACGATTGTCATTCCTAACTTAGAGAGACATCAATTGAGGACTATTAACTTATATTAGATTACCGATCTCTTTTAAAATATAATTTTAATAATTTCAAATACTCAAATTTTATTTATTTAACTATTTAGCTATAATAGCTAATGTAATTTAATTATTTTATATTAGACTCTTATCATATAAAATTGATTTATAAACTCTTTTAATTACATTAAATATTTATATATGTTTGTTTTAATAATTATAAAAACAATTAATTTAATTAATTAAAATAAAAATTAATATTAACATCTAACAATATAATAAAATAGGTTAATAAAAATTTAAAAATTAGTTTTAATTTGTTATTACAGATTTCAATTAAATAAAATTTTAAATTTTTATTACACTAAATAAATTTTTTAAATTACAAAGATAAATAGGAAACAAATTTTTTTATTACAAAAAGAGGAGCAAACCAAACGCCTCCTTACTTCTTTCTTTCTGATCTGTTGTTCTCGAAGGGGATTAAGCTCGAGCTAGTGCTAGGTTCTGCAAGAGAAGGCTGTAAGGAAAATGCATTATTGGATACAAAGTATTAAAGTGTGCATGCTAATCCAAGACCATAAACTGAGCAACGGAGTCGGAGAGAGTCATGTACCTGTGTACACGAAATGAGTGCAAAAAGACTGCTTTCCGCTAATCAATTCAATCCATTTCCACCTGTTGTCAGAAACTTTCTACGCTGGTCCCAAAATACTCTTTCGCAGTCGCCCACATCCTTTACTGCAAAAGGGCCTATCGTTTTAGCCACAAACCTTCTAAGGTCGTACTTTGAACAAGGCCTAGTGGTTGAAGCACGCAAACTGTTCGATGAAATGCCGGAAAGAGACGTGGTTGCATGGATGGCCATGATTGTAGGCTACACATCTTGCAACGAGTACTTGAGAGCATTCTGTACGTTCCGTGATATGTTGAATAATGGGATTGACCCAAATGCTTATACGATATCAAGTGTTTTGAAGGCCTGCAAAGGCTTGGAGGACCTCTCTTTCGGGGTTGTGGTTCATGGGTTGGCTATTAAGCATGGGTTGGGAGGGTATATTTACGTTGAAAATGCACTCATGGATATGTATGCCACTTATTGTGTAAGCATGAACGATGCATGCAAGGTTTTTATTGGTATTCAAGACAAAAATGCTGTGTCATGGACCACTTTGATTGCTGGTTACACTCATAGAGATCAGGGCCATCAAGCAGTTCAAACTTTCAGACAAATGTTATTGGTAAGTCGATGAACAACCTTGGGATTCATAAACTTTAAGTGCATCTCATTTTTTATTTACCTTTGATACGTCAATACATGATTTTGTTATATCCGATGGCATACAGGAGGATGTGGAATCGAACCCTTTCAGTTTTTCAATCGCTGTTAGAGCTTGTGCTTCAATTGGTTCTCTGAATTATGGCCAACAAATACGTACAGCGATAATAAAACATGGGTTTGAATCCAATCTTCCTGCAATGAATTCTATACTAGACTTGTATTTTAGATGTGGCTGTTTACCTGAGGCCAATCGGCTCTTCCATGAGATGAGTGAAAAGGACTTGATTACATGGAATACTGTGATAGCAGGATATGAGAAACTGGATCCTGGGAAGGCACTCTCCATATTTTCAGTAATGGAATTGAAAGGTTTCACCCCGAATTGCTTCACATTTACAAGTGTCATAGCAGCTTGTGCGAATCTAGCGGCTCTGAATTGTGGACAACAGGTGCATGGGGCAGTTTTTTGCAGAGGTCTTGTTGCCAATGTGGCATTGGCCAATTCCTTGATTGATATGTATGCAAAGTGTGGTGACATAACTGAATCACACAAAATGTTCAGTGAACTTCCTTACAGAAATTTAGTCTCTTGGACTTCTATGATGCTTGGATATGGAGCTCATGGTTTTGGAAAAGAGGCTGTTGAATTGTTTGATGAGATGGTTCGGTCAGGTTTCATACCTGATCAGATAGTATTTATGGCAGTCCTGAGTGCTTGTAGTCATGCTGGACTGGTAGACCAAGGGTTGAGATACTTCAGTTCAATAAGTGAATATGACATTGAACCCAATCAGGAGGTTTATGGGTGTGTTGCTGATTTGCTCGGGAGAGCTGGGAGAGTCGAAGAGGCCTATCACTTAATACTAAATATGCCATTTAAGCCGAGTGAGTCAGTTTGGAGTGCACTTCTTGGTGCTTCCAAAGCACATAGACTTACAGATTTGGGAAAATTGGCAGCTCAAAGAGTATTGACCTTAACTCCAAACCTTGTAGAACCTTATGTAGTGTTATCAAATATTTATGCAGCTGAAGGTAAGTGGGGAGAATCAGCAAGAATGAGAAAATTGATCCGTGGAGTAGGATGCAAAAAGGAGGTTGGGAAGAGTTGGATTGAAGTAAGGAACCAGGTTTATAGTTTTGTTGCTGGGATTAAGGACGGTCATCATATGGAGTTGGCTGGCGGAACTCTGAAATTTCTGATTCAACATGTGAAGGAAGCAGGTTATGCACTAGATTGCTTAATGCATGATCTAGAGAATGAAACTTGAGTCTAAGTTGAGGAAAGCTGAGATAATGAATTTCAGACTTCCCAGAAATTGAATTGCTTGCTTTATACCATGTTCAACTAGCAACATGACCAGAATAGACTTTTTAGAAAGGTCAATTCTTTCTTGAGAAGGCCATTTAGTTAAACTACAAAGAAGAGCCATTTCTTGCCTGAACCCTCATAAACAGATTAACAACTGCTAAAGGGGGCATTGTTTGTGAGTTCTACTTGGACTTTGATATGCTATGAAAGGCAAATTCTTTCTCTCGAATGTGATTTTAGTCGAACTGGAAAGAAGAGAAACTACAATTTACACAAGTACGACAAACACTCAGAAATTCAGAAAGCCCTACCAATAAGCATCAAGAAAGATGTCACATGTGCATCGGCTTAACCATTCTTACAGATGAATAACAGAAATGATTTCTTGCAGCTACAGTGGGGCTTTTTATAACCACTAACTGTATTTTTGGCTGCAGATAGCTTCCTCGATTTAGAAAATTTTCTGCATTGATTTGTTAGAATCAATGAACTTGTGTACATCTCTTTTTTCTTCTTCTAGATTCTGTAGCTTCTTTCCCTTGTACATAGTACATACAAGTGATTCCTCTATCCAATTAAAGGTTTGGATGAGTTGAAGTGTCACCATATTCAAGATCAAGAAGTATCATTTTCAGGACTTTTAATGTCCATTTTAGCTTTAGCTACAGTCCTGAAGCCTTGTTCTTCTGTCGTTTCTTAAGACTGCACCTTTTTTTAAAAAAATAAAAGAAATATATTAAATAATCTTTAGAAAGAGTTACATGGCTTAATTCATTACATTAAGTCATAAAGCTATTAGGTATATATATGATCAAACAAGCTCTTGATAAGTTATACGAGGATGACGCTGCTAAGGTGACTCACGCCTCTTCATGTAGGCTAGCCGACAGATTGGAAACATTGAATTCTTTCCTTGCCGTTCTTCATGACCACAGGTGCTCCCGAGTGTCTAGGAGGAAAATTCTTCCATCCATTAGTGGTCATTCTCTGATATGCAATAATATGGCAGCAATGATACGCCATGCATCCTAATGCTTTACATATTAGGATGTGTCACAATAAATGAAAATTCATGCTTTTGTACCATTTGGCCTCAAATCCCATCCAGGTTATAGGGCATCTTTATATGATTAGTCAAAGACCTATCAATAACCTGATTTCAATGGCTGAACAGTACAAGGTCCTTTTGATACAATGCCAATCAAATGATATTAGTGATGTTTGGTGGATGGACTCAACTTTATAATATATTTAATTTAGCCATGAATAAATTTTGACAGAGTGCTAAACATCAATTATATTAAAGCACTTGATGCTCATAGCTCTCCTCTTATACATAAATCAAAGAATATGACAAACAAAGAATCTTTAACGTCTCTTTTGCTAATGATTTACTCTAATTTAACAGAGCGGATGCTAACTTAATCAGGTTACTAATGAACTCTCTGCAGACTTTCAGCAAGCTGTCAAACCTCATCAATAATGCAGAAAAAAGCTATATGCTTGTCCCTGCTAGAGTAAATTCTCAAGATCAGTGGCTCTCCACTATTGTTGGCTTGAATCTGGGAAAACTTCCATTCAAGTACATAGGACTCCCGATAACAGCTAAAAGACCATCATGTGAAGACTATCAATCCTTGTTTGGTATGTTATGTAGAAGAATTAGTAATGAGAGCAACAAGAGCTTGTCTTATACAGAGAGGATGCAACTCATACAATCCATTCAAGACAACCTCCATATTTATTGGATCTCACACAGGGATCTTCCTAAAAACATCACAAAAACTTTGGAGAATTGATGGGCTATTTTCTATGAACTAGGCAAATTTATAAGAAACTATATTCAAAAGTCAAATGGACAGACGTTGGAATGCCAAAAGAGGAATGAGGGCCATTTGGCCAATATGAACCTTTAACAAAGTATTACTAGCTAAAAGGATATGGAGTTTCCTATTAGATAAGAAGACACTATAGATTTAGTAGGCATATTTTTCTTACTTGAATAGTTAAAGCTTTTGGAAAATCAAACTAAAGGTTGGACTCTTCTTACATTATGCTACAAACACTTAAGCTGAGGAGGAAGCTGTATAGGGAGCTAAAGTGCATCATAGGGATGAAAAAAAGCGCATGACTTTGGTTTGACAACTAGATGGAATTGGCGCTATAATTGACTCCTGAAACTTATGGATTAAGGCATATGCTTAATCCCAAAGCCAAAATTAGTGAGCTTATAAGTGGAAATGGGTGGCACATTAAACATAGAAGATTTTCCATTATGTAAGACAGTTTGTCAAGATAGAGTACGAGTCAACATAGAAACAACAACTTAAGATGGCTTAGACATGCTTTTGGACTTTTTACTAATCAATCTTATTTTGGACATTTTACTAATCAATCTTACTACCAAATGTTTAGGAGCTCAACTACTAGAATCCAATGGAAAAACTAGTTTGAAGTAAGCAAATTCCTCCTAATCTATCCTTCATCATGTGGCTCACTATCAAGATAATAGGCAAACTCTACAACAATGGGTTTCAATCAAGAGATCATACATTCTTCAAATGAAACTACTCTTACGATTTAAAATTCAAGAATTATGCAATCTCTGTTTGCAATAATGATGATTGAGAATAGATAGTAATTTGAGCCTCTAAACAAAATATTTGAGACAACAATTAGCCATGAAGTATGTGCTACTTGGAAAGAAAGAAATGAATGAATGTCCAACAACAATTGTAAGACAAGATCATGGTTTTATCAAAGTACAATCGATCAGGTATGAAAAATCATCCTGACAAACATAAATATTAGTCAAGCATCAACAAGCATATCAAAGAAATTAAAATTTCGACGATACCAGTAAGATTCTGCGCCAATTTCAAATGCTACATTAACAGAAAAGATGTCACTACACCAGAAATACAGATCTCTAGGTTTCAAAGGAAGAAAATGTTGCCTCCAAGTGAATCATTAGCCTCCGAACTTTTGGTATAAACTTCCAAATTCTTAGCTGAAGAAGAAGAAAAATGCACAAGCACAAAATCAAACCAAGTTGTAGCAGGTTTTACAAAGTTTTGTACTATTCTACAAGTCCTAATATGCTTTTGTCGTTGAGGAATCAGACATCCTATCTCAACATTTCTGCATAAAAGCTATCTCATACATGCCTTCAGTTTGCATTAACTATTGTGATTAAACTTCCCAAGGAAACATGATCCTAAAAACGTATGTTTCGGGTTGTACAGATTGACAAACCTCTTTAGTTGATACATGAATGATGACAACATTCTCTGCTGAGTCATCTGAACAATCTCATTTCCATCCAAACTGTAGTACGCGAGTTATTTTGCAACGATATCTCTAGATGCAAACATCAGACTTTGCACCCTTTATAGTCAGTAGAACACAGCAATATAGATACTACATTTCACAGAACAAGAATTCTATTTTGGTCAGACTGTGGCAATGATACTTCTTAATATCAATCAATTCTGCAGAGATTTCCTACCACATAACTCTACGATTGGAACTAGTCCTCAAAATTGAGTCAGGAACCAATCATCAAATTTGGCTTCCTTCACATTAGACAGTGAGGTTGTCATCACCCTGAGGCTTTTTTCTCCTCAAAAGCATTGCTCCTGTAGGCCAGCAAACCTTTGTTAAAATGAAATGCATTCTTGCTGTCATACCTACGGAAATATGACAGCAGTTTCCTCATTCTGCGACATATTACAAATTTTTACTACCAGTAATCCATGCACGAGCAGGAACCCTGCTTGAAGTGGTGAAATCGGTGCCTATCTCTGATCACAATTTCACGATCAAAAGATCGAGATATTAACTTTGCTGCAGCATGACAATCATTACATATGCGCAAGTTCTTCATTATCCTTATAGGGGCAGGAGGATTAATTGTGATAAGCCCAAATGCAATTGCGAGTTTCTCACTATGCCTAAACAAATCGGTTTCCTTCTCTTCTTCATCAATGTCGAGGTGTACCTCATGTGTGTTGGGTGCATATCCTGTAGGAAAATTCCGGGAGGTACATCACATGTACCAGGTGCGGAAAACAAAATTTTTGTTACCGGGACCTTCCCGAAGCCAGGATCCATGTGTCTGTATGCAAACTCAAACCTAAACAGCCAATAGAGACTGTCTCTAAAGGTATCCACGCAGAGATCAGAAAAACTAACCGGGACAAACCCCTTTGACCCGGGAATAGCTAGAACAGAATAAAGGCTGCTAGACCCTACCTCTGTCCTCTGGAGAGCATGGATTGAACGTTGGAATCACCTTGGAGGAGAGGAGAATTCGTGACTCACCAAAGAGAGGAAGTTAGATAATCATCTTTCGAATACCTTAACTCTTAAGGTTTCGTTCCTCACTCTTCAAACTCACGACTCCCATGCTTCTCCTTAGTCTTCTATCTGTTTCTCTTAAACAAAATAAAGACATGGAGCAAGCGTAGGAAGTGAATTCGTGAGCCATCGTAGAGAAGAAGATGAGAGAAGCCTTATTATAACTTAACCATTAAGTATTTTTGGCTATCTCATATCTCTCCTCTCTACCTCTCACGCACGGCCACCAAGCTCTGCCATAGGTCCCCTTTCTTTTGTCTTTTAACACATTAAACACAATAGAAAAGCTAAGCCAAGGAGAGCTCTCCACGTTTGTGGACATATGGCCTTACATTCATTAATGCATTAAATGATAAAGGTTTGACTTTTCAAACCTTATCATCTCCATTCCACTTTCCAACGACAACCATGGCTAATAAATATATTTAATTAATTAATTAATTATTTAATTAATCAATTAATATATAATTCTTAAGGTCCAGCCTAAGCGGCGCTTCGGTCTCTGCACGGCTTCATTTCCGATCTTTGAAGCAATTTCTAAACCTTTCTTAAGAATATTGATGTCGCGATCTCATCGGGACATATCCCAATTCCATTAGGATCCATTTAATCCTAATGCTTCCATAATTAACTCGTCCAATACTATTTCTGATTCTCCGGCACACTCTTACGTGCGCATGACTTTGAAGCTCCGGTTATGTTGGCCACTTAGATTAACAATTAATCTCGAAGAAGTCGTGAGCGGCGCCTAACAACACATGTGACTCTAATTAAGGAAAGTCATCGGTTTGATGAGTTCATCAAGAACCGATCATTAACCCTTCCATGTATAATTACCATGCAATTCGTCCTTTCATCATCCTGAACCCACTTTGGCTCGAGTATAATTAACGCTGTTAATTCTCACTAGACCGAGCCTAAATTAAGTGATATCGATTCGTCTTGTGACTCATTCTTTATACGTCCGTGAAGACACTCTTCGTGACATAGTTATCTTCGGTACCAAGACTTTAAGTAATGATCCCGATAAGAAGCCAGCAGATCTCTCTCGCTATTTCGAAGTGGTGAATCCTTTATCGGCCACTCAATTACGATTCAATACCTCGAATCGCACTCCAATCACCACCCTACTTTATGGCGACTCTCTAAAGCAACAAAGGAATGGAGTCAAAGACGAATCAAGTCAAGATATCCTCGATTCCTCAAGTCAAGGATACTTGCAACTATCTTATGATGAGATTATCAACGACATTTAAATAGGATATCCATATGATGATCTCTAAGAAGTCATCCAATGTCTTACTACCTTAAGAAGATCGCGTGTCAAATCTAAATATCTCAATATTTACAGCTTCGAGATCCACCGCTTGATCCAATCGAGGAATATGACGTGTCTTAATCATGGGATTAATGATGTCCGGTCTCATTAATCCTACGACCAGTGATAATTTAGATCTTGACATAATTGCATACGATAGGAATCTCGATAGTATGATCGATCATAATTTCCTTCACGCTATGTCATATATCATGAACTTCATTAATTCGATTAAAGATCCATATCAATTCATAAAGACCATTCATGAATATCAAATTAATGAAATATGCCTTTCTTTATTTATTCATAAAGTCTGCAGACGACTTTGAATAAAACGCACTAAAGGGATTGCCTTTTTAGGCACAATATAAACAAGACCGATCCTTACATAAGTCGACTTACCCCATGTACAAGTCGACTTATCGATCTTAAATACGTGTAAGTCGACTTATTATTGATGTACAAGTCGATTTGTACTTACAAATCTCCCACTGACCTAAAGCCAATCGCCTTAAGATATCAATACCATAAAGCGAGTACATGAGAATCATGATTCTCCCGTGACAATGGCCTTGTCAACGGATCAAGAACACTTCTTCTCGTGGAATTCTCTTTATCGGGACATCATCTCGACGGATGATTTCGAATCGATGGAATCGGGAGACGTGTTTGGATCAATCTTTGAACCTGGTTCCTTTCCACAAGACTAGCCCCATCAGATCACAATACAATCCTATGGGCTCATCACGGTAGAACCACATCAAGTCCAAGAATGAACTTCGATCCAAATCGCTTCCTCTGCAGATCTCACGCGGTAAAGTACTCGCCTCGGTTGTTGAATCGGCGGTTGTCTCCTCGTCTCAAACTCTTTCCAATCGACCACCGCGCTATTCAGAGTGAATGTATATAACCCGATTGTGATTCGTAATCATCCTATCGATTAAACATTAGATCAGATGCTCACCACTGAGATTTCCATCTCCATAACTCAAGAAAACATCCTTGGCTTCTTCGCAAAGATTTAAGGATATTCTTGATCGCCACCGGTGACCTCACCAGATCCGATCGATATCCGCCAGAATACTTAGAGCATATGATACATCGGGTCTCATACATAGCAATACGCATATGATAGATCCCTCGTAGATGCATTCGGGATCATACTCACGCGCATCCTCGATGGATTGCTCCATGCTAAACCTCTTTAGCATCTTGTCCATTTTGTCTACATGTCGTTGATTGTGAAAGACCAAGCAACATTTGATTTATCTCTATAAATCTTTATTGCTTACCAAGGTCTTTCATGGCAAATTGTTTGACAACCAAATCTTGACAGATTGTAGATAGAGACATCGCTTTCTTAGTAACAATATGTCATCTACATATAACACAAGGAATACGATTGCGGTCCAAGAACCTTTGTACACACAAGGATCATCCGAATTTTGTGAGAAACCAAACTCTTTGATTGTTTCATCAAACGGATATTCCAACTCTGGATGCTTGTTTCAATCCATAAATGGATTTCGAAACTTCGTACATTTTCGCCATCATAGGAGGTGAAGCCCTCGGTTGTGTGACGCATACATCATCGGCTAGATTTTCACTCAGAAAGCGTCTTCACATCCATCTCGCCATATTTCATACTCATAATGAGTGGCAATGGCTAGGAGTATCCTAATGGATTTAAGCATTCTTCTATAAAGTGAAGGTCTCGTCATAGTCAACTCCTTATCGTGACGAAAATCCTTTCGCCATAAGCCTTGCTTTATAGGTAATCGATTACCATCTATGTCGATTTTCATTATGAAAACCCTTTGCACCTCGTGGGTTTTATTCCTTTAGTGCAACGACCAAAGTCCATACTTGGTTTTTATACATGGAATCCATTTGATTTTATGGCACGGAGCCATGTGTCGACTCAACTCTTCGTAACCTCTTCATAGTAGCGAGCTCATCATTTTTACGAGCAATACGTCATTCTGCTCACTTACGAAATCCACATTTAGGGAGCAGTGCGATTCTACTAAACCTACGAACTTTCTTGTGTAGTAGAAGGTTGAATGTTACTTCATCCAGATGAGTCACGATTTGTGTTCGAGCAATTGATCATGTTTGTTCGAGCATCTTAAACTTCTCCAAGTTCATTTTGCTCCCACCGCCTTCTTGTAAAAGAAACTCTTTCCTAAGAAAACAAAGACGCTTTGAAACAAACAACTTTTGTTCCTCAAGAAGGTAGAATTGATATCCCATGATATCCTACTTAACAAACACTTGTCGCCTCTTACATCAAATGTATTTGATCGTGTCCGCTTCATATAAGCAGACAACCCCAAACTTTCAGATGAGAAAGATAAGGTTTTCTGTTAGTCCATATCTCATATGGAGTAACATCAACTGTCTTTAATGGAACTTTGTTTAGCAAGTAAACAGCTATCTCGAGCACATACCCCCAAAACCTGTGCAAAACCTATCCTTAATCGCACTATGTCTAACAAGGTTCGATTTCTCCTTTCACCACACCATTATGTCATGCGTAAAAGGTGGAGTCCATCGAGATAAAATCTCATTATCTCGAGATAATTCAAAACTGTTGGTTTAAGTATTCCCCACCACGATCCGATCGCGAATGGCGATACTTTTACCAAGTTGGTTTTCTACTTCATTTCAATTATTTGAACTTTTCAAATGCTTGATTTGTATCTCATCAGATACAGGTACCGATATCGAGAACACTCAGCGATAAAGGCAATGAAGTAAAACAACCATTTCTGGCATGGATGGACATCGGACCACATACATCTCAATGTATTAGGTCTAATACTCCAGTCGCTCGTTCACCCTTACCCTTAAAAGGTAACTTAGTCATCTTGCCTAATAAACAAGATTCACATGTGTCATATGATTCACAATCAAATGACCCTAAACATCCACTATTGGAGCTTAGCGATGTGTCTCTCATTTATATGGCTAAGGCGACAATGCCATAAGTAAGTTGCTTTTAAATTATCTCTTCTATGTCTTTTCGCGTCATTGACATTCATGACTGGATGTGACATATCTAATATGTCAATTTATTGCATAATGTATCAGCACTATGAAGCATTCCATTCGAACTAATAGTAACAACCATTGCTTCCAAAAGTCCAATGGAAACCATTTCTATCTAAACAAGAAACATGATATGTTCTTTGTTAAAGCAGTACAAAATGACAATCATCCAACTTGAATACAAGCTCACTTTGGGAATGACAAGACATAAGTGTCTATGGTTAATGCAGCAACTCTTCGCTCCATTATCTGAAGGAGTTGAGGCATCGATGCCTTTTCCGCTTGAAACTCCAGATAGATTTTACGGTTTAGCCTCCGGTGGTCGTTCTTGCACAATGAAAGCAATATCCTTTTAGGCGATTACTTTGGTTTTCTTTTGGTGTACTTCCTACTTTTGATCTCGTCGAAACATCAACAAAGAAGTGGATTAGGAAGTGGAACATTTAGAACAAAGTTCATTCCACGATCGAGAACAATTTCGATTTCTCACCAATCGAGAAAATTAAGTCCGGGAGAAAGAGCGTAAAATCACATCGAAAAACGCCTTCAACCTAAACGCGATAGAGAAGGAATGTTAGAATAGAAATGCTGCGATGATCATAAGGACTTGCATGACATGCATATGGCCCCACTAGTTTCTAAGAATCCATAACCTCTTTACTGAATCCAAAGAAAATTATGATGAATGTCCTAGTGAGTCGATATCCGACATTCCTAAGAATGACCTTGGGTTTGCCAACAAGCCATACCTTAGGTCAATCGGTAGGTATCGGTCATACCAATTGCATCATCGATAACCGACTTTGAGAATGACCTTGGGTTTGCCCAACAAGCCACCTTAAGTCTCGGGAGGTATCACCATACCAATTACATCTCGATAATAACTATCGCCCAGCTATCAACGATTGATGTCGCATACATACATCGGGTTATCAACACTTGACGCGATACATCCGATGTATGCTACTCAATTTCGCCTCTATCCACGTTGACCTTGAGTTTGCTCAACAAATCAACGCTTCTAGGAAAACCGACCCATTAATCCGAAAATCTCATTTTCATGGTTCGAACATATTCAGTATAGAGTGAGCTTGAGTTTGGCCAACAACCCAAATTTCTATAAGAACTCCGGTTCTACCATATTAATAAGGCGTTAGTTTTCATATTCCGAGGAGGATTTGAAATTCGGTCTCATCCAAGCTCGGGATTATAGTCACCATGACTATATGGAATGATTTAGGTTTCATCAATCACATTGAATCAATCCTCATAATCATCCATCATCCCACCTTAGCATGTCTAAGTCGAGTTACAAGACCTACAAGTCCGGTTACTCAACACACAAGTCGACTTACCAGAATGGAAGTCACTAATGCTTTCGCTTGACGCACAAGTCGCCTTGTACAATACAAGTCGCTTTATCTCGCTTTGCTCACACACAAGTCAACTTGTATGATCAAGTCGATTTATGGCAAAGATTTTGAACAAGTCGACTCATTCAACACAAGTCGCCTTATCCAAATTAAAATTGCTATACTTTCTAATCGGCTAATTCCTCAATCCATGCAATCTCAATTCACAACACCAATTTACCTAAGATAATATCTGTTAATATGATGTACCAATGAACACTTCATTGTATCATGATTGCCTTATATGGTCAAACCATACATGAAAAGCTTGAAAACGAGTCACTACTTAAAGATATCCAAACAATTTAGGAACACCAAATTATCACCCTAAGCATCTCTAGCTAGTCTATACGTTATCAAAATTACTTCGGCACAAGCCACAAAATTTATGACGGCCAAAACAAACAAGATAATGAAATACACTAACGAGACGCTAATGTGACCTATTCGGCATCCGAAAATTCTTGGAAAACAAATTTCAAGCAATTCATTTTGGCAAGCATACAACATCAAGATAACACATTTTCAATCACATTAAAAATGATCCAAGGCATTGTAACTGAAAAATGCACATTCAATCATCCCAAGCAAAACAGTCCCAACAATTTTCACAAAATTGTCCAGTTCTGCATTTTGCTCGAAATGATCATTGAAACAATTTCCATAAATTCTGGGAAAATTACATAGGTTACTACATGTTCAGAACATGCTGCATGAATTTTTTCAGGATTTTTAGCCATCAAAAACTCAGGCAACCTAAGCAACAAAATCGATTCAAAATCTGTGTTTACTAACACAGTTATTCCCAACAGCATACAATAAATTCGAAAATAAATAGTAAATCACCTTGAAAACAATTTTCCATCCACAGAGACATTCACAAACATCTTAGGGACGTTCGGTGAAAACCAATCCAAAAAAATTTTCTAGAATTTATGCCCGAATTTAAAAGCATGCCTGTTTGAAATGTTCAACAAGACAAAGATCCAAACTTTAGGAATTAATTAGCAAAACTATATCAAATCAAAATGATAAATTCTCATCTTTCACAGACATATACTATAACATGTTATGAACAATTCTGGGCAGAAAATTTCGAGAAACATATCCCTATATAAATTGAAATTTGGACAGCAAACATGCATCAACATCAAATTCAATTAGGGTTTCGATCTAGCTAGGGTTTTAGTTTCATACACGACACAACCTTGCTCGATACCACTGTAGGAAAATCCCGGAGGTACATCACATGTACCAGGTGCGGAAAACAAAATTTTGTTACCGGGACCTTCCGGCCAGGATCCATGTGTTCAGATGCAAACTCAAACCTAAGCAATGATAGAGACTGCCTCTAAAGGTATCCACGCAGAGATCGAAAACTAACTAGGACAAACCCTTTGACAGGAATAGCTAGAAACAGAATAAAGGCTGCTAGACCCTACCGTCCTCCTGGAGAGCATGGATTGAACGTTGGAATCACCTTGGAGGAGAGGAGAATTCGTGACTCACCAAAGAGAGGAAGTTAGATAATCATCTTTGAATACCTTAACTCTTAAGGTTTCGTTCTCACTCTTCAAACTCACGACTCCATGCTTCTCCTTAGTCTTCTATCTGTTTCTCTTAAACAAAATAAAGACATGGAGCAAGCGTAGGAAGTGAATTCGTGAGCCATCGTAGAGAAGAAGATGAGAGAAGCCTTATTATAACTTAACCATTAAGTATTTTTGGCTATCTCATATCTCTCCTCTCTACCTCTCACGCACGGCCACCAAGCTCTGCCATAGGTCCCCTTTCTTTTGTCTTTTAACACATTAAACACAATAGAAAAGCTAAGCCAAGGAGAGCTCTCCACGTTTGTGGACATGGCCTTACATTCATTAATGCATTAAATGATAAAGGTTTGACTTTTCAAACCTTATCATCTCCATTCCACTTTCCAACGACAACCATGGCTAATATATATATTTAATTAATTAATTAATTATTTAATTAATCAATTAATATATAATTCATAGGTCCAAATCCAACCTATTCGGTCTCTACCTACTCTGGGACGATCTTTAAAAATTTCTAAACCTTTCTTAAAGAATATTGATGTCGCGATCTCATCGGGACATATCCCATTTCATTGGGATCCATTTAATCTAACGCTTCCATAATGGGAACTACATCAATACTATTTTTCTGATTCTCCGAGACACTCTTACGCGTGTGACCCTTTAGGCTCCGGTTATGTTGGCCACTTATATTAACAATTAATCTGAAGCAAGTCATGAAAGCGGCGTCAAGAACACATCACGACCTCTAATTCGACCGGAAAGTAATCGGTTTGATGAGTTCATCAAGAACCGGATCACGAACCCTTCCATGTATAATTACCCGCAATTCGTCCTTTCACCATCATAGACCCCACTTGGTTTCGAGTATGGTCAATGTGTCAACTCTCACTAGACCGAGTCTCAAAAGTGACATCGCCTCTGTCTTGTGACTCATTCTTTATACGTCCACGAAGACACTCTTCGTGACATAGTTATCTTCGTACCAAGACTTTAAGTAATGATCCCGACAAGAGGTCAGTAGATCTCTCTCGCTATTTGAAGTGAACTTTATCGCCTTTACTCAATTACCTTCAATACCTCAAGTCGCACTCCAATCACCACCCTACGAGCGACGCCTGAAAGGCAACAAGGAATGGAGTCAAAGACGTAATCAAGATTCAAGATATCCTCGAAGTCTCAAGTCTAAGGATCTTTGCATCTATTCTTATGATGAGATTATCATCGACATTTAAATAGGATATCCATGTGATGATCTCGTGGCGAAGTCATCCAACGTCTTACTACCCTTAGAAGCGTCACATGTCAAATCTAAATATCTCAATATTTACGCTTCGAGATCAATTGCTTGATCCAATCGAGGAATATGACGTATATGCTATGTCGTGGGATTAATGATGTCCGGTCTCATTAATCCTACGACCAGGATAATTTAGACATCGACATAATTCGCATACGATAGGAATCTCGATAGTATGATCGATCATAATTTCCTTCACGTCATATATATATCGACTTCATTAATTCGATTAAAGATCCATATCAATTCATAAAGACATTCATGAATATCAAATTAATGAAATATGCCTTTTTTATTTATTCATAAAGTTTAGACGACTTTGAATAAAACGCGCTTAAAGGGATTCGCTTTTGCAAGACAATATAAACAAGATCGTCTTCGATAAGTCGACTTTACCGTATGTACAAGTCGACTTATCTAGATTGAATACGTAAGTTCGACTTACACAATGTACAAGTCGACTTGTACTAACATATCCGTCCATCTTTAGTTTATAGGCTATTTCATCTAGCATATGCTCAATTGCTTCAATCTGGGGATGTGATTTATCCCCAGCAAGAAACTCATGAACTGTTCCATTTGCTTCGATCATGCTACAACCAGGGGTCTTGACCAACCCTTGTTCCATCATTACCCCCCTAAGCTCAATAACGTCATGCCAGTTACCTTTTGAAGCATATATATTGGATAATAATACATGAAACCCTTCATGATCAGGCTGAAGTTCGATAAGCCTTCTTCCCACCCTCTCTCCCATTTCATTGTCCCCATATTTCTTGCAAGCCCCAAGCAACGCACCCCAAGTTGAAACATCTGGAGGCATAGGCATTTCCTTAATGAGGTCCTCTGCCTCTTTCAACATACCTGCACGTCCTAGAAGATCAACCATGCACCCATAATGCTTAACATTAGGTTCTATCCTATGCTCATTAATCATGGAATTAAAATAGTTACGTCCATCATCTACCAAACCCATGTGTCTACAAGCCCCAAGAACTGCAATAAAGGTTAGTTCGTTAGGCACCACACCACTCTCGTGCATCTTTGAAAACCTATTAAGTGACTCGTTCTCTAAAGCCATTCAATGCCAAACCAAGAATGAGAGCATTCCAAGTAGAAACCCCTCTTTCTTTCATCGCATGGAAAATTTCCAAAGCACTTTCAACGAACCCAAACTTCATGTACATATCAATCAGGGTGGTGCCTAGGATGACATTAATATTTATGCTATTCCTCTTTATATAAGCATGAATCCATCTCCCCTGGTCAAGGGCATAGAATTCCAAGATATTTGGTCCAAGCAGCATCCATCATTGAACAACTTTTGTGCATCCATCAGTTCCCGACCACTTGAATACATGTGAATCAGGGCATTTTGAAGGTTAATATAAGAATCAAGCCCAATTTTCAAAACTAAACCATGTATCGATTTCCCCGTCTTTACTGCCACCAAATGACAACATGCAGAGAGAACACTAATCACCACAACCTCATCTACCATAACTTTGTTAGCATTCATTGCCTTGAAGATAGCCAAAGCCTCCTCGTGCATGTCATTTTTCTCATAACAAGATATCAAGGCGCTCCATGATACCAAATCTTTCTCAGCCATCTCATTAAACAACCTAAGTGCCTCCACAACATTACCTATCCCACCAAACAAAACAACCAAACAAAACAATCATTGAATTTGAAGCGATTATATTCCTTTCCGGCATCCTGTCATATATGTACTTAGCCTCCTCAATATCCCCCGAAGAAACATACCCTGCCAGTATAGAATTCCAAGAAACCGAGTCCAGAACAGGACTTTCGTCAAACACCCTACGAGCATCACTTAAGTTCCCACAGACAGCGTACATAGTAATCAAAGTGTTGTTTATATACACGTCTATACCAAAACCCATTTTAAGAACATGAACCTGAATCAACTTACCTTCAAACTCCGCTAATCTCAAAGAGCAAGACTGCAGCAAAATGGGTTAGGAAAAATTATCAGGTTCATCGTAGTTTTGTAGCATAAACTTATATACAGACATAACCCTTTCCGGGTTGGTCGTTTGTATTAGTCAACTAGATCCCTTGATCTTAGCATCCTACCTACTGAATCCCCTGAGCACACGTATCATTGACTTCCTTATACAGCTGTCAAGTACTTTGTAATTAACGATTCCTTTGCTAAATTATAGGTAGGCGTTGTGTATATATATTCTGTAAAACTATCAGTATGAATAGAGCTTGATTCTCCATTTCGCCGTTCCTTTGTTATGGTATCAGAGCTAGAATCAGTTATGTCGTCAAAAATCCAATCCTCTAAAATCTCTTCCCCGTCATCTTCTTCGCCTATACCAACCAGTCCTTCCACTTTGCCACATGCACAATTTAGCTTTGCCATTAAACTAAAGCCTACCAATTATCTGATATGGAAAACCCAATTTAACCCAATCTTGAAAGGTTATGAACTCACGTCCCATATCAACGGAACAGCTGCCCCAACAGCAACAATCATTGATCAGGAAACTAAAACCATCATTCCCAATCCGGAATATCAGAATTGGGTTTATCAAGATCAATTATTAGTTGGTTGGATACTTTCCTCCCTTACAGAGGAGGTCTTTCCTTATGTAGTCGGTCAGGAATCAGCCCATGAAGTCTGGGAAGCTCTCAAAGAGCTTTTGACGCTCAATCTAGCGCTAGGCAAGTCCAACTTCACATGGAATTACAGAACTTGTCTTCGGAAGACAAACCAATGTCACAATTTCTAAAAGAGGCCAAGAATATCAAAGATCAACTTGCCGAAGCTGGAATGCCAATCGGAAATGCTGAATTCAATGCAAACATTTTCAGATTGCTACCATCGGATTATCACCCTATTCTTGCTGGAATTTCATCGAGAAAACATGAAGTGAGTTTTTCTGAATTATCTGGAATGCTTATTTCACATGAGATTTTATTGCAGAGTTCAAGAAAACCAGTCTCTATGGTTGCTAATATGGCACGCCATGAATCTGATAGACCCAAGACTACTCAGAATATATTTACAGATATAGTAAATATATATATATACATATACATATGATGTTAGTTACGGGGAGGGAATAACCTAATCATTATTCCTAATGATTCGGTGTATAAATAAGCCATGATGTGAAGGGAAGGAATATATTGAGTATATTGTGAGTGTTTGAGCCATAATTTGGAGTTCTTGGTCGCCTAAACCAGATTTTCTTCGTATTCGTTTACGAAATTCAACAAACAATATATACATTTTCTTACCTATTTCTGGAACCTATCAACGGTATCGAGCGTTGATCCTCGAAATGGCCGCCAAGAAAGTCGATAATAGGTTGGAAGGTATTGAGAAGGATTTGGAGCTCCTTCGGAAGAGAGGCGCAGAGATGGGGAGGAGATACAGAGAGCAATCGGTCAAGCTCACCAAGAGTTTGAGAAAACTCGACTCGTTCCACTCAAGAGTGGCGGCGACATCTGGACGACCACACTCAAGCTCCAGGAGAAGATGGAGGCGATCAATCGAGAAATGGGAGAACGCCTAAGGTCCGAAATAAAAAGTATGATGTTTGTCGGTGTTGCAAGCGGGAAGAGGGTTGATGGTCACCGCCACCGCTTCACTTTCGGCGACGTTGTTTGAAGGGGAGTCCTCGGTGGCAGAGCATGAGAAGAGGCGAAAAGAGGAGGCTAAGGAGGTGTTTATCTGAGGATGGACACGGTTCAAGAAGGAGGAGATGATGGGTGGGTCGGGTTGGAACCAGTATGCCCATGGGCGACCCGCAGAGCTCCAGTGAAAGATGGGTCCGACCGACTATTAAACACTTAGTCGGGAAATGAATAGAAGCACGATAGAGGGTGGAAGAGGGACGAAATCGCATAGGCAGGGGCGCGAGGAGAAGACCGAATAGGAAAGAGCGATTCACCGTGAAACCGGTATTTACTGGAGTGAAGGGACGATTTCGTGAGGAGGAGGGTTACTGACCAAGAACAATGGCGAAGGGACAGGAGATGACGAACCTCGACCACCGAGTGGAGGCGCGATTGCAAGCCTAGGCGGATTGAAATGCCCATCTTCACGGTGATGATCCCGATGGGTGGATCTACCGTGGGGCGATTTTTTGAAGAGGGAGGTTTTGAGGCGAGAAGATGGAACTAGTTGGGATGAGTCTAGAAAGAAGGCGATTAACGTGGTTCCGGTGGGTTGAAGGACGTCGACCTATTGTGGATGGGAGGAGTGTAAAAGTTAGTGACCGAAGTTTCGACCGGTAGCATGAAGGGACACGGTGTCAACGCTTGTTGGGAGTGAAACAGACGGGGACGGTGGGGAGTACACTAGTAAGTTTTCGAACTTGCGGCTCCACTTCCAGATTACGGATCTTGATCTGAGAGTACCTTCATGAATGGATTGATGGAAGAAATTAGATTGGAAGTGCGATTCTTTGAAACCATGAGTCTAAGCGAAATGATGGAGTTATCCCAACAAGTAGAGGAAAAATTCAGACGGATGAGTGAGTTGACGTGGCACCGATGGGGTGCAAACACAAGGTTGGGACATATGGGGGCTAGAACGGACAGCATGATTATGGAGAAAAGGAGGGAAGAGTTAGCTAATGATTGGGCCACTACGGAAACTAGGCACCCAAATGTGATCGAAGGCAGAAATCCGAACAGGGGAGGATTTAGGAGGTTGACGGTGAGTGAATTAGAAGATAAAAAGGCTAAGGGGCTTTGTTTTAGATGTGATGAAAAATTCAGCCCAGGCCACCGATGCAAAAAGGTAGAGCTCCAAGTTCTGGCAGTCATGGATGAAGAAACCAAACAGAGGAGGAATTGGAGGAGGAGACCCATATGAAGACATGAAATCCGGTGCTCGCCTTTCACCTTGAGGACAAGGTGAAGGCGATGGGGAGTATTGATAGACCAAGACTACTCGAATATATTTACAGATATAGTAAATATATATATATACATATACATATGATGTTAGTTACGGGGAGGGGATTAACTTAGAATCATTATTCCTAATGATTGATTGTATAAATAAGCCATGATGAAGGGAAGGAATATATTGAGTATATTGTGAGTGTTTGAGCCATAAATTTGGAGGTTCTTGGTCCTCGAAACAGATTTTCTTCGTATTCGTTTACAGAAATTCAACAGCAATATATACATTTTTCTTACCTATTTCCTGGAACCTATCAGAATCATCCTACTCCAAAAACAACAATTATGGTAAGAACAATAACTATAGGCACAACAACAAGGGAAGCTTCAACAATGGCAGATCTAAGAGATGGTTCGCTACCCCTTGCCAAATTTGCAACTTGAATAATCATCAAGCTAACACCTGTAGAAAACGATTTGACAGAAACTATGAGCCACCAACTGCTAATGTTGCTGTTTGTAGTTCATCTAGCAAAAGCATTGATTGGTACCCAGATTCGGCAGCCAGTCATCACATGACACCAGACTTGGCCAGTTTAGGAATCTCAGAAGAATATAAGGGATCAGATAATGTTATCATTGGCAATGGCTCAGGTATCTCTATCGAACACGTTGGAAAGTCTGCTCTCTTAACACAACATAAGCCTTTAGTTCTGAATGAAATTCTTCATGTGCCTTCAATTCAAAAACAACTAATGTCAGTCAATAAAATAGCTAAAGATAACAAGTGCTATTTTAAGTTTTATGACTCACACTTTGTTGTGAAAGATCAGATCACAAAGAGGCTTCTCTTAAAGGGACTCTTGAGGATGGTGTGTACAAGGTCTCGGTGCACATTACAAAATCTACAAAAGAGACCACAAGTTTTATGGTGAAAAGCTTAGCTCAAGGATCGGCATGATCGGCTCGGACACGCTCAATTTGGAGTTGTTTCTAAGATTATCAACACTTTTAATTTACCTTGTTCAATAAAAGCCACTCCAGTACAAACTTGTGAATCCTGCTGCCTTGGTAAACTCAGCAGATCTCACTTGCCATTAACTGGAACCGTTACACTCAATAAATTTGAATTGGTCCATGGGGATGTATGGGGTCCTGCCCCAATGAATTCTGTTTCTGGTGAAAGATATTTTTTGATTTTGGTTGATGACTTTTCTAGATTTACTTGGCTTTATCCAATTAAGCTCAAAAGTGATGTGTGTTCCATAATCTGTCAGTTCGTGGCAATGGTTGAAAGGCAATTCCATACAAAAACCAAGTATTTTCAATCTGATTGGGGAGGTGAATTTCGGAATGTTAATACATTTCTTAAAAACTCAGGGATCGTACATAGAGTTGTAGGTGCTCACACACATGAGCAAAATGGAACTGTGGAAAGGAAAATTCGGCATATTGTTGATACGGGGTTATCTATGCTAGCTCATTCCAAGGTCCCGTTAAAGTTCTGGAATTATGCCTTTGCTGTTGCGGTTTATATTGTGAATCAACTGCCATCTCCTGTTCTTAACAATATTTCTCCTCATGAGAAGCTACTTGCTCAACCTCCAGATTATAATGCTCTCAAGGTGTTTGGGTGCACTGCTTACCCACTCCTCAGATCATATAATGCCAACAAATTCTCTTTTCGTAGTACACCTTGTGTTTATCTTGGAAATGCTACTGATCATGCAAGTATTATTTGTTTTGATCCTCAAATTCACCGCACATATATTTGCAGGCATTATAAAATCGATGAAAAGAGATTCTTATACTATGAAGCATCTCTTTCACGAAATTCCATATTGGGACTTCCACCAGCCGCAGATACTGATGTCTCACCATGGCTCACGCTGCATCTATCTCCTTCAGTCATGTCCTCTCCAGTTTCTGTCTCATCTCTTCCTCTTGCTTCACAACCAACAATCACAGCAATGACGTCTCCCTCACAAACACCAGTCCAGCCAGCCCCCTCATCAACTCCAGTTACTTGTTCAGACTCAAGTAACGCTGAATCTCTTGTAAGCCTCAAGCCTCAGGAAGATCCTCAATCACCAAATCTGAATTTGCATACCAGTAGACAGCATCAACATCCCATGATTCTTCATCCTCATCCAAAGAAAAAGGTCTTATATGCAGTAAATATTTCTAATGCATCTAATGTACCTACTGTTTTGGAGCCCACTTGCTATACACAAGCTTCGAAACATAGTGTGTGGAGACAGGCCATGACCAGTGAAGTGGCAACTCTTATCAAACATCACACGTGGGATCTTGTGCCTAAACCCATTGGAGTTAACATAGTTGGTAACAAGTGGGTTTACAAGGTTAAACATCATGCTGATGGTAGTATTGAAAGATTCAAGGCTCATTTAGTCGCTAAGGGTTATACTCAACAGGAGGGGGTCGACTACTCAGCCACGTTCTCTCCTGTGATAAAATCTACCACTATCAGGCCACTTCTTTCCTTGGCAGTTTCAAATCACTGGCATATGCAACAACTTGACATTTCCAATGCTTTCTTAAATGGCTATTTAGAGGAAGAAGTTTATATGGCTCAACCTCAGGGATTTATTGATCCTAGATGCCCTGATCATGTGTGTCGCCTAAGAAGATCATTGTATGGTCTCAAGCAAGCCCCAAGAGCTTGGTACAACAGATTAAGTTCTTTCTTACTCCGTCTTGGTTTTCAATCTTCGCACACAGATGCTTCCTTGTTTATTATGAAGGAAAACTCCCAAGTCCTTTATCTTTTACTCTATGTCGATGACATTGTTTTAACAGGAAGCAGTAAATCTCTCATTCATCATATTGTCAGACGCTTATCTGAAGAATTTGACCTTCACGACTTGGGGGCCCTCAAATATTTTTTGGGCGTTGAGGTCAGTCCTCAAGGAGATGGTTTGTTGTTAAGTCAAACCAAGTACCTTACTGATCTTTTGAAGTTCACACACATAGATGGGGCAAAGGCAGTCAAAACACCCATCTCTCCTACTCATCAGCTTGATCATTCTATCGGTGACTCTCTACCAGACCCATACATTTATAGACGATGTATAGGGGCTTTACAGTATGCCTGTCTCACAAGGCCTGACTTAGCCTATGCTGTCAATAAACTTAGTCAATATATGTCTGCCCCCACGAATGTTCATTGGCAAGCCTGTAAGCGAGTTCTCAGGTATGTCAAAGAAACAATCAGCCAAGGACTTTTGCTTGTCCCTAGTTCAACTACGCGTCTTCAAGTATACGCTGATGCAGATTGGGCTGGTGATATAACAGACCGTCGTTCCACCAGTGGTTATGCGGTTTATTTGGGCCACAACTTAATCTCCTGGAGCTCCAAAAAGCAGCAAACAGTGGCTCGATCTTCTACAAAGGCAGAGTATCGATCTGTCGCAAATGCTGCAGCTGAAGTTATTTGGTTGCAGTCCTTACTTAGAGAGATTGGACACACAGTAGATCAGCCAGTCATCATTTGGTGTGATAATCTTGGGGCTGCGTTTTTATCTCTCAATCCTGTCTTCAAGGCCCGGACCAAACACATCGAATGTGATTATCATTTTGTGCGTGAACAATGCAGTCAAGGCAAGCTTACTGTGCAACATATCTCTACCAACGATCAAATTGCAGATATTTTCACCAAAGCCTTATCCACAGACCGGTTTTCCTCCTTGAAGGCCAAGCTACGAGTTCTCTAATTAACCTCTTGCTTGCGGGGGGTATTAGTCAACTAGATCCCTTGATCTTAGCATCCTACCTACTGAATCCCCTGATTGCAGCACACGTATCATTGACTTCCTTATACAGCTGTCAAGTACTTTGTAATTAACGATTCCTTTGCTAAATTATAGGTAGGCGTTGTGTATATATATTCTGTAAAACTATCAGTATGAATAGAGCTTGATTCTCCATTTCGCCGTTCCTTTGTTAGTTTGTAGGTAAGCTCTCATCATGGAATTATAAATAAACCCATTTGGGTACTCAATATGAGTGAAGATTTTCTGGGAATAGTTGACGTGAATGAAAGGCGAGTCGGCTGAGAACTTCAGAAGCCTGCTTGCAGCAAACGTATCATTAATGAACCCAGTAAGAATCATTTGCGAAAGGATTTGTTTGAATTGTTTGTAAATACGGAATCTCTTTAAAAGAGTCTCCAAAATGGAGTGGGTTATGGTTGGCCTGAGACTAAAAGTTGGTCTCTTTATGCTCATAGAAGAAACTATTTTTGGTCTCTTTATGGTCATAGAAGAAACTGGGAAGTAGAAAATCAAATCTTACGTTAACCTTCAAGAAATTGGCGATGAAATGGGGCTTGAAATCAACCAAAAACCAAATCTAACAACTCACGTAGACTTTCCGAGGTTTCGAACAATGCTAACTCCTAAAACTTGCTTAAGCCCATAAACAAAGAAGACCAAGATTTACTTTCTTTAAGGCCGTAGATATAAAGCTTTGAAGCATTAGAGTTGGAGGGGTGCGCCAGGCCCTTGCAGTAGTGCAACGCATGGGCGACGCTCAAGGCTCACAATAGCAAGCTATTGGGTTGAACCTTCCCCTATAAAAATTAATTTAATATCATGTGAGTCAATGACCCACGTATCAGATATTAAACTGATAAGAACAGATACTACACTTGATCTTAGCCAAAAGGCCGAGAAAGGTATGCTTTGGAAGATGGCCGAGTTCGTAAGTTATAGCCCTTTCGGCTTATTATCCTCTCTCTCTCCCCCGGTATGGGAATCTGACAGCTTTATGTCAAATCAATTGTCAATACGTTGTCGGATGAGAAAAATCGCTCTTAGAATTTAGAACAGAGACGACAAGGTAAGGAAGCATTTTAGTTCCTTTTGGCTGAAGGAACAAGCAGCGCAGGGGTAAGAAAAGATATAACGCAAGGTAGGCATATGGAAAGGGAAGGGGCCAGACGAGGGTCGCAGGTTACGGAGAACAGGGAAAGGCGTGAAAGACCAGAGACTTCAGGTATTGGGCACAAGGAAGGTAAGTTACTGAATTTGATTAGTAATGTGAGTACTGGGGGATTGTGTACTGAAAAGCTGGTGGATGAGGATGCATCCACAGCTGATGAGGTTACAGAGGGTGAAAATGAGGGTGGCACTGAAACCACAGAAGCTTTGGAATCAGAAGAAGAGGAACCCACCCCCCAGATGCTCGACAGAATGCCTAAACCAAATTCAGTGGAGTGTGTAGACTCAACAGATTCTGTTGGTTCGGACGAGGATGAGCCCGCACAGAAGGCGTTTGACGAAATGCCAACTCCAGTTTGCGCTGATATTGAAGAAGGAAGAAACAAGGCTTCGCATGCTAGCCTATTCAGAAATAACCGACAGTTGAATAAAGTGATGCAGTTGGACTATCTACGGGTTGATGATGAAGTAACTATAGAGGATGAGGACGTCATACCAATTGAACAAGCATGGGGTTTTTGCCTTGTAGGATGCTTTACAGAGAGATTCCCGGGAATGAAAGCACTGAAAGGGTTGATTGCAAAATGGAGAGTGCAGTGTAGGATACTGCCGCATGATCATGGTTGGATAGTTTTCCAATTTGATACAGAGGAAGATCAGCAGAATGTGTTGGCAGGGGGGGCCATACGTCCTATATCGGAAAACCTTGCTGCTGAAAAAACTCACTCAAGGTTTTTCCTTTAATTACCAAGATTTCATAGAAGCACCAATTTGGTTGAAATTTCCGAATGTGCCTTTGGAGCTGTGGAATGAAAAAGGGTTGTCCAAGCTAGGATCCCGAGTTGGCAAGCCAATTTGCACGAGTAAGATAACAAGTCAGAAATCAAGAATAGGGTATGCAAGAATTTTGGTTGAAGTGAATGTAGCTAAAAAGCCTGTGACTAGTTTCAATGTCAAGATGCCGGGGGGTCGTAGATACATCAAATGGTGATATTTGAGACTTTCCCAAGTTATTGCAAGCATTGTAAGCAATTCGGGTATAACCCTTTTGATTGCAAAAGCCATTAGGAGATTCAATAAGGAGCAGCCGAAGGAACCAACAGCAGAGGGAGGCACAACAGATGGCAACTCATTGGACAGTGAAGTCAACGAGGATGGAAGCTTAGGTGCTGTTTTTTTTTTCCTTTTTTTGTTGTTGTTTTTGTAAAAAGAAAAACAGTTAAGTAAAATATGTTCGAGCTTACTCTGTTGCGATTTTTTGTTTTTAAAAATAAAAAAATCACAACAGTTTTACAGAAATCAGAAAACATCGTTTCTCTGAATTTGGACAACATGTTTTCTTCAACAAAAAACCAACATATCCTTACTTTCTATCTTGAAAAAATAATAATTATTATTATTATAAAAGTAAAAAATTATAATAATTATTATTAATAATAAGATAATTAATTTGGTATAATAAAATAATAATATTAATAGTATTAAAATAGAAAATAGAAAATTTATAACAATAATTAGTAATAATATTATTATTAACAATAAATAATAATAATAAATTAATAATAATAAGAATAACTTACTAAAATTAATAATAATAAGAATAATAATAATAATAATAATAATAAAATTAATAATAATAAGTTTAATAATATAATAATAAAATTAATAAAAATAAAATTATTATGAATAAGAATAACTTAATATTATTATTATTATTAATATTAATAATGAGTTTAATAATATAATAATAAAAATAATAATAATAAAATTAATAATAATAAGAATAACTTAATAATAATAATAATGAGTTTAATAATATAATAATAAAATTAATAATAATAAGAATAACTTAATAATAATAATAATAATAATAATGATGATGATGATGTTGATGATGATGATGATGATGAGTTTAATAATAATAATAATAATAATAAGTATAAAATTTATAACAATAATTAATAATATTATTATTATTAACAATTAATAATAATAATAATAATAATAATGAGTTTATTAAAATCTCAATTAAACAGGTTTTATTTTCAGTTTTATATTAGAAATCTCAATCAAACAAGTTTTATTTTTAAAAAAAAAAATAAAAATAAAAATACAAACCAAAACCAAAAACTAAAAACTAAAAACTAAAAACTAAAAACTAAAAACAACAATAAAAAAAATAAATGTGAAATCAAACGGCCCCTTAAATAATCAGTCTAAGCAGGGAATAGAAGTAGGTGGACAACAAACAATATCAGAAGGGAGAAAGGAAACAACTATAAATAGTGAGGCAGAAAATGAAACAGGAGGACCTAAACTTATGCAGACCCAAAGGAAACCAAGATCAGTCAATGGAAGTGAATGGCAGAAGGTGACAAAATATAAAAACAACACAGGTAAGGTTGTGTCAACATATAACAGAGGAATGATTAAAGATGATAATGTGGAAGCCAATAGCGAAGGGAAGGAAAAGTGTACTGCCGAAGAATCAAAGAGACCAAGAGGGGAGAGACCCTCGCAAACTCGAAAATGAAGATATTGTGTTGGAATGTGGCCTTACGATAACTTAGTATGAAGGAACTTGATGTAATTTGATTCTAGCCTCTTTTTGGATGTATTGGGGGATATAGAGTTTGTCTTGATTGATGTAATTTTGGTTTTTAGCCTCTATTCAGATGTACTGAGGAACTGGGAGTATCTTTACTTATTGATCTATACTTAGGCTTATGCATCAGAGGTAGTGGTAACTCTCATTTAATCTTTCGATTGTATTGGGAAACATGGGTAATACTGCTTTCGATGTATCGAGGAAGTGGATGAAATTGATGTAGATTTTGGGACTATACAAAGGATCGGGGTATTCTCAAAGATTCATGTACAAAACATTTTGTGCAATGTATTATTTACATTGCATCCAAAAAAAAAAAAATCTCCAAGATTCGTGAAGGACGACAAACATAAATTTAAAGGTAAGTTTGGCTTAATAGAATAAAGTAGAATATAAATAAATAAAATATAAGAAAATTGTTATTTGAAAAAGATGAAAGAGTTTATGATGTAATATAATGAAATGTTATTTGAAAGAGGATTCATAATATAATATAGTAAAATGTTATTTATCATTTTATAGTTCATTTTAAACTCCTAAATCGGAGGTAACTTATTTTTATATTTATGATTAAATATGATATAATGTGAAACTATTCATTTTATTATATTTCATTCTATTCTATTATAAATCTTCTTTTCAAATAATAGAATAATATTATATTTGATTTCATTATATTTATAACTACTCAATAAAACATATGGTGTTTAAGAGAATTAAAGTTTATCCGGCTAAGTTGTTTATTATAAGACCAAAATACATACACCTCCTCCTTGTTATTTTATTTAATTTAAATATATATTTAGTTTTTAATAAACAATTCTTTATTAAATAATTTTATTTATTTAATTAATTTTTATTATAAATTTTGAAAAAAATTCCTGTGATATATACTATTTAACAAATATAATTTTACTATTTAACAAATATAATTTATTAAATATTGAATTATAAAAGAAATTCAAACGAGTCAAATAACCAACAAAATTGCTTTTCTTTTTATAAACAAAACAATAGGATGGACTTCAGTTCTTCTATTAGTAGTGATATAATTAAAATTTTGTTAGGGTAAAACTTTATTGGAATCCGTAGGTTTGAAAGACTTTATTTGATCAAGAGGCTAGTAAAGGCATTATTTAATCGAGAGTAAAATGGTAGAAAATGTATTACTTCAACAATTTCTACATTTTATAGTAAATTTCTATTATTTGCATTTATTTATATTTTTACTTTTTACTTTTATTTTAACCATTTTAGCATATATTTTTATTATCATTTTAATTAGTATTCTTTGTTAATATTATTTATATTTATTTTGTTTTGTTTTGTTTTGTTTTGTTTTTATGTTTTATTCACATGGGTCATTTGAAAATAACCTCTATATTAGTTAGGAGTAAGGTTACAAATTATTAGACCTCACACCTCAGCGAAAATTTTAAAATTTTTACTTGGTATTGTTTTTATTATTGTTATAGAAATTTCTCATAAGTATGAATTTTAATGTAAATTTAACCTCTAATATTCGAATCTCAACAATTTATCATGTTAAACAAACAAAATTAAAGAGAACATAGTTTTGTTGAATAAAAATTCTCTAAGTCTTTATTAAATTAAGATTGTTTCTCCATGCAAAATTTATCAAAATTTACCCTCAAAGTTAATCCTGACTAAATCTTTTTTTACTGGTTCATCTATGCCTCTTTTAAGGGTATTGTTAAGCCTTCATGGACAGAGTATGCGTATGCTCATATATACGACGAGCTTATATAAGTTTGCTAGCATGTGCTGAGCTACATATACCGAGATTGCATGTGATGAGCACGCATATGCCAAGCCTGCATAAATTGAGCCTATATCTATATATATTGAAATTGCTTGCAATGAGCCTTCATATAGTAAGGCTGCATATAGTAAGCCCGTACGTGTCGAGTGTAGATGTTAAGGTTGTACGTATTGAGTTTGCATATGATAAATATGTTGATTTATAACCAACAGTCAATCATTTTATCATACTTTAGTAATAAAATAATTTAAAATATTTTTATACATATTTATGAGATAATTATAATGCATATGAAATTATGATGAGTTTATAATTATAAGATTTATATTGTATTTATTGTATCATAAATAACTTCTCTATTTAATAGAGATAAGGCAGCATACTACTGAATTTTACATACCTCACATTTATGTGAGAATTTCATTGAGTATTGTTATTGTTATTAGTACAAAAATTGCAATAATAGCAACAACTGTGCAGAAAGAAAAAATTGTATTTATATATTATTCATAAATTATTCCTAATCATTATTTTATTAAACTGGACATTAATAGAATATAAAAAGACTAAGACATTTTATGTTTTCTTTTCTTTTTGAAGGAAGTATTTGATCTCATATACTAAATATATAGATATACTCAAGCAAATATATGGATACTTATTAGAGAACAATTTCAATGAACTAACACTATATGAGAAATCAATTTAGAATATTACTTGTATATTTTTAAAATTCTCATTTTGATAATTGTATAAGTAATCATTTAACTTGAGATCTCAAAAGTTATATTATATAAGGATCGCTATGTTTTGCTACTTATAACCTATTATAGAAAAGGATAGCTCAGTTGGTAGCCATTGAATGCAGCATGAATTAAATGGAAATAGTTGAATGATTAATATATGATTTATTACCCTAAAATAACTAAGGAGAATGTTTTATGGTTCTTGATTAGTATTGATTCGAGAAATCTTTGACGAAGGTGAAAGGTTGGTTTATAAAATAATATGTCATTAGTTAAATCAATAGTTAATGGTAGAGAATTAATATATTTTACTCAAAATAAAGTAAACATTAATTCCATGGTCTATGTTTAATCAAAACATTGTATGATAAGATGATTGAATTATATAAAAAATTATGCACGAAAGATTAATCAAAATCACTTTGACATTCCTAAATATTTAGTTGGTCATAATGTGTTGTTAAATGTCAATATCGATTTATGGATATAAATTATTTAATTAGAAAATTAAAGTTAAATTAAAGGATTTTAATTTATCTAATCTTAAATATGATTTAGGGTTATTGGTGAGTTTCAAATCAACCAAAAATAATTAATCTACTTAGAATATTAACATAGCACAATAGAGTAAAATCGTCTCCTCGGGAATGGTGGTATATCTCTTTTAAACAATTAAGTAAAAATAAGGGGTTTGGAAATTATGTTAAAATGCAATATTAAAAATAAAAAAATGAATTGATTTGAAGTTCAATAAACCAAAATTCTAGTTAAAGAAATTTATTTCCACCTTGATTCATGCAATTGATCATTAATGCAAAAGTAATTCAACATATTCATGAATAAATTGGTTATATTTATTAAAAGCAGAACTATAATAACCAATCTTTCCTTATCTTATATGGTAATCACAAATAGATCGAATAATTACTTCCTAATCAAAATACAACCCCAAAGGCAGTTAGTAGGATTTAATGTTTCAACAACCTTAAAATTTAGAAAAACCCAATTCTAACCAACAAACTCAACAAATGGTTTATTGCAATAAGATTAATTAATTCCACGACATATACTAAACTTTTTAACGAGAAAATAAAATTATGCCGATTGCCACTTATTCAAATCAACAAACAATTACAGATTCGTCGTTTAATTGACGATAGATTATTTCAGGAATATTAAATATATGCATCTATTCAATAAAACTCAAAACTATCATAAAACTACTTAATTCAGGAAATAATTAAATATCCTTGCACGATTGAATTCAATAAAACATATTAGATCTCACAATCGAATAATTAAGGTTTCAGTAATATTCTATAACTAGAATGAAACAAATTAGTTACAAATCATTGATAATAAAGAACATATAAATATTATTTTAAAAAATTGTTGTCACGAAAAAAAGTTAAAGGATAACAATGTTAGAGAATTCCATCTACCCACACAACCTACTCTTCCTTGAAGGCAAAATACGGAAAATAAAACCCAGTATAAAGATGTCACCAAATTCAGGTCCACCTATTGACTGTTGTCAAGCTCTAGAAAATGTCAACCAAGCCTGGTCTAGCGAGTCCGGATTCTCTGTCTAACTTTACTCTGTCTTACTCTATTTAAAAAAGGAAACGACGTCATTTTCATAACAAAAATTGGAAAGATGTCTTAAATGCACAGACGCCTGTGGGATCCACCCACAGGCGCCGTTTTGAAGCCATATTCAAAGCCAACTTTCCTTCTTTACGAAAGCCACAATTTTACGACAGAGAAAGCTTTCCTTCTTAGACAAAATTTTACTGTTTTGGAAATCTGTTTTTTCTGTGGCTTATTCTTAAAATAATAAGGATAAATATTATACCACTATAATTATTATTAGTATTATTATTATTTATTATTATTATTATTATTATTATTATTATTATTATTATTATTATTATTATTATTATTATTATTATTATTATTATTATTATTATTATTATTATTATTATTGTGTAAATAACTTTATTGTGATGTGTTATAATATTGAAATTATGTATGGGTTATTATTATTATTATTAATATTATATATTGGATATTATCATTATCATCATCATCATCATCATCATCATCATCATCATCATCATCATCATCATCATCATCATCATTATTATTATTATTATTATTATTATTATTATTATTATTAAATTCCTTTTCGATATTTCAATTATGTTGATTATTTTTTATATTAATTATGATTATTATTACTATGATCTTTATTATTATTAATATTATTTATATAATTATAATGAATTTGATATTATGATCCTTATTAAAAGTAATAATAATAATTAATTTTATAAATCTTGTGCAATAAATTTAATAATAATATTTAACAGTAAATTACTGAATAATAATAATAAATAAATACACTTTATAATAATAAGGAATTTCATAATGTTATGAATAATACTAAACATTTTAATAATATTATTACATTTTATTATTATTATTATTATTATTATTATTATTATTATTATTATTATTATTATCCTTTTGTATGATTATTATTATTATTAGTAAATTCCTTTTCGATATTTCAATTATGTTGATTATTATTTGTGTAATAATAATTATGATTATTATTACTATGATCTTTATTATTATTTATATTATTATAATGATGATTATTATTACTGTGATCTTTATTATTAATAATATTATTTAAATTATTCTTATTATGATGATGATGATTATTATTATTATTTTCAAGCCCTCATGAGAATGAGTTTTATTTTATGTATGTAACTATTATTATCTATGAACTTATAAAATAATAATATTATTAATAATCATCATCATCATCACAAAAAGTTGTCACTAAATTACGAATAATTGTAACCGTAATAATAGTTCGATTATTGTGATAATATAAAGTAGACACTAATTAATTGAATATTTATTGACAAAATATTTTGTCACAACAAATAAAATATTGTGTGACGATTAACGTTTAGTAACAAAAGAAAATATTAGTAACCAAACTATGTTTTGTCACAACAAATAAAAATATTAGTTACTAACATATGTTTTGTCACAATTACAGTTTATTCCGCTAAAATCATTTTGACGTAAATTGCACTAGCTAAATATTATTATTAAATTTATTGCACAGTATTTATAAATTTAATTATTATTATTACTTTTAATAAGGATCATAATATCAAATTCATTATAATTATATAAATAATATTAATAATAATAAAGATCATAGTAATAATAATCATAATTATTATAACAAAATAATAATCAACATAATTGAAATATCGAAAAGGAATTTAATAATAATAATAATAATAATTTATTATTATTATTATTATTTATATAATTATAATGAATTTGATATTATGATCCTTATTAAAAGTAATATTATTAATATGATTATTATTATTAGTAGTAGTATTATTATTATTATTATTAGCAAAAATAATTATAATTATAATTATAATTATTTTATTGTTATTATTAATTTATTATAATGACTAAATTAACGAAGAATAATAATAATAATAATATTAACATTAATAGTAATAATAATAAAGTGACAATAATAATACATTATTAATTTAATTATTATTAATATTATCATTGGAATTATTATTATTACTGATTTAGGCAGATTTTATTGTATATTAGTTTTATTAATAAATGTAATATTATTATTAAAATGTTTATTATTATTCATAACATTATGAAATTCCTTATTATTATAAAGTGTATTTATTTATTATTATTATTCATAAATTTACTGTTAAATGTTATTATTAAATTTATTGCACAATATTTATAAAATTTATTATTATTATTATTATTATTAAATTCCTTATTAATATTATTATTGTCTTTATTATTATAATTACTACTATTATTATTATTATTATTAAAATCCTTATTAATATTAAATATTATTATTATTATTATTATTATTATTATTATTACTGTTATTTTAGTTGCATCATTATTATTATTATTATCATTAAAATGTTTGTTATTATTTATAACTTATTATTAACATTTTATGATATTATTATTATTATTATCATTAAAATTTAGCTCAGAACCAAATTAAAACAATCAGAATTTTATGATATTATTTAATATCATTAATAAATAAATAGTTTTTTAATAAGAAGAACAATAGTAAGTAGATAATTAATCATGAAAACCCATTTTTAACAGTTAAATTTGTAAACGATCTAGAAGGGGGGTTGAATAGATCTTTAAAGCTTTTTTGTAAAATTCTACAATAAAATCAGAAGTTAATTCACACAAAAATAATTTAAACAAATTTAAATGTAAAGAGTAGGAAAGAAGAGCAAACACTGTTTTTATAGAGGTTCGGTTCCAAGACCTACGTCCTCTACCTAAGCTCCCACTTAGGATTTGGCAAACCACTTTACTACACACTTTTTAGTTTAGTGTGAACTCTTACAACACCACTTAATTTCCGGCTCAAGCTACCTTTACAACTGATTTGTTTTCCGGCACAAATCCTACCTTTACAATCGATTTGTTTTTCGGCACAAATCCTACCTCCCAAGTGATTCTCCTCTAATCACTCAACTCACAATAATCACAATGATAGAAAATCGAAAAGCTAACTCTTAGTACAGATGAATGGAATTAAGACCAAGCTAAGAGTAGAATGAGAGCCAATTGATAGAACTATATTAGTATGCTTTGATTTGAATGCCCTCGTCAATCCCTTGATGTTTCCCTATTTATTTGCAGGCTCTAGGATGATTGTAGCCGTTGGAGATGTCCACTAGCCGTTGTTGATTGTTCATAAACGTTGCTAAATAATTTCCTTTCCATTTCTGAATGATTCGGATAAAGATTGGTTAGCTTCTCTTGATAGTCGACTAGTCGAGCTGTTATAGTCGACTAATACCTTATAGTCAACGACCTGATA
Source organism: Erythroxylum novogranatense (assembly GCA_029891385.1). NCBI lineage: Eukaryota > Viridiplantae > Streptophyta > Magnoliopsida > Malpighiales > Erythroxylaceae > Erythroxylum > Erythroxylum novogranatense. Next base: position 46,567,851 of record CM057233.1, on the reverse strand, counting down.
GTCAGCTAGTAGTACTGTTACAGTCGATTAGTATTAACATTTTTCACTGCAGGCTTCAACTTCCTCCTCGATCAGTCGACTAGTACCATGATAGTCAACTAGTATTACTGTTATAGTCGACTAGTATTACTATTCACTTTATTTGTAGTCGACTTGTAACATATTAGTCGACTTGTTTCAACCCCCATCTGATGATCCTTGATTTCTTAGTCGACTTATGATATACTGGTCGACTTGTTACTGACTCCAACAGATATATTGCATCCAATCTTCCCATAATCTTCATGTTTAATGTCTCCAGCATGTTTGAAGATTATTACCTTATTGATTTCACCATGATTTATAACTTGTCTTGATTTATTTCAATCCACAACACCTGAAATAATTTCTTAACTAATTCTATACATTTTATTATTATCAAAACACAAGTGAGATTTAATTTGTCAACCACCATTGGTCTAACAAAATTAATAAGAATAATTAAATTACCATAATATTTGTTAACAATAATTAAATGGTGAATAATAATTACGAACACAAAATTAGCACAGGTAAATATTATTATTAAATTTATTGCAAGATATATATAAAATTAATTATTATTCTTATTATTATTACATTCCTTATCAATATTATTATTGTCCCGATATTATTATTCTTCATTATTTTGATTATTATTATCATTCTTCGTACATTTATTAATTAATTTTATTTCTATTATTATAATTCTGTTAAATATTATAATCAAATTTATTGTGCAAGATTATTTATTAAAATTTGTAAAATATTATTAAATTCTAATTAATATTAAATAATATTGTTATTATTATTACTGCTATATAAATAGTTATTTTAATAATAAGAACAATAGTAAGTTGAGAAAATGAACTGGACTCGCGAGGGCACTACCCATTTTCTGGCAACTCATGAGGTATTTGTGGCCTCATGAGGCTAGCCATTCTTTGCCGACCTTGAGGCGACGCCTCGCCCTCTCGATGTTGGCCCATTTATTGACTCATACGCCCTCGCGAGGTCGGGCATTCTTCGCAGATCTCGAGGGCGAGCCCTCGCCCTAGCAAGGTTGGCCAATTCCTGGCAACTCGCGAGGCTGCCAGCAAATGGCCATCCTCGCGTCAGGCCAGACGCTAGCCTGACCTTGTTATTATTATTATTATTCATCATATGTCCATATTATTATAATGTTTCCTGACAAAATCCTTATTATTTTTCCATGTACTTATTGACATTATTATTATTATTATTCAGGGATGTTTAATTCATTCTGTTTGCGTTAATTGATTTCTATTCACTTTAAAAAATTCCTTCTCATTATTATCCTTATTATAGGAATTATTATAATTGTAACTTTTTAATTATTATGTCGTTGATAATTATTATTGTTAAATTTATTATTATTCATAACATTATGAATTCCTTTTATTATAAAGTGTATTTCATTGTTATTATGATTAAATAAATTTAATGTTAAATATTATTATTAAATTAATGCATAGTATTTATAAAATTAATTTGTTATTATTATTATTAATAAATTCCTTATTAATATTATTATTGTCCTTTATTATTGTTATTGTTATTATTATTATTATTATTATTATTATTATTATTATTATTATTATTATTATTATTATTATTATTATTATTATTATTATTATTATTATTATTATTATTATTATTATTATTATTATTATTATTATTATTATCATTCTTCGTAAATTTATTAATTAATTTTTTCTATTATTGTAATTACTGTTAAATATTATCATTAAATTTATTGTGTAGTATTTCATAAATATTATTATTAAGAATATTATCAAATTCCTTATTAATATTTATTATTATTATTATTATTATTATTATTATTGTTATTGTTATTGTTATTTTCATCATTATTATTAAAATCCTTATTAATATTTATTATTATTATTATTATTATTATTATTATTATTATTATTATTATTATTATTATTATTATTATTATTATTATTATTATTATTATTATTATTATTATTATTATTATTACTGTTATTTTTAGTTGCATCATTATTCATTAATAAATGATTGAGCTTATTATGATAGAAAACTAAATACTATTGTTAGTGTAAATATTATAAATGAATATGTAAATAAAATTATTCAACTTTTACCAATGTTAGTTTTGGCAATGCTAAAGACAAAATGAGTTACTTTTGTGTTTTGTCAAATTAGGAAATGTCAGCAGTAGTCAAGTTTTACTCATTAGTTGAAGTCTTTATCCTTTAGCGAAAATCAACTTGTATCAGAACATGAAGGAGCTACATAAAAGGCTCCTTACTTTCGTTTTTTTCTACATGTATGAAAAAAACCAGAAAACCTTCAATACAAGATAACTTTTCCTTCGAAATGTCAATCTTGTTGTTACACTGATTTAAGTTGAGTAACAATAGCAGAGAAAAATTTTAGTTCATGTTCTTTTTTGGCAAAAATCTGAAACTAGTTTTGAGAAGTCTTGAAAGTTAAAGCCAGAAGTTCCATCAGCTTTTGCAAGTTTGAATCCATTCGATCTGATTATCATCCTATTATATCCTTTTATTCCTTTTGAAGCTAAGTTTCCTTCAAGAATAGATAGCTGAAGTAGTTTCACACATTCAGAGATTGAAAATTGAAATTTTACTGTTCCATTCGAATACAACAAAAGGAGAGCACCACTTCATTGTCCATTCAGACCAATTTATACAAAACATCTATCAAACATGCACCAATTTGTGAGGGATTTGAGGTGGAATCTTTAGAGGCACATTATACATTCAGATCAGAATCGAGGGATAGAAGTTCCAGCTTTCCTCACTTGGACAAAACCTGCGTGAAAAGGGCATGTAGTTTTTGACGAATTGCTTCAATCAGTTTCACAGTTTGACAAGTACTAACAATTACATAATCAAACCAAAAACCAACCTGTTCCTTCTTATTGGAGATGCCCTTCTCCTTCTGTTGGTTCCCTTGCTCTTCATCTTGTGAGTGTGAATCTAATTGCTTCTTTGCTTTCCTAGTCCTTCGGGTTCCATCCTCCTTCTGGCCATTCAAGAAGATGAAATCAATGACATGTGTACCACTTTTGTCTGCAGGGGCTGAAAATTCATCATGACATAATTTCACTATCCAAATCAAATCATGCGGCAGAAGCAACACTGAACAACCACACATCATGCAGCCACAAGTTTTCCATACAACTTTACTATCATAAAGCAATGAAGAATGACTTCATATTCTAAAACTACCTACGAAAATACGAAGGATGTTGATATGCATAATGTTAGTTAAGCTGAAATGATGACAACAGAAATGATGAAGGTAGAGTGATGATCTGGCCATGTCTTAATTAATTGACTGTCATTAGCATTAAAGACACTAGCATATAACACACCTGCATATGAAGATTACGGTCTTCATAAGCGACCATGTTCTGTATAAAGCACATCCAATAAATATTATATGTTCATAATTTTATACGATAGTATCCCATTCATATATTTTAGAGTTAACATAATGATGGCCTCAAATATATTATGAACATAAGTCAGTTTCTGCATGATATGTGCGTATAACACCCAAATTGTTAAATTGCCCATAGTTATACGTTGTCCAATAGTTTTTTACTTCCTCATTAATTAGAAGTGTAACATTAAATTAGAACGTTCCTATAAAAGGTCATCTGAAGACAACTTAGACAAAGATAATTTATTTGACAAATTAAGGAACAGTATAATGAGGTGGTTCTTACTTACATCATTATAATAATCATTGTCTACAAGTACAGAACTCTTCCCCACGGAGGCAACTCCCACATTTGCCAATGGAACCCAAGTGTTAAATTGTTTACGTCTTCCATATTTCCACAACCAAATGTCTGTTGTGCCTGGAAATCAATATGCATGTGAACTAATTCAAACAAAACAAAACATGTAATGCAATTATGAAACATAATTCAAATTGAGACACAAACTGTGACTGATTTACCCTGAGTAAATCAGTCATCTGCATTGTCGGTGGGATAACAAGACGTATATTCTGGTGACTTGGTCCAACAGCATTCACCTAACATGATAGATGATTCACATTTTAATAACATATTACATGGACAAATGTGGCAAACATTAGAAACACCCCTATGTTAATAAAAGCATACCTGCGGCAATGTTGCAGTCTGATGATGACAGTATGACATTGTTGACTTATCCAAATGAACATGTATTGGCTGCAATTTGGAAGACATGGAAGATTAATAATTACCTTGTCATGCCTCCAAATATATAATACCCCTAACACAACTTTAGAAATACAACCTCTGATTGTTCTATGCGCTCTTGATGATTGGACCTCATACTTGTCCATTCCTTAGAAAGCGGAACTTGCACCTGCGTTACGTAATTATCACAGGCAATCAACACATGAGATTAGGAAACAAAATTGCATAACACATGTACACATAAGCAATGACCATATACCAACCTACTGTTGATGTAGTATGGGAGCTTGGCTGGTAGACATTATTCCAAATTGCCATGAATTCGCTTCAGATTCCTGCATTAAGTCGGAAAGACCATATTACATTAAAATCAACAGTGAAAAAAAATGACATACATCAGTTCACAGCAAGATGCGCAAAAGTTTGACCTGAGTATTGGAAAGGGGGGTTACTGTTGAAGTGCTACATTTCTTCGCATTCGTCCTCTTCTTTGTACTTTTCTCTAGACCACCCCTCATTCTCTTACTAGATGTAGGCTTTGTCTTCAACTTGACACCTCTTATGTGCTTCATGTGGGCAAAATTCATTTCAGCTTCATTCAGCACATTCACTTCAGTATTTGAGCGTGAGCGTTGGCTTAACTCATCATGTTGTCCTCTTTGGTTCTCATCATCCACTATTTCTTCACCTTCCAAAGTCTCATCAACCATGTTCAACATGTTTAGAAGATGTTGTTTTACAAGTTGATAGGTATCTCTCCTGGTTGCTGCTCTTGTAACCAACCACGAGCTTAAGGTACACAATTCTTTATACCTTTCAGCTGACAGCAACTTAGGGTCCATATCAGTATCAATGACAGTAGAGTCCCCACTAGCATTCGTCCAACATTTCGCTTTCCTTTTCCATCTTTTCAATATATATTTGCTTAGAATTGCCCAAATATTTTTTATGTTATACACCTTCAACACATGAGAGCATAAGATGCCAGCAAACTCAAACTTCCCTCAACTGCATTGAACTTCATCATTAGAAGAATCATAACTGATCGAATGAGAGTACCTCTGCCCATCAACACTAACCATATATTTCTCAACCGTTCCATCTTGACTGCAAATATTACAACTGTAATCATAACACATATTCCATTGATCTTGGAACCATTTAAATACTTCTGGCGTGTATACAGTTGCGACATGCTTTAAAATTTTAACTGGTGCTGACAATGTTGGACTGCTCACATTGCTTCTAAAATCAGCTTTTAACTCCTCATAACGACGATCATCGATAAGCCTCTAGAAGTGATTAAAGAATTGTAATAAGTTATGCTGATAACTTATATACCTTTTTAGCAAACTATTCATGCTCTCACTTTGTTGTGTTGTCATCATGTCAGCACAAAATATTTTGCGCCCATAAACCAATGCCCACTTTTCCTTAATATGATACAAACGTTGCAACCATTCATTATCTTCAAGTTCATATTTTCCGAGCATCTGATTCCATGCAATGACAAATTGTTCTTCTTCTTCACAGTTATATATGCATGCGCTCAAGTCCCTTGAAAACTCTTTATACTTACCAAGTACACCACTCAAATGGATGGCAGCATTTTGGTAAATATGCCAAATACATAGCCGATGATGAGTGTTTGGCCATGTTGACGCTAATCCCTTTGCGATTGCCGCATCTTGATCAGTAAACATAGTTGTAGGTTGTTTTCCACGCATCGTTGTCTCAACTGTCTCGAACAACCACTCAAATGTAAGAGCGGTTTCATCATAGGCAACACCAAAAATTTTTGTTTGCTTGTGATGATTGACATCGACAAACAAAGCGAGTGGACGACCCTGACCGTTCTTCTTGTAAGTAGTATCGAAGCATACTACATCACCAAAGTCTATGAAGTGGTTCCTCATTTTAGCGTCAGACCATAATATGTTCGTGATCAAATCATCTTTGTCCACTTGAATGACATAAAAGAAATTTGGATCTTCCACCTGCATCTTATACAAATATTGTAACATCTCATGTGTATCTCCTTTTGTCATGTCTCTTGTTCGTTTAGACCTTAAATAATTCTTGTAATCATCCCAAATGAAGCCAACATTATCTCTTCCACCTGCTTCCCTCACCATAAGATCGTGGGATCCTTTCGGTCGAATTCCCATAGCATTTTCCATTTCAATTTGCATTGCCGCAACTGCAGATATCTTCCTATGACTTCTATGCAAATGTGTTTTGTTTGGCAACGAAAGGTGGTGATTGTGCTTCTCCACAAATTCAATGACTTGAAATTGTCCAGTTTGTAAACTATTCACTTTCAGCCTTGCCTCACACCCAAATCTTATTTCTGGCCGTGGAGCTCTTACACACAGATCTCTTTTATCGGGCATCCGTTGACCCTGAGCACTACAACAAAATGGCCTACAAATCAACTTACCACTTTTATCTTTGTGACTTTTGCTTCGTCTAATTCCAAATCCCACATGCTTCCCATAAGTTAAATAAAAGTGATAAGCTTCTTCTTCTGTCGCGAACTGCATGCCAATTTTCGGTACTAACTCTCTTCCAACCAACTATCTTGCGTTCATATTACCAATCCTGATCCCAATGCCAATATCATTCTAACCTTGCTCATCATCACATCCACAATTTAAACGACGACATGGAGTCGATGTACCTTCCATTTTCACACCTGTGAAATTAAAACACGAGGACAATAAATTTCAGATATGATTAATAACACAAGCAATACTGACTACTATATAAAACAGAGTTCATTCTTATGTTTTTTTCCATCCATGTGTTATGCCATTCGTGTAACACACATGTTAATAAGACATTTGCAGCAAAGTTGTTTCCATAATAAGAATGATGTGTTTACTTACACATTAACTACACCTTAATTGCCACCAACTCAACTGAATCTGTTTTATTATCACTGACGTTCATGTTACACCAAAACCTTTAAACACTCCCGTATAAGTCAGAAACCTGACTAATTTCACACTATCCTCACGTTTGACATCAAGCTTAACTCACAACTAACTCAACCTTCACATATTAATTACATGTAACTTAACAGAAGCATACTACTTACATCACAATGAATGTATGTTTACGATAAACAGGACCATACGTATGTACCACAGTGATTTCTACATATCTTCAACAATTACTGACATAGAAACATACATAACATTTCATAGTGAAGCCAAAAAACACCCCAATGTTAATAACTGCTTAACATAGTGCAATGGTTAAAAAATATTACACAGAGAGGGAGACGAAGACTATTCACTTTCTCTATACAAACGCTTCAATTTGGAGAAGATGATCTCTATATTTCGTTTAAGAAAAAACCTTTTTCTGAAAATTGACATAACCAAGTTACTTCAATGGCGGGAAATGTGTGTAATAAATGTTGGTAATAATTGCGTTGGAAATGACAAACATTTCCAATCTCACCATTATTGTGAATTAAGTTGTACAGACTTTATTAATATTCTATACATTTGTTTCAAACTTTATCAATTTAATTAACATAATATAAATTTATCACATAATGTTTGGAATTCCAATATAATTCTACAATCCCACGGAAGAAATGGACTTATCTAATTATTCCTATCATTGATCAACATTAATACTACTAAAGGATTGTATTAGAATAAGAAGAAAAGTAATTATAAGGACTTTCATCTACATAATAAGAATAAGAATAATAATGATCATAATGTTTACAATAATAATACAAATACCAATTGCAAGGATGAGCTCCCCTTTGCTTCTCCCCTTCTTCATCTACTTCTTCTTCTTTGCTATTCTTGTTATAATTGCTAATCCCTAACAATTTGTAAAATTATTTTATTAAATAACTAAAATTGTTATTCATTAACTTAAATTAAATAATAAAATTCCTTTTTATTATAAATTTTTCAGGGAACATTATATGTTTATGTTTGCAAATATTATATAATTTGTTATTGAATAATTTTGTTATGAAATTTATTATTTCTCCTAATTTAATATTCCTACGTATCCTATTATTATTATTATTATTATTATTATTATTCCTAATAATAAATATAATTACAAAATTTATGAGTTATAATAATAAGTATATAAACTAAAGTAGGATCCCACACCTCACTGTCCGGGAATTTTATACCTAGCGCAAGGAGTTATTGAGCTGTATAGTACCTCCCTTGCAACCTGCCCACGCCGCATTTATAAATTCACATTTGCATGATTTACTCTGGTCCGGATCGGCGACTTTGAAGCCGAAGCAGTTCTTAACAAATTCAGTCTTTCCTCAGCATATGAATTGGTACGCTCTCGCAACCCTATCAGTGTATCTCTTCAATAAACCTGGAATAAGTTTCTGCCAAAGCGGATATCAATCTTTGTGTGGCGTCTCTATAACTCCATTCTACCTTTTCCGGAAACATTAAACAAGCTAGGTTTCGTTCTCAATCCATCGAAATGTAACTTTTGTTCCTTGGCAACCGACAGTGTGCAGCATACATTTTATGAATGTTCCAAGGTTAGAATGATCTGTAGCCATTTCTCAGCTCTGCTACATATTCATCTATCTTTCCCACCTGACCTATGGTTATTTCTCTGGGAGTGGTCCATTCTTGGACGGGGGGCTACAGCTCGGAAAGTGATCATTTCGGTCATACCTTACTTCATCCTTTGGGAAATCCGGAAAATGCGCAACCTGTTTGTGTTTGAGAATATATCCACTACGACATCCTCTTTGTTTCTTTTGATTAAACAACATGTTTCCTCTATTGTGAGAATTCACAATTTATACCCAAAGTCTCGACAGGAAATGGTTGATCTATCCAGCTCCTTTCACTGCAACTTTCAACTGCCTCGCAAATCGGTGATTGTGACGTTGTGTTGGAGACCCCCGGATGATTGTGACTTTGTTCTTAACACAGACGGATCCTCGCAAGGAAGCCCCGGACCTTCAGGTCTGGGATTTGTGGTACGCACTGCCGCTGGTGCTTTCTTGTTTGCTGAATGTCGATATTATGACTTGAATGTTAGCTTTGCCATGGAAATAGCAGCCATTGTATGTGGCCTTTGGTATTGTATTGCCAGTGGTTTTCGGAAAATACAGGTTCAAACAGACAATCTGGGCATTGTGCAGCTTTTGCATCACAATTCAGACTCTTGACCATGGAGATATGAAACAGAACTTGCAGATATTTGTCGTTTACTTTCTATCTCGACGTCATCCATTATTCATGATTATCGGGAGGTTAATAGCTTTGCAGATTATTTAGCAAAGATAGCATCGGGTGGTCATTCCACACAATTCGCGACGGACACATCTTTACCTATTCCACTACGGAAAATCCTGCGTATGGAACAACTTTTTATCCCATACATTCGGTATAAACCATGTGCTTCACATCTTATCTTCACATGGTTTTTGTATTGCTTTTCACATACTTCTGTAAGCCATCTTATCAATAAAATTCTCCCCCTTTTTTTTTAAATATATATATATATAAACTAAAGTAGGAAACTAATAATCATTATTAAGAATTAAAAGAATAATTAAAATAATCAGAATAATAAAGTTAATAATGAAGCGACCAATAATAATAATAATAATAATAGCTCTGATCTGAGTGATCTTCCGACCACTTTGCTAGGCGCGTCCAGCTCCTCCGTCCGCCTTTTGCCTTGCCACATGACTGGTGTTGTTCCGGCGCCACCGCCATGGGGAGGCACTCGTACTTTTGCTCAAGCAGTCTCTGGATCGAAACACTCCCCTCGCTCCATCCTCTGCCCTCTTGCCGATGTGGACCTTGTTTCCACCTCGAAACTTCTGAAAGGCGAACCTACTTTCTTCTTGACACAAGCGGAGCAAGACCAATTATCGGCCCCTTTCCGTTTCACACTCGTGGGCAAATTCACCAAAGGCAACCCTAAACTGAATTTTCTACGATCAGCTTTCGATCGGATTGGATTTATCGGTACTTTTACAATAGGGTTTATTGATTTCAGACATGTTTTAATTAGCTTTGATCTTGAAGAGGACTATCAGAGATGTTGGTTGCGCATGATCTGGACTTTTGATACCCACCTCATGCGTGCGTTCAAATGGACCCCGGACTTTCACCCAAATCTTGAATCCTCCATCGTCCCTATCTGGGTCTCTTTCGAAGGCCTCCCTGTTTATGGTTTCCACGAACAGTATCTGAAGTGTATGACAGCTCCGATTGGTACCTTGTTGAAAATAGACACTCCTACTTTAAATCTTTCACGGCCGTCGGTAGCTCGGGTATGTCTTGAAATTGATCTTTTGAAAGAGTTACCTAAACGTATCTGCTTGGGCACAGACTCTAAACCATTTTTCCAGTCGATTATCTACGAAGATCTCCCGGCCTTCTGTCGTCACTACCACAAAGTCGGACATGCCGTGGATCTTTGCCGTCAATTGCTCCCGAGTACGGCCGTCGATCCTACGTCTAAATCATTGCTTTTCAAACCCAGTGTTCCCCCCGCCCTGCAAATATGGAAGCCCAAAGACTCTCTACCCAGCTCCTCTGGTTTACCAATCGATGAGAAGAACGCCTCTGTTCCTGATATTCCCTCCTCTGCCCCGATTACATTATCCCCAGTGCCACCGGCCGTTGCTGTTCTGGTAGATTCTCCCTTGCTGGTTTCGGCTCAATCACCGACTATTGGTTTCGATTTACCCAAATCGAAGGACTCGCCCTCTGCTACTCTCCAACTGTCATCTCGGTTCAACATTCTCTCACAATCTCCCGCTGATGATGGTGGCCCTGTCTGCCCAATTTTGCTGCCCGTCCCGCATCCATCGACAGAATTGCTTGCTCCCACCCCTCAATTTTCCATTTTGACAGATGAGTCTAATTTACAACCCTCATCGTCTGCTTTCTCTATCTTGCCTTCTACTAAGGAAATTCTACCACCCTTACCGCAACCTACAGAATATCAGGGGGACTTCCTACCACAACCGTCTGTGGCTGATTAAGAGCCCATTGATGCGGAACTACCTTGTGATCCTCCACCAGCAGAATTGAATCAGCCTTTACATCATGCTACATTGCCTATTTCACAATCTGATGTCTTTGACACTGTTGTCTTGCCTACCTATCGTGACTCAACCCTAGGCATGGTTTCTGATCAGATGTTACTTGTCACGCTTGCATCTTCGATTCTGAGACTCTCGTCGACGTGGTCGGCCTATGGGCTCCAAAAATAAGATTCCTATTGTGAATGAGGCCTCTCTTCGTCGATCCAGGAGAGATCCTACTGGTAACAGTTCAATATCTTCTCAATGATTAGTACCTTAACATGGAATATTCAGGGTGTGGCAAACAAGCCCACACGTCGACGTTTAAAAAAACTAGTTGCTTTGCATCAAGTGACGGCTGTTTTCTTGATAGAACCTATAGGCAATTTATTCGTTTTGTCTACAGTATCGAGGGCGCTGCATTTCAACACCACTTTTGTATCACTTACGAATAAAATATGGGCTTTATTTTCAGCTGACTATCAGGTGGATGGCCTAGGTGGCGATAACCAAGTTCTTCATTTGCGGGTTACTCATCATCAGCATCCTGCTCCTTTCTTCGTCTCTGTTGTTTATGCTAAGTCTACTCGTCGTGAACGACAGGCATTATGGGCCAACTCGCTTGCTTTCAAAGATCGCATTACGATGCCCCCGGACAATTACAGCGATTTTAATGTTATTCGATCTCGGAGGAATATATCGGCCAAGCTACTCCCGAATTATCTTCGATTGATGACTTTAATGACTTCATAATTAATTGTGGATTAGAGGCGCGTCCTACTCGAGTCGTATGTTTACTGGTTTAGCAATCGATCTAACAGCCCTGTGCTAAAGAAATTAGACCGTTGTCTCTTCTCCCCTGCCTGGCTTGACCGGTTTCTGGTGGCAATTGTTCGTAACTTAAGCAGAACTCAATCGGATCATTATCCTATTTTGCATAGATTTGATATGATTACTGACTCCAAGCCTCGACTCTTCCTTTTCCAAAGGATGTGGCTTCATCGCTCCAGTTTTTATGATGTGGTTCGAGAAAATTGGGGGGCTCCAATTGACGGCTTTGGCATGTTGAGATTTTCTCTAAAGCTCAGACGATTGAAAGCGGCTCTGAAAATTTGGAATAAATCTCATTTTGGGGATGTTTTTCAGAATTTACATGACTCAAAAAACCTAGTTTTGCAATATGAGACGACCTATGAACAATTGCCTTCCCCAGCTAATCTAGCTGAGCTAAACAAAGCAAAGGCCAATCTGATTCTGAGAGAACGTGAACGTGATGATTTTCTGCTTCAAAAGTCGCGAATCCGTTGGTGTAAGGAGGGTGATGCAAACAGTACTTTCTTTCATGCTTCCTTACGTGAAAAACGATCATTTTTGGGCATCCATTCCATAAAAGCAGCTGACGGTCGGTGGCTAGATTCCCCTCCTGACACCTCAGCTGAGGTAATCAATTTCTTCCAACAGTTACTTTGTCAAGAATCGGACATGGATGAAAATTCAACAGCTCGTTTGCTCGATTTCATCCCTCCGCTAGTTGTTGAGGCGGATAATGCCTCTTTGATGCGAGCGCTTACTCATGATGAAGTAAAAGATGCGGTAATGGGTCTCTCCTCACATAGTGCACCTGGTATTGATGGATTTTGCGGTTCTTTTTATCACAACTGTTGGTCTATTATCAAGGATGATCTCTTCAATGCTTGTGTTGAGTATATGTTGGGGATTCCGCTTCCGAGAGCCATAGCAAGTGTCCTCATTATTCTCCTTCCAAAAAAGCAACATATTACCTCTTTTGCAGACTTCCGGCCCATTAGTTTATGCAATTTTATTGGCAAGATCTTCACCAAACTCATGTCAGAAAGAGTCAAACCAATTTTGGCCAAGTTAATCTCTCTGGTACAGTGGGGTTTCTTGGCAGGGCGAGACATTGTCGACAATATCCTATTGGCCCAGGACCTAACACGTTTCTTGGATTACCCAGCGAGGGGTGGTAATGTGATTCTCAAATTGGATATGATGAAAGCTTTTGATAGAGTGTCTTGGGCTTTTCTGGTCAGAATTCTCCGTCAATTTGGTTTTTATGAAGCTTTCATACATCTGATTATGAGCAGTTTGCGTGCCAGCTGGTTTTCAATTCTGCTGAATGGCAGCTCTGTTGATTTTTCCAAGTTTCAAGGGGTGTGAAGCAGGGAGATCCACTTTCCCCATATTTATTCATAATTGTATCTGAAGCTTTATCCAGGGGAATGAATGCTTTTGTACAAGCAGGCAGAATTCAACCATATGGCCTTCCAAGAGGTGCTCTAGCAGTAACTCACTTAGCTTATGCTGATGATACGATTTTCTTCCTTCGTGGCGACAAACGCTCCATGGAGCAATTTATGCTATTAATAGAGGACTATGAGCTTGCAACTGGTCAGAAAGTAAATAAGTCCAAAAGTTGTTTTCTTCGATCTGAGGGTTTGGCCTCACCAAAAGTGGAACTCTCTCGTACTATTTTACAAATGGTGCCGGGATGTCTACCCATATTTTATCTTGGGGCTTCTCTTTATCAGGGCTGAAAAACAGAACGAATTTTTAGGTTCATGGTAGAGCGAGTAGCGACAAAAGTCGGCAATTGGAAAAACAAGTTGTTATCGCCTGGAGGCCGTCTCATTTTAATAAAACATGTACTCTCCTCGTTACCGTTGCATATAATGTCGGCGATGGTTCCTCCTAAATCTGTACTGGGTCAAATGGAGCGACTTTTTCAACGGTTTTTTTGGGGCAGCACCACTGAAATATCCAAAAGACATTGGCGCTCTTGGGCGCGAATAGCAATGCCGGTAAATGAAAACGGTTTAGGTTTCCGGAAGTTAGAAGATGTGGTCAAGGCTTACACGATCAAATTGTGGTGGCAGTTTAAGAATGGAATTAGTAACTGGGTCCGTTTCATCTCCTCTTTGTCTACTTCCTGGAAGCAGAAAACTAGTTGGCGGAGACTTCTTTCTGTTGATAGACTTGTCTGTAATCAAGTCCATCTTTACATCCGGAATGGCTCCTTGAAATTTTGGGAAGATAACTGGTCTGGTTTGGGCCCATTTCGGCATTTGGATGATAAGCAACATTTCCCTCTTCCTCTATTGACGATTCTGAATTTATCCGCAATAGAGATTACCGCTACCTCTCATTATAAATCATCGACCTTTGCACAATTTCAGCGTTGAATGCTTTACCTTCTATTTTGACAGAGGTACCAGATCGTATGTTTTGGAAGCCTACATCTACGGGTTTATTCTCATTGGCAACCGCATATGACTTTGTTCGGTTTCGTGCTCCCATCTCTTCTATGGCAAAATTTCTATGGTCTAAATTGATGCCTCAGAAAATCTCAATATTTGTTTGGAAATTTTGGAACTCACTCTTGCCTCTTCCTGATTTCTTGATTGGTATTGGTTTTGTCTTGTATCCTACTATCTGTTGCTTCTGTCGCTTAGGTCCTGAATCTTGTGCCCACTCCTTCTATTACTGTCCTATGGTGTTGGAAATTTGGGATTTTTTTGCTTCCTTGCTGGAAATAATTATCCCACGTTTTCATAGTTTGTGGCCAATGTTTTTGTATTGGTGCCGCTTGGGCAGTTCTGCATCTCTTCGTCAAACGATCATCTCCATAATACCTTCACTTATCTTGTGGGAGGTTTGGAAGTCCAGGAATAACTTTGTTTTCGACAACATACAACCAAATAAGCTGCTTATCATCAAAGTTGTGCATCTGCAACTTACCGAGATTTTGTTGGCTCACCGTCCGCTACCAAAGGATTTTCAGGATCATCGTTTTGTTGCACGTAATTTCAACTGTCCGATACAGCAACCGAGGAAGCAACAGATTCACATGGTCTGTTGGTGACCCCCTGATTTAGATGTTATGGTTTTGAATACCGACGGTTCATCAACCCAGGAAAGTCAGGCTGGGGTTTTATTGTACGATTTTCGACAGGTTTTTTCTTCTATGCTGAGGCTTTTCATGTGAAAACCTCGAACAGCACGAAAATGGAATTGGAGGCTATTATTAACGGTTTGAGATTTTGCAATGCTCATGGATTCACTGGAACGCAAATTCAAACAGATAACTCGGCTATTGCGGCTTTATTACAAAAGAATGAAAGCTGGCCATGGCAATTCTACACTGAATTTCAAACTATTAAAGACATGATGACTGTTTCTTCTTCCTCGATTTTACATGTTTACCGCGAAGTAAATACTGTTGCTGATTATCTGTCCAAGATTGGCTCCTCTGGCATCTCGACTCAATTTCGCCAAGAGGAAGACTTGCCGTTGATTGTTCGTGGAACTTTGCTCTTAGAACAAACTGCTACCCCCTACATTCGTATCAGATGACTTTTTCTCTTTAATTTTGTCAATATTTGTACTTGGCCTGAATCTGTGGAGGTTTTCTTCCCGGATTCTTTCCTTCACAGCGCCATAGTGAACCGTGCACTAGGATACCGAACCCATTACTCGCTATTAATAAAATGGTTTTATTTTATTTAATAATAATAATAATAATAATAATAATAATAATAAGGAAATTAAATTAATTAATAATTAACTATCACAATAATTTAATTCATAACAATACTATATTTAATAATAATATTAACCAAATTAATTATAATAGCGAATTAATTAGACATAATAATAGAAATCACCATACATGCATTAAATCAATAAATTATATGCATATTATTACTAATTTGTTATAATCAGTAATAATTTATAAATTAATATTATTACAAATTATAATATAATAATTTATAATAACTTTAAGTTTCTTAAACTATTCTTATTATTTTAATTGTTTTCAATTATGATAATTATAATTTCCTTATAATTTTATTGTTTGAAATTATTTATTTATTAATGATATTAAATAATATCATAAAATTCTTGATTATTTTAATTTGGTTCTTAGCAAAATTTTAATGATAATAATAATAATAATATCATAAAATTTTAATAATATGTTATAAATAATAACAAATATTTTAAATGATAATAATAATAATGATGATGCAATTAAAATAACAGTAATAATAATAATAATATTTAATATTAATAAGGATTTTAATAATAATAATAATAAATTTTAATTAATACTTTGCAATAAATTTAATAATAATATTTAACAGTAATTATAATAATAGAAATAAAATTAATTAATAAATTTACGAATAATGATAATAATAATAATAATAATAATAATAATAATAATAATAATAATAATAATAATAATAATAGTAACAATAATAAATGACAATAATAATATTAATAAGGAATTTAATAATAATAATAATAATAAATTTTATAAATCTTGTGCAACAAATTTAATTATAATATTTAACAGCAAATTTCTGAATAATAATAATAAATAAATACACTTTATAAAAATAAGGAATTTCATAATGTGATGAATAATAATAAACATTTTAATAATAATATTACATTTGTTAATAAAACTAATATACAGTAAAATCTGCCTAAATCAATAATAATAATAATTCCAATAATTATATTATTAATAATTAAATTAACAATAATAGAAATACTAATAATACTACATGTAACATCACTAAGGAATTTAATAATAGTAATAATAATTAATGTAATAAATACTTACCAATTAATTACATAATAATAAGATGAAATGTAATAATTCCATTGTAACGTGATTATAATACGTGTAGAAATAAAATGACATAATAAATTTAACAATAATAATTATCAACGACATAATAATTAAAAAGTTACAATTATAATAATTCCTATAATAAGGATAATAATAATTATAATAATAATGAGAAGGAATTTTCTAAAGTGAATAGAAATAAATTAATGCAAACATAATGAATTAAACATTCATGAATAATAATAATAATCATATTAATAATAACAATAACAATAATTCCTATTGTTATTATTATTATCATTCAAGAATACAAATCATGCATATATTTTATCAAATTATATTTCTTATTATTTTATTCATTTTGCAATCATTCATGCAATCTTCATTCTACAATCATTAGCATTCTAAAATTATTCAATTTCTTATCCTTCTTTTTAAAATCTTTTCACGACTTACAAGATTTTGATTTCAGAATGGCTTATTTTCACATCAAACGTATGTTGAAGCAACGAATCAAAGCACTAGATAATCAGCAAGCAGAATACGAATAAGTTGATAGTGTAGATAATTGCTGTTGAATTTCATCTAACTGTCTTGATTGATTATTGGGTTCTGTTATTCTTAATGGTCGTTTCTATATAAAGAGGTCTTTGATGTCTTAATGCGGAGATCTTAGCAAAGGAGTATTATTTGAAGATGATTACGAAAAGAATGTCTTCTTTCAATTAATGGGATTCTTGGTTCAAAGGGTTGTTGTATTCTTTGGAAGTGGTTGTAATTTTGGTTGAATTTTAATTCTACTTTAGCAACTTCTTGGAACAATTGATCTAAATAGATTTGTTTGGTATGTTTGAAATCAATACTATGATGTGAATTAGTTAATGCATAACTAATTTGATAAGTTAATGAAAAGGGATATTGTCCAGAGTCATTAAATTAGTTCTATAAAATTTATATGCAATTGTAATAGCTTTATCCAATTCGGAAGAAATTAAGGAATTCTAATTTTAAGCGAGTGTTAAATTTGATTTTTCCATATTGTAAATTTCCATTCATCATTCCTAAAATTTGATCATTTAGATTATTCATTCTTTCATCTAAGATTGCCATTCTAATAGGAGTATCAATTCCTTGTTGAAAAGTGGATTTTAATAATATTTGGATGGTAGATAGTTGAATATATCCAATTTTCTTTCGTTTTGATTACGGTAACAATTGTAGTTGTCTATGAATTTGTTAGGGATTAATTAAACTAATTCTTAAATTTCCATGACATTGATCAATTCGAATAGGTTGTTCTTGAATAATTTTTCCATAATAAATAAGATTTTGTCTATTAAAGATTTGTTTTATTGTTGATTTGTGAATGTCTTGACCTTTCTTTAAATCTAATTGAGCTTTAGCAATTTGATTCTTTTATCTGAGTTATTAAGGTAGAAACTTGAAAAGTTCCTAATGATTGATTAATTCTAAATTATCTACATCGAGGATGGTAGAAGTTTGAGAAGTCATAATGTATTGGGATGATATGGATGATAACAATGATGATCGGTTTCAATTTGTTCTAATTGTGTTAATTGTTCTATATATTGTTGATGTAATCTTTGTACTACTGAGATAAATGTTCTTCATAAGGTAGATGCGAGACGATTGATTCCTAGAAATATAAGACTATCAATACGATTTTCATTGTATTGTATATGATCTTTATAATGAGTTATAGCTTGTTTTGTGTAATGAATTCTTTCTTGTAAATCTAAACAAATGGGACGATTCATTTAAAATTCTTCGGGGAAATTACTACAATCGACATTGTCTAAATCATAGTTTATATCTTCATCTATATTGTCATAATCAGTACTGGTGATTTCTATATCTTCTATTTCCGTATCTGAAGGAAATAATTGTGATAGTGATTCTGAACAATATAATTGTTGTTGTAATTCAGTATCTAAATTTCTTGAAATTTGTTCTAAGAAAATATCTTGTTGTATTTGTGTTAATCTTTCTATTTCATTTTCATCTTCTAATAATTCAAAAGTTTCTGATTCTTCCTCAGATGGAGGTGAGAAATCAAAAATTATATCTCTATCATCGAGTCGTATGAGATAACCCACACAGTATTGAGACCTAATATAGTTCTATATAAATAATTAAGAGTAATATCTAGATGATGACACTAATTTCAAAATATTGACAAATTATTTCATGAGGAATAAATAATCGACTTGCAATTATAAAGAAAAGTAAAGGGCGTGCTTGAAATAAAGTAAAAGCATAAACATGTATTTGATTAATAATGACAGTAAACTATAATTAATAAAATAAGATAAATGAAATGTCATGTTGATGGAATGTTTTAATCAATAAGTAAATCCATTTCTTGTTCAAGTTCATATCTATCATTTTAACTGAATTATAAATATATAATGTTTGATCTAATAAAACTCTTGCATTTATTAAAAGTTGAAAACATTGATTTTCTTTTGCCATTTTATATGTTCATGATATAAGTCAATAAACTTTCTTTGTTGAGTTTGATTTCTTTATAAAAGCGAATTCTTTGTATAAGTGATCGGCGATGATCAAAATAATTCATTTTATTTAAATGATAAGAAGAGATAATTTGGATACATAATATTTATGATTCGCAATACAATCTAAAATACAATAATCTAAAAGCGAATTAAATCGGTGATTCTTCAATCATTTGCTTTGCGATAGAAAGAATTTCTTGTTCTTCTTTATAAAGAGGGTGATCTGGAGAATTCTTAAAGCGGGATCGTGTAAATATCATTTGCTTTCTTGTTTCTTGCAATTGTTTTAATCTTAAGTTCTTCGTGATACGCTTGCATTGATTATCTAGTGCTTTGATTCGTTGCTTCAACATACGTTTGATGTGAAAATAAGCCATTCGAAATCAAAATCTTGTAAGTCGTGAAAAGATTTTAAAAAGAAAGATAAGAAATTGAATAAGTTTTAGAATGCTAATGATTGTATAACAGAAGATTGCATGAATGATTGCAAAAATGAATAAAATAATAAGAAATATAATTTGATAAAATATATGCATGATTTGTATTCTTGAATTAATCGAAGGGTGACAAGAAGTTAACCATAATCACTCTAACTGTTCTTCCGGCTCGCTTGAGCGTCTGCTGGACTTAAGTGCGAAGAGAGAAGATAGAGAGAGTAATGTATGGAAAGCTTGTTGTACCCATTAAGGATACCCAAGGCTTCTATTTATAATCGCAGAAGGGAATAACATAGTACAGACAGACTTAACATAAAGAAAAAGCCTAAAAGAAGAAAAGACTTAAAGAAAAAAGCAAGATGCTAAAGGGGCATCTTACATGACATAAAGAAAAAGTAAAGAAAAAGACAGACAGGTGGACAGTCAAAGGACTGCCGAAAGTAAAAAGACTACATTATTGCGATAGTAGTGCTTCGTACTTGATCTGATGTTTTATTCTTCAATGATAATAAGTTCATCATCAGGGTTGCTTGTGCTTTCTCCTTGTGCTTGAGAGGACGGACAATGTTTACATCTGTGAGTGGGATATTCTTGTAATCGCTTGCAAAGTGCTTCACGCAAGCAAAGCTTAGAGTGTGAAAACATTACGATAAGTCATTGAGCGGTGCTTGAAAGCGTTGTAAGGCGGTAATTCATGTGCTAGGATGGGATGCTTCCATATTAGCGTTAATAAGACATTATGGCCACGATAGTTGATCTTGATTGTTGAGTCTGCTTGAATCTTGAGACATTGAGTATAAATTCCTTCAAAACAATTCAAATTGAATTTGTTTACCAAATCCCAATTGAATTCGTAATGAGGTGCTTCATCTATGGGAGGATCTGCATATTGCTTATGCCAATCGAAGAAAGGCAATTCTTGAAGTAATGATTCTTTGCTTCATTGGTCGTTTCTTCATCGATGCTTCAAAATTGGATAGTGCTGTGAGACTTTAATATATATTTCTCTTTCACGTGCAAAACGATCCTTGAATTGCTTGATAGCATGGACTAAACCGGATGGGAAGTCCGCTAATAACTTCATATCTTGTAGATAAATGGTGTCACTAATCCACTGAAATAATAAATAAGTTGTTAATGGTTACGCTCCGGGAAGATGGCGCTTTGGGACCATACTTGCCACGATTTTGTGGGTAGTATTGAAATTGTTTCATTTCTTCATCCAATGATTGAGTGCTTGGAAACAATCCATAAACATGTCAAGTGAGGACCTTTGATTCTTCGTGAAGTGCTTTAGCGAGAAGCGCATGAATTCGTTCCATGTCAATTGCTTTGCCCAATGTAGTTAACTTGGACATTGGTGGTACTGGAGTTTGTAATCTTGTCTTGTATTGTGGTCGAAGTGATGGATGCTGAAATTCTTGGAAAGATTTTTCAGCTTACGCTTTAGTAGAAAAACTCTTATGAATGACCTTTGCTTACTGTAATATGAATTGTTGCCTTATGCCACCGATCATAAAGACCAGAAAAGGACCATTATATATCACATAGTGCTTGGACTCTTGATTATCACCACCTTTTGAGAATCGATGAGGAAGTTATTGATGATGAAGTACTTATATATGGTTTCACAGAAGTGGCTGGTGCTTTTGATACTTGTATTTGGGGACCTTGGAAGGTGCAACTGAATAGCTTCTTGTATTACGAGCAGATGCTTTTGGAATTTGAGTAGTTATAGTAGCAACAGATTGATCCTTGATGTTGATGTTGATGCTTTAGAATTTTGCTCCTTTGGTTTTAAAACCAAGAGTGTCTGCCTTTAATATTCAAGTTCACTAGTAATTTGTTCTTGTTTTACCCGAATATTCATACTTTGAAGATGTAATTGGTGAGTTACGCTTCCTTTAATTCAATTGTACTTTCGAAATGAGCGATTAATGCTTCCATTCTCTTGTTAATATATCTGCAAGAAAATTGTTAGCCGATTTAATATAATGAATATTAAATTGATCTTGACCTAGCTCTAATTGCCATCGATCGACCGTCCTTGATTATAATTGGTACTTGATGAAAGCTGATATCTTGTAAATCCACATAAGTATTGAGAATCTGTATGAATTGTAAATTTTATTGGGAGTAGATCTATTCGCCATTTTCTCAAAGTTTTGAGACAAGCTAATGCCTCTTTTTCATGAATAGGATAATTTAATTCCGGAGAATTAAATGTTCCATTTATATATTTGCAAAGTTGGTATTTCTTCTGAGTAGGGGGTTTGGCTAAAAGACAACCTGCCCATACATCATGGCTTGCATCTAATTGAACTAATAACTCATCATTTTGTTGATAATTATAAAGTTTGGGAAGATTTTTACAAAGAAGTTTTAATCTTTTTATCTTCTTTGTAGTATCTGAAGTAGTCAATGCCATTGTAGATTCTTGCTACATTTTTTCTGTAAAAGTGTCCTTTCTTTAGCTAATTCTTTTAGAAATCCTTGATCTGAAATATAGTTTAATAAGCCTAAGAATTGTTGAACATGTTTTCGATTTGTGAGTTGATCAGGAAATTCTTGTAATTTCTGTAAAATATTAGGTTGTAATTGTAAATAACCATAATGATTAAATTGAATACCTAAATATTCAATTGTTTGTTGTGCTATTTTTGCTTTTCGTTTGCTTAATATTAATCCTTTGTCTTTACATCTTTGTAAGACAATTTTAACTTTCTTCAAATGATCTAATTTATCCTGATTTGAATAAATAATAATATCATCTATATACACAAAAGTATATTCTTCTAATCCTAGAAGATTATTATCCATAAATCGTTGATAAATACTTGGTGCCTGTTTTAATCCAAAGGGTAGTACATTCCATTGATAATGTTTTTGGGGTGGACAAGTGAATGCTGTTAATGCTTTTGTATTATCATGTAATCGTAATTGCCAACTTATTTAGTGCAGAAACTATGACAACATTAACAAACCTTACGCAACATCTAGAATCAATAGTACAAACACAAGAAATAATAGAACAGAAAATTGAAGCTATTATACAAACCCAAATAGAAATAGTATCATTAATACAACAAATACAGCTAAAAATTCAAGAGACAAATGACCAAATAATCGTAAAAGATCCGCCCCCGAAAATGGTATCAAAGCTAGTAATTACAAAAATACCCCGAGAACGAAGTTAAATGCAAGACGAATCAATCGAACAAGTTGAAAAGAATATTCAAGTACAATTACATGAAATGGCGATCTCATACGAAATTACATCTTACCCTCTCGAAAAGAAGAATATATTGGTCCAAGATTTTCAAATGAACATAAGGATGAAATAATTTTAGGTTATGAATCTGAACAAGATCAAGAACTTTTTATGGATAATGATGAAAAACCCGAAAGTAGTAATACTCACGAATTAAAATTAAAAGAAAAATTAGGAGATAAAAGAAAGACAACATTTCAACCATCAAGTTATACTTGGAAAATGACAAAGATGATTTTTACATCAACAAGGATATTATTATAAAGGTACAAAATACGAAAATATCCAGATGAATATAAACCAAAAATTTCAAAATTAACAATTGACAATATCTTAAATTTAGACTGTACAACAAATGCTGAAGAAATCTTTCAAGAATGGTTTTCCAAAATATTATTATTATTACAAGTAGAAAAACCTTTTGGCAATCAATCTGCAACAAAAGATTCTCTCTATTATTTTGTTATATATAAAACTTCAGGAATAGTACAAGAATTTCTAAGAGATAATGCACAAGCTTTACAAAATACACCTCATTATCTTAGTCAAACTACAGATGAAGATAAATTTGAAATTATTGGAGAAGAAATATATAAAGAATTTTTTGGTAACGATATTATATTTCATCAAGCAGATATATTAAAAGAAAAACGATTAAAAGCATTAAGACATTTAAACAATTTAATGTTCTGCATCAGATGAAGAAACAGCCAGTCGAGCAGCAATCATAACTTCAAGAATTGCCTTTCTTCAGATTGGCATAAGCAATATGCAGTATCCTCCCATAGATGAAGCACCTCATTACGAATTCAATTGGGATTTGGTAAACAAATTCAATTTGAATTGTTTTGAAGGAATTTATACTCAATGTCTCAAGATTCAAGCAGACTCAACAATCAAGATCAACTATCGTGGCCATAATGTCTTATTAACGTCAATATGGAAGCATCCCATCCTAGCACATGAATTACCAGTCTTACAACGTTTTCAAGCACCGTTCAATGACTTATCAGAATGTTTTCACACTCTAAGCTTTGCTTGGCGTGAAGCACTTTGCAAGCAGTTACAAGAATATCCCACTCACAGATGTAAACATTGTCCGTCCTCTCAAGCACAAGGAGAAAGCACAAGCAACCCTGATGATGAACTTATTATCATTGAAGAATAAAACATCAGATCAAGTACGAAGCACTACTATCGCAATAATGTAGTCTTTTTACTTTCGGCAGTCCTTTGACTGTCCACCTGTCTGTCTTTTTCTTTATGTCATGTAAGATGCCCCTTTAGCATCTTGCTTTTTTCTTTAAGTCTTTTCTTCTTTTAGGCTTTTCTTTATGTTAAGTCTCATGCATTTATGTTATTCCTTCTGCGATTATAAATAGAAGCCTTGGGTATCCTTAATGGGTACAACAAGCTTTCCATACATTACTCTCTCTATCTTCTCTCTTCGCACTTAAGTCCAGTGTGACGTTCAAGCGAGCCAGGAAGAACAGGTTAGAGTGATTATGGTTAACTTCTTGTCACCCTTCGATTAATTCAAGAATACAAATCATGCATATATTTTATCAAATTATATTTCTTATTATTTTATTCATTTTTGCAATCATTCATGCAATCTTCTGTTATACAATCATTAGCATTCTAAAACTTATTCAATTTCTTATCTTTCTCTTTAAAATCTTTTCACGACTTACAAGATTTTGATTTCAGAATGGCTTATTTTCACATCAAACGTATGTTGAAGCAACGAATCAAAGCACTAGATAATCAGCAAGCAGAATACGAAGAACTTAAGATTAAAACAATTGCAAGAAACAAGAAAGCAAATGATATTTACACTGATCCCGTTTAAGAATTCTCAGATCACCCTCTTTATAAAGAAGAACAAGAAATTCTTTCTCTTGCAAAGCAAATGATTGAAGAATCACCGATTTAATTCGCTTTTAGATTATTGTATTTTAGATTGTATTGCGAGAAGCATAAATATTATGTATCCAAATTATCTCTTCTTATCATTTAAATAAAATGAATTATTTTGATCATCGCCGATCACTTATACAAAGAATTCGTTTTATAAAGAAATCAAACTGAACAAAGAAAGTTTATTGACTTATATCATGAACATATAAAATGGCAAAAGAAAATCAATGTTTTCAACTTTTAATAAATGCAAGAGTTTTATTAGATCAAACATTATATATTTATAATTCAGTTAAAATGATAGATATGAACTTGAACAAGAAATGGATTTACTTATTGATTAAAGCATTCCATCAACATGACATTTCATTTATCTTATTTTATTAATTATAGTTTACTGTCATTATTAATCAAATACATGTTTATGCTTTTACTTTATTTCAAGCACGCCTTTTACTTTTCTTTATAATTGCAAGTCGATTATTTATTCCTCATGAAATAATTTGTCAATATTTTGAAATTAGCTGTCATCATCTAGATATTACTCTTAATTATTTATATAGAACTATATTAGGTCTCAATACTGTGTCGGTTATCTCATACGACTCGATGATAGAGATATAATTTTTGATTTCTCACCTCCATCTGAGGAAGAATCAGAAACTTTTGAATTATTAGAAGATGAAAATGAAATAGAAAGATTAACACAAATACAACAAGATATTTTCTTAGAACAAATTTCAAGAAATTTAGATACGGAATTACAACAACAATTATATTGTTCCGAATCACTATCACAATTATTTCCTTCGGATACGGAAATAGAAGATATAGAAATCACCAGTACTGATTATGACAATATAGATGAAGATATAAACTATGATTTAGACAATGTCGATTGTAGTAATTTCCCCGAAGACTTTTAAATGAACTGTCCCATTTGTTTAGATTTACAAGAAAGAATTCATTACACAAAACAAGCTATAACTCATTATAAAGATCATATACAATACAATGAAAATCGTATTGATAGTCTTATATTTCTAGGAATCAATCGTCTCGGCAGACGACCTTATGAAGAACATTTATCTGTAGTACAAAGATTACATCAACAATATATAGAACAATTAACACAATTAGAACAAATTGAAACTGATCATCATTGTTATCATCCATATCATCCCAATACATTATGACTTCTCAAACTTCTACCATCCTCGATGTAGATAATTTAGAATTAACTGAATCATTAGGAACTTTTCAAGTTTCTACCTTAATAACTCAGGATAAAAAGAATCAAATTGCTAAAGCTCAATTAGATTTAAAGAAAGGTCAAGACATTCACAAATCAACAATAAAACAAATCTTTAATAGACAAAATCTTATTTATTATGGAAAATTATTCAAAACAACCTATTCGAATTGATCAATGTCATGGAAATTTAAGAATTAGTTTAATTAATCCCGAACAAATTCATAGACAACTACAATTGTTACCAGAATCAAAACGAAAGAAAATTGGATATATTCAACTATCTACCATCCAAATATTATTAAAATCCACTTTTCAACAAGGAATTGATACTCCTATTAGAATGGCAATCTTAGATGAAAGAATGAATAATCTAAATGATCAAATTTTAGGAATGATGAATGGAAATTTACAATATGGAAAAATCAAATTTAACACTCGTTTAAAATTAGGAATTCCCTTAATTTCTTCTGAATTGGATAAAGCTATTACAATTGCATATAAATTTTATAGAACTAATTTAATGACTCCCGGACAATATCCCTTTTCATTAACTTATCAAATTAGTTATGCATTAACTAATTCACATCATAGTATTGATTTCAAACATACCGAACAAATCTATTTAGATCAATTGTTCCAAGAAGTTGCTAAAGTAGGAATTAAAATTCAACCAAAATTACAACCACTTCCAGCAATACAACAACCCTTTGAACCAGCAATCCCATTAATTGAAAGAAGACATTCTTTTTCAGAATCATCTTCAAATAATACTCCTTTGCTAAGATCTCTGTCATTAAGACATCAAAGACCTCTTTATATAGAACGACCATTAAGAATAACAGAACCCAATAATCAATCAAGACAGTTAGATGAAATTCAACAGCAATTATCTACACTATCAACTTATTTAGTGCAGAAACTATGACAACATTAACAAACCTTACGCAACATCTAGAATCAATAGTACAAACACAAGAAATAATAGAACAGAAAATTGAAGCTATTATACAAACCCAAATAATTATTCAAGAACAACCTATTCGAATTGATCAATGTCATGGAAATTTAAGAATTAGTTTAATTAATCCCGAACAAATTCATAGACAACTACAATTGTTACCAGAATCAAAACGAAAGAAAATTGGATATATTCAACTATCTACCATCCAAATATTATTAAAATCCACTTTTCAACAAGGAATTGATACTCCTATTAGAATGGCAATCTTAGATGAAAGAATGAATAATCTAAATGATCAAATTTTAGGAATGATGAATGGAAATTTACAATATGGAAAAATCAAATTTAACACTCGTTTAAAATTAGGAATTCCTTAATTTCTTCGAATTGGATAAAGCTATTACAATTGCATATAAATTTTATAGAACTAATTTAATGACTCGGACAATATCCCTTTTCATTAACTTATCAAATTAGTTATGCATTAACTAATTCACATCATAGTATTGATTTCAAACATACCGAACAAATCTATTTAGATCAATTGTTCAAGAAGTTGCTAAAGTAGGAATTAAAATTCAACCAAAATTACAACCACTTCCAAGAATACAACAACCCTTTGAACCAAGAATCCCATTAATTGAAAGAAGACATTCTTTTCGAATCATCTTCAAATAATACTCCTTTGCTAAGATCTCGTCATTAAGACATCAAAGACCTCTTTATATAGAGCGACCATTAAGAATAACAGAACCCAATAATCAATCAAGGCAGGTTAGATGAAATTCAACGACAATTATCTACACTATCAACTTATTTAGTGCGAAACTATGACAACATTAACAAACCTTACGCAACATCTAGAATCAATAGTACAAACACAAGAAATAATAGAATGAAAATTGAAGCTATTATACAAACCCAAATAGAAATAGTATCATTAATACAACAAATACACTAAAAATTCAAGAGACAAATGACCAAATAATCGTAAAAGATCCGCCCCGAAAATGGTATCGAGCTAGTAATTACAAAAATACCCCGAGCGAAGTTAAATGCAAGGCGAATCAATCGAACAAGTTGAAAAGAATATTCAAGTACAATTACATGAAATGGCGATCTCATACGAAATTACATCTTACCCTCTCGAAAAGAAGAATATATTGGTCCGGTATTTTCAAATGAACATAAGGATGAAATAATTTTAGGTTATGAATCTGAACAAGATCAAGAACTTTTATGGATAATGATGAAAACCCGAAAGTAGTAATACTCAAGAATTAAAATTAAAAGAAAATTAGGAGATAAAAGAAAGACAACATTTCAACCATCAAGTTATACTTGGAAAATGACAAAGATGATTTTTACATCAACAAGGATATTATTATAAAGGTACAAAATACGAAAATATCCAGATGAATATAAACCAAAAATTTCAAAATTAACAATTGACAATATCTTAAATTTAGACTGTACAACAAATCTTTGAAGAAATCTTTCAAGAATGGTTTTCCAAAATATTATTATTATTACAAGTAGAAAAACCTTTTGGCAATCAATGCAACAAAAGATTCTCTCTATTATTTTGTTATATATAAAACTTGAGAATAGTACAAGAATTTCTAAGAGATAATGCACAAGCTTTACAAAATACACCTCATTATCTTAGTCAAACTACGAGATGAAGATAAATTTGAAATTATTGGAGAAGAAATATATAAAGAATTTTTGGTAAAGATATTATATTTCATCAAGCAGATATATTAAAAGAAAACGATTAAAAGCATTAAGACATTTAAACAATTTAATGTTATGTGATATTAATTACTTAGAAGCCTTTATTTGTGAATTTAAAAACATTACTATAAATTACCTAGAGTCGAACAAGAAATGTATATTAACATTTTATTCAAAATTACCATATCCTTTTAATCTAAAAGTTCAACAACAATTCTATGAGCGAATAGAAAATCATACAATAGCTCATAATTTAGGTGGAGCAATATTAGTCATAAGAGACTTATTAGTTGATTATTGTATAGAAGCTCGGTTAAAACGAACATTAAAACATAAGAATTTAAAACTATGTTGCAATCAAAATCTTGGCGTACCTCAAATAATATGGATGTCTAAAAATTACTCAAATTATAAAAGAAAAGAAAATATTTAATCCAAGATATAAGAAACATTATTCACGAAAGTTTCGATGGAAAAATATAAACCACAACGTTATCAACCAAAAACTTATCCCAAATATTTTCGTAGATATAAATTTAATCCCAAATATAAAAAGCAGAAAACAATTTTGCCCTAAAAAAGAAAAAGATTGTAAATGTTGGATCTGTAAAGAAGAAGGTCATTATGCAAATGAATGTCCTCAAAAGAAAGAAAATCATATAATAATAAAGTACAAATTTTACATTCACCTTAGAACATCAATTAGAACCAATTGAATCGATTATAATACGAGATACATCTCTCTACATTTATGAATCTTTCTAATGAATCGGATAACCAAAACTCGAATCAAACTCAATTCCAATTCAACATTTATTCAAATACTAGTTAGAAAGCGAATACTAAAGTACATGCATATATAGATACGGTATGCAACTATCAGATATAGCATCAAAACAATTAGATTTAAAATGGAAGAAATTACATAAACCATTACAAGTAAAAATAATGATGGAAGTTTTAATTCCATCGGTATGTCGATTATTATAACACTATTGTTATTGAAAACTACACTTTTATAATCCCATCAATCTATCAAAAGAATCGGGATTACAGTTAATACTTGGAAATAATTTTCTAAAATTATATAACCCTTTTGTCAATATTTACATTACATAACTGCGAACCCTTATATTAAGAATCACCAAAAATCCGTTATTTTACGAATCCCTATTTATCATACATCTTATTATCAACAATTAAAAATAATCAATGAGAAACTTCATATGTTACATTTTATCTATTGACTAATACAAATATACAAACTGAAGTCGATAAATTATTGGATCAAGTATGTAGTGAAAATCCATTAGATCCTACAAAAATCATAATCTGAAATTATTGAAATTAAACTAAAGGATCCTCTTCGGGAAGTCAATATCAAGAATAATATACCATATACTCCCTTAGATGTAAAAGAATTTACACAAGAATGTAAAGAATTACTTGAAAAAGGATTAATTACACCCAGTACTAGTAAACATTACTTTTGACTTTTACGTCAATAATTCAAATTGAAAAGAAGCGAGGAAAAGCGAAGAATGGTTATAAATTACGAAGACTTAATGAAGCAACTATTGGAGATGCTTATAAATTACCACGAAAAGATTATATTATTAATAAACTAAAAGGTCATATTTGGTTCACTACATTAGATGCAAAATCAGGATATTGGCAATTACGATTACATGATAATACAAAAGCATTAACAGCATTCACTTGTCCACCCCAAAAACATTATCAATGGAATGTACTACCCTTTGGATTAAAACAAGCACCAAGTATTTATCAACGATTTATGGATAATAATCTTCTAGGATTAGAAGAATATACTTTTGTATATAGATGATATTATTATTTATTCAAATCGGGATAAATTAGATCATTTGAAGAAAGTTAAAATTGTCTTACAAAGATGTAAAGACAAAGGATTAATATTAAGCAAACGAAAAGCAAAAATAGCACAACAAACAATTGAATATTTAGGTATTCAATTTAATCATTATGGTTATTTACAATTACAACCTAATATTTTACAGAAATTACAAGAATTTCCTGATCAACTCACAAATCGAAAACATGTTCAACAATTCTTAGGCTTATTAAACTATATTTCAGATCAAGGATTTCTAAAAGAATTAGCTAAAGAAAGGACACTTTTACGGAAAAATGTAGCAAAGCAATCTACAATGGCATTGGACTACTTGGATACTACTGAAAGACAAAGATTAAAACTTCTTTTAAAAATCTTCCCAAACTTTATAATTATCAACAAAATGATGAGTTATTAGTTCAATTAGATGCAAGCCATGATGTATGGCAGGTTGTCTTTTAGCCAAACCCCTACTCGGAAGAAATACCAACTTTGCAAATATATAAATGGAACATTTAATTACTGAATTAAATTATCCTATTCATGAAAAAGAAGCATTAGCTTGTCTCAAAACTTTGAGAAAATGGCGAATAGATCTACTCCCAATAAAATTTACAATTCATACAGATTCTCAATACTTATGTGGATTTACAAGATATCAGCTTTCATCAAGTACCAATTATAATCAAGACGGTGATCGGATGGCAATTAGAGCTGAGTCGTTATCAATTTAATATTCATTATATTAAATCGCTAACAATTTTCTTGCAGATATATTAACAAGAGAATGGAAGCATTAATCGTTCAGCTCGAAAGTACAATTGAATTAAAGGAAGCAGAACTCACCGAATTACATCTTCAAAGTATGAATATTCAGGTAAAACAAGAACAAATTACTAGTGAACTTGAGCATTAAAGCGAGACACTCTTGGTTTTAAAACCAAAGGAGCAAAATTCTAAAGCATCAACATCGACATCAAGGATCAATCTGTTGCTACTATAACTACTCAAATTCCAAAAGCATCTTCGAGTAATACAAGAAGCTATTAGGGTTGCACCTTCCAAGGTCCACTGAAATACAAGTATCAAAGCACCAGTTTCACTTCCGTGAAACCATATATAAATACTTCATCATCAATAACTTCCTCATCGGTACCTCAAAAGGTGGTGATAATCAAGAGTCCAAGCACTATGTGATATATAATGGTCCTTTCTTTGGTCTTTATGATCGATGGCATAAAGCGACAATTCATATTACAGGCAAAAGCAGTGTCATTCATAAGAGTTTTTCTACTAAAGCAGAAGCTGAAAAATCTTTCCAAGAATTTCAGCATCCATCACTTCGACCACAATACAAGACAGTACTACAAACTCCAGTACCACCAATGTCCAAGTTAACTACATTGGGCAAAGCAATTGACATGGAGCAATTCATGCGGTTCTGCTAAAGCACTTCACGAAGAATCAAAGGTCCTCACTTCTGACATGTTTATGGATTGTTTCCAAGCACTCAATCATTGGACTGAAGAAATGAAACAATTTCAATACTACCCACAAAATCGTGGCAAGTATGGTCCCAAAGCAGTCATCTTCCACGGAGCGAACCATTAACAACTTATTTATTATTTGAGTGGATTAGGCGACACCATTTATCTACAAGATATGAAGTTATTAGCGGACTTCCCATCGGTTTAGTCCATGCTATCAAGCAATTCAAGGATCGTTTTGCACGTGAAGAGAAATATATATTAAAGTCTACAGTGACTATCCAATTTTGAAGCATCGATGAAGAAAGCGACCCGATGAAGCGAATCATTACTTCAAGAATTGCCTTTCTTGATTGGCATAAGCAATATGCGATATCCTCCATAGATGAAGCACCTCATTACGAATTCAATTGGGATTTGGTAAACAAATTCAATTTGAATTGTTTTGAAGAATTTATACTCAATGTCTCAAGATTCAAGCAGACTCAACAATCAAGATCAACTATCGTGGCCATAATGTCTTATTAACGTCAATATGGAAGCATCCCATCCTAGCACATGAATTACCAGTCTTACAACGTTTTCAAGCACCGTTCAATGACTTATCGAATGTTTTCACACTCTAGCTTTGCTTGGCGTGAAGCACTTTTGCAAGATTATAAGAATATCCCACTCACAGATGTAAACATTGTCCGTCCTCTCAAGCACAAGGAGAAAGCACAAGCAACCACGATGATGAACTTATTATCATTGAAGAATAAAACATCGATCAAGTACGAAGCACTACTATCGCAATAATGTAGTCTTTTTACTTTCGGCAGTCCTTTGACTGTCCACCTGTCTGTCTTTTTCTTTACTTTTTCTTTATGTCATGTAAGATGCCCCTTTAGCATCTTGCTTTTTTCTTTAAGTCTTTTCTTCTTTTAGGCTTTTCTTTATGTTAAGTGCATCGTACTATGTTATTCCTTCTGCGATTATAAATAGAAGCCTTGGGTATCCTTAATGGGTACAACAAGCTTTCCATACATTACTCTCTATCTTCTCTCTTCGCACTTAAGTCCATTGTGACGTTCAAGCGAGCCGGGAAGAGCGAGTTAGAGTGATTATGGTTAACTTCTTGTCACCCTTCGATTAATTCAAGAATACAAATCATGCATAATTTTATCAAATTATATTTCTTATTATTTTATTCATTTTGCAATCATTCATGCAATCTTCATTATACAATCATTAGCATTCTAAAATTATTCAATTTCTTATCCTTCTTTTAAAATCTTTTCACGACTTACAAGATTTTGATTTCGAATGGCTTATTTTCACATCAAACGTATGTTGAAGCAACGAATCAAAGCACTAGATAATCGCAAAGCGAATCGAAGAACTTAAGATTAAAACAATTGCAAGAAACAAGAAAGCAAATGATATTTACATCGATCCCGTTTAAGAATTCTCCGGATCACCCTCTTTATAAAGAAGAACAAGAAATTCTTTCTCTCCAAAGCAAATGATTGAAGAATCACCGATTTAATTCGCTTTTAGATTATTGTATTTTAGATTGTATTGCGAGCATAAATATTATGTATCCAAATTATCTCTTCTTATCATTTAAATAAAATGAATTATTTTGATCATCGCCGATCACTTATACAAAGAATTCGTTTTTATAAAGAAATCGAAACTGAACAAAGAAAGTTTATTGACTTATATCATGAACATATAAAAATGGCAAAAGAAAATCAATGTTTTCAACTTTTAATAAATGCAAGAGTTTTATTAGATCAAACATTATATATTTATAATTCAGTTAAAAATGATAGATATGAACTTGAACAAGAAATGGATTTACTTATTGATTAAAGCATTCCATCAACATGACATTTCATTTATCTTATTTTATTAATTATAGTTTACCTGTCATTATTAATCAAATACATGTTTATGCTTTTACTTTATTTCAAGCACAGCCTTTACTTTTCTTTATAATTGCAAGTCGATTATTTATTCCTCATGAAATAATTTGTCAATATTTTGAAATTAGCTGTCATCATCTAGATATTACTCTTAATTATTTATATAGAACTATATTAGGTCTCAATACTGCGTGTCGGTTATCTCATACGACTTCGATGATAGAGATATAATTTTGATTTCTCACCTCCATCGAGGAAGAATCGAAACTTTTGAATTATTAGAAGATGAAAATGAAATAGAAAGATTAACACAAATACAACAAGATATTTTCTTAGAACAAATTTCAAGAAATTTAGATACTGAATTACAACAACAATTATATTGTTCAGAATCACTATCACAATTATTTCCTTCAGATACGGAAATAGAAGATATAGAAATCACCAGTACTGATTATGACAATATAGATGAAGATATAAACTATGATTTAGACAATGTCGATTGTAGTAATTTCCCCGAAGAATTTTAAATGAACTGTCCCATTTGTTTAGATTTACAAGAAAGAATTCATTACACAAAACAAGCTATAACTCATTATAAAGATCATATACAATACAATGAAAATCGTATTGATAGTCTTATATTTCTAGGAATCAATCGTCTCGGCAGACGACCTTATGAAGAACATTTATCTGTAGTACAAAGATTACATCAACAATATATAGAACAATTAACACAATTAGAACAAATTGAAACTGATCATCATTGTTATCATCCATATCATCCCAATACATTATGACTTCTCAAACTTCTACCATCCTCGATGTAGATAATTTAGAATTAACTGAATCATTAGGAACTTTTCAAGTTTCTACCTTAATAACTCAGGATAAAAAGAATCAAATTGCTAAAGCTCAATTAGATTTAAAGAAAGGTCAAGACATTCACAAATCAACAATAAAACAAATCTTTAATAGACAAAATCTTATTTATTATGGAAAAATTATTCAAGAACAACCTATTCGAATTGATCAATGTCATGGAAATTTAAGAATTAGTTTAATTAATCCCGAACAAATTCATAGACAACTACAATTGTTACCAGAATCAAAACGAAAGAAAATTGGATATATTCAACTATCTACCATCCAAATATTATTAAAATCCACTTTTCAACAAGGAATTGATACTCCTATTAGAATGGCAATCTTAGATGAAAGAATGAATAATCTAAATGATCAAATTTTAGGAATGATGTTTGATGTCTTAATGACAGAGATCTTAGCAAAGGAGTATTATTTGAAGATGATTCTGAAAAAGAATGTCTTCTTTCAATTAATGGGATTGCTGGTTCAAAGGGTTGTTGTATTGCTGGAAGTGGTTGTAATTTTGGTTGAATTTTAATTCCTACTTTAGCAACTTCTTGGAACAATTGATCTAAATAGATTTGTTCGGTATGTTTGAAATCAATACTATGATGTGAATTAGTTAATGCATAACTAATTTGATAAGTTAATGAAAAGGGATATTGTCCGGGAGTCATTAAATTAGTTCTATAAAATTTATATGCAATTGTAATAGCTTTATCCAATTCAGAAGAAATTAAGGGAATTCCTAATTTTAAACGAGACTTTCGTGAATAATGTTTCTTATATCTTGGATTAAATATTTTCTTTTTCTTTTTATAATTTGAGTAATTTTTTAGACATCCATATTGCTGAGGTACGTCAGCATTTTGATTGCAACATAGTTTTAAATTCTTATGTTTTAATGTTCGTTTTAACTGAGCTTCTATACAATAATCAACTAATAAGTCTCTTGCGACTAATATTGCTCCACCTAAATTATGAGCTATTGTATGATTTTCTATTCGTTCATAGAATTGTTGTTGAACTTTTAGATTAAAAGGATATGGTAATTTTTGAATAAAAATGTTAATATACATTTCTTGTTCGACTCTAGGTAATTTATAGTAATGTTTTTTAAATTCACAAATAAAGGCTTCTAAGTAATTAATATCACATAACATTAAATTGTTTAAATGTCTTAATGCTTTTAATCGTTTTTCTTTTAATATATCTCTTGATGAAATATAATATCTTTACCAAAAATTCTTTATATATTTCTTCTCCAATAATTTCAAATTTATCTTCATCTGTAGTTTGACTAAGATAATGAGGTGTATTTTGTAAAGCTTGTGCATTATCTCTTAGAAATTCTTGTACTATTCTGAAGTTTTATATATAACAAAATAATAGAGAGAATCTTTTGTTGCGATTGATTGCCAAAAGGTTTTCTACTTGTAATAATAATAATATTTTGGAAAACCATTCTTGAAAGATTTCTTGACATTTGTTATGCAGTCTAAATTTAAGATATTGTCAATTGTTAATTTTGAAATTTTTGGTTTATATTCATCTGGATATTTTCGTATTTTGTACCTTTATAATAATATCCTTGTTGATGTAAAAATCATCTTTGTCATTTTTCCAAGTATAACTTGATGGTTGAAATGTTGTCTTTCTTTTATCTCCTAATTTTTCTTTTAATTTTAATTCTTGAGTATTACTACTTTCGGGTTTTTCATCATTATCCATAAAAAGTTCTTGATCTTGTTCAGATTCATAACCTAAAATTATTTCATCCTTATGTTCATTTGAAAATACTGGACCAATATATTCTTCTTTTTCGAGAGGGGTAAGATGTAATTTCTGTATGAGATCAGTTACTTCATGTAATTGTACTTGAATATTCTTTTCAACTTGTTCGATTGATTCGTCTTGCATTTAACTTCGTTCTCGGGGTATTTTTGTAATTACTAGCTCTGATACCATTTTCGGGGGCGGAATGATGAATGGAAATTTACAATATGGAAAAATCAAATTTAACACTCGTTTAAAATTAGGAATTCCCTTAATTTCTTCTGAATTGGATAAAGCTATTACAATTGCATATAAATTTTATAGAACTAATTTAATGACCCCCGGACAATATCCCTTTTCATTAACTTATCAAATTAGTTATGCATTAACTAATTCACATCATAGTATTGATTTCAAACATACCGAACAAATCTATTTAGATCAATTGTTCCAAGAAGTTGCTAAAGTAGGAATTAAAATTCAACCAAAATTACAACCACTTCCAGCAATACAACAACCCTTTGAACCAGCAATCCCATTAATTGAAAGAAGACATTCTTTTTCAGAATCATCTTCAAATAATACTCCTTTGCTAAGATCTCTGTCATTAAGACATCAAAGACCTCTTTATATAGAACGACCATTAAGAATAACAGAACCCAATAATCAATCAAGACAGTTAGATGAAATTCAACAGCAATTATCTACACTATCAACTTATTTAGTGCAGAAACTATGACAACATTAACAAACCTTACGCAACATCTAGAATAAATAGTACAAACACAAGAAATAATAGAACAGAAAATTGAAGCTATTATACAAACCCAAATAGAAATAGTATCATTAATACAACAAATACAGCTAAAAATTCAAGAGACAAATGACCAAATAATCTACAGCAGCTATCCAATTTTTGAAGCATCAGATGAAGAAACAGCCAGTAGAGCAGCAATCATTACTTCAAGAATTGCCTTTCTTCAGATTGGCATAAGCAATATGCAGTATCCTCCCATAGATGAAGCACCTCATTACGAATTCAATTGGGATTTGGTAAACAAATTCAATTTGAATTGTTTTGAAGGAATTTATACTCAATGTCTCAAGATTCAAGCAGACTCAACAATCAAGATCAACTATCGTGGCCATAATGTCTTATTAACGTCAATATGGAAGCATCCCATCCTAGCACATGAATTACCAGTCTTACAACGTTTTCAAGCACCGTTCAATGACTTATCAGAATGTTTTCACACTCTAAGCTTTGCTTGGCGTGAAGCACTTTGCAAGCAGTTACAAGAATATCCCACTCACAGATGTAAACATTGTCCGTCCTCTCAAGCACAAGGAGAAAGCACAAGCAACCCTGATGATGAACTTATTATCATTGAAGAATAAAACATCAGATCAAGTACGGAGCACTACTATCGCAATAATGTAGTCTTTTTACTTTCGGCAGTCCTTTGACTGTCCACCTGTCTGTCTTTTTCTTTACTTTTTCTTTATGTCATGTAAGATGCCCCTTTAGCATCTTGCTTTTTCCTTTAAGTCTTTTCTTCTTTTAGGCTTTTTCTTTATGTTAAGTGCATGCATTTATGTTATTCCCTTCTGCGATTATAAATAGAAGCCTTGGGTATCCTTAATGGGTACAACAAGCTTTCCATACATTACTCTCTCTATCTTCTCTCTTCGCACTTAAGTCCAGTGTGACGTTCAAGCGAGCCAGGAAGAACAGGTTAGAGTGATTATGGTTAACTTCTTGTCACCCTTCGATTAATTCAAGAATACAAATCATGCATAATTTTATCAAATTATATTTCTTATTATTTTATTCATTTTTGCAATCATTCATGCAATCTTCTGTTATACAATCATTAGCATTCTAAAAATTATTCAATTTCTTATCCTTCTTTTTAAAATCTTTTCACGACTTACAAGATTTTGATTTCAGAATGGCTTATTTTCACATCAAACGTATGTTGAAGCAACGAATCAAAGCACTAGATAATCAGCAAGCAGAATACGAAGAACTTAAGATTAAAACAATTGCAAGAAACAAGAAAGCAAATGATATTTACACTGATCCCCGTTTTAAGAATTCTCCAGATCACCCTCTTTATAAAGAAGAACAAGAAATTCTTTCTACTGCAAAGCAAATGATTGAAGAATCAGCCGATTTAATTCGCTTTTTAGATTATTGTATTTTAGATTGTATTGCGAGCATAAATATTATGTATCCAAATTATCTCTTCTTATCATTTAAATAAAATGAATTATTTTGATCATCGCCGATCACTTATACAAAGAATTCGTTTTTATAAAGAAATCGAAACTGAACAAAGAAAGTTTATTGACTTATATCATGAACATATAAAAATGGCAAAAGAAAATCAATGTTTTCAACTTTTAATAAATGCAAGAGTTTTATTAGATCAAACATTATATATTTATAATTCAGTTAAAATGATAGATATGAACTTGAACAAGAAATGGATTTACTTATTGATTAAAGCATTCCATCAACATGACATTTCATTTATCTTATTTTATTAATTATAGTTTACTGTCATTATTAATCAAATACATGTTTATGCTTTTACTTTATTTCAAGCATGCCTTTACTTTTCTTTATAATTGCAAGTCGATTATTTATTCCTCATGAAATAATTTGTCAATATTTTGAAATTAGCCGTCATCATCTAGATATTACTCTTAATTATTTATATAGAACTATATTAGGTCTCAATACTCGTGTCGGTTATCTCATACGACTCGATGATAGAGATATAATTTTTGATTTCTCACCTCCATCTGAGGAAGAATCAGAAACTTTTGAATTATTAGAAGATGAAAATGAAATAGAAAGATTAACACAAATACAACAAGATATTTTCTTAGAACAAATTTCAAGAAATTTAGATCTGAATTACAACAACAATTATATTGTTCAGAATCACTATCACAATTATTTCCTTCGGATACGGAAATAGAAGATATAGAAATCACCAGTACTGATTATGACAATATAGATGAAGATATAAACTATGATTTAGACAATGTCGATTGTAGTAATTTCCCCGAAGACTTTTAAATGAACTGTCCCATTTGTTTAGATTTACAAGAAAGAATTCATTACACAAAACAAGCTATAACTCATTATAAAGATCATATACAATACAATGAAAATCGTATTGATAGTCTTATATTTCTAGAATCAATCGTCTCTCGCAGGCGACCTTATGAAGAACATTTATCTGTAGTACAAAGATTACATCAACAATATATAGAACAATTAACACAATTAGAACAAATTGAAACTGATCATCATTGTTATCATCCATATCATCCCAATACATTATGACTTCTCAAACTTCTACCATCCTCGATGTAGATAATTTAGAATTAACTGAATCATTAGGAACTTTTCAAGTTTCTACCTTAATAACTCAGGATAAAAGAATCAAATTGCTAAAGCTCAATTAGATTTAAAGAAAGGTCAAGACATTCACAAATCAACAATAAAACAAATCTTTAATAGACAAAATCTTATTTATTATGGAAAAATTATTCAAGAACAACCTATTCGAATTGATCAATGTCATGGAAATTTAAGAATTAGTTTAATTAATCCCGAACAAATTCATAGACAACTACAATTGTTACCAGAATCAAAACGAAAGAAAATTGGATATATTCAATTATCTACCATCCAAATATTATTAAAATCCACTTTTCAACAAGGAATTGATACTCCTATTAGAATGGCAATTTTAGATGAAAGAATGAATAATCTAAATGATAAAATTTTAGGAATGATGAATGGAAATTTACAATATGGAAAAATCAAATTTAACACTCGTTTAAAATTAGGAATTCCCTTAATTTCTTCTGAATTGGATAAAGCTATTACAATTGCATATAAATTTTATAGAACTAATTTAATGACTCCCGGACAATATCCCTTTTCATTAACTTATCAAATTAGTTATGCATTAACTAATTCACATCATAGTATTGATTTCAAACATACCGAACAAATCTATTTAGATCAATTGTTCCAAGAAGTTGCTAAAGTAGGAATTAAAATTCAACCAAAATTACAACCACTTCAAAGAATACAACAACCCTTTGAACCAAAGAATCCCATTAATTGAAAGAAGACATTCTTTTCGAATCATCTTCAAATAATACTCCTTTGCTAAGATCTCTGTCATTAAGACATCAAAGACCTCTTTATATAGAACGACCATTAAGAATAACAGAACCCAATAATCAATCAAGACAGTTAGATGAAATTCAACAGCAATTATCTACACTATCAACTTATTTAGTGCAGAAACTATGACAACATTAACAAACCTTACGCAACATCTAGAATCAATAGTACAAACACAAGAAATAATAGAACAGAAAATTGAAGCTATTATACAAACCCAAATAGAAATAGTATCATTAATACAACAAATACAGCTAAAAATTCAAGAGACAAATGACCAAATAATCGTAAAAGATCCGCCCCCGAAAATGGTATCAGAGCTAGTAATTACAAAAATACCCCGAGAACGAAGTTAAATGCAAGACGAATCAATCGAACAAGTTGAAAAGAATATTCAAGTACAATTACATGAAGTAACTGATCTCATACAGAAATTACATCTTACCCCTCTCGAAAAAGAAGAATATATTGGTCCAGTATTTTCAAATGAACATAAGGATGAAATAATTTTAGGTTATGAATCTGAACAAGATCAAGAACTTTTTATGGATAATGATGAAAAACCCGAAAGTAGTAATACTCAAGAATTAAAATTAAAAGAAAAATTAGGAGATAAAAGAAAGACAACATTTCAACCATCAAGTTATACTTGGAAAAATGACAAAGATGATTTTTTACATCAACAAGGATATTATTATAAAGGTACAAAAATACGAAAATATCCAGATGAATATAAACCAAAAATTTCAAAATTAACAATTGACAATATCTTAAATTTAGACTGTACAACAAATGCTGAAGAAATCTTTCAAGAATGGTTTTCCAAAATATTATTATTATTACAAGTAGAAAAACCTTTTGGCAATCAATCTGCAACAAAAGATTCTCTCTATTATTTTGTTATATATAAAACTTCAGGAATAGTACAAGAATTTTTAAGAGATAATGCACAAGCTTTACAAAATACACCTCATTATCTTAGTCAAACTACAGATGAAGATAAATTTGAAATTATTGGAGAAGAAATATATAAAGAATTTTTGGTAAAGATATTATATTTCATCAAGCGAGATATATTAAAAGAAAAACGATTAAAAGCATTAAGACATTTAAACAATTTAATGTTATGTGATATTAATTACTTAGAAGCCTTTATTTGTGAATTTAAAAACATTACTATAAATTACCTAGAGTCGAACAAGAAATGTATATTAACATTTTATTCAAAATTACCATATCCTTTTAATCTAAAAGTTCAACAACAATTCTATGAACGAATAGAAAATCATACAATAGCTCATAATTTAGGTGGAGCAATATTAGTCGCAAGAGACTTATTAGTTGATTATTGTATAGAAGCTCAGTTAAAACGAACATTAAAACATAAGAATTTAAAACTATGTTGCAATCAAAATGCTGACGTACCTCAGCAATATGGATGTCTAAAAATTACTCAAATTATAAAAGAAAAGAAAATATTTAATCCAAGATATAAGAAACATTATTCACGAAAATTTCGATGGAAAAAATATAAACCACAACGTTATCAACAAAAAACTTATCCCAAATATTTTCGTAGATATAAATTTAATCCCAAACAGAAAAACAGAAAACAATTTTGCCCTAAAAAGAAAAAAGATTGTAAATGTTGGATCTGTAAAGAAGAAGGTCATTATGCAAATGAATGTCCTCAAAAGAAAGAAAAATCATATAATAATAAAGTACAAATTTTACATTCACCTTAGAACATCAATTAGAACCAATTGAATCGATTATAATACGATACATCTCTACATTTATGAATCTTTCTAATGAATCGATAACCAAAACTCTGAATCAAACTCCGAATTCCAATTCAACATTTATTCAAATACTAGTTCAGAAAACGAATACTAAAGTACATGCATATATAGATACAGGAGCAACTATCTGTATAGCATCAAAACAATTAGATTTAAAATGGAAGAAATTACATAAACCATTACAAGTAAAAATAGCTGATGGAAGTTTTAATTCCATCTGGTATGTCAGTTATTATAACACTATTGTTATTGAAAACTACACTTTTATAATCCCATCAATCTATCAAAAAGAATCAGGATTACCGTTAATACTTGGAAATAATTTTCTAAAATTATATAACCCTTTTTGTCAATATTTACATTACATAACTTTGCGAACCCCTTATATTAAGAATCACCAAAAATCCGTTATTTTACGAATCCCTATTTATCATACATCTTATTATCAACAATTAAAAATAATCAATGAGAAACTTCATATGTTACATTTTTATCTATTGACTAATACAAATATA
Source organism: Erythroxylum novogranatense (assembly GCA_029891385.1). Taxonomy (NCBI): domain Eukaryota; kingdom Viridiplantae; phylum Streptophyta; class Magnoliopsida; order Malpighiales; family Erythroxylaceae; genus Erythroxylum; species Erythroxylum novogranatense. The sequence goes on along the minus strand of CM057233.1, from coordinate 46,524,319 downwards.
CAAACTGAAGTCGATAAATTATTAGATCAAGTATGTAGTGAAAATCCATTAGATCCTACAAAAAATCATAATACAGAAATTATTGAAATTAAACTAAAGGATCCTCTTCAGGAAGTCAATATCAAGAATAATATACCATATACTCCCTTAGATGTAAAAGAATTTACACAAGAATGTAAAGAATTACTTGAAAAAGGATTAATTACACCCAGTACTAGTAAACATTCTGCACCAGCTTTTTACGTCAATAATTCAGCTGAAAAGAAACGAGGAAAACGAAGAATGGTTATAAATTACAGAAGACTTAATGAAGCAACTATTGGAGATGCTTATAAATTACCACGAAAAGATTATATTATTAATAAACTAAAAGGTCATATTTGGTTCACTACATTAGATGCAAAATCAGGATATTGGCAATTACGATTACATGATAATACAAAAGCATTAATAAACATTCACTTGTCCACCCAAAAACATTATCAATGGAATGTACTACCCTTTGGATTAAAACAAGCACCAAGTATTTATCAACGATTTATGGATAATAATCTTCTAGGATTAGAAGAATATACTTTTTGTATATAGATGATATTATTATTTATTCAAATCGGGATAAATTAGATCATTTGAAGAAAGTTAAAATTGTCTTACAAAGATGTAAAGACAAAGGATTAATATTAAGCAAACGAAAAGCAAAAATAGCACAACAAACAATTGAATATTTAGGTATTCAATTTAATCATTATGGTTATTTACAATTACAACCTAATATTTTATGAAATTACAAGAATTTCCTGATCAACTCACAAATCGAAAACATGTTCAACAATTCTTAGGCTTACTAAACTATATTTCAGATCAAGGATTTCTAAAAGAATTAGCTAAAGAAAGGACACTTTTACATAAAAAATGTAGTAGCAATCTACAATGGCATTGGACTACTTCAGATACTACAGCAGTACAAAGATTAAAACTTCTTTGTAAAAATCTTCCCAAACTTTATAATTATCAACAAAATGATGAATTATTAGTTCAATTAGATGCAAGCCATGATGTATGGGCAGGTTGTCTTTTAGCCAAACCCCCTACTCAGAAGAAATACCAACTTTGCAAATATATAAATGGAACATTTAATTCTGCGGAATTAAATTATCCTATTCATGAAAAAGAAGCATTAGCTTGTCTCAAAACTTTGAGAAAATGGCGAATAGATCTACTCCCAATAAAATTTACAATTCATACCGATTCTCAATACTTATGTGGATTTACAAGATATCAGCTTTCATCAAGTACCAATTATAATCAAGGACGACTGATCAGATGGCAATTAGAGCTAGGTCAGTATCAATTTAATATTCATTATATTAAATCGGCTAACAATTTTCTTGCAGATATATTAACAAGAGAATGGAAGCATTAATCGTTCAGCTCGAAAGTACAATTGAATTAAAGGAAGCAGAACTCACCAAATTACATCTTCAAAGTATGAATATTCAGGTAAAACAAGAACAAATTACTAGTGAACTTGAACAGCTAAAGCAGACACTCTTGGTTTTAAAACCAAAGGAGCAAAATTCTAAAGCATCAACATCAGCATCAAGGATCAATCCTGTTGCTACTATAACTACTCAAATTCCAAAAGCATCTGTTCAGGTAATACAAGAAGCTATTCAGGTTGCACCTTCCAAGGTCCCTGAAATACAAGTATCAAAAGCACCAGTTTCACTTCCTGTGAAACCATATATAAGTACTTCATCATCAATAACTTCCTCATCAGTACCTCAAAAGGTGGCTGATAATCAAGAGTCCAAGCACTATGTGATATATAATGGTCCTTTTGCTGGTCTTTATGATCAGTGGCATAAGGCAGCAATTCATATTACAGGCAAAAGCAGTGTCATTCATAAGAGTTTTTCTACTAAAGCAGAAGCTGAAAAATCTTTCCAAGAATTTCAGCATCCATCACTTCGACCACAATACAAGACAGTACTACAAACTCCAGTACCACCAATGTCCAAGTTAACTACATTGGGCAAAGCAATTGACATGGAACGAATTCATGCAGTTCCTGCTAAAGCACTTCACGAAGAATCAAAGGTCCTCACTTCTGACATGTTTATGGATTGTTTCCAAGCACTCAATCATTGGACTGAAGAAATGAAACAATTTCAATACTACCCACAAAATCGTGGCAAGTATGGTCCCAAAGCGTCATCTTCCCGGAGCGTAACCATTAACAACTTATTTATTATTTGAGTGGATTAGGCGACACCATTTATCTACAAGATATGAAGTTATTAGCGGACTTCCCATCCGGTTTAGTCCATGCTATCAAGCAATTCAAGGATCGCTTTGCACGTGAAAGAGAAATATATATTAAAGTCTACAGACTATCCAATTTTGAAGCATCGATGAAGAAACGACCCGATGAAGCAAAGAATCATTACTTCAAGAATTGCCTTTCTTCAGATTGGCATAAGCAATATGCAGTATCCTCCCATAGATGAAGCACCTCATTACGAATTCAATTGGGATTTGGTAAACAAATTCAATTTGAATTGTTTTGAAGGAATTTATACTCAATGTCTCAAGATTCAAGCAGACTCAACAATCAAGATCAACTATCGTGGCCATAATGTCTTATTAACGTCAATATGGAAGCATCCCATCCTAGCACATGAATTACCAGTCTTACAACGTTTTCAAGCACCGTTCAATGACTTATCAGAATGTTTTCACACTCTAAGCTTTGCTTGGCGTGAAGCACTTTGCAAGCAGTTACAAGAATATCCCACTCACCGATGTAAACATTGTCCGTCCTCTCAAGCACAAGGAGAAAGCACAAGCAACCACGATGATGAACTTATTATCATTGAAGAATAAAACATCGATCAAGTCTGAAGCACTACTATCGCAATAATGTAGTCTTTTTACTTTCGGCGATCCTTTGATTGTCCACTGTCCTTTTTTCTTTACTTTTCTTTATGTCATGTAAGATGCCCTTTAGCATCTTGCTTTTTCTTTAAGTCTTTTCTTCTTTTAGGCTTTTCTTTATGTTAAGTCCATCTGCATTTATGTTATTCCTTCTGCGATTATAAATAGAAGCCTTGGGTATCCTTAATGGGTACAACAAGCTTTCCATACATTACTCTCTCTATCTTCTCTCTTCGCACTTAAGTCCAGTGTGACGTTCAAGCGAGCCAGGAAGAACAGGTTAGAGTGATTATGGTTAACTTCTTGTCACCCTTCGATTAATTCAAGAATACAAATCATGCATATATTTTATCAAATTATATTTCTTATTATTTTATTCATTTTTGCAATCATTCATGCAATCTTCTGTTATACAATCATTAGCATTCTAAAACTTATTCAATTTCTTATCTTTCTCTTTAAAATCTTTTCACGACTTACAAGATTTTGATTTCAGAATGGCTTATTTTCACATCAAACGTATGTTGAAGCAACGAATCAAAGCACTAGATAATCAGCAAGCAGAATACGAAGAACTTAAGATTAAAACAATTACAAGAAACAAGAAAGCAAATGATATTTACACTGATCCCCGTTTTAAGAATTCTCCAGATCACCCTCTTTATAAAGAAGAACAAGAAATTCTTTCTACTGCAAAGCAAATGATTGAAGAATCAGCCGATTTAATTCGCTTTTTAGATTATTGTATTTTAGATTGTATTGCAGAACGCAAATATTATGTATCCAAATTATCTCTTCTTATCATTTAAATAAAATGAATTATTTTGATCATCGCCGATCACTTATACAAAGAATTCGTTTTTATAAAGAAATCGAAACTGAACAAAGAAAGTTTATTGACTTATATCATGAACATATAAAAATGGCAAAAGAAAATCAATGTTTTCAACTTTTAATAAATGCAAGAGTTTTATTAGATCAAACATTATATATTTATAATTCAGTTAAAAATGATAGATATGAACTTGAACAAGAAATGGATTTACTTATTGATTAAAGCATTCCATCAACATGACATTTCATTTATCTTATTTTATTAATTATAGTTTACTGTCATTATTAATCAAATACATGTTTATGCTTTTACTTTATTTCAAGCACTGCCTTTACTTTTCTTTATAATTGCAAGTCGATTATTTATTCCTCATGAAATAATTTGTCAATATTTTGAAATTAGTGTCATCATCTAGATATTACTCTTAATTATTCATATAGAACTATATTAGGTCTCAATACTGTGTCGGTTATCTCATACGACTCGATGATAGAGATATAATTTTGATTTCTCACCTCCATCGAGGAAGAATCGAAACTTTTGAATTATTAGAAGATGAAAATGAAATAGAAAGATTAACACAAATACAACAAGATATTTTCTTAGAACAAATTTCAAGAAATTTAGATACGAATTACAACAACAATTATATTGTTCGAATCACTATCACAATTATTTCCTTCGGATACGGAAATAGAAGATATAGAAATCACCAAGATCGATTATGACAATATAGATGAAGATATAAACTATGATTTAGACAATGTCGATTGTAGTAATTTCCAAGACTTTTAAATGAACTGTCCCATTTGTTTAGATTTACAAGAAAGAATTCATTACACAAAACAAGCTATAACTCATTATAAAGATCATATACAATACAATGAAAATCGTATTGATAGTCTTATATTTCTAGAATCAATCGTCTCCAAGAGACGACCTTATGAAGAACATTTATCGTAGTACAAAGATTACATCAACAATATATAGAACAATTAACACAATTAGAACAAATTGAAACCGATCATCATTGTTATCATCCATATCATCCCAATACATTATGACTTCTCAAACTTCTACCATCCTCGATGTAGATAATTTAGAATTAATCGAATCATTAGGAACTTTTCAAGTTTCTACCTTAATAACTCAGATAAAAGAATCAAATTGCTAAAGCTCAATTAGATTTAAAGAAAGGTCAAGACATTCACAAATCAACAATAAAACAAATCTTTAATAGACAAAATCTTATTTATTATGGAAAAATTATTCAAGAACAACCTATTGAATTGATCAATGTCATGGAAATTTAAGAATTAGTTTAATTAATCCCGAACAAATTCATAGACAACTACAATTGTTACCGAATCAAAACGAAAGAAAATTGGATATATTCAACTATCTACCATCCAAATATTATTAAAATCCACTTTTCAACAAGGAATTGATACTCCTATTAGAATGGCAATCTTAGATGAAAGAATGAATAATCTAAATGATCAAATTTTAGGAATGATGAATGGAAATTTACAATATGGAAAATCAAATTTAACACTCGCTTAAAATTAGGAATTCCTTAATTTCTTTCGAATTGGATAAAGCTATTACAATTGCATATAAATTTTATAGAACTAATTTAATGACTCCGGACAATATCCTTTTCATTAACTTATCAAATTAGTTATGCATTAACTAATTCACATCATAGTATTGATTTCAAACATACCGAACAAATCTATTTAGATCAATTGTTCCAAGAAGTTGCTAAAGTAGGAATTAAAATTCAACCAAAATTACAACCACTTCCAAAGAATACAACAACCCTTTGAACCAGCAATCCCATTAATTGAAAGAAGACATTCTTTTTCAGAATCATCTTCAAATAATACTCCTTTGCTAAGATCTCTGTCATTAAGACATCAAAGACCTCTTTATATAGAACGACCATTAAGAATAATGAACCCAATAATCAATCAAGGCAGTTAGATGAAATTCAACAAACAATTATCTACACTATCAACTTATTTAGTGCGAAACTATGACAACATTAACAAACCTTACGCAACATCTAGAATCAATAGTACAAACACAAGAAATAATAGAACAGAAAATTGAAGCTATTATACAAACCCAAATAGAAATAGTATCATTAATACAACAAATACAGCTAAAAATTCAAGAGACAAATGACCAAATAATCGTAAAAGATCCGCCTAGAAAATGGTATCGAGCTAGTAATTACAAAAATACCCGAGAACGAAGTTAAATGCAAGACGAATCAATCGAACAAGTTGAAAAGAATATTCAAGTACAATTACATGAAATGGCGATCTCATACGAAATTACATCTTACCCTCTCGAAAAGAAGAATATATTGGTCCAAGATTTTCAAATGAACATAAGGATGAAATAATTTTAGGTTATGAATCAACAAGATCAAGAACTTTTATGGATAATGATGAAAACCCAAAGTAGTAATACTCAAGAATTAAAATTAAAAGAAAAATTAGGAGATAAAAGAAAGACAACATTTCAACCATCAAGTTATACTTGGAAAATGACAAAGATGATTTTTACATCAACAAGGATATTATTATAAAGGTACAAAATACGAAAATATCCAGATGAATATAAACCAAAATTTCAAAATTAACAATTGACAATATCTTAAATTTAGATTGTACAACAAATGTCAAGAAATCTTTCAAGAATGGTTTTCCAAAATATTATTATTATTACAAGTAGAAAACCTTTTGGCAATCAATCGCAACAAAAGATTCTCTATTATTTTGTTATATATAAAACTTCAGAATAGTACAAGAATTTCTAAGAGATAATGCACAAGCTTTACAAAATACACCTCATTATCTTAGTCAAACTACAGATGAAGATAAATTTGAAATTATTGGAGAAGAAATATATAAAGAATTTTTGGTAAAGATATTATATTTCATCAAGCGAGATATATTAAAAGAAAACGATTAAAAGCATTAAGACATTTAAACAATTTAATGTTATGTGATATTAATTACTTAGAAGCCTTTATTTGTGAATTTAAAAACATTACTATAAATTACCTAGAGTCGAACAAGAAATGTATATTCAAAATTACCATATCCTTTTAATCTAAAAGTTCAACAACAATTCTATGAACGAATAGAAAATCATACAATAGCTCATAATTTAGGTGGAGCAATATTAGTCGCAAGAGACTTATTAGTTGATTATTGTATAGAAGCTCAGTTAAAACGAACATTAAAACATAAGAATTTAAAACTATGTTGCAATCAAAATCTTGACGTACCTCAAAGAATATGGATGTCTAAAAATTACTCAAATTATAAAAGAAAAGAAAATATTTAATCCAAGATATAAGAAACATTATTCACGAAAGTTTCGATGGAAAAAATATAAACCACAACGTTATCAACCAAAAACTTATCCCAAATATTTTCGTAGATATAAATTTAATCCCAAATATAAAAACAGAAAACAATTTTGCCCTAAAAAGAAAAAAGATTGTAAATGTTGGATCTCAGTAAAGAAGAAGGTCATTATAATTAATGTAATAAATACTTACCAATTAATTACATAATAATAAGATGAAATGTAATAATTCCATTGTAACGTGATTATAATACGTGTAGAAATAAAATGACATAATAAATTTAACAATAATAATTATCAACGACATAATAATTAAAAAGTTACAATTATAATAATTCCTATAATAAGGATAATAATAATTATAATAATAATGAGAAGGAATTTTCTAAAGTGAATAGAAATAAATTAATGCAAACATAATGAATTAAACATTCATGAATAATAATAATAATCATATTAATAATAACAATAACAATAATTCCTATTGTTATTATTATTATCATTCTTAAATAAATTTAGTCATTATAACAAATTAATAATAGCAATAACAATAATTATAATTGTAATGCTAATAATAATAATAATATTATTATTATTATTATTATTATTATTATTATTATTATTATTATTATTATTATTATTATTATTATTATTATTAAGGATTTTAATAATAATGATGAAAATAACAATAACAGTAATAATAATAATAATATTTAATATCAATAAATAATTTGATAATATTCATAATAATAATATTTAATAAATACAAAGCAATAATATTTAACAGTAATTACAATAATAGAAAATTAATTAATAAATTTACGAAGAATGATAATAATAATAATAATTAAAAAAGTAATAACAATAATAAGTGATAATAACAATATTAATAAGGAATTTATTAATAATAATAATAATAATTAATTTTATAAATCTTGTGCAATAATTTAATAATAATATTTAACATAAATTTACGAATCATAATAACAATGAAATACACTTTATAATAAAAGGAATTCATAATGTTATGAATAATAATAAATTTAACAAAATAATTATCAACGACATAATAATTAAAAAGTTACAATTATAATAATTCCTATAATAAGGATAATAATGAGAAGGAAATTTCTAAAGTAAATAGAAATAAATTAACGCAAACATAATGAATTAAACATTCCTGAATAATAATAATAATGTCAATAAATACATGGAAAAATAATAAGGATTTTGTCAGGGAACATTATAATAATACGGACATATGTTGAATAATAATAATAATAATGAGGTCAGGCCAGACACGAGGATAGCCATTTGCTGGCAACCTCGCGATGGCGGCCTTCGCCTCATGAGTTGCCGTGAATTGGCCAACCTCGCCTGGCGACCTCATGAGCGAATTTGGCGAGAAATGGGCCGAGTCGCGAGGCAACGCCTCCCTCATGAAATGCCAAAAATGGCCAATGCCTCATGAGTCAGATTTATTTTCTCCACTTACTATTGTTCTTATTATTAAAATAACTATTTATATAGCAGTAATAATAATAACAATAATATTTATTATTAATTAGGAATTTAATAATATTTTTACACATTTTAACAAATCTTGCACAATAAATTTGATTATAATATTTAACAATAATTATAATAATAGAAATAAAATTAATTAATAAATGTACGAAGAATGATAATAATAATAATCAAAATAATAGTAATAATAATATCGGTGACAATAATAATATTAATAAGGAATGTAATAATAATAATAATAATAAATTTTATATATCTGTGCAATAAATTTAATAATAATATTTACCTATGCTAATTGTGTATTCGTAATTATTATTCACCATTTAATTATTGTTAACAATTATTATGGTAATTTAATTATTCTTATTAATTTAACCGTTAAAATTGGCTTTCATGATTAATTCTCTACTTACTATTGTTATTCTTATTAAAATAACTATTTAATTGTTAACAATTATTATGGTAATTTAATTATTCTTATTAATTTAACCGTTAAAATTGGCTTTCATGATTAATTCTCTACTTACTATTGTTATTCTTATTAAAATAACTATTTATTTATTAATGATTTTAAATAATATCATAAAATTCTTGATTATTTTAATTTGGTTCGAGCTAAATTTTAATGACAATAATAATAATAATAATAATAATATCATAAATGTTAATAATAAGTTATAGATAATAACAAACATTTTAATGATAATAATAATAATAATGATGCAACTAAAATAAAAGTAATAATAATAATAATTAATATTAAGAAGGATTTTAATAATAATAATAATAAATTTAAATAAATGCTGCACAATAAATTTAATAATAATATTTAACAGTAATTATAATAATAGAAATAAAATTAGTTCACAAATTTACAAAGAATGAGAATAATAATAATAATAATCATAATAATAATAATAATAATAATAATAATAATAATAATAATAATAATAATAATAATAGTAATTATAATAACAGTGACAATAATAATATTAATAAGGAATTTAATAATAATAATAATAATAATAATAATTAATTTTATAAATCTTTGTGCAATAAATTTAATAATAATATTTAACAGTAAATTTACGAATAATAATAATAAATAAATACACTTTATAATAATAAGGAATTTCATAATTTTATGAATAATACTAAACATTTTAATAATAATATTACATTTGTTAATAAAACTAATATGCAGTAAAATCTGCCTAAATCAATAATAATAATAATTCCAATGATAATATTAATAATAATTAAATTAATAATGTATTATTATTGTCACTTTATTATTATTACTATTAATATTAATAATAATATTATTATTATTCTTCGTTAATTTAGTCATTATAATAAATTAATAATAACAATAACAATAATTATAATTATAATGCTAATAATACTAATAATAATAATAATCATATTAATAATATTACTTTTAATAAGGATCATAATATCAAATTCATTATAATTATATAAATAATATTAATAATAACAAAGATCATAGTAATAATAATCATAATTATTATAACAAAATAATAATTAACATAATTGAAATATCGAAAAGGAATTTAATAATAATAATAATATAATGATAATAATAACAATAATAATAATGATAATGATAATATGCAATATATAATATTAATAATAATAATAATGACCCATACATAATTACAATATTATAACACATCACAATAAAGTTATTTACACAATAATAATAATAATAATAATAATAATAATAATAATAATAAGAACAGAAATAATAATAATACTAATAATAATTATAGTGGTATAATATTTATCCTTATTATTTTAAGAATAAGCTACAGAAAAATCAGATTTCCAAAACAGTAAAATTTTATCTAAGAAGGAAAGCTTTCTCTGTCGTAAAATTGTAGCTTTCGTAAAGAAAGAAAGTTGGCTTTGAATATGGCTCCAAAACGATTCCTGTGGGTGGGTCCTACAGACGTCTGTGCATTTAAGATAGCTTTCCTATTTTTTTACGAAAATGATGTCGTTTCTTTCATAGACAGAGTAAGATCGAGTAAAGTTAGACAGAGGATCCGGACTCATTCTTTTCTACCCGAAGACCTATGTATGTTGCTCCTCCTTCACCAGAAAAATGCCCCTTTTTTTCCCTAAAAACATGATACTGTTCACCCTACTTCTTCATCTACTACTGCATTGTCATTTTCTCTCCATGCTTCCACTTGTTGCGCAGCATTTTTGCTTTTGTATGGGTTGCTGGTGTTTTTTTTCTATTGTTGTCGTTTTGTTTCTGCTGTCATTTTGACCTTCATCTTTCCTCCTTCTGTGCACATTGAAATGGCTAATGGTGTGGGCATTCGATCGAAAGTATCTCATGATCTTATAGTGAGACAAGCAGGTGGTAGAGATAATGTTGGATTTATCCCGGATGATTACAGGAATTATTTGGGGTCTAAACGAACTGGAGGCATGAAAAGGGGAGATACACGTGAGCTGTTTGCATATTTGTATAAGATGCAGGTGGAAGATCCAAATTTTTTTTATACCATTCAAGTGGACGAAGATGATTTGATGACTAACATATTTTGGTGTGACGGGAAAATGAGGAACGACTATTTAGATTTTGGTGATGTAGTTTGCTTCGATACGACATACAAGAAGAATAGTAAGGGTTGTCCACTTGCGTTGTTTGTCGGTATCAATCATCATAAGCGAACAACAATATTTGGTAGTGCAGTCCTCTATGATTAAACTGCGCTAACATTTAAGTGGCTGTTTGAGACATTTCAGATAGAGACGTTTGAGAAAAAATTATAATTAATTTAATAATAGCAAAAAGATTTATAAAATTATTAACAAGGAATTTAATAATAATTATAATTAATTTAATAATTACTCTATAATAAATTAAATTATAACAATAAGTAATTTAATAATAATATTTAATAGTTATTATAATAATGGAAATAAATTTAAATAATAATAATATTATTATTATTATTAATAACAATAAGTAATTTAGAAATAATATTTAATAGTCATTATAATAATGGAAATAAATTTAAATAATAATAATAATAATAATGATAGTAATAACAAAATAAAATTAAATAACTAAATTAAAAAATAGATACACCTAATAATAATATCAAATTTAATAATGTTTATAAATGATGATAAATATTCTTAATAACAATTCAATACTGCAAAAGTTAAGAAGTACAAAATTTAAATCAATATTTGATAACCCGTACATAAGTAAAAGCCGATAAACGTTATTGTTAATAATAAGAATTTACGTGACTGGCTGGCTCTGTCTTCCGGTAAAAAAATGCCCACCTGTGCCTGTCCATCTGCGGGCACCTGTCCAATTTTCATATAAAACCGACGTTATATTCTTATTAGACAGAGTAAGACACAATAAGCTCCTACAGACAGACGATCTGTGTAAAGATGTCTCCAAATTCAGGTCCACCTGTTGACTGTTGTCAAAGCTCTAGAAAATGTCAGCCAAGCCTGGTCTAGCTGCCGCTTACATTTATTCTTTTCTGCCCGAAGACCTATGTATGTTGCTCCCCCTTCACCAGAAGAATGCCCCTCTTTTTTTTCCCTAAAAACATTATACTGTTCACCCTACTTCTTCATCTACTACTGCATCTTCATTTTCTCTCCATGCTTCCACTTGCTGCGCAGCATTTTTGCTTCTCTATGGGTTGCTGGTGTTTTTCTTCTATTGTTGTCGTTTTGTTTCTGCTGTCGTTTTGACCTTCATCTTTCCTCCTTTGTGTTGCCATTTTACTTCTTATTTCTGCTGGCTTTTGAGTTGTTTGCTAGCGTGTTTGGTGGGCTGCTACTTACTGACGTGTTTTAATCCCTCTTCTCTAGCTGCTACTGTTGTCTTCTATTGGGTGTTTCTTCTTTGTCAAACGTCCTCTAGCTGCGGCGTGTTGATCCCATTTGCGCTGGCTACATCTTCTCCTGCTACGTTGTTTCTCATCTGTTGCATAACCTATGTTTCATCTTGGCTGTGCTCCGTTTTGGTCTATGCTTATCTGCTAATCTCAAAGAGCAAGACTGCAGCAAAATGGGGTAGGAAAATTTATCAGTTTCATCGTAGTTTTGTAGCATAAACTTATATACAGACAACCCTTTCCGGGTTGGTCGTTTGTAGGTAAAGCTCTCATCATGTATTATAAATAAACCCATTTGGGTACTCAATATGAGCGAAGATTTTCTGGGAATAGTTGACGTGAATGAAAGGCGAGTCAGCTGAGAACTTCAGAAGCCTGCTTGCAGCAAACGTATCATTAATGAACCCAGTAAGAATCATTTGCGAAAGGATTTGTTTGAATTGTTTGTAAATACGGAATCTCTTTAAAAGAGTCTCCAAAATGGAGTGGGTTATGGTTGGCCTGAGACTGAAAGTTGGTCTCCTTATGGTCATAGAAGAAACTGATTTGGTCTCTTTATAGTCAAACAAGAAACTGGGAAGTAGAAAACCAACTCTTACGTTAACCTTCAAGAAATTGGCGATGAAATGGGGCTTGAAATCAACCAAAAACCAAATCTAACAAATCAGGAAGACTTTCCCAAGTTTCGAACGTTGCTAACTCCTAAAACTTGCTTAAGCCCATAAGCACAGAAGACCAAGATTTACGTTCTTTAAGGCCATAGATAGAAAGCTTTCAGACAATAGAGTTGGAGGGGTGCGCCAGGCCCTTGCAGTAGTGCAACACATGGGCGACGCTCAAGGCTCACAATAGCAAGCTATTGGGTTGAACCTTCCCCTATAAAAATTAATTTAATATCATGTGGGTCAATGACCCACGTATCAGATATTAAACTGATAAGAACAGATACTACACTTGATCTTAGCCAAAAGGCCGAGAAAGGTATGCTTTGGATGATGGCCGAGTTCGTAAGTTATAGCCCTTTCGGCTTATTATCCTCTCTCTCTCCCCCGGTATGGGAATCTGACAGCTTTATGTCAAATCAATTGTCAATACGTTGTCGGATGAGAAAAATCGCTCTTAGAATTTAGAACAGAGACGACAAGGTAAGGAAGCATTTTAGTTCCTTTTGGCTGAAGGAACAAGCAGCGCAGGGGTAAGAAAAGATATAACGCAAGGTAGGCATATGGAAAGGGAAGGGGCCAGACGAGGGTCGCAGGTTACGGAGAACAGGGAAAGGCGTGAAAGACCAGAGACTTCAGGTATTGGGCACAAGGAAGGTAAGTTACTGAATTTGATTAGTAATGTGAGTACTGGGGGATTGTGTACTGAAAAGCTGGTGGATGAGGATGCATCCACAGCTGATGAGGTTACAGAGGGTGAAAATGAGGGTGGCACTGAAACCACAGAAGCTTTGGAATCAGAAGAAGAGGAACCCCCCCCCCAGATGCTCGACAGAATGCCTAAACCAAATTCAGTGGAGTGTGTAGACTCAACAGATTCTGTTGGTTCGGACGAGGATGAGCCCGCACAGAAGGCGTTTGACGAAATGCCAACCCCAGTTTGCGCTGATATTGAAGAAGGAAGAAACAAGGCTTCGCATGCGAGCCTGTTCAGAAATAACCGACAGTTGAATAAAGTGATGCAGTTGGACTATCTACGGGTTGATGATGAAGTAACTATAGAGGATGAGGATGTCATACCAATTGAACAAGCATGGGGTTTTTGCCTTGTAGGATGCTTTACAGAGAGATTCCCGGGAATGAAAGCACTGAAAGGGTTGATTGCAAAATGGAGAGTGCAGTGTAGGATGCTGCCGCATGATCATGGTTGGATAGTTTTCCAATTTGATACAGAGGAAGATCAGCAGAATGTGTTGGCAGGGGGGCCATACGTCCTATATCGGAAAACCTTGCTGCTGAAAAAACTCACTCAGGTTTTTCCTTTAAGTACCAAGATTTCATAGAAGCACCAATTTGGTTGAAATTTCCGAATGTGCCTTTGGAGCTGTGGAATGAAAAAGGGTTGTCCAAGCTAGGATCCCGAGTTGGCAAGCCAATTTGCACGAGTAAGATAACAAGTCAGAAATCAAGAATAGGGTATGCAAGAATTTTGGTTGAAGTGAATGTAGCTAAAAAGCCTGTGACTAGTTTCAATGTCAAGATGCGGGGGGGTCGTAGATACACTCAAATGGTGATATTTGAGACTTTCCCAAGTTATTGCAATCATTGTAAGCAATTCGGGGATAACCCTTTTGATTGCAAAAACCATTAGGAGATTCAATAAGGAGCAGCCGAAGGAACCTACAGCAGGGGAGATGGCAACTCATTGGACGGTTAAGTCAACGAGAACGGAGGCTTAAGGGCTGTTTGTTTCTGTTTTTTTTCCTATTTTTTGTTGTCGTTTTTATATAAAAAAAATAGGTAAGTAAAACGTATTTAGTTTACTCTTTTGCGATTTTTTGTTTTTAAAAATAAAAAAATCACAACAGTTTTACAGAAATCAGAAAACATCGTTTCTCTTAATTTTAACATGTTTTTTTTGACAGGAAATTAACATATCCTTACTTTAAAATAATAATAATAATAAAAGTAAAAATTAATAATAATAATAATAATAAGATAATTAATTTGGTATAATAAAATTAATAATAAAATAATATTATTAATAGTATTAAAAATAGAAAGTAGAAATTTTATAAGAATAATTAATAATATTATTATTATTAACAATAAATAATAATAATAATAATGATAATAATAATAATAAAATTAATAATAATAAGAATAACTTATTAAAATAATAATAATAATTAATAAAATAATAAAATTAATAATAATAATAATAATAATAATGAGATTAATAATGTAATAATAAAATTAATAAAATAAAATTATTAAGAATAAGAATAACTAATAATAATAATAATAATAATAATGATGATGAGTTTAATAATATAATAATAAAATTAATAAGAATAATAATAATAATAATAATGAGTTTAATAATAATAATAATAATAGTAAGTAGAAAATTTATAACAATAATTAATAATATTATTATTATTAACATTAAATAATAATAATAATAATAATAATAATAATAATAAGCTTATTAGAAATTTCAATCAAACAATTTTTTATTTTCAATTTTTATATTTGAAATTTCAATCAAACAGGTTTTCATTTAAAAAAAAAACCAAAAACTAAAAATAAAATACAGAAATTAAAAATAACAACATAAAAATAAAAGTAAAACAAAACAGCCCTTAAAGAATCAGTCCAAGCAAGGG
Organism: Erythroxylum novogranatense; assembly: GCA_029891385.1. Classification (NCBI taxonomy): domain Eukaryota; kingdom Viridiplantae; phylum Streptophyta; class Magnoliopsida; order Malpighiales; family Erythroxylaceae; genus Erythroxylum; species Erythroxylum novogranatense. The sequence continues at coordinate 46,508,397 of CM057233.1, read as the reverse complement.
ATAGAAGTAGGTGGACAACAAACAATGGCAGAAGGGAGAAAGGAAACAACTATGAAAAGTGAGGCAGAAAATGAAACAAGGGGACCTAAACTTATGCAGACCCAAAGGAAACCAAGATCAGTCAATGGAAGTGAATGGCAGAAGGTGACAAAATATAAAAACAACACAGGTAAGGTTGTGTCGACATCTAAAAGAGGAATAATTAAAGGTGATAATGTGCAAGCCAACGTGGAAGCAAATAGCGAAGTGAAGGAAAAAGTGTACTGTCGAAGAATCAAAGACATCAAGAGGGGAGAGACCCTCCCAAACTAGAAAATGAAGATATTGTGTTGGAATGTGGCCTTAAGATATCTTAGTATGAGGGAACTTGATGTAATTTGATTATAGCCTCTTTTTGGATGTATCGGGGGATATAGAGTTTGTCTTGATTGATGTACTTTTGGTTTTTAGCCTTTATTTAGATGTACCGAGGAACTGGGAGTATGATAAGGACTTTAAGAGAGCCACATCCAAAAGTTAGCTTATGAGGGTGGAGAGCTCAAAGTCTTTATAAATCTCATATCAACTTTGTATTTAATCGGTATGGGATTCAAGTCCCATACTTTGCAACTAGATCAAACCGTAACATTCGTCCCCCTATAAGGACCAATGTCCTTATTAGTCACGACCATGTTGGTCACGGCTGACACTTTTCAAGTCACCACTCCATGGGTCACCACTCTGAGGTTCTTGTTGGTCACAGTCACGTTGGTTACGACTGGCACTTCCAAGCCACCACTCCGTGGGCCACCACTCCAAGACCGGCTCTGATACTAATTGATAAGGACTTTAGGAAAGCCACACCCAAAAGCTAACTTATGAGGGTGGAGAGCCCAAAGTCTTTATAAATCCCATATCAACTTTGTATTTAATCGGTATGAGATTCAAGTCTCATACCTTACAACTAGATCAAAACGTAACAGAGTATCTTTACTTATTGATCTATACTTAGGCTTATGCATCAGAGGTAGTGGTAACTCTCATGTAATCTTTCGATTGTATTGGGAAACATGGGTAATACTGCTTTGGATGTATCGAGGAAGTGGATGAAATTGATGTAGATTTTGGGACTATACAGAGGATCGGGGTATGCTCAAAGATTCATGTACAAAACATTTTGTGCAATGTATTATTTCCATTGCATCAAAAAAAATCTCCGAGATTCGGGAAGGTTGACAAACAAAAATTTAAAGGTAAGTTTGGCTTAATGGAATAAAATAGAATATAAATAAATAAAATATAAAAAAATTGTTATTTGAAAAAGATGAAATGGTTTATCATATAATATAGTGAAATGTTATTTGAAAGAGGATTCATAATATAATATAGTAAAATGTTATTTATCATTTTACAATCCATCTTAAACTCCTAAATCGAAGGTAACTTATTTTTGCTATTTATGATTAAATATGATATAATGTGAAACTATTCATTTTATTATATTTCATTCCATTTTATTATAAATCTTCTTTCCGAGTAATAGAATAATATTCTATTCTATTATTATTTACATTACATCAAAAAATCTCCGAGATCCATGAAGGATGACAAACATAAATTTAAAGGTAAGTTTGGCTTAATGGAATAAAGTAGAATATAAATAAATAAAATATAAGAAAATTGTTATTTGAAAAGATGAAAGGGTTTATAATATAATATAATGAAATGTTATTTGAAATAGGGATTAATAATATAATATAGTAAAATGTTATTTATCATTTTATAGTCCATCTTAAACTCCTAAATCGGAGGTAACTTATTTTTATTATTTATGATTAAATATGATATAATGTGAAACTATTCATTTTATTATATTTTATTTCATTCTATTATAAATCTTCTTTTCAAATAATAGAATAATATTATATTTGATTTCATTATATTTATAACTACTCAATAAAACATATGGTGTTTAAGAGAATTAAAGTTTATCCGGCTAAGTTGTTTATTATAAGACCAAAATACATACACCTCCTCCTTGTTATTTTATTTAATTTAAATATATATTTAGTTTTTAATAAACAATTCTTTATTAAATAATTTTATTTAATTAATTAATTTTATTATAAATTTTGAAAAATTTCCTGTGATATATACTATTTAACAAATATAATTTATTAAATATTGAATTATAAAAGAAATTCAGACGAGTCAAATAACCAACAAAATTGCTTTTCTTTTTATAAACAAAACAATAGGATGGACTTCAGTTCTTCTATTAGTAGTGATATAATTAAAAATTTTGTTAGGGTAAAAACTTTATTGGAATCAGTAGGTTTGAAAGACTTTATTTGATCAAGAGGCTAGTAAAGGCATATTTAATCGAGAGTAAAATGGTAGAAAATGTATTACTTCAACAATTTCTACATTTTTATAGTAAATTTCTATTATTTGCATTTATTTATATTTTTACTTTTTACTTTTATTTTTAACCATTTTAGCATATATTTTATTATCATTTTAATTATTATTCTTTGTTACTATTATTTATATTTGTTTTGTTTTGTTTTGTTTTGTTTTATTTTTATGTTTTACTCACATGGGTCATTTGAAAATAACTTCTCTATTAGTTATGAGTAAGGTTGCACATTATTAGACCTCATACCTCAGCTGAAATTTTAAAAGTTTTACTTGGTATTGTTTTTATTATTGTTATAGTAAATTTCTCATAAGTATGAATTTTAATGTAAATTTAACCTCTAATATTTGAATCTCAACAATTTATCATATTAAACAAACAAAATTAAAGAGAACATAGTTTTCTCGAATAAAAATTCAACAAAATTAAAGAGAACATAGTTTTGTTGAAAAAAAATTCTCTAAGTCTTTATTAAATTAAGATTGTTTTTCCATGCAAAATTTATCAAAATTTACCCTCAAAGTTAATCCTGACTAAATCTTTTTTTACTGGTTCATCTATGCATATGCTCATATATATGACGAGCTTATATAAGTTTGCTAGCATGTGCTGAGCTACATACACCGATATTGCATGTGATGAGCATGCATATGCTAAGCTTGCATAAATTGAGCCTATATATATTGAAATTGCTTGCAATGAGCCTTCATATAGTAAGGCTGCATATTGTAAGCCCGTACGTGTCGAGTGTAAATGTTAAGGTTGTACGTATTGAGTTTGCATATGATAAATATGTTGATTTATAACCAACAATCAATCATTTTATCATACTTTAGTAATAAAATAATTTAAAAATATTTTTTATACATATTTATGAGATAATTATAATGCATATGAAATTATGATGAGTTTATAATAATTATAAGATTTATATTATATTTATTGTATCAAAATAACTTTTCTATTTAATAGAGATAAGACAACATACTACTGAATTTTTACAAACCTCGCATTTATGTGAGAATTTCATTGAGTATTGTTATTGTTATTAGTACAAAATTGCAATAATAGCAACAACTGTGGATAAAGAAAAAATTGTATTTGTATATTATTCATAAATTATTCCTAGTCATTATTTTATTAAGATCGGACATTAATAGAATATAAAAAGACTAACACATTTTATGTTTTTTCTTTATGAAGGAAGTATTTGATCTCATATACTAAATATATAGAGATATTCAAGCAAATATATGGATACTTATTAGAGAACAATTCCAATGAATTAATACTATATGAGAAATCAATTTAGAATATTACTTTTATGTTTTGGAAATTCTCATTTTGATAATTGTATAAGTAATCATTTAACTTGAGATCTCAAAAGTTATATTATATAAAGATTACTATGTTTTGCTACTTATAACCTATTATAGTAAAGGATAGCTCAGTTGGTAGCTATTGAATGCAGCATGAATTAAATGGAAATAGTTGAATGATTAATATATGATTTATTGCCCTAAGGTAACTAAGGAGAATGTTTTATTGTTCTTGATTAGTATTGATTCGAGAAATTTTGACGAAGGTGAAAGGTTGGTTTATAAAATAATATGTCATTAATTAAATCAATAGTTAATGGTAGAGAATTAATATAATTTTATTCAAAATAAAGTAAACATTAATTCCATGGTCTATGCTTAATCAAAACATTGTATGATGGAATGATTGAATTATATGAAAAATTATGCACGAAAGATTAGTCAAAATCACTTTGACATTCCTATTAGTTGGTCATAATATATTGCTAAATGTCAATCTCGATTTATGGATATAAATTATTTAATTAAAATGGTCATAATATATTGCTAAATGTCAATCTCTATTTATGGATATAAATTATTTAATTAAAAATTAAAGATAAATTAAAGGAGTTTAATTTATCTAATCATAAATATGATTTAGGGTTATTGGTGAGTTTCAAATCAACCAAAATAATTAATCTACTTAGAATATTAACATAGCACAATGGAGTAAAATCGTCTCCTCAGAAATGATGGTTTATCTCTTTAAACAATTAAGTTAAAAATGAGGGGTTTGGAAATTATGTTAAAATGCAATATTAAAATAACAAAATGAATTGATTTGAAGTTCAATAAACCAAAATTCTAGTTAAAGAAATTTATTTCCCTTGATTCATGCAATTGATCATTAATGCAAAAGTAATTCAACATATTCATGAATAAATTGGCTATAGTTATTAAAAACATATCTATAATAACCAATCTTTCCTTATCTTATATGGTAATCACAAAATGATCGAATAATTACTTCCTAATCAAAATACAACTCCAGAGGTAGCTAGTAGGATTGAATGTTTCGACAACCTTAAAATTTAGAAAAACCCAATTCTAACCAACAAACTCAACAAATGGTTTATTGCAATAAGATTAATTAATTCCACGACATATATTAAACTTTTTAACGAGAAAATAAAATTATATCGATTACCACTTATTCAAATCAACAAACAATTACAGATTCGTCGTTTAATTGACGATAGATTATTCCGAAGATTATTTCTGGAATATTAAATATATGCATCTATTCAATAAAACCCAAAATTATCATAAAACTACGTAATTAAGGAAATAATTAAATATCCTTGCACGATTGAATTCAACAAAACCTATTCAATCTCACAATCGAATAATTAAGGTTTCAGTAATATCCTCTAATTAAGTAGAATAAAACAAATTAGTTACGAATCATTGATAATAAAGAACACATAAATATTATTTTAAAAAATTGTTCTCACGAAAAAAAGTTAAAGGAGAACAATTTTAGAGAATTCCATCTACCCACACAACCTACTCTCCCTTAAAGGCAAAATACGGAAAATAAAACCCAGTGTAAAGATGTCTCTAAATTCAGGTCCACCTGTTGACTGTTGTCAAGCTCTAGAAAATGTCAGCCAAGCCTGGTCTTGCTACCGAATACATTTATTCTTTTCCGCCCGAAGACCTATACAGCAGAGGGAGGCACATCAGATGGCAACTCATTGGACGGTGAAGTCAACGAGGATAGAGGCTTCGGGGTGTTTGTTTCTTTTTTTTTCTGTTTTTTTGTTGTCGTTTTTATAAAAAGAAAAATAGGTAAGTAAAATGTGTTTAGTTTACTCTGTTGCGATTTTTTGTTTTTAAAAATAAAAAAATCACAATAGTTTTATAGAAATCAGAAAACATCGTTTATCTGAATTTTGACAACATGTTTTCTTTGACAGAAAACCAACATATTCTTACTTTAAAATAATAATAATAATATTAATAAAAGTAAAAATTAATAATAATAATAATAAGGTAATTAATTTGGTATAATAAAATTAATAATAAAATAATAATATTAATAGTATTAAAAATAGTAAGTAGAAAATTTATAACAATAATTAATAATAATATTATTATTAAAAATAAATAATAATAATAATGATAATGATAATAATAATAATAAAATTAATAATAATAAGAATAACTTATTTAAAAATAATAAAATTAATAAAATTAATAAGAATAATAATAATAATGAGTTTAATAATATAATAACAAAATTAATAAAAATAAAATTATTAAGAATAAGAATAACTTAATAATAATAATAATAATAATAATAATGAGTTTACTAATATAATAATAAAATTAATAAGAATAAGAATAACTTAATAATAATAATAATAATAATAATAATAATAATAATAATAATAATAATAATAATAATAATAATAATAATAATAATGAGTTTAATAATAATAATAATAATAGTAAGTAGAAAATTTATAAGAATAACTAATAATAATCTTAACAATAAATAAATAATAATAATAATAATAATAATAATAATAATAATAATAATAATAATAATAAGTTTATTAGAAATCTCAACCAAACATGTTTTATTTTCAGTTTTATATTAAAATCTCAACCAAACAAGTTTTCTTTTTTAGAAAAATAGAAACTAAAAATAAAAAACAGAAACTAAAAATAACAACAGAAAAATAAAAGTAAAACTAAACGGGCACTTAAAGAATCAGTCTCAGCAGGGGATAGAAGTAGGTGGACAACAAACAATGACAGAAGGGAGAAAGGAAACAACTATAAATAGTGAGGCAGAAAAAGAAACAAGGGGACCTAAACCTATGCAGACCCAAAGGGAACCAAGATCAGTAAATGGAAGTGAATGGCAGAAGGTGACAAAATATAAAAACAACACAGGTAAGGTTGTGTCGACATCTAACAGAGGAATGATTAAAGGTGATAATGTGCAAGCCAATGTAGAAGTAAATAGCGAAGTGAAGGAAAAGTTTACTGTCGAAGAATCAAAGAGACCTAGAGGGGAGAGACCCTCCCAAATTAGAAAATGAAGATATTGTGCTGGAATGTGGCCTGATTGATGTATTTTTGGTTTTTAGCCTTTATTCAGATGTACTGAGGAACTGGGAGTATCTTTACTTATTGATCTATACTTAGGCTTATGCATCGGAGGTAGTGGTAACTCTCATGTAATCTTTCGGTTGTATTGGGGAACATGGGTAATACTGCTTTGGATGTATCGAGGAAGTGGATGAAATTGATGTAGCTTTTGGGACTATACAGAGGATCGGGGTATGCTCAAAGATTCATGTCCAAAACATTTTGTGCAATGTATTATTTCCATTGCATCAAAAAAAATCTCCGAGATTCGTGAAGGATGACAAACATAAATTTAAAGGTAAGTTTGGCTTAATGGAATAAAATAAAATATAAATAAATAAAATATAAGAAAATTGTTATTTGAAAAAGATGAAATAGTTTATCATATAATATAGTGAAATGTTATTTAAAACAGGATTCATAATATAATATAGTAAAATGTTATTTATCATTTTACAGTTCATCTTAAACTCTTAAATCGAAGGTAACTTATTTTACTATTTATGATTAAATATGATATAATGTGAAACTATTCATTTTATTATATTTCATTCCATTTTATTATAAATCTTCTTTCCAAATAATAGAATAATATTATATTCGATTTCATTATATTTATAATCACTCAATAAAACATATGGTATTTAAGAGAATTCAAGTTAAACATATGGTATTTAAGAGAATTCAAGTTTATCCAGCTAAGTTGTTTATTATAAGACCAAAATACATACACCTCCTCCTTGTTATTTAATTTAATTTAAATATATATTTAGTTTTTAATAAACAATTCTTTATTAAATAATTTTATTTAATTAATTAGTTTTATTATAAATTTTGAAAAATTTCCTGTGATATATACTATTTAACAAATATAATTTATTAAATATTGAATTATAAAAGAAATTCAAACGAGTCAAATAACCAACAAAATTGCTTTTCTTTTATAAACAAAACAATAGGATGGACTTCAGTTCTTCTATTAGTAATGATATAATTAAAAATTTTGTTAGGGTAAAACTTTAATGGAATCAGTAGGTTTGAAAGACTATTTGATCAAGAGGCTAGTAAAGGCATATTTAATCGAGAGTAAAATGGTAGAAAATGTATTACTTCAACAATTTCTACATTTTTATAGTAAATTTCTATTATTTGCATTTATTTATATTTTTACTTTTTACTTTTATTTTAACCATTTTAGCATATATTTTATTTTCATTTTTAATTAGTATTCATTGTTACTATTATTTATATTTATTTTGTTTTGTTTTATTTTGTTTTTATTTTATGTTTTATTCATATGGTCATTTGAAAATACCTCTCTATTAGGTAGGAGTAAGGTTGCACATTATTAGACCTCACACCTCAACGAAATTTTAAAATTTTTACTTGGTATTGTTTTTATTATTTTTATAGTAAATTTCTCATAAGTATGAATTTTAATGTAAATTTAAACCTCTAATATTTGAATCTCAACAATTTATCATGTTAAACAAACAAAATTAAAGAGAACATAGTTTTGTCGAATAAAAATTCTCTAAGCCTTTATTAAATTAAGATTGTTTCTCCATGCAAAATTTATCAAAATTTACCCTCAAAGTTAATCCTGACTAAATCTTTTTTTGCTGGTTCATCTATGCCTCTTTTAAGGGTATTGTTAAGCCTTCATGGACAGAGTATGCATATGCTCATATATATGACGAGCTTATATAAGTTTGCTAGCATGTGCTGAGCATGCATATACTAAGCTTACATAAATTGAGCCTATATATATTGAAATTGCTTGCAATGAGCCTTCATATAGTAAGGCTGCATATAGTAAGCCCGTATGTGTCGAGTGTAGTTTTTTTTTTTTTTATTCGAGGAAACCCCGCAGGTGGGCCAAGCGAGCACACCTCTCTGAGGGCCCAACTGGCGCACCACCCCACAGGCGGGCCAAGCGGGCGCACCTCATCATTGAGGGCCCAACTAGTTCTCCATCTACAGGAAAAACCCCGGCAGCCTCAGGCTCTTACAAGATGGGCTAACATGGAATCGAACCTGGGACCTAACCAAAGTCAAGCCCCGCTCTCAACCATCAAGCCACACCCTTTGAGGGCGTGTCAAGTGTAGATGTTAAGGTATTGAGTTTGCATATGATAAATATGTTGATTTATAACCAACAGTCAATCATTTTATCATACTTTAGTAATAAAATAATTTAAAAATATTTTTTATACATATTTATGAGATATTTTTAATGCATATGAAATTATGATGAGTTTATAATTATAAGATTTATATTGTATTTATTGTATCAGAAATAACTTCTCTATTTAATAGAGATAAGGCAAGATACTACTTAATTTTTACAAACCTCGCATTTATGTGAGAATTTCATTGAGTATTGTTATTGTTATTAGTACAAAATTGCAATAATAGCAATAACTGTGGATAAAGAAAAAATTGTATTTATATATTATTCATAAATTATTCCTAGTCATTATTTTATTAAGATGGACATTAATAGAATATAAAAGACTAACACATTTTATGTTTTTTTTCTTTATGAAGGAAGTATTTGGTCTCATATACTAAATATATAGAGATACTCAAGCAAATATATGAATACTTATTAGAGAACAATTTCAATGAATTAACACTATATGAGAAATAAATTTAGAATATTACTTGTATGTTTTGGAAATTCTCATTTTGATAATTGTATAAGTAATCATTTAACTTTAGATCTCAGTTGGTAGCCATTGGATGCATCATGAATTAAATGGAAATAGTTGAATGATTAATATATGATTTATTATCCTAAAGTAACTAAGGAGAATGTTTTATTGTTCTTGATTAGTATTGATTCGAGAAATCTTTGACCAAGGTGAAAGGTTGGTTTATAAAATAATGTCATTAATTAAATCAATAGTTAATGGTAGAGAATTAATATAATTTTATTCAAAATAAAGTAAACATTAATTCCATGGTCTATGTTTAATCAAAATATTGTATGATAAAATGATTGAATTATATGAAAAATTATGCACGAAAGATTAATCAAAATCACTTTGACATTCATAAATATTTAGTTGGTCATAATGTGTCGCTAAATGTCAATCTCAATTTATGGATATAATTATTTAATTAGAAAATTAAAGATAAATTAAAGGAGTTTAATTTATCTAATCATAAATATGATTTAGGATTATTGCTTGGTGAGTTTCAAATCAACCAAAATAATTAATCTACTTAGAATATTAACATAGCACAATGGAGTAAAATCGTCTCATCGTGGAATGGTGGTTTATCTCTTTTAAACAATTAAGTAAAAATAAGGGGTTTGGAAATTATGTTAAAATGCAATATTAAAATAACAAAATAAATTGATTTGAAGTTCAATAAACCTAAATTCTAGTTAAAGAAATTTATTTCTACCTTGATACATGCAATTGATCATTAATGCAAAAGTAATTCAACATATTCATGAATAAATTGGTTATAGTTATTAAAAATAGATCTATAATAACCAATCTTTCCTTATCTTATATGGTAATCACAAACAGATCGAATAATTACTTCCTAATCAAAATACAACCCCAGAGGCAGCTAGTAGGATTTAATGTTTCGACAACCTTAAAATTTAGAATAACCCAATTCTAACCAACAAACTCAACAAATAGTTTATTGCAATAAAATTAATTAATTCCACGACATATATTAAACTTTTTAACGAGAAAATAAAATTATGTCGATTGTCACTTATTCAAATCAACAAACAATTACAGATTCGTTGTTTAATTGACGATAGATTATTTCAAGAATATTAAATATATGCATCTATTCAATAAAACCCAAAACTAACATAAAACTACTTAATTCAGGAAATAATTAAATATCCTTGCACGATTGAATTCAATAAAACCTATTCGATCTCACAATCGAATAATTAAGGTTTCAGTAATATCCTCTAACTAGAATAAAACAAATTAGTTCATTGATAATAAAGAACACATAAATATTATTTTAAAAAATTGTTCTGACAAAAAAAAGTTAAAGGATAACAATGTTAGAGAATTCCATCTACCCACACAACCTACTCTCCTATGAAGGCAAAATACGGAAACTAAAACCCAGTGTAAAGATGTCTCCAAATTCAGGTCCACCTGTTGACTGTTGTCAAGCTCTAGAGAATTTCAGCCAAGCCTGGTCTAGCGAGTCCGAATCTTCTGTCTAACTTTACTCTGTCTTACGCTGTCTAAGAAGGAAACGATGTCGTTTTCATAACAAAAATTGGAAAGCTGTCTTAAATGCACAGACGCCTGTGGGACCCACCCACAGGTACCGTTTTGGAGCCATATTCAAAGCTAGCTTTCCTTCTTTATGAAAGCCACAATTTTACGACAGAGAAAACTGTTTTGAAAATCTGATTTTTCTGTGGCTTATTCTTAAAATAATAAGGATAAATATTATACCACTATAATAATTATTAGTATTATTATTATTTCTATTATTATTATTATTATTATTATTATTATTATTATTATTATTATTATTATTATTGTGTAAATAACTTTATTGTGATGTGTTATAATATTGAAATTATGTTTGGGTTATTATTATTATTATTATTATTATATATTGGATATTATCATTATCATTATCATTATCATTATCATTATTATCATTATTATCATTATTATTATTATTATTATTATCATCATCATTATCATCATCATCATTATTATTATTATTATTAAATTCCTTTTCGATATTTCAATTATGTTGATTATTATTTTGTTATAATAATTATGTTTATTATTACTATGATCTTTATTATTATTAATTTTATTTATATAATTATAATGAATTTGATATTATGATCCTTATTAAAAGTAATAATAATAATAATAATAATAATAATAATAATAATAATAATAATAATAATAATATTATTATTATTATTATTATTAGCATTATAATTATAATTATTGTTATTGTTATTATTAATTTATTATAATGACTAAATTAACAAAGAATAATAATAATAATAATATTACTATTAATAGTAATAATAATAACAATGACAATAATAATACATTATTAATTTAATTATTATTAATATTATCATTGGAATTATTATTATTATTGATTTACGAGATTTTACTATATATTAGTTTTATTAACAAATGTAATATTATTATTAAAATGTTTAGTATTATTCATAACATTATGAAATTCCTTATTATTATAAAGTGTATTTATTCATTATTATTATTCGTAAATTTACTGTTAAATATTATTATTAAATTTATTGCACAGTATTTATAAAATTAATAATAATAATAATTATTATTATTATTAAATTCCTTATTAATATTATTATTATCACTGTTATAATAATTACTATTATTATTATTATTCTCATTCTTCGTAAATTTATTAACTAATTTTATTTCTATTATTATAATTACTGTTAAATATTATTATTAAATTTATTATTGCAGTATTTATTAAAATTTATTATTATTATTATTAAAATCCTTATTAATATTAATTATTATTATTATTATTACTGTTATTTTTAGTTGCATCATTATTATTATTATTATCATTAAAATGTTTGTTGTTATTTATAACTTATTATTAACATTTTATGATATTATTATTATTATTATTATTATTATTATTATTATTATTATTATTATCATTAAAATTTAGCTCGAACCAAAATAAAATCATCAGAAATTTTATGATATTATTTAATATCATTAATAAATAAATAGTTATTCTAATAAGAAGAACAATAGTAAGTAGAGAATTAATCATGAAAGCCCAATTTTAATAGTTAAATTAATAAGAATAATTAAATTACCGTAATAATTGTTAACAATAATTAAATGGTGAATAATAATTACGAATACAAAATTAGCACAGGTAAATATTATTATTAAATTTATTACATAGTATATATAAAATTTATTATTATTATTATTATTATTATTATTATTATTATTATTATTATTATTATTATTATTATTATTAAATTCCTAATTAATATTATTGTTGTCACTGATATTATTATTACTATTATTTTGATTATTATTATTATCATTATTCGTACATTTATTAATTATTTTATTTTATTATTATAATTATTGTTAAATATTATAATCAAATTTATTGTGCAAGATTTATTAAAATTTATAAAATTATTATTAAATTCCTATTTAATATTTAATATTATTGTTATTATTATTACCGTTATATAAATAGTTATTTTAATAATAAGAACAATAGTAAGTGGAGAAAATGAATGGACTTCTTGGTATTTGTCCATTTTTTAGCGACTCTCGGTATTTGTTGCCTCGCCGCCCTCGCGACGCTAGCCCATTCTTGCGCATTTCATGAGGGCGCACCCCTCAATTTGGACATTTGTTATTAGCTCTTGAGGGCGAGCCTCGCCTCATGAGGTGGCCAATTCTGGCACTCATGCGGCGAAGCCCTCAGCGAGGTCAGCCAAGAATGGCCATCCTCGCGTCGAGCCGACACCGCCTGACCTCATTATTATTATTCAGCATATGTCCGTATTATTATAATGTTCCCTGACAAAATTCTTATTATTTTTCCATGTACTTATTGACATTATTATTATTATTATTCAGAATGTTTAATTCATTTTGTTTTGCGATAATTTATTTCTATTCACTTTAAAAATTCATTCTCATTATTATCCTTATTATTGGAATTATTATAATTGTAACTTTTTAATTATTATGTCGTTGATAATTATTATTGTTAAATTTATTATTATTCATAACATTATGAATTCTTTGTTATTATAAAGTGTATTTCATTGTTATTATGATTAAATAAATTTACTATTAAATATTATTATTAAATTAATGCATAGTATTTATAAAATTAATTATTATTATTATTATTATTATTATTATTATTATTATTATTATTATTAAATTCCTTATTAATATTGTTATTGTCCTTTATTGTTATTATCTTATTATTATTATTATTGTCATTCTTCATAAATTTATTAATTAATTTTTCTATTATTGTAATTATTGTTAAATATTATTATTAAATTTATTATCGTATTTCATAAATATTATTATTATGAATATTATCAAATTTCTTATTAATATTAATTATTATTATTACTATTACTATTATTGTTATTTTCATCATTATTATTAAAATCCTTATTAATATTAAATATTATTATTATTATTATGTTATTTTTGTTGCATCATTATTAATTAATAAATGATTGTGCTTATTATGATAGAAAACTAAATACTATTGTTAGTGTAAATATTATAAATGAATATGTAAATAAAATTATTCAGCTTTTACCAATGTTAGTTTTGGCAAAGCTAAAGACAAAATGAGTTGCTTTTGTGTTTTGTCAAATTAGAAAATGTCAGCAGTAGTCAAGTTTTACTCATTAGTTGAAGTCTTTATCCTTTAGCGAAAATCAACTTATATCAGAACATGAAGGAGCTATATAAGAGGCTCCTTACTTTCGTTTTTTTTCACATGTATGAAAAAAACCAGAAAACCTTCAATACAAGATAACTTTTCCTTCGAAATGTCAATCTTCTTGTTATGTTTTAATTTTCCTTTGTTGCTTTTCATTTTACAGTAGCTACTAATTTAAGTTGAGTAAAAGTAGCAAAGAAAAATTTTAGTTCAAGTTCTTTTTTGGCAAAAATCTGAAACTAGTTTTGAGAAGTCTTGAAAAATAAAGCCAGAAGTTCCATAAGCTTTTGCAAGTTTGAATCCATTCGATCTGATTATCATCCTGTTATATCCTTTTATTCCTTCTGAAGCTAAGTTTCCTTCAAAAATAGAAAGTTGAAGTAGTTTCACACATTCAGAGATTGAAAATTGAAATTTTACTGTTCCATTCGAATACAACAAAAGGAGAGCACCACTTCATTTTCCATTCAGACCAATTTATACAAAACATCTGTCAAACATGCACCAATTTGTGAGGGATTTGAGGAGGAATCTTTAGAGGCACATTATACATTCATATCAGAATCGAGGGACAGAAGTTCCAGCTTTCCTCACTTGGACAAAACCTGCGTGAACAGTGCATGTAGTTTTTGACGAATTGCTTCAATCAGTTTCACAGCTTGACAAGTACTAACAATTACATAATCAAACCAAAAACCAACATGTTCCTTTTTATTGGAGATGCCCTTCTCCTTTTGTTGGTTCCCTTGCTTTTCATCTTGTGAGTGTGAATCCAATTGCTTCTTTGCTTTCCTAGTCCTTCGGGTTCCATCCTCCTTCTGGCCATTC
The DNA here is from genome assembly GCA_029891385.1 of Erythroxylum novogranatense. NCBI lineage: Eukaryota > Viridiplantae > Streptophyta > Magnoliopsida > Malpighiales > Erythroxylaceae > Erythroxylum > Erythroxylum novogranatense. The sequence continues at coordinate 46,493,229 of CM057233.1, read as the reverse complement.
GAGAAGATGAAATCAATGACATGTGTACCACTTTTGTCTGCAGGGGCTGAATATTCATCATGACATAATTTCACTATCCAAATCAAATCATCAACCTTAGAACCACCAGTTTGAAGTACAGAAAATTTCTCAATATCTTGTTCAAGTCATCAGCAACTCCCACATTCTGGCGACGCTATCGTTTTGGTGGGACATATGCAACCACCACTTCCTCTCCAACCTACAAGTTCATTTCTTCAAAGTTGTAATAACAGAGTTGGGGGCCATGCGGCAGAAGCAACACTGAACAACCACACATCATGAAGCCACAAGTTTTCCATACAACTTTACTATAATAAAGCAATGAAGAATGACTTCACATTCTAAAACTACCTACGAAAATACGAAGGATGTTGATATGCATAATGTTAGTTAAGCTGAAATGATGAAAACAAAAATGATGAAGGCAGAGTGATGATCTGACCATGTCTTAATTAATTGATTGTCATTAGCATTAAAGACACTAGCATATAACACACTTGCATCTGAAGATTATGGTCTTCATAAGCAACCATGTTCTGTATAAAGCACATCCAATAAATATTATATGTTCATAATATTATACGATAGTATCCCATTCATATATTTTAGAGTTAACATAATGATGGCCTTAAATATATTATAAACATAAGTCAGTTTCTGCATGATATGTGCGTTTACACCCAAATTGTTAAATTGCCCATAGTTATACGTTGTCCAATAGTTTTTTTACTTCCTCATTAATTAGAAGTGTAACATTAAATTAGAACGTTCCTATAAAAGATCATCTGAAGACAACTTAGACAAAGATAATTTATTTAACAAATTAAGGAAGAGTATAATGAGGTGGTTCGTACTTACATCATTATAATAATCATTGTCTACAAGTACAGAACTTTTCCCCACGGAGGCAACTCCCACATTTGCCAATGGAAATACCAAGTGTTAAATTGTTTACGTCTTCCATATTTCCACAACCAAATGTCTGTTGTGCCTGAAAATCAATATGCATGTGAACTAATTCAAACAAAACAAAACATGTAATGCAATTATGAAACATTATTCAAATTGAGACATAAACTGTGACTGATTTACCCTGAGTAAATCAGTCATCCGCATTGTTAGTGGGATAATAAGATGATATTCTGGTGACTTGGTCCAACAACATTCACCTAACATGATAGATGATTCACATTTTAATAACACATTACATGGACAAATGTGGCAAACATTAGAAACACCCCTATGTTAATAAAAGCATACCTGTGGCAATGTTGTAGTCTGATAATGACTGTATGACATTGTTGACTTATCCAAATGAACACATATTGGCTGCAATTCGGAAGACATGGAAGATTAATAATTACCTTGTCATGCCTCCAAATATATAATACCCCTAACATAACTTTAGAAATACAACCTCTGATTGTTCTATGCGCTCTTGATGATTGGACTCCATACTTGTCCATTCCTTAGAAAGTGGAACTTGCACCTGCATTACGTAATTGTCACAGGCATTCAACACATGAGATTAGGAAACGAAATTGAATAACAAATGTACACATTATCAATGACTGTATACCAACCTGTTGTTGATGTAGTATGGGAGCTTAGCTGGTAGACATTATTCCAAATTGCCATGAATTCGCTTTAGATTCCTGCATTAAGTTGGAAAGACCATATTACATTAAAATCAGCAGTGAAAAAAAAATTACAAACATCAGTTCACAGCAAGATGCGCAAAAGTTTGACCTGAGTATTGGAAAGGGGGTTACTGTCGAAGTGCTACATTTCTTCGCATTCGTCCTCTTCTTTGTACTTTTCTCTAGACCACCCCTCATTCTCTTACTAGATGTAGGCTTTGTCTTCAACTTGACACCTCTTATGTGCTTCATGTGGGCAAAATTCATTTCAGCTTCATTCAGCACATTCACTTTAGTATTTGAGCGTGAGCGTTGGCTTAACTCATCATGTTGTCCTCTTTGGTTCTCGCCATCCACTATTTCTTCACCTTCTAAAGTCTCATCAACCATGTTCAACATGTTCAGAAGATGTTGTTTTACAAGTTGATAGGTATCTCTCCTGGTTGCTGCTCTTGTAACCAACCGCGAGCTTAAGGTACACAATTCTTTATACCTTTCAGCTGACAACAACTTAGGGTCCATATCAGTATCAATGACAGTAGAGTCCTCACTAGCATTCGTCCAACATTTCACTTTCCTTGTCCATCTTTTCAATATATATTTGCTTGGAATTGTCCAAATATTTTTTATGTTATACACCTTCAACACATGAGAGCATAAAATGCCAGCAAACTCAAACTTCCCACAACTGCAATGAACTTCATCATTAGAAGAATCATAACTGATCGAATGAGAGTACCTCTGCCCATCAACACTAACCGTATATTTTTCAATCGTTCCATCCTGACTGCAAAGATTACAACTGTAATCATGAAACATATTCCATTGATCTTGGAACCATTTAAATACTTCTAGCGTGTATACAATTGCGACATGCTTTAAAATTTTAACTGATGCTGACAATGTTGGACTGCTCACATTGCTCCTAAAATCAGCTTTTAACTCCTCATAACGACGATCATCGGCAAGCCTCTGAAAGTGATTAAAGAATTGTAATAAGTTATGCTGATAACTTACGTACCTTTTTAGCAAACTATTCATGCTCTCACTTCGTTGTGTTGTCATCATGTCAGCACAAAATATTTTGTGCCCATAAACCAACGCTCACTTTTCCTTAATATGATACAAACGTTGCAACCATTCATTATCTTCTAGTTCATATTTTCTGAGCATCTAATTCCATGCAATGACAAATTGTTCTTCTTCTTCACAGTCATATATGCATGCGCTCAAGTCCCTTGAAAACTCTTTATACTTACCAAATACACCACTCAAATGGATGGCATCATTTTGGCAAATATGCCTAATACATAGCCGATGATGAGTGTTTGGCCATGTTGACACTAATCCCTTTGCGATTTCCGCATCTTGATCAGTAAGCATAGTTGTAGGTTGTTTGCCACGCATCGCTGTCTCAAATGTAACATCCCATCACCAATGGGAAGGGTAAATTGGTCATTTAGGACGGGTTAGGCGAGTGTAAATATACCTCGGTATGTTCATGCATCATATAGCCTCTATATAGATATGAATGGTAATTTTTGCACATGCACATGATTTGTACATGCATTCATGACATTTCCTGACATATGTGTCTAAATGTAAATTTTTGTTAAATATGTGATAATTGTGTTTGAAAAATTGATCTGGAGTGATCTAGGTGTGTTTTCCATTTTTAGGAGATTTTGAAAATTTTTCTGGAATTTTTAGGGAAAAATGTCCAGACCGGAAAAATCGCCAAGCGGCGGACTGATAGATTTTCGGTACTGAAAATGACTGTCCAATGGTACTGGACTATGAGACATATGATTTTAAGAATTATAAACTTTGAGCTATTAGAATTTGGAGACAAATTGGACTAAAAATTGAATTGATATTGGAAAGGACCTAAAGAGTGCCTAAGGAGAAGACAAGTGGCAAGTGACACATGTCACTTGCCTACCTTGTCTTATTATTAATGATTCTTTAATAATCTAAGAGACATAAGCTTCCACGACACTGACCTAGGAAGAGTAAAAAAAAGTCATTTTTGAAAGGGCAAACTTCCTCTCATTCGTAGGTTTCTTCTCCTCTTTACTTTTGTTGGTTTTCTCCCTCCATACAAGAAGCTTTGCCATGCTACTTACTTGCTTCTCTTTTAGTCACACCCAAGACCAAACTTAAGCTTTGAAATTATGATGATAGTGGTGGCTGTAGGTGAGGAGTAAAGGTAGAAAGTTGGGATTGTTTGGAAGACTTGGAAAATTGAAAGCTTGTTTAGGTGAGACTTGATGTTTATGTTCTTTAACTTAGTTGTTAGATGCATTAATTGGGAGGTATTGTGCATGAATTATGACTTATTGTGTATTAATTTCATAAAGCTTATGGTTTGTTTGTTTGGGTACAAATTCATGTTTGTGTGAGGATGAGTGAATGAACATGGTTTACATTGATTTTGGCTTGGTTTTGGATTGATTTTTGGAAGGCTAGATGAATGGAAAATTAAGGAAAGTCAATTGTGTATGTGCTGCCAAATCTTGACTATTGATTCAAGAAAATGTTTTGATAAATTTATGGCTGAATTAGAGGTCCAAATGGATGCATATTGATGTAGGTGAAGTGATGAAATGAAAGAGTTGAGGTAGGGAGGAAATCTGGAAAACGTGACTTTGCGTAGATTTCAGATTTTGTCTCATAACTTTTGATATGGTTGTCCAATTGAGCTGAGGTTTGTTTTAAATTAAACTTAAGAAGTATGGCTAGATTTCATATGAAGGAAGTTTTGTCCAATTCTGATTTTAAGGATTTTAATTTTGGCATGCAAAGTGAATTGTTAGGTGCTGTGTGAACAGTTTCTGAATCTTGTGACCTGAAACTTTTATGAATTTTTATGGATTGAATTTGCTAATTTGGTCTTCATGAAAGTTGAAGATTTTTGTGTTAGCTTTCTAGTGCCACTAAGTATGAATTTTTTTTTTTTTTACGTTGAAAGTTATGGTGTGTTAATGTTCAGATGGTCATTCAGTTGAAAAGGTGTTTTGTGTGTAAGTGACTCTAAGTGTATAGGTTTTGTGCTATTTATGTTCTGGTATTTATTTGGGACTGTTAATGGTGAAATTGGCTTTAGTGACCTTATGTAAAGTTGTAGAGGATTGTTGTAGCTTTCTAATGAGATATTTTGTGTGAATTTTGGACATAAGGATTGTTGGATATAAATTTGTAAAGTTTTGTTATAGTTTAGGTTAAATGTTGATTTCATGAACCCTATCAGGACAGCCACCTTAGTGAGAGGATTTGACCTAGTTTTAATGGGAATTTTCTTTGAAGTCTTCTTGAGAATTGTAGTATATCGTCTGAGCTTTTTATTACTATATGGTATGTAATTTTTCGACAATGGGTTTGAAAGTTATGACTGTTGGAAGATTCTGTTACTGTGAGAATGAGACTTATATAGGCAGAAGCTTTGCTTGAGAATTTGAGTTGTTTAGAGGTTGATTTTGCTTCCAAGTTATTCATGAAACTTGTAGAACATATTTTGATCTTTCTTTTGACATAAAATTTGAAATTTTTGGCACAAGGAATGGAAAGATAGGATTTTTGTAGTAGAGTGCAGTTACTGTTCATATGGTAGTTTTACTGTTTTATTGGGTAGAACTTTTGTTTGTATTTTTGACCCTCTTATAGATTGAATTGGATTGGGAAGTCTTCTTGAAGATTGTAGAAAATGTTTAGAGCTTTCTAATGGTGTATAATGTACCTTATTTGGAGTTATGAGTAAAACGTTATGAGGATTGGAAGAACACAGTTAATGTTCATATGATCATTTATGGGCAGTAACTTTGAAGTAGTTTTTGGCACCCTTAGAGGTGAGATTGGTTTGTGAGCCCTTAATGGAACTTGTAGGGTTTCTTATTACCTTTCCAATGAGACCTTGTTTGTAAATTTTGGATAAGTGTGTAAAAAGTTATGCATGTTAGAAATTCAGATGGTGAAGAGAGGGAAATAAGTGCAAACCCTCTTATCTTTTGTTTTATCCTAAAGCTTCTTTTGCTTATATCTTCGTCATCCGACATTCGATTGACCTGGTTCTCGAGGCGTCGAATTCATAAGACAATGATCTACCTCTCTATGTAGAATTGTGGACTTTGTGGGATTTAATTGAGATTTAGGGATTGAATCCAAGTGAGAGAATTAATTAAAGTTTGACAATATCCGGACCTATAGAGGTCCAAATTGAGTAATTTTGGTGTCTATAGGTTCCTAAGACATAGAAGAATCTTTTGTGATGTGAATTATGAGAAATGTCGGGAATGTCACGAACATGCATTGTACACATCTAAATTGCTACATGTGCATTATTTAATATTTCTAATTGTGCATTTGGTGACATGTGAATATTGTGATTATTATAGAGGCACAGTTGGAACGTCATCCCACGGATGCTGCTGAGACTTCTCGACATTAGCTCGGAAGCTATTTGGTGAGTAACCTAGATGGTTTCTCGATTATTAATTATTTTTATTTTGCACTTATAACACTATGGAGAATAATGGTGGGCTTTGTGTTTGTCTATGCTGGTTCCGGACCGAAGGTGTTCGATGTGTTGGGAGAATATGACATAGAAGTGTTATATGTGATTTGGAATGTGATTAATTGTGACTACTTGTGTGAATGTGGTAAATTGGGACCGAATATGATGTAGACTTTGTTTTATATTGCCATGTGCATTCCATGCATAATGCATGATCAGTAATTGACAGTTGTGACCTAAGCAGCCACCGAGGGCTTAAAGCTCAATATATATGGGCCTCGAGCCCACAGTGCTTCAGAGCCTCAGGCTCAACGAATAATGCGCCCTTATTAGGATAGTTTAGGCGCTCGGTCACAACAACGTAATAAATTGAAAAAAAAAAGGGTCACATACGCATACATTTGACTGAATATCTGTGATTTGATTGAAAAGCCAAAGGCTTTGTGTTCATGTAAGGAATCATGTGGTACATATGAATGAGTTGCTATGCTATACTGTGATTTGTTTGACTATGCATGAATTGGGTGAACCATCGATGATGGTTTCTTACTGAGTTCGCAAACTCACCCAAAATTGTAAATTATTTTTCAGGACCGAGAGAGTAGACTTCTAGCTCCAGAGGAACTTTTCCTGCGGTGTAGATCGTATTGGCAAGAGGAGTCATGACACACAGGTCGATCAGCTGGCATTTTTTAGGGATGACCTAGCTAGGTTTTTGTAGTAGTTTTCTTTGAAGCTATGTACAGACAATGAAAAATTGGCAGTTATGTACATTATTGCTGTTGATGTTATGAAATGACAAAGAAAATTTATGGTTTTAAAAATTAATGGTTTTCATATTAATGCTGTATAATTATTGATGACATATGAGGTACAGTAGTGATTGTTCGTAGTGCACCCTTATCGTAGGATATGTTTCGGAATGACCTACGGACATCTCGGTGTATACCCTATGGTAAGGGGGTGTTACATCAAATGTCTCGAACAACCACTCAAATGTAAGAGCGGTTTCATCATAGAGGAGGGCAACACCAAAAACTGTTGTTTGCTTGTGATGATTGACACCGACAAACAAAGCGAGTGGACGACCCTGACCATTTTTCTTGTAAGTAGTATCGAAGCACACTACATCACCAAAGTCTATGTAGTCGTTCCTCATTTTAGCGTCAGACCATAATATGTTCGTGATCAAATCATCTTCGTCCACTTGAATGGCATAAAAGAATTTTGGATCTTCCACCTGCATATTATACAAATATTGTAACACCTCATGTGTATCTCCCTTTGTCATATCTCTTGTTCGTTTAGACCTTAAATAATTCTTGTAATCATCCCGAATGAAGCCAATATTATCTCTTCCACCTGCTTCCCTCACCATAAGATCATGGGATGCTTTCGGTCGAATTCCCACAGCATTTGCCATTTCAATTTGCATTGCCGCAACTGCAAATATCTTCCTATGACTTCTATGCAAATGTGTTTTGTTTGGCGATGAAAGGTGGTGATTGCGCTCCTCCACAAATTCGATGACTTGAAATTGTCCAGTTTGCAAACTATTCACTTTCATCCTTGCCTCACACCCAAATCTTGTTTCTGGCCGTGGAGCTCTTACACACAGATCTCTTTTATCGGGCATCCGTTGACCCTGAGCACTACAACAAAATAGCCTACAAATCAACTTACCACTTTTATCTTTATGACTTTTGCTTTGTCTAATTCCAAATCCCACATGCTTCCCATAAGTTAAATAAAAGTGATAAGCTTCTTCTTTTGTCGCGAACTGCTTGCTAATTTTCGGTACTAACTCTCTTCCAACCAACTAACTTGCATTCATATTACCAATCCCGATCCCAATGCCAATATCATTCTGACCTTGCTCATCATCACATCCATAATTTAAACGACGACATGGAGTCGATGTACCTTCCATTTTCACACCTGTGAAATTAAAACACGAGGATAATAAATTTCAGATATGATTAATAACACAAGCAATACCGACTACTATATAAAACAGAGTTCATTCTTATGTTTTTTTTCCATCCATGTGTTATGTCATTCGTGTAACACACATGTTAATAAGACATTTACAACAAAGTTGTTTCCATAATAAGAATGATGTGTTTACTTACACATTAACTACACCTTAATTGCCACCAACTCAACTGAATCTGTTTTTATTATCACTTACGTCCATGTTACACCAAAACCTTTAAACACTTTTGTATAAGTCAGAAACCTTACTAATTTCACACCTATCTTCACGTCTGATATCAAACTTAACTCACAACCAACTTAACCTTCACATATTAATTACATGTAATTTAACAGAAGCATACTACTTACATCACAATGGATGTATGTTTACGTTAAACAGGCCCATACGTATGTAACACAGTGATTTCTACATATCTTCAACAATTACTGACATGGAAACATACACAACATTTCATAGTGAAGCCAAAAAACACCCCAATGTTAATAACTGTTTAACATAGTGCAATGGTTAATATTACACAGAGAGGGAGACGAAGACTATTCACTTTCTCTGTACAAACTCTTTAATTTGGAGAAGATGATTTCTATATTTCGTTTAAGAAAAAAACCTTTTTCTGAAAATTGACATAACCAAGTTACTTCAATGGCGGGAAATGTGTGTAATAAATGTTGGTAATAATTGCGTTGGAAATGACAAACATTTCCAATCTCACCATTATTGTAAATTAAGTTGTACAGACTTTATTAATATTCTATACATTTGTTTCAGACTTTATCAATTTAATTAACATAATATAAATTTATCACATAATGTTTGGAATTCCAATATAATTCTACAATCCCATAGAAGAAATTGACTTATCTAATTATTCCTATCATTGATCAACATTAATACTACTAAAGGATTGTATTAGAATAAGAAGAAAAGTAATCATAAAGACTTTCATCTACATAATAAGAATAAGAATAATAACAGTCATAATGTTTACAACAATAATACAAATACCAATCGCGAGGATGAGCTCCCCTTTGCTTCTCCCCTTCTTCATCTACTTCTTCTTCTTTGCTATTACTGTTATAATTGCTAATCCCTTACAATTTGTAAAATTATTTTATTAATAACGAAATTGTTATTCATTAACTTAAATTAAATGATAAAAATCCTTTTTATTATAAATTTTTCAGGAACATTATATGTTTATGTTTGCAAATATTATATAATTTGTTATTGAATAATTTTGTAATGAAATTTATTATTTCTCCTAATTTAATATTCATGCGTATCCTATTATTATTATTATTATTATTATTATTATTATTATTATTATTATTATTATTATTATTATTATTATTATTATTTTCCTAATAATAAATTTAATTACAAAATTTATGAGTTATAATAACAAGTATATAAACTAAAGTAGGAAACTAATAATCATTATTAAGAATTAAAAGAATAACTAAAATAATCATAATAATAAAGTTAATAATGAAGCGAACAATAATAATAATAATAAGGAAATTAAATTAATTAATAATTAACTATCACAATAATTTAATTCATAACAATACTATATTTAATAATAATATTAACCAAATTAATTATAATAGCGAATTAATTAGACATAATAATAGAAATCACCATACATGCATTAAATCAATAAATTATATGCATATTATTCCTAATTCGTTATAATCAGTAATAATTTATAAATTAATATTATTACAAATTATAATATAATAATTTATAATAACTTTAAGTTTCTTTAACTATTCTTATTATTTTAATTGTTTTCAATTATGATAATTATAATTTCCTTATAATTTTATTGTTTCAAAATTATTTATTTATTAATTATATTAAATAATATGATAAAATTCCTGATTATTTTAATTTGGTTCTTAGGAAAATTTTAATGATAATAATAATAATAATATCATAAAATTTTAATAATATGTTATAAATAATAACAAACATTTTAACGATAATAATAATAATAAGTATGCAACTAAAAATAACAGCAATAATAATAATAATAATATTTAATATTAATAAGGATTTTAATAATAATAATAATAAATTTTAATAAATGCTACTCAATAAATTTAACAATAATATTTAACAGTAATTATAATAATAGAAATAAAATTAATTAATAAATTTACGAAGAATGATGATGATGATGATGATGATGATGATGATGATGATGATGATGATAATGATAATAATAATAATAATAATAATAATAATAATAATAATAATAATAATAATAATAATAATAAAGTGACAATAATAATATTAATAAGGAATTTAATAATAATAATTTTATAAATCTGTGCAATAAATTTAATTATAATATTTAACAACAAATTTATGAATAATAATAATAAATAAATACACTTTATAATAATAAGGAATTTCATAATGTGATGAATAATAATAAACATTTTTAATAATAATATTACATTTGTTAATAAAAACTAATATACAGTAAAATCTGCCTAAATTAATAATAATAATAATTCAAATAATTATATTATTAATAATTAAATTAACAAGAATAGAAATACTAATAATACTACATGTAACATCACTAAGGAATTTAATAATAGTATTAATAATTAATATAATAAATACTTACCAATTAATTACATAATAATAAGATGAAATGTAATAATTCTATTGTAACGTGATTATAATACGTAAAAATAAAATGACATAATAAATTTAACAATAATAATTATCACTAACATAATAATTAAAAGGTTACAATTATAATAATTCCTATAATAAGGATAAAATAATTATAATAATAATGAGAAGGAATTTTCTAAAGTGAATAGAAATAAATTAACATAAGCAGAATGAATTAAACATTCACGAATAATAATAATAATCATATTAATAATAACGATAATTCCTATTGTTATTATTATTATCATTCTTCGTAAATTTAGTCATTATAACAAATTAATAATAACAATAACAATAATTATAATTGTAATGCTAATAATAATAATAATAATAATAATAATAATAATAACAATAATATTAATAATATTACTTTTAATAAGGATTATAAAATAAAATTCATTATAATAATATAAAAAATATTAATAATGGCCCTCGCGAGCCTGGCCTTTTAAAAGGCAGTCTTGCGAGGGCCACCACTTGCCCTCGCGAGCCCTCCCCTTTTAAAAGCCAGTTTTTTCCAAAAAACAAACAAGCAATATAAAATGATATTGCTCATTATTATTAACCATTTTATTAAAATTATTATTGTTCTTTAATTATTCTAATTAACTTAATTGTTTAAAGTTTTATATTTATTAATTTTCTACCTACTCTTATTCTTGTTATTATTAAATTATTTATTCCTTAATGATATTAAATAATATCATAAAATTACTGATTATTTTTAATTTGGTGCTTAGCAAAATTTTAATGATAATAATAATAATAATATCATAACATTTTAACAATATGTTAAAAATAATAACAAACATTTTAATGATAATAATAATAATAATGATGAAAATAACAATAAAGAATAATAATAATAATATTTAATATTACTAAGGAATTTGATAATATTCATAATAATAATATTTAATAAATAAGACTTAATAAATTTAATAATAATATTTAATGATAATTACAATAATAGAAAAAATTAATTAATAAATTTACAAAGAATGATAATAATAATAATAATAATAATAATAATAATAATAATAAATGACAATAACAATATTAACAAGGATTTTAATAATAATAATAATTATTATTAATTTTATAAATCTGTGCATTAATTTAATAATAATATTTAACAGTAAATTTACGAATCATAATAACAATGAAATACACTTTATAATAAAAGGAATTCATAATGTTATGAATAATAATAAATTTAACAATAATAATTATCACCTACATAATAATTAAAAAGTTACAATTATAATAATTAGATAATAAGGATAATAATGAGAAGGAAATTTCTAAAGTGAATAGAAATAAATTAACGCAAATGCAGAATGAATTAAACATTCTCGAATAATAATAATAATAATCTTAATAAGTACATGGAAAATAATAAGGATTTTGTCAGAGAACATTATAATAATACAGACATATGTTGAATAATAATAATAATAATGAGGTCGGCCGTTCGGCTGACACGAGAATGGCCATTCTTTGGCGACCTCATGAGGGCTTTCGCCTTTCATGAGTTGCCAGAATTGGCCACCAAGATAAATGGGCGGCGTCGCGAGGGCAACATCTTGCCCTCGCGAGGCTGGCAAAGAAACTTGATCTCGCGAGGCGACAACTCGCCTCATGAAATCGCGAAAAATGGGCGCGCCTCATGAGTCCAGTTCATTTTCTCCACTTACTATTGTTCTTATTATTAAAATAACTATTTATATAACAGTAATAATAAGAACAATAATATTTAATATTAATTAGGAATTTAATAATATTTTACAAATTTTAATAAATCTTGCACAATAAATTTGATTATAATATTTAACAATAATTATAATAAAGGAAATAAAATTAATTAATAAATGTACGAAGAATGATAATAATAATAATCAAAATAATAGTAATAATAATATCATGACAATAATAATAATAATAATAATAATAATAATAATAATAATAATAATAATTAATTAATTAATTAATTAATTTTATATATCTGTGCAATAAATTTAATAATAATATTTACCTATGCTAATTTTGTATTCGTAATTATTATGGTAATTTAATTATTCTTATTAATTTAAGCTATTAAAATGGGCTTTCATGATTAATTCTCTACTTACTACTGTTCTTCTTATTAAAATAACTATTTATTTATTAAAGATATTAAATAATATCATAAAATTCATGATTATTTTAATTTGATTCGAGCTAAATTTTAATGATAATAATAATAATATGATAAAATGCTAATAATAAGTTATAAATAATAACAAACATTTTAACGATAATAATAATAATAATGATGCAACTAAAATAACAGTAATAATAATAATAATAATTAATATTAATAAGGATTTTAATAATAATAATAATAAATTTTAATAAATATTGCTCAATAAATTTAATAATAATATTTAACAGTAATTATAATAATAAAAATAAAATTAGCTAATAAATTTACGAAGAATGAGAATAATAATAATAATAATAATAATAGTAATTATAATAATAAGTGACAATAATAATATTAATAAGAAATTTAATAATAATAATAATAATTAATTTTATAAATACTGTGTAATAAATTTAATAATAATATTTAACAGTAAATTTATTTAATAGTAATAATAAATAAATACACTTTATAATAATAAGGAATTTAAGTAATGTTATGAATAATACTAAACATTTTAAATTTGTTAATAAAACTAATATACAGTAAAATCTGCCTAAATCAATAATATTAATAATTCCAATGATAATATTAATAATAATTAAATTAATAATTTATTATTATTATCACATTATTATTATTACTAATAATAATAATAATAATAATAAAATCATAGTAATAATAATCATAATTATTATAACAAAATAATAATCAACATAATTGAAATATCGAAAAGGAATTTAATAATAATGATGATAATAATAATAATGATGATGATGATAATATCCAATATATAATAATAATAATAATAATAATAATAATAATAATAATAATAATAATAATAATAATAATAATAATAATAACCCATACATAATTTCAATATTATAACACATCACAATAAAGTTATTTACATAATAATAATAATAATAATAATAATAATAATAATAATAATAATAATAATAATAATAATAATAATAATATTATTATTATTATTATTATTATTATTATTATTATTATTATTATTATTATTATTATTATTATTATTATTATTATTATTATTATAGTGGTATAATATTTATCCTTATTATTTTAAGAATAAGCCACAGAAAATCAGATTTTCAAAAGAGTAAAATTTTGTCTAAGAAAGAAAGTTTTCTCTGTTGTAAAATTGTAGCTTTTGTAAAGAAGGAAAGCTGGCTTTGAATATGGCTCCAAAACGGTGTCTGTGGGTGGGTCGCATAGGCGTCAGTGTATTTAAGATAACTTCCTAATTTTTGTTATGAAAACAGAGTCTTTTTTTTCTTAGACAGAATAAGACCGAGTAAAGTTAAACAGAGAATTCGGACTCATTCTTTTCTGCTCGAAGCAGGGATGGATCTAGAGGGGGGCTAGCAGGGGCTATAGCCCCTACAAAACTATTTTTGTTTTCAGAATATATATATATAGTAAATTTATAAAAATTAATTTTTTAGTCTAACTATATAAAATATCCAATCATAATATTTACAATATAAGAAATCCATAAAAATTATTTTTTTCATCCATAATATACAAGAGAGGCCCGTTACATTTTTATTTTAACAAAATTGGGTTCATGTTAATTATAGGCTTAAAGACTTTGTTTTGATCTATAACCCATCATTAAATCTCCTTCACCAAATATAAAGTGTTCAAAAAGAGATACTTTATATATTTGCAAGAAGAATACGTGCCATAATTCGAGAAGATATTGGTAATGCAAAATATTGTATTATCATTGATGAATCTCGTGATGGATCAAAAAGAGAGCAAATGTCTATATCATTGAGGTTTGTTGACATTTGCTATAGCATTGAGGTTTGTTGACAAAAAAGGTTGTGTACAAGAGAAATTTTTTGATCTTGTTCATGTCTCAAATACAACGGCTTTAACATTGAAGGAAGAGATAACATCGGTTCTTTCTCAACATAACCTTAATATTT
This sequence comes from Erythroxylum novogranatense, assembly GCA_029891385.1. NCBI lineage: Eukaryota > Viridiplantae > Streptophyta > Magnoliopsida > Malpighiales > Erythroxylaceae > Erythroxylum > Erythroxylum novogranatense. Next base: position 46,478,219 of record CM057233.1, on the reverse strand, counting down.
GTAATATTAGAGGTCAAGGATATGATGGGGCGAGTAATATGAGGGGTGAATGGAATGGATTGCAGGCCTTATTCTTGAAAGAGTGTCCATTCGCGTATTACATTCATTGTTTAGCCCATTGTCTTCAATTGGCATTAGTTGCAGCAGCTAGAGAAGTTAGTTCCGTCCATCAATTTTTCTCAAAATTGACATTTATTGTCAATATTGTCCGCTCGTCTCCTAAAAGACATGATCAACTAATTGAAACTCATGGTGATCATATTGCATATTTAATTGCTAATGATGAGCTTGAAACAGGTAAGAGAATTAATTAACATGGACCTCTTTTATTTATGTTATAAATTTAAATTATTTGAATGCTAATGTTGATAAACTTGAAACAGGTAAGGGACTCAATCAACAAGGAACTTTGAAACGAGTTGGAGATACTCGATGGGGTTCCCATTTGGCTTCTATCCAAAGCTTATTATGCATGTATGATGCTACTTGTGATGTTCTTCAAACAACTACAAAAGAAGGAAATTATGCTCAAAGAGGTGATGCAGATTCGCTTATGATTCCATTACTTTTGAGTTTATTCTCATTTTACATGTTATGAAGAATATCTTGGGAATTACTCATGACCTTTGCCAAGCTTTGCAACGTAGATCTCAAGACATCTTAAATGCAATAAGTTTGGTCTCTACTACTAAAATATTAATTCAAAAGCTTAGGGAATCTGGTTAGGAAACTCTTTTCAATGAAGTTAAAATGTTTTGTGAAAAACATAATGTTGAAATTCCTGATTTGAATGCTCCTTATTTTCTTGGAAGATCTCGTCGACGAGCACATGATGTCTCAATTGAGCACCATTATCGACTTAACTTATTCATTGCCATCATTGATACTCAATTACAAGAGTTGAATAGCAAGTTCAGTGATAGTACGATGGAATTGCTTAGTTTGAGCTCAACTTTGGATCCAATAGATAACTTCAGATTATTGAATGCTGATCATATTTGTGAACTGGCAAATAAGTTTTATCCAGATGATTTCAGTGAGCAAGAAAAGTTGCAGTTGAGAATACAAGCACAACATTATGAGCTTGATGTCCCTTATCATTGTGAATTGAAGCAACTATCAACAATTTCTGAGCTTTGTCAAGGATTGGTGAAAATAAGAAAGTCTTTGACTTATCCTTTGATTGATCGTTTGATTCGCTTAGTCCTAACTCTTCCTGTTTCAACTGCAACATTCGAGCGATCTTTCTGCTATGAAGATTATTAAAATAGGCTCGAAAGCAGGATGGAAGATGAATATCTTGCAGATTGTCTCATCACTTACACTGAAAGGAGAATAGCTGAAAATTTTGATACCGATTCAATTATAGATGAATTTGATGCTATGAAGGAGCGTCGTGCACTACTTCGACTTTAACATTAAAGTATTTTTTTTAGTTTAACTTTTTATTTAGGATAAATTAATGTATAAAACATTTTAATGACTTCTTTTTGTTAGGAATATTATGTTAATTATGTATGAATGTTTACATATTTCCCCCCGCTGATCCCCCCTCGCCCCCCCCCAAGACTAAAATCTTGGATTCGTCGCTGATCGAAGACATATGTATGTTGCTCCCCCTTCACCATAAAAACGCCCCTCTTTTTTTTCCTTAAAAACATGATATTGTTCACCCTACTTCTTCATCTACTACTGCATCGTCATTTTCTCTCCATGCTTCCACTTGCTGCGCAGCATTTTTGCTTCTGTATGGGTTGCTGGTGTTTTTCTTCTATTGTTGTCGTTTTGTTTCTCCTGTCGTTTTGACCTTCATCTTTCCTCCTTTGTGTTGCCATTTTACTTCTTATTTCTGCTGGCTTTTGACTTGTTTGCTAGCGTGTTTGGTGGGCTGCTACTTACTGACGTGTTTTAATCCCTCTTCTCTAGCTGCTACTGTTGTCTTCTATTGGGTGTTTCTTCTTTGTCAAACGTCCTCTAGCTGCGGCGTGTTGATCCCATTTGCGCTGGCTACATCTTCTGCTGCTACGTTGTTTCTGATCTGTTGCATAACCTATGTTTCATCTTGGCTGTGCTGCATTTTGGTCCACGCTTATGTGCCAATCTCAAAGAGCAAGACTGCAGCAAAATGGGGTAGGAAAATTTATCGAACGATGCTAACTCCTAAAACTTGCTTAAGCCCCTAAGCACAGAAGGCAAAGATTTACGTTCTTTAAGGCCGTAGATATAAAGCTTTCAGACATTAGAGTTGGAGGGGTGCACCAGGCCTTGCGGTAGTGCAACGCATGGGCGACGCTCAAGGCTCACAAATCAGGAAGACTTTCCCAAGTTTCGAACGTTGCTAACTCCTAAAACTTGCTTAAGCCAGTAAGCACAGAAGACCAAGATTTACGTTCTTTAAGGCCATAGATATAAAGCTTTCAGACAATAGAGTTGGAGGGGTACGCCAGGCCCTTGCAGTAGTGCAACACATGGGCGACGCTCAAGGCTCACAATAGCAAGCTATTGGGTTGAACCTTCCCCTATAAAAATTAATTTAATATCATGTGAGTCAATGACCCACGTATCAGATATTAAACTGATAAGAACAGATACTACACTTGATCTTAGCCAAAAGGCCGAGAAAGGTATGCTTTGGAAGATGGCCGAGTTCGTAAGTTATAGCCCTTTCGGCTTATTATCCTCTCTCTCTCCCCCGGTATGGGAATCTGACAGCTTTATGTCAAATCAGTTGCCAATACGTTGTCGGATGAGAAAAATCGCTCTAAGAATTTAGAACAGAGACGACAAGGTAAGGAAGCACTTTAGTTCCTTTTGGCTGGAGGAACAAGCAGCGCAGGGGTAAGAAAAGATATAACGCAAGGTAGGCATATGGAAAGGGAAGGGGCCAGACGAGGGTCGCAGGTTACGGAGAACAGGGAAAGGCGTGAAAGACCAGAGACTTCAGGTATTGGGCGCAAGGAAGGTAAGTTAGAGAATTTGATTAGTAATGTGAGTACTGGAGGATTGTGTACTGAAGAGCTGGTGGATGAGGATGCATCAACAGCTGATGAGGTTACAGAGGATGAAAATGAGGGTGGCACTGAAACCACAGAAGCCTTGGAATCAGAAGAAGAGGAACCCACCCCCCAGATGCTCGACAGAATGCCTAAACCAAATTCAGTGGAGTGTGTAGACTCAAAATATTCTGTTGGTTCAGACGAGGATGAGCCCGCACAGAAGGCGTTTGACGAAATGCCAACTCCAGTTTGCGCTGATATTGAAGAAGGAAGAAACAAGGCTTCGCATGCTAGCCTATTCAAAAATAACCGACAATTGAATAAAGTGATGCAGTTGGACTATCTACGGGTTGATGATGAAGTAACTATGGAGGATGAGGACGTCATACCTATTGAACAAGCATGGGGTTTTTGCCTTGTAGGATGCTTTACAGAGAGATTCCCGGGAATGAAAGCACTGAAAGGGTTGATTGCAAAATGGAGAGTGCAGTGTAGAATACTGCCGCATGATCATGGTTGGATAGTTTTCCAATTTGATACAGACGAAGATCAGCAGAATGTCTTGGCAGGGGGGCCGTACGTCCTATATGGGAAAACCTTGCTGCTGAAAAAACTCACTCAAGGTTTTTCCTTTAAGTACCAAGATTTCATAGAAGCACCAATTTGGTTGAAATTTCCGAATGTGCCTTTGGAGCTGTGGAATGAAAAAGGGTTGTCCAAGCTAGGATCCCGAGTTGGCAAGCCAATTTGCACGGATAAGATAACAAGTCAGAAATCAAGAATAGGGTATGCAAGAATTTTGGTTGAAGTGAATGTAGCTAAAAAGCCTGTGACTAGTTTCAATGTCAAGATGCCGGGGGGTCGTAGATACACTCAAATGGTGATTTTTGAGACTTTCCCAAGTTTTTGCAAGCATTGTAAGCAATTCGGGGATAACCCTTTTGATTGCAAAAGCCATTAGGAGATTCAATAAGGAGCAGCCGAAGGAACCTACAGCAGAGGGAGGCACATCAGATGGCAACTCATTGGACGGTGAAGTCAACGAGGATAAAGACTTAGGAGCTGTTTGTTTCTGTTTTCTTTTTCTATTTTTTTTTAATTATTTTTATAAAAAGAAAAACGAGTAAGTAAAACGTGTTTAGTTTACTTAGAATTGAGGCTTAGGAGTTGTTTGTTTCTATTTTTTTTTTCTATTTTTTGTTGTCATTTTTATAAAAAAACAGTTAAATAAAACGTGTTTAGTTTACTCTGTTGTTATTTTTTGTTTTTAAAATAAAAAATCACAACAAGTATACAAAAATTAGAAAACATCGTTTTCTAAATTTTGAAAACATGTTTTCTTTGACAGAAAACCAACATATCCTTACTTTAAAATAATAATAATAATAAAAAGTAAAAATTAATAATAATAATAATAATAATAAGATAATTAATTTCAGTATGATAAAATTAATAATATTAATAGTATTAAAAATAGTAAGTAGAAAATTTATAACAATAATTAATAATAATATTATTATTAACAATAAATATAAATAAAAAATTTAATAATTAATAAAATAATAATAATAATTAATTAATAATAAAATTAATAATAATAATAATGATGATGATGATGATGAGTTTAATAATATAATAATAAAATTAATAAAAATAAAATTATTAAGAATAAGAATAACTTAATAATAATAATAATAATAATAATAATAATAATGAGTTTAATAATAATAATAATAATAAATAGAAAATTTATAATAATAATTAATAATAATAATAATAATAATAATATATTATTATTATTATTATTATTATTATTATTATTAGAAATCTCAACCAAAAATATTTTTATTTTCAATTTTATATTAGAAATCTCAATCAAATAAGTTTTTATTTTTAAAAGAAAAACAGAAACTAAAAATAAAAACATAAATTAAAAATAACAACAGAAAAATAAAAATAGAACTAAACATGCCCTTAAAGAATAAGTCTAAGCGGTGGATAGAAGTAGGTGGACAATAAACAATGACAGAAGGGAGAAAGGAAACAACCATGAATAGTGAAGTAGGTGGACAATAAACAATGACAGAAGGGAGAAAGGAAACAACCATGAATAGTGACGCAAAAAATGAAACAAGGGAACCTAAACCTATGCAGACCCAAAGGGAACCAAGATCAGTAAATGGAAGTGAATGGCAGAAGGTGACAAAATATAAAAACAACACAGGTAAGGTTGTGTCGAAATGATTAAAGGTGATAATGTGCAAGCCAATGGGTAAGTGAAGGAAAAGTGTACTACCGAAGAATCAAAGGGACCAAGAGGGGGGAGACCCTCCCGAACTAGAAAATGAAGATATTGTGTTGGAATGTGGCCTTAAGATATCTTAGTATGAGGGAACTTGATATAATTTGATTGATGTACTTTTGGTTTTTAGCCTTTATTCAGATGTACTGAGGAACTGGGAGTATCTTTACTTATTGATCTATACTTAGGCTTATGCATCAGAGGTAGTGGTAACTCTCATTTAATCTTTCGATTGTATTGGGAAACATGGGTAATACTGCTTTGGATGTATCGAGGAAGTGGATGAAATTGATGTAGCTTTTGGGACTATACAGAGGATCGGGGTATGCTCAAAGATTCATGTACAAAACATTTTGTGCAATGTATTATTTCCATTGCATCAAAAAAAATCTCCGAGATTCGGGAAGGTTGACAAACATAAATTTAAAGGTAAGTTTGGCTTAATGGAATAAAATAGAATATAAATAAATAAAATATAAAAAATTGTTATTTGAAAAAGATGAAATGATTTATCATATAATATAGTGAAATGTTATTTGAAAGAGGGATTCATAATATAATATAGTAAAATGTTATTTATCATTTTACAATCCATCTTAAACTCCTAAATCGAAGGTAACTTATTTTTGCTATTTATGATTAAATATGATATAATGTGAAACTATTCATTTTATTATATTTCATTCCATTTTATTATAAATCTTCTTTCCGAATAATAGAATAATATTATATTCTATTATTATTTACATTGCATCAAAAAATCTCCGAGATCCATGAAGGATGACAAACATAAATTTAAAGGTAAGTTTGGCTTAATGGAATAAAGTAGAATATAAATAAATAAAATATAAGAAAATTGTTATTTGAAAAAGATGAAAGGGTTTATAATATAATATAATGAAATGTTATTTGAAAGAGGATTAATAATATAATATAGTAAAATGTTATTTATCATTTTATAGTCCATCTTAAGCTCCTAAATCGGAGGTAACTTATTTTATTATTTATGATTAAATATGATATAATGTGAAACTATTCATTTTATTATATTTCATTTCATTCTATTATAAATCTTCTTTTCAAATAATAGAATAATATTATATTTGATTTCATTATATTTATAACTACTCAATAAAACATATGGTGTTTAAGAGAATTAAAGTTTATCCGCTAAGTTGTTTATTATAAGACCAAAATACATACACCTCCTCCTTGTTATTTTATTTAATTTAAATATATATTTAGTTTTTAATAAACAATTCGTTATTAAATAATTTTATTTAATTAATTAATTTTTATTATAAATTTTGAAAAATTTCCTGTGATATATACTATTTAACAAATATAATTTATTAAATATTGAATTATAAAAGAAATTCAAACGAGTCAAATAACCAACAAAATTGCTTTTCTTTTATAAACAAAACAATAGGATGGACTTCAGTTCTTCTATTAGTAGTGATATAATTAAAAATTTTGTTAGGGTAAAACTTTATTGGAATCAGTAGGTTTGAAAGACTTTATTTGATCAAGAGGCTAGTAAAGGCATATTTAGTCGAGAGTAAAATGGTAGAAAATGTATTACTTCAACAATTTCTACATTTTATAGTAAATTTCTATTATTTGCATTTATTTATATTTTTACTTTTTACTTTTATTTTAACCATTTTAGCATATATTTTATTATCATTTTAATTATTATTCTTTGTTACTATTATTTATATTTGTTTTGTTTTGTTTTGTTTTGTTTTATTTTATATTTTACTGACATGGGTCATTTGAAAATAACCTCTCTATTATTTATGAGTAAGGTTGCACATTATTAGACCTCACACCTCAGCGAAATTTTTAAAAGTTTTACTTGGTATTGTTTTTATTATTGTTATAGTAAATTTCTCATAAGTATGAATTTTAATGTAAATTTAACCTCTAATATTTGAATCTCAACAATTTATCATATTAAACAAACAAAATTAAAGAGAACATAGTTTTCTCGAATAAAATTCAACAAAATTAAAGAGAACATAGTTTTGTTGAAAAAAAATTCTCTAAGTCTTTATTAAATTAAGATTGTTTTTCCATGCAAAATTTATCAAAATTTACCCTCAAAGTTAATCCTGACTAAATCTTTTTTTACTGGTTCATCTATGCATATGCTCATATATATGACGAGCTTATATAAGTTTGCTAGCATGTGCTGAGCTACATACACCGATATTGCATGTGATGAGCATGCATATGCTAAGCTTGCATAAATTGAGCCTATATATATTGAAATTGCTTGCAATGAGCCTTCATATAGTAAGGCTGCATATTTGCATATTGTAAGCCCGTACGTGTCGAGTGTAAATGTTAAGGTTGTACGTATTGAGTTTGCATATGATAAATATGTTGATTTATAACCAACAATCAATCATTTTATCATACTTTAGTAATAAAATAATTTAAAATATTTTTATACATATTTATGAGATAATTATAATGCATATGAAATTATGATGAGTTTATAATAATTATAAGATTTATATTGTATTTATTGTATCAAAATAACTTTTCTATTTAATAGAGATAAGACAACATACTACTGAATTTTACAAACCTCGCATTTATGTGAGAATTTCATTGAGTATTGTTATTGTTATTAGTACAAAATTGCAATAATAGCAACAACTGTGGATAAAGAAAAATTGTATTTGTATATTATTCATAAATTATTCCTAGTCATTATTTTATTAAGACTGGACATTAATAGAATATAAAAGACTAACACATTTTATGTTTTTTCTTTATGAATGAAGTATTTGATCTCATATACTAAATATATAGAGATATTCAAGCAAATATATGGATACTTATTAGAGAACAATTCCAATGAATTAATACTATATGAGAAATCAATTTAGAATATTACTTGTATGTTTTGGAAATTCTCATTTTGATAATTGTATGAGTAATCATTTAACTTGAGATCTCAAAAGTTATATTATATAAAGATTACTATGTTTTGCTACTTATAACCTATTATAGTAAAGGATAGCTCATTGGTAGCCATTGAATGCAGCATGAATTAAATGGAAATAATTGAATGATTAATATATGATTTATTACCCTAAAGTAACTAAGGAGAATGTTTTATTGTTCTTGATTAATATTGATTCGAGAAATCTTTGACGAAGGTGAAAGGTTGGTTAATAAAATAATATGTCATTAATTAAATCAATAGTTAATGGTAGACAATTAATATAATTTTATTCAAAATAAAGTAAACATTAATTCCATGGTCTATGTTTAATCAAAACATTGTATGATAAAATGATTGAATTATATGAAAAAATTATACACGAAAGATTAGTCAAAATCACTTTGACATTGCTAAATATTTAGTTGGTCATAATGTATTGCTAAATGTCAATCTCAATTTATGGATATAAATTATTTAATTAAAAATTAAAGATAAATTAAAGGAGTTTAATTTATCTAATCCTAAATATGATTTAGGGTTATTGGTGAGTTTCAAATCAACCAAAATAATTAATCTACTTAGAATATTAACATAGCACAATGGAGTAAAATCGTCTCCTCGTGGAATGGTGGTTTATCTCTTTAAATAATTAAGTAAAAATAAGGGGTTTGGAAATTATGTTAAAATGCAATATTAAAAATAACAAAAATGAATTGATTTGAAGTTCAATAAACCAAAATTCTAGTTAAAGAAATTTATTTCCCTTGATTCATGCAATTGATCATTAATGCAAAAGTAATTCAACATATTCATGAATAAATTGGTTCTAGTTATTAAAAAGATCTATAATAACTATTCTTTCCTTATCTTATATGGTAATCACAAACAGATCGAATAATTACTTCCTAATCAAAATACAACTCCAGAGGCAGCTAGTAGGATTGAATGTTTCGACAACCTTAAAATTTAGAAAAACCCAATTCTAACCAACAAACTCAACAAATGGTTTATTGCAATAATATTAATTAATTCCAAGACATATATTAAACTTTTTAACGAGAAAATAAAATTATATTGATTACCACTTATTCAAATCAACAAATAATTACAGATTCGTCGTTTAATTGACGATAGATTATTTCAGAGATTATTTCGGAATATTAAATATATGCATCTATTCAATAAAACCCAAAATTATAATAAAACTACGTAATTCAGGAAATAATTAAATATCCTTGCACGATTGAATTCAACAAAAGCTATTCGATCTCACAATCGAATAATTAAGGTTTTAGTAATATCCTCTAATTAAGTAGAATAAAACAAATTAGTTACGAATCATTGATAATAAAGAACACATAAATATTATTTTAAAAAATTGTTCTCATGAAAAAAATTTAAAGGAGAACAATTTTAGAGAATTCCATCTACCCACACAACCTACTCTCCCTTAAAGGCAAAATACGGAAAATAAAACCCAGTGTAAAGATGTCTCCAAATTCAGGTCCACCTGTTGACTATTGTCAAGCTCTAGAAAATGTCAGCCAAGCCTGGTCTAGCTACCGCTTACATTTATTCTTTTCCGCCCGAAGACCTATACAGCAGAGGGAGGTACATCAGATGGCAACTCATTGGACGGTGAAGTCAACGAGGATAGAGGCTTAGGGGCTGTTTGTTTGTTTTTTTTCCTGTTTTTTGTTGTCGTTTTTATAAAAAGAAAAACAGGTAAGTAAAATGTGTTTAGTTTACTCTATTGCGATTTTTTGTTTTTAAAAATAAAAAAATCACAATAGTTTTACAGAAATCAGAAAACTGTTATAAAAGATAGAAATAATATGATGTACCACTAATTGTAGATGCACCATTTAATAGTTAGTGTACATATAGATTGGTTTGGTTTTACCTAACACAAGAATGAAGTAGGTGGTTATTGGTTTGGTTTTACCTAACACAATAACACATATGGAGTAGGTGGTCACATGTGTATTAGGTGTTTGAAATTTACTATAAATAGAAGGTTTGATGTAAGAGAGGTAGTGTATGAACTTATAAGAATAAGTCTTCTCTTCCAAATACTCTGAAATTGTAATTCTGGTTTTATAACACGTTATTAGCACGAAGCTCTCATTTCTAAAATTCGGCTTATCAACATCAAGCAATCGTAAGGTTCTTCCGTCTACCTACATCATACAAACGTTCTTCGATTTACGTACATCAAACAAACGTAAGCTCTTCCGTTTATTTATCCTACTTACGATGTTGTTAAAATAAAGTTCTTCCTTTTATCTACATTAATTCTACTTATGATATGATTAAAACAAATTATAGACGACTCACTATTTTACCTTCTTTAAATAATGAAAAGTTATTACCACCTCTAAATACGTAATTTATTGTATAGTATACATCATCGATGTTTAAAAAAAATGTATATGCTATATATATATAACGGTAATATATATATATATATATATAAATATAACGGTAAAATTATAACGGCTAGTTAACGGTAAAAAAAAAATTATTTCTATAAATAGACACCACTCCTACATAATTTACTTCATCCCTACACACTATTTCTTACCTCAAAATTCTTACAAAAATGTTCAAATGTTGTCCGCTATATCATTTTTTTGTATAATTATTGTCATTATGTATCTTTGTTTCATTCTTAGTGTAGAGCTAAATGATTCAGATCGCACGTTTTTTCTCTTAGTAATAGCACTTATTATGATCCTTATGATGCTTCTTGGCATAGCATTTGAGCATGACATGTAATTTATTTAATCTAATATCGATTTGAATACATGTATTAATTATTTCTCTCTAAATAGTTGCCAATATGTCCAATCTTGCCAAAATTGAGTTCGCTGCTCTTGATGTTGCGGGCCATAATTATATGTCGTAGATGATTGATGTTGAAATGCATCTTGAATCAATGGATCTTTTAGATACCATTAAAGAAAATAATACAACATCAAAACAAAATAAAGTCGAAGCGATGATCTTCATTCGTCGTCATCTTGATGAGGGATTAAAAAGATAATACCTCACAATTAAAGATCCAAGTCATTTGTGGAAAAATTTACAAGAAAGATATGACCATCAAAAGGAAGTTTTACTTCCGGCTTCTCGTGATGAATGAAGCGCTTTACGCTTCCAAGATTTTAAAAAGGTCAATAAGTATAACTCAGCTATGTTTAGAATTGTCTCACAACTAAAATTTTGTGGGCAAACAATCACTGAGGAAGATATGTTAGAAAAAACATACTCCACCTTCCAAGCATCGAATGTAACCTTGCAACAACAATATCGAGTACGCGGATTTAAAAAATACTATGACCTAATTTCATGTCTTCTTGTAGCCGAGAAGAATAATGAACTTTTGATGAAAAATCATTAATCCCGCCCTACTGGCGCGGCAGCATTTTCAGAAGCAAATATTACAATTCGAAATGAAAATGATAGAAAAAATCATCATGGGCTAGTCGTGGTCGCGGTCGTGGCCGTGGTCGTGGCCATGGTCGTAACTACATTCGTGGACGTGGCCGAGGAAGTTATCCATATAACTCTCTTCAAAGAAATACGAGCCACCACAATAACAAGCACCATATTAATGATGTTCATGGAAGTTCTTATAGGACTTCAGGAGATTCTTGCCTGAGATGTGGTACAAAAGGACATTGGGCTAAAGTTTGTCGAGTTCCTGAACATCTATATCAGTTATACAAAGCATCCTTAAAAAGGAAAGAAAAGGAAGTGAATTTTACTGAACAACACCCTTTAGGTGATTCAACTGACCTTGGTACTTTTGATTTTGATTTCATTGAGAATCATAATCCTTCGATGACTCTACATATCCGAATGCTTGGATTTTACTCGATGATTTTGTGGATCAGGGCATTGTTGGTGGCGTAGCAATGGAAATTAAAATAATGTACTTATGTTTGTGTTAAGTATTATTATGCTTTTTATGTCACTCGGTTCAATTGCTTGTTATGTTACTAGTTTCAATTATGTGATTGTAATATTTTTTTTAGTTAACATACCATCTCTTTCTCTTTATTCTTGCGCAATTTTCTCATTATATTATTTATTTTTATGCGAAGTTTTGATATGGATCGTTCTGTAAGAGGAACGGAAAATAATGATAATTTATGCATACCAGATAGTAGCACAACGCACACTATCCTGAAAGATAAGAGGTTCTTTTCAGAATTAAAACCAACAAAAACAATTGTGAACACAATATCAGGTCCTACAGACTTGATTGAAGGAATTGGCAAGGCAAATTTCACATTACCAAATGGCACAATGTTCTCAATACATGATGCCTTATTTGCGCCAAAGTCTAAAAGAAATTTGTTGAGTTTTATGATATATATTCTCATAATATGATACTCATCAAGAATCGAGGGAAATATGAAATATATGTATCTTACAACCGTCAATCAGAAAGATAAACATATTGGAAAAACTACCAATGCTCCCTTTGGATTACACTATACATATATAAATGTGATTGAATCTAATATGGTAGTTAAAGCAAAACACATTGATCCTTCAATAATCTCTATTTGGCATGATCGTCTGGGTCATCCAGGATCAACAATGATGCGAAAAATAATTGAGAATACACATGGACATCCATTGAGTAACAAAATGATTACTCAAATAAATAAGAGTCCATGTACATCTTGTTCTCTTGGAAAACTGATCATAAGGCCATCACCAGGTAAAATAAAATTTGAATCACCTGCTTTTCTTGCACGTATTCAAGGTGATATATGTGGACCCATTCATCCACCTTGTGGACCATTTCGATATTTTATGGTATTGTTAGATGCCTCCAGCAGATGGTCTCACGTTTGTCTACTATCAACTCGTAATATGGCATTTCCAAGATTTCTTGCACAAATTATTAAATTACGAGCACAATTTCCTGACTATACAATAAAGAAAGTCAGACTCGATAATGCTGGTGAATTCACATCCCAAACTTTCAATGACTATTGTATGTCAACTGGGATTATGGTCGAGCATCCTGTTGCTCATGTGCATACTCAAAATGGTTTAGCTGAATCTTTAATCAAACACCTTCAGCTTATTGATAGACCATTGATGATGAGAACAAAGCTTCCAATTTCTGTATGGGGTCATGCAATTTTATATGCTGAGGCATTAATTCGCATCCGACCAAGTGCATATCATACATACTCCCCATTATAACTTGCATTTGGTCAAGAACCAAATATCTCCCATTTGAGAATTTTTGGTTGTGCAGTATATGTGCCTATTGCACCACCACAACGTAGTAAAATGGGACCTCAAAGAAGATTGGGGATATATGTCGGCTATGAAAGTACATCTATTATTAGATATCTTGAACCTCAAACGGATGATATGCTTACAGCACGTTTTGCTGATTGTCATTTTGATGAAAATACTTTCCCGACATTAGGGGGAGATAATAAACAGCTGATGAAAGAAATTACATGGTGCGAACCATCATTATTGTATCTTGATCAATGCACAAAACAATGCGAAACAGAAGTGCAAAGAATAGTGCATTTGCAAAGAATTGCAAATCAATTACCAGATGCTTTCACATATACAAAAAGAGTGACTAAATCATTTATACCAACTATAAATGCTCCTGCTCGGATTGAAACCCAAAAGGACAATCTGAGAAAATGATCACTCATGAATCTACAGCACGCATGAAGCGTGATAGACCAATCGGTTCCAAAGATAAAAATCCTCGAAAAAGAAAAGGAGCAAATGTGATTAATGACCCCAATATAGATAAAAGTGTTCCGTTAGAAACACAAGATGAGGATAGTGTCCCAGAAGAGACACAAACTGAGATTAATCAGGAAGTCTCAATTAATTATATTCACACAAAATAATTATGGAACCGAATATAAAAACAACACAGGTAAGGTTGTGTCGACATCTAACAGAGGAATGATTAAAGGTGATAATGTGCAAGCCAATGTGGAAGTAAATAGCGAAGTGAAGGAAAAGTTTACTGTCGAAGAATCAAAGAGACCAAGAGGGGAGAGACCCTCCCAAATTAGAAAATGAAGATATTGTGTTGGAATGTGGCCTTAAGATATCTTAGTATGAGGGAACTTGATATAATTTGATTTTAGCCTCTTTTTGGATGTATTTTTGGTTTTTAGCCTCTCTTCAGATGTAGTGAGGAATTGGGATTTGGGAGTCTCTTTACTTATTGATCTATACTTAGGCTTATGCATTGGAGGTAGTGGTAACTCTCATGTAATCTTTCGGTTGTATTGGTGAACATGGGTAATACTGCTTTGGATGTATCGAGGAAGTAAATGAAATTGATGTAGATTTTGGGACTATACAGAGGATCGGGGTATGCTCAAAGATTCATGTACAAAACATTTTGTGCAATGTATTATTTACATTGCATCAAAAAAAAATCTCCGAGATCCGTGAAGGATGACAAACATAAATTTAAAGGTAAGTTTGGCTTAATGGAATGAAATATAATATAAATAAATAAAATATAAGAAAATTATTATTTAAAAAGATGAAAGGGTTTATGATATAATATAGTGAAATATTATTTGGAAGAGGGATTTATAATATAATATAGTAAAATGTTATTTATCATTTTACAATCCATCTTAAACTTCTAAATCGGAGGTAACTTATTTTTACTATTTATGATTAAATATGATATAATGTGAAACTATTTATTTTTATTATATTTCATTCCATTCTATTATAAATCTTCTTTCCAAATAATAGAATAATATTATATTCAATTTCATTATATTTATAACTACTAAATATAACATATGGTATTTAAGAGAAGTAAAGTTTATCCCACTAAGTTGTTTATTATAAGACCAAAATACATACACCTCCTCCTTGTTATTTTATTTTATTTAAATATATAATTAGTTTTTAATAAATAATTCTTTATTTAATTAATTAATTTTTATTGTAAAATTTGAAAATTTTGCCTGTGATATATACTATTTAACAAATATAATTTATTAAATATTGAATTCCTGGTCTAGCGAGTCCGGATCCTCTGTCTAACTTTACTCTGTCTTACTCTATTTAAGAAGGAAACGACGCCGTTTTCGTAACAAAAATTGGAAAGTTGTATTAAATGCACAGACGCCTGTGGGACTCACCTACAAGCGCCGTTTTGGAGCCATATTCAAAGCCAGCTTAAAGGAAATTGATGAGAAATGAAGTGATTGGTTATGATGACTTTAAAATTTGAGTAGATTTATATGAGTTATGAAAGTTAAAGTGGATGAGATAATTGAAATGGAAGTTGAAATCAAGAAATAGAAAGTGAAAGTGTGAAATTTTGATGAAAATAAAAAGTTTGACTTGAAAGTTGACTTTTGATTTAGCATTATAATTAAAATTATTGTTATTATTATTATTATTAATTTGTTATAGTGACTAAATTAATGAAGAATAATAATAATATTATTATTAATGTTAATAGTAATAATAATAATAGTGATAATAATAATACATTATTAATTTAATTATTATTAATATTATCATTGGAATTATTATTATTATTGATTTAGGTGATTTTATCGTATATTAGTTTTATTAACAAATGTAATATTATTATTAAAATGATTAGTATTGTTCATAACATTATGAAATTCCTTATTATTATAAAGTGTATTTATTTATTATTATTATTCATAAATTTACTGTTAAATATTATTATTAAATTTATTGCATAGTATTTATAAAATTTATTATTATTATTATTATTATTATTATTATTATTATTATTATTATTATTATTAAATTCCTTATTAATATTATTATTGTCACTGTTATTATAATTACTATTATTATAATTATTATTATTCTCATTCTTCGTAAATTTATTAACTAATTTTACTTCTATTATTATAATTACTGTTAAATATTATTATTAAATTTATTATAAAGATTTATTAAAATTTATTATTATTATTATTATTATTATTATTATTATTATTAAAATCCTTATTAATATTAAATATTATTATTATTATTATTACTGTTATTTTTAGTTGCATCATTATTATTATTATTATCATTAAAATGTTATTATTTATAACTTATTATTAACATTTTATGATATTATTATTATTATTATCATTAAAATTTAGCTCGAACTAAATTAAAATTAATCAGGAATTTTATGATATTATTTAATATCATTAATAAATAAATAGTTATTTTAATAAGAAGAACAATAGTAAGTAGAGAATTAATCATGAAAGCCCATTTTAACATTTAAATTAATAAGAATAATTAAATTACCATAATAATTGTTAACAATAATTAAATGGTAAATAATAATTACGAATACAAAATTAGCAAAGGTAAATATTATTATTAAATTTATTGCACAATATATATAAAATTAATTATTATTATTATTATTACATTCCTTATTAATATTATTATTGTCATGCTATTATTATTATTACTATTATTATTATTATTATTATTATTATTATTATTATTATTATTATTATTATCATTCTTAGTACATTTATTAATTAATTTTATTTCTATTATTATAATTATTGTTAAATATTATAATCAATTTTATTGTGCAAAGATTTATTAAAATTTGTAAAAATATTATTAAATTCTAATTAATATTAAATATTATTGTTATTATTATTATCTGTTATATAAATAGTTATTTTAATAATAAGAACAATAGTAAGTGGAGAAAATGAATCGACTCATGAGGCGTTGCTATCTATTTTTCGGCATTTCATGAGGCGATAGCTCGCCTCATGAGGCTAGCTATTTTGCCTACCTCATGAGGCGCCTCACGACCGACCCATTTCGCCAAAGAATGCCCATTTAGCGAGGGTGAGCCTCGCCGCTAGGTCGCCAAAGAATGGCCATCCTCGTGTCGGGCCGATCACGGCTTGACCTCATTAGTATTGTTATTGTTCAGCATATGTCCGTATTATTATAATGTTCCCTGACAAAATCCTTATTATTTTTCCATGTACTTATTGACATTATTATTATTATTCAGAATGTTTAATTCATTCTTTATGTTAATTTATTTCTATTCACTTTAAAAATTCCTTCTCATTATTATCCTTATTATAGAATTATTATAATTGTAACTTTTTAATTATTATGTCGTTGATAATTATTATTGCAAAATTTATTATTATTCATAACATTATGAATTCCTTTTTATTATAAAGTGTATTTCATTGTTATTATGATTCGTAAATTTCATCGTTAAATATTATTATTAAATTAATGCACAGATTTATAAAATTAATTTTATTTTTATTATTATTAATAAATTCCTTATTAATATTATTATTGTCACTGTTATTGTTATTATTATTATTATTATTATTATTATTATTATTATTATTATTATTATTATTATTATTATTATTATCATTCTTTGTAAATTTATTAATTAATTTTTTCTATTATTTTAATTATTGTTAAATATTATTATTAAATTTATTGCAACCGTATTTCATAAATATTATTATTATGAATATTATCAAATTCCTTATTAATATTAAATATTATTATTATTATTATGTTATTGTTATTTTCATCATTATTATTAAAATCCTTATTAATATTTATTATTATTATTATTATTATTATTATGTTATTTTTAGTTGCATCATTATTAATTAATAAATGATTGTGCTTATTATGATAGAAAACTAAATACTATTGTTAGTGTAAATATTATAAATGAATATATAAATAAAATTATTCAGTTTTTACCAATGTTAGTTTTGGCAATGCTAAAGACAAAATGAGTTGCTTTTGTGTTTTGTCAAATTAGGAAATGTCAGCAGTAGTCAAGTTTTACTCATTAGTTTAAGTCTTTATCCTTTAGCAAAAATCAACTTGTATCAGAACATGAAGGAGCTACATAAGAGGCTCCTTACTTTCGTTTTTTTCCACATGTATGAAAAAAACCAGAAAACCTTCAATACAAGATAACTTTTTCTTCGAAACGTCAATCTTCTTGTTATGTTTTAATTTTCCTTTGCTGCTTTTCATTTTATAGTAGCTATTGATTTAAGTTGAGTAACAGTAGTAGAGAAAAATTTTAGTTCATGTTCTTTTTTGGCAAAAATCTGAAACTAGTTTTGAGAAGTCTTGAAAGTTAAAGCCAGAAGTTCCATCAGTTTTTGCAAGTTTGAATCCATTCGATCTGATTATCATCCTGTTATATCCTTTTATTCCTTCTGAAGCTAAGTTTCCTTCAAGAATAGATAGCTGAAGTAGTTTCACACATTCAGAGATTGAAAATTGAAATTTTACTGTTCCATTCGAATACAACAAAAGGAGAGCACCACTTCATTTTCCATTCAGACCAATTTATACAAAACATTTGTCAAACATGCACCAATTTGTGAGGGATTTGAGGTACAATCTTTAGAGGCACATTATACATTCAGATCATAATCGAGGGACAGAAGTTCCAGCTTTCCTCATTTGGACAAAACCTGCGTGAACAGTGCATGTAGTTTTTGACGAATTTCTTCAATTAGTTTCACAGCTTGACAAGTACTAACAATTACATAATCAAACCAAAAATCAACCTGTTCCTTCTTATTGGAGATGCCCTTCTCCTTTTGTTGGTTCCCTTGCTCTTCATCTTGTGAGTGTGAATCCAATTGCTTCTTTGCTTTCCTACTACTTCGGGTTCCATCCTCCTTCTGGCCATTCGAGAAGATGAAATCAATGACATGTGTACCACTTTTGTCTGCAGGGGTTGAAAATTCATCATGACATAATTTCACTATCCAAATCAAATCATCAACCTCAGAACCACCAGTTTGAAGTACAGAAAATTTCTCAATATCTTGTTCAAGTCATCAGCAACTCCCACATTCTGGCGACGCTGTCGTTTTGGTGGGACATATGCAACCACAACTTCCTCTCCAACCTATAAGTTCATTTCTTCAAAGTTGTAATAACGGAGTTGGGGGCCATGTGGCAGAAGCAACACTGAACATCCACACATCATGAAGCCACAAGTTTTCCATACAACTTTACTATCATAAAGCAATCAAGAATGACTTCACATTCTAAAACTACCTACGAAATTACGAAGGATGTTGATATGCATAATGTTAGTTAAGCTGAAATGATGACAACAGAAATGATGAAGGCAAAGTGATGATTTGGCCATGTCTTAATTAATTGTTTGTTATTAGCATTAAAGACACTAGCATATAACACACCTGTATCTGAAGATTACGGTCTTCATAAGCGACCATGTGCTGTATAAAACACATCCAATAAATATTATATGTTCATAATATTATACGATAGTATCCCATTCATATATTTTAGAGTTAACATAATGATGGCCTCAAATATATTATGAACATAAGTCAGTTTCTGCATGATATGTGCATGTAACACCCCATAGTTATACGTTGTCCAATAGTTTTTTACTTCCTCATTAATTAGAAGTGTAACATTAAATTAGAAAATTCCTATAAAAGGTCATCTGAAGACAACTTAGACAAAGATAATTTATTTGACAAATTAAGGAAGAGTATAATGAGGTGGTTCGTACTTACATCATTATAATAATCATTGTCTACAAGTATAGAACTTTTCCCCACGGAGGCAACTCCCACATTTGCCAATGGAAATATCAAGTGTTAAATTATTTACGTCTTCCATATTTCCACAAGCAAATGTCTGTTGTGCCTGGAAATCAATATGCATGTGAACTAATTCAAACAAAACAAAACATGTAATGTAATTATGAAACATAATTCAAATTGAGACACAAACTGTGACTGATTTACCCTGAGTAAATCAGTCATCCGCATTGCCGGTGGGATAACAAGACGTATATTCTGGTGACTTGGTCCAACAACATTCACCTACATGATAGATGATTCACATTTTAATAACACATTACATGGACAAATGTGGAAAACATTAGAAACACCCCTATGTTAATAAAAGCATACCTGCAGCAATGTTGCAGTCTGATGATGACTGTATGACATTGTTGACTTATCCAAATGAACACGTATTGGTTGCAATTCGGAAGACATGGAAGATTAATAATTACCTTGTCATGCCTCCAAATATATAATACCCCTAACATAACTTTAGAAATACAACCTCTGATTGTTCTACGCGCTCTTGATGATTGGACCCCATACTTGTCCTTTCCATAGAAAGTGGAACTTGCACCTGCATTACGTAATTGTCACAGGCATTCAACATATGAGATTAGGGAATGAAATTGCATAACACATGTACACATTAGCAATGATCGTATACCAATCTATTGTTGATGTAGTATGGGACCTTGGCTGGTAGACATTATTCCAAATTGCCATAAATTCTCTTCAGATTCCTGCATTAAGTCGGAAAGACCATATTACATTAAAATCAGCAGTGAAAAAAAATGACATACATCAGTTCATAACAAGATGCGCAAAATTTTGACCTGAGTATTGGAAAGGGGGGTTACTGTCGAAGTGCTACATTTTTTCGCATTCGTCCTCTTCTTTGTACTTTTCTCTAGACCACCCCTCATTCTCTTACTAGATGTAGGCTTTGTCTTCAACTTGACACCTCTTATGTGCTTCATGTGGGCAAAATTCATTTCAGCTTCATTCAGCACATTCACTTCAGTATTTGAGCGTGAGCGTTAGCTTAACTCATCATGTTGTCCTCTTTGGTTCTTGTCATCCACTATTTCTTCACCTTCCAAAGTCTCATCAACCATGTTCAACATGTTCAGAAGATGTTGTTTTACAAGTTGATAGGTATCTCTCCTGGTTGTTGCTGTTGTAACCAACCGCGAGCTTAAGGTACACAATTCTTTATACCTTTCAGCTGACAGCAACTTAAGGTCCATATCAGTATCAATGACAGTAGAGTCCTCACTAGCATTCGTCCAATATTTTGCTTTCCTTGTCCATCTTTTCAATATATATTTGCTTGGAATTGTCCAAATATTTTTTATGTTATACACCTTCAACACATGAGCGCATAAGATGCCAGCAAACTCAAACTTTTCACAACTGCAATGAACTTCATCATTAGAAGAATCATAACTTATCAAATGAGAGTACCTCTGCCCATCAACACTAATCGTATATTTCTCAACCGTTTCATCCTGACTGCAAAGATTACAAATGTAATCATGACACATATTCCATTGATCTTGGAACCATTTAAATACTTCTGGTGTGTATACAGTTGCGGCACGCTTTAAAATTTTAACTGGTGCTAACAATATTGGACTACTCACATTACTCCTAAAATCAGCTTTTAACTCCTCATAACGACGATCATCGACAAGCCTCTGGAAGTGATTAAAGAATTGTAATAAGTTATGCTGATAACTTACGTGCCTTTTTAGCAAACTATTCATGCTCTCAATTCGTTGTGTTGTCATCATGTCAGCACAAAATATTTTGCGCCCATAAACCAACGCCCACTTTTCCTTAATATGATACAAACGTTGCAACCATTCATTATCTTCAAGTTCATCTTTTCCGAGCATCTGATTCCATGCAATCACAAATTGTTCTTCTTCTTCACAGTCATATATGCATGCGCTCAAGTCCCTTGAAAACTCTTTATACTTACCAAATACACCACTCAAATGGATGGTAGCATTTTGGTAAATATGCCAAATACATAGCCGGTGATGAGTGTTTGGCCATGTTGACGCTAATTGTTGGACCCCGAACTTTCGGTAGAAATCAAGAATATTAAAATGAATTCAATGAGTATTTTCGGATATGAATTGTGATATAGATGTTATTGTGCTTAAAGGAAATTGATGAGAAATGAAGTGATTGGTTATGATGACTTTAAAATTTGAGTAGATTTGTATGAGTTATGAAAGTTAAAGTGGATGAGATAATTGAAATGGAAGTTGAAATCAAGAAATAGAAAGTGAAAGTGTGAAATTTTGAAGAAAATAAAAAGTTTGACTTGAAAGTTGACTTTTTGACTTAGGCAGAATTTGAGGAAATAATCTTCATGAAATTTGTAGATTATGTTGAGAGCTTTCTGTAGCCATAAAGTTTGACAATTTTTGATATTGGAATCAAAAGTTATAGAGAATTAGAATAGCTTTAAAGTGATGTATAACATGCAATTTTTGCATGTGGAGGTTGAAAGATGTGAGATTGTGAAGTTTGAATGTTGTTTAGTATGGAAATTTCCAGGCAGTAGTTTCGATTTGGATTTTGACCCTCATTGATGTAGAATTTGTTCATAGGGTCTTCATGAAAGTTGTAGTTCATGTTTCCAGCTTTCTAACGCCATAAAGTATGTAGTTTTTCGATATCGAGGCAAGAAGTTATGATAATTTAAAGTTTGGATATTGCTTAGGTGATTGCTAACAGGGCAGAAACTTTAATTGAAAAATTGACTTAGCTAGAGGTTGAAGTTGCTTTTGGAGTTCTTCATAAAAATTGTAGAGCTTGTTTTTATCTTTCCATTGATATAAAGCACGAAAATATTGGACAAGGGAGTAGAAAGTTATGATTGTTAGAAGTTCTGATGTTGTTTAGTGTGAAGCCGATCGACCAGTCACTTTGTGTGGAGTTTTTGACCCATTTAGAGGATTTGCATACTGAATT
This sequence comes from Erythroxylum novogranatense, assembly GCA_029891385.1. NCBI lineage: Eukaryota > Viridiplantae > Streptophyta > Magnoliopsida > Malpighiales > Erythroxylaceae > Erythroxylum > Erythroxylum novogranatense. The sequence goes on along the minus strand of CM057233.1, from coordinate 46,455,299 downwards.
GAGATGAGATGAATATGAATGGTCTTGTATAGAAATTTTGTATGGATATGGAATGTGAATTTGCATACTGAATTGAGATGAGATGAATATGAATGGTCTTGTATAGAAATTGTGTTGTTGGATTTGAGTTTTGATTGAGATTATTGAATTGATGAATTCCAGATTGGAAAGGGGTATGGCTTGGTATGAGATTGAGTAAAATGGAAAAGAAAGAAAAAAAAGTTATACCGGATTTGATTGGTTTAGAATAGATGTCTTAAGGTTTCCAACGCAAACGTTTTCTTCGATATTTGTTCACGGGTTTCGAAAATTGGTTTCGATTCGATTTGATCCGATGTTTGTTTCGATTATGATTTTGCTTCCGCCTTATGTTCCTTTCTTTCTATTTTGCTTTCGTTTCCTATTCATTTTCTGTTTTTTCGGTTAGGATCTGGTTTTCGGATCGGGTCCTAACACTAATCCCTTTGCGATTGCCGCATCTTGATCAGTAAGCATAGTTGTAGGTTGTTTGCCATGCATTGCTATCTCAAATGTCTCGAACAACTACTCAAATGTAAGAGTGGTTTCATCATAGAGGAGGGCAATACCAAAAACTGTTGTTTGCTTGTGATGATTGACACTGACAAACAAAACGAGTGGACGACCCTGACCATTCTTCTTGTAAGTAGTATCAAAGCACACTACATCACCAAAGTCTACGTAGTCGTTCCTCATTTTAGAGTCAGAACATAATATGTTCGTGATCAAATCATCTTCGTCCACTTGAATGACATAAAAGAAATTTGGATCTTCCACCTGCATCTTATATAAATATTGTAACACCTCATGTGTATCTCCCTTTGTCATGTCTCTTGTTCATTTAGACCTTAAATAATTCTTGTAATCATCCCGAATGAAGCCAACATTATCTCTTCTACCTGCTTCCCTCACCATAAGATCATGGGATGCTTTCAGTCGAATTCCCACAGCATTTGCAATTTCAATTTGCATTGCCGCAACTGCAGATATCTTCCTATGACTTCTATGCAAATGTGTTTTATTTGGTGATGAAAGGTGGTGATTGTGCTCCTCTACAAATTCAATAACTTGAAATTGTCCAGTTTGCAAACTATTCACTTTCATCCTTGCCTCACACCCAAATCTTGTTTCTGGGCGTGAAGCTCTTACACACAGATCTCTTTTATCGGGTATCGATTGACCCTGAGCATTACAACAAAATAGCCTACAAATCAACTTACCACTTTTATCTTTGTGACTTTTGCTTCGTCTAATTCCAAATCCCACATGCTTCCCATAAGTTAAATAAAAGTGATAAGCTTCTTCTTTTGTCGCGAACTGCATGCCAATTTTTGGTACTAACTCTCTTCTAACCAAATATCTTGCGTTCATATTACCAATCCCGATTCCAATGCCAATATCATTATGACCTTGCTCATTATCACATCCATAATTTAAACGACGACATGGAGTCGATATACCTTCCATTTTCACACATGTGAAATTAAAACACGAGGACAATAAATTTCGTATATGATTAATAACACAAGCAATACTGACTACTACATAAAACAGAGTTCATTCTTATGTTTTTTTCCATCCATGTGTTATGTCATTCGTGTAACACACATGTTAATAAGACATTGCAGCAAAGTTGTTTCCATAATAAGAATGATGTGTTTACTTACACATTAACTACACCTTAATTGCCACCAAATCAACTGAATCTGTTTTATTATCACTTACGTCCATGTTACACCAAAACCTTTAAACACTCCTGTATAAGTCAGAAACCTGACTAATTTCACACCTATCTTCACGTCTGACATCAAACTTAACTCACAACCAACTTAACCTTCACATATTAATTACATGTAACTTACCAGAAGCATACTATTTACATCACAATGAATGTATGTTTACGTTAAACAGGCCCATACGTATGTAACACAGTGATTTCTACATATCTTCAACAATTACTGACATGGAAATATACATAACATTTCATAGTGAAGCCAAAAAACACCCCAATGTTAATAACTGCTTAACATAGTGCAATAGTTAAAAAATATTACACAGAGAGGGAGACGAAGACTATTCACTTTCTCTATACAAACGCTTCAATTTGGAGAAGATGATCTCTATATTTCGTTTAAAAAAAAACCTTTTTCTGAAAATTGACCTAACCAAGTTACTTCAATGGCAGGAAATGTGTGTAATAAATGTTGGTAATAATTGCGTTAGAAATGGCAAACATTTCCAATCTCACCATTATTGTAAATTAAGTTGTACAGACTTTATTAATATTCTATACATTTGTTTCAGACTTTATCCATTTAATTAACATAATATAAATTTATCACATAATGTTTGGAATTCAATATAATTCTACAATCCCACGTAAGAAATTGACTTATCTAATTATTCCTATCATTGATCAACATTAATATTACTAAAGGATTGTATTAGAATAAGAAGAAAAGTAATCATAAGGACTTTCATCTACATGATAAGAATAAGAATAATAATAGTCATAATGTTTACAACAATAATACAAATACCAATCATGAGGATGAGCTCCCTTGGCTTCTCCCTTCTTCATCTACTTCTTCTTCTTGGCTATTATCGTTATAATTGTTAATCCTTACAATTTGTAAAATTATTTTATTAAATAACGGAAATTGCTATTCATTAACTTAAATTAAATGAAAAAATTCCTTTTTATTATAATTTTTCAGGAACATTATATGTTTATGTTTGCATATATTATATAATTTGTTATTGAATAATTTTGTTATGAAATTTATTATTTCTCCTAATTTAATATTCCTACGTATCTTATTATTATTATTATTCCTAATAATAAATATAATTACAAAATTTATGAGTTATAATAACAAGTATATAAACTAAAGTAGGAAACTAATAATCATTATTAAGAATTAAAAGAATAATTAAAATATTCAGAATAATAAAGTTAATAATGAAGCGAACAAATAATAATAATAATAATAATAATAATAATAAGGTAAATTAAATTAATTAATAATTAACTATCACAATAATTTAATTCATAACAATACTATATTTAATAAAATATTAACCAAATTAATTATAATAGCTAATTAATTAGACATAATAATAGAAATCACCATACATGCATTAAATCAATAAATTATATGCATATTATTGCTAATTCGTTATAATCAGTAATAATTTATAAATTAATATTATTACAAATTATAATATAATAATTTATAATAACTTTAAGTTTCTTTAACTATTCTTATTTTTTAATTGTTTTCAATTATGATAATTATAATTTCCTTATAATTTTATTGTTTCAAATTATTTAATTATTAATGATATTAAATAATATCATAAAATTCCTGATTATTTTAATTAGGTTCTTAGCAAATTTTAATGATAATAATAATAATAATAATATCATAAAACTTTAATAATATGTTATAAATAATAACAAACATTTTAATGATAATAATAATAATAATGATGCAACTAAAATAACAGTAATAATAATAATAATAATATTTAATATTAATAAGGATTTTAATAATAATAATAATAATAAATTTTAATAAATACTGTGTAATAAATTTAATAATAATATTTAACAGTAATTATAATAATAGAAATAAAATTAATTAATAAATTTGAAGAATGATAATAATAATAATAATAATAGTAACAATAATAATAGTGAAAATAATAATATTAATAAGGAATTTAATAATAAGAATAATAATAATTAATTTTATAAATATTGTGCAATAAATTTAATTATAATATTTAACAGCAAATTTAATAATAATAATAAATAAATACACTTTATAATAATAAGGAATTTCATAATGTGATGAATAATAATAAATATTTTAATAATAATATTACATTTGTTAATAAAAACTAATATATAGTAAAATCTGCCTAAATCAATAATATTAATAATTCCAATTATTATATTATTATTAATTAAATTAACAATAATAGAAATACTAATAATAGTACATGTAACATCATTAAGGAATTTAATAATAGTAATAATAATAAATATAATAAATACTTACCAATTAATTACATAATAATAAGATGAAATGTAATAATTCTATTGTAACGTGATTATAATACGTGTAGAAATAAAACGACATAATAAATTTAACAATAATAATTATCACTGACATAATAATTAAAAAGTTACAATTATAATAATTCCTATAATAAGGATAATAATAATTATAATAATAATGAGAAGGAATTTTCTAAAGTGAATATAAATAAATTAACGCAAAATGAATGAATTAAACATTCCGAATAATAATAATAATCATATTAATAATAATAATAATAATAATTTCTATTGTTATTATTATTGTCATTCTTCAATAAATTTAGTCATTATAACAAATTAATAATAACAATAACAATAATTATAATTGTAATGCTAATAATAATAATAATACTAATAATAATACTAATAATAATAATAATAATAATAATAATAATTTTATTTTGATCATAGAAGATCTCTTAAACAAAGAATTCGCTTTTATAAAGAAATAGAAAGTTAACAAAGAAAGTTTATCGAATTATATCATGAACATATAAAGATGGCTAAAGAAAATCAATGTTTTCAACTTTTAATCAATGCACGGATTTTATTAGATCAAATGTTATATATCTATAATTCGTAAAAACGATAGATATGAACTTGAACAAGAAATGGAATTACTCATTGATTAATCATCACATATCATATCAGCATGACATTTCATTCCTCTTATTTTATTAATTATTGTTTACCTATTATTGTTCATCAATTATCTCTTTATGCTTTTACTCTATTTCAAGCAAATTGATACTGACCTAATTCTAGTTGCCATCGGATGAGCCGTCCTTGATTATAATTAGTGCTTGTAGAAATTTGATATCTTGTGAATCCACATAAATACTGAGAATCTGTATGAATATTGAATTTGACTGGTAGTAGATCTATGCGCCATTTTCTCAAAATTTTGAGACAGGCTAATGCTTCTTTTTTATGAATGGGATAATTTAATTCCGCAGAATTAAATGTTCCATTGATGTATTTGCAAAGATGGTTTAAAGTTGCTTTATGAATGTCGTGTCCTTTCTTTAAATCTAATTGAGCTTTTGCAATTTGATTTTTCTTATCTTGAGTAATTAATGTTGAAACTTGAAAAGTTCCTAATGATTCTGTTAATTCTAAATTATCGACATCGAGGATTGTTGAAGATTGAGACGTCATAATGTATTTGGGTGATAAGGATGATAGCAATGATGATCAGTTTGAATTTGTTCTAATTGTATTAAATGTTATGTATATTGTTGATGTAATCTTTGTACTACTGATAAATGTTCAACATAGGGTTGTCTGCTCGTTTTGCAAGAGAAAGAGAAATTTATATTAAGGTTTACAAAGTATTATCCCATTTTGAAGCATCGAAGCGAGCGACTATTCAAGCAGCCATAAAGACTTCAAGAATTGCTTTTCTCCAAATTGGAGTAAGTAATCTTCAATATCCACCCATCGATGAAGCACCTCATTATGAATTCACTTGGGATTTGGTCAACAAATTCAATTTGAATTGTCTTGAAGGAATTTATAATCAATGCATCAAGATTCAGCCAGATTCTACAATCAAGATCAATTACCGCGGCCATAATATCTTATTAACCTCGACTTGGAAGAATCCAATCTTGGCCCATGAATTACCAGTGTTATAGAGATTTCAAGCACCGTTCAATGATCTATCCGAATGTTTTCATGATCTCAGCCTGCCTTGGCGAGAAGCAATTTGTAAACAATTACAAGCATACCCTACGCACAGGTGTAGGCATTGTCCATCATCTCAAGCACCAGCCGAAGCTACTAGCAATACTGACGATAAACTCATAATTATTGAAGAATAATCCGTCCGATCAAGTTCAAAGCATTAAAGGAGCAATCATATAGGTCTTTTAATCAAGACCGTCCACTTGTACATAGTTATGTCTTTTCCTTTAAGCATCTTTTCTTTATGTCGTAAGTTGTCAACTTTGACATCTTACTTTTCTTTATGTCACTTTTTCTTTAGCTCTTTTTCTTTATGTCATGTTTTGTCTGTACTCTTTATTCCGTTTCGTTTAGATTCGGGCGATAATTGTAATTGTCTATTGACTTGTTCGGGATTAATTAAACTAATTCTTAAATTTCCATGACATTGATCAATTCTAATAGGTGTTTCTTGAATAATCTTTCCAAAATAAATAAGATTTTGTCTATTAAAAATGTTTTTTAAAGTTGCTTTATGAATGTCGTGTCCTTTCTTTAAATCTAATTGAGCTTTTGCAATTTGATTTTTCTTATCTTGAGTAATTAATGTTGAAACTTGAAAAGTTCCTAATGATTCTGTTAATTCTAAATTATCGACATCGAGGATTGTTGAAGATTGAGACGCCATAATGTATTTGGGTGATAAGGATGATAGCAATGATGATCAGTTTGAATTTGTTCTAATTGTATTAAATGTTATGTATATTGTTGATGTAATCTTTGTACTACTGATAAATGTTCAACATAGGGTTGTCTGCTCGTTTTGCAAGAGAAAGAGAAATTTATATTAAGGTTTACAGCAGTTATCCCATTTTTGAAGCATCAGAAGCAGAGACAGCTATTCAAGCAGCCATAAAGACTTCAAGAATTGCTTTTCTCCAAATTGGAGTAAGTAATCTTCAATATCCACCCATCGATGAAGCACCTCATTATGAATTCACTTGGGATTTGGTCAACAAATTCAATTTGAATTGTCTTGAAGGAATTTATAATCAATGCATCAAGATTCAGCCAGATTCTACAATCAAGATCAATTACCGCGGCCATAATATCTTATTAACCTCGACTTGGAAGAATCCAATCTTGGCCCATGAATTACCAGTGTTATAGAGATTTCAAGCACCGTTCAATGATCTATCCGAATGTTTTCATGATCTCAGCCTGGCTTGGCGAGAAGCAATTTGTAAACAATTACAAGCATACCCTACGCACAGGTGTAGGCATTGTCCATCATCTCAAGCACCAGCCGAAGCTACTAGCAATACTGACGATGAACTCATAATTATTGAAGAATAATCCGTCCGATCAAGTTCAAAGCATTAAAGGAGCAATCATATAGGTCTTTTAATCAAGACCGTCCACTTGTACATAGTTATGTCTTTTTCCTTTAAGCATCTTTTCTTTATGTCGTGTAAGTTGTCAACTTTGACATCTTACTTTTTCTTTATGTCACTTTTTCTTTAGCTCTTTTTCTTTATGTCATGTTTTGTCTGTACTCTTTATTCCGTTTCGTTTAGATTCGGGCAATAATTGTAATTGTCTATTGACTTGTTCGGGATTAATTAAACTAATTCTTAAATTTCCATGACATTGATCAATTCTAATAGGTGTTTCTTGAATAATCTTTCCAAAATAAATAAGATTTTGTCTATTAAAAATGTTTTTTAAAGTTGCTTTATGAATGTCGTGTCCTTTCTTTAAATTTAATTGAGCTTTTGCAATTTGATTTTTCTTATCTTGAGTAATTAATGTTGAAACTTGAAAAGTTCCTAATGATCATGTTAATTCTAAATTATCGACATCGAGGATTGTTGAAGATTGAGACGTCATAATGTATTTGGGTGATAAGGATGATAGCAATGATGATCAGTTTGAATTTGTTCTAATTGTATTAAATGTTCTGTATATTGTTGATGTAATCTTTGTACTACTGATAAATGTTCAACATAGGGTTGTCTGCTTAGACGATTAATTCCTACAAATATAAGATAATTAATGCGATTTTCATTGTATTGAATATGATCTTGGTAATGATTAAGAGCTTGTTGTGTGTATTGAATTCTTTCTTGTAAATCTAAACAAATCGGACAATTCATTTCTAATAATCTTCAGGGAAAGTACTACAATCGAAATTATCTAAGTCGTAATTAATATCGTTATCTATATTATCATAATCAGTACTGGTGATTTCTATATCTTCTGTATCCGAGGGAAATAATTGTGACATAGATTCAGAACAATATAGTTGTTGTTGTAATCCATTGTCTAAATCCCGTTGTATTTGTTCTAAAAAGATATCTTGTTGTATTTGTGTTAATCTTTCTATTTCTTCATCTTCTAATAATTCGAAGTTTTCTGATTCTTTCTCCGAAGGAGGTGAGAAATCAAAAATAATATCTCTATCATCGAGTCGTACTATATAACCGACACGAGTATTGAGTTGAAATATATGTCTATACAAATAATTTAGAGTAATATCAATATATTGACAACTAATTTCAAAATATTGACAAATAATTTCAGGAGAGATAAATAATCATTGACAATAATAAAGAAAATTAAAGATTGTGCTTGAAATAGAGTAAAAGCATAAAGAGATAATTGATGAACAATAATAGGTAAACAATAATTAATAAAATAAGAGGAATGAAATGTCATCTTGATATGATATGTGATGATTAATCAATGAGTAATTCCATTTCTTGTTCAAGTTCATATCTATCGTTTTTTCTGAGATAATAATAATAATAATAATAATAATAATAATAATAATAGTAGTAATTATAATAACAATGACAATAATAATATTAATAAGGAATTTAATAATAATAATAATAATTAATTTTATAAATCTTGTGCAATAAATTTAATAATAATATTTAACGATAAATTTACGAATAATAATAATAAATAAATACATTTTATAATAATAAGGAATTTCATAATGTTATGAATAATATTAAATATTTTAATAAAATATTACATTTGTTAATAAAACAAATATACAGTAAAATCTTGCTAAATCAAGAATAATAATAATTCCAATGATAATATTAATAATAATTAAATTAATAATGTATTATTATTGTCATTATTATTATTATTACTATTACTATTAATATTATTAATATTATTATTATTATTCATTAATTTAGTCATTATAATAAATTAATAATAACAATAACAATAATTATAATTATAATGCTAATAATAATAATAATAATACTAATAATAATAATAATCATTTTAATAATATTACTTTTAATAAGGATCATAATATCAAATTCATTATAATTATATAAATAATAATAATAATAATAAAGATCATAATAATAATAATCATAATTATTATAACAAAATAATAATCAACATAATTGAAATATCAAAAGAAATTTAATAATAATAATAATAATAATAATGATGATGATGATGATGATAATAATAACCCATAATGATAATATCCAATACAATAATAATAATAATAATAACCTATACATAATTTCAATATTATAACACATCACAATAAAGTTATTTACACAATAATAATAATAATAATAATAATAATAATAATAGAAATAATAATAATACTAATAATAATTATAGTGGTATAATATTTATCCTTGTTATTTTAAGAATAAGCCACAGATAAATCAGATTTCCAAAACATAAAAATTTTGTCTAAGAAGGAAAGTTTTCTCGGTCGTAAAATTGTGGCTTTTGTAAAGAAGAAAAGCTGGCTTTGAATATGGCTCCAAAACAACACTTGTGGGTAGGTTCCACAGGCGTCTATGCATTTAAAAAACCTTTCCAATTTTTGTTACGAAAATGGCGTCGTTTCTTTTTTAAACAGAATAAGACATAATAAAGTTAGATAAAGATACAGACTCATTCTTTTCTGGCCGAAGACCTATTTATGTTGCTCCCCCTTCACCAGAAAAATGCCCCTCTTTTTTTTTCCCTAAAAACATGATACTGTTCACCCTACTTCTTCATCGACTACTACTGCATCATCATTTTCTCTCCATGCTTCCACTTGCTGCGCAGCATTTTTGCTTCTGTATGGGTTGCTGGTGTTTTTCTTCTATTGTTGTCGTTTTTTTTCTGCTGTCGTTTTGACCTTCATCTTTCCTCCTTTGTGTTGCCATTTTACTTCTTATTTCTGCTGGTTTTTGACTTGTTTGCTAGCGTGTTTGGTGGCTGCTACTTACTGACGTGTTTTAATCCCTCTTCTCTAGCTGCTACTGTTGTCTTCTATTGGGTGTTTCTTCTTTGTCAAACGTCCTCTAGCTGCGGCGTGTTGATCCCATTTGCGCTGGCTACATCTTCTACTGCTACGTTGTTTCTCATCTGTTGCATAACCTATGTTTCATCTTGGCTGTGCTGCGTTTTGGTCTATGCTTATCTGCTAATCTCAAAGAGCAACACTGCAGCAAAATGGGGTAGGAAAATTTATCACGTTCATTTCGTAATTTTGTAGCATAAACTTATATACAGACATAACCCTTTCCGAGTTGACCTGACACTGAAAGTTGGTCTCTTTATGGTCATAGAAGAAACTGGGAAGTAGAAAACCAACTCTTACGTTAACCTTCAATAAATTGGCGATGAAATGGGCCTTGAACAATGCTAATCAAATCTGACAAATCAGGAAGACTTTCCCAGGTTTCGAACGATGCTAACTCCTAAAACTCGCTTAAGCCCCCAAGCACAGAAGGCCAAGATTTACGTTCTTTAAGACCGTAGATATAAAGCTTTCAGACATTAGGGTTGGAGGGGTGCGCCAGGCCCTTGCAGTAGTGCAACGCATGGGCGACGCTTAAGGCTCACAATAGCAAGCTATTGGATTGAACCCTCCCCTATAAAAATTAATTTAATATCATGTGAGTCAATGACCCACGTATCAGATATTAAACTGATAAGAACAGATACTACACTTGATCTTAGCCAAAAGGCCGAGAAAGGTATGCTTTGGAAGATGGCCGAGTTCGTAAGTTATAGCCCTTTCGGCTTATTATCCTCTCTCTCTCCCCCGGTATGGGAATATGACAGCTTTATGCCAAATCAGTTGCCAATACGTTGTCGGATGAGAAAAATCGCTCTTAGAATTTAGAACAGAGACGACAAGGTAAGGAAGCATTTTAATTCCTTTTGGCTGAAGGAACAAGCAGCGCAGGGGTAAGAAAAGATATAACGCAAGGTAGGCATATGGAAAGGGAAGGGGCCAGACGAGGGTCGCAGGTTACGGAGAACAGGGAAAGGCGTGAAAGACCAGAGACTTCAGGTATTGGGCACAAGGAAGTAAGTTACAGAATTTGATTAGTAATGTGAGTACTGGGGGATTGTGTACTGAAGAGCTGGTGGATGAGGATGCATCCACAGCTGATAAGGTTATCAGGGCCGTTCTTATCATTTTATAGGTTCGGGGTGAAATAAAAAAATGATCCTAATAAATTGAATGAAATAAAAAAAAAGACTCTAATAAATTGACAATATACTTAAGTTTACATATTTGTATGAAACGTAAATAACTCAATTTATAAGTGTACATATTGAACCAAAAATTAAATGATCATAACATTTAATTTTCTTCTAGGAACGTGGCATCTTTACAAAATCTATTCAGTTGATAGGAAATGGGCTAGCATATATATGTTATTGAATGAGTCTCTCACCATGAGAAAGGGATAAGAATGAGGCCCATTTTCAGTACTGAATGTGTTAATAGCTCCGAAAGAAAGGACATGATAAATGCATTATTAATGGGCCTGCATGCTACTTAATTATTAGGTTTGTGCTATTGTCTTGTGGGCAATTCTTTTGGAGCGTAATTATTAATATTCTTTTATTTATATCTCTAAAAAAAAGTTTTTATTATGAGATTAGGGGGTTCTCCTCGTCATGGGCCTGGCGGTGCCTGTTGGCCTCCCTCGCCAGGTAAGACCTTTGGAGGTTACAGAGGGTGAAAATGAGGGTGGCACTGAAACCACGAAGCTTTGGAATCGAAGAAGAGGAACCCACCCCGAAGCTCGATGAATGCCTAAACCAAATTCGGTGGAGTGTGTAGACTCAACAGATTACATTGGTTCGGACGAGGATGAGCCAAGATAGAAGGCGTTTGACAAAATGTCAACTCTGTGTTTTTACCGATATTGAAGAAGGAAGAAACAAGGCTTTGTATGCCAGCCTATTCAGAAATAACCAACAGTTGAATAAATTGATGCAATTGGACTATCTGCGGGTTGATGATGAAGTAACTATGGAGGATGAGGACGTCATACCAATTGAACAAGCATGGGGTTTTGCCTTGTAGGATGCTTACTGAGAGAGATTCCGGGAATGAAAGCACCGAAAGGGTTGATTGCAAAATGGAGAGTGCGGTGTAGGATCTGCCGCATGATCATGGTTGGATAGTTTTCCAATTTGATCTGAGAGGAAGATCGGATAATGTGTTGGCGGGGGCCATCGTCTATATGGAAAAACTTCTTCTGAAAAAACTCACTCAAGGTTTTCCTTTAATTACCAAGATTTCATAGAAGCACCAATTTGGTTGAAATTTTCGAATGTGCCTTTGGAGTCGTGGAATGAAAAGGGTTGTCAGTTAGGATCCCGAGTTGGCAAGCCAATTTGCACCTGTAAGATAACAAGTCGAAATCAAGAATAGGGTATGCAAGAATTTTGGTTGAAGTGAATGTAGCTAAAAGCACATGACTAGTTTCAATGTCAAGATGTCGGGGGGTCGTAGATACACTCAAATGGTGATATTTGAGACTTTCCCAAGTTATTGCAAGCATTGTAAGCAATTTAGGTATAACCCTTTTGATTGCAAAAAGCATTAGGAGATTCAATAAGGAGCAGCCGAAGGAACCTACAGCAGAGGGAGGCACAACAGATGGCAACTCATTGGACGGTGAAGTCAACGAGGATGGAAGCTTATGTATGTTTGTTTCTGTTTTTTTTTCCTTTTTTGTTGTTGTTTTTATAAAAAGAAAAACAGTTAAGTAAAACGTATTTAGCTTACTCTATTCCAATTTTTTGTTTTTAAAAATAAAAAAACCACAACAGTTTTACAGAAACTAGAAAACATCGTTTCTCTGAATTTGGATAATATGTTTTCTTCGACAGAAAACCAACATATCCTTACTTTCTATCTTGAAATAATAATAATAATAATAATAATAATAATAATAATAATAATAATAATAATAATAATAATAATAATAATAAAAGTAAAAATTATAATAATAATTATTAATAATAAGATAATTAATTTGGTATAATAAAATTAATAATATTAATAGTATTAAAATAATAAATAGAAAATTTATAACAATAATTAATAATAATATTGTTATTAACAATAAATAATAATAATAAATTAATAATAATAAGAATAACTTATTAAAATTAATAATAATAATAATAAATAAATAAATAAATAAAATTAAATAATAATAATAAATAAATAAATAAAATAAAATAATAATAATAATAATAATAATAATAATGAGTTTAATAATATGAAAAAATTATGTATGAAAGATTAGTCAAATCGCTTTGACACTTCTAAATATTTAGATGGTCATAACGTGTTGCTAAATGTCAATTTCGATTTATGGATATAAATTGTTTAATTAGAAAAATAAAGATAAATTAAAATAGTTTAATTTATCTAATCCTAAATATGATTTAGGGTTATTGGTGAGTGTCAAATCAACCAAAAATAATTAACCTACTTAGAATATTAACATAGCACAATGGAGTAAGATCGTCTCCTCGGAAATGGTGGTTTATCTCTTTAAACAATTAAGTAAAAAAAGAGGGGGGGTTGGAAATTATATGCAATATTTAAAATAACAAAAATGAATTGATTTGAAGTTCAATAAAACAAACTTTTAGTTAAAAAAATTTATTTCGACCGTGATTTATGCAATTGATCATTGATACAAAATTAATTCAACATATTCTTGAATAAATTGGTTATAGCTATTAAGAACATATCTATAATAACCAATCTTTCCTTACCTTATATGGTAATCACGAACAGATTGAATAATTACTTCCTAATCGAAATACAACCTCAGAGGCAGCTAGTAGGATTTAATATTTTGACAACCTTAAAATCTAGAAAGACCCAAAACTATCATAAAACTATTGAATTCAGGAAATAATTAAATATCCATGCATGATTGAATTCAACAAAACCTATTCGATCTTATAATCGATTTATAATTAAAGTTTTAATAATATCCTCTCACTAAAATAAAGCAAATTAGTTACAAGCCATTGATAATAAAGAACACATGAATATTATTTTAAAAATTGTTATTACAGAAGAAAGTTAAAGGATAACAATGTTAGAGAATTCCATCTACCCATGCCTAATCTCCCTTGAAGGCAAAAAATGGAAAATAAAACCTAGTGTAAAGATGTCTCCAAATTCGGGTCCATTTGTTGACTGTTGTCGAGCTTTAGAAAATGTCCTCCAAGTCTGGTCTAGCTGTCGCCTACGTTTATTCTTTTCTGCCCAAAGACCTACGTATGTTGCTCTTCCTTCACCAGAAAAATGCCTCTCCTTTGTTTTTTCTAACAACATGATACTGTTCACCCTTATTTTCTTAATTGGGTTTTTGTTCCACTAAACTATTCACTCTCTTAAACCTACGCATGCTCATCCTAGCCAACGACTGCATTTTACTGTTGCATTACTTCTTCATCTGCTACTGCGTCGTCATTTTGTCTCCATGCTTCCACTCGCTGCACTGCGTTTTGCTTCTATGTGGGCTGCTGGTGTTTTTCTTTGTCATGGGCCTAAGCCTTGTTTCGGATGCTAAGAGTGAGGAACCATTGAGGAAGAGCACCAGGACATATGTCACCAATCGATTGCTAGAACCTTATATTACTTACTAAATATATAGCTGAATATTGTAATGGGGATGGGATCGGAAGTTTGGTAGTTTTCTTCTTTCTCGAGGATTTGTCTCTTCTTTAGACAAATAATTCTGGATTTGTCCTAAATTTGAGCATTACATTGGTGCTCTCATTCTCGATCTCCCTCCCACTATTTTGTGTTGTTCGTGGGTGCTTTGGAGTGTTCTTATGGCTAAAGGTACTCGATTTCGTGAGTTATCTAACGAAATTAAAACATTACAAGAAGCTTTTGCATCCAAATCTTTACAAGATGATACTAGAATGGCAGTAATTGAAGGGGGCAAAATACTTTATCTCATCGATTTGAGACTCTCGAATCAAAGGTGGAAAGCGGATTGGGTGCAGTAATGTCAGCAATCCAGGAGTTGTCCCATGCTGCTTATTCGACTCCGGTAGCTGCTGCTACCGTTGTTCTAGGCCCATCCTCTTCATCGGGTGGTTTGTTTCATCAACCGGGCTCTTTCCAGGTTTGTAATATTAAGCTAGATTTCCCTCGATTTAATGGTTCGGATCTGCTGCATTGGGTGTTTAAGGCTGAGCAATTTTTTTAGTATTACAATGTGGCCGATGATACTCGTTTGTTGATAACTTCAGTACATATGGAGGGTGATGTAATCCCTTGGTTCCAAATGCTGAAAAAGAACAATCAAATCATGTTATGGAAACAATTCACGCAAGCTTTAGAAATAGAATTTGGCCCATCTCAGTTTGAGTGTTCCAGGGCTACCTTGTTTAAATTACAACAGATTGGGTCAGTTGCCGATTATTATATGCAATTTACAGCTCTTGCTAACCGTGTGGATGGGGTCTCCTCCGACGCCCTTTTGGACTGTTTTGTGAACGGTTTGACAGAAGATATTCGTCGGGAGGTCATTGCTCAAAATCCTCCGTCTATTTCTAAGGCGGTTGCTCTGGCTAAACTCTATGAAGAAAAGTATGGCAAGTCTACCAGGAGTAAGGGTCGATCTGTCCCTCCTATAACTAACTCCTTCAAAACCACACTATCTAATCCTCCCACTATTTCCAGACCTCAATTACCACCTCTGCTTCCTACACCACAAATCAAACCAACCATGCATTCAAACTTGCAACCTAAACCACCATATATACGCAGACTATCTCCTGTAGAACAAGAACTAAAATGAGCTAAGGGTTTGTGCTATACCTGCGATGAGAAGTTCACTCCCACTCATAAATGCCCCAATAAGCATGTTTTCCTTTTGCTGGGTGAAAACATTGACGAGTTTGTGACACCGGAGTTGGACTCGGATTCGAGTAGGGTTGGTCAGTAGGAATTACACCTTTCTTTCCAAAAGATTCAAGGCTTTAATGGTCCCTGCACAATTAGATTCAAAGCTTCAGTTCAGGGTGTTGCGGTCCAAGTATCTTTGGATGGGGGTAGTTCGGATAACTTCATACAACCTAAGCTCACAAAAGTTTTGAAATTACCTGTTATACCGTCACCTCAATTCAAAGTGCATTTGGGAGATGGTTCCTTTATTCATGCAGAAGGAAGAGTGGAGAAATTGTCCATAGTGATTGATGGACATTTAATTCACCTGGATGTGTTTTTACTGCCGGTGTGTGCAGCTGATATTGTGTTGGGTGCTTCGTGGCTGGCGACTCTGGGTCCTCACATGGCAGATTATAGCACCTCTACACTTCGAATTTACCATAATAATGAATTGGTTACATTGAAAGGAATTCAAAATACGACGGTGGAACCTATATAATTTAATCAATTGCTCAAATGTACGCATACTGGTTTCTTAAAAGAGTTATATACCTTGCATTGTTTCGATCAGTCCGGGAAGAATGTCCATACAGACGCGGCTGATTCTGTTTTCCTTAAAGAGGTTCACCAGCTTTTGTGCCGTTATGCAGGCGTCTTCAAGGAGCCTTTTGGGTTACCACCACTTCGTCGTCATGCCCATGCCATTGACCTGCAACCACACACAAGTCCAGTTAAGGTCCGACCCTACCGTTATCCTCATCTACATAAAGCTGTTATTGAACAAATGGTTTCGAAAATGTTGAAAGAAGGCCTTATTCGACCTAGCACTAGTCCTTTCTCTGCTCCTATACTTTTGGTTAAAAAGACGAATGGCTCATGGTGTTTCTGTAATGATTATCGAGCCTTAAATGCAATTACTGTCAAGGACTCTTTTCCTATTCCGACGTTGGATGAATTACTCGATGAATTGTGGGGTGCATCTTATTTTTCTAAGTTGGATCTTCGTTCGGGATATCACCAAATCAGAATTAAAGAGGAGGATATTTACAAAACTGCTTTTCGAACTCATCAAGGTATTATGAATGGCTTGTCATGCCATTTGGGCTCTCTAATGCTCCAGCCACGTTTCAAGCTCTTATGAATGAGATATTCCAACCATATTTACGACGGTTTATACTGTTCTTTTTTGACGACATACTGATCTACAGTAAAACCTGGCAAGATCATCTTACACATTTACATTTCGTGCTACAAATTTTGGCAGACAATCAATTATATGCTAAACGTGAGAAATTTGTCTTTGCAACACGGAAAGTAGATTACCTGGGTCACGTGGTCTCCTATGATGGTGTTTCCATAAATCTGGAAAAAGTGCAAGCTGTTGTAGCATGGTCTCCGCCCACATCTGTGCGCCAGTTACTGGCATTTTTGGGTTTCGTAGGCTATTATCGCCGATTTATCAAGGGTTTTGCATCGCTGACAGCTCCACTTTCGGCTTTACTGCAAATAGATGCATTTAAGTGGGGTGAGGAGGAAACCTCAGTTTTTCATCAAATTAAAACCACCATTATCAATGCTTCGGTATTGACCTTACCTAACTTTTTGAAGCCTTTTACATTGGAAACCGATGCATCGAATGTGGGAATTGGTGCTGTCCTAAGCTAACGAAACCATCCCATTGCTTTCTTCTCCAAGAAGCTATGTCCACGGATGCAATCTCAGTCAACATATGTCCGTGAGCTATATGCCATTACAGAGGCAGTGTCCAAGTTTCGCCACTACTTGTTGGGACACAAGTTTGTAATAAAAACGGATCAGCGAAGCTTGAAAGAATTAACTCAACAAACCATTCAAACGCCCGAACAGCAGCGATGGTTACCTAAGTTATTGGGGTATGATTTTACCATCGAGTATAAACCCGGTAAGAACAACCTTGCCGCTGATGGGTTATCGCGTTCTTTCTTCTTGGCTGTATCGGAACCGCAACCATCCTTTTTGGTAGAGTTAAGGGCGGCTCAACAGGCAGATAAGGAGATTGTTTCTATATTGCAGAATTCTTCATCAGCTGCATAACACACACCATTTTACAAGATCAGAGACAATTTGTTATTCTATAAAGACCGTATTGTGGTCCCAAAAGGAGATTGCATTGACAAGGCGCTACACGAGTTTCATTGCTCACCGTTGGGGGGTCATGCTAGGGTGAAGCGGACCATAGCTCACATTACTGCTCAATTTTATTGGCCTTTTTTGCGTTCAGACGTTCGGCACTTTATTGTGGAATGTCATACATGTCAACGCGCCAAAACGGCTACCACTCCAGCTGCTGGGTTATTACAGCCGCTGCCCATTCTACAGCAAATTTGGGAGGACATTTCCATGGACTTCTTCACTGGCCTGCCCAAATCCAATGGTTATACGGTTATTATTGTGGTCGTTGATAGACTCTCAAAGTATGCTCACTTTGGAGCTCTCAAGGCAAATTTTTCAAGCTCAATAGTAGCCAAATATTTCACAGACAATATCGTAAAACTATATGGACTGCCTAAGTCTATCGTGACAGACAGGGATAAGGTATTCACTAGCAACTTTTGGCGTCAACTCTTTAAATTGCAGGGGTCTATATTGGCCATGTCTACTGCTTATCACCCATGTCTACTGCTTACTCGCAGTCAGATGGGCAAACAGAGGCAGTTAATAAATGTGTGGAGATGTACCTACGTTGTTTTGTGTCAGATACTCAAAAGAATTGGGTGAGACTGCTACCTTGGGCGGAGTATTGGTACAACACGTCATGGCATTCCAGCGCCAGATTCACTCCTTTTAAGCTTGTCTATGGTCGGGATCCTCCCACACTGTGCCGGTATGTCCCTAACAGTCGTGATCCATCGGATGTCCGTGCATTATTACTTGAACATGACCTGTTATTGCAAAAATTAAAATCAAACTTAGTTCGTGCCCAGAACAGGATGAAAAATCAGGCAGATAAGGGAGGAACTGACCATGAATTTCGCTTGGCAGACTTAGTATGGGTTAAATTGCAGCCTTATCGACAACATTTTGTAGAGCTACGCCAACACCAGAAGTTAAATATGCGATATTTTGGCCCTTTTCCAGTAGTAGATCGAGTGGGTCAGGTTGCTTACCGTCTTTTGCTTCCTGCTACTGCAAAAATCCACCCTACTTTCCATGTATCGCAACTGAAGTTGTGCCACGACGACTACATCTCTCAAACTTTGCCTCCTTCGTTGTTTGTTGACACATATGAAGACATCGTTGAAGAGACATCCGAAGCAGTGGAGGTTTCCTAGACATTAGATATCGACGGTGAGGAGATGGTGAACCCAAATCTGTTGGAGTCTTGTAGGGGCGGCGTGGCTAGGGATTTATCTGCGCCTATCCCTTTAGCTTTGGACAACACACTGACTTCCACTAGTTTAACTGAGATTGGACTTCAAAGTAAAGTGGAGTTGGGTAAGGATTTGGTGCAACAACACTTACGTGAGCCTAGTGGGATAGAGGTTTCTGGAGCTTCCACATCAACCAAGAACAAATTCATCCTTGTGGACAAGGCTTTTAATGGTGGGGGACTTGTCATGAGCCCAAGCCTTGTTTCGGATGCTAAGAGTGAGGAACCATTGAGGAAGAGCACCAGGACACATGTCGCCAACCGATTGCTAGAACCTTATATTACTTACTAAATATATAGATGAATATTGTAATGGGGATGGGATTGAAAGTTTGGTAGTTTTCTTCTTTCCCGAGGATTTGTCTCTTCTTTAGACAAATAATTCTGGATTTGTCCTAAATTTGAGCATTACATTCTTCTGTTGTTGTCATTTTGTTTCTGCTGCTATTTTGACCTTCCTCTTTCCTCCTTTGTGCTGCCATTTTACTTCTTATTTCTACTAGCTTTTGACTTGTTTGCTAGCTTGTTTGGTGGGCTGCTACTTATGTGTTTTATTCACTCCTCTCTGGCTGTTACAATTGTCTTCTATTGGGTGTTTCTTCTTTGTCCAGTTGCTGCGTGATGATCCCATCTACACTGGTTACATCTTCTACTACTACGTTGTTTCTCATATGTTGCATAAACTATGTTTCATCTTGATTGTGTTGTGCTTTGGTCTATGCTCATCTGCTAGCATTTTTCCTTTTAATTCATCCTGTATGTCTTAGCCAATTTTCTCCAATACAGCTCTACATCTCCCAACCTCCAAGAATAACGTAGTAACAACATAATCAGCAAAATATTCATTCATTGTGAACAAAACAAAAGAAGCCTAAACAAATATGTTTACAACTTTTTTGAAAAATGTAGTCAATATACATCATCTTACCGAACCAAAATCACAATCAAACCATAAACATTTCATAAGATTCAACTCTAGAACAATCATCACAATTCCCAATGATCTTTCCAAACTCAAAATGCACCAGACTTGACCTCACATAAAAATTCACTCAATGCTCTCAAAAAAGTGTTTATAGGACATTTCACTCACATTCACCATAATATAATGACATTACCATATTCTTTCAAATATATCACATTGCAACCACTTGGGAATTCCGTACAAAAATTAAAAAGTCTTTTATTTGGTTGTAACGGGGCTGAGGACAAGGGTACGATGAAAAGGTTATTTAGGTTATAGTTATCAAAAGTAATTTAGACTTTGTTACTCAACTTCCACCTACATCCCAATAATGGCAACAATGATGTTCTAATATCAAAATTTAGAAATATCAAGGATCATCCTTACAAAAGATAATAAATAAGAACATTTATGATCCAAAATATAGGTAACTCATGATTGCTTAAAGGATATTCAAGGGCTTGCAATTCATGGTTAAACTTGTTTTTTTCCTTTATTTCTTTTTTAAAAAACTTTTACACTTTTTTCTTTTTCTTTTCTTTTCTTCTTTGTCTTTTTTCTTTTTCTTTTTTGAGCATTTCACAACTTTATTTTTCTACATTCGGAGAGCATCAAAACACTCAATATAACCATACATGTTGCCATTACATGTCAACCTCAGTCCACAAACCAATAAGTTAAAGCAACTAGTTTTCCATTCCTTTAATAATGGGTTGAAAACGAAGTCAAAACATAAGGATTGAGCTAAAATTTGTGATTTTATGTAAGAAAGAGATTAAGGCTTCAACTTGACTAAATAGGGGATTTAACATATGGGGTAGGTTTTAGAAAGCCAAAATAGTTTAATGCTAGATGTCTTTTATCAATTTATAATGCACCAAATTCACTATTGGTCTCAACATGCATAACAGAGCAAGTTCTAGAATTATCAAACTATGTGTGACAACACTCAACAAGAAAACAATTTGACCACAAAGAATGTAATTGCTCTTTAAAGGCTCAATTCTCACTTATTTAAGTAGGCTTTTGTCAAATGTTGTACACTTTTAATTCAAATTAACCATTGCGGAGATAGTCATTCTATCATCAAACTACTATTCATGCTTGCAATCCATCATGCTTTTCCAGTTAAACAAAATAATGCGCATTAACTTACAAAAAAAACAATTTTTTAAATCAAGAAATCCCTCCCCCACACCTCAAAACTACATTGTCCTCAATGTAGAAAAACACATAGCACAAAAGCACAAAAAGGAAAGAAAATTTAGAAAGAACATAACACAAATCATAATGAACACCATAAATTAACGAAAGAGGGGATATAATAGAAAACAAAAGATAAATAAAGAAAAGAAACTTCCCTAGACAAGCTATGGTGGAGGAGTTGAATGTGGTGTGCTTGTTATTTGCGTTGCGGATGTAGGCTGATTTTATTTTTCCTGCAAAGAAATAGGCAAAGGAGAAAATAATTAAATGAGAAAAACAAAAATCATTGGGTTGCCTCCCAATTAGCGCCTTTCTTTATTGTCTTTGGCTAGAGACAACTTTTGTCCTTCAAATTGATTCATAAATGGGTTGAACGAAATGAATCCCCTCTACAAAAGAGACATCAAAATTGTCAATGAAACGTTTAAGTAGTCAATGACCACTTACCTTAAATAATTTGCTAGTCTCTAAACTTTCAATCTTAATAACATCATGAGGAGAAATATTTCTGACAAGATATGGTTCAGTCCACTTAGACCTCAACTTACCAACTATGAGCTTCAATCGTGAATTATAAAATACTTTTTGGCCCACTAGAAATTGTTTTCGACGTAAGAATTTGTCATTTAGGTATTTGGTCCTTTATTTGTACATCCAAGCATTGTCATAAGCTTCCAACAATATTTCTTCCAACTCTTAGAGTTGTAACTTTCATTCCTCTCCCGCTGCTTGAGCCTCGAAGTTGCGTTGTTTAACTGCTCAAAAAGCACGATGTTCAATTTCACCAGGTAAATGACACATCTTAGCATAAACCAACTGATATGGTGACATTCCGAGGGGTGTTTTGTAAGCAGTTCGATAGGCCCATAATGCATCGTCTAAAGGCAAGCTTTAATCTTTACAGTTGGGATTAACGGTTTTCTCTAAGATACTCTTTATTTCCCGGTTGGAGGCTTCAGCTTGCCCATTTGTATGTGGGTGATAGGTGATGGACTCCATACTTGCGCATCAAAACTTCCACCGTGTGATTACAAAAATGTGTACCTTGATCACTGATGATTACTCTAGGAACCTCAAATATATTAAAGGTGTGAGATTTAAGAAATCCTACAACAACTTTAAAAACATTATTGCCAGTTGCTTTGGCTTCAACCCACTTTGAGACATAATCAACAACAAGCAAAATATACAAAAAAAAAACAAAAAGAGCTACATAAAGTCCCCATAAAATCCATGCCCCACACATCAAATACTTCACATACTAAAATAGGAGTTTGAGGCATTTCATCCCTTATAGAAATATTTCTAACTCTTTTGACATTTTTCATAACCCTTGCAAAATAAGTATGCATCCTTAAAGAGAGTCTTCCAATAGAACCCACTATCTAGAAATTTCGTAGTTGTTTTTTGGACTAAAATGTCCACCACATGCATACTCATGACAAAGAGTAAGAATGGAATAAATTTTATCATCAGGCACACACCTACGAATAATCTAATCTAAACCTATTTTCTATACGTATGGTTCATCCCATATATAATACTTAGATTCACTTTTGATCTTTTTTTTTTTAATTATTCAAATCATTTGGAAGCACACTAGTGACTAGGAAATTCACTATATCAGGAAACTATGGTTCTTTACCTTGTTTACCTTGAACAAACCACAATTACTCATTTAGGAAGGACTCTGTAATTGGTAAGGGATCTGCTTCGTGCACTAGTCTGCTTAGATGATCAGCCACAAAGTTGTCAACTCCCTTACGATCTTTGATCTCCCAGTCAAATTCTTGTAGCAGAAGGATCCATCGTATCAGCCTAGGCTTCAACTCTTTCTTTTCCATGAGATATTTGAGAGTTGCATGATCAGAATAAACCGCAATTTTAGATCCTAATAAATAAGACCTAAATTTCTCGAAAGCAAATATAATAGCTAAAAGTTCCTTTTCGGTAATGTTATAGTTGCATTGTGTAGGATTCAATGTTCTTGATGCATAGTCAATGACGGTGCCAGGAATTTAAAATAGGAGGGCCCAAATAAAATATAAATTTTACAAAAAATTTTATATCAAAATTAAATAAAAATAAAGCTTTATTAAGAATATAAAATAGTTAAAATTACAATGAATCTCGCCTACTTTTCATAACAAGATCGTCGTCAATATTTGCAAATACATCTCTTTCAATGTAACACATTAAACAATCATTCAATAGGTCATCTCCCATTTTATTACAAAGTGAACTCTTGATAATTTTCATTGCGAAGAAAGCTCTTTTCACTGTGGCTGTAGCAACTGGTAAAAGTAATGACAATTTGACTAACAAATA
This sequence comes from Erythroxylum novogranatense, assembly GCA_029891385.1. Lineage (NCBI taxonomy): Eukaryota > Viridiplantae > Streptophyta > Magnoliopsida > Malpighiales > Erythroxylaceae > Erythroxylum > Erythroxylum novogranatense. The sequence goes on along the minus strand of CM057233.1, from coordinate 46,431,379 downwards.
AACCAAAGGGAATACATGATGCTTTCTTGTAGCCATCATTCTCTTAACAAGGTCTCTTATCCATACGTACATCAATGATAAAATTCCCAAGTTGATATTCAACTTCAATTAAAACAATAGGAGGAAACTCTGATTGATAGAATTTGGCAAGTTCAATCAGTTTGTCCATGTCAAATATAGAAAATGAGTCTTTAGGATCAAGACATGCCATACATAAAAGCAAACTTGTATTGACTTCATTAAATCGATTGTTAAGCTCTTGAAGTTGCATGTCAATCACAGAATAGAAAAGCTCAACACGATAGTGATGAAGATTCGTCATGTCTTCGCTTCTACGCCTTGATCTCTCTCTAACTATAAACATATCTTACATATCTATCACACTTACATTATTTTCATCACAAAAGTCAACGACTTGTTCAATAAAGACTCCCAACCATCATCTCTAACTTGTTGCAAATGACATTTTGAGACTTTAATTAAATGCATTGCATTCACTATATTTTGATCTTTTTTTGTAAAACTTGAGATAATCCATTTGTGATTCCTAAGATCTTTATCATAAGATGTAACACAAAGAGAAATTCAAAACGAAGCACAATATCAATTAAATCAATAGCTTCAGCCTTTTGTGAATCATCATTCTCATTTTCTCCAACAAACTCAAGTACCTCAATGACAGAAGAAAATAAATGTAGCAAATTAATGAGAATACCAAAATGAGAACCCCAACGAGTATCTCCGGGTCTTTTCAGTGTCATTTCTTGATTCAATCATTGCCCAGTTTCTATCACCTCTTGTGAAATTCCTGCCATCACTTTCTCCATTTGTTTTTCTCAAAGCATATCCTTACGCTTACAAGATCCTCCAATAACATTTGTTGGGACCGATTTCCGGAACCCAACCTTTGAATACCATAATACTGACCCTGGCTCCTTGTAATCTCTTTAACTAACATCGAGTTCTTGCTCTGATACCACAACTGTTGGACCCCGCTTGGTTCTGAAATCTAACTCTTGCGAAATCATGAAACTTGAGCTTGCTTTGATACCACACATGTTGGACCTCACTTGCGGAGCCCAACTTCGGATGTCTTATACCTTGACCATCATTGGTTCATCTTTATTCTCATAAAATCCCAAAAATTTACTCACAAATTGTTCCATGGCGTGCCCACACAAATCAGTCACCATGCTTGAACTCAAATTTTTCCTGCTTGTGAGAAGAATTTGGAAATTTTCAAACTAGAATTTCAATTTGGATTCTGAAAATAAATCATAGATCTAAGCCTCTATTTTGTTTTGAAGCAAAAATCAACTTAATCGGAGCTATATAACTCAAGATATGCTTAAAATTCCAAAGCGTGCTTATACCTTAATCATGCTCTTTAAACTGACCTCTCATTTTCTTACAATCAAACTTTTTCATCTCAAAACCAAAAGCTACCAAATTTTATGGAGAGATAAATTCATGTCTTCGAAATCTATCGCCTTAGGAATAACTTCATTCGGAGGTCGGATGAGCGAGTTATGCCCAAAAGAGCAAACTATGTTTACACCCGAAATCAATTTAAACCTCTCTAGGCGCGATTGTCATAACTTTCACCAACAATGTCAGATTAGTTTCGTTTGTGGACCATTCGAAAGTAGACTTCTATATCTAAAACTTTCATGAATACTACAAAGTCACATTCTGCCTCTAAAATGGTCAAAAATCGTGATTTCCGCAAGCTGACCCTTGAGTGTCCATTTAACGGACATGCATGTCCGTTTAATGGACACTGTCGGGCCAAAAAGCACTTTCTCACCCAAGAAAGTCCGTTAAACCGACATCAAGTCCGTTAAATGGACATTGGCGATGCTTGGAGTCCATTTTGACCCGTAAAAGTCCGTTAAACGGACATGGGGGTTTCCAAAACCCCTCCAAAGCTTCTCCAAAGCTTCCTACCTCCAATCTAATATCATATACACTTATAATCTTCACAAATTTACTTATTCCAATGTCAAAACACTTCATAACAACTCAAACAACATATTTATCTCATCAAACTCTCAATTCTTAATTCATTTGATTCATCAAAACCACAATTCCTATCAATAACCATAGCTGTCATACACACAAAATCCTAAGTAGCATCCCAACTGGTAACCATCATATCTCTTCACTCCGATATCCAAAAATTACAAGCCTTATAGCGTCGAAAAGATAAGAAGATCACCTACAACTTCAAAGAAGAACATTTTTACTAATTCTACCCATATTTTTTTCCAGAATCCCTCTTGAGACCCATGGAAAAGCAAGCCCTAGCTCCCTCTTTCTTCTTCTCCTCCGCTTCTCCATGACAACTCTCTCTCATTTCTCTCTTTTATTTGGTCTTTCCCTCTCATTTTCGTGCATCACTCTTCCTTATATACTAACACACATGCCATGTCATTTAATGAATGGTAAAAGACCCTTATGCCCCTCTATGTTAGCCTTCTAACTTAAAAACCTTTAGTAACCTTCCAATTTTACCCTCATGCATAAGTTACCAAATTAATTCAATTTAATCCATGTCATATGGTCTAACTCCCATTAACATGCTAATTATGTTGGACCCCAAATTTTTGTTTTCTTGAAGTTATTAAGTATGAAATTATTTGAATTTTGATTTATGGTATAGTTTGATTTTGTTGAGAATATTCATGGAAAATTTGGATTTAATTGAGTTTAGCATGGAATAATATGTGTTTATGGAATAAGTGTTAGGAAGAGTAAAAATATGGTTATGAAAGGGGAAATATGGTTAAGGGCATATTGGTCAAGTATTTGAGTTAGGATGATTTTAGCCTAAGTAAGGAGGGGCATTTGAGTCTTTGGCTTATCGTGTAGGTTTAAGAAATTAGAGTAAGGAAATAGAGTAAGGAAAAGAAGAGTAACCAAGAGAAGAGAGTGTCGGAAAGTGAGAGGAAAGAAGAAGAAGAAAAGAGGAAAGCTTCGATCATTGGTTTTCGAAGGTTTTTAAGCATTTCACAGGTAAGAATCACTCTTTTATACTTGTTTGTGTTGGATTGAATATTTGATTTGCTAGAAATAGTTTGGATTGAGGATGAATCGGTGAAGTTAGGGTTTGAGATGAACTTTGGAAGATTTGTGAATTTAGTTGTGTTTTGTGGTTGTTGTTGTGTTAGACAAGTGTAGAAAGGGAGTATGATGCATGATATATAGTTTAAGAGTATTGAATGAACAAAAGAATAGGTTTGATTCTGCAATCTGGAAAATCTGGTTCGGATGAGTTTCATGACCCACACGCCATGCATGTTCATGAGTTCACGCACGCCATGGGTCTGAAGGAAGGCTGCTGCACGCGGTGTGCAAATTAGTTAGTGAGATGCGGCATGGTGAGACGCTTGGCGTGCTAACGGGTTGAGACGCGACGCTTCGCGAAGAGGCGTAGGTCTCGCGCATGGCGAGACGGCCTTCTTGTGGCGAAGTTTCCAATTTTTGACAGAATTGGTTTTAAACTTATATCTTTTTCTACAGAGGTCCTTTTGGGGTGATTTTAGAGGCATTGTGAACTAGAGAGATATGTCTACAAGTTATGTGAAGTGATGAAGTGATGAATCAATTCTTAAGAATATGAAATTTGAGACGGAAGTTAGGAATGATATTATGGTTTCTTCATGAGTTCTGAATGAGAATTTGATTCTTTCTTTTAGGAGAGCAAGAGAGGCAAGAGGATCAAGAGGCACAAGAGGATATTCAATCCTAGGCAAGAACAAGCAGGATATCAGGTGGGTTCATGTTTATAATACAGTATATAGGTACTCATTGTTTAGTTCAAATCAAGCAAAATCTTATGCATTTACATTACAGCATTCCACGATCGCATTGCATGCTACCATGAATGATCATATTTTGCATTGTGTTATGCATTCATGACTATTATCAAGAGTTTTACAAAGGAATGTTTTTCTTTCACGAATACAAGTGCATGAATTCAAGCTTTACGAAATATTTATATATGACAAGCAAGATCACAAGCAAGTGCCGGATTGGCAAACCAGTTTACAAGAATACGATTTATGCATGCTTATGTGGGTTTGTGGTGTCCTCACGATAGTCAAGTGCACATTGACTCGTAAAGGCTTCTCCACTTTGCCTGATCGTGGGGCATGTGGTTTCTTAGATAGATTCCTCATGAAACTACGCTACACATCAACATTTCGATGGCTATGTGTAGTACGTCACGAACCCGGGACACCCAAACCATCATGTTATGTGTTATGAAATGTTATGTGACATGCATCATGATTTATCCAGAAATCAAGCACTTTACAAGAAATGACTCATACATGTTCAGTATTATGATTTCAACAAGTATTATGGCAATGAGATAATTTGAATATTATTTTTGCTTATTACTATATTATAAATATGTTCCCACGAGCGTTATAGCTCACCCCCTCTAATCTCCCCCATACAGGTGACGAGCCAGAGATTGAGTGAGTGAGTCACGAGTACGGCAGCACTCCAGTTATATTTTGTCATGTTTATTTTTCATGACTTTAATTTCATTTCAAGTATCATTGGTTCAAGAGTGTTTTATATTTTGGCTCTTGAACTCAGAGTTGTAATTTGTTTTGAGATATCATCAATTGAAACATGAATTACGGATTTGGTTGTTTACAAGCATGAAAGCACGTTTTGAGTATGATCATGATGGGTCCATTGAACTTCCGATGGTCTCTTATCTAAACTGTTTAATTTACATGTTCCGCTTTATATACTTCAATTATGCATGAAAGTGGGTTTCAAGTGTACTTTCCAATAGGCCCATTACACTTCCGCCGGTCTTTTTCCCTTGCTCACGTCTTCCCCGCCACGCTCTCACGTCAGACGTTGGGCTCCGGCAGCGAGGTCCAACAAATTACTTACATTAACATGCTAATTAATTCCACAAAAATAGGATAATTAATCTATCAATACCTCAAAATTCAACTAAATCCTTGCCTAACTCTTTCCAAAAATTAAGGCATTTTCAAATCATGAAATTGAAGGATTTTGATAAAACTTCCTTCTAGACAAATGTTCCTCATTGTCTTAATTTTGTAATGACACCAAAATCATTCAATTTGGTTCCATAGTCTAAGAGTTATACTCCAAACATTTCTGTCGGTTCTTATACTAAAACATTATCCTGTGCATGACTTCCATCTGAAAATTGACTTTCTTAGAGATTGAATCAGAACTTGATTTCATCATACAATTTATAGCCCTATATCCCTAGTTTGCTCCAAATCAAGAATCATCTCATTTGGATAACTAGACATCAAGTTATGGCCAAAACACCATAGCATGCTCAAAGAACATTTTTCAACTGCACTCTCCAACTTTTAACTTCCAATATTTCACATATATCTCATCTTGTATCTAAACCATCTTTTGTATTCCTTTTAAATTTCAAGGGTTCTCCTTTGCTTTACACATAACTAATTGCCAATAATTTCTCATTTAAAATTCCTAGCTTACAGAAAGGTTCAGGGTCCAACAATTCTCCCCCTCTTAAAAAATTCCATCATCGAAATTCTTACCTGAGCGATCAAACAAATAACTGATTCACACGAATAATTTCTTCCAAATGACCATAGTCAATAGACTCACTTTTTTCAGTCACTTATTTCTTCATTCACTTTCTTAACTAATTCCTAAATATATATATCTCAGATTACTCACCATTTTTTTAACTTCTTACATCGATAACACCAATATCAAATCATGTCTATATTTCTTAGCATACTCTCATATAACACATTATGGACCTGTGACATCTTTGATAGCAGTATTAACTCATAAATCAATGGTCCAATTCTTAGCAACTTTTTATGGATCATATATCTCTATCATTCATCTCATCTTTCAAATATCCTTCACATTACATCTTACACATATGCATATTCGCCATTGATTCAAACTTATAGATGTAAAATCATCACACAATTCACATATCAAACATGTAGCAATTTCTCAATTCATTTTAGGCACAATTTATGCAACAATTATGATGCAATTGAAATCATTAAATTTTCTTGATTTAAAGAAAGAAAAAATGGCTTATTCAATCTATTATAAACATGTACCCACTTAGGTTCCGATTTCATCTTCTTAAAACCATAAGAATTTTTGTTTTCAATACATTCCGCTTGTTCACTTTAAGCTCAACCTTTCCACTTATATCCTTGTCTTCCTCAAACAAGCCATGATTATACATTTACATATATATCATATTCGGGGATATATCACCATAATGTTATACACTGCATCCCCTACTACAAATACATTGAATCATTATCTGTCATATTACCCTTATGCTATTTCGCATTTCCATGTATCCACAACTTTCATTTACTCATATCATGAAAAAGTATCATTTTTCTCACTAACTCTATTAGCTCGAACTCTTAACAATTTCTCACACGTCCGACTTATACACACGCGCCGATGTAAGATCCTAACCTGGCGCTCTGACACTTATCCGAAGATTGCCCATGTAAGATCCTATTACTGGGCTCTGATACCACAACTGTTGGGACCGATTTTTGGAACCCAACCCTTGAATACCATAATACTGACCCTGGCTCCTTGTAATCTCTTTAACCAACATCGAGTTCTTGCTTTGATACCACAACTGTTGGACCCCGCTTGGTTCCGGAATCCAACTCTTGCGAAATCATGAAACTTGAGCTTGCTTTGATACCACACATGTTGGACCTCACTTACGAAGCCCAACTTTTGATGTCTTATACCTTGACCATCATTGGTTCATCTTCATTCTCATAAAATCCCAAAAATTTACTCACAAATTGTTCCATGGCGTGCCAACACAAATCAGTCACCATGCTTGAACTCAAATTTTTCCTGCTTGTGAGCAGAATTTGGAAAATTTCAAACTAGAATTTAAATTTGGCTTCTTAAAATAAATCATATCTCTAAGCCTCTATTTTGTTTTGAAGCAAAAATCACCTCAATCGGAACTATATAACTCAAGATATGCTTAAAATTCCAAAGCGTGCTTATACCTTAATCATGCTCTTTAAACTGACCTCTCAATTTCTTACAATCAAACTTTTTCATCTCAAAACCAAAAGCTACCAAATTTCATGGAGAGATAAATGCATGTCGTATAAATCTATCGCCTCAAGAATCACTTCATTCAGAGGTTGGATGAGCGATTTATGCCCAAAAGAGCAAACTATGTTTACACCCGAAATCAATTTAAACCTCTCTAGGCTCAATTGTCATAACTTTCACCAAAAATGTCAGATTAGTTTTGTTCATAAACCATTTGAAATTAGACTTCTATATCTACAACTTTCATGAAGACCACAAAGTCATATTCTACTTCTAAAATGGTCAAAAATTGCAATTTTCGCAAGCTGACCCGTGAGTGTCCTTTTAAAGGATATGCATGTCCGTTTAACGGACACTTTCGGGCCAAAAAGCACTTTCTCACCCAAGAAAGTCCGTTAAACTGACATGGGCGATGCTTGGGGTCCTTTTTGACCCTAAAAGTCCGTTAAACGGACATGGGGGTTTCCAAAACCCCTCCAAACCTTCTCCAAAGCTTTCTACCTCCAATCTAACATCATATATACTTATAATCTTCACAAATTTACTTATTCCAATGTCAAAACACTTCATAACAACTCAAACAACATATTTATCTCATCAAACTCTCAATTCTTAATTCATTTGGTTCATCAAAACCACAATTCCTATCAATAACCATAGTTGTCATACACACAAAATCCTAAGTAGCATCCCAACTGGTAACCATCATATCTCTTCATTCCGATATCCAAAAATTACAAGCCTTATAACGTCGAAAAGATAAGAAGATCATCTACAACTTCAAAGAAGACCATTTTTACTAATTCTACCCAGATTTTTTTCCAGAATTTCCCTTGAATCCTAAACACAATTCTTACCCTCATGAAAAACTGGAACTTTGCCCCAATTTCACTTCCTTAGCTAATACACCATCATTCTTATCCATTCAAATACTAATCCTTCTTTTCCATAACATTTCAATTATAAGTAATGGCAACTCATATTCAAAGTCCATCAATTCAGTTGGATTACTTCTTTAAGCATACTTAATTTCAACTACCAATAGAAGTTAATCAAATCATCACTTCACTTTATTCAAAACATCTCATGATTATCATCATAACATTCCTATCTTTCTTGTCCATATTGCCTCACATATAACTCACATGGATCGCTACTTCAAATGTACTTAATTCCCATTTAACCTCATCCTTAATTAATCCATATTTTAACTCCACTTTGATCCATACCCAATTTCGCATTCAACAGTAATAATCATCCAACACAATTTCACATTTCATTATCATCATACACAATTCCATAATTCATATCCATACACAATTCCATATTTCATTCACATCATATATAAGAGTTTACAAGCTCCAATGGCATTTCCAACCCATGTTACAATATTTCACAAAATCACAAATTACATCATTCAATTGCTCAAAATATAATTACAGCTTTGTATTTACATCAATTATTCCAAAACAATACAAAACATACAAAGTCCAAAATAATGCCTTGGTTCTCTCTCTGTTTCTTGGTCAACACCTGAATTGGGGAAAGAGAGTGGGGGTGAGCTTAAAAGCCCGTGGGTAACATGCTTATAACAAAATAACAAGCAAAACCTTTCAAAAGTTCTTAATCATGAAAAAATTCTTGTTGCAATCCATAAAACATTTGTTTCTCAAAATTCTCATCATGTATTCAAATTCATAAATCACAAAGCATGAATGCATCAACTTATTCACAAATCATGAACACATAAGTACATAAATGGTTTAGGTAGATCCATAAACATGATGAACTACACAATTCCATATAATGGTCTTGTGTAGTCGTAAACTTGGGGAGTCCTTGAAGGAGCTCCGTGTCACTAGCGGACAGGCGGGATAAGCCTATTATTGGGTCAACGTGCATGTGATGGTTCTTGGATGGACTACCAAAACCCACATAACATGTAATTCAAAGCTTGTTGCCAAAAATGGCACTTTTCGAAAAAAAAAAACTTGATTTTTCTTGATATTTTGCCATAATGGCATATTTCAAAAACATATTTATTCATGATCATGCAATATCTCACATTTCATCAACCAAATTCACATATCAATCACATAACAATTTCACAAATCGTTCACAAGCAATAATGCAACAAAATGAAGCAATTTGAAATCATTTTCTTCTCTGGCTTTAAAAGGAAACATTTATGGCTCATTAATTCTATTATAAACATGATACCCACCTTAAATCCTTGCTTATAAACTTGTTCAACATGTCTCCCCTCTTGCTCCTCTTGAATTCCTCTCTTAATCTCCTTTAACAATAGCCACAAAATTTCCAAATCAAAAGACATCCAAATTGATCAACCCAAAAAAACATATCATGAAATTGGTCTTAGAAAACATAAACTCATACCATTCTTAGGCTATCTAAACCAAAACCCTCAAAAAAATCCAACAACTCAAAAACACTCTTACCTTAAATCTTCACCAAATCATGAATTTCTTGGCTTGAAATGAAGCTCTCATCTTCTTCCATCTTTTCCTTCATGAATAACCATCAAAATCCCTCTTAAGATCCATGGAAAAGCAAGCCCTAACTTCCTCTTTCTTCTTCTCCTCCTCTTCTCCACGACAACTCTCTCTCATTTCTCTCTTTTATTTGGTCTTTCCCTCTCATTTTCATGCATCACTCTTCCTTATATACTAACCCACATGCCATGTCATTTAATGAATGGTAACCCTTATGCCCCTCCATGTTAGCCTTCTAACTTAAAAACCTTTAGTAACCTTCCGATTTTACCCTCATGCATAAGTTACCAACTTAATTCAATTTAATCCATGTCATATGGTCTAACTCCCATTAACATGCTAATTACTCACATTAACATGCTAATTAATTCCACAAAAATAGGATAATTAATCTATCAATACCTCAAAATTCATCTAAATCCTTGCCTAACTCTTTCCAAAAATCAAGGCATTTTCTAATCATGAAATTGAAGGATTTTGATAAAAATTCCTTCTAGACAAATGTTCCTTGTCTTAATTTTGTAATGACACCAAAATCATTCAATGTGCTTCCATAGTCTAAGAGTTATACTCCAAACATTTCTGTCGGTTCTTATACTAAAACATTATCATGCGCATGACTTCCATATAAAAATTGACTTTCTTAGAGATTGAATCAGAACTTGATTTCATCATACAATTTATATCCCTATATCCCTTGTTTACTCCAAATCAATAATCATCTCATTTGGATAACTAGACATCAAGTTATGGCCAAAACACCATAGCATGCTCAAAGAACATTTTTCAACTGCACTCTCCAACTTTTAACTTCCAATATTTCACATATATGTCATCTTGTATTTGTTAGAGTAGTGCCCTAAAGGCAATCCCCTTTAGCGCTTTTTGTTCATAGTCATGTACAGACTTTATGAATAGATAAAGAAAGGCATGTTTCATTTATTTGATGTTCATTTTATTATGAATTGATATTGATCTTTAATCAAATTAATGAAGTCCATGATATATGACATAGCATGAAGGAAATTATGATGTGATCATACTCCTGAGATTCCTATCATGTGTAATTATGTCAGTTTCTAAATTCTCCCTAGTCATAGGATTAATGAGACTGGACATCATTAATCCGGATAGACTAGCATATGTCATACTCCTTGATTGGATCAAGCAGTGGATCTCAGAAACTGTAAATATGAGATATTTAAAGTTGACATATGGATGCTTACTAGTAGTAGTAAGTTCATTGGATGACCTGCCATGAGATCATCACATGGATTTAATGTCAGTGATAATCTCATCATAGCAATGGTGCAAGTATCCTTAGACTTGAGGTACTCGAGGATATCTTGATATCCGATCCTGTATTTTGACTCCATTCCTTGTGGCCTTCCGGAGGTTACTCATAGGGTGGTGCTTGGAGTGCGTTTGAGGTATTTGAAGGTAATTGAGTAGCCAATAAAGGATTCATCACTCGTGAAAAAAATGTAAGAGATACTCGCCTCTTTCGGGATCATTACTTTAAGTCTCGGCGGCGAGCATGACTATGTCATGAAGAGTGTCTTCATGGACATATAAAGTAATGAGTCCTCGACAGAACCGATTTCACTCAATGGACTTAGTCTAGTAAGAGTTGACATATTACCCGCACTCATAACCAAGTGGGGTATAGGATGATGAAAGGACTAATTGCACAAGAATTGTTCATGGAAGGGTTCGTGATCGGTTCGTGATGAATTCATCAAACCGATTACTTTCCGGTCAATTGGGGTCATGATGTGTTGCTAGATACCGCCATGACTTGCTCAGATTAATTGTTAATCTAAGTAGCCAACATAACCGGAACCTAAAGGGTCACACGATAAGAGTGATTCGAGAATCGTAAAATAGTAATTGGACGAGTTCTAATTATGGAGAGCATTAGATTAAATGGATCCCAATGGATTGGGATATGTCCCGATGAGATCGCGACATCAATATTGCTAAGAAAGGTTTAGGAGTCGTTTCAAAGATCGGGCCGATAGAGGCGTAGGACCCACCCAGCTTGATCGACCTCTTAGTAATTATATATATGTTAATTAATTAAGTAAATAATTAATTAATATATATATATATATGTTGAATTCGGTGGAGACATGAAATGAGAGGAGAAATGAGTTTTGAAAAGTCAAAACTCATCATTATTTATCTTTTAAGGCATTTTATGCCTTCTACGTGGATGTCTCACAACCAAGCTTCATGTATGTGTTTTAAAGTGTTAAAATACATTGAAGAGGCATTGGATGTAAGGGATGGTCGTAGGTTTTGAAGAGAAGGAAAGGTTTTGCAAAACTTAGAGATTTGATCTCTCATCCATCTTCTTCAAGCTCTCATTGTTCTCTCTTCTCCAAGGCTCCACCAAGCTCATTTCACTTGCTCTCCAGGACAGAGGTAGGGTCTAGCAGCTCTTATTCTGTTCTAGCTATTCCCGGTCAAAGGGTTTGACTCGGTTAGGTTTTCTGATCTCTGCGTGGATACCTTTAGAGATAGTCTCTATTGGCTATTCAGGTTTGAGTTTTCATACCGACACCGGGATCCTGGGTTTCGGGAAGGTCCTGGGAATAAAATTTTTTGTTTCCGCTGCTGGAACATGTGATGTTCCTCCCAGGATTTTCCTACAGTGGTATCAGAGCGTCTGGTGTCGTGTATGAAGCTTTAACTGAAGCTAGATCATAAACCCTAATTGCTTGTGATGTTGTAGCATGCTTTCTGTCCAGATTTCGAATTGCTATAGAGATAGGGTTTTCGAAATTTTTCTGCCCAGGATTGTTCATAACATGTTAGAGAATATGTCTATGAATTTTCAGAATTTATCGATTTGATTTGATATAGTTTTGCTAATATAATTCCCTAGGTTCCAGATGCTGTTTTTGAAACGATTCTGTGAACAGACAGTAGTATAAAATCAAGAATAAATTCTAGAAAAATCGTTTTCTGGATTTTCCTTCACCCACATGTCTCTAAGATGTTGGTGAATGTCTGTGAGCATTAAAATTGGATTTCAAGGTGATTGGATATTTATTTTCGATTTTATTCTATACTGTTGGGAATTGCTGTGCTGATGAATACAGTTTTGGAATCGGTTTTGCTATTTTGGTTGACTGAGTTTTTGATGGCCTAAAATCCTGAAAAAATTCAGGTAGCATGTTCAGAACATGTAGTAACCTATATAATTTTCTCATGATTTATTGAAATTGTTTCATTGATCATTTCAAGCAATGTACAGAACTGGACAGTTTTGGTGAAAATTGTTGGGACTGTTTTACTTGGCTTGATTGAGTGTGTTTTTCAGTTCCAATACCTTGCACCATTTTTAATGTGATTAGAAATGTGTTATCTTGATGTGGTATGATTGCCAAATTGAATTGCTTGAAGTTGTTTTTCCAAGATTTTTTGGATGCCAAATAGGTCACTTTTGTGTCTCATTAGTGTATGTCATTATCTTTCTTGTTTTGGCCGTCACAATTTTTGTGACTTGTGCCAAAGTAATTTGATAAGGTATAGGCTAGTTAGAGATGCTCAAAGTGATAATTTGGGTGTTCCTAAATTATTTGGAAATTAATGAGTTATGACTCATTTTCAAGCTTTTTTGTATAGTTTGACTATATATGGCTTTCATGGTACAATGAAATGTTCATTGGTACATCTAAGTTACCTTAGGTATGTTGGTATTGTGAATTGGATTTACATGGATTGAGAAATTAGCCGATTAGAGATTTTAGCAAATTTACCTGGATAAGTCGACTTGTGTATGAAATAAGTCGACTTGTTCAAGGTTTTTAGAATAAGTCGACTTGTTCAAGATCTCATTATAAGTCGACTTGTAGCACCTTGTAAGTCGACTTGTGTGTGGGCAGATGCAATAAGGCGACTTGCATTTGATGAAAGTCGACTTATGGCATACTCAGGTTGGATGATGGATGATTATAAGGATTGATTCAATTGGATTGATGAAACCTAAATCATTCCATATAGTCTTAGTGACTATAATCCTTCTGCTTGGAGTCTAGAGTTTATAAATCCCTCCTCGGTATATGAAAACTAACGCCTTCCATTAATATGGTAAGAACCAGAGTTCTTATAGGGATGGGTTGTTGGGTAAACCCAAGTTCACTCTATACGGATATGTTCGAACCATGAAAATATGATTTTCTGATTAATGGGTTGGTTTTCACTGGAAGCGTTGGTTTGTTGAGTAAACTCAAGGTCAACGTGGACAGAGGTGAAATTGGGTAGCATACATCGGATGTATGCGCATCAAAGAGTTGATACCCAATAAGTGCACACATCAACAAGTTGATAGCAGCGATCGATAGTTGTGTCTAAGATGTAATTGGTATATCCGATACCTCCGAGACATAAGGTGGCTTGTTGGGTAAACCCAAGGTCATTCTCAATGTCGGTTATCGATGATGCAATTGGTATGTTCGATACCTACCGATTGACCTAAGTTGTGGTTTGTTGGGTAAACCCAAGGTCATTCTTAGCAATATCGGATATCAACCCACTAGGACATTATGTCACTTTGTTTCTTTGGATTCAGAATGAGGGTTATGGATTTTATGAAACTAGTGGAGATCTTTTGCATATCATTCAAGTCCTTATGATTATGCAGCTATTCCTATTTTAACATTCTTCCTCTCTATTCGTAGGTTGTTTGAAAATGTCGCAAGTGTGAACCTTCGCCGCTAATGGAGTCAAACAAGCTAGCCGGACCGAATTTTCTTGATTGGTTAAGGAACACGAGAATCGTTCTCGATCTGAAGGTCTAGGATACATCCTAGATTTTCCGCTTCCAGATGCACCAGCTGTTAATGCTTCTGATGATGATCAGAAGGCATATAGTAAGCATCTAAAGGACAGTGACATGGCAACTTGCATCATGCTTGCCTCGATGTCACCAGAGCTGCAGAAGCAGGACGAGTCCATGGATGCTCACACAATAGTTTTTCATCTTAGGGAGCTGTTTGACGAAAGCAAGCCCGGTCCGAAGGTTCGAGACCTCAAGGCTTCTCTTCACTACTAAGATGGCTCCAGGGACATCTGGCATGCAAGACGCATCAAGATGAATGGCTATATTGAGAGATTGGCCGTCTTAGGTTTTGCAATGGATCATGAGTTAAGTATAGACTTAATTCTGGTTGGATTGTCCGACAGTTATGCACAGTTCGTGCTAAACTATCGGATGAACCAAATATCTACTACAATACCGAGTGATCAATCTGCTTTCAAGATAAGTGACGGCACTATCAAGAGTGATAGTAAGCAAGTCTGTGGTAGTAATGCTTCTTCTTGAGTTCCAAGAAGAAAAGAACCCAAAGAAGAAGAAGGCCAAGAAACCAAAGGGAAGCGCCATCAAGAAGAAGACCAAAGAAGTCGCCCAAAAGGAACTTGCTTCCATTCGCGGTAAAGATGGCCATTGGAGGCGAATTGCAAAATCTATTCGAGTCGCTGAAGCGTAAGAAGGCATCGATGCCTCGACTACTTCAGTTTGTATGTCATTGAAGTTATCACATCGATCACAACATCCGGTATTTGATCTGGTTGTGGCTCACACATATGTAATGATATGCGGGGCCTCGAGACGATGAGGCAACTCATGAAGGGAGAAGTAGACCTACGTGTTGGAAATGGAGCAAGAGTTCTTTGCATTAGCCGTAGGAACCTATGTTTTGTCTCTCCCTCCGGGCTTGTCTTTGGAATTGGATAATTGTTATTTTGTACCCGTTTGACAAAGAATATATTATCATTTCTTCGTGCGAATAGAAATGGATTCCATATGAATTTTAGTAGCAATGGTTGTTCTATTAATTCTAATGGAATGCTTTATGGAACTGGTACATTGTGCAATGGTATATACATATTAGATATGTCTAATCCAATTTTAAATGTCAATGACACCAAAAGACATAAAAGAGATAATCTAAAGTCAACTTACTTATGGCATTGTCGACTTGGCCATATAAATGAGACACGCATTGCTAAGCTCCACAAGAGTGGCAGTTTAGGGTCATTTGATTATGAATCATATGACACATGCGAATCTTGTTTATTAGGCAAGATGACTAAGTTACCCTTCAAGGGAAAGGGTGAACGAGCGATTGGAGTATTAGACCTAATACATTCAGATGTATGCGGTCCGATGTCCATCCATAACAGAAGTGGTTGTCGTTACTTCATTACCTTTATCGATGATTATTCACGATATGGGTACTTGTATCTGATGAGATACAAATCTGAAGCGTTTGAAAAGTTCAAACAATTCAGACATGAAGTAGAAAACCAGCTTGGTAAAAGTATCAAGGCATTACGATCTGATCGTGGTGGAGAATACTTAGACCAACAGTTTCAGGATTATCTCAGAGATAATGGGATTTTATCTCAGTGGACACCTCCTTACACGCCGCAGCACAATGGTGTGGCTGAAAGGAGAAATCAAACCTTGTTGGACATGGTACGATCAATGATGGGTTTCGCAAAGTTACCAAAATCGTTTTGGGGTATGCGTTAGAGACATTTGCTTACTTGTTAAGCGAGTTCCCTCTAAGGCAGCTTGATGTTACTCCATATGAGATGTGGACTAACGAAAACCTTATCTTTCTCATTTGAAAGTATGGGGTTGTCCGCCACGTGAAGCGGATTGATCGAGATAAGCAAGCGAAATCGACAAGTGTTTGTTTGTAGGATATCCTAAAGAGACCATGGGATATCAATTCTACCTTGATGAGGAACAAAAGGTGTTTGTTTCAAGCATCTTGTCTTTAGAAAGAGTTTCTTCGAAGAAGGCGGTGGGAGCAAAGTCGAACTTGAAGAAGTTCAAGATGCTCAAACAAGCACAGATCAATCGCTGAACACGAGGGCATCACTCATTCGGATGAAGTAACAGTTCAACCTTCGTGACACACGAAGTTCGTAGGTCAAGAGGATGCGACTTTGGTCCCGAGAGATATGGATTTCGTAAGTGAGCAGAATGACGTATTGCTCATAGAAGATGATGAGCTCGCTACCTATGAAGAGGTTCGAAGAGTTGAGTCGAAAAATGGCTTTGTGCCATGAAAGCGAAATGGATTCCATGTACATAAACCAAGTATGGACTTTGGTTGATGCTGAAGGATAAAACCTATAGGGTGCAAATGGGTTTTCAAGAAGAAACCGACATGGATGGCAATGTGATTACCACAAAGCAAGGCTTGTGGCCAAAGGATTTCGTCAAAGACAAGGAGTTGACTATGACGAGACCTTGACCCGTAGCAATGCTTAAATCCATTCGGATACTCCTAGCCATAGCCGCTCATTATGATTATGAGATATGGCAAATGGATGAAGAAAGCTTTCCTTAATGGAAATCGGCGAGGATGTACATGACACAACCAGAGGGCTTCACTTCGATGATGGCGAAAAGGTATGCAAGCTTCGAAATCCATCTATGGATTGAAGCAAGCATCCAGAGTTGGAACATCCGTTTTGATGAGTCAATCAAAGAGTTTGGTTTCACAAAATCCGGATGAGTATTGTGTGTACAAAAGGTAAATGGGAATGCAATCGTTTTCCTTGTGCTATATGTGGATGACATCTCGTTACTAGGAAAGCGATGTCTCATTCTTCGCAATCAATTAAAATTTGGTTGTCCAAGCAATTTGCGATGAAAGACCTTGGTGAAGCAACTTATATCCTTGGGATAAAGATCTATAGAGATAGATCAAAGAGGTTGCTTGGTCTTTCACAATCATCGTACATAGACAAGATGCTAAAGAGGTTTAGCATGGAGCAATCCAAGAGAGGGTTTCTTCCATCACTCATGGGATAACACTCTCGAAATCTATGTGTCCTAAGACACAAGATGAGAGGATTCGCATGGATCGGATCCGTATGCATCTGCAGTAGGATCGATCATGTATGCTATGTTATGTACGAGGCCGATGTATCGTATGCTCACGAGTGTCACGGCGGATACCAATCGGATCTGGTGAGGGTCATGGATAGCTGTCAAGAATATCCTCAAGTACTTGCGAAGGACTAAGGATGTTTTTTGATATATGGAGATGGAAATCTCCAGTGAGCTGCATACGGATGCGGTTTCTAATCGACAAGGATGACCTGGATCCCGGTCAAAGTTATGTTTTCACGCTAAACGGCGGAGCGGTCGGTTGGAAGAGTTCCAAACAAGAGACGATCACGATTCGACGATCGAGGCGAGTACATTCTTCGCATCGAGGCGCAAAGGAAGCTGTTTGGATCAAGAAGTTCATTTCTGAACTTGGTGTGGTTCCTAGCTGTGATGGACCCATACAGTTGTATTGTGACAACAATGGGGCTATTGCTCAGGCGAAAGAACCGAGGTCTCACCAACGATCTAAACACGTACTCCGCAGATATCATCTGATCCGGGAGATCATTGCTAGAGGTGATGTCGCGATCGAGAGGATTCCCACAGAGCAGAACATTGCTGATCCGTTGACGAAGCCATTGTCACAGAAGAATTTTGATTCTCATGTACTCGCTTATGGTATTAGATACCAAGGCGATTGGCTTTAGGTCAAGTGAGAGATTGTTAGAGTAGTGCCCTAAAGGCAATCCCCTTTAGCGCTTTTTGTTCATAGTCATGTACAGACTTTATGAATAGATAAAGAAAGGCATGTTTCATTTATTTGATGTTCATTTTATTATGAATTGATATTGATCTTTAATCAAATTAATGAAGTCCATGATATATGACATAGCATGAAGGAAATTATGATGTGATCATACTCCTGAGATTCCTATCATGTGTAATTATGTCAGTTTCTAAATTCTCCCTAGTCATAGGATTAATGAGACTGGACATCATTAATCCGGATAGACTAGCATATGTCATACTCCTTGATTGGATCAAGCAGTGGATCTCGTAAAGCGTAAATATGAGATATTTAAAGTTGACATATGGATGCTTACTAGTAGTAGTAAGTTCATTGGATGATTCGCCATGAGATCATCACATGGATTTAATGTCGCTGATAATCTCATCATAGCAATGGTGCAAGTATCCTTAGACTTGAGGTACTCGAGGATATCTTCGATCTTGATCCGCATTTTGACTCCATTCCTTGTGGCCTTCCTGAGGTTACTCATAGGTGGTGCTTGGGTACAGTTTGAGGTATTCAAGGTAATTGAGTAGCCAATAAAGGATTCATCACTACGTGAAAACAAAAGAGATACCGCCTCTTGTCGGGATCATTACTTTAAGTCTCGGCCGAGCATGACTATGTCATGAAGAGTGTCTTCATGGACATATAAAGTAATGAGTCCTCGACAGAACCGATTTCACTCAGGCTGGACTTAGTCTAGTAAGAGTTGACATATTACCCGTACTCATAACCAAGTGGGGTATAGGATGATGAAAGGACGAATTGCGAAGAATTATACATGGAAGGGTTCGTGATCCGTTCGTGATGAATTCATCAAACCGATTACTTTCGGTCAATTAGGGGTCATGATGTGTTGCTAGATACCGCTCATGACTTGCTCAGATTAATTGTTAATCTAAGTGGCCAACATAACCGGAACCTAAAGGGTCACACGATAAGAGTGATTCAGAGAATCAGTAAAATAGTAATTAGACGAGTTCTAATTATGGAGAGCATTAGATTAAATGGATCCCAATGGGATTGGGATATGTCCCGATGAGATCGCGACATCAATATTGCTAAGAAAGGTTTCCGGAGCTGTTTCAGCACCGGGGCCCGGTAGGCCGGTAGGACCGACCCCAGTTTGACTGGACCTCTTAGTAATTATATATATGTTAATTAATTAAGTAAATAATTAATTAATATATATATATATATGTTGAATTCGGTGGAGACATGAAATGGAGAGGAGAAATGAGTTTTGAAAAGTCAAAACTCATCATTATTTATCTTTTTAAGGCATTTTATGCCTTCTACGTGGATGTCTCACAACCAAGCTTCATGTATGTGTTTTAAAGTGTTAAAATACATTCAAGAGGCATTGGATGTAAGGGATGGTCGAGGTTTTGAAGAGAAGGAAAGGTTTTGCAAAACTTAGAGATTTGATCTCTCATCCATCTTCTTCAAGCTCTCATTGTTCTCTCTTCTCCAAGGCTCCACCAAGCTCATTTCACTTGCTCTCCGTGATGTAGGTAGGTCTAGCAGCTCTTATTCATTTTAGCTATTCCCGGGTCAAAAGGGTTTGACTCGGTTAGGTTTTTCGATCTCTGCGTGGATACCTTTAGAGATAGTCTCTATTGGCTATTCAGTTTGAGTTTTCATACCGACACGGGATCTGGGTTTCGGAAGGTCCGGGAATAAAATTTTTGTTTCATTCTTTGGAACATGTGATGTTCCTCCCGGGATTTTCCTACAGTATTTACACCATCTTTTGTATTCCTTTTAAATTTCAAGGGTTCTCCTTTGCTTTACACATAACTAATTGCCAATAATTTCTCATTTAATATTCCTAGCTTACAGAAAGGCTCAGGGTCCAACAACATTGCACAAACGAGTAATAGTATTGAAAAAGGAACATACGTTTAAATGCTTTTTAGCAACAACAACAAGTGTAAGATGAAGTTGATGTGTAAAACAATGGATGTAGTAAGCACAAGAATTTTTCTTCAAAATTAGACTTTTAAGATCATGAAATTCACCTCATATATTACTAGCTCCGTCATAGCCTTGACCTCTCAAGCTAGCAATACTCAAGCCATAGTTAGAGAATAATGACTTGATACCTTTTAAAATTGAAGTTGCACTTGTGTCATGTACATGCACAAGACTAAGAAATCTTTCAATGACACATCCAAAACTATCAACATACTGAATGACGACTCCCATTTTCTCTTTTACTAACACATCTTGACATTCATCCACTAAAATAGAGAACAAATCATCGCCCATATCTAAAATAATGGCCTTTGTTGTCTCAAATGCAGTTGCATTAATGATATCACGTTGAATATCAGGCGATGTGAGTTTGAGATTTTCAGGAGCATTCCCTAGAACAACATTCCTAATTTCTTCATTATTAGAAGCTATGAATTTTAGTAATTCTAGAAAATTCCCTTGGTTTGTTGAATTCTCATACTCATCCTTCCCCCAGAAAGGCAGCCCCTGCATTAAGAGATAACGAAGACACCCTATTGATGCATTTAGCCTACACCAATATTTAATTTTTGACTTCTCTGATTGCCTTGAAAAAGCTGACTCAATAGATTGAGATTGGTTCATTAAATTTTCACAAGAAATTAAACATCGATTATGATCAGAGTCATGATTTCCTAGATGTTCTCTTAATCTTGTTTTCTTTCACCAAGCACTAAAACCCTCAGATACAAAATTAGTTTGTTTCCTTTCATGATCAACTGAAAAAAGATAACAATATAAGCAGTATTAGCATCTTTTTCAACTATATTAAATCCAATCCTTGAAATCATCAAACCATGATATAATAAATCTCCGCTTACAATCTCCATCCATGGTTTGAGGAAAATTATGATTTTGAGGTTAACAAGGACCTTTTAATAAATAAGCTTTACGCACCTGATCTCATTTTTCAGGAGGATATTCCATTATATTAGTTCTCAATCCTGGATCAGAAGGAAGATTTTCTAAGTCAATCACAAGTTCTTGAATAATAACCTCCTTCGATGCTGGAGGTGTTTTATTAACATTCTGATTTAAATCACACGATGATGACTGAATAGTCGGTCTTAATTTTTTAAAGTATTTTTCATAATTGCAAAATAAAAAAATTAGTTAGCACCAATATTACCTAATTCCATAAAAGAGGTAGCAGCTATCAAATATACTAAAAAATAATTGGATCTCCTTATATATATATATATTCCCTACTGTTCATAAGCCTCAAAAACTCATTCCCTACCGCAACAACTTAGTTAAATTATTGATCAAACAGTCATACATGCATTCGCTGAAACATCCCTAAATCTTGTCGTGGAATAAATATTATAAAACTTGTCGATATAAAAAGAAGACATGACATAAGAACAAAAAGTCAAGAAAAATGGTCAGCTATGAACAAGTATTACGCAGGAGTAAATCTAGTTTAGCTCGATCACATAGGAAAAAGGCAGGAAAACATTGATGATCCAGATTTGAGTTTCGAAACTACCTTAAAAGCTTTATGTTTTTCCTATTGTCAATCTTTTTCAAGATTGGAGCATAAGAAATTTCAATATATAATTTACGGGCAATCTCAAGAAGTGAAGGAAAAGCAACTTGAAAGCCGATTGACATGTGCGCAGGATCTTCATCCTCAAGCTTATGTAAGTTATTCTTGTAAGCTTGTGTCGTATCTGTTAAGGATAAAACAATCAAGCCTAATTTAGCGCCTAATTAAGTGCAATTAGTTCAGATTTACACTGATTTGATTTTTGAATTTGTTGTAAACTTTATCATTTCCTTGTATAGCTCAAGTGTATATATTCTACACAAATACATTCAATAAATATATAGCTTTCAAATACTAAACCTTTGTTCTTTCATGGTATCAGACTCGCCGCTCTCGACAAACATCCTTTCCCCTTCGATCCCGATGGCCACCACTCCACCTTCCTCCTCTTCGGTTGTGTCCTCAATCATCTCCATTCCCTCAGTCCATAATCTCCTTACTGTTAAACTCACCTCCACAAATTATTTGTTATGGAAGACGCAAATCCTTCCTATTCTTCATGGCCATAAGTTATTTCACCATGTTGATGGCACTCCCCCACCTCCGAAAGAGGTTGATGCTGCCCCGAATCCGGCGTACCAGGCTTGGTACCTAAAAGATCAAATGGTCTTAAGTTTGATCTTCAGATCTCTCTCTGAACCTGTTCTCTCGCAGGTTGTTGGCACCTTCACTGCCGCTGTTGCTTGGTCGAAGTTGCAATCAACTTATGCTTCCGACTCCTGCGTACAAATCCGCACCCTTAAATCTGCCCTACATAATCTTTCTAGGGCAAATGACTCTATTGTCGACTATATGGATCGGGCAAAGCGACTCTATGATCAGTTACACGCTCTTAATGCTGGTATATCAGAGGATGACCTTGTTGATTATATCCTTCGCGGTTTGGGGTCCGACTATCGCCCCTTCAATTGTAATATCGAGGCAAAATTAGCCTCTGTCTCATTTGACGATTTGTTCGGTTTACTTCTCTCTGAAGAGGCTCAATTGAAAATTGAAAATGAATCAATCCATCCACCTGCGGTTGCACATTATGCTGGCAAGCAACCCACCTCCAATCCCTCTCGTGGTCGAGGCCGCAACACCCGACGACCGAACAATAATCGTGGCCGCGGCACCTCCTACACCTATGAGCCTACCTGCTACAATTGCCAGGGACGAGAACACACCAACAAAAACTATCCTAGCCCGAAATACAATTCCTATTCTCCTAAGTTGTCCGCAAACTACTGCTCCTCCCCCCATGCCTCTAACAAGCAGTGGATCGTAGATTCGGATGCCACTCATCACTTAACCTCTGAATTGGAAAACCTGGGCATTCACTCCGAGTACACTGGCACCGATGAAGTTACTCTGAAAAATGGTAAAAGCTTACCTATTACTCGTCTTGGTTCTCATACTTTATCTGTCAATTCCGTCCTTTTTCATTAAACAATATACTACATGTTCCAGAGGCTCACATCAATTTATTGTCTGTTCCTCAATTTACTAATACTAATGATGTCTCTGTTGAATTCTTTTCTGATTCTTTTGTGATTAAGGACCGCAAAATGAAGTAGGTACTTCATCGGGGGTTCATTAGGGATGGCCTATATCGTTTAGTTGCTGATTCGGTGCCTCCAGTTTGTCATACTGTGTCATTGTCTACTTGGTATGCTCGTTTGGGACATGTGTGCTCTAAGACTGTTAGTAAAGTTTTGAGTCTAAATAAGTTGATTGCTTCTACTAAACGTGATTCCTCCTTGTGTGAGGCTTGTTGTATTAGTAAATCTCATAAGTTACCTTTTTCAGATTCCAGTTTTGAAGCTAAAGAACCTTTGGAATTGATTTGTTCTGATTTATGGGGACCTTCTCCAATTGCTTCTGTTGATGGTTGCTTATATTATGTTGTTTTCTTTGATCATTATACTAAGTATTCATGGATCTATTTTCTCCGTCGTAAATCTGATGTCTTTAACTGTTTTATTCAATTCCGAGCTACGATGGAAAAGTTCTTTGCCAAACCTATCAAACAATTTCAGAGTGATTGGGGTGGGGAATTCCAAGCACTACAAAAATATCTTGCCACAAATTCCATAATACAACGAAGTTCCTGCCCTCATACGCCTGAACAAAATGGGTGTGCTGAACGAAAACATCGCCATATCACTGAAACTGGCCGAGCACTTTTACACCATTCCTCTGTTCCACCAAAGTATTGGGATCATGCCTTTGTTGCTGTTGTTTATATTATTAATTGACTCCCAACACCTCGCCTTAACCACAAATCACCCTATGAAGCCATTTTCCATCGTACCTCAGAATATAATTTTTTACGTGTCTTTGGTTGTTGTTGTTATCCGTGGCTACGTCCTTATGCAACTAGTAAACTAGAACCTCGCTCCACAAAATGTGTCTTTTTGGGATATAGTACTCTTCACAAAGGTTACAAATGTCTGTCATTAGCCACCAATAAAATATTCTACTCACGTCATGTTCTTTTTGATGAACAGGTTTTTCCGTTCAAAGAAAGTGATGGGCGGCCCTCGGTCCTTGGTTCACCACCAAACACTACTACCATTTTCTCACTAGGCAATCGCAGCACCCCTCAATTATCAACTACTCGACAAACTGCCCAAACTACACCACTGTCACCGCCCACTAATCCCACGACAACCTCACAGCCTAGTCCCAACAACCCAAACACTACTATCACCCAACCGAACACAAACCCACCAGTAGCCAATACCATTCCACACCCCATTCAACCGACTGCCACATCTATTATCGATGCTCCATCAACTTCTATTGAGACACAAAACACCCATCCGATGATCACTCGATCTCGTACAGGCAACCTTAAGCCTCGGGTATTCAATGCCATTTCAACACCCGCCTTGACAGCTCCTTCATCCTATACAGAAGCGGCAAAACATCAAACCTGGAGACAAGCAATGTCTGAGGAGATCGAGGCCCTAATGTCCAATGGCACCTGGGATTTAATTCCGCGCTCTCAAGCCTCCAATATAATCGGCTGTAAATGGGTGTATCGAATCAAAACCAAGGCCAATGGATCCATCGATCGATACCATGCTTGGCTAGTGGCAAAGGGCTTTCATCAACGGCCTGGGATAGATTATGTAGAAACTTTCAGCCCCGTCACTAAGCCTGCAACGATTCGGTTAATACTTTCCATTGCTGTCAACAACCGGTGGCCAATTAAGCAACTTGATGTATCCAATGCTTTTCTACATGGTGCTCTTGATGTTCCGGTATTCATGGAGCAACCTCAAGGTTTTGTTGACTCTACCAAACCGAATTATGTATGCTCCCTTAAGAAGTCACTTTACGGATTAAAGCAAGCTCCTCGAGCGTGGTACTTCTGCTTAACTAATGCTCTCCAAACCCTCGGCTTCCATGGCTCAAAAGCTGATAGTTCACTATTCATCTACTCCAATGGTGGTGAGACTGCTTATTGTTTAGTATATGTTGATGATTTGGTTTTCACAGGTTCTTCCTCGACACTACTTGACAAACTCATTCGTCAACTTGGTCAGCAAGTCACTCTTAAGGATCTAGGTCCTCTATCTTACTTCCTAGGGGTTGAAGTGACAATACACCCTGATGGACTGCAGCTCTCACAAGGCAAATACATTCAGGATCTTCTAGTGCGAGCTAACATGCACGAAGCATCTTCGGTGGCAACCCCTTCCACTCCACAAACTGATATTACAGCCACCACGACAACGACATTTGATGATCCGACACTTTATCGTCATGTTGTTGGTGCTCTCCAATACCTTGCACTCACTCGGCTTGACATCTCACTGGCCGTAAATAAAACCGCACAATACATGCATCACCCTTGTGTTCACCATTGGCAAGCTATAAAGAGAATTTTGCGGTACTTGCGTGGCACGATTGACCATGACCTTATTCTTCGACCGACTCACAATGCTGCTCTTGTTGGTTACTCGGATGCGGATTGGGGCGGAGACAAAGTGGATCGTAAAAGCACTTCGGCTTATGCGGTTTTCCATGGCGTAAACCTCATCTCTTGGAGTTCGAAAAAGCAGAAAACAGTGGCCTGATCAAGTACTGACTTTGAATACCGTGCATTGGCATCGGCAACGTCCGAGGTTTATTGGCTTCAATGCCTTCTCCGGGAGCTTCATCATGCTCTACCTACTACACCAAAAATCTGGTGTGATAATGTTGCTGCTACATACCTTGCCGCAAACCCTGTCTTCCACTCTCGATCCAAGCACTTGGAACTAGATTTCCATTTTGTTCGTGACCAGGTTTGGCAAAAACAGCTTCTTGTGTCTTACATCTCCACCACTGATCAAGTCGCTGATGTGTTGACCAAATCATTATCCAAGCAACAATTTCTTGCTTTCAAAGACAAACTGATGGTCCAACCCCCATCAGTTTGCGGGGGGGTGTTAAGGATAAAACAATCAAGCCTAATTTAGCGCCTAATTAAGTGCAATTAGTTCGGATTTACACTGATTTGATTTTTGAATTTGTTGTAAACTTTATCATTTCCTTGTATAGCTTAAGTGTATATATTCTACACAAATACATTCAATAAATATATAGCTTTCAAATACTAAACCTTTGTTCTTTCAAGATATCAGATATCAAGATATATATATATATATATATATATACCAAGATAAAAGGGTTTTGAGATATATATATATATATATATACCAAGATAAAAGGGTTTTGAGATATATATATATATATATATATATATAGGTTTTCTTACCTTTCCACAACGTTTTTGGTACGCTTCGTTGTCCAAAGTTAGCATCTTCCCTCAAACTTCGATTCTCTCACCTACGAAAGGTTTCATCTTTCATTTATTCATATTCTTTTTTTTCCTTTCTATTCTCTGTTCCTTTTTGTTTACCAGTTCCTGTACATGTTCATGCTGTTAAGTGTTCTTTGAAGGGAAAAGATGGGATTTTTTAGTACTTCGATGGGGTTTCTTGGTTTTGGATTTGGACTTGCCCTTGGACTCTTGCTTGGTTTCTTTCTATATATATACTATTAATTAAAAATAAAAAAATATTTATTTTTTAAAAATTTTGAGTGGCGTAGTGGTTTTATCTCCGTCTATGTGCATAGTAGATAACATGGCTATTTCTCCTGACTTTTTGCCCAGGTACAAACCCTACAACATCATGACTTGCATCACGTATGAGTTCAAATGGCCAATCCCAATTCAAAGGTTATATGATTGGAGCAGATGTGGGCAATGCCTTCAATGTGTTAAAATGTCAATTTTCACCAAATGCAAAAGCCACATCATTTTGTAACAATATGTGCAATGGTTGAGCAATCTTAGAAAAATCTTTTATGAATCTTCGGTAGAAACCTGCATGACTAAGAAAACTACAAACCTCTTTAACATTAGTATCTTGTAAATTTGTAATTAAATTAACCTTGGCCTTATCTACCTCAATACCCTTTGTTGAAACTACATGACGCAATACTATCCCTTCTTTAACCATAAAATGACATTTTTTATAATTAAGAACAAGGTTGGTGTCAACGCAACGTTGCAAAACTTTAGACAAGTTATCAAGACAATGATTGAAAGAATCTCCGTAAATAATACAATCATCCATAAAGATTTCAACACAATTTTCAATCAAATCAGAGAAAAGACTCATTATGCATCTTTGAAAAGTTTCAGGAGCATTGTATAATCCAAAAGGCATACGTCGATATGCAAAATAACCAAATGGACAAGTAAAGGTTGATTTTTCCTAATCTTTTAGAGCTACAACAATTTGATAATAACCAGAATACCCATCCAAGAAATAGAAAAATAGTTTACCTGCCAATTTTTCAAGCATTTGATCAATGAAAGGGAGTAGAAAATGATCCTTTCTTATGGCAACATTTAACTTGGGAAAGTCAATACACATTCGCCATCCAGTTTGCAATCTCATAGGCACCAATTCATTACTTTCATTTTTAACCAATGTATAACCATATTTTTTTGGAACCACTTGCACTGGACTTACCTATTGACTATCAGAAATGGAGAAGAGAATCCCTAAGTCTAACAATTTCATAATTTCCTTCATCACCACATCTTTTATTGCTAGATTCAACTTGCGCTAAAGGTTTCTCACAGGTTTGGAGTCAGATTCGAGGAGGATGCAATGCATGTATACTGAAGGGTTGATCCCTTTTATGTCTGCCAAGGTCTAACTGATGGCTTGTTTATAGTCCTTCAGCACTCTATCAAATTCTCTTCTTACATCATGGTTAAATCATTGGCAATAATGACTGGTAGGGTCTCACCTTCTCCCAAATACACGTACTTAAGATGTGTAGGTAATGGTTTCAACTCGAGCTTAGGAGCTTGTTTAACAGAAGGAAGGATTCTTTCAGAAATAGTGGGTAATTGAATATAACTATTCACTGACCTGTATTTTTTCTTTGGTATGGATGAGAGTGCCATAATAGTGTCTTTAAGCTCAATCTCACTTTCCAATTCGACATCCCTATCTGTCAGATTATTCCTTAAAACAACCTTCAACTTATCCTACGTCAAATCACTTTCAAAATGTTCTAGCACAATAGCATCAATCATGCTAACATGAAAAATAGAATCATGGTCATCTGGGTGTTTCATGGCATCTGGTATATTAAAAGAGACAACATTACCATCAAATTCAAAAGGTAACGTACTCAAATCAACATCAATCTTAGTTTTTATTGTTTTCATGAATGACCTTCCTAGAAGAATAATAGAAGCATTAGAAGAAACATCATCACCCATATCCAGAATGTAGAAATCAGCAGGAAAAATAAGTTCATCCGCTTTAACTAAAACATCTTCAATCATACCTTTAGGATAAATTATGGATCTATCAGCTAGTTGAATTACTACATTGGTTGCCTTCATTGGTCCTAAATTCAACAAGAACTGATAATGGCATGACATTAATTGAAGATCTTAGATCAATCATAGCTTCTTCTTTTTTTTAGTTACGCCAATGACATATGATATGGCAAACATACCTGGATCTTCACACTTTGGTGGCACTTTCCTTTGCACGACAGCCGACACATTTTGACCAACTACAAATTTTCCCTCAATTTCATACTTTTTCTTTTTAGAACACATGTCCTTAAGAAATCTTATATACCTTGGTATTTGATCAATAACATCCAATATAGGGATATTGATTTCAACTTTGCGAAAGGTCTCCAAAATTCCTTTTTCCTTCTCTTTTTTATTTGATTTGGCCAACCTGTAAGGAAAAGGTGGGGGAAATCACATTTTTAGGATTTGTGTTAACTAATTCATTACTTACCTCCTTTATTGATTCATTTGAAGGGGTATTATTCTCTTCAGCTTGAGGCTCTTTAGTTGCTTGCTCTTTAAGTTTATGGCTTTGCACCTCTTTTATGCTTTGAAGTGACATGACACTAGTTTTTTTCCCTTGGATTAGTTTCTACCGGGGTAAGGAGCTTGCCCTTTCTAGCTTCCATTTTACTTATGTCTGTGGCTAATTGAGACACTTGCTTTTCCAAATTTTGGATAATGGCTCTTGTTTCTTGTTGAAAAGTTTGAGTGCTAGTAGCCAGGCTTTTCACAATATCTTCCAAAGACATACTTAGCTTAAAAGACAATGATGCTTGAGGTGGTGGAATTGGTGATCTCATTTGAGGTGGATGTGACTAAAATCCCAGCATCTTATTTCCATAACTGAAGTTAGGGTGATTTTGCCAGCCTGTATTTTAGTGATTTGAGTAGGGATCATATCTACTTTGTGGTGGTTTCGGAAATCCTCCTACAACATTTACTTGCTCATTAGGGTCTTCTTAAACATTCAAACACATGTCTGTCGTCTGAACCATTATAGAACAAATACCATATGTTTTGACCTGCTGAATTTTTCCTAGAACCAATTTTTCCACCAAGAAGTCAGAGCATATAATCTTTGATCAATGGAAGAGAGAATAACCTCATTAACCTTTTGCGGTGTGCTATCTTGTCGAGTCACAAATTGTTGTGCATTAACGGCCATGCTAGAGATCAAAGTCCTTGCTTCATCTCTGGTTTTGTCACCAATGCTCCTCTACTTGCAATATCAATCATATTCCGATCCATTGGTAGCAAACCTTCATAGAAGTACTAGATAAATAGCAGGTCCGGAATTTGATGTTGAGGACAACTCATGCATAGTTGTTGAATCTCTCCCAATACTTATACATTGTCTCTGATTCCTTAAATATCTTTTTTGATGTTTGTAGCGCATGAAGCAGGGAAGAATTTCTCTATGAATTGCTTATTCAGTTCATTTCACGTGATTATGGACCCAGACGATAAATAATAGAGTCAATCCTTAGCCTTATCGGGTAATGAAAATGGAAAAAGCTCTAAGCTTGATATGCTCTTCAGTAACTCCATATGGCTTCATGGATGAGTAAACAACATGGAATTCCTTCAAATGCTTATGGGGATCCTCACCTGTAAGTCCACAGAAAAGTAGGCAATAAGTGTATCAAACCAGATTTAAGCTCAAAAGGTGCATTAATATTAGAGAATTCAATGCATAAAGGTTACTTGTTCACATTGAGAGTTACTAACTCCCTTAATCTTCGCTACTGTGGTCATTCACCCATTGGCCTTTCTTTAGTGATTGGCTCTTCAATAATCGTCTCTTCAATCTCTTGTTCTTCAAACGCACGATCTAATTCTTCAGAATAAGACGTTGAAGCACGCAAATGATCTTCTTATATTTTCGCTTTTCTATTAGCCTTAGCTGTCTTCTCGACTTTTGGATCAAAAATCAGCTCACTTGTACAGGAAGAGCAGGGCATCAACAAGAACAAAAATAAAACAAAAAATAAAAAAATAAATCCTTGACACTAATCCCTAACAGCGACACCAAATTTTGGTGAGTGTCAAATCAACAAAAATAATTAACCTACTTAGAATATTAACATAACATAGTGACGTAAGGTCATCTCGTCAGGGAATGATGATTTGTATCTTTTAAACAGTTAAGTAAAAAAAAGGTTTGGAAATTATGTTAAAATGCAATATTGAAATTAACAAAAAATGAATTGATTTGAAGTTCAATAAAACATACTTATAATTAAAGGAATTTATTTTCACCTTGATTAATGTAATTGATCATTGATACAAAAGTAATTCAACATATTTATGAATAAATTGGTTCTAGTTATTATGAACATATCTATAATAACCAATATTTCCTTATCTTGTACAGTAATAACAAATCGAATAATTACTGCCTAATCGAAGTACAACCCCAAAGGCAGCTCATAGAATTTAATGTTTCAACAACCTTAAAATTTAGAAAGACCTAATTCTAACCAACAAACTCAACAGATAGTTTATTCCAATAAGATTAATTAATTCCACGACATATATTAAACTTCTTAACGAGAAAATAAAATTATATCAATTGCTACTTATTCAAATCAACAAACAATTACGGATTTGTTGTTTAATTGGCAGTATATTATTTTAGGATTATTAAATATATGCATATGCTTAATAAAATCTAAAACTATCATAAAATCATTGAATTCGAGAAATTATTAAACATCCAGGCACGATTGAATTCAATAAAACCTATTCAATCTCACAATTGACGTAGAATCAAGATTTCAATAATATCCTCTAACTAGAATAAAACAAATTAATTACAAGTCATTGATAATGAAGTACACATGAATATTGTTAAAAAGAAAAACAATTGTTCTTACGGAAGAAAGTTAAAGGAGAACAATGTTTTGCTAATTTTCTCCGATATAGCTCTACATATCCTAACTTCCAAGAATAACGTAGAAATAACATAATCAACACCATATCCATTCCATATGTTTTAAAATACCTAAATTTAATATGTAAATTATTAACCTATCAGTTATAATTTATATTTATGTCAACATGATTGAGAACATAATAAGTCACATATAAAAACGAGCTAAAAGAGAAAAAAATATTTTAATCAAGTTAGACTTGATTGTAAATTTTGAGAAACTTTATCATTAAATATGACATATTTAATAAATAAAGATCAATATAATATATTGGATCTTATTAGGTATAACTGACATTTAATTAGAATTATTTATAATTAAAATTAAAATTTAATTGAAATCAAAATTTAATTTTAATTAAATTATTAAAATGTCAAAACTTGTTATAAATAAATTTAATCTCTAAATGAGCTAGTATTTATTGTCTAATCCTTTATGTAATAAGTATATAATTCTTTTAACTCGTTTCGTGAATGTTGTTAGAGGCTGACAATTATGTGATTATAATTATATAGAAAGTCAATTTAAAAATAATTTGAAAAGATGATAAGAAAAATCAAATATTAAAAAATATGAAATAAGATTTATTTTTGCTATAATTTATGTTTTCATAATTTTATAAAATATAAAGTACTCTTAATTTTTAAAATTAAAACAAAAAGGTTTTGTATTATTCCGCTTTACAGGATAGGATTTTCTAACAAAACATGCATACGTTACTTTTCTAAGAAAACACAAATAAAACTTTTATATATATATATATATATATATATATATATATATACGTATATATAATATACATACACACACAAGAAACGATGAGCCGCGGGAAGTAGTAGCAGACTACTAAGTCCAATATTCCCTTTGTGGTCTTTAGTCTAATCCAAATTTTCCATAAACCCTAATCCTCGACATGCCCTCAAAATCCAACTCTAAATCCAAAACCCCTGTGCCCCCTTACCTCAGGTCAGGCGTAAATGTCGAGGTCTGCTCCGACGAGGAGGGTTTTCGCGGCTCCTGGTTCACGGCCACTATAGTCCGCCGTGCCTCGGCTAAGGAGCCAAACAAGTACTTAATCGAATACCACAAACTCTACGGTGACGAGTCCGGTAAAAAGCACTTGAGAGAGGTTGTCGATGCAACACAGATACGCCCAGAGGCTCCCAGAGAGAAGGAGAGGAAATTCGGGTTCAGTGAGCATGTGGACGCTTTGAGCAATGATGGGTGGTGGGAGGGAGTGATCACAGAGGAGTGCCAAAATGGGAAGTTTGCTGTTTTCTTTAGGAGGTCGAGAGAGCAGATTGTGTTTGAAGCCAAAGATTTGAGATTGCATCGTGAATGGGTTGATGGTGAGTGGAAACCACCGTTGGAGGCCGCGAGCGAGGAATTTGAGGTGCGTTTTTGGTTCTGATAAAGGGCGTTTCTTTAGCAAGTTATTAACTAAAATATATCAGAATCTTTAAACTTACTCTTTATTTTCCTCTTTTTTAGAATGTCGAAACCGTAAAGGGTGGCCCCTAGGTTTGATTTTTTTTTATATAGGTCATGAACAGCGTCATTTTGATTCTGATTAGAATCTTTTGGTTTCTAAAGTGTGGAACTAGTTTGTGACATAAAATTTATAAAACAAGTATAGTGTCAGGATCTTCATACAATATCATATATCAGTGATAACTGTAAACTGACGTACAGATCAATGCGGTCCGTTTGTGTGGTTCTGTAATTTGGACTGGAAACTGTCCCATAATCCCTGAACCCTAGAACGGATTGGCCAAAATATTGCAATTAGTGATTAAGATTATATTACATTTCATATTCGATAGTCCATCTCAAATAGATTTTAGGATATATGAATACGTGGCATAATCATGTTGGGTCTGAGTTACATAGGATTTACTGTGCTTCTAATATTTTTAGATTGAGTGATACTGTGAATACATGGTATGGCCAATATGATAGGAATCTTGTTTATTCCGGACATAATAAGTTCAAGGTTGACCTCATCAAGAGAGATGCTCTAAGGAAGTATTAGTTTTGATTTGTTGTTTTCCCGCAGTTTGTTTCTGTTTCATATCAAATTGTTTTCTTCTCAAACAATCTTTTCATCTAAACCTTTTTGGGGCTTCTTTGTGGGATGATCATTTTCAACTGTTGTGCTGCAGCAACCATTAAATACTTCGGAAATGAATTCTGGTAAACCAATTTCACGAAGAAAGGTTGTGCCAGAGGCATCTCCAACATCACTGACAAAAGTTAGAGAATCAAAGAAACGGACTAAATCTGGTACAGTGAAGTCACCCCAGATGAGTGATGCCAACTCAGAATCAGTTAAAGAAAAGTTCAGCAAAGAAATGTTAGTTGAGGTTAGTGGTGATGATGAAGTAGTTGGGAAGGATTAACTAAAATATATCAAAATGTTTAATCTTTCTTGTTATTTCCTCTTTTTCAGAATGTCGAAAGCGTAAAGGGTGGTCACTAGGTTTGATCTTTTTTTTTTATAGGTCATGAACAGTGTCACTTTGATTCTGATTAGAATCTTTTGGTTTCTAACATGTGGAACTAGTTTCTGACATAAAATTTATAAAACAATTATAGTGTCAGGATCTTGATACAATATCATATATAGCAGTGATAACTGTAAACTGACGTACAGATCAATGCGGTTCATTTGTGTGGTTCTGTAATTTGGACTGGAAACTGTCCCATAATCCCTGCACCCCAGAAGGGATTGGCCAAAATAGTGCAATTAGTGATGAAGATTATATTCTTTTTCATATTCGATAGTCCATCTCAACTAGATTTTAGGATATATGAATACATGGCATAATCATGTTGGGTCTGAGTTACATAGGATTTACTGTGTTTCTAATATTTTTAGATTGAGTGATACTGTGAATACATGGTATGGCCAATATGATAGGAATCTTGTTTATTCAGGACATAGTAAGTTCAAGGTTGACCTCATAAAGAGAGATGTTCTACGGAAGTATTAGTTTTGATTTGTTGTTTTCCTGCAGTTTGTTTCTATTTCATATCAAATTGTTTTCTTCTCGAACAATCTTTTCATCTAAACCTTTTTGAGGCTTCTTTGTGGGACAATCATTTTCAACTGTTGTGCTGCAGCAACCATTAAATACTTCGGAAATGAATTCTGGTAAACCAATTTCACGAAGAAAGGTTGTGCCAGAGGCATCTCCAACATCACTGACAAAAGTTAGAGAATCAAAGAAACGGATTAAATCTGGTACAGTGAAATCACCCCAGATGAGTGATGCCAACTCAGAATCAGTTAAAGAAAAGTTCAGCAAAGAAATGTTAGTTGAGGTTAGTAGTGATTAAGACGGTCTTAAAGGTGCTTGGTTTGCCGCTACTATTGTTGAAGTAGTTGGGAAGGATTAACTAAAATATATCAAAATGTTTGATCTTTCTTGTTATTTCCCTCTTTTTCAGAATGTTGAAAGCGTAAAGGGTGGTCCCTAGGTTTGAACTTTTTTTTTTTTAGGTCATGAACAGCGTCATTTTGATTCTGATTAGAATCTTTTGGTTACTAACATGTGGAACTAGTTTGTGACATAAAATTTATAAAACAATTATAGTGTCAGGATCTTGATACAATATCATATATCAGTGATAACCGTAAACTGACGTACAGATCAATGCGGTGCATTTGTGTGGTTCTGTAATTTGGACTGGAAACTGTCCCATAATCCCTGCACCCTGGAAGGGATTGGCCAAAATAGTGCAATTAGTGACGAAGATTATATTACTTTTCATATTCGATAGTCCATCTCAACTAGATTTTAGGATGTATGAATACGTGGCATAATCATGTTGGGTCTGAGTTACATAGGATTTACTGTGTTTCTAATATTTTTAGATTGAGTGACACTGTGAATACATTGGTATGGCCAATATGATACGAATCTTGTTTGTTCAGGACATAGCAAGTTCAAGGTTGACCTCATAAAGAGAGATGTTCTACGGAAGTATTAGTTTTGATTTGTTGTTTTCCTGCAGTTTGTTTCTATTTCATATCAAATTGTTTTCTTCTCGAACAATCTTTTCATCTAAACCTTTTTGGGGCTTCTTTGTGGGACAATCATTTTCAACTGTTGTACTGCAGCAACCATTAAATACTTCGGAAATGAATTCTGGTAAACCAATTTCACGAGAAAAGTTTGTGCCAGAGGCATCTCCAACATCAGTGACAAAAGTTAGAGAATCAAAGAAACGGAATAAATCTGGCGCAGTGAAGTCACCCCACATGAGTGACGCCAACTCAGAATCAGTTAAAGAAAAGTTCAGCAAAGGAATGTTAGTTGAGGTTAGTAGTGACGAAGACGGTCTTAAAGGTGCTTGGTTTGCCGCTACTATTGTTGAAGTAGTTGGGAAGGATTAACTAAAATATATCAAAATGTTTAATCTTTCTTGTTATTTTCCTCTTTTGCAGAATGTCAGAAAGCGTAAAGGGTGGTCCCTAGGTTTGATCT
The DNA here is from genome assembly GCA_029891385.1 of Erythroxylum novogranatense. Lineage (NCBI taxonomy): Eukaryota > Viridiplantae > Streptophyta > Magnoliopsida > Malpighiales > Erythroxylaceae > Erythroxylum > Erythroxylum novogranatense. The sequence continues at coordinate 46,395,240 of CM057233.1, read as the reverse complement.
TTTTTTTTTATAGGTCATGAACAGCGTCATTTTGATTCTGATTAGAATCTTTTGGTTTCTAATATGTGGAGCTAATTTGTAACATAAAATTTATAAAATAATTATAGTGTCAGGATCTTGATACAATATCATATATCAGTGATAACTGTAAACTGACGTACAGATCAATGCGGTGCATTTGTGTGGTTCTGTAATTTGGAATGGAAGCTGTCCCATAATCCCTGCACCCTAGAATGGATTGGCCGAAATATTGCAATTAGTGACAAAGATTATATTACTTTTCATATTTGATAGTCCATCTCAAATAGATTTTAGGATATATGAATACGTGGCATAATCATGTTGGGTCTGAGTTACATAGGATTTACTGTGTTTCTAATATTTTTAGATTGAGTGATACTGTGAATCCATGGTATGGCCAATATGATAGGAATCTTGTTTATTCCGGACATAATAAGTTCAAGATTGACCTTATAAAGAGAGATGTTCTACGGAAGTATTAGTTTTAATTTGTTGTTTTCCTGCAGTTTGTTTCTATTTCATATCAAATTGTTTTCTTCTTGAACAATCTTTTCATCTAAACCTTTTTGGGGCTTCTTTGTGGGACAATCATTTTCAACTGTTGTGCTGCAGCAACCATTAAGTACTTCAGCAATGAATTCTGGTAAACCAATTTCACGAGAAAAGGTTGTGCCAGAGGCATCTCCAGCGTCATTGACAAAAGTTAGAGAATCAAAGAAACAAAGTAAATCTGGTGCAGTGAAGTCACCCCACATGAGTGATGCCAACTCAGAATCAGTTAAAGGACAGTTCAGCAAAGGAATGCTAGTTGAGGTTAGTAGTGACGAAGACGGTCTTAAAGGTGCTTGGTTTGCTGCTACTATTGTTGAAGTAGTTGGGAAGGATAAGTATCTTGTTCAGTATGAGAGCTTGAAAACAGAAGATGATACTGGCTTTTTGAGGGAAGAGATTGACATTCTGCATATAAGGCCTCGTCCTCCTGAAACCATAGTTGTTGATTGCTTCAAATTGATGGACGAAGTTGATGCTCATTATAATGATGCTTGGTGGTTAGGTCTGATTTATAAGGTTCGTCCTAACTCAAGGTATGTGGTCTACTTCAAGGACACAAATGAGGAATTGGTGTTTAATCATTCTGATTTGAGAATACATCAGGACTGGATAGATGGCAAATGGATCACGGCTTCACAGGTATGACTCATTCCAGTGATAATTATTACCCTAGTATTTGTAGTTAATTTCCTGATCAGGCAAATTGCCTTGCATATGAAGATTTAGCATAACAAATAAGTATTTGCAATTTTGAGGGCTGGTCTAGCTATATACAAAATCTCTGAAAGGAAATTGCCTATGTCCCCAAAATTTAGAGAAATCATTTTGGACTTGGAACTTAATTATGTCTTGCTGAAAATATGCTTCACATTTTCCAGGAGTTGTAGGGAAGTTGGATATTCTTATTGAAACTTTAATTCTGCTGAAATGTTTGCCACCCCCTAAACTGGGTATATTGTGTAAAAGATTATGTTTCATGTAGATCAACATGCAGAGGAAACTAAAAAAATGCTAATAGAATGCTGTTTTTTTTAATTTGAATTTGTTGCTATTATTGAAAATTCAAGCACGCAGGTTGTGTGATGTCAACTTTCACTGATCATGTCATATAGATTGCAACTGGAAGGAAATATGTGTTCTGATTGTAGCTTAGTGTTGAACACAGCATTATCTTAAGCATTCAGTTTATATGATCAGTTATACAAAATGGCTAATCGGTGTCATTTGACCTCAGGGACTGGCTTGATTGCTGGAGGATGTTTTTGAGAACAGTATTCGGTGAAGATGATTGGCAATGGACACATTTTGGGGCAGAGTAGCGGTAGAATTTGAACATCATTAACTCTCTTGGCTGACAAACTTTATGTGATTGAGTGCTGTAAGATTGGTGGCTACCACCAGATTTGCTGAACGTAATCCAAAAAATCAAAGGCTTCTTGAAGAATTTCGCCTAGTTTAATACTATTGCAACAAAATGACCGTAGATAATGATGAAATAGAATCCCAGGATGAGCAAACGCCCAACCCTGAGCCCAAATGGTCTTGGAATATAATAATAATTTTAAGTAAACAAAAACATGCAAAGAAGCGGTTGCTATGTTGGTTTTTATTTTTATTTTTAGTTTTCTGTTTTTGTTTTTGTTTTTGAATTTAGTAAAACATTTTGGGTCAGTTTGGTTCCACTTTTGTTTTTCTATAGTTGTTTTTTGTTTCTGTTTTCTTTCTTTAAAAGACGAAAATCTGTTTGATTGAAATTTGTAATATAAAATTAAAATAAAAATCTGTGTGGATGAAATTTTGATAAACTTATTATTATTATTATTAATTATTAATTATTAATTATTAATTATTGTTATAAAATTTCTTACTTATTATTTTTAATACTATTATTATTTTTATTATTAATTTTATTATACTAAATTAATTATCTTTTGATTATTATTATTTATTTATAATTATATATTATTATCAAATTATTTATTATTTATTATTATTATTATTATTATTATTTAGAGATAGAATGCAAGGATATGTTAGTTTTCGTCGAAGAAAACATGTTATCAAATTTACGATATTTTTAGTTTACGTAAAATTGTTGTGGTTTTTATTTTCAAAACAAAAATTGTAAGAGTAAATTAAATACGTTTTATTTATCTATTTTTTTACAAAATAACAACAAAAACGAAAGAAAAAGATATAAACCGTCAAATTGTTTATTTTTTGGCTTTTTTAGTTTTCAAAATTTTGAAAATTATAAAAATAGTTTTGTTTTCTATTTCTATTTTTATTTACTATCATTTAAATATATATTATTTAGTTATTTATTTTAATAAAATTACGGATAATTTAATTCAATATTATGTTTATATATTGAATAAATTTATATTTATTATCAATAAAATCATGAATAATTTAATATTATTTAATTTTTATAATTAAATTATATATAATTAAATTTAAAATATATAAATATTCAAATAAAATTTGATTTAATAATTAAAATATATTATAAATAAATATTAATTTATAAATAAAATCCAAAATTATTTTTTATTAAAATAACATAATTTTATTAATAATTTGTTAATAAATATTATATAAGAGATTAAACAAATTTATTTAATTAAAAATAATTTATCTTTAAGTTTTATCTAAAATGTAATTATTATTAATGATAAAAATATAACTATATTAAGATTAACGACTAAATAAGTTTTTCTTTTATTTGAAAGAAAAGCATAAACAAAAAATTGAGAACTGCAACAGAAAAACAGAAGTAGAACCAAACGAGCTCTTAATGTTTTTCAGAATTAATTAAATAATTAAAAATTTAATTTGTTATAAAAATAATTTATTATGATTAATTAATAAGTTAGTGTAAAAAATATTTATAAATTAATAGAACGTACGGAGCATGAGACAATAACAGAGAAGAGAAGAGTGAGGTGAAACCCAAATAAGAATGGGCCACAAGGACGATCATGTATGAGACAACCAAAAGAATAAAACAGAACAGAGATATGGCAGGGCCATAAGGACGATCATGTATAACCAAAAAAGGGCAGGCAGGCACTGTTCGACCAAAAGAATAAAACAGAACAGAGATATGATCATCCAACGTATACAAGAGAGTGTCATGAAAAAATAGAGAATGAACTGTGAAGAAATTAAGATGTCAATAATTTCGCAGACTACCTAAGATAAATTTTCCAGCATAAATAATTTAGCAATCACAAGAGTGAAACACCAAATAACACACCGACGTTTGGTAACGCAGTTCGGCAAACTTACCTACGTCTGCGGGGCCCTCACCCAGATTAATCACTTTCACCGTAGTTCACAGAAATTACAAAGATTGATCAACTCCATAATACCCAATCTATGTAACTAACCCAAAACCTAACTACCCGTGAAAGATCTTCACGCCCAATAACACGACCAACTCGTGTTAACCTCGTCAGAGGATTTTTCAAGCTATTTCTACTCAAAGACAAAGAACAAATAAAATCAAGAACGCAGCAATCTTCAGTTTTGAACTATGTCACTTTACAGACTGATGGCTGTATACTACTGCACCCAAAAAGACACCTTCACAAGAAAACAACTTCAACAAAAACAGCAGTATAAAAACGCAGCAGCCAACAACAAAGAAGCGTAAACGCAGCAGCCAACAACCATCAAACCCACGCACTTTTTCACCAAAGATAAAAACCTAGCAAAAACTTTGCAGAACCAAAGATGCAAAAGATCTCCCACACGATTTTTCACACCACCAAGAGGCCCACATCACCAAGAGACCATAAAACAAAATCCTCGATTCACGAACTTCCTTAATTTTCCTTTAAAGACACTTTTTCAAAAGCGAAAACCAACGGATCCTTATCCTTTTAAAAAGATATATGGAATATAACTCAATTTAAAATCCCAAGCAACATCTAATTTCAAAACAAAGTATAATCTCCTATCGCAATCTCCAATTAAGGCAAATCTTCAATAATAATGGAAATTCCATGTCCAATTAAAATGCCAAAACCAAATAAAGAATATATAAAGTATATTCTAACAATCTCCCTTTTGGCATTTTGTCACAACTCTAGTACTCAACATAAATAATCATATTTGGACATATAAAGATAAGATTCACATTCTTGCCCTTCATCAATTATCAAGTTTCAAAGAACACCAATCGTCTAAATTTCTCCCCTTGGGACACAAAGATGCCAAAAAAATAAGGCGAATAGTCAATATATATCTGAAATCTCCCCGAATGGAACATTCATCATAAACAATCGATGTCTTCTTGAAACAAAATCACAATCATAATAATCACCAATAAATGCAATGGAAGAATCATAAACACGTCAATATCACAATTTACCACCATTAAAAAACTTCAAAATATAAAGTACATCGTCCCTGTGCCCTTGAAGAATCTCAAACTGGCGTTTTCTTTGGCTCGAATGAAGATGTATAACACGAGTTTCTGTAAGTTCTTGATAATCAACCCTTTTCTTTCTTTTGTTTTACTTCTTTCGCCACATCCCCATAACATTTTCTCTTGGATGGTTTCTTGGATTCGAGATGAAGACCCTCGGTTTTGATTGTCATCTAGTGATTCTGCGCATCATCATCAAGTGGCTGGAATTTCTCCGGTTTTGCGATTACTTCCTTAGCGATAACTAACTGCAAATCTGGGTATTTTCTGGTTTTCCCTTCACTACATTTTTGTGCTTGTACCTGACCCTTTCTAATCCAAGCTTGCTTCGATACCATGTGATGTTGCTAGAAACTTAATGGAGAACGTCTAGATTTTTTATTTTGGCCCCTTTGAAATATCATTTGTAATAATTGATAACACTTTGACCTTATATGTCCAATGACTCCACAAAAATGACATGTAGGTATAAATCTATCACTCTTTTCCGGTGCTTCTACTTCTTGGGCTGATCTGGACATTTCAAACCTTTCTTCATTCACTTTGGAACACTCGCCTTTATATCCTATGCCTTGAAGATCCCCTTTAACTTTACCAATTTCCAACAACTTATCTAGTTTTTCCGTGCCTCCATTCAACATCCTCAACCCTTTCAAGTGCTTATTAATTTCATTCTTGCATCACCAAGTTCATCCGAAGTCAATGCCGACTTCTTTTCTAATTCTTGCATAGTATTTTTCAGACGAAGATTCTCCTCTTTCAAACTCTCATTCTTTTCGCATTTTCATCAATTTCTCATACAAAGCTTTGTAGTTCTCATGGGTATTCTCAACTTCATCATCATAGCTTCTTCTATCACTGTCATAGTCTGAAATTGAATTCCGGGCTGAACTGATTCTGAAATTTTCAAGTCTTCTCCCTGCTCGATTACTTCCTTCTCGATTCATTGCTAGACAAGTAACTAGATTTTTGCTGTGTAATGCAACCAGTGCTGCATTTTTTGTCATTTCTTCCTCACTGCCGAAATCACTTTCAGATTCATTTTCACTCCAGGTGGTTGTGAAGGACTTTCCTCTTTGTTTCTTCAACGTGTTAGCACATTCGGATTGAATATGTCCAAATCCCTGACATTCATGACACTGTATTCTTCTTTCCTTCCATTCGCCTCTTTGTGCCTTGACTTGTTGTCTTCGGTTATTACTTGATGAACTTCCACCATATTGTCTAGAATCAGATCTGTCGTTTTTCATTCTTTTCAGCCATTTACCGAAATTTCGAGTGAGCAAAATCATATCTTCATTCACATCGGACTCATCTTCAACATTACTCACATTCTTTCCGACTTCCACCTGTAATGCCAATCCTTTGTTTCTTTCTTGTTTTCCCCTCAAAAGATTCATCTCAAAATTTGTGAGAATCCCAATAACTTTCTCCAATGACAAATTATCAATATCATGAGTCTCCTCTATTGCTGCAATTTTTGGAATGAATCTCGGTGGCAATGATCTCAGTGTCTTCTTCACCAGTTTCACATTGGAGTACTTCTTTCCCAATTGATGAGCTTGATTCGTAATATCTCTCAGTTTTTCATGGAATTCTTCAATTGTCTCATGCTCTTCCATCTTCAATTCTTGAATCGCATACTAGCATTTGTAGTTTGAAGATATCACGATTTTGATCCTTCATGAATGGTTTGCAAAACATCCCATGTTTCTTTTCTTTGTTTCACACGCTTGAAATCATGAGAAGCGTCCTTCATCAACGGCATCTTGAATATCGCATGCATCGTGAATTCCCAGTAGCATTTTCTTCTTGCACTCTAGTCCATTCAGAAGGATCTTTCTGAACTTCCTCTCATTTATCATCAATGAACATAGGATGCGTCCAACCATGTACTACTGAATGCCAGGCTCTCGTACTTTGAGCTTGAATAAAAAATTTCATCCGGGATTTCCATGATGGATAATTTGATCCATCCAATAACGGAGGTCTGGTGATTGATGCACCCTCTCTCGTAGCCATATCTGCGAATCTCGGATCTGCACCAACTTGCTACTAAGTTTTGAACTGGTGACCCTCTCTGATATCAATTGAAGAAATTAAGATGTCAATAATTTCGCAGACTACCTAAGATAAATTTTTCAGCATAAATAATTTAGCAATCACAAGAGTGAAACACCAAATAACACACCGACGTTTGGTAACGCAGTTCGGCAAACTTGCCTACGTATGCGGGGCCCTCACCCAGATTAATCACTTTCACCGTAGTTCACAAAAATTACAAAGATTGATCAACTCCGTAATACCCAATCTATGTAACTAATCCAAAACCTAACTACCCGTGAAAGATCTTCACGCCCAATAACACGACCAACTCGTGTTAACCTCGTCAGAGGATTTTTCAAGCTATTTCTACTCAAAGACAAAGAACAAATAAAATCAAGAACGCAGCAATCTTCAGTTCTGAACTCTGTCACTTCACAGATTGATGGCTGTATACTACTGCACCCAAAAAGACACCTTCACAAGAAAACAACTTCAACAAAAACAGCAGTATAAAAACGCAGCAGCCAACAACAGCAGTGCAGAAACGCAGCAGCCAACAACCATCAAACCCACGCACTTTTTCACCAAAGATAAAAACCTAGCAAAAACTCCGCAGAACCAAAGATGCAAAAGATCTCCCACGCGATTTTCCACACCAGCCAAGAGGCCCACATCGACCAAGAGACCATAAAACAAAATCCCTTGATTCACATGACTTCCTTAATTTTCCTTTAAAGACACTTTTTCAAAAGCGAAAACCAACGGATCCTTATCCTTTTAAAAAGATATATAGAATATAACTCCAATTTAAAATCCCAAGCAACATCTAATTTCAAAACAAAGTATAATCTCCTATACGCAATCTCCAATTAAGGCAAATCTTCAATAATAATGAAAATTCCCATGTCCAATTAAAAATGCCAAAATCAAATAAAGAATATATAAAGTATATCCTAACAAACTGGCATAAAAAGTAAGGAAAGAAACTGGCACAGGAGTCGTCCAGCAAACAAACAGAGTCGGAGGAAAAAATGAGAAATATCTATAATTAAACCGGTGATATAACTTGCGGTGATCAGCAGTGTAAATAATTTCCTTTTTTTTTTCTAATATGTCCTATTGTTTTTGGTCTGTCAGTAATAGATTAGTCCAGCTTTTGGGATCATATTAGGGAACAATCAGAATCAACAAACTTACGTAAGAAAAGGACTTGCCATAATTCAAAACCATGCATTTGCCAGGAAACAGCTTCAATACTACTCAGGTTCTTCCTTCCCATTCCATGACTGTAATTATTTAGTAATGACTCGATGTGCTTTATGTCTTTCGGCATTGAGCCACTAAGCACCTAATCCAGCACCAGAAACCTCAGTTCATAGTAGCAGAAAAGGGAATGAGATCACTAAACATGATCCCATTTGTGCATGCATACTAGCTGAAATATAACAGCATTAACCAAAGGCCAGAAAGGGCTTCCAAGAAATGAAAGAACTACCAAAAGGAATCTATTTCAGTTTTTTGTCTCTGGGCGAGCACTGTAATACCGGCGTCACCACTCATTACACGAGGACTCGAAAGAGTGGTGTTGGCTCTGATACCAATTGATACAGGTTTTATGGGAGAGTCCAACCCCAAAAGCTAGCTCAAGGGGTGAGAGAGTCCATAAGCCTATATAAACCCTACATCAACCGCCCATATGACGTGGGAATTGGACCATAACAAAAACATATATTTTTTGTTGAAAATCATAGAGATTTAGTACATAGGAATATTAATTATTGTCAACTAATGTGTTTAATGTATGTTATCTTGTGATTATAAAGGATTTCATCTTTAGGAATTTCAGAGAGCTATTAAGTACATCTTTGGTAGAGATCAACCTCCCATTTGCGGGGGTTGTATGATTAGTATATATATGCCAATGTATATGGACATTAGCACGAATGGCACTATCTCATCCTCCTTTTATCACAAAAGGATGTATTGGTTAGGTAGATTATAGACACGGGTGTTAGGTAGATTCTTTCTGTTAGCAAGTTAATAAGCACCTATATCTGTTTTAGTGTCTGGTTCATCTAAATCTAACATTTTTCTGTGGCATATACGTATGGGCATATGTAACATTGTTACATCTAAATCTAACAAGATGTCAAAACCTTTTCACCCTGTTCATAATGATATTTGGGAAGTATCAAGAGTTGTTGATTTAACGGGAAAAATATTGTACCGTGCTTCTCTTCAGGGGGAGAATTTAGGTGAAGATAACCATTGGGATCCTTCTATATCTTTCCTATTTCATTGTCCATTCCTCCGTATGATCCGATCCGACCCGATACGGCTTGACTTCGGCTCGGATTGGCCGGGTCATGGGTCACAAATAGTTGACTCAACGGAAAAGTATAAAATAACATCTTTTTTCTTTTATAAAACATTGACGTTTTGTTAATTTAAAAAAAAACTATGAGGTCGAGCCAGGCAAAGGGCAACCCAGGCCCGACCCTGGCCATTGCCATTCTTAACTTAGAGAGACATTACTTGATTGCATCACTATATTGGTTGACTATTAACTTATATTAGTTTACCGATCTCCTTTAAAATATAATTTTAATAATTTCAAATGCTAAAATTTGATTTATTTCACTATTTAGTAGTTAATGCAATTTAATTATTTTATATTAGGTTCTTATCATATAAAATTGGCTTAAACTTTTTAATTACATTAAATATTTATATAAGTTTGTTTTATAATTATAAAATAAATAATTTAATTAATTAAAATAAAATTAATATTAACATCTAAAAAATAATAAAATAGGTAAATAAATTCAAAAATTTAATTTTAATTTTATTACAGATTTCAATTAAATAAAATTTTAAATTTTTATTATACTAAATAATTTCTTTTAAAATACAAAGAGAAATAGGAAACTTTTTTTAAAAAAAAAAGAAGGAAGCAAACGAAAGACCTTCTTGCTTCTTTCTTTTCGTTGTTCTCGGAGGGGATTAAGCTCGAGCTAGTGCTAGTTTCTGCAAGAGAAGACTGTAAGGAAAATGGATTATTGGATACAAAGTATTAAAGTGTGCATGCTAATCCAAGACCATAAACTGAGCAACGGAGTCGGAGAGAGTCATGTACCTGTGTACACGAAATGAGTGCAAAAAGACTGCTTTCCGCTAATCAATTCAATCCATTTCCACCTGTTGTCAAAAACTTTCTACGCTGGTCCCAAAATACTCCTTCGCAGTCGCCCACATCCTTTACTGCAAAAGGGCCTATCGTTTTAGCCACAAACCTTCTAAGGTCATACTTTGAACAAGGCCTAGTGGTTGAAGCACGCAAACTGTTCGATGAAATGCCGGAAAGAGACGTGGTTGCATGGATGGCCATGATTGTAGGCTACACATCTTGCAACGAGTACTTGAGAGCATTCTGTACGTTCCGTGATATGTTGAATAATGTGATTGACCCAAATGCTTATACGATATCAAGTGTGTTGAAGGCTTGCAAAGGCTTGGAGGACCTCTCTTTCGGGGATGTGGTTCATGGGTTGGCTATTAAGCATGGGTTGGGAGGTTATATTTACGTTGAAAATGCACTCATGGATATGTATGCCACTTGTTGTATAAGCATGAACGATGCATGCAAGGTTTTTATTGGTATTCAAGACAAAAATGATGTGTCATGGACCACTTTGATTGCTGGTTAAACTCATAGAGATAAGGGCCATCAAGCAGTTCAAACATTCAGACAAATGTTACTGGTAAGTCGATGACAAGCCTTGGGAATTGAGATTCATAAACTTTAAGTGCATCTCAAGTTTTATTTTCTATTTACTTTTGATACGTCAATACATGATTTTGTTATATCCGATGGCATACAGGAGGATGCAGAATCGAACGCTTTCAGTTTTTCAATCGCTGTTAGAGCTTGCGCTTCAATTGGTTCTCTGAATTATGGCCAACAAATACGTACAGCGATAATAAAACATGGGTTTGAATCCAATCTTCCTTCAATGAATTCTATACTAGACTTGTATTTTAGATGTGGCTGTTTACCTGAGGCCAATCGGCTCTTCCATGAGATGAGTGAAAAGGACTTGATTACATGGAATACTGTGATAGCAGGATATGAGAAACTAGATCCTTGGAAGGCACTCTCCATATTTTCAGTAATGGAATTGAAAGGTTTCATCCCGAATTGCTTCACATTTACAAGTGTCATAGCAGCTTGTGCAAATCTAGCGGCTCTGAATTGTGGACAACAGGTGCATGGGGCAGTTTTTTGCAGAGGTCTTGCTGCCAATGTGGCATTGGCCAATTCCTTGATTGATATGTATGCAAAGTGTGGTGACATAACTGAATCACACAAAATGTTCAGTGAACTTTCTTACAGAAATTTAGTCTCTTGGACTTCCATGATGCCTGGATATGGAGCTCATGTTTTGGAAAAGAGGCTGTTGAATTGTTTGATGAGATGGTATGGTCAGGTTTCATACCTGATCAGATAGTATATATGGCAGTCCTGAGTGCTTGTAGTCATGCTGGACTGGTAGACCAAGGGTTGAGATACTTCAGTTCAATAAGTGAATATGACGTTGAACCCAATCAGGAGGTTTATGGGTGTGTTGCTGATTTGCTTGGGAGAGCTGGGAGAGTCGAAGAGGCCTATCACTTAATACTAAATATGCCATTTAAACCAAGTGAGTCAGTTTGGAGTGCACTTCTTGGTGCTTCCAAAGCACACAGACTTACTGGTTTGGGAAATTGGCAGCTCAAAGAGTATTGACCTTAACTCCAAACCTTGTAGAACCTTATGTAGTGTTATCAAATATTTATGCAGGCGAAGGTAAGTGGGGAGAATCAGCAAGAAAGAGAAAATTGATTCGTGGAGTAGGATGCAAAAAGGAGGTTGGGAAGAGTTAGATTGAAGTAAGGAACCAGGTTTATAGTTTTGTTGCTGGAATTAAGGACGGTCATCATATGGAGTTGGCTGACGGAACTTTCAAATTGCTGATTCAGCATGTGAAGGAAGCAGGTTATGCACTAGATTGCTTAATGCATGATCTAGAGAATGAAACTTGAGTCTAAGTTGAGGAAAGCTGAGATCATGAATTTCAGACTTCCCAGAAATTGAATTGCTTGCTTTATACCGTGTTCAACTAGCAACAAGACAAGAATAGACTTTCTAGAAAGGTCAATTCTTTCTTGAGAAGGCCATTTAGTTAAACTACCAAGAAGAGCCATTTCTTTTCTGAACCCTCATAAACAGATTAACAACTGCTAAAGGGGGCATTGTTTGTGAGTTCTAGTTGGACTTTGATATGCTATGAAAGGCAAATTCTTTCTCTCGAATGTGATTTTAGTCGAACTGGAAAGAAGAGAAACTACAATTTACACAAGTACGACTAACACTCAGAAATTCAGAAAGCCCTACCAATAAGCATCAAGAAAGATGTCACTTGTGCATCGGCTTAACCATTCTTACAGATGAATAACAGCAATGATTTTCTTGCAGCTACATTGGGGCTTTTTATAACCACTAACCGTATTTTTCGGCTGCAGATAACTTCCTCAAATTAGAAAATTTTCTGCACTGATTTGTTAGAATCAATGAACTTGTGTACATCTCTTTTTTTTTCTTCTGGATTCTGTAGCTTCTTTCCCTTTTACATAGTACATACAAGTGATTCCTCTATCCAATTAAAGGTTTGGATGAGTTGAAGTGTCACCATATTCAAGATCAAGAAGTATCATTTTCAACTTTTAATGTCCATTTTAGCTTTAACGACAGTCCTGAAGCCTTGTTCTTCTGTCGTTTCTTAAGACTGCATCTTTTTTGAAAGAAATTAAAAGAAATATATTAAATAATCTTTAGAAAGAGTTACATGGCTTAAGTCATTACATTAAGTCATAAAGCTATTATGTATATATATGATCAAACAAGCTCTTGTTTTACAAGGGGCAATGATACCAGAAGTTCCTCTAGACAAAGACAGTTGAAGTAATTCGATAAGTTCTTCTCCATCTTAGACATACCAGTAATTCCTCCTCCTAGACAGGTAAAACCCGAAGCCTTTTCAAATTAACTCAATGACAAAAGCATATTAGGACTTGTAGAATAGTACAAAACTTTGTAACAGCTGCTACAACTTGGTTTGATGTTGTGCTTGTACATTTTTCTTCTTCTTCAGCTAAGAATTTGGAAGTTTATACCAAAAGTTTGGAGGCTAATCATTCACTTGGAGGCAACATTTTCTTCCTTTGAAACCTAGAGGCCTATATTTCTGGAGTAGTGACATCTTTTCTGTTAATGGAGCATTTGAAATTGGTGCAGAATCTTACTGGTATCATCAAAATTTTAATTTCTTTGATATGCTTGTTGATGCTTGACTAATATTTATATTTGTCAGGATGATTTTTCATACTCGATCGATTGTACTTTGATAAAAACCTGATCTTGTCTTACAATTGTTGTTGGAAATTCATTCATTTCTTTCTTTCCAACTAGCACATACTTCATGGCTAATTGTTGTCTCAAATATTTTGTGCTTTCTTTTTCTTGGAGTTATCTTTTAGAGGCCCAAAGGACTATCTATTCTCAATCATCATTATTGCAAACAGAGATTGCATAATTCTTGAATTTTAAATCGTAAGAGTAGTTTCATTTGAAGAATATATGATCTCTTGATTGAAACCCATTGTTGTAGAGTTTGCATAATAGATTCACGCCAAACGATCCTCTAATTCTGTCAAGAGTAGAGAGTCTATTCTTGACAGTGAGCCACATGATGAAGGATAGTTTAGGTGGAATTTGCTTACTTCAAACTAGCTTTTCCATTGGATTCTAGTAGTTGAGTTCCTAAACATTTGGTAGTAAGATTGATTAGTAAAAAGTCCAAAAGCATGTCTAAGCCATCTTAAGTTGTTGTTTCTATGTTGATTCGTACTCTATCTTGACAAATTGTCTTAGATAATAGAAAATCTTCTATGTTTAATATGCCACTCATTTCCACTTATAAGCTTAGTAATCTTGGCTTTGGGATTAAGCATATGCCTTAATCCATAAGTTTCAAGAGTCAAGTATAGCGGCCAATTCCATCTAGTTGTCAAACCAAAGTCATGCGCTTTTTTTCATCCCTATGATGCACTTTAGCTCCCTATGAAGCTTCCTCCTCAGCTTAAGTGTTTGTAGCATAATCTAAGAAGAGTCCATCCTTTAGTTTGATTTTCCAAAAGCTTTGACTATTCAAGTAAGAAGAATAAGCCTACTAAATCTATAGTGTCTTCTTATCTAATTGGAAACTCCATATCCTTTTAGCCAGTAATACTTTGTTAATGGTTTATACAGGCCAAATGGCCCTCACTCTTCTTTTGGCATTCCAATGTCTGTCCATTTGACTTTTGAATATAGTTTCTTGTAAGTTTGCCTAGTTCATAGAAAATACCCCATCAATTCTCCAAAGTTTTTGTGATGTTTTTAGGAAGAGCCCTGTGTGAGATTCAAGAAATGTGGAGGTTGTCTAGAATGGACGGTATTAGTTGCAACCTCTCTGTATAATACAAGCTCTTGTTGGTCTCATGACTAATTCTTCTACATAACATATCAAACAAGGATTGATAGTCTTCATATGATGGTCTTTTAGCTGTTATCGGGAGTCCTACGTACTTGAATGGAAGTTTTCCCATATTCAAACCAACAATAGTGGAGAGCCACTGATCTTGAGAATTTACTCTAGTAGGGACAAGCATGTAGCTTTTTTCTCCATTATTGATGAGGTTTGATAGCTTGCTGAAAGTCTGCAGATAGTTCATTAGTAACCTGATTAAGTTAGCATCTGCTTTGTTAAATAACAGTAAATCATTAGCAAAAGAGAGGTTAAAGATTCTTTGTTTGTCATATTTATTGTGAAATTTAAAGGTCTAATCCATTCTAATGTTATGGTCAATGAGCTTGGCTAGCACTTCAACGCATATGGAGAACGAATAGAGGGATAAAAGATCTCCTTGTTTGACTTCTCTTCCACTTTATTAGCTCTCTATTCACCATCACACTAAAAGAAGGTGTTATGATACCTTGTTCAATTTATTTAATGAACCCTAAGCCTTTGTTTGGATCCTTATTTGTACAAGGAAAAGGAAAGGAAATATTGAGGGGAAAAGAGGGGAAAAGAATGGAAGGGAAATGAGATTTCCTTTCCCTTGTTTGGTTTCCAAATTTATCAAAGGAGGGAATGGAAACTTATATTGGACAAAAGAATTTTTTGAGACTTTTATGCCCTTGATTATAAAAATTGTTTATCTTTTGCTATGAAATTGTTATGAAGATACTTATATATATTCCCGGGTTTGTGATATCTTATTGCATACAGAAATTTGAACTTGAAACATCTCAACAGTCATGATTCCCTTATATGCTGTGTTGAACAAATATGGAAGAATTGTTTTCATGGTTCCCCGAAATTATTTGTTTCTACACATAGGTTTTTGTTGCTAATCCTAACACATACAAGGAGTTGTGTAGAAGAACCTTACCTCTTTTGCAGGAGTTGTGCAGAAGAACAGCAGAAGAAAGGCATGCGCAGTGCAGAAGAACAGCAGAAGAAAACAGCAGAAGAAGAAAGACATGCGCAGTGCAGAAGAACAGCAGAAGAAAACAGCAGAAGAAGAAAGGCATGCGCAGAAGAAAAAGGCGGGAGCATGTGTTATGCGTGGGTAGTGTGGCTGTGTCCTTTTTGTTCAACAAGGCTACAATAGTAATTTAATTATATCAAGCTTATCTTCCCTCAATTTCCCTTCCTTTCCCACCAATTTGGTGGGAAATGTATTTGATCCAATTTTCCCTCCTATTACTTTCCATTCTCTCACTTTCTCTTTACTTATTTTTATCCAAACAAGGGAAATAAAGAGAAATGCAATTCCCCTCCTTTCCTTTCTCTTGCTTTCTTTCAATCCAAACAAAGGCTTAAGGAAAACCAAAGGCCTCCAAAGAGTAGAATAAATTTCAAATTGATTGAATCGAAAGCTTTTTGAAAATCAATTTTCATTGCAGTGCTTCTGGTTAACCCTTTTCTTTGAATATTCCGTGAAAAGCTAAATAGCCAATAAGATATTGTCACCTATATTTCTTTCCCTTATGTCAGCATCATATGATTTGCAGATTATTAAATCTAGTATAGCATTCAGCCTGATAGCAATGATCTTGGAAATTATTTTATATAGAGTATCGCAATATGCAATTGATCTAAAATCTTTGAGTGAGTTGGGGTGGTGGCTTATTGGGAACAAGGCGCATATGAGTTTTGTTGAGTTCCTTAGTTTTCTTGAGTTGAAGAATCCCAAAATAGCTTTACAAAGAGGCTTTATTAGGTTATAAGATTCTTTGAAGAAGACAGTGTTTGAACCATTGAGACCATTGTTTTGAATTCCGTATCGTACCAATCAGTATCGGACCAAAATTAGTACCGTACCGGAGGTTGGTGGTATCCGGTTTGAATACCGGTAAGTACCAGCCCTTGTCGATCGGTACTATAGGTATTCAAAATATCGGTCAAATATCGGCCGGTACTAAAAATTTTAAAAAATTGGGAGATTTTTTTATAAAATTTTCAAAAATTTCCTCCCTTCCTCCTACCTCTCCTTCCCCCTTTTTTTCAAAATTTTGAAAATAATAATAAATATTTTTATTACTAAAAATAATTATAAATTAAATAAAACTTAAAATAAATTATTTAAATTTAAATTTATTTTAATATTTTATATAATATTTATTAATAAAGTATTAATAAAAATATTTTATTTTTTAAAATAAATAATTTAAAAATAATCCCGGTACTAAGTCGGTACGGTAACATTGATTGTGAGCACGACTGCACTGGCCTTGGGCACCCCCAAATATAATGTTTGAAAGCTTTATATTTACGGCCTTAAAGAAAATAAGGGGGTGTTTGGAAATCTTCAAATTGAATTCAATTACATTAATGAAGTTAGGATTGAATTTAATTTATACTGTTTAGAACAAATCTAGTAATATCATAATTGAATTCGATTATACTTTGTTTGGAACAAATCCAGTAATATTATAATTGAATTCAATTATTTCATATAATGCATTTACCCTTAGTTAAAAATCATTTTATTAACTAATAATTCTTACTTGATTTTCTTTAAATTACATTAAAATAATATTATTTAATTTTAAAATTATAAACTAAAAAATAAAAGATACTAATTTTTGAGGTTTTAAATTAATTCTTAATTATTAAATTTTGGAGGAGGTGGTGAGATCGTCAATGTCGTCATTCATATTAACTCCATATAACAATTCCAAATATAACGAGTGTTGCGATACCCATCTTCAACAACAGTGACTTCTTACTCTTCTTCTTCTTCTTCTTCTTCTTCTTCTTCTTCTTCTGCTTTGGCCTCCCAGTCTTCTTCTGCTGGTGCATGGGAGTTGCGTCGTCTGGTCTGCTGCGTCGTCGGAGAAGAGTGGTCGGCTGCTGCTGGCTTTTGGGTGCTTTGGCTGCTGAAGATGAGGGCTACTGCTTGGGTGCTTTGGCTGCTGAAGATGAGGGCAACTACCTTGTGTTTTGGCTGCTGAAGATTAGGGCTGCGTAGGAGATCTGTTGATTTGGAGTTGAATTCAGGGGTGTTGCTGCGTGAATTGAATTAATGAAGGAAGTGGGGTTTAAATTCACCCACGAATTCAATTCATGCCATTCTCAACCATCCAAACAAGAGAATTGAATTACCACATTGAATTCAATTCGTGCTGTTCCAAACAGCCTGTTAAATCTTAGCCTTCTGTTCTTATGGGTTTAAGCAAGTTTTGGGAGTAAGCATCGTTCGATACCTGGGAAAGTTTGCATCGTTCGAGACCTGGGAACGTCTTCACGAAAGTGTTAGATTTGGTTTTTGATTGATTTCAAGCTCTATTTCATCGCCAATTTCTTGAAGGTTAATGTAAGCGTTGGTTTTCTACTTCCCAGTTTCTTCTATGATCGTAAAGAGACCAACTTTCAGTCTCAGGCCAACCATAACCCACTCCATTTTGGAGACGGTTTTGAAGAGATGCCATATTTACAAACAATTCAAACAAATCCTTTCGCAAATGATTCTTACTGGGTTCATTAATGACACGTTTGCTGCAAGCAGGCTTCTGAAGTTCTCTACCGACTCGCCTTTCATTCACGTCAACTATTCCCAGAAAATCTTCACTCACATTGAGTACCCAAATGGGTTTATTTATAATACCATGATGAGAGCTTACCTACAAACGACCAACCCGGAAAGGGTTATGTCTGTATATAAGTTTATGCTACAAAACTACGATGAACCTGATAATTTTTCCTACCCCATTTTGCTGCAGTCTTGCTCTTTGAGATTAGCGGAGTTTGAAGGTAAGTTGATTCAGGCTCAAGTTCTTAAAATGGGTTTTGGTATAGATGTGTATATAAACAACACTTTGATTACTATGTACGCTGTCTGTGGGAACTTAAGTGATGCTCGTAGGGTGTTTGACGAAAGTCCTGTTCTGGACTTGGTTTCTTGGAATTCTATACTGGCAGGGTATGTTTCTTCAGGGGATATTGAGGAGGCTAAGTACATATATGATAGGATGCCGGAAAGGAATATAATCGCTTCAAATTCAATGATTGTTTTGTTTGGTAGGAAAGGTAATGTTGTGGAGGCACTTAGGTTGTTTAATGAGATGACTGAGAAAGATTTGGTATCATGGAGTGCCTTGATATCTTGTTATGAGAAAAATGACATGCACGAGGAGGCTTTGGCTATCTTCAAGGCAATGAATGCTAACAAAGTTATAGTAGATGAGGTTATGGTGATTAGTGTTCTCTCTGCATGCTGTCATTTGGCGGTAGTAAAGATAGGGAAATCGATACATGGCTTAGTTTTGAAAATTGGGCTTTCTTCTTATATTAACCTTCAAAATGCCCTGATTCACATGTATTCAAGTGGTCGGGAACTGATGGATGCACAAAAGTTGTTCGGTGATGGATGCTGCTTAGACCAAATATCTTGGAATTCTATGATCAATGGGTACGTAACGTCTGGAGAAATTGAAAAGGCCAAGGCTTTATTTGATTCAATGCCCGAGAAGGATATAGTTTCGTGGACTGTTATGATATCAGGCTATGTTCAAAATGAAAGATTTGACGAGAGTTTGACATTGTTCCAGAAAATGCAGCTTGATGGAATCAGACCTGATGAAACAACATTGGTTAGTGTGCTATCTGCCTGCACCCACTTGTCTGCCCTTGACCAGGGGAGATGGATTCATGCTTATATAAAGAGGACTAGCATAAATATTAATGTCATCCTAGGCACCACCCTTATTGATATGTACATGAAGTTTGGGTTCATTGAAAGTGCTTTGGAAATTTTCCATGAGATGAAAGAAAGAAGGGTTTCTACTTGGAATGCTCTCATTCTTGGTTTGGCATTGAATGGTTTAGTGAACGAGTCACTTAATATGTTTTCAGAGATGCACGAGAGTGGGGTGGTGCCTAACGAAATAACCTTTATTGCAGTTCTTGCTGCTTGTAGACACATGGGTTTGGTAGATGATGGACGCAACTATTTTAATTCCATGATTAATGAGCATAGGATAGAACCTAATGTTAAGCATTATGGATGCATGGTTGATCTTCTAGGTCGTGCAGGTATGTTGAAAGAGGCAGAGGACCTCATTAAGGAAATGCCTATGCCTCCAGATGTTTCAACTTGGGGTGCGTTGCTTGGGGCGTGCAAGAAATATGGGGACAAGGAAATGGGAGAGAGGGTGGGAAGAAGGCTTATCGAAATTCAGCCTGATCATGAAGGGTTTCATGTATTATTATCCAATATATATGCTTCAAAAGGTAACTGGAATGACGTTATTGAGCTTAGGGAGGTAATGATGCAGCAAGGGGTGGTCAAGACTCCTGGTTGTAGCATGATTGAAGCAAATGGAACAGTTCATGAGTTTCTTGCTGGAGATAAATCACATCCCCAGATTGAGGCAATTGAACAGATGCTAGATGAAATAGCCTATAGACTAAAGATGGACGGATATGCACCCAACACACATGAGGTACACCTCGACATTGATGAAGAAGAGAAGGAAATCAATTTGTTTAGGCATAGTGAGAAACTCGCAATTGCATTTGGGCTTGTCACAATTAGTCATCCTGCCCCTATAAGGATAATGAAGAACTTGCGCATATGTAATGATTGTCATACTGCAGCGAAGTTAATATCTCAATCTTTTGATCGTGAAATTGTTGTCAGAGATAGGCATCGATTTCACCACTTCAAGCAGGGTTCCTGCTCGTGCATGGATTACTGGTAGTAAAAATTTGTAATATGTCGCAGAATGAGGAAACTGCTGTCATATTTAGGTATGACAGCAAGAATGCATTTCATTTTGTCAAAGGTTTGCTGGCCTACAGGAGCAATGCTTTTGAGGAGAAAAAAAGCCTCAGGGTGTATGATATGAATCTTGTTTATTCCGGACATAGTAAGTTCAAGGTTGACCTCATAAAGAGAGATGTTCTACGGAAGTATTAGTTTTGATTTGTTGTTTTCCTGCAGTTTGTTTCTATTTCATATCAAATTGTTTTCTTCTCGAACAATCTTTTCATCTAAACCTTTTTGGGGCTTCTTTGTGGGACAATCATTTTCAACTGTTGTGCTGCAGCAACCGTTAAATACTTCAGAAATGAATTCTGGTAAACCAATTTCACGAAGAAAGGTTGTGCCAGAGGCATCTCCAACATCAGTGACAAAAGTTAGAGAATCAAAGAAACGAAATAAATCTGGCGCAGTGAAGTCACCCCACATGAGTGACGCCAACTCAGAATCAGTTAAAGAAAAGTTCAGCAAAGGAATGTTAGTTGAGGTTAGTAGTGACGAAGACGGTCTTAAAGGTGCTTGGTTTGCCGCTACTATTGTTGAAGTAGTTGGGAAGGATTAACTAAAATATATCAAAATGTTTAATCTTTCTTGTTATTTTCCTGTTTTCCAGAATGTCGAAAGCGTAAAGGTTGGTCCCTAGGTTTGATCTTTTTGTTTTATAGGTCATGAACAGCGTCATTTTGATTCTGATTAGAATCTTTTGGTTTCTAATATGTGGAGCTAATTTGTAACATAAAATTTATAAAATAATTATAGTGTCAGGATCTTGATACAATATCATATATCAGTGATAACTGTAAACTGACGTACAGATCAATGCGGTGCATTTGTGTGGTTCTGTAATTTGGACTGGAAACTGTCCCATAATCCCTGCACCCTAGAATGGATTGGCCGAAATATTGCAATTAGTGACAAAGATTATATTACTTTTCATATTCGATATTCCATCTCAAATTGATTTTAGGATATATGAATACGTGGCATAATCATGTTGGGTCTGAGTTACATGGGATTTACTGTGTTTCTAATATTTTTAGATTGAGTGATACTGTGAATACATGGTATGGCCAATATGATAGGAATCTTGTTTATTCAGGACATAGTAAGTTCAAGGTTGACCTCATAAAGAGAGATGTTCTACGGAAGTATTAGTTTTGATTTGTTGTTTTCCTGCAGTTTGTTTCTATTTGATATCAAATTGTTTTCTTCTCGAACAATCTTTTCATCTAAACCTTTTTGAGGCTTCTTTGTGGGACAATCATTTTCAACTGTTGTGCTGCAGCAACCATTAAATACTTCGGAAATGAATTCTGGTAAACCAATTTCACGAAGAAAGGTTGTGCCAGAGGCATCTCCAACATCACTGACAAAATTTAGAGAATCAAAGAAACGGATTAAATCTGGTGCAGTGAAGTCACCCCAGATGAGTGATGCCAACTCAGAATCAGTTAAAGAAAAGTTCAGCAAAGAAATGTTAGTTGAGGTTAGTAGTGACGAAGACGGTCTTAAAGGTGCTTGGTTTGCTGCTACGATTGTTGAAGTAGTTGCGAAGGATAAGTATCTTGTTCAGTATGAGAGCTTGAAAACAGCAGATGATGCTGGCTTTTTGGGGGAAGAGATTGACATTCTTCATATAAGGCCTCGTCCTCCTGAAACCATAGTTGTTGATTGCTTCAAATTGATGGACGAAGTTGATGCTCATTATAATGATGCTTGGTGGTTAGGTCTGATTTATAAGGTTCATCCTAACTCAAGGTATGTGGTCTACTTCAAGGACACAGATGAGGAATTGGTGTTTAATCATTCTGATTTGAGAATACATCAGGACTGGATAGATGGCAAATGGATCACGGCTTCACAGGTATGACTCATTCCAGTGATAATTATTACCCTAATATTTGTAGTTAATTTCCTGATCAGGCAAATTGCCTTGCATATGAAGATTTAGCATAACAAATAAGTATTTGCAATTTTGATGGCTGGTCTAGCTATATACAAAATCCCTGAAAGGAAATTGCCTATGTCCCCAAAATTTAGAGAAATCCTTTTGGACTTGGAACTTAAATATGTCTTGCTGAAAATATGCTTTACATTTTCCAGGAGTTTTAGGGAAGTTGGATATTCTTATTGAAACTTTAATTCTGCTGAAATGTTTGCCAACCCCTAAACTGGGGTATATTGTGTAAAACAATATGTTTCATGTAGATCAACATGCATAGGAAACTAAAAGAAATACTAATAGAATGCTGTTTTTTTTTATATTTGAATTTGTTGCTATTATTGAAAATTCAAGCACACAGGTTCTCTGATCATGTCATAGAGATTGCAACTGGAAGGAAATATGTGTTCTGATTGTAGCTTAGTGTTGAATACAGCGTTATCTTAAGCATTCAGTTTATATGATCAGTTATACAAAATGGCTAATCGGTGTCATTTGACCTCAGGGGCTGGCTTGATTGCTGGAGGATGTTTTTGAGAACAATATTCGGTGAAGATGATTGGCAATGGACACATTTTGGGGCAGAGTAGCGGTTGAATTTGAACATCATTAACTCTCTTGGCTGACAAACTTTATGTGATTGAATGCTGTAAGATTGGTGGCTACCACCAGATTTGCAGATAACGCTCTTGCTGAACGTAATCCAAAATATCAAAGGCTTCTTGAAGAATTTCGCCTGGTTTAATACTATTGCAACAAAATGACCGTAGATAATGATGTGTCTCAACAAAATGGGGAAATAGAATCGGCATCAGATCATCTGTGCCACAAATTCTGTACCTATTCTGTTCCACAATGAAAACGTCGACGTTTTAATTAAAACAAGAAACAAGCGTTGCGTCTCGGCTTGACGCTCACCTAAGCCAAGCCTTCTTCTTTTGATTTTGCTTCCCGCTATAAACTTCTTCGATCTTGCTCTCAACTCTTTCCATCCTTTTGCCCCTCTTCTTCACATCTCTTTTGCCCCGTTATCCAACACTTTCTTTACCAACAAAACACACAAACAAAGACACTCTTTCTCTCCATCAACTACTCACCTACGGTTTACAACTCTTTGCCAACAAGAGCAAGATCTCTTAAAGCCTCGACAGCGAGTTCATGATGTCTTTATGATCCAAGTGCTTTGGATGGTTGCTTTGTCTCCGTCTTCTGGGATTTTAAGGCTTGATTTTAAACAAACAGGAGCTTTGAAGACTTTTGAGGATTTGGAGATCTGGGGTTTGGTTGATCGAAGATGGGTAACTAGGAGGAAACTTACTTGGTAAGAAAGAGACTATTTGCTCAATGCATACACTACCATTAGACTTCTCTTGCTTAGCTCTCTCCATCGTATGTGCTTTGAGGCAATTCCTTCTCCTCAATACACCGGCTTCACGTCTGAAGCTCCTCCTTTTAAGTCTGCCCCTACAATTTTCATCTATAAAGTTGGTATCCTGAACCACTTAGACCCGAAAATGAGTTGCCTGAGACCTTCGGCGCTGCTTCAGTTCCTTATGACTTTCATTTCCGTACAATGGATGTCGTGTCAGAGCTGGGGGTTTTCTCGGATGGCCTGGCTTTGATGGGTTTATGAAATTTTTTGTTCTGGCGCTTTTGTGGTCTACTCTTTCTAAGATTCGATACATCGCGTCCTCTTCCATGAGCCCTACTATTGTCGTTGGTGATCGGGTCCTTATGGAGAAGGTAAACATTTCTTGAACGCTTTGGCTTTGGTGGTGATATGGCTTATGTTTCAGTCCATGTCTAGCTTTCTGATGTTAGTATATGGTGTTTGGTTTTGTCGCTGAATTAGACTATTGACGCCTAGGGGAATGAGTGTGAAGTTCATAGCTTCAGGAGAATGTGGGATGGTTATCGGGTGAATAGTAGGTTTTCTAATCTAAAATTTAGGAAAATGAAATCAAGTTTTATTGTTATTCCAATTCATACATGTAGGTTTTGGAGTTACTTATAATTTTACTGGTTTATGGGTATTTTGAAGATTGTGTCCTTCAATCCACAAAACAATTTCTAGCTCCTCTGTTATCTAATGTTTATTACATTTACATTATTAGTTGCAGAACATTTTGAGCTGTCTCATCGTTGAAATGGTTTTAAAGAACATAGCTTCATACTTATTTCTTTGAAGTCCTATTTTACACTTTTGGAAATGGATCCATAATGACGACGATGGTATCAATAAGTGGAGTATTTATCTCTAATCCTATGGAAATATTTTCAGCAAAAATGGTAACAAGATTGGTAGATTTGAGGTCTGACACTGTCACTAAACCAAATGAAGCAATGAGAGCTGCTATCGCAAATGCTAAGGTGGATGGTGCTGTTTTGGGTGATGACCCAACTGCCTTCCGTTTGGAATTTCAAATGGCTTAGATCGTGGGAAAGGATGCAGCTCTCTTTGCTCCATTAGGCACCATGGGTAACCTTATTAGTGTGCCTACACACTGTGATATAAGGGGAGCGAAGTCATTCTTGGAGATAATTCTCACATCCACATCTATGAGAATGGAGGTATTTCAACCATTGGAGGTGTGCATGCAAGGACTGTGAAGAATAACAAGGATGGGGCAATGGACATCAACTTAATTAAAGCTGCAATTAGGTTCCTGCAGGGACCCTTGTGTATCCAACTACTAGGCTTATTTGTTTGGAGAACTCACAAGCCAAGTAAGTTCTATTATGGTTTGATGAGATTTGTTTAGTTCTAAACTGGATGCTGACACGATTCAACTTCAATATTTTATTAATTTCATGTTTCTAATCTCTTTTTCTAAGTTAAATCTGCTGATAAATGTTGGATTCCGTTTGCTTGACAAAGCTGGTTATATTATATGCAATTCTTGTTGCTTTGGGGCAGCTGAATTTGTATTAGTAAGTATATTGCTTTGCAGTGTAAATGGTTGCCCTTCATTTGAATGTGGGCCAATATTTTACTTTCTTCATCTTAGTTAACGAGGCATTTTATAATCTAAATGTACTGTTCGTTTAACCATGCTGGTTTCTTCAAGGAAATTTGACACTTGCAGATAGAACCTACATATTTACAAACTCTTACTCATTTCTCCTGCAACTTTTCTGTATCATGTTTTAATTGGTCCCTTAATTGTAAATTTACGAGACACATTTTGCAAATATCTACTGTAATAAGTGTATTACATTGTATAAACAAGAATAAAGTTTAATTACCGTATCTTAGGATTGGACTAGAAATATGGACAAAAGTGAGTAGGCTCTGGGACCAAAAGGGAACCACAGAACCTTTACTTGCTTCTTTTTTGTTTCCCCAAGAACTCAATCTATTGCATGTTCTTTTCTTTTATCTGCATTCTGAATGACTGCTACATCTTTGACATACTTCTAAATGAGAAATTATTTGGTTTGATAGTCACTCTTTATGGGAGGGATGAGACATAATTAGGTTGAATCATCATGGTTATTCGCTCCATTTACCTGTAATTGATAGTAAATGATTCAATCTTAAAACTAGCTTTTGGTGTTCATACGTCTAAGTGATTGAGATATCAGGTATCCCTTCAACTAATTGAGTTTGTGAATTAGATGGCTTCTGAAAGATTTTGTTAGAAACTCAATGAAATGATATAAAACTAGCTTTGCTTATTCTCCCTTTGCTTCCCACAAAGATGTATTGGTGGTGGCGTAAGCTGCTCTTCTCAGCTGTTTCCTTTTTTTCTGTAGCCGTTTATATTGCATTTTATATATGACTTTTTCTGCACCAAAAGCTGAGACTAATGTACAATATGTTTGACATGCAATTTTGTACTGCTGATCCTCTACTCTCTCAGCCTGCTCAACCCATGTCATATTGCCTAAGGTCCACTACCCCTGTGTACCTGCACCTGTATGACATGCAATTTTGATGCTTGTTCCGAATTTCTTGATGAGAAATATTTTGTTACGGCCCTGTCTTTGTGCATGGTGATCAAACCAATGTATTGAATTCCGTTCCGTACCGGCCGGTACCGGCCGGTATGTACCGTTCCGGTCCAAATCCGGTACCGGATTTCAAGTTTTGGTACCGGATTTAAATACCGGTCGGTACCGGCTGATTTCGGCTGTACCGGCCGGTATTCAAAATACCGGTCAAATACCGGTCGGTACCGGAAATTTTAAACAATTTGGGGGTTTTTTTGCAAAATTTTAAAAATTTTCAAAATCTCTTCCCTCCCTCTCATTCCCTCCTTTTTTTTCAAACTTTTTAAAATAATAATAAATATTTTATTACTAATAATAATTATAAATTAAATAAAACTTAAAAATAAAATATTTTAATTTTAATTACTAATAAATTATTACTAATAAATTATTTTTATTTAAATTTATTTTAATATTTTATATAATATTTATTACTAAAGTATTAATAAAAATATTTAATTTTCAAAATAAATAATTTTAAAATTATTATTTTAAACTAATATTTATTTTATACATTTTCAATTATTAAATCAAAATTTATATATTTTAAAATTAATTATATTTATTGGTTAATATTATACTGATACAACTATATAATATATATTAATATGAACTATTTTGCAATTTTTAAAAGTTTAGGACTATTTTATAAATTTAAAAATATCCCAAAGCAGTGCAGATCTTGACCGATACAGTGCGGTTTCGTTCAGAGCTCAATCCGCATGCGAGCCGATGCAGTATTCATAACATTGGATCAAACAGTTGGGAAATATTAAGGGTTGATAGCTTTGCTGTATAAAAGCATATGAAATGAGCATATAATAATTTTACTTATTATTTTGATAGAACATACCATACGTTCTCCATTTATATTTTGTATTGGTTGTCATCTTGTGGAGAAAATTGTTTGGCGAATGCTTTTTGCACTCATTGTTGTTCAGCTGTGATTTCATCTTAACTCTGGTTATACCACTTCAAATGATTTACAGGCCACCAGAGGAAGCACTGCTGCTAAACTTGGGGTCCCTAAGGTTTCAAAACCAGTGGCTCTGGCTTTTATGAAGAGAACCCTTGGTAGATATAGAAGATTTGAAGATACAGGCAAATGTTGCTTTAGCGAAACTGTGCTTCGAAGATGTAATTTGTGCAACACCTCCTTATGGAAAGGACAGACATATCATGATTGGCATCAATTCGGCAATCGCGAAGAATCTGCATTCCAAAATTCCTTGTTCTCAGCAGGATATTGGAGCATCAGGTTTTGCTCTCTGTCTGCTTATTGTTTGCAAGGAATATAATTACTGTTCTGTGATGCTTTACCCTTTGCCTTTCGGGATTCTGGAAGGTAGGGTTTTTTTTGGTTGGGGGGTGGGGTGTGCGGCAGGGCATGATATAGGGAAAATTGTTGCAGAGTTATATTCTTCATGTGATGCGGAATCCTATGTCTAACACCTCTAAAATAAAAACTTTGCTTGCTCAAGTCGCAGATTCTTTCCCCATTAGTCACGAACAGCATGATTGTCACAGTGATAAACTCTGCATGGGCACGTCTGATGCATTTGATACCCTTCCTCACAGTTGCGATCAGGATTTATCTAAAACAGGAAGGGTATTTAACAAAGGGAAGAAGAAGGAAGTGCTGCTTGATGATGTGGGTGGTAATGGTTCATTCCGAGCTGCGTCATCTCTTAATAATATGCTGGCAGGTGGAGCCAAAGGAAAGAGAAGTGAGAGAGAAAGGGACAGAGATGCATTAGCTAAGAATTCTGTCTCCAAAACTGGTCGAGCATCACAGACCAGCATCAAAGGTGACCGGAAGACAAAACCAAAGCCCAAGCAGAAGACAGCTCAGCTATCAACTCCAGGAGATGGAAATGTTAACAAATTCAAAGAAACAGATAGCAATAAGAAACAAGAAACAGGAAGAACATCAAATGATGGTCATCCTCGAAATTTATCTATTAAAAACAGGGATAGAACAGATATTACAGCTTTTGGATGTTTGGAATTAGATGTGACCGAAGATTTGGGTGACCACCAAGATCTTAGTATGTTGCTAAACTTTGACGTTGAAAATGAGTTAGGTGGCCTTGAAATTCCTACAGAAGGCCTGGAAATACCCATGGATGACCTCTCAGATTTAAATATGTTCCTCTAGGATCGCGTTTATGTAGCATTTCTTGGATGAAGATGTAAGTGGTAGATTGTTGCGTGGAACCAATATGCTTCTCTGATCTGTATGGCAGAGTTGGGCATGTTTCTGTATATCGGTGGGTAAGTTAAAAAGAAAAAGGAAACAAATTTTGTCTACGAGCTCAGTTTCAGTTGCAACTAAGCAGTTCTCATAACGCATTATTTTATTTACCGATTGGTGTTTGGACCAATCGAAAATTTTTACACTGCTATTTGTAACATAAACATTATATATAGTGCTTTGCTGTGCTCGCTCAAATATTGATCACACCACGATTTTGGTGCTCTTATCACTGGCAAAGCCTTCGGCCTTAGCTCTAAATTACGTGTTGTTTAATGGATTTCAGTCCCAAAAAAGAAGAAATTCCCTACAGCTTAAAAAGGTTTCTTCAAATCTCTCCTCATTCTTAGGCTCCTACATACCAGTTTAAGATACCCGAAATTCTTTAAACATTACATACCAGTTTAAGATAACCCGGAATTCCCAAAAATTGTTTAAAGAATTACACGAAACATTTTATCTGATGTCAGGAAAATGGTACCACAACGGGTAAGGCAAACAAGAAAATAACTAGATTTACAAATCATTCCTTGCATTTTCTAATTGATATACATTAAATGATGCTAACCACCCCGTTTACAGGCTTCTGCGCTACTAGTTGTCATGAAGGATTCACCACAACCACACTGTCCTTTAGAGTTGCCTACTTAGACCAGGTCCTTTTCACTTTTAGAGAGAGGAGTCATGTTTCTTTTACTTATCCTCAACACAAGTTGAACTGAACTGAGTTTGAGGAAGAATTAGAATCAACTTATTATGAAGATGGTGAGGAGATGGAGAACGATGAAGTTTAGTCAGCAAAAGGAGAGTCCTTAGTGATACGGTGAACAGTACAACAACAATGTACAAGGAGAAGGAGGTTTGGAGACATTGTATTTTTTGAATACGAAATGTTTGTGAAAATAACGTTTGCGATCTTGTTATTGATGGAGGTCGCATGAAATTTCAAAAGAGGTCATAGACAGATTAAAGATTCAACTGATTGAACTTATGATTGAAGCTCAGTTTCATAGATTCCCTTGTTAAAACTGAAATTATTGAATATGCATCAATCAAGGCATGGCAATTCATATGAAAGTTTTTTCATTAAAGAGGCTTAGCAAACAAACAATCGAAAGCAGTTGGACTGTTGAAGATAAGCTGAAAAAATACAAAGAAGCTTTTAAATCAGACTGGATTGTGAAGTCCAAACTCAAACCAAATCAAAGTCTAAAATTTTTTATAAAAAGATAAATTTAATAAAAAGACTCAATCAGTTTCAATTAGCTACACGAATTCTTCCATCAGTTTCAATGAGCAGTCACAGCTACGTAGAACAGCTTAAGCAATAAAGGGTATTTGGTTCTCATCACGGTCTTCGTCTTCAAAGAGAGCCCCTATTTCTTCCAACGTCTTGCCTTTAGTTTCCGGCGAAAAGAAATAAAAGAAAACGGTTCCCACTGCCATAATCCCGGCGAAACCAAGAAATGTTCCTCCAAACGATACGTGATTTGAAATGCTTAGAAATGACATAGACACAATTCCACTAACCAGCCTGTTCACCGACACTGCCAAGCCTGAACCTTGTGCTCTTAAAACTGATGTAGTGGAGTGGACGGAGTTTACTAAGGCTCTTACATAACGGTTCGATGCGGAACTTTTTGATGACCCGGAAGGAGACTTTAAGGAGTTGCAATAGAAGGGGATGGTGTTAGAGTATTGGCCCAATTCGATCATCATTCTAATCGGCTGGCACTCTCGGAGGACTACCTAGTAGGTTTTTTTGTGAAGGGCCTTAAACCTGAAATCAAAGTAGCGGTGAAGCTTCATGAACCACAGTCACTACACCAGGCGTATACATTAACCAAGAAACAAGAAGCCACACTGACGGCGACTGGAGCGTCCATGATAAATCGACCACCATCCACTCGACTGATGGACAGTGGGAAGCCACCAACGATGCATGCTGCACCATTTCCACGTCCACATAATGCTGGAGGTCTACTACCTACCCCACCTGCAACTTTATGGCCGCCAACAGGTAGGTCGTATAAAACGTCCCGATCAGTCAGCAGCAAGGACTTTGATGAGACACGTGCGAAGGGGCTCTGTTTTTGGTGTGATGAGAAGTACACCTTTAGACATCAATGCAAGAAGAGGCAACTCCAATTCTTTGTGGTAGCAGAAGATGACTATGAATCCAACCTGACTAATAACTCGGGGGAGAAGCAGCTTGTTGGGGAGGAAGTGATAGATTGTCCAACGATATCTATGCAGGCCATGACTGGGTTCGTGGAGGAGGTAGAATTTAAACAAATGCGTTTAATAGGAGTTCATCAAAGGAAGCCAATACACATCCTCATCGACAAGGCAGCACCCACAACTTTGTCGATACTACGGTGATCAAAAAGGGGACGTGCAAACTGAGGGAAATAATACCCATAATGATCATGGTGGGAGGAGGGTTGCAGCTAGGGGTGTTCAAAAAATCCATGACTCGCGAACCGGATCGAACCGCATGAATCGAACTGTAAATAAGGTTAACGAACTCGAGTTTAGGTTGGTTGAACCGAAACGAAAAATCGGGTTCGCGGTTGAGTTCGAGTTTAACTGCGGTTTTAGTTAACCGAACCTAAACCGCACTTTATAACGATTAACCGAACCGAACTCGATTTATAGGTTTAGGTTTAAACTGAACTGAAATACCTAAAAAACTATCATATATTTAGATACAATTTAAGAGAATATCAATAATAATAAATTCACTAGTATTTACTATATTAATTCTTGAGTGAAAAAAAAGAAAAGGAAAAAACTACTTTACTTCTATGTTATTAAATGTTAATATTAAACATTGCTATTATAAGTAACAACTAATGCATAACACTCAATACTTCTACTTGAGATAGTAATTAATATGTGTCAAAGTTATTGATCAAGTATTAAACTATTAATAAAAACATTCATTGACTAAAATAATATAATCGTTTAGAGATTAATTAAAGAAATTAATGTAAAACACATTTATTAAAAATCCTACAATTTTAGTTTTTAAGGCACATATATTAGTTTAGATATTCATAAGATATTATAAACATTAAACTAGCAAGTAATCTTGATTCTTAAAATATATAATATAGTTGCTAATAAATAATAAGAATATAATAATATTGTCTTGTACAAATACAAACATAGTTTTATTTATTATAAACGAATGAAAAATGAGTTGATTTAGTAATAGACTATGGGATTGTATTTGTTTATATGGCTACGCTTTTATAATATAATATTTGAAGTTTTAACTATGATATTAGTTGCATTTTCTACACTAAGTTGCAATAAGAAGAATGACACTTTTGTGCTTATTAGTTTTTTTTTATTATTATTATTATTATTATTATTATTATTATTATTATTATTATTATTATTATTATTATTATTATTATTTTAACATGATAAAATAAGATTAATGATGTTAGAAGAATAGTTTTATTATTTTTTTAATCAACGAGATCTAGTAGAGCAGTTCGTTCCCTCACTATTGTATCTGAGTCAGCTTTTAGTACAAGAGGTTGAGTGCTTGATTCATTTCGTAGCTCTCTTACTCCAAAGATGGTGGAGACTCTTGTTTGTAGACAAGATTGGTTGAGAAAATCACAGGCTCCTCTTTACGTGGAAGAGAGACTTGAAAAACTTGAACAAATTGAATCATGCAATCTAATTTACTTTACCTTGTTTTAATATACAAATTAAAAAAAAATTAATTAAAAAGAAATAAAGAGTCTAACTCTTTTTATTTTTTATTTTTTATAGATGTGGCTTCATGTATAACAGTGAATCATCCTACCATTCTATTCAAAGAATAATTGTATAATATTTTATCTTTTTTTCTAGTATGGATCTTTTATAAGACATTGTTTGGCTTATTTTTACTTTGCTTTGGTTTAACATATTGGATTAATCTTTGATAGATTTTATATGCATACTTTTATGAAAATTTTGTATTTTTTCACCAATTTTTTTATAATTTTTATCATATATGTTGATATGAATAGGTTCTGGTTACCCTGAGAACCGAACCTGAAAATAGGTTAACCAATCCTGTAGGTTCTTTAGGTTCAGGTTCAGGTTTAGGTTCGTGAAATTGCGAACGACATTCGAGTTCGAGTTCGAGTTATTTATAAGCGTGAGTTACCTACCATGAACACCCCTAGTTGCAGCTACAATGCACGCAGTGTTGTAAAAATTTTGCATGGTCGATGCAGGGGATCTCGTTTTGCATGGATGCATTGGTCATAGCGTTGGGAGGATGTGACATTGTCTTGGGCGTCCCATGGCTTGTAGGATTGGAAGATGTCTTATGCAATTTCAGTACACGAACGATGAAGTTTAGATGGGAAGGGAAGACGGTAACACTGAAGGGTGGTCCGAATAGCAAATCTAGGATCATTTCTAGTAGTGGTCTTTAAAAAACATTATAGGGAGCCGGTAGTGGGAAATTATTCATGCTACAACTATCGACTCCCCTTGATTATCAGTTTCAACAAATGAGATTAACAGAGGAGCAAGGTAGTGTGTTCGACGAAGTCAATAGGGTGCTAGCTAGTTACGCGGAAGTGTTTCAGGAACCGACCCGGTTACCCTCGAATCGCCATTATAATCATAAGATTATGCTACAGGAAAGGGTTGATGCCATTAACGTATGGTCGTACCGCTACTCGAGGGCGTAGAAGGACTTCTTTGAGCAAGAGATTAAACAACTCATGAGTCAGGGGTTTATACACCATAGTTACGGTCCCTATGCTTCACCTGTGGTTCTGGTTAAGAAAAAAGATAACTCGTGGATGTGTGTGACTACCGCGAGTTAAATCGGTACACAGTGAAAAATAAATTTCCAATCCCTTTGATCGAAGAACTACTTGATGAGCTGCATGGGGCGAGTTGGTTTTCGAAGCTAGATTTACGTTCGGGTTATCATCAGATCCGTATGCAACCCGAGGACATACCGAAGACGATGTTTAAAACTCATGAAGGGCATTACGAATTTATGGTAATGCCCTTCGGCTTAACAAACGCACCCTCTACGTTTCAACGATTGATGAATGAATTGTTTAAGCCTTATCTTCGCCGCTTCATCTTGGTCTTCTTCAACGACATTTTGATCTACAGTCCTTCGTTGGTAATGCATGTAGAACATCTAACCATGGCTCTTAAGACATTGCTGGATAATCAATTGTTCTTAAGAGGTAACAAATGTGTCTTTGGGGCTCGTCAAGTTGATTATTTGGGTTACACGATCTCGGAAGAGGGGGCAGCGACATATTTAAGGAAGGTGAAAACCATTGAGGATTGGCCAATACCCCAATGTACGAAGGATTTGAGGGGATTTTTGGATATTACTGGGTATTACAGGCGATTTATCAAGGGTTATGGCGTCACTGCGAAAACCTTGATAGAACTGTTCACGAAGGAGAAGATGGATGATTGGAGCTGGCAACAGGAAGAACAGAGAGCCTTTGAGCCGTTGAAGCAAGCAATCACTACTGCTCCGATCTTGGCACTACCAGATTTTTCCAAGCCCTTTGTAATCGAAGCGGATGCATACGGTCAGGGGATCGGGGCTGTATTGCAACAGGAAGGACATCCTATAGCCTATTTAAGCAAGTCACTCGCACCACGACATTAAGGGCTATTGACTTACGAGAAGAAATTCTTGGCAGTCATTAAGGCCATCAAACGATGACATCATTACCTGACGCCTAAACCCTTCATTGTTTGCACGGACCACCGAAGTTTGAATTACCTCCTGGAACAACGATTGTCCACCCCATTTCAACAATCATGGCTACCGAAATTGTTGGGATATGATTTTGAGGAACAGTATCGTAGTGGTAAGGAGAATGCGGCTACAAATGCTCTGTCGAGGATTACAAGTGTTGAAATGTTGGTGATGTCAGTGTCCCAAATACAGAGTGAATTGTTAGATGACATTAAGAGAAGTTGGCAGGAGGATGACGTCCTTCAGAAATTAATTAACGAATTAGAAACGGGCATCGCTGATACTACTATATACGAATGGAAGGGTGGTTTGTTGAGGTGGAAGGGACGGTTGGTGATCGGGGCTAATTCATCCCTCTGTCAACAACTCATAAGGATCAGTCACGATGACGCTATAAGAGGCCATGCAGAAGTGGTGGCCATGACAAAAAAATTATAGGCCATGTTCTACTGGAAGGGTCTGGCCAGAGACGTGCGAATCTACGTGCAGAGCTGCATGGATTGCTAGTGTAATAAATATGACAATTCGGCATACCCAGGACTACTTCAACCGATCAGTATACCAGAGGGAAGTTGGAAGTGTTGGACCAATGGTGGTTAACAAATTAAATTCCACTTATGTTTTGATAATAATAAAATGTATAGAATTGGTTAAGAAATTATTTCAGGTGATTTGGATTCAAATACATCAAGATTGCATCAATCTTGAATGGGCAAGACATAAATCATGGTTGAGAACAACACAAGTCGACTAATAGACTATAAGTCGACTTATCGAAGGTTACAAGTCGACTTACACTGCATAAGTCGACTTATAGAAGAGCGGAGATAAAGTTTTACGAAAATCGTTGTGACAAGTCGACTTACACACCACGACAAGTCGACTTATGAGTACATCAAACTAATTATGACGAAGTCAATTAGTCACAAATGGAAAGGAAATAATTTAGCAACGTCTATGAACAATCAACAACGACTAGTGGACATCTCCAACGACTATAATCATCCTTTAGCCTGCAAATAAATAGAGAAACATCAAGGGAAATGGAAGGAACGCAAAAATCAAAGTATATTACTATAGTTCCAAGAATTCGCTCTCATACAACTCTTAGCTTGGTATGAATTCCATTCATTTTTGTACTAAGAGTTATTGCTTTCATCTTTATCCCATTATTATTATGAGTTGAGTGATTAGAGGAGAATCACTTGTGAGGTAGGATTTGTGTCGGAAGACAAATCAATTGTAAAGGTAGCTTGAGCCAGAAATCAAGTGATGTTGGTAGGATTTGTGTCGGAAGACAAATCAAGTGTAAAGGTAGCTTGAGTCTGAAATCAAGTGGTGTTGTAAGAGTTCACACTAAACTAAAAAGTGTGTAGTAAAGTGGTTTGTCAAATCCTAAGTGGGAGCTTAGGTAGAGGACGTAGGTCTTAGCACCGAACTTCTATAAAAACAGTGTTTGCTCTTCTTCCCTACTCTTTACATTTAAATTTGTTTAAATTATTTTTGTGTGAATTAACTTCTGATTTTATTGTAGAAAATTACAAAAAGCTTTAAAGATCTATTCAACCCCCCCTTCTAGATCGTTTACAATTGGTATCAGAGCAGAAGTATCCAGGGATGACACACAACAATCTAGAGGAAGAAGGTAACACCAACAATCGCCCTCCTTTATTTAATGGTATTAACTTCTCTTCTTGGAAAAATCCTATGAAGTATCACATTATAAGCGAGGGAGTAGAGTATTGGAAGATCATCATCTTTGGTCCACATGTTCCATTAAAAGAAAATGACGATGTGAAAACAGAGTTGGAATATGATGACAATGATTGGAAGCAAGCCTACATCAATGCTAAAGCTATGAAATTGATATATTGTGCTCTCACGATTGAGGAGAGAAATCAAGTGAACTCGTGTACTAGTGCTAAAGAAATGTGGGAGAGACTACACATCACTCATGAAGGAACAAATCAAGTTCGAGAGACAAAGATCAACATGCTTCTACATGACTATGAAATGTTTGTCATGAAGGAAGGTGAGTCCATCTCCACTATGCTTGATCGTTTTGCAGAAATCATAAATGGATTAGGCAACCTTGGAAAGCATAAGACGGATAGCGAGAAGGTAAAGAAGATTCTTCGCTCACTACCGAAACAATGGGACTCTCAAGTCACCGCGATCATGGAGTCTAAGGATCTCAATCATTTGGAATTCAACGCCTATCTCTCATAAACTATGAGATCATTCTCAAATCGAGAGGAGGAAGAGGTAAGTCACAAAAGTCAATTGCTTTAAAAGCTAATGTTTCTTCTCTTGATGAAAGTGACGAAGAAATAGATGAAGAGGAAGAACTAGCAATGTATGCTAGAAACTTGAGAAAATTCAAGGGACTACTCAAAAATAGGAAGAGAGAATTACGTGGTGGAAGAAATGACGATAAAAAGAAGTACACCATGGAAAGAGGACATCATGCTAGAGAATGCAAAAGTTCTTCCGCTTTCCAGAAAAATGATAAGTATGACAAAGGAAAAAAGAAAGCTAGCATTGTAGCCTCTTGGAGCGATGATGAGGAAG
Organism: Erythroxylum novogranatense; assembly: GCA_029891385.1. NCBI lineage: Eukaryota > Viridiplantae > Streptophyta > Magnoliopsida > Malpighiales > Erythroxylaceae > Erythroxylum > Erythroxylum novogranatense. The sequence goes on along the minus strand of CM057233.1, from coordinate 46,358,258 downwards.
CTTATCAAAGCAATGATGAAAACAACTTAGCTTTTATGGCAAGTAGCTCCATGACAAGTGATGACGAGGATGAGGTAACTTTTATTGATCAAGATATTAGAGATTCTTTTAATGCTTTACAAATCGATTTTGAAGAAGCTATTGAGATCAACAAGAAATTAAGAAAGAAAATAAGAAAACTAGATGCTAAAAATAATGTTTTGCATGATACTATTGATGATTTAGATTGCTCTAAGGAAGACCACTCTACATGCCTTACTGAAAAAGAAAATCTTACTTGTGAGCTTGATAGACTTAGAAAGGAATTTTCTTATGTGGTTGAAAAATTTGCTGGTGGGAATGAAAAATTTGAAAAGATGTTATCTTTACAAAGATATTCAATTTCTAAACAGGGTTTAGGATATGATCCTTTTGATAGAGATTGTTCCTTGATTTCCAAATTTACTAAAGATGGAAAAGTTGCTAAATGTGCTAGATGCTTAAAAGATGGTCACATAGAAATTGCATGCAAAAGTATTAGAAGATGTATTAATGTGAAGAAAATCTAGGTAGTAAAAGGTACAACTCCTCCTAATGTGGTTTATATGACTAACCAAAATGGACTCAAAATGGCTTGGGTACCAATGAGAAGAAAGAATGTTTCAGTTATAGGTACAAGCAAGGAATGAAAATCCACCAAGCACATGGTACATTAATAGTGGATGTTCAAGGCATATGACTGGAGACAACAACAAAGGTAAAGTCATTGGTATTGGTAAAGTGGGTAAGGAACCTTTGCCTACCATTGACAATGTATTGCTTGTTGATGGATTGAAACATGAAAATACATATATTGTTGTTTTACATGATGATAGTTCTTTTAATGAAAAGTATTTGTGAACATTAAATTGAAACTTAGTATGTGTGATTTGAATTTTTTTGGTTGATTGTAACTTTTTTGCAAACTCTAGCACAGCAAAATGGTCAAGATATTAGGAAAATCTGCAATTCCATTTGAGAATACATCATTATGATCTACGTTTAGGCAAATTGATCAAGATCTTGAGGAATTAGTCGAGTAATTATTGGTTTGTATTAGTTGTTTTGATTATGACAAAAAGGGGGAGTAAAATGAGAAATTGGATATTCTTTAGTTACTTGATTAAGGGAGAGTATGTATGTTAAATTGTCTTCGATTTGAGTCTATCTTGATCCCAAATTACTTTTATGAATTTGATCTTACAAGGTTATTAAATTCAATGATTTATATGATTGAGGGGGAGACTTCTAACCAAAATGACAAGGCATAAAAACCTTGATCAATGTTTCTTTGTTCTCATTTCTTAAACAATTTCTAAGTGTTTTGTCATTATCGAAAAGGGGGAGATTGTTGGACCAATGGTGGTTGACAAATTAAATTTCACTTATGTTTTGATAATAATAAAATATATACAATTGGTTAAGAAATTATTTCATGTGATTTGGATTCAAATACATCAAGACTGCATCAATCTTGAATGGGAAAGACATAAATCATGGTGAAATCAAGAAGGAAATAATCTTCATCATGTTAGAGACATTAATAATGAAGATTATAGAAGATTTGATTGGATATAACCGTTGAAGCCAACATAAGTCGACTAGTACATCATAAGTCCACTAATATATCAAGATCTGTCAGGTTGAGAACAACATAAGTCGACTAATAGACTATAAGTCGACTTATCGAAGGTTACAAGTCGACTTACACTGCATAAGTCGACTTATAGAAGAGCAGAGATAAAGTTTTACGAAAATCGTTGTGACAAGTCGACTTACACACCACGACAAGTCGACTTATGAGTACATCAAACTGATTCTGACGAAGTCAATTAGTCACAAATGGAAAGGAAATAATTTAGCAACGTCTATGAACAATCAACAACGGCTAGTGGACATCTCCAACGACTATAATCATCCTTTAGCCGCAAATAAATAGAGAAACATCAAGGAAATGGAAGGAACAAAAATCAAAGTATATTACTATAGTTCCAAGAATTGCTCTCATACAACTCTTAGCTTAGTCGAATTCCATTCATTTTGTACTAAGAGTTATTGCTTTTATCTTTATCTCATTATTATTGTGAGTTGAGTGATTAGAGGAGAATCACTTGTGAGGTAGGATTTGTCTTGGAAGACAAATCAATTATAAAGGTAGCTCGAGTAGAAAATCAAGTGGTGTTGGTAGGATTTGTCTTGGGAAGACAAATCAGTGTAAAGGTAACTGAGTAGGAAATCAGTGGTGTTGTAAGAGTTCACACTAAACTAAAAAGTGTGTAGTAAAGTGATTTGCCAAATCCTAAGTAGGAGCTTAGGTAGAGGACGTAGGTCTTAGCACCGAACCTCTATAAAAAACAGTGTTTGCTCTTCTTCCATACTCTTTACATTTAAATTTGTTTAAATTATTTTTGTGTGAATTAACTTCTGATTTTATTGTAGAAAATTACAAAAAGCTTTAAAGATCTATTCAACCCCCCTTCTAGATCGCTTACAGGAAGGAGGTGAGTATGGATTTCATTGAAGGGTTGCCACATTCACGAGGTAAATCAGCTATTTTGGTAGCAGTAGATAGATTCACGAAATATGCACACTTCATGTCGGTGAAACATCCTTATACTGCCGGTGATATTGCCGACTTGTTCCTTAACAACGTGTTTAAATTGCATGGAATGCCTGAGTCAATAATTAGCAATTGAGATCCAGTGCTTTTAAGTAAGTTCTGGTAGGAATTGTTGAAGTTACAAGGAGTTAATTTGAGGTATTCGATGGCTTATCATCCACAATCGGATAGTCAGACCGAGGCAGTGAATAATATATTGGAGATGTATTTACATTGTTTATGTGGTGATACACCTATGAAATGGGGGGAATGGTTGGCTCTAGCTGAGCGGTGGTACAACACCACCTATAAAACCGCCATTGGCACCACACCGTTTGAAGTTTTATACGGGTATCCACCTCCAGTGTATACATCGTACATTGCAAGGGATTCCAAGATAATGGAAGTTGATCGTGTTCGCAGAGTCAAGAAGCAATGCTTAGCATCACCAAATTCCATTTGCAGAAGGCTCAGAACCGTGTGAAGCATTATGCAGATGCGAAGCGCTCGGACAAGGAATTTCAAAAGGGAGATTGGGTTCTGTTGAAGTTGCAACCCTACAAGCAATTCTCACTTCAACGCTGACGTAATCACAAATTAGCACTGTTATATTACGGTCCCTACAGAGTGATCTAGAGGATTGGGAAGGTAGCTTATAAACTAGAACTTCCGACTCATGCGACCATTCATCTGATTTTTCATATGTCTTAGCTTAAAAAGCACACAAGGGTCGAGTTCGTACTACTACAGCATTGCCGAAATTTCTGATGCCCGTAGAGAGAGTGCCGGTAGCTATCTTGGATAGAAAAATTACCAAGCGAAATAACAGAGCAGGCACGCAATGGTTGATTCAATGGTCGGATGGGGAGAATTGTAATGCTACTTGGGAATATGCTTTTGATCTGCAGAAACGCTTCTCGGATATTAATTTGATTGACAAGGTTGTTAAGGGGAAAGGGATTGTTACAGCAAATATGGAAGACGAAGACACTTAAATGTGGGAACAACGCAGTATGAGAATGCAAGTTATTACGCAGCATTTAACAGCGAGCGTAAGGAACAATTCGTGCATGCGGGTGTAGTGGATACAGATTAAGGACTATATCATAGGTTTCAGAACCTCGTATAGGATGTCTGGTGTGATGTCTTAGTGTATCTTCTTATTCTTCTTCTCTGTAATTCTCTGTCGGCGTCTCTTGATTATTTTTCTGTAATCGGATATTCGAAAACGTATTTTGGTCGACTTATTGGAAAATATATGTAACATATGTCCTATTGTTTTTGGTCTGTCAGTAATGGAATCGTCCAGTTTTTGGGATCATATTAGGGAAAAATCAGAATCAACAAACTTACGTAGGAAAAGGACTGGCCATAATTCAAAACCATGCATTTGCCAGGATATTAAGGAACTGGAGCCATAACCCTCGTTGAACATCATTGTATCGAAATTTTGAAACACAAATCGACATTGAATCAATGAAACAAGCTACAAAGAGGAAAAGAATTGGCAAAGAAAAATGACTGCTAATACTATTTTCTTGAATTAAGTTCATGTTTATCCAACCTGAGCAGCTCAGGAGAGATTCCAAAATGCTTCCCGATCCCTCACACAAGTAGTCAGGCATTGGGAGAATAACCTTTCCCTTGGAAAGGGTTCAGGCCAATAAGCCATTGCATTCAACCTCAAGGTGTCAACTCGAAACAGCTTCAATACTACTCAGGTTCTCCCTTCCCATTCCATGACTGTAATTATTTAGTAATAACTCGATGTGCTTTATGTCTTTCGGCATTGAGCCAGTGAGCACCTAATCCAGCACCACAAACCTCAGTTCATAGTAGCAGAAAAGGGAATGAGATCACTAAACATGATCCCATTTGTGCATACTAGCTGAAATATAACAGTATTAACCAAAGGCCAGAAAGGGCTTCCAAGAAATGAAAGAACCACCACAAGGAATCTATTTCAATTTGTACCTCATAACCAGTTTCCGTAATTAGCACTTCATCTTCAATCCTTATCCCAATGCCTCTGTACCTACAGCAAGCAAAAAATTATGCATTCAATGGTGAGGCAGAAGGATACAGTCTCATGCCCCCACATCAACAATTTGAGGTATTCAACACAATGAAAAACAACTAAGAATCACAACAGACAAGTAAAAAGTACTCGGCAATTCAGTGGGTTAGATGTATGAATAGGCATCCCTTAAACAAGGATCAAACTTGAAGTAGACCTCTTAAATTTTATATTTCAAACTTTAAAGGCTTAAATTTTGAGAATACTCTCGCGTCATTCTCTAATCAATATAAAAGAATCTTCTAAATATTCTCTGTTAATTAGTTTAGAAACAAGTTAACCGAAGGAGTAACAATGAAGTTTTAAGATTGTATATTTAGTAATTGAAGATCAGAGCATAGTTGAAATCTGGCCTTAGATCAAGGGGCATTGGTGTACATAAAAATAGTTCTATACCGAACCATTAATTGGCTTCTAGGCTTTTATTAAGTACAGCAGCAGCCAAAGATATAGAAAATCTCAACTTTTGTAGAACCACTACTATAACGTAAGTACCTGTACTAAATAAGAAAGTAAAAGTTCAAGAGTTCCTCTTGTCAGCCCTACCTTATGGCATTAAGACACAGGTTGAAAATATTCATTTCCAAAGGCTTTATATCTGATTTAGGCCTCAAAGTTGGGTCTGTCAACACAATTTGAGACGAGGTAGTTTCTAATAATTAACTCGGGAAGTACAAAGGCAAGCAACTGGTTAATAAGTAGCCTAAAGGTTTTACTAAGCTTTGTTTAAAATTAAATGCTAAAATGTACAAGGGTGGTTACCTCTCTGGTCCATCATAAGTTGGCGGAATGTATACCCCTGGCTCAATAGTTATGACCTGCCAATTAATACAAAATTATAATAAACCCAATGCCAAGGAATGGAGATGCACACATACACAAACACACGCATACAAACATGTACGACCTGAAAAGAGAGACAAAAAGTGACCAAGAGAACGCAGAACTACATATTTCAAAAACATAGACTTCAATAAGGAAAAAAGACATCACATGCATAACCAGATAACTGTTATAGGTTTTATGGGAGAGCCCAACCCCAAAAGCTAGCTCAACGGATAGGTGAGCCCATAAGCCTACATAAACCCCACATCAGCCTCCCATATGAACAATGTGGGAATTGAACCATAACATTCCACCACGCTTCGCAGCTCATGCACCTGCGAGCTAGCAGTGCGCTAGACCTTTTTTATCACCGGGTGAACACTGCAATACCGGCGTCACCACCCATTGCACGAGGATTCGGAAGAGTGGTGTCGGCCCTGATACCAATTGCTACAGGTTTTATGGGAGAGCCCAACCCCAAAAGCTAGCTCAGGGGATGGGAGAGCCCATAAGCCTATATAAATCCCACATCAACCGCCCATATGACTGATGTGGGAATTGGACTATAACAATAACATATATTTTCTGTTGAAAATCATAGAGATTTAGTACATAGGAATATTAATTATTGTCAACTAATGTGTTTAATGTGTGTTATCTTGTGATTATAAAGGATTTGATCCTTAGGAATTTTAGAGAGCTATCAAGTAAATCTATTTGCGGGGGTTGTCTGGTTAGTATATATATGCCAATGTATATGGACATTAGTATGAATGGAATTATCTCATCCTCCTTTTATCACAAAAGGATGTATTGGATGGGTAGATTATAGACACAGGTAACCATTTTTTCTTGTTATAGCAAATGTGTTGACAATATGAAAGTTTCTGTGGCTCATGGAAGCACTTCTATGGTGGCTGGAATTGGAGATGTTTGTGGTGGACTTTATTTGAAAAATGTGCTTCATGTTCCCAATCTAAGATACAGTCTTCTTTCTGTTAGCAAGTTAAACAAAGAACAAAATTGTTATGGTAACATTTCTATATGATCATTGTATATTTTAGGATCTGTCTTTGAGGAAGATGATTGGCAATGCTTAGGAACAAAATTGTCTCTTATCTTATTGGTTCTCTCCCGCCAAAAGCACCTATATCTCTTTTAGAGTCTAGTTCATCTAAATCCAATGTTTTTCTGCGGTGGGTCATCCTAGTTCTTCATATATGAAACATGTGTACCCAAAGTTGTTCATCAATAAAGATCCCTCCTTATTTTCTTGTAAATCGTGCATTCTTGCAAAACAATCTAGAAAAGTTATCTTTTTCACGACTACAAGATGTCAAAACCTTTTCACCTTGTTCATAATGATACATGGGGAGCATCGAGAGTTGTTGATTTAACGGGAAAAAGGCGGTTCATCACTTTCATTAATAACCACACAAGAACCTTAACAGGTCTCCTTCTAAAGGAAAAATCTGATGTTGGGCTGTGTTTCAACAATTCCATAAAATGATAAAAAATGTTTTTTAGTTTACTATCCACATAATTCGCACAAACAATGGAGGGGAATACTTTGCAAATACTTTGGGCAATTATCTCATTGATAATGGAATCTTCCATCAAAGTTCATGTTCAATAACACGGGAGAAAAAATTGCCACTTATTGGAGGTTGCCCGGTCAATTACACTTGAAAATTCTGTACCTCATCATTCATGGGGTAAGTTAGAGTTAACAGTTAATTGTCTCAAAAGATATTTTTCTCATGTCAGATTATTAATTCTCTCACTCCAAAAGCTTTTGGGTGTTCTGCTTATGTCATCATACTAGTCCTATACACTGATCCACAAGCCCTTAAAAGCATTTTCATACGTTATTCTCCTACTCAAAAAAGTTATAAATGTTATAATCCCCAACAAAAAAAATTGTCCTACGATTCTACTCCCATGCTTCTCTTTAGGGGGAGAATTTAGGTGAAGATAACCATTGGGATCCTTCTATATCTCGTCCTATTTCATTATCCATTCCTCCATATGTCTCTCCATCTCTATTATAGCCCTGGGAGGGTGGGTGGGGAGTGAACTGCAAGTACTCAAGGAGACCATCACGAGTTGCTCAGCAAAACCAAGTATCTGAACATGAAGAGGATCCCATATCAAGGTTCACCTTAAGGTACTGTTAAAATAGATAACCTAAATGTTCCTGTTGCTATTAGGAAAGGGGTGACACCTTGTATTCAGCATCCAATTTCAAACAGTTTGTCATATTGTCACTTATTTAACAAGTATAATTCATTAAAGTCTCAATTGGATAATGTGAAAATTCTTGCCAACAGGCCCGAAGCTGTGAAATATTCAAGGTGGAAAGCTGCTGTCATGGAAGAAACGAAGGCCCTGAAAGATAATGACACATGGGACATTGGGGACATGCCGGAAGGAAAGAAACTAATAGGCTACAAATGGATCTTTAATGTGAAAGTTGGTTCAGACGGGCAAATAGGAGATATAAGGCTCCCTTGGTTGCTCAAGGGTATACGGACTTAATTACAAGATAACTTTTGCACTAGTTGCAAAATTGAATTCTATGAGAGTTCTCTTTTCTTCGGCAGCTAACCTAGATTGGGAACTACACCAAATCGATGTGTCTAATGCCTTCTTGAATGGAACTCTTGAAGAAGAGTACATGAAGTTGCCACCTGGAATGGAAGAGACAAGAAAAACTAATTATGTGTAAGCTAAAAAAATCATTTTATGGATTAAAACAATCCCCTGGAGCTTGGTTTACCCGATTCAGCACAGCTATAAAACACTTTGGCTATAAACAAAGGCAGCTAACCAAACTTTATTTGTAAAACAATCTTGGGATGGGAAGAAGTCAATCTTGATTGTGTACGTTGATTGTACGGTGATCACAGTTGATGACAATGAAGAGATAGCAAACCGCAAAAACCTGTTGCAATCTGAATTCAAGGTTACAGATCTGGGGAAGCTTCAGAATTTTCTTAGAATGGAAATAGCCAGAATTCAGACAGATATTTTCATCTCTCAAAGAAAATATGCCCAAGATCTCTTGAAGGAAACATGAAAATTCGGTTGTCAGCTGGGAGCACACTGCTAGAAAAGAACTAGAAGCATAAAATTTCTGAGAATGACCCTCCAGCAAACAAAGAAAGTATCAACGCCTAGTTGGAAAACTAACATAACTATCACTCATGAGGCCTAAAATTGCCTATAGTGTTAATGTGGTTAGTGAGTTTACGCATGCTACCACAAAGAGGCACCAAGATGCAGTTGACCAGATTCTCAGGTATTTGAAAGGAACGCCTGGAAAGGGTCTTCTGTATAGAAAGAATGAGAGTTGAGAAATAGAAGGATTTGCAGATGCAAATTGGGCAGGGTCAGTTGAAGATACTAAATCTACTATTGGCTATTGTGCAAAGCTTTGGGGAAATCTTGTTACATGGCGAAGTAAAAAACAAATGGTTGTGGCAAGGCAGTGCTAAAGCAAAATACAAGGCAAATGCACAGGGCAATTGTGAGCTAATTTGGCTGGAAAGATTGCTATCATATTTGAATATGCCATTAGAGCGCCCTATGCAATTATATAGTGATAGTAAGTCAGATATTGTAGTAGTTCATAACCCCGTACAACTTGATTTTAAGCATGTCAGACTGATAGGAATTTCATCAAAACAGAGATAGAAGGTGGAAGATAAATTTGTCTTATGTGCCAAATGGATCACAAGAAGCTGATATTCTTACCAAAGCATTAATTAGAGCTGATTTTGAGTCAAAATGTAAGCGAGCTAGGAATTGTTTGATATTTTTGAGTCAAAATGTAAGCAAGCTAGGAATTGTTTGATATACATTCAACAACACGAGAGGGAATATTGGAAAGTTGATAAGGATTACCCGAATTAGTTGTAGTTGAAAAGGATTATCTGTTTGTTTACTTTCTAGTTTAGGATCCTGGTTTCCAGGCTGATATTTTGTATATATTTCGTAGAATTTCCCAATTTCTCGTTATAGTACCCTTCTCGGATTGTGTATGTATATGTACAGTCTGATCAATGGAGGAGGAGAAAACCACGATTCATTCCTAAAATAAAATTTTTCCATTTATGTTGTAAGCTTTACAGCCTAACCATATTAAACCAATGTGTAAATTACTTCTCTCCTTCCTACTCTTTTAACTTTCTATTTCAAATTTTCTTTTGATAGAAGTTTAATAGATATATACAAACTACATAAGAAGTTTCCAACATTTCATTTGGATTGTTTTTCAATAATATAAGTGAATTAGTAAAAGAAATTCTTAAATCGATTATTCAATAGTTCCTGAAGATATATGATTATGATAAATGAAAGCATATCTTCCCTGAGCTAGGGCAACAATTATGCAAACGAGTCAACAAACCCCATATCTCAATCATCTCAAAGTAACTGAAACATCCTCTATGCAAATAATGTTCTCGTCATCAAGCAAATAAAAACAGGGCACATAAAGTGATCAAGTAGTACAGAAACCAAGGATAAGATATCCACAAATTAGTTAACAAATTATTCTAATAGTGCAGGAAACTTACGACACCAGGCTTCAAAGGACGGTCATAACTGATGGTAGAACAATCATGGACATCCATTCCCAAGTAGTGACCTGCGACACAAGGCAATACGACATCCACACATAAATAGTTAAGAAATGACAAACCACATCAGCAACTTGTATATGAATTTTTACCCATAGTAGAATCACAATATAAGCTTGTAGTTAATTACCAACACAAGAATAATCAGGAGTAAGGCAACAAAATGGATGTGAAAGGAAGTTGTTGCAAACCTATGGCAGTAGGGTTTAGTTGATGGTATGAATTGCTTCTACTATCCTTCAGAATTCCAATCTCACGAAGTCCCTTCTCAAGCATCTCAACCTATTCAAGCACGAGGCATATTTAGAATCAAAGACATTGTATTCTGACAAGCTTTTACAAAATGGCAAGGAAATCCATCCCATCCCTCCCCCACTTCCCCTTCTTCTTTAGTTCTTGCCTCTTCCTACCCATAGCAGCACCCCTAGCCTTCCCTTTCTAACACACCAAAAAGAGGGTATGTATGTAAATAAGAACATCTCAAATGGATGTATACTGTTACGATAATTAAGCAATTAATGAACAGTGCCATGCAGAAAGAAGCTGGAAGACAAGATGGTCGTAGTACTGGCTATAGTATTAACTAATAAAATGGTAATTAATGAACAGTGCCATACAGAAAGAAAGTTGGAAGACAAGATGGCTGTAGTACTGGCAGAAAGCTGGAAGACAAGATGGCCGTATTACTGGCTATAGTATAAATTAATAGAATAAGATGCACTGAGTACGGGCTATAACAAACTGTATAAGATGACAACACGTGTGGTCATCTTAAATACTATATCACGGTTAAATAGCTGTTGGAACAAATTTTGTGCGCAGGCAAATCAATGCAATCAATGTGAATCTTCTATCGTCTTCTTTCTATGTGTTTATTCCTCTTTCCTTTTCTTTCTGAAACATTTCACGTAACATATTCTCACAGGAAACAAGGAGCCCAGCTTGATGGTTTATGTTCATAATGCACACAACTAACTATTTTTACCGTAAAATCTTGATTTGAAGATCATATAGCTGATACCAAGTTAATCATAGCTATTTAATGCCAACAGTAACTACATAGCCGAAGGCTAAACCAAAATTTTTATCTCTATCTTGAAAATAAATAACAGGTTAAATGCTGCTAATTTGTGTTTAACACGGTGTACTAAAGATCTGTTATAATAAAAAGACCATCAAAATGCATTTAGAACCTCAACAAATGGCAAATCAAGATGAACTTCATATGTCATTCTCAAGCTTTTGGCCCAATGAAACAACATACCGAGTAATTATGTATCTCTCTTATACTAGCACCTGGTTTGCAAAGCTTCACACATTCCTTATTTGTTTGAAGTATCAAATCATAAAGCTCTACCTGAAATTCACATTCAGAATGTTAATTCACAATTAGGTTGGTTTCCCTGGCAGAAAGACAATATTAAGATTTCAAGATCTAAATCTAACAAAATAAAAATCTAAGTTTGTTATATGCTATCAATATTTGACATAATTAAGAAATTAGGAAATAAGCCATCACCTTGAACATAAATTTCCATGGTAAAATAACGACAATATTGCCAATAAGTGAGATGTGAATATAAAGATAGATAAGTAAACATGTAAAGAAATGCAAGCATAGCTTCACAACATTCCTAAGGACATAAATATGGATCACATGAATGACCCTTGTAAAGGAAGTTTTTAGATTTTTGTTAGTATATACTCAATGGCATTCATGATTTCCTTTTCCCGGGTGCAAAGCAAAGAGGCCATGATGCTAATTAAAGAGCCTTTTCTTTGCATGTCCTCATTGCAAAAAGTCTCTTTCCTGCATTAATAGAGGAGGCCAAAAATTTGCAGTTTCAAGGTAAAGCTCAATTCTTACTAATGGCTATAGGACTTACAGTCTACAACATTCACAAATTCAAAAGAAAAATCGTTTCTATAAAAGAATTGAGCCTTCTCCATCCTCAGTTCCTCATTCAGAAACAGAGTGCAAGACAAAAGGGAAAAGGTGAATTTTCAAGGCCATGACAGAAAAAAAAAGTAGCATTGTTGACAATTTTCAAGCATCAAAGAGAAGGGGAAAAAAGAGAGAACGAAAAGACAGCACACTTACCCTTTTGCATGATACTCGGATTATTAGCAGAAGACTACACAAATTCTTGAAATGTAATAAACCAGTCCAAATATTTTATAGTAAGCAAAAGGTCTCTACAACAAAAGATTTTCTCTTCTTTTAGTTTAGTTGTTGCACTTGACTTAGAAAGAATAGTCTGCTAAACATTGATTGTAGTGGCCCTAATGTAGGACCAACAAGATCAAATGACAAATACAAACCTTCCAATAGCACAACAAGAAAACATGCAGAAGTAGCTTTTCCATTTACTAGAAGAAAAAAATGATTTTCAGTAATGCATACTTGAATTGAAGAAAAGCTACCACAGGGTGGCCAAGTACGAGTAAGATCACTGACATAACCATGAAATTCACATCCAACATCCATCAAAACAAAATCTCCATCCTTAACCTGCAAATTAAACGCCAAAAATTACTAAGAAAATGAATTACCCACATGCATCAGAAGTTACATTTGTTTAGATACAAGGATGAGGAATACTACTTATCAGTTCTCCATAGGTAAGCTTACTTTCTGATCATTACGAGAATAGTGTATAACAGAACCATTAGACCCACCACCAACCACAGGATTGAATCTAGTGAAGAAGGCAGGTTTAGAAATCATCAATATAATTAAATCACAAATCTGGCTCTAGTCCACCATATGTCTCTTAAGAACAAAAATAGAACACTGAAATAAGATATGAAATGCTTACGCCATCCTCTGGGCACCCCTCATTTTGCTCTCATATTCAATCTTTGCTGCCAACAAACCCTCGTTTGGGTATACTTTTGAATGTAACATTGTCTGCAAAAGAGCCTATCCAATACCGAAAAGGCGGTGAGCACCCAGATTACAAAGGAATCAGCATAAAGTAACCATAAAATTCCTTTCACAAGAAAATTTAAATGTGATTTAACTATGAGATCATACATCTATATGCAGTAAAAGCCAAATGCATAATGGAAAAAGCACAATGAAGAGAACTGACTCAAGTTGGAATAAAAATGTGAATTCAAAGTCTCCAACTTAATCAGAAATTCGCTTCATCTCTACTTTCCTAGTTGACAGAATATGGGATCAATTACTTAAAAGATTTTGGCAGATCATCTATTCACACAAATTTTAAAAAGTTCATTTACCATATTCAATAGATATGTTGGCCAAAAAACAGCTAAAATTACCTGACAAACAATTGATGCAGATTCTCTCATTAACTTAAGTTCAGCTGGTGATTTTACCCATCTTAACTCATGGGTGAAAATAGAAAGGTCTTTTACTCTCCCTAATGTAGTTGCCTTTTGAAAGTCCTCCAGTTCAGTATATCTTGGTATGGCTGTTTGCGTGTTGTGAAACACATTTGCACATTTCTTTATCATATCTGGAAGAACCTGCAGTCATTAATCAAAATTGGGAAAAGAAGAGGAAAAAAAATGCATCTAGGACATCTTTAGAAGATTTGGGCAGCACCTTAAAAAAAAGGAGTAATGATAGAAATTGACGAGATGTAGCAAAGACTTCATCTAATAGAAAACCTAGGCAGCACTTTGATATTTTGAAAAGCCAACGCAACTTATTTATGTTGAAACCATTTGACACAAATTGGGTCTATGAGAGACAACAAAATCATCAAGATTGAAATCAAGTAAAACAATTCAAAATATTGAGTAGATTAAATTCTAACTTTATTCAGCAGGGAAAAGAAAATAAAAAATTGATCCAACTACATATACAAGCCCGTATAACAACCGTAAACAGACAAGTGCTTATCAGTTATCACCTCAAACACTAGCATGAATGCATTCTATGATAATCATAAGCAAACAATACATACTTCAAAATTAAGGTCAAGCAAACATATTTCTCTAATCTAAATTTCATGAAGAACTTAAGCTCACGTGATGCAGTTTGCTCATAGGATATGCTATTTCAGCTTTAAATGTCTCTAATGCTGCATCAACTCCAGCAACTTGGCCTTGCCATATCACATCCTGAACATAATTAAAAGTAAAAATTAGATGCACTCGAATAGCTGCTTTATCAATAGTCATAATTACAATGCCTAGTACACATACACAGATTGATTGATCAAGCTCTTCCAAATGATTTTGTTACAGAATATAGTAGTTAACGTAATCATAGGGATTACATAGTTAATGTAAATAACATAGTCATAGGGATTCTAGCATGATTGAGTTTGTTGCGAAGAAGTGCATATGATCACTCAGTGTTCTTTGCATCATCAAGTTCTGGGTGCATTTTATTGGTTGTATATGTGGATGATATAGTAATCACTGGAAGTGATGAAGCAGGGATCACAAGGTTGAAAGCATTGCTTAGGACTCGTTCTCATAAAAAGGATTTAGGACCATTGAAATACTTCTTAAGAATTGAAGTTTCACGCGGTCATAAAGGGATCTACCTATCTCAAAGAAAATATTGTCTGGAACTATTACATGATGCTGGTTTTATTGAGGCAAAGACATGTGACGCGCCTATGATACCAAACGCGAAGTTAAAAGTTGAAGATGGAGACTTGCTTGAGAATCCTGAAAAATATAGGAAAATTGTGGGAAAATTGAAATACCTTACTATCACTTGTCCTGATATTGCCTTTCCAGTAAGTGTTGTAAGTCAGTTCATGTCATCTCCTAGAACCTCACACTGGGATGCTGTTATTCATATTTTGAGATATCTAAAAGGTGCGCCAGGACATGGCATCTTATATCAAAATTATGGTCACCACATTATAGAAGGATTTATTTATGTTGACTATGCAGGAGATCTTTCAGACAGGCGCTCTACCACAGATTACTGTGTCTTTGCTGGAGGAATCTTGTTTCTTGGAAGAGTAAGAAACAGGGTGTTGTATCTCAATCAAGTGCAGAATCCGAATATAGGGCTATGGCTCAGACTACCTGTGAACTTATATGGTTACTTCATTTACTTGGTGTGATTGGGTTTGTTCAATCTAAACCAATGAACTTATGGTGTGACAATGAAGTAGCCATTTATAATGCAAATAATCTTGTGTTCCATGAGAGAACCAAGCATATAAAAGTCGATTGTCATGTTACCAGGAAAAAGCTAGAAGATGGATCAATGTCAACTCAACATGTCAGAATAGGGAGCCAATTAGCTGATGTGTTCACCAAAGCATTACTGGGGAATCGGGTTCATTACATTTGTAACAAGCTAGGCATGATCAATATCTATGCTCCAACTTGAGGCGGAGCGTTACAAAATAGAGTAGTTAATGTAATCATAGGGATTATATAGTTAATGTAAATAACATAGTCATAGGGATTTTAGCATGATTATACGGATTACTTTCCTAGTTTAACCTATGTATTCTTATATAAATACATGTAGTATCTTTCTAATAGAAATATAAAGAAAACACATTCTTCTCAACATTCTTCTCAGATTTGAAAGTAAATTCATTTAATAACAAAAACAGAATAGCATGGAAACTGATTTGAGTATGTTAGTCAAGACATTAACCTACAATAGAAGGAAAAACATCAAATGTAGTTACAATGAAAAAGGCAATGTAAAACTCCTCTTAATTGAGATGGAACATACATGACGTGTTGCTTCAGGCATGAACATGCATAAACCGAAGCCATGACCCAAAACTGCCACACCACCAGGTTGTATGCAGCCTGTGATATACAAGTAATCTGCTTCTTGCCGAAATGTGTAAGGGACAACATCAGTCATCATCTTTACAGGAGCAGATGCAATGATGGCCACACTGTTCTCAGGTAGAAGTTCCAACAACCTCCTCCTTCGTGAAATGAATTCATTGCAACTTATACCTGGTGTAATCTCCCCTTCCTGTAGCAGCTGCAGCCACAAAAACATTAGCTGACTAAATTTAGATGGGGGCAAATTATCTACACAATGAAATCCAGTAGGAAGCAAACAAAACAGGAAAAATCCATGTATTTGGCATCTTAGAAATTATGTTGTGTTCAGTTCCCTCGATATAACTTCTCAGTGTAATGCATATTTCTGAATCACAAAATTCAAAATCATGTACATGTATTCAGCATTAACACCTGAGGATGAGTTGCTGAAGTTGGCTGCCCAATATCGAGGACACTACTTGTAGAATAAGTGCATCGACCAATAACCTGAGCACCATAATCCACAAAAAAACCAACAGTCACACAAAGGCACACAATTCATGAAGAAAAACGTTATAAAGGGCACATAATTATGAAGGAGAAGAAAAGATAAGATCAGAAGTCGAACTTTCAGCCCGATCAAAAGTAGAAATCACACAATAACTTGTTAAAAAGTCTACTACTAGCAAGAGAGGAGCAAAATTGACATCACTTGTTAGCACAAGAGCATAGTACTACATCCTCTGAACACTCATAAAACTCCAATTCTTGTAGACATTGCAAGATGGAATACCTTACCAATCAGCATATATAACAACAACTAGTTCTTACCATTTTCCTTAAGAAATCAATAACAGTAAGGAAAGTACGTATGAGGTAATAAAGCAGAAAAATAACTAAGACAACCGAAAAGAGAACTTACAGAGGAAAAACCCATCAATAAAATGGAAATTAGAGCATTAAAAAACCACGCGTGTAGACTATTGTCCTAAAAAGAAACGCCCACTTGATAATTACATCCAGAAAATACTCTAAAAGCACTAAAAGAAAAGAAGATGAAATAAATCATGAGAAATGAGGAGTATTTGATAAAGATGGTGACTTTACTGATCTAAATGAAGTTGGTTTTAGCAATAGCTTTCGAGCAAGCATCTGCATATTGTCCAATATCAGAGGACGTAAGTGTTCAGTCCTCTTGTATTGAATTATGGTTACTGAAGAAAGGAAACGCAAAGAAACCTCTTCAGGGGTCTAATCGTTTTGGATTTACAATTGGAGTTTTGGTTCATTTATGCAAAATTCTGAACCATTTCTGTCAAATATCGGTAATTTTCCGTAGTTTTGCTAAACCCATTTCTCTGGCCCTATAGGGTTTAAGGCTGCCTCTGGATGGTAAAGCCCCGTCGCCTAAAACGGAGAAGTTTCCTCCTTTACCCTTTTTCATCTCTCCTTTTATGTAAGTTCAATTTACAGAAAACAGAATTAAAACAAACAAACTGATAGGAGGGTTTGCAAAAGATCTATACAGGAAAAAGCCCGAGTTTGACAATTAGAATTTTGAACTTTTTTACTTTCAATTAAAAAAAAGAATGGCAATTAAAAATATATATTAAAATTGTATAATATAATAATAGATTATTTTATATTTTAAAAATTAAGAATTATTTTTAAATATTATTTTATAAATTTTAAAATTACCCAAAACTGCATTCGATATTAACCAAGATCGATACTAATATAGTACCATATAAGAACTTAATCTGATACTAATTCTGGTACATTATTAGTAACATTGCTCTTGCCCTCAAAATTCCAAACAATAGGTGTTGATACTACTTGCTAACTTTTTTATATTCATTATATTATTTAATTTTAAATTTTCTTAAATAAAGTAATATTTTCATGTTCGTCTCAAAATATCCCAAGTTAGAGATAACATGAAAAGAAAAAATTAAAATTTTACACAATTTGTGACTACTTACACGTAAGATTGAATTTTGTTTTAATAAATATGGCAAATAAAATTTCATTTCTTACTTGATTTTAATTTATTTTGTGGACATTTATTTTAATTTTATTACATTATTGTCACAATAATGTCATATAATTTTATTTTAATTCTAGGCTTAGATAATGTAACTCTTAGCGTCAACAATATTAAAATCAAAAGCAATTTACTATTAAGTTTGTGAGAATAGCTTAAGATTACATTCACATAACATAGATACTAGACATTAAGAATTTCAAATTAACATTTAATACATACATTCAAAAATATGATATAAATATTACTTTTTATTAATGTTGATCACGTTAAGCATATGATTAAAAGAAAGCAACAAAAGTTAGAAGGGAAGAGACATAGTAATCAGAATCAAATGGCTTAACTGAAAGTTTGTTTATCATAATAAAACACAAGCATCTAAACTAAAGGTAGAAGAAGGGATTTAGTAACTTCAAAGAAACTGTTTCAGGAAAAACTTAATCTCATCAACGTAAGGAGGCCGAGTAGGAATTATATGACCACAATCATGCTCAATAATAACAGGGTTTGTAAATAAAGAGGCCAAATGTCTACTTGCTTGGTTTGCTATCTGACTATCCTTGGCCATAATATTGCCATATACGTGGAGTGCAGGAAAGTCAATTGATCCACATTCCACACCACCAAGTTGAGAAAATCCAGAGCACAAAATCACAAATCTGAAATTGATTTCACCTTTTAGTCTACTTTCTTGTGCACAAAATGAAGCAGCCATGGCTGCACCCTGCGAAAACCCCAGTATCCCATCAAATGGCCCTTCCCGAGAGATGACTGTCTTCAAGTAAGTTATTGATAAGTCAAGGCCATCAGTTTGTTGCTGATACTGGAGGGCATCAAAAGGACACTGGGCCATTTCCCATTCAGTTTCATTCCTTCCCTTGAAATCTGGTGATATCAACCATGCAAATTTCCGCTTGCTATTTTCTTTGGGAGGAAGAACTTGGGTTGACGAAAATGATATATCATCATTGCACTTTGGTCCATTTACTCGAGGTTGATAAATAAAAGGCAACTCGTGAGGTGCATCAATGTAGACAAGCTCGGCAATGTTTTTAAGTTTCTTGGCCAATGAAGCAGTCCTACCCTTAAAACTGGAGGCATTCTGCCGAAAGCCATGTAAGCACAAAATTTTCAGTTTTCTTGAAGGTGCATCTCCTGTATCATTAAATGACTGGCGATATCATGATCATAAATTCGGAAAGAAGATAACACAAGTAAAGATCCAAGAAGAACATCAGAATAATCATTTTTAAGCTGAGGTTAGCTATAGCATTGACATACATATTCTAAGGGACAGCAAAATTATCCAATGTCACAGACCTTACCCTGTTCCCTGTGCTGATGAGGTGCAATTGTAGAATTTAAGGAAATGGTTCCAAGCTCAATATTTGGCACTATTTCTTGTGATTTACCATTTTGAATTGATGGTAATAACTCAACACCCCTACCATGTTTTTGGCATAGCTCACAGACATAGAGCGCTTCTTCCGTCTGTTCAAGCACAACAATTGAATTTTCACAAACGCAAACAATATAATAGACACAAGTAAATTGGTTGAGTAATAATCCAGTAAGATATGTAGAGTTGAGGATGCACCGCTTGTTTTAACAAGTGAACCTGAACGAATTAATTGAAGCCTTGACAAAAAAATTATTCATCAATACATACCCTACAACTATCACAAACCAGAACAAGCATTCTACAGTGTGAGCATCTGCATCGTGAAGAATAATCATCAAAAGATAAACCACAAAGAAGACAGGTACCAAGAATATTAGTGTCCATGCTGCCAACCGAAATCCTACAACCAGAACGAGACAACAAAATATAAAGGAATTACTACATTTGAAATTTCATTGTCATCTGGCCCAAATAAATGAGTTACTCTTTTCAAACACCAATTTCTTATTCAATGCCTCAAAAATGAATTGCAATTGAGAAAGTACAAAATTGTATAAGAAACAACTGCTAAGGTTATCCATACATCACCAATCCCATCTTAATATGATAAAAGGATCAGCGAGTAAAATGTTGGAAGCACGAAGAGATAACAATCATACCTGTGATCAAATACAAAGTTCTTTCCTTTGAAAAAACCACCATCAGGAAATTGTTCCAAATATCGCTGTATCCCACCATATAACTGCAACAAAGCCCACATGATAAAAATATATGATTATGACCAGGACACAATAACCTTGCTTTGTTAGGGATGTCAGATAAAATGAAGGTCTAAGAGCCACCTGAAAAACATGTTCAAATCCAGCACCTTTTGACTTTATATAGGCTGATGCCATCTCACACCTAATTCCTCCCGTACAATACCTGTAAAACAGGAAACAGAGAAAGCAATGACTTTGATGTAGCAACAATCAAACCAATAAATTATAGCATTACAAATCAATAAACGAAAAAAGATGAAATATCATGAAATATGCACAAGATATCAAGTCGAATAAGTTTTTACATGAGAACATTTTTGCCTCGCAATTGTTCTGCATTACTATCTATCCAAGAGGCAAGATCACTGTACTGCCTAATTCCAGGATCCAAAGTTTCTGAGATAGGGATGTCGAACTTCCCAATTCTTGTCTCGTATAAATTTCTTGCATCTAATAGAACTAGCTTTTTATTCTCAGTTAGACTATCTTTCTCCGCAAGTTGACCTGAGAACATATAAAGAAGCAGACAATATGAAGTTACAATTTTCACACAGTTCCCTCCTATAAAAAGGCAATTAAGAACATCACACCATAAGCACGCAAGATAAGAACAACTAATAAAGAAATCAAGAAACAGCAACTAACATGCACTCAGTAGAACAGAATGGAACTCTTTAGCAGAGAGATGCCTCCCAGCATTTGAAATATCTGGAGATTTGAGCAGAGGATTAGGACTAAAAGTTACCAATTCCTGTCAAAGAAAAGACTTGTGCAGTTAATAAGATGACAAATTTAAGGCAGAGCACACCAAATAACCATTAAAACGGATGCACAGAGTAATAAATCTAAAAGAAGTGTAGTACAAGTAATGGATAATGCTAAAGAAAGGTCACCTTGACGATGCGAATGGAGAGAGAAGTGAAGCCACATTCGTAAGCAACTTTATCGTCCAAAGGTGAAGGTGAAGTTGCGAACTTGAAGTCCGTCCCTTCAAACAAAGTGAAAGATTTCACCGCAACTATGTGCTTCTCCAAAGATGACAGCTTCCCACCAACCTAAACCACACGAAAAGTCAACGAACGTTGATATAAACATAGAACAAGAGAACAGAAAGTAAAAAAAAACATACAGTAACGTTGACGCCGTGAGAAGAGATGCGGACACGGCCGAGTAGAGAGAGAGAGGAGCAGTTGGTTTGAAAGAAGGAGAAGAGAGAGTCGAGATCATCAATAACACCGTAATTATAGTATAGAAGAACTCCGTATTCTTCTTCTTCTTTACCTTGATTATCATTTTCCACCATTGTTTTGTTGGGAAGCTGAAGCTCTCAGGAGAAATTGTACAGTGCACTCAATTTTAAGTTCTCCCTTGCCCTAGACTCATGTGTACATGATAGTAATACTGTTCTATCGAATCGGAATTTCTTCGATTGAGTTACGAGTTTAATATCTCCAAATGAGTATTAAAATAAAATATTATTTTAAACTATTTTATAAATTTTTGTTAGATAATTATTTATTTGAATAAATATAATAAAATTTTGTTAAGAATCGGTAAAGTTAAATTTACTCTTTTATGACCATATAAAATATTATTTTAAACTATTTTATAAATTTTGTTAGATAATTATTTATTTGAATAAATATAATAAAATTTTGTTAAGAATCGGTAAAGTTAAATTTACTCTTTTATGACCATAGGATACTATGTTCAAATTATAAAAGAAGTCACTTTATAAAAGTACAAAAGAGTCACAAAAGATTATTATCATCATAATTATCACACAGAGTCTAAAATTTCGCAGTGAAATAAGGTCTGAAAAAGTTTAATGGTACGCAACCTTATCTTTATATAATAAAGAGACTGTTTTCGGTATACCTATATACTTATATGTAGATGCGATAAAAAAATATTAATGTAAGTTAACATAAATAAATAAATAAAAACTAGCACGCAAAAAATTTAAATAAATAAAATTACAAGACAATACATAAAGACATACCTGATGGTTGACCATATCTACTAGTATCATACACTTTGTAAAGATCGACTCTTTTCATCGTTATTCACGCGAAGAGTCTTCATTAAGCGACCTACTCACAAAGACATAAAGGTTATTTAGGTTAGACTTTCTATATGATAAGTATAAAACATGAAAACTCTATAAGATATCGTTTACTTTGATCTTATCAAGTCAAACTTTCTTAATTCTAACAAGTGTCTCGCTGAAAACAAACATATCTTTCTTAATTTCCTTCTAAAGAACTTTGAAAAAGGATGCAAACAAAGGTGCCTAATAAACATACTTATATTAGGGTTAGCAATTTGGTTAAGCTCCAGCTTCTATATATCTGATTTTTGTTTATTTTAAAATAGCATAACCATGGAAAAAGAAGAGTAACAGAGGGCTCATTTTGAGATAATCGTCATACCCAACTCCAAGCTTTAACACGAGGACAATCAGTGAAAAGATAATTTCCTAACAAATATTGTATTACAGATCAAGTTGGAAAAGATGAACTGAATCTTTTTATAACTTGATAACCAACTGCACAAGTGAAAACGAAGAGCCTGAGTGTCAGACTAAAAACCCTGACCCTTGGCCAAAATTATAATAAAGTTTTACAATTTCAATACAAATAAAACGCCTATTGGCTAATTGCCCTAAGCCATCCATCAATCAAACTTGAAGCCACCTGAGGCTAAATTTGGCTGGTTCGTTCCAAAAGCAAAACCCTGATGACTGGCATCACCACCATTTTGAACATTATGTTCTTCCTCCTCTTCTTCTTCAGCCCAGTATCTCTCCAGGATTTTCACAGCCTTCTCATAAATCTCATTGTTGTCATGGGTTTGTAGATTTTCAATCTTATCCAATCCATCACATTCATCAATCATTTGTGCATATAAATTGACTCCACCATTCATTCCCATTTCCTTATCAGCCTCTCCAACCTTCAGAATGTTCTCCAGCCCTTCAAGGCACACCGTCACAATTCTTGGGTCCGGACATACCAGAAGATCACATAGTGGTTTAATGCAGCCTTGGCTCACCAGAAATCTGTGGGATGACAAGATCATGGTGAATTTTAACTCAGTCATTATACACAAAACTTGAGGCTAGTCAATCATACATATACATAAGAGAGGCAAAGTCTCGGAAGATAATAATTATTCTGACCCATATTCACAGATATTATAAAAAACAGGTATCTTCATTTGTAAACGGGAGGCACAATTTTTTCCAAATTTTCCATTAACATACATAGCTTAGCCAGAACACTTTTATACCTTGGATCAACATAGAGTTGAATGAACAAATACAATCCATTCAGATAGTCCCAACTTCTTGGGAATTGAAGCTTAGCTACCAAAATACAAATATCTATTAATGACTTCCAACAACTCCCATAGAAAATAAATATATGTTATTCAAATTGCATTGCAGAGTGATTAATTAAAAACTAGACATATTAGTTGTGGATTCAAATCAGACTGGGTAAAATATAAGTCCATTTTGGCACATTACTGTTAATAATACACCCTTCACCTCAGAGATCCCACCCCCTTAATGAACCTTCAAATTTTGAACCTTAATGGAGGATGAAGTAATACACCTCCTTAATTACGGGTCCATGGTTGGCTAAAAGTTATTATCTCCAGATTTGTAAAAATGAAAATAACTACAAAAATAACAAGAATATTTGGAAGAGCAATCTGGTAATACACATATTTGCCAGAAAGTATGCCCATTATTACAAAAAATTGTTAAAACCAAATCGTAAAGAGAAAAATACCTTATCTGTTCATGAGATCCTCCAGAGGTGGCATTCGAGATAGCCCAGGCAGCCTCCTTCTTAATGTCAAACTCTGCATGTTGGAGAAGGTGTACAAGAGGGAGGATAATGTTGGCTTCAATAACAGCCTGTTTCACAATAATGCCAACCAAATCATTTGTAATTCTATAGCAAGAAAGAGCATGCTTCCCATAGGAAGTGCCTTATGTCTGAACAATTGGAATTTTAGATATTTTTAAGTTGAAAATCCCGTGATGTTCACTAATTTTGTCTTTATCAAGTTCATCATTTCACTTGCAGAACAAAATTCCATGATGATTATGACAGTTGTACACTGTGTTCTGTCAGTTGTTGACAGGACCTGGCAGAATACTCCTATGGCATAATATCATCAAAGTAACACATGATATCACAAGTATAACATGCAAGAAAAACCATGCCAAGAAATAACCGTAGGACAAGGGAAATACCTCTATTTGAGCTCTATTTCCAGCTGTGATGTTTGATACTGTCCAACAAGCTTCTTTTTTTATACTCTTTTTATGATTTTGTGTGAGAAGTTGATAAAGACACGGCAGAGCTCGGTTTTCAATTACAAACTGAAAGTAAAACATGCATTAGGCCATTTAGTTACTGTCAAAGGAGAAAAAGAAAAATGGTGCAATGGAAAATTAACTCCAATAACCCTTTCAATAGATTACTTTTGCAAAACCAAATAACATATGATTTCCATGATTATTTAAGAAAAATTAACAAAATAAATTAGTGTTCACCATATAAGCAAAATCAATTAACTACAACCCAAAGACAAAACCCATACTGAACATTACACTAACTTATTACAGCATTTACAGGCCAGTACCTGAGTTTGGGCATCATCACCTGTAACAATGTTTCCCAAGGTGCGAAGGGCAGGTATAAGTACTGTAGGTGATGGATGACTAAAAGTCACACAATTTGGACAATATTAGTATGTCAAAAATTCAGGAAAAACACTTAAAATAAATCAAATACAAACGCAATAGAAAAGATACTTGTTTGTAACAATGAAAAATGTGTTTAGTAGATATGACAAAAAGGATAAATTTAAACAAGCAGAATACTGCAGTTGGAAAGAAGATCAATGTGATAGAACTCTCAGTTACCCTTTCCTTCCCCCTTCTAGAATAAACCTTAGTGATAGGAGGTCTAACACAATGATGCTAACTTACAGTAGAAACGCCACAAGTCGTTGAGTGACACCAGCTTCAATCACAGCCTGAATTTTATCATTTGTACCATCTGACAGATATGAGAGCGCCCAACAAGCATCTGTTAGAACTTCTTCATCATTCAAGTGGATAAGTTCCCGCAAAATTGGCAATGCAGGTTTCACCTGGCAGAAGACAAGAACAAAAATAAAACACAGAGAGAAATTAAGTCACATGGATTCAGGAAAAAACAACAATTTCCATTGGAAAAATATCTGCAAGTTTAGATTGGCAGAAACAAAATTCAATGGTTATCTCCCACCCCCACCTGATCAAATGGGATCGGTGGCTTGCCCCTGCAAAAATTGGATAATGTCCAAGTAGCATTCCTCAGCATTGACAGTTTTGAGTGTACATTTAATTGAGCTAACAATGGCATTAGAGCACCATGGCCGAGAACAAGATCTCTGCAATTGGGTGAGTCACCAGCAACGTTACCCAAAGCCCATACAGCCTATTGAAGAAACAACTAGGTATTAATTAAGAATAATATACAGGCAAAATCAAAAGAGAAAAGCTTGCAACAGCACAGCACTTAGTTCAAGTAATAAATACATGAAAACTGTAGATGGGGAGATATAGTAAGAACCTTGCAAATAATTCAGTTGATACTTATCGTCCCAAACTAAAATAAGAAAGAGAGTAAGAGAACAAAGGAAGGACAATGTGGATAGGTGGAAGACTCCTCACAAGACAAATTAACCTGAACTTTTTTGAAATGCCCTAGGTATATTGAATTTTCAGAAAAAGATAGCATGAGTCAACCTGCTCCCTGACATCATCACTTGCAGAACTAAGAAGCTGCACAAACATTGGAACGGCACCATGCTCAATGACAACTCGTGTGTGCTCTGATGTCCCGGAAGCAACATTAGTTAGAGCCCATGCAGCTTCAAACTGCAATCAAGTCAAGGTTAATTCTATACAAAATTACAATCTTCAAAGCAATGACCACAAAACAGACAATTCCTCAAATAGCAAGCCCTCACTTGTAGTTGCGGTAGATCCTGCCGTCGAAGAAAATCCACAAACCGTGGGACAACACCAGCTTTAATTACTTCATCAATAGGTGGACTGCGCTCTACTCCTCACAAAAGAAAATTAGGGAAGAAGTCAGTTCTTATAATTGCAATGTTCCCCTAAAAGCTATTACTAAGCATATCAAATATTTGCATACCAATTGACAGCAGCTTTCTAAACTGAGTAGTTGCTTCGAGTTGTGCATTAGTATCTTCAGAGCATACTCCTTGCACCAGCACAGGTATACTCTCTAACTGTTAAATATAAATTAAAAAAAACAGATAAAAACCTAAGATGATTAGCAATGTTCTTAAGAATCAAAACAACAGAGAAAACAAAGACATGAAGGCTTTAGTGGTAATCTGTGATAAACAGGGCCCCTACCAGAAATTAATGAGATTATCAAATGGACATAAACATTATGAGAATCCAGAAAATCAAATTTAATCCTTCAACTAACAAAAAGTAAAGGACAGTCATGCACTTTTCTCCTCCCTCCATCTCTTCAACAACTAAAACTCACGCATGTTACAATCTGTACTACCAGCCAAGTATAAAACAAGGATACATAAAGTGTCATGATAAGCTAGTGCAAGTAACCATGTACACATACAATAACCTTTTATGAGAAATATTTTTATTGCAGATGTGTCTAGTTGCAATAGCCTACAAAAACAAAGATACATTAAAAATGAACACGTGAAAGAAAACCATAAAAGATAATTGATTTCTATTAATTAAAGTGAAGGCTATCAAATGTATATAAAAAAAGAGAAAATACAATAGCTCGGCAATAGTCTTATATCTTTCAGAAGAATTTATACAGTCCAAGCATTCATTTTGGACACTAGGTGTTAAGCAAAAAACATACACATTGTATGACAGTTTCAGAAAGTATCTAACTAGTAAACTAAGGCCGTGGTACCAGATTGAGCATTTAAGTATCTATAGTCCCCACTTTGTCAACTTCAAAAAATAAATTCTAGCACGCTCGTTTCCAATAATTAAACCTGGACCTACAAATCTGCATACTAGTAACAAATCACAAAAATAAAGAGAATTAGAGGAATCAGCCATTTCTCGTTCTGTTGAGAGACATTAATGTGCTCTAGCATTCATGTTAGAAGCTATCAAGACACAAGCTGGGCTACGGACAATTTATATTTGCACAACCTAATTTTGGAAACTATCAAACATGCAAGATGAGGTCATAACAACAAGATTGAGCATTAAAGTAGCTAGGTCCAACTCTAAGCATCTCCAATTAGTTAACTATCAAAACAAAAATAGAATTTCCAATAATTAAAATCCCAGAACTATAAATCAGTATACTAGCATAAACTGCAGAAATTGAACGACGATAAATCATGGAGGACCAAAAAAACTGGGGAAAAAGCTAATCTAAAATATCCATACTCTAAAGATCTCTAAAAGTAATATGAGAGGCACAAGTGCTACGGGGTAAATAAGTATAGCCCATACGGATCTATGGACAAACTGATAAAAAAACCAAACTCCAACTAAACCCGGTAACTGCAGATGACTATGACGAGTTCCGATTAGGCGTTTTTCCAAGTCAAGGCTCGCTTCTTTATCTATCTCTCTCCATGCAACTTCTTGACCATGCAATCAAAGCGAAGATCCATGAAAAACTAGCAAAAGGGTACCCGTTTTTCGATGGCGGCGGCATGTTGGGCAGCATCAAGCAGCTGTTGGGACTGAAGGAAGAGGCCTTCTCTTCGCTTCTTCAAGAGATTATCTTCACGCTTGTTCTTTCTGATCTCCACCAGATTGTCCTCTCTTCTCCTCCGTGCCTCATCCGCGTCCACCCCAATCTTGTACGTCTTCTTCCTCACCTCGGTTCTGGAGCTCGGCCGCAGCGACATTGTTTCCAACTCTTTCGAGAGCTAATGATCTGTACCTGCTCTAGGAAACGACCGTAAGGGAGAAAATTGAAAAGACCGTCATGATCGTGGGTTTGGGCATGTAAGTATCTAACGTGGCGTGCATATTGGTTTTTGCTCCTACATTTCTTCCCCCCTAAGTTGGCCTCACTTTTAGTTTGATTTAACCGTCTTTTTCTTTCTCTCTCTTCCTTTCTAACCTCATCCTTTTTATTTTCTAAAATACATTCAAATTTATTTGATGAAATTGAACCACTTTAACTTGAAGTTAAGGTGAGATCTATCTGAAGTGAACCATAACTTGGATTTCAAGATAGTTTTTATAG
Source organism: Erythroxylum novogranatense (assembly GCA_029891385.1). Taxonomy (NCBI): domain Eukaryota; kingdom Viridiplantae; phylum Streptophyta; class Magnoliopsida; order Malpighiales; family Erythroxylaceae; genus Erythroxylum; species Erythroxylum novogranatense. The sequence goes on along the minus strand of CM057233.1, from coordinate 46,329,856 downwards.
GATAAAGGAAATTGAGGGTTTTAATGTTAAAATGCAAGAATTTGCGTAGTAATATTTACAAGGAGTTTGGAATGGTATGAATTGAATTCAATGCTACCAAAATTACTTGATGGAATAGAACCACTTTAACTTGAAGTTAAGGTAAAATCTATCTCAAGTGAACCATAACTTGGATTTCAAGATAATTTTTGTGGGATGAAGGAAATTGAGGGTTTTATTGTTAAAATGCAAGAATTTGCGTAGTAATATTTACAGGGAGTTTGTAATGGTATGAATTGAATTTTATTGTAGCGTTGAATTCAATTCATATGTTTGGAAATAGAAAAAAGGATGAGTTCAATTCATACATAAATTGAACCCCATCATTCTTTATAAATTAAATTTACCTGAAAAAGCATCGGAATTGAATTACAAATTAGGATTTCAATTCTTCTTTTGAACATTGAAAATATCCTTCCAATAATACCCATCTAACTCAACCATATATCTCTTCACCTCAAGCAACCCCTCCCACCTCAAACAGCCCCTCTCATTAAGAAACGGAACAACAACACCTTCTCTAGTTGAACTACGTTTAGATTGGCTGTCTAGGAAGATGTGTTGGCGTTAAGTTTTTATAGCTTGCTCTATTTAAGTGTAGAACTTTATGGATGATATAACTTATTCTATGCAAGTATGAATGTTTTTTATTTAATTTTCTGACATAACGATCTTATGTTTCCTTATCACAGGAAAACATGTTAAACTTGTTATGATATTATGTAATTTGGAGTAAATTTTCAAAAATTGAAAGTGTCTTGTAGTTGTCAACGCAAAAGAACTACTATTCGTTCATGCATTTTTAAGCTTCCAAATTATAATAGTTTTCTATTGTCTTCATAGCTCTGCCTAACCTAATGTCATTTGTAATCATTTTTCTTTTCATTTTAATAATGAACATTTTATGATATCAATTATAATGAAATTGATGTTTACAACTTGCTTTATAAAAGTGTGAATATTTATTATTTAATAAGATTATTTTTAGTTAAGGGTAAAATGTCACATGAAATAATTGAATTCATTTTGATTGTGTTCCAAACAGTGTAATTGAATTCAATTCTAAAATTATTGGGTTTATTCCAAACATTGTAAATTGAATTCAATTCAATCTCATTAATATAATTGAATATAATTCGTTAATGAATTCATTTCAAGGTTTCCAAATTTTGTAAAAAAATAATTTGAATTTAAATATTTTGTTAAAATTTAATTGGTAAAAGTATACGCCTTTTACTAAAATACAACTTAAATTTTAAGATTTTGGAGCATCTAAATAAGTCGTAATATTTGCAAAGACGCTCAAAATAAATTATGAGATTAGAAGAGAGTCATTTTGTATTTGTTATATGTCATATCAACACTTGTGTAATATAAGTTCATTATCTTTTATTAAACTAAGTAGTCTTACTAAACCACGCAAATGCTAAAGTGAGACTCACATATCAATTTTAATTTTAATTAATTAATTAATTATTATATTTATTTTCATAAACCTTAACGAAATCTAATTAACATAATTTAAAATCAATATATAACTAATTAAACTCTTTAAACTAAAAATCATAATTTTAATAACCTTTAACTAATCTGATTAACATAGTTTGATTATACCTAATTAAACTCTTTTAAACTAAAATAATAATAATTTCTTAAAAAAATTTACTCCACATCCATATAATCACCGTCATCATTCTCCTCCCAAACGTTTAGATTATCATACCATACAGATCAGAAAATGGTACAATAATGTATAGTATTGTATCGGTACACAAGATGTAAGATCCCACATCAGTTAGAGAGGAGCATAAAGTACACCTTATAAGGGTATGGATATTTCTTCCCCATAAACGCATTTTCCCGAGTGTGAAAAAAGCAAAACCGTGAGGGCTTTGGCCCGATGGGCAACCCAAAGCGGATCATATCTGTGGGCGGGTAGTCTGAGCCATTGCAAATGGTATCAAAGTCAGTACCCGACTCGTTGTGCCAACAAGGATGTTGGGCCCTAAAGGGGGTGGATATTGTGAGATCTCACATCAGTTGGAGAGGAGAACGAAGTACGCCTTATAAGGTTATGGATACTTCTCTCCCTCAGATGCGTTTTCCCAAGGGTGGGAAGAGTAAAACTGTGAGGGTCTTGGCCTGAGAGGTAACCTAAAATGGACAATATCTATGGGCGAGTGGTCTAGGCTGTTACACAAAATAGGTCAATATTCATAATACTGGACTAATACCGACCAAATTGCAAATTTGAAAAAAAATAGAAACTAAATTGAAAAAAGAGAACATAAATGTCTCTTACCTAACCCTAGTAGTAGTAGTTAAGGCCCTCCCTTCCCCTCTCTTTGACTCACTCTCTTTATCTTTTTTTGGCAGGTCTTTTAGTGGGTTTATCGAAAACAACCTCTCTACTAACTTAGGGTAAGGTTATGTACTTCTAGACATTCTCAGACCCTACATTTTAGTATGATTCTTATTATGTTGTTGTTGTCATTGTCACTCTCTCACACAAATATATATGACAAGTCACTCACAAGTACAAACAAATTGTGAGATCCCACATCGATTGAAGAGGAGAACGAAGTACGCCTTATAAGGGTATAGATAACTCTTCCCCATAGATGCATTTTCCCAGGTGTGGTAAGAGCAAAACCGTCAAGGTCTTAGCCTGATTGGTAATCCAAAGCGGACAATATCCATGGGTAGGTGGTATGGGCTGTTACAAATGGTATCAGAGCTAGGTTCTTGACCTGTTGTGCCAGCGAGGACATTGGGTCTTAAGGGGGTAAAGTGTGAGATCCCACATTGGTTGAAGAGGAGAACGAAGTATACCTTATAAAGGTATAGATACCTCTCCCCCATGAGATGCGTCTTCCTAAGTGTGGGAAGAGCAAAACTGTTAGGGGTTTGGCCCGAAGGGCAACCCAAAGCGGACAATATCTGTAGGTGAGGGTCTGGGTTATTACAAATGGTATCAAAGCCAGTACCCGAATTGTTATGCCAGCTAGGCTGGGCCCTATGGGGTGGAGAGTGTGAGATTCTACATCGATTGGAGATGAGAAAAAAGGATACCTTATAAGGGTATGGATATCTCTCCCCCACAAGATGTGTTTTCCCAAAAATGAGAAGAGTAAAACTATGAGGGGTTTGGCTCGAGGGGCAACCCAAAGTAGACAATATCTGTAAGCGGATGGTCTGAGCTGTTACAAATGGTATCAGAGCTTGTACCTGAACCATTGTGCTAGCAAGGCTGGGCCATAAGGAGGTGGAGAGTATAAGTTCCCACAACAGATAGAGAGGAGAATAAAGTACACCTTATAAGGGTATGGATACCTCTCCCTTATAGATGTGTTTTCCCGAGAGGAGGAAGAGCAAAACCTTGAGAGTCTTGACCTAAGGGCAACCCAAAGTGGACAATATATATGGGTGGGTGATCTGAGCTATTACAAATGGTATCAGAGTCGATATTTGACCCGTTGTCCCAGCTAGACCGGGCCCTAAAAGGGTGGAAAGTGTGAAATCTCACATCAGTTAGAGAGGAGAACAAAGTATGCCTTATAAGGGTATGGATACCTCTCCCCCACAATACACGTTTTTCTAGGGGTGAGAAGACGAAAACTGTGAGGGTTTGGGCCAAAGGGTAACCCAAAGTGGACAAATATCTATGAGCGGATGGTCTGGGTCGTTACAAATAGTATTAGAGCTGGTACCCAAACTATTGTGTTAGCTAGGTTGGGCCCTAAAGAGAGCTGGGTCCTAAAGGCGGTAGAGATTATAAGATCTCACATCGATTAAAGAGGAGAATAAAGTATGCCTTATAAGGATAGGGATACCTCTCCCCTATAGACACATTTTCTCGAGAGTGGGAAGAGTAAAGCCTTAAGGGTCTTAGCCTGAGGGGCAAACCAAAGTGGGTAACATCTGTGAGCAGGTGGTCTGGGCTATTACAGATGATATCATAGTCGGTACTTGACCCGTTGTGTTAGCAAGGTCGCTGGGCTGAAAGAGTTGATATTGTGAGATCTCACATCAGTTGGAGAGGAGAAAAAAGTATGCCTTATAAGGGTATGGATATCTCTCCCCCTCAAATGCGTTTTCCCATAGGTGAAAAGAGCAAAATCGTAAGGGTCTTGACCCAAGGGACAATCCAAAGAGGATAATATCTGTAGGCGGGTGTTTTGAGTTGTTACAAATAAGACCAAAACTGTGAGGGGCTTCGCCCAAGGGGCAACCCAAAGTGGATAATATTTGTGGACAGGTGGTTTGGGCTATTACAAATAGTATCAGAGTTGGTACTTGAACTGTTGTGCCAGCTAGATTGGGCCCTAAAGAGGGTTGAGCCCTAAGGGGGTGGAGAGTGTGAGATCTCACATCGGTTAGACAGGAGAACGAAATACGCCTTATAAGGGTATGGTTACCTCTCCCTCTAAGACGCATTTTTCGGGACAGAGAAGAGCAAATTTGTGAGGCGTTTGGCCTTAAGGACAACCCAAAGTGGACAATATTTATAGACGGGTAGTCTGGGCTGTTATAAATCGTATCAGAGCCGATACCCCGAACCGTTATGTCAGCTAGGCTAGGCCCTAAAGAGGGCTAGGCCCTAAAAGGAGTAGAGAGTGTGAGATCCCACATTAGTTAGAAAGAAGAATGAAGTATGCCTTGTAAGGGTATGGATACCTTTCCCCCACAAGACGCGTCTTCCCCGAGGGTGGGAAGAGCAAAATCGTGAAAGTATTTAGCCCCAAGGGCAATCCAAAGTAGATAATATATGTGGCGGGTGGTCTAGGCTGTTACAAATAGTATCAGAGCCAGTTCCCGAACTGTTGTGCCAGCGAGGACATTGGACCCTAAGGGCGTAGATATTGTGAGATCCTACATCGGTTGAAAAGGAGAACAAAGTACGCTTTATAAGTGTATAGATACGTCTTCCCTATAGATGTGTTTTTTCGAGTGTGGGAAAAGCAAAACCATTAGGGCCTTGGCCCGATGGGTAACTCAAAGCGAACAATATTTGTGGCGGGTGGTCTGAGCTGTTGCCAAAATTGCCCCCATCCACTCTAGGTTGTCGCTCCCACCATCGCCACCTCGCCAAGGTTTGTTTTTTGTTACCAACTCGAACTCCAAGCCTCCAACTCATCATTGTTAGCCGTTGGCAGTCTGCCCCATACTCCAACTTCACCACCACTAACTCTCAAATATATTATAGCCCCTAAATTCATCACCAATTCCCGCCTCCTAGATTCATCCATCCATCACCACTCACTAGCTCCCTACTATATTTATTTGGAAATAAAATTTTTTCCATAAAAAAATCTCCAATAGTTTATGTAAATTCCATATGACATGATTTTATTCCAACATTAGATCATGATCCTTGAATAATATCTAGATTAGGCTTGGCAATAGATCGATCATGAAAACATGTCTTCAAACTCAACCGAAAGCCTATTTTGATCCAAACTAAGCTCAATTTAATTTAGATTTTAAAATTTTTAAAATTTAAAAGTGACTTCATTATGCTCAAAGCGACATTACTTTATTTAAAATTTTGGGCTTTAGGCCGCTCAAATTGGGTAGCCTCAGTCTTAGCCCAGCTCAAACCCTAAAATTTTGAAAATAAAAAACCTAAAGCCAACCTAAAGTTTTATTAACTCAGACCGTGCATGTTGACTTTGGGTCGGGCTAGGCAAATTTGTCAAGCCTAATCTAGATTTTGTATTTGATATTTTGATTTTATTACAACATTGTATCTTGAATTCAAGAACACAAAGTTGTTAATTAATTAGGTGCTACTTAATTAGATGCTAATTAATTAGGTTTATTGTTACTCATATATTTTGTTTTAAAAGGTAAAATTAGAAATTTTGTATTTTCATATATATAATATTTACAGATTCATCAAATGTTTCACCTACTACATTTAATTATCCAAATCTTGGAAAATATTTTTGGGTAAGTATATAATTTTGGTGACTTTGAGTTTTCATAGACAGTATAATTAATCAGTTTAGGTTAAGAATGTTCAAAAGGGGAAAAAACAAGTTAGATCGATATGTTATATTTTATTTTCAAACCAACAAGCAAGAATTAGATACAAGTGGATTGTTTAATGTATATCGCAAGGTTCTAAAATAAGATAATGTTACTTCATTTATTAGGTGTAGTCTACTCGTTGTAGGTTAATAAACGTGCCAATGAGAAGATTTAAATTTATTAGCTATGATTAAATGTTTTGAGTAAATTTACTTTCAATAATTTATATTTTTATGTGAAGTTATTAATTTAATTTTGACACGTGCATTTGTTTATCTTTACAAGTAAATGGAAAGAAGTTTAAATACTCTTGATAGGTTCTGAAAGATTTGATAATCTAGTTTGGACTCATGCTAGATTAATTATAAGTATGAAGGACCATACTATTTGTTTATATTGCAACAAAAATTTAAAAGGTGTGAGAATCACCAGATTAAAGAAGTATTTAATTAGGATTAAAGGTGACGTTAAGCCTTGTAAGAAAGTTAGATATGACGTGAAATGACGAATAAAAATTTTGCTTAAAGAGCATTAGAATGAGAAGTACAGAAGGCGATAACTGAATTATAAAATTAGTAATGGAAGCTCTTTCTGCGGTGGTTAAGATGACATTGGAAATGCTAAAGGTGGAAGTCCTACCTAATAAGAAAGGATTGTTATAACTAAAGTGATGAAGAGAAGAACACAATTGATTAACTTTTGTGCACCATGAATAACTCTTGAAGCTCAATGTTCAATTCATAATGCCTTAAAATCTAAAGAAGTAGCTCATAATATGGACATGACAATGGCTGGATGGTGGTATAATGCAAGTGTATCATTTAATGTTGCTCAGTCTTATTATTACCAGCTTATGGTAGATGATATTGTCTCTAACGATCAAGGATATAAAGCTCTTTCAAATGATTACTACAGAGGTAATCTTTTGAGTAACTTTGTTTATGAAATAAGAAGTTATTTAGATAAAATAAGAATGACTTAGGTAACTTATGAGTGTTTAATCATGTGTGATAATTAAACAAATAAAAAACATGAGCCTATTATCCATGTTTTAGTTTACTCTACTAAGGGCATGGCATCTAGCCTTATTAGAAATGTTGATACTCTGTTTGAGATATTTGATGAGTTGTGAATGAAGTTGACCTAGAAAATATTGTATAGTTTATCATTGATAATGAGTACACTTATAAAGTAGTTGAAAAAGGTTATAAAGCGAGGGTATATTTCTTTTTATTAAACTATTTATGTTGCACATTGCATTAAATTAATATTGAAAAATATGAGAGATCCTAGAAACATTTCTATCATTAATGAAACTACCAAAAAGCAAGAAAAGAGACTAAGTTCTTCTATAATTGTGCATAGTTCCTAAATTTGATGAGAAAAGGTTTCACCAATAATAGGAATTTGTATCATCCTATTATTATAAGATTTGCAACTAAATATCTCTTCAATGTTTTATGCTAATGAAGAAGGAGCTGAGACAAATTTTTATAAGTGATAAATGGGTTGCATCTTAGTATAAGTCTAATATTGGAATGGATATTTTTAGAATTATACTTGAAAATCAAGAATTTTAATCTCATTGTCAATTTGTCTTATGAGTTTTTGAGCCTTTGATAAGAGTATTTCATTTGGCTAGTACTGATGAGAAGGCAATAGTGGTTTTTATGAAGTCATGGAGGGGGCAAAGAAAGCAATTAAGGCTAATATGAAAATAGGCGTTCTTATTATACATCTTATCTTGCAGTCATCAATGAAACATAGAAAAGGAAACTTTACTATCCATTGTTTACTATTAGAACATCTTTTAATCTTACTTTCTATTTTAGACCAAGTTTTACAAAGAAAAATGGGTTCCCTTCATATTCTTCTATGGTGTTACACAAATGGTAGGTTTTATGGAGCTTATAAGGAGCTGTTGGAGACAAGAGGTGCAGGGCTATAAGGCTTCTCAACTAATGCAGAAGCTCAAACTTATGAAATGCGTTATTAAACAGTTTGTTTGATAGAAGAATAAAAATCTTAATGATCTCAAGTTGAAGTTGGCATAAGCACAAGTAGAATGCTATAATGATCCTTTGAATTCTAACCTTAGGAATACTAAAATCTGACAGTTGTAGGAATACTAGGAGGGCTTGGCTTTTCACAATTTTATCCTAATGCAGAAGGCTCGACTAAATTGGATTCGAGATGAGGATTCTAACTCCAGATTTTTTCATGCATCCCTTCTGTCAAGAAGAAATATCAACACTATATCTGAATTGAAAGATGGCCTGGGAAATATGATCACCAAGCAACATGATCTAATCAAATTTGTCAGAGATTATTTCCAACAATAAATGGGAACTTTGGCTAGTCATATGCATGGTCTTAATGTAAAAGATGTGTTTGACATTTCTCTTAATCAAGATGTGCATGATCTGCTAACTGCTCCATTCACTCCATAGGAAGTCAATGAAGTGTTTTTTAGTCTTCATCCTTCAAAAGTGCCAATCCAAATGGTTTCCCAACCTTGTTTTTTTAGCAAAATTAGGAAATTATAGGGACTCTTTTTACTGAAGTAGTCTTAGAGTTTTTCTCGTCTAACCAGATGCTTAAAGAAGTGAATCATGGTTTCATTTGCCTTATTTCTAAGAAGAAGAACCCCTCTTCCATCACTGAATTCAGGCCTATCTCCTTTTACACTATGATTTATAAAGTTACAGACAAACTCCTTGCTTTAAGATTGAAGATAGTGCTGAAGGAAATTATAGATTTGACTCAAGGGGCTTTCTTACCCAAGAGGAATATTAGAGATAATAAATTGATCCTCCAGGAGTTACTGGGAAATTACAAGTTAGATAAGAACATCAAAAGTTTCTTGTTGAAGATATATTTTTTCAAGGCTTATGACACAATTAGCTGGAGTTATTTAAATGAATGCTTGGAAGTCATAAGCCTGCCACTCAAATTCAGAACTTGGATACTACAATGCATTCAATCCACATCATTTAGTGTTATAGTGAACGGTATCCCATCTCTACCTTTTCGAAATGCTAAAGGAGTTAGGCACGGGGATCCCCTTTCTCCTTACCTTTTCACTTTAGCTATGGAAGGCATATACAGATTGATATCCAAGCTTATAAGTTGTAATGGTAGATTTCAATACCACTAAAAGTGTAAAGCTATTAAATTATCTCATTTGATATATGTTGATGATTTGTTGCTCCTTAGCAAAACAGATAGCCATTCCATCAAAATGTTGCTAAACATATTACAAATCTTTTCATAATGGTTTGGACTCAAGGTGAATGTTGAGAAAAGTAACTTGTACTTGTCCTTAGATGTTAGAAACAAAGAGCAAATCAACAGTATGGTTAGTTTTGAATTGCAATCTTCTCCTTTTAAATACTTGAGAGTTCCAATTATAACCACTAGGCCCAAGTTCTTAGACTTCATCCCTCTGATTGAGAAGATCAAGGACAAAATAAATGCTTAGAAAAATAAGGTCTTGTCCATTGCAGCTAAATTGATTCTCATTACTTCAGTATCGAATAACATGCATATACACTATTATGCACATATGGTTTTGTGTAAGCGAGTTAATAAGAAGATAGATAGGATCTTCAAAGCTTTTCTATGGTCTGGAAAAATAGAAAATTGTAAACAGGCCAAGGTGAAATGGAGTGATATCACATTACCAAAGAAGCAAGGGGGACTAGGTATCATTCCATAATCATAAATGCAAAAAATTCTTCTTTGCAAGCAAATTTGGAGACTACGAGCTGATAAGTAAGCGCTATGGATCAAATGGGTGAATGCATACCACTTAAAGACTATAATTTTTGGCATCTTGGAAATTCTAAGGACTTTTCATAGATATTTAACTATATTCTTCAGTTGAGAGACCTATTCTACCCCTACATTAAGTATCAGTTGGCAGATGGTGAGGATATTTGGTTCTAATTTAATAACTGGATGCCTTACAACTCGTTCATCCAAAGAGTTGAAATTGCACTGCTTAAAAGCATAATTCCTCTCAATGCTAGAGTATCTTCAGTTATCCAAGATGGTGGTTGGGCTAGAATCCTTGCTTACAGATTACTTGCCATAAATCCCTAAATGAGTGAGAGAGGGCAACCTCATATAGCCCCCTAATTCAAAAGGTACTTGTAGTAATAGTTCCTATCATAAGTTAATTGTATGTGAAGCTGAGATTGTTCCTTGTTTTGATATTCTATGGAAGCAGTCTTTAAATCCAAAAGCTTCACTTTTCTCATGGTTAGTGATAAAAAAAAAAACTCAGAACCAAAGATAAATGATTTGGGGTATATGATCCTATATGTGTTATTTGTCAACATATAAATGAAAGCAGAAATCATTTATATTTTAGTTATAGTTATACAAAAACAATTGGAGCAGGATTATGTATTTGCTGTAAATTTCTATATATACATTTGATTGGATGGAGACACTGAATATGATCATGGCATATTCTAAGTGAGGTAAATATGATGGTTTGCTTATCAAGATAGCCTTTATTACTACTATATACTCTATATAGAGGGAAAGGAATGAGAGGTTATAAAAAGGAACTGAAGAAACAAAATATTAGTTGGTAGAAAATATTGTGAATTGGAGATGAGTTGCCTTTATTGCCAACCACAAACAAAGTTCACTTAGGCAAGAATTAAAGATGATTTGGATGCTATAACTTTTTTGTAGCGTATCATTGTAACTGTTAGATGTGTTGAATATGTAAGCATATTATGTGGCTCATTGTAATGTTGTTTTTGTAGCTTTTGGTATTATTAATACAATTCCTTTCATTTAAAAAAAGTTTTACAAAGAAAAATGAAGTTAACAGGATAATGTTATTAACTAACACAATAATTGTTACACATAAGATGATATAAGATCTCCTAAGGCCATAAATTGAGGCACACAAGGATGCATAAGATGATTTTAGGATGTCCATCACAATTCGTCAAAGAGACTAACTTAATCCAAATATATATTTCTTACTTTGTTATTTGTTTGAAATTAATCATTACTTTATTTTATTTGTAAGATTACTTTATTTATCTTACAATTGCTTGATGAGACTAATTTGAAGCTAGTGTTTCAAAATTTTAAAAGTTTACATTCAAATTCTAAGTCAATGTATGAGTGCGACTACGTGTGAAAGAAATTGGAACACATTCGAGTTCATCTATTTTAAAAAATAAATGGATTGGAATGCAAATGATTGATAATTTGGTTTTTATTTGATACAACTTAAAGCTTCAAAAAAGTATGTTATTATCACTATTAAGTTGAATATAATTTCTTCTAATTTTTATAATATAATTTTATTTGTTTACTAAGACTTCTAATAGAATAAGTAGTTTTATAGATCTAATTTCTCTTGACCATATCAATCTTTTAATGAATAGGGTTTCTTGTTAGAGTAGTGCTCTAAAGGCAATCGCCTTTAAAACTTTTGTATAAACTTAATTTTGATTAATAAAGTGAAAGGCAATTTTCATTAATTTTATGTTCATTTATTTATTAATTGATGTTGTTATTAAATCAAATTAATGAAGTCCATGATACAAAACATAACATAAAGGAAATCATGATGAGATCATGATAATGAGATTCATTTCATGCGCAATTATGTTAGTATCTAAATTATCTTTAGTCATAGGATTAATGAAATAGGACATTGTTAATCTAAATAGACTAGCACATATTATACTCTTTAATTTGATCAAGCATTGGATCTCATAAACTGTAAGCATGAGATGTTTAGAGTTAACATGTGGATGCTTACTAAGAGTAGTAAGTACATCAGATAACCCGCTATGAGATTATCATATAGATGATCTATCAAATGTTAGTGATTAATTTCATCATAACAATGGTGCAAATATACTTAGACTTAAGGTACTCAAGGATATCTTGAATATTGATCCTATGCTTTGACACCATTCCTTGTTGCCTCAAGATGAGGTTGTTTATAGGGTGATGATTGGGTACAACTATTGATATTTGAAGGTAATTAGGTAACCAATAAATGATCACCACTCCTGATAGAAGGAGATAATACCTACAACCTCTCATCGGGGTTATTACTCGAGAGTCTTTGGCTAGAGCAGTTATGTGTCCTGAAGAGAGTCTTCAATGACACATACAGAAATGAGATCCTAAGACAAGAACTAACATCACTTGGACTATATGTGACATAGTTAGTCTAGTAGGAGTTGACACATAGCTCATGCTTTGAACCAAGCGAGATATAGGATGGTGAAGGGACAAATTTCAAGGTAATTACTTATGGAAAGGTTCGTAAGTCAGATAATTAACTATTGAAGAGTTCGTATGTTAATTCACATAAGTTCTGGTAAATTGGCATCATGAAACCCTACAATCTACGAAGAGGCTTTGAAGAGTTTAAAATTTGAAAAATGGCTTTAAGCCATGAAATCCTAAATGGATTCCATATTTGAAAACCAAGTATGGACTTTGATTGACCCACCTGAAGGGCTAAAACCTATAAGGTATAATGGGATTTTTAAGAAGAAAATCAACATGGATGGTAATGCCATTACCTATAAAGCGAGGCTAGTCGATAAAGGTTATCTTCAAAGACAAGGAGATGACTATGATGAGACATTTAGCCCTATAGCCATGCTTAAATCTATTAGAATAATCCTAGCTATTGCTTCTCATTATGATTATGAGATATAGTAGATGTGAAGACAACTTTCCTGAATGGAAACCTAACCGAGGATGTGTATATGATACAACCTAAGGACTTCATATCCAAAGATGGTGAAAAGGTTTGCAAGCTTTAGAAATCCATTTATGGATTAAAGCAAGCATATAGAAGTTGGAATATCTAATTTGATGCGACAATCAAAGAGTTTGGTTCTTAAAAAATTTGGATGAACCTTGTGTGTACAAGAAGTTTAGTGGAAGTGCTATCATATTCCTTGTGTTATATATGGATGACATATTACTAATAGGAAATGATGTCTCAAGTTTACAATTTGTCAAAATTGGTTGTCCCAGAATTTCTCCATGAAAGACCTCGGAGAAGTAACCTATATTTTAGGAATAATGATCTACAGCGATTGATCAAGGAGGTTGATAGGTCTTTCATAGTCTACATACATAGATAAAGTGCTAAACAGGTTTAGTATAGAGTAGTCTAAGAGAGGGTTTCTTCCCATGACTCATGAGGTCAAACTCTCGAAATCTATGTGTCCTAATATGCAAAAAAAGAGGAGTCGCATGAGTTTGATCTTGTATGCTTCGGTAATAAGATCAATCATGTATGTATGTTATGTATAAGGCTCGATATATCATATGCTCTAAGTGTTACAAGTAGATATCAATCGGATCCTGGTGAGTGTCACTAGGTGCTTGTCAAGAATATCCTAAAGTACTCGAGAAGGACAAAGGATGTATTATTGGCATATGGAGATGGAGATCTTGTAGTGAACGAGAATACAGAAGTCAATTTTCAATCTAACTAGGATGACTTTAAATGCTAGTCAAGTTTCATTTTCACATTAAATGGCGGAGCAATACATTGAAAAAGTTCCAAACATGAGATGACTACAGATTCAACGATCAAGTCAGAGTACATTGTAGTTGCGGAAGCAACAAAAGAAGTTGTTTGCATTAAGAAGTTTGTTATGAAACTTAAAGTGATTCCAAGCAATGGGGCTATTGCTCAAGCAAGGTTATGTGAAGATAGAGAGAGTGCCCACGAATTAAAACATCGTTGATCCTTTGAATTAGCCACTTCCTCAAAAGATATTTGATTTTAGTGTACTCACCTATGGTATTAGATATAAAGGTGATTGGCTTTAATGTAAGTGGGAGATTGTTAGAGTAGGCTTTAAAGGCAATCGCCTTTAACACTTTTGTACAAACTTTATATTGATTAATAAAGCGAAAGGAAATTTTCATTAATTTGATATTTATTTATTTATGAATGAATGTCATTCTTAAATCGAAATAATAAAAGTCCATGATACAAAACATAGCATGAAGAAAATCATGATGAGATTATGATAATGAGATTCTTACCATGTGCAATTATGTTAGTATCAAAATTATCCTTAGTCATTGGATAATGAGATAAGACATTGTTAATCTAGATAGACTAGCACATGTTATGCTCCTTGATTTGATCAAGCATTGGATCTCATAAACTGTAAGCATGAGATGTTTAGAGTTAACATGTGGATGTTTACTAAGAGTAGTAAGTACATCAGATGACGTGCTATGAGATTATCATATGGATGATCTATCAAATGTTAGTGATTAATCTATCATAGCAATGAAACAAATATCTTAGACTTGAGGCACTCAAGGATATCTTAGATACGGATCATATGCTTTGACACCATTCCTTGTTTCCTCAAGATGAGGTCGCTTAGAGGGTGGTGATTGAGTACATCTATTAGTATTCGAAGGTAACTACGTAGTCAATAAAGGATTCACCACTCCTCATAGAAGGAGATAATACCTATGACCTCTTGTCGAGATCATTACTTACGAGTCTCTGACCAGAGCAGTTATGTGTCATGAAGAGAGTCTTTAAGGACACATAGAGTAATGAGATCTCCAAGACAAGAACTAACATCACTTGAACTAGATGTGACATAGTCAGTTTAGTGGGAGTTGACATATAGCCCATTCTCTGAACCAATTGGTGTATAGGATGGTGAAGGGAAGAATTGCATGGTAATTATCTATAGAAAGTTTCGTAACTTGGATAATTAACTATCGAAGAGTTTATGTGTTAATTCACTTAAGTTTTGGTAAATTGGCATCATGAAACCCTTCATGATTTGCTTGGATTAAGAGTTAATTCAAGTGGCATGAAACCATTCATGATATGCTTATATTAAGAGTTAAGTGCGCAAAATAACTAGGAACCTAAAGGTCACATAGATAAAAGATCGGATGAAATACAAAGCATGTATTGCTGTCATTTTAAGTAAGTCACGATTATGACTTATAGGTTAGGATCGTGACCCACTTTATGATAGGTGGTACATAAGTGAGTTCTTCCCTTATATATATATAAAATTAAGCCAAAAACATACACAATTGAGAGGCAAAGGGTCCAGAAGAGTTTTGGAGGTTGAGAGGAGTGATCTTGAGGTTTGTTCATGTAATCGTTGCATGAGTTTAATTGCATGTAACTTGCTTATGATCTAACTCTCAATTGTGCATCTACTTGAATTCATCTTGTTAAATGCTCTAACCACCCTTACACACTGATTTTTCTTTATCTTTGCGTGTTCTTCACTAGTTGTTGAAGGTGCGTGGAGTTTGCTACAACCCAAATAAGTAGAAGATTTAAGAAAGAAGGAGTATTTGTAAGGTACATATGTTGTAATTTCATGTTCTTACATTCTACTTATACATGCACATGGATTCAGGATTTTCTGGGGATGTCGTGGTGTTGGAATTTTGATTACAATGCTTCTATTGCATAGCCATGCATGAGATATATGGACCCATGGCTCCCTAACATTTCTGAGTAGCCAAATTTTATAGATGAGAGTGACTTAGAAGATAATATTAAATGAGAAAGTAATGACATGTCGTTTTGATCAATAAATTTGAATGACAATAATGATAAGACTCCTCTCAATGATGAAAATTTTTGTACCAAATAAAAACTACAGTCAGTGTGATTTGAGTGGATATTTCGTTGAATTAAGTTCTAAATTTTTTGTTCTTTTTAATTTTACCTGTATTTGTTGTATATATTAAATTATACATATACAATATAAATATAAGTGTTTTATTTCAAGTTTTAATTATACTTTGTTATGTTCCTTGACACAAACTATCATATAATGCTTATGGAGTCATAGACCTATATTATTTTTATATATGATGTTTTGATATTATTATTCTTTCTATATGATGTAAGTGGCAAAATTTTAAGTAGTTTGTATTATTCTTATTTTTATTTTATGATAATTAAAATATTTTTCTTATATTAATTGTGGTTGTTGTTTATATATGAAATACGTGAAAATATTGTTAATATACATAAAGAGATAGTTGTTATTTCAAATTTATATTATTATGATTTTTAGATTTGTTTGATGTAAAATTAAAATTATATAACACATATAGAGAGAGAGTTTTTACAATTTTATAAAACTTTAGGACTATTTTATAATTTAAAAAATTTACTCAAAACGATAATTAATAGTGATGGATACTATACTAGATCCAAATCTATTACTGAGTTTGGTACAATATTCATAACATTGCTTCTCACCCTTCGCCATTTTCGGGGTAAAACTTAGTTTCACATAAAAATTGATTCTGTACTCCCTTCCTCCTCCACTAAGCTCATCTCGTGCTGTCCTCCACTAAGCTTGCCTCTCTAACATATATATGTACACCATTTAACAAAAAGTGTAATTTAAACTTCAAGATTTTCATCAGAATATAACTTGAACCATAACATTTTAGAGCATTCAAGTTCAACTTTCACGTTAGGGTTGAAGTTCAACTTTATTTTTTCTAAAACGTTCAAAGTAGACTTTTAATGAACGGAAAATTTAACGAGGCAGACTTTTATTAGTTAAGTGCCTTATTATCATTGATATAATAGTTTGTATATATCGTTTAAAAATTTATTAATGAACTTACTACCACATATAAATCATATTATATTATGTAGACTCCACCAACACATTTTTAAAAAATTATGTATATTTGTCAAAAATAAAGAAAGTATTAATTTATTTTTTATGGAGCTTAACTATGCCACTATCCTACTTTGAGAAGTGGAGCCTCAGTTTCATGCCCAACTTTTTATGAAAGTCGAGCCTTGGAATCGTGTTGCCTAAGCCTGACTTGTCCGTAGGCCTCACATTTATAATCAAAACAACGCCATTTTGCTAAAAATGACATCATTTTTGTATTTTAATTAATAAACAATTTAGGCTAGCTTCATGCCTTAGGCTCAATCTAGCTTTAGGTTGGGCCTGGGCCCCAACAACAATGTTCAAGCTGAGCTCGAGTGGAGGAGCTTCTTAAATAATTAGGTTTTTTGTCTTAAAAGAGTTTAAATATGTATAATCAAATTATTGAGGTTAGATTATACTAATTAGGTTTAATTACAATTTACTAATAAATAAATAAATTTAATTTTAATTAATTTTAAGTTAAATATACTATATGTACCTCATTTCATTACGAGAAATACACATGGTACAAAGAGGATCTATTTGTTTAATAAAATAATAAAATTGTCAAGTGACATATAATGAACAAAAACTTAACCATGTTCAAAATATTATCTACTTAGAATTTATTTTGAACATCTTGTAAACAATAGGGTTTATTTTGAATTATTCAAATTGTTAGGGTCTAACTTGTATTTTGATGAAAATGTTAGGGCTAAATTTACACTTTTTACCAAACTCAATTTAAACTTAAATATTTTGAAACATTCATAATAAACCATAATATTTTGGAAATATTTGATGTAAATCCTAACTTTAATGGCCATGAAAAAGTTCTATTAAATAATTTTATCTTGTCTTTTTTTAATGTATGTTTATGAACCCCTTGCCAAATGTGCATCCCAACTAGCAAGAGCGGGCCATAAAGGAAATCCATTATGACTAAGTTTAGGAAATTGGGGATTTAAATCCTTAATTTCCCATCATCTTTGTTATTGCAATCCTATTCTATTGTAATCCCTAATCATCTCTTAGCATCCTCTGTTTCATTTTAATCAAAGCATGTTTCATCGTCTCTTAACTCTGTCTATTTTGGCGTTCTATTAGTTGCGTGCTAAGTTAAAACATGTGTTAATTCTTATTTTAATTGATTTTGATTTTTGTTGTCTAGGTTAAGGAGATATTATAACCCCTTCTTGGTTTGTCTATTATGGAGGAGTATTTAAAGGCAACAAAGTTTATTCATATAGTCCCTAATATGTTATCAATAGTGTTGCATGTGTTTGTGTGTGATTTTCTGTTGGTAATCTAAATATATAAAAGATGAAATTCCATATGTATTTTTAATTTTATTAGTAGTTTAAATTAAAAGCTCATGCAATTTCATGAAATAAAATACATTAAAAAGTAGTATATGAGGAGCTTAATGGTTTGATAATGTTAAGTGTCTTCCTTCTCCATGCCAAGAACTATCTTGTTTTAAGAAATTTCTATTTTTGTTAATAAGTATATGGCAAATGTCCCTATTTAACTTTGTATGTGATTCATAGAGAAAGTATTGTTCATATGTATAAACTTCGTAGCACCTAGTAGGAGAGCTTTTTTCTTGAAGGATTTAGTAAAGAAACATGAATTTAGAGTTACGAAATGAACCATAATGAAAGAAACATGAACATAGAGGTAGGAAAACCAAAACAAACAATGAATACATAAGATAGATGATTCTTTAAATGTAGTAGAAATGAAAGAAAAAGCAAGATTAGCTCTTATCAGGAAACAATAGTAAAGAATCAATAGTGGAAGATAAACTAAGAGGAAAATTAACAATAACCAAAAACAAAATGTATCACCTATGGTTTCAAAATAGAACCAAAACCAACTTAACATAGATCATAATAGTATACAAGTAGCCAAAAAAAAAGAGATAATACAAGAGCTAATTATCAACCCTAAACTAAAGTTACAAAATTAAGTTTTAAACTGGGGGACAACAAGCATATAATAATTTAGCTGTGAGTAACACCCAAGTTAGAAAATTGAATGTCAATTTCAAGAGAAATTGTCCATTACTATGGCCCCAATACTTTATAATACAATTTAGTATGTCAGATATAATATCAAATGATATCTTTACTAGGTAATATGATGTTGTTCGTCCTTAATATTTATCCTTTTAAAAATTTAATTTATGTCTTTGTTGCATAAAATATCGTGTGTTGGATATGGCACATTTGTTATTTTATAATTTATTCATATTTTTTAATGGGGTTTCTATCTAGATTGTTATATATTCCTAAATTTTATATGTTTTCTGAAATTACTCCATTTTCAAGGTTATAATCGCATAGTATGAAAACTTGAAGTATATTATAATGGATACTTTAAGCTAGATCATGAGTTGACTTATAAGAGTAGTTCGTCGAGTTATGTTGATAAAGTTGACCTTGATTTTGTCATTTATAGATAAATTTATAAGATGGGGATGGAACTTGGATACTAACTGGTTGATAATAGTTATTTCATAATTCTAGGTTTTAAATTTAATGAATATTTATGACTCATTCAATCTCATAATAGTTTTATTATTAACCTTTTGAAAATACATAAGACAATTAATGTGTGTGTTAGGCATAATCTTGATGTTCCAATTTTAGCTCCAAAAGTTTTGATTATAATACATAATTTTGAGGATGTAGACGCTAATAGGGATGTTGTGGATGATGAAATTAATGTAGATATCATTGGAAAATAGAGTAATATTAAAAATCATGAATATATAAGCTTTAGTAGGGATGTAAGCCCTAATGGGATATTGTGCATGTTGAAGTTAATGTAGATACATTTGAAGAGGAGAGTAGTATTGAAAATCATAATAATAATGATGATCATTCAATTGATGAAGTTGCCTCACAAAATGAAGATCATAATAAAGTTGAAGGAGGACATGATACAATTGATGTGTCAATTTTAGATGGCCATTAATTAATGGAGATTGACTATAGTGAATTTGGAAGCTTCCTTAATAGTGATGAGTACCCTAATGGATAGGAACATGGAGCGATTAGAATACATAGTACAAATGTTAGATATGAAGTAGGTGGTGGTACATCACAATAGGCATTAGGTATGGAGTTTGGCAATGTGAAAGAATTCAAAATTGTTATTGTTGATTATTCAATAGCAAAAAGGTTTAATGTCAGATGGAAAAAAAGTGAGACTAAGCATATTAGAGTGGGATCCATTAAAGCTTATAAGTGAGAACCATATATAACATATGATAGTAAGGAAAAAAAATTTCAAAATCAAGACATATAAACTCGAATATACATATTCCATAATGAACAAACCTAAAATGATACCGGACAATTTTTTAATAGACACTTCAAATACACACTTTAAGAAAAATTTCAGCGTAACCAACTGTAAGATGATTATAAAATATAGGGATAAGTTGTAAGATGATTATAAAATATAGGGAAAAGTTGAATATATTTGTGAATTTAACTATATGTAAGGTTATGAAGAGGAAGTTGAGCAAGAAGAGACTATTATAATACACTCATGAATATTCAAAACTTCAAGGTTATATCTAAGAGTTAAAACTCAACATTCTTAGTTTATCAGTGGAACTACAATCGTTACGGAATCAAAGAACCTTATTATTGTAATTTAATAGTTTATATATTTGTTTTGCAGTTATGAAAGAAGGATGGAGTCACTTAAGGCTCATACTTAGGATGGATGGTTATTTCTTAAAGACTGGATTCCAAAGGTAAATAATCAATGCAATTGGAAGGAGTGGAGATGGAGACATGTATCCTAAAACATGGGTAGTTATCTAAATGAAATATACTAATTTATAGAGTTACTTCATTTCACTTATATTAATTGATTTGAAGTTGGAACGGGGGGATGAAGTCAAAATGATATATGACTTACAAAAGGTACTTTAATATCGACTTTTGTTTATGTAGCACCCTACTCTCATGGGGCATATCCCCGAATATACCAACGGTATTCGAGAACATACTCTACAAGGATAGCATGCTAGAACAGTCAAACAATCGAATCTCATTACAATTTTTTCATAAATCACACGTATATTACAAAAAACCACTAATTAAATTATTTCATAAACATGAATCACAATTATTATTACACTTATTGATCAATCTCATTTGCAAACATTTTCAATTTGAAAAGTTATTACAAATAGAATTATTCAAATACACGTGATACAATAATTGTGGAATACATTCTTTAATACAAAATAATGAAATATCTATGCAAACGTTAACTGATCCCAACTTTTATCTCTTACTCGAATGCAATGGATAGACTCCCGTTTGCCTAATGGGGTAACTCCTCTGAGCCTGAAAAATAAAGTTGTAATTTTAGTGAGTTTTGCAAACTTAGTGAGTTAACCATCCTCGATGGCTCCCTCATATCTTATAATATATACAGTTCATGTAATCACGTAATTCACATCAATTCACCAGTAATTATTTCGCATCACATATCACTTTGATCACTTATTTCACTTTTCACATTCAAAGTAGTCAAATAGTTCAGTTTAATTATTCAAAACATACATATCAATTTTATATGCAATGCCCATAAGACTCACTTTCAATTGTTATTATTGTGACCGAATGCCTGTAACTGTCCCGTATCTATTATGGATACTAGGCTTATTGATAACCGTCCCATATCCGTTGGGGATATCGGGCTAATTATACATAGTGAGCCTTTGGCTCTTAATCACATTATGAGCTTTAAGCTCTTTTTCGGTGGATACTCTAATCACAATAGCCTTTATGTTGTCATGCATTTATGTAATGAAATGCATCAATCACATAAGATCAATCAGTAATTTTATTTCACTTTACACATTCACTTTCACATGTCATCGTACCTAAGTCCGACATTCAACAATTCTATTAAGTACACATATTTTTGTCAGATTCACATACAAGGAGCACTTCCTATGTTCTCACATTTATCAAACTCCTTGAACTATTAATATTCGGAATTGTCTCACTCACATTCACATCAATCATATCGGTAGTAACTTAATGCAAAATTTTAAAATAAAACAAACAATGAAATGAGATCATCTAGGTCGTCTCATAGTACGCTCTAGATTAGCATTAGCTTCTATGATTCGGAAACGTCTGGATGTAGATGTTCTATCCTGTATATCAACATCATGCAATACACATATTGCACACACATTATTAATTACACAATCTTATGAAGACTCAATCACATACATATATATATGTGTTGTGTATAATGCATACTCAATAACAATCCATGGTATATTACCGAAATTCACATCTTAAGCTCATTCTTATTTCATAATTCATATGCGTCTAATTGAACTTAGATTTACACTTTATTTATACATGATCAATGTAAGTTCACCATACAATCCTCATCTTTGTATGTGTTTAGCTTATTCTTAGGCTTACACCTCAAGAACACTTGGTTATTCTAATATCATAAATCAATTTCTCGTCATTTCTCTTCTAACATTATATGCTCTCATAATACCCAATTCTCATTCACATTTACTTAATACATATTACTCAACTCCTTTGAATCATCACTACAATCATATGAAAATCTTCATTCCCACAATACTTATACCTTTGGTACTTTGATATCATCAATTCATTCACTAAGTTATAACCTCAATTATCACTTCATACATGTCACACATTTAATCACTTAATCCAAGCATCATTCTAGGTTCAATTCAAACTCTATTCAAGCCTAAATTAAGTCCAAATGGCTAGTGAATGTTTGTTGGGCAGATTTCATGTTCGTTGGGTGGACCTTCTTGGGTTTTTCAGCTTTCTAGATCCGCTTATGTCCATTTGAAGGGACATCATGTCTGTTATTTAGACCATCACAGGTCACTAGAGAAATAAGAAATTTTAACCTTTAGACAGCAAAATCTCTCCTCAGGGTCTTCATAGAAGTTGTAGAACTCGGAGCCTTTTTTGAAAGCATACTTAAATGACCTTAATCTGACCTCCACAGCAAAAGTTAAGCCTCTTGCCCCAAAATCTATCCAATTGCATCCACATTTTCTAGATTTCTAACTCTTTACTTACTACATTCATCACCTTGTGCTTGGTGTACCATTTCTAGTTCAATTACTCATCATTTCCCATCATTCTTAACTCCATTTCAGCTCAATGTCATCCATAAACAAATTATGGCCCATGATTGATCATGACCACTAAAAATAGAACATATACATATATACATTCATCATCAACTTTCTGCACATGTTCAACTTCATTTCCACTTTAATTTCACTTCTAGCTATCACTTTAGTTCTTCCCATTTCAAGACACCACATTACTTCCTTTCATTAGCTCTAGACTCAATTTATTTCATCTCCAAAACACCCAAAGAAATCTACATTAATACACCAAGAAAACAAAACATAAAACCCATTATCTATCAAAATTTTCTGCACTTTTTTCTACACCATCTTTAATGACCTTTCTATGTCAAACTCATGTTTACAACAACTTATGAAATATTAATCATCATAAACACAAAAATAAGACATCAATGTGTTCATTTCTTTACCCACATTCCAACATATATAAAACACCATTTACTCTATTAATCTAACATTATATCATTCCATAACTTATTACCCATCAAAACACAAAAGCATGGCATGGGTATGTTCATTGTTCACCCATGTTACACATATATTTTCAACATCTTTTTCATGATCATTTTATCACCAACTATCATCATATATGCTTCTATTTAGACAACCCATGAAGAACAGAGTTTAACTTACTTGATTAAACTCCAAGCTTCTTTAATCACCATGAAACCTTAGCTTTCTATGGCTTACACGATCATCATCATCATTCAAGGTAGAGGGTTAGGTATTTTATTAACAAGATCGAGATGAAAAGAGTTGGACAAAAATCAACATAATGAGGGTGAGAGTGAGATGGTTATGAGTGAAGAAGAGAGCAAATGAAGAAGATGAAGAAAAGAAGCATGTATCGAATTTTACAAGTGAAAGACCATAAGATGGTCTTTAATTTAGGTAAATAAAATCATGAGTGGTGAGTGCCAAGTGTTGTGACATTGGTCACTTGCCACTTGTCATTTTATTGTGGTCTCCAATTGGCTCTTTTAAAAAGCTAATCCATTTGTCTCCAATTTCTTGTCCAATTGTCTCCAAATATTCAATGACACTTGTCATTAAATCTTAATGTCACTTATCATTAATTTTCACTGCCATTTGACATTTATTTCTACTGCCATTTATCAATTGTTCTGCCACTTAGCATTTTTTCTAGTTCAAAAATACCCATAATCTCATAAAAGTCTCAAATTTTACCAAAAATTCTAATCAATAATTTAATTCACCAAATCAATTTTCAAGGCAAAATATTCACTATCCATCTCATAAATACATTAAACAATCATTTATACTCGAAAAATGTTAAATGAGTGCATGAACAAATCATTGCAATATGTGTAATAATCAAATTCACGTGTATTTGTACTATATTATGCATGAGCATGAAGTGCATTTCCTAATCTCTCATTGCTATTTCTCATTTACAGAAATATAGGGTTATAACCCTTAACATGAAAACGAGATGTTACAGTTTATTTGTTATATGAGATAATATTGTCTTATATTATTTGACTTATGTTTATAGACTTGTGTATCTAAAAATTAATAAGCACTATTAAGGCTCCATTACCAAATGCATATCACAAAATATGCACCAATGTATTTATCACAATTAACATGGATATTAGAGTGGTAAAGACTTAAAGGGACAATTGTAGGTATGTATATGGTTTACATGTTGAAGACTTAAATAAGCAATTGATTTACATTGTTTGAATATTCACAAAAATTTGAGATAAATTATACCAATCATTTAAGTAAAATTATCCAATTGTTAATAATGACTTGAATGAGACTTTCAACGAATGGATTCTATTAGTAAAGGACAAACAAATAAGTAGTATGCTAAGAACCATAAGGATAATAATTAGAAAGAGACATGTTAAAAAAAGAATATATAAATATACATAGAAATCAGTTATTTCACTTGTAATTGTCAACAAGCTTAAAAAAAATAAGGAGACAATGCAATGGAGGTTTGTTTAAAATGACAATAAAGCAGGTGAGGTTAATGAAAGAGACTGCAAGCATATTTTCAAACTAGCAGAGACAATTAGTGTAGCTTTTGTGCATGGAACTTAAATGATTATCCATATAAACATGTCATTAATGTTACTAATAATGCTAAATAAAGATTAGAGGCATTTGCAATGACTATTACAAAAGAGCACTTCTTTAAAAGTGTATGATTAAGTCTTACATCCTATTAAGTGAGTCATCTTCTGGCAAAAAGATTATTATGAGCAAATACATCCATCAATCAAGAAGGTGATATTAGGAAGGATTGAAAAGGTAAGAAGGAGAGATAAGAATGAACCAAAGAAAGTACCAAGTACAAGCAAAATGTCACAGAAAGTTCAAGTGCAAAAATGTAAGAAATGTGGTAATTCTAGGTACATTAATAGAAGATTTAACATAATAAGACCCAATGAACAATTTGTCAACATATGTACCTACTAGTTTAACTATCTTTTTTTTAATCTACCTATCAATGCTAATGTTATGAATATTATTTTGTAGGTTTTAATAATTTCATTTAAGGGCTAATAATTAGAGAAATACCGATGTAAAATTGTATTACTTCCTTTTACTACAAATATAATTATATGAAATGACAAAATTATGTTTAACAAACTCACATTTAAAATAGCATGTCAACGGTACAAGAATGTCTACCTAGTCAATAAAGCATAAACATGAGTTTGATAAGTACTTAAATACTTGTATTTATTGTTAATATTAAACTCATTAACATGATGATTAACCAATGTTACATTTGCAAAATGGTTCAGAAATTACTTCTTTCTACAAATCTAATTATAAGAAAATATGAAATATTGATGCAAGATCTTTTCAAATTGGCTATTGAACCACTATTAGATTTAAAGGTAAATCTAGCATAACTTCAAGATAATTACAAGCTATAATAACTAAGAGAAGAGAAATAAATTGAGAATAATGGCCAGCAAGTTTATAAACCATATATTTGAACGACTTATGAATGAACATGTTTGGCTCTTTCTTTATTAACCAAATAAAATGATCAAGTTTATTTGTTTGCGAAGTATGCAATATATTTTATTAAACAATTAGTTTGGATTTCTGCTATGGTTAACAAAATGTTTATGATTTTTATATGTTTTGTTAACCAATTGAATAATCAAGTTTTTTGTTAACTAAAGGAAATATCAATTTTATTTGTTTGTGAATTACATAACAAAATGTATTAAATAACCAATTTGGATTTATATACGGTTAACAAAATGTTTGTGGTTGTTATAAGGTTTTACTATTCAAGTGAATGATCGATTTAATTGTTAACAAAGTGAAAGATCAAGTCTATTTATTTGTGAAGTATATAACAAATTAAGTTAAAAACTAAAACTTTGATAAAACAAAAAGCATTAAGATCTTGTAGACAATTTGATGCTCTAAGACTTGTAATACTTTTCATTCAATAATTGTTAGAATACTTTTCATTCAATAATAGAAAGCATTACTACATTCATTCTAGTCAATTTGATAGTGAAATATGAACATAAATATGTAGTAAATTTCATAGTGAATCCCTTCCATCCACATAGATGAAGTCATTTTCCATCCATATAGACGAAGAACAATGAAATGAAAATTGAAATAAGTCCAATAATTATATTGAATAACATCAATCTCAGCTACTTCTTCTCTTTAATTACTTATTATATTCCTTTGTTTTAGCTATGCTTCCCCTTATTTCACCCTCCTTCTTTAGTAGAACTATATATTTCATTAACTTATGAATAATGTGGACAACTCTCTCAGAAAATTACTCATCGTACTATTAGAAATTTTCATAATTACTAACCGGATAATTAGGATATCATAAAATCTTTTGTACAAAATATTATCACTTTATAACATCTTTAAAGCAAAATTTCTTACATAAGCAAACCACTTTATTAACATTATTATAGTTAAAACTACTAGATGTTGAAAATTCTATATGCAAAGCTACAAAAGTTCTATAATTAAGGCATTCCAATATAAAAGAATGTGATATAAAACATATAACAAATGGTATAACATAATAAATGTATTTATGATTGTATCAAGGATAATTTCTGTGTTACAAACTCTCAATCACTAAAAATAACTCGATATACCATAACAACACAAGATTGATAGCAAACATATTAATTCATAGCATATATCCTAATTTGTTTTAAGTTTGTTTTGGTAAACCCGACCTACTTTAAAATGCCAAACTTACCTTGATTATGTGAAATTAGAAACTGTTATCTATTAATTTTAAGAAAAAAAAGGAGTGTTATCATACATATATATAAATTATGTAAGCTACAAGCATAAATAGAGAATTAAGACTTCAATGTTTTATCAAGTAGGTTCATAAATTCATAAGCCTTCAGAGACAATTCCTATGTTTCAACTTAAAATTATACATTTTATATACAATTATAATGCTAAACAACTTTGGAAACAAAAAGGAAAGCTCATTCCAACCAAATAAATTTTGTTGTTGTAAAGATTCCCATAATAGACAATTAGAAGTGCTTTCAATGTCTTCTTAACCTAAATAATAGAAATCAATAGACATAAATTAGCATATGCTTTGACTTAATGCATAACTAAGACGATACTCAAACAATTGAAAAGAATAGATGATGAAACATGCTTTAACTTAACACATAATTGAGATGACACCAAAATAGACAAAGTGAAGAGATGATGAAATGTGCTTCAACTTAATATAGACTGAGACGACATCAAAGTGAAGCAAAGATGAAATATGTTTCGGTTGAAATGAACAAAGAAGACAAAGCAAAGAGACGATTATGGATCGCAACAAAATAACAATTATGGATTGCAATAAAAGAGATGATAGGTCCCAAACTTAGTTTTAAGGGGTTTTCCTTATAGGTCCCTCTTACCAACTAGGATACACAGCTAGCAAGAGGGTTTAAAACAAATATTTAAAAAAGATAAAGTTAAATTATTCAATGTTTTCAAAACAAATATTTAAAAAAGCTAAAGTGAAATTATTCAATGGAACATTGGGGCAAGTCTCTTAAATTAAGGTTTAAATCTAACATTTTCAAAAGATTAGGATTCATTCTAAATGTTTTGAAATGTTTAAGTTTAAATTAAGCTATGATAAAATGATATGATTCAAATTGACTATTTTGCCTTCTTCAAAGGAAAATAAAATGAAGTAAACATTGTTTTGAATTTTTAGGGTATCTATCATATATAAGTACCAAAATTTTAATATTGTACCAAATTTAGATATCGCATTGTACTAACAATTTTCGATTATACCAATCAAGACACTAAAATATTGAAAATTATTGGGTTAGATTTGTAAATTAAAAATGAAGAATAAAATTTAAAAATTATGTCTGAAATAATTATTATGTCTAATTATATTTGTATATAATTTAATAAATAGAGTTATCGAGTCAAAATATTATTTCAAATTTTAATCATAATATAAAACTAAATCTTTTTATAATTAAATATATTTTTATACATTATTCAAATATTTTTATATTCTTTTTACTTGTTTTTAATTTATTTTAATATATAAAAATTTAGATGTTATAATCTAATTCTGTTATTAAATAAATAAAATATTTACTTTTTATTAATTATTAATTAAAATTAATACAATAAATTTTATAATAATATAATAAATTTTAATTATATAAATTAAATAAATATTTTATAATTTTAAAATTATTTATTAATATTAGTTTATATCAATATTGTACCGTACTAATTTTAAAAAACATACCATCACTGAGCATGGCATTAGGAGTTGGGACCATACAAAGTTTAATAAAACATTATTGTTATTTTTCCTTTTGTGATTAATTTCTTTCTCTTAATCTAAAAATTCCGGAAAAAAATCATATGTGCATAAAATAAACTTAAAAATATAAAATAACTTTATCAACTATATTTTAAATAAATTATTTAAAATTATTAAGTAGAATCAACTCAAAAATCAGGATTCCAAATTATGACCTCTGAATTTTTAAAAACTAACATTTTGCCCTTCTTTTTCGGTTCCCGCTTCTTTTACAGTATTTTAATAGTTGATTCTCCGCAAGTTGAGTCCAGCCCACCAAATGACTCCATTGGATTCTGCTTTCCCCATCATGATTGACAAGTCACATAAAAAACAAAACAAGATTGAACTGGACATTTCTTATTCCAGAACAAGCATTCATTTTCCGCCGTCTACTTTCAAATTTACCCTAATCTTGTTTCCCTCCTTTAATTTAATTCCAAAATCAAATCTTGCTTCCACCTGCCCCACTTAAATTATCAATCGCAAACCACCAATTTCAGCTCATCACGAAATCAAACACCACATATGGACCCTACAGCTCTTCCTCTTTTTATTTGCTCATCACCACTTTCCCCGCACTCCAGCCGCGCACACACACTCACACCGATATGGCTTCCATACTGGCCGGGTGGTTAGATTTCCACTCCACGCTTCGCTCCTCCATTACGCGGTGGCCGCACCTCGTGTCGGTATCGACATCGTTCGTAACGCCCAGATGGGTCTCCGATCCCCGACGGTTACTGAGGTTGCCTGAGCTGGGTATGTCCATCGTCGACGACGTCATTTGGAGTGTTGTTACAGCGTTTGAATCCGTCGCTTTGGTCTCGATGCTATGTTTCTTCTTCCTCTTCTGTGGATGCACTGTTTGACAGCTGAAGAGTGGTGGTGGCCGGAGTGCGACGGAGGCGGAGACTTCGAACTTCGAAGTTGGTTGGGAAATGGACTAGTTGATGATCACGTGACCTTTAGGCAAGTCACGTGGGTACCTTTTGTTTTAGTGTGTCTTTACTCGGTATGCTTAAGCCTACTTTAATTTCCTACGAAGAAACGAATGGTAAATTTGCATATTGATATTATATTCCTGTGTTCTTATATGATTTTAGCCCACTTCTGTTTAATCTGGAAAGTAATAAATGTGAAATGCATATACCAATTTGCAGATTATTGAAAGTAGCCAAAATGGATTCCCAATTTCTACAAGTGACAGTGCAATATAACATGGTTAAGTGTCTATTTAGATAAAATTTTAGAAGGTTAATATGTAATTTTTAATTACAAATGTTTTTCAAAAATAGTATTCAATTGTAAAATAAAAAGTATTTTTAATAGGTATAAATTTTTAGTAGTCAAAATATATTTTTTAAGAAATTTAAATTTCAAAACTTCTTTAAAAAATATAAGATCAATTAATAAATTTATTTTATTTTTATATATTTTATACATAATTTTTACAATATTTACAAATTTAATTTCACGTTTATTTAATATTATTAACTTTTTTATATGTTTTAATATTTATTTTTATATTAATTTTATTTATGTTATAATTCATATAAAAATTTGATTAGATATATATTTCATATATATTTTATATGGTTTAAAATTATATAATAATTAATATATTGTCTTTAGTATATTTTAAATATATTTTAAATAATATTTATATGTATAAATAGTTTTATTATAAAATAAAATATACTTAAAATTAAAAGTTTTTTTATTTTTATGTTATTAAATAGTTGATTATATGAAGCTATTTCAAGAAAGTTTTTTAATGACAATTTAATTGGTTTCTTAAAAAGTTATTTTCAAAAAAGGTTTACAAAAAAAACTTATATTGATAAAAATTTTACTAATAAAAGCTTAATGGTGCAGAGACAGTTAGGAGGTTTGCCTAAAAGTAGCCACTTTTAAAAGAATGCGTAATAGTTAACTGATCGAGTGCCCTTGTGCTAAAAATTATAGACTTTATTGAGATAGATAAACTAGAGGGACTCTTCCTATGGAAAATTCATGAAAAGTTACAATCCTTCTTCCTTCAACAATTTCTGATCTCTAGTGAACCTCTTAATGAAATTCGAACCTACATGAAATTCTAAAGGATTCCTCGAAAAATTAAGGATTAGTGTCTTTTTTAGAAATAGAATAGATTTGGTCTCATATATACTCGAAGAAGGTAATCAAAAAAGAAAAAAGATGTCATATCAAAGTGGAAGCCGCGGGTTCGAGTCGACTTTGAATCAACTCTTTCCATGACTCCTCTTAATTAACAAAATAAGATATCCAATACTTTAATTTTTATCAACAATTTTTCAATTTCATTTAACTAAAATAGATAAAATACTAAAAAAAAAGTATTTCCTTTCTTAAAAGGTGACAATGAGTTAATCTTTTATATTTAATTGTTAATTCATCGAGCAGTGGTACGATGAGCTATCTTTTTTAATGGGGCATTCTGGATTCTTTTAATAATATTAAAATAGGCTTGTAATCATTTAGTCCCCATTGCAATAATACTTAGCCTAGAACTAGATGGAAAGATCTAATTATTTTTGTGTTTATGATCTCTTATTGGCTAAATATTGATAGACAGCGGTGACGGTTACTTTTGATTTGAAGTCAATAAACATTCGAATTAATTTGATATGATCTTGAATTAGATATATATTTAAAAATCGAAAATTTATTTAAAATAATCAAGTCATTTGATTGTTTGAATTCATGTTCAAACTATATAAAGTAAATTGATTTGACTTATTATCTGAAACTTTTATTTTACAATTTTATTTTTATTTTGAATCAAAATTTAAAAGAATATTGGCCGCTATAATGATGTTAAAGAGTAAAATTTAATTAAATTATCAATCATTTTTAATTTTATTGGATTTTATAATATTAACAAAAATAATTTTAAATTTGTTACAAAATTAATATATCATTAATCTTTTCACTTCAGTATCAATGTGATATGTCAATAATTATATTAAAAATGAAAAAAAATACACAACTTTAATTGTTAGCCAAAAGCACAAAATGCTTTATTTACAACATGTACTCGAAGCTACCATCGCCACTGAATCTATTCTTGACGAGTGGTCCCTGCATTTGATGGGACAAAGTGCTCCAACTTTTTATGTGGAAGGACATATTTACAACTTTTTAAAATTGCCATAACTATGATATGATGTTTGGTGTTAATTTATTTCTTACAAGCAATTGGTTAATTACATATTAATAACAATTATTTAAAAATATTTTTATCTTATACATATTAGATATATACAATAAATTTTATGAGATAAATAATTTACAAATAAAATTATGATGAAAACATAACTATAAGATTCATATTATATTTATATATTATCCATAAATCATTTCTAATTATTGTATTATTGAGACTGAACATTAACACAATATAAAAAGATAAATATACTATATATTTCTCCTTATAAAAGAAACGATTGATCTCATAGACTAAAATATGAAAATATTTAAACAAATATATGGGTGTTTGTTAGAAAATAATTTCATTGAGTAATTCTATATGAGAAATTTATTTGAAATATCACTTATATATCTATATAAATTTTTATTGTGATGATTGTTTAAGTGATCTTTTGACTCGAGATTACCGCAATATCTTAGATAAGAATTGCTATATTTTGATACTATTTATGATCTATTATAGTCAAGAGTAGCTTAGTTGATAGTCATTTGATATAGTATGAATTCTATGGAGGTAGTTAAGTGATTAATATAAAATTTATCACCTAAAATAAATAAGAAGAATGTTCAGAGTGCTCGATTAGTATATATTCAAAAAATTCTTTGCCAAAATAGAATGGCACATTAAAAATAATTTTCAAATATCATTAATTGAATCAGTTGCTAATAGTGGAAAACTAATATGATTGAACTCAAATAGAGTATATATTAATTCCATGCTCAATTTCTAATTAGAACATTGAATGATAAAAAAATTGAATCATATAGAAGAAAAAAAAAAGGATGCATAGAAAGATTAATCAAAACCACTTTGACATTTTTAAATATTTGTGTAAGGCTCCAAATTATACCCTAATTGAAGTGTTACGCGTTCATGAAAGTACATGTATGTAGGTGTTAAAAATTGTGAGATGATTGAAAATTGCATATAACCTGAATTTTGGTTTAATGGATCCTCTTAAGTGGAGTATGTAAAGGCATCTTGCTCACAGAAAACAACAATTCACATTTTCAATTG
Source organism: Erythroxylum novogranatense (assembly GCA_029891385.1). Lineage (NCBI taxonomy): Eukaryota > Viridiplantae > Streptophyta > Magnoliopsida > Malpighiales > Erythroxylaceae > Erythroxylum > Erythroxylum novogranatense. Next base: position 46,296,797 of record CM057233.1, on the reverse strand, counting down.
TTAAAAATATATTTTTTCAAGAACAACTCTTGTTTAACAACTTAATCATGTAAATTAAATTTATAGTGGTTGGGTCGGTCATGTTAGGCCCAAGCCCAGACTCAGAACGACGCATGGGCCGATCAGCCCATCCCATGAGGATTGACCTAATTCTTACAGGTATTTACCATATAAATTCATTACCTCATCATGAAAAAGGTACGATTTTAATAACCCTATTTTTCTTTACTTACCAGCTACCAAAAGCTCTCACAAAAAGCTGACTTGAGCGTCGGAGGGGCTTACTGGAAATCAACCCCCGACGTGCATTTATTGTTTTGCAGGTATCATCAACCCAGAATCAACCAATCTCATGGATCCAAGCAGCAGCGCCCAGCCTCACTAGAATCAGACAGAACCGATTGGCGCCCACCGTGGGGTCGGGTATCAAGGCACCACGTCTAGAAACACTCAAATCAGTCAGGCAGCGGCGATGAATCCCAATGTAGCCACTGTTGCGGCACTTGCATTGCAACGAATGGGCTTGCGGCTACCCGCCGCCCTTCCATCGCCGCACTCTGATCACCAGACACACCCTCCATCCCTACACCAAAACCCTAGCACAAACGAGTTACCCCCTCAACGCTCACACTAGCATGATCAACCACAACAATCCTAAAACCAAGACCAAGAAGCACAAAACGTGGCCCTAGAGGATGACGCTCGAACCAGTTCACATCCTCACATCCAATACCCCCTCAACACGAACCCTCCTGCACCACAACCACTTTCCTCACAGAGACAAATAAGAAGCGGCCGATTTATCGATCCGCCAAATCTTATAGCCTCAAATTAAACAACAAAGAAACACCAAATCGACAGTTGGTGTGATGGCTGATCGGCACTCTGCGGAAGCCCTGAAAAAAATCATGGACCACCGGATCAACATAGCCATGAATTCCCGTCCTGGCCAACCATTAACGCAGTACAGCTCTCCTTTCATCCTAGAAATCTTGGACAGCCTCCCAACGGTCGGTACTAAGATACCGACGCCAGAAAAGTATACTGGAAAGACCGATCCTCTCGACTATCTGCAGCATTTTCAATCGATGATGAACCTACATTGCGTTGCAGACGCCATTCAATGCAAGGCCTTCTGCACAACCTTTCAAGAAGGGGCCCGAAGATGGTTCAACAGCTTGCCCCCACGCTGCATAACCAGTTTTGAGGATTTTAAGCTGTTATTCCTCAACTAGTTCACTACAAGTAAACGGCCACAGAAGACTGCCTTGGAAGTAATGCAGCTGATCCAAGGAAGGAACGAGAGTTTGTGGGAGTTCATCACCCGATTTAACAATGAAGCTGTCGAAGTTCTTGACCTTACTTGCCCGTCCATGTTGGCCGCTTTGATGAGCAATACAAGGGATGAAGAGTTCAAGAAGTCGCTGGCTCTTGATCAGCCCAGGTCCATCCAAGAGATAAGAAATCGGGCAGACAAATACATCCAGCTGGAGGAAGTGTTGAAAAATACAAAACGCAGAGCGGATGACCACTGGCCGAGTAGTAGGGCCGATGATTAACATAAACGGCAAAAGGATCGGTCTAGCTGGAGGAAGCCAATCGATCAAAAAGACCAGAGGCGAGAGTCCTTCACTCCGCTCAACAGGCGATATGTGCAAGTATTGGAGATCGTGAGAGCAGAAGAGGAATCCCTCCGAGAACCCAATAAATTGAAAACTCCTCTCAAAAAAGGGATTCTTCTTTATATTGTCGCTTCCACAGAGATGTCGGTCATGACACGGAGGATTGCTGGGACCTAAAGAAGGAAATCGAACTCCTCATCCAGAGGGGAAGACTGGGTAGATTTTTGAAGTACGGTAGAAATGTCAAGCGAGGTAATGAGGGTAGGAGCGGTCGGTCTGATAATTGGCGAAAACCGTGAAGACAAAACATGAATGATGGTGGAAGGCAGACCAAGAATGTGGACGACCGACTTGATACGAGAGGACAGTCCAGGGCCAGAGATGATTGAAATACTGGGCAGCAAGATGACCGACCGGTTAGGGTCATCAATATGATTTTTGGCGGTAGCGTAGCAGGGGGGTCCACTGTCAAAGGAAGGAAGCGGTATGTCAGGCAGATCGTTGAGGGTCAGTCGGCAGCAAAAAAACAGCAAGTTAATGAGGCGATCTCGTTTGACGAGTTTGACCTGGTTGGCGTCAGCTGTCCTCATGATGACGCACTCGTAGTTACTTTGAATATGGACGGTAGTGAGGTGAAGTGTGTAATGATTGACACAGGCAACTCGATCGACCTGTTATACTACGACGCTTTCAAGCAAATGGAGATTTCGGAAGAACGACTACTGCCGATAGAAGGACCAATCAAAGGGGTAATAAGAGCATCCACCTATCTATTCGCTCGAGTCCTGTTAAACGTAAAGTTCGGGCAAAAGCCGCTCCAAGTAGTGAGGAATGTTGAATTCTTAGTGGTGAAGTTTGTAGGAGCCTATAATGCAATAATTGGAAGAGCCACACAAAACGCCCTCAGAGCTGTCGTCTCAACCTATTATCAGGCGATGAAGTTCCCAACACCCCATGGCATCGGCATTGTCAGGGGCCAACAAAGAATCGCTTGAGAATGCTACTTGGTAGAAATAAGAACCCTCGAGGGAGCGATAGTATTGGCAAGTTCTCTTGATGTAAGAGCAGAATAAAGAAATCGAGAGGATGAACCCTGCAGAAGAAACTTAGCGGGTCATACTGGATGAAGAAGACCGATCCAAATTCACAAATTTGGGTGTCGAACTCAAACAAGGGTTGGCCGCGGCAATCACAAGTTGCTTGGTAGAAAATCGATCGGTCTTTGCTTGGGTACTGAGCGACATGCCTGGAATCTCCCGATCGGTAACATCCCATTCCCTGGGTATTTAGAAAAACTATAGGCCGGTCAGATAGAAGAAGCGATGGCACAGCAAGGAGCGACAGGAGGTGATCGAGAAAGAAATAGAGAAGCTGCTTGAAGTCGGGTTCATTCGGGAAGTCAAGTACCCCGAATGGCTAGCCAACGTGGTATTGGTGAAGAAGAAGAACGGAAAGTGGAGAATGTGCATTGATTTCACTGACCTAAACAAGGTATGCCCAAAGGACAGTTTCCCATTGCCCAAGATCGATTAGTTGGTTGACTCCACGGTAAGGCATGAGCTCCTCAGCTTCTTGGATGCCTTCTCTGGTTATCACCAAATAAAAATGAGCCTCGAAGATGAAGAAAAAACGACTTTCATAACTGATCGGGGCACATATTGCTACCAGGTGATGCCGTTCGGTATGAAAAATACGGGGGCTACTTACCAGCGGCTCGTCGTCATAGAAGTTTTTAAAAAACAGATCGACAGAACAGTCGAGGCGTATGTGGACGATATGGTGGTCAAAAGTAAGACAGTTGCCGAACATGTGGAGGACCTTAGAGAAGTCTTCCTGACCCTCAATAAATTCCAAATGAAGTTGAATCCCGAGAAGTGCATCTTTGGTGTAGCGTCTGGAAAGTTCTTGGAATTTATGATTACTCAGCGGGAGATCGAGGCTAATCCAGAAAAGATCGAAGCCATTGTCCAAATGCCCTCACCACGATGCTTGAAGGATGTACAGATACTGACCGGACGGATAGTTTCTTTGAGCAGATTCGTCTCCAGGATGGGGGACAAGTGCCTCCCTTTCTTCAAAATTTTGAGGAAGGCAAATGTGACCCATTTCTAGTGGCTGGATGAGTGCGAAAAAGCATTCCAACACTTGAAGCAATATCTGACCAGTCCACCCATCTTGCAGAGCCCAGTTGAGGGGGAGAATCTGATTCTTTATTTGGCAGTCACAGAGGGGGCGATCAGCGCAGTCCTTGTTCGATCGGATGGTAAGGAGCAATTCTCGATCTACTACGTTAGTAAGGTGCTGAACGGACCAAAAACGCAGTATGCGCCCATAGAAAAGTCGGCTCTCTCCCTGATAACTGCGACACGGAAACTAAGGCCCTACTTTCAGAGTCATACCATCGAGGTATGGACCAACCAATCCCTCAGGCAGTACCTTCTTAAGGGAACACAGCCGACAAAAGCTTTGGAGGCCAGGAAACTAAAGGTAAAGGCGGCCGAATATGTGATGCTCAATGGCATTCTGTACAAACGTTCTTATGACTAGCCGTTACTACGTTGCTTGGATGAAGAGGAGGCAGAACGAGCAATGGCTGAGGTTCATAAAGGAATGTGCGGAAATCATTTAGGAGGCAGAATGTTGGTTCATAGATTGATCAGACATGGGTATTATTGGCCAACGATGAAGAAGGATTGTCAAGAGAAGGTTAATCGATGCGAGGCCTGTTAGAAGAACAGCAACTTATCTCACCAGTAGATCGAGCAGCTGAAAATTGTGAGTCATCCTATTTCCTTTGCTCAATGGGGAATGGACATACTAGGCCCTTTTCCTCTTGGTCCGGGGCAGAAGAAGTTTTTGATAGTAGCAGTCGAATACTTCACTAAGTGGGTAGAAGCGGAAGCGGTCGCCACCATCACTGAGCAAAAAATTGAAAACTTCGTACGTAAAAATATACTGAGCCATTTTAGGATGCCTATGGTTTTGGTTACGGACAATGGTCGATAGTTCAATAACGACAAGTTCAAAGATTTCTGTGAACAACTGAAGATAAGGCTCCAGTTGACTTCAGTAGCTCATCCTCAAAGTAATGGTCTAGCAGAGAATACTAATAAGAAGATAATGAGTGCTCTCAAGAAGCGTTTAGATGGATGAAAGACCTGGGTGGACGAAGTAGATGAAGTGTTGTGGGCGTATAGAACAACCCCAAATGAGGCCACGGGTGAGACACCGTTCAGAATGACTTTCGGGGAAGAGGCCGTAGTCCTAATAGAAGTAGTACTGCATAACCAACGAGTTTCGAATTACGAAGAAGAAATGAATGACGAAGATTGTTAGAGTAGTGCCCTAAAGGCAATCCCCTTTAGCTCATTTTGTTCATAGTTATGTACAGACTTTATGAATAAATAAAGCAAGACATATTTCATTTATTTGATGTTCATTTTATTATGAATTGACAGTTATCTTTAATCAAATTAATGAAGTCCCTGATACATGACATAGCATGAAGGAAATTATGATGCGATCATACTACTGAGATTCCTATCATGTGCAATTATGCCAAGATCTAAATTATCTTATTCATAGGATTAACGAGACCGACATCGTTAATCCGGATAGACTAGACATGTCAAACTCCTTGATTGGATCAAGCAAAGGATCTCATAAAACCGTAAATATTGAGATATTTAGATTTGACACGTGGATGCTTACTAGTGGTAGTAAGTACATCGATGACCGCCATGAGATCATCACATGGATGTCCTATACAAATGTCGTTGATAATCTCATCATAGCAATGGTGCAAGTATCCTTAGACTTGAGGTACTCAAGGATATCTTGGTACCGATTCGTACTTTGACTTCATTCCTTGTTGCCTTCGTCGAGGTCGCCATAGGGTGGTGATTGGGCACAACTTGAGGTATTCAAAGTAATTGAGTAGCCAATACAGATTCACCACTTCGTGATAGCAGTAAGAGATACCCATGACCTCTTATCGTGATCATTACTTTGAAGTCTCGGCGCCGAGATACATATGTCATGAAGATGGTCTTCATGGACATATAAAGTAATGAGTCCTAGGACGAGAACCGATTACACTGGACAAGATTTGATCTAATCGGCCTAGTAAGAGTTGACACATTGCCCATACTCAAACCAAGTGGGGTATAGTATGGTGAAAGGACTAATTGCACAGAATTGTCTATGGAAGGGTTCGTGATATGGTTTCATTAGTCAAACCAATTACTTTCCGGCCAATTGGGGGTCATGATGTGTTGCTAGATACCGCCATGACTTGCTCAGATTAAGTGTTAATCTAAGTGGCCAACATAACCGGGAACCTAATGGGTCACACGCATAAGAGTGACTCGGAGAATCTGTAAAATAGTTTCGGACAGAGATCCGATATAGGGAGAGCAATAGGATTAAATGGATCCCGATGAGATTGGGATATGTCCCGATGAGATCGCGACATCAACATCACAAAAACCGCCTCCGCAATTTTTCAAGATCGGGGCTTAGAGGGCAGTAGAACCAACCCAGCTTGATCGACCTCTTCAGAAATATATATATATATATATTAATTAATTGAAAATTAGTTAATTATATATATATATATATATGAATTTCGTGGAAGCCATAAAATGGAGAAGTTAACTTAGTTTGAAAAGTCAAAACAATGATTATTTAACTTTTCAATGCATTTTTATGCCACCAACGTGGCTAGCCTTAAAACCAAGCCTTCTTATGTCTTTAATTAGTTAAAATATACATATAAGAAGGTGAAATGAAGAGGCTTGTACGGGGGTTTTTGTAGAGAAGAAACGAAAGCTTAATGGTTAAGCTTTGAAAAGGGTTTTTCATCTTCTTCCTCTCTTCCTCTCAAGTTGGCTTCTACTTCCAAGGCTTTCTTGATCATTTCATTTGCTATCCAAGGATAAGGTAAGAGCTAGCACTCTTTTCTTTAGTCTAGCTATTCCCGGTCAAAAGAGTTTGTTCCGGTTAGGTTTTCCGACCTCTGCGTGAATACTGTTAGAGACGGTCTCCTTTGGTCGTTATGGTTTGATTGTTTGTACATACATATGGATCCTGGCTTTCGGGAATGTCCCGGACTTAAAATTTTAATTCGCACTGTGTTCATGTGATGAACACCCCGGGATTTTCCTACAGTGGTATCAGAGCCGCTTGTGTTGTATAAACAGTCGAAATGATAACTAGGTCGGAATTCCATTGTGAATTGAGCTGTGTAGCATGCTGCTTCTGTGAATTTCGAAATCAGTATAGACTTAGGGTTTTCGAAATTTTCTGCCATAGACTTGCTCATAAGATGTTTCTGAATGTGTCTATGAAAGGAAAAAATTTATCGATGTCGATTGATATAGTTTTGCTAATTTAATTCCCTAAGTTTCGGATGCTGTCTTGTTGAACGTTTCTGAAACAGGTATACTTGTAAATTCGAGAATAAATTCTAGAAAATTTGTTTTTCGGATTGGTTTTCACCAACATGTCCCTAAGATGTTTGTGTATGTCTCTGTGGATGGAAAAATGTTTTCAAGGTGATTTACCATTTATTTACGAATTTCTTGTGTGCTGATGGAAATGTCTGTGTTGGAGAACACAGATTCTGGTTCTGCTAGATTGCTGAGGTTCAATGAGTTTTTGTGGGAAATAAATCCTGGAAAAATTCATGGAGCATGTTGGGAACATGTTTCCACCTCTGTAATTTTCTCAGTATTTATTGAAAGTTTTTCAGTGATCATTTTGAGCAAAATGTTGAGCATAGCAGTTTTGAGAAAGTTGCTGGGTCTATTTTGTTTGGAATGATTGGTTGTGTATTTCTCATTTCCAATGCCTTGAATCATTTTTATAGTGATTAAAAATGTGTTATATTGATGTGGCATGCATCCCAAGATGAGATTCTTGAATTTGGGTTTCCAATAATTTTTGGATGTCGAATAGGTCACTTTAGCGTCTCGTTAGCTTATTCCGTTATCTTGGTTATTTTGGCCGTCGCAATTTGTGTGACAAGTGCCGGAGTAATCTTGATAACGTGTAACCTACCTAGAGATACTTAGCATGATAATTTGATATTCTTAAAATTATGTGGAAATCTAGTAGTTAATGGTGATTAATCAGTTTCAAGCTTTTCTCATCTAGTATGATTAATTGGCAAGCACGTTTTAATGAATATGATTCATTAGCACATCAATATAAAGGATAATATACTTGGTATATTGGTATTGTGAATTGGAACTACGCGGATTGAGAATTAGCCGATTTAAGAGCAATTCCATGTCACCAGTCGACTCGCACTGAGGCTAGTCGACCGACTTATATTTGTCTTGTCACCAATGACCGAACACGAGCTACCGACCGGTGCTCGTTGTTTCAATGACCGGGTCAGACTTCACCATCGAATAAGAGCAAGAAGAAGACTAGTCGACCGCACAAGTGCTAGTCGACTGGAAACTTGCCAGAGTGGGATGATGGGTGATTTTCGATAAATTCAATGCGATTGATGCCATGCCCTAAATCGCACCATATAGTCATGGTGACTATGATCCTCGATGGGATTAGAAAGATGAGACCTAAATCCTCAATTTAAATATGAAAACTAACGCCTTCTATTAATATGGTAAGAACCGAGTTCTTATAGGTCGAGTTGTTGGGCAAACTCAAGCTCGCTTCTATAATGGATATGTTCGAACCATGAAAATGAGATTTTCGGATTAATGGGTCGGTTTTCCTGTAAGCGTTGATTTGTTGGGCAAACTCAAGGTCAACGTGACAGAGGCGAATTGGTAGTGTACATCGATGTACACGCATCGTTGTTGATAACCCAATGTATGTGCATACATCAACCGCTGATAAGATCGGGCGATAGTTGCATTTGAGATTCAATTGGTATGTCCGATACCTACCGATTGACCTAAGGTGGCTTGTTGGGCAAACCCAAGGTCATTCTCAAGAATGTCTGACATCGACCCACTAGGTCAATGTGCCATTTTGTTTCTTGGATTCATGATGAGGGTTATGGATTCTGTTGAAACTAGTGGGAGCCATATGTATGTCATTTAAGTCCTTATGGTCATACATTTAATTCTATTCTAACTTTCTTTCTCTCTACTTTTAGGTTGGTCAAGATGTCGACTAGTGTGAATCTTCGCGCCTAATGGACTCAAACAAATTAATCGGACCAAATTTTTCGATTGGTCGCGAAATCGAGAATTGTTCTCGATCCGAGGATCTAGGATATATCCTTGATTTTCGCCCGGATCCACTTGTCAAGGAGCTTCGATGATGATCAAGGCATATCGAAGATCTAAAAGATGATGACATAGCTACCGCATTATGCTTGCATCGATGTCACCGAAATGCAGTATAAAGATGAGTCAATGGATGCTCATACGATTGTGTTTCATCTTAGAGAGTTGTTTGATGAGCAAGCTCGGTCCGAACGGTTCGAGACCTCAAGGTTGCTCTTACAACGAAGATGACTCTCGGTTCATCTCGCAGGCAATATGCATCAAGATGAATGGCTATATTGAGAGGTTGGCCGCCTTAGGTTTTGGATGGATTCTCGAGTTAAGTATAGACTTAATTTTGTTGGTTTGTCGATAGTTACTCACAGCTTGTGTTGAACTATCGAATGAACCAAATATCCACCACAATTCCCGAAATGATCAATCGCCAAGACAAAGCAGTAAAAGTCGTGAAGCAAGATAGCAAGGCGTTGTTATTGGTGGATTCTTCTTCCTCCGGTTCCAAGAAAAGGAAACAGAAGAAGAAAAAAGGCTCGAAGTCAAAGGAAGTGCAGCGAAAGGCAAGAAGAAGACCAAAGAGACTGCACCAAAAGGTACCCGCTTCCATTGTGGTAAGACCGGTCATCGGAGGCGAATTACAAAGTCTATCTCGAAGAATCAAGCGTAAGAAGGCATCGATGCCTCGACTTCTTCGTGTATGTTTGTCATCGAGGTTAATATCTGCTTCGATCATAACATATGGGTATTAGATACGGTTGTGGCTCACATATGCAATGATATGCAGGCCTCGAGGATGATGAGGCGTACTCATAAAGGGAGAAATGGATCTGCGTGTTGGCAATGGAACAAGAGTTGCCGATTAGCCGTAGGGACTTATGTTTCGACACTCCCAGTGGGCTTGTACTTAACTTCGATGATTGTTATTTTGTACCGTGTTAAAAAAGAACATATTGTCTGCATTTTTGTTTAAATAGAGCTGGTTTCTATTTGTCTTTGGTAACAATGGTTGTTCTATTAGCTCAAATGGAATGCTTTATGGTATCGGTACATTATGCAATGGTATTTACATATTAGATATGTCACATCCGGTTATGAATGTCAATGACGCTTAAAAGACATAAAAGAGATAATTTAAAATCAACTTACTTATGGCATTGTCGCCTTGGCCATATAAATGAGAGACGATCGCTAAGCTCCACAAGAGTGAAAGTTTAAGGTCATTTGATTATGAATCATATGACACACGTGAATCTTGTTTGTTAGCACAATGACTAAGTTACCTTTTAAGGGAAAGGTGAACGAGCGATCGGATTATTAGATCTAATACATTCGATGTATGTGGTCCGATGTCCATCCATGCCGTAAGTGGTTGCTGCTATTTCATTACCTTTATCGATGATTATTCTCGATACGGGTATCTCAGATCTAACGAGATACAATCAAGCGCTTGAAAAGTTCAAACAATTCGTAAATGAAGTAGAAAACCAACTTGGGAAAAGTATTAAAACATTACGATCCGATCGTGGTGGTGAATACTTAGACCAAGAGTTTTTGGATTATCTTAGATAATGGGATTTTATCTCAGTGGATTCCTCCTTACACACCACAAAGATAATGGTGTGGCAGAAGGAGAAATCGAACCTCACTGGACATGATTCGATCTATGATGGGCTTTGCACAATTGCCAAAATCCTTTGGGGTATGCCTCGAGACAAATTGCTTACTTGTTAAATGTAGTTCCATCAAAGTCATTGATGTTACTCCATACGAGATGTGGACTAACAAGAAACCTTATCTTCTCATTTGAAAGTATGGGGTTGTCCCGCTTATGTAAAGCGGACGCAATGATAAGCTCAAGCAAAATCGACAAGTGTTTGTTCGTAGGATATCCTAACGAAACAAGGGATATCAATTCTACCTTGCCGAGGAACAAAATGTGTTTGTTTCAAGGCATGCTGTCTTTTTAGAGAAAGAGTTTCTTTTAAAAGAGGATGGGGAGCAAAATTGAACTCAAGAAGTTCAAGATGCTCGACGACGCAGATCAATCGCTCGAACTCAAATCAGAACTCATATGTATGAGGTAACAGCCAACCTTCTACTACACATGAAATTGTGAGGTCATGTAGGATACGCCTATTCCTAGAGATATAGATTTTCGTAAGTGAACAGAATGACGATTGCTCATAGAGGGTGATGAGCCTACCACCTATGAAGAGGTTCTCAAGAGTTCGTAGTCCGAAAAATGGCTTCGTGCCATGAAATCAAATGGATTCCATGTATGAAAACCAAGTATGGACTTTGGTCGATGCACCAAGGATAAAACCTATAGAGTGCAAATGGGTTTTCAAGAAGAAACCGATATGGATGGTAATGTGATTACCTATAAAACAAGGCTTGTGGTTAAAGGTTTTCGCCAAAGACAAGGAATTGACTATGACGAGACCTTCACCAAAGAGCAATGCTTAAATCCATTAGATACTCCTAGCCATCGCCGCCATTATGATTATGAAATATGGCAAATGGATGTGAAGACAACTTTCCGAATGAAAATCAGCCGAGGATGTACATGACACAACCTCGAGGGCTTCATTTCACGATGATGAAAAGGTATGCAAGCTTCGTAAATCCATTTATGGATTGAAGCAAGCATCCAGAGTTGAATATCCGCTTTGATGAGACAATCAAAGAGTTTGGTTTCTCACAAAATCCGATGAACACCGTGTACAAGAAGGTTAATTGAACCGCAATCGTATTCCTTGTGTTATATGTAGATGACATATTGTTACTAGGAAACGATTTTCAATGCCGCAATCAAGAAAATTTGGTTGTCCAAACAATTTACCATGAAAGACCTTGGAGAAGCAACTTATATTCTTGGGATAAAGATTTATAGAGATAGATCAAGAGGTTGGTTGGTCTTTCACAACCAACGACATAGACAAGGTGCTAAAGAGGTTTAGCATGGAACAATCCAAGAGAGGATTTCTTCCCATTGTACACGGGATAACACTCAAGTCCATGTGTCCTAAGACACAGATGAGAGGATGCACATGAATATGATCCCGTATGCCTCCGCAGAGGATCTATCATGTACGAATGTTATGTACGAGACCCGATGTATCATATGCTCTAAGTGTTACGAAAGCAGATACCAATCGGATCCTAGTGAGGGTCATCGGGTGGTGTCAAGAATATCCTAAAGTACTCACAAGAACTAAGGATGTTTTCTTGATATTTGAGATGGAAGTCTCCAAGTGAGCGGGCATACAGATGCCAGCTAATCTGATAAGGACGACTGTGTCCCAATCAGTTATGTTTTCACACTAAACGGCGGAGCGATCGGTTGGAAGAGTTCCAAACAGAGACGATCACGATTCAACGATCGAGGCAGAGTACATTGTCGCATCGACGCAAAGAAAGGAAGCGCTTGATCAAGAAGTTCATTTCAACTTGGTGTGGTTCCTAATCGTGATGGACCCATACAGCTTATATTGTGACAACACCGGGCTATTAGCAGTAAAGGAGCCAAGGTCTCATCAACGGTCCAAACACGATCGGCCGATACCATTTAATTTGGGAGATCATTGCTCGGGTGATGTCCCGATAGAGAGAATTCTCACAGAAAGCGTAATATTGCCGATCCGCTGACAAAGCCATTGCTACGTAAGAATTTTGATTCTCATGTACTCGCTATGGTATTAGATACCAAGGCTATTGACTTTAGGTCAGTGGGAGATTGTTAGAGTAGGCCCTAAAGGCAATCTCCTTTAGCGATTTTGTTCATAGTCATGTATGCACTTTATGAATAAATAAAGCAAGACATATTTCATTTATTTGATGTTCATTTTATTATGAATTGACTGTGATCTTTAATTAAATTAATGAAGTCCCCGATACATGACATAGCATGAAGGAAATTATGATGCGATCATACTACCGAGATTCCTATCACGTGCAATTATGTCAAGATTCAAATTATCTCTAGTCATAGGATTAACGAGACCGACATCGTTAATCCGGATAGACTAGACACGTCAAACTCCTTGATTGGATCAAGCAAAGGATCTCGTAAAACCGTAAATATTGAGATATTTAGATTTGATACGTGGATGCTTACTAGTGGTAGTAAGTACATCGATGACCCGCCATGAGATCATCACATGGATGTCCTATACAAATGTCGCTGATAATCTCATCATAGCAATGGTGCAAGTATCCTCAGACTTGAGGTACTCAAGGATATCTTGTACCGATTCTCGCATTTTGACTCCATTCCTTGTTGCCTTCGTGAGGTCGCCATAGGTGGTGATTGGGTACAACTTGAGGTATTCAAGGTAATTGAGTAGCTAATACAGATTCACCACTTCGTGATAGCAGAAGAGATACCCATGGCCTCTTATCGTGATCATTACTTTGAAGTCTCCGCGCAGAGCATACATATGTCATGAAGATGGTCTTCATGGACATATAAAGTAATGAGTCCTAGGACGAGAACCGATTACACTTGGACTATATTTGATCTAATCGCCTAATAAGAGTTGACACATTGCCCATACTCAAACCAAGTGGGGTATAACATGGTGAAAGGACGAATTGCACAGAATTGTCATGGAAGGGTTCGTGATATGGTTTCATTAGTCAAACCAATTACTTTTCGTCAATCGGGGTCATGATGTGTGCTAGATACCGCCATGACTTGCTCGATTAAGTGTTAATCTAAGTGGCCAACATAACCGGAACCTAATGGGTCACACGATAAGAGTGACTCTGAGAATCAGAAATAGTTTGGACGTAGATCCGATATGGGAGAGCAATAGATTAAATAGATCCCAATGAGATTGGGATATGTCCCGATGAGATCGCGACATCAATATTGCCAAAACCGCCTCCGCGATTTTTCAAGATCGGGTTCTAGAGGCCTAAGTAGAATCAATTCTAGTTTGATCGACTCTTCAAGAAATATATATATATTAATTAATTAATTGAAAATTAGTTAATTATATATATATATATATATATGAATTTCGTGAAGCCATAAATGGAGAAGTTAACTTAGTTTGAAAAGTCAAAACAATGATTATTTAACTTTTCAATGCATTTTTATGCCACCAACGTGGCTAGCCTTAAAACCAAGCCTTCTTATGTCTTTAATTAGTTAAAATATACATATAAGAAGGTGAAATGAAGAGGCTTGTACGGGGTTTTGTAGAGAAGAAACGAAAGCTTAATGGTTAAGCTTTGAAAAGGGTTTTCATCTTCTTCCTCTCTTCCTCTCAAGTTGGCTTCTACTTCTCCAAGGCTTCTCTTGATCATTTCATTTGCTATCCAAGGATAAGGTAAGAGCTAGCACTCTTTTCTTTAGTCTAGCTATTCCCGTCAAAAGAGTTTGTCCCTGTTAGGTTTTCCGACCTCTCGCGTGAATACCGTAGAGACGGTCTCCTTTGGTCGTTATGGTTTGATTGTTTGTACATACATATGGATCCCGGCTTTCGGAATGTCCCGGACTTAAAATTTTAATTCCGACCGTGTTCATGTGATGAACACCCCGGATTTTCCTACTGTAAGCCCGCAAGGTAGAACCTGGTACTTCTCGGTGAAGATGGAGATAGGCGCCCACTGCTCGTAAGTCACGAAAAAAGCAATGAAATTCTAAAATAGAGGGGTAAAACTGAGCGACATAAAGGTCGGTGGGTACGTCATGCGAAAAGCCGAGGCGACTGGAAAGCATCCTGGGAAGCTCGGTCAGACATGGGAAGGACCCTATCAAGTGGTCAAACAAAACGGACATGGCTGTTACATCCTGCGCGATACGAATGGTAAGATTCTACTGAGGCCTTAGAACTCTCAAAACCTGAAGGCGTTCTACCAATAGATAGGCTTTATTTTAGTTCTCATTTATTTGTTTATCATTGTTTACTGTACACGCAACTTGTGGGTACCTTTTTCCTGGCCCTGCCAGTCAGGTTTTTTAATGGCCCACGCCCTTGTCATCGTCAATAAAGGGGTTTCAGATTTCTTGGCAAGAAAAATCTCATTAAATTTGGCAATAGGAGAAAATTTCACCAACTGATCGCCGTCGCTCGGCCAGGTTACCAAGACGGGATCTTAGAACCAGGCGATGCCAAGAGCCAAAATCTTGGATCGCTCGGCCTCTATGCCGCTCGACAGGTTGCCAAGACGGGATCTTAGAATCAAGCGATGCCAAGAGCCAAAATCTTGGATCGCTTGACCTCACAATTGCTTGGCCATGTTGCCAAGACGAGATCTTAGAACCAGGCGATGCCAAGAGCCAAAATCTTGGATCGCTCGACCTCTACATCGCTCGGCCAGGTAGCCAAGAATGGATCTTGAAACCAGGCGATGCCAAGAGCCAAAATCTTGGATCGCTCGGCCTCTACATCGCTCGGTCTCTACGCCACTCGGCCAGGTTGCCAAGACGGGATCTTGGAACCAGGCGATGCCAAGAGCCAAAGTCTTAGATCGTTTGACCTCACAATCGCTCGACCAGGTTGCCAAGACGAGATCATAGAACCAGGCGATGCCAAGAGCAAAAATCTTGGATCGCTCGGCCTCACAATCGTTCGGCCAAGCTCTATTGCCTCGGTCGACCATGACTCTCTCAAACTCTACAATCGATCGACGCATATCGAGTGCGTTCGTTCACTACCTGCTATTGGAAAAGACCACTTAATACAACAGATGAAAGTGATGAAGAATAAAAGAATTCTATTTCCTCGAATTTATGTTCTGGTCACAAGCCCGACTAGATGAGCATAAAAAAAATAAAATCAGTTTGATCTTTCAGGGGGTGAGGAAGGGCCAGCAGCCGGATCAGCAGGAGAAGACAATGGAGAGACATCCTCTTCCTCATCTGAGCTCAGGTCCAGCATTTCATCTGCCAAGACCTCTCTTTCCTTTTCGGCTATCTCTCTCATCTCTTCAAGTGAAAGGCCGAGTTCAGAGGGAAGCATCGGCTCGGCATAATTCTTGAATGAAGGACCCTTCAACCCGTCAGGGACCCAAACGTTGTGGCAGCTCCTCAAGATGGAAAGAGCCAAGTCACAGGCAAACTCCAGACACTCCTCGTGTAAATACCGCTCTTTCCATCGCTTGATCGTCTCAATCCTTTGCTCCTTGACGGAGCCTTGTAGCTCCAGTATTTTCTTCTTAACCTTCATTCTTTCTGTCACCGCCTCATGACAATCTCGGAAGGCTTTCGAACGAAGCTCCTCCTCCAATTTCACCCTTGAGGTGGCATCGAACACCCTTTTCCTTAGGCCCTCAACACGGAGTTGCAACACCCGGCATTCACTCTCCAGCTCGACCTTGGAAGCAACCACTCTACTCCTCTCCTCCTCCCCCGAAGTGAGTTGAGCTCTCAAGACGCCCTTCTCTTCCTCCAAAATATTCTTCTCCTCCTCCATCGAAGAGAGTTGGGCTCGTAAGACGTCCTTCTCCTCCTTTGCCTCTGAAAGTTCAGCTCTTAGAGTATTAACTTGCTCAAGAAGGTTGTGAACCTCCCGGTCCATTGTTTGGCTCACTTCATCGAGCTGATCAAGACGTTGATACATCGCAGAGGCGAGCGCCAGATCCCTGGTATAGCCGCAGACGAGACTAGCCATAAGTTCTTTATTGTTCAGCGTATCCAAAAACTTCTCGTCCTCAGGAGGAACGACTTTCTGGGCAATGTGCAGAGCCACATTAACGTCCCTAATCGATGCAGTCTTGTCAAGACTGATCGTGGACTCCCATTTTCTACCACTAGAGGCTCGCTCTTTCCCTTTGCCCTTATCCAATTGGGATGCTTGCTTTTCCCCCATTTCTCTCTCCAGCTGACTGGACGATCGACCAGCACTCCAAGCGGTCCTCTTTCTTTTGAGTGGCGACTCATCCGCTCGGTCCGCACTCATCGGCTGGACCGACAATGACACTGACATGCCAGGAAGGTCCTCAGTGGACGAAAGGGCCAGCAACGCTGTAGAAAGGTCTAACTCCATTGGCCGAGCGACATCTTTGCTGGCTTCTGCCTCCTTCCTTTGCTTCTTCACCTTCGAAGAAGCTCTAGGCCCCTTGGCTTGCCTTTTGAATTTAGGGAGACGGGAGGATCCGGTGAACTCCTTGACCTTCACCATGGCTGCACAATTATAGAAGCAGGTTAGAAATCAAAATTAATACTTGTGAATACAGCAGATAAATAAACTACGAGGAATTAACTAGGAGGGGCAGTCTCCTCTTCCAGCCCTCTAATTCGAGGAGGGTGATCAATCAAAAAGGCATCGACTGATGCCCCTCCACGATACCCCAGAATGAGATGGTCAAAAGAATACCGACCGAATGCCTTGATCCTACTGATCACCTCCCATTCCTCCCTAAAAAGGTGTAGGTCGGCAATGTCATTCCATTGCTCGGTCAGGGGATACCTCCACGGCTGGGATTCAAAAGTGGATCCTGGGGGTCTCACGAAGAAGTACTTCGTTTTTCACGCTTTGATTGATCCTGTTGTTCCAGTAGGACGACACTTCGCATCCCTATACTGGAGGTGAGGAATCCCGACCTCGACACTCGAGCTTTGGTTCATTCTTAAAAAGTGTCGCAGAACACCGACCGATGGAGGACACTCAAAATGATGGCATAGCAAAGTCAGCCCATTGATGAACCTCCAACCATTTGGGAGAATCTGGCTCGGCCCTAATTGGTAGGCGCGCCATACTTCATCGATGATCGGGACATACGGAAGCTTTATACTACCGGCCGAAAAAAAGCTCTCTGTCACAACAAAGTAGCCACCCCCACTACTATAAATCCTTTTGTTCTGGCCAGCCAGCCTAGGCCCCCAAGACGAGTGGGTATTATGCTTAATAACCGACCGATTCAGCTCCGTTTCGGTCATCGTCGAAGGGTCGCTCGGTGGTTTCTCAACAATTTTCCTATTTTTCCGGGCACTCGCTCCAACTTCCTCATTCCCCTTTAACTCCGACGCTTCATTTCGCGGCTTCGGCGCTTCCACTGCTTCCGCCGCTATCTCCAAATGACCCAACAACTCAGAAGCTCCTTCACACTGGGCCTCGTGGAGCTCCTCGAACTGCATTTTACTTCCCCACTAGGACTCGGGGATGCCGGTGGCAAAGGCTGGCGAAGAGGCGACGGAGAAGGAGAGGGGGAGCTAGATTCGTTCCTAGAGCTAGTTGACGACATGTTTACTGAAAATCACACTTACAGGTGAGGAAAGGAAGAAGGACGTACCTAGTTTAGAGACTGGAACTGGGGATTTGGTTGACGGTGAGAAAGGAAATTTCTATGACTGCAAACATGGAGATAAAGAAGAGAGGAAACGAAGATTGAAGAATCGAACACGCAGAAAGTGAAGAGATGTGTCAATTCTGATCATTTATAATAAGATACTGAGCGGGTGTACGGATGGGACTTGGGCGCGCGGAAAAATCTGGGCCGTCCAAATTAGGATTACCTGATGACCCATAACAGCGCAACGGCTGAAAGAACGCTCATGACAGCTGCGCGGCAGTTAAAAGGACACCTCATTTCAAATTTTAAAAATCTGTCAGAGGGCACGCGCCGTTAGTAATAATTAAACCAAGTGCCTTCACGCGCTCGACGTCGACGTTCACCTGATCTATCTTGGCATGAGCTATCATGCACTAATCATCGATGTCGATCGATCGGGACACTCAACTGACCGATCCTAGCACGAGCTGTCATGCACTATGCATTGATGTCCGACCGATCGGGCCTATCACGAGCTGTCCTACAGACGAGCTGCACGATCCTTATGTACTCCTTCGACCCTTCTCCTTGGTCAAACTCGAGGAGTAAAGGGCTTATGGTTGGGTCGGTCGTGCTAGGCCCAAGCCCAGACTCAGAACGACGCATGGGTCGATCAGCCCATCCCATGGGGATTGACCTAATTCCTACAGGTATTTACCATATAAATTCATTACCTCATCATGAAAAAGGTACGATTCCAATAACCCTATTTTTCTCTACTTACCAGCTACCAAAAGCTCTCACAAAAAGCTGAATTGAGCGTCGGAGGGGTGTATCGGAAATCAACCCCCGACGTGCCTTTATTGTTTTGCAGGTATTATCAACCCATAATCAACCAATCTCATGGATCCAAGCAGCAGCGCCCAGCCCCACCAGAATTCGACAGAACCATATAAATATGAAAGTTGTTTACCTATTCTATTCCAAGTACAAAGATAATGTACTAAAAGTGTTTAATATTTAAGATGTATGATACTTAATGAAGCATTAATGATATCCATTATTCTTTATATGAGTTGATATTTATGTTTAAGGTTATATGGATGTTAACTTTAGAAGTAAATCTTAGTTAAGGTATATTTAACTTGGAATAATATTATTTTGAGATTGAAAAGGTTCCAATGCAGTATTAATTATTGTAACAATGATAACAACAACAATACCCAGTAGAAATTTTGTTTACATGCAAGGTCTGGAAAGGCCCAATAGTACGCAATCTTTTCCCTAACTATTAGAGATATTGTTTCTAAATAACCCACGTGAAGAGGGAAAAAAAGTAAATAATAGGAAAGAAAAATAAAAATAAATAAATGTATTGTAGAACATAAGGGTAACTGGGCCTGCAAAAGGAGTTAAGGTCTCGTAAAAAATCCAAGTATATATTTAGGTAGTTCCTATTAATTATGTTGATAATTAAGATGAAAGTTGTAAGACTTAAGCAAGTACTCACTTTCGAAGATCTTGTAGAATTCTCATTAAACCATAGTTTCAACAGTATCATGATCGTCATATAGAGATATGGTCTAAGGTAGTAAACAATTAGCTTAATACAAGTGGAAGATTGTTGGTTTATGCATTACAGTCAATCGGTTGGTTATAGTCTAGTGACATAATTATTTAAAGACATTCTTTATCTTATGCATATTATATCTACATAATAAAGTTCATGGTATAAATGTACATTAAAAGTGAAATTATGATGATATCATAATTATAAGATTCATTTTTATTTATATACTATCCTTAAATTGTTCATAGTCATTATTCTTTAAGACCGGACATTTATAGAGAACACATTATGTTTCTTCCTTGTGAAGGAAATATTCAACTCGATAGACTAAAATACTAGAATACGTAAAACAAACAGGTGGGTATTTATTAGAGAATAAGTTCATCGATCTAACCTCACATGATAAATCTACTTAGAACATTACTTATATGTCTATATAAATGATTCTTGTGATGATTGTATCACTAATTTTTGACTTAAGATCACTAAAATATCTCATATAAGGATTGTTTTGATAATTCTTATGACTTATTTAGTTAAGGGTAGCTCAATTAGTAATCATTTGATATATTTATACCTATATAGAGATAGTTAAGTAATTGCTATAAGATTCATCACCTTAAAATGATTAGGAGAATGTTATGTTGTTCTCAATTAGTATTGATTTAGGAAATGTGGCCAATGTATAATGACACTTTGAAAATATTTTTCAAATCTCATTAATTAAATCAATTGCTTATAGAGAGAACTAATATGATTGGATTCAAATAAAGTAGAAATTAATTTTATGTTCTATGTCTAATCAGAACATTATATGCTGGAATGATTGAATTATATAAAATGCACAGAAAAGTTGGTTAAAACTACTTTGACATTCTTAAATATTTCGGTAGTCATGATGCGTTACTAGATGTTAATCTTGATCTATGAATATAAATTATTTAATTAGAGAATTGAAGATAAATTAAAGAAGTTTAAGTTATATAATCCAAAATATGTTTTATGTTAACATATTTGAGAATCTAATGGGTCACGCACAAAGAGTACATTGAAGAGAGAAAAGGTTTTTATTCAACTTGAACTTGATTGTATTGAAGAGAGAAAAGGTTTTTATTCAACTTGAACTTGATTGTAAAGTTTCAGAAACTTTATGATTAAACATGAGATATTTAAAAATAACGACCAATATGAGATATTAGATCTTATTTGAGTCTAATTGGTATTTAATCGTAACTAATTATAATTTTAATTAAAGTTTAATTGAAATTAGAATTTAATTTTAATTAAATTACTAAATGTCCAAAACCTATTATAAATAGGTTTAAACTCTATGTGAGTTAGTATTTTTACTTAACCTTCTCTACAATAGTTGTAAAGTTCTCCCAATTTATTTTTAGATATTTTTACGGATAAATACTTGTGTGGTTATAATGGTTAAGACAAATTAATTTTAGAATCGCTTGGAAAAATGACAAGAAAATGATCAAATTTTATAATAAAATATGAATTATAGTTCATACTTTATTATATTTTATATGTTAATCATGTTGTAGAATTTCAATGATCTTGATTTTCAAGAATTTGTACAAAATAAGTTTCGTAATTTAGGGATTGATTATTGAAGGACATTCCTATTAATGCTAGGGTGAAATTTTGGATACAGGCTCAAAACTGGGCTAATTGTCATATCATTCCTTGTTATAGCCCCAAGTTGACTCGTAGCATCACTATATAACTAAGGCATCCCCCAAGAAAGTTCACCAAGTGGTCTTGTAAAGAACTAATTAGGCTTAGGGGCACAAAGATACAGTGGTACCCTATCGTTGTGTTTGGTTGCGCCTTCAAAGGTAGATGAAAGAGAGATGTAATGTAAGAGAAGGAAAAGATGTAAACCGAGGATGCTTAGGTGTTTGGTTATGGTGGACGAAACAGATAAAATTATCCCCGTCCCAAGGACATAAATGTGTTTGGTCAGGTGATGTAACCAAAAAAAAAGATGAATGACAATATTGCCCTTGTAAAGGTAATATGAGTAGATATTAAGTAAGTAAGTGATTATTATATAAGTAAGTGATTTCTTTTAATTTGTAAAATTTTAAGGAAATTTGTAATTTTATAATTACAACTAAATAAAATGAGATACTAAAATTAATATGGAAATGTTAAACCTTTAAAATTAAAAGAAATGAGTTATTTAATAGAAAATACCTACAAACTAAAATATTTAATTATAGGTTAACAAAAATTGTATGATTTAGAAATTGCAATACATAAAATGTAATAAAACATCTAAGCATTCATTCAATTAATGACTTAATAATTTTGTACATTAAAATTTAGTTAAATGTTTAGCGCTTATGAAACTAATTACATAATAGACTTAAAAATCGTATAAGGTATAATTTTTAATACATAATACTAAAGTATATCATGCAAGAAATAATGAAATTAATTACATAAGATGTCCAAATTGTTAGAAGTTACAAATTGTACAACATAATAAATTAAGAAAAGATGTAACCATTCATGAAACAAATTACATAACAGTTTGAAAAGTCCGACAAGTTCGAAATTGTAATACATAATAAATTAACACAACATCTAGGCATTGATAGAATTCATTACATAATAAGTCAAGATACATACAACCCTTATATTTTATTAAGAATGCCGGTAATAAGAAAACCCAAAATTAAACCAACGACAACGAGTAAAATTCCTTTAATGCAAGCAATTTTCTTCTTCAAAGTAGCAACTTCAATTTAGAGTTCATTTATTGGAAGCGAAGATTGATACAGTATTAATGACGGTTCATTAGTGGTATGTACAATTTCTTCATTACGACGAGTCCGCCTATCAACATCGATGAGATAGGCGCGTTCGCTTCTACATAAGTCCGATACCCTTGAATTTTGCATTAGAAACCCTCTCATTGCGGTTTACATCATCCCAAAGTGTAAAAATTCCTACGTGACGCCCAACAAACACGACATAAAAGCTATATCGCCCATAGAAAGTACCAAAATGAATAATAACATCATCATTCATACACCAACATACATCACAAATATCAAAATATTTAACAAAGCAACCATTCATCATGGAGCCACAAGTGCACAAACAAAGTCAGCAATTCAAAATAGCATCATTCAACATCACACAATCTTTTAAAGACAAATAATGAAGCCATAAAATATTTCTAACGACGGTCTTCATCATATAAGATGCTCCTAACATAGGCTCGCTCGTGATCCGCACTAACACGCCGTATCAGCCCCTCAAAGATGAGCATTCGCAGAGAACATCCTCATAGTCCTAATAATTTATGTAGTGGAGAACCCCAACCTCTCAAGCTCATCACCTAGGTTGGGTCCTTCACCTCCTTTAATTGCATCAGAATTATCTTCGATTCTCACGACTAAGATCAATGGCCTTTGTAAAAGACGCAGAAGGCCATCAAAAGTTCAACATCCGCCATCTTCCTTTTCCCTTTACTTTGTCGGGTCGCTATGTTGCTGGAAGATGAGACACTTCGCTACATTTGCATGTGTCGATCCGTGAGGAGTCCCCGATTGACTCATTGATCATATGATGAGCCAACAGGAGGTGTTGGCGATCACCCTCAATGTCATCGATATCGAAGTTCAGCCACAAAGATCCGCAGATTTTGAGAACTCGTGCGCTGGCTCGTCCCTTCCAAAGATATGCTCAAGCCTAGGAAAAGCGGAACGGCTTTCCAGAGTGTAGTACTTATCGGGGTTTTTTCGAAAACAATAACACAACGAGCATGATAAACAAATGACCTTGGGATGATGCAACAAATAACCGAGGTGAAAATAAAACAGTTACCCTCCTCCATTCATGCAAAGACTTGCTTGTGTCAACCTCTACACATTGCATGGTTTCATTCCAACCAAAGCCACTACAGCTCAACATGTCAAAAGTCGTTTGATATTTTTCCTTCAACCTCAGGCTTATTTTAACATGCCTCTTGTCAATGCCACACTCAGAAACTTGTCCACCATCGCAAAGAAGAAGTTGGAAGGTACCAGCTTAAATTGTCCATTATCGCTCTATATCCAAAGAATAATCGCCTCTTCCATAAATGTCACCAATGCTTCGTTTCATCGAATTCCAGATTCTTGACATCCGACCTAAACCATGGAATGTCATTCAAAACAAAGCAACCAAACCATTTCCATAATATATTAATCACCATTATTTGAAACATGTTTGAAATTACGAGGAATATATTGCAAGTTATCACATTTCGCAATATATAAAATGAAATTAAACCACAAGCCTCAAGTCCATTACAATGAAAATTCAACAAAGTTCAAGATAATGCGCTAAAGAAAACATAAATGTAATTAAAGTTCACAACTTAATGGTTTCCTCTCCAATCATCATACATGTTCCTAGCTAACTCATCTCTATTGACTCCATTCATTAGTTGGCTCAACACGATCAACAAATTCGTGAAATGGGCATCTTCCCAATCGACATATCCTCTTCTTCAAAAGGAGTCTGCTATGCTCGATCATCTGTCATATGCAATCTAATAAAGTTATGCAACAAGCAACATTCAAGAATTATGTGCACATGAGTGGCTGTTGGATAAAAAGATGGATTTCTGAGAATTTTCCATCTTTTTTTCAAGAAACCGAATGCACGCTCAATGACATTTCGCGATGAGTGTCTCTTATTAAACAACTCTTCCGGAGTCCTAGGTGCTCTTCCATCTCTTGCCCACTCCGAATATGGTATCTTGTGGCTCTAAAAGATGCAAGGAAACCAGATCATTGGTATAGCCAAAGATCCACTAAGAGTAATTTCCTATATTCGAAACACACTCCAACCATTATATTTGTAATTACACCATAATAAACAAATTTCCAAATTCTAACACATATTATTATGTTACATACCCTCGAACTTCAAGTCTATTACGCCTAATAACAAAGATCATGCGTAACTCTTGAATCAAGCAAATTGAACCCTCCCATCCAAAGAAGAACATATACGAAGTTTAAGTTCTTATCACGCACGCCTAACACATTAGTGCATATCCTACCCTTCCTACCTCAGATTCTGGTTTATTTGCTCGTGGCAATCGTTATGTCCAAATAGGTCCCATCCAAAGGCACCAAGGCAGCCTTTGAACAAATTCAAACAATATAGTCAACATTTCCACCTTAGTACTGTGAATAAGTGAAATTACACAAGTTAAGGTTCATAATGCAACTTACTAACCTTAAACCACTTCCACCTATTGTCTGTGCAATCCTCAGGAATTGGTTCGGGCTTCACATACAACATATGTTGAAGCTTCAGTATTGCCTTCAACACACTATGGAAGATCCTACTTATGGTTTCTCCTGACCTCATAAACCGAACTTGTAATACTCTATTGGATTCATTTTGTGCCAATATTCTTAGGAAGATTAATACTTTTTCAGATAGCCACATGCCCATTCAGATTCAACCCACCATGAACTTGAAGCATTTGACATAACAATCTAAATGCATTCAAGTCCATCCTTAAATCCCAAATGGCAATTCCTATCACCCTCATGCAAAATTCTATCTATATTGGCTTGCTCGCTAGGTATTCTCAATGCCCACTACCTTTAGCATTTGCACTCCTTCTCCTTTTCTAGTGTGCACAAATAAACACATCAATGTAAACATTCTCATAAAATCCAATTCCCCAGGTCCATAGCTCATACAAAGTAAGTGCACTTAAACATAGCATCACAGCAGATTATTCATTGTTAAATTGAAAACTGTCTGCAAAGCAAAACACACTTGATCATAAACAAGCCACAACCAACAATATATATAAATTGTAAAAATGATGTCAGATGATACATATATGTACATATATATATCATATGTACATATATATAACACATGCACATGCACATGGAAACCATGTGGATATATATATCCGTATAGATATGCACATATATATATACGGACAGATATACATACATATACGTATGTATATGTGTATATACATAAGTTCATATATATAAACTTATATTTTTATATGTACTTTGTAGAGCAAAAGTACTAGTTTGTAGAGAACCATTTAACCTCAGAGAACCATTTAGATTACCTAGGTATTGAGAGACTCAACAAATTTAAATGTATGAAATATCAGTATTCTATGTAAATGATGTGTAGTGTGGAAATGTGCAACATTAACAATCTAAAATTCAATGTGCAACATATCAATATATCAATAAAAATTGTTGGACAAATCAGAACTCAATTCCTTTTTCAATTCCTAACCGCACATATATAATGGCTTTTTGGCAAAGCCAAATCAGAACAAGAAATTCAATGTAGGCTTGGATTTTTAAGAAGAGGTGAAGATCCTATTCTGTTGCTTTAGTCCTATTCCCCACCCTTCTGCTCTAATATAAGACAAAATGACTAATACTTAAAATAAGCAGACAAAATAGCACAATATTAGCAACAGAAAGTACAAACATGGCATCCCATTAATATTTGCGTAAGAAAGTACAAACAAAGATAGTATATACAATATAGTTAAAGATAGTTTCAAAGAAATAAGGCATCAACAACAAACTGCCTTATATCTAGACAAAAATTCAACATTTCTTTTTAAAGCAAAGTAGCATTATCTATACAAGTTGGATATTGACATCACTAGCTATCTTGAACTTTCATCTTCCGCAGAATCGCTTGATTTATTTCGTAGAGTCGATAGTCAAGTATAGGATATGGTAAATTATCTCGAGAATCTATATGATTCCTCCTATGTGTAGTACTAATTTATGTCCTTAATGTAACATATCTATAGGAAATGGAAATAATACAAGTTAACTAGTTGCCAATCATTCTATTTCGAGGCATTTCAAATAGGTGCAAATAATGGACCCGACAAATCAGATTAAATGAAGAAACCAGCTTGTTAAATCCATGCCAAATCTGAAAACCAAATCCATGCCAATTTATGTTAAATCCATACCAAATGGATTTAAAACGCGTTTTTACTTATTTCAAAGATCTTGTTTAACTAGTTTTTCAAGCACATTCGTGACATCGAATGATCAAACAAGTTTGCACTACTTCTTTACTTTTTCCACATGCCAAAGGTAAAGACTAGGTTGATCAGTGCAAACAAGACTATGACATCTTCAATTATAACCCACTATATGAATGTTTTTTTTCTCTATAACATTTTCTTAGTAGAAGAGCCATATGTTATAATAATCAATTATTCATATAGAGATTCTTTGTGGCAAAGAGTTCAATCGAGATTGTTTTCTCATATATATACACCGTTATGACTATTACTATATCTTTATTTCCTAAACATTGTAAGGAGTTAAAATGGAACAAGATCATAGGATTGAAATTAATCCTCATTCAAAACAAAGAATTTGACAAATACCGATTTCCATGAGGACTACCATGACAAGATTAACATACATTTTCATACTATGTTATATATGTACATGAAGACAAACATCGGAGCTAAATCCAAAATTTTAGAGAGTGGATTGTTAAGCATTTGTTTAAATGACTTAATGGGTTTGAACGAAGCTTCAAATTTACTAACTTCACACAAGGTTGAAACCAAAATCCACTAATAGACTACAAAGCACTTAAAAGAATCAATCAACTGAACAATGCAATGTAACAAGAAAATCGATAAAAGACATACTCAACTCAACAATGCAATAGACCAATGTAAGATTTATATGCGTGTTTTGATCATATCACATTCAAGTTGGCATTCCAAACAAGATACCTTCCATTTCAAAAAACCAATGCTTAATATCTACAATTTTACAACCTCAAGTCAAAAGAGATAGGCAAATTAAAAGAGAGTTGTTCAATTGAAATAGGAAAATTGTAATTGATCGTGAAGTAACCAAACAACTAAAGCCCCGATCTATACCAAAGTAGCATTAT
This sequence comes from Erythroxylum novogranatense, assembly GCA_029891385.1. Taxonomy (NCBI): domain Eukaryota; kingdom Viridiplantae; phylum Streptophyta; class Magnoliopsida; order Malpighiales; family Erythroxylaceae; genus Erythroxylum; species Erythroxylum novogranatense. The sequence continues at coordinate 46,269,171 of CM057233.1, read as the reverse complement.
CTATACAAGTCGATATCGACATCACTAGCTATCTTGAACTTTCATCTTCTGCGCAGAATCGTTTGATTTAGCATGTAAAGTTGGATAGTCAAGTATAGGATATGGTAAACATTTCTTTTAATTGAGTTCAATTGTCGTAGGATATTAACTGCTACGATTAATCATAAGTTCTATATATATACATAATTCAAATGTATGTCATGTATAAAGAACCACAAGTTAGGACCAAGTTATAAGAATGGGGAACTTGTTTGTAGGCAAAGCTTAATCATAACTAAGCAAATACAGAAAATATCCTCTTTTGGATAACAATTTGCACATAAAGAAAATTAAACATGCATATTAACAAGTGATCAAACATGCAGGCAGACGATAAATTTCACAATCACAACAACCATTCCATTGCATGACTAACCTGATATGCTATCCTTTTCTTTCAAATGCTTTTGTGGTTATCACTTCAATCCACTTGAACAGAAATGAAACAACCATCAGATCTGAACTATGACACGTCAAATAGAAAGGAAAATTGGTTTCAGATCTTTCTCGCAATCAAAGCCGTCTCAGGAAAAAGAAGAAAAAGAAGACAAGAATGCGAATCAATGTTCAAAATCACGAAACCAGATCCACCGAACCAGAACAACCACCGAACAAAGACAAAACATAAAAAAAAGAGGGAACATCGGATCTTCCTGGATCGAACCTGCATCCGTAATGCAGGAGACCGAACGTAAGAGACGAGAGCGAGGAGCGTTGGGAGAAGAACATGCAAGGAGGCATAAGGAAGAACAAAAGGAGAGAAAACTTACCCAGATCCAGAATGCACGAACGTCTGACGAGGAGTTGGTTGCTTCGGAGACGGTAGCGTATGTTTTGGGAGAAACGGTGAAGAGAAGCGGTGATAGGTTTAGACGAATAAAACGAGGATAATGATGTAATTGTAACGTTCCATCCCGGGGCAGCAAAAAGATGTACCACAGTTTGTTATGTACAGAAAATTACCGTCCCCGTAATCCTGAGATGGGGACAACTTAGTGGGGACATAAAACTAAACACTCCGGAGATGGAATTTTTGAGTCTCCGTCCACTGTCCCCACCCATAAGAACGGTAACCAAACACAGTGTATTGGTTGACACAAGGCCCACTCTTTTTATGACTTGCATTCTTTTTTTTGTTTTTATTTTTCAGGATATTCACCGGCAAGTCTAATGACTAATCCTTTCGCTGCAGGAACATCTCAAACACGTGAGGGCTACAGTTAACTCAAGAATTTGCTGCATTCTTAAAAGTAAAGATCGAACCTTTAACCACTTAGTTAAGCACCGAAAGCATGTACCACTCCTTACCTCTTTTCTTAATGCAAATACTCAAATTGGGTTTAGGATAAAGTATATTATATAATATTTAGTTACTTCTCACCAATCAGAATCAATAAAATTTGTATAAGTTATATAATATTCTTATATTTTAATAAATTAAATTATAAAATTGTTTCAGGTGATTGTTTGAGAGTAAAGATTTTATATTTTAAGATTTTAGAGTTTTCAAATTATAACAAAAAGAAATAAACTCTGAGACTGAGAACTACAGGCACAGGCCACAGGCTATCTTCGTCTTCTGCCGAAAGAACTGTTAACGAAGTGCAACCCTAACAAGAACGGCTGAAGAGACTGTATCGCGGCAGAGTTCAAAGTTCAAACTATGGCGTGGCGACAATTGATCAGAAGCACAAAGGATGTTCCGAATCCAGCAGCACCTGGGTTCTTCAAATTCTTCTCTAAATCCCCAAGTTATATTGGTAACTCAATTGACTTCATCTCTTTTACCCTTGTGAGTTTGGTTTCTAGCTTTCTTTGGGTTCTAAATAAGAGAGTAGAGGAGAGTTATTGGTTTTTGTGGTTTTTTTTTTTGTAATATTGATATAGGTTTTACTTACAATTGCAGAAAAGGGGTTATCTTTATGTTCCGTATCGTTTCTTCCGAACATCTTTTTTTGTTGGGACAAATGAGTGTTGTATTACGCCTTTATTCCGAAATGAAAGAGTTTTTACATCTCGTTTTTCCAGCGATCCAAATCCTCAAACTATTTCTTTTATGTTGAATTCCCATTTCAAGGAAGGGCTTGCATTTTCGTTGTATCTCCTTAGTTATTAGTTGCTGGAGAATAGATTAACTTAGGAGAGAGAATTTTTGAAGTGACGTGTATTTTCGGGTGTAACTGAGATGATTTTGATTTTTCCAGAAATGATAACCTAGAAGATGTTGGAAGCAACGATGAGTTCTTTGGTTGGATATTCTAGAAGCATGTATAGTATATTCTTCTAATAGTTCAAGTAGATTGAGGGGAATTTGGATATTGAAGTGATTTGAGTTTCAATTTTAAAGTGATTTGCTTTCAGTGGACGTTTTGTTTTCGTATACATAGATCGCTGTTGCTAGTAAATTTTTATTAATATCTATTGTTCAGAATTTAGAAGCATGTTAATTAATGAAAAACATGCATGAGAGACTGACTAATGTATTGTTTTGAATGCAGTAAAGGTTGGAATTCCGGAGTTTTTAAATGGAATAGGGAAAGGAGTTGAAAGCCATGTAGCCAAGCTTGAAACTGAGATCGGCGATATTCAAAAACTTCTTGTTACACGAACGTTGAAGCTCAAGAAACTAGGCATTCCGTGTCAACATGTAATTCTTTTGAATCTGTTATGCATTTTGAAAGTATTCATGGCATCCTCTTTGTCTGTATGTCTCTCTGTTTGGTACAGTTATGTGCTTGTCATGATAATTGCACTTTACTGTTTTTTCATGGCATACAAGTATTGGTGCATTGAAACTTGCATTTTGTTTATATGTACTAATTGGCAAAAGTTTGTTAGGAAATCAAAATGATTGTGGGAGTTGTCCAAACAAGACAAGTGAGGGAGTTGTATGGGATTTAACCTGTTTCCAACGCCTATAGCATTAGGTTGGTGAATCAAATGATGTTGATGAGTTGCTGATTTAACATCTCATAATCTGTGTGGTGTTAATCCCATTTGTTTTGTGGTACTTGGGGGATCACATGATATAAGTTAGTGGGTTACTACTACAGATGGCCACTTTTATATGCCTGCAAATTTGTAATGTAATGCTTAGAATTGTTGAGATTATTATGTTTAAGTACGTAAAACTGTTGGCACGATGTTGTTAGTAGCACGTGTAAGTCTATGGTTTCCTAGATAACTAACATTTCAACATCTCGAAAACTTCCAAGTCTGAAATATGTCTGATTTTGGAAACCTTGAAAACTTATGTAGTTAAACTTAGAATTATAGCCATAATATTTATTTGCATGAATAGGATCTACGGCATTTGCTGCTTTTCTGTGACTTTTCATTACAGTCTCATTGTTCTTTCCTTGGATGCCCATTGACCTTTTAACCTGTTAATCTGAGTTATGTCAAATCCAGTGGAAACTGCATGTTAAGCTTTTACTCATGTAAATTTTATATTTTGGGATCTTGAAGTTGGAGAACTTAGAATCAGAATTTGATTTGCTTGTTTTATTTTTGCAGAGGAAGCTGATATTGGACTATGCCCACAAGTACAGACTGGGACTCTGGAGGCCTAGGCTTCAACCTGTGAAAACCAAATAAGACCTCCATGATGTTTCTGTATGTTGGAAAACGTCACTGGTCCAAGTTTGCTGCATGAAATTGAAGTTTTGAAGAGTTGAAACACATGATGGGTGATCATTGTCCTTTTTGCTTACTCTTATGAGCTGGCCTTTTAAGTTTCAGATTATTCATGATTGGTGAAGAAAAGGATTGTTGATACAAGACTAGCTAGCTTTAGGAGTACGTAGATTGTTAATTTAGTGGCATAATCTTGTGGAGAGCATAGGAGATCGTTTGATGATGAAACAGATTTTGATCAGTTATTAGAAATAAAAAAATTCCAGATAAATATTTCTATTTGTTTGTTTTCTTCTCCCTTGAATGACTAGAAAGCGAAGAATTTTCACTTCAACTGCTGCTCTGAAAGCTTTCGTTTGAAGTGGCATTCAAATGATGGAAGAATTAAATCTACAGGATCCTTAATCTTGTTTCGTCGTCTTCCGCGGGCGTTTGGGTTCTTATTCATCTGCTTTCTTGCATTTTCATTGTCCAACCATAACTACTTCTAGGTAAACCCAAAGCAATTGAATTGCCTCTACCGTGGTAAGAATGTCGGACTAATCACGTTCGTAATCCCACTTCATGGCCCATTCAGGCAACTATATACTAATGGGTAGCTCAGTTGGTCATTAGGAAGGAAAGTGAGTCTATGGTCTCGGGTTCGAGTTTTAGCGATGGCGGTGTGGAATTTCATCCAACGCGATATTTCCTCGTCCACCTGAATCTTTGGCCAACCTTTCCGGAAGTTTCGACCGATCAAATGATTTACCTTCCTCACACAATATCGGAATGACGTGTGTGACGCTGTAATAGGCGTTCCACTTTTTGAGTCTAAGGTATTGGCATGACAGCTTTTTGACTAGACCTAGGGTTCAACAAGACTTTTTGGGGGGGCCTATTTTTCTGTACCCAAATATCCCGTGCCTCCTGTTTATTTTACATCCAAGTCATTCATTGTTAGGTACAGGTGATCTGAAGGGCTTTCTGGGGCTCCCACAACTCCAAACTATCAAGTCTTTTGATTGTGGAAAGCCACCTTTATTAAGTTTTCAAGAGTGATGACGACGAAAACTCAGCAGTCTCATTATCAAACAGGGAACAAAACGTGGAGACTAGAGAACAAGCTCGTAGTCAGTATGCAGAATTTTCCATGAAAAAGGTTACATGTTGTCTTCTAGAAAAACTCTTCAACTTGATAAGAATAAGAGATTCCTTTCTTTGTCACAATGAATTCAATTTCTCCATGAAGCTCTACGAATGCAACAAGCCAATACACCCTTGAAATCGATCGACAAAACCGTAAATAAAGTCATCACTTAGATACTGTAGCAAAGAGAATAGAAACGAAAACTGGAAAAAATGATATTTCTCATATATCATATGTCATCTGTACAATAGCTTATATATAAGCTGAAATAGAAACCGCTACTTATATTAACTATTAACTGACTACTTAACGAACTAACTCCTCTTATTTTCTAGCTAACTTAATTATAAATACATCGTAACATCCCCTCCTTAAGTGGGAAGTGGTGGTGAAACCAGTCCCAACTTGGCAACAAAAACGGACACGCCGCCCAGTCACTATCGCAATAAGCCTCGATGTCCGTATTGGACGTAGCTGAATAAAATAAACCATGCGAACTCGTACCATGAAGATAACGAAGGACATATAAAACGCCACTCCAATATGTTTTACACGGATTGCATAAGAATTGACTTAGCTGTTGAACATTGTAAGAGGTGTCGGGTCGGGTCAAATTCAAATAGAGCAAACGCCCCACCAATCGCTGGTACTTCTCTGGTTCGACAAGGGGAGGAGAAATATCATCAAATTTATGATTCCGAGGCAACGGCGTGGAAGCAATCTTAGAATCATCGAAGCCAGCATCCAAAACAATGTCAGATAAGTACTTGCGCTGAGAAACAAAAATCCCAGCTTCCGACTTCTCAATCTCAATCCCTAAAAAATACCGCGCATAACCCAAGTCTTTGATAGTAAATTTAGAATGCAAAAACTGCTTCACCGCCATAATGTCCGCTTCATTAGTACCTGTGACTAAAACATCATCTACATACACAAGCAGAGCAAGATAAGAACTCCCAAAGGATTTCGTGAATAAGCAATAATCATGAGCTAATTGTGTAAAACCATATGATAATAACTGGACAGTAAACTCTGCATTCCATTCACGCGACGCCTACTTCAGCCCATAGAGAGACTTTCGGAGGCGACAAACTTCACCAGGTTTGGCCTTGGTGTAGCCCTCCGGTGGAGCCAAGTACACTTCCTCCTTCAAGTACCTATGAAGAAAAGCGTTATTAATGTCGAGTTGATGTCGAATTGATGGAGATACCAACTCTTCTTAGCAGCCAAAGCCAAGAAAATCCGAACGGTAACAAGCTTAGCAACCGGAGAAAAACTGTCAAAGTAATCTACCCCTTCCTTCTGGTGATAACCCCATGCCACGAGCCTCGCTTTTAATCGTTCAACCGTGCCATCAGGATTATACTTTACCTTATAAACCCATTTCGTACCAATAGTCTGTTTTCCGGCTGGTAAAGTGGTAACCTCCCACGTATCATTATCCTCCAAAGCCTGGAATTCTTAATTCATCGCCGCAACCCACTCAGGATGTAAAACAGCCCGACGATAAGTAGCTGGCTCTTTGACTTCATCAATTTTCGCCAAAAAAGCCAAATAACTCGGGGAAAATTGAAAAGACGTCGTATCAGCACTGGAAATGAAATTTACATTGCCACAAACAAAATCACTCATCCATGCAGGTGGCTGTCGAGTGCGAGTACTAGTACGCAATGGAGCCCCTTGAGTCCCCACTACAGAAATCGGGTCAGTAGAATCAAGATGCTGCCCACTAACCACAGGAGCATCAACCGGAGGAGAAGCGGAAGGAGCAGGGCAATCAACCACACCACCATCAGAATGGGGCAACGGGAACACTTCCTTGACAGGGTCAGTAAAACGGACAAAAGGAAGAGAAGGAGTAAAATCACTCGCTGCAAGTTCCGAGGGATTGTGGAAAGGAAAATGATCTTCATAAAAAATAATATCTCTAGAAATAAGAATTCGATGAGACTGTAAATCATATGCTTTATAAGTCTTTTGACCCAGAATATATCCCAAGAAAACACACTTAATGGAACGAGGAGAAAACTTATCTCGATGGGGCTGAGTATCCGTGACAAAACATAAGCATCCAAAACTCTTCAAACGCCCATAATCCGACAGCTTTTGAAATAGCACCTCAAAGGGACACTTCCAATGTAAAAGTGGAGTGGGGAGACGATTAATGATATGGGCAGCAGTGAGCATAGCCTCCCCCCAGAACGTTTTAGGTAAGCCCGCTTGAAATAAAAGAGCACGAGCAACTTGAGTCAAATGTCGATGCTTCCTCTCTACCACACCATTCTGCTGAGGCGTATAAACACAAGTCCGCTGATGTAAAATACCCATCCTCTCTAGCATAACTTGACATGCGTGATTAACAAATTCAGATCCATTATCAGTTCGAATACTCTTAATCTTGCAGTTAAACTGAGTGTGTAACATACGGAAACATTTCTCAATAGTATGCAGAACTTGACGCTTGTACTGAAGCAAAAATAACCAAGTGGCTCGACTGAAATCATCTACAACAGTTAACATATAGTGAGCTTGATTAAGATCAGATGGGTTGTAAGGCCCCCAAAGATTAATGAGCAACAACTCCAGAATACCAGTGGTTTGAATAGAAGAAATGGGGAATGAAAGGCGATGTTGCTTAGACAAATGACAAATGTCACAAATTTTATTATCTTTAGAAAAAGAAATACAAGGAATATGCTGTATTACAGGAAAAGATGCATGGCCCAGCCTTTGATGCCATAAAGTAGCTTTATTATTGTCAATTACAGCACAAGAAGAAATAGAATTACAAGTATGTGAATTTACGGGTGAGTTGACAAAAGAAGAGGAAGGAAGAAGAAAAGATGTTGAAGTAAGGATGTATAAACTGCCTACAACCTGACCAACAACAAGAAGGGCTTTACTCTGCTGAGCCTGTATGTAACAACAAGAAGGAAAAAAGAAACAAAAACATTAGCCTCTTTAGTAAGTTTGCTGACAGAAAGCAAATTGAATTTGAAAGAAGGAATAAGAAGAACATCTTTAAGAGTAAGATTAGAATGTAGGGTCACATGACCAGAATAAGCAACATGTTTAAGACTATTATCAGGGAGATGAATAGGAATAGGATACTAGAGTTGTGTAACATTCATCATAGATCTTGCATCATAACACATGTGATTCGAAGTGCCACTATCAACAATCCAAACATCACTAGAATTGAGGGAATGAGCATGAAGAGTATGTTGGATTTTAGCAACTTGACCTGCAAAAGTCGCAAGATCAGTGACCATGTTCACATAATTGGTAGCTGGTTGTTGGCCTTTAAGAACCCTGGACATCTCCTTTCGTATTAGCGAATTCACCATACTAGCAAGGTTATCATCAGTAGCTAGATTATCCACAGGTGTGACAGCACACGGTTCCTATTGCATCATATTAGCCACTTCCCCTCTCTTTTCTGCTGCTTTTTTTTTTCTTTCAAGGTTTTGTACCAATCAGGATATCCATGAATCTTAAAACAAGATTCTCTATTATGACCAGCCACATTACAATGATCACAGAACTTATCTTTCTTGTTAGTCTCTCTCTTTTTAAAACTACCACCCTTAGTATTAAAACCTTTTGCCAGAAAAGCACTTCCATCAGTAGAAGCACTGCCATACACCATAGTTACTTGCCTTTGTTTTTCCACTCGCAGAACCATAAAATATGCTTTATCTATATGAGGCAAAGGCTCTAAATTCAAAATCTGACTCCTTACATTATCAAAAGTCGGATTTAGACCCATTAAGAATTGCATGAGTTTAGTAGATTCCTCTCGCTCAACCAGTTGAACCGATAAGGAACAACTACATCCAAGACACCTACAACTGGGTAATGGCAAAAGACGATTCAATTCTTCCCAACATCGACTCATTTTGCTATAATAAACAATGACAGAATCACTGCCCTGTTCCAGAGAAGAAACCTCTCTCTGCAATTGATAACGAAGAGGACCATTGTTCTCACCAAGCCTCTTTTCAATTGTATCCCACAACACCTTTGAACTAACATAATATATGAAAGTATCGGACATCTCCTTAGTCATAGAATTCAAAAGCCATGCCTTAATCATAGAATCAACTCTCTTCCACTTCTTAAAAAAAACGGGATTCTTAGGAGCCGAAAAACTCCCATCAATAAAACAAATATTGTCTTTAGCTTCAAGACTAGTCTTAACCGCTATACTCCAGGCAAGATAATTGTTACCTGTGAGAGGAGAAGCAACCAAAGTCATGCCTGGGTGATCCGAACTCTGTAAAAGCAATGGATCTCCATCAATGTCACGATCCATCGCAGCAAAATGGCCATCATGACCAAGACTATCAGACGAAGTAGTCATAACTGCAACTGAAATCAATCTGCAAGCAAACATCGTATGCGTGTACGCAACCTAGTGCTCTGATACCATGTAGCAAAGAGAACAGAAACGGAAACTGGAAAAAATGATATTTCTCATATATCATATGTCATCTGTACAGTAGCTTATATATAAGCTGAAATAGAAACCGCTACTTATTAACTGACTACTTAACGAACTAACTAACTCATCCTCTTATTTTCTAGCTAACTTAATTATAAATACATCGTAACAGATACCCCGAAAGTAGAACACATGATGTTCATTCAGCAAACAAGGATACCACTCTAAATGGGGATTGGATAGTGGTTGTCTTAATTTTGTTGCAAGGATTTATGTTTTCCATCATTCAAGACATTGGAATTCCGGTAAATGCAAACTTCTGAACAGTAACTGTAGCGCCCCCTTACCATAGGGTATCCACCGGAACACCCGTCGGTCATTCCGATACATATCCTACGACAAGAGACCACTACTGACAACAACCACTACACTCCTCATGGCATCACAATCATAAGACAGTAATAAGAAATTGACCACTTTTTAAAACCAAATTGGATTCCATTTTATCCACTTAAAACTCAGTAATTTACAAACCGTCAATATGTTTAGTTTACACATGCTCCAAAACACTACTCACTAAATGACATAATCAGAATGTACAACAAGCAGATCTAACTATAAGTCTCCAAAAGAAAGCCCAATGACCGACCTTTGAGTCATCGCTTCTCGCCAATTCACAAGATACTACTGGCTCAAATTCCCGAGGGAGCTATCTGCCTATGCTTAGGCCTAAAAATAAATTGCAATTTTGGATGAGTTTGCGAACTCAATGAGAAACCATCATCGATGGTTCTCCCAATTCATGCATCACATAAGCATGATACAAGACTCATTCAATAATTATACAAAACACACGATTGAAACAATCACAAGACACTTATACAAGATACGCACTACGTAGCATGTTGTATAAAGAACCAACAAAACATTTCCAAATATTCATCCAAGATGCAATGCACATGTGACTCTTTTCCATTCATTTCAAGATTGTGACCGAGCGATAACAAATGATCAAGATAGACGCGTCTGGAGAGAATTATCTCCGTCGAGCTCAAGGCTCGATTCAAGATATCGAGCTCTAGGCTCGGTTCGATCTGATGGCGCCCTGCTCACAACTTTCCTTTTAATAATGGGATGCATTTGTGCATGAATGCACATGTTCCATAGCGATAAACATGATAATACATACCCAAATATTTAGTCCAATTAGACGGTTGCCTCGCGTAAAGCACGATCAAGAATGCCACATATAATCCACATAATCCCGTAGGGCAATCAAATCACGATTATAATCCACGAATCCCGTAGGGCAATCAATCACAGTAAACACATAGATTGGAATAACCAACTAGGTTACTCACCTAATAACTTCCACGCTAGTGCCGGGAAGTCTCTGCCAAGTCCGTGGAACGACGGTCCACTTGAGTCTCTATAGCAAGTTAAATGAATAACCATTACCATCGGTATAAATGACTAAACAATGCACATGAAATCAGTCAAATGTGTATTATGCATGTTCATGGCACAAAGTCTCATCTCTCACATCAAACTCAGATCAATTTTTACTTTCTCAATCAGTCTCACCATAACAGGATCCTTATCCTGAACTTTCCTGATCCTGTCCAGTAGCATCGGTCTCAGTCTCAATGTAGCCAATAATACTCCATCCCGCCCAGATTCAATCGCACATTCAAAGCTCTCAATCGAATCAAGTTAGGCAACCTCATTGCTCAATCGAGCCGACTAGTATGTGACTTCCTACCGGAGCATCCGCCACCACATTAGCTTTCCTGTGGTGATACTCGATAAATACGGTCATAGTCCTTCAACAACTCAAGCCACCTCCTCGTCTCAAATTGAATTCTCTCCGCTCAAGAATATCTCAAACTTCAGGGTCGGTGAAGATCCGAAAGGTCTCACCATACGTGTAATGCCTCCAAATCTTCAATGCAAATACAATCGCAGCTAACTCCAAATCATGAACATGATAGTTTATCTCGTGAGACCTCAACTGCCTCGAGGCATAGGCAATGACTCTACCATGCCGCATCGTAACACATCCCAATCCTCGATGTGATGCATCGTCAGACACCTCAAATCCTCCGGTCCAGATGGAATAGCCAACACCGATCAGAGAGTCAACCGATGTTTCACTCCTCAAAGCTCACGACACTCCTCGGTCCATCTCAATGACACATTCTTCCTCGAAGTTTTGTCGAGGGCCGAGATCAATGAAACCCTCGACAAACCTCCGTAATAACCCGCTAAATCGAGGAAACTCCAATCTCCCAAGCACATTCCTAGAGCTTCCCACTTCAAAGACCGCCTCAACCTTACTCGAATCCACTGAATACCATCTCCAATCACTATATGCCCCAAAAGATCACTGATCCACCAAAATTCACATTTGCTGAATTTGGCATAACCGCTCTCTCTCATCGTCGTAACACAATCCTCAAATGCTCACTATGCTCTGCTCATCCCTCGAATACACCAAAATGTCATCAATGAAAACAATAACAAACCGATCCAGTAGGCTGAAATACCTTATTCATCAAGGCCATAAAAAAGCTTAGGGTATTAGTCAACCCAAACGGCATCACTAGAAACTCGAAATGCCCATACCGCTCCCTCAAGGCACTCTTAGGCACATCGGCCTCTGCAATCTTCAATCGATAGTAACAGATCGCAGATCCAACTTGGTGAATACCGAGCTCCTGAATCGATCAAATAAGTCATCAATCCTAGGCGGTGGGTACTTATTCTTTATGTCACCCGATTAACCGCCTTATAATCGATGCATGACCTCAAAGTCCCATCCTTTTCTTCACAAATAAGCTCGAGCTCCCCATGGTGAGACACGGGTCCGATAAACCCTTCTCCAAGAATCTCATGAATCGAACCTTCAACTCCTCGGCCCACATGTGCCATCCTATATGGAGGTATAGATATAGAGCGAAGACTGAACGAGGTCAATAGTAAACTCGCCTCCGATCCGCAGAAACCCAGAACTCATCAGAAACACATCTGGAAATTCCCTAACCACGAGAATATCCTCAAGCCTCCGCCAACTCGTGTCAACCACATGAGCTAGATATGCCTCACAACCTCCCTCGCATCAATCTCGAGCACTAAGGAAAGAGATCATCCGGTGGGCATCGCCGACTAACTCCTCCGAACATCGCTCTCAGTTGACCAGAGACTCAAAGACAACCTCCTTAGTATAGCAGTCCATGATAGCCCTATGGGCGTAGTTACCCATCCCCGTAATCACATCGATCTCTCGGAGGCAATACTATAAGATCGCCTCAATATCGCTGATCAACTGGATCGAGCATCCCCATGCAACCTCTCCTAATGCAAGAGTAGTACCCAGAGGTGTACTCACCTCTAGCCCATCTTATAGCATCTCCTATCCCCATGCAATCTACATGCCATATGAGGTGCAATAAAAGAATGTGTGGATCCAGATTCAGCAGAGCAAATGCCTCAATATCGAAAGGAGAAGCATACCACTACAACATCGTGGAAATCCTGGGCCTCTGCCGCCACAGGCGATACTCTACTTTGGATCTGTGGTCTACCGCCCTGACCCTCGTCCTCCTCACAAAGGACCCTCGGCTCTACCACGGCCTCTACTCGGCCCTCCGTCCGGATCCACCCACTCTACTCACAGACAACAGATTACTCCCAACTCATCCACTACCAGCAGATCAACTCTCAAAGTATCAGGCGGTCCTCGACCGATGCTCGTCGAGCAAAGACCTCAAGCGAGCTCCAAGAGAAGCTTCATTCGTTGCCCATTCCGGAGTGGAAATGGGAACGAATCACCATGGATTTCATTATGGGTCGCTTAGACGCCGAGGCAACATGACGCTATCTCGGGTCATAGTGGACCGGTTGACTAAATCGACCCATTTCTTGCAAATGAGGAGAATAATACCATGGATCAGTTGGCCGTAAGTATGTGGCGGAGATAGTGAGATCGCATGGGGTCCCGTGTCGATAGTGTCCGACAGGATCCCAGATTACTTTGAGATTTTGGCGAGTTTGTATCGCTATATAGTACTAGATCAATTTCAAGACAACATTTCATCCTCGCATGACGGGCGAGTGAGAGGACAATTAAGACTGCTGAGGATATGCTTCGCTTGGTATTGGAGTTCGAGGAGCGTGGGATCGATTTAGCCCCGATTGAGTTTGCATACAACAATCATTATCATAGTAGCATCGGATGGCTCCATATGAGGAATCGTATGGGCGATCGTAGATCGCCTTTGTATTGGGATGAAGAGGGTGTGAGGATGATTGAGGTCCCGAAATGATTCAGATCGCTGATAAAGTGAGGTCGATTCTGAGTCGCATCGCGCGGCTCAAGATAGATGTAAGAGTTATGTGGATCAAAGATAGAGGGACATCGAGTATAATGTGGGCGACAGAGTATTCTTACGGTGTCACCGTGGCGTAGTGTAATGAGATTTGGGAGAAAGGGTAAGTTAAGCCCTAGGTACATCGTCCATATGAGATCACCGGAGGATCGGACCTTCGCCCACAAAGCTAGCTTTTACCGAGTGAGATGTCTCGCCATACGACGCCTTCCATGTGAGTATGCTTCGCAGATATCGGTCGGATCCGACACATGTCATACCGGCTCAGGAGATTGAGGTCTCCAGTAATCTGAGTTATGTGGAGGAGCCGATCCAGATTATCGGGTCTCAGGTGAAACAATTGAGGAACAAGATTATTCCACTGGTGAAAGTTCTCTGGAGGAATCATTCGACTGAGGAGGCTACCGGGAGACCGAGGAGCATATGAGGAGACAAGATCCTCATCTTTTCGATCAATCGTAAGAATTTCGAGGACTAAATTTTTTGTTAGAGGGAGAATTGTAACATCCCTCTCCTATAGAAAAAGGGTATTTTGGTAATTAGGACGGTTTCGGGATATTAAATTATATCTCGCATGCACATACAACATATAGCCTTTACGACATCGATTGGTTGCACATGCACACAAGATACATGCATGCATGACATTGTAAATTTAGGTTTTAAATTGAACTTCGTGTGAAATTAATGGGATAATTGAGTTTGGAAAAATTATTTAGAGGCCATAAATTGTTTTACATTTTTAGGATTTTAGAATTTTTCTGAATTTTTCGAGACAATTCCTGACGAAAAATCGCCAATTGGCTTAATCGATCGATTTTCTAGTAGAAAAATCACTACCCAATGGTCTTGTATTATTGGGTATATTATTTTGGGACCGAAAGTAGGGTTATTGGAGTTAAATGGAGTAAAATTTTGACCTGGACTAAAGAATTGATATTTTGACTTTTCAAATAAAAAGAAACCAATCAAATTATGCCGTGAAAAGGTCACATTAAATGCACCTCTCATTGTTCTCGGATGAGTGTGTTTAAAGGAAAGGATGAAATTGTTTAGGCTTTTGTAAACTCATTCGAAAACACACAACACAAAACTCTCTATTTAAACCATCAATTTTGCTCCTTTTCTCATCTTTCTTTGTAACTTTAAGCTACCATCTCTTAATCCATCAAAGCTAGAAGATGAGTTTGGTACATCTTGGGAAGGAAGGAGGTTGGTACTTTGGTGTAGAAGTTAGAAGTTAGAAGTTGAAGCTTGAAGGAGGTTTTGTATTAGGTAAGTTTTCATTTAAGGTTTGAGTTTTAAATGAGATTTGCATAAGGAATTAAATGCCATGATAGTGAGGAATGATTAATAAAGGGTTTAAAGCATGTATTAGGTTCATGTAGGCATTAAAGTGATGATTATTATGATTTGAAGAAATGGAGTGCGAGGTTGGGTGAAGATGTATTGAAATTAATGATATGGTTTGATTTTGAGTTGAGTAATTGAGAGTAAAGAGTTTGCCTTTTATTTCATTTTAAACCCGTCCTAATAGAAATTAGAAAATGTTCCATAGGCAAACTCTTTCTACAATTCTTCAATATTTTCTCATAATAAAATTCTATTAAAAATTAGAAATCCATAGGCACTGACGGTGCAATAATTCGGATCTCTATAGTCCCCAATTAAATAAAATAAAGGATTCATCGTCTGCTACCTGTATACGCCAAATTCCGCCTAAAACCCGAATCTCTCAGAAAATGAAATTAAATATTCCATGTATCCGATGCCTCAAGAATCAGATCAATCGGACGTCGGACGGAAAAGTTATTCACGAAAGAAACCAAAACTCAACAATTTATATTTTTATATATAACCCTTATTTCCCCCTTTATTTACTGATTTCCAACCAACCTTCCAACACCCATAACTCTTTCTACACATTTCTGAAAAATGCAAACTATACCTTGTTGGAAAGCTTATGAAAAGCTCTACAATTCTCAAGAAGATTATAAAAATCAATTCCAACCCTAAGGGTGTCAAAAACTCCATCAAACCTACTGCCTACTCAATTTCCCTCAACACAGGGCAGTACATTGGCAATTTCATAACTCACTGATTCTTCAGTCATAAATGACCACAAAAATATGGTTAATAAGTTCACAATGTCTTCAACAACTTTCATGAACAATCCAAAATCAAATTCTATTGCTAAACAAGTCAATTAACTCATCTAATGTTACTGTCCCTGAAATCCTCCAATTTGGGCAGTAACCTTATAACAAGCATAACTCCCTGTATACAAGTCAGTAAAATCCGAACTTTATATCCCTGAAAAGATAGCATCTCAAACTTCACTTTTCATGAAGCACTCATCATCCAATTCGATCTCTATCAATTTCAAAACTGTTATGGAAGCTACTGTTATGATCAGCCATTCATAACCTGATGTAGGGTCAATTTTTTGAAAAATCATAACTCCCAATTCTGACTTCTAAAAATTACACACCATATATCAATTTCAAGTTAATCTCTTCCTCTACAATTCTTCAGAAGCTCACTCACACCAATTCAGTCCACATAAAATGTTAAAATTGCCTCCAATTCGAAAACTCACAAAATCACACTTAGACTAGGTTTCATCCAAAATGCTCAAAACCAGTCATTAGTAATCAATTCATATCTCCCAATATACAATTCTAAAAATAGAAATATCAGTAGCAATGGAAAGATAATTCAATATGCTACAACTTCCATAAAGACCATTTTCCCTAATTCCATCTCCATTAATTCATAAAAATCAACAAAACTCAGATGTCATAGTTGCGGTTACTGTTCACAGGCAATGGAACAGTAACTTTCCATGCAAAAATTCACCCTTCTATCATTGAAATTCAACAACACCTATTTCACCCTAAATTGAAGCCAACATTCCAAAGTTTCAGTGGCCACTAACCTTACCTCATTTGCATTTCTACACAATAAGTTATGAATAAATCAGTAACATCAATTTCAACCCTAACTTTCCAGATTTAATGTTAACCTTAGTTCTAACATTTCCAATGCCTTTTTCACATCACTAGACATCCAAATAAATACAAATTAAATATTATTACATTCATACATATACTAGGGCTAATACTGAAAAATTGGCAGCATTAAATTCCTCAATTCATATACTCAAATAATCATCCATACTCAACTCAAAATCAAACCATATCATTAATTTCAATACATCTTCACCTAAATTTCATACCCATTTCTTCAAATCATAATAATCATCACTTTAATGCCTACATGAACCTAATACATGCTTTAAACCCTTTTATTAATCACTCCTCACTATCATGGCATTTAATTCCTTATGCAAATCTCATTTAAAACTCAAACTTTAAATGAAAACTTACCTAATACAAAACCTCCTTCAAGCTTCAACTTCTAACTTCTAACTTCTACACCAAAGTACTAACCTCCTTCCCTTCCCAAGCATGTACCAAACTCATCTTCTAGCTTTGATGGATTAAGAGATG
The DNA here is from genome assembly GCA_029891385.1 of Erythroxylum novogranatense. Classification (NCBI taxonomy): domain Eukaryota; kingdom Viridiplantae; phylum Streptophyta; class Magnoliopsida; order Malpighiales; family Erythroxylaceae; genus Erythroxylum; species Erythroxylum novogranatense. The sequence goes on along the minus strand of CM057233.1, from coordinate 46,252,023 downwards.
GTAGCTTAAAGTTGTAGGAAAATCCCGGGGTGGGCATCACATGCCCAGGGTGCGGAATTAAAATTTTTAAGTCCCGGGACATTCCCGAAAGCCAGGATCCATGTGTATGTACAAACAATCAAACCATAACGACCAAAGGAGACCGTCTCTAACGGATCCACGCAGAGGTCTGAAACCTAACCGGACAAACTCTTTTGACCCGGAATAGCTAGACTAAAGAAAAGAGTGCTAGCTCTTACCTTAGCCTTGGAGAGCAAATTAGATGAGCTTGGTGGAGCCTTGGAGAAGTAGAAGCCAAGTTTGAGAGGATGAGAGGAAGATGATGGAAACAATTTCCAAAGGCTTAACCATTAAGCATTTTCGATTCTCTTCTCTTCATCACCGTGCATCCACTCTTTGTTGCCTTCCATATGTTTATTTAACACTTAAAACCCATATATATGCTTTGTTGATGGAGCATCCACGTATAAAGCATAAAAGTTTCTTAAATGTTAAATAATGATTAACTTTGACTTTTCAAAGTTAACTTCTTCTCCATTTTATCTCCACCGAAAATCACTTATATATTTATATATTAATTAATTATTTACTTAATTAATTAATATATATAATTGCTGAAGTGGTCCAATCAACTGGGTCGGTCCTACCTACTGTCAGCCCCATAGGTGAAAAATCACCGAAAGCGGTTTTCAGCAATGTCGATGTCGCGATCTCATCGGGACATTTCCCAATCTCATCGGGATTCATTTAATCCTATTGCTCTCCGTGATATCGGATCTCCGTCCAAACTATTTACTGATTCTCCGAGTCACTCTAATGCGTGTGACCCATTAGGTTCCGGTTATGTTGGCCACTTAGATTAACACTTAATCTAAGCAAGTCATGAGCTGTATCTAGCAACACATCATGACCCCAATTGACCGGAAAGTAATTGGTTTGACTAATGAAACCATATCACGAACCCTTCCATGACAATTCTAGTGCAATTCGTCCTTTCACCATGCTATACCCCACTTGGTTTGAGTATGGGCAATGTGTCAACTCTTACTAGACCGATCGATCAAATCTAGTCCAAGTGTAATCGTTCTCGCCCTAGACTCATTACTTTATATGTCCACGAAGACCATCTTCATGACATATGTATGCTCGGCGCCAGAGACTTCAAAGTAATGATCCCGATAAGAGGCTACGGTATCTCTTCCGCTATCACGAAGTGGTGAATCCTCTATTGGCTACTCAATTACCTTCGAATACCTCAAGTCGCACTCCAATCACCACCCTATGAGCGACCTCCGAAAGGTAACAAGGAATGGAGTCAAAGTATGTAATCAAGACTCAAGATATCCTCGAGTACCTCAAGTCTAAGGATACTTGCATCATTGCTATGATGAGATTATCAACGACATTTGTATAGGACATCCATGTGATGATCTCATGGCAGGTCATCCAATGTACTTACTACCACTAGTAAGCATCCACATGTCAAATCTAAATATCTCAATATTTACGGTTTTCGAGATCCACCGCTGATCCAATCAAGGAGTTTGACATGTGTTATCTATCCGGATTAACGATGTCCGGTCTCGTTAATCCTATGACTAGGATAATTTAGATCTTGACATAATTGCACATGATAGGAATCTCGGTAGTATGATCGCATCATAATTTCCTTCACGCTATGTCACGTATCGGGACTTCATTAATTTGATTAAAGATCATTATCAATTCATAATAAAATGAACATCAAATAAATGAAATATGCCTTTGCTTTATTTATTCATAAAGTCTGTACATGACTATGAACAAAATGCGCTAAAGGGGATTGCCTTTAGGGCACTACTCTAACAATCTCCCACTTGACCTAAAGCCAATCGCCTTGGTATCTAATACCATAAGCGAGTACATGAGAATCAAAATTCTTCTGTGACAACGGCTTTGTCAACGGATCAGCAATGTTCTGCTCTGTGGGAATTCTCTCTATCAGGACATCACCTCGAGCAATGATCTCCCGAATCAAATGGTATCGGCGGAGTACGTGTTTGGACCGTTGATGAGACCTTGGTTCTTTCGCCTGCGCAATAGCTCCATTGTTGTCACAATACAATCAGATGGGTCCATCACATTAGGAACCACACCAAGTTCAAGAATGAACTTCGATCCAAACCGCTTCCTTTCTTTGCGTCGATGCGCAATGTACTCTGCCTCGATCGTTGAATCGTGAGCCGTCTCTGTTTGGAACTCTTCCAACCGATCGCCCGCCATTTAGTGTGAAAACATAACCGATTGGGACTTGGAGTCGTCGTTATCGATTGGAAGGCGGCATCAGATGCCCGCCACATGAAGATCTCTATCTCCATATATCAAGAAAACATCCTTAGTTCTTCGCAAGTACTTTAGGATATTCTCGACACCACCCAAAGGACCTCACCAGATCCGATTGGTATCTCGCTCGTAACACTTAGAGCATATGATACATCGGGTCTCGTATATAACATTATGCACATAATAGATCCTATTGCAGACGACACGGGATCAAATTCATACGCATCCTCTCGTCCCGTGTCCGAGGACACATAGACTTCGAGAGTGTTATCCCATGGGTAATGGAAGAAACCTCTCTTGGATTGCTCCATGCTAAACCTCTTTAGCACCTTGTCTATGTCGTTGACCGTGAAAGACCAAGCAACCTCTTCGATCTATCTCTATAAATCTTAATCCCAAGGATATAAGTTGCTTCTCCAAGGTCTTTCATGGCAAATTGTTTGGACAACCAAATTTTACCGATCAGAAGATTGAGACATCGCTTCCTAGTAACAATATGTCATCTACATATAACACAAGGAATACGATTGCGGCCCATTCACCTTCTTGTACACGGTGTTCATCCGGATTTTGTGAGAAACCAAACTCTTTGATTGTCTCATCAAAACGGATATTCCAACTCTGGATGCTTGCTTCAATCCATAAATGGATTTCAAGCTTGCATACCTTTTCGCCATCAACGAAATGAAGCCCTCAGTGTGTCATGTACACATCCTCACCAGATTTCCATTCGGAAAGCGTCTTCACATCCATTTGCCATATCTCATAATCATAATGAGCGGCAATGGCTAGGAGTATCCTAATGGATTTAAGCATTGCTCATTGGATCAAGGTCTCGTCATAGTCAACTCCTTGTCTTTGACGAAAGCCTTTAGCCACAAGCCTCGCTTATAGGTAATCACATTACCATCCATGTCGGTTTTCTTCTTGAAACCCATTTGCACCCTATAGGTTTTATCCTTGGTGCATCAACCAAAGACCATACTTGGTTTTCATACATGGAATCCATTTGATTTCATGGCACGAAGCCATTTTCGGACTCGAACTCTTCGTAACCTCTTCATAGGTGGTAGGCTCATCATCCTCTATGAAAGCAATACGTCATTCTGTTCACTCACGAAATCCATATCTCTAGAATGTAACGTATCCTACTTGACCTACAATTTAGTGTGAAGTGGAAGGTTGAATTACCTCATCTCGTATGAGATACAGTTTGAGTTCAGCGATTGATCTGCGTCTGTCGAAAGCATCTTGAACTTCTTCAAGTTCAACTTTGCTCCCACCGTCCTCTTTAAAAGAAACTCTTTCTAAAAAGAAAGATGCATCAAACAAACACCTTTTGTTCCTCAAAGAAAGTAAATTGATATCCTCTTGTTTCTTTAGGATATCCTACGAACAAACATTTATCGACTTTGCTTCAAGCTTATCTCGACCGTGTCCGCTTCACATAAGGGGACAACCCCATACTTTCAAATAAGAAAGATAAGGTTTCTTGTTAGTCCACATCTCATATGGAGTAACATCAATCGTCTTTGATGGAACTCGCTTAACAAGTAAACAATTGTCTCAAGTGCATATCCCCAAAAGGATTTTGGTAGCGTGTAAAGCCCATCATAGATCGAACCATGTCCAACAAGGTTCGATTTCTCCTTTCGCCACACCATTATCTTGTGGTGTGTAAGGAGGGTCCATCGAGATAAAATCCCATTATCTCGAGATAATCCAAAACTCTTGGTCTAAGTATTCACCACCACGATCGGATCGTAATGTTTTGATACTTTTACCAAGTTGTTTTCACTTCATTTCAATTGTTTGAACTTTTCAAACGCTTGATTTGTATCTCATCGATACATGTACCCATATCGAGAATAATCATCGATAAAGGTAATGAAGTAACGACAACCACTTCGCATGGATGGACATCGGACCACATACATCCGAATGTATTAGGTCTAATAATCCGATCGCTCGCTCACCCTTTCCCTTAAAGGTAACCGTCATCTTGCCTAATAAACAAGATTCACACGTGTCATATGATTCATAATCAAATGACCTAAACTTCCACTCTTGTGGAGCTTAGCGATCGTCTCTCATTTATATGGCCGGCGACAATGCCATAAGTAAGTTGATTTTAAATTATCTCTTTTATGTCTTTTAAGCGTCATTGACATTCATAACCGGATCGACATATCTAATATGTAAATACCATTGCATAATGTACCAGTACCATAAAGCATTCCATTTGAGCTAATAGAACAACCATTGTTACCAAAAGACAAATGGAAACCAAATTTATTTAAACAAGAAATGCATAATATGTTCTTTGTTAACACGGTACAAAATAACAATCATCCAAGTTAAGTACAAGCCCACTAGGAGTGTCAAAACATAAGTTCCTACGGCTAATGCAAGAACTCTTGCTCCATTGCCAACACGCAGTCCATTTCTCCCTTTATGAGTACAGCTCATCGTCCTCGAGGCCTGCGATATCATTGCATATGTGTGAGCCACAACGGTATCTAATACCCATATGTTGTGATCGAAGCAAGATAACCTCAATGACAAACATACGAAGAAGTCGAGGCATCGATGCCTTCTTACGCTTCGCTTCTTCCAGATAGACTTTGCGATTCGCCCAATGACCGGTCTTACCGAATGGAAGCGGTACCTTTTGGTGCGATCTCTTTGGTCTTTTCTTGCCTTTCATCGCATTTCCTTTCGCTTCGAGCCTTTTTCTTCTTCTGTTTCCTTTTCTTGGAAGCAGAGGAAGAAGAATCCACCAATAGCAACGCTTTGCTATCTTGCCTGACAACTTGTTCTGTTGTCTTGAGCAGATTGATTAGCTCGGGAATTGTGGTGGATATTTGGTTCATTCGATAGTTCAACACAAACTGTGAATAACTATCTGACAAACCAACAAGAATTAAGTCTACACTTAACTCGTAATCCATCACAAAACCTAAGACGGCCAACCTCTCAATATAGCCATTCATCTTCAATGCATATTAGACCGCAGATGAACCAGAGTCATCTTCGTTGTAAAGAGCAACCTCGAGGTCTCAAACCGCTCGCACCGAGCTTGCTCATCAAACAACTCTAAGATGAAACACAATCGTATGAGCATCCATAGACTCGTCGCTTCGCGGCTCGGTGACATCGATGCAAGCATAATGCAGTGGCTATGTCACCGCTTTTAGATGCTTACGATATGCCTTCGATCATCATCGAAGCTCCTTCAGAAGTGGATCCGAAGCGGAAAATCAAGGATGTATCCTAGATCCTCGATCGAGAACAATTCTCAGATTTCGCAGCCAATCAAGAAAATTCTGTCCAGTTAATTTGTTTGCATCCATTAGAGCGCGAAGATTCACACTAGTCGACATCTTCAATCAACCTAAACGTAGAGAGAGAAAGAAAGTTAGAATAGATTTAAATGTATGCTCATAAGGACTTAAATGACATACATATGGCTCCCACTAGTTTCAATGTAATCCATAACCCTCATCATGAATCCAAGAAACAAAATGGCACAATGACCTAGTGGGTCGATATCCGACATTGCTAAGAATGACCTTGAGGTTAGCTCAACAAGTCACCTTAGATCAATCGGTAGGTATCGGTCATACCAATTGCATCTCTGATGCAACTATCGCCCAGTGCTATCAACAGTTGATGTATGCACATACATTGGGTTATCAACACTTGATGCGTGTACATCTGATGTACACTACCCAATTTCGCTCTCGTCCACGTTGACGCGAGGTTAGCTCAACAAATCAACGCTTCTAGGAAAACCGACCCATTAATCCGAAAATCATATTTTCATGGTTTGAACATATTCGTATAGAGTGAGCTTGAGGTTAGCTCAACAACCCAACTCTATAAGAACTCTGGTTCTTGCCATATTAATGGAAGGCGTTAGTTTTCATATTTTAAATTGAGGGATTTTAGGTCTCATCAAATTAATCTCATCCAAGGATCATAGTCACAATGACTATATGGACTGATTTAGGGCATTGCATCAATCACATTGAATTTATACCGAAAATCACCCATCATCCCACCAAGGCATGTAATAAGTCGACTTGTTTATGTATAAGTCGACTTATGGCTCTGAATAAGTCGACTTATGCATGTGTAAGTCGACTTCAGTAATCGCAATGCACTAACAAGTCGACTTGTATCATCAGGCAAGTCGACTTATTCGTTTCATAATGCACCAAACAAGTCGAGTTATGAACAGATAAGTCGACTTGTTTGTGGTGCATTAGGAATTGCTATCTAATCGGCTAATTCTCAATCCATGCATTTCCAATTCACAATACCAAGTATATTATCTTTTATATTAATGTGCTAATGAAACATTTTCATTGAAACATGCATGCCATATAGTCAAACTATATGAGAAAAACTTGAAACTGATTAATCCACCATTAATCACTAGATTTCCACATAATTTTAAGAATATCAAATAATCATGCTAAGTATCTCTAGGTAGGCTATACGTTATCAAGATTACTCCGGCACTTGTCACAAAAATTGCGACGGCCAAAATAACCAAGATAACGGAATAAGCTAACGAGACGCTAAAGTTACCTATCCGACATCCAAAAATTATTGGAAACCTAAATTCAAGAATCTCATCTTGGAATGCATGACACATCAACATAACACATTTTTAATCACTATAAAAATGACTCAAGGCATTGGAAATCAGAAATACATAACCAATCATTCCAAACAAAACAGCCCCAGCATGTTTCTCAAAACTGCCAAGCTCTGCCTTTTGCTCAAAATGATCATTGAAACAATTTCAATAAATGCTGAGAAAATTACTGAGATTAAAACATGTTCCTAACATGATCCATGAATTTTTAGGATTTATTGCCCACAAAACTCATTGAACCTCAGCAATCTAGCGATCCAGAATCTGTGTTTTCAACACAGACATTCCCAGCAGCATACAAGAAATTCGGAAATAAATAGTAAATCACCTTGAAAAACATTTTCCTTCCACAGAGACATTCACAAACATCTTAGGAAATGTCGGTGAAAACCAATCCGAAAAACAATTTTCTAGAATTTATGCTCGAATTTACAAGCATGCCTGTTTCAGAAACAATCAACAAGACAGCATCCGAAAGTTGAGGGAATTAAATAGCAAAACCATAGCTAATCAAATTAATAAATTTCGAGCTTCCACAGACATAAACTACAACACCTTGTGAACATATCTGGGCAAGAAAATTTCGAAAACACTATCTCTATACTGATTCGAAATTCAACAGAAGCAACATGCATCAGCAGCTCATTCACTAAGGAACTCCGACCTAGTTATCATTTAGACTGTTTATACAACACAAGTGGCTCTGATACCACTGTAGGAAAATCCCGGGGTGGGCATCACATGCCCAGGGTGCGGAATTAAAATTTTAAGTCCGGGACATTCCAAAGCCAGGATCCATGTGTATGTACAAACAATCAAACCATAACGACCAAAGGAGACCGTCTCTAACGGTATCCACGCAGAGGTCGGAAAACCTAACCGGGACAAACTCTTTTGACCCGGGAATAGCTAGACTAAAGAAAAGAGTGCTAGCTCTTACCTTAGCCTTGGAGAGCAAATTAGATGAGCTTGGTGGAGCCTTGGAGAAGTAGAAGCCAAGTTTGAGAGGATGAGAGGAAGATGATGGAAACAATTTCCAAAGGCTTAACCATTAAGCATTTTCGATTCTCTTCTCTTCATCACCGTGCATCCACTCTTTTGTTGCCTTCCATATGTTTATTTAACACTTAAAACCCATATATATGCTTTGTTGATGGAGCATCCACGTATAAAGCATAAAAGTTTCTTAAAATGCTAAATAATGATTAACTTTGACTTTTCAAAGTTAACTTCTTCTCCATTTTTATCTCCACCGAAAATCACTTATATATTTATATATTAATTAATTATTTACTTAATTAATTAATATATATAATTGCTGAAGTGGTCCAGTCAAACTGGGGTCGGTCCTACCGGCCTGTCGGGCCCCACCGGTGAAAAATCACCGGAAACGGTTTTCAGCAATGTCGATGTCGCGATCTCATCGGGACATTTCCCAATCTCATCGGGATTCATTTAATCCTATTGCTCTCCAGATATCGGATCTCCGTCCAAACTATTTCTGATTCTCCGAAGTCACTCTAATCGTGTGACCCATTAGGTTCCGGTTATGTTGGCCACTTAGATTAACACTTAATCTAAGCAAGTCATGAGCGGTGTCTAGAACACATCATGACCCCAATTGACCGGAAAGTAATTGGTTTGACTAATGAAACCATATCACGAACCCTTCCATAGACAATTACCTGTGCAATTCGTCCTTTCACCATGCTATACCCCACTTGGTTTGAGTATGGGCAATGTGTCAACTCTTACTAGACCGATCGGATCAAATCTAGTCAAGTGTAATCGGTTCTCGTCCAGGACTCATTACTTTATATGTCCATGAAGACCATCTTCATGACATATGTATCTTTCGGCGCGAGAGACTTCAAAGTAATGATCCCGATAAGAGGCCATGGGTATCTCTTCGCTATCACGAAGTGGTGAATCCTCTATTGGCTACTCAATTACCTTCGAATACCTCAAGTCGCACTCCAATCACCACCCTATGGCGACCTCACGAAAGGTAACAAGGAATGGAGTCAAAGTGCAGAATCAAGATTCAAGATATCCTCGAGTACCTCAAGTCTAAGGATACTTGCACCATTGCTATGATGAGATTATCACCGACATTTGTATAGGACATCCATGTGATGATCTCATGGCGGTCATCCAATGTACTTACTACCACTAGTAAGCATCCACATGTCAAATCTAAATATCTCAATATTTACGGTTTTCGAGATCCACCGCTTGATCCAATCAAGGAGTTTGGCATGTATTAGTCTATCCGGATTAACGATGTCGATCTCGTTAATCCTATGACTAGGATAATTTAGATACTGACATAATTGCACATGATAGGAATCTCAGTAGTATGATCGCATCATAATTTCCTTCATGCTATGTCATGTATCAGGGACTTCATTAATTTGATTAAAGATCATTATCAATTCATAATAAAATGAACATCAAATAAATGAAATATGCCTTTGCTTTATTTATTCATAAAGTCTGTACATGACTATGAACAAAATGCGCTAAAGGGGATTGCCTTTAGGGCACTACTCTAACAAAAGTTACAAAGAAAGATGAGAAAAGGAGCAAAATTCGATGGTTTAAATAGAGAGTTTTGTGTTGTGTGTTTTCGGATGAGTTTACAAAAGCCTAAACAATTTCATCCTTTCCTTTAAACACACTCATCCGAGAACAATGAGAGGGTGCATTTAATGTGACCTTTTTCATGGCATAATTTGATTGGTTTCTTTTTATTTGAAAAGTCAAAATATCAATTCTTTAGTCCAGTCCAAAATTTTACTCCATTTAACTCCAATGACCCTACTTTCAGTCCCAAAATAATATACCCAATAATACAGTACCATTGGGTAGTGATTTTTGCTACCGAAAATCGACCGATTCGCCAATTGGCGATTTTTCCGGTCCGGGAATTGTCTCCGAAAAAATCCAGAAAAATCCCTAAAAATGTAAAACAATTTATGACGCACTCCAAATAATTTTTTTCAAACTCAATTATATCATTAATTTCACACAGAAGTTCAATTTAAAACCTAAGCCGGACAATGTCATGCATGCATGTATACTGTGTGCATGTGCAACCAATCGATGTCGAAAGGCTATATCTTTGTATGTGCATGCCGAGATATAATTTAATATCCCGAACCCGTCCTAATTACTAAAATACCCTTTTTCTATAGGAGAGGGGATGTTACAGTAACCGATGCAAACTCTTACCATGGCCTAAAAGAGAGAGAGAAAAGTGTTACTTTATGCCCTTGCAGCTAATTACTGTAATTGCAATTTGATGTATGACATGATTATTTAATTAATGAAAAAATTCTTTATCTATATATATTAAGTTGATTAAATTTTATGTTTTAGTACTAAAGGTAAAATCTTTGAAATAATTAATGTGTAATTGAAATAGATTATAATTGTGATATTCAATTTACATTTATATATTGTTCTTAAATGTTCCTAGTTATAGTTTCATTAAAGCGGAATATTGTTAAAGTAAAATTAACACACATTTTGTTTCTTTCTTATGAAGAAAGTAATTGATATCATAAATTAAAGTATAAAGATACTTAAACTAATTATAGTAATTGTTAGAGAATGAGTCATTGAACTAACTATAATACCAAATGAAATATTACTTATGTGTTTGTAGATTTCCTCATAATAATGGTTGCATAATTTATTCTTTAACTTGAGATTACAAAGAGTATGAGAATTACTATATTTTGATACAACTTACTAATTGTCCTAGGATAATTCAGTCGGTAGTACTTAGATGCAGTATGAATCATATGGAGATAGTTAAGTAAGTCAATAAAAGATTAATCATTGTAAAATAATTAAAGAGAATGTTTTACTCTTTTAATTAGTAGTGATTTATGAAATTCTTTGGCCAGAGTGAATTGACATTTTAAAAGATGTTTTCAAATATCAATTATAAATCAATTACTAATTAGTAAGAGCGAATACGATTAGATGAAAATAGTAGACAATATATCCATACTCTGTTCAATTGAAACACTGGATGAGAAAAGAATTAAATTATACATCATAACCACGCATGACAAGGTTAATTCAAATCACTTTGACATTCATGATATTTTGATAGTCATGACATATTGATAGATGTCAATCAATTTATGATTATAAATTATTTAATTGGAGAATTAAAGATAAATTAAAATAGTCTTAATTTATCTTATTATAATTGTGAATAAGAATTAGAATTTATAATAATTGCCAATATATTAAGAACCTAATGAGTCACATTAAAGAGTAGTTTGTGAAGAAAAATCAATTTTAATTAAGTTGAATTTAGTTATAAAGTTTGAGAAACTTTAGGGATCAAATATGAAATATTTGATTTTATTAAATTGAATTAATTAAAATTAAGAAATTTAATTTTAATAAAATTACAAAACCCTAATGCTTTTTCTATAAATAGGAACACTCCTGCTTAATTCCTCTCAAAGTATTGAGAAGTTGCTTTATGGATACCATTAGAAGCTGGACAAGTTAACAACTTGTGGTTGACAAGATGAAATGCTTTCAGCAGATTTCAATCGGGAAAGTAATAAGGTTTGATTTCTTATTTTATGATTCTTGTTTTTATTCAAGTTATTTAATTATCGAGATTCCGTCAAAAATCATAAAAATTTTATTTTGTTGCGCTCGTGATTCAATCACGATTAGTTTCTAACAGTGATATCAGAGCCATCTTTAATTGTTTAACTTGAATTAAATGCTTGATTATTTGATAAATGATTAAGGTTTTAAGCCCATAATTGATTTTATTTCACGACTGTTTTTGTCTGTTTCCGAAAAATTGTTTTTTGAATCCCTCTCCGTATGTTCTGCCTTCTGAAAATTGTTTTTGAATCCCTCTACGTATGGTTATATTTGTCCTATGTTACTAAAAACAAGTTTCACTTCTTGCTTTCTCCCTGCCTTTATGCCTATCTATGCATATGTTCTTGTGTTCTGAAAAACTTATTGTGCGTGTGTTGATTTTGGAATCTCTAGGCTCTAGCGTCTCTATATGCATGAATAATTTTGTTTTACTTCTGTGGTCATCACCAGCGGCGAACCACCACTAGTGATGGGCTGAAACCAACAGCGAACCATGAACCAAACGATTAACCGGTGGCAATTCACGTCTCCACTAGTAATAGGCGTTAAATCGCTCGAAAGAAAAAAAAGCTATAACAGAAGCGTGATGGACCAATAACTAGAAGGCGATAGCACGGAGGTAAGGCACAAGGGGTGGCGTGAGGGAAGCAGATGGGAGGCGGTGGTTGGAGAAACATGGGTGCATGTAGCCCACTTTTCCAGAACAAGTCTGAACAGACGTGATTGGCGCGTGCAGTCTTCCTGTTGATTGCGGGCCTATGCACTACAGTCAACCTCTGGCGTGGGTGCACTCCTCCTTGTTTTATTTGATTTTAATGATTTTAAAGCCTTAATTTCAATTAAATTATGTTTAATGAAGATTAAATTAATTTATATTCCTAACAAAATTGAAAAAGTGTTTTTTCCAATTTTTTAGAATGGTTTTCAAGGGTAATTTTTATTAGGAATATTTTAGAATTTAGTTTAATTTTTCAAGAGTTTAATTATTAAATTAAATTAGTTATTAAATCAATAATTAGAATCAAGCAAAAGTTTTGAATACTTTTTATAATTAGATTATGTTTGAAATTATAAATATAATGAGATTATGTTATTTTGAGGAGATCAAAATTTTAAATCCCTCAATTAAATTTTAAATACATGTTAGGAGCGAAATAGTGGCCTTCGATTATTTAAGTATAAAACTAGAGTTCTATTTATTGCTTGATTTGTAGAATAAACTGAAGGTCAATTTAACCTGAATATGTTTTATTTCAAATTAATGGGTTGTACTTAACTAAATTTGTATGATTTGGATGAGTAAACTTATGATCGTATGAAATTAGAGGCAGGCTTAGCAATAATATATATGATATATTTTGGCAAAGAACTGTTACTTAACGATTCAAAGAGTCACATGAGATTCGATTGATAAAGAAGTTATCTACCTAATTTAAATTTAGTTGATTTGTTGAGCAACAAGATCAATTAGTTTTTTAATAGGATCCTAACCCATTAGGAAATTAATTGATCGATTTAATAGTGCAGCCTATTATTTTGAATAAAATAATAAGAGGTGGATTATCATATTTCATTACATTCATGGATGACTGTTCTAAATATGGTTATATGTACTTGATGAAACAAAAGTTTGAATCATTTGCACAGTTCAAAGAATTTAGACTTGAGATTGAGAAACATACTGGTAAAATTATTAAGACACTTAGATCAGATTGAGGTGGGAAATATTTAGACCACGAGTTTCTTGGTTACTTAAAAGAGAATGAGATTCTCTCACAATAGACTCTTCTTACAACTCTACTATATAATGGAGTATCTGAGAGAAGAAATCATACGTTATTAGATATGGTGCATTCCATGATGAGTCATGCAGTCCTTCCTATCTCTTTTTGGGAATATGACATTGAAATTGTTTCTTAACTTCTAAACAAACTTTTGTCCAAATCAAATGACAAAACTCCATATCAGATAGGGACTATTAGAAGACCGAGATTGTCAAACTTAAAGATTTGGAGATGTAACGCTTATGTGAAGCATGCTATATCTGATAAGCTTCAAGCCAAATTAAATAAATGCAAATTTGTAAGATATCCGAAAAAAAGTTTTGGATGTCAATTTTACCATCTTCTTAAGCAAAAGGTATTTGTCTAAAGACATGCTATATTTTTAGAGAGAGAATTTATTCTCAAAGAAAGTTGTAGGAGTGAGGTAAAACTTAGATAAATTTAAGAGTCGCAAATTCACATCAAGATGGAATAAGAACCTCAAGTTGATACATATGATGTACAATTGAGGGTTGAAGAGACACATAATTTGCGATGCACTAGTAGGATACGCTGTGCCCTTATTAGATTATATCTACATATTGAGCAGGGGAAGGATAATTTATCATTCATGCATGATGAGCTTATTACTTTTAAAGAAGCAATGTCTAACATTGATTCTTTAAAATGAGAAGAAGCCATGAGATCTCTAATAGAATCCATGTACACTAACCAAATATGAACTTTGGTGGATACACCTGATGGCATTATACCTATTGGATGCAATTAAGTTTTTAAGAGAAAAATAGACATAGATGGTAGTATATATGTACAAAGCAAGGTTATGACTAAAGATCACAAACAAAAACAAGAAGCTGATTTTGATAAAAACCTTTTCACTAGTAGCTATGCTAAAATCCATAAGGATCTTATTGACTATATCCACATATCATGATTATGAAATCTAGTATATGGATGTCAAAACAACATTTTTCAATGGAAATTTGTAGGAGGGTGTGTATATGATACAATCTGAAGGTTTTGAATCCAAGAGATTTCCTAATCAAGTATGCAAGTTGCAAAAGTCTATTTATAGACTTAAGTAAGCGTCGGGGGGTTGGAACATCCATTTTGATGACACAATAAAAGAGTTTGATTTTATGAAAAATACGGATGAACCATGTGTATATAAAAAAGTTAGTGGGAGTGCAATCATTTTTCTAGTGCTATATGTGGATGACATATTGCTTATTGAAAACTACATACCTATGTTTCAATTCGTAAAGATTCGGTTATCCAAGAATTTCTCCATGAAAGATATGAAAGAAGCAACCTATATTTTGGGAATAAAGATCTATAGAGATAGATCAAAGATGTTTCTTAGGTTATCCCAATCCACGTACATAGACAATATGCTAAATAGTTACATATAGAATTTCAAGAGGGGTATTTTTATCTATGTTGCACGAGATTTCTTTCTTATAGAGTATGTGTCTAAAGACATATGAGGAGAAAGATAAAATGGATTATACTTCATATGCTTCAGTAATTGGATCAATCATGTATCTGATACTATGCACTAAAACAGATGTCTCTTATACTTTTAGCATAATGATTAGGTTTCAAGCTAATCCAGGTTAGCATTATTGGACAATTGTGAAAAAAAATCTTAAAGTACTTGAGAATAACTAAAGATATTTTCTTATTCTATGAAGGGGTTAAACAAAGGGTTCAAGGATATTCAGATGTTAGTTTCCAGTTAGATCTTAATGATAGTATATCACATTCAGGGTATATCTTCACTATAAATGATGGTACGGTAAGTTAGAAGAGATCCAAACAACCAACCATTGTGAATTCTGTAGGAAAATTTTGGTGTGTACATCACATACACGCGGTGCGGAAAACAAAAAAATTATTCCGGGACTTTTTCGAAGTCCAGGATTATGTGGTCTATACAAAGAAGTACTAGAATTCTCAAACGACAACGACCAAAGGAGACTGTCTTTAACAGTATCCACGTAGAGGTCGGAGAATTTAATCGAATCAAACTCTTTGATCTGCAATAGCTAGAACAAAGAAGAGAGTGCTAGCTCTTACCTTTATTTTTGGAGAGCAACGTAAGGAGGCTGAAGCTTGGAAGAGGAAGACGATGAAGAGAGCTTCGAAGATGTTGAAAACTTGTTTCTAAAACATGTTAAAAATCATTTTTATCTCACAATCATCCTACCTTTCTAGCTTTAATTTTTGTCTTTTAGTGATTTTTGTCCTAAACCATTCAAAGATATTAAATGTCACTTTGAAAAATGCTTCACTTACTTTCCACATTATTCATCTCCTTTATATATATATATATATAAATGCTGAAGTGGTCCAATCATATTGAGGTCAGTCCTACCGGGTTTCAAGTGTGAAAAAACACCGGGGACTTGTTTCAGCAATATTGATGTCGTTATCTCATCAGGACATATCCCGATCTCATCGGGATCCATTTGGTTCTATTGCTCTCCATATATTGGATCTCTATCTAAAATCATTTTACGAATTTTTCGAGTCACTCTTATGCGTGTGACCCATTAGGTGCCTGGTTATATTGCCCACTTAGATTAACACTTAATTTAAGCAAGTCATGAGCGGTATCTAGCAACACATCATGACCCTCAATTAACCAAAAAGTAAGTGATTTGATGAATGAACCCGTTCTCACTACGACCCATCTTGCGAACCCTCTCATAGACAATTGCTGTGCAATTCATCCTTTCACCATGCTATACCTCACTTGGTTATGAGTATGGGCAAAGTGTAAACTCTCAGTAGATTAATTATGTCAAATCTAGTTCAAGTGTTATCAGTTCTCGTCTTGGGACTCATTACTCTATATGTTAATAAAGACATTCTTTATGACATATGTACTCCGGCCAAAGATTTTCAAGAAATGATCTCGATAAGAGGACATAGGTATCATCTTTTGCTATCATAGAAGTGGTGAATCCCCTATTGGCTACTCAATTACTTTCGCATATCTCAACCTGTACCCAATCACCATCTTATGAGCAACCTCTGCAAGGCAACAAGGAATAGAATCAAAGCACAGAATCAATATCTAAGATATCCTTGAGTACCTGAAGTCTAAAGATATTTGCACCATTGCTATGGTGAGATTATCACTGACATTAGAATAGGACATCTATGTGATGATCTCATGGTAGGTCATCCAATATACTTACTACCTCTAGTAAGTATCTACATCTCAACTCTAAACATCTCATGTTTACAGTTTCTGAGATCCACTGCTTGATCACATCAAGGAGTTTGCAATGGCACTACTATAATAGATTCAATCACCGAGGCATAGTACATTCAATGTCATAGGTGGCAAAGGAAACGATTTTGATCAAGAAGTTTATCAATGAACTTAGAGTGGTTCTTAGCACTGTTGAGTCTACAGTATTATACTGAGACCATAATGTTGCTATTGTATAGGCAAAGGAACCAAGGTCTCATCAATGGTCTAAACATATACTCATAAAGTTTCACTTGATCAGAGAGAAAATGGAGCGAAAAGACATAACATTGGAGCAAGTTCCTACTGAGAAGAATCTTGCAGATCCTCTCACTAAGCCATTATCCCAGAAGAGACATGATCGACATATAGATAGGTATGGTATTAGATACATAGGCGATTGACTTTAGTGCAAGTAGGAGATTGTTAGTTTATGCCTTTATAGCTAATCAGTTAGATGAAATTTGATGTATGACATTATTATTTAATTAATGAAAAGCATTTTTTATCTTTGTGTATTAAGTTAATTATATTTGATATTTTAATACTAAAGGTAAAATTCTGGAATAATTACTTTATGGCGAAAATTTAAAGAGATCATAATTGTGAGATTCAATTTATATTTAAGTATTGTTCTTAAATGTTCCTAGTTGTAGTTTTATCAAGATGAGATATTGTTGAAACAGTAAAACTAATACATATTATGTTTCTTTCTTACTAAGAAACTAATTGATCTCATAAATTAGAGTATAAAGATATTAAAACCAATGTATATGTGATTATTAGAGAATGAGTCATTGAACTGGCCCGACTATAATAATCCTAAATAGAATATTACTTATATGTCTATGGATTTCTTAATAATAATGGTTGTATAATTGATCTTAGACTTGAGATTACCAAAGTATCTAGTATAGAGATTGCTGTGTTTTGATGCTACTTATGAATTGTCCTAGGATAATTTAATCGGTAGTACTTGATTACAGCATGAATCATATAGAGATAGTTGAGCAAGTCAACAAAGGACTCATCATTTTAAAGTAATTAGAGAGAATGTTCTACTATTTGGTGTCATAGGCGGCAAAGGAAAAAAATGATCAGGAAGTTTATCAGTGAAAGTGGAGTAGTTCTTAACATTGTTAAGCCTATAGCATTGTACTGTGACAACAATGGTACTACTGCATAGGTAAAGGAACCAAGGTCTCATCAATGATCTAAACATGTACTCAGGAAATTTCACTTGATTAGGAAGATAGTGGAGTGAAAAGACATAACATTGGAGCGAGTTCAGACTGAGACGAATCTTGCAAATCCTTTAATTAAGCCACTGACGTATAAATGGATATGATATTAGATACATAGGCGATTGACTTTAGTGCAAGTGGGAGATTGTTAGTTTATGCCCTTATAGCCAATCATTTAGATGCAATTTGAGGTATGACATTATTATTTAATTAATAAAAAGCATTTTTTTATCTTTGAGTATTAAGTCAATTATATTTGATGTTTTAATACTAAAGGTAAAATCCTGGAATACTTACTGTTGAAATTTTGAAGAGATCATAATTGTGAGATTCAATTTACATTTATGTATTGTTCCTAAATGTTACTAGTTGTAATTTTATCAAGATGGGACATTGTTGAAATAGTAAAACTAACATACATTATGTTTCTTTCTTATGAAGAAAGTAATTAATCTCATAAATTAAAGTATAGAGATATTTAAACCAATGTGTGGGTGATTATTAGAGAATGAGTTATTGAACTGACCCAACTATAAGAGTCCCAAATAGAATATTGCTTATGTGTCTATGGATTTCATAATAATAATGGTTGTATAATTGATCTTATACTTGAGATTACCAAAGTATTTTGTATAGGAATTGCTGTGTTTTGATGCTACTTATAAATTATCCTAGGATAATTCAGTCGATAATACTTTGTTTCAGTATGAACCATATGTAGATAGTTAAGTAAGTCAATAAAGGATTCATCGCTCTAAAATAAGTAGAGAGAATGTCCTACTATTTAGTGTCATAGGCGGCAAAAGAAAAAATTTCAATCAAGAAGTTTATCACTAAACTTGGAGTAGTTCCTAGCATTGTTGAGCCTATAGTATTGTACTGTGACAACAACAGTGCTATTACATAGAAAAAGGAATCTAGGTCTCAACAACAATCTAAACATGTACTTAGGAAATTTCACTTGATCAAGGAGATATTGGAATGAAAAGACATAACATTGGAGCGAGTTCCAACTGAGAAGAATCTTACAGATGCTCTCACTAAGCTATTATCTCAAAAGAGACATGATCGACATATAGATGGATATGGTATTAGATACATAGGTGATTAAACTTTAGTGCAAGTGGGAGATTGTAGGTTTATGCCCTTGCAGCCAATCAGTTAGATGCAATTTAATGTATGACATTATTATTTAATTAATAAAAAGGCACTTTTAATCTTTGTGTATTAAGTTAACTACATTTGATGTTTTCATACTAAAGGTAAAATCCCTGGAATAATTACTGTGTAATTGAAAATTTGAAGAGATCATAATTGTGATATTCAATTTACATTTATGTATTATTCCTGAATGTTCTTCGTTGTAATTTTATCAAGATGGGACATTGTTGAAACAGTAAAACTAATAATTACTGTGTAATTGAAATTTTGATGATATCATAATTGTGAGATTAAATTTACATTTATGTATTGTCCCTAAATATTCCTAGTTGTAGTTTTATCAAGATGAGATATTGTTGAAATAGTAAAATTAATACACATTATGTTTCTTTCTTATGAAGAAACTAATTAATCTCATAAGTTAAATAATAGAGGTACTTGAACTAATGTGTGGGTGATTATTAGAAAATGAGTCATTGAACTGACTCGACTATAAGAATCCCAAATTGAATATTACTTATATGTTTGTGGATTTTGTAATAATAATGGTTGTATAATTGATCTTAAACTTGAGATTACCAAAGTATCTCGTATAGGAATTGTTGTGTTTTGATGCTACTTATGAATTATCCTAAGATAATTCAGTCAGTAGTACTTGGTTGTAGTATGAACCATATAGAGATAGTTGAGTAAGTCAATAAAGGATTCATCTCTCTAAAATAATTAGAGATAATGTTCTACTGTTCAGTGTCATAGGCAGCAAAAGATACAATTTTGATCAAAAGTTTATCATTGAACTTGGAGTAGTTTCTAGCATGGTTGAGCCTATAGGATTGTACTATGATAACAACGGTGCTATTGCACAAGTAAAGGAACCAAGGTCTCATCAACGGTCTAAACATGTACTCAAAAAGTTTCACTTAATGAGGGAGATAGTGAAGCGAAAAGACATAACATTGGAGCAAGTTTCCACTAAGAAGAATCTTGCAGATCCTCTCACTAAGCCATTGCCTCAAAAGAGACAGAATCGAGTTATGGATGAATATGATATTAGATACATCGGTGATTTACTTTAGTGCAAGTGAGAGATTGCTAGTTTATGCCCTAGCAGCCAATCAGTTAGATGCAATTTAATGTATGACACTAATATTTAATTAATAAAAGGCATTTTTAATCTTTGTGTATTAAGTTAATTACGTTTGATGTTTTAATATTAAAGGTAAAATCCCTAGAGTAATTACTGTGTAATTGAAATTTTAATGAGATCATAATTGTGAGATTCAATTCACATTTATGTATTGTTCCTAAATATTCCCAGTTGTAGTTTCATCAAGATGAGATATTGTTGAAATTATAAAACCAACAAACATTATACTTCTTTTTTATGAAGAAACTAATTGATCTTATAAATTAAAGTATAGAGATACTTAAACCAATGTGTGGGTGATTATTAGAGAATGACTCATTGAACTGACCTGACTATAAGAATCCCAAATGAAATATTACTTTTGTGTCTGTGGATTTCCTAATAATAGTGGTTGGATAGTTGATTTTAAACTTGAGATTACCAAAGTATCTCGTATAGGAATTGTTGTGTTTTGATGCTACTTATGAATTGTCCTAGGATAATTCAGTTGGTAGTACTTGGTTACAATATGAGCCATATGGAGATAATTGAGTAAGTCAATAAAGGATTCTTCACTCTAAAGTAATTAGAGAGAATTATCATTCTTGATTAGTAGTTATTTATAGAATTATATGACTAAAGTGAATTGACATTTGAAAAGTTGTTTACAAATATCAATTACTAATTAGCAAGAGCAAATATGATTGACTGAAAAGAGTAAACACTATATTCATACTCTGTCCAATTAGAATATTGAATGGCGGAAGGATTAAAGTATATATCATAACTATACATGGACATGTTAAGTTAAACCACTTTGACGTTCCTGATATTTGGGTGATCATGACATATTACTAGACGTCAATCTTGATCTATGATTATAAATTATTTATTTGGAGAATTAAAGATAAATTAAAAGGAGTTTTAATTTATTTCGTTCTAATTGTGAATATTATGAAATTAATGGATCACACATTAAAGAACAACATGTGAAGGAAAAATCAATTTTAATTAAGTTGGACTTAATTACAAAGTTTGAGAAACTTTATGGATAAAAATGAGATATTTGATTTTATTAAAATTAAATTAATTATAATCAAAGTATGACTTTAACTATAATTAAGGAATTTAATTTTAATAAAATTACAAAATCTAATGCCTTTTTTATAAGTAGGAGTAAACGTCATAGAGCTAACACACTTCTACTTAATTCTTCTCAAAGTGTTGAGAAGTTGCTTTGTGGATAATAATAGAGGTTGGACAAGTGAACAATTTGTGATTTCAATAAGAAAAAAATCAGGTACAATTTCTTATTTCAAGATTTGTATTTTTATTCAAATTATTCAATTATGAAGATTCGATTAGAAATCGTAAAAAATTTGATTCCATACCAGTTGGCCTTATAAATGACATGTAAGACGCAATGGACAAGTAGGAAAGACTTTGGTAAAGGGTGCATATAAGAAACGTGAAACAAAATATGATTGAAGTGGTGAAAGAAAACTTTCTGCTATACAGAGTCTACATGCAAATAGGAGAAAGAATTACAAAGAAATGAATGAAAATTCAATGGAAGTATTAGGATGCGAGAGTTCCTACCTTGTGGAAATAAAAAATTTCCACAGAAACCAGGATAAGAAGCAGTTTTGATTGGAAAAGCTGAAGCACTGAGTAGACATTTTTTTTTTTTTTTTTTTAGTACAAAGGGTTAGACTAAACTAAATTAACCCATTGCACGAGTAAAAGTCGCCACTTGCGCTTCGCGGCAAAGCAACTCCTAGACTCTTTAGGGCGGCTCCTGGAGGACATGCCGACCCGGACGTAGAACGCTAGCAAAAGACGCCAAATAGTCTTAGAAAGGGAAATGGAATCATTCTTTGTCTGATAGAAATCAAAGTGCCACTCTTTAAGGAGGACTTGGTGAATAAACCTGATGTTGAAAGTCCAAAATATTAAGCTGAACGAGCAGTTGGATGTTACCTCGAAAAGGTAATTATGCGAAAGAAACAGAACAGTGATGAGCTGCCGAACCACATCAACATTCATTGACCAATCTTTAAGCTCAAAATTCCAAAAAACCATTCCTCAAAGGACCACCTTCCTAATGCAACGTAGCATCAATTTTGTACTATTTTCTGTCATAATAAAAGCTAAAGAGCTGCACTCCAATGTGCAAATTTCACAATCAATTCAACCTTCCCATTTGTATACATGGAATGAGGAACCGAACAACTGATAGACATACAAACCAAAACAAGCATAAAGCCGCAATCTTTGTTAGGCAGATTCATACAATGAGTTCTTCATGAATCGAAAGCTCCATTTTATTTCCACGAAAAGCATACATTAGAACCAATAACACCAACGCATATTTGACTTCTTTCGTCATATTAGTTTTTACATATTGATTATGGTTGGGTCTGTCGTGTTAGGTCCAGGTTTAATCTTAGGATGACGTGTGGGCCGATCGACCTATTCTCAAAATGATGAGCTAAGCTTGACAGGTATTCACTATGTAAGTTCATTATCTCCTCATGACACAGGTATGACCCTAGACTCCTAATACTCTATATTCATAGCCATAAAAATTACTACAAGAGGACTGATTTAAGCATCGGAGGGGCAAGCCGGTGATCAACCCCCGGTATGTCTATTATTTTTGCAGGTATTTTCTAGTTGCAATCAATTGAGCTCATAGATCCAAACAACGGCATCCAATCTTAGCAAAATCAAACCGAACCAGGTTATAATACTAACACCCCTCTCTCACACGTGTTCTTAATCTTTTGTAATCTAAAGAAGAATAATTTGCGGCCCAGGATCCTGATACCACTTTTGAATAGATTCCTAGAGAATTAAGAGAACTCATAATCCAACCATGGATTTGGTGATCTTTGGAAATTAACTCTCTCCCCTTCTCGGAGCTGATTTTGTAACATGTAACAAAGACTCCACTCCCTGATTACGATTGTTCTAAAAGAGAGAGTTCAATGGATAGACGAGTGAGTACGTTTTAATTGCATGGAACTTGGGGGACTTGAATAGACCCCATCTCCCAAGTAAAGGAACTGTCGCTTGTCAGAGTTAAGAGGTCATGCATGGTGGTAGGGACGAAATTGCACAGGATCGCAATTGTTTCACTTTCATGACTGGTTTTGCGACCCAAACTCATAAACGACCTGATTCATTACAGGTTGGTAGTAATTCAAAGCCATAGCTAATCGTATAATTGAACACTTATGGTGTCAAAGAGTTACTATAAGCTTTAAGAAAGGGGAGGGGTCACACAAAGTCAAGATCTGAGACAACCATGAAGAAGAAGGAGCTATTGCATACATGCGTTGTCCAAATGACAAATGAGACTTTGAGGTCCCATCCTATATGTAATGTAAGCAACAAAAGATTAGGATGTTGCGAATGAGTCTTGTTTTGTTATGTGTCACAGAACAAGGAATCATTAAATGAACATGTGTTTATGTGCTTCTTCCCTCAGCAGAACCATGACATTCGGCTTCGCAAGCCGCCAAAACCTGTTTGACATGTTGTCCTCTTTCTTCCTTTGTTCTTGGCCCAACCTAACCTTCCCATGTGCCTCTTCCTTGCACTCGGCCCCTTCCTACTTTGTTGGTGGTTGGATTTTGCCAACTCAAAAGTCATTCCTCTATTTTGTCCTTTATTTGCTCAAGCTTATCAAAATTAATCAACTCATTCTGTACCTTTTACCACCACATCAACAATTAAGATTTCAGTACCTATAAACTTTAGACCTCTCATTTATCCACACAAATTTAGATATTTTATACATGTCTATGTGGACTGAAGTTGCATATGATCAACATTTTAACTCCAAAGGTTGTGGTATAATACTACCTAATTGGCAGAAGAATATGCAATTACTAACACAACCTAGACAAGTCAGTCAGCGAGCCATGTGGATATTGGAAAGCCACGCGGCTCGTACATGTCAGCATCAGGTATCCCTCAGGAGGTGACATGCAGCATATCAACGACATGCAGCATATCAACCAAGTACAAGTGTCATAATTTTAAAGGAAAAGTGAGCTTGAAAACAAAAACCTCATGCAGGCTGCCTTTGAATGAATTGACATTGTGCCCTTGTAAACTATTAAAAGGTTAAGCAGTCTTCCATTGCTTAAGCAAATGTACTTTCAATGTTTGTCATTATTTCCTCTTGCCTTCAAGTCTTGATGGGTTATTTTGGTCCTTCAATTATCATAAATTAAACCAGTTCTTGTACCCAATTAGTCTAACATGTCAAGTGGGTTAGTGTTGCCGATAACAATTTCTAACTAATCAACACGGAAACGACCATAATTTAACTTGTCTGGGTCCTATTTTAGTGCTTTTTGAAGTTTAAGGCAATATAGACAGCTTGGTTTGTTTCCTAATGGAATGGAAGCTTTCGAGATTGAGGGCTACAGAAAGCTAAAACAAAATGCCAAACTTGGTTTGAAAATTCAATGTAGAAGCTAGAGAAACTATTAGCTAGGCATGGTCCCCTAAGGTTAATAATGGTGCCATCCCATTCTTAATCAAACAATGAAGGCTTAACTTGAAAGAGACTCCAATGTTTCTTTTTGGCCGCTTATGTTTTTCTCTTGATTAATAATTAAAACACCTTTCATTTCTTAGTCTTCACATTCATTTCATGTGAACTAATGAGTACCTATTCATATAATATTTTCCTAAGTGAAAATCAGACTGAAGAAATTGTTTGGAAAGGTTCTAACCTTGTGCGTGGAGTTTAATAGGAATAGTTGACAATGTACTTTTTCTTTTGTAATTCATAAAGCTTGTGAAACCAAAGAAAAAGAGAGCAGCTTCTCAAATAAAGAGCACATGGATGCATGTGAGAATGGAGGGAGCATTCATAATTTCAACGAAAAGGCACATAAAATAATCCAGAATGTGTGATTTGATGTACAAAAGAAAAAATGCATACATAGCATACGTGGTGCAAGTATGACCAATTTTAAATAAAATCCAAAACACTCAGTCATCTAGTTCTGGATAAGGGCACTAGAAAAGTAATGAAATAATAGTCAAAGTGAAAATAAAATAAAAAGAAAATAGTTATAATGAGTAAAAATAGCAGAAGAATAATAAGAGAAATGTCTTTTGTCTGTAGTCTGTAAAATGGCATGTGAGAAAGGGTTGGGGTTATAGAAGCACAGGTTGATCTGATCACATGGAAGCCACTCGTGGGGGATGGTGGTGGGGTGGGGGCTGCCCTGCCTGTAATGCACTGTAATGACTGCTGAGAGAGGTCTGGTCCGGTGTGGTGTGGTGTGGTGTGGTCAGGTCAGGTCAAAAATTGGGGTGAGTGTTGTGCTGTAGGGCCCAACCCATTTGAGAGCGCACATGTTGCTACTCTGTCTTTCCTCTCGCTCACTTGTACGCTTTAACAGAGACACACATTAACACACACTCTGGGGGGCCTGTCAAAACACAGCCAGAAGAAGAAGAAGCAGCAGAAAAAAGAAGAGGAGGAAGAAGGGGCTTTTTTCTTTTTCTTGGTTTTCATAGTAACATCGCAAAGCATCCGCTTCTTTCTTATTGTCAATAGAAGGTGGTGACTACTGGGGTAAATTATTGTCCAAAGAACGTAAATTGTTGCAGTCGGACCTTGTTTTAATTTTCCTACCATGGATTTGGTATTTCCAAACAATGGTAGACTAAAAAGTACCTAACCTAACCTCTCCTCCAACAGTAATATGTCTTCTTATAATTCATTTTTTTATAAAAAGAAAGAGTACACAAAAAAACTAAATGAGTCGGGACAACTTATAGACCTCCAAACTAATGTTAACTTTTCTATCTCTTACTTTCTTTTTTCTTTTTTTTTTTCTTCCCTTAAAACTCTAAATATTAGTTGGCATTACAACACTTAGAATAGAATTTGATTAATTTACATTAACGAAACATATAATTAAAAATTGGAGTTCAAAACAAAAGAAAAGTCATGTATACAAATCAAGTACATGAACTGGATTTATATTATAAAAAGAAAAAAATACATTAAAAATGTAACGACACCTGGCGTAACTACCAAGACGAGGAAGCCGTCCCGTCGCCGCTACCATCACCACCGCCCCCCGCGAGAATCTCAGTGAGTGCCGTCATGGCTTTGACCTGCATCTCCAAAGCCGCTATATAATCCTTAGCTTCTTCTAGAAGACTCGTATAAGGAACTTTCCGGCAACCAGGAACCAGCCGACTCAGACGACGCAGACGCTTCTCTACTGCCGTAATCCTCTTACTCTCACCTCTCGCCACCTCCTTCCTCCTCAGCCGGCTCTCTCCAGTTACCTTCACCTTCTTCACCTTTCTAACTCTCAGCCGGATGCGGCTGGCCAGAATCGCGCGGCTCCATCTGGTCGTACCTCTGGCCGTCGTCGCCAGAACTCGGTCCGCGGTTTCTCGGACTTCTCTCTCTTTCAACGTCGGAGAAGAGGCCTGGCGAGTTCTCCGGAGTGCTTCGAGAAGCTTTGACGAATAGATCCGCTGCGCAGCATCGCCTCTCCATCTAGTTCCACTAGGAACGCGACTCCTCCGGACGACGTTGTCTCCGTCGCTATCATGCGCTTCACAGGTCACTTTTCTTCTCTTCTTCCTCCTCTCATCATATTGTGACGTGTCTATAATCGATTCCATACTCGAAACCAACTGTGACATGATGCACAACACAATTCAATTCCTCTTTTGAGTACCTGAAAGTAACTAAAAGTGTGTTAAAAGAATCAAATAGCCAACTAAATAGACGATGAGATGCATACATACATACATATATACACATACCTTTCTTTTGAAAGCGAAGGTACGTCGTGAGTGATCGGAACCAGCACCAAATAAACAGTGGCGATGATATAGAGGCTTTGTTATGGCGATGCCTGTGGTGGTCGTGAGAGAAAGAGAGACAGAGTGAAAATAGAGATAGAGGAGAGGTGGGAAGGATTTAAAGCAATTCACGGGAAACCATGCGGTCTTTCTTGTTTGTTTTTTTTAATTTTTGGTTTCTAATTTCCTATAACGTCCCTCCCCCATATGTTTTATGCTAATATTGATATTATTAGTGGGAAGAGCATGAGTTTTATTTACTGTTATTAATAATAATAATATCTAATATTTATATATTTAAAATTATGATTTCCGCGTTGTCTTGCTCTCTAGTGTACAGTCCACTAAATTAAGACCCCACTAAGTTATAAGCTGGGCCTCTGTAAATCGACGGAGACACCCATCTTTTTGTCATTTTGTTTTTATCCATTAATTGAGCACTTGGTTGATAATAGGAATAAAAATACGAATGAATATAATAAGAAATAAATATAGAGTATAATTAATAATATGTTAGAGTGTCCTATATTGATTAAACATGAAAATATTAAAGAGCTTATAAGTGGTAAGGATCATTATCCAAACAATAGATTACAGTTATTTGACGATGGTTGACCCGGCTCAAATCTTATAAGTGAACTCTACATTCTACCTATATTAAAAATTCGATACGGTATCAGAGCAGGTTTGATACGGATTATTAATTTTCCAGGTTGTTAAATCAGATGTGGGTTTAATGAATGCAGATTCTGCTGCATTATCACAGATATTTATTGGATGTACAATCTAATTCCAACAGACTTGAAAGAGAGTGTTAGAGTGTCTCATATTAATTAAACATAAAAATGTTAAAGAGCTTATAAGTGGTAAGGATCAACTATCCAAACAACTAGTTTTAATTATTTAGACAATAGTTGACTCAAGCTCAATTCTTACAAGTGGACTCTACACTCTGCCTATATTAAAAATTCGATACAATAAATCTCATTCTTTTAGTGAAGTATTGTTAAAAACGAGATAATGAAAATATTATCTCTATTAATATTAGACATGAGTTTTCATTCTATACCTGTATCTTTTTTTCCGTATCTCCACACAAGTACTCCATAGCTATTCTATGTATCCCCACACAAGTACTCCCTAGGTATTGTATGTAAACCTTGTTTTGTTTTTTTTTTTTTATGAGTTGCAATGCAAAATTATGACTATTTCAGAATACCAATTTTCACAAACTCTGCAGCCTTAATTTAAGATAATATGATAAACGCACCTACATCTCGTTTTCAAGTTTGCTTGGATATGACAGAAAAGAAAAAGACATGCAAGTAACCGACTTTATAAGCCATCTAAGCAGCACCGCTGATCTTTGATTAACCCACCCAAATCCAATCACTGGCGATTATTCTAATGCTTGTGTTTCAATCACCTTAACTTGCTCACCAAGACAGACAAAAGAGAGAGAATAATTAGGTCAACTAAAATGGATAATGCTCTTGGTGGTTTTTAATGTTTGGTTTGTTTTGTTTTGTACGTCAGATCGTGTCAGTTGAAAGTTGAAACATTTCTCTTTATCCTACAGAGTCACGGATCATAAAAAACGTGCATTTCTCAGATGAGGGAAGTGAATTCACATCATCTTAATTTTACCAAATTCATGCATTTCATCATCATCATCGTCATCATGTCATGTTTATACGAAGTTCAGATCTCTTGTCTAATATTATGGTGTCTTATTGTGTCTAATAAATCTCAACCGTTTATTTATATAGATCCTATTTAGGTCCCGTGTGGAGCTTGCAAAATAAATGATTGAGATTTCATGAGACAGAATAAGACAGGATAATATTGGACAGAAGATCTTGGTTAGTTTATATGCTACCCATGTCCAGAGTTTAACTTAGTACAGTGCTCATAAACAAGATCCATGACTGTTAATTAATTATCACAGAAGAGCATTGGGCATGAAATGAAACTGTGCATTGTGTGATGAGCTGTGAATTAATATATAGTGGTTACTGAATTTTGGTTTGGCTATGCGTTCTGTTCGGATCCATAAGTTAGCTACTACTCATGATGAATCGACTTGAAGATACCTACAAAACAAAGAAGGCATCGGAGGTTGTATCCCGATTAATTTCTCCGACGCTCAAGTCGGTCTTTTGGTGAAGGTGAGGTTGATGAATCAGAGAAAACTAGTTATGATTACGTATCTCAATTATGGAGAATTATACCTTATATATGATTTTGCAGTTAGGTTTAGGTCTTTACGTGTTTGCATGGGAGATTTCCTTCTACGGATGGGCCAAGGAGGGCGTGGGCTAGACTTGGGCTTGGCCTAGACATAAAACTGATCTTTGAAGAATGAACCGATCGATCCACGGGTCATTTTGACTGAATTCGGGCTCAATACGACCGACCCGACCATATAGTAACAAAGAAGTTTTTTTTTTTTTGTGTGCTTAAAGGGATTTGTTTTTATTCTGAGCAGCCAATGATTCATTCAAAATAATAAAACAAAACACACACAGTGATGGAGAAGAGGAAGGGGCATGTGGTTGTTTTCATCTTTTGCATTTCCACATCGCCTCTAAAAGCTCCAAACACTTTGCCATGGCAAAGCATTTATTCTCAAGCGTCCATTTATGCTCTTGCAGGCACGGTTACTGAAACACAAAGAGTTCCTTGGATTGGGTTTGGATTTGGATTTGGATTTGGACGGTCATAAATTCAGATACAAAACTCACACAGACTTTGCTTGTAACACTGACACAGTAACTGAAGAAAAGTAAATGAGTTTCTGTTGGTGAAAGAGGAAAGTAAATAGCTTAGAATAAGAACAAAAAAAAAAGAAGAGATGACTCACATTACCTGTGACATGCCAGAGGTGCTTTGCCTCCTTGAGAGAGACACGCCTAAGAGTTGCAGAGAGACAATCAAGTTGAGATTATTTTAAGTTAAACCACTGCTCCACTGTTTCTGCTTATAGAAGATGAGGAAATATATAAATTACGTTCACTGCATAATTGTCTCTTGATTTGAAAAATGATGTGATTTACATGTAAGACAGAATTTACAATCCAATACTTTTAACATTTCTGAGTTGAATTCAGTATAGATGAACCAAACAGATGCACGTTAACAACAAGTTGCTTAATAGAATCCTTAGAAAAAGAATAGGGCTAGCTCCAGTACTATCAGTCTCTTGGGATTTAAAACCAGATTCTTACTTATCCATTTCACTGCAACTTTCTAAGAAGCAGACAATTGGATTTGATTAATTATGGCTAAAAGCATAATTTGTTAAGGCTAATAGCTGGATAGAAAATGACGTTGTTAACTTAAAACGTGTGATTTGGGCAATACAGGCGGCGGCTCTCAGATCAAACTGCTCCCTAACATGGCATCTCCAATTAAATAATTACAACGCTCGTCATTTTCCTTTAGTCAATATTCAATACTTCCAATTCGCTTACTGTGTCCATATTAATTAACAAGCAAATTCAAACTCAAACTCATCTTCTTGTTTCTCATCACACCATGAGGCTGTATTGTCAACAAGCATGTTTTACATATTGCTTCAGTTAAGGATAGGATTAATAATGCATTGTAGTATGTGGCAATAATTGAGGCATTGGTAAGAAGGGTTGTGGAGATTAAAGTGGGATTCATGTGATGCTACCCTCCATTCAAGACATCATCGGATTAATCAATCTTTGAGGTTTTGATTTGTTGGCATAACCAACCCGGCTTCACACAGGCTCCACTTTTAGTATATTATGGTTCCATTAGTTAAACAAACCGGTACGTGTCACATTTCTGTCAAGAAGTTTTGAGCTTGCCTTGATTAGCAATCAATCCTTTACTTAATTGTTAAACCTACCTGTAATGATGAAGAGGAGATGATGGAATTAACAAATGAAGTGATGATATACCTGAGATTGAGAGAGATGTAACACTAACCATCATAACTTAAGAAATTGACTTGGACTAGTCAAATGAATCAAGTTTCTAATGGTCACGAGAAGATGGAGAAAGGAGGTTCAGGAACATTAAAAAGTATTTACATTCTAGTGTGAGTTTAGTTGTTGTACCAGAAACAGCCTCTCTATTATGTAAGGGTAAGGCTGCGTACTATTAGACCTCCTCAAATCCAGCTTCAATGCAGAATTTCAGACTGGATGTGATTATGATGACGTAAAATTATTGTTACCGGGCAACAGTCAGCTGCAGGCTCTTTGGAGACTCTTTGGGCTTCACTACATGTTCAAGCCTGATTTCTGATGAAGGAGAGCCAGGAACTTCCTCCTCGAAACCTACCTCAAACGAAAGTGACTGGTATAAACAGACCTCATCTTCCTTGCAATAGTAAACCTGCAAGTGAACCACACTGATTATTTATAGAAGCCAGACAGATTTATCCTGAATCTGAAGTCTTCTCCTTAACAAGAGATGCATTCACAACATACAAATTATGGGTAGCTTTTTAGACGATATCCGGGAAGCATGCCAATAAATTAAGATAGTTTTGAATTGCTAAAAGATTATAGATAGCTTTGCTTAGCTACACATTTCAGAGTTGCAGTTAAAGAGGTGGAGAAGAACCCAGGACAAGTTACGTTTTTTCTTTGATAGGAACGTTTTCAATACTCGACAGCTACTACTAGTAATGTAAATCTGCTGAAAGAAGCTTGGAAAAGAAGATGATTCTAATGAATGTAAAATAATTCCCATTGAATCTCAAGCACACAACACCAAACAGTGTGTACCTTGCAGTTTATTCGACCCATTGAAGCAGAAGCAGAGGACCTCTTAAAATGAAGTGCTGCTGTTCCTTCTGGACTAATATATCCATCTAAGGGTTCAATTGACATGACATTTTCAGGTTCAGTTTCAACAATGAATTTGCTACGAGCTTCCTGCATTTAGATTAGCGACTACATTACATTACAGAAGAAACAACCTAAGGTGCCATTATAACCATGCTTCAACAGATGCAGGAGAATAACAACACCACTTAATTTCAGCAGTAAGTAACTGCTTTCTTCCTTCATTTCATATTAAAAGGAAGAAAATCATAAAATACTTCATGGAGATGAAATCTGAAAGGATCTTGAGTAAAAGGTTTTGGAATGTGGTGAACCTTTGAGAAATGATACTCCTTAGGCAATGAAATCTTGAGTAAGAGGTTTCCTTCATTGGATGAACCACCAATAACTTTGATTATCTGTGTATCAGTCAATGATCTCCTATTGAGACGCTTTAAAGATCTTGACTTTTTAACAGGAGGCTGAACTCCTTTTAGCTCCAAAGTACGAAGCTCAGCCTCCTCCTTATTCAAGTCCAGATACCTGATAATGTTGTTGTTTGTATCAGCAATGATAAGTCTTCCTGCAAAAACCCACGCTGTCAGAATGTCTTTATAACTAATGAGAGCTACAGGAATCAAACTTAATTTCCTAATGAATTAAGGAGGATAACATGATAAACCATCAGATTGATTGACGATGTAACTGCCTGGAGATTAAAAGTCAATAAATAGCAGGGTGACCTTCAGAGGAAGGCAAATTCCCAACTTCTTAAGCAAGTATATTGCTGAATCCAATAGATGTGAACATATGCAAACTCCAGAAAAGTACCAGTGGTATTTTGTAAGGGTGAAGTAGTGTAATAGCTATATTAGGAAAGACAATCACCATTTCCGCCTTCAATTATTCCAGATGGTTCTGAAAGCTGCAGAATACATATGACAAGCACTATGAGAATTAAGGGAAGAAGGAAAATTATCAGAACGTTGTATGTTGCCATAAAAAGAGTGCAATAAATGAACTGGATGTTTGCACACCTGAGCAGTTAGTGCCGATCCATCTTTGAAACCGGCTTTCCCTGTTCCTGCTATAGTAGTTACTCTTTTAGTAGCTGGATCTAGCTTCTTGATCTGAAAATTGAAAAGGAAAGATTGATGCTTGAACCTCTACTTTTTTACCATTGAGCATTCAGACACTAATTTTCACAGTTCAATCAAATTATTTCCCATTAGGAGTACCAAAAAACCCTATGGAAGTAATAGATGCATTAAAACACACATATAGATCTGAAATCCCAAGTGGATTCAAGATTTAAGGAGATTCATCAACATTTTTCAACATTCAAGTTCTACATGTTCAGTAAAAGGATACACAAAGAAAACCTATGTATGAATACTGAATGCTGCATGCTGAACGTAGTAAAAATTTCTAAAATCTAGGCACCTTATGATTGTAGCTATCTGCTATATATATTTGACCATCCTTTGCACATAAAAGACCCAGTGGATGTTGCAGAAGGACTTCAGACCCTGTACCATCATTGTCTCCAAACTGCAGACTTGTAAGATTATCAGCTCTTAAAATATAACCTGTAGCTTTTGCACCAGCGAATTGAATTTTCACAAGGTAATATGCAATAGTTTCTCAAGTTAAATTAAGTTACCTTGAATAAGTTGTCGGGGAACATTGGATCACCACCAGCTATCAACCTTGTACCTCCTGCTTTTAGATCAAGTGCTCTAATGGAACTACTTTCGCTATCAGCAATATATGCTTCCTTCATGTCTGATTAAGAATAAACAAAATGCTTTCTACATAGGATTTGACAACATATATAGATAAAATACATCAAAAGTAGTCTCCTTCAGAATAGAATGTTACCCAGAGATAACGAAATTCCAGAAGGCTGTGCGAATGATGTGCTTGTTGAGCTATTTCAATAAATAAACATAAAAGCCATACAAAGTTATGATTATTAATGTCCGAAAGATGGAAGATAAACGAAATAAGCAACCTTTATAAGAGAAACCACTATCATAGAACATACATGTAGTTTACAGGATGCAGTGAGTAACTAATTGAATCTACCTAAGTCTTACCTTGATCCATTTAAGTTTCTTTCGTAACCATCACCACTGAACGCTCTTGTAATTCCATCTTGTGTATTGTGCTCCCATATCTGATGTTGACCAGCCATTGCAATATAGACTCTCTCTTGAAATGGCTCGTAGCAGACATCCCATGGAGAATTGAGAAGCTGAAAGAGAATAAGTTTTACTTCATGTTGAATGCAAATGTACTAGTCAAGCACCAGAATTTATCAGCATAAGTGTTTCAAGTAGTTAAAGGTATCAAGTGAAACACACTAGATGTATCTTTTAAAGTCCAATCTTGCCTGGTCTGATCCTTTTCCTCCTCCTTCATAGTCAGAACCTTTTGTTCCATTACCAGCAATAGTTTGCACTATCTTGTTAACAAAATCAACCTCCCTAAAATATCATAAAACCACTGTGACGATGTGATGTAATGTGCATCATTTTTATTTGCATTAGATAACAATTTTTTTGATATGACTATATTCTGATCAATTTTTCCTTTCCTTTAGCTATTTTTTTGTGTTTTGATTTCCTTCATAAGTTGCATATCATGAAACTTGATTCTTGAAACCAAACCTGTATAGAAGATATGTTCTACAGATTATGCGTCCAGGTTATCATCATTCCTTAACAATTCAACCATGATGCTTTCATCAAATATGACATATAGACAATTAGATAGTACTTGGAGTTTTCAAAATGTCTTTTGTCCATATGGGAAACCAGTAACTGATTTTGACTTGCACCGCATATCTTTGAACCATGACCTCAAGCAGCCATCCAGTTACAGATAAGTTAAAAACAAGTCTCATCAGAAACTGTCCCAGGAAAATATAAATACAGAATTATTAAGAACATTAAATCTCATCATTTGGACCATTTAACAATTGGAAATAAAGTCAGCAACATTTGAAAAGAAAAAGAATTAAGTTGGGACCTCAAAGCATGATTTTCGGTGTCAGCAACATAAAGGAGATTTTTCTTTGCGTTGTAAGCAAGACCCTGGAAAAACAGATAAATTCTATAGATGCTCAGATGGAAAAACAGAAGAGAAAGATGTCAAATGTACCCAAACTCCAAAAGATCACACAACTCTATAACTATTGAGTGCACATGAAATGTGCAAAGAATGAAAAAATCAAAGACCTCTAAACCCCAGATAAGCTAATACCTCAGAATCATTGCGTGCACATCAAATAAAAAAGAAAATAAAAAATCTTTATGCATCACTACATTGATGCATAAAATATTTTGCAGCTGTTAATTGAGCAGGAATTATATAGGTTTCTGAGGTAATAAGTTTCCTAGAACAGATACTTCGTGGCAGTTTAACGTCTAGTCCTCACCTGAGGTCGATTAAACATAGCATCATCAAAAGAACCATCTCGCAAACCTTCTTCGCCGCTGCTCCCGACTTGGAGAATAAAATTCCCATCTAGATCAGTGACCACCTACATTTGAGAAGTTAAGACATAATTGTATTTCAGTTTGTAAGTAAGCACAACTACTAAACTCTGTATTAGTATGTGCAAATGCATCAGCTTGGGAATGAGACAGAGAGGACATACTATTCGGTTATGATTACTATCTGAAATAAACAGCCGGTCGTTAAGCGCATCAATAGCCAGCTTCCCAGGAAATTTTAAGGGAGAGGTAACCAAACGAGGATCATTATCTTTCTCGAGTCTTAGAGGGATTGGTGTGGTGTCCAGCAGCTTTTTTCCACCATAATACAGAATAGCTGCCTCTACTAAATCATCAAGGTCCTATTACCAAAAGAGATGAATACCATTTGGCAACCAAGGATATGCAATTAGCAAGAACTCTATGTGTGAATGACGTTGAGAATTTTGCCTTTAACACGTTATCCAGTATCATCATAATAAGTTGTATATTCCATAAAATGTTTATTTGAAAAGCTAGAGCCAGACCATTAATTTCAGTCACTCAATATGTAAAAACTTGACTACTCAGATTGCTACTAATAGTAGATTCTTCAGTTATCTGCAACAGTGAGATTCTCATAACATAACGTCATGTTGAAAGTGTTATGATATGCGACTCATGCTGATGTATATGTTTCCTAATTATTGTATCTTCCTTTTGTGTAATAGACCTGTCCCAAATGCAGCGCAATCTTAATTTCAAATTTGTAAGTCTGATCAAATTTCAATATTCTGCCAAGTATGATCGGTTTTTATTGATAGGATGATGATGATCCATAGCTACAAAGATGTCATCCATGAATATCAAAGAAAGAATATAGGACTCATGCATCCCATAAAATGCTTTATCTACAAACATGGATTTAATAAGAATAAATAAAGGTGTTCATGTGTACCTGTCTGTGACCTTCTCCTGATACTTCTGCAAGAAGTTTACCATTGGGGCCAACAATGGCAAAGGTAGGCCATGAACTTATACCTAGCTTACGCCACAAGAACATATCTCCATCATTGACAACCTAAACTGATTATAGGGCTTGATTAAAATTTGGCAATGTAGTAGCTTCCCTATGAAACTGAAGACAACACAATAAACTCAAATTGATCTTTTAACAATTTTAAGGCAAAAATTTGTCTGGCTGGGACTTTATGCACTAGTAAA
The DNA here is from genome assembly GCA_029891385.1 of Erythroxylum novogranatense. Lineage (NCBI taxonomy): Eukaryota > Viridiplantae > Streptophyta > Magnoliopsida > Malpighiales > Erythroxylaceae > Erythroxylum > Erythroxylum novogranatense. The sequence goes on along the minus strand of CM057233.1, from coordinate 46,215,445 downwards.
ATACCACCGATGCTACACACCAAAAAACCTGTATAAAATACTTAAGGTATATGGCTTCACCAGGTAACAACATCAGCATTATGATCACCATGAAGTTTTAGAAATAACAGTGACGGAGAACTGGATGCCATTATTAGCCATATAAGTGTCCAAGTAAACATTTCAACAGTAAAGCATATCAAGAGTTGGCTTGCTAGGAAAGAGGCAATTAAGACAGAAAAACATGCAAATATTGCAATGTCAGTAAATATTCTAATATAACACTTTAGTAGTGCAAAATCAATCTCCTCATCCTCAGCAAAACTTTCAAGAAGATAACAATAACTTCGGTTCAACAATAATGCTATACTCTCATCAATATTCATGGAATTCAATGTTCTCATTTTCTGCACTACTACAGCCAGGTAAAGTTCAAGGCAATTCCAAAATTGAACTTACTGGGTGAGAGATATTATAGCGTAATACTGCATTACGGATGGCTTCTAAATCCTTCTCATTGTCAAACTTAGCTGAATGCACCCCCACAACTGTAAACTTCACAAAACAAAAAATGCAAAAGATAAAAAAAAGCATGAGGAAGTAATAAGAGAATAAATGGGCTGTTCAGATCCTTAAACCACTAAACAAATACCATAGGAAAACTAAACAAGTCAAATATTAGTCCACAAATAAAGTTTATAAAGAAGCAGCTCTTACTGGCATATCTTTGTATTTCTTCTCCAAAAACTCTAGATCTGGCAAAACATGCAAGCAATTTATGCAGCAATAGGTCCAAAAATCAAGTAGAACCACTTTTCCTCTTAATTCCTGCTCATCAAAGGTAATTATTATGTAGTTAGTGACAATATGCTTTCTATTGGACATAAACTTGTGGATAACCATGTCATGATGATATAAGCTCAAATTTACAGATTGGAAGTTTTTCATAAGTTGAGGTGCTTTTATTTTCTTTTATCAGTTCAGTTTTGATTGTCTGTTAGTTGATTTTAAACCTGATTGGTGGCTTCTAATTGCACTTTCAATTTAGAATAATGAAGGATTCCTTAAACCAAGTTTTCAAAGATAAAACTAAACAAATTATCATCTTCTGAAAGGAAACGACTAAAAACACAGGTTCAATAGTGCTAGCATATCAAAAGCTCAGAGTTGAATGAAAAAAGAAACCCTGTTAAATTGAAGTGGAGCTGTATTTAGCCAATCAAGTTTAGATGGAAACTCTGGAACAATAGTAGCGGTCCCCCTGACAGGAATGGAAAAGCATTAATGGGGGAATAGATTTAAAGATCAAGATTAACAACTAATGATTTAATATATATTGAAATACTGCACATGAATCAAGAATGGTCAACAGGACAAATTCTTGCTTACCTAGTCTCGAGATCGGCAATATAATTGAAAAAGCGTTGTACTCTTGAATACTGTGACCTGTCTGTAATCAACAATGACAAATGAGTTTGAAATTTTACTTATTTCATGATTACACGTTTATACAACTATCAAAAAGGAAAGAATAAAAGACCAATAAAAATTTAAGAAGACATGAAGAATACTGAAATGATGAATAAGAGAAGGAAGAGTACAAGGGATATCAACATCAAGCACAATTAAACTGTATAATATACAAGAATTACCTTTGTTTTGATCAAAAGATGGCCTCTGAACTCCAAACAACAGATTCCACATAGCTTTAGGAGATGCATATTGCATTGACTGAAAGAGAAAAAGATTCACACATGCTAGAATCAGTTCATCTTTCAGGAACAAATGACGTCTGCAAGTCTCTCATTTTGGATATATAATAACAGGGTGGGTATTCTTTGGGGCCACTTTTGGCTCCAATTCTGAATATAAAAGTTCATTACCTTCCAATTTGAGATTGTAAAGAAGAGGCATGCAATTGCTACCCCCAAGCTTCCGTATCTTATAACATCACGCCTTGTAGTCTGAAACCTGTCCATGAATTATTTCTGCAACCTCAAACTAGAGTTCTACGCAATGTTTCATCTGTTTTTTGGCAGATGAAACTTGGAAACAAGTTTTTCAAGCAAATAACATCGCCCATACTAGTAACTAAAACTACAAAACCTGCAGCTTGTTCAGGATTTATCATGACATGATCAAGAAATCACTCAACTCAAAAGATGGTCAAGAAATCATTCAACTCAAAAGTTCAAACTACTGAGTTAGATTAGAAAAAGGCTTAAATATTATCCTAGCACCCTCATAACACTGACCGCAGACAAGTGACAATAAATCACAAGTGCATTATAGACAAAGGCGCGTCAGTTGAACTTGAGATCTCAGATCATAAAGATTTAATTCCATGTCAAGGTTGAATTTGAAAACTCTTAATCACAAAGATTTTCATGTCATGAAGGACGTCATTCTAACTAGTTGAATAAACCCCTTAAATATGTATACTGAAAAATTTTCAAAATCAAGGTGAAAACCAAATTTTTTTCACACTGAAGGTCAGAACCTTCCATAAGAAAAAAGAAAAAATGACATCGAATGAATGTTGTCCTTTCAACCGTTACAGAATCACTCATGATGAAGTTCCCGAGGTATGTCGATCATTATCTCCCACAACTAAAGGACTTGGATATCCAAGCAGGTGAAGTCAGCTAACTAATCAACTGGTAATGGCTACCCTATTTAACTAAAGAAATGAAGTCTGTACCAAGCAGCAGAGTGTAAAAGACAAAAAAGTTCGTGAACATGGTTCAACTAACATTTTGAAGCAAGAACCTCTCTTACCCTTCAATTGCGAGGGTCTTGTTATTGCTAGGAAATATGTTGCTCAGTGATCCATTATCTGCTATTTCTTCGACCATTGCTGATGAAGTCTCTGCAGAATTATAAGCAACAGGCGGTTGTTGTTGTTTCTCATCTGCAAGGTTATATTTCTATTAGGTCTTTTTATTCCTGAACACAATCTGTGTCAACTAAAACCCAGAATAGGAAGTACCATGAGAACTTTGAATATTTATGTTGTTCTTGCATCTTAGGATAGGTTTAAGTCAACACTTATAAACTCAAAAGATCATGAATAAATAAGCAGCTTAAACTTGAAAAGGGAAAGTTTTCCATTAAAAGAATATCCATTACAACAGGTTTTTCTCACTTATACTTGCTTAAAGAACGGAAAAAACATATCACAGCTCTACATTTTCAGAAATACAAATCAATGTTCTCAACAATCCTTAGAACTACATACTGTAGCGACCAGCTCCACCACTGAGAACATCATCAAGTGAAACATCAGCAATATCATTTCTGATAAGAGATGGGTCGGCATTCTTTAGAGAATCTTTAGATAATGTAGTCGTCACAGCTATACACCTGCATGACACATTGAAATTTTACCATTAAATCTCCAGTAATACCTGGAAAAGAGAACAAACCACTTGAACACAATGGTGAGATACATATAAATATACATTGATACATGGGAAAAGAAATAAATCTCAAATGGTAGAATTGAAAATTTATATATTTGTCTTGAAAGTTTTGAACTTTTCATATCAACACCAACTTTTTGTGTGTTAATTATTGATACCACATTTACCTCATCTGTGCAGCTTTTGCAGCCAGCACTCCTGCTAGGGCATCCTCAATAACAATGCACTGGTTGAAAAATGACATGATCAGGATTATTACTAAAACAATAAGGAAATATAAATTTATTTCTTTAGATACAACTTCTAAGTTCAAAAGTCTTGTAATCAAGTCTTTCATAAAAATGTAGGAAAATTAAATAATTTAATGAAGAGAAAGGAATAAATGCTCTACATGTAACTCACCTTACTTTTGTCAATGATAGCTGTCTAGATATAGTCAACTATAACTGCCATTTTATTGCTGTCATATATTATGTAAATACATGCCTTTTTTTAGAATAGAGTCTGTTGTAATTACAGGATATGATTTGCTGTAATTGAGGCATATGAGCTGTTGTAACAACTCTATTTAATCAAGAGAAAGCTCAGGCTATGGGCATTCAAACTTTCACACAAAAATTCTGTTTTGTGTGTTCTGTTTTGTTATGGTATCAGAGCCCTACAGGGATTTTTGTTCTTCTATTTTATCTTCCTTGTGAATCTTTTCTGGTATTATTGGTTCAGTTGTGAATCTCTTAGAATTGCAATCAAGGAGAAATCAGAGACAACTAGTGTCAAGTTTTCAGGCAAGAATCATTTTGCATGGGAATTTCAGTTTTAGATTTATGTTCAAGGGAAAGAATTGTGCGGAATTATTGATGGCACAGATAGCAAGCCAACTAATCCAACCAAAGCTGCAGAGTGGGCAGCCAAGGATGCTCGAGTTAAGAGCTGCATATTGCAAACTACGGACTCTTCCATTGTTGTCAATCGTCGACCTTATAAGACAGTCAAAGCTAAGTGGGATTACCTCAAGAATATTTATGATCAGAATAGTTCAGCTAGACGTTTTCAACTGGAATATGACATTTCAAATTACACACAAGGAAATCTGTCCATTCAAGAGTATTACACAGGTTTTGTCACATTATGGACAAAATATGCTAACATTGTGTATGCTTCAGTTCCCGCAACATCTCTAGAAGCAGTTCAAATTGTTCATCATACTAGTCAAAGAGATCAATTCTTGATGAAATCTGACCTGAATATGAAGTGGTGCCTTCTAATTTATTGCTTCGGACTCCTCCTCCATCCTTGGATGACTGTTTGAATGAACTACTAAGGGAAGAGCAACGTCACTTAACTCAGACCACTTTAGAACAACAAGGGAATTCCACCAATGTTCTCAATGTTGCTTATGCAGCACAAGGAAAACAACAAGTTCGAAATATGACCAACACTCAATGTTACAGTTGTAAGGAATATGAGCATATTGCAAGTCAATGTTCTAAAAAATTTTGCAACAATTGCAAAATTAAGGGACATATTATATCTGAATGTCAAGTGTCCACAAAATCGTAATCCTCGTGCTTTTCACACTTCTACTACCAATATGGTGACTGAATCTCCAGCTGTAGTTGATTCTTTTCAACCAGCAGTTTCATCTCTTAGCTAGGAGAATGTTCAACAAATGATTATATCAGCTCTTTCTGCTCTTGGTTTAACTAGTAAAAATACATCTCTTTCTAAATTCCGGCTTTTCGATTCAGCTGCTTCAAATCATATGACTCCATCATCTGATAATTTGCTTAATGTCAAAAGCTATGATGGCAACATGCAAATTGAGACAGCTAGTGGGGATCATATTCCCATCATTACCACTGGTGATACTTCTTTCTCTTCATCCAAGAAAAATGTTTTGGTTGCCCCTGGTCTATCGACTAATTTGCTTTTAGTTGGACAAATGGTTGAGAATAATTGCAGTCATTTTTTCTCCTTCTGGTTGTACTGTGTAGGAACCGGTGTCAGGGAAGATAGTAGAGGAGGGACCTAAATGGGCAGACTTTTTCCTCTTCAACTTAATGAACCAGCCAAGCCTATGAATGTGTTTTCTTTATTTTCTTATTCCGTTCAGCCTGATTTCAAGTTATGACATGTTAAATTAAAACATCCAAATGATAGAACTCTTTTATCCATGATAAAGTCTAGAGTGCTAGGCAATAAAATTCCATCTTGTCCTGTCAAAATTGATCGTTCTGGTTGCAAAATGGGCAAAAGTAAAACTCTTCCTTTTCCTTCTCGTGAAACAAAGTCTTCTCAATGTTTTGATTTAATTCATAGTGATGTCTGGGGGATTTCACCTATTATATCTCATGATCAGTTCAAGTATTTTGTGACATTTATTGATGATCATAGTCGTTTTACTTGGATATATTTCTTGCGAACCAAATCTGAAGTCTTTGATGCTTTTCAAAAATTCTTCGCTTTGGTTGAAAATCAATTTTCCAAAAGCATCAAAATTTTAAGTTCTGATTTAGGTAGGGAATACATTTCTAGAAATTTCCAAGAGTTTCTTCAACAAAAGGGAATTGTTTCTCAAAGGAGTTGTCTATATACACCCCAGCAAAATGGCATCGTTGAGAGGAAAAATCATCACCTTCTTGATGTGATTCGCTCCTTACTCATTGAATCTGCGGTACTATCAAAATTTTGGGTCGAAGCTTTGACTATTACAGTACATTTAATCAATCGTATTCCTACTACTGTTCTTAACTATCAAACACCATACTTCCTCCTCTATCACCAACAACCTGAATATATCCATCTCCAAGCATTTGGATGTGTTAGTTTTGTTCTTCTTCCTCCTCATGAACACACAAAAACTCTCTCATCAATCAATCAGATGTGCTTTTCTTGGATATACACCACACCAGAAGGGTTATATGTGTTTTGATCCCTCCACTCAACGAATTTGAATTTCTCGTAATGTTATAATTTTTGACCAGCAATATTTCTTTCCTTTTTATGGTGTCACTCCAAACATTTCTAGTCACTCCTTTCTTCCTTCTTTTGAAGAACAGTCGAGTCATCTTAACAATAATCCTCCTGCTCCTGTTATATGTTTTAAACCAGCATTGTGTATACAAGGAGAAGCAGAAATGAGGTTCAAACTAGAGACATTCTTCATGAGTTATCAGCTCAACCAACACCTGGTATAACACGCTCACATCCTTGGCAGTCTTCCCCACCACTAGTCCCTGATATTGACCCACCACAACTTTGAAGGTCTACTCGCACCATACATCCTCCAAAAAGGTATGGATATTCTCCTGAGAGATTTGGTTCTCACAAATCTTTTGCTGCAACACTGCATCTATTACGATTCCTAGATCTTACTCAGAAGTTATGAAGTTTGATTGCTGGTGGAAAGTTACTTAGGAGGAATTTGATGCTTTACAGCAAAATAGCACGTGGGACATTGTATCTTGTCCATCTTCAATCAATCCAATTGGCTATAAATGGGTGTTCTCCGTCAAATTGAAATTGGGTCATTCAAATAGTGCAAGGCTCGACTTGTGGCTCTTGGAAATGGCCAAGAATATGAGATCGATTACGAGGAAACTTTTTCTCTAGTTGCCAAGATGACTATTGTTCTTACGATCTTGGCTATGACAGCTTCTCAGAATTGGATATCCATAAGATGTATGCCAAAAATGCATTCCTTCATGGTGGTCTCAAAGAAAATATTTATAGCCGTCCTCCTCCAGGTTTGACAACAACAACTACTGATGTTTGTCATTTGAAGCGCTCCTTATACGGGCTTAAGCAGGCTCCTTGTGCTTGGTTTGAGAAATTTCGACAGACTCTTCTTCATCTCTCTTTTGTGCAAAGCAAGTATGATCCTTCACTATACTTGCGTAAGACTCTTGCTGGTATTGTTCTTTTACTTGTTTATGTAGATGATATTGTAATCACTGGAATTGATCTTGCTGGAATTGAACAACTTAAAGCTTCTCTTCATACTTCTTTTCATATGAAAGATCTTCGGGTACCTTTCCTATTTTTTGGGGCTGGAAATTCACAGAAGTAGCAAAGGTATTTTTGTGAATCAACACAAGTATCCCAGTGACATAATTCAATTAGCAGGCTTATAAAATTGAACTCCAGTTGATACACTGATGGAAGTCAATATTAAATATCGTAAAGATGAAGGTGACTTTCTATCAGATCCTACGTTATATCGACGCCTAGTTGGGAGTTTAGTTTACATGACAATCACTAGGCCAGATATATCATTTGCAATCAACTTGGTGCGTCAGTTTATGGCTTTTCCATGTCATTTACATTTGGCAATTGTTAAGCAAATTATTCGCTATCTTCTGGGTACCTCCAATCATGGCCTCTTTTTTCCGTCTGGTTCATCACTTCAAATTATAGCTTACAGTGACACTGATTGGGCTGGTTGTCCTGATACACAACGTTCTACTACTGGATGGTGTGTATACTTGGGTGATGCATTGATCTCTTGGAAATGTAAGAAACAAGAAAGTGTTTCTGTGGTCAAAGATATGCATCTCATAATATTATGATCTGATCATAATCAGATCGTTTAAAATTAGATAGCAGTATCTTATAGATATATTGTTGACAGATTTGGAATGTTGTATTTGTGTATAATTAGGATTCTTCCTTAATTAGGATAGCTTAATTAGGAATCTTCCTTAATTTGGGTGTCAATGATAGCTGTCTAGATATGGTCAATTATAACTGCAATTTTATTGCTGTCATATGTTATGTAAATACATGCCTTTTTAAGAATAGAATCTGTTATAATTACAGGATATGATTTGCTGTAATTGAGGCATATGATCTGTTATAACAACTCTATTTAATCAAGAGAAAGCTCAGGCTATGGGCATTCAAACTTTTACACAAAAATTCTGTCTTGTGTGTTCTGTTTTGTTAACTTTCCCCTTAACAATATGCCCACACAGTAATTGATCTTTCTTTAAAGGAGAAAACAGGGTGAAATGGCTATAACCTAACATCCAAAGCAGTCATAGGCAAAAGCTAAGACTGAAAACATTTTTTTGAAAATACTAAGACTGAAAACTTGTAGGCAACATTGTGACTAAGTGAAGTACATTCAACACAAAGCTTTACCAAAAAGAACTTCAAACATGAAAAGACTATAATGTTTGGCCATAATATGTTGTAAAGAGTTTTATCAACAAAATCCTTTTATTCCTCTTTATCATTGAAGAATTTAGTTCCTGGCATGGTTTGAAGAATTTAAAAATCAGTTAAATAGATTTCCAAATACTATGGTTAGTTTAAAAATGCCCGTTTCCAAAGCAATGGTAAACCAAATAGGAACTTAACTGATTATTTCTCCAAATTATTTGATGCAACTGTCAATTACAAAAATTAACATGTTGCCTCATAAGGATCTGAAAAAGAGTGATTGCAACAGAAAATTAAATCACATTAATTATGCATAAAATTTTCAGTTCTACTAGAGAAAAGAAAATATATTGTAAGTAGCATATTCAGGCAACAGATACTATTCCTAGGACCAATAACTTATTAACTTATATGAGGAAATAAAACAGCAGAATCAGAAACCATACCTCACTTTGAGGCACATCCAAGATCTTTGATGCAGCTAAGAATATATCAGGAGCTGGTTTTAAATTCTCAAAAGCATCTGCTGATACAATAGCATCAAACCTGATAAGAAAGACAATTAGAAACCACTTAACTTTCCAGATAACTACCCTTGTGCTAATATTTCTTTTACAGACCACAGTTTAGCATCAAAAAAAAGAAAAAACATGCAGTCAGAAGACTTCAACTTTGGACTTCAAAGCAACTCCATGACGTGTGTGCATTGGCTTAGGTTTTGGATTTTGAAAATCATGTTTATGCTTTTAGACCAACCAAATTGTGCCCTAAAAAAGAAACAAAACATTACATATCTGAAAATATTATAATTCTGAAGTCCTTGCTAACTGAAAGACAGGATAGATATTTAAGTAGCCATAAACTTGTTTTTGATATAAAAATGAAAATTGCTTGATGTAGATTATACATTCCATGAACTTGAGTAGCATAATGAAAGGAAGTTAGTTTACATTTCCAATGGTAAGCCAGCAGCTGCCAAATTTGCATCAACTTTGATACGATCAGCACTAGATGCAACTGCAACTTTGAGGCCTTTGTTTTTACACTGTTGTACAGCATCAACTATGAAGTAAATTTGTCCAAGCAATGCAGTTGAAATAGATATTATCGTATTAAGCTTAAATGTATGACTAAAATACCTCAGTGATGAGTTCAAGGGCTCCTGGAAATCCTATCCCAGAATTTGGTTTTGCATACTGCACATGTCAAAAAAATTTGGGAGTCCCGTGACAAGCTCGAAAAGCATTATAAACATCTAAAGATTTTAAGATGAGCCACCTTATCTAGATATATATCAAAGAACCTTCTTTTTGCTGCCTCAGGATCAAATCCCTGAACTCCCTTAACCTTAGCCACACCTCCTAAAAAATTTGCCTCGCCTACATATTAATAAAATTTATTTTAACAAAAAAAGAAAAAGAAATTTATATCCGAATTGCACGAAGAAGGCTTCAGAATGTCATTTGCATAACGACTCAAATAACATAAGCACATATCAAATTGCAATAGATACACCGAAAACATCATGTTGCTAATAATATTTGCCGTTAAGAGTTTAGATAATCATCCCAAAAACAAAGCAAAAGAGTAAGACGCCGGGACTTTAGTCAAACTAAGAAACACAAGAAGTTGAAGTTCAGAAAAAGATGTTGCATTCATTTCCTCGTAAAATTGAATGAAGCTGAAAATTAGAGAGTTGCATAACTTTGTACCTGGATCTTGTGAATAAATTGACTAAAAGCAACGGTCCTAACAGCAGAGAGGAAAAGTGATTCCGGTTTATGTAAACAGTATTACACTGGGGTAAGTAGCAGCGAGTAACTAACCATTACCATATTCTTACATTCAATCAGAAGCATTTCCTAGTCACTACTGAATTTGTTTACAGTGTAATACTTCTCGTTCTTTTGAATGTGAGTTATTGGTTTACTGACCAAATATTTCTTACCTGTACCCATAAATGGCACAAAATCCTCCACTGTAACTTCAACTCCCATCTCAGCAAAAACATCAACCCCAGCTTTTCTTGAAGGTTCTTCGCTGTTGCATAGCACTCCATCCATGTCAAAAAGCACTGCGGACACCTTTCCCCATCCACTTCCTGCTACTTCTGAGGGATTCTTCTGCTCCACATCCACGCATGCCTTAACCATTATTTTTCTCGTAAAGATCAAGTCTTTAGAACTCCTTTGGAAGAGGTGAACTGATTTCGAAATGGGTTTCGGCCTTTTTAAGTTGGGCGTGACGAATAACAGAGACTTGGGGTGTGAAAGAGAATAGTGTGGTGACAGTAGCCTCACGGCCATTGCTAAGCTTTTAGGGTTCAAACTAATCCTGTATACCGTATACGAATGGCAAAGTCTGGTTTTTGTCAAAACAAGTTCGACCTTGCTTGCTGTTTACTGCTCAATGACTCTGTTGGACAAATGGTTTGGCTTTGAGGTTTGCTCATGTGATCAACGCATTGGCGTGTTTGTCATCCGAGGAGGAGAAGCTGACACAACTTGAGTATTATTTTAGTGGCAGAGAATGCCGTCCGGTTTTCTTGAAGCAAAATGAGTGAATGGGCTGCTTTGTCACTTGGTGACCACACTTTAGTCTCTCATTTTCGGCTGGCTGATGCTGCTGCAAATCTCTGTTAGGCAAAATGGACATTCAGCTCCATGGATCCATCATGGATGGTCGCTGGGCTTTTAGTTAAGAATAGGATCATTGGTAGCCTGGTTTTGCTCAGACTGAGACCCACATTTTGGGAGTTTAAGCTTTTGTCCAGTCATCAAAAATAAATTTTTGTAAATATAGTTTATGAATCATTTCTTAATCTTTACATTAGCTTCATTGATATACAGTTAGGGTTGAAAATGGAACGGGTCACACTCAATTCGGTTATGATTTGATCCTAGCCCAAAACTTAAATGATCGGACTAGGGTTCATCGGCTCGAAGCTTGATCAAGTTGGACTAAGCCTAAAAGTCTTACTAAAAAAATCTCATCCTTCAAATAAATTAGAAGAGAAGATAAAAGAAATTGGTCGCCTTGCATTATCCTAATATTGAAGCTTATGAATGACCTTCTCAATAATGAACAAGTCCCTTGCTAGGGAATTTAAAGACATAAATGAAAAAAGTGAAACTTCACTAACACATGAAAAGAAAAGAACCAAGTAATAGATTCTATCAAAGTTTTATGGTGTTAAGGTCTTTAATTTCAATGGTCATTATGAGGGATATCAAAATATGAATTAAGCAACATCTAGGGAGCATTAAGTAAACTAGATCCATTAAAAGAAAAAGAAACAATCTCAATTAATTTTGTCTAACAATTGTGATATATAGTTATATAAGGCATACATTGGGATTGTGTAGCTCCATCTTTAATCCCAAATCACTACCAATTCAAATAACCAAAATTTAACACAATTAACCAAATATTTAAAACTCCAAGCCAATCCTCACTAACAAGAAAGAAGGAAAGCCTGAAACCTTGAAAGTAAAAATACTTCAATAAAACTTAAACTCTAAAACCTTGATAACTAGCAGAAAAAGGAAGTAGTTTTAATTTTTTAAGAAAAGTTATCTAATATTAAAGCACCGAAACCAATATACATCTTAATACAAACTGAACATATCGTCTTTTTTTGCCTCCTCTTCACTAAAGCATTATCATGTCAGGCTTGTAATTGACCTAACTTCCTAAAGACATAGCTTAACTCGTTTAAAATTTTTTTAAATTTTATTACGTGAGGTCAAGCTGTAGAGCATAATCCTAATTATAACCTGAAGTCTAAATTTAAAAAATAGTTTGAACTTAATTAAAGTCTAGTCAACTAATTAGATTAAGCTTGCCGACTTTAGGTTGATATGGAGTGCAATATAAGTTGAGCTCATCTTCCTCAATATATAAATGAAAATTTTAATAAATCAATTATTATATTTTAAATTAAATAATTAATATAAAATTTGACTGAACACTTATTTATTATTGTTAAAAACAACTCTATTACATTTATATTTTATTTTATTAAAATTTTGCTTCTAATTTAACCCATTGTCTAACCTGAATGGATTTAGCTTATGTGATGTTCCATAATAACAAAATTAACAATACGAATTAATAGTGACAATATTTGATGCAAACTGAAATCTTTTATATTTGGTTGATTTTTTGTAACTTTACTTAATATTGCGAAAATATTTATGTTTAAAATATAATTATATATTAAATCCTAAATTTTATTTTAATGTTGGGTCATATATATATATATAGTTTATTAGAAAAACATGAGTTTTCTTGTGTGTGTAATTAACAAATATTTTTAAGAAAGATTAATATTTTACTAAATTTGTAATTAATTGTAAGTTCATATATTTAGGAGGTGCTTAGTTACTTGGTATGAAAAGAAAGAAATGAGAAAGGAATGAAAAAGATTGTTGGTAATATATTATGATTGGATGAATACTATTTTTATATCCACTTTTGGGACAATTCTCTATAACCCTAATGTAGTGAAGAATGGAAGTCATATACGTTTTCATGCCTCACTATATTCATTATAATTTCTATTATCATTCTCCCAAGTGAACTAAAACACACCTAATTGCTAAATTTTGAATTTTAGGTTATCTATTTATTTATTTTACTATAATTGAGGATTGAAATATATTTTCTCTTAAATTAACAATAAGAGATAATAGGATTAATTACAATTTAAAAATTAGATCCAGAAATTATTTTCTCAAGTTGGACTCTTATACTACTTGCTATCATATTAAAGTATCTCATAACTCATTTTGAATGATCATTTCACTCAATTACCCATACAATTTATTAATGCACCACCTATTTTTACTTTAATTAACTACATAACACCATCACCATTAATTTTATGAATTTATTTGTTAGAGGACCTAAGTTAATATTTTGCTCATAAACACCCTAATATTTGAGCCATTGAAAATCTTTGATACTTTTTTAAATAATATTCAAAATGTGGTACACAAACCATTATTTAGAAAATTAACTTTGATGAATAAATTATTTCACCATTATCTTATTTTAGATTCATGACAATTCGATTATAGATTTTATGATTACGTAGTAGTTTCTCCTACATTTTATAATGTCTCATACCCTGTAAAACAATTATATGTTTTCATATATTATACATCAATTGTTACCTTCAAGCTAGTAGTTAAAAGATATGAACATCATTTCGTGTTGGCCAAAAAAGGGAACTTAAATCTTGGTCACTATACTGGGGTTACAGTACCAGCTGGTACCAACCATTTCAATTGGTCCAGGTCAATGTCAGTCGATATATCAAATAATAGTTAATAACAGGATTTAAATTGAAAATAAAAAAAGCTTAAGAATCTTGTTCTCATTCTTCACTATTGATCTGTCCTCTCTCAATCTCTCTTCTGTTCCCTATCGTGCTGCCAATGATGTCGTTCATTTCCTTCATCTTCTCGATCATCATCATCATCTTTGTTGTTGCTTGGACTATGTGCTTCATCATTTACTCATTGTACCTTCATCTTCTCGCCGCTCATTTTTTGCAGCACTATACCCTAACAAGAAGAAAGTGATCGGGGGCATTTGATTTGAGCACGGAGTTAGGTATGGATATAAGTATAATAATAGAAGAGAATGAGAATAAGTATGAAAAATAAAAAATAATGTTTGGTTTGTAACTTAGGTTTCTGTATTAATACCAATAATGTTGTTTGGTTTACTGCATTAATGGAAATGAAAGATAATATAATATCATTTTTCATATCATATTTTCATATCATATTTATTATTATTATTACAAAATTAATAATAATAATAATAATAAGATAATTAATTTAGTATAATAAAATTAATAATAAATAATAATAATAATAATAAGATAATTAATTTCATATAATAACATTAATAATAAAATTAATAATAATAATAATAAGATAATTAATTTAGTATAATAATAATAATAAGTTTAAATTTTATAATAATAAATAATAATAGTAAGAACAATAATTAATAACAATTAATAATAATAATATTATTATTATTATTATTAAGAAGTCTAAAATTTATAATTAATAATAATAATAACAACAACAACAACAACAACAACAATAACAATAACTAATAATAATAATAAGAATAAAACTTAATAATAATAATAATAATAATAATAATAATAATAATAATAGTAATAATAATAATGATAACAATAATTAATAATAATAATAACAATAAAATAATTAATAATAATAATAATAAGCATAAAACTTATAAATAATAATAATAATAGTAATAATAATAATAATAATAATAATAATAATAGTAATAACAATAATAACAATAATAATAATAATAACAATAATAATAATAATAATAATAATAATAATAATAATGAAGATGATGATGATGATGATGATGAGTGATGAGTAAGAATAAAAATTGCTTATGTGAGGGAGGAGTATAAATAGTAACCACTAGATTGGAATGAAAACTTGATACCCATCCTTTTTGGAGGGTTTAGTAGATTCCCAAATTTAATGGAATAAATCTATTTCCTTAGAATTGAAAACCCCAAAATAAACACTATTTTTTACAATTATTCTATTCCTTCATTCCCGAACTCTCAAACCAAACGCCCCTTTAGTGTTATGTTTGAACAAAATCCTATTATATGAAGAAAACAAAAAATGCAGAAACTTTCAGTATATTCATCAGCTATCGAGAAGAGTCTTATATACACTACTGAAAATCAACTTCTCATTAACCATCTAACGAGCTAACTATACATTTAACAGTAACGATAACGAAGCTAACGCAAAACTATCAGTAATTAAATAATTCCTTCATCCCCCCTCAAGTTGGAGCGTGTAAGAAATCACGCAAGCCCAACTTGACAAGAAACCCATGGAAAGCAGGAGCAGAAAGGGACTTAGTAAAAATGTCGACAAGCTGGGTAGACGAAGATGTGTGAAGCAAGGAGAGAAACCCCTGTTTCAGCTGCTCGCGAATGATATGTCAGTCGATATCTAAATGCTTGGTCCACTCATGGAATACCAGATTGGTAGCAATATGAAGCGCCACCTGATTGTCACAAAACACAGAAATAGGAAGAGAAACAGAGATCCGAAAATCTCGCAAAAATGTAAGAAACTCAAAGAAGTTCACAAACCATCGAACTCATGCTCCGATACTCTGCTTTTGCTGAAGACTTTGACATAATAGCTTGCTTCTTGGACTTTCAGGAAATTAACAAAGAACCTAGAAAAATACAAAACCCAGACACAGATCGGCGAGTATCGCGGCAAGCCCCCCAATTCGCATCACAAAACGCCCGAAGCACAAAGGATTGATTAGCAGGATAAAAGAGGCCCAGCGACAGACAGCCCTTCAGATAACACAAAACATGGAGAGCCGCCTGCCAGTGAACCGCCGTCGACACTTGGACGAATTAACTAAGCTGATGAACAGCAAACGTGATGTCCGAGAGCGTATACCCTAAATATAATAATCGCCCAACCAACTGGCGATATGGTTGGGGATCATCAAGAGGGGAACCATCCGACGTGGCCAAATGTAACCCCTTCTGTAAAGGAGTGGACATTGGTTTACAACCCAATAAACCGGCGGATCGAATCAAATCCAACACATATTTACGTTGATTAATATACATGTCGTGAGTCGAACGCACGATCTCAAGACCCAAAAAATACTTCGCATGACATAGATCCTTAATAGTGAAGGTATTATCTAAAAAAATTTTCACCTTTTGAATGTCCTCATCGAAATCACCTGTTAAGAGCATATCATCCACATAGACTAAGATAAGCAAAAAACAAGTAGCAGTCCGAAAAGTAAATAGGCAGTGATCATGCTGAGACTGATGAAAGCCATAACGTTGAAGCCGGAGAGTTAACTCAGCATTCCACTGTCGAGAAGCCTGCTTAAGGCCGTATAGCGACTTCTTCAACTTACAAACCTCATACGATGCCGCCTTGGAATACCCCTCAGGTGGAAGCATATAGACTTCCTCATCCAAAAATCAATGGAGGAAAGCATTATTAATATCGAGTTGGTGTAAGGGCCAACCCTTAGCAGCAACAAGAGCAAACAAAATCCTCACGGTGACAACCTTGGCTACCGGTGAGAAACTATCGGTGTAATCAACCCCTTCAACCTGGTTATAACCATTGGCCACTAGCCGAGCCTTAAACCTATCAATCTCACCATTAGGCTTCAACTTAACTTTGTAGACCCATTTAGAACCAATGGCCTTCTTCCCGTCGGGTAACGTGGTAATAACCCAGGTGTCATTATTTTCAAGAGCATCCAATTCAGATTGCATAGCCTTAACCCAATTAGGATCTTGACGAGCTTGCAAATAAGAAGTGGGTTCAGTAAAACTAGATACATTGGCCAAAAAATCAACATAGGAGGAGCTAAAACTAGAATGTATAGTAAAGGGAAATGTAGGAGGGGTATGTGAAGAACTACGCTGTACAGGTAAACAATTCACAAAGGGAGAAGTAAAGCTTACGTGCGATACAAAATCTTGTAACCATGAAGGCGGCTGTCTAACGCGTGTACTTCACCGGGTAGTGACTGTAGGAGCAGGAAGATCAAGTGGAGCATCAACAGGAGCCGTCGAGGCATCACGAGGTTCCAACAAAAGAGTTGCATATGTATCATTCTGAACCAAAACATCAGAAGAAGACATCAAGTAAGGATCAGTAGGCACAATGGACGGTAATGTAGCATAAATACTGGTAGATTGATGATTATCCGGATGCTGCTTAAAAGGATACACATATTCAAAGAAGGACACATCTCTGGAAACAAAAACACGTCTGACCTATAGATCGTATAACTTGTATCCCTTCTGGCTGGAAGAGTGACCAAGATAAATACTCCGGAAAGAACGTGGCGCCAACTTATCCTTATGTGGGTGAGTATCAACAACAAAACACAAACACCCAAAACACCTCAAATCAGTATAACTGGGTGGATGCCCAAATAACAACTCATAAGGTGATTTCCAATTAAGCAATTTACTAGGAAACTGATTGATTAGAAAAGCAGCATGCAAAATACTATGACTCCAAAATTCCTTTGGAAGACCAGATTGGAACAAAAGAGCTCGTGCCACTTGCAGTAAATGACGATGTTTCCTCTCCACAACACCATTCTGTTGTGGAGTATACACGCATGTCCGTTGATGAAGAATCCCTCTGTTATTAAACACGTCTTGTGTATTTTTACCCAAAAACTCTGAGCCATTATCAGTCCGCACAATCTTTATGTGACCAGCATACTGTCGTTGAATATAGATCAAAAACCAGTCCAGAAGGTGACTAACTTGCGCCTTATGCTTCATCAAGAAAATCAAAGTACAACGACTATGATCATCAACATCTGTCAAAAAATAATGCGCCCTACAAATGGAAACATCTTTATAAGGTCCCCAAATGTCAACATGTAACAACTCAAAGAGTTTAGCAGCTCGTGTAGAGCTAACCGGAAAAATAGTCCTAGCTTGCTTAGAAAGAGGACAAACTTCACATGAAAATTCTGTGTTATTCACAAACCGATTACAATCACCAACATGTCGCAGTACAATATCAGAAGGATGGCCCAACCTCGTGTGCCATAATGTTCTATGAGCAAGTCTATCATGAACGTTGCAAACTTGTTCCCCTTCGGGAGTAACTGAGGCAAAAGAAAAATTACAAAGTGGAGTATTACACAAAAAAGAGTTATTGTCCAGAAAATATAGACTCTGGAAAACTTTGCCCTTAGCTATCGTTTGTTCAGTCTTCTGGTCCTGTAATAAGCAATATTCAGAATAGAATAAAGCATTGAATGATCACTGTCTCGTTAATTTGTTGACTGATACAAGATTATGACTAAAAGTGGGTACGTAAAACACTAATTTCAGGGTTATCTTCCCATTCAAAACTATAACACCTCTATATTGAACATCATTCACCTCCCCGTTAGGTAAGAATAGCTTTGTGATTTTGTCTATAGGTACCAATGACTGAAACAAAAGTTTGTCAACACATATATGTGAAGTAGCACCTGAATCCACAATCCAATTCGCAGAAGCTGGGATAGACTTAATAGCAGGATTTAAGTGAGACATACCTGCAAATTCAGTTTGTATCATATTTAAGAGATGGGTTTCTTCAGTTGACTTCCCCTTCAACAACCGTGCGAGTTTCTGCTGAATTAAGAGTGATAACGACTGTGACCCATTTGGCATGTCATACCCCTTTTCCATATCCTTCTCAACTGTGTCAATCATATGCACAGACTTGGTTTTCTGCTGTCCTTTTCCAGCACCAGCTCGCTTATTCTTTAACTCTGCATACCAGTCGGGATAACCATGCAACTTAAAACAGGTTTCCCACTCATGACCATCCAAGGAACAATAATCACAATGCTTATCTTCTTTGCGTTTAGTATCTTTCTTTCTGGAACCAGTTCTACTCACGTGGTCTCCTTCGTAAGTTCCATTCCTATTATTTCTACTATCTTTCACTAACATAGCTACAGCACCAGCATCCTCGTGTAGCATATGCACCTGCCTCTGTTTTTCAACTCGGAGCACAAGTGAATTAGCCTTGCTCGCAGATGGAGGAGGATCTTGGGCCAAAATCTGACTTCAAATATGATAGTAGGATGAATTCAACCCCATCAAAAACTGGATTAGCTTGTTAGCATTATCGACATCCACTAGTCATTTATTAATCCCACAATGGCAACCTTGACAACTACAAACTGGTATAGGCATAAATTGCCCTAGTTCATCCCAATATCGATTAATTCTATTGTAATAAACAGTTATCGAAGAGTTACCTAGCTCAACAGAACTAATCTCACGTTGTACGTGAAACAATTGCGGCAAATTGCTTTCTCCATATACTTCTTCAAGCTTGTCCCACAACGTCTTCACAGAACCACAAGTAATGTAAGATTCTGCAATCTCCTTCGAAATGGAATTGAGAATCCACTGTTTCACCATGCAATCAACTTTACGCCATCTTCTGTACGACGCTTTGCCTGACAGTGGTGGTAAAGTCCCATCAATAAACCCAAGCTTGTCCCTAGCTTCTAAAGAGTTTCGAATGGATATACTCCAAGAGTAAAAATTCGTATCTGTTAGTTGTGCGGTGACTAACATCATTCCAGGATGATCGGAATTGTATAACTGGTAACAATCCTCTAGAGACTGATCGACGCTTGGCATCCTCGTCCCCATATCGTCGTTATCTTTCAATCGTTGATACTACAGATCGTCTTCCGCTCTGATACCATGAAGAAAATCCTATTGTATGAAGAAAATAGAGAATGAAGAAACTTTCTGTATATTCATCAGCTATCGAGAAGAGTCTTATATACACTACTAAAAATAAACTGCTCTCTAACTATCTAACGAACTAACTATACATTTAACAGTAACGATAACGAAGCTAACGCAAAACTATCAGTAATTACGTAATTCCTTCAATGTTAGAACTTAGATCTAAGTCAGAGAGTAGGAGTGTTGTGTTGGAATTTGAATGTGAGTTATTAGAGTTGCCAGTAGCAGTTGTTGTGTTGGAACTTAAATCTTAGTTGTAAGGGAAGCTACCATTTTCCATACACAATATAGTTTTACATCATTTTGTTTCCATGGATTTCAAGTAAATGACGGGCTTTTATTTAGGAAGTCACAAAAACTTTTTTATATTAAAATTTTGCTCAAGTAAGTTAAATAATTTTTTTAGTTAATAATATGATGTCATATTTGATCTTTGGATTTTATTGAGATATTATTTATTATAAACAAATAAATAGATGATAATAAGTTGAAGGATTATTTTGTAATTTTATAACATTTAGGGATTATTTTTAATTTAAAAGAATCTAAAAAATTCGTTGTATTAGTATCATATCATACTAAAATCCAATTAGATTACAGTGCAGTGCAGTATTCATAACACTAGAGAAAACATTGACTTTTCTTTTTTTTAGAAAAGAAAAGTTATAAACTAATAATAAAGTTGTATAAAATGGCTTAAGAATATCTTTGATTATAATAGGGAGACAATCCTAAAATGAAGTGGTAAACCTGGTCAAACTCAAATGAGCTAAAAAGCTCTAAATGGCAAGCATATTAGCATATTGGTTTTGATTGTTATGGATAAACATTATATTATAGGACCAACTTTTAAGAATCATAAACTTAAAAGAAGCAGTTTTATCATACAATTAATGTTGTTGCTTATTGTTAGTAAGATCTCCAAATCATACAATTTTAGCAGTAAATTCAATAGACATATCCAAACCTGCAATAATTTTGGGAGAGATATATTAGGTACATGCCACAACGTCCATCTTCTTACAAAGATGTAATGCTGGCTAAAAGTTTAAGCCCTTCCTGTAATTGCTAATCGGTAATCTTCTACATACGTAAAGGATATGAGAAAGAAAGCTTTATCCATATCCACCAAATAAATCTTATCCTTAGGATTTGATAAGTCTATTACCAATTTAGTACAAGATTAGGTTTCCAAATTTGTTCAAAATTCATGACAATGAAGAGTCTTATAAGATTTAGCATACCATGCTTTGATGGAATAAAATTTTCACTCTAGAAGTTGAAGACAAATGCCATACTTTGTGAAATATGGTTGTGTAATTGCTATTCTAGGAAAGAAAAATAAAATGAAAATGATATACAAAACATTTGCTAAAAAGGATGATTTGACTCTAGCAAGAGAAAACCATTAAAGGGCTGTAGAAAAGTTAAAAACTATATAAAGAAAATTCATTATTGGATAAGATTTTTTGATTATGACTACTGTACATATTAAAGATGAGAGTTAAGAAATCTGTTTAATTTAAAAGTAATTTAACCAGTTTAATTAACTCATTAACAAAATTATGGCCTTTAATGTTAATATCTATGATAAAGAAAAAGCCAGCCTTCTTTTTTATTCCATGCTAGACTCGTAGGATAACTTGATCATGAATTTGAGCCATATGGAGTGTCCTAACATTGATGTTGCGGTAGTTTCACTTTTGACTAAAGAATTAAGAAGAAAAACCAACCTCACTTCACGCAGGGATGCTATGTTTGCATGAGATAGAAATTCTAAAAGTTGTTATGGAGAAAGAAGCAAATGTAGGTCAAAGTCTAAGAAAAGAAGAAATTTAGATGCTAAAATTTTGCCAAATCAGGTCACTTTGAAAAAAAAAGTGCATGAAGACTTTTAACTCATAAAAAAATTATAAAAAGTAACAATGTTTCAAAAGACAAAGATGTTTTAGTTGTGTTGGATATATAGTATAAAAGATTTAGATCCTCAGATCCTCGATTCAAGAGCATCATTTCATATATATGACTCCTCATAGGGCGTGGTTTAACATTTATAGACCTTATAACCCAATGGTAGGGATGTCTTTATGAGTAATGATAGTGAATGTTAAGGACTTAGAGATGAGAAATCAAAATGTTTGATAGATGTATTTGGATAATTTTCAATGTTGGATATGTCATAGCATTTCAAAAAAGGCTTTTATCTATATGAGTATTTGATAAGTATAGTCTAAAGTTTATTGGTGGGAGTGATCAACTGAAAATAACTAGAGTTATTATGATAGTAGCAAAGGCAGAGTTGGTTAGAAAATTGTACAAACTGATAGGTGAGGGTATAATGGGGGAAGCAATTATAACAAAAACAAAGTTAGAACCCCAAGTGCATTGGCATAAATGTTTGGGACATATAAGTACGAGTTACAAGTATTATCTAAAAGAAATTTTATTCCTCATCTTAAGTCAACATCATTAAGTTTGTATAAGGATTGTGTTTTTAGAAAACAACATCAAGTGGCTCTCTCTGTCAATGTATAAAACTTATAACTTACTAGAATTACTATATGTTAATAAATGTGAAGCTTATATTGCTTCTTTGGGCAGTTGTTCATATTTTATTATTTTTATGGATAATTGTTCTTATAAAGTATGATTATATATGCTCAAAAAGTCTAAATTATTTAAGATATTTAAATTTTCAAAGATTTAGGAGAGAATGAAAAGGAATTAAAATTAGGTGTCCTCTTATAGATAATAGAGAAGAGTTTTGTTTAAAGGAGTTTAATAATTTCTTTAATGAACATGGGATTAAAAGACAATTGATTGTTTCCTGGCATACTATAACAAAATGAAGTCATTGAAAGAATGATTCATACTCTTATAAAATGTGTTAAAAGTATATCAAGTGTTGTAAAATTAAAGAAAGAATTTTAAAGGTGAAACTTTAATTGCTACATGTTATTAATAGGATATCTAAAATTTTCTTGATTTAAAAACTATGAAAGAAAATTGGTGTAGAAAGCTTGCTAATTACTCTTTTTATATATGTTTGTTATGATGCTTATATTTAAGCTTTAAAGCTTAAGAGAACAAAACTTGATACGAATTAAATAAATGTATTTTCTTAGCTAAGAGACATATATACAGGGATACAAATTATGGGATCTTAGTAGAAGAACATGAACTAAATACTTTTGGTGAAATATGTCAATCCACAAATGCAGGTAAATGGAAGTGTGCAATGGAAGAGGAAATAGAGGCCTTGAATAAAAACAACACGTAGGACCCAGGGACGAAGATAGATGGGGTCCAGTGGGGCATTGGGCATCCCAAAATTTTAGAAAATTAAATATT
The DNA here is from genome assembly GCA_029891385.1 of Erythroxylum novogranatense. Classification (NCBI taxonomy): domain Eukaryota; kingdom Viridiplantae; phylum Streptophyta; class Magnoliopsida; order Malpighiales; family Erythroxylaceae; genus Erythroxylum; species Erythroxylum novogranatense. The sequence continues at coordinate 46,192,159 of CM057233.1, read as the reverse complement.
TTTAATTTTTAATATATATATATATATGTATATAAAAGGAAGGAGTTATTTGAAGGCCAGTGGTGTATTGGATGTCCCAAAATTTAAAAAAATTAAATATTTGGACCCTCATATCTTAAATTCTTAACTCCGTCACTGGTAGGACCTAGTTGAACTACCAAAGGGGCGTAAAGCAATCAGGAGCCGCTAGATTTATAATACTAAAAGGGATTTATGAGGAAACATTAGAAGATTCAAAGCCAAATTAGTAGTGAAAAGATATGCCAAAAAACTAGGTATTAATTTTGAAAGATTTTTTCACCAATTGCTCATTTAACTAATGTTGGAATTTTTTGGCTATAATTATTGTATTAGATTTTTCAAAAAGACCTCAATGAAGAAATTTTCATGATCCAACCTAAAGGGCTTATAAAATAAAGAAACAAAAATTTGGAATTTCAATTAAACAAAATGTTTTATGGTTTAAAATATATGCCTAGATGTTGGTATATTTTCCATGGTTTTCTATATGACTTGACGTTGTTCAAGTAGTAGGATTTATTAGTAAGTGTAAGGCAAATCTAGATTATGATTGTTAAACAATAGTAAAATGGATTCTTAAATATTTGAGGGCACTTCAAATATACTTTACGTTACAATTTTGCAAATTTAAATTGTATTAAGTATGTTGATTTAGATTTTATTGGAGATTTCGAAAAAGATCGACTTCATGTTATGTATTCTCAATAGCAAGTGGTGTAGATTGGGACTTCAATTTACAATCTATTATAGCATTATCAAATACATAATTTAAGTATATAGCCATTACTCATGCATGTAAAAAAGCAATATGGTTGAAGAGACTTCTTGAAGAATTTAAGTTGAAGCAAGATGATATTTGTATTACGGCAATCAAAGTGCATTGTATTTAGTTCAAAATCCAGTTTTGCATTTTTGGTCAAACCATATTGATATTCTTATTATAAAAATCGACACTAAATTAAAATTTACAATCATATTGAAGTTTTTTTTCATAAAAATAGAAATTTATTTGGTATAACATTTCTCTTGAAATGAGACTAACGTAATTGATAGCAATTGGCAGGAGATTCTTTGTGTGTGTGTGTGTATGTTTTTTTTTGGTTGATTAGAGAACTTGTCTTTAAGTAACAGAATTGTTAAAATTTTTATAGATTATGTATGAAGCCATTATCCTCTATTAAGACTGGTTCAGCCTGATCCTGGTGAGGCTGCACGTTGCCGTTTGGATCCATGAGTTGACTGCTTTTTATCAAGAGTTCCTGCAAAACAACACAAGGCACGCCGGGGTTGATATCCGGCAGGCCCCTCCGACGCTCAATTTAGTCTTTTTGGTGAGAGTTTGATAGCTAAGAGTTGGGAAGCTAGGGTTCTGATTACGTACCTGAATTATGGCAACTTCGTACCTTATATATGGAATAGATGCTAGGTTTAGGTCTTTACGTATGCATGGGACACTTTCACCTACAAGTGGGTCGTGGATGCATGGATTAGGGCCTGGGCCTAGCATAATCGATAGGAACTAGGTCAATCCTTGTGGGATGGACCGATCGGTCCATGAGTCATTTTGAGTGAGTTTGGGCCTAGCACGACCGACCCAACCAAAGACCATGATCTCCATAATGATTTATTTATGGCCATAATCTCTATGATTTACATAATTATAAGATAAGTAATATACAACATAGTTCAATATATATATATATATACCACATATATCATTACATCTTCATTTCCCTGTTTCTTTTCTTTAATTATTTTACCTTTGTAAATTCACATTTTCATATCACTTATAATACCAAAAACAAGGATTAAATCGAATTGCTATTATAAAGTAGTCTTTAGGGATTTTCTCTTACTCACTTTCTCACTGGCTAAGACTTCACACTTGGTTTAAAACACTAACCTTTCTAGAATAATCAAGAGTGAACTATATTTTGACAGTGAACTAGCTCTAGATGTATTGCCAGTTCTAAGATAAATATTGGAGATAAATGTGTTAGAATATTAGAGCGAGATCCAATCTTGTGTACGAAAAAAAAAAAGTTCATTTTTCCAAAAGTCAAAACCATTTAAATTCTATAACATAATTTATGTATTAAAATAATGAAATATAAATATAAATAGTAACTTATTATATAACTTTATTCTTTTATTATAGTTTTTCTTAAACCGTTTTCTAAATTGATTTATCGCAACCACCATAACGGCGTATGTGTTTGACTTATAAGGGTATTCACATGAACTGTTTGAGAAGATTCTATAAGCACTGTAAAGAGAGATAAATAAGAACTGTTAACACCTATAAAGCCTACCTTTTAAAATTTTAGTTGAAATATAATTCTAATTCTAATTTTAATTAAAATTAAAATTAATTCTAATTAAATATCAATTAGACCCAAATAAGATCTAATATCTTGTGTTAGTTATTATTTATTAAATATCTTATTTTAACTTTTAAAGTTTCTCAAACTTTACAACTAAGTCTAACTTGATTAAATTACATTTTTCTTCCTTTAGTCATTCTTTATGTGTAATCTATTAAGTTCTTAAATATGATGACAATGAATATAAATTGTAATTTTAAATTGTATTTAGGATTAGATAAATTAATGTCCTTTAATTTATCTTTTATTTTATAATTAAGCAGTTTATATCCATATATTAAGATTGATGTCTAGTAATATTTATGACTATCCAAATATTATGAATGTCAAAATGATTTTCACTAATCTTTTTATGTATAATTTTTATGTATAATTTAATTACTTCATCAAATAATATTTTGATTAAACATAAACATAGAACTAATATCTACTATATTTGAATCCAATCATACTAGTTTTCACCATTAGTAATTGATTTTATTAAATACATTTGAAAATATTTTAAAATGTCATTTCACCTTAGTAAAGGATTGTTTGAATTAAATAGTAATAGAGAACAAAAGAACAGTTTCCTTAATTATTTTAGAAAATGAATTCTATAGTGACCACTCAACTGCTTCCATATTGTTAATTTTATTTAATAACTATTGATTGCTACCCTAGACAAGGATATATCATAAGTAATATCAAAATATACCAATTATTATCGAGATACTTTGAAAATCTCTAGTCAATTATCACTTATACAATCATTACAATGAAATTTTCATGACATACAAGTAATATTTCAAATGGAATTCTCATATTAGGTCAATTTGATAAATTTATTCTCTAACAATCATCCATATGTTTATTTAAGTGTCATTAGTCTATAGGATCGATTCCTTCATAAGGAAATAATATAACATATGTTGGTTTTCTATTCTATTAATGTTTAGTCATGATAGAATAATAACTAAAACTAATTTAGAGATAATACATAAATATAATATGAACCTAATGAATATGATCTTATCATAAGTTCATTTGTAACATGCATTTATCTTATAAATATTATCTTATCGTAAATTAATTAGATAAAGAAATATAAGATAAAATGTATTTAAATAATTATATATAAAATTATAATCAATTTAGGCGAATCAACAATACAATAGTCATTAGTGAAGGTTATTAGAGGCATATTTTTTGTAAATGACACAATTGTAATTAGTATTTCTTTTATATTTGAACCGACTTACATAAAAGGTGGAATGAGGTTTCAAATCAGAGGTTGTTTAATTGGAAGTCCCCAGTTCCATTCTTGTGGTCGAGATTTTATATTTTCAACATACTATAATAAAGGTGTTGTAAAATCTATTCTAAGAGTAGCTAAAAGTTAAAAACCTCATTCTTCTACTAGCTATGCTTCTTTCTGATGCGCTTAGTTGTAGCGGAGTATAATTTTTTAGTTGATAGTTATAACATAAATTTGAGGATTATGAGAAGTAGCAAATCAACAATGTCCAAAGGACGTGATCAACATGATCAATAGATTTGCCTCTCATTACCCTTGCTTGAAATATGGGGCAAAGGTCAATTTTGAATAGTTCCATCCAAGTTATTAACATATGATTATATCTTGACACTAGTTGTTCTTTCGTGCAGATCTTCTGTCCTTTCTCTTCCTTACCTTATAATTTGGTATCATATAATAAGTAGTGGCGGTACTTATTTAAAAATTGTCTTTTAAATTCATTTATTATATATATATATATGTACATAATTAATTGCTAATTGAACAACAAAAACTGCTAATATAATAAATAAAAAATGTGCTTAGTTTTAGTTAATAATTATGAGGTACATCTAATCTTCATTCACCAATATCATAGAACTATGTAAAAGATTTTCAATATTTTCCCAACCAAATAACAGTGCTTATGCCAATCGCATGTGTCAACGTAAGAGAATAGCTTGTAGTCTCAAAATTGCTTATACACTCTCGCCAACAAACAATTGAAGTACAATTATTCTCCGTTTGCTAATCTCCTATGTAGAAATAGAGAACGAAGAAGAAATGTAGAAACGCTCTCTGTATTTCTATGTGTACGTGATGTGATGTACATCCTTCTATTTATACACTTTAGGTGTCTCTAACTAAAGTAACAAATCAACTCAATAATACATAGAGTATGATCTTAGGAGAAAATAAAGGCTTAATTACAGTGGATAGTTGATTGAATGAAGATATGATAATATACGTTAATAATCCCCTCAAACTTAAGGTGGTAGTGAAGATGATAACTGAGTTTGGAGAGAAAATCTTAAAACGTTGAGCTGGATGTGATTTGGAAAAAAAGATCCGCAATTTGTGTTTGAGATGAGATTGGGATAAGTTGTTTGGTTTTGTGAAGCATATAATGATGCACAAGATGAAAATCAATCTCAATGTGTTTAGTTCATTCATAAAAGACGTCATTGTGAGCAATCTATAGGGCACTATGATTATCACGTAAGAGAAGAATTGTTGAAGAAAAAGTGACACTAATGTCTTGAAGTAACTATTTTAACCATAAAAGTTTAGAGGTAGTGTTAATTGGGGCTCTATATTCTGGTTCAATACTTGAACGAGAGACAATCGTTTGCTTCTTACTACGTTAAGAAATGAGAGATGCGTCAAGAAAGAAATAGTACCCAGTGGTAGATCGATGATCAATTGAGTTTCCAACCCAACCGACATTTTACTATGCATGTAAATCCGATAAAGATGAATGACTAAAGTGAAGTCCATGAAACAAGGTACCTTGAATGTATTAGAGTATACGAAGAACAGTAAAAAAATTGAGTGGTACAAGGTGCAGACATGAACTGATTGACAATGTGAACTGTATGAGCGATATTTAGGTAAGTGACAGTAAGACATATAAGACTCTTAACTAGTTATTAATAAAGTGTACCACCACTCAAAGGAGTTTCATTAGTGATGATCATTAGAATCGAATGGAGTGCTAGCAATATTAGTGTCAGTAAGATTAGCAAGAGAGATAAGATTAGTAGAATACTTGGCTTGAGATAAGTAGTAACTTGAATCATCAGAGGATACTTCAAGGCCTAAAAAATAGCTTGAGGCCTAAAACAAGAGCTCCTTATTGACATTGTTGAGATTAGGTAGAGTTCTTCGATGGAGAAGAGAGCTGAAAATGGGTTCAAATTCATCCTTGAGAGTCATAAGCAAATGCCATATATGTTGGCGATCTCGAAGATTTTTATAGAGCAAGGCAGCATTAGGACTAGGCTAGACAGAATCACCATGTGTTGATCCCAAAGTTCTTATAATTCAGATACATATTCCAAGTTTTTATTGCATACAATGAAGTCTCCTATACAACTGAAATCAATGGACATCATCTGATACAAAGTAATGATTTTTTTAGAAAATTCCATACCTCCTGAGTTGTGTCAAACTGTTGAAAGTCAAGTTTTATGGCTTTGGAACATGTGTTTTGAAACCATGTTAAGATTTGATGGTTTATTCTATCTTATGCCATTAATACATAAATGTCTTCATCTTTCTTTTAAGTGGGTTTAAGTATTTCTCCAGTAGCAATATGCCAAAGGAGTCTCCCCTTAAGAAAACTACACATTTCCTCGACCTAATGATCATAATTAGAGCTATAAAAGATGATATTAATAGGGTCAGGAATGTAATGGGGAAGTTTATAGGCATCCATAGTAAAAGAATATAATAAAATAGGAGAAAACCTACTTATAGAGATAGAATTTGGTTATATTGACCTCAAAATTGGATTAAGAGTGTCAAAAAACCTTAAGTATCGATTTGTTTTATAGAGAACCCAAATTAAAACGTACTAAACCGGACGGTCAAAGTATCGATCAACTTATTTTTCAACAAACCAAACTGAACAAAGGAGGAGTTGACATATGGACAAATAAAGAAATAACACGTTTAAAGATGATGTGGCAATGCTTAATGATGTGTCAGTGATGTGGCAGATACGTGACTATGATATGATTGATGACATGTTAGTTGGTGTGTCCGATGACGTAGATGCTGACTAGGATTTTGGGTTCTGTGAGGGTGATGTAGCATGTGTGTGTGGATGACATGGCATGTGCATGCATCTCCCTACTATAACTAAATAAAGTCATTTTTCCAAAAACAAAACTACGTCATTTAGGTCATTTTCTTTTTAAGAATACCTAGAAACTAGGGTTTCGTAATGCATTGGCTATTAGTGACAAGTATAAGTGCATGGAGAAGTGTCTAAAGGTGAATTTTACACCATTGTGACATGGGAGAGACGAGAAACAATTTGGTATATGACAAAATTGTTGTTGAAGTAGATTTGGAAATCTAGAATACAAAAACAAAATGCTTGAGAGAAAGAATGAAGAAGCTCTAAAATTTTGACTCCTTTCGTTACAAAGGAAGCTTTAATACCATGTAGAAATAAAAAATGAAGAAAAAATGTAGAAATGCTCTCTGTATGTTTGTATGTATGTACTATGATGTACATCTTCCTATTTATACACCCTAGGTATCTCTAACTAAAGTAACAAATCAACTCAATAATACACAACATTATTGTGCATGATCTTAGTAGAAAATAAAGGCTTAATTATAGCGGATAGTTGACTGAATGAAGTTATGATGACATACGTTAATATCCTATATAAAAATTGGAACACAAAAAAATTGCTTAATTTATCCTATATAAATGGATGATATTATTTCTTTTTATTTCTTGATTATTTGGTCATTTCTTAACAAAGAAAACACAATAAAATTAAATATAATGGTAAATACTATTAACAACTAGTACTTTTAACAATTATTATATAATTTATAAAGATGAATGTGAGTTCATACCATGAACTAGAAGAAATTGAATCACCGTGCACACAATTCCTCAACATGTGGACCAATTTAGAGTGTTGCATATAAAAGTTCTACTATTGCAAGACTTTGAATTTTTTATTCAATTCACAAATATGATTGATCTAATTGTTGAAGCAAATAAGGCATAATCCATTTTATATCTCTCTTCTTGTGTCTTATGATACATAATTTATGAGATAGAAATTCTATATGATATAGGTAAGAATTGCATATTAGAATTCTCCATAGTAAACCTATTTATCACTTTATTTATGTATATGGATTAGGATAAGCCAAGCACCTTTTTGATATATATCTTTGTAGATCTTTATTCCTAGAATATAAGTTGCTTCTCCTATGTTCTTCACGGAGAAGTTCTTGGAAACCAAATCTTTACAGATTAAAGCATTGGTTTAATGAATTTTAAGTTTGGAATGTAAGCTAACTAGTTAGAGATTACATCTACTCCATTGAAAACAATCATATGGCTTTTTTCTTCGTTGATGGTAGGCCTAAAAGTGCTTTAAAATTGTTTAGTAATGCCATTAATAGACTAGGTAAGTTGGGGTTAGCTCTAGAGACAAAGGTCAAATTATCTACAAAGATTAAGCTTATAATCATTAGGCTCTTACATAGTTTTTATCTTAATTGATCATACTTTTAATGAGCTTGACTAAAACCTATATTCCAAAGGCAAATAGGTAAGGGAAAAAAGGATCCCCTTTCTTTAGACTTCTAGGTCCTTTAACAATTTGTGTAAGCTCACCATTGAGCAATATTCTAAATGAAATAATAGTTATGAATTATGTTATTCAATGAATCAACATAGTAGGAAATATAAAAGCATGTAATGTGTTTATAATTTAATTACAATTTAATGAATCAAATGTTTTATGGAAGTCTAATTTGATAGTACAATTCTTACTTAGATGATTTCTATTCTAGTTTTTGAAGAGCTCTGGGGCCAAAACACATTATCCTCTATTGATCTACCCTTTATAAAAGGTCCTTAAGAAGAATTAGCTAACTGTGAAAGAATTAGTTTTAATTTTCTAGCTAATAATTTGACAATTATCTTGTATAATGTGTTGCAATAAGATATAAGTCGATGGTCTTCTAAGGAGTTAGTATATTGTACCTTAGGAATGAGGCATATAAATGTAGTATTGAGCTCCATTAATATGCTTTTGTTCCTAAAAAATTCAAGTACTGCATCAATCACTAAGGTTTTTGTGAGAGGTAAAGTATTATGAAAGAAAAAGGCATTTGGCCCTAATTCCTTATTTGGACGTAGATCAAATAAATCCTTCCACATCTTTTGCATCAAGATATTTTATTAAATAGTCAATTGCTTGTAAAGATATTTTCTCTTTGATTATATATTTCAAAATATTAAAAGAAGATGTAACTTCAGTGTTGATTCTAATTGTTTTGCCAATGAAATTGTGTTTTTTCTTATGTGATTTCTCTTTAGAGGTCAATAAGCTACCATTCTTAACCCTTAAAAAAGAATATCTTGTTGATATTTTTCCTTACTAGCAGTGATCTATGGCAAAATTGTTAGTTTTATCTCCATCTATCAACTATAATCTCATTTATCTTTGCTTTAGTAAGGAAAGATTAATTTTATCCATTTAATTGTAATGGATAAGTTCTTCTTTCTCATCTTCCTATAGAACTATGTTATTAATAGATTCATAAAGAGGGCTTTAAATTCCATCTAGTTTGTCTTTGGCCTCTTTGATAGCCTTTTGGGTATTGGATCATTTCTTACTACTAAGAATTTTTAGTTCATTCTTAACCCCTTCTAGTTTTCTTATACAGATGAAGATTTTGATTCCACTTATTGGAGTATTAAGGCCCTTGGAAATTACTTCATCAAACCCTTCCACATTAATCAAGTAGTTGTTAAATCAGAATAGAAAGCTCCTTTTATATTGATTAAATATTTCTTACACTAGAATAGGTGTACAATCTAATAAAATATGATTATTGAAAATTGACTTGCTCCCTAGAAAAGTAGCCATCCATTGCTTATCATTTATAGCTCTGTTTAGGTTTTTAAAAATCATAAACCAAATGCTTTTTCATTTATTGTTCCAAGGATAGAAGTGGCCCTAATTTCTTAAATTAGTAACCTACAACCAACTAGTATATGCCATGAGTTCATCAATAGGATTCATCAAGTTCACATTCCCTTTAGCTTATGCTAAGTATATCATTTGATTAAAATCTCATATAATCATCCATTCCCCCTAATCTCCTAGACCTTGTTCCATAAAGTAGCGCTCTAAAAGTTGTAATTAAAGGCATAATAAAAAATAATATATAACCTTACATAATGAACTTTCATTTCAATGAGAAGATTTATTAGTTGTTCCTTTACAAAATCAAGCGTAGCCTCTACTTCACTATAGTCAAAAGCAACTAGTATTCTTCCATTGTAATGATAATGGTGGTTTGTAATGATGGACCAGCCTCTTTTTTTTTTTTGAAAAATATGGACCGACCTCTTTAAAAAGCTTAGTTCTTTACATTTGTCTCCTTGATTTTTGTATGTAAAGACCTATTAGTAATGGTTTAGTATTATCAATATAGTCTAAAATCATTTTCTATTTATTAAGCTATTGAGCCCTTTGGTGTTCCGAGCTAGGATGGACTTAGAGCTAGGATGGTCTTAAAGCTTCTTCTTATGAATCTTTAAAAATTATTCTTATCATAAGTATCATTGGAGGTTTTATTGATCTAGTTGTTTGGTATTCCTATTAGTGATTATGTTGGTTCTTAGTGCTCACTTAAAACCTCGTTCCTTAATAAGGATGAGTTCTAAGGTTACTCATATTCTATAGTGAAGACTTCAAGATTGTGGGGAATTGCCTTCCTAGTGGATTCTTCTACAAGTATATGAAGTTCAATATTCATATTGCTCTCAATTCCCAAAGTGTTAATAAGAAGGTCCTCTTAGGATAGTTCCACTACCTTTTCATTGCATTAGACGTATTGATAGTTTCATAATTGACATCTTGATGTATAAGCTATTGGTATTCACTAGTTTGGAATTGTTTCTATATTACTCTCCACACTTGCTTTTGCTTAACTTGATCTAGCCACCAATTGTAAATAACTTAAATATGGTCTTTAAAGAAATTGTTAGCTTCATCAAGTATTAATAAGTGAATGCTTTCTGGTAGCTCCTTTTGATGTCTTTTAGAACACAAACCTAGGTATAAATAACTCTTCTTAATATAGTTGTTGCTTTATCAAAGCCTCTAGTTATCCAATATTCAAAGGGAATATTATGGATGTTTAGCCAGAGAGAAATTTGTTTCTGTCTCAAAGTATAATATCTATTTTCTAAAGTTATAAAAGTAAAGGCTTGAAATTTTAATGTCATAGGACAACTTCTAATACCTTTTTTAAATAGCCAGGTGAAGAAGATTCCTATATTTATGTTTGCTCTGTTGCTCATTGAGGTCAATGAGGGATTTAAGTGTGGGGGAGTACTTACGGCTTAAATAGTTTTCATGATAGGACATCAATACCCGAGGTTGTATTCACACATTTTTCTTATCTTGAAATGATGGGACATGCTAAGTTATATAATAAATTTAACATAATCAGACTTATTCTCAGTTTTTCATAAAAAGAGTGTTTGAACCTACTGATTCTTCTTAACTTACAATTTGAGGCTTGGAATTAATAGAGTGGAATACCTAAGTTTGCTTGCTTTAAATCTACGTCACATGCATAGGAATTGTTGACCCAGCTCGTCTAGTTGCTCAATTTTGGTGGAAAAAAAAAACAAAAAAAAAGAAAAAATATTTCAACAGAAATAAAATTTTGCTCCGCTGCTCCACTTTAGTAAAGTAACCCGGGTCTTCATGAAACCCATGTCGACACTTAGGCCAAAAGCAAAGAGGGAGTATGAGCAGTGCTAGTAGCCACCTAGGATTGTGATGCGTTGAGTAACCGGGGACGGCCATCACAAATGGATCGTAGTCGCGTAAAAAGGCTCATGACATCCTAGGCAAGCCGCGAATGTCGAATAATGAATAACATCTCAGTCTCACATTCATTTCCTAAGTTGAGTGACTTGGTAGGTTGGTAAATGATTTCCTATGCATTGGCTTAATGAAGTTGGAACCCAATTGTGTGATGAAATTGACCAAGCCTTAACTTTTAAGTTGAAAAGAATTTTTAGAATCAATTGTTCATTTTATAGAAAACTAGGAACTGTTGGTTATGTTGACTTTGATATATTCCTTAGTGTGTTGCATTTTGGATGGATGGGGGAATTATGTGAAAATCAAGTAGGGTGTTTTTAGTTTATAGACTGGTGTTATGCTTGAGGACAAGCTTGTGATAAGTGTGGGGGTGTTTGATGGTGTGAATATTTGCTAATTATATTAATGATTTTTGTTGACTTTTCGGGTAAATATTCATGTGGAAAGGGCAGAATTTACTTAGTTTTATATATTTTGGGCAGGAAATGACAATCAGGCCAAACCGGAGGTATTTTGGGTCTTTGTAAACTAAAGTTGTGGGTCGATGGTGCTTAACGCAATTTTGGGTGACTTGATTTTTGAGTAAGTCGTGCCCACGGCTTAAGGTCGCACATAGCAGACACCTGATACGGAATTAGAGACGTGATTGGACTCCTAAGTTGGATAGTTTTCAGATTTGGAAAGGGATATCTTTGGGGATTAAAGAGGAAAGTTAGGGGCACCAATCAGAAGGCTATTTCTTTCCTACAAGGAAAAGGATTTGAAGGATATAAAAGGACTACAGCAGGAAGCTTAGAGCATAGGGTTTTTCTTTAGAGATTACGGCAGATTCCTTACTTCTTCTTGGGCATGTTTTGTATAGCCATGAGTGGCTAAACCTACTCTAGTCTAGCAAGGGTTGATCGAGTTCAAGTTCATATGTGTTGAGAGATCTAAACTCAATTGTTATTCTTGGATTTTTGCAATTTTTATTCATTCTCTGTTTTATTCATATTATTATTATCTTGTTGATTGATGCAATAAGAGCTCGTTGTGCAATTGACAGGGTCGTAATTAGCCAATCAAGGTTTCTAGATCCGTAATTGTCTAGTTAATCTTGATAACAGTGACAGGTAATATAATTTTCAAGTTATATTATGAGGGTGAATAATCTGATTTAAACAGTCACGCTTGTTGATCTTGGTGGTCAGGGTTGGGTCTTTCTAATTCTTAAAGCTATTAGCGAATTAAATCCTAAGCGCGTGTCGGGGTTGTTTGTCAATAAGGGGTTAGTTAGAAGGCGCGTATCCGGCTAATCTAAAAATAATAAAAGATGAGATTATTAGAAGCGTTTCAATAATCATAACTAATCTATTGTGAGATCCAGACTTATTCTTTGTTTCAATGATCAACTATAGAACTTGAATGAGATTACCTTGTTAGATGCCATTAATCTGATTTCTTCTCAATTTAAATTTATTTGCTTTTCATTTATTAAATTCAGTATTTTCACTCATCAATTACAAACCCCCCTTTTATTTCCTCATTCTTGATTCTCTGGTTTTCAAAAGGATTGATTAGTCGCCAGTCTTTGTGGATACGACTCTACTCACTCTAGCTACAATTTAATTGATTTTTCAAGAGTAGATTTTATTTTTGGTGGATTCGACACCCATCATACTTTCTGGTAGCTCCTTTTGATGTCTTTTAGAACCCAAACCTAGGTATAAATACTCTTCTCAATATAGTTGTTGCTTTATCAAAGCCTCTGGTTATCCTATATTCAAAGGGAATATTATGGATATTTAGCCAGAGAGATTTATTTCTATCTCGAAGTCTAATATCGATTTTCTAAAGTTATAAAAGTAAAGGCTTGAAATTTTAATGTCACAGGACAACTTGTAATACCCTTTGAGTTTGGATGGATAAGTAGAATTTGAAAAGGAACATTTTTTTTCATTATTAAGTAAGACCTCTTGTAGACTAAGATGCTTCTAATGGTAGTTTTCCTAGTATTTAAAGTCAAGAAAGCTATCCTTTTGTCCATGAAAAAGTCAAAGAGAGTAGATTCCCATCCGACGACATCTTCCTTGAGAATGTCTTTCTCTGGAGCCACTATGCTTTTGCCTTTAGAGGAACATGGGGGAAATAATGGACATTCAAAGATGGTGAAGCATCCCCCAAAACCTACTTGGAGACAAGCTTTCAAATATGGTGTGGTAGCAGATTGAGTTACATAGCGTACCTGAATTCTTAGAAGTGATTGGACAATGAAACCAAGTATTGGAGTTGGCTAAAGGAGGAAAGTCCTCCATGATAAGAGTTAAAATTATGGTTAAATGTTCTAAAATTAAGCTTAAAAAGTAAAAGGGTAAAAGAGAGAGAGAAAGCTGCTCGAGGAAATTGAGAAAGATGTTAAATGAGGAAAAAAAAGTGAGAAAGAAGAAAATGGAGATCTCAGCTAAAAGAGCTATAGAACCAAAAATACAAATAAAAGAGAAGAAAAAGATGTTATGAGAGAAGGGAAAAAAAAGGAGAAACTACAGGGGGTGACAAAAGAAGGATCAAATGAGTGAATACCAAAAGATCCAAGGAGCTTCAAAAGAGTTAGCAATGGCTAAAGAAAAGAGATCAAAGGAAAGAGGGTAGAAGGAACTGTTAAGTGAATACCAAAACTAGAAACTGTGTAAAGGGAAACCAATACTAGAGAATAAACCCACCATGCAAATCATACAATGTTTAGAGAGTATTGTTAAAAATTTTTGAAATCCAATAACCTTCTTATAAATGCATATAAATATTTTTTATTTTATGCTGTTCATTAATTTTATAATATATCTTAGTTTTTCTTAAAAGAGTTTATTTCCCCATGCATGTATCGTTTTTATTTTTATATATGTTGATACATTAAAATTAATATATATTTATATTTATTCCATATTGTTTACTAACTTATTTTATAAATGATACAATACAAAACAGAAAATGAAAAGTCTAAATACATTTAATTTAGAAGTTGATTTTTTTAAATATTTTTGTATGGTTAAAATGGTATAACTATATATATATATATACGTGTTCGTTTAGAATAAATGCATATTAATGTCTATAAAGTGCATGCTTATTTCTAATTTGAGATTAATGTTATTAAAGTTTAGTAAAGTAAGAATTTTTATATTAATTATAGTACTTAGTGTTAGATTGTCACATGTCAAAACTTAACACAAATAACTTCATATGATTACATGGACAAACTTAACACAAGTAACTTCACATGATTACAAGGACAGTGGACCTTCCTCACAAGTCATGCTTTTGAATGGCTAAAAAAAGGAAAGAAAACGTTCAACGACCATGAGCATAACAGATAACCAAAAGTTCCTCTTATCTGTTTTTAGGATAGGAACATATGAAATTGGCCAATACATTGAGTCAGATTGAAATTTACTTTGCCAACAATGGGTTACCATTCCCATTCTCCTTAAACCGGAATTGTTGTTTCAAAAACTCTCATAGTAGCCTTCTGTGCCTGAAAGTAAATATATATATATAGATATGAGACGCTGATCATGAGAAATTCAATATTCATAAAATATGTGAATAAGAAATTTTCAGGGTCAAATCTCCCGTACCCATAATCCTGTACGATCCTATCCACACAAATATGTAAGACTTAGAAAAATGTAAATAAGAACGTATAGAACAGAATTGGTACAGGATTACGAGTACAGAGGATTTGACCCCGAAAAGAAGACGGCATCTCACTTCTTTGTCCCATTTTGTGCGGATGGTGATAGTTAGGAGAGACAATACTTGAACCAATAGTGCACCTATGTTTCCCAGCCATAGTCCCTGTATATGCCCATATTTTAGTAAATACCAAGTGAGCATTATAAAAAGAAAGCAGTCAAGGGAACGGAGAGAAAAGATTCTCTTTTGTCTCATAAAATTTCAACCATTTATTTTGTAGGACCTACACAGGACTCATGCGGAACTTACATAATGAATAATTGAGATTTATTGGATACAATAAGACGCTATAATATTAGACAGAAGATCTAGACTCGAGAATGCAAGGATTAATAGAATTCTTACCTTGCCACCCCTATGGAGGACGAAAGCCAATAAAACTCCACACGGAATTCCAACAAAATAATAGGATCCAAGATTGACGTATGCACCAATCTTCTGCCAACCACATCCTCTAGCGGCGCCTAATTGTTTAACACCCATAGTTAACTACCATTTAGCTATGCTATGTTTTGAGAGTCTTGTAACAGAATGGTTGGTGAATGAGGATGGTAGCTTGTTTCAAATGGGAAAGGAAAAGGTTAATAGAACACTATTCTTAAGTTCACCTGAAAGAACGCATTGGACAGCATCGATGATGTTGGATCCTGCAATTATAGGTAACATGACTGCCACGTATTTGATCACCTGAACCTCGTTGCTATAAGCATAGCCCCATACGTTTCGAAATGATATCAGTACTGTTCCCACCAGAACACTCGCAGTCATGGCCAAGCCAAGGACCACATATATGGCTAAGCGTGCTCTTTTAGAATTCCCCGCTCCTAATTCATTTGAGACCCGAGTGCTAGACAGAAGAAACATTTTTGTTGTGTTAAGCTGTAAGCAGGCAACTGAAAATTGCAGGAAGGCTGAGGCATTCTCCATTGTGTTACAGCTCAATTTTAGATCTTGTTCGTTTTTCCATACAAAGCATTTATCCTAAATTTCACAGTTGAGGATCCAATTGGAAGGAATTTATTAGCAGCAAAAACTAACCTTACAGCATTGCTAAGTCCGTAAGGAATCATCCAAATTGTTGTAGCTGTATTAAGGCTGCAAAGAGATCTTCTTTAGATTCACACTCAGAGCAAACTTGAAACGAAGTGGACTGAACTGCTAGATTCTTAAGACTCAACAAATTAAGCATCTCAGCATATATGTTTTATGAAGATACTGACCTAATAGAGAGCACTGATGTTTCTAACTTTGGGTCTGGGAGAAGACCAGATAGAAGAACCATCGTTTCAAATGACCAACTTTCCAAGCTGTACAAGATCATGCAGAAGTATCAGAATCAGCCGTATATAATGAATAGTTGATCATATATATTTCTAGAAATACATTTAGTTTCTAAGTCCATGAAGCAGTTAGTAATTACCAAATCATGAGAGCTGAAGGAATGGCAAGCCTCAGAAAATAGGGAATGTTGTGCAGGGCTTCCTTGGAAAAGCCTGTCCAAGTTTTTGTGCACAAAGAAGAGAACTTTACATAAATTGCCAACAGCAATACATTCATCCAATAGGAAAAACAGTTTGCCAAAGCAGCTCCTTTCATTCCAAGTCCAGATTTAAAAACCAGAATCCAGCAAACTGGGAGGTGAAGCAAAGCCGTGACTCCAGAGATAAGCATCATGGGAAATACTATGTTCTGTGTCTGTAAGAATTTGACGAGGCATTGTAGAAGACCATATGCAAAGATGGTTGGAATCAAGAAGCGTGCATATATTCCAGCTTGAACAGCCACATCTTCATCTTGGCCTAGAGCTTCTAAAATTGATCTTGTATTTGCCCAAACGATAGCAAGTGGTATGCAGGCAAGTGAAAGAACCAACATGGCTCTCTGTGTGTGTATTCCCAACATGTGATACTGCTTGGCTCCATATGATTGACCACAAAATGTATCAAGGGCACTTGACATTCCTAACTGTTTCATCAAGTCGACACAGTAAGAGGAATCATGTCATTAACATTTCATGAAGATGAGTCCCAAGCAAAGACTTGGGTATAATTCTCTGTCTGTAATTGGGGAGATGGATTTACTGCAAGGTTTACGAATTACTGTCTTCAAGAATCTATTTCCACTTATTAGAAATCGGTTGAAGAACAAATCAAATTCATGTACAACATAAGAATCAACGTGATCTAGATTTAAAAGATAGTTCATTTGTCAATAAATTAGCAGATGTTTTTATTGACACTAAAAGGATGACTAAAATGCTCTTATTCGAATAGATGTCCTGGTGGGACAAATTTTTACAGTTGTTACAGATCAATTTGCACTGCACTTGAACTGAGGAAGGCTATTAGGAGCAAGTGCATAATTAGTGCTCCAGAAGTAACTCAAGCAAGGCAGTCACTTCCAAAAGAAAGTTTAGTACCAGTATGTGAGAAAACCTACACAGAGATTCAAATTCTTCAGAAACATGTTTTAAAGACTTGCTCTTCTTCATCATTTAAACTGAAATTAGAAAGCACCATCTTAAGCTATTCAAAGCCAATTTATTGGACAACACCTTCCACAATACATAATCCTGATGACGAGATGTAGATTGGCCAATGACCAGGAGCAATTAAGAACAGTTACATTTTTAACAATATTTATAATAAACAATAACCATGTTGGATGGCAGCAGTTGACTAATGATTAAGAGTCGAAGCATGCAACGACAAGAGAGCAGACGAGGTTGTTTGCTTAATTATTCTGCGCCCAGGTTTCTTTAACGAGCAACCAGACGTCCATAAATGAATAAATGCGCCACAAGTTTACTAGGAGAGTAATGAATCATGCAGTCCTTGTCATTTTCCACCACATGGGTCCTCTCAAGTTTGTCTATAATTCATAAACGAACGTCACGACACGACAAACGTAACCTAGCTGGTGTAACATATTTAAATAGCCAGGTGAAGAAGATTCCTTGTACGTTGCAAGGTCGCTTAAAAAATGATGTGAACTTTAAACAAATTGCATAATGTGCTATAGACAGACATACTAGGAATCTATTGATCTGACCAAAGTACTTTTCTTTTCTGTATGGATTAATGACCAGAACTACACAATAACAGATTACTCTTCGCTCTTGGTAGATCAACTCAAACGAACATCAACAACATTCCCGTGAGAGGCTAAATGATGACAGAAGAAACTAAATAGTTGGACTTGAATCTCAAGTATGGTCGCTATACTCTATTACTAGGTTGAAGAGGGAAAGAAAGCTGGAGATAAAAAATAGAAGAAAGCAAGAACAGGATCATTAATGTTGAAGGAAACAAAATGAGGGCTAGAGTAAGACTCCTTTGTACAATTATTCTATGCCTTGAAATTGTCTGCAACTGATATATATTGGTAAACGTACTAGTTATGCGTCTACATGTTCTCTTGAATTCAACATGCATGCCTAAATAGGATGAAAGTCCAAATGATGGGCTTTAAAAATGCAGAAGCTTTTCACTTGCACGTATGCATAGAAGTTTGAACTATTTGCTCCTCTTTTCTATTTGCATAAAAGAAACGTATGTGTAACTTACCATCAAGCTAAAACCGGTGACAGTAGCAAAGGAAGTCGCCATTGAAGCACCAGAAAGGCTTAATTCACCAAGATGACCCACGAACATCACAGATATCATCTGTAAACAGAATTGCAACAGACTTGCAGCTATTAATGGCCCCGCTAGCCATAACTGCTGCTTCAGTTCATCAACGATTTCCAATTTGCTAATACCACTTTCATGGTTTCTCTGTCTATTCCCAAGCTCATCATCAGCACCATCGCATGTAACTCCAATCAAAGGAGCATTCAGAGACGACCTTTGTTCCTCACTCTCCATTTTTTTTGCATACACCTACTTTCCAATCGTAAAAAGTAGAAGTAAGAGACTGGAGGTTATATATAATAGTGATACTCGTATCACATTAATAAATAATAGTTTTCTGGATGGCAAAATAATCATTTTTTACTTAAAGGAAATTTGTTGTGATGAAACTGAGTTCGAATGATCTCGTGGGATTAAACTTTACTAGCTCGATCTCTTGGTATAAGCATACTCCTCCACCTTAAGATCAGGTGATAAAAAAAATTAACGGCTGAAAAACCGTTTTCGCAAAGTTTTCAATTTTACTGTACTCGTCTCGTCTTTAGCATAAACAAGAACCAAATCAATCAAAAGCAAAATAACAAATAACACCGTAAATTTAGTAACCAGTTTGACACGTCTTATTTACGATTTGTGGGCTCTCACTCAGCTTTATACTTTCACTAAAATATAATAAACTTACCCAAGATTTTACTGAGTCAGTACCACTCAACTCTTGACACTATCTTTTAACCTCATTTTTCGTAAAAGTTTTTCACACTCAATAATACAACCGACTCGTGTTAACTTCGTCAGAGAATTTTTCTAAATAACTTTTAATTAAAAATAATTAATAAAAATAACTCAAGTGATAAATCAATTAAGAATAAAAATAAAATACACTTGAAATAGAAAAGAAGACAACTTCTTAATCCGTTAAGCTCCTTTGAAATAAATTTGAAAATTATTCACCAACTGGACTGACCTATGACAATTTCCAGAATTAGAACTGACAGAACATACACATAGTCATCAAGTAACTTCTAGCCGTAAACCAATGCATAAAGAAAGAGACACTCTCAACCGTATGCTACTCCAACAACCCAATATCAAAATACAAGAGTCCGAAGGTTCTTCCCTCATGTAAATCATCCAGCTTCAACAATTTCAATTAAACTATGTGGGATACGATATACACCATCCACTCAAAAAACAAAAGACACTCATGTATCTTTCACACACAGCCAAGGAGGACAAGTCTTCATTCAACAAACAATTAAACGATCGTGTATGTCCAACAAAATTAAAAAAACACACCTACAACTATGTTTTTCCAAAATACAAATAATGCACTTTATGCAGTTGACACACATCCACCAGAGTCCGGTCAACCCTCATGGAGTCATACACGACACACACCATAAAGAGCCACATTCCAACATGTAAAAACAATTCACTTAATTCCTATCCCAAAAATTTAGCAGTGCGCATATCAATCACCAATGTGATAATAATAGACTTCAATTTTGTGTAGGATTCTTTCACATCTATAAGTGTAGCAACCACATCTCTTTGAATCTTAGTCCAATTAATATCTTATATATCCAATTAATAAATAAGATACCAAAAATAAATAAAAATATGCTATATATCTTAACCATTTGACCCTTTTTGGCATTTTTGTCACAACTCTTAAAATCCTCCTAAATAACGTAATTGGATATATAAATATTAAATCGAAAATGTTCCCCCTCAATTTAAGATTCAATAGGCATCACAAGCAAAAGTCAAGCATAAACAACAAATCACAGAAGATTAAATACAACTTCAGTCAAGTCTTATCTTCTCTCCCTTTAGGGCAACATGTGCCAAAAAGACTAATTCAAGGAACAACGGAAAAGTGTAGAACTCGCTGCTAAGAGTATTAGTAGCCACTTGAATGATACCTTCAATCCTCTTAATTCCAGTAATGACAGTTGCATGAGGATTGACAGAAGTCGTCCCTTAGACATCCGAGGGGCTAGATGTGGTGTACGACAAATCTACTATCCATGGTTGACAAAAAACCCTTGGAAAAATTGTTCATCAAGGCCACCAACTCAAGTATAGTCGACTCTATCTTGGGAACTTCATTGGCATATAAAAATTGAGAGATTAAGCATGGAAAGTATAGTAAAGAATGTGACTTACTCTCAATGGCTAACATAACTTCAATAATGAGGCTTCTAAGATTGAATCGCACCCTAGTATTGATTGCATAAATCAATTTGGAATGTGCCAAGTAAATAGAAACAACATGTGTGCTCGACATCCAGTTGGTCATAACTAATTTAAAGAGTATGAAATACTTTTGGGTAAGCATTGAGGAACGTAGTATAGAGCTAGACAGCCGTGCAGTCAAGTTCCCAGTAGTTAGTACCGTAGCAATTAAGTCATTTGACACATTCCAATCATCATCATAAAGTAGATCACTAATTAAATTATCAAATCCGAGAAAAAGATTTAGATGAGCGGCATCAAGGCGGACTACCCGATCTCGCACATATACTGCTCTATAACTCATAGCAGTCTTATTTAGAATATTAAAATATAAATTGCAATAAAATTATTTTACCAGATCTAAATCACAGTGTTGCAAAAGCAGTGAGGCTTGCTGTAAAAATCGCTATGACAATGAAGTATCCAGACCATGCTGTTGAAACTCATTTAAGTTAATTGGGCAATTGAGAACAAACCCAACAATGTTGGGAATCACTTATTTTTGTTCAGCCGTGGAAGAGTAGAACTTGAAGGAAATGACATTATCCATTTTCAGGTGGACAGAAGAATTACGTCAAGGTGGTCAGATTGTTTTTTAAGCCTGCATCTTTGTACATTTTTGAGGAGCTGTAGGAGGCGTAGTTGGTGGAGTAGGTGCTGCAGGAGTCTCATTGGAATCTGAAGTAGAGTCTTCAACTATAAATAATATGACCTGAGTAACATCATCATCTGGATTTGGTATTTTTTCCCGAACAAAGATATTGTCGGGAATATCAATAAGAATTGCAAAAGATGACCCAACCCCGACGAATCTCCTGCTGAGTGTCGGATTGAGCATTAATCGACTAGAACGACGTGTTGAAGCTACTATCTTCTTTTTTGACACCAAAGGGAACATTTTGTCTTTATTCTTGCCCCTGTTTTTTGAAAAACAGCAAAATTCCAACCAAAATCAACAAATTGAATCAACCTTGTAGTAAAAAGAGGCAATATCGTAAAGAAAAGATATGGGTCTTCAATGGAGGTTCACAAATTTCATATATACACTAAGTCCATGATGGAGAAAGCTTCAACTCAATTTCGTGTGTGCCTTAAGAGCTTGAGAGCTAACACAGATGAGAAATAGGTGAAGCTTCAGTGGTGAATGCCCACAATGAAGATGTCTTCAACGGAGCTACAAGGGTTATTTGAAGCTTAGGATTAGACAATTAGAGAGATGTAAGAAGGGCGTTGGTGAGTAAAGAAAGATTTTAAAAAACAAAAAACAATATATCAATAATGTAAAACACAAAATCCCAAAGCCCCTCGAAGAAATTCAAATCTTATTGCATCAAGAGGTTTCGTAAAGATATCCGATAAGTACTTATCTGTAGATATATGTGACAAGGTGACTATTTTATTTTCTACAAGCTCTCGAATAAAGTAGTACCTGAGATCAATATGTTTTATTCTTGAATGCTAAACTGGATTTTTATAGATGTCTATGACACTCTTGTTATCGCATAAGATAGTCAACACATTATGATCAATCCTATAATCTTCTAACATCTACTTCATCCAAAGAAGTTGTGAACAACAACTACCTACAACGATATATTCTACCTCAGTGGTCGATAGTGAAATTGAATTCTGCTTCTTGCTATACTAAGAGATCAAATTGTTTCCCAAGAAGAAATAACCTCTTGAAGTGCTTTTTCGATAATCTAAGTTTCTAGCCCAATCCGCATCACTATATCTAGCTAGATAAGATGTCAAGTCAGAT
The DNA here is from genome assembly GCA_029891385.1 of Erythroxylum novogranatense. NCBI lineage: Eukaryota > Viridiplantae > Streptophyta > Magnoliopsida > Malpighiales > Erythroxylaceae > Erythroxylum > Erythroxylum novogranatense. The sequence continues at coordinate 46,169,507 of CM057233.1, read as the reverse complement.
GTATACCATATCTCAAAATCAAATGCTCCACTTACATACTTGATAATCCTCTTGATCTCTATCAGATGTGTTTCTTTCGGGTTGGTTTGGTAGCAAACACTTACTGTTAGTTTATGCCCTTGCAGCCAAGTTTTGGTTGTATATTTATTTGCATAAATTTTTTATTCGATAAAAGACATACTTTATCTTTATGTATTTTTTAAATTTTAATTATTAATCATAAATATAAAATTTTCTGGAATAATTTTTATACAATTACAAATTATAATGTGATTATAATTATGAGATTCGAATGGCATTTTGTATTATTCCTAAAATGTTCCTAGTCATAGTTTCATCAAGATGGGGTATTAATGAAATGGTTAGACTAGCATATGTTTGTTTGTTTCTTATGAAGAAAGTAATCGATCTCATAGATTAAAGTATGAAGATACTTAAACAAACATGTGGGTGCTTATTAAAGAATAAGTTCACTGAACTGGCCTAATCATGAGAATCCTGATTGGAACATTTCTTGTATGTTTGTAGATTGTCTTATTATGATGGTTGTATAATTGATCCTTAGACTTGAGATTAGGAATTCCTATGTTTTAATGCTACTTATGTTCTATTATTGGAGTAGTTCAATTCGATAGTTATTGGATATAGTATAAACTATGTGGAGATGATTGAGTAAATTAATAAAGAATTCGTTATCCTAAAGTAATTAGGAAAAATGTTCTGTTGTTCTTGATTAGTAATGACTTTGGGAATCTTTGGTTAGAGTAAATCGAAATTTGAAAAAGTTGTTTTCAAATATCAATTATAAATCATTTACTAATTAGCAAGAATGAATATGATTGAATTATTTAGAGTAGACATGAATTCCATACTCTAATTCCAATTGGAGCATTAGATAATGAAATGATTAATTTATACATTATAGTCATGCATAGATAGGTTAAGTCAAACCACTTTGACATTCCTAATATTTGGGTGGTTATGATATGTTGTTATCGTCAATCATGATCTATGATTATAGATTGTTTAATTAGAAAATTAAGGATAAATTAAAAGGAGTTGTAATTTATCTTATTCTAATTATGAATTATAATTATAATTTATAATCATTTCTAACATATTAAGAACCTAATGGGTCACACATAAAAAGTCTATAAAGGAGAAAGTGAAATTTGAATTAAGTTGGACATAATTGAGAAGTTTTAAAAACTTTAAGGATTAATATATGATATTTAATCTTATAAAGATTAATTCATAATTATGACTAAAATTTGACTTTAGTTGTAATTTTAATAAAATCTAAGAACATGAAAATAAAAATTTTCATATAAAAGGAAAAATTAAAAAAAAATGGAGTTAGCACTTCTTACATTTCCCCTCTCAAATCATATTTGAGTTTTTTCTTTGAATAGATCTTTGGATATCATTAGAGAATGGACGATTGAACGACTCGTGGATTGACGGATTCTAAGAAATAGGAAATTATAACAAGAAATTAAAACAGGTTAGTATAGCTTTGTAAATTTTTTGTTTTGTGCTTCTAATTAAATTTTGTTAAAGTTGACTCTATGAAAAATTTTACATTTTTTGTTGCGCTTATATTCGACCTTGCATTATTTTTCTGACACATACACCAACGCTGTAGCATATATCTAGCTTACTTTCAGTCAAATATAATAAACTTTCGATCATGCTCCGATATACACTGACATCAACGCTTTTACCATTCTCATATTTGTTTAGTTTTGTTGAGACACTCATAGGTGTTCTCATATGTCTGACATTCTTAAGATCGAACTTCTTTATTAAACTATTGGCTTATTTGGCTTGCGATATAAAAATTGCATCCTTCATTTGTTTAATTTGCGAACCCAAAAAGAAATTAAGCTCACCTACTATACTCATTTCAAATTTAGATGTGATTAATTCAATAAATTCATCTACCATCTTCAGAAGTGTGGCACCAAACACAATGTCATCAATATAGATCTAAGCAATGACAAAACCATATTTAAACTTTTTAGTAAACAAAGTTTTGTCAACACTACCTCGTTTATATCCTTGCTTGATAAGATATTGTGTGAGCCTTTTGTACTAAGCCCTTGGTGCTTGTTTGAGACCATAAAGAGCTTTCCTTAGCTTAAAAATGTGATCTGCATAGGCTGAATCAATAAACCCTTTTGGTTGCTCAACATACACTTTTCTTGTATAAACCTAATAAAAAATGCACTTTTTACATCCATTTGATAAAGCTTAAACCCCTTCACGCATGCTATGCCCAATAATAGTCTGATAGCCTCAAGTTGTGCCACCGGTGCAAAAATTTTGTCAAAGTCTATTCCTTCAACTTGAGAATATCCCTAAGCTACAAACCTTGCTTTATTTTTAGTTACATTACACTTTTCATCTGTTTTATTTCGAAACACTCATTTTGCTCCAATCACATTAGTATCCAATGGTCTTGGTACTAATTTTCATACATTATTCTGTGCAAATTGAATCAATTCATCTTGCATGGACGCTACCCATAACTCATTTTATAGAGCTTGCTTAACATTCTTTGGCTCGAATGAAGATGTGTAGCACAAGTATCCCACAAATTCTCAATAATCAACCATTTTCTTTCACTTGTTTTTCTTCTTTCACTAACATCTCCAATGACGTTCTCTACTAGATGATTTCTTTTGATTCGAGAGGAAGAATCTCGGTTCAAATCATCTTCTCTCGACTTTTGACCATTTAAAGAAATAATTTCCGCATCCAGTGTTTTGGATGATTCATCATCTGAAGTAACTGATAGTTCTTCAATTCGTGCGGTTACTTCCTCAGCAGCAACTAACTACAAATTTGGGCAAATTTTCAATCTTGTCTCATTCCTTGTTTGAGTTGGTTCAAAGGATCAGTTATGTAGATTTTCTTCTGCCACTTGATCATTCAAAAAAGATACATCATCTATCACATCTTTTATGGACTCTCGCACATTCTTGGTTCTTTGATTATACACTCGGTAAGCTTTACTGTAAGTTAAATAACTAATGAAGATTCCTTCATCACTTTTGCTCTTGAATTTTCCAAGTTGTTCCCAATCTCTAATAATGTAACACTTACTGCCAAAAATATGAAAGTAACTCACATCTGGTTTCTTTCCCTTTCAAAGTTCATAGGATGTCTTGTTCAAGATGCTTCGAAGATAAACTCTGTTACATATGTAACATGTTGCATTACCTGTTTCAGCCAAAAATTGCATAGACAATTTATTTCCATTCAATATAGATCTAGTCATTTGTTGAAGTGTTCTATTTTTCCTTTTGGCAACTTCATTTTGTTATGGAGTTTTGGGTGCTGAAAATTCTTGTATGATGTCATACTCATTACAAAAGTCATTAAAGCTTGTATTCTCAAATATCCTTTCATGATTCGATCAAATTTTCAATATAGTCAAATTTTTTAGATTCATAACCTGCACACATAGGCTTCTAAAAGCCTTGAAAGCAAATGATTTTTTTTTTCCAAAAAAGATACCCAAGTATATCTCGAATAATCATCAACACAAGTTAAAAATATCTCATTCCACCAATACTATCATGTTATGTTGGATCAACCAAATCCATGTGAATTAATTCAAATATGCGTGATGAGGTAACGTGTCTAACTCTTTTGTGTGGCACTCTTATCTGTTTACCCATTCAGCACGCACTACAAATTGATTTCCCTTCTTTGTTACTTATGGCTAGACCTTTAACAGCTTCCAATTTTGTCAACTTGCTAATAAGATCAAAATTTATGTGTCCAAGATTTTGATGCCATAAATCAATGTTATTATCATGTGTGGCTGATTTACAAGTGGTTATGACCTGCAACATGTAACAATTGTCGACTGATTGCTTGTCGCTCACAATACATTCTCCTTGTTCAGTTAGTACCCTGCATTCATCATTTATAAATTTAGCTAACTAACAAACCATCATCACAAAGTCGGTTTATACTCACCAAATTGGCTTTTAGTCCATTGACTTGGAGCATATTCCTGAGGGGAGGTAATCCATCCATGCATAATGTTCCTCTACCAATCACCGAAGCCTTCTTTCCATCTCTGAAGGTCACATGACCATCTATATAACTCTGATAATCAGTTAAGTAATTCTTTTAACCTATTATATGGCGTGAACATTCACTATCAAAATACCAACTATTTTGTAAAGTTGCTTTCATCAATTTAAGAATCACGAGAGCTTGCAATTCACTCTTTTTCAAAAATGTAGATTTTGGTATTGAGAACTAATGTTGAGATTTTTGTGAGGGACGTAGAATTCTTCAGCTTTGGCTTCTTTGAAACAACATCTGTAGTAACTAATAACATCTTGGCCTTATATGCCTAATAACTTTGAAAAAATAACATGTGGGTACAAATCTTTGATTCTTTCTCATTGTTTCTTCTTCTCGGGCAGATCTGGGCATATCATTTTTCTCCTCATTCACCTTATAGTTCTCACATTTGTAGCCAATGCCTTGAAGATCCCCTTTATCCTTACTGATTTCCATTAATTTTTCTAGTTTTTCTATGCCTCCATTCATCATTCTCAATCCTTTTTCTATACTTACTAATCTCATTCTAGCTTTACCAAGCTTATCTAATGCTAACATCAATTTCTTTTTTAACTCTTGGATGGTGTTCTTCATAGGGAGATTCTCATCCTTCATTCTTTCGTTCTTTTTACACGTTTTTGCCTATTTTTCATACATAGCTTTGTAAGCTTCGTAAATATTTTCCTTTTTTTTATCATCTAGGCTACTTTCATCATTGTCATAATATGATATTAGGTCTTGAATTGAGTTGTTTATGTTTTTCTCAAAATTTTCCGATTTTTCCCTTTTTCATCTTCAGTTATTTCCTTCTTAGTTACTGTTAAACAAGTAACTGGACTTTTGTTATATAAAGCAACTAACGCAATATCATTTGCGATTTCTTCTTCACTACCATATTCACTCTCGGATTTATTCTCACCCCAAATGCTAGTAAAGGATTTTCCTTTTCTCTTCTTCAAAGTATTAACACATTCGGCTTGAACGTGTCTGAAGCCTTGACACTTATGACATTGGATTCTCTTGTTTTTCCTTTCACCCTTTTGAGTTTTAGCTTGTTGTTTTAAGTTGTTATTTGATGCACTTCTGCTATGTTGTCTAAACTTGAGTCTATCCTTTTTCATTCTTTTCAATCATTTACCTAAATTTTGTGTGAATAGTACCAAATTTTCCGCATTATTCACACCTTTTCTTATTTCAACTTGTAGTGTCAATTCTTTCCTTCTTTCTTGTTTGCTCCTTCAAAGATTCATTTCAAAATTTTTAAAAATTTCAATTACCTTCTCCAATGAAAAATCATTAATGTCGTGGGTCTCCTCTATTGCTACACTTTTCGGAATAAATCTCGGAGGTAGTGATCTCAAAGTTGTCTTGACTAGTTTCATATTGGAATATTTCTTCCTAAGTTGATGTGCCTGATTCGTTGTATCTCGCAATCTTTTATGAAACTCTTCAATAATCTCATTTTCATCCATCTTCAGTTCTTTAAACTTCATAGTTAACATCTGTAGTTTTGACGTTATCACATATTTGGACCCTCCATGAATAATCTACAAAGCATCCCACAATTCTTTAACCGATTAACAGACTGATATCATTGAGAAGTGTCTTTCATCAACAGTACTAAAAATCGCATGTATTGCTTGTGAGATTCCAAGTGCACTTTCTTCTTTGACTTTTGTCCATTCAAATGGATATTTGAACTACCTCTCTTTTATCATCAATAATCATCAGATGCGTCCACCCATGTACTACCAAATGCTAAGCTTTTGTGCCCTGAGTTAAGATCAAGACTTTCATCAGTGACTTCCATGCAAGATAGTTATATCCATCCAACAGTGATGGTTTAGTGATCGATGCACTCTCTCTTGTAACCATGTTCGCGAAATTAGGATCTATACGAACTTGCTACCAAGTTCTATATTGGTGATCTCGCTCTGATACCAATTAAAAAGCTGTAGGAAATAGTAGTTTCGTAAACTTTATAATTTTACCATATTTGTCTCTAGCATAAACAAAAACAAAAACAAAATAACAAATAACGCCAGAAATTTGAAAACGCAGTTCGATACACTTTGCCTATATTTCCGTGGTTTTCACCCAAATTAATACTTTCATCGAAGTACAATAGACTTACCTAAGACTTTACTGAGCCAACACCACTTAACCTTGACATTATCTTTTAACCTCACTTCCTTTGAAAGTTTTTCACACCGAATAACATGATCGGCTCGTGTTAACCTTGAGGGTTCATTTTTTTAAACAACTTTTAATTAAAAAATTATTAATAAAAATAACTCAAGTCATGAATCAACTAAAAATGAAAACAAAATACACTTGAAACAGAAAACAAGACAACTTTTCAATCGGTTTAACTCCTTCGAAGTAGATCTGGAAATTGTTCACTAGCTGTACCGACCCACGACAATTCTTTAAAATTTTTGTATCCCTTTTTATTGGTAAATTTAGAAGTTGTATCTTTACTGGATAGGCCACTGCGCTAGCAGCATAGTTATTGATAGCAACGACATTAAATTTAAACACAAATCTGTAAGAAAAGAAAACTCCAAAACAGAATACATGTGAACAGAAACACCAAAAGTAGATATTATTTTAACTAAGCCAACTGCAAGGTAGAGAGACATAGGACTTTGTTAACAAATGCCCGACAGAGGAGGGGCGGAGAGGAAAGGCAATTCGCTGCCCTGCTGCGCCACAGTTAGTTTGACGAGGGTTCATTTTGTTTATCTACAAGTTGCCAATTAACAAAGTTTCTTCCGCTTGATTGGAAATGAACAATTTGATACTTCAATTTAAGTGCTTGCATCGAGAAGAACCAGTGTCTTTATCAGTTAAAATAACAAAAAAGTACTGACAAGACATATACAAATTATTACTCTTAATGTGTAAAAGCATGTGAACGCATGATATGAAATACATTAGTATTATATTTCTTAGTATCGTTACAAACATTGAATGTCGTATTCAAGTAGTTGCTCAAACTCTCGATTTCTTAATTTAAAATGTTATTTTAGAACTTGGGAATTAAAATTTCATCAGTTCACGTCTTAATATTTTTTAAAAGGTCTCCAATTGTTATTCTTGCATGTCAATTCACATGATAACATTTATAAAATGGCATAATTTGTATCTCCAACATAATTTCATTTCATCTTAATCTTTCATGATGAATTTCAATTCCTAAATTCCCTTTTTGCCTTGGAAACTTATATGCCTTTCTACATTTGAAACATATATCTCTTTTATCTTACAACACTAAATTCCAACATTTAACCCATCTGTCTCCTACACCAAAAACCCTACATGAAGATTATATTATTGTCACTCACAATTTTTTATTCCCACCTAGCTCATGTTGTCATCCAAACTCCAAATTGCCTATGGACCTTGATATATGCATTCTATTATTACAATATTCATTATGTCCTTACTTGAACTTATTGTTTAGATATCAACTATTACGTGCCTTGCCAACAAAAATACACTCCAAGTCTCCAACTAAGTTCACGTCGTACTGCAACCACTTCAGTAGGAAACTACATTTGGCTAATAAAAAAATCATCACTAGAAGTTTCAAAAACGTCGTCAAAAATATCATCAAATTCTTATTAGATAAAAATTATAAGTGACATTTTTTCTAATTATTGTTAATAATTTTTTTCCGACGTTTTATTTTCGTAGTTAAAAAATATTAACGACATTTTGAAAAATTGTCGCTAATAAATTTTAACTACGCTTGGTTTTCGTAGCGTAAAATTATTACTACATTTTTAAAATGTAATCTAAAATTTTAGCTACGTTTCAAAAACGTAATAAAATATTTTAAACTACGTTTAAGAACTATAGTCAAAAGTTTTAACTACCTTTTAAAAAAGTAACTAAGAAATTTTACCTGCATGTTTGAAAACTTAGCCAAATTTTTTAGCTATGTTTTATAAAATTTAGACAATTTTAATGTTAATTATAATTATTTGTGACACTTTTAATTCATATTATTATATATAATATTTATATTTGTTTTATTGTTGATTTATTATACAAAATAATTGATAATTTGAATCATTGTATATAAAAGTAAAATATCATTAAATTACATCAATGAAAAGAATATTCTTCGTATATAAAATTTTAATTACAACCTTAACAATTCTTAAAAACAAAATAATACATACAAAGATTACTTTACAAATTATAAATGTTGAGATTACAAAAAATTATAACATAACTGGGACGACTAGGTAAGTTTATCCATATTGATGAGAGCAACTTCATACCTCAGCCATCATATAAGAAATATAAGTTACTAGAACCTCTAGAGATTTGATCTCCACCAATTGTTTAGACCATATACGAAGTGTTTTTGCCCATGTATCTGTATAAACAAGATAGTTTGTAAATTTCACAAAACATGATCATAACAACAGAAACAAACAGTTACATATGTGATCTATCATCATCATCATTATTATCATTTGGTCTGAAGTCACGCAATGAAGCGGAATGCAGGGAAGTCGATATCTGTGACTTACTCTTACATAGTAGAGAGACTATTTCCAATAGACCCACATATAGATGCAACAATAAAAAAGTGATACAGGTTAAAGAGTAAATATGTAAATAAAATTATTACTTAAAAAAAACGTTATAACCAAGAAAATAAAAGCCTTACCTTATAAAGGAAGTCGCCTACGACAAAATGAGCGAGGTAGTACGTGAAGCAATAGAAAAAGACTGATGGTTTTCTTTTTTGACAGCAGCAGACTTGTCAGGAGGCTCGAAAAAGCTAATGAAGATAGTAAATATGCGATTAACTAAAGGAGTACCAGAAATAATGTCCTATACAACATTCCCTCGCTATCTAGTTCAATAAATCAAAACACCCACTGGTACAAATCTGCACCACATTAAATACAACGTACATTGAACACAAATCTGCACCACTGATATACATTGAACTTCATGAATTGAAACTCTCCTTTTTCCAGAGAATGATGAAACATTCATATTGCGTAAACCTTAGCCAGCGAGTAAAGTGGCATTTTAATCTTCTAACATAACCAAAAATAGCCTGGAGGGAAGTCAAAAGAACACTTCAATTTAATAGTCAGCATCTACAAAGAAAAGATAAAGGCTCCACTAGATTTAGAAATTTCTGAAATAGACTATATGTAGGACTCACCTAGTAAACATTAATCGTAAATCAGTTAATTCGTCAGCCCCCATCCAGTAGTTGATTTACTCAAGTTTAGGAAAAAGGTGTATCACTTATTCTATTTTTAGAACCATTTCTTGTCTACTTGTTATTTGAACACCAATTCCACCAAGTCGTGGCTTTTTCAGCCACCATTTTAACTAACTACAAGAACTCTAGCTCTCATCTTCAGCAGAGGTGCATATGAGGTGGCATGCCATCTAATCTAGGATAGATAAAAGATTTTCCCAACACTTTGATAAAAAAAATAAAAACTATTTAAGTATATATTCAGTTGAGTTGGCAGAATTTAGGGCTAGGATTCCAAATCTTGATAGATTAGTTAGAAAGATTAGCTCCAAAGAGAAAAGAGAATTGCAAACCTAATGTTGCTGGAAATTATAAAGCAGGAAGTAAGACATAGGGACAGGCTTAGGAATCACTCAATAAGAGAAAGCATTCACACCTACTACTTCAAAAATTCAGAGCTCACAAAGAAAATAACCTTGTTAAAGCACCGTCTAAAGCGCAGGTTAACATATGATGTGATGCATTATCCATAGACATGACTACTCTTGAAACAAAACAACAATAATCTCTTGGAAGCATCTAAAAACGTCTCTACAGAAGATGTTCATTTCCTACTATAACACTACCAAATTCATTTTCACTATTATTTAGGCAACAAAGGAAGATCAAACCTCAAGCAAAAAAGCGAAGCTTGGGATCCATTAGTTGCAACTTTAGCAATAGTTGTTTTAGAGCATCCTAAAGGTCCATGTAGAAGAACTCCACGAATAGGTGATATTCCCAACCTTGAAAATGCAACAGAATGTTAGCATAACGAGAGGTGTGACTGTGGAAGCCCCCAAGGTATCCCTGGGAAGATATTGGAGGCCTGAATGATTTGAAGAAAAAACTGCAACAGGCTATTGAGTAGCAATAAGTAATATTTCCAATCTTGAAAATGCAGCAGAATGTTTGATTGGCCACTCAACAGCCAGCTGCATCTTCAAGGTTGGGAATATCACCTATTGCCATTCAACAGCCTGCTGCAGTTTTTTCTTCAAATCATTCAGGCTTCTAATATCTTCCCAGGATACTTGGGGACTTCCACAGTCACACCTCTAGTTATGCTAGGAGCCACAATATGTATTGCATGCTTCCAGTCCTCCATTGTTAAGCAAGGTATAGAAGAAGCTACATTTCCATCGGAAGACTTGATTGCCGACATGGTAGCCTCATGACATAAAGCTTCCAAATCAGCTCCAACAAATCCATTACAAGATGTAGCAATGGCTCGTAGGTCAACATTAGGATCCAACGGCAATCAAGTCTTCCAAAATACAATCACACCCTTAACACCTGCAAAATGATGAATCCATTGCAAGGATAATCACTTAATAGATCACTGCAAATACAGGAACTGATCGTGAAGCATCTCGGCTGAAGAGTCCAAAGTGTCCGAGATAGTTTGTTTTCATGTCTGATCTTCTTTGCACCAAGGCCGAGTTCCTTAAAGATCAGCTCCTGCTGCTCCTGGCATAGTCCACAAAAGTTCCACCAAAACCCAAATAACTTGACAGCTTTGTACATTATCCTTGATCTACAGTTTCAGCAGTAATTGATATGGTATGTAACAAGAAGAACTGTATGTGAAAGTGCAGTAAAAGAGAATCAAATGAAACAAAGGCTATTGTCTTGATTACAGTCTGAGATGCCTCACATCTACGATCCTGCTTTGACCGATCTACATTGTAAGATATTTCAACCATAACCAACCACCCAAAGAAACTTGTGCAACTATTTTCAGCCCCCTCAATAGTAAAAAATAACAACTACTTAGTAAAAGTCCCGCTGATACGTAGGGTCTGAATTACAAATATATGTTATATCTCCCACTTCCATGCATGAATTACAAATAACAAACAATCAAAGGAAAATAACTGCAATCCTTTGAAATTTGACAAAACAGTTAAAATCCAACCATTTGAGTAGGTGTAGCTAACCGATTTGTATTTACAACTATAATTCGAAGCTCATACAAAATGAGTAATGTGAAGCTTAAGAAACAGGATAGCAAGAAGTAACCTTTTGAATGTTCCATATTCAAAAGCCTATTGACAAACCATAAATTCAAAATTGTCCCCTAGCAACCGTGAAGCAACTAGCCAACTACATCATGTCACATTCCAACTGTTGGGACATTTGTGATTGATTATGAGATAGGTTCCCAATTCATAAATTCCAATGAATAAACAATAAAACAAAATCTTAAGCTAAGAACAATGAAACAAACATTCAGTTCTAGGCCACCTTATGATATGAATCTTCATCCGGATATGTATAACGAAGCTACCACTTTCTGGAGGTGTTCACGACATCAAAACTATCTATCAAATTACCTCATTAATGAGAGCCACGACCATTAACAGTCGTTCCCACTATAGCCCCTTTGGTCGAAGGCACATTCCCCTCTTCTCTTTTCTCTTCCTCATGAGAATCCAAAGTGAAGTGACCATTTTCCCCTTGTTGAATCTCTTCTTCAAGAGGCTTATACTGCATAAAAGCTCCAGGATCTCCTTAAGTTGTAACCATCACTGAGTAGACAGCAGTCAAAAGAACCACAAGAAGAGCAAGATGACAATTAAACAGAAGCGTAGCAATCCCTTTTCCTCTGTGATACTCGTGCATGCCTCCACACTTAATGCTGTAATTCCCCGGATTTTTTTCGTGCAAGGTACAACCGTGAACAATCCAATCGGAGTAAAACGAGATGCCCATTTGCACAAACCATGTCCCCTGCAGAACTAGCCCAATTCCACGAGCCAATCTCGCATATTCATTCCCTTTCAAGGGAGATTTTAACTCCATAATCGTCTAAACAACACAAATCGTAATTGGTACAAGCATGAGATCAAAATACCTGTTCTCGACCCCTGGAGTGTCCTTCCTTTGCAAGTAATATAACAGAAACTCTTCCACAAAACCAAACAGAAGAATAAAATTAATAAGTGATGGAGGAAAACGAACAGACCCTGAAGAATTCGATACCACACCCATAACAGCAAACAACAAAAACAGGAAAGCAACAGCGAGGATTTGCAACTGAAGGGCCGACCCAATCCCGTCTCGTGCATTGATGGCGCTAAACAGAGAGATCAGAGAGTTGACGATGGATAAAAATGAAAAGACTGTGACGAAAACATAGGTCAAAGTAGAAAATTTCGATTCTTTTTCAGGTTTAGGGTTTGATTCGGCTTTTGATAATTGGGAGAGAGACAAAGATGGTTGTGTGTTCAAGCATGAACTTGACGAAACCAGAGACTCCCATGCTCCAATGAGAATGAAGCCATCACCTGCAATTGTGAAGATGAAGAGCCCCATTCGTTTTCCCTTGTCTCAAGACGGATTAGATGCGTCTGCGGTCAATGATATCGGGGAAATTAATCGAGTTTGAGAATATAGAACAGATGGGGCCAGACGGTTGCTGTCTTTTGTTTTCGGATGCCAGAGTTTGGATGTTTGATCTCTGATGGCTACTGTTCGCTAACAGGTGTGATCTATCCCTACGATAATAACAAAAAACGTGAATTTAGAAATATCAAATAATCTATTTGGAAGATTATTATATCCAATTTCTATTGCTTTTAATTATTTTTATATTTTAATTTTGGTTATAAATTCCTGTACTTTGATCCAAATATAAGATAAATTGAGTGAAAATTGTGTGACTATTTTATAAATGTCAATTGAATTATTTTGTGAATTTTGTAAAAAGAGAAAGTTGTCGTAAATTTTCATGAAAAGAAAAGAAAAAAAAAAGCAAAGAATGAGCTTAAGGTGGTGACTAACTTGTCACCACTGTGACAAGCTTAGTTGTGGTGGCCGCGAAGCATATCACCACTGTGGCATGTTAGCATGTCACCACTGTGACCATGACTGCACGGGGTGACAATGAGTCACGCTCATGACTGCTATACTTACCCCGTGCAAATTCTTACGTTAATCTTCTGTTTTATTACGTGGTAGTTGTAGGTTGAAGCGGTACAAAAACTTGAACCTAGACGAGGTCACAAATAAAAAGGATAGGAGAGTGGTGGCGATATCTTTCATTCCACTTTTTATTCTTCATTCTACATAGACAAACACATTCGGGGAGGCACAAAAGGATAGAGAGAAAGAAGAGAGAAACATGGTGAGTCTGTGAAGAAGAGAGAAACATAACAAAGAGGTGGAAGCTAGGGACAGAGGCCGAAAGCGAGAGCTGGAGCTGAATCCATTAAACTTGATTAACTATTCAGTTGGGTGAGAAAAATCAAAAGCAGAAGGCGAGAGCTAAAGCGAGAAGCTTGAGAGGGGAAGGAGACCAACCGTACTCCCTCATCCGATCCTTGTTTGCTCATTCTAATTTTAATTTGTTGCTTAGTTTCTTATTTATTTACTGAATTATTTACTTGTTAGCTTAACCGATTATTATTTGTTTTCTTTTCATAGTTCATTTAGTATTCACTATTTTATTGCTAATACTTTTGTTGATAGTAACATGGGACTGAAGTGCATGGAGATGATGAACTTTGTTTATGCTATGATGGGCTTATCTCTTTGTCTTGAGGATTAATGTAGCTATTTTAGTCAAATATGCATGAATGAGAGATTGTGTTGTTGTCTTATGTTTGTTATAGTTTCTGAACTAAATGGATGTAATAAAATGACCAAACTTTGCATCATTTTTAGTATTAAATGAAGCACTGAGAGGAGAAATTTAATACAAATCAAGAAACTGTGGACGTTTAGGTTAAGAACTAGAAATATATTAACTTAAATGGTAATTAGTAGCTGAGTTTCTATAATTAATTAAAAATCCGACAGTTAATTTTAGTAATACAATTATCCAATCATTTCCCTTAATCATGCATAGGAGATTAAATTAGCGAAATTAATTCTCAAGAGTCTTCCATTTTGATTAATCTATTTATCTTTACTTCTGGTTAAATCATTTACTTTTCAGGCTAATTTGTGATTTTCTTTTAAAGCATTCATTCAATAATCCGGTTAGAATGTTTAGGATTGCATCTGTTTTTATTTTTCATTCAAGATTAATTTAAGTTAACCAATCTCATCTCCATGGGAGATGACCCTAGGTAATCACTGCAACTACCTCGTATACTTGTGAGTAGGATAGCCTAGGTCTTTTTAAAACTTTTTGGGTACAACAAGTTTTTGGGGTCGTTATCAAGGAGGTGTTTAGTGTTTAAACTTGATTTAATTTTGATTGTTTTTATTTGCTTAACTAATTTTAATTGTTTGTGTTTGTTCATGCATGCATATTTTATTGTGTTATTTTGTTAACATGTTTTGTAATTTTTGTTACTAATTTAGTGCTTTTTGTAGTTAGTTTGTTTTACATAGGAGAACTTAAGGTAGTGAATTCACTTGGTTTTTTCTAGGAAGGATATCTTTAGATGGTGAAACCGCCCCTTTTATTGATAACATACATCAAAGAAGAAGACCTCAAAGGGACTTTGATGACAATTGTGAGGAACTCAAGCGTGAAGATTAAGTGAATAACCACAAGATGGGTGAAATATAGTTAGTGATGAAGGAGTTTCCTAGACTGATGATTGGTATTGCCACTTTGTGCATACATTTGGGAAAGACAGCCAGGAACTATGACTTGAAGAGCATCCATTATAACATGCTGCTATTGTTATATGAAATTCCCAATGAAGATCCTTTAAACTTCATTTGGGAATTCTATACCACTCTCTAAACCTTTTCGTTAGATGGATTAAAGGAAGATCAACTTAGAATGAGATGCTTTCCATGCACATTAAAGGATCGGGCTAAGGCATAGTTAATGACACTTCCTTTTGAGTCTTTGACTACTTGAGAGGAGGTGTACAACAAATTTATGAGAAAGTTCTATTATCTTCAAAAGACATCTGAGTTGTGCACCAAGATAACTACCTGCAATCATATTGAGGGAGAGTCATTCCACGAGGCGTGAGAATGTTTCATATGCTAAACCAATTTTTTTTTATGATGGGTTGATGTAGCAGTGCCAGTATATGGTGGACAATGCAACAAGAGGAGTTGTAAGAGAGAGGACGACCTAAAAATGTATGAAAATTTTGAAATGTTGGTGGCCAATTCTCAATTAAAGAGCGTTAGGGGAAGAAGAGTTGAAGTTCATGAAGTGAGCTCCAATCAAGAATTGACTATGCAGTTAGCTGGGTTGATGATGTAGGAAAATCCCGGTGTGAGCATCACATGCCCACGGTGCGGAAAATAAAAATTTTTGTTCCGAGACCTTTCCGAAAGCCAGGATCCATGTGTCTATACAACAAACTCAAACTATAACGGCCAAAAGAGGCCGTCTCTAACGATATCCACGCAGAGATCGGAGAACCTAACCAGGACAAACCCTTTGACCTGGGAATAGCTAGAACAAATTAAAGAGTGCTAGCTCTTACCTTTGTCCTTGGAAAGCTTGAGAATCACGATGGAGAAGGAGAAGAAAATGCTTGAAGATGATGAAGAACGATGATGAGATGAGAGGGAAACTATTTTCCCTTCAAACTTCTCTTATCTTTTTCAACCAACGACCACACTCATCTTCAATCTTTTATTTTTGTCTTCTTACCATTTAATGTAAAGATGACAAGGCAAAAGATGGAAGCTTCTTTTGCCATTCACGTTAGCTACTTTATATATATATATATATATATATAAAGTTAAACTTGTCTTCTCCTTCAAGCTTCCACGTTACAACATATATATATATATATTAATTCTTTAATTAATTAATAACATATATATATATATATGTATATATAAATGCTGAGACGGTCCAGTCACACTGGGGTCGGTCCGGTAAAGTTAAACTTGTCTTCTCCTTCAAGCTTCCACGTTACAACATATATATATATATATATTAATTCTTTAATTAATTAATAACATATATATATATATATGTATATATAAATGCTGAGACGGTCCAGTCACACTGGGGTCGGTCCTACCGGCCTACCGGGTCCCGGTATGAGAAAAACCCCCGAAAACCTTTTTCAGCAACATCAATGTTGCGATCTCATCGGGACATATCTCGATCTCATCGGGATCCATTTAATCCTTTTGCTCTCCATATATTGGAACTCTGTCCAAAACTATTTTACGAATTCTCCGAGACACTCTTATGCGTGTGACCCATTAGGTTCTCGGTTATGTTGGCCATTTAGATTAACACTTAATTCAAGCAAGTCATGAGCGGTATCTAGCAACACATCATGACCCCCAATTGACCGGAAAGTAATTGGTTTGACGAATGAACGTGTATTCATCATGAACCATATCACGAACCTTTCCATGACAATTACCGTGCAATTAGTCCTTTCACCATGCTATACCCACTTGGTTATGAGTATGGGCAATGTGTCAACTCTTACTAGGTCGACTACGTCAAATCTAGTCCAGTGATTTCGGTTCTTGTCACAGGACTCATTACTTTATATGTCAATGAAGACATTCTTCATGACATATATGCTCGACGAAACTTCCAAGTAATGACCCGACAAGAGGCCATAGGTATCATCTTCGCTATCACGAAGTGGTGAATCCTCTATTGGCTACTCAATTACCTTGAATACCTCAAGTCGCACCCAATCACCACCCCATGAGCGACCTCTGTAAGGCAACAAGGAATGGAATCAAAGCACGTAATCGATTATCTAAGATATCCTTGAGCACCTCGAGTCTAAAGATACTTGCACCATTGCTATGATGAGATTATCAGCGACATTAGAATAGGACATCCATGTGATGATCTCATAGCAGGTCATCAATGTACTTACTACCTCTAGTAAGCATCCACATCTCGACCCGAAATATCTTATATTTACGACTTCTAAGATCCATCGCTTGATCAAATCAAGGAGCTTGAGATGTACTAGTCTCTCCGGATTACCGATGTCCGGTCTCGGTAATCCTATGACTAGGGATAATTTGATATTGACATAATTGCACATGATAGGAATCTCGGTAGTATGATCACATCACAATTTCCTTCATGTTATGTCATATATCATGGACTTCATTAATTTGCTTATAGATCAATATCCATTCATAAATAATGAGCAAGCAAGTTAATGAAATATGTCTTTCTTTATTTATTCATAAAGTATGTACACAACTTTGTACAAAATGCGCTAAAAGCGATTGCCTTGAGGCACTACTCTAACAATCTCCCACTGACCTAAAGCCAATCGCCTTGATATCTAATACCATAGGCGAGTACATGAGAATCAAAACTCTTTTGTGATAATGGCTTTGTCAACGGATCAACAATATTCTGCTCGGTGGGAATTCTCTCGATCTAGACATCACCTCGTCCTATGATCTCCCTGATCAGATGATATCTGCGGAGTACGTGTTTGGATCGTTGATGAGACCTTGATTCTTCCGCCTGCGCAATAGCCCCATTGTTGTCACAATACAACTGTATGAGCCCATCACTGCTAGGAACCACACCAAGTTCAGTAATGAACTTTTTGATCCAAACTGCTTCCTTTGCTACTTCTGAAGCGGCAATGTACTTTGCCTCAATCGTTAAATCGACAGTCGTCTCTTGTTTGGAACTCTTCCAACTAACTACCCCGCCATTCAGTGTGAATACGTAACCTGATTGGGATTTGGAATCATCCTTATCAGATTAAAAATTGGCATCTGTATACCCGCTCACTTTGAGATCTCCATCTCCATATATCAAGAAAACATCCTTAGTCCTTCGTAAGTACTTGAGGATATTCTTGTGACCACCCGATGACCCTCACGGGATCCGATTGGTATCGCTCGTAACACTTAGAGCATATGATACATCGGGTCTCGTACATAACATAAGCGTACATGATAGATCCTACCGCAGATGCATACGAGATCATATTCATGCGCATCCTCTCATCTTGTGTCTTAGGACACATAGATTTCGAGTGTTATCCCATGAGTCACGGAAGGTACCATCTCTTAGATTGCTCCATGCTAAACCTTTTAGCATCTTGTCTATGTCGTTGATTGTGAAAGACCAAGCAACCTTTTGATCTATCTCTATAGATCTTTATCCCGAGGATATAAGTTGCTTCACCAAGGTCTTTCATGGCAAATTGTTTGGACAACCAAATCTTGTTGATTGTAGCATAGAGACATCGTTTTCTAGCAATAATATGTCATCTACATACGACAAGGAATACGATTGCGGTCCATTAACCTTCTTATACACACAGTGTTCATCCGGATTTTGTGAGAAATCAAACTCTTTGATTACCTCATCAAAACGGATATTCCAACTCCTGGATGCTTGTTTCAATCCATAGATAGATTTCTGAAGCTTGCATACCATTTCGCCATCATGGGAGGTGAAGCCCTCAGGTTGTGTCATATACACATCCTCAGTTAGATTTCCATTTAGGAAAGCTGTCTTCACATCCATTTTCCATATCTCATAATCATAATGAGTGACAATGGCTAGGAGTATTCTAATGGATTTAAGCATTGCTACTGGGTTGAAGGTCTCGTCGTAGTCAACTCCTTGTCTTTGACTAAAGCCTTTAGCCACAAGCCTTGCTTTATAGGTAATTACATTATCATCCATGTCGGTTTTCTTTTTGAAAACCCATTTGCACCCTATGGGTTTTATTCCTTCGGGTGCCTCAACCAAAGTCCATACTTGGTTTTCATACATGGAATCCATTTCAGCCTGCATGGCATGAAGCTATTTCTCAGACTCTGAACTCTTCAGAACCTCTTCATAGGTGGTCGGCTCATTATCTTTTATGAGCAATACGTCATTCTGTTCATTCACGAGAAATCCATATCTCTCGGGAACAGAACATATCCTACGTGACCTACGAATTTCGTGTGTTGTAGAAGGTTGGAATTACTTCATCTGTATGAGTCACAATTTCAGGTTCAGCGGTTGATCTGCGTCATTCGAGCATCTTGAACTTCTTCAAGTTCAATTTTGCTCCCTTGTCTTCTTGTAAAAGAAACTCTTTCTCTAAAAGACAGCATGCTTGAAACAAACACCTTTTGTTCCTCGTGAAGATAGAATTGATATCCCATTGTTTCTTTAGGATATCCTACGAACAAACACTTGTCGATTTTGCATCAAGTTTATCTAATCGTATCCGCTTCACATAAGCGGGACAACCCCAAACTTTCAAATGAGTAAGATAGGGTCTTTGTTAGTCCACATCTCATATGGAGTAACATCAACTGTCTTTGATGGAACTCGTTTAACAAGTAAACAAGCTGTCTCAAGTGCATACCCCAAAAGGATTTTGGTAACTTTGCAAAGCCCATCATTGATTGTACCATGTCTAATAAGGTTCGATTTCTCCTTCGCCACACCATTATCTTTGTGGTGTGTAAGGAGGAGTCCATTGAGATAAAATCTCATTATCTACGAGATAATCCAAAACTCTTGGTCTAAGTATTCCCACCACGATCGATCGTAATGTCTTGATACTTTTCCCAAGTTGGTTTTCTACTTCATTTCTGAATTGTTTGAACTTTTCAAATGCTTCAGATTTGTATCTCATCAGATACAAGTATCCATATCGAGAATAATCATCGATAAAGGTAATGAAGTAAAGACAACCACTTTTGGCATGGATGGACATCGGACCACATACATCTGAATGTATTAGGTCTAATACTCCAGTCGCTCGTTCACCCTTTCCCTTAAAGGGTAATTTAGTCATCTTGCCTAATAAACAAGATTCGCATGTGTTATATGATTCATAATCAAATGATCCTAAATTACCACTCTTATGGAGCTTAGCTATGCGTCTCTCATTTATATGGCCAAGGTGACAATGCCATAAGTAAGTTGATTTTAAATTATCTCGTTTATGTCTTTTCGTGTCATTGACATTCATAATTGGATGTGACATATCTAATATGTAAATTCCATTGCATAATGTACCAGTACCATAAAGCATTCCATTCAAACTAATAGAACAACCATTGTTACTAAAAGTCACATGGAAACCAGCTCTATTTAAACAAGAAACAGACAATATGTTCTTTGTTAATACAGGTACAAAATAACATTCATCCAATTTAATTACAAGCCCAGTGGGGAGTGACAAGAAATAAGTGCCTACGGCTAATGCAACAACTCTTGCTCCATTTCCCACACGCAGGTCTAGTTCTCCCTTCATGAAAGCATCTCATCGTCCACGAGGCCTGCGATATTATTGCATATGTGTGAGCCACAACCGTATCTAATACCCATATGTTATGGTCGAAGCAGATTAACCTCAATGACAAACATACGAAGAAGTCGAGGCATCGATGCCTTCTACGCTTCAATTCTTCCAGATAGACTTTCTGATTCCGCTTCCTAATGGCGGTCTTGCCAATGGAAGCAAGTTCCTTTAGTGCGATCTCTTTGGTTTGCTTCTTGCTGGACTTCCTTCGTTTTCTTAGACCTTTTCTTCTTGACTTCTTTTCTTGGAACGGAAGAAGAGTCCACCACAACACTTGCTTGCTATCCTTCTTGATAGGTTGCTCTGCTGTCTTGAGCAGATTGATCAACTCAGGGATTGTCGTGGATATTTGGTTCATTCGATAGTTTAACACAAAATGTGAATAACTATCAGACAATCCAACTAGAATTAAGTCAACACTTAATTCATAATCCATAACAAAACCTAAGACGGCCAACCTCTCAATATACCCATTCATCTTGATGCATCTTTGACCGCAGATGAACTCGAGTCATCTTAGTAGTGAAGAGTAGCCTCGAGATCTCGAACCTTTCAGACCGAGCTTGTTCATCAAACAGTTCTCTAAGATGAAACACTATGGTATTAGCATCCATAGACTCATGCTGCTTCTGCAACTCTGGTGACATCGAGGCAAGCATAATACAGGTTGCTATGTCACTGTCTTTGAGATGCTTTCGATAAACTTTTTGATCCTCATCAGAAGCATCAACAGCAGGTGGACCAGGAAGTGGAACATCAAGGACATAACCCAGTTCCTCAGATTTGAGAACAATTCTCAGATTTCTCAGTCAATCGAGAAAATTTGGTCCAGTTAATTTGTTTGAGTCCATAAGCGAGCGCAAGTTCACACTGGAAGTCATTTTCAATAAACTATAGGGAAAAGAGAAAAAGAATGTTAGAATAGAATTACATGCATGATCATAAGGACTTGCATGACATGCATATGGCTCCCAATAGTTTCAAAGAATCCATAACCCTCAGTACGAATCCAAGAAACATTATGACAAAATGTCATAGTGGGTCGATATCCGACATTACTAAAATGACCTTGGGTTTACCCAACAAGCCACCTTAGGTCAATCGGTAGGTATCGGTCATACCAATTGCATCATAGATATCTGACATTACTAAAATGACCTTGGGTTTACCCAACAAGCCACCTTAGATCTATCGGCAGGTATCGGTCATACCATTTGCTTCATAGATGCAACTATCGACTAGTGCTATCAACTCGTGATGTATGCACACACATTGGGTTACCAACTCTTGATGCGCGTACATCTGATGCACACTACCCAATTTCGCCTCTGTCCACGTTGACCTTGAGTTTACTCAACAAATCAACGCTTCTAGTGAAAACCGACCCATAAATCCGAAAATCTTATTTTAATGGTTCGAACATATCCGTATAGAGTGAGCTTGGGTTTACCCAACAACCCAACTCTATAAGAACTCTGGTTCTCCCCATATTAATGGAAGGCATTAGTTTTCATATGATGTGTGAGGGTTTTCAAGTCTCATCTTCTTCTTCTCCAAGCCGTAGGATTATAGTCACCATGACTATATGGAATGATTTAGGGTATTTCATCAATCACATTGAATCTATACCTAAAATCATCCATCATCCCACCCTTGCATGTTGTAAGTCGACTTGTGTATGTGTAATTCGACTTATGCTAGTGTGTAAGTCGAATTATGCATGTGTAAGTCGACTTATGCATTTGTGCTGCTAACAAGTCGACTTGTACCATTGTGCAAGTCGACTTATCGTCTACGATTCTTGCAGGACACAAGTCGACTTGTATCTTTATTAGTCGACTTATCCATGTGGAATTGCTATCTAATCGGCTAATTTCTCAATCCGTGCAGTTCCAATTCACAATACCAAGTGTAATATCCTTTATTATGATGTACCAATGAAACACTTTCATTGTTCCATGCTTATCATATATAGTCAAACTATACACGAAAAACTTGAAATTGATGAATACACTCTTATTCATTCAGATCTCCCAATAATTTGAGAATATCAAACTATCACCCTAAGTATCTCTAGGTAGTCTAAACTTTATCAAGATTACTTCGGCACTGGTCACAAAATTTGTGACGGCCAAAATAATCAAGACAACGAAATGCACTAACGAGACGCTAATGTGACACATTTGATATCCGAAAAATATTTGGAAACCCAATTTCAAGAAATTCAATTTGGAAAGCATACAACATCAATATAACACATTTTTAATCACATTAAAAATGATCCAAGGCATTGGAATTGAGAAATACACAATTTATCATTCCAAACAAAACAGCTCCAGAAACTTTCTCAAAACTGCCAAGCTTTGTGTTTTGCTTGAAAAACTCATTGAAACAATTTCAATAAATTCTAAGAAAATTACAGAGGTTACCAAATGTTCACAAAATGTTCCATGAAATTTTTCAGGATTTATTTCCATAAAAAACTAAACCAACCTCAGCAACAAAGCCAATGTAGAATCTGTGTTCCTCAACACAGTTATTCCCAGAAGCACACAATAAATTCTCAAATAAATAGTAAATCACCTCTAAAACATTTTTCCATTCTCTTAGACATTCATAAACATCTTAGAGATATGTTGGTGAAAGCAAATCTGAAAAACAATTTTTCTACAATTTATTCTCGAATTTATAAGCATGCCTGTTCATTGAATGTGCACAAAGACAGCAACCAGAACATTGGGGAATAAATTAGCAAAACTATATCAAATCACATTGATAAATTCCGAGATTCCACAGACATATGCAACAACATCTTGTGAACATATCTGGGAAAGAAAATTTCAAAAACAATATTTCTATACTGAATTCGAAATTCACACAATCAACATGCATCATCGTCACAAGCAATAGGCAACTCCGACCTAGTCATGGTTTCTTCGTTATATACGACACAAGTGGCTTTGATACCACTGTAGGAAAATCCCGGTGTGAGCATCACATGCCCACGGTGCAGAAAACAAAAATTTTTATTCCGGGACCTTCTCGAAAGCCAGGATCCATGTGTCTATACAACAAACTCAAACCATAACGGCCAAAGGAGGCCGTCTCTAAAGGTATCCACGCAGAGATCGGAGAACCTAACCGGGACAAACCCTTTGACCCGGGAATAGCTAGAAAAAATTAAAGAGTGCTAGCTCTTACCTTTGTCCTTGGAAAGCTTGAGAATCACGATGGAGAAGGAGAAGACAATGCTTGAAGATGATGAAGAACGATGATGAGATGAGAGGGAAACTATTTTCCCTTCAAACTTCTCTTATCTTTTTCAACCAACGACCACACTCATCTTCAATCTTTTATTTTTGTCTTCTTACCATTTAATGTAAAGATGACAAGGCAAAAGATGGAAGCTTCTTTTGCCATCCACGTTAGCTACTTTATATATATATATATATAAAGTTAAACTTGTCTTCTCCTTCAAGCTTCCACGTTAAGCTTCCACGTTACAACATATATATATATATATATATATATATATATATATATATATATATATATATATATATATATATATATATATATTCTTTAATTAATTAATAACATATATATATGTATATATAAATCTTTGAGACGGTCCAGTCACACTGAATTGGTCCTAAACTATCGGGTCCCGGTATGAGAAAAACCCCCGAAAACCTTTTTCAGCAATATCAATGTCGCGATCTCATTGGGACATATCTCGATCTTATCGGGATCCATTTAATCCTTTTGCTCTCCATATATTGGAACTCTGTTCAAAACTATTTTACGAATTCTCCGAGACACTCTTATCGTGTGACCCATTAGGTTCCGGTTATGTTGGCCACTTAGATTAACACTTAATCCAAGCAAGTCATGGCGGTATCTAGCAACACATCATGACCCCAATTGACCGAAAGTAATTGGTTTGACGAATGAACGTGTATTCATCATGAACCATATCACGAACCTTTCCATAGACAATTACCGTGCAATTCATCCTTTCACCATGCTATACCCCACTTGGTTATGAGTATGGGCAATGTGTCAACTCTTACTAGACTGACTACGTCAAATCTAGTCCAAGTGATTTCAGTTCTTGTCCTGGGACTCATTACTTTATATGTCAATGAAGACATTCTTCATGACATATATGCTCCGGCCAGAGACTTCCAAGTAATGACCCTGACAAGAGGCCATGGGTATCATCTTCTGCTATCACAGAAGTGGTGAATCCTCTATTGGCTACTCAATTACCTTCGAATACCTCAAGCTGTACCCAATCACCACCCTATGAGCGACCTCTGTAAGGCAACAAGGAATGGAGTCAAAGCACATAATCAGTATCCAAGATATCCTTGAGCACCTCAAGTCTAAGGATACTTGCACCATTGCTATGATGAGATTATCACTGACATTAGAATAGGACATCCATGTGATGATCTCATAGCAGGTCATCCAATGTACTTACTACCTCTAGTAAGCATCCACATCTCAACCCTAAATATCTCATATTTACGACCGAGATCCTTGCTTGATCAAATCAAGGAGCTTGAGATGTACTAGTCTCTCCGGATTACCGATGTCGGTCTCGATAATCCTATGACTAGGGATAATTTGAATCTTGACATAATTGCATATGATAGGAATCTCAGTAGTATGATCACATCACAATTTCCTTCATGCTATGTCATATATCATGGACTTCATTAATTTGCTTATAAATCAATATCCATTCATAAATAATGAACAACAAGTTAATGAAATATGTCTTTATTTATTTATTCATAAAGTATGTACACAACTTTGTACAAAATGTGCTAAAGGCGATTGCCTTCAGGGCACTACTCTAACAGATGAGGCATGTGAACATACTAACTACAAGGCTACCCCAAAACGTTCCAAATCAAGAGATTTGTGGTATCTGTGGAACTTTTGATCATGGAGCTAATGTTTGTTCGTATTCTTACGAACTTTTGGCCAATGGGGAAGAACAAGTTAACTCACTTAACAATGTTCAATCAAGGCAGCGAAATGATCCATACTCGAACACCTACAACCCTGATTGGAAAAATCACCCCAATTTCTCTTAGGAGACCAACAATCCATTATTGTAACCCCAACCACAATATAAGAATTTTTAGAGGCCAAATTATTACTAAAGACAATTCTCACTTCAAAACCCACCAAGCAAGCTTTCTTTAGAGGAGAGCTGAATGTGTTTATTCAGGTCACAACTCAAAATCAAGAAATGAACAACAAGAGGTTTGATTCTTTAGAGGCATTTATAAAGAGGATTGAGATCCAAATAGGGCAACTCACTTCTCAAAAGCATAGTAATCAAAAAGGGAAGTTTCCCAGTCAACCTGAGCCATCCCAAGCAATTACTGTTTTGAGAAATGGTAAAGTGATTGAGAATCATGCTGAGTTTCCTTCTGAGTTGCTTGATACTGATAATCAAGAGAAGGAAAGCCTCACCAAAGAAGAAGATGAACAAAATGAGAAAAGCAATGGAAGAAACTCTTCAAGTCACAGTCAAAAGGGTAAATAACATAAGCATGACACCAAGGACAATAAAGGAAAAAAATTGCACAAGGCGACGGATCCTTATCAACCACCAATTCCATATCTAAACTGCCTTAAGGAATCAAAACAAGATGAGCAGTTTTCCTATCTATATAGAATGCTTTCAAATATGTTAAGTGTTAGAGTAGTGCCCTAAAGGCAATCGCCTTTAGCGCGTTTTTTACAAAATTGTATACAGACTTTATGAATAAATAAAGAAAGACATATTTCATTAATTTGATGTTCATTGTCTATGAATTGATATTGATCAATAAGCAAATTAATGAAGTCCATGATATATGACATAGCATGAAGGAAATTGTGATGTGATCATACTACTGAGATTCCTATAATGTGCAAATATGTCAGTATCTAAATTATCCCTAGCCATAGGATTATCAAACCGACATCGGTAATCCGAGAGACTAGCACATCTCAAGCTCCTTGATTTGATCAAGCGGTGGATTTTAAAGCGTAAATATGAGATATTTAGGGTTGAGATGTGAATGTTTACTAGAGGTAGTAAGTACATTGGATGACCTGCTATGAGATCATCACATGGATGTCCTATTTTAATGTCAGTGATAATCTCATAATAGCAATGGTGCAAATATCCTTAGACTTGAGGTACTCAAGGATATCTTGGATACTGATTCTGTGCTTTGACTCCATTTCTTGTTGCCTTACAGAGGTCGCTCATAGGGTGGTGATTGGTACAGTTTGAGGTATTCGAAGGTAATTGAGTAGCCAATAAAGGATTCACCACTTCTGTGATAGCAGAAGATGATACCCATGGCCTCTTGTTAGGGTCATTACTTGGAAATCTCTGGCCGGAGTACGTATGTCATGAAGAGTGTCTTCAGTGACATATAAAGTAATGAGTCCCAAGACGAGAACTGATATCACTTGGACTAGATTTGACGTAGTCATTCTAGTAAGAGTTGACACTTTGCCCATACTCATAACCAAGTGGGGTATAGCATGGTGAAAGGACGAATTGCACAGTAATTGTCTATGGAAAGGTTCGTGATATGGTTCATGATGAATATAGGTTCATTCGTCAAACCAATTACTTTCCGGTCAATTGGGGGTCATGATGTGTTGCTAGATACCGCTCATGACTTGTTTAGATTAAGTGTTAATTTAAGTAGCCAACATAACCAGGAACCTAATGGGTCACACGCATAAGAGTGACTCGGAGAATTTGTAAAATAGTTTTAGACAGAGATTCAATAAATGGAGAGCAATGGGATTAAATGGATCCCGATGAGATCGAGATATGTCCCGATGAGATCGCGACATCGATATTGCTGAAAAAAGTTTCCAGTGGTTTTTTCATACTAGGACCCGGTAGGACCGACCCTAGTGTGACTGGAATACTTCAGCATTAATATACATATATATATATATATTATTAATTAATTAAAGAATATATATATATATATATATATATATATATATATATATATATATATATATGTATGTGATCAACGTGTAAGATGAAGGAGGAGCCTTATCCTTTTAACTTTTTATATATATATATATAAAGGCTAACGTGGATCAATGACTCACCTTAGCATTTAATGTGTCTTTAAAAGAGTTATAAGACATATGGAAAGGAATAGAAAGATGATGATGATCGTGGGATTGGAAGAAAGGTTTGGAAGATAAAAAAGGTTTTTCTCTTCATTCATCTTCATCATCGATCATCACTCTCCAAGCTTTTCCTTCTTTTCATCGTTGATTCCAAGCTCTCCAAGAACAAAGGTAAGATCTAGTAGTCTTTACTTTGTTCTAGCTATTCCCGGGTCAAAGAGTTTGTCCCGGTTAGGTTCTTTGATCTCTGCGTGGATACCGTTAGAGCTGGTCTCCTTTGGCCGTTATGGTTTGAGTTTGTTATATAGACACATGAATCCTGGCTTTCGGGAAGGTCCCAGAATAAAAATTTTTGTTTTTCGCACCGTGTGCATGTGATGCAGACACCGGGATTTTCCTACAGTGGTATCAAAGCCACTTGTGTCGTATATAACGAAGAAATCATAACTAGGTCGGAGCTGCCAATTGGTTGTGATGATGATGCATGTTGATTGTGTTAATTTCGAAATCAGTATAGAAATATAGTTTTCGAAATTTTATTTCCAAGATGTGCTCATAAGATGTTGTTGAATATTTCTGTGGAAGACTAGAATTTATCAATGTGATTTGATATGGTTTTGTTAATTTATTCCCTAGTGTTCTGGTTGCTGTGTTTGTATACATTCCTTGAACAGGCATGCTTATAAATTCGAGAATAAATTATAGAAATTTGTTTTTTCGGATTTTCTTTCACTGACATGTCTCCAAGATGTTTATGAATGTATATGAGGATGGAAAAATGTTTTCGAGGTGATTTACTATTTATTTGAGAATTTATTGTGTGCTGTTGGGAATAACTGTGTTAAGGAACACAGATTCTACATTGGCTTTGTTGCTGAGGTTGGATGTGTTTTTGTTGGAAATAAATCCTGAAAAAATTCATGGAGCATTTTGTGAACATGTTGTAACCTCAGTAATTTTCTCAGAATTTATTGAAATTGTTTCAATGAGTTTTTCAAGCAAAAGACAGAGCATAGGAGTTTTGAGAAAGTTGCTGGTGCTGTTTTGTTTGGAATGAATGATTGTGTATTTTTCAATTCCAACACCTTGGATCATTTTTAATGTGATTAAAAATAAGTGACATTGATGTTGTATGCTTGCCAAATTTATTTTCTTGAAATTGGGTTTCCAAAAATTTTCGGATGTCAAATATGTCACATTAGCGTCTCGTTAGTGTATTTCGTTG
This sequence comes from Erythroxylum novogranatense, assembly GCA_029891385.1. Lineage (NCBI taxonomy): Eukaryota > Viridiplantae > Streptophyta > Magnoliopsida > Malpighiales > Erythroxylaceae > Erythroxylum > Erythroxylum novogranatense. The sequence continues at coordinate 46,140,544 of CM057233.1, read as the reverse complement.
TCTTGATTGTTTTGGCCGTCACAATTTTGTGACTAGTGCCGAAGTAGTCTTGATAAAGTTTAGGCTACCTAGAGATACTTAGGGTGATAGTTTGATATTCTCAAATTATTTGGAAATCTAAGTGAATAATAGTGTATTCATCGATTTCAAGTTTTTCATGTATAGTATGATTATACATGGTAAGCATGATACAATGAAAGTGTTTCATTGATACATCAAAATAGTGTATATTACACTTGATATTGTGAATTTGAACTACATGGATTAAGAAATTAGCCGATTAGAGAGCATGCCAAAAAGTAGTCGACTAGCACATGTAGGAAAATCCCGGAAGGAACATCACATGTTCCAAGAATGAAACAAAATTTTGGTCCCGGACCTTCCGAAAACCAGGATCCCGGTGTCGGTATGAAAACTCAAACCTGAATAGCCAATAGAGACTATCTCTAAAGGTATCCACGCAGAGATCAGAAAACCTAACCGAGTCAAACTCTTTTGACCCGGAATAGCTGAAACGAGAATAAGAGCTGCTAGACCCTACCTACATCTGGAGAGCTTGAGAATAACGTTGAATCCTTGCTTGGAAGAAGAGAGAATCGATGATGCTTGATGGAAGAAGACTTGAAAATCCACTTTCAAACCAAAGCTTAACCTTTAAGCTTTCTTTTCTTCTCCTTATCAAAACCTACGACCACACCCACCATAATCCCATGTTATATTGATTTTAACCTTTTAAAATCAATCCATAAGAACATGACATGTGGTGGAATGATGGCCATTCATTCTTTAAAGGATTAAAGTAATAAAGCTTTGACTTTTCAACATTCTTATCCTCTCCTCCTCTTTCAACGTGTATAACATATATATATATATATAATTAATTAATTACTTAATTAATTAACATATATATATATAATTACTAAGAGGTCCAGTCAAGCTGGAATTGGGTCCTCACGCCCTCACGGGCCCCGATCTTTGAAACAACTCCTAAACCTTTCTTAGCAATATTGATGTCGCGATCTCATGGGACATATCCCAATCTATTGGGATCCATTTAATCTAATGCTCTCCATAATTGGAACTCGTCCAATTACTATTTTCTGATTCTCGAAACACTCTTACGCGTGTGACCCTTTGGGTTCCGGTTATGTTGGCCACTTAGATTAACAATTAATCTGAGCAAGTCATGGCGGTATCTAACAACACATAATGACCCCAATTGACCGAAAAGTAATTGGTTTGATGAATTCATCACGAACCGATCACGAACCCTTCCATGTAGACAATTCTTGTGCAATTCGTCCTTTCATCATCCTATACCCCACTTGGTTATGAGTATGGCTAATATGTCAACTCTTACTAGACTAAGCCTAGCCCAAGTGAAATCGGTTCTGTCGAGGACTCATTACTTTATATGTCCATGAAGACACTCTTCATGACATAGTCATGCTCTGGCCAGAGACTTAAAGTAATGATCCTGATAAGAGGCCAAGGTATCTCTTCTGTTTTCACAGAAGTGATGAATCCTTTATTGGCTCCTTAATTACCTTGAATACCTCAAACTGCACCCAAGCACCACCCTATGAGTAACCTCCGGAAGGCCACAAGGAATGGAGTCAAAATGCAGGATCGGTATTCAAGATATCCTTGAGTACCTCAAGTCTAAGGATACTTGCACCATTCTATGATGAGATTATCACCGACATAAATCCATGTGATGATCTCATGGCGAGTCATCAATGAACTTACTACCACTAGTAAGCATCCATATGCCAACTCTAAATATCTCATATTTGGTTTCGAGATCCACCTTGCTTGATCCAATCAAGGAGTATGACATATGTTAGTCCGTCAATGGGATTAATGATGTCGGTCTCATTAATCCTATGACTAGGAAAATTTGAATCTTGACATAATACACATGATAGGAATCTCGTGAGTATGATCACATCATAATTTCCTTCATGCTATGTCATATATCATGGACTTCATTAATTTGATTAAATATCACTATCAATTCATAAAGAACATCAAATAAATGAAACATGCCTTTCTTTATTTATTCATAAAGTGCATACATGACTATGAACAAAAAGCGCTAAAGGGATTGCCTTTAGGCACTACTCTAACAAATCTCCCACTGACCTAAAGCCAATCGCTTGGTATCTAATACCATAAGCGAGTACATGAGAATCAAAATTCTTCGCGTGACAATGGCTTCGTCAGCGGATCAACAATGTTACGCTGCTGTGGAATCCTCTCGATCGTGACATCACCTCTAGCAATGATCTCGAATCGATGATATCTGCATGAGTGCGTGTTTAGATCATTGGTGAGACCTCGGTTCTTTTGCTCGAGCAATAGCCCCATTGTTGTCACAATACAATGTATGGGTCCATCACACTAGGAACCACACCAAGTTCGAAATGAACTTGATCCAACGACTTCCTTTGCCGCCTCGATGTAGCAATGTACTCTGCCTCGGTCTTGAATCGTGATCGTCTCTTGTTTGGAACTCTTCCAATGACCGCTCCGCCGTTTAGCGTGAAAACATAACTTTGACCGGGATGCAGAGTCATCCTTGTTAGATTAGGCCGCATCCAGTATGCCGCTCACTTGAGATTTCCATCTCCATATATCAAGAAAACATCCTTAGTCCGCCAAGTACTTGAGGATATTCTCGACACCACCCGATGACCCTCACCAGGATCCGATTGGTATCGCGCCGTGACACTTTCGAGCATACGATACATCGGGCCTCGTACATAACATAGCATACATGATCGATCCTACTGCAGATGCATACGGGATCTGATCCATGCGAATCCTCTCATCTTGTGTCTTAGGACACATAGATTTCGAGAGTGTTATCCCATGAGTAATGGGAAGAAACCCTCTCTTGGATTGCTCCATGCTAAACCTCTTTAACATCTTGTCTATGTACGATGATTGTGAAAGACCAAGTAACCTCTTTGATCTATCTCTATAGATCTTTATCCCAAGGATATAAGTTGCTTCACCCAGGTCCTTCATCGCAAATTGCTTGGACAACCAAATTTTAACTGATTGCAGCATTGAGACATCGTTTCCTAGTAATAATATGTCATCCACATATAGCACAAGGAAAACGATTGCATTCCCATTAACCTTTTTGTACACACAATACTCATCCGGATTTTGAGAAAACCAAACTCTTTGATTGACTCATCAAAGCGGATGTTCCAACTCTGGATGCTTGCTTCAATCCATAGATGGATTTACTGAAGCTTACATACCTTTTCGCCATCTTTGGAAGTGAAGCCCTCTGGTTGTGTCATGTACACATCCTCGGCGATTTCCGTTAAGGAAAGTCGTCTTCACATCCATTTGCCATATCTCATAATCATAATGAGCGGCAATGGCTAGGAGTATCCGAATGGATTTAAGCATTGCTTCTGAAATTTGAAGGTCTCGTCATAGTCAACTCCTTGTCTTTGACGAAATCCTTTCGCCACGAGCCTTGCTTTGTAGGTAATCACATTACCATCCATGTCGGTTTTCTTCTTGAAAACCCATTTGCACCCTATAGGTTTTATCCTTGGTGCATCAACCAAAGTCCATACTTGGTTTATGTACATGGAATCCATTTCGCTTTCATGGCGCAAGCCATTTTCAAACTCGAACTTTTCGAACCTCTTCATAGGTAGCAGGCTCATCATCTTCTATGAGCAATACGTCATTCTGTTCACTTACGAAATCCATATCTCTCGGGAACAGTCGCATCCTACTTGACCCACGAACCGTGTGTCACGAAGGTTGAAGCTGTTACTTCATCCGAATGAGTGGCAGTTTGAGTTGAGCGATTGATCATGCTTGTTTGAGCATCTTGAACTTCTTCAAGTTCAACTTTGCTCCCACTTGTCTTCTTGTAAAAGAAACTCTTTCTCTAAAAAGACAGCATGCCTTGAAACAAACACCTTTTGTTCCTCAGCATGGTAGAATTGATATCCTTTGGTCTCTTTAGGATATCCTACAAACAAACACTTGTCAGATTTCGCTTCAAGCTTATCTGACTGAATCCGCTTCACGTAAGCAGGACAACCCCATACTTTCAGATGAGAAAGATAAGGTTTTCTGTTAGTCCACATCTCATATGGAGTAACATCAACTGTCTTAGAGGGAACTCTGTTTAACAAGTAAACAGCTGTCTCTAGCGCATATCCCCAAAACGATTTTGGTAACTTTGCGAAACCCATCATTGATCGTACCATGTCCAACAAGGTTCGATTTCTCCTTTCAGCCACACCGTTGTGCTGCGGCGTGTAAGGAGGAGTCCACTGAGATAAAATGCCATTATCTCTGAGATAATCCTCAAGCTGATTGGTCTAAGTATTCTCCACCACGATCGGATCGTAATGCCTCGATACTTTTACCAAGCTGGTTTTCTACTTCATTTCAATTGTTTGAACTTTTCAAACGCTTGATTTGTATCTCATCGATACAAGTACCCATATCGTGAATAATCATCGATAAAGGTAATGAAGTAACGACAACCACTTCGGCATGGATGGACATCGGACCGCATACATCTGAATGTATTAGGTCTAATACTCCAATCGTTCGTTCACCCTTTCCCTTGAAGGGTAACTTAATCATCTTGCCTAATAAACAAGATTCGCATGTGTCATATGATTCATAATCAAATGACCCTAAACTACCACTCTTGTGGAGTTTAGCGATGCGTGTCTCATTTATATGGCCAAGTCGACAATGCCATAAGTAAGTTGACTTTAGATTATCTCTTTTATGCCGTTTGGTGTCATTGACATTTAAAATTGGATTAGACATATCTAATATGTAAATACCATTGCACAATGTACCAGTTCCATAAAGCATTCCATTAGAATTAAGAGAACAACCATTGCTACTAAAATTCATATGGAATCCAAATTTATTTAGACAAGAAATGCATAATATATTCTTTGTCAAAGCGGGTACAAAATAACAATCATCCAATTCCAAAGACAAGCCAAGGGAGATACAAAACATAGGTTCCTACGACTAATGCAAAGAACTCTTGCTCCATTTCCAACACGTAGGTCTACTTCTCCCTTCATGAGTTGCCTCATCGTCCCACGAGGCCTGCATATCATTACATATGTGAGCCACAACTAGTATCAAATACCGGATGTTGTGATCAAGAATAAAGATTAACTTCAATGACATACAAACCTGAAGTAGTCGAGGCATCCGATGCCTTCTTACGCTTCGGCGACTCGAATAGACTTTGCAATTAAGCCTCCAATGGCCATCTTTACCGCAATGGAAGCAAGTTCCTTTTGGGGCGCTTCTTTGGTCTTCTTCTTGATGGCGCTTTCCTTTGGTTTCTTAGCCTTCTTCTTCTTTGGGTTCTTTTCTTCTTTGAACTGAAGAAGAAGAAGTTACTACCAAAGACTTGCTTACTATCATTCTTGATAGATCCGCTTTCATTTGTCTTGAAAGCAGATTGATCATTTCGGTATTGTAGTGGATATTTGGTTCATCCGATAGTTTAGCACGAACTGTGCATAACTGTCGGACAATCCAACGAGAATTAAGTCTATACTTAATTCATGATCCATTGCAAAACCTAAGACGGCCAATCTCTCGATATAGCCATTCATCTTCAGGGCGTACTGCACAGCAGATGTCCCTGGAGCCATCTTGGTGGTGAAGAGAAGCCTTGAGGTCTCGAACCTTTCGGACCGGGCTTGCTCGTCAAACAGCTCCCTAAGATGAAAAACTATTGTGTGAGCATCCATGGACTCGTGCTGCTTCTGCAGCTCAGGTGACATCGACGCAAGCATAATGCAAGTCGCCATGTCATCTTGTCTTTAAGATGCTTACTATATGCCTTCGATCATCATCGAAGCATCGACAACAGTGCATCTGAAGCGGAAAATCTAGGATATATCGGACCTTCGATCGAGAAGCGATTCTCGGGTTTCTTAACCAATCAAGAAAATTCGGTCCGATTAGCTTGTTTGACTCCATTAGCGGCGAAGGTTCACACTTGCGACATTTTCAAACAACCTACACGAAAAGAGAGGAAGAATGTTAGAATAGAATAGCTGCATAATCATAAGGACTTGAATGATATGCATAAAGCGCCCCACTAGTTTCATAGAATCCATAACCCTCATTCGTAATCCAAAGAAACAAAATGACATTATGTCTAGTGGGTTGATATCCGATATTACTAAGAATGACCTTGGATTTGTCCAACAAGCCACAAGTTAGGTCAATCGGTAGGTATCGGTCATACCAATTGCATCATCGATAACCGACATTGAGAATGACCTTGGATTTGTCCAACAAGCCACCTTATGTCTTGGGAGGTATCGATATACCAATTACATCTTAGACACAACTATCAATCGGCTATCAACTTGTTGATGTATGCACTTACATTCAGTATCAACTCTTTGATGCGATACATCCGATGTATGCTACCCATTTCGCCTCTGTCACGTTGACCTTGAGTTTGCTCAACAAACCAACGCTTCTAGTGAAAACCAACCCATTAATCCGAAAATCATATTTTCATGGTTCGAACATATCCGTATAGAGTGAGCTTGAGTTTGCTCAACAACCCAACCCTATAAGAACACTGGTTCTTACCATATTAATGGAAGACGTTAGTTTTCATATACCGAGGAGGGATTTAGAAACTCTAGACTCCAAGCTGAAGGATCATAGTCACGAAAACTATATGGAATGATTTAGGTTATTTCATCAATCACATTGAATCAATCCTTATAATCATCCATCATCCAACCTAAGCATGCCACAAGTCGACTTTCATCAAATGCAAGTCAACTTATTGCATCTGCCCACACACAAGTCGACTTGTTTGACACAAGTCGACTTATTTCACCTGCCCATGTATAAGTTGACTTACAAGAAGCTACAAGTCGACTTATACAGAAATCTTGAACAAGTCGACTTATTCTATACACAAGTCGACTTATCCAAAAACCTTGAACAAGTCGACTTATTCCATATACAAGTCGACTTATTAAGGAAATTTTGCTAAAATCTCTAATCGGCTAATTCCTCAATCAATGCAATTCCAATTCTCAATACCATCATACCTAAGGTAATATCTGTTAGTTGATGTATCAATGAACACTTCATTGATCCATGAATGCCTTAAATAGTCAAACTATATGAAAAGCTTGAAATGAGTCAAAACTCATAAACATCCAAATAATTTAGGAACACCCAAATTCTCACCCTAAGCATCTCAAGCTAGTGTATACACTCTCAAAACTACTCCGGCACTTGTCACAAAAATTGTGATGGCCAAAACAAGCAAGAAAATGAAATGTACTAACGAGACACTAAAGTGACCAATTCGGCATTCAAAAATTCTTGGAAAAGCAACTTCAAGCAATTCACTTTGGAAATCATACCACATGAAGATAAAACATTCTTAATCACATTAAAAATGTTGCAAGGCATTGGAACTGAAAAAGCAACCTCAATCAAGCCAAGCAAAACAGTCCCAACAATTTTCACCAAAACTGTCCAGTTCTGTACATTGCTTGAAATGATTAATGAAACAATTTCAATAAATTCTGAGAAAATTATATAGGTTACTACATGTTCAGAACATGCTACCTGAATTGTTTTAGGATTTTAGGCCATCAAAAACTCAGTCAACCAAAATAACAAAACCGATTAAAATTCTGTGTTCATCAACACAGCAATTCCCAACAGCATAGAATAAAATCGAAAATAAATATCCAATCACCTTGAAATCCAATTTCCATGCTCAAAGACATTCACCAACATCTTAGAGACATGTAGGTGAAGGAAAATCCAGAAAAAGATTTTTCTAGAATTTATTCTTGATTTTATACTACTGCCTGTTCACTGAATCGTTTCAAAAACAGCATCTGTAAGCTTAGGAAAATAATTAGCAAAACTATATCAAATCAAATCGATAAATTCTGAAAATTCATAGACATATTCTCTAACATGTTATGAACGTTCCTGGGCAGAAAAATTTCGAAAACCCTATCTCTATAGCAATTCGAAATCTGAACAGAAAGCATGCTTCAACATCACAAGCAATTAGGGTTTATGATCTAGCTTCAATTAAAGCTTCATACACGACACCAGACGCTCTGATACCACTGTAGGAAAATCCCGGGAGGAACATCACATGTTCCAGCAGCGGAAACAAAAATTTTTGGTCCCGGGACCTTCCCGAAAACCCAGGATCCCGGTGTCGGTATGAAAACTCAAACCTGAATAGCCAATAGAGACTATCTCTAAAGGTATCTACGCAGAGATCAGAAAACCTAACCGAGTCAAACTCTTTTGACCCGGGAATAGCTAGAACAGAATAAGAGCTGCTAGACCCTACCTCTGTCCTAGAGAGCTTGAGAATAACGTTGAATCCTTGCTTGGAAGAAGAGAGAATCGATGATGCTTGATGGAAGAAGACTTGAAAATCCACTTTCAAACCAAAGCTTAACCTTTAAGCTTTCTTTTTCTTCTCCTTATCAAAACCTACGACCACACCCACCATAATCCCATGTTATATTGATTTTTAACCTTTTAAAAATCAATCCATAAGAACATGACATGTGGTGGAATGATGGCCATTCATTCTTTAAAGGATTAAAGTAATAAAGCTTTGACATTTCAACATTCTTATCCTCTCCTCCCTCTTTCAACGTGTATAACACACACATATATATATATAATTAATTAATTTCTTAATTAATTAACATATATATATATAATTACTAAGAGGTCCAGTCAAACTGGGGTCGGTCCTACCAGCCTATCGGCCCTAAGGTCAAACAACTCAGGAAACCTTTCTTAGCAATATTGATGTCGCGATCTCATGGGACATATCCCAATCCCATTGGGATCCATTTAATCTAATGCTCTCCATAATTGGAACTCGTCCAATTACTATTTTCTGATTCTCTGAAATACTCTTATCGTGTGACCCTTTGGGTTCCGGTTATGTTGGCCACTTAGATTAACAATTAATCTGAGCAAGTCATGGCGGTATCTAGAACACATCATGACCCCCAATTGACCGGAAAGTAATTGGTTTGATGAATTCATCACGAACGAGATCACGAACCCTTCCATGACAATTCTTGTGCAATTAGTCCTTTCATCATACTATACCCCACTTGGTTATGAGTATGGCTAATATGTCAACTCTTACTAGACTAAGCCTAGCCTAAGTGAAATCGGTTCTGTCGAGGACTCATTACTTTATATGTCCATGAAGACACTCTTCATGACATAGTCATGCTCCGCGAGACTTAAAGTAATGATCTGACAAGAGGCAGGTATCTCTTCATTTTCACGAAATGATGAATCCTTTATTGGCTACTCAATTACCTTGAATACCTCAAACTGTACCCAAGCACCACCCTATGAGTAACCTCGAAGGCCACAAGGAATGGAGTCAAATGCAGGATCAATATTCAAGATATCCTCGAGTACCTCAAGTCTAAGGATACTGCACCATTGCTATGATGAGATTATCACCGACATAAATCCATGTGATGATCTCATGGCGAGTCATCAATGAACTTACTACCACTAGTAAGCATCCATATGTCAACTCTAAATATCTCATATTTACGGTTTACGAGATCCACCGCTTGATCCAATCAAGGAGTATGACATATGTTAGTCGTCCGGATTAATGATGTCGGTCTCATTAATCCTATGACTAGGAAAATTTGAATCTTGACATAATTACACATGATAGGAATCTCGGGAGTATGATCACATCATAATTTCCTTCATGCTATGTCATATATCATGGACTTCATTAATTTGATTAAAGATCACTATCAATTCATAAAGAACATCAAATAAATGAAACATGCCTTTCTTTATTTATTCATAAAGTCTGTACATGACTATGAACAAAAAGCGCTAAAGGGGATTGCCTTTAGGGCACTACTCTAACAGCACATGCACCAGTCGACTAGCTCGTGCACAGTAGTCGAAAATAGTCGACTAGCACATGCACCAGTCGACTAGTTCGTGCATAGTAGTCAAAAGTAGTCGAATAACACATGCACCAGTCGACTAACACATGTACCGGTCGACTAACACATGCAAAGGTGGGATGATGGATGATTTTATGTATAGATTCAATGTGATTGACGAAATGCCCTAAATCATTCCATATAGTCATGGTGACTATAATCCTACAGCTTGGAGAAGAAGAAGAAGAGACCAGAGTTTGAAAACCCTCACATATAATATGAAAACTAACGCCTTCCATTAATATGGGGAGAACCAGAGTTCTTATAGAGTTCGGGTTATTGGGTAAACCCAAGCTCACTCTATACGGATATGTTCGAACCATGGAAATAAGATTTTCGGATTAATGAGTTAGTTTTCACTAGAAGCGTTGATTTGTTGAGTAAACTCAAGGTCAACGTAGACAGAGGCGAAATTGGGTAGTGTACATCAGATGTACGCGCATCAAGAGTTGATAACTCAATGTGTGTGCATACATCACGAGTTGATAGCACTAGTCGATAGTTGCATCTATGATGCAAGTGGTATGCCTGATACCTGCCGATTGATCCAAGGTGGCTTATTGGGTAAACCCAAGGTCATTGTTAGTAATGTCGGATATCTATGATGCAATTGGTATGACCGATACCTACCGATTGACCTAAGGTGGCTTGTTGGGTAAACCCAAGGTCATTTTAGTAATGTCGGATATCGACCCACTAGGACATTTTGTCATAATGTTTCTTGGATTCGTAATGAGGGTTATGGATTCTTTGAAACTAGTGGGAGCCATATGCATGTCATGCAAGTCCTTATGATCATGCATGTAATTCTATTCTAACATTCTTTCTCTCTTTCCCTATAGGTTATTGAAGATGACTTCCAGTGTGAATTTGCGCTCACTAATGGATTCGAACAAATTAACTGGACCTAACTTTCTCGATTGACTGAGAAATCTGAGAATTGTTCTCAGATCTGAGGAACTAGGCTATGTCCTAGATGTTCTACTTCCTGATCCACCTGCTGTTGATGCTTCTGATGAGGATCAGAAAGCTTATCGTAAGCATCTCAAAGACAGTGACATGGCTACCTGCATTATGCTCGCATCTATGTCACAAGAGCTACAGAAGCAGCATGAGTCTATGGATGCTAATACCATAGTGCTTCATCTTAGGGAGCTATTTGATGAGCAAGCTCGGTCTGAAAGGTTCGAGACCTCGAGGCTACTCTTCACTACTAAGATGACTCCAGGTTCATCTGCAGTGCAGTATGCACTGAAGATGAATGGGTATATTAAGAGGTTGACTGTCTTAGGTTTTGTTATGGATTATGAATTAAGTGTTGACTTAATTCTAGTTGGATTGTCTGATAGTTATTCACAGTTTGTGTTAAACTATCAGATGAACCAAATATCCACGACAATCCCTAAGTTGGTCAATCTGCTCAAGACAGCAGAGCAAGCTATCAAGAAGGATAGCAAGTAAGTGCTTATGGTGGCATCTTCTTCTTTTGGTTCAAAGAAAAAGAATCTAAAGAAGAAAAGGTCTAAGAAACCAAAAGGAAGTGCAGCTAAAAAGAAAACCAAAGAAATTGCATCAAAAGGAACTTGCTTCCATTGTGGCAAGACTGGCCACTGGAAGAGGAACTGTAAAGTCTATTTAGAAGAATTAAAGCAGAAGAAGGCATCAGATGCCTCGACTTCTTCAGGTATGTTTGTCATTGAGGTTAATACTGTTTCTGATCATAACATATGGGTATTAGATATCGGTTGTGGCTCGCACATATGCAATGATATGCAGGGCCTCAGGGATAGTAGACAGCTTATGAAGGGAGAACTAGACCTGCGTGTAGGAAATGGAGCAAGAGTTCTTTGCATTAGCAGTAGGCACTTATTTTATCACTCCCAGGTGGGCTTGTAATTAAATTGGATGAATGTTATTTTGTACTGTTTAACAAAGAACATATTATGCTTTTTTAAATAGAAATGGTTTCCATTTGATTTTTAGTAACAATGGTTGTTCTATTAGTTTGAATGGAATGCTTTATGGTACTGGTACATTATGCAATGAAATTTACATATTAGATATGTCACATCCAATTATGAATGTCAATGACACGAAAAGACATAAACGAGATAATTTAAAATTAACTTACTTATGGCATTGTCGCCTTGGCCATATAAATGAGAGACGCATAGCTAAGCTCCATAAGAGTGGTAGTTTAGGGTCATTTGATTATGAATCATATGACACATGTAAATCCTATTTATTAGGCAAGATGACTAAGTTACCCTTTAAGGGAAAGGGTGAACGACCGACTGGAGTATTAGACCTAATACATTCAGATGTATGTGGTCCGGTGTCCATCCATGCTAGAAGTGGTTGTCTTTACTTCATTACCTTTATCGATGATTATTCTTGATATGGGTATCTGTATCTGATGAGATACAAATCTGAAGCATTTGAAAAGTTCAAACAATTCAGAAATGAAGTAGAAAACCAACTTGGGAAAAGTATCAAAACATTACGATCCGATCGTGGTGGGGAATACTTAGACCAACAGTTTTTGGATTATCTCAGAGATAATGAGATTTTATCTCAATGGACTCCTCCTTACACACCACAGCATAATGGTGTGGCTGAGAGGAGAAATCGAACCTTGTTAGACATGATACGATCGATGATGGGCTTTGCAAAGTTATCGAAATCCTTTTGGGGGTATGCAATCGAGACAGCTGTTTACTTGCTAAACAGAGTTCCATCAAAGACAGTTGATGTTACCCCTTATGAGATGTGGACTAACAAAAGACCCTATCTTACTCATTTGAAAGTTTGGGGTTGTCCTGCTTATGTGAAGCGGATACAGTCAGACAAACTTTATGCAAAGTCTGACAAATGTTTGTTTGTAGGATATCCTAAAGAAACAATGGGATATTAATTCTACCTTGCTGAGGAAAAAAAGGTGTTTGTTTCAAAGCATGCTGTCTTTTTAGAGAAAGATTTTCTTTTATAAGAAGATAGTGAGAGCAAAATTGAACTTGAAGAAGTTCAAGATGCTCGAATAGACGCAGATCAACTGTCTGAACCTGAAACTGTGACTCATACAGATGAAGTAACAGTTCAACCTTCTACAACACACGAAGTTCGTAGGTCACGTTGGATACGCTCTGTTCCCGAGAGATATGGATTTCTCATGAATGAACAGAATGACGTATTGTTCATAGAAGATGATGAGCCTACCACCTATGAAGAGGTTCTGAAGAGTTCATAGTTTGAGAAATGGCTTCATGCCATGTAAGCTGAAATGGATTTCATGTATGAAAACCAAGTATGGACTTTGGTTGAGGCACCCAAAGGAATAAAACCCATAGGGTGTAAATGGGTTTTCAAAAGGAAAACCGACATGGATGGTAATGTAATTACCTATAAAGCAAGGCTTGTGGCTAAAGGTTTTCGTCAAAGACAAGGAGTTGACGCGACGAGACCTTGACCGAGAGCAATGCTTAAATTCATTAGGATACTCCTAGCCATTGCCACTCATTATGATTATGAGATATGGCAAATGGATGTGAAGACAGTTTTCCTAAATGGGAATCTAGCTGAGGATGTGTATATGACACAACCTGAGGGCTTCATCTCCTATGATGGCGAAAGATATGCAAACTTCAGAAATCCATCTATGGATTGAAGCAAGCATCCAGGAGTTGGAATATCCATTTTGATGAGGTAATCAAAGAGTTTGGTTTCTCACAAAATCCGGATGAACACTGTGTGTATAAGAAGGTTAGTGGGACAGCAATCGTATTCCTTATGCTATATGTAGATGACATATTATTACTAGGAAATGATGTCTCTATGCTACAATCTGTGAAGATTTGGTTGTCCAAACAATTTGCCATGAAAGACCTTGGTGAAGTAACTTATATCCTTGGGATAAAGATTTATAGAGATAGATCAAAAAGGTTGCTTGGTCTTTCACAATCAACGTACATAGACAAGATACTGAAGAGGTTTAGCATGGAAGAATCCAAGAGAGAGTACCTTCCCATCACTCATGGGATAACACTCTCGAAATCTATGTGTCCTAAGACACAAGATGAGAGGATGCGCATGAATATGATCCCGTATGCATCTGCGGTAGGATCTATCATGTACGCTATGCTATGTACGAGACCCGATGTATCATATGCTCTAAGTGTTACGGCGAGATACCAATCGGATCTGGTGAGGGTCCTTTGGGTGGTATCAAGAATATCCTCAAGTACTTGCGAAGGACTAAGGATGTTTTCTTGATATATGGAGTTGGAGATCTCAAAGTGAGCGGGTATACAGATACCAGTTTTCAATCTGATAAGGATGATTCCAAATCCCAATCAGGTTATGTATTCATAGTGAATGGCGGGGCGGTCAGTTAGAAAAGTTCTAAACAAGAGACGAATGTCGATTCAACAACCGAGGCACAGTACATTGTCGCTTCAGACGCAGTAAAGGAAGCAGTTTGGATTAGAAAGTTCATTACTGAACTTGGTGTGGTTCCTAGCTGTGATGGGCCCATACAGTTGTATTATGACAACAATGGGGCTATTGCGCAGGCGAAGGAACCAAGGTCTCATCAACGATCCAAACACATACTCCGCAGATATCGTCTGATCAGGGAGATCATTGGACGAGGTGATGTCCAGATAGAGAAAATTCCCACCGAGAAAAATATTGCTGATCCATTGACAAAGCCATTATCACAGAAGAATTTTGATTCTCATGTACTCGCCTATGGTATTAGATATCAAGGCGATTGGCTTTAGGTCAAGTGGGAGATTGTTAGAGTAGTGCCCTAAAGGCAATCACCTTTAGCACGTTTTGTACAAAATTATGTACAGACTTTATGAATAAATAAAGAAAGGCATATTTCATTAATTTGATGTTCATTGTCTATGAACTGATATTGATCAATAAGCAAATTAATGAAGTCCATGATATATGACATAGCATGAAGGAAATTGTGATGTGATCATACTACTGAGATTCCTATAATGTGCAATTATGTCAGTATCTAAATTATCCCTAGTCATAGGATTACTGAAACTGAACATCGGTAATCCGGAGAGACTAGCACATCTCAAGCTCCTTGATTTGATCAAGCAGTGGATCTCAGAAACTGTAAATATGAGATATTTAGGGTTGAGATGTGAATGCTTACTAGAGGTAGTAAGTACATTGGATGACCTGTTATGAGATCATCACATGGATGTCCTATTTTAATGTCAGTGATAATCTCATCATAGCAATGGTGCAAATATCCTTAGACTTGAGATACTCGAGGATATCTTGAATCTTGATTACGTGCTTTGACTCCATTCCTTGTTGCCTTACTGAGGTCGCTCATAGGGTGGTAATTGGGTACAGTTTGAGGTATTCGAAGGTAATTGAGTAGCCAATAAAGGATTCACCACTTCTGTGATAGCAGAAGATGATACCCATGGCCTCTTGTCAGGGTCATTACTTGGAAATCTCTGGCCGGAGTACGTATGTCATGAAGAGTGTCTTCAGTGACATATAAAGTAATGAGTCCCAAGACGAGAACTGATATCACTTGAACTAGATTTGACGTAGTCATTCTAGTAAGAGTTGACACTTTGCCCATACTCATAACCAAGTGGGGTATAGCATGGTGAAAGGACGAATTGCATAGTAATTATCTATGGAAAGGTTCGTGATATGGTTCATGATGAATATAGGTTCATTCGTCAAACCAATTACTTTCCGGTCAATTGGGGGTCATGATGTGTTGCTAGATACCGCTCATGACTTGCTCAGATTAAGTGTTAATTTAAGTGGCCAACATAACTGAAAACCTAATGGGTCACACGCATAAGAGTGACTCGGAGAATTTGTAAAATAGTTTTAGACAGAGATTCAATAAATGGAGAGCAATGGGATTAAATGGATCCTGATGAGATCGAGATATGTCCCGATGAGATCGCGACATCGATATTGCTGAAAAAGGTTTCCGGTGATTTTTTCATACTAGGACCCGGTAGGACCGACCCTAGTGTGACTGGAACACTTCAAAGACATTAATATATATATATATATATTATTAATTAATTAAAGAATATATATATATATATATATATATATATATATATATATATATATATATATATATATATATATATATATATGTGATCAACGTGTAAGATGGAGGAGGAGCCTTATCCTTTTAACTTTATATATATATATAAGACTCCTCCTCCATCTTACACGTTGATCACATATATATATATATATATAAAGGCTAACGTGGATCAATGACTCACCTTAGCATTTAATGTGTCTTTAAAATAGTTATAAGACATATGGAAAGGAATAGAAAGATGATGATGATCGTGGGATTGGAAGAAAGGTTTGGAAGATAAAAAAGGTTTTTCTCTTCATTCATCTTCATCATCGATCATCACTCTCCAAGCTTCTCCTTCTTTTCATCGTAGATTCCAAGCTCTCCAAGAACAAAGGTAAGATCTAGCAGTCTTTACTTTGTTCTAGTTATTCCCGGGTCAAAGGGTTTGCCCCGGTTAGGTTCTCCGATCTCTGCGTGGATACCGTTAGAGACGGTCTCCTTTGGCCGTTATGGTTTGAATTTGTTATATAGACACATGGATCCTGGCCTTCGGAAAGGTCCCGGAATAAAAATTTTTGTTTTCCGCACCGTGTGCATGTGATGCAGACACCGGGATTTTCCTACAGTGGTATCAAAGCCAATTGTGTCGTATATAACGAAGAAATCATAACTAGGTCGTAGCTGCCTATTGGTTGTGACGATGATGCATGTTGACTGTGTTAGTTTCGAAATCAGTATAGAAATATAGTTTTCAAAATTTTATTGCCAAGATGCGCTCATAAGATGTTGTTGAATATTTTTGTGGAAGACCAGAATTTATCAATGTGATTTGATATGGTTTTGCTAATTTATTCCCTAGTGTTCTGGTTGCTGTGTTTGTTCACATTCCTTGAACAGGCATGCTTATAAAGTCGAGAAAAAATTATAGATTTTTTTTTTCAGATTTTCTTTCACTGACATGTCTCTAAGATGTTTATGCATGTCTATGAGGATGGAAAAATATTTTCGAGGTGATTTACTATTTATTTGAGAATTTATTGTGTGCTGCTGGGAATAACTATGTTGAGGAACACAGATTCTACATTGGCTTTGTTGCTGATTTTGGATGTGTTTGTGTTGGAAATAAATCCTGAAATTCATGGAGCATTTTGTGAACATGTTGTAACCTCAGTAATTTTCTCAGAATTTATTGAAATTGTTTCAATGAGTTTTTCAAGCAAAAGACAGAGCATGACAGTTTTGAGAAAGTTGCTGGTGCTGTTTTGTTTGGAATGAATGATTATGTATTTCTCAATTCCAATGCCTTGGATCATTTTTAATGTGATTAAAAATAAGTGACATTGATGTTGTATGCTTGCCAAATTGATTTTCTTGAAATTGGGTTTCCAAAAATTTTCGGATGTCAAATATGTCACATTAGCGTCTCGTTAGTGTATTTCGTTGTCTTGATTGTTTTGGCCGTCACAATTTTGTGACTAGTGTCGAAGTAGTCTTGATAAAGTTTAGACTACCTAGAGATACTTAGGGTGATAGTTTGATATTCTCAAATTATTTGGAAATCTAAGTGAATAATAGTGTATTCATCGATTTCAAGTTTTTCATGTATAGTATGATTATACATGGTAAGCATGATACAATGAAAGTGTTTCATTGATACATCAAAATAGTGTATATTACACTTGTATTGTGAATTTGAACTACACGGATTGAGAAATTAGCCGATTAGAGAGCATGCCAAAAAGTAGTCGACTAGCACATGCACCAGTCGACTAGCTCGTGCACCAGTCGACTAGCTCGTGCACAGTAGTCGAAAGTAGTCGACTAGCACATGCACCAGTCGACTAGTTCGTGCACAGTAGTCAAAAGTAGTCGAATAACACATGCACCAGTCGACTAACACATGCACCGGTCGACTAACACATGCAAAGGTGGGATGATGGATGATTTTATGTATAGATTCAATGTGATTGACGAAATGCCCTAAATCATTCCATATAGTCATGGTGACTATAATCCTACAGCTTGGAGAAGAAGAAGAAGAGACCAGAGTTTGAAAACCCTCACATATAATATGAAAACTAACGCCTTCCATTAATATGGGGAGAACCAGAGTTCTTATAGAGTTCGGGTTGTTGGGTAAACCCAAGCTCACTCTATACGGATATGTTCGAACCATGGAAATAAGATTTTCGGATTAATGGGTTAGTTTTCACTAGAAGCGTTGATTTGTTGAGTAAACTCAAGGTCAACGTAGACAGAGGCGAAATTGTGTAGTGTACATCAGATGTACGCGCATCAAGAGTTGATAACCCAATGTGTGTGCATACATCACGAGTTGATAGCACTAATCGATAGTTGCATCTATGATGCAAGTGGTATGCCTGATACCTGCCGATTGATCTAAGGTGGCTTATTGGGTAAACCCAAGGTCATTGTTAGTAATGTCGGATATCTATGATGCAATTGGTATGACCGATACCTACCGATTGACCTAAGGTGGCTTGTTGGGTAAACCTAAGGTCATTTTAGTAATGTCGAATATCGACCCACTAGGACATTTTGTCATAATGTTTCTTGGATTCGTAATGAGGGTTATGGATTCTTTGAAACTAGTGGGAGCCATATGCATGTCATGCAAGTCCTTATGATCATGCATGTAATTCTATTCTAACATTCTTTCTCTCTTTCCCTATAGGTTATTGAAGATGACTTCCAGTGTGAATTTGCGCTCACTAATGGATTCGAACAAATTAACTGGACCTAACTTTCTCGATTGGCTAAGAAATCTGAGAATTGTTCTCAGATCTGAGGAACTGGGCTATGTCCTAGATTTTCTACTTCCTGATCCACCTACTGTTGATGCTTTTGATGAGGATTAGAAAGCTTATTGTAAGCATCTCAAAGACAATGACATGGCTACCTGCATTATGCTCGCATCTATGTCACCAGAGCTGCAGAAGCAGCATGAGTCTATGGATGCTAATACCATAGTGTTTCATCTTAGGGAGCTGTTTGATGAGCAAGCTCGGTCTGAAAGGTTCGAGACCTCGAGGCTACTCTTCACTACTAAGACGAATCCAGGTTCATCTGCAGTGCAGTATGCACTGAAGATGAATGGGTATATTAAGAGGTTGGCTGTCTTAGGTTTTGTTATGGATTATGAATTAAGTGTTGACTTAATTCTAGTTGGATTGTCTGATAGTTATTCACAGTTTGTGTTAAACTATCAGATGAACCAAATATCCACGACAATCCCTGAATTGGTCAATCTGCTCAAGACAGCAGAGCAAGCTATCAAGAAGGATAGCAAGCAAGTGTTTATGGTGGCATCTTCTTCTTCTGGTTCAAAGAAAAAGAATCTAAAGAAGAAAAGGTCTAAGAAACCAAAAGGAAGTGCAACTAAAAAGAAAACCAAAGCGCACTAAAGGAACTTGCTTCCATTGTGGCAAGACTCGCCACTGGAAGAGGAACTGTAAAGTTTATCTGGAAGAATTGAAGCAGAAGAAGGCATCGGATGCCTCGACTTCTTCAGTATGTTTGTCATTGAGGTTATCTTTGTTTCGATCATAACATATGGGTATTAGATACGGTTGTGGCTCATACATATGCAATGATATGCAGGACCTCGGGGACGATGGGCGACTCATGAAGGAGAACTAGACTGCGTGTAGGAAATGAAGCAAGAGTTCTTTGCATTAGCCGTAGGCACTTATTTTTGTCACTCCCGGTGGGCTTGTAATTAAATTGGATGAATGTTATTTTGTACTGTTTTAACAAAGAACATATTATACATTTCTTTTTAAATAGAATTGGTTTCCATTTGACTTTTAGTAACAATGGTTGTTCTATTAGTTTGAATGGAATGCTTTATGGTTCTGGTACATTATGCAATGAAATTTACATATTAGATATGTCACATCCAATTATGAATGTCAATGAAACGAAAAGACATAAACGAGATAATTTAAAATTAACTTACTTATGGCATTGTCGCCTTGGCAATATAAATGAGAGACGCATAGCTAAGCTCCACAAGAGTGGTAGTTTATGGTAATTTGATTGTGAATCATATGACACATGTAAATCCTGTTTATTAGGCAAGATGACTAAGTTACCCTTTAAGGGAAAGGGTGAACGAGCGACTGGAGTATTAGACCTAATACATTCAGATGTATGTGGTCCGATGTCTATCCATGCTAGAAGTGGTTGTCTTTACTTCATTACCTTTATCGATGATTATTCTCGATATGGGTATCATGTCGATGAGATACAAATCGAAGCATTTGAAAAGTTCAAACAATTGAAATGAAGTAGAAAACCAACTTGGGAAAAGTATCAAATCATTACGATCCGATCGTGGTGGGAATACTTAGACCAGCAGTTTTGGATTATCTCGAGATAATGAGATTTTATCTCAATGGACTCCTCCTTACACACCACAGCATAATGGTGTGGCTGAGAGGAGAAATCGAACCTTGTTAGACATGATACGATTGATGATGGGCTTTGCAAAGTTACCGAAATCCTTTTGGGGATATGCAATCGAGACAGTTGTTTACTTGCTAAACAGAGTTCCATCAAAGACAGTTGATGTTACTCCATATGAGATGTGGACTGACAAAAGACCCTATCTTACTCATTTGAAAGTTTGGGGTTGTCCTGCTTATGTGAAGCGGATACAGTTAGATAAACTTGATGCAAAGTCTGACAAATGTTTGTTCGTAGGATATCCTAAAGAAACAATGGGATATCAATTCTACCTTGCTGAGGAACAAAAGGTGTTTGTTTCAAAGCATGCTGTCTTTTTAGAGAAAGATTTTCTTTTACAAGAAGATAGTGAGAGCAAAATTGAACTTGAAAAAGTTCAAGATGCTCAATGACGCTTGATCAACTATCGAACTCAAGCTGTGACTCATACAGATGA
This sequence comes from Erythroxylum novogranatense, assembly GCA_029891385.1. Classification (NCBI taxonomy): domain Eukaryota; kingdom Viridiplantae; phylum Streptophyta; class Magnoliopsida; order Malpighiales; family Erythroxylaceae; genus Erythroxylum; species Erythroxylum novogranatense. The sequence goes on along the minus strand of CM057233.1, from coordinate 46,119,471 downwards.
AGTAACAGTTCAACCTTCTACAACAAACGAAGTTCGTAGGTCATGTAGGATATGCTCTGTTTCCGAGAGACATGGATTTCTCATGAATGAACATAATGACGTATTGCTCATAGAAGATGATGAGCCTACCACCTATGAAGTGGTTCTGAAGAGTTCAGAGTCTGAGAAATGGCTTCATGCCATACAAGCTGAAATGGATTCCATGTATGAAAACCAAGTATGGACTTTGGTTGAGGCATCCAAAGGAATAAAACCCATAGGGTGTAAATAGGTTTTCAAAAGGAAAAACGACATGGATGGTAATGTAATTACCTATAAAGCAAGGCTTGTGGCTAAAGGTTTTCGTCAAAGACAAGGAGTTGACTACGACGAGACCTTCAGCCCAGTAGCAATGCTTAAATTCATTAGGATACTCCTAGCCATTGCCACTCATTATGATTATGAGATATGACAAATGGATGTGAAGACAACTTTCCTAAATCGGAATCTAGCTGAGGATGTGTATATGACACAACCTAAGGGCTTCATCTCCTATGATGGCGAAAAGGTATGCAAGCTTCAGAAATCCATCTATGGATTGAAGCAAGCATCCAGGAGTTGGAATATCCATTTTGATGAGGTAATCAAAGAGTTTGGTTTCTCACAAAATCCGGATGAACACTTTGTGTATAAGAAGGTTAGTGGGACAATAATCGTATTCCTTGTGCTATATGTAGATGACATATTATTACTAGGAAACGATGTCTCTATGCTACAATCTGTGAAGATTTGGTTGTCCAAACAATTTTCCATGAAAGACCTTGGTGAAGTAACTTATATCCTTGGGATAAAGATTTATAGAGATAGATCAAAAAGGTTGCTTGGTCTTTCACAATCAACGTACATAGACAAGATGCTGAAGAGGTTTAGCATGGAACAATTCAAGAGAGGGTACCTTCCCATCACTCATGGGATAACACTCTTGAAATCTATGTGTCCTAAGACACAAGATGAGAGGATGCGCATGAATATGATCCCGTATGCATCTGCGGTAGGATCTATCATGTACGCTATGCTATGTATGAGACCCGATGTATCATATGCTCTAAGTGTTACGGCGAGATACCAATCGAGATCTGGTGAGGGTCCTTTGGGTGGTGTCAAGAATATCCTCAAGTACTTGCGAAGGACTAAGGATGTTTTCTTGGTATATGGAGATGGAGATCTCAAAGTGAGCGGGTATACAGATGCCAGTTTTCAATTTGATAAGGATGATTCTAAATCCCAATCTGGTTATATATTCACACTAAACAGCGGGGCAGTCAGTTGGAAGAGTTCCAAACAAGAGACGACTGCCGATTCAACAACCGAGGCAGAGTACATTGCCGCTTTGACGCAAAGAAAGGAAGTAGTTTGGATTAGAAAGTTCATTCTTGAACTTGGTGTGGTTCCTAGGCGTGATGTGCCCATCTGATTATCTTGTGAAAACAATGGGGCTATCAAGTGGCGAAGGAACCAAGGTCTCATCAACGATCCAAAACGTACTCCGCAGATATCATCTGATCAGGGAGATCATTGGACGAGGTGATGTCCAGATAGAAGAATTCCCACCGAGCAAAATATTGCCGATCCGTTGACAAAGCCATTATCACAGAAGAATTTTGATTCTCATGTACTCGCCTATGGTATTAGATATCAAGGCGATTGGCTTTAGGTCAAGTGGGAGATTGTTAGAGTAGTGCCCTAAAGGCAATAGCCTTTAGCACGTTTTGTACAAAATTATGTACAGACTTTATGAATAAATAAAGAAAGGCATATTTCATTAATTTGATGTTCATTATCTATGAACTGATATTGATCAATAAGCAAATTAATGAAGTCCATGATATATGACATAGCATGAAGGAAATTTTGATGTGATCATACTACTGAGATTCCTATCATGTGCAATTATATCAGTATCTAAATTATCCCTAGTCATAGGATTACTGAAACTGGACATCGGTAATCCGGAGAGATTAGCACATCTCAAGCTCCTTGATTTGATCAAGCAGTGGATCTCAGAAATTGTAAATATGAGATATTTAGGGTTGAGATGTGAATGTTTACTAGAGGTAGTAAGTACATTGGATGACCTGCTATGAGATCATCACATGGATGTCCTATTCTAATGTCAGTGATAATCTCATCATAGCAATGGTGCAAATATCCTTAGACTTGAGATACTTAAGGATATCTTGGATACTGATTCTGTGCTTTGACTCCATTGCTTGTTGCCTTACAGAGGTCGCTCATAGGGTGGTGATTGGGTACAGTTTGAGGTATTCAAAGATAATTGAGTAGCCAATAAAGGATTCACCACTTCTGTGATAGCAGAAGATGATACCCATGGCCTCTTGTCAGGGTCATTACTTGGAAATCTTTGGCCGGAGTACGTATGTTGGACCCCGAACTTTCGGTGGAAATTAGAAATATTAAATGAATTCAATGAGTATTTTCAGATATGAATTTTGTTATAGATGTTATTGTGCCTTGAGGAAATTGATGAGAAAAAAAAAGAATTTATTGGTTTTGATGATTTTGAAGATTAGTTTTGGTTATGAAAGTTTAAGTGGATGAGATGATTGAAATGGAGGTTGAAATCAAGAAGTAATTAGTGAAAGTGTTATATTTTGAAGAAATTAAAAAAGTTGATTTTTAAAGATAGAAAGTTTGACTTGAGAGTTGAATTTTTGATTTAGGCACATTTTGAGAAAATGATCTTAACAAAAATTGTAGCTTATGTTGAGAGCTTTTCGTAGCCATAAAGTATGCTATTTTTCGATGTCGGGATTGAAAGTTATGATCTTTGAAAGTTAAGTGTATTTTGCTTGGGTTTTGGAAAATGCTCTAAGTGTAGGATTGTATATGTTGTGTTTTGAGGCAATTTCTGGACTATTGTGGTTTGAATTGGATCAAATGGCATTCTTAAATGTTATAGAGGACCTCCATAGTTTCCCAATGATGTATAATGTGCTATTTTTGGATGTGGAGGTTGGGAGATGTGAGTTATCGAAGTTGAGTGCAGATGCTGCAAATTTTTGAATTGATGTGTTCATAGGGAAGTTTTGTGTATGCTGTGATCGATGCAAATTCGAGACTGATGTGTATGGAATGGGATCAAGTAGCCTTCTTGAGAGTTGTAGAGTTTGTTTTTATCTTTCCATTGATATAAAGCACGAAAATATTGGACAAGGGAGTAGAAAGTTATGATTTTTAGAAGTTATGATGCTGTTTAGTGTGAAGATGATCGACCAGTCACTTTGTGTGGAGTTTTTGACCAATTTAGAGGTCAATCTGATTTTTAAGGCCTTGGTGAAAGTTGTAGAGGGTTCTTTTACCTTTCTATAGACACCGAGTATGTCAAATTTAGAGTTCTGAGTCAAAAGTTATGCGTCTTATAAGTTGAGACGTTCTGGAGAAAAAAATGAGACGAAGGACTGTTCATCGTCTCAGTTTGACTTTTTGCGTCTCAGTTTGACCGTCTCAGTTACTGTTCATCGTCTCAGTTTGACTTTTTGCGTCTCAGTTTGACCATCTCAGTTACTGTTCATCGTCTCAGTTACTGTTCATAGAAATGAGACGAAGTACTGTTCATCGTCTTAATTTGACTTTTTGCGTCTCAGTTTGACCGTCTCAGTTACTGTTCATCGTCTTAGTTTGACTGTTTGCGTCTCAGTTTGACCGTCTCAGTTACTATATATTGTTACCTTCTGATCCATTTTCTACCCTTAAAACGTTGGAATTGGCCTTTGAGGTCTGCATAAGAGTTTTAGCTCTTGAAATTATCTTTTCATCCATACAAAGAAATCCTTAATCCGATATCCTTAGGGAAAGTTATAGCAATTTTCCCAATCTGTATCGTCTGATGATGTCATCATCGTCTTAAAATGACGTCATCATCGTCTGCTTTTGTTTTTGACCCCACAGATGAAAGATTTGGCCTTTGAGACCTTCATGAAAGTTGTAGCTCTTCATGTCCTCTTTCGAACCATTCAAATAACACCTCAATCAGACATTTCTATAGAAAGTTAGAGCTGTTTCCCCGAAATAGGTTCAGTACGATTGAGGTCATAAATATGGTTGCTTTTTTTGACCATAACTTCTTCTCTAGACCTACGAATGACTTGATTCTTAAACCATTGGATTCATAAGACCTTTCTTTTCATCTCCACCAAATCGTAGCTATCTGAAATGAAGTGAGAAAGATTAAGTGGAAAAGGTGGGACGGGAGCAGTGAGTGTGTTCTTAGAGGATTTGAGCTGGTGTTTCCCACTGAACATATTTCAGTATTTTGATATTTCCTGAATCAGTAGAAGTCGAAATGAGGTGATCTCTATTTCAAATGAAACTAGAGACATAGATCTACAAGTTATATGAAGGAGCCAATCGACAATTTAGCCTTTAAGATGTTCAACTTCTGGAGTGAAGTTACGTGTAGTGTTTGGTATCGGTTTTGTAATGGCCGAACAGATTTCAGTATTTTGAAGATATCTTGAGCTATAAAGCTCCGATCGATTCGATTATTGAAGCGATGGATTCGTAAGACATAGAGGGACATTTCCCAAAAAGAAATTCTTATCAAATGGCTTCATTTACTTGATCAAAATAATCAGACAAGATGTCAGTTTTAAAGACCAAGGAAGGGGCAATTTGGAAGTTTACTTAAAAGGGTAAGTTTATAGGCTTAAATGGAGGGACATATGGGTCATTCCTCATTCATTAAATGACATTGCACTATAAAAGCAAGAGGGCTGTCATTGTTTGAAGGAGAAGCCCGAAACTTATAATCAAAGGAAAGAAATAATAAGAGAATAAGAGAGAAGAGAGAAGGGAGAGCAAGCTTCGGTAGAGAAAAAGGGGAGAAAGCTTGAGCTCGATTTTTCTACCACTTGAAGAGAGGTTTTGATGTCATCCCAAGAGAGAAAAAGGTGGAGGATGAAGAGAGTTTCATCTTGAACCAAGAAAATTTGAAAATGGAGGAGAAATGAGGGAAGTTTCTATTGGAAGAAAGAGAGATGCAATGGTCAAATTGAAGCTAAGGACAAGCTTCTAGCATTGATTTGAAGTGGGTACCTGTTTATAATAGATTTATAAGCCACTATTGCTTTCCTTAAACAAAGAGATTTTCTGATTTCAATTGCATCGTAAATGTTGCATCATTGTATGAATGATTTGAAAAATCATTATTGATTCAATACATGAACTTTTGATGAATTGCAAAATACCTTTGTGTTATGCCTCGAAAGATTTCATGGCATTTTGTATATTCGAAAAAGATCATTCGATAAATTGAGTTGAGCATGATATGTGCTTTTGTGTGGGCAAGAGAGAACCTGTTTCGTTAGTCTCGTGCACGATGACCCTTAAGCCTTCTCCCGGCTGCCCGTTAGAGGCCACGAGATCCTGAGAAATCAAACTCGTCGTGTTTACGATAAAACTTCAATTTTTTGTCGTGTTTATGGAACTCTCGAGCCGTTATGTGTGCATTTGCATTGTGAAGTGTTATGATTGATGCATTCATGTTTTGAAAATTGTGATTTCGACCACTGCGAGAAAAGAAATTTTGAAAATGTGTATTATGGGTTTCAAACAAGGTTTCTGCAAGAAAAGAAAAGAAAGGCATTTTTAAAAAGGTTTTGCTTATTTATTTGTTATAAACTGTTACCCACGAGCTATAAGCTCACCCCCTTTCATCCCCATCTCCAGGTATTTGAGCAGGAGATCGGATGAAAGACGGTCAAGATGTTAGATCGACTTCTTGCATGTTTTCGTAATTTGTATAAGTTAGATTTTGAGTAATTTGGATTTTAGTGTTGATATGTATATGGCTTTAGATAAATTTGGATAAATGTATTCGTGTAAGAAATTGGGTATGGTGTATGTGATTTTGGTAACGTTGTAATTCATGAATGATTGGATTGAGAATTATTAAAGCGTTTATGGTGTCTGAATTTCGGATATATAGGTATGTGTATTAAGTGTCTATTGACAAAAGAAAGGATTAGTAAGATTTTGTGTAATTGGCGGTCATGATTTAAATAGGATCAAATAGATTGAGATATTGGTTGAGGATGGATTTGTCTAAATGAGGAATTGAAGTGCTTTGTATGGGAATGATGAAAGGAATGAATAAGAAAGAAAGAAAAAAAAATTATACGGGTTTTGAGAATTGTCTTAAGGTTTCCAACGCGATAAGTTTCCTATGCTGGGTGTTTTCAATGAATGTCGAAATTTATTTCAGCTTGATGGATTCGATCGTTTTTCTTTATGCATTCGCTTCCGATTTGCGATTTGACTTGCATCCGATTCGATTTCGCTTTATGTTTCGTTTCTTTGTTTTGATTCAATTCATATTGGTTCGTATTCGTATTCGATTTCGCTTTGCTTCGGCACTTCGTTTTTCGTATTCATTTCGATTTTCCGATTGGGATCCGGTTTCGGGATCGGGTCCCAACAGTTGTGGTATCAGAGCCCAGTTATATGATCTTACATGGACGTATGTGTATTAGGGATTTGTATGAGCAATTGATAAGAATTAGTGAATGGATATGATTGAATTAGTGAGAATGTGATATTGATGTGAATGACCTAACATGTATTTGGAGTATAAGAATGTTTTGAATAGGGTGTCGAAAGTATGATTGATGATAAAAGAATGTGATAATGGAGATTAAGGTTCGAATTTCACGATGAATTCCTTTCGGATATATATATGTGAGATGTAATATAGGATACTTGAAAGATGAGTTAAATGATAGAGATATAGATATATATGGAAGTTCAAAAGGATTAAATTGAATAGTATTGGTCCACATTAAGGTTATTAAGAATTGGACCATTGACTTGTGTAAATTCGTTTAAAAATATATATATATCTAAATATATATATATATATTGATATGATATGATATTGGTGGTATTTGACACAAGAAGTGATAGATTGTGAGTACGTTGAGAAATATGTATGATGAGGAATTAGTTAAGAAAGGGATTGAATATGATTATTTCGAAGAAATTATTTGAGAGAATAAGTTACTTGGTGATTATTCAGATAGAAATTTCGAGGGCGAAATTCTTTTAAGAGGGAGAGAATTGTTGGACCCCGAACTTTCGGTGGAAATTAGAAATATTAAATGAATTCAATGAGTGTTTTCGGATATGAATTTTGTTATAGATGTTATTGTGCCTTGAGGAAATTGATGAGAAAAAAAAGAATTTATTGGTTTTGATGACTTTGAAGATTAGTTTTGATTATGAAAGTTTAAGTGGATGAGATGATTGAAATGGAGGTTGAAATCAAGAAATAATTAGTGAAAATGTTATATTTTGAAGAAATTAAGAAAGTTGATTTTTGAAGATATAAAGTTTGACTTGAGAGTTGAATTTTTGATTTAGTCACATTTTGAGAAAATGATCTTAACAAAAATTGTAGCTTATGTTGAGAGCTTTTCGTAGCCATAAAGTATGCTATTTTTCGATATCGGGATTGAAAGTTATGATCTTTGAAAGTTAAGTGTATTTTGCTTTGGTTTTGGAAAATGCTCTAAGTGTAGGATTGTATATGTTGTGTTTTGGGGCGATTTCTGGACTGTTGTGGTTTGAATTGGATCAAATGACATTCTTAAATGTTATAGAGGACCTCCATAGTTTCCCAATGTTGTATAATGTGCTATTTTTGGATGTGGAGGTTGGGAGATGTGAGTTATCGAAGTTGAGTGCAGATGCTGCAAATATTTGAATTGATGTGTTCATAGGGAAGTTTTGTGTATGCTGTGATCGATGCAAATTCGGGACTGATGTGTATGGAATGGGATCAAGTAGCCTTCTTGAGAGTTGTAGAGCTTGTTTTTATCTTTCCATTGATATAAAGCCGAAAATATTGGACAAGGGAGTAGAAAGTTATGATTTTAGAAGTTCTGATCTTTGTTTAGTGTGAAGTCGATCGACCAGTCACTTTGTGTGGAGTTTTGACCAATTTAGAGGTCGATCTGATTTTTAAGGCCTTGGTGAAAGTTGTAGAGGGTTCTTTTACCTTTCTATAGACACCGAGTATGTCAAATTTGGAGTTCTGAGTCAAAAGTTATGCGTCTTATAAGTTGAGACGTTCTGGAGAAAAAATGAGGCAAAATTGTTCATCGTCTCGGTTTGGCCAATTCTCGATTCATCGTTCATCGTCTCAGTTTGACTTTTTGTGTCTCAGTTTGACCGTCTCAGTTATTGTTCATCGTCTCAGTTACTGTTCATAGAAATGAGATGAAGTACTGTTCATCATCTCAGTTTGACTTTTTGCGTCTCAGTTTGACCGTCTCAGTTACTGTTCATCGTCTTAGTTTGACTTTTTGCGTCTCAGTTTGACCGTCTCAGTTACTATATATTGTTACCTTCTGATCCATTTTCTACCCTTAAAATGTTGGAATTGGCCTTTGAGGTCTGCATAAGAGTTTTATCTCTTGAAATTATCTTTCCATCCATATAAAGAAATCCTTAATCCGATATTCGTAGGGAAAGTTATAGCAATTTTCCCAATCTGTATCGTCTGATGATGTCATCATCATCTTAAAATGACGTCATCATCGTCTGTTTTTGTTTTTGACCCCACAGATGAAAGATTTGGCCTTTGAAACCTTCATGAAAGTTGTATCTCTTCATGTCCTCTTTCGAACCATTCAAATAACACCTCAATCAGACATTTCTACAGAAAGTTATAGCTGTTTCCCGAAACGAGTTCAAGATCGATTGAGGTCATAAACATGGTTGCTTTTTTTGACCATAACTTCTTCTCTATACCTCTGAATGACTTGATTCTTGAACCATTGGATTCATAAGACCTTTCTCTTCATCTCCACCAAATCAAAGCTATCTGAAATGAAGTGAGAAAGATTAAGTGGAAAAGGTGGGACGGGTGCAGTGAGTGTGTTCTTAGAGGATTTGAGCTAGTGTTTCCCACTGAACATATTTCAGTATTTTGATATTTTCTGAATCAGTAGAGGTCGAAATGAGGTGATCTCTATTTCAAATGAAACTAGAGACATAGATCTACAAGTTATATAAAGGAGCCAATCGACAATTTAGCCTCTAAGATGTTCAACTTCTGGAGTGAAGTTACATGTAGTGTTTAGTATTGGTTTTGTAATGGTCGAACAGATTTCAGTATTTTGAAGATATCTTGAGCTATAGAGCTCCGATCGATTCGATTATTGAAGAGATGGATTTGTAAGACATAGAGGGACATTTCCCAAAAGAAATTCTTATCAAATGGCTTCATTTACTTGATCAAAATAATCAGACAAGATGTCAGTTTTAAAGACCAAGGAAGGGGCAATTTGGAAGTTTACTTAAAGGGGTAAGTTTATAGGCTTAAATGGAGGGGCATATGGGTCATTCCTCATTCATTAAATGACATGGCACTATAAAAGCAAGAGGGCTGTCATTGTTTGAAGGAGAAGCCCGAAACTTATAATCAAAGGAAAGAAATAATAAGAGAATAAGAGAGAAGAGAGAAGGAAGAGCAAGCTTCGGTAGAGAAAAAGGGGAGAAAGCTAGGGCTTGATTTTTCTACCACTTGAAGAGAGGTTTTGATGTCATCCCAAGAGAGAAAAAGGTGGAGGATGAAGAGAGCTTCATCTTGAACCAAGAAAATCTGAAAATGGAGGAGAAATGAGTGAAGTTTCTATTAGAAGAAAGAGAGACGCAATGGTCAAATTGAAGCTAAGGACAAGCTTCTAGCATCGATTTGAGGTGGGTACCTATTTATAATAGATTTATAAGCCACTATTGCTTTCCATAAATAAAGAGATTTTCTGATTTCAATTGCATCATAAATGTTGCATCATTGTATGAATGATTTGAAAAATCATTATTGATTCAATACATGAACTTTTGATGAATTGCAAAATACCTTTGTGTTATGCCTCGAAAGATTTCATGGCATTTCGTATATTCGAAAAAGATCATTCGATAAATTGAGTTGAGCATGATATGTGCTTTTGTGTGGGCAAGAGAGAACCTGTTTCGTTAGTCTCGTGCACGATGACCCTTAAGCCTTCTCCCGGCTGCCCGTTAGAGGCCACGAGATCTTGAGAAATCAGACTCGTCGTGTTTACGGTAAAACTTCAGTTTTCCTGTTGGACGCCGCTGCTGGAGTCCAACATCGGTCGTGAGAGCGTGGAGTGAAACATGCTATTTTTACATTTAAGGAAAAGACCCGGGGAAAGTTAATGGGCCTGCTGGAAAACAAACTTGATACTTGCTTTCATTGAAATGAAAACCAACACATGCATAATTCATTAATCAAAAGATGAGTTTTCAACCCATCGGAAGTTCAACGGACCCATCGTGAAACTTTCATGCTCTTAAAACAAACATAACCATAATTCATGCTCCAAAAGATGAGTTTCATAAAGCTTTTAGAATATCACAACCCAAATACAATCCATGAGTTCAAGAGCCAAAAAAATACAAAACACTCTTGAACCCATAATACTTGAAATGTAATCAAAGTCTTGCCATTCAACAATATAACATTGAAAATAAACAAAAGAAACTGGAGTGCTGCCGTACTTGTGATTCACTCGATCTCTGGCTCGTCACCTGTATGGGGGAGATTGGAGGGGGTGAGCTATAAAGCTCGTGGGAACATATTTATAATATCGTAATAAGCAAAAATATTCAAAACTATCTCATTGCCGTAATACTTGCTGAGATCATGATACTTGAGCATGTATGAGTCATTTCTTGAAAAATACTTGATTCTTGAAATAATTCATGATGCATGTCACATAACAAAACATAGCACATAACATGATGGTTTGGGTGTCCTAGGTTCGTGACGTACTACACATGCCATCGAAATGTTGATGTGTAGACGTAGTTTCGTGAGGGAATCCTTGTGGAAACCAGTGCCACGGTCAGGCAAAGGGAGAAGCCTTTTCATGAGTCAATGTGCACTTGACTATCGTGAGGGACACCACAAACCCACATAAGCATGTTCTTATAAACTTGTTGCCAAAATGGCACTTGCTTGTAAACTTGCTTGTAATCTTGCTCGTCATGTATTTCGTAAAACTTGATTTCATGCACTTGTATTCGTAAAAGGAGAACACTCCTTTGTGAAAATCTTGATAATAATCATGAATGCCAATCACAATGCAGAATATAATCATTCATGATAGTATGCAATGCGATCGTGGATGATGTAATGTATATGCATGAGATCTTGCTTGATTTGAACTAAACAATGAGTACTTAATTACTTTATTATAAACATGAACCCACCTGATTTTCTTGCTTGTTCTTGCCTAGGAATGAGTTTCCTCTAGAGTCTCTTGATCCTCTTGCCTCTCTTGATCTCCTAAAATAAGAACCAAAATCTTATTCAAAAATCTCATGTTGAAACCATAATTCCATTCTTAACTTCCATCTAAAATTCCATAATCTTAGAAACCAATTCATAATTTCATCACTTCATAAGACTTTTAGATCTATCTCTCTAGTTCACAACGCCTCTAAAATCACCCCAAAAGGACTTCTGTAGCAAAAGATATGATCAAAACACTAAAAATACTTCTGCTGGAAAACTGGCCCTCGCCATGACGAGGCATCGCTTCCGTGACGAAGCGACTTTGGCACGCCACGGCGTCTTGCGGTCTGGCACGTCATGGCGTGTGGCCCTCTATCTACGTCATGGCGGCGCGGCCCTTACACACGTCGCGGCGGCGGCCTTGAAACTCGTCATGACGTCGGCGTTCTTACACACGTCGCGACGTCGCGACTTGAAACTTCGTCATGACGTCGGGGCTCGAACCCAGATTTTGATGATCTTCAACATTTCTGACTCTTAATCCTTTCCTTTCTCAACTAAAACACATCTAAACCATGAATCAAGTCATATACTTCCATTCTAACCTCATTCTAACTCAAAAACATCAACAAAAACACAAACCCAAGCAAAACTACAACATTTCACCATAAACCCTAACTTCACCGATTTTACCTCAATCCATGCAAATCTAGGGTTAGATTCAACCTAAACAAGAGTAGAAGAGTAAATCTTATCTTAAGGAAGCTTGAAATCTGTCGAAAAATCACCTGGAACTAACTTCCTCTTCTTCTCTTCTTCTTTCCTCTCACTGCCGCCGACGATGCTCTTCTCTTCTCTTCTTTCTATTTTCCCTTTCTTTTCTTCTTTTCTTTTCTATCTTTTAACTCCTTTAACCTACAAGAAAAAGCAATGACTACAATGCCCTTCAAGTTAAGCCTAAAACCTCTTACCCTTGGGTGGCTTGTCCATTTTGCCCTCAACCATTTCTACTCTTTCATAAACATTATTCCATACTAATCTCAATTAAATCCAAATTTTCCATGAATATTCTCAATAAAATCAAACTATACCATAAATCATAAATCAAATTAATTCATACTTAATAACTTCAAGAAAACAAAATTTTGGGGCCCAACATTTTCGTCGTGTTTATGGAACTCTCGAGCCGTTATGTGTGTATTTGCATTGTGAAGTGTTATGATTGATGCATTCATGTTTTGGAAATTGTGATTTCGACCACTGCGAGAAAAGAAATTTTGAAAATGTGCATTATGGGTTTCAAACAAGGTTTCTGCAAGAAAAGAAAAGAAAGGCATTTTTAAAAAAGTTTTGCTTATTTATTTGTTATAAACTGTTACCCACCAGCTATAAGCTCACCCCCTTTCATCCCCATCTCCAGGTATTTGAGCAGGAGATCGGATGAAAGACGGTCAAGATGTCATATTGACTTCTTGCATGTTTTCGTAATTTGTATAAGTTAGATTTTGAGTAATTTGGATTTTAGTGTTGATATGTATATGGCTTTAGATAAATTTGGATAAATGTATTCGTGTAAGAAATTGGGTATGGTGTATGTGATTTTGGTAACGGTGTAATTCATGAATGATTGGATTGAGAATTATTAAAGCGTTTATGGTGTATGAATTTCGGATATATAGGTATGTGTATTAAGTGTCTATTGACAAAAGAAAGGATTAGTAAGATTTTGTGTAATTGGCGGTCATGATTTAAATAGGATCAAATAGATTGAGATATTGGTTGAGGATGGATTTGTCTAAATGAGGAATTGAAGTGCTTTGTATGGGAATGATGAAAGGAATGAATAAGAAAGAAAGAAAGAAAAATTATACGAGTTTTGAGAATTATCTTAAGGTTTCGAACGCGATAAATTTCCTATGCTGGGTGTTTTCAACGAATGTCAAAATTTATTTCAGCTTGATGGATTTGATCGTTTTTCTTTATGCATTCGCTTCTGATTTGCGATTCGACTCACATCCGATTCGATTTCGCTTTATGTTTCGTTTCTTTGCTTTGATTCGATTCATATTGGTTCGTATTCGTATTCGATTTCGCTTTGCTTCTGCACTTCGTTTTTCGTATTCATTTCCGTTTTCCGATTGGGATCCGATTTCGGGATCGGGTCCCAACAACGTATGTCATGAAGAGTGTCTTCAGTGGCATATAAAGTAATGAGTCTCAAGACGAGAACTGATATCACTTGGACTAGATTTGACGTAGTCATTCTAGTAAGAGTTGACACTTTGCCCATACTCATAACCAAGTGGGGTATAGCATGGTGAAAGGACGAATTGCACAGTAATTGTCTATGGAAAGGTTCGTGATATGGTTCATGATAAATATAGGTTCATTCGTCAAACCAATTACTTTCCGGTCAATTGGGGGTCATGATGTGTTGCTAGATACCGCTGATGACTTGCTCAGATTAAGTGTTAATCTAAGTGGCTAACATAACCGTGAACCTAATGGGTCACACGCATAAGAGTGACTCGGAGAATTCGTAAAATAGTTTTAGACAGAGATCTAATAAATGGAGAACAATGGGATTAAATGGATCCCAATGAGATCGAGATATGTCCCGATGAGATCGCGACATCGATATTGCTGAAAAAGGTTTAGGTGATTTTTCCATAGGGACCGGTAGACCGACCCAGTGTGTGATTGGACCACTTGACATTAATATACATATATATATATATAATTAATTAAAGAATTAATATATATATATATATAATTAATTAAAGAATTAATTAATTAATATATATATATATATATATATATATATATATATATATATATATGTGATCAACGTGTAAGATGGAGGAGGAGCCTTATCCTTTTAACTTTATATATATATATAAAGGCTAACGTGGATCAATAACTCACCTTAGCATTTAATGTGTCTTTAAAAGAGTTATAAGACATATGGAAAGGAATAGAAAGATGATGATGATCGTGGGATTGGAAGAAAGGTTTGGAAGATAAAAAAGGTTTTTCTCTTCATTCATCTTCATCATCGATCATCACTCTCCAAGCTTCTCCTTCTTTTCATCATTGATTAAAAGCTCTCCAAGAACAAAGGTAAGATCTAGTAGTTTTTACTTTGTTCTAGCTATTCCCAGGTCAAAGGGTTTACCCCGGTTAGGTTTTCCGATCTCTGTGTGGATACCGTTAGAGACGGTCTCCTTTGGCCGTTATAGTTTGAGTTTGTTATATAGACACATGGATCCTGGCTTTCGGAAAGGTCCCGGAACAAAAATTTTTGTTTTCCGCACCGTGTGCATGTGATGCACACATCGGGATTTTCCTACATCAAGTTCCTCAAGGAATTAAGCACCAAGAATCGAAAGTTTGAGCCTAACAAAAAGGTGTTGTTTTTGGAAGTAGTAAGTGCAATTCTGCAGTAGCATTTACCCCTAAACTAAAAGACCCAAGATGTTTTATCGTGAAACTATCAATAGGTAATAGGGATGAGGTTAAGGGTATGCTTGATCTTGGAGCAAGTATAAACCTTATGTCCCACTCTATTTATGAGAAACTAGATCTAAGGCAGTTAAAACCTACTAATATATGCTTATAATTAGTTGATAGGTCAATCCGTCATCCGAAAGGAATAATGGAGGATGTGTTAGTGAAAGTTGGAGGATTAATTGTTCTTATAGACTTTGCGGTCTTAGACATGGGAGAGGTTAAACAGCAAGGGCATAAGTACACTATACTCTTAGGGAGACCTTTCATGGCCGCTACTAGTACCTTAATTGATGTGGAAAATGGGAAACTGAGCATGACTATTTTGGGAGAAGTAAAATTTTCAATCTTTAATGTCGAACCTATTTCTACTACTATTGCTTCTAAAGATCATTCTTTTGTTGATCAAACTGATGCTGCATATTGTGATTTTGCCTTGTAGGAAGAAGAAGGAAGGAAGTTGGCCTTGGTTAAGGACAGTGATAAATGCTGCCAATTGCTAGTGGGTTCAACTGAGGAAGTATTTGGGAGATTATTGGAGATATATTCAAATGAAAAGGAGGAAACGGTGGAATCAATCACTTTGAGCGACCCATCTTGAGCATGACCATTAAGGCATCTAACTACAAGACATTAAAGAAACAACACATTTATTTTATGTTTCTTTTTCAATTATCTGTTGGTTATTATTTTTCTTAATGGACTTTAACTTAGTTTGTTTTCTTTGTGTGAGCAAGCTTACTCTTCCATCTCTTTTATCTATTTTTTTTACAGTTGTTCTTCATTCTTCGACGCAATACAACACGTTCCACCTCAGATCAACACAGTGATCACCCCCACATTCGTATCATATTTCTATTCTTTTCTTTGTTGCTTATTAGTTTAATTTCTTTTAGTTTTAATAATTGTCCTTGTTTGTGTTAATTTTTGCCTTTTGCCTTAAACCCCTCTTTTACCTTTTTGTGTCACATTAGGAATAATGTAATGTTCAAGTATGTGGGGGAGTATTGGTAAAAAATTTATTATTTGTGTGTTGTGTGTTTATTTTCCCATTTATTCGTTAGAGGTGCATGGTTATTAAATGAACTCAATCTAGATTAGAAATCATAATATGAGTGAATGATTACATTTGTAACATCCCGTTACCGATGTGAGAGCATATCGGTAATTTGGATGAAGTGAGCAGTGAGTGCATTCATGATTGAATTGCACATATAGTGACCTTGCTTGCATCAGTGATGAGTGTGTAGATTGCACATGCATATACAGTGGCATGCATTCATGATTGTTCCAGCATTTAATTGTGTTTATGAGTAATTGTGAAATTTGAGATTAAGTGTGAAATATGATTTTAGAGTTTGGAAAATTAGAGCTGAGTGAAATTGATTTATTGAGGATCGAGAAATAAATTGAATTGAGTGGTTGAATTAGTTGAACTGTGATTGGATTGAGAATTTAAAGAGTATTGAGTCGTATAGTTGATTTAGAGTGAGAATCGAATTTGTGGAATTGAAAATTGAGATTTGAGTACAGAATCTAGTGTTTTATATTTTTGAGGAATTTTGAGAATTTTTCCGAAATTTTTAGAGATATGAGTTCGGACCGAAAAAATTAATCTAGAGACTGATAATTGTGAATTCGGTTCCGAAAGTGAGTGATAAATGGTTTGAAAAATTTGATTTGTGAGTTTGAGAATTTTTGTGATGAGTCAATGAAATTAGAGATTGAAATTAAGTGATTTGAGGGCTGATAGATTTTGAATCTCAGTTGAAATCAACCCTGAGTGTGTATATATGAGATTTGGGAGTTAGGGCTTAGACATTTTTCACTGTCTTTCTCTCTTCTCTTCTGCGATGTCTTTGTTTTCTTCCCTTGGTAAGGATCTTTCAATCTTTTCTCATGGATTTCTTTCCATTATGCTTAGCTAATTGATCTATTATGATTGATGAAGGATTGAGTGATTAGAGAGTGTGAATCGTGGGTTGCAGAGGATTTTAGGGTTTTGGTAAAATCGGTGGAAAAATCGTCGATTGGTAAGTGTTAATGTGTTTAATGCTGTGTTTATGGTAATTAATGGTTATGTATGGCATTTATGTGTTGATATGGTAGTTGAGAGAGTTAATGTTGAGGTTTAAAAGTATTAATGGCGGAAAATGAGAATCGGAGAAGACGATCCGATGCATGCGTCGTGACGTAGGAATTAAATATTTAATAATGCGTCATGACGAGAGTGAAAAAAATGCGTCGCGACGAGCTTCATGAGGCGTCGCGACGAAGCGGAAGGCTTTATTCGCCGCGACGTGTGGTTGTAGGCGTTATGACGAGGCGCGGAGAAAATGACACATGCGTCATGACGAAGAGACATGCGTCATGACGAGGGAGTGAAATGCTGAAGTGGATTAGTTGAGTCTTTTGAGCATAACTTTTAGTGTAGACCTCCAATTGAGATGAACTTTGATTATTTGTGAACTAGAGAGAGAGGTCTACAAGTGTGGTATAATTTGAAAGTTGAATTATATCTAGAGGGATCGTGAATTATCGAAGTGTGAATCAATTCTAGTATCAAATGTGACCTAAGTGTTATAATGTGACAATTAGAGTTTAATTGAGAGATTTGTGAAAACGATAGATGCAATGGACCTAGTGAATAGTGAATTGTGGCTTTAGGGAGTGATATAGCGAAAGTGAAATTAGAGAGCTGGAAATCATGAACATGCATCATATCATTTCGAATTAAGACATGTGCATCAGTGATTTTGATTTATTGGGCACCTAGTGATGAGAATTCCTTTGAATTGTTATAGAGGTGTCGTTGGATCGACAGACCACGGACATTGCTGGGACTTCCAGGCAGTAGCTCGGAAGTTACAGGTGAGTAACCTAGTTGGTTCCTCAGCTTTTATGTGATTAAATGTGCTGTGAATGTGTGTGAATTAAGTGTCAAAGTGAATGAGCTATATGAGATACATGTGATTAATTGAGTATATGTGAATCATTGTGATAAGCGAATAGAGTGATATATATATATAAAAAGAAGTGTGAGCGTTAGTGAATGTGAATCAGTGTAAAGAGTTATGACTGAGTATTCTTTGAGGTAGCGAATAAAGTGATATACATGTGTTAGTGGCTATGTTAGTGCAAGTGCATGTTTAGTGTAAATGTGAATTAGAGTAGTGTTTTGAGATTCGATAAAGTGAGTGATGCGAATGTGAAATGAGTGAACTAAATGAGATAAATATGTGATAGTGATTGTGCAAATGTGAATACTTGTGATAAGCGAGTGGAGTGATACATATATATATAAGTGCTAGTATTTGTGTAAGTGTTAGTGCATGCTTAGCATGATTATAAGCGGTAATCTAAGCAGTTGGATTTGGAGCAATTAGTGATCGAGCTATAAGCTCGATATCGTTGAATGGGCCTAAGGCCAATGAAAAGGAAATAGTGCATACCCATAGGGCTCTCCTATTCCTAAAGTGAGTGGGCAGTAGTGTATACCCAGAGGGCTCTCCTACTTGTCGAAAAATGTGATCAACGTGATAAGTGCCCGTATCGGGACAGTGTTAACACTCACCACAACAAAGATTGCCATAAAAGAGAAATTGCATTCATATGCATCGAGTGTAAAAGTGAAGTTGAGAGTGTGTTATATGTGACAAATATGAAGCGATATGTCTGAGTATGCGATAGTGTAAATTGTGAAGCGATATGTGTGAACTGTGATGTAGTATACATGTGTAAAGTGTTTGCAGTGTTTTTAATTAAGTAAATTGTGTATAGTGTTATAAATTGTGCTAAAATATATTTATGAGATATATTGTGTATATGCATGAGTTGGGTGAACCATCGATGATGGTTTCTCATTGAGTTCGCAAACTCACCCAACATTGCAATATATTTTTCAGACAACGTCAGTAGGACCTTAGCTCGAGATAGTTCTTCTTGCCGCGAGAGTTCGTGATCAAGTGCAGCGATGGATCATAGGTCGGTCAGCTGGGGTGACTTTTGAGTTGATTTTTTTGGGATGACCTAGTATAGACGTTTGTATCAGTTTCCCTTTTTGGACTGTTGTATTTAGCTTGTAGGGGACTGATAGACTGGTCTATATTCTGGACTAATTTTAGGAAATGAAAGATTATGATTGTGGTTTTAATTTTCAATGAATTTCATTATGCAGTTTATTTATATTGATGCCATACGAGTGTTTAGTGATCGTTTGTGATCGTAGCACTTCCTTGCTGTGGGATATGCGTTGGAACGACCCACGGGCGTCCCGGTGTGTACCCTACGGTGAGGGGGCGCTACAACATTTGCATGCTTAGACTGATTGACTTAGATTTCGATTAAAAGGACATTAACTTGTTGTGATAGATGAATGACACTTTTCATTTGGTAAGAATTTGAGCCTTTTGAATTATTAACATCAAATTCAAGTATTCGTTGTTGAGAGTGTTCTTTCATGATTAGGGAACTCTACAACTTGTTTGTAAATACTAGTCAAAATCACATAATCTTATGCAAACGTTGAAATGATGAAGGCAATTAGGATTTGCCCATTTTGCTTAAAAAGTCACTATGATTTTACCTTTAGTAAACCTCCTATGAGCTTAACATGAAATCTTTTCTTTCTTTAGACCCAAAATATGAGCCTTGACCTTGATTTTTTCCCCTCTTCATTGTCCTTGCTATACTGCAAGTTGAGTATTTGAATGTGTATGAATGGGTTTAGGGAATAACTATTTGAACAAGTTTGGGGGGAATCAAAGGATATAGTTGGCTTTTGAGTTAGGAATGGACATAGTTGTAGTAATTATCTCTCATTTATATTTGTCTTCTCTTGATTTAATTGGTTTAAATAAATAATTACTTAATAAAAAATATGTAGAAAAGAAAAGGAAGGAAGAGAAGATGACCAAAAAATTTAAAGAAGAGGAGAGAAGTAAAAATGGGAAGTGTTAATTCTATTAATTAAAGGAAAGAATTGAGTCTTTTATGGTTCAATATTTTGTGTTATTTTAAATGCTCAATTTGTGTTGTGGTTTTAAACTGTGATTTTCCTTTTTCCTATTTTTAGCTCGGCCCCATTACAACCAAAATAAAGACCTTCAAATTGATGTTTGTGTTTGATATAAGTGGTGGAGATTGGATTAGTAAGCAAGCTTATGGTAGATGCCTTATATGAAATGAACGATGAGTAAATACATATCCTACCTCTGAATTCTTAAGAGAATGGAAAATGGAGTGAGTGTCTATCACACTGGTTGATGGTTCTTTAAATTAAAGTGCTTGTTGATTTTGGCTAAATATGTGAAGAATAGCTTGTTCATTGAGTATAATGAGTTTCAATTTCTTAGGTTATGTTTATTGAAATGATCATTGATATCTTTGATTATTATTTGAAAAATTTGTTGTTTCCATTATTTGTTCTTTTATAGTCTAGTGTTTTTTTTTTAATATGCTTAAGGACAAGCATAGTTTAAGTGTTGGGGAATTGTTATGTCTAGTATCTATTGTTTTTAATTATCTTCATATCTTGATTTTAGTTACAAATTCTTGTGTTTTGATCCATATAAATTGAGTGAAAATGGTGTGACTATTGCATTAATGTTAATTGGATTATTTTGTGAATTGTGCATGAAGGTTGAAGGGAAAGTTGAAGTAAATTTATATGAAAGGAAAAGAAAAAAACAAAGAAAGGTGGTGACTAAATTGACTGATTGAGTATCAATTAAATTCTGATAATTAGGGAAGAACTTGACGGGAAAATTTTTTGGGATAGTGTCAGAAATGTCACGGAAGTGCATGATACGTAATTGTTGTAAATTGTTACATGAGTTTTATTTCTGATTGGGCAATGTGTAACATAAAGTGTTTGATTGATGATAGAGGCTTTTGGAAAGTTAGCCCACCGACATTGCTGAGTCTTTCAGGTGTTAGCGCGGAAGCCAGGTGAGTGACCTAGACGGTTCTCAAATTATTCAGTGTTATAATTCGGTGATTGTAATTTTCTGAAGTATAACAGTGGGACGGTATTGATTGTGAACTCCGGACAGAAGGTCCAGAGTATTGAAGTAATTAGACATAGAAGTGTTATGGGTATGTGAAATTATGAATGTGTTTTTGATGTGACAATTTGTGAATCGATTATCTGATTGTGATATACGAATACATGAATAAAGTAATTGAATCGTGGCATATGTCATTCATTCATGAACGCAAAATCAGCTAATGATAGTTGGGACCGAAGCAGCCACTGATTAGAGTTTTTTGGCTCAATGTTATAATTGGGCCTCGAGCCCTTAATGGGACAGTTTTTGAGCCTCTGGTTTGATGATTAATGAGCCCTTGATGGGACAGTTTTAGAGCTACAAGTTCAACGATTAATGAGCCCTTGATGGGACAGTTTTAGAGCTACAAGCTCGACGATTAATGAGCCCTTGATGGGACAGTTTTAGAACAACAAGCTCAACGATTAATGAGCCCTTGATGGGACAATTTTAGAGCTACAAGCTCGACGATTAATGAGCCCTTGATGGGACAATTTTAGAGTTACAAGCTCGACGATTAATGAGCCCTTGATGGGACAGTTTTAGAAGTATAAGCTCAACGATTAATGAGCCCTTGATGGGACAATTTTAGAGCTACAAGCTCAACGATTAATGAGCCCTTGATGGGACAGTTTTAGAGCTACAAGCTCAACGATTAATGAGCCCTTGATGGGATAGTTTTAGAGCTACAAGCTCAACGATTAATGAGCCCGTAATGGGACAGTTCCAGAGCCTATGGCTAAACGATTGATGTGCCCTTTTAAGGACAGTACAGACGCTCGATCGTAACACTGAAATAAATTGAAAAGTATTACATACTGCATTTGGTTTGATATGTTTGATTGAATGATAGGCAAGATGCCATATACTGACGTGCTATATGCCAGCGTTGTATGATATATTAGGGCTGTCGACTAGAGTTGCCACCGATCAGAGTTTTTAGCTCAACGTGCGAAATGAGCTTCGAGCTCATGAGTAAATTAGAGCCTCAGGCTCGACGTATATTGAGCCCGGTATCTAGTATTGGATAGGGGATAGATATTATTGAGCCCTTTGATGGGACAGTTCAGGTACTCGGTCGCAGCCAAATGATACTCAATAGTCAGTGAGTGAAATATGTATGTATAAAAAATGGGAGGTTGGAATGTGAATTTCTGTAAATGTGTAAATGGGCAATTTTTTAGAAAGTGTATTATGAGATAAGGTTAAACCTATGTGATTTGAAAAATGAGACTAAATAGACAGAAATGTGAATATATGTTATAAATTGTTTCGGTATATGAGTGAGCGGACCATCGACGATGGTCACTCATTGAGTTTGCGAAAACTCATCCAATTTTGCCATTATTTTTCAGGACTCAGAAGAATACTCCGTTAGGTAATGGGTGTATAGTGATCGTAGAGTGACAGGATCAGTTGCGTCTGCATTAGTGTCTAAACAGTTTTGTATAAAGTTTTGTATTTCTAAATTTTTGCTTAAGCGTTTCGGTCTTGTATGGAAAAAATTTGTTTCCGCATAATATTTATAATGTATGTGTATGATTCAAAGAAACGAATTTTTACTGTGATTTGACTGAATGATGTATTACGCCACCCTCAAAGAACGCGGACTTGGATATTATCATCGATGCCGGGTCTGGTTCTTGTGGGAGTGGGGTGTTACACTTTAAGAGCAAATTCAGCCTCTATATAGATCAAAAATTCAATCAAAGTTACTGCTCAATTACTATCTTCCTAAACAGGAACACACATTTCTAAAATTCATAACTTCTCATCCCATTGTCCAAAAATTTTATACTTTATATAAAAGTAAAGATCAAAACACAAGCTAAGACTTTCATGAAGCACTTAAAGGCAACTACAACTTCTAACTAGGACAATTTTTTAGTCAAATCTTCTGCCGGATAATTTGTCATCCTCTACCACATCCAAACTTCACAATTTCATATCTTTCAATTCTCACAATAAAAAATAACATATTATATATCAATGAAAAGATCAAAACCTAAGCTACAATCTTCAAGAAGATTTTTTAGTCAAATTCTATCTTTAAGAGGGTCAAAAACTCAGTCAAAGTTTCTGCCTATAAGTAAAATTTTGACAACATTTCTCCTAAATTTTCACTAGTCAAATTCTTCAACCTGCACAACACTTCACTTGTCCACAATCTCAAATTCCCACAACCAAACACAATACACAATACCTCATTTTTTTTATCAAACATGTGCAAAACACAAGAAAACCCAATTGTCTTTCATTTTGTCAAATGCTCATATATTCATTTATACCTTTCATTCTTTATATATCCTCATTTAATGTCAATTTAAAATTCAAAATTTTTTTAAAAAAGTTTGAGGTCCAACAAATTTGATCTTTTATAGGGTCATAAATGGGACCAGAATATAGGATCAGATGAACCCAGATGAAGGGTTAGAATAATTGGAAAAATGGTTATAACCTTCTCTAGAGAACTCAGATCGAGGTGTTCTTTAGATGGTTCGAAAGAAAACTTCAAGATCTACAACTTTTGTGAAGGAATTGAAGGCAAATTTGATCATCTGTAGGGTCAAAAATGGGACTAGACGAAAGGATTAGATGAACAGTGCACCAAACGATATGATGTCATCACTAAATGATATGACGTCATTAGACGAAGCGTCCTCACTAGACGATTCTCATAAGACAATACGTCATAATTAAACGATATGTCCTCACTAGATGATACATCCTCACTAGGCGAAGCGTCCTCACTAGATGATACATCATCACCAGACGATACGTCCTCTCAAATCCAAATTTAACTCTCTAACGATACATTCTCAGTAAACTTCTCCAACATATTTTCCTTCAATAAATCCATCACTTAAATTTTTATTTATAGTCTTTCTACTCCATTTCATTCAACTCATTCACTATAACCACAATTCTCAATCTACCATATAAAATTATTTAACATTGAATCCACAAATTTCTAACTAATCCCAATAACAATTCAATTATACCCGGCATGTCAATGAGTGCATGTACAATTATTTTTATGCGTGAAAAAATTCAAATCCACATGCATGTATGCTAACATTTTGCTGAGCATGAAATGCAAAATTTTCTAACTCTCACATTGCTATTTTCTCTATTATTGAAATCTGGGTTCTAACCCTTAATATGGGGACGGGATGTTACAAATGACATTGGGTTTGAGAACTGAATTCTTAATTCCTAACTTTTTACCACAAACTAATCAAAGTAAGGAAAGATTTTTTTTATACTATATCTTTGATTCGAAATGATTAAATTAGAATACAATAGAAATTGACATATAGATGGTTATGAGCTTGATTACATAATATAATACCCCATAAATTCTATTCTCTAAAAGTAGCTTATGATGTTTATTAGTCATGATGCTAGTTAAATATTCATGTTTGATTTTACAATAAATGATTAGCTTATATCTTTGAAACTTTTACACTCTTACTTTACCATTTTGTATGCTTATTTAAAATTTATGAACAGAATGTCCACATTATAATTTTATTGATTGGAAATTTAGTTTAAACTACTAAAATCTAAAATTATAGGTCTTTTTATTTTGATGAAGATAATGTATGTTAGTTTTAGAAAATCTAGAACAATAAGTTATAACATTCTTTTATCTTCTTTGCAATATGAAATATAATCAAATTACAATAGTAACTAACAATACCTTTGTTTTTCACACTTTATCATGCTAAGATGTAATTGATAATATTCATAAATAAGATTTACTTGAAAAATTCAGAGATTAATAAAGAAAATTTTATTAAGCAATAAGTGAGAACAAGGTCTCAAATATGGCCTAATATTCATTTGTTAGTCTTTCTTCCATCAAATTTGCAAAGTAGAAGTTAATAGTTCATACAATAAGGTTCATAATCTATAAATTGCATTCATTGTATACAAAAATGAATTAGTTACCCTTTTCGACAATTTACCCCCAAAAGAAAATGCAACTAACAAGAGTTCATTTAACTAAAATAAATTTTCTCATAGAAAATTAAACCCTAAAACAAGTTTATTTTAACTTGATTTTTTTCAACTAAAATAACAACTAATTGTCATTCACACTCTGTTGACTTCTAATTTTAGTGGTAATTGCTTGTTCATTAGATTTTGTACAACATTTCATTTTGAAACCTGCTTTTGCAATTAGCATGGTTTGATACTTAGGATAATCTGAATCACACCATGCTAATTGTCATTCACACTTTTAATTTGAATAAAAAATCATTCCATTTGGATATCTACAAATCAAGATATGGTCAAAATATAGATGCTTGTTTAGTGAAAACACTCCATTTTACAATTTCCATCATTTTCATCCTAAAGTCATCAATCAATCATTATCAATCCTTTCCTAATGAATTCAGATGACCATGAAATTTGTTGGAGAGGAAATACAATGTATGAGGAGTTCGTGGTCTAAGTTTCAAGTTAATCAAAAGTCGGGACAAGAAGTTATGGTCAAAATAATGAAATATGTTCAAAACTGCCACATATCTTTACACTCTTACCACTATCATGATCAAGCTTTTCTGGATACCTTCTCTCTATCACGATTGTGCTTGTGCATGATTGTGCATTGCCTGATTTCTACCTTCTAACATGATCATGCTTATGCAACTCCTCTAAGGTAGCACGATCGAGCACTACCTTATTATTCCTCTCGATCACGACGGTGTAGCTCCTTTGAGGCTCCCTCTCTATCATGATCATGCTCGTGCATGATCTTGACAGATGATGTTTGTAGATTTTATGAAACTTCAAAATTTTCATCTATTCTTCATCTCTTTTGTTAAATCCATCATTTCTAACTTATATCCTTTTATTTCCTCTTCATTCCTACTTCCATTTCAGCTTAACTCAACTATAAACAAATCAAAATCTATGATTAATCACAAACATAAAAAATCGAACGTATCTAACATGCATTCCTCATTTTTCTGCATTTCTTCATCTTCATCAACACCTCCATTTCATCTCTAACTTATCATTTTAATTCTTCCCATATCACGACATCACATTACTTATTTTTCCTTAACTCTAAACTCATTTTAGTTCATCTTTAAAACACCCAAAAAGAATCACGTAAAATAACAGTGAAAACAGAGCACGAAACACCATTTATCTAACAAATTGTTTTACACTCTTTTGACATCATTCATAATGATCTTTCTATCTAAAAAATGATTTCAAAAACATCTTACGAAAGGTTAATGTTGGACCCCGTTTCCGGAGCCCAACATTGGACATGAAAACGCGGTGCTTGGTACATGAGGGGAGACCTTGGAGTTAAAATATGTAAATTAAAAGAAGAAAAGAATCCATTGAAAGCACAAAACCTAAAACTTTCTATCATTTTATTAGAACAACCCATCCTAAAATTTCACAACATACAATCGAGCCACAACTAAATGATTCAATGCGAAAGATAAACATCATAAATCATTAATATCCAAAAGATGAGTTTTACAAAGCTTTAATAACATTTCAAACCAAATTACAACTTTTGAGTTCAAGAGTCAAAAATACAAAATACACTTGAACCAATAAAACTTGAAATGAAACTAAAGCCTTGTCTTCTAAAAGTACAACTTGAAAATACATAAACACAATAAATCGGAGTGATGCCATAACCCTTGACTTACTCAGTCTCTTGCTCGTCACCTGAATGGGGAGAGAAGAGGGGGGATGAGCTATGAAGCTCGTGGGAACACATTTATAATATAGAAATAAACAAAACTATTTAAAAGATAACTCATTTCTGTGATACTCTTTGAAATCATAGCTATTGTGCATGTAAAAGTCATTATCTCGAAGGCTTGATCGTTAAACAATTCGTGAGTAGAATTCACAACATGAATGCATGAAACATGATAACAAATCATAAACACATAAGCATAGCATAATGGTTTGGGTTAGTCCGGGTTCATGACGCACTACACATTCCCATCGAAATGGTCCTGTGTAGTCGTAGTTTCTTGAGGGAGTCCTTGTAGGGAGCTCCGTGTCACTAGCGGGCAGGCTGGCGAAGCCTTTTCATGAGTCAACGTGCACGTGACAGTTCTTGAGGGACATACCATAAACCCATATAACATGCATGATTCAAAGTCTTGTAAACTTGATTGCCAAACTGGCACTTGTTTAGAAACTTGCCTTTCATATTTTTCGGAAATCATTATTTCATGTGCGTGTATTCTTGAAAGGAGAAAACCCTTTTTGAAGCCTTTTCAAAAATCATGAATGCAAATCATGTAGCAACATATAATCAATTCACAATAGCACATAAGGCAATCATTGATGATGCAATTTAAAGCATTACATCTATCTTGATTTGAACAAAACAATGAGTGACTTATGCCCTTTATTATAAACATGAACCCACCTTGAATTTCCTTGCTTATACTTGCTTAGGAATGAGTTTCCTCTTGTTCCTCTTGCTCCTCTTGCCTCACTTGATTTCCTGAACCAAATAACCAAAATTCCAATCAATTTGGTGTAGAAATCAAAAAGTCAAACTTTAGCAATTCGGACCATAACTAAAGCTGAAACAAAAATTCTATGTTTAACTTCCATCCAAAATTTGACATTCTTAGAGACTGATTCAGAACTTCATTTCTTCACAAAACTTGTAGATCTACATCTCTAGCTTACAACGAATTAAAAATAACCTCATTTAGACATCTACATCAAAAGATATGCCCAAAAAAACCAAACTTTACCTATGCTGGAAACTGGGGGCTCGCCGCGACGAAGGTCACGATCGTCGCGACGAACGGCCCGTGCTCGCCACGACGAAAATCACGCTCGTCGCGATGAACGGCCCGTGCTCGCCACGATGTGCACAAATTCCTACAACATGACGTGCACACCTTCCTTGCACGTCACGGCGTGCTCATGAGCACGTCGCGAAGTGCGGGTCTGGAGAACGTCTCCGAACCTGAATTTTCCAGCATTTTCCCACTTCAATCCTTCCCTTAAGCACATGCAACACATCTAAACCCTAAATCATGTCTTAAACTTCATTTCTAAGCTCTTTACAAACTTAAAAACAATCACAAACACAACATGATCATCAACCCAAAGAATTTTAACCATTTTTCTCGAAAATCCCTAAACCATCGGTTCTACACATACCAAGCTATACTAGGGTTCAATCCATCTCAAACAAGAATAAAAGAGCTTGAACTTACCTGAGATTGCTTCAATTCCTTCCAAAACCTCAAGAATAGCAAAACCCTATCTTTCTCTTCTTCTTCTTCTCTTCCACGACACCCTCTTCTCCTTTCTCACTTTTCTTCTTTCTTTCTCTCTAATTCTAACACCTAAGTCTTAATGGATGTGCAAGGACCATAATGCCCCTCCATGTAAAGCTTTAGCCTCCCAACTTAAGTAATCTTCCAATAATGCCCTCATAATTTTTTACCCCTTTTATGCTCATTTAAATCATACTAAACTCAAATAAACCTCAATTATCCATAAATACCTTCAATTTAATGAAACTATGCAATAAATCATACAATCAACATAATTCATGCTTAATAACATCAATAAAGAAAATTTTGGGGCCCAACATTTCTCCCCCTCTTAAAAGAAATTTCGTCCTTGAAATTATTACCTGAATCATCGAAGAGATGCGGGTACTTCTCCTCCATGGCTTCCAATGGCTCCCACGTGGCTTCTTCCACCGAATGGTTCCTCCACAGGATTTTGACTAGCTGAAATGTTTTATTCCTGAGGACCTTCTCCTTGGTGTCCAAAATCTCCACTGGAATCTCCTCATAACTCAAATCATCTCTCAACTGAACCTCCGTAGCCTGAATGATATGAGAAGGATCCGATCTATACCTCCTCAACATGGAAACATGGAAAACATCATAGATCTGAGACAATTCCGGAGGCAACGCCAACCTGTAGGCTAGTGGTCCAATCCTCTCAAGAATCTCATAGGGACCCTCATATCTTGGACTCAACTTGCCTTTCTTGCCAAATCTCATTACTCCTTTCCAAGGAGACGTCTTAAGAAACACTTTTTCACCGACTTCAAACTCCATCTCCTTTCGGTGTGCATCAGTGTAGCTCTTCATCCTATCCTGAGCTGCCTTAAGCCACTGCTTAACCAGATTAACTTTATCAACTGTCATCTGAATCAATTATGGTCCTACCAGTTTCCTCTCTCCTTCTTCGTCCCAACATATCGGAGTTCTACACCTCCTTCCATACAAAGCCTCATATGAAGCCATCTGAATGCTCGAATGGTACGAATTATTATAAGCAAATTCGACCAATGACAAATGCTCATCCCAAGCTCCCTTGAAATCCATCACACATGCCCTGAGTATTCCCTCAAGTGTCCGAATGGTCCTCTCAGATTGACCATCCATCTGAGGGTGAAAAGTCGTGCTAAAATTCAGCTTAGTCCCTAAAACTTCCTGCAAGCTTCCCCAGAATCTCGAAGTGAACCGAGGATCCCTGTCAGAAACTATGGAATCTAAAATCCCATGCAATCTCACTATCTCATCAATGTACTTCTTTGCTAGCACATGCAAAGAATCAGTCTGCTTAATTGCTAGAAAGTGGGATGATTTCGTCAACCGATCCACAATAACCTAAATGGCATCATGCTTCCTACTGGTCTTAGGCAAACCCATCAGAAAATCCATGGTCACTCTTTGCCACTTCCACTCAGGAATGGACAATGGCCTTAACTTTCCTGAAGGTGCCTGGTGTTCAGCCTTAACTTGCTAACACACGAAACACTTACTTACATACGCTGCTATATCCCTCTTCATGCCCTTCCACCAGAAATGCTCTCTCAAATCCCTGTACATCCTGGTGCTACCTGGGTGTGGCATAAGCCTCATTGTGTGCCTCATCCAAAATCTCATCCTTAACTTCCTGCACATCTGGGATACACAGCCTGTTCCCCACTGTCATAAGTCCATCATCCCTCACTACCACTTCAGAAATCTTACCATTCTGAATTTCCTCTCGAAGCTTGCTCAAATCTGCATCTTACGCCTGTAACTCTCTAACCTTCTCCCTAAGTATTGGTCTCACTTTGAAATTAGCTAGAAGGCAATTTGGTTCCTCCTGCTTCAAGCTTATCCTAAGCTTGGCCATCTCTTCCAATAAAGGAAGATAAACTGTCTGAACATGGGCAATAGAAGACTTCCTGCTCAAAGCATCCACCACTACATTTGCCTTGCCTGGATGATACTCAATTAGCAGATCATAATCCTTAAGCAACTTAATCCACCTTCTCTGTCTCAAATTCAGTTCTTTCTGGCTTAGCAAGTACTTGAGACTCTTATGATCAGTAAAGATTATCATCTGAACCCCATAAAGATAATGCCTCCAAATTTTTAAGGCAAAGATCACTGCTGCCAATTCCAAATCATGAGTCGGATAATTCAACTCATACGGCTTCAGTTGCCTTGAAGCATAAGCTATCACCCTGTCTTCCTGCATCAATACACAACCTAGACCCTTCCTCGAAGCATCACTATACACGGTAAAGCCCTCATCACCAGAAGGCAAAATCAAGACTGGAGCACTTGTTAACCTGTGCTTGAGCTCCTCAAAGCTCTTCTGGCATTCATCAGTCCAGATAAACTTCTAATTCTTCCTCAATAGCTTAGTCATCGGAGCAGCTATCATGGAGAATCCTTCCACAAACCTCCCAGTAGTAACCTCTGCTGCACCCAAAAACTCCTCACCTCTCACATCGCCTAGGTGCATACCACCACCTGCTTGTTTCGACTTTCCTCGGATCAACATGTATACCATCCTGAGAAATCACATGACCAAGGAATGTCACCTCATGAAACCAAAACTCACACTTGCTGAACTTAGCATAAAGCTCTCTCTCCCTCAGAGTCTGCAATACAATCCTGAGATGCTCCTCATGTTCTTCTTCACTTTTAGAATATACCAGAATGTCATCTATAAACACTATGACAAGCTGATCCAGATACTCCTTGAAGACCCTATTCATAAGATCCATAAAAGCAACTAGAGCATTGGTCAAACCAAATGGCATGACTAAAAAATCATAATGCCCATATCGGGTCCTGAAGGCTGTCTTGCTTACATCAAATTCCTTGATTCTGAGCTGATGATAGCCTGACCTGAGATCAATCTTGGAGAAGACCCTTGCTCCCTGCAGCTGGTCAAACAGATCATCTATCCGTGGCAAAGGATACTTGTTCTTAATTGTTACCTTGTTGAGTCTCCGATAGTCAATACACATCCGCCATGTTCCATCCTTCTTCTTGACAAACAAAATCGGTGCTCCCCAAGGTGACGAACTTGGTCTAACATACCCCTTCTCTAACAGTTCCTCCAACTGTTCCTTAAGCTCCCTCAACTCAGCTGGAGCCATCCTGTAAGGCGGTATTGAAATAGGTGCGATCCCAGGAATCAAGTTGATGGCAAACTCGATTTTCCTCACCGGCGGCAAACCTGGCAAGTCATCTGGAAACACATATGGAAACTCCCTCACAATCGAAAAATCCTCTAACTTCCCTTCATTCACATCGACATCTACAACATGTGCCAAAAAGGCTTCACACCCCTGGCCCATCATTCTTTCAGCTAGCATAGCCGAAATCAGTCTTGGCGATTGAGTTTTCCTGTCCCCTCTGAAAATCACTTTCTCACCGTTGCCCAGATCAAATTCCACCTCTTTCTGACCACAATCCAGCTTCGCCAGATATTTCTCCATAGTATCCATTCCCAAAATAACATCTAACGCTTTTAGGTCTAGAGGTAGTAAGTCCACTACCAATCTAGCACCGTCGAAGAAAAGTTCACAATCCTCATATACTTGACTAATCACCACATTCCTCTCTAGAGGAGTACTAACAATCAAAGGCTTATCCAAGGGCATTGAATTCACACCATGTAATGCTATGCTTGCAAAAACAAAAGAATGCGTGGAACCAGAATCAATTAAAACAAATACTGCTGAATCAAGTAACTGAGCCATACCCGTGACAACCTCAAGTGCAGTTGCAACTTCCTCCCTAGTCTTGGCAAACATCCTTGTCTGTGCCTGACCCCTTGGCGTTCCTGGAGGAATAGCCTTCCTTGCAGTTCCAGAGCTGCCTACCTTAGTAACTGGCCCGGTTCTCACTGTTTCTGCACGTCTTGGGGCTTGAAACTGCAACCCCTCTTGTCTCGGTACCTGTGGACAATCCTTGACCATATGCCCCTTCTCTTCGCATCTAAAGCAGGCTCCAAGTAACTTGAGACACTCTCCTTGGTGATGTCTCCCACAATGGTCACATAGGGGGTTGGTAAACCAGCTCTTTCCTGCTCTTCCAGTGCCTCCCATATTAGATGCTTGCCTTGACACTGCCTTTAATTGTTTGTTCCTGGTAGAGCCACTGCTACCCACTTTACTCTGGGTGCGAAAACTCCTTATGCTCCTCTCAGGCATCGGTGCACTTGTTCCCTTTTTAGAAAACTGTTCCCTGCTCTTCCTCTTCCTGCTTACTTAATTTCTTATGTCCTCCAGTTTTTCGGCTTGAAGTGCACCATCCACCAATAGCTGGTAGTCACAGAAATTATGGATCAAGACTTTCTCCCTGATCTCCAAGTGAAGACCTCCTTCAAACTTATGTCATTTATCTTCCTCTGTAGCCACAATGTTGGCTGCATAACGAGAAAGCTGTGTGAACCTCAGCTCATACTCGCTCACACTCATGTCCCTCTGAGTGAGGTTCAGAAACTCCCTGACCTTCTCTTGTACATACACTCTGGAGAGATACTTCTTTCTGAACACTTTCACAAAGTCTCTCCATGTCAGCACCGAAGGAACAACCTGACTATGAGGCACTGATTCCCACCAATGCAGTGTGTCTCCCTGTAACAAACTGATTGCATATTCTAACTTCTCCTCATCTGTGCATTTCATCTGAACTAGAACCCTCTCGATCCTCTTCAACCAGGCTTCAGCTTCTTCTGGATTAGTCATCCCATTGAAATCCATAGCCCCAAACTTATGGAGCTTGTCATACTGCCCACTCCTGTCTACTGAAGCTTGCATCGGAATCTGCGACCTTTGACCCATTGCATATGTGAAAGCCTGAGCAGAGGCTTGAAAGAAACTCGGATCCATGGGATTCATTTAAGGCATAGGAGGAGGCGGTGGAGGCACTTCTTGTGACAAACTAGGTGCCTCAGAAATCGGAGCAGAATGTGTCCCAGCATCCTGAGGAACATGGGATTCATCCGTGCTCCCTTGACGAGAATGAAACCGAATCATAGCTCCTCAAGTTCTCTTTCGAGGTGGCATTTTCACTCCTTCAATATAAAACCATTGAAAATTTTAGTTCATGAAAAACAATTTTCAAAGTATGCAAAAAAAGTTTAAATCATGTAAAACAATGCAAGTTATTCTTTGAAAGTAATGCCATGCAACCCTGGATCTAAACCTAGTCTCTCTGATACCACAACACGTTGGACCCCGTTTTTAGAGCCCAACATCGGACATGAAAACGCGATGCTTGGTACATGAGGGGAGGCCTTGGAGTTGAAATATGTAAATTATAAGAAGAAAAGAATCCCTTGAAAGCACAAGAACTGAAACTTTCTCTCATTTTATTAGAACAACCCATCCCAAAATTTGACAACATACACTCGAGCCACAACTAAATGATTCAATGCGAAAGATAAACATCATAACTCATTAATATCTAAAAGATGAGTTTTACAAAGCTTTAATAACATTTCAAACCAAATTACAACTTTTGAGTTCAATAGTCAAAAATACAAAATACCCTTGAACCAATAAAACTTGAAATGAAACTAAAGCCTTGACTTCTAAAAGTACAACTTGAAAATACATAAACACAATAAATCGGAGTGATGCCATAACCCTTGACTTACTCAGTCTCTTGCTCGTCACTTGAATGGGGAGAGAAGAGTGGGGTGAGTTATGAAGCTCGTGGGAACATATTTATAATATAGAAATAAGCAAAACTATTTAAAAGATAACTCATTGTCGTGATACTCTTTGAAACCATAGCAATTGTGCATGTAAAAGTCATTATCTCGAAAGGCTTGATCTTTAAACAATTCGTGAGTAGAATTCACAACATGAATGCATGAAACATGATAAAACATATAAGCATAGCATAATGGTTTGGGTTAGTCCGGGTTCATGACGCACTACACATTCCCATCGAAATGGTCCTGTATAGTCGTAGTTTCTTGAGGGAGTCCTTGTGGGGAGCTCTGTGCCACTAGCGGGCAGGTTGGCGAAGCCTTTTCATGAGTCAACGTGCACGTGACGGTTCTTGAGGGACATACCACAAACCCACATAACATGCATGATTCAAAGTCTTGTAAGCTTGATTTCCAAACTGGAACTTGTTTAGAAACTTGCCTTTCATATTTTTCAGAAATCATTATTTCATGTGCTTGTATTCTTGAAAGGAAAAAACCCTTTTTGAAGCCTTTTCAAAAATCATGAATGCAAATCATGTAGCAACATATAATCAATTCACAATAGCACATAAGGCAATCATTGATGATGCAATTTAAATCATTAAATCTATCTTGATTTGAACAAAACAATGAGTGACTTATGTCCTCTATTATAAACATGAACCCACCTTGAATTTCCTTGCTTATACTTGCTTAGGAATGAGTTTCCTCTTGTTCCTCTTGCTCCTCTTGCCCCACTTGATTTCCTTAACCAAATAACCAAAATTCCAATCAATTTGGTGTAGAAATCGGAAATTCAAACTTTAACAATTCGGACCATAACTAAAGATGAAACAAAAATTTTATGTTTGATTTCTATCCAAAATTTGACATTCTTAGAGACTAATTCAGAACATCATTTCTTCACAAAACTTGTAGATATACGTCTCTAGCTTACAACGAATCAAAAATCACCTTATTTGGACATCTACATCAAAAGATATGCCTAAAAAAACCAAACTTCACCTATGTTGGAAACTGGGGGCTTGAAGTGACGAAGGCCACGCTCGTCGCGACGAACGGCCCGTGCTCGCCGCGATGTGCACAAATTCCTACATCGCGATGTGCACACCTTCCTCGAACGTCACGGCATGCTCATGAGCACGTCGCGACGTGCAGGTCTGGAGAACGTCTCCGAATCTAAATTTTCCAGCATTTTCCCACTTCAATCCTTCCCTTAAGCACATGCAACACATCTAAACCCTAAATCATGTCTTAAACTTCATTTCTAAGCTCATTACAAACTTAAAAACAATCACAAACACAATATGATCATCAACCCAAAGAATTTTAACCATTTTTGCTAAAAATCCCTAAACTATCGGTTCTACATATACCAAGCTATACTAGGGTTCAATCCATCTCAAACAAGAATAAAAGAGCTTGAACTTACCAGAGATTGCTTCAATTCCTTCCAAAACCTCAAGAATAGCAAAACCCTATCTTTCTCTTCTTCTTCTTCTCTTCCACGGCACCCTCTTCTCCTTTCTCACTTTTCTTCTTTCTTTCTCTCTAATTCTAACACCTAAGTCTTAATGGATGTGCAAGGACCATAATGCCCCTCCATGTAAAGCTTTAGCCTCCCAACTTAAGTAATCTTCCAATAATGCCCTCATAATTTTTTACCCCTTTTATGCTCATTTAAATCATACTAAACTCAAATAAACCTCAATTATCCATAAATACCTTCAATTTAATCAAACTATGCATTAACTCATACAATCAACATAATTCATGCTTAATAACATCAATAATTTTTTTTTGGGGCCCAACAGTTAATAATCTCCTATTCAAAAATAAGACATTTATATGCACTGTTCATCACTCACGATTAGCATGGAAAATGACCATTAGTCTTACTATTTTTTAATCGCCATATTTATTTTATATTCAAACAAATCCTAAAAATTTAACATGTTACTTACTTTCTAAAACTCCAAGTTCTTCAAAATCACATGAACCCTAGCTTTCTATGATACACTCTCATCAATAGTCAAAGGTTGTAGGGTTAGGTATTTCAATGACCGTGAAGAAGCAAGTGAAAAGTAAGAGAAAAGCTTGAATTGTGAGGTTAAGAAAATTTTCAAAAGTAACGAAGCTTACAGAAGATGAAGAAAGACACGAAGAAGAAGAAGAAAGCAAGATCAAAACAATTAATTTTGGTCTTTCTAGTATAATCGTGGAATCAATACTAGGCTTGAGAAGTGACACTTATCACTTATCCAATTTCTATGAGTTTAAACTCGGTCTCTTATTTAACTAGTCCAATCACCTCCAATGTAACATCCCATTACTAGTGGAAAGGGTAGAATAGTAATTTGGAGTGGGCACTGTGTGCTTATAAATGCTTGATATGTTCATGCATACACATACATGTGAATAGTGACTTATGCACATGAAAATAAATGTACATGCATTCATGATATTTTACGGTATATTTGTTAATAAATGTGTTTGTTATGTGATTTGTGTGTTTGAAAATTGAGTTGGAAAGGGTCATTGAGGTGAGAGAATTTTAAGTGAATTTTAGAATTTTTTTTCTGAAATTTTGGGGTACTTTTCGGACTAGAAAAAATGTAAAGTGGCAGGCTGATTGTGTACCGGTAGTAGAAATTACTGTCTAATGGCACTGAAAATTTAGATAAATGAGTTGAGGAATTATTAATTTGAGCCATTGGAAATTTGGGGAGAAATTGGAGCAGAAATTGGAACTGAATTGGAAAGAAACTAAGTGAGAATTTACAAGTGTGACATGTGGCAAGTGACACTTGTCACTTGCTAAACATGCCACCATGATTGTAGTGTTTTAAATAAAAATCCACCTTTTTTGGTTTAGTCTTTCGCGATGCTTCTCTTCTTCAAAAGGTTATTGGTGAATTAAATTAGATTTCTCCATCATTCTCGTGACTTTTTTCTTCCTTGGTTCTTTTTGAAATTTGCTCATCTTTTCTACCTTCTTTCACCTTGCTTTCTCTTCCTTTGGTTCACTAAAAATTCTAACCTAAACCTCACCCCCTC
The DNA here is from genome assembly GCA_029891385.1 of Erythroxylum novogranatense. Classification (NCBI taxonomy): domain Eukaryota; kingdom Viridiplantae; phylum Streptophyta; class Magnoliopsida; order Malpighiales; family Erythroxylaceae; genus Erythroxylum; species Erythroxylum novogranatense. The sequence continues at coordinate 46,082,550 of CM057233.1, read as the reverse complement.
AAGATTATGATGATGATCGTGTATGGTGGAGGGAGTTAGAGAGTTTGTGAGATTTTGAAGCTTAGAAGATTTGGAAGCTTGATTAGGTAAGAAATATGTTATATATGATGGATTTATAGTTAAATCAATTATTTGTGATGCTATTTAAATTAAATTGCATGGAAATTATGTTTGGAGTATATGGGTGTGTGTATGTGAATTTCTTGCCTTGATTGATGATTGATGAGGTAGAAGCTGATAAATGTAATTTAGAGATGTTTTAGAGGTTTTGAAAGTTAATTGATGTTTTAGATGAGTGTAGAAATGTATGAAGGATTGAGTGTATGTTGCTACCATTTTATGGACTGTTGTTCAAGTGGAGGTTTTGATTTGGTTGGGTTGATATATTGAGTGAATTGAGTGGTGTTATTGGTGTAGAAATGGTATGGAAGAGATAGGAAAGTTGTTATGATGAAAAGTTGGAAATTTGATTTGAGCATGTTTCAATGATTTAGCCATAACTTCTTCTATGGTTATCCAATTGAGATGATTTTTAGCTTAAATTAAACTAGAGGTGTTTGGCTATATTTTTTTTGAAGGAAGTGATGTTCAATTTTGGCTTGAAGAGTTCCAAATTTTTACTTGAATGTGGCAATGTGTGTAGGGATGAATAGTGCAACTTTAGTGACACTAAAGTTGAATTTGTGATTTGAAACTTTGTGAATTTTTCTAGATTGATTTAGGAATATTTTGCTCAATTGGTCTCCATAAAAGTTGTAGCTTTTCTTGATAGCTTTCTATCACCATAAAATATGCCATTTTTCAACATTGGAGTTGATAGTTATGAGTGATTGAAATTTAGATGTGGTTTAGGGCGCAATAATGGGGGAAGAAACTTTGATTGAAATTTTGATCCAATTAAAGGTTGAAATTGCTTTTAAGTGCTGCATGAAAGTTGTATAATATGTTCTTATCTTTTCATTGATATAAAGCATGGAATTTGTGGAAAATGAAATAGGAAGTTATGATTTTTAGAAGATTGTGTTATTGTTTAGGATGACACTTATTTGGGCAGTAAATTTGATTGGGATTTTGACATCATTCGAGGTGAAATTAGTTTTCGAGTCCTTCATGGAAAATTTAGATCTTTCTGTGATACTTTCATGGAGACTAAATTTGTCAAATTTGGACTCCTGAGTGAGTTTTGTTACGGGAATGATTTTGTGATGAGCTTTATGGAATGATACCGAGAATGTCACGAACATGCATTGTACACATTTCAAATTCCTACATGTGCATTATTATACATTTATGATTGCACAATTTGTGATATATATGTATTTTATTTGTTATAGAGGCACATTTGAAACGTCAACCCACAGACGTTGTCGAGACTTTCAGGTACTAGCTTCGAAAGTAGATGGTGAGTAACCTAGACGGTTTCTCTCAATTATTATTTGCTTATGATTCTGTGGTGGATAATGGTGGCTTGTGTTTTGGATTGTGGATTCTGGATAGAAGGTCCGATGACTGTGTACTGGGGAGTTGTGTTATTAAAGTGCTACTTGTATGTGAATGTGAGACCTACGTGCTTATGATGTGATTGACCGTGACATATGCATACATGCTTATAATATAATTGATTGTCACATATACTGATCGATTGTGGCATATGTATTTCATTCATGAATGCATACTTAGATAATGACAGTTGTGATCGGAGCATCCACCGATTAGAGCTTAAAGCTCAACGAGTGAATTTGAGCCTCGAGCTCAATAGTGATTTAGAGCCTTAGGCTTAATGTTAATGAGCCCTACATGGGACAGTCCAGTGCTCGATCTCAACACCGTAATAATTGAAAAGTGTTTCACGAACATTTCATATGCATTTTGTCAAATGTGTTTGATTGAGTGAAATATAAAATTTCTTATGTCTATATGACAGTGTGTTAATTATGATAAATGTTAAATTGTGCTATAATTGTGATATGAATTGTTGTGTTGCATGGATTGAGTGAACTATCGATGATGGTTACCTCATTGAGTTCACAAAACTCGCCAAAATTGTAACGTTATCTTTTCAGGACCAAGAGTAGACTTCTAGCTTCAGAGGGACTTTTCTGGTCGTGTAGATTGTTTTGGCGAAAGAAGTTATGGCTCAAAGGTCGGTCAGCTGGGACTTTTGGATGACTTAGATAGATTTGTTACTTTTTCCTATTTCCTATAACATTTTGTACTAGGCTATTGGATTGATGTACAGACAGTAAAGGATGATAGATGTGTAAACTTTTGATTTTGATGGAACGAAATGAGGAAGAAATTGATTTTAAAAATATTATGGTTTTCTATTAATGTTTTATTGGTAAATTGATATGATGCCATATGGAGTGAATATAGTGATCGCACGTAGCTCACCCTTATCATAGGATATGTGTCGGAATGATCTGCGGGCATCCCGGTGCATACCCAATGATAAGGGGTGCTACATCCAATTTCTACTTCAATTGTCTCTTAATTTTCTATGACATTTGCCAATAAATCCCAAAGTCATCCATAAAATTTTCCATTATCATTTGACTATCATTTCTACTACCATTCATCAATTGAATTGCCACTTGGTATTTTTCCTAGTCCAAAAAAACCCTTAATTTTTAGAAAATTCTCAAATTTCACCAAAAATTTTAAGTCACTACTTATTCATGTTAACTCAATTTTTAAGACAAGTAATGCATAATTTGTAGGAAAATCCCAGTGTGAGCATCACATGCCCACGGTGCGAAAAACAAAAATTTTTGTTCCGGGACCTTCCCGAAAGCCAGGATCCATGTGACTATATAACAAAGTCAAACCAAAACGACCAAAGGAGACCGTCTCTAACGGTATCCACGCAGAGATCGAAAAACCTAACCGGGACAAACCCTTTGACCCGGGAATAGCTAGAATAAGGAGAAGACTGCTAGATCTTACCTTACTCTTGGAGAGCTTGGAGAATAATGATGGAGGAAGAGATGAAGAAGCTTGAAGGAGATGAAGAGATCGATGATGGAGAAGGAGAGAACACTTTTCTCTTAGGTTTTCCAAACCTATTCTTCCTTCTTTCATCAACCCACGATAGTTTCTTTTAAAAACCCTTTTGGTTTTATTCCAAAACCTCTCTTCATTCTAAACCAACGATCATCACTTCTTTCATCAACTTGTTTTTTGTAGAAGACTGCTAGATCTTACCTTACTCTTGGAGAGCTTGGAGAATAACGATGGAGGAAGAGATGAAGAAGCTTGAAGGAGATGAAGAGATCGATGATGGAGAAGGAGAGAACACTTTTCTTTTAGGTTTTCCAAACCTATTCCTCCTTCTTTCATCAACCCACGATAGTTTCTTTTAAAAACCCTTTTGGTTTTATTCCAAAACCTCTCTTCATTCTAAACCAACGATCATCATTTCTTTCATCAACTTGTTTTTTGTCTTTAGTCATTAATTACATTAATGACTAAGCAAAGTAATGGAAGCTTCTTCCATCTTCCTCCTTCATTCCACGTACAACATATATATATATATATATATTAATTATTTAATTAATTAATCATATATATATATATGCATATAATTGCTGAAGCGGTCCAGTCGCACTGGGTCGGTCCTACCGGCCTACCGGGTGCCGGTATGGGAAAAACTCCCGGAAACGTTTTTCAGCAATATCGTTGTCGCGATCTCATCGGGATCCATTTAATCCTTTTGCTCTCCATATATTGGAACTCTGTCCAAAACTATTTTACGAGTTCTCCGAGACACTCTTATGCGTATGACCCATTAGGTGCCCGGTTATGTTGGCCACTTAGATCAACACTTAATCTAAGCAAGTCATGAGCGGTATCTAGCAACACATCATGACCTCCAATTGACCGGAAAGTAATTGGTTTGATGAATAAATATATATTCATCATGGATCATATCACGAACCTATCCATAGACAATTACCGTGCAATTCGTCCTTTCACCATGCTATACCCCACTTGGTTATGAGTATGGGCAATGTGTCAACTCTTACTAGACTGACTACGTCAAATCTAGTCCAAGTGATTTCAGTTCTTGTCCTGGGACTCATTACTTAATACTTAATATGTCAATGAAGACACTCTTCATGACATATGTACTCTGATCAGAGATTTACAAGTAATGACCCTGACAAGAGGCCATGGGTATCATCTTCTGCTATCACAGAAGTGGTGAATTCTCTATTGGCTACTCAATTACCTTCGAATACCTCAAACTATACCCAATCACCACCCTATGAGCGACCTCTGTGAGGTAACAAGGAATGGAGTCAAAGCACAGAATCAGCATCCAAGATATCCTTGAGTACCTCAAGTCTAAGGATACTTACACCATTGCTATGATGAGATTATCACTGACATTAGAATAGTACATCCATGTGATGATCTCATAGCAGGTCAACCAATGTACTTACTACCTCTAGTAAGCATCCACATCTCAACCCTAAATATCTCATATATACAGGTTTCGAGATCCACCGCTGATCAAATCAAGGAGCTTGAGATGTGCTAGTCTTTCCGGATTATCGATGTCCAGTCTCAGTAATCCTATGACTAGGGATGATTTAGATACTGATATAATTGCACATGATAGGAATCTCAATAGTATGATCACATCATGATTTCCTTCATGCTATGTCATATATCATGGACTTCATTAATTTGCTTATTGATCAATATCAGTTCATAAATAATGAACAGCAACGTGATGAAATATGCCTTTCTTTATTTATTCATAAAAACTGTACACAAATTTGTACAAAATGCGCTAAAGGCGATTGCCTTCAGGGCACTACTCTAACAATCTCCCACTTGACCTAAAGCCAATCGCCTTGATATCTAATACCATAAAGTAGTACATGAGAATCAAAACTCTTTTGTGACAATGGCTTTGTCAACGGATCAGCAATATTCTGCTCTGTGGGAATTCTCTCTATCTGCACATCACCTCGACCAATGATCTCCCTGATCAGGTGATATCTGCGGAGTACGTGTTTGGATCATTGATGAGACCTTGGTTCCTTCGCCTGCGCAATAGCCCCATTGTTGTCACAATACAACTGTATGGGTCCATCACTGCTAGGAACCACACCAAGTTCAGTAATGAACTTCTTGATCCAAACTGCTTCCTTTGCTGCGTCTGAAGCGACAATGTGCTCTGCATCGGTCGTTGAATCGTGATCGTCTCTTTTGGAACTCTTCCAACCGGGCGCCCGCCGCTCGGTGTGAATATGTAACCTGATTGGGATTTGGAATCATCCTTATCGATTGAAAGCGGCATCTGATACCCGCCACTTTGAGATCTCCATCCCATATATCAAGAAAACATCCTTAGTCCTTCGCAAGTACTTGAGGATATTCTTGACAGCCACCCAGTGACCCTCACCAGGATCCGATTGATATCTTCTTGGAACACTTAGAGCATATGATACATCGGGTCTCGTACATAGCATTGCATACATTATAGATCCAACCGTAGATGCATACGGGATCATATTCATGCGCATCCTCTCATCTTGTGTCTTAGGACACATAGATTTCGAGAGTGTTATCCCATGAGTCACGGGAAGGTACCCTCTCTTAGATTGCTCCATGCTAAACCTCTTTAGCATCTTGTCTATGTACGTTGATTGTGAAAGACCAAGCAATCTTTTTAATCTATCTCTATTGATCCTTATCCCAAGGATATAAGTTGCTTCACCAAGGTCTTTCATGGAAAATTATTTGGACAACCAAATCTTGACTGATTGTAGCATCGAGACATCGTTTCCTAGCAATAATATGTCATCTACATATAGCACAAGGAATAAGATTGCAGTCCCACTAACCTTCTTATACACACAGTATTCATCCGGATTTTGTGAGAAACCAAACTCTTTGATTACCTCATCAAAACGAATATTCCAACTCCTGGATGCTTGCTTCAATCCATAGATGGATTTTTGAAGCTTGCATACCTTTTCGCCATCATAGGAGGTGAAGCCCTCAGGTTGTGTCATATACACATCCTCAGCTAGATTTCCGTTTAGGAAAGTTGTCTTCACATCCATTTGCCATATCTCATAATCATAATGAGTGGCAATGGCTAGGAGTATCCTAATGGATTTAAGCATTGCTACTAGGCTGAAGGTCTCATCGTAGTCAACTCCTTGTCTTTGACGAAAACCTTTAGCCACAAGCCTTGCTTTATAGGTAATTACATTACCATCCATGTCGGTTTTCTTTTTGAAAACCCATTTGCACCCTATGGGTTTGATTCCTTCGGGTGCCTCAACCAAAGTCCATACTTGGTTTTCATACATGGAATCCATTTCAGCTTTCATGGCTTGAAGCCATTTCTCAGACTCTGAACTCTTCAGAACCTCTTCATAGGTAGTAGGCTCATCATCTTCTATGAGCAATACGTCATTCTGTTCATTCACGAGAAATCCATATCTCTCGGGAACAGAGCGTATCCTACGTGACCTACGATCTTTTGTTAGTCCACATCTCATATGGAGTAACATCAACTGTCTTTGATGGAACTCTGTTTAGTAAGTAAACAGTTGTCTCGATTGCATATCCCCAAAAGGATTTCGGTAACTTTGCAAAGCCCATCATTGATCGTACCATGTCTAACAAGGTTTGATTTCTCCTTTTTGCCACACCATTATGCTGTGGTGTGTAAGGAGGAGTCCATTGAGATAAAATCCCATTATCTCTGAGATAATCCAAAAACTGTTGGTCTAAGTATTCCCCACCACGATCGGATCGCAATGTCTTGATACTTTTCCCAAGTTGGTTTTCTACTTCATTTCGAATTGTTTGAACTTTTCAAATGCTTCAGATTTGTATCTCATCGATACGGTACCCATATCGAGAATAATCATCGATAAAGGTAATGAAGTAAAGACAACCACTTCGCATGAATGGACATCGGACCACATACATCCGAATGTATTAGGTCTAATACTCCGATCGCTTCGTTCACCCTTTCCTTAAAGGGTAACTTAGTCATCTTGCCTAATAAACAAGATTCGCATGTGTCATATGATTCATAATCAAATGACCCTAAACTTCCACTCTTATGGAGCTTAGCTATCGTCTCTCATTTATATGGCCAAGGCGACAATGCCATAAGTAAGTTGATTTTAAATTATCTCGCTTTTGTCTTTTCATGTCATTGACATTCGTTATTGGATGTAACATATCTAATATGTAAATTCCATTGCATAATGTACCAGTACCATAAAGCATTCCATTCAAACTAATAGAACAACCATTGTTACTAAAAGTCAAATGGAAACCAATTCTATTTAAACAAGAAATGCATAATATGTTCTTTGTTAATACAGTACAAAATAACATTCATCCAATTTAATTACAAGTCCGGTGGGGAGTGACAAAAGTAAGTGCCTACGCTAATGCAAAGAACTCTTGCTCCATTTCCCACACGCAGGTCTAGTTCTCCCTTCATGAGCTGTCTATTGTCCCTGAGGCCCTGCATATCATTGCATATGTGTGAGCCACAACCGGTATCTAATACCCATATGTTATGATCAGAAATAGTATTAACCTCAATGACAAACATACCTGAAGAAGTCGATACATCTGATGCCTTCTTCTGCTTCAATTCCTCCAGATAGACTTTACAGTTCCTCTTCCAGTGGCCAGTCTTGCCACAATGGAAGCAAGTTTGTTTTGGTGCAGTCTCTTTGGTTTTCTTCTTGGATATACTTCCTTTCGGTTTCTTAGACCTCTTCTTCTTCAATTTCTTTTTCTTGGAACCAGAAGAAGAGTCCACCATAAGCACTTGCTTGCTATCCTTCTTGATAGCTTGCTCTCTTTGTCTTGAAAGGTGTTGATCAACTCAGGGATTGTCATGGATATTTGATTCATCCGATAGTTTAACACAAACTGTGAATAACTATCAGACAATCCAACTAGAATTAAGTCAACACTTAATTCATAATCTATGACAAAACCTAAGACAGCCAACCTCTCAATATACCCATTCATCTTCAGTGCATACTGCACTGCAGATGAACCTGGAGTCATCTTAGTAGTGAAGAGTAACCTCGAGGTCTCGAACCTTTCAGACCGAGCTTGCTCATCAAACAGCTCCCTAAGATGAAACACTATGGTATGAGCATCCATAGACTCATGTTGCTTCTGCAGCTCTGGTGACATCGAGGCAAGCATAATACAGGTTGCTATGTCACTGTCTTTGAGATGCTTTCGATAAACTTTCTGATCCTTATCAGAAGCATCAACAGCAGGTGGATCAGGAAGTGGAACATCAAGGACATATCCCAGTTCCTCATATCTGAGAACAATTCTTAGATTTCTTAGCCAATCGAGAAAATTTGGTCCAGTTAATTTGTTTGAGTCCATAAGCGAGCGCAAGTTCACACTTGAAGACATCTTCAATCAACCTAAAGAGAAAGAGAGAAAGAATGTTAGAATAGAATTAAATGCATGATCATAAGGACTTGCATGTCATGCATATGGCTCCCAATAGTTTCAAAGACCTTGGGTTTACCCAACAAGCCACCTTAGGTCAATCGGTAGGTATCAGTCATAGCAATTGCATCTTAGATATCCGACATTACTAAAATGACCTTGGGTTTACCCAACAAGCCACCTTAGATCTATCGGTAGGTATCGGTCATATCAATTACTTTATAGATGCAACTATCGACTAGTGCTATCAACTCGTGATGTATGCACACACATTGGGTTATCAACTCTTGATGCGCGTACATCTGATGTACACTACCCAATTTCGCCTCTGTCCATGTTGACCTTGAGTTTACTCAACAAATTAACGCTTCTAGTGAAAACCGACCCATTAATCCGAAAATCTTATTTTCATGGTTCGAACATATTCGTATAGAGTGAGCTTGGGTTTACCCAACAACCCAACTCTATAAGAACTCTGGTTCTCCCCATATTAATGGAAGACGTGAGTTTTCATATTAAGTGTGAGGGTTTTGAGGTCTCATCTACTTCTTCTCCAAGCTATAGGATTATAGTCACCATGACTATATGGAATGATTTAGGGCAATTCATCAATCACATTGAATCTATACCTAAAATCATCCATCATCCCACCTATGCATGTTCTAAGTCGACTTGTATATGTATAAGTCGACTTATGCCTCTGTATAAGTGGACTTATGCAACTGTGCACGAACAAGTCGACTTGTCACATTGTGCAAGTCGACTTATGTGTCTACAGTGCACAGACAAGTCGACTTGTATCTTTATAAGTCGACTTATCCATGTGGAATTGCTATCTAATTGGTTAATTTCTCAATCCGTGCAGTTCAAATTCACAACACCAAGTCTATTACACTTTACCTTGATGTACCAATGAAACACTTTCATTGTTGCTTACCATATATAGTCAAACTATACATGAAAAACTTGAAATCGATGAATACACTCTTATTCATTTAGATTTTCAAATAATTTTGCGAATATCAAACTATCACCCTAAGTATCTCTAGGTAGTCTACATTTTATCAAGACTACTTCAGCACTGGTCACAAAAATTTGTGACGGCCAAAACAATCAAGATAAGGGAATATACTAACGAGATGCTAATGAGACACATTTGGCATCCGAAAATTGTTTGGAAACCCAATTTCAAGAAAATCAGTTTGGAAAGCATGAAACATCAATGTAACACATTTTTAATCACATTAAAAATGATCCAAGACATTGGAACTGAAATCTACACAATTTCTTATTTCAAATAAAACAGCTCCAGCAACTTTCTCAAAACTGCCAAGCTTTGCCTTTTGCTTGAAAAACTCATTGAAACAATTTCAATAAATTATGAGAAAATTACAGAGGTTACAAAACGTTCACAATATGCTCCATGAATTGTTTCAGGATTTATTTCCATCAAAAACTCATTCAACCTCAGCAACTAAGCCAATGTAGAATCTGTGTTCCTCAACACAGTTATTCCCAGAAGAACACAATAAATTCTCAAATAAATAGTAAATCACCTCGAAAACATTTTTCCTTTCTCAAAGACATTAATAAACATCTTAGAGACATTTAGGTGAAAGAAAATCAGGAAAAAAAAATTTCTACAATTTATTCTCGAATTTATAAGCATACCTGTTCAAAGAATGTGCACAAAGACAGCAACCAGAACATTAGAGAATAAATTAGCAAAACCATATCAAATCTCATTGATAAATCCCGAGCTTCCACAGACATATGAAACAACATCTTGTGAACATATCTGGGCAAGAAAATTTCGAAAAATATATTTCTATACTGAATTCGAAATTCACTCAATTAACATGCATCATCGTCACAAGCAATAAGGAACTCCGATCTAGTCATGGTTTCTTCGTTATATACGAGACAAGTGGCTCTGATACCACTGTAGGAAAATCCCGGTGTGAGTATCACATGCCCAAGGTGCGGAAAACAAAAATTTTTGTTCCGGGATCTTCCCGAAAGCCAGGATCCATGTGACTATATAACAAAGTCAAACCAAAACGACCAAAGGAGACCGTCTCTAACGGTATCCACGCAGAGATCGGAAAACCTAACCGGGACAAACCCTTTGACCCGAGAATAGCTAGAATAAGGAGAAGACTGCTAGATTTTACCTTACTCTTGGAGAGCTTGGAGAATAACGATGGAGGAAGAGATGAAGAAGCTTGAAGGAGATGAAGAGATCGATGATGGAGAAGGAGAGAACACTTTTCTCTTAGGTTTTCCAAACCTATTCTTCCTTCTTTCATCAACCCACGCTAGTTTCTTTTAAAAACCCTTTTGGTTTTATTCCAAAACCTCTCTTCATTCTAAACCAACGATCATCACTTCTTTCATCAACTTGTTTTTTGTCTTTAGTCATTAATGTAAGTCATTAATTACATTAATGACTAAGCAAAGTAATGGAAGCTTCTTCCATCTTCCTCCTTCATTCCACGTACAACATATATATATTATTTAATTAATTAATCATATATATATATATATGCATATAATTGCTGAAGCGGTCCAGTCGTACTGGGGTCGGTCCTACCGGCCTACCGGGAGCCGGTATGGGAAAAACCCCCGGAAACGTTTTTCAGCAATATCGATGTCGCGATCTCATCGGGACATATCTCGATATCATCGGGATCCATTTAATCCTTTTGCTCTCCATATATTGGAACTCTGTCCAAAACTATTTTACGAGTTCTCCGAGACACTCTTATGCGTGTGACCCATTAGGTTCCCGGTTATGTTGGCCACTTAGATCAACACTTAATCTAAGCAAGTCATGAGCGGTATCTAGCAACTCATCATGACCCCCAATTGACCGGAAAGTAATTGGTTTGACAAATAAATATATATTCATCATGGACCATATCACGAACCTGTCCATAGACAATTACCGTGCAATTCGTCCTTTCACCATGCTATACCCCACTTGGTTATGAATATGGGCAATGTGTCAACTCTTACTAGACTGACTACGTCAAATCTAGTCCAAGTGATTTCAGTTCTTGTCTTGAGACTCATTACTTAATACTTAATATGTCAATGAAGACACTCTTCATGACATATGTACTCTGATCAGAGATTTACAAATAATGACCCTGACAAGAGGCCATGGGTATCATCTTCTGCTATCACAGAAGTGGTGAATTCTCTATTGGCTACTCAATTACCTTCGAATACCTCAAACTGTACCCAATCACCACCCTATGAGCGACCTCTGTGAGGCAACAAGGAATGGAGTCAAAGCACAGAATCAGCATCCAAGATATCCTTGAGTACCTCAAGTCTAAGGATACTTGCACCATTGCTATGATGAGATTATTACTGACATTAGAATAGTACATCCATGTGATGATCTCATAGCAGGTCAACCAATGTACTTACTACCTCTAGTAAGCATCCACATCTCAACCCTAAATATCTCATATGTACAGTTTCTGAGATCCACTGCTTGATCAAATCAAGGAGCTTGAGATGTGCTAGTCTTTCCAGATTACCGATGTCCAGTCTCAGTAATCCTATGACTAGGGATGATTTAGATACTGACATAATTGCACATGATATGAATCTCAATAGTATGATCACATCATAATTTCCTTCATGCTATGTCATATATCATGGACTTCATTAATTTGCTTATTGATCAATATCAGTTCATAAATAATGAACAGCAACATAATGAAATATGCCTTTCTTTATTTATTCATAAAAACTGTACACAAATTTGTACAAAATGCGCTAAAGGCGATTGCCTTCAAATCACTACTCTAACATAATTCACATTATAATCACATTTATAAATCAATTATACCCAAAAAAATGTCAAATGAGTGCACGAACAATTCATTGTAATGAGTGCAATAATCAAATTTACATGTGTGTATGTTAACATTATGTATGTGTATTAAATGCATTTTTCTAATCTCATTGATATTTCTCAATTATAGAAATCTAAGGTTCTACCCCTTATTATGAAAACGGGATGTCACAATTCTCCCTCCCTTAATAAATTTTGTTCTCGAAATTCTTATCTGATTGATAAAAAAGGCAGGGGGTATTGTTTTTCCTCATATACTCCTCAATTTCCCATTTAGCTTCACCACTGAAATAATTTCTTCCATTTGACTAAAGTCAATGGAATCAATTGGTCTTTCAAGTACTTATTCTGATATCACATTATCTTAACTGTTTCTTCAATATATTTCATATTATTCACCTTTGCACTTTTGGTATTAATAACATATATATCATATTATAATGATATTTCCTAAACATACCTATATAACACTGTGTGAATCTAAAACATTTTTTTATTGGTAATACTAACTCATAAGTCAATGGTTCTATGCTCTCAATAACTTCATGTGGACTAACACAATTTGAGCTTAGTTTATCCTTTTTCCTAACCTAAGCACACCTAGCCAAGGTGATACTCTAAAAAACAATTCATATTTCGCTTGATAATTCACTTCTCTTCAATGTTAATATGCTTAACTCTTATGTCTATATCACTATATTCCATATCTTTAGTGTTGATCCACCTAATTCATTCTTCTTTCTTGAGTCACTTAATCTCTAATATAGGTTCATTTCATTTATCAACAACATCTCCAATCAATTCTAGTCTTCAACTATTGTAGGCCTTATTTATCCCAATATAAAGACGAACGACTTTTTCTATCGTATAACGCCGCATACGACATTCTACGATATCACTGTGATAATGATTGTTATGCTTAAAAGTCAATTAAAATTTTACATTGACCTCATATTCCTATGAACTTCAAAACATAAGCTTTAAACATATCTCCAACAGTTAAGACTATTGGCAACTCATACATACAATCACTTGCTTCTATATCCTTGGTTGTTAAATGCTATTCTGACGTATTCCTATTAGGATTTATAGCATAGATTACTATTTTTCCTTTCTTTAATAATCTCGTTACTCAATCATCTGTATCGAGTACTCATACTTTTTACTACAATCTCAAAATATCATTTTTTAATTATTCAACTCAAAATCCAGATTCATTTTCAATTTCTCAGTAAGATTCACAATATTTGAATCATCAATTTGAGTTTTGCTAGTCCTTTCATGTAAAACTAATTTTAAATTTCAATGTAGCTAATAATACTTCATTTTGCCCCAAATTCAACTCAACATTCTATGCTCTTTATTATACTAGGTTTGGTAACCTCAATATTTGGATTTGTGCTATTTCGTTATTGAATTTTCTGTTTAATGCATCATATACAAACTAGCTTTACTAGGATAGTACTCATTTGTATAATTATAATCTTTCAATAATTCTATCCATTATCTCAGTCTTATATTCAATCTTTTCAAACTCAATAATTACCTCAAACTTAAATAATCTGCATATTTATATATATCCAAATTGTTTCACTATACATATAATGTCTCCAAGTTTTCAAAGCAATTACTATTGCATCAAGTTATAAATCCTGTATCAGATAATCAACTCATAGGACTATAATTGTCTCTATGCATACAAAATCACTTTATTATACTGCAAGAGATTGCATCTCTTAATCTCTGTTACGAAACATTATTATATACTACAAAATCTCCAAATCCAAACGATATAATTAACATTGGTGTTGTAATCAATCGGTGTTTTAATTCTTCAAAATTATTTTTACAATCATCAGTCCATATGAATGATTTACATGTTTTTTCCTCAGACATTTTTGTCCAAGGGCTAAGATTAGTAAAAAAAATTTAATAGTCTTTGGTAGTACCTAATATATAACCAGTTCTAGAAAACTCTGGGTCTCTTATATATTCCTTAGAGTTTCTCTCTTCATCATTACCTTTATTTTCTTTGGGTCTCCTAATATGCCATGTTTAGATACTATACGACCCAACATATTATTTGATCAAGCTAAAATTCATTCTTATTGAACTTGGCATATAATTGTTTTTCCTTCAGATATGTAAGATTTACCTCAAGTATTCAAAATATTCTTCTTAACTTTTCGAATAGATTCAATACATCTTCTATGATCATAGTCAATAATTGATCTAAGAAAAAATTGGGAAAATTTATTATTCAATACCCTAATACTATCAGAGGCATTTGTTAACTCCAACAGATATTGTCAAACCTCAATATGCCCAATGATTAGTTCTTGTAATTCCTTAAGTAACTAATTCCTCAATGAGGTAATATTATCTCATATTATTTTCAGTTTCCCAATGGACTTCTTATCTCGAATGATTTTCTCCATTCATTTGATTTCCTCTAATTTTTTGTTGACTCATTCTAATGCTAGACCATTCTTACTAGTTTCTCCATACATTTTAATTTATTTACAATCTTAACTTCCTGAGTTGGTATCATGTTCATCAAATCTAATTTGTATCTCCTAAACATATTTGCATAGAATATAGTATAGACGTAAGTTATCCTCACATTAGCAATAGCGTCTCCTCAAATTTCAACAATCCAATCACTTAGTTGGATACTTTTCATCAAACAAATTGCATACACTCTCAGTAGCATATTCTACCTAATGCTTGAGTCTCAGTTAGAAACAGGACTCTAATATTCACTTCTAATTTGTTCCATCATCGTTTATTATTAGAAGTGAACCATCTGGTCTATTTGACCTACTTCGGTGAAATTCTTCTTCAAAAGAAGATTCCTTGCTACTATCATCTATACTGTTCATGTAATTGTTATCAATCAATTGTTTTCATTATTACTTATCAGCTATTCTTAGTACTTTAAGAAGATTAATCTCTATCATTTTTTACAAGGTCATAATGTTCTATTTACCAAAATTTGATGAAGTAGTAGACATGATTATTGTCGCACATGCTTAGGTGTGTATAATCAAGGTCATCCCATTCTAATGATACTTTGATCTCACTTGATCCTAGATAACATTTCTCTCTTTATTCCTGTCCACAATTGGGATATCCTTGCCACGATTGTGACAGAAACCCATTTTTGTTAGGCCACCATCGTGCCCTACACTTTCTTCCTCATTTCTTCCTCACATTAACACACATACTAACATCAATTATACTCAAAATTGAATGGATTTACCTCTTCTAATGCTACATCATTTCATAATAATTCAACTACCATATTGAGTGCATTAACTCTTCTCATTTGATTCAACATCTTTTTCTTTATCTCATTCATAGATAAAATGCTATCTTATATGCATTTCTAACTTTCTCTTTACTACACATCATTCATCTCATGTAAAGTCATTTATGTCTACTTCATTCCCTTTTTTTATTTTTTTCCACATTTCTATCTCATCTTCCTATTGTCATTTATTTCATCTTCCATATGTATATCCTTAATCAATTCAAAATTATCAATGCATAATCATCATGAAATTATAATCTCAATTCCACTAATATATTCTTATGGTAGATCATAACTCTTTTCACATTAATCAAACAACCATTTCAAGTCCAAGTTTAACCTTTCAAGGTCATAGAAAAATTTACTTTTTTCAATTTGGCTTGTACACTTTATTCCTCGTCATTCATATTTATATCTCTACTTTCCTCAATCAATTCATGACAGTGTATTCATCTCTATTTCACATTCAAGGATATACCATTACAGTACAATATTGATGTTATATTTGATGATACATCCACAAATACAAATGTAGTAAATCTCTATCTATCATATCGAAACATAAACTATTTCTCATTTCTAGATATCTACGAGCTTTCATTTTCTTACACTTTGATATATCATCATTCTTATCATCATTTTTACTTGCTTAGGCTCTTAACGAATGTTCATGTGTGTGACTCATGCAAATGCAACTCAGACTAGGGATTAGTTGCTACTGCTTGCTAGGACATGTCAAAAATGCATGTAACTTGACACATATTTTGAAAAACGCCCATGTGAGATACTAAATTGCTGCTCTGATACCAAATTGTAGAAACCCACTCTCACAGGACATGTACCCGACATCTTGAAAGATATGCGAGTAAGTACTCCGTAAGGGCGGCATGTTAGAATAGTTAAACAATCAAAACTCGTTACAAATTTTTCAAACATCACATACATATTTAGGAAATCAATAAACAAATTGGACCCGCTTTATTCATTAACATTTTCATTCATAAGTGTTACTACCCTCATTAATCAATCTCATTTACAAACATTTCCAATTTGGAAAGTTATTACAAAATAGAATTATTCAAATACACGTAATACAATAATTGTGGAATACATTCTTTAATACAAAATAATGAAAAATCTATGCAGACGTGAACTGATCCAACCTCTATCTCTTAATCAAATGCAATGGCCAGACTCTCGTTTGTCTAATGGGATAACTCCTCTTAGTTTAAAAAATATTGTTGCAATTTTGGTGAATTTTACGAACTCAATGAGTTAACCATCTTTGATGATTCACTCATATTGTATATCACATGAACTCATACAATCAGATAATTCACATCATTTCATTTATCATCATGTAGCATCACATAACACTTTGTTCATAATTTTCATATTCTCATTCAACACAATTCAACAATCAATTTAAATCATTTGAAGTATACATATTAAATGTATATGTAATGCTTATGAGACTCATTTCTGATTTTAACATTGTTTTGACCAAGTGCCTATAACTATCCCGTATCTATTGTGGATACTGGACTTATTGATAACTATTTCTTATCCGTTGAGGATACAGGGCTCATTATACATAGTAAGTTAAAAGTGATAGCAAAGCTTGTGTTGTGAGGGTGAGAAAATTTTTGGAAGTAACGAAGCTTACAAAAGATGAAGAAAGTCACGAAGAAGAAGAAAAAGAAAACAAGATCAATTTTTGTACCCTGTTTTCGGAGCCCAACTATCTAGAATATCATAAGACATGAGCGTACATATTACTCTATAGGTTTGCTTCAATGAACCCACAAGGGTGGCGTATCCTTACCAGTCAAACATCAAAATCACAAATTGACTTCTTTAGAACAATTTTTCCACATTATCTTATCTTTCTAATGACACCAAAAATGTTGAATTTGGTTCAAAAATCTGAAGGTTATACCTTAAACATTTTTGGACTGCTATTGTACTGAAACAATACATTATACTCAACTTCCATACCGAAATTGAAAATTTTAGAGATTGAAATAAAATTCGAATATGCAGATAGTTTGTAACTTTATGTCTCTAGTTTATTTTGAATTAAAAATCAACTCATTCAAAGCTCTATAGATCAAGATATTATCAAAATACTGAAGTATGTTTAGTACAATATCCAATTCTTACTCTTCAGACCTATTTTGGTAAAAACGACATAACTTTCGCTAGAGATGTCAAATTGTGTTGATTTTAGGGTGGTTTCGAAGAGAATTTCGAGACCTACAACTTTTGTGAAGACATGAAGAGAGATTGTTTCATCTAGAGGGCCAAAATCTCGAATTTTCAAAAGTGTAGATGGATCAAACGAAATGATTAAGTGTTAGATGGATCAGACGAATAGAACAGACGAATGGATCAGATGAATGGAATAGACGAATGGATCAGATGAATGGAACAGACGAATGGATTAGATGAAGGGAACAAATGAGTGGATCAGATGAATGGAACAGATGAATGGATCGGATGAATGGATTCAGCCTAGGATGAATCAGACGAAAGGATTTCAGCCAAAGATGAATCAGACGAGGGGATTTCTATAGGAACTTCCTCACATCACCAAAAATTCTAAGTCACTAACTTCAAATGATCATAACTTTCAACTCTGATGTCTAAAATTTTCATACTATATATCGTTGGAAATGTAGAAAGATAATCTACAAATTTCAAGAAGACAAATATGTCTAATTCAACCTATATCAATCCAGATTTTCCACTGAAGTTAGAACACCAATTTGACCCTTATGAAAAACTTGAAATTTCAATGTACAACTTCGAAAGTCACGAGCATAACTATTCAATGCCAATATTATTTCATTAAACTCTCTAATCTCTACTCACTTTACTCATCACTTACAACTAATTCATGTTCAGTATTCATCATCTCAAGTTGATAACTTCTTCAAGTATAACTAATTTCAACTCAATTTCATCCATACATAATTCATATTTCATTATCATTATAAGATAAGAGTTTACAAAGCTTTAATGGCACCTCATGCCACAATACATCATTTCTCAAAATCCCTAAAGTACACACGATACTTGGATAATAATAGCTCAAAATGCAACTACAGCCTTATTTTACATAAATTACTCAAAAATAAAACAAAACATGCAAATTCGGAGTGTTGCCTTGACCCACTTTTAGTCGATCCCTTGGTCATCACCTGAATATGGGAAGAAATGGGGGTGAGCTTAAAAGCTCGTGGGTAACAAGTTTATAATGAAAAAATAAACAAAACCTTGAAAATATTCATTTATCATAGAAAATTCATATTGAATTCATAAAGCACATGTTTGTCAAATTCTTGTCATAAGATCCAATCAAAAACAACATAATTTATGCATTCATCAACTGTTCAAAAATCATAAACACATAAGCACATTAGAATGGTTTGGGTGGATCCAAAACAAAACGTATTACACATTTTTATATAATGGTCCTGTGTAGTTGTGAACAGAACGTACTATCACAATCCCACCTAATGGTCTTGCGTAACCGTGAACTTATGGGAGTCCATAAAGGAGCTCCACACTACTAATGGGTAGGTGGGAGAAGCCTTTAACCAAAGTGCACTTTACTTAACTTAGGGGACCACCACAAACCTACATAATCATGCATTTCACATCTTGTAAACATATTGCCCAAAATAGCATGTTTTGGAAACTTGTTTTTCATGAGCATGAAATATTTCGAAAACAATATACATATACATTTCACAATTCATCCATCAAATTTACACACAAAACATATGAAATTTTCTTAAATCATTCAAAAATAATAAATGCAATATTTATGAAATAATTGAAAACATTTTATTCTCTTGATTTAAAAGAAAACTTTAATGGCTCATTAAATCTATTATAAACATGTAACCCGCCTTGAATTTCTTGCTTAAGAACTTGCTTAAATGTGCCTCTCCTCTTGTTCCTCTCACCTCTCTTGATTTCATTCATCAATGGCAAAAATTCCAATTTAATAGGGTTTCCAATGGCAAATGGAAGCTCTTCTCTTCCTCTTTCTTTTTCCCTTCTTACACAACCCCAAAATCTCTCTTGAAAGCCTAAAAAAGATGAAACCTAGCTTATCTTCTGTTCTTTTCTCTCCTTCATTGAAACCTCTCTTCTTTCTTTCTTATTTTCATTATTCTCTTCTTTCTCTCCTTCTAATTTCGCTTTTCTTTTATGCCTTATATCTTTCAAACTTAAGTGAACTACCAAACATGCCCTTATACAATCTTACTACCTTAATTCATTTAAACCATGCAATAAATCCTACTAATATAGACATAATAACTTAACTCCAAAATTAATCTATTAAGACCTCAAAATTAATTCAAATCATGCTTATTCATCAAGAAAATATTCGGGAGCCAACATCGAAACAATTAATTTTGGTCTTTCTTGTTGGAACCCGATCCGGAGACCGGACCCCAACTGCTTATAACTTAACAGTCTTACTCTTGCTTAAATTCCACATCTATTGGACCCATTTCCAGAGCCCAATTTTCGGAGTCCTAAAGCCTTGTGCTTATTTCCTTACATAGTCCTTAGTTGTCACTCTACATTCGTAGCGAGCGCACGCTATTTAAACACAAAAATCATGAGTTGACTTATTCATATAAGTTGTAGCTTTATGTATCAAGTTTGATTTAAAACAAGAATCACCTCAAACGGAGTTATATAACTCAAAATATGCTTAAAATACCCAAACGATCTCATACTGTAAAAATGACCTCCAAACCGACCATTCACTTACTTTAATGCAAACTTCTTCAATTTAACTACAAATGGTACAAATTTTTGTAGAGAGAACGAAATATGTCTTATAAAACTAATGGTTCAAGTCTCACCTCAATTGGAGGTCGGATGAGGGAGTTATGCCCAAAGTAATAGACTATGTTCACTTCCAAAATCAAATTCAAACTCTTTTGGCGCGATTATCATAACTTTTAATCTATATGTCTGATTGTGTTCGTTCTTTGACCATTAGAAAGAAGACATCCAGATATACAACTCTTATGAAGATCCCAAAACGAGATTCGGTCTATAACTATGTCCAAATTCACACTTTTTCCAGTATCTGTCCGTTAAACGGACAGCCATGTCCGTTTAACGGACACAATCGGGTGAAATGGTACCAAATGCTTCGAGAATGTCCGTTAAACGGACATGGGCAGGATAAGGGGTGTTTTTGCACCCGAGGCTGTCCGTTTAATGGACATCCATGTCCATTTAACGGACATGCCAAACTTCAAAACTCCAAAACCTCTTCCAATGCATCTCACCTTAAACAAACTTCATAACCACTTGTACACTTCACAAATTGATTCATTCCCAAGCCTAAACACTTCATAACCCTTCAAACTCCAAGTTCAACTCACCAAATTCACAATTTCTAGCTTAATTGGTTCATCAAACCATGAATTTATTTCTTAATCATCAAGGCTATCATAAACTCACAAGCAATATGAACATCAAAATGAACCTTTAGCTATTATCTGCCAATTCTCATAACTTCTTACTCCAAATCTTAAAAATTACAAATTATACCTCAATGGAAAGATAACAAGATGCTCTACAAGTTTCATTAAGGATGCAAAACTCAATTCCATCATTAAAGGAGGTAAAAACTCACTCAAATGAATAGCTCCTATAATGACCAATGGAATAGTAAAAATATCAGCATGAACAGTAACTGAATGTGATTCCAACACCATAACTTCTTCATCCTAAGTCCGAAAGTGACAAATCTATATCATTGGAAAGATCTAAACCTCTAATACAATCTTCATGAAGACTCCTTGTTCCAATTCAAGCCCTATGAGGACCTAAAACTAAAGTGAAGTTTCTGTCAAATTCTATGAAAATTTGACAGCACTTCCTTAGAAACTTCAACTAACCAATGTTCAATTCATACACCTTCACCTGCATAAAACTCAATATCCAATTACATACCACATCATTCAATCCCAAATGTCTCCAAACACAATTCAAGGGCAACAACCACACTCCTAGAAATCTATACCATTCCAAATTATAAAACAATACAATCTCAATCCTTCTTCTTTTGCTAATTTAAATCATACAATAATGCATTTGAATATGACATATGCAAATTACATAGATTACATTAAAACCCAAAATTCTTGTATTTGAATGAACAATTCGAGTTGTTACAACGCTTTAGAGTCATTTCGCCCGATTACAATCGAAAAGATCAAATGACAAAAATACAAGGTGGATCAATTCTCCAAAATACAACCTAACTCTTAGTTTCCAAAAAGTGAATTCTAAAATTAGCAACATTGAAGTAATGCTTCAATCCAATACTTTAACTTGGGTTCCCGCTCGTCACCTGTGGAGGGGGAAAAGGGATGTGAGCTCGACAGCTCAGTGGGTAACAACTTAATAATTAAGAAAATAAGTAAAAACATTCTTTATTTCTTATTCTCAAAGCAACTTTTAGATTGATAAAAATCTTTCAAACTTATCAAGACCAATTTTCATTGATCAAAAGCACTATCACTTCATCAAAACTCCTTGTTTTTAAAACCAATATCGCATTGATCGAAACTTTATAAGTTTATCAAAACCTTTATGAAAAACTCATTTCATCCCAGCAATCACATCAAGATCACATAAGCATAGAGAAAGCAATAAGTCAATTTATCAAAAGCATTCATTAAACAACATAACATATAATAACAACATAACAAGCATATCACATGATCACATATAAGATGGTTTGGGTGGATCCAAACAGGACGTACTACACATTTCCGCAAAGCGGTCATGTGTAGCCGTGAACACATGAAGGAGTCCGTGAGGAGCTCCATTGCTATTAGCGGGCAGCCGGGAGAAGGCTATAATTTTGACAGGTGCACCTATCACACATGAGGGACCACCACAAACCCAAACAAACATGTATATCATATAATTCACACAAATCTTGATCATTAGCCTCAAATGGCAACATCACTTTCGTATAATCGTTGAAATTATCCATGCGGATCTTTTTCTCTTACAAAACATTTCACACATATTTTCACAAAATCTTTACATTCAAAGCATTTCATATATGTTTCAACTATCATAAAAGCAATTCATTTATAATTTGAAAACTATAGGAAAGCATTATATGACATTTATTTCAAAGAACTTAAGTAGCTTATTAACTCAACTATTAAATTATCACCCACCTCAATTCCTTTAGCTAGGAGCTTGAACAATGGCCATTTCTTTCACTTCAAATCCTCTTCTTAACCTTCATCAAACATAAAATCCCATAGGGAGCATGTGATCTTAAAATTGGCCATTTGAAGGAGATGAAAACATGAAATTAAACGCATCTAACTTTACCCATACCTAACTTAAGCTATTTTCACTAAAACCTATCCATAATTCCAAAGAATTTCACTTTTCTCTTACCTTAGAGAGAGACCCACGAAATTTTCTTCTCTCTTGGCTCTTGATGAACTCTTAATCCTTTCTTTCTCTTCTCCTTCCTAAAGCAAAAAGAACTAAAGCCCAACCTTTCTTCTTCTCTTCTTCTTCTTCTTCTCTTCTTCTTCTTCTTCTTCTTCTTCTTCTTCTTCTTCTTCTTCTTCTATACGAAACTCACTCTCTCATTCTCTAGAAATTTTGTGACCCATCTTTTATTAGCCTAACACATGCCTTTTATATTAAACCTAAGCTCATACTCTCCAAAACTACGTAGTTTTGGTTTTAGACCATACCTTTCCTTGCAAACTTTTCTCCTTCCCTCTACATACACGATCCCTCTTATATTTTCCTCTTCTTTTTGTTCTTAAAAGCACTAAAATAGACCAAAGTAGCCTTCCATCTTAGCCTTAGACTTTAAAACTATAAGTGAATTACCTAAATTGCCCTCTAGCCATTTTATTCCTTTAATCTCTAACAATTTTCTCCATTCAAATTTAAACTTAATCCTCATTTAATTTCCATTTCTTAAGAGCTAAAACCTCAAAATAATTTAAACAATACCTCCAAATAATTTAGACATGCTTAATGAAATAAAAAAATTCAGGGGCCAACATTTTCTCTTACGATCTGCACTCGCATATGTATATTAGAGATATTCCTGTACATATACTGTCTTCAATTTTCAAAATGATCATTAAGGTAGTAATTCTAAATCATATATCAAATAGTCATCTCATAGGGCTTCTATTTTCTCCATACATATGAAATCACTTTGTTACGCTGCATTGGATTTCAGCTAAAAGTATTATACAACATCTGTGCATACTATAAAATCTCCAAATCTATATGATATAATTTACCTCAGTATAGTTCCTTCAAAATTCTCTTTAGTCACGTTACTCATACGCTTTACACATTTTCCTTCATGTATTCAAACTATTTTTCTCAATTCTTCAAATGCCTTAAATACACCATCAAATCTTGAATTTTTTTAGTCTCCAATACCATAGAACTATTAGGCATTTGTTAACTCAAGCAATTATTATCAAATTTCATATGTCTCTTGATTAGCCCTCGCGATTCTTTAAATAACTGTTCCTTAATGAGGTAAATTACCTCACTTTCTTTTCAATTGTCTACTTGACTTCCTTCCGCAAATGATCTTCTCTATTTCTTGAATTTTCTCATATCTCTCTTGGACTTATTCTCGTGTTTACTCACTAATACAAATTTCTCCACACATTGTAATTTATTTGCAGACTTAACTTCTTGATTTTAAGACATTCATGAAGATAGATTTGTATCTCCCGAACATACTTACACAGGATATAACACGAACCTATATACTTCTCATATTAGCAATCAATATCTCCTCAACATACTTTCACATAATGTAACTTACATGTACATACTCCTCATACTAGCAAATTTGTGTCTCCATAAATTCAAGAATCCACTCATGTGACCCCTTTACACCAAACAAAAATACATATTCCTTCATGTTCAGTTCGTTCTTTGGTCATCCTTAATACAAGCTATCTAATCTGCTTATTCTCCCTTGACAAAATTTTTCTTCAAAAGTGGGTTTCTTGCTACCATCATTTATACTTTTTATGCAATCTTGATCACTTACTTATTACCAACTAGTCGTAATACCAGGGGAAGACCAATTTCTATCTTCCTCTCAAGGTCATAATGTGCAAATCACCCAAAACCCAAGGAAGTAAAGAGCATACTTATTGTCGTATTTGCTTGGGTAGCTTCATCAAATTCAACCCATTTTGACCATTTACCAATTCATTGGTCTCCATTAACCCCAAACAATATTCTTCTTATATCAATTTATTTCTCATTGTGACATCTTTAACAAATCTCAATCTATTCTCACATGATCATTATGAGCACCTTCATATGTTACTCTAGTTTCCCCTCAAACTTTAGACTATGGGAGCTATGACTAATAATTATCCAATAAGTCATAAGTTTCTTCCTCTATCATCTCCACATATATATATGTATTACCTACATGCTTAATATACTCACTTGTGTATGATAATGGGTCATCATATAGATACTCACAATAACAACTATTTAACCTTATTGGACTTGTACTAATATCACCTTCATTCATATACCCTTCCTATTATCCTTCACATTACATCTGACATATATCAACTCACCATTGATTCAAAAATCATCACACAATTTATAAACATAAGAAAAATCATTACACAACTTCCATATGAAACATATAGCACATTTTTCAAATCAATCACAAGCAGGAAAAACAACATTTTAAGGTAATTGAAAACATTTCATTCTCTTGATTCAAAAACAAACTTTTATTTCTTGATGCGGAAAAAAGAAAACTTAAAGGCTCATTACTCAAATTATAAGCTTGTACCCACTGAGGTTCGGATTTGTTTTCTATACATTTCACTTGTTCACTTTAAGCTCAACGTTTCCACTTATATCCTTGTCTTCCTCAGACAAGTCATGTCTATACTTTTACATCTATATCACATTCGGGGCTATATCGCCATAATGCCTTACACTGCATCTTTCCCTGCACTTCACTTACATTGCATCATCATCTGCCATATTACCATATGTTATTTTGCATTTCCATTTATCCATTGAAAACTTATCATTTTCCTCACTAATTTAGTCAGTCCAAACTTTTAACAATTGGTTATCTGAGTAACTTATATTCATACGCCCATATAAGATCTCAATTCCGGCGCTCTGATACCATAAATGTTGGAACCCGATCCGGAGACCGGACCCCAACTGCTTATAACTTAACAGTCTTACTCTTGCTTAAATTCCACATCTATTGGACCCATTTCCAGAGCCCAATTTACGGAGTCCTAAAGCCTTGTGCTTATTTCCTTACATGGTCCTTAGTTGTAACTCTACATTCGTGGCGAGCGCACGCTATTTAAACACAAAAATCATGAGTTGACTTATTCATATAAGTTGTAGCTTTATGTTTCAAGTTTGATTTAAAACAAGAATCACCTCAAACGGAGCTATATAACTCAAAATATGCTTAAAATACCCAAACGATCTCATACTGTAAAAATGACCTCCAAACCGACCATTCACTTACTTTAATGCAAACTTCTTCAATTTAACTCCAAATGGTACAACTTTTTGTAGAGAGAAAGTTATATGTCTTAGAAAACTAATGGTTCAAGTCTCACCTCAATTGGAGGTCGGATGAGGGAGTTATGCCCAAAGAAATAGACTATGTTCACTTCCAAAATCAAATTCAAACTCTTTTGGTGCGATTATCATAACTTTTAATCTAGATGTCGGATTGTGTTCGTTCTTTTACCATTAGAAAGAAGACATCCAGATCTACAACTATTATGAAGACCCCAAAACGAGATTCGGTCTATAACTATGTCCAAATTCACACTTTTTCCCGTAGTAACGGACACAATCGGGTGAAATGGTACCAAATGCTTCGAGAATGTCCGTTAAACGGACATGCAAGTCCGTTTAACGGACATGGGCAGGATAAGGGGTGTTTTTGCACCCGAGGCTGTCCGTTTAACGGACATGCCAAACTTCAAAACTCCAAAACCTCTTCCAATGCATCTCACCTTAAACCAACTTCATAACCACTTGTACACATCACAAATTTATTCATTCCCAAGCCTAAAAACTTCATAACCCTTCAAACTCCAAGTTCAACTCACCAACTTCACAATTTCTAGCTTAATTGGTTCATCAAACCATGAATTTATTTCTTAATCATCAAGGCTATCATAAACTCACAAGCAATATGAACATCAAAATGAACCTTAGCTATTATCTGCCAATTCTCATAACTTCTTACTCCAAATCCTAAAAATTACAAATTATACCTCAATGGAAAGATAACAAGATGCTCTACAAGTTTCATTAAGGATGCAAAACTCAATTCCGTCATTAAAGGAGGTAAAAACTCACTCAAATGAATAGCTCCTATAATGACCAATGGAACAGTAAAAATATCAGCATGAACAGTAACTGAATGTGATTCCAACACCATAACTTCTTCATCCTAAGTCCAAAAGTGACAAATCTATATCATTGGAAAGATCTAAACCTCTACTACAATCTTCATGAAGACTCCTTGTTCCAATTCAAGCCCTATGAGGACCTAAAACTAAAGTGAAGTTTCTGTCAAATTCTATGAAAATTTGACGGCACTTCCCTAGAAACTTCAACTAACCAATCTTCAATTCATACACCTTCACCTGCATAAAACTCAATATCCAATTACATACCACATCATTCAATCCCAAATGTCTCCAAATACAATTCAAGGGCAACAACCACACTCCTAGAAATCTATACCATTCTAAATTATAAAACAATACAATCACAATCCTTCTTCTTTTGCTAATTTAAATCATACAATAATGCATTTGAATATGACATATGCAAATTACATAGATTACATTAAAACCCAACATTATTGTATTTGAATGAACAATCCGAGTTATTACAACACTTTAGAGTCATTTCGCCCGATTACAATCGAAAAGATCAAATGACAAAAATACAAGGTGGATCAATTCTCCAAAATACAACCTAACTCTTAGTTTCCAAAAAGTGAATTCTAAAATTAGCAACATTGAAGTAATGCTTCAATCCAATACTTTAACTTGGGTTCCCGCTCGTCACCTGTGGAGGAGGAAAAGGGATGTGAGCTCGATAGCTCAGTGGGTAACATCTTAATAATTAAGAAAATAAGCAAAAACATTCTTTATTTCTTATTCTCAAAGCAACTTTTAGATTGATAAAAATCTTTCAAACTTATCAAGACCAATTTTCATTGATCAAAAGCACTATCACTTCATCAAAACTCCTTGTTTTTAAAACCAATATCGCATCGATCGAAACTTTATAAGTTTATCAAAACCTTTATGAAAAACTCATTTCATCCCAGCAATCACATGAAGATCACATAAGCATAGAGAAAGCAATAAGTCAATTTATCAAAAGCATTCATTAAACAACATAACATATAATAACAACATAACAAGCATATCACATGATCACATATAAGATAGTTTGGGTGGATCCAAACAGGACGTACTACACATTTCCGCAAAGCGGTCATGTGTAGCCGTGAACACATGAAGGAGTCCGTGAGGAGCTCCATTGCCACTAGCGGGCAGTCGGGAGAAGGCTATAATTTTGACAGGTGCACCTATCACACATGAGGGACCACCACAAACCAAAACAAACATGTATATCACATAATTCACACAAATCTTGATCATTAGCCTCAAATGGCAACATCACTTTCGTATAATCGTTGAAATTATCCATGCGGATCTTTTTCTCTTACAAAACATTTCACACATATTTTCACAAAATCTTTACATTCAAAGCATTTCATATATGTTTCAACTATCATAAAAGCAATTCATTTATAATTTGGAAACTATAGGAAAGCATTATATGACATTTATTTCAAAGAACTTAAGTAGCTTATTAACTCAACTATTAAATTATCACCCACCTCAATTCCTTTAGCTAGGAGCTTGAACAATGGCCATTTCTTTCACTTCAAATCCTCTTCTTAACCTTCATCAAACATAAAATCCCATAGGGAGCATGTGATCTTAAAATTGGCCATTTGAAGGAGATGAAAACATGAAATTAAACGCATCTAACTTTACCCATACCTAACTTAAGCTATTTTCACTAAAACCTATCCATAATTCCAAAGAATTTCACTTTTCTCTTACCTTAGAGAGAGACCCACGAAATTTTCTTCTCTCTTGGCTCTTGATGAACTCTTAATCCTTTCTTTCTCTTCTCCTTCCTAAAGCAAAAAGAACTAAAGCCCAACCTTTCTTCTTCTCTCTTCTTCTTCTTCTTCTCTCTTCTTCTTCTTCTTCTTCTACTTCTTCTTCTTCTTCTCTTCTTCTTCTATACGAAACTCACTCTCTCATTCTCTAGAAATTTTGTGACCCATCTTTTATTAGCCTAACACATGCCTTTTATATTAAACCTAAGCTCATACTCTCCAAAACTACGTAGTTTTGGTTTTAGACCATACCTTTCCTTGCAAACTTTTCTCCTTCCCTCTACATACACGATCCCTCTTATATTTTCCTCTTCTTTTTGTTCTTAAAAGCACTAAAATAGACCAAAGTAGCCTTCCATCTTAGCCTTAGACTTTAAAACTATAAGTGAATTACCTAAATTGCCCTCTAGCCATTTTATTCCTTTAATCTCTAACAATTTTCTCCATTCAAATTTAAACTTAATCCCTCATTTAATTTCCATTTCTTAAGAGCTAAAACCTCAAAATAATTTAAACAATACCTCCAAATAATTTAGACATGCTTAATGAAATAAAAAAATTCAGGGGCCAACATTTTCTCTTACGATCTGCACTCGCATATGTATATTAGAGATATTCCTGTACATATACTGTCTTCAATTTTCAAAATGATCATTAAGGTAGTAATTCTAAATCATATATCAAATAGTCATCTCATAGGGCTTCTATTTTCTCCATACATATGAAATCACTTTGTTACGCTGCATTGGATTTCAAATTAAAAGTATTATACAACATCATGCATACTATAAAATCTCCAAATCTATATGATATAATTTACCTCAGTATAGTTCCTTCAAAATTCTCTTTAGTCACGTTACTCATACGCTTTACATTTTCCTTCATGTATTCAAACTATTTTCTCAATTCTTCAAATGCCTTAAATACACCATCAAATCTTGAATTTTTTTAGTCTCCAATACCATAGAACTATTAGGCATTTGTTAACTCAAGCAATTATTATCAAATTTCATATGTCTCTTGATTAGCCCTCGCGATTCTTTAAATAACTGTTCCTTAATGAGGTAAATTACCTCACTTTCTTTTCAATTGTCTACTTGACTTCCTTCCGCAAATGATCTTCTCTATTTCTTGAATTTTCTCATATCTCTCTTGGACTTATTCTCGTGTTTACTCACTAATACAAATTTCTCCACACATTGTAATTTATTTGCAGACTTAACTTCTTGATTTTAAGACATTCATGAAGATAGATTTGTATCTCCCGAACATACTTACAGAGGATATAACACGAACCTATATACTTCTCATATTAGCAATCAATATCTCCTCAACATACTTTCACATAATGTAACTTACATGTACATACTCCTCATACTAGCAAATTTGTGTCTCCATAGATTCAAGAATCCACTCATGTGACCCCTTTACACCAAACAAAAATACATATTCCTTCATGTTCAGTTCGTTCTTTGGTCATCCTTAATACAAGCTATCTAATCTGCTTATTCTCCTCGACAAAATTTTTCTTCAAAAGTGGGTTTCTTGCTACCATCATTTATACTTTTATGCAATCTTGATCACTTACTTATTACCAACTAGTCGTAATACCAGGGAAGACCAATTTCTATCTTCCTCTCAAGGTCATAATGTGCAAATCACCCAAACCCAAGGAAGTAAAGAGCATACTTATTGTCGTATTTGCTTGGGTAGCTTCATCAAATTCAACCCATTTTGACCATTTACCAATTCATTGGTCTCCATTAACCCCAAACAATATTCTTCTTATATCAATTTATTTCTCATTGTGACATCTTTAACAAATCTCAATCTATTCTCACATGATCATTATGAGCACCTTCATATGTTACTCTAGTTTCCCCTCAAACTTTAGACTATGGGAGCTATGACTAATAATTATCCAATAAGTCATAAGTTTCTTCCTCTATCATCTCCACATATATATATGTATTACCTACATGCTTAATATACTCACTTGTGTATGATAATGGGTCATCATATAGATACTCACAATAACAACTATTTAACCTTATTGGACTTGTACTAATATCACCTTCATTCATATACCCTTCCTATTATCCTTCACATTACATCTGACATATATCAACTCACCATTGATTCAAAAATCATCACACAATTTATAAACATAAGAAAAATCATTACACAACTTCCATATGAAACATATAGCACATTTTCAAATCAATCACAAGCGGGAAAAACAACATTTTAAGGTAATTGAAAGCATTTCATTCTCTTGATTCAAAACAAACTTTTATTTCTTGATGCGGAAAAGAAAACTTAAAGGCTCATTACTCAAATTATAAGCTTGTACCCACTGAGGTTCGGATTTGTTTTCTATACATTTCACTTGTTCACTTTAAGCTCAACGTTTCCACTTATATCCTTGTCTTCCTCGCATAAGTCATGTCTATACTTTTACATCTATATCACATTCGGGCTATATCGCCATAATGCCTTACATTTGCATCTTTCCTGCACTTCACTTACATTGCATCATCATCTGCCATATTACCATATGTTATTTTGCATTTCCATTTATCCATTGAAAACTTATCATTTTCCTCACTAATTTAGTCAGTCAAACTTTTAACAATTGGTTATCTCGAGTAACTTATATTCATACGCCCATATAAGATCTCAATTCCGGCGCTCTGATACCATAAATGTTGGAACCCGATTCGGAGACCGGACCCCAACTGCTTATAACTTAACAGTCTTACTCTTGCTTAAATTCCACATCTATTGGACCCATTTCCAGAGCCCAATTTACGGAGTCCTAAAGCCTTGTGCTTATTTCCTTACATGGTCCTTAGTTGTAACTCTACATTCGTGGCGGCGACGCTATTTAAACACAAAATCATGAGTTGACTTATTCATATAAGTTGTAGCTTTATGTTTCAAGTTTGATTTAAAACAAGAATCACCTCAAACGGAGCTATATAACTCAAAATATGCTTAAAATACCCAAATGATCTCATACTGTAAAAATGACCTCCAAACCGACCATTCACTTACTTTAATGCAAACTTCTTCAATTTAACTCCAAATGGTACAACTTTTTGTAGAGAGAAAGTTATATGTCTTAGAAAACTAATGGTTCAAGTCTCACCTCAATTGGAGGTCGGATGAGGGAGTTATGCCCAAAGAAATAGACTATGTTCACTTCCAAAATCAAATTCAAACTCTTTTGGCGCGATTATCATAACTTTTAATCTAGATGTCGGATTGTGTTCGTTCTTTTACCATTAGAAAGAAGACATCCAGATATACAACTATTATGAAGACCCCAAAATGAGATTCGGTCTATAACTATGTCCAAATTCACACTTTTTCCCGTAGTAACGGACACAATCGGGTGAAATGGTACCAAATGCTTCGAGAATGTCCGTTAAACGGACATGCAAGTCCGTTTAACGGACATGGGCAGGATAAGGGGTGTTTTTGCACCCGAGGCTGTTCGTTTAACGGACATGCCAAACTTCAAAACTCCAAAACCTCTTCCAATGCATCTCACCTTAAACCAACTTCATAACCACTTGTACACATCACAAATTTATTCATTCCCAAGCCTAAAACTTCATAACCCTTCAAACTCCAAGTTCAACTCACCAACTTCACAATTTCTAGCTTAATTGGTTCATCAAACCATGAATTTATTTCTTAATCATCAAGGCTATCATAAACTCACAAGCAATATGAACATCAAAATGAACCTTAGCTATTATCGCCAATTCTCATAACTTACTCCAAATCCTAAAATTACAAATTATACCTCAATGGAAAGATAACAAGATGCTCTACAAGTTTCATTAAGGATGCAAAACTCAATTCCGTCATTAAAGGAGGTAAAAACTCACTCAAATGAATAGCTCCTATAATGACCAATGGAACAGTAAAAATATCAGCATGAACAGTAACTGAATGTGATTCCAACACCATAACTTCTTCATCCTAAGTCCAAAAGTGACAAATCTATATCATTGGAAAGATCTAAACCTCTACTACAATCTTCATGAAGACTCCTTGTTCCAATTCAAGCCCTATGAGGACCTAACACTAAAGTGAAGTTTCTGTCAAATTCTATGAAAATTTGACGGCACTTCCCTAGAAACTTCAACTAACCAATCTTCAATTCATACACCTTCACCTACATAAAACTCAATATCCAATTACATACCACATCATTCAATCCCAAATGTCTCCAAATACAATTCAAGGGCAACAACCACACTCCTAGAAATCTATACCATTCTAAATTATAAAACAATACAATCACAATCCTTCTTCTTTTGCTAATTTAAATCATACAATAATGCATTTGAATATGACATATGCAAATTACATAGATTACATTAAAACCCAACATTATTGTATTTGAATGAACAATCCGAGTTATTACAACGCTTTAGAGTCATTTCGCCCGATTACAATCGAAAAGATCAAATGACAAAAATACAAGGTGGATCAATTCTCCAAAATACAACCTAACTCTTAGTTTCCAAAAAGTGAATTCTAAAATTAGCAACATTGAAGTAATGCTTCAATCCAATACTTTAACTTGGGTTCCCGCTCGTCACCTGTGGAGGGGGAAAAGGGGTGTGAGCTCGACAGCTCAGTGGGTAACAGCTTAATAATTAAGAAAATAAGCAAAAACATTCTTTATTTCTTATTCTCAAAGCAACTTTTAGATTGATAAAAATCTTTCAAACTTATCAAGACCAATTTTCATTGATCAAAAGCACTATCACTTCATCAAAACTCCTTGTTTTTAAAACCAATATCGCATTGATCGAAACTTTATAAGTTTATCAAAACCTTTATGAAAACTCATTTCATCCCAAAGAATCACATGAAGATCACATAAGCATAGAAAGCAATAAGTCAATTTATCAAAAGCATTTATTAAACAACATAACATATAATAACAACATAACAAGCATATCACATGATCACATATAAGATGGTTTGGGTGGATCCAAACAGGACGTACTACACATTTCCGCAGAGCGGTCATGTGTAGCCGTGAACACAT
Organism: Erythroxylum novogranatense; assembly: GCA_029891385.1. NCBI lineage: Eukaryota > Viridiplantae > Streptophyta > Magnoliopsida > Malpighiales > Erythroxylaceae > Erythroxylum > Erythroxylum novogranatense. Next base: position 46,048,523 of record CM057233.1, on the reverse strand, counting down.
GAAGGAGTCCGTGAGGAGCTCCATCGCTACTAGCGGGCAGCCGGGAGAAGGCTATAATTTTGACAGGTGCACCTATCACACATGAGGGACCACCACAAACCCAAACAAACATGTATATCACATAATTCACACAAATCTTGATCATTAGCCTCAAATGGCAACATTACTTTCGTATAATCGTTGAAATTATCCATGCGGATCTTTTTCTCTTACAAAACATTTCACACATATTTTCACAAAGTCTTTACATTCAAAGCATTTCATATATGTTTCAACTATCATAAAAGCAATTCATTTATAATTTGGAAACTATAGGAAAGCATTATATGACATTTATTTCAAAGAACTTAAGTAGCTTATTAACTCAACTATTAAATTATCACCCACCTCAATTCCTTTAGCTAGAGCTTGAACAATGGCCATTTCTTTCACTTCAAATCCTCTTCTTAACCTTCATCAAACATAAAATCCCATAGGGAGCATGTGATCTTAAAATTGGCCATTTGAAGGAGATGAAAACATGAAATTAAACCCATCTAACTTTACCCATACCTAACTTAAGCTATTTTCACTAAAACCTATCCATAATTCCAAAGAATTTCACTTTTCTCTTACCTTAGAGAGAGACCCACGAAATTTTCTTCTCTCTTGGCTCTTGATGAACTCTTAATCCTTTCTTTCTCTTCTCCTTCCTAAAGCAAAAAGAACTAAAGCCCAACCTTTCTTCTTCTCTCTTCTTCTTCTTCTTCTTCTTCTTCTTCTTCTTCTCTTCTTCTTCTATACGAAACTCACTCTCTCATTCTCTAGAAATTTCGTGACCCATCTTTTATTAGCCTAACATATGCCTTTTATATTAAACCTAAGCTCACACTCTCCAAAACTACGTAGTTTTGGTTTTAGACCATACCTTTCCTTGCAAACTTTTCTCCTTCCCTCTACATACATGATCCCTCTTATATTTTCCTCTTCTTTTTGTTCTTAAAAGCACTAAAATAGACCAAAGTAGCCTTCCATCTTAGCCTTAGACTTTAAAACTATAAGTGAATTACCTAAATTGCCCTCTAGCCATTTTATTCCTTTAATCTCTAACAATTTTCTCCATTCAAATTTAAACTTAATCCCTCATTTAATTTCCATTTCTTAAGAGCTAAAACCTCAAAATAATTTAAACAATACCTCCAAATAATTTAGACATGCTTAATTAAATAAAAAAATTCAGGGGCCAACATTTCTAGTATAATCGTGGAATCAATACTAGGCTTGGCAAGTGACACTTATCACTTTTCCAACTTTTATGAGTTTAAACTAGATTCTCTTATTTAACTAATCTAATCATCTCCAATTTCATCTCCAATTGTCTCTCAATTTTCAATGACATTTGTCAATAAATCCCAAAGTCATTTATAAAATTTTCTGCTGTCATTTGACTCTTATTTTTACTACCATTCATCAATTAATTTGCCACTTGGCATTTTTCCTAGTCAAAAAATACCCTTAATTCTTAAAAAAATCTCAAATTTCACCAGAAATTCTAAATCACTACTTATACTCGTCAACTCAATTTTTAAGACACATAATCCATAATTCACATTATAATCACATCTATACATCAATTATACCCGAATAATGTCAAATGAGTGCATGAACAATTCATTGTAATGTGTGCAATAATCAAATTCACGTGTGTGTATGCTAACATTATACATGAGTTTGAAATGCATTTTTCTAATCTCATTGTTATTTCTCAATTACAAAAATCTAGGGTTCTAACCCTTATTATGGAAACGGGATGCCACATATGTGGCTAGAATTTTTTCTCTCTAATTAGTTGTAAGAGATTGTCGTATACTTTTATGAACCTATCTATATGGTAGCACTCATTTTCATGTCTCAAGTTATTACTTGGTATAAATTAAGGAACTAACAGTATGAGTGCAAGGGTATCCATAGAGTTCCCATTCCCTATAACTACATATGTTTCCCTTCCTAAGTGGACAATATGATAAGAGCCTAAGCTATATAGAGCTTAAAATCCAAAATAAATATGGAATAACCCTAGGATTGAATTGGAAAATAAGAAAGATCTTAACCCATCCAAACCTATTGATTAGAATTGAAGTTGTAAACCTTTTTTTTTAATTGCCACAACTTGCCTTAAACAATCATATTTAGTTCTTCGGTAAATAAACAAGAAGAAGTAGTCATAAATTATTAAAAAAACCCTTAAAATTCATAATATTGATATTTTGAATATAATACATGAATGTAACCTTTACTTAGTTTTTTAGAATCCAAATGTTACTTGGTATAAATTGGGAAAACAAAATTCCTAGTAAATAGGAGTTGCAACTAAAAAGGAAATAAACTAAAATATGAAAAAGAAAAACTTACTTAAAGAAGGTCTCATAAATAAATAAGAAAATAGGTAAACTAAAACATGATTTTACTAAACATCACTAAACAACCCATAATACATCTAATATGGGAATTGGGCCTAATGAAAATGGGAATGGGAATTTAAGCCTCAAAAGTTTGGTCCCTTATGCTTAACATATATTCACTCCTTTATATTGAAAAAACATGATCAGTCTTGGAAACATAAACATATTAAGGTCTTCATGAATAACCTCCACTTTAGCTTGAAATTTGCAAATTAACCCTTGTAACGCTTGCTTCATAATCTTGTTTTTTGATCATATCATTTGTAATATCCCGCTCCCATATTAAAAGTTAGGACCCAAAAATACAGTACAATTGAGATCAATTAGAGATTAGGACAAATGCATTTTTCATGCTCATGCATGTTGTTAGCATACACACATGTGAATTTGATTTTTTTCACACATTAAAATGACTGTACATGCATTCATTGACGTATTCTGGGTATAATTAATTCATAAATGTGTTTACAATGTGAATTGTAGATTATATGTGCTAGGGATTGATTTGGAGAGTATAAATTGTTGAATTTGAATATTTGGTGATAATGTTTGTTGATTTAGAATTTTGGTAAATTTTAGAAAAATGTTTTGAGAAATGTTGGATATATTATTGGATTAGGAAAAATGCCACTTAGCAAGTAAATTGATGAATGTAAATAGAAATAAAGGCTTGATGATATTGAAGAAATTTCATTGATGATTTTAGAATCTTTGAGAAAATGATATTGAAAATTGGGAGACAATTGTAGTAAAAATATTGGAGTTGGTTAGACTAGTTAAATGAGAACTAGTTAAAGCCCTAAGAGATGGATGAGTGACAAGTGTCACATATAAAGTTGATCTTAAAAAAAAGTTTTACTACTATTCTTTTAACTTTGAAAGACAAAGACACCGTATGTCTTGTCTTAAAAATATCTTCTTTGTAGCTATCTTCTTCAAACTTTTTCCTTTACACAGAGTTTTCCATCAAACCTTCACCAAATAAAAATCTTGTTTTCATCTACCTTTTCTTACTCCCAACTTCGGTTTTCTTCCTTTTGCCTTGAAAAAAACTGAAACTTGCCCAATTTCCATAATGATATATGTAAGTTGCATAGAGATTAGGACTTCTTGAGATTTCGACGAAGTTGGAGATTTAACAAGTAAGTATTGATTAAATCCTTATGAGTTGTTGATATATGTATTAAAGTTGGTGAATTAGTTGATATTTCATATTCATGAGAAAAAAAATACACTTTTCATGTTCTTTGTGAATATAAGATGGAAACGTCGATTTGTTGATTTTTTAGTTTTGATGATAAAATGTTTTAAGAGGTTGTAGAAATGATATTTGGAGTTGAAAGATCTTAGAAAATAGGTATAACTAGGTGCATAAATTTTTTGAAGAAAACGGACGTGAGGGCTTTATTTTCACTGTGTATATATATGCACATATGTGAGTTTTAAGCGTTATTAGAGATGAACAAAAGAATGAATTTAGAGTTAAGAGATAGGTGTATGATGATGTTTGGAGATGAGAAAGATTGTTTAAAATGAAAGTTGAGAGGAAAAATGAAGAATATGGAGAAAATAATTATGCAGAAAAATGAAGGTGTTAGAGAAGAAAAGAAGAAAATTGTAGTATCGGAAGAGAAGAAGAAAAGCACTGTAAAGAAACCAGAAAAGCACGATAATGTTTCTACACGATAATGAATTTTTTATTGACTTCGAAAGTGAAGTCCAGCATGATCGCCACTTCTACGGTTATTGGAGGGAGACCTTTTTTCGAACATCTTGGATTTTTTTGACAATATCTTCTTCTCCTAACCTCCAAATGACATGGGACTTGAAACATTAGATTCGAAATAGTTGTCCTATATCTCCACCAAAAATTATAACAATATGAAATCATTTAGGGGAGATTGAGTGATAAAATTAGGAGAAAAATTGGTTCTGGAGATTGTGTGTGCACGATCGTGGGTTAAGGTCGCACGGCCGTGATTTTTATTTGTTGGTGTGCACGAGCGTGCATTATGGTTGCACACCTGTGAATTTGGTGATTTTCAGTGCACAACCATGCACTAATGTTGCAAGGCCGTGACTTAATTTTAATTGGGTTAATGAATTTAAGATGGAAATGTTGACCGTTCTGGAATATGATAACTAGAAAGATTTCATTGAGCAGGCTTTGGTATTTTGACAATATCTTCTTCTATAGTCATCCAAATGAGATTTTTTTTTAATTTAGAGTAAACTAGAGACATAGAGATACAAATTTTATGAAGAAATTGAGTTTTAATTCAATCTTTAAGAATCTCAATTTTTGGATGGAATTTAAGTATATGATACTATTTCAATATAAGAACAGTCTGAAAATGTTCGTGGGTATAACTTTCAGTTTACTGAACCAAATTAAATGATTTTGGTTTATTTAGAAACTTAATACAATGGGGAAATTTTTTATAGAAGAAAGTGTTGCCAAATTACTTCATTTTCTTCATCAGAATGTTTATGGAAAATAGACTCGAAGGTCTAGAAATTTGGAGAAATTTATAAGAAGAAATGAGAGTTTGGATAATGTGTAATCTTGTAATGTTGGAATAACATTAGTGAATGAATTGTTGATATCAAATTACCAAAGGTATGAGTTTGTTTGGGAATAAAGATATTCATATGATTGAAGTTGTGATTCGAAAAAGATGAGTAAAGTGTATCAAGTTAAAGTGAATTCAAATTTGATATTATGAGAACAAATAATACTAACAATGAAATGACAAGTAATAGAGTTATAAAATGCGAATGTCGATATAGTGTGAAATTTGATAATATACCTGGAATTTTCATTGAACATGCATTTTACGTAGTCCATATACACATTTGTATGTAAATAAATGCTTATAATTGTGCAAAGTTATTAATGTGTGTGTGCAATGTGTATATTACATAATTTGGATATGCAGGATAAACGTTCGCATTCAGACGTTTCCAGAACTTGGAAACAAATGCTAATATGGGGCATACTGTGAGTCGACCTAAATGGTCTTATTTTAAGTGTTTGTTCTGTTTTAAATTTCTACATTGAATTATTATTAATATGATTGTTGCGAATGTGTTGATTCCGAACAATATATGTTCGAGGAGTTTGACAAATGTTAAAACATTGAAGTTCTCCTTGAATGTGAATTTGATTGAAATAAGTGTACACAACTTGATTGTTAAATGCCAGACCACAATTCGATGATAAATGCGTTCTGAATGTGAATATGCATGTGAATGAAAAAGTGATTCTCAACTTAAATGTTAAATGCTGGACTAAGGCCTGATGACATGTGAAAGTGATTGATTGATCATATGTGATTGATGCATTCCATTCCATAAGTGCATGAAACATAAAGGCAGTTGTGACCAAAGTCGCCAGTGAAAAACAACTTAAAGCTCGATATGTGATAAGAGCCTCAGGCTTAGTTGTGAATGTACCCGGTATTCACTAAGGGATATGGGGCATTATCTAATACAGCTCGGTATCCACAAGTGATATAGGCCAATCCGATATCCACTAAGGGATATGGGCTAGTGAAAAAGACACTCAGTCAAAACAAAGTAACAAATTGAAAGTGAGCCTCATATGCACTGCATATGCATGATATGAATGATTATAACAGTTTGAATGATTTCGAAATGTGGTATGTGTTGAATGTAAAATGTGAAATAACTAATTAAGTGTATGTGATTCAATATGATTATTAACGAAATGATTTGAATTATGTGAATGTGTGAATTGTATGTGTTATATGATTAAGTGGGCCATTAAGGATGGTCACTCACTGAGTTTGAAAAACTTACCCAAAATTTTCAATATTTTTAAGGCTCAAAAGAGTTACCTCGTTAGGCTAACGAGAGTACAGACAGTGCATTCGAGTAAAAGATAGAGTTCGGGATTAGTTTGCGTTTGCATTTATATTTTCTTATTTTTGTATCAAATAACTTTTCAAAGTGGAAAGGTTGGTAAATGATATTGATCTTGAGTGTAATAATAATAAATGTGATTTTGATGTTATGAAAGAAAATAATGGGCCCGAATTTGATTATTGATTTCGGCATACGTGTATGTTAAATTTGAAAAAAAATTATACCGAGTTTCAAGTGTTTATCTATTATAGCATGTCACCCTTGCGGGGTATGTACTCGGACATCACTTAGGATGTCGAGTACATGTCTTGCGAGAGATGGGATGCTACATCATTGGACCTCCAATTCCTTACAAAGGATTTTGAGAATGCTTAGATTTATGAACTTAAATCTCCATCATTCCCTCCCTCTTTGAATGGATTTATCCTCAAATCATTTATATTATATAAGATAAATTAGCAACATTAAAAATAACTCTCACATTACCATAACTACTTAGTCAGTAAAGCTTATAGGCATTGTTGTTACTATTCTTTATCACTTAAAAAGGTCCATTTCCTTGACGTAGTAACTTGGGTTTTCTTTGAGTAGGAAACCACTCCTTCCTCAAATGAACCTAGTCTCAATCTACTAGTTCAAATACAACCTTAACTAGCCCCTTATTAGCTTACCTTGCATGTTGCTCATTTTATGTTGGCAAGAACCTTAGCATATAAATCTTTAACAAAAATCTCTCTTATGCTTACCATCTAAATTGGCATGCTCATTAGTAGTTAAAGGTAATATATTCAAAGTTGTTAAATGATTAAAGTCATACACAAATTTAAAAGGAGAATAAAAAGTAGTATAATAAAAAAAATGATTATGTTTAATCTCAATAAATGTAAACACTTCTCTTAATGTTTCAAATTCTTTTGAATGATAACAAACAACAAAGTAGTCATATTAACTAGTTCAATTTGGCCATCCATTTTAGGATAAGCAACAGTAGAAAACAAGAGTTTAGTTCCAAGTTTATTCTATAAATTATGATAAAAGTGACTTAAGAACCTAACATCTGCACTTACTATTTTTCTAAGCAAACCATGTAAACGTAATATCTCTTTAAAGAACAAGTCAGTAATATGTGTTCCACTATTATTTTTAGAACATGCAATGAAATGTGACTTTTTACTAAACCTATCAATAATAAGAAATATGTTGTACTTACCACTTTGAGACTTAGGAAAACCTAACACAAAGTCCATAAATATATCAATCTAATAGGTATAGGCAAAGGTGTACATAAGTCATGTAGTAAAACTTTAGATTTAACTTGTTTTTATTATAATATTATCATAAACAAATTACACACTACCTTTTATGTTAGCCAATAAAAATGCTTATTCAATACATCAAACTTTTTTGCATGCCAAAATTTCCTATTAAATTTCCATTATGAGTCTTCCTAACAAGTAACTTATGCATAGAAAATCAAGCACACAAAGTTCATGTTTCTTAAATAGTAAACAAGCATGCCTAAGATGCTCACCATATGGACACTTATTACACATAATCCACACTTGGCTGAAATCAACATATTAACATACAAATCTTTAATAATTTTAAAACCTATTAATTTAGTTTGCAATGTAATAAGTAATGTATAACTCCTAGACAATGCATTAGTAATAATGGTTTCCTTCCCCTTATTATATTAATCACATAAGGAAACATTTCAGTGAACTCTAACCACTTAGCACGCTCTTTATGCTTACCTTAGGATTTCAAAAATTCCAAGCTCTCTTGATTTAAATTTATGTTGAATTCCTTTGACCTTATGTAGTGTTGCCATGTTTGTAGAGTTCTTACCAACACATACAACTCCTTATCATAAGTAAAGTAATTTAATACTATCCTACTAAGTTTTTCATTGAAATAAGTGATTGTTTTGGATTTTTGCATCAAAACACCTCGTATACCAATATCTGATTCATCATACTAAATATTAAGAGCTTTATCAAAGTTAGGAAAACATAATAAATGTGTATTAGTTAACTTATCTTTCAAAGTATTAAAAGGCCTTTTCATTCATTACCCTCCTTAAATGTAACATTCTTTTTAGTAAGTTCATTTAAAAATACTCTTTGAACCTTCTATAAAAGTTTGAAAACTCCTTACCACATTTGCATTCCTAGGTATAGGCCACTCCCTAGTTACCTTAACCTTTTCTTCATCTAGACTAATTCCAAGTGAACTCACAACAAAGAAAAGAGACAAAATGAACTCCATATGACATGTACATTTCTTAAAATTAACATACAACTACTCCTCTCTCAAAACATAAAAAATAGCACATAAATGTTCAACATGATCATCTAGATTTTTACTGCATACTAAAATGTCATCAAAGTAGACTTCTATAAATTTTCCAATGAAAGGTCTCAAAACATTATTCATTAATCTCATGAAGGTACTAAGTGCATTAGTACACCCAAACAGCATTGCTAGTTACTAAAATCATATTTTATTTTAAATGTATGTTTTCATTCATCATCCTTTTTCATACAAATTTGATGATAGCCATTCTTTAAATCAATTTTAGAAAGCACACACAGACCATGCAATTCATCAAGCATATCATCTATATTTAGGGATAAGTTTTCTATAATTTACAGTGATTTTATTGATGGCTTGACAATATATATATATGCGTTATATTTCACACTTTTTAGTCACCAAAATCATAGGAATTGAATATAAGATAAGACTCTCCCTCCTGAACCCTTTTTGTATCACCACATTAACTTTCCTTTGAATCTCCTAAGACTCTCCAGGGTTAGAATTATAAGTTGACCTATTAGGAATTGATAAACATGGGACAAAGTCTATGTGGTGCTCAATATATTTTTAAAAAGGTAAATCACATGGTAATTCCTCATGAAACAAATTCGTAAATTCCTACAAGAAAGAAACAATGACTTTAGGCAAAAAATGGTAAAGATTGTAAGTTGAAAAATAAACATCTTTATACAAAAGTATAAGTTGTCACTACCTTACTAACATAACACTCTTAATCTTACTTTTTGTATCCAATGTAACGACCCTTTTTTCTCTCTAAATTGTGCCCCATAATCAAAATTTTCCCTCATTACTTAACACCATGCTTTTCCACTCTTCTACTTATAATCACTACTTTCGTCACTCTTCTATTTGTTTTATGCATTTGTTTATTATGCTATCAATTTACTCTTATTAGCTATCATAATCTAATCCTCATATTCTTTTAATGGTTTAAGAGGTGTTAATACAACAATTTGGTAATTAATTACAAGAGTATATCTATTTTCTTATAGCCATTGATAGAGTTATTGAAACACTCAAAATTAATTTTATTCTTTAAAATCTTTTAGCAGTCATAGAATCAGGTCGAATTCCAAAGGAACTAAAACTAATTTCTCAATTTCTATTAAGAAAACAAAATGGGGGCTTATGATTGATTAACTAATAAACTAAATTTCATTCAAAATAAATTAAATGAGTATAAAAGTGAGAAATTCAAGAGTACTTGACTCAAATTCAAAGGAAAGATCTCATATAATTGTAACATTGATCATTGGTCTAAAATAATAATTTTCATGATTCAAGTTGTTAGTCCGAAATATATTAGGATAACCATAATAAGTCTCAAATTTTTCTAATTTAATTTTTCAAACCCAACATTAAAACCAAAGCTTACCATCAACTGATTAGGTATGATAACATTCTATATCAATTAAATGATAGCAATAAGTTTAGCAAAAATACTAGACCATAAATTAAATAATTAAGATAGTTACAACTAATCAATTTAGTTTTTTGTTTCTTATAAGTTAAATATGTAAATTCATAAATAACCTATTTGCTACTTATACCAATCCTCATGATAATTATGGATAACTATAGAATAATCACTATTAAATTAATTTATCAAATCAATCAATATTAATTATTTATGAAATATAAGAACACAAAATAAGAAATACTTGAATGAAAACATGAATATAAGTTTAGAACAAAACCTCACAAAGTTACAACTAGAGTTTTGGATCCCTTTAATAGGGATATTCAAATTTATCCACATATAGACTTAGTTGTAACACTAAAAATAGAAGAAAAGATAAAATATTGAGAGAAAATTACTAAGAAAACAAAAAGAGATGTTAGATATGGTTTTGGGTGTGTTTTTGTCTTCTTTTCCTACTCAAAACCTACTATACTTCTATATTTTGCAAATAGTCCTATCTAAAACAAGTCCAAATCCCTACATAACAGGGATTGAAATGAGTCAGGAATTAGGCTTGATCTCCCTTTATCCATTTTAGTAATATGTTCACTCTTTCCAAAATTTGTGATTTTGACTAATATGATCCAATTTGATGCAATCTCCACTTGTCATCTCCTAAAACAAAATAAATATTACTCTTTTTATTTAAACACCAAAATATAGTCAAAATAAAAGATATAATTCCAATTAGCATAATCAAATAACATCTTATCAAATTCCTCCACTTTGGACTTGTGCTTGTCTTCAAACATGCATCAATTTAATACATCAATCATCCTCTTAACAACCTCTTGTCTTTTTTCATATTATCCAAAAATATCCCAAAAGCTAATTCACATTAAAAGTTTAGGATAATATCACAATTGAGTAAGCAAGCACTCACAAGACACATTGTTAGAATGAAAAATAACATTTAATCAATTCCACTGAAATGAAATGAAATAAGACTTGACACCCTCTCATGGATTTCACAATATAAAATTAAACTATTTAAGGTTCATTAAGCTCTCAAATCAAAGCAAAGAGAGTCATTTTCGTAAGTTTTCTCATGAATCATACATTCACCTCTTAACAAAGATGAACCAAATGTATAAATCAAGAAGACTTTATAAGGTTTATAATGTGGCTTAGGTAAGATATGACAAAAAGAAGTTTTTAGGTTAAATAAATTGAAAGAAATCATACAAACTTATCCACACAAGTTTTAATTCAATTTCGTTAAGACTCATTTGATTTAAATAACATCATTTCCAATCACCTCACTATTATAATTTTTTCTTTTTTTCTTTTTTCTTTTTTATTTTTAACAAGAATCTCAAAGAGGAAATTCTTTTTACTTCTTTTCCATCCTCTCTCTATATATATACAGTGAAAAATCAAAATAATGCAACTTGAATCAACTAATTTATTTTCCAAAAATAGTCAAAATCGTATGTAAATAAGCTTGACATAATTCCTTCAATTTAGGGGTATGAAATTATTAAAGATATCAACAAAAAGAAGGGTAAAAGTGGCTTGTAATAAGGTTATTATGAATGAAAAGAAAGAGTAAGGTTCAAATTGGTTTTGTAGAGATAAAAAGTAAGATAGGTTTATATAGGTCAACAATGATTATCCTAATTGCCCTTATCATCTCTATGCACAAATTCATCAATAATGTAGCCTCAACATGTATTCAAAAGCAAGTTCTAGCATAAACAAGCTATGTTTGATAACACACAATGAAAAGAAATGTATGACACAAATGTGATGAATGCTCTTAGACTCAAGGCTCACATAGTGGTCAAAATGCATACAGTTTTGTACACTTTTATTCAACAAAACCAATAAGATACTTAAAGTAATTTAATGAAAAAAAGCACTAATCATGCTTGTCTCTTTTTTATGCATTAGTTCTTATCCAAAAAATTATCTTAATTTAGGGATTATTTCTAAAGGACAACAAAAAAAATTATGAGGCTATTAAAAGGAATAGTCAATAAATGGACCATATTATTCATGAGGTCAAACACAAAACACATAACACAAAGTTCATCATAATATATACTCTCACTCCCCCACACCTAAATCATACATTGTCCTCAATATATGCACAAGATGCTCACATGCTATAAAAATAACAAACAAAAATAAAGCATAGAGTAGATGATTCCCCCAAGTTGTGATCATCTAAGATAAGATGTACTATAGTTTTGGCGGATATGGAGGTATCGCGTGACCCATAATGGAATTGTCTTTTTCGTTTCACAGTCTATCTCATCCTTTGGCTGTTCAAACACACTTCTGATGGGTACTAATGATAGGTTCTGTGGCAAATTGTTCTTATGCAGTTGGATTCATAGTAGACATTTCCTTTCATTATTATCCGATTAGTATCTTTTAAACATCCTATAATTATGACAATTATAAATAGAAAATTAATCCAAAAATAATTTAAACAATCTAGTAATAACTAAAATTAAAACTAAAACTAAAGGAATTAAAATTGTGTAACAAAAATAACTCAAATAAAACTAGAAAAGAAATGGGACTTTATTACAACACTATAGAGAGCTACGTTGCTTTTAGTGTTGTGGTTAATGATGTCTGCATTGGTGGTTTGGATTAGCTTGGTGCATCTATTTTTGTTGGGCATAGGACATCAGTTGATTGTGTTGCATTTGGTGGGCATGAACATGGGCTAGATGTTGTGGGGTTGTTGTGAAACATTGGCTAGGATGTTGTGGGGTGAGTATCTGATGGCTGGGTGCATCTAGTGGGACAAGAGTTGTGGACATTGGCTAGTCGCTACTAGGCATTATGAGGCTGCTACTTAATGTGTCTACTAAAAGAGAACAATAAGACATTACGGTTTTCTAATAATATATTATTTTAATTTTATCAAATATTTATTTTATTTCTATTTCTATTTAAAAATTATAAAATTTTTTAAAACCAAATAGACTACCAACATGTATAAGATGTGACCACGCCTTACAAATGTTCGTATTCAGAAATTTTAGAGGTTTCATTCCAAAAAACTAAATTGCATAAAATGTGATCTCACCTTATGAGATTTAGTATTATGAAATTATGAGCCTTTGATCTTAGAAACTGAATTATGTAAGGCGTATTATGAAATTTAATATTTTAGAATTTTAAGATTCATTCCCCCTTTAAGCTAATAACTAACTTCTCAAAAACAAGCAAATAAGAAATATATAACTAAAACAAAACTATAAAACTATCATAATTGCTTCCCAAAAAGTGCAATTATTTAACATCATTATGTTCGATGGGGTTTTTCTTCTCAAACTTCTACGTAATTATAGTTTTGTACTCTTTAAATAGTGCTACTAGCCTTTCCTCTTGCCCTGTAGTTAACCTTTTTGAGATGATTGTAGGTAATAACTCTCCTTTACCTCAATAAATTAACCTTTTTAAGATGATTGTAGGTAATGACTCTCCTTTAACTAAATAGATTAACCTTTTTGAGATGATTGTAGGTAATGACTCTCCTTTAACTAAATAAATACATTTTACATGATTAGATAAGGTCTTCATATCTATCTTTAGAGCCTACAAAATAGAAGGTAGCATTTTCTTGTGATTTATAATAATTTCATCATTTAAAGTTTTCAAATACTTGATCAAATAAGGTCTTCATATCTACCTTCAAAGCCTACAAAATAGAAGGTAATATTTTCTGGTGATTTATAGTAATTTCATCAATTAAAGTTTTCAAATTTATTAACATCACTGGTAATGATTCTATAACTTTATAAGTTTCATCAACTTGCTTGTTCACTTTTGTTTTAACATTAAACTCGGACTTATCATTAACACTTTCTTTTTTATAAAATCCTTCGTAAATGAATCCATAATATCCACATGGTAAATGGATTGAAAATCATTAGGGTACTTTATTACCTTAAAAATAATAAACTTCAATTTTCTCCATCAAACTCAATTGAAAGATTACCCCCATCCAAATCGATTTTTGTCTTATTCGTCTTCATTAATGACATTCCCAAATAAAATTGAAGTTGACTATTCAATACTATCTCCATCCATTTTCAAGTTGTTAAAGTCTAAAGTAAATACCAAAATATTAATTTGGATTAAATCATCCTCTATAACACTGATACGATGCACATTAAAACGATTAGTTAGTTGAATAAACACATTAGTTTCTTACAAAGAATTTAGATTTAAAATTTGATAAATTGAGTATGGCATGACATTAGTAGATGCACCTAAGTCTAGTATGATAAGCTTAATTTTCTTATCAACAATGACAAGTGCAAGTGTAAAAATAGTTGGATCTTTGTATTTTTTTTAGTGATTTTCTATTTATCATAGCTGATATACATTCTTACCCAAAATTATTCTCTATCTATCCTTCAACATCCTTTTATTTTTGCATAGTTCTTTCAAAAACTTTACATATTTTAGAATTTTCTTGATGACTTCTATAAGTGGTATATTGATTTCTACCTTTTTGAAGATTTATAGGATCTCTCTTTCTGTTCTTCTTCCTTTAATTTAGCCAACCTATAAAGGAAAGGAGGTATACGTGCATTAGTTGATATCGTTGAAGATGAATCATATTTTACCTTTATTGATTCTTGAATTAGTGATTCACCTTTCTTTTCTCCTTCATCATGCTTTTACTTAAATATAAATGCTTGTGCTTTGAATTTACTAACAAAGGTGGTTAATTGAGTAATCTGATTTCCTAAGTTCTGAAGACTTGCTATTATTTCTTGTTGAAATCGTTGAGTATTAGTAACACATTGCTCAATAATTTTATCCAAAGACATACTTGAATTTAAAGTTTAAGATTAAGCATATGAAAGTGCTAAAGGTTGTCTATTGAGATTGTGAGGTTGATATATTTGTTGCCCTCCTTAATTTCCATAGCTAAAGTTTAGATGATCCCACCATCCTAGATTATAGTGATTAGAAAAATGGTCATATTTCTATTAAGGTTGACTAGGAAATCCTCCTGTTGCGATTAGCTTCTTGAAGGGAGTCTTGTTGCAATATAGGGCACATATTAGTAGGATATCTAAAGAATAAGTATATTTCACACACTTCAGTCGATTACAATTGACCTATATCAATTTGATGAAATAAAGCAGTTAAATTTGAAATTTTATCCTCAAGGTTTATATTACTTACCTCATTCACATACTTAATAGCTCCATCTATCCCTATCCCAAACTATTTAAAATTTTGGTCATATTTGATATCAATTGTCTTTCCACTTCAAGTATTTTATTTAACAAAGCTCCTCCACTAGCTACATCTACCATTCTCCTATCCATTGGCAATAGTCCTTCATAAAAGTACCAGGTCAACAGTTGCTCAAGCATTTAATGGTGTGGGTAACTAGTACATAACTCCATAAACCTTTTCCAATATTTATATAATGTTTTTGTGGTGAATTGTCTTATACCATATATCTCTTTTCTGATATTGGTTGTTTGCGATGTAGGAAAGAACTTCTCCAAGAATAACCTTTTCATCTCTACCTCCATATAATATTGTAATCCAACCACATCAGCTATTTTTTATTTAATCCTAAAATAAATCTAGCTATAGTTGCTTCATAATCCTTCTATATAGCTATTACAATTATAATAATCTCCATCACCTTGTAGTAATCCTATGCACTCACTAATCCTTATGTGAACCCTACAAATTTCGATACAAGTCCTTATAGTAATTACTAGGTATAAACCTCTTCTACATCACAAACTTCATCTCATCACACGATAGTAATAGGCCTTTCACCATTCATACTCCTACCAATCATAAATTTAACCCACCAAATACTAGCATAATATTTGAACTCAACTGTTGCAAGTTACCTTCTTTTTTTCAAAATAATTATGACAATCAAGCATATGTTTTACCTTCCTCTCTTCCTTTAAGTGTAACTTAAGATCATTTTTACTTTGAAAGGTAGGGATTTTCATCTTAATACTACCCAAGTTGTTATTGTTCTTTGATATATTCCTTTCTTCCTTCCTATAATTGCTATGCTCATAATCAAAATTCTACTATTCTTCCATAATTGATGTCTCCTAGAAGATTTAGATTGCAATGACTATTCTACACTATCCAATTTAGTGTTTAATGCCTTAAAATTTATGTTGGGAAGCCTCTAAAAATAACTTAAGATCATTGCCAACTCTTTTTTCACCACTATCCATATTTTAAAAACTTGTAAAAATTTTGTTTAAAAAAATGATTTTTTTTCCTCACACACTCCCTTACGTGTTTACACTCA
This sequence comes from Erythroxylum novogranatense, assembly GCA_029891385.1. NCBI lineage: Eukaryota > Viridiplantae > Streptophyta > Magnoliopsida > Malpighiales > Erythroxylaceae > Erythroxylum > Erythroxylum novogranatense. The sequence continues at coordinate 46,032,112 of CM057233.1, read as the reverse complement.
GGATTCTTCAACCACTTATGTTTCACTCAAAAAAATGATTTTTTCCCTAAAAAACTCCCTTATCTGTTTACACTTGAGATAATTTAACCACTCATATTTCACTCAATTTGGCTTTTCAGGATGATGTTCTCACCCTCTTATCTTTTATTGCTCAACTTCAGCTTATAAGTTCTCTAACAAGAACCTAATCAATGATCTTACTAAAACAACTAGTAATAACTAAATGAAAGGAAAAATCAACAAAAAATTTTAATGATAGCAAAAGGTCAATCTAAAGTAAACAAGAAATAAGAAACAAATCAATGGTAGCAAAATCAAACACAAGTAAACGAGGAATAAATAGCAATTAAACTAACAAATCAATCAAGAATGCTTTAGGAATAACCAATAAATTATCAAAATAAAGACTGATAAATAATATTATTGAATTCACACTTTTTTCTTTTCTTTATTCTTTTTTCCTTTTTATTAATGCAAATCATATTTAAAGTAAACATAATAATCAAGTGCAATTTATAACTCAATTTTGATTCAAATCATTAATAACATATAAAAACATGTGACTATGTTTAAGAACTCAAAGTTTATAAACAAATGACATAACTTAGTGAACTATGTATTAATGAAAAATATGGAAGTAAATCAGATCTACTTAAAGAATTGAAGTACCACGTAAAAGAGGAATATAATAAACATAATTATTGTTATACATAAGAGGAAACAAATAAAGACAAAAGAAATTAAATGATAAAACCTTATTCCAAACAACAAAAATTTGGATATTGATTGATAATAGCCTAATCTGTAATGAGCTTAAAACTTGAGCCAAATATAAAATCTACAACCCTACAATCAAATTGGAATATAAGAAATAACTCACCCAAACCAAATTCCCTTATTAGAACAGAAGTTATAAGGTTTTTTTATCACCACAAGTTGCCTTTATTTTTAGTTCTTAGATAAAAAAATCAAGAAGAGGTATTTATAAAATATGATAAACCCTTCAAAATTTTTATTATTAATCTACTAAATAGAATACACGCATAATCTTTTATTTAGATTCTTTTAAAATCATAAAAAGGAAAAGACATCTGCCTTTATGCTTGACTAGGTAAATACATGCATAAGTTTATCTTCTTATTTAGACCTTTTAATTTGAAGATTGATTTCTTTTTCATACTAATTTATCTCCTTAAAAAAATTTTCATTATCAAACATCATCCCTTTGCAACAACTCTAGGAATATGTCTATTCATCTGACTATATCATCTCAAATATGCATTTAATTCTGCAACACATGGATATTCATCACTAGCCAATAAACTCCCAAGATTTTCGGAGTCAATGTAATGGTCTTATGACATACATTAAAATAAAGTCAAAATATAAGTCGAAATCATTCAAATTCTATTTTTAGATATTTCCTTCTTCCATTATATTTCCTTCCCATCCTTTTTATTATCATCATCATCTAACTCATAATCATCGATTGATTCAAAATCTCTCAACCTACTAGCATCACCAACTAATTCCTCATTTTGCTAATGACTAGCATCATCCATATCATCATCATTTAAGTCAAAATTGACAACTGATTCAACATGTCCCAAACCAATAGTATTGCCAACTAAGTCCTCATCTTCCAAATAACCAACCTCACCTATTTCATAGGCATCATCATTTAACTCGTCATCACCCAACTCACTAACATCTCCAGCTTCATTTTCATGCCATTTATCATACCACATTACTAGATTTATGGATGATAATGGTTTATCAACATGCTCTAATTGAAGATTAACTATACCATGCATCTCTAATAATTATGTCAAATCAAATGCACTCTAATTAGAGTATAACCTTTTCAAACCATCATTTAACCCCTCCTTAAGAATCAAATACCATGCAATGATAATATTTTTATATCATTATTTATCATCAATTTTAGATACATATCTCAATCTAATGTAATCTAGGTCCATATTGTCAAAAATTTTAAGTCCCTTCCTTTTATAGTTCACAATCCTCTATGAATAAAATGTTCACTACCGAATATCTTTATACTAGCCTTTTATTTATTAACATCTCGTAAAAATAAATGAAAATAAAATATTCCATAATCAATAATGAGTTAAAATATTCTTAACACCAAATTAAACCCATAGATAAACATGCATAATTGAACCCATCAATAAGAAGTCCATTCGGTCTAATACTTCACCTATTTTAAATCACATAATAATTAGTCCATTTATATGAAACTTTTAACTTAAATTGTATCTTTGATAAGTAAGAATAAATGGAAATAATGAACAACCAAAGGAAGGAATCATATAACATCAAAAATTTTGGCGTACATTTAGATTAAAATATATGAAATAGAAAATGGATATTATATAGTCATCTAGGAATCAATAAAAAGAATATAATCAACTTTTAATTTGTAGTATTTTTATTGTTATTATTGGACATATATAGTACAGGACACAATTATTGGTCTTTAACATAACGTTTCTATACTACTTGCTCAAAATTGTGAATTTGACTTCTAATAGATACTTATAAAGTTGTAACATACATTTCCCCCTAAAAATGAGGAGGAGAAATAAATCAACTATTATGTGGAGTACTTTCATAGAGAGATTATAAAGGTGTAGAATTTCTTATACTATCTTATCTGGGAATAACATAAGGTGACGCTTTTTTTTCTCCACTTAGGTGAATTTTTTTTGAGACACTTTATAACATTATGCTAAGTAAAAAAAATTCCTCTGTACTACATGTTTTTAGATGAAGTTATTGTATCTATGTTTCATGAACTTACGAGTTTTTAAGATCTAACCTTTGCATCAATAGCATTAATGCCTACTTAGAGTCAAGAGTAGAAGACAACTTATAGTAAGTGTTATTTTTTGTAGCTAGGTTTAGGATGATAGAACAAAAGGGTTATTTGATAAGGATAGTCATTTAAGACTTTTAACAAACATGTTAAATATAAAAGATAAAAATAGAGTTTTACAATTGGAAAGCCCACACTAATCTATACTGAACTATTATACTTCATGTCTGATATAATTTATAATCTTCATAAATAACATCGCTCAATTATACTATTAGTAATCGTATTCACAACTTGATATACAATGGTAATCAATATGTAATTGGTTTGTCTATAAACTATCAAGTGAAGATTTAGCCTAACACAATATACCCACTGGTAACTTGTTTATGTTAAAGTAAAGTAAACTTAATATATTTCATTTTATTAATAAAAGCAAATGCCTTTATATACAAGCAACAAAATAACTGTTATATCTAAAACGATTAAGAAATATGTATCCAACTTCACAAATAGTTACATATAGCTTGCAGTTCCTTAGTTTTATTTAACAAAAACAAAAGCTATGGATTTTTGGATTTCGATATGGTTTTGGTTACTATATGGATGAAGTTTGAATAATATATCACCATAAAATTAGAAAAGTATAATAACAAGACACTAAAAATATCAACCAATAAAATGTGTTTGAGTTTGCCTAAAAATAATATATAAAATAAAATAAAAGGGACACTTACCTCGACAAATACTTTTAAATGCTAAAACATAGGAGGATCATGGTTATAGAGACTAAATAATGAAAAAATATACACAAATATTATTTTATTTGCTTCATATTAAGATAAAACTAAAAAATGAAAATAGATTATGACTCGACCTATTCAAACAATAAGGAACCACATCCTCATGATGCCAATAACCAAGTTCCTTCATTGGTTTTTTGTGATTCCTAACAATAGTAATTAGTGTTCAAAGACATAATATGATTTAGGTTTTGAAGATGAAAGGGGATTTTGTTGACTAATTAGTTGATCAAATGAGAACAAGGTTGTAAGATAAAAAAAAGATTTAAGTACGAGTGTAGAAAGGGGATTTAGGGTTTAAAATTCATTAACAAAGATTAGGAGAACTTGGTTAGATGTCACTATATTGGGGAATGTATTGAAATTTTCAAAAAAAATCTAATTAAAAATAATAAATTATTTTAAAAATAAGATAAATCTAATAAATTTTAAAAAATCATTAGAGGCATGTTAGTACCTACATGGGGTTTACATTTCACGTGTTCTATACAACATCATGATATACATCTAATGCACCTTCCAAGTGAAGTTATATTGGGTGCAAATTATGCTCTCTCTCTTTTTTTGAAACGAAGGAACTTGCAGCTATTATCCTTTGGATGCACACTGAGTAAATCTTCAGATTGACACAATAGTCTGTAAATTATGCCAATCGGGTACTCTGCACTAGGCAAGCCCTATACGATAGGCTCGATTGAAAGAGCGTAAGTAGAGGAATTCAAACATAAGACCTTTTGGCCCCATGTCCCCCACTCCACCAACTCGACCACCCCTTAAAGGGAAAATTATGTTATTTTGTAAATGTTAAGTTGTGAATTAGTATTTAAGATAATAAAAGGGCTATATATAACCTTTAGCAAAATGTTAGGGGTAAATCACACCTTTTATCATAATATTTAATAATTTATAAAGTTAATATATATATATATATATAATAAAAATATATATGGTTTTACTTTAAAATAATTTTCAATATAATCACAATCACACTTAAATAAATAAAAAGTGATTTATCTATATCATTCACTTGTGTTTATCATATTTGTTGGATTTGTTTATATCTACTTCCTATTTTAGTGTAAGACATTATAAATATGAACTATTATTTTGTGGATAGATTATATATATACAACAATTCAATATTTATTTAAGTTAAACTTTATAAATTTTATTAATTGATAATAAAGGAACCAAGATCGACCTCTAATTTAGCACTCTCTTAATAATCGAATTAAAACTATACAAAATTTTAACTTATTAAAACTTGTGAATAACTTGATTGCAAGTTTATTAAAAATGTTGTTACGTATATTTTGAAATACTCTAGTTATAATAGAAGTCTTTTAATAAATAAATAATAACATTTTGTGTTATTGTTTTCATAAATAAAACTGAAATTTATTTTTATTTTCATTATGATAAAAATTAAGAAGTTTAGTTTATATGTTATACTAGACTTTACATTTTCTAACCAATTGAATTCAATTTTATGTTTGAACTCAATTTAGAAAGCTAATTAGAATTTACCAAGCTAAAATTCCACTCCATTCAATTTGCTTGCGCTGCCATATGCTCATTTTTACCCATCGACTTAAACACAAAGAGATCTCCTTAAGGCAAACTTCGGTGCAATTTGTGGGAGACCATAAAACTAACTCTAAGCTCGTCTACAACCTCCTAAGTGAGGCCTCAAAAAATATAATTGTTTCTTTACAACTAGAAGCTTTGAAAGCAGATGTTTTAAGATGGAATGCCAACATAGTGGGATTTTAGGGTGGCCTTTCCTATTATAAAGAAATGGGCCTTCAATAATTGGAGAAAGATGGATTGTAAGAGGTACTTGTAAATGCATATGGTATTTTTCCATTTAAATTCCTGCGTGAAAAAAAGCTATACAAACTCTGGAAGCTAGTCCATAGCAAGTGTTCAACAAACCCCTCTTATTGTAAATATGGAAACTAGGTATGAATTTTGATGGCATTAAGTATGAGCATAGAAAAGTGTAAATTGCATCATATTTTAGGGCATAGTTTGATATGTGTTTAGCTATTAATTTAATCATTTTGTATGTGTTTAGGTTAGAATTTTGTTAGATTATTAATTATCTATATTTTGAGTGTTTTATGGGTTAGTACAAGTCTTTGAGCTTAAATGTTATGTTTTTTAGGTACCTTGATGTGTTTGTTAGTGTTTTAGGATCAACATCAAAGAACGGAAAAGTTTCGAAGACATTTGGGCCAAAACAATGACTCACGATCATAGCATGTCATGACAAAAGCACCAAAGTTAGCCCACATGCCATGGTCCTAACAAAAGACTAGTGAATGGCTTATAATCATGATCTGCAAGGCCACGATCATGGCTTGTGTCGTGCAGGCTCGCAAACACTCAAAAACATCAATTTTTAAGGAATTTTTTAAACCTTTTAAACCCCAGAAAAATCCTAGGGTTACCCAAAACATAAGAGGATATTTAAAGAACAAGAAAAGAGGCAGAAAGGGAGCTTTTGCATCAACCACATAGAGAGAAATAATAAAGAGATGGAGGAAAAGAAGAAGGAAGAGAGAATAACAGAAGAAGCTGACTCGAAGTACTTCCCAGATCAGGAGGTTTCCCGATGTTGTTGCCTCCTGTGATCCATTTTAGATTGTATTTCCTGTTGTTTTAGTTTTATCATTGTATAAAATTGAATAGTTGATGATAGGATCTAGAATGTCGAGGATGTTCTAAACTTGTCTTCAAAATTTTATTCTTGAATTAATGAGAATTTGATTGTTATGTATTTATTAGACATTTTTGTGGTTTAATTCTGTGATTGCATAATTCGATAATAAAGTGAGAGGGTGAATCAAATGAAAAACGATTAAATTGGACTAACGACAGTTAGGTGATTTAATAAAAACAATAATTAAATGAGATCGAGGATTTGTGCAAATAGAGATCTTACATAGGTTTTCGATAGTTTATTAGAGAACTTCAGAGTCAATTAGGGTTTTGGATAGGTTGTGAATTAAGAGATTGCAACTTTCATAATCTGATTAGAGTTTATGATTTAGGGCTAATGGTTTTAACTCGAGCGAGAGTGATCAACCCTATGATAATCTAGAACCAACAATCTGATAATTCATAATCAGTTAGGTTAGCATTAAGGATAGGTAAAAGTATCTTTCTCTCAATTGGTAATTTCTTTCGGTTGATTCTTGGGTGTGTTGCAACTGCTTAGTGATTAGTATTTTCATGTTTAATTCTTAATTTGATTGATTGAATTAAATTATCATTTTAGTTTCGTTTCATTTTAAATTTTTTTCATTTGTTTCTGGCCTTAGATTTTAGGATTAGATCCTCTTCGTGGGATCTACATCTTTGGTATTACGCTAATGAACTATGCACTTGTGGATTATCAAGAGTTATTAATTAAAACTTACATACAACCAAACCACCGATCAGGATTTTGACATTGTTGCTGAGAAGGCAATTAGTTTAATTCTAGTAGTCTAAGGATTTTTCATCTTCTTTTTAATAGTAAAAAAATTGGGCATAAAGTAGACGACACATCAACTTGGATATCACCGGACAATAATGGGAAATCTCAAGAGTTGAATGCTAAAAAAAGATTAAAAAAACAATCATAGAGGATGTATATTATAGAGAGAAAAGGGCTCTTACGGATTTCAATGAACCTCAATTTAGTTGGGGAAATCATCATCATTATATGAACTTGTACACTTCAAGGTGGCAGAACCACCATAATTTTTATTAGTCCAACAATGCAAGTACTCACATAAGACATTGAGACTTATTTGAATTTCAGTAAGAAGAGTCTAGTTCATAGGATTCCAAATTGGACAAAATCATGGATAAGCTAACAGACATAAATGAGACCTAGAAGAGACTGGTAGAACAAATTGATCAAGTAACAAAAAAAAATATGCTTCTTCTATTCATAACCCAGATATTCAAGTGAGACAGCTTTCTCGTGAATTTTGTAAGAGAAATGTGGAACACACTTAAGAATTGGGAAGAGCTAAACAAAACAGTGGAATACTAAACTAAACCCCATCTTGTAGAAGACCAAGAGATGAAGGAAGAGGATCAAGAAAAGAATGTCAACCCTCCTTATTATTCCTTGTATCTTGGTACGCTATGCTTCAATATCAAAAAACTTAGGTAGGTGTCCATAAAGAGAATCTCATCATTCAGATTAGAGATGACAAATGACATTCAACATGAATGATATGTTAAAGAATCCAAAGGAGGCAAAACATCCAAAAAAAATGATATGTTCGAATCTTTTTAAGGAATGAGAGGATGAAGAATAGTTGAAAATGGACATCAAGTTTGAAGAAGCTATGGAAGTCTCTGTTTAAGAAGCTAAAAAAAATATATGAGATGAATGCAAATGAGGAAGAACCAAGAAGAGAACAACTTACCCTCTTACGGGCAAACTGTTACATTCTATGGAAGATTTAGAGGATTTTTTTATTCCCTATTTTGTTAATAGTTCGCTCAAAAAAGGACATTACTGAGCTTAATCAATTTTCATAATGTTATCAGTATTGAACGAAAAAGGTGGAAGCAAGTCGCTTATAATTGATCCTGGCTGAGTTTACAAGGATAAAGGGTCAAGCTACTAACGTTAAAAGAAGTGCTGCATGGGAGACAACCCATGGATTGTTAATTCCATGTTATTTCCTTTGACATTTAGATAGTTTGAATTTCGTAGTTAGATTATTTCATTTCCAAATAAGATCGGGAAGGCATAAGACTTTGACATCAGTTAGATGATTAAGGAAGTAAGCAAAAAAGAGATGAAAGAGCTATAAAGAGTTAGGAAGTGATCTCGAGAATGTGTAGAAGGAAAAAAAAGAAAACATTAGAAATTGGTGAAAATATCGTGGCCTGTGGCAAATTAAAATTGTCCACGTAATTTTCAGCTTAAATTTTTACTATTTTACCCTTCCTTCACCTGTATATTCACTTTATACTTCATTTTAAAACTCACTTTCATTTTAACTTTATCTCTCTAAGTTTAGAACTTCCAAACACTCTCACTTCTCTTTAACCAACTTCCAAATTTTCTTTTTATTCCAACTTCCACCTACTTGCAATCCAGTATATCATGCATTAAGTAGTTAGTGAAGCGCAACCAATCATTAGGACGACATCAAGTCTCGGGTTGAGGGAAAAGGAACAGGGCAACAGATTTTAGAGCACCCTTCCCAATCTACACAGAGGAGGAAGGTATTCATTTCTAATCCATTAATGTTAAACAAACAGTAGTCACAAAAGATTTAAAAGTTGATACGTTTGATAAGCTAGAATTGCGAGATAGGGTAGAGAATCTAGTAGAAAGAATTCAGTGGGCCAAGTTTATACACTTTCAATATCTTATCTACCAAGAGCTCACTCTTGAAAGAATTCAGTAGGCCAAGTTTATACATTTCCAATATCTTATCTACAAGAGCTCACTCTTGAATTCTTCACTTCCCTTTATTTCAAACCTAGTAAGCCTAAGGAAATGTGGTTTAGGTTGCAGGGAAAAACTTATGAGCTAAACATTAAAATCATGTGCGATATTTTTCCATTATCGATCAACACGATGATTTTTTTACTTCTCTCTATTGGAATGAGCTTACTGGGTTAGAGTGATTCAACGTTAAGAATGCCCACAATAACATTATACAAAGCCATGAGCACTTGTTATTGCATAAATTTTTATGTCAAATGGTTTTTGACAAATCAAAAACTAATAAGTGCTCATTCTATTGTGGTACATGGATTACAACATCCCAGTATGCACCTCCACACATGTGTTTAATGCTATTGTTGTGACTTTGTATAAGAGGAGCAACAATTTGGGTATGGGGTATTTGGTTTCCACCATTGCTGAGTACTATGACATGGATGGTAGTGGCCTAACCATCTACCTCTCTGATTTTCTAAATCACCATCACTTGTGGCGTGTTGAAGTCCTAAAGTCCATAACATGGAACTTCAGGACATCAACCAAAAGGCTAATGTGAAGATCAGGGCTAGTCAGGTGAGTTCTAGCACAGCACCACCTCAGCAGGCATAAGGGACTCAACTAGTGAGGAATCCGAAGAGGAAGAAGACACATAAGAACCTGGCTGGAAGAAAGTGTTTGATACAATCTCCGCTAACACCAAGGTAATTACAGATACACCCACGAAGAACTCTAGAAGAATGAAGGAGATGGTTTGAACAAAATGACATTCGAGCCGGGATATATACCAAATTCATCGATACTTCGAGACACAAGGCGTCCAACTGCCACCTTCGACACCATCCTCGCCTCCATCACTGTGAGACTTTGTTTCTAACCTTTTTCTTTTCAATTGAGTGTTTATTTTTGTTTTGTTTTACTTTATTTTATTTTATGTTACTTCTCACAATTTGTGTTTGTTTGTCACGTTCTCACATTGAGGACATTGTGTTATTTAAGTGTAGGGAGGGTTGTGTGTTTTGTTTTGAGTGTGACTTTTGCATGTTGTATTATAGTTTGTTAGGTTGCATATTGTGAATTTTGTGAATGTGTCAATTGCTTAGATGAAATGAAATTGATTTAATTTTAAACATAATCTATTAGGTTGTGAAGAGTCATTAGCTAGCCAAAGTAGTGATCTGGGTTCTTTGACAAAAATATGCAAGTTAATTATGATTTAGTGTTACTTTACCACCCTATAAGTTTTCATATTCATTCATAATTTTTGGTCTTTTGACTAAGTAACTTAGCTAGTATTTTTCATCAAAACGAGTAGCTAAAGCAATAAGGTAGGCATTAAATCAAAAAAAGTGTTTGTCAATTTTAAATAAATAACTATTCTACTGGCCTTCAGGTTATGAATAGAGCTAGTAGCCAGTTGAGAATGTAATATAGCTGAGTAATCGGATCGATACGCATCACAAATGTGTGCCTTTGTGTCAAAAGGCTATAATGAAATTCCAACCAAGAACTTAATAAAAACATGACTTAGTCGAGTAACCGAATCAATATTCATCACCATTATTTTCCTCCATGTAAAAAGGCTAGGTCCATGTCCACAAAAAGTAAATAAAAAAAAGTTTCTAATAAAACCTACCAAACTTATAAGTAACGTGAATTTTCATGAAAACATACTTAGGATTGTGTTAGTTTGTTAATTACTTATGTTTTAAGTGTTTTATGGGTTAGTACAAGTCTTTGAGCTTAAATACTATACTTTTGAGGTACTTTGATGTGTTTACTAGTATTTACGGTCAACATCGAAGAATGGAGAACTTTTGGAGACATTCGAGTTGAAACAACAACCCACAATCGTGGGCATGACATGCCACGATTGTGACAGAAGCACCAAAGTTGGCCCACGATCGTGGCTTAAATGCCATGATCATTATAGAAGCCCAGGGAATGGCCCACAATCGTGGGTTGCATCAGGCAAACATGCAGATACTTAAGAATGTCAAGTTTCAAGAGATTTTTTAGACCTTTCAGACTAAAAAACCCTAAGGTTACCCAAAACATAAGATGATATTTAAAGAATAAGAAAGGAGGCAGAAATGGATCTTTTGCATATCTTTTGTATTAGCAACCTAAAGAGAAATAATCGAGAGATAGAGGAAAAGAAGAAGGGAGAGAGAAGAGGAGAAGAAGTTGACTTGAAGTACTTCCTGGATCAGGAGGTTTCTCGATGTTATTGCCTCTCATTATCCATTTTAGATTGTATTTCTTGTTATTTTCAATTTTATCATTGTATAGAATTGGATTGAATAATTGATGATAGGATCTAGAATGTTGGGGATGTTTTAAACTGACTTTTGAAATTTTATTCTTGAATTAATGAGAATTTGATTGTTTATGTATTTGTTAGACATTGTTGTGGTTTGATTCTGTGATTGCATAATTCGATAATAAACTGAGAGGATTAATCAAATAAAACGATTAAATTGGACTAACGAGAGTTTGATGATTTAATAAAAAAACAAGAATTGCATCAGATCAAGAATTTGTGCAAATAGAGATCTTACATGGGTTTTTGATAGTTTATTAGAGAACAACAAAGCTAATTAGGGCTTTGGATAAGTTGTGAATTAAGAGATTGCAACTTCCATAATTTGGTTAGGGTTTATGATTTAGAGTTAATGGTTATAATTCGAGAGAGAGTGATCAACCCTAAGATAGTCTAAAACAAACAATCCAATAATTTATAATCAGTTAGGTCAATGATAGGATTGAATTATCTTATTTTTTATGTATTTTCATGTGATTTCAATCCTATTCTCAAGATAAATTACTTAATTTGTATTCAATTTATATTGACTACTAGGTTGGAGATGAATATATATATATATATATATATATATATATACATATATATGTTGCGTTTCACGCAGCAACGCATGCGTTAATGCTGCAGAGTTGTGTGCTTTACAACACACAAGGCACACGCAGAAGGCATGTGGGGGAGAGGGTTTTTAATGAGTTGCAAACTTATTTGTCTTGTCATGAATAGTGTTGGCACAAGGAGAGAAAATGAAGCGCTAAAGCAAGGAGCTGTTGGAGGAGTATAACGTGGCTCGACTGCTACAATAGTGAGCTCAGGAATTAAACTACAATGTCGACACAAACTTCCACTAAAACACAACGTGGAGGAGAGGTTGTGGCTTTGTGAATCCATGAAAAATATGACCCACTCTTGGAGCATAAAATTAAAGATGGAAGGTTAGGTTTTCGACGTCGGTTTAACGGGAATATTAGCGCCAAGTCACGGTTAAGCTATTTCTATCATTTTGAAGTTGTAATTTATTTTCTAATTGTTTTGTTGTTGGTATTGATTTGGATGGTTTTGGGATTAATGATCTTAATATATTATTTTGATCGTTTTATTTCGAAACTATTGCTAAAACATTGATTGTAATCCATAATCATTACTTTTGATGTTTGTGAGTAGCATCTAAGGATCGTTAATCGTTAGGAACAACATAACTTAGGTTGGATAACTTGAACGTGTAAGGTTACTACCTATATTGATCATCTTTCAATTCATATTGTGATTTCCAAATTTAGTCTAAAGATCGTATGCTAGGTTATTCGATGGTTAAGTTTAATTAATGATCGTAGCTTGATTAAATTCAACCAAAGGGAAAACCGAGATTTGTAAAGCGTTTTTTTAAGTTTTAGATCAATCTTCCGGAAAGAATTGTAAAGACTTTAGAATTAAGGAATATGCTTGATTATGTTTAGATCAAGATTGACCCTAAAACCTGACCTTACTTATACTCAACACTTTCTCATTTTCGATTATTTGTTTTAATTTATTTTCGATAGTTTACTTTTACTTTAATTTTTTTAATTGTTTGAAATCCAAAAATCCCCATTTACTTTCCTTACATCAATTAATTTCATTACGAAAATTAACCAAACATTTCATGTGGATTCGATCCCGACTTATCGTAACTACAAATTGTAGTGTGCAGAGTCAAGTAAAATTTTACAATGCACTCAACATGTGCTGTCAAATTTTGGCATCGTTACTGGGGAATGTGGTAGCTTAATTTTTTAATTTGATTTTATTTGGTGTTTTATGAATATATCTGTTTATAATCATTCTTTTTATTACTTGTTAATTTTTAATTGTCCATTAGTGTTAGTGCATGATAATGACCAGGTCTCCTCGTGGAGAAATTAGGCAACTTGATCCGAAAATTGAGAGAACATTGCGGAGATTGCGTAGGGAAGCGAGGTCAACTTTGGTAAACAATTTGGAAGCAAAATATGAAGACACAATGGCAAATCTGAGAACTTTAAGGGAGTTGGTTGCACCCGATTTAACTTATAGACCATTATGCATAACATTTTTGAATTTTGTTGAACATGTTACCTTTGAGTTAAAATCTGGATTAATTCATTTATTGCCTAACTTTCATGGCCTTGAAGGTGAGGATGCACATAAGCATCTTAAGGAACTCAATATGGTGTGATTGAGCATAAAGTCTCACGAGGTGATGGATGAGCAGATCATATTAAGAGCCTTCCCGTTCTCGTTTAAAGATGCAACAAAAGATTTGTTATTTGATTTACTTGTTGGAAGTGTGAATACTTGGTTGGAGATGAAGCTATTATTTTTGGAAAAATATTTTTCGACCTCAAAGACACCAAGTATTCGAAAGGAGATATGCGGTATTAAGTAACACAATGGAGAATCCGTTTACGAATACTGGGAGAGGTTTAAGAAGTTATATGCTAGTTGCCCACATCACAACATACCAGAGCAACTTCTCATCTAATATTTTTATGAAGGATTGCTGCCAATGGAGAGGAGTTTGGTCGATGCGGCGAGTGGTGGGACACTTTGTGAGAAGACTCCCATTAATGCTAGGATATTACTTGAGCAGATGGCTGCTAATACCCAACAATTCGACACTCGTAATAATGTTCGACAAGTAAATGAGGTAAGCACTTCATCTATTGAACATTGTTTAGATGAACTAACATCTTTTATGAGATAGATTGCAATTGGACAGGCACAAGTGAAAGTGTGGGATATGTTCAAACACAAGTCATCCAACTGACGAATGCCCAGCTTTGCAAGAAGGGAGTATGGAGTACGTGAATGTTGCAGGAGGGAACTTCCCGAACCAATACAACCCATACTCGCAGACGTATAACTCAGTTTGGAGGGATCACCCCAACTTGAGTTATGGAGGGAATCGACAGCAAAATCACTTCCAAAATGGGCCGCAAGGAGCACCAGAATTTCAACCAAGGCAATAAGGAGCATAAGGAGCTTCTTCTTCAAGTTCAGGTGCATCTTTAGAAGAAATTGTTAACAAACTTATTGCTAACAATTTGCAATTTCAACAGGATATGAAAGCAAGTCAATAGAGCATGGAATACCAAATGAGTCAAATGGCAGTAAGGCTTAATCGCCTAGAATTGCAAGGTGGAGGAAAATTGTCATCACAGCTCGAGGTGAACCCGAAGAATGTCAGTGCTATAATGTTGAGGGGCAGAAAGGAGATTGAAGGTCCCAAAAGAACCCCAACAAAGATTGATACCGAGGAAGAGATCGAGAAGGAATTAGAAAAGGAAGAAAATTCATCATCAAGTACGAAGGTAAATGTCGAAAGTCCCAATATTACTAAAACTAACCCTCTACCTTTTCCGAGAAGATTAACAAGGTCAAACAAGGAGGACAAGGATAAAGAGATATTATAGACTTTTTGAAAGCTAGAAGTTAACATATCTTTGCTCAAAGCAATCAAGCAAGTGCCAAGGTATGTCAAATTCCTTAAAGAACTATGTACACATAAGAGGAAATTGAGGAGTGATGAGAAAGTGATGATGGCTGAGAGTGGTTGGCAGTATTTAGAAAGAAGATGCCTCCAAAATGTCAGGATCCAGGTATGTTCACTATTCCTTGCAAAATTGGTAATACTGTGATCAATAGAGCAATGTTGGATTTGGGTTCTTCTATTAATGTGATGCCTCATTCGATTTATGCTTCTTTGAATTTGAACCTTTTGAAAAAGACGAGTGTAGTCATCCAATTGGCTGATCGCAGTAATGCTTATCTTGATGGTGTGGTTGAGGATGTTTTGGTGCAGAAGAATGAGTTAGTGTTTCCTGCAAATTTTTATGTTATGGATATGAATGATGACACCTCATGCAATCCGATACCTATCCTGTTAGGGAGACCATTTTTTAATAAGACTCAAACTAAGATAGATGTTCGTAAAGGCAACCTCACAATGGAATTTGATGGGGAAGTAATTCATTTCAATATTTTTGATGTCATGAAACATACTCCTAATGATCATTTTGTTTGTTTTTTCTGTTGATGTGATCGATCCTTTGGTGCAAGAAATGTTTAAATTAAGTTACAGGGATCATTTGCTTTAACCTAGGATATGGAAGTAGAATCGAACACTGATGTTGAGAAGGGAGAGGAGCTTATGGAAATGACAGTCGCCTTGGACACGTTAGAAAACTCTTCAAAAAGGTATGATTTCTATTCAACTACCTGAAGTTTACCAAAAGTTATTAACTTTTGATATGCAAGCCCCATAATTGGAATTGAAGTCACTCCTTACACATCTGAAGTATGCCTATTTGGGAGATAAACAGACTCTCCCAGTTATCATTTTGGCAGATTTGACTTCAACTCAAAAGGAGAGGTTGGTTCGAATGCTGAGGGGGCATAAAAAGGCCATCGGGTGGACCATCACAGATATCTAAGGGATAAGCCCTTCCATATGCATGCACTGCATTTTGTTGGAGGATGATATAAAATCTACAAGGCAAGCTCAACATAGGCTGAATCCTCCAATGATGGAAGTTGTGAAGAAGGAGGTATTGAAGCTTTTTTATGTTAGGGTTATCTACCCGATTTCTAACAGTAAGTGAGTAAGTCCTATCCAGGTGGTTCCAAAGAAGTCTGGAATCACCGTTGTGACAAACGAAGAAGGTGAGTTGATTCACGCCCGAGTGCAAATCGGGTGACGAGTATGTACTGATTATAAAAAGTTAAATGCTGCTACTCGTAAAGATCACATTCTCCTTCGTTTTATTGATCAGATGCTTGAAAGATTGGTTGGTTATGTCTATTATTGCTTTTTAGATGACTTTTCAGGTTATCTTCAAATCACAATCACACCGGAAGATCAGGAGAAGACCATATTTACATGCCCATTCAGTATATTTGCCTACCGAAGGATGTCATTCAAATTTTGTAACACACCTACCACGTTCCAAAGGTGTATGTTAAGCATTTTTTTTAATATGTTGAGAAGATTATTGAGGTATTCATGGATGATTTTAGTGTGTCTGGATCTTCTTTTGATGAATTTTTTGAAAATCTTGCCATTATCTTGGAACTATGTATAGAAACTAACCTTGTCTTGAACTGGGAAAATGTCATTTTATGGTCGACCAAGGTATAATTCTAGGTCATGTGATATCTACTAAGGGTATTTAAGTAGACAAGTCTAAAGTTGATATCATTTCGTCTTTACCTTACCCCTCTACTGTGAGGGAAGTGCGTTCTTTTCTGGGGCATGCAGGTTTTGGTTGGGGATTCATTAAGGACTTTTCAAAGATAGCCACACCACTATGCAAGCTTCTTCAACAAGATGTCTCCTTTGAGTTCGACAAGAGGTGCAAAGAAGCATTCAACAAACTTAAGGAGCTTCTGACATCCTTACCGATGATTCAACCTCCAAATTGGAACCTCCCATTCGAGATCATGTGTGATACGAGCAATTATGCGATGGGGGCAGTTCTAGGGCAAAGAGTGAGAAAAGCTTTGCATGTCATTTACTATGTTTCAAATACTTTAAATCTAGCTCAATTGCATGATTTCACTACTGAAAAAGAATTGTTATCTGTGATTTTTTCTTTGTAAAATTTTCGATCATATTTGCTTAGTGCTAAAGTGATTGTTTATTCTGACCATACAGCTTTACGATACTTGCTTACAAAGAAATAAGCAAAATCGAGGTTGATTAAATGGATTCTCCTCCTGCAAGAATTCAACTTAGAGATCAGAGATAAGAAGGGGCAGAAAACATGGTGGCAGATCATCTCAGTCGTTTGATAAAGGAAGAAGATGATATCCCTTTACGAGAAAGCTTTCCGGATGAGTAATTATTTTCTGTCGATGCGACACCACCATGGTATGCAAACATCATCAATTTTTTAGTAACTGACGAATTACTTGTTGGTTTGTCAAAGGCTCAAAGGGATAAGTTACGAAGTGAAGCGAAGTACTATGTATGGGATGATCCTTATCTTTGGAGGCACTATGCAGATCAAGTTATCAGGAGGTGTGTACCGAAAAATGAATCATTATCAATTTTAACCTTCTGCCATTCTTACGCATGCGAAGGACATTTTGGAGTAAAATGAACAACTCAAAAAGTTCTAGAGAGTGGCTTCTATTGACCAACATTGTTCAAAGATGCATATACCTTTTGTAAATCATGTGATAAATTCCAGCGGTCAGGTAACCTGCCCCGTAAGGATCAATTACCACAAACCCCTTTACTTTTCTATGAAATTTTGACATTTGGGGCATTGATTTTATGGGACCTTTCCCTTTGTTTTTTGGCTTTACTTATATATTGCTTGCAGTTGATTATGTTTTTAAATGGGTAGAAGAAAAAGTCACTAGGATTAACGATGCTAAGGTTGTTGCAGATTTTGTTAAGGCTAACATTCTTTCTAAGTTTGAGATACCAAAAGTCATCATTAGAGATATAGGAACCCACTTCTGCAACAGGGTTATGGAAGCAATGTTCCAAAAATATCACATCACGCACAAAGTTTATACTGTTTACCATCCTCAAATCAACGAGCAAGCTGAAGTCTCGAATCGAGAAATCAAGTTAATCCTGGAGAAAACTATGCAACCCAATAAGAAGGATTGGAGTGTAAGACTAGAAGATGCATTGTGGGCCTACCGGACGGCCTACAAAACCCCAATTGGAATGTTTCCGTATAGGCTAGTGTTTGGAAAGCCATGTCATCTTCCAGTGGAACTACAACATAAGGCATATTGGGCTATCAAAAAATGCAACATGCACTTGGATGATGCGGGAGTGCATAGGAAGTTGCAGCTTCGGGAGTTGGAAGAGATGAGGAATGAGTCATATCAAAATGCAGTGATATATAAGGAGGTGACGAAAGCTTTTCATGATAAGATGATTTCGAGGAAAAGTTTCTTAGTGAGCCAGAAAGTGTTACTATATTATTCTAAACTCAAGCTCTTTCCTGGTAAGTTGCGTTCCCGTTGGGTTGGTCCATTTGTTATCACTCATGTCGTTCCTTTTGGTGCAGTGGAGATATGAAGCCTCAAAATTGACAAGACATTCTGAGTAAATGGTAATCGCTTAAAGTCATATTATGAGGGCTTCCAACTCGAGGATTTGGAGGTGTTGATGTCGAAGGATGTGACTGGTGTCACTTAAAGCATGCAACTGGAGGTTGAGCCAACAACATTAAACAAAGGCGCTGTTTGGGAGGCAACCCAAGGGAAGTTAATTTCTTTCCTCTACATTTTTGCATATGTTATTTTTGTTAGCTACTCCATTTCTGACATTTGATTTTACATTGAGGACAATGTAAGTTTTAAGTGTAGGGGTGGGGTATATTAGTTTTGATGCATGTTTTTTAGCTTAATCGTAACTTATGTGACTCCTCAGGTGGTCTGCAAAATCAAACGAATAAAATCAAAAATTTTCTTATTTTCTATTGCTTTTAAGATTATTTAATCATAATTAGAGTGTGAATTGATTAGAAAAATCCATAGCAAAATTTAGCATGTACTTTTGCTCTTATGGTTTTTTAATGTACATTATCTTTAAAAAAGTAGTAACTAATGGTGGATAAAGCTGGTGAGATTTTGAACCTTATTTGACTGACACATCTATATCAATCTCATTGTCTTTTGATAATGTGTGACTTTCATGACTTGTACATCTTGACTTTGCGTTGAATTTCTATTTGAGACCACATTTTTATCACATGCATTAACATGGATCTGATTAGGCATTCTTTGTTTTTCGGAAACTACATTAGTCAAATAACCTACCCTATTGACATGATTTTTTCTCTTGATAACCCTTTTGGGATTTAGCCTTTCTTTTTGTATAACTCATATTTTATACTTTTAAACTTAACCAAACATCCTACCTAAGTCATAAAGCTAGTAAAACATTGGTGATTATTGAGTTTGTGGATGTACAAAATTCTAAGTGTGGGGGTGTACATATGTGAGGGTTGGTTATAATGTTGGGATGTTAGTTTATGTCTTATCATTGAAATTCTCATGTTGAAGTAGTTTATTTTAATTTTTATAAAGAAAAGAAAGAAAAAAAGAAAAAAAAAAGAGAAAAGAAAAGAAAAAGAAAGCAACAAAGAGAAAAAAAAAAGAGAAAAAATGTTTATAATAAATGTTTCATGGAGGAATTGCATAAGTGTTGAAAGGTTATTTATGGTCTATGCATCTTCCTAGAGTTGTAATAGATATGATATTTGAGCATGTCAAATATGAGGTAGAGGTTGGCTTGTAAGGTTCACTTTTGTGATTTCATTGACATAAATTGTATGAGTGATTCCTTCGGATTGGTATATGCTTCATGTGGTTTGTGTGAGAGAGTTGAATGAGATTGTGAAATATAAATGTTGCATTTGTCATAGCTGACGGTACTTAGTTTTTTATGAGTGTTGCTTTGTTTCACTAGCTTTGATGACTTTCATATTATTTAACCCAAATATACTTCACCTTACCTTTGCTCACATTACAACCTTGAAAAGTCCTTTGATTCATAATTTGGCATGTGAATATTAGTGGTGGAGAAATGAAATGATATGCAAAGTTGTGGATTATCATGATCATGAATGGTGTTGAGTGTACCCATGAATATATATTAGTTAAACACACTTTTCGAATCTACCATTAAATTACTCAATTTTTGAAAATATTGAATATTGATAGATCATGAGTAAAAGCTTTGAATGTTGAGTTTTTGCTTAGGTTTTGAAAGTCATTCACTTTTACTTATGACTATCTATTCTTAAGAAATGTGAAAAAAGAATTAAAGTTTTAGTTTGTGATTTTGATTTTGACGATTTATTCGAGGATGGTCAAAGACCAAATATGGGAGTATTTAATAGGATTGAAATATTTTATATTTTTTTTATGTATTTCTATATGATTTCAATCATATTCTCAAGATAAATTACTTGATTTGTATTCAATTTGTGTTGATTACTAGGTTGAAGATGATGATATATTTGAGACAAAAAAGAGAAGAGGTTCAAAGCAAATTGGACAGCAATTGTAAGAAAAACAAAAATAAAATTGGTTGTGTTGCGTTTAGGTAGCGTATGCTGTGTTTAATAAACGCAGTATATGCTGCGTTTAAGAGCTGTGCGTTTTACATCGTACAAGACATGCGGGGGAGAGGGTTTTAAATGAGATGCAAACTTATTTGTCTTGTCATGAACAGTGTTGGCACAAGGAGAGAAAACGAAGCGCTAAAGCAAGGAGCTGCTGGAGGAGCATAACGAGGCTGGACTATAAAAACTACAGTGTCGACGCAAACTTCCACTGAAGCACAATGTGGACGAGAGGCTGCGGCTTTGTGAATCTACGAAAAATATGACCACTCTTTGAAGCATAAAATTAAACATGAAAGGCTAGCTTTTCGACACCGGTTCAACGAGATTATTAACGTCAAGTTACAATTAAGCTATTTCTATCATTTTAAAGTTGTAATTTATTTTTGATTATTGTGTTGTTGGTATTGATTTAGATGATTTTGGAATTAATGATCTTAACATATTATTTTGATCATTTTATTTTAAAGCTGTTTCTAAAACATTTATTGTAATCCGTAATCATTACTTTTGATGTTTGTGAGTAACATCTAAGAATTGTTAATCGTTAAGAACAACAAAATTTAGGTTGAATAACTCGAACGTGTTAGGTTACTGTCTATATTGATCGTTTTCCAATTCATAATGTGAATGTCAAATTTAATCTAGAGATCGTATCCTAGATTATTCGGTGGTTAGGATTAATTAATGATCGTATCTTGATTAAATTCAACCTAAGAGAAAACCAAGATTTGTAGAGCATTTTTTTAATCTCAGATCAATAGTCTGAAAAGAATTATAAAGACTTTAGAATGAAGGAATATGTTTGATTGTGTTTAGGTCGAGATTGACCCTATAACCGGACCTTACTTATACTCAACACTTTTCTCATTATCGATTATTTGTTTTAATTTCTTTTCGACATATTACTTTTACTTTAATTTTTTTAATTGTTTGAAATCCAAAAACTCCCATATACTTTCCTTGCATCAATTAATTTCGTTACAAAAATTAACCGAACATTTCCTGTAGATTCGATCTCGACTTACTACAACTACAAATTTTAGTGTGCAGAGTTAGGTAAAATTGTACAGTGCACTCGACATGTGATGTCAGTTAACATTGAGAATAGGTAAAATTTCCTTTCTCTCAATTGGTAATTTCTTTCAATTGATTCTTTAGTGTGTTGTAATTACTTAGTAATTAGTATTTTCATGTTTGATTCTTAATTTGATTGATTAAATTAAATTCTCGTTTTAGTTTCCTTGAATTTTGAACTTCTGTCATTTGTTTCTGACATAGATTTTATGATTAGATTAGTTCCCTCCTCGGGGAATCGACACTTTTGGTATTCCACTAATGAACCGTGCATTTGTAAATTATAGATGGTTATTAATTAAAACTTACACACATCCAAACCACCGATCAAGCATATACCTGTGTGGATTTGCAATCATAGAGTGCCCTTGGAAGTGGAAGATATCGGTGAACACAATTATCAAAAGCATGAAGGAATCAGATAGGGTGATCCAATCTCACCCTATCTATTTGCAATCGCAATGGAAGTCTTCAATAGAGTCGTAAAAAGGGTCATTGAGAGACCAGATCATTCAAATATCACTCAAAGTGTAAGAAGTACCAGAATCCAATCTATACTTTGCTGATGATTTAATCCTTTTATCAAATACTGATACATCAATCAATGAATTAATGTTAGCTTAAAAATCTTCAAAAGGCTTATAGGCTTAGATATCAATTGCTCAAAAGTGGCTTCTTTCTTTCAAAAAGTGCCTGCCATTTTAAACATAGCATAAAGTCGATTACTGGCTTCAAACTAATGATGTTACCTATGATGTCTCTTAGAGTTCCTGTTTCTAATAACATATTAACCTGCAGAGAGTATGCTGTCATCATTGATAAAGTTAACAGTAGAATCTCCAATTGGATAAGTAAGAATTTGTCATTAGCTAGTTGAGTTTAGCTAATCTCCTAAGTCCTTACATATGTGAATTTGTATTGGGCTACACATATGGTTTTACTAGCTACTGTGAACAAGCATATCGATAGGATTGTCGAGACTTTTCTATGGTCTGGCACTAATAGATCTATAAGCAAGGCTTAAATAAAGAGTAAGGTTTGCATGCCAAAGAATGAAGGAGGACTCAACATAATTTCTCCAAAAACTATGAACACAACAATGTTGATGTAAAGGCTCTGGAGATTATGAAGAACATATTGGCAACAAAAAGAAAAGTCAGGTTGCAATTTATTAACCTGATTGGTGATGGAAAAAGTAACAATTTTTAGTATGATAACTGCTTATCAATTGGTCCATTGCAAAATTAGCCATCCACACACACTTTAAAAGCAGTGATTTATAATGAGGATACAATTTTTTATGCACTATACAATAAGCAAGTCTTTGACATTTTCCCTCTAGCTGCTAGAGAAGTGGGTTTAAGTTGAATGGATTGAGGCGTGAAAATTCACTATCTTTAAGGAAATATTTTCCCCCACTAGTTGCTGCAAAGTTTTGACAAATTTCCTTTTAGGATACAACAAGCCTAATGTTCTCTAAGACAGCAAAATCAATAGAGAACCAAAGATGAACTTCAATTAAGAATGAATATGAGAAAGATGAAGAAGAAGAGATTTTGTGGTGTTTTAACCATGACTTGGATGTAGCCTTATATAGACTTAAAGACATCCATTCATAAAGTACATGATTGTTCATGGCACCTATTCATAATGTACATGATTGTTCATGGCACCTCTTGGGAAACCATGTGACCATTCATTCATAATGTACATGATTGTTCATGGCACCTCTTGGGAAACCATGTGACCATTCATTGATAATGTACATGATTGTTCATGGCACCTCTTGGGAAACCATGTGACTATTCATGGTATTTGAATTGAAAATATATGTCTTTTCATTTATACTTCTTCATTCAATTCCTTGCATTTCAAACTATGTTCCAACAATCCCCCACTTAGTTTGTAATGCAAGATTAAAGACATTGCATGCATTTAAAAGGTATCTTTCGATTTGAACCTCTTATTAGTATAAGCACTTCAAAGTTCTAACGAAATTTAGGTGGCATGAAAGCTTTGAACCTAGATTCCTATGTGTTAGAACCGGAAATGTTATACACATGAAACCTTCATTCTTCTTAGAAGTTCATTTAATAACCGCACTTTAGGGCCTTGTGCTACCTCCTAGGATTCATGAACATTTACAAGATCTATTCCTTGTTGAAGCGGCACCGCTTCCATGTTCATATAGGTGAAGACCATTAAGAATTTATTCCCTCTTAACTTTTCATTAAGAGTGCTTAACACTCACCCTCCTCTAGTACTAAGCATTTGATTCTTTTAGGATCAAACTTAGTACTTATTCCCTTGCTTATAACTTGTTGTTACCCATTGAACTTTTGACTAGTGATGTGCTAGGAAAAATTGGGTTTCCATTACAAGCAAATTTAATTCATATGTCTCAATCCTAAACCTGTTGATGTTCTCTTTATCAAATCTCTCGAGAGACCCTTTGTGAATGGATCCGCTAGATTATCACAGGATTTGACATATACGATGGAAATAATACCATCTGAAATTAATTGTCTTACATATTCATGTCTAAGGCTTATATGTCTAGATTTTCCATTATAAATTTTACTATATGCTCTAGACATAGTTGCTTGGCTGTCACAATGTAAGGATATGACCGGCATTGATATCCAATAATAAATTTCTCAGCCAGTCCGCTTCCTTACCCGCAGCCCCTAATGCTATAAATTCGGATTCCATTGTTGAATGCGTTATACAAGTTTGTTTCTTTGATGCCCAAGAAACTACACCTCCTCCCAAGGTGAACACCCAACCCGATGTTGACTTGTTATCACTCACGCTAGTTATCCAACTAGCATCCGTGTAACCTTCCAACACTGCTGGAAACTTGTTATAAAACAATCCGTAGTTTATAGTTTTCTTCAGGTACCCAAATACTCTCCTAATTTCCTTCCAATGTTCCACACTAAGATTACTAGTGTACCTTGATAATTTACAAACTGCGAAGGCAATATCAGGTCTAGTGCAATGTGTAGCATACATTAAACTACCAATAGCACTAGCATATTCCAATTGAGCCACTGCTCTACCTGTATTTTCGATTACTTTGCATGAGGCATCATATGGAGTATTTGCTTCTTTGATGTCCAAGTGTTTGAATTTGTTCAACACGTTTCCAATATAATGAGATTGGAAAAGAGCAAAACCCCCACTATGTTTAGTGTTGGCACCCGATCCGGGAACCGGATCCCAACCGGAAAAGCAGAACGGAAACGAACAGAATCGAAAGCAACGGATTGCTTTTCGAATTCAAAGTGGAACGAAATGAAAGCAGAGCGGAAAATCGCGAATCGGAATGCAAATAACAAAGCGGAGACAAGTGCTCATACAAATCGCGGCGAATCAGAAAAAGAATGTATCGAACTGAAACACATTCCGACATCCAGGAGAAGCACAAAGTATAGAAAACTTATCGCGTTGGATTACCCTAAGACTTACCATTCCGAAATCCGGTATAATTTTTTTTAACTCACGCATAATTTAATCTCATATTCCCATTCTTTCTTTCTTTTCATTTCTTTTTAACTAAAATCTCAACTTTACCAAACTAACTTCTTATTCTATTTCTTATCTAAACCCGATTTTTACCGAAATTTCGACAGCATAACGACTGTATTTTGACAGCCCAAAAATTTATGCAAAGGCAAAAACACTTCTAATATCACAAAATTCAGAATCATCGGACTCTCCCGTCCGGAATCCAAACACCAGCAAACAAACGCAATCTTAGATCTAAACACTTCAATCAAATTCTCATATCAATTAACAATATATTTTCCCAAAATCATACACAATTTCATATACAATTTCCAAAATCATTTACAATCACATGATTCAAAATCCGTACATTGACCCCTTCATTCTTTTACATCAACCTAATATACACAATTTCATACAAACTTCATAAATCATATACATACATGGCAATTCGCCATATTCAATCTTAATACCAAAATCTCAATTTGCACAAAAATCCAAATAATATAAAATCGAATCAAACGTCTTGATATTCTTTCATCCGATCTCCTACTCGAATACCTGGAGATTGGGATGAAAGGGGGGGTGAGCTCGGAAACTCGTGGATAATATATTTATAAATTGAAACATAAGCGAAAATTATCTTTTCAAAATTTTCAAACATTTCCCATTCAGAAATTTATCCAAAAACCCATTTTCAAACTTTCCAAAACATTTATAAACAGTTTCCGAAATTCATAATTGAAAATTCAATTTCTCATTTCTTAAATTCTCAAACTTTTTACCAATCATGCACAGCTTTAAACATGAATGCATCACAGAGCACATAAACAAAATAAAAAACCACATAACATAACAGAATGGTTTGATGTTGGACCCACACCCCACCCGTAGGTGTTTGCGTGTTATTTCGGCGTGTGTTTCATGGGTTATACCGCGGCATCCAACACAAATCACAATAACACATTAAATGGTTTGGTTTGGTCCATAACAGACGTATCGCACACTTCCAAGATAGCGGTCATATATGTACCGTGAAGGGAGTCCGTGATCGAACTCCATGCCACTAGTTGGCAAATGGAGAAGGCTATAACAAGTAGAGACAATTAATCGACTCACAAAAGGACTGACCAAACCCACATAACACATAAGTTTAAAACGAAAATTCAAATTGCTCAAGGCACTTTTCAAAGATCCCGATTTTCACATTTTCAAATCATAACATCAAATTGTGTCAAAAGCTCGACACATGCATATTCCACATATACAATCATATTCAATAAATCAATTAATCACATATAAATCAAACGCATAAACATGAATGCAATTATTTCTTTCACATAAATCAAAACATATATAGTTTCATAAAACACATTGCTCATATTGTCTAAAAATATGATTTTCATAAATCTTGTATTTAAAAAAAAATCATTTCTAACATAAGGAAATTAATCCTTCAAAATCATAATATCCAAACATTTTTATAAACATTCATTTCTCAAAACTTTGCTTCTTGAATTTTCAAATTCACATTTTTAGCTTAAAATTCAATAAATAAATATACTACCCACCTCATATCCATGCTAACAACTTGCTTTGTGCCTCAATTGCTCCCAAGCCTCCTTCTTTCTTCCACATTAAAATTTCCTAAACCAAATTAATCCAAATTCAACTTCATAAATGTCATAATTCATCAATTTAAACTTAAAAAAACACTAATTCCACATAAAATCAAGCTATCTAAATCATGAATTTCCAAAATCCTTCAAAATCCCCAAATTCCAAAATGCACCTAAACTAATCCACTCAAATTCAATATCATATTTAACTTAATTACTCAAATTGAGCTTAGGAAACATCAATTCCTCACATATTCAAGCTATTTCAATCTCCAATTTTGAAAATCCTCAATTTTCAAAATTGGCCTAAACCAATTTACACAAATTCCATATCATAAATCACAATTTCTTCACAATTGATTTCATATTTCACCAATTCATACTAGTATTGATGATTCTACACCATTAATTCACAAAATCCCCAAATTTCAAATTAAGCCTAAACCCCCAATTTACAATTTTTCAAATTAAACTTCACCTAAAGCATAAACATCAAAATTGACTTAGGATATCTCAAATTCATCATTAATCCAAGCTATCTAAAGCATCAATTTCAAAAACCCCCAATTTCAAAATTTGACATAATCCTAATCACTCAATTAACCAAAATTAAATCTCACTTAAGGCATAATCATCACAATTGACTTCATAAATCACATACCCATATCATTTTTCATGATTCTAAACCAAAGTTTAAGAAAAAACTCAAAGATTGAAATTTCTCTGACCTCTTTCTCTCTCTAGATTTTCGAAATTCCTAAGCTCCAATGGTAACTTCATCTTCTTTCTTCCCTTTCCCCTTGAAATCCATGCAAAACTCAAGCTCAAAGACCTAAAAAATTCGAAATCTTACTTTCTCTTTCTTTTTTTTTTCCATACGAAAACTTCTTCTCTTCTCTTTCTTCTCCATTTCTTCTTCTCCCTTCTTCTTCTTTTCTCTTCATTTTCTTCTCATTTTTCAGACACCATCATGTCTTTGTTTGGCTTAAAACGACAGCTTACATGGTGTTTCATTTAATGAGTGGCCAATTACCCAATTGCCCCTCCATTTAAGCAATCTTCCACTATTGCCCCTGCACAGGATTTTGAAAAACTGACAACTTGCGTCCTATTTTCAAGCATCTAAACGAAATAATTTGGACAAACTTTCTTCTTAAAAATTGTTCCTCTAGATCATACGAATCCAACGCAACTAACGGCGCTCAATTCGGATCTAAAACGAAGAAGTTATAGGCAAAATACTATCAGACCTTCACAAAATCCGAGACTGAACATTAACATAACTTCAGTCCAGAAATAAACAATCTTAGAGATGAAATTAAATTTCGATCCCTTCACATGATTTGTAGCCCCATATCTTAATTTTATTTTCCCTCAATAATCAACTCAATCAGAGTTGTACAGCTCCCGAAAATCTCAAAATACTGAACCATGTTCAGAAAATTATCCAACTTATAACCTATAACCAAATCTCCTACTTTGGTTCAATCAATCTCTTTCCATTTAATCTCCTAAAAATCATAATTCTTCATGAAAATGAAATTAATTGTCTTAGGAATCCAACGCTTCGAAAATCAAATCAATCGGATGTCGGACGAAGGAATTATAAGCAAAAGATTACAAAAGGGATCGGATTAAAAACAAAGTATTGGAACTTCAAAACCGAACTTTTCAAAAATCATATCTCTCGATCCTGAACTCGGAATTTGACAAATTTGGTGTCGATAAAAAGATCAAAGGAAGCTCTATAACTTCCCTGAAGTACTCAAAATCAAATTAGGTCTCGAAAGAGGTTAAAACCTCAATCAAAGATTCTGTCCAAAAAAGCTTTTCCTAAACGACTTCTAATTTTTAATCGCTCATAACTCCTTGCCCCGATATCAAAAAATTGCAAACTTTATATCAATGGAAAGATAAAAACATCATCTAAAACTTTCATGAAGATTACTTACTCTAATTCAAACTAAATCTATACGACGAGTGAACTCGAAGCATAGAACACACAAATCTATACTTAATAACATTTTCAAAACAAAGCATATCTTCAGACAATCATATCTTTCAATCCCGACATCGAAAAATAGCAAACTTTATGTCCACGAAAAGCTCTCGACAGAGGCTACAAGTTTCATGTTGATCATTTTCTCGAATTTGACCTAAATCAAAAAGTTAACTTTTTCCTCAAAAAGTCAAACTTCGAAGCTAACTTTGACTTATCATAATTCTCACTCCCGATATCGAAAAATATCAAACTTTATGGCTACCGAAAGCTCTTGACATAAACTACAAGTTTTCATAAGATCATTTTCTCAAATTCTCCCAAAATCAAAAAGTCAACTCTCAAGTCAAACGTTTTATCTCCAAAAGTCAAACTTTATAAATTTTTCAAATTTTCACACTTTTTCTTTTTAATTCTTGCTATTTAACTTCATTTCAATCAACCCATCCACTTTCTTCTCATAATCCATATAAGTTCACTCAAATATCAAAGTCCTCAAAATTAAACAATTCTTTTCTCATAATTTTTTTTAATTTCATCAAATTTTCTTAAATTCATAATTTTCTCACCAATTTCTTTCTCACTTAAATTCATTTTAATATTTCTAATTTTTATCAAAAGTTTGGGGTCCAACATTTAGATACCTTAATTCCCAAGATAGTATCTACCTCATTTAAGTCTTTCATTTTGAATTGTGAGATTAGATACTTCTTTGTTTCATTCACACCCAACATATTAGTGCCAATAATCAACATATCGTCCACATATAAACATATGATGACTCCATATTCTTGTGTAAACTTAGAATATATACACTTATCGGCGCTATTATGCTTGAAACCATGTTTAAAGATAATGGAATCAAATTTCTCATGCCATTGCTTAGGTGCTTGTTTTAATCCATACAATGACCTTATTAACTTACACACTTTGTTTTCATTACCCGGTAGAACAAAACCCTCCGGTTGCTCCATATACACTTCTTCATCTAAGTCACCATTTAAAAATGCAGTTTTAACATCCATTTGATGTATATACAAATTATAAATAGAAGCTAAAGCTAACAGTACCCTAATGGATGTTATCCTTGCAACTGGTGCATAAGTATCAAAGTAATCTATTCCCTCTTTTTGCCTAAAACCTTTAGCAACCAATCTAGCTTTGAATGTTTGTATTGAACCATCTGTATTATATTTCCTTCTAAACACCCACTTACATCCAATAGCCTTTGAACTAGGAGGCAAATCAGTGATGACCCAAGTATTATTTGATAATAAAGAGTCCATTTCATCATTAATTGCTTCCTTCCAAAATGATGCATCTCTTGATTGCATTGCTTCCTTATAGGTCTTTGGATCAT
Organism: Erythroxylum novogranatense; assembly: GCA_029891385.1. Taxonomy (NCBI): domain Eukaryota; kingdom Viridiplantae; phylum Streptophyta; class Magnoliopsida; order Malpighiales; family Erythroxylaceae; genus Erythroxylum; species Erythroxylum novogranatense. The sequence goes on along the minus strand of CM057233.1, from coordinate 46,002,008 downwards.
CCTCAACATGTAAAACAATTGGTATCTTATTTAGAACCGTTGTCCTATTCCCTTCAACTAAGAAGACAATAGATTGTGAGGATATAAAATCCGGATGTAAGTCCTTTTCTTTTCTCGCACGTTGACTCCTTCTAACTTCGGTTGAAGGACTTGAATCATGTTCAATGCTAGATTTTGGTTTAGAATGTTTTTTAACTTGTGGTTCAACCAAATGCTCATTAGTGGAGTCTTGATTTGAGCTTGACTTATTATGAAACTTGTTTTCAACAAACTCAACATCTCTTGACTCTACAATTACATTTGAATCTAGGTCTAATATCCTATATGCCTTAGAATTTTCTGCATATCCAATAAAGACACCTTTGAGTGCTCTAGGCCCCAATTTAGTCCTTTTCGGATCCGGAACTCTATAGTATGCTAGGCATCCCCAAACTCTAAGATAACTTAGATTTGGCTTTCTTTTCTTCTATACTTCATATGGAGAAACTTTAAATTTCTTTGAGGGAATTCTATTATGAATGTGACAAGCTGTTAGCAAGGCCTCTCCCCACAAATTCGTTGGCAAACCCGAATTTACTAACATTGCATTAAGCATATCTACCAAAATTCGATTCTTTCTTTCCGCCAAACCATTTTGTTGGGGTGTATATGGAGCACTTGTTTGATGTATGATTCTATTTTCCTCACAAAAATTTACGAACTCTTGAGGAAAATACTCACCACCTCTATCACTTCTTAGAACTTTTATTTTCGTTCCCTTTTGGTTTTCAACTTCCATCTTATAAACTTTAAACATATGAAATGTTTCATCTTTATGCTTTAACAAATACACATAGGTATATCTAGATGCATCATCAATAAAAGTTATAAAGTATCGATTTCCACCTCTTGTTAGCATACCATTTAATTCACAAATGTCGAAATGAACAAGTTCCAATATTGTAGATTTCCTTTCAACTTGTGGAAATGGTTTTTTAACCATTTTAGCTTGAATGCACACTTCACAAGTTTTATTATTATCATGCTTGTAAGATATTAAATCATGTTTGGACATAAATTTAAGTGTTGTATTGCTAACATGTGCAAGTCTATCATGCCATAATGATAATGATAAGTCAGCCATATAAACCAATACATTTGTATTATTATTAATGCTTAACTTAAACATTCCATCACAAGCATATCCTTTGCCTACAAACAATCCATTCTTAGACAAAATAATTTTGTCCCCCTCTAACACAGCCTTAAACCCCTTTTTACAAACCAAATTGGCCGAAACAAGATTCTTAGTAATCTCGGGTACATGTAAAACATTAATCAATAACAACTTCTTTCCCGAAGTAAAATCTAGTTCGACACTACCCTTTCGCAAGACCTTTGCAGCATTGTTGTTTCCCATAAGAACTTCTTGGCCTTTATCAACATGTTCATAAGTCTTAAATAATTCTTTATTTGCACAAACATGTATCGTGGCTCCCGAGTCAAACCACCAATCATTAGTAGCTTTGTTAGAAGCCATGTGAAGTTCAGTGATCATACCAATATGCAAATCCGAAACCATAGCAACCAAGTCATTAATTCCAAGGTCCACCATATTTGCACTAGTAGTATTTTGGGCATTACCATCTTGTTTTTGTTTCTTTCGAAACCAACAATCCTTTTTGTAATGTCTCTTCTTGCCATAATTAAAGCATGTCTTTCCTTTCTTAGAATTTTCAGCCTTCAGTTTTGGAGCACCCGCTATATTGGAGTATTTTCTCTTATTTCCACCACTTTTATTACCTTGCTTCCCTTCAACATAATTCACTTTTGTTGAAACTTCAGAAACATGCCTTTTAACAAAACTTCTTGTCTCTTCTTCTATTCGCAAATGTTTCTTAATTTGCTCAAGGGAGAAGTCCTCGGTGGTATGCAAAAGCTTCTTCCTATAATCATTCCAACTAGAAGGAAGTTTGGAAATTATTCCTCCTACTTGCAATGACTCAGGAACTTCCACCTTTAAGTCTTTAAGCTTGGAAACAAGAAATTGTAATTCATGTACTTGGTCCATTATAGACACATTATCAACCATATTAAACTCAAAATATTTCATAATCAAAAATTTGTCCACACCTTGCTTTTCGGTATTGTACTTGAACTCCAAAGCCCTCCATATTTCTTTTGGTGAAGTAATTGATGTGAAAAATCATAAAGTCGATCAGAAAGATTGTTGAGAATGTGTCCCCGGCATAGCAACTCATCTTCTTCCCGCTTCTTGCGTGCAGCTTTTGTTGCTTCATTCTCATCCGATTGTGGGGTTGGAAGATCTTGCAAATCCGGGTCCAAACAATATGCAATTTTCAATGCCGTCAAGAGAAACATCATTTTTTCCTTCCATCGTATGAAATTCGTGCCATCAAAACAATCCAACTTCATGTAATCTTGATTCATGATAAGCTTTGAATCCATTGCAAAATATTTCCTTAAATTTGCTAGAGAAGTGGGTTTAAGTTGAATGGCTTGAGGCGTGAAAATTCACTATCTTTAAGGAAATATTTGCCCCCACTAGTTGTTGCAAGGTTTTGACAAATTTCCTTTTAGGATACAACAAGCCTAATGTTCTCTAAGACAGCAAAATCAATAGAGAACCAAAGATGAACTTCAATTAAGAATGAATATGAGAAAGATGAAGAAGAAGAGATTTTGTGGTGTTTTAACCATGACTTGGATGTAGCCTTATATAGACTTAAAGACATCCATTCATAAAGTACATGATTGTTCATGGCACCTATTCATAATGTACATGATTGTTCATGGCACCTCTTGGGAAACCATGTGACCATTCACTGATAATGTACATGATTGTTCATGACACCTCTTAGGAAACCATGTGACCATTCATTGATAATGTACATGATTGTTCATGGCACCTCTTGGGAAACCATGTGACTATTCATGGTATTTGAATTGAAAATACATGTCTTTTCATTTATACTTCTTCATTCAATTCCTTGCATTTCAAACTATGTTCCAACACTAGCAACACACATCAAACAAGAAATGAAGTACGCACATCTGGATGAGGAGAATGACTATGTTATTTAGAAACACTTGAGTAAAGGAAAATTCACATACTTAACCTGCAGAAAATTCTTAACTGGCAACTCAAATTCTACTTCATGGGCCAAAAGAAGTATGGTTTAAGTGCCATAATCCTCGAGCATCAACAAATCTCTGGTTGGATATAAAGAACAAGCTACAAATAATATATATAATCTTTAAATATATACAAATTGCCAATTGGTGCTCATTGTGTAAAAATACTAAAGAGAGCATGTAACACTTATTTTTTTCTTTGTGAATACACAAAACCAACCTGGATCTCACTTCTTACCATATGCCAAATCTATAATGCACTACAATTTGGCCTACAAACAAAACCAGAAGGTGGTGCTTTTGTGTGATGTTAACCTTTAATGTGGCTGTTATTTGGGATGAAAGGAGCAAAAGAATATTCCAAGATATAGAGAAAAAACATGGAGACTTTCCATAGGGAGCTCATTCAACAAATCATATTACACATCAATGTATTTAATCATAAGTTTGGTGACAAGAGCCACTTCAAACACACTTGGAAACTATAAACTGCTAGTCAATTTAAGAGTGTAAGAGACAACATTCCATAAATGAGCCTTGTACTTGTATGTACACCTCTGTAGTAGACATAACACAATTACTTTGTAGATATCTACCTTGTATTCGTCTATAAACCTCCATCGCAAGAGTGGCTTAACATGATGATGCAAATTTATTGAATTTTGATTTTGTTAGCCTTAATGGCTTATAATATTAACCTTTTTCATAAAAAAAGACAACCAAAGATTCCATTTTGTTTCTACAGAGAAATAAATTCATAAAAAAGGTATACCTGTTAAGATCTAATTAAAATTAGTATGTATTTAGAGCCCAATACCAGTAAACTTCTAGAATGTCACAGGCTGTCTCTTAATAACGGCATAGTGCATCATCGATTATCAATTTGTTTACAAGGTTGTAAATTTTGGGTTTGTTTTTATAAGCTTATATGGTACTCTCTTTCTGGTGAGGTCTAACTTTTATTTATTATCCTTGGTCAGTGTCTCTTAATTGCCTCCTAAATGTCTAAGAAAATAAAAGGAAAAATAGCGATAGAAAAATTAATGTTAAATTTGATTTTTTTGTTTTCTTAAAAAATGATAGGGATATTGTTGGATTAAATGAACAGATCAAAAAAAAACATAACCACACAGATTATGCATCTTCCAAAGATCGATTGTATATGTGTGGAAAAACAAAACATACATACTTGATGATTCGTTATATTCCACTAGTTAAAGAATGCAGAGATCTCCTTCCAGAAGTTTGAAAACACCAGCGTCGAACCAGAACAAAATACACAGAGTAAGTTATCTCTATATATTTCAAACGTTGTCATAGTCTTGCCTTTATATATCATCTATGAATAACTACCGTTAGTAGTTATTCATACATGATGCCTCTTAGACCCATCATGGGTGTAAAACAACATCATCTCTCACTTACACATGATGGGTTTTAAAAAAACTCTGTAGTGCTTATACTTATTCAATAACCAGTGTGATCAACATACGTCAAGAGTACATTTCAATATATCTGTTAGGAGTATATGACATCTCGATTAACAAATTGATCCTAGGACTTATACGTCCTTAAGCAGAAAGTATATGTTATACCCTAGGTCATATTTTGCATTTGCATTTTGTTTTAATCTCATTTAGTTTCTTTAAGTCATGACTGTATTCAAGTTCTCTCCTAAAGAGATGATGGTCATCTACGAATACTTTTCATGCGAGTCAATGATCTAAATTAAATGACCTTCCTCTGTTCTCAATTCTCTTTTGAATTAAATTTAATTTGCTTTCCCAGAATTATTCCATAGGATCGCATCTTGCATGATCTTTTGGCAATAACCTAAAGTAGCAAACCTTAAATTCAATTCTCAAGAATGACACAAGAGTCATAAGGGTATATGATGAGGTTCTTCTCAACCTCAAGGGTCTCACAAAATGTAAGATGAGATCTTGCGACTTACATTAATCCCTTTTGTGGTCAGTTGTGCACACATGGTATGAGTCATGTTCTACGGTATTTACCCACTTCGTTTAATTTGCACATCTTTTATTCAAGAAATACCGTACAGATGATAGTTCAAGCATACTCAATATTTAACTTGAGTTCACTTATCTACTCAAACTTATTCAGAACTCACATCTGGCAACGTAAGACAAATATAGTGATTAATAAATCACTTCGAACCAATTTCCTTGTGGCAATTATGGTTTAAGTTTCTCGTTCTCAATTATCACCTAGATAATAAACTTTAAACATGCCTCATCTCTAACGACCATAAACACTAGAGGTGATTTCCCATATGAGAGGGCTAATTTATAATCTATCTCATATACTTATGATTCATCCCCAAAATATATTTATACAAAACACATTTATTCATGAATCAAATGATACACAATGTATAATCTTCATCATACATTATATCCAAACAAGTGACATTAGACTGAATGAACATACATAGAGAAATGTTTTATCAATATATTTCAACATCTACGCAGTCCTAGTGACTTTACATGCCCAATGAATACATCTCTAGAAATTGGCTTTGTCATTGGGTCTACTATCATATCTCGCGTAGATATATATCTCATATTCACTTCTCGTGCAACTATATCTTTCACATAATTGTATTTAGTATCTATGTGTTTTGTTTTACAATAAAATTTGGGGTCTTTAGTATAAGCGATTGCATCTTGACTATCACAGTTGATGGTCACTGGATTAATTTCGCTTTTAGTGACTCCCAAATGCACAAGGAATCGATGAAGCCACACAGCCTCTTGTACTGTAGTTGAGAATGCTATAAATTCGACTTCTATTGTGGATAATGCAACGCAGGATTGTTTCTTACTTTTCCATGATATTGTTCCATGGTTTAGTAAGAATACATATCCTGAGGTAGATTTTCTTTCATCTAAATCTCCTCCCCAGTCTGCATCTATATATCCTTGTATACATAGATCATTGCCTTGATAACATAATGCATAGTCCACGGTTCCCTTTAGATACCTCAATATTCTCTTTACTGTTTTCCACTGTGCTTGGCCTGGATTTGACTGATATCTGCTTACCATCCCAATAGCATAACAAATATATGGTCTTGTACACATCATTGCATACATAAGATTTCCAACTGCACTAGTGTAGGGAACATTCTTCATTTGTTCCTTTTCTTGTGGCATTGACGGGCAATTTCTTTTACTAAGGCCTTCATTTTTAACAATAGGATTATCAATTGGTTTGCAATCTTGCATACGGAATTGTTCAAGAATTCTTTGAATGTACATCGCTTGTGAAAGCGATAACAATCTCTTTGAACGATCTCTTAAAATATTGACTCCAAGAATGTATGTCGCTTCACCCATGTCTTTCATTTCAAATTCAGATGATAACCATTCTTTAATTTCCGTAAGAAACACATAATCATTACAAACAATCAATATATCATCTACGTGTAAAAATAAAATCACAAATTTATCTTCTGTCATTGCTTTCATCCATTCTTCTTTAGTAGGACCAGTTAGAGCCTCATTTACATTCCTTGGCTTTTCTTCTTCTTGCGAAACAATCATATTAATTTCTCCCTCAATCTCAAAACAACGTCGGGGAATTATCCCTCGATTACTCCGTCTTAACCGAGATTCATCATAAACAAATTCATGATTGATCTGATTGCTCCCACTTGGATCAGCCATTATAGAGAACCTTTCTGTGGAATTGCTCCCACTTGATTGAAGTTCCCATCTTGATTTGTCATAACAGAATCATTATGATCAAGTGACTCATATATTAATAGGTCTTTACCTATTTCGCCTTGCTTTGGAAAATCATTATCTAAGAATGTTACATCTCATGATTCAAATTCAGTTACTCCTCCATTACTTTGTTCACTAATGAACATGCATCCTTTTGAGTGTTTTGAGTATCTAATGAAAATACTTTTCCTCCCTCTTGGGCCTAATTTTCCATATTTATGAGAGAGATCATGAACATATGCTGCACACCCCCAAGGTCTGAGACTTAACATATCAGGTCTCCTACCAGTCCATAACTCATATGGTGTGCTAGTAACTAATTTTGTGGGCACACGATTAAGTACATAGGTGACTGTTAGCAATGCATCACCCCAAAAGGTGATTGGTAAATTTGCTTGGGCCACCATAGACCTAATCATTTCTAATAGTGTCTTATTTTGTCTTTCAGCGACACCATTTTGTTGTAGGGTCCTAAGAATGGTTAATTGTCTTTCTATTCCTTTCTCATCACATAAAGCTTTAAACTTTTCTGACAAGTATTCTTGTCCTCGATCAGTTCGTAAAGCTTTTATTTTCTTATCTAATTGATTCTCAACCAAGTTCATGTATTTTATAAAGCAATCGAATGCCTCCGATTTATGAGAAATCAAATAGACATGACCATATCGAGTATAGTCATTTATGAAAGTGATGAAATAAATGCCCCACGTCTATCCCTTACATTAATTGGACCACAAATGTCAGAATGAATTAATTGCAATGGATATAATGCTCGTGTTCCCTTGCCAAATGGCTTTCGTGCTATTTTAGCAGCTAAACAATGCTCATATGTAGGTAGATCTACTTGACTTGGATTACCTAAAAGTCCTTCTTTAGCCAATCGACTGATTCGATTTAGACCAATATGGCATAGTCTAGCATACCACAAAGTTACATCATTGTTGGAATTACTAGATGTAAATAATGAATAACTAATATTATTATTTTCCTTTAACACATCCAAATTAATAAGACCATCCAATAAAAAACCATGACCATAATTAATAGATCCAAGATACAAATCCATTTCACCATTGTGGAAATTTACATTAAAACCAAGTTTAACTAACATCAATACAGATAAAAGATTCCTACGAATCTGTGGAGCAAATAAGACTTCATGTAGGATAAGAGGTCGCCCTCCACGCATGTCCAATTTACATGTGCCAATTCCTTATACAACAACTTTGAAATTATCACCTACATAAAGCCACCGACTTCCATGTGGGAGTTTATGAAATTCAACGAAGGCATCATGATCCTTCGCTACATGGTTGGTTGCTCCTGAGTCTGCAATTCACAAAGGATGTGATTCAGTTAGAACAACAAAACAAGAAACATTTACAGAACACATGTTTGTACTATAAAGTTGTACCTTCTTTGGCTCGATACAATCTCGAGCAATGTGGCCTTTATTACCACAATTATAGCACTTCACATGTTTCATGTTCTTCTTTTGGAAAGGACGTTTTCCTTTTCCACTTTGGTTCCATTTTGCCTTCTTGGATTCTTGAGGAGTGTGGTTGAATTTTTTATTCTTCTTCCACTTATATCCATCATGATGCTTGCGTTTCTTGTTCATAGCTCCATGTGACCTAGAACTAACTGCATATGCCTTAGAAGACATCTTTGAGGCTTCAAGATGCTCCTCCTCCAAGATAAGATGCCTTGTAGCATCTTCTATTGTCTTGATGTTTTCATTATGAGTTAGATGCATCTTCATATGCTCCCAATTTTGAGACAACGAACAAATAACAGCTTGCACTTGTTGTTCATCAGACAATTCATGACCAATATCACTTACCATTTTGGACATTTTCCTTAAATGCTTCTGCATTGAATCATCTGGGCGCTTCTTATAAGTATCAAACTTAATTGTAAGTGACCTCACTTTGGTCACTGAAGCACCTCCAAAACGAGAAACCAATTTGGACCACATGTTCTTTGTAGTTTTGAACTTACGGAACTCACGCATGATATCATTATCCATGCTACTCAGCAACGTGATGCGAGCTAAAGAATTTTTCTTTTTCCATAATTCATACGCATCACGGTCCCTTCTATGTTGGGTTGTTGTGCCCTTCTTAGGAACGTTCATGGTTAGGTTTAATGGTTCTAAAGCCTCTTGCTCTTCTAGTACATATTGGATTTTCATACTCCAAATCTCGTAATTGTCACCATTGAGTTTCTCACCTCTATTGAGTTCAGCAACTATATTCTTCGAAGCAGTAGCTATTATCGAAACACTAAGTTTCTATAATAAGAAAGAAATATATATACACGTTAATGTCACATTAATTGTTCATAGAGCAAATAATTGGATCACAATTGCTTATGAAATCAAAAGTCCACAAATGTGTTCAATTATCATTCATACAACAATCGAATCCTAATTATTTTACTCTAGATGAATTCCTATATAAAATTCATGTAAACATATTACATAAATATTAAGACCTTATGCTTATATAAAAAAAACCTATAGTATTAAATGTGCTTCAACCTACGAACAATCTATAGGTAACGAACCCTATGCGGAAATGAGTCCACAAGTTCACGTGACCCATTTTGCGAAGCTCGATTTACAATAAATCTTACTATTTCCATTAGAAGACCCATAGGATATAAAATCCTAATCAACTCTCTTCTACGCATCTTTTTAATAAATGTCATCACTACCAAATTATAAGTCTTCTCAGGCATATTATTCCAGAGCATTTGTAATAGTTCACCTTGAAGTTGAGGTAATGTCGCAAGCAAAGTCATGTACTTTACTTCAACATTTGCGTAAGCTAGACAACCTCCAAAATATAATACTTGCATTATGTTATCAACTACAATAACATGTTGTGTTAGATCATCTCTAGGCATTAGACGCATGTTGACTAACTGCACATACATGCTGCCAATTCGTCTCTTCTGTGCCTCACATCGAATAAGCTTAGGTGTTTGCTTAATAATAGGCATTGTCTTGAAAAACAAATTTTCAGGAATCAGAAGAGTATACAAAATAACAAATTATTTGGTCTAACACATAGCGAACTTATGCTCATATATAGAAATAATTTAATTTATTATTTTGTATTATATTTGTTTATCCACAATTTATTGAACGAATCAAAAAAAACTTTTAATCTCTAATTAATTAGGCAGTTATTTCTAATTTAACTTATAATTGAACTAATCAATTTTCTTGGTTTAATTAGAAACTAATTTCAAAAAATATTTCATGTTAACTAAACAAATTAGTATTTATTCAATTAGAAAATAAACCAACAAAATAGTTTATTTCTAAGGTTATTTTAACTAAACAAATTAGTTAGTAGTGTCTTTATATATTAAACTATTTTTTAATTTATTAGAAACTTATTTCTAATAGTCAAAGTACCAAAAAACTATATATGTAGATATATATAATATGGCACAATTTTCTAAAATATATATTATGTATAAATTAATTATGAATTAAAATAGTCCATTTCTAATTGGGCCACAAATAATTATTAACTTCAAATAACCTTCAATGGCCCAAAACACAAACAAAAACTAGCCCAAAAACGAAATTGGGCCTTGGAGGCGTTGTTCATGGCGTATGCGTTACGCGACAGTATGCGATTAGTTCTGGGTTAAATGCGTGCCTTTGCATGCGCTAGATGTTGGTGGTTGGCCCACCGTCACACGCGCCTGACGCTTATCGTCTTCCTTCTGCACTTTTGGTTCTTGTTTGATTTTTTTCTTTTTTTCTCTCTTTTCTCTTCTCCATTCAGAAATCAATTCAAGCAACAATTAAAAGGCATAAATCCAACATAACAAACACCCATTAACTTCATAAACACCGCAAACTCATCAAGGTTTTGTTCTTTGATTAACACCAAACAAAAGGAAACAACATCATTAACAATGAATTTATGTGTTGCTTTCAACCACATACAGAACAAACCCACAATCAAAAACGCAATATCTTTCGGTGCTTTCTCATAAACATGAAACATCCAACTGCATTGTTTATTCCTTTCTGTATTTATGATGTAGCAGTGAAACGAAGAAACAAAAAAACGAGAGATTTTTTTATACAGTATAAACAAAAACCCGAGAGATTTTCGGTGCGTTCTCATACGAAGAAACAAGAAACCACTAATGGAATAGAAAAGACAATTATACGGTAGAACATATCACCAATCATGCAAAACCATATGCTCAGATTTCAATGTAGGATTAAATGAACAAATCAAAACAAAACATAACCACACAGATTATGCATCTTCCAAGGATCGATTGTATATGCGTGGAAAAACAAAACATACATAATTGATGATTCGTTATATTCCACCAGTTAAAGAATGTTGAGATCTCCTTCTAAAAGTTTGAAAGCACCAGCGTCGAACCAGAACAAAATACACAGAGTAAGTTATCTCTATATATTTCAAACGTTGTCATAGCCTTGCCTTTATATATCATCTATGAATAACTACCGTTAGTAATTATTCATACATGATGCCTCTTAGATCCATCATGGGTGTAAAACGACATCAAATATATATATCACACACACACACACTTTCATCAAACATCTTCTATCAAATATCAATTTTGGCATCAACATATGATACAAATGATAAATAAAATTCACCTTGTAAATACCCTAGCAATTCTTAAAAAATCCATATAACTACAATAATTACAATCCAAACTTAATGTTCATCTTTCTTCTATCTTTACTTTATATTATTTTAGTATATCTATATATACGCATACATTCATTCATATATACACACATAATTCATCTTTATTTTTACTAAGATTTGAAGTTACACCAATGATAATACTTTCCTATTTCTCATAATTAAACTTTTCATAACTTTTTATTACTTCACTTTAAAATGCATTTTGATAGTTTTTAATGAAATTTATGAGGGTGTGTGCTTATTTTTATCTTTTAAAATTGATAAATAAATTGTAAAATTTATATATGATATCCACAAAGCATCATAACAATAATCAAAGAGAGTAAGAAAAGGGAAACAAAATTAAAGTTTGCCCAATCAATTCCTGACTTACATTCACTTCTCAAGCTCTACTTAACAATTTGCTATCTTTTTCCTTTAGTAGGTGAAGAGGAACCCTCTATTCAATATTTTTTCCACATGTAAGATGAACTCTTACAATTATCTTATTTTGTCATGAGTAAATATAGAGAAATTATCATAAGTATACTCCAAGCAATTTCTCCAATTACAATAATTTTCCAATTGTAATAATTGTGCAATTATATAACTCAAAAAATTGTGTCTCTTACTTGCTCTAGCGAACAATGGCTTACTATATATTATGTCTTACATATACATGCACCCTCCATTCTCAAAAATCTTGGCAACTCTCTAATGTGCTAAAGGTTCTTCTCACGACTTAATTATAATCTATTTATATTAAAGATTAATTGAAATAGTTATTAGACACATAAATTAGATGTTACAACAACTAATTTTAAGTATATTTAACTAGCCTATGTCTATTCAATTAGGAGATCAGCTAGCTTATCCCTTAGCCTAACAAATAGCATATAATCTTTATATTTTACTCTTTTGTCCAACTAATTAATCCAAACCTTAGGTTAGTCAAATATACGTAGAAATCAAATTAAGATCTTTAATTCTCAATTTTTTCAAAGATAAAACACAATCATTTGATAAAAATTGATTCAAAATCATATTAATTTTTTTAAAAGTTAGCTAGAAGGATAAGAAATTTTTAAAATCAAAACATATTTTCTCTTGATTACAAAAGATATATAATTATGTGCTATATGAAATAATCATAAAATAATTAAGCCTCTTATTCATTAAATAACTAAAGTAAGGTTATAATTAAATTACAATAATTTGTTAAATCATTATATTCTTAATTTCTCCTTATTTTAATTCTTCACTTGAATTTCCTGAAGCACTCTTAAATTATATATGCACTCCTTTTTACTCCTTTTTCGCCTTTTTATTACTCAATTTATTCAATTAACTTATTTGCTCACTTTACTCTTCCATTAAATTTGTCTATTACATATTTACTTAATTTCATTGTAATAGTTCTACAAATATCACTAAAAGTAAATATATTAATAGTAATATGTTTGGTTATCATCAAAACTATGGGTTAAGACCTTACTTGATCTAAAACATACTAAGCCATAATTGTCTGAGAGATATATTATTAAAGGGTGATCAATCCTAACAAATTATAAAATATTATTATTCAAGCAAATTTAATTATAAAATAATTAAAATTCTACAGAAACAGGTCCAGTATATATTATGTCTCCCCATAAATGAGTTTGATGGCTATTTAATGATCATAAGATATGACTTTATTTCAGTGGTTATGGTTCGTATATTAATTACATTTTGCAATTAGTTCCAAAATAATGGTCTATATATAATAATCAAAGTAGCATTTACCACAATCATATTAAAGAATTAAAGATGGTTACGATATCACTAATAAAAATCACAATGCTCAGCACGTGCATGATAGAATAAAATAAAATTTTATATTTTGTAAAATTAAATTCTCTTTAATCATGAACATGATTAATCCATAATATAATAAAGTATGAACAATAGTTCATACTTTATTTCGAAATTTGATTTTCATTTCACAGCTCTCCTCGAATTTGATTGGTTATGTAAAAATTATTATAACCATACAAGTTTCCAATCTTCAACAATATTCACATGAATAAGTTAAAACAATTTTACAAATAATATTAGAAATGCTATGCTTAGAGTGCTAGTTAGAACTTACGTCTATTTATAATAGAGTTTGAATATTTTCGCAGTTTAATAAAATGTGATTTATTTCAACTAAAACTTTAATTTGAGTTATAATGGATTCTAATTAAATACAAATAAATCTCAAAAAATATAATTTTGAATATATTTTTGTTTATCAAATATCTTATATTATGACTTTATTTTCAAACTTTAGAATAAAATTCAATTTGATTAAATTACTTTTCTCTCTCTAACCATTTTTTGTGTATAACTCATCAAGATCTTAAATATGTTTGCAACATATATAAATTAAAATACTAAATTATCTTTAAGATTTTTAATTTATCTTTAATCTATTCATTTTATCTGACATTATTTTAAATAGATAAAGTATAAAATTAATATTTACTCTATTTTGTCCAATAATATTAGTTCTTTAGTATTAGTAATTGGTATTTTAATAATATTTGAAATCTGTTTTTTATGTTAATACCACTTGAGTCAAGAATTTCTTAAATTAATAATATAATAATAAAACAATAGAACATTTTTCTTCATTATTTTGGAGTGATGAATCAAATATTTAATTAGTCAAGTATCCCTGTATAATTTATGTTATACCCAATAATTACCAATTGATCTATGTTTAACTATGATAGATCATAAGTATTATCATAATACAACAATTTCTATACGATATATTTTAGAAATTTTGAAGTTAAACATCACTTATACAAATATTATAATGACTATCTTCTTGTTCGTTCTCCAGAGTTCTCTTAGATCTTTATCCAAATGATGAAGCTAAGAGATTTGGTTTACCCATATATTAAACACAAGATTGACAATGGGGAAAAACTTGGCTTTGGTATGATAACTGGACGGACGCAAGCCCCCTCAACCAAAATACACAGGTGCTTCTCTTGAGAAACCGCATTCCACTTCATCTTAAAGTATCCTCTTTGATTCGTATAATGGAACTTGGTGAGAGGACTTTAGAGGATTTGATTCTATGGCCTAATTCTTCCGCCAATTGGACAATGAGTTACTAGCAAATTCAATCATCTGGACTCTTAATCTGAGCGATAAATTCTTAAACAAATCATGCCATTAGTTGCTAAGGTCCTCTCTATTATGAAAAAACACCTTTGAACCGCAAGCAACTTTTGTTTCTTTACTTACAATTAAAAACAGTCCAAGGACTAAAAGCCAATGGTTCAATTCTGAGGACCATACTTGTACTCTTTGTAAAACAGAAATCATCTCTTCTTTCTATGCAATTTTTGGAAGGCAATCTGGAGCAGGATCTTACTCGTGTCACTTGATACTGGATATCCCTATATTTGGGAGCAATCTCTTAATTGGGCAATAAATAATTCAAAGAAGGGTAAGCCAAACGCTATTCTACATAAGGTGACATTCACTTCTACTGTATACTTTCTTTGGAGAGAGTGGAATTATCGAATGTATGCTAATCAAGAAGAAGGGAAATATCAGTTGGTTGACAAGCTCATAAACTAGATTCGATCCATCTTAATTGCCAAAAATCTTCGGAACACTGTCTCGCAGGATATGAAGAGTAGCCCTCAAGGTGTGTGACTTGATGGTTGAGAGCGAGGCTTGACTTTGGTTAGGTCCCAGGTTCGATTCCATGCTAACTCCTCTTGTAAGAACCTGAAGCAGCGAGATTTTACCTGTAGATGGAGAACTAGTTGGGCTCTTAATGATAAGGTCAGATCCACTCTACCACCTGTAGGTGGTGTTTAATTAGCCTCGAGAGGTGTATTCGCTTGGCCGCTATTTAAATTTCTCGAATCAAAAAAAAAAGGATATGAAGAGTAGATGACATCTATAACGTGTTTTAAGATGTAACTCTAATTAGTTTTTTTTTTCTATTAGTATTCTTGTTAGTATAGATTAGTTTTGTAAACCTAGCTTTATCTAAAGTTAATCCATTATTTATTTTCCAAAAAATATTTTGATAGATACATAAGTAATATTTTATATAAAATTCTCACGTCAAATCAATAAAATTTTTCTCTAACAATTACGAATACATTTATTTAAACATTTTCATATTTTATAACTTTAATTATTTCCTTTATAAAGAAAAAATATAATGTTTGCTATTTTTAATTAATATATAATATTAATAGAATAATGACAAGCAATGATTTAAATATAATATTTAAATATAATATGAATCTCATTATAATTTTATTTTTATATATATATATATATATATATAATAAAGAAAAAAATTAACTAATTATGTCACAAATATACAATAAAACCTTGATTGTATGCCATTAACTAACGATAAAATTGCTGGAGCGACCCCTGTGTTATACGAAAGTAGCTAATTAAACCCTAAGATATAAAATGTTACTCTATTAACCTTATGTTTTCAATTTTCTTTCAAAAAAACCCTTACCAGTGTGTTGTTCCTCCACGCTTAAGAACGTGAGTTAATAAAATTTCAACTCAGGGTGTTTTTTGCTGTCAAAATTTTTTTAGCAACTTTTGAATAACACAGGGTTATTAAGGCAATAAATTCATTAACTAACTTGTTTGCCTTCAATCATAAGTTTGCCTTCAAAAGTTGTATTGTAAATACTCTGTGTTGGCTGAAAATAAGGGAGAATTGATGAGTTTTTTTTTTTTTTTCTTTGTGTGTCGAAAATTAAGCTTTACCAATTAAGTTGACTATGCAATCCATTTCTTTTCTGGTGTAATGAGCTGAAGCTAATTCTTTATTATCAGAACTTGGTTGTCAGCGGGCTTTTGTTTCTTCGAATGCCGCTTTTCTATTGCTAATAATGTTTCCAGACAATAACTCAGAACTCGTAAACATCATGCTATGGTGGTATAAACGAACTTTTGTTGCTTAAACCAATACTGGTTTTCACACGGCAAGCAACTATGCAGAATAACGTTTTGACGAAGCATTAGTTATGTATCTAATGTATTCCTTTCAGTTTCAACGCTAATGAACAATGTGTATGCAAAAATAGCTGAACTTTAAAACCCCATTTAACTAGCACGTTGTTTAGTTATGTTTCTCTTTCTCTAATGCTTTGAGTTGCAGAGGAGTACTCTTTAGTTGCTGTGATAATAGTTTGGCTTATAACATAGGAAACAATGAATTCGAGGGATGTGAGCTTTTGTCATGGAAGGAAAGAAATGTGGAGATGAAAGGAACATTCATTTGAAACTCCTAATGATCAATAAATCGTATCTGCCTCCCGTTGTACAGTGAGCTACTGGACTAGAAACTTGAATGCGTACCCCTTTGAACCTGGGACACAACATGCTCGGGCATTTTTTCTAAGGTGTAATGTTAAACCACCTTAGTTTAAATGTGCCCCCATATCATCTCAGGCCGTCCAAATTAGCATATGATTATAATGTGCCATGTATTGTACTTCATTCCATTTTGTTATTTAATTTAGTTTCATGGCATCATCTATAGCTGCAGATTTATCGATTTTGGTAATAGGAGTCAATAGTCATCCAATCCAACAGTCGTTAATTCAAGGAACAGCTTAACATGTCTCCAAGTTCACCATACGTGCTTGTTTCTCCTTTTACTGGTCTTGATGTAACAAACTGAGAATATAAACCTTTTACTCGCCTAACGCATTAGTCAAAGCGAATTCTATTCTACCTCCATCTTTAAATATTGTCATGCTTAGCATTTCTCAAAATGCCGACTACCGGTACCACCAAGTAGGACTTACTGTTAATGAGCTTACACTCGTCACCAACAGATAAGCCACGGTAATGCTTGCTCTGGAACATGCTGAGATGAATGAATATTTGGAATACCACTTATGGTTTGTACCCTATGATGCCAACATAATCAAATATCCAAATGAAAAAAAAGAAAAGGAAACACCAAGTAAACCTTTGATATTGGAATATTTCGATATAGTTTTAACATTAAGCATGATTTGATTTGGTATTTATCTGACTGGCACTATGTAAATGGCCTCATTTTGTGATCACCCCATTATATCAGTATGCCTTTAGTGCCCACGATTAGACCTTCTCCTTCCCACTAATCACAATTAAGAAAAGCCTCTTCCTTCTATAAATATGGACTCTTGAAACCAGTGTCCATCAACCAAGCTTCAGAGCAGGAAGAAAAAGTACATCAAGACACTTCTCCGTTCAATTTTGGTATTCATTTGTTACTTGAATGCTGACATGTCTCTGTTACTGATTTATACAGGTTTATGATGAAGACAGGGAACATAGTTCTGTTTTTTCTTGGATTGGCATTCTTGCATCATCAACTTGATGGTAGAAGGTTTGTATCAGAGGAAGTTAAGACAGGAGTAGCTAATAATCAGTTTGTGTCTACTATTCAATCAAGTCGTAGACTGGATGTTGTTAGTGATACTGTAAAGCATCCCGAACCTGATGATCAGCCTGGAAAGACAGCATCAGCGCCAACTGTCAATGGCCATACTGATAAACAAACTAGCAGCACTTCCACTAGTCAAACCAGCGACACTGATGATGACTCCAACACTAGTTATGGGAACTTTGGCAATCCTTCCGGATCAACTACTGAGACTCATCATTTTTATACTAGCGATTGCCAGCCTAAAAAGACCTGCTGATTAGTTATGAAAGCAGTGTAAATGTATATAAGATCAAAAACGTAGTGTAGAAGAGATATGCTGCACTAGTATATGCAAGAAATCTGCTCTCTTCAAATAAGTAAATTTGCAATATTCATGTACAATTCCAGTGTATGTCGTGTTCTCCCATATGTATGTCGTGGTTCTATGACTTCAAGGCTTCTACAGCTTATAATAAAAGCAATTGCCAGGTGCAGCAGTTTCTAGTTTCAAGTTTCGAGGACGATGCCTACAAATAAAAACATGTGAATCTCATCTTAAGGATGGAACCAACTTAAGGGAGGAAAAAAAAAGAAGTGTTCATTAGAGGCATAAGCTTCTTTATTTTCAGACATCAGGACTCTGTTAACCCACTCGGTTCATAATTTGGTTTTGGATGACATGTATATTTCACAAACATTTGCGACTGACAATAGGTAAGGACAGTTCCTTGCTTTGCGCTCTGGATCCAGATGTAAACAAGTTTAGAAGTTTACCAGAGAACTGCAAATTTGCAGTTATCTTTTCTCCAGACTTCAGAAACTTAAGTGCTTTGAAGCAATAACTAAAACTTACTTCTACCTTACCAATCACAACTTTGAAATCCGAGCCAATTTCTTTTTTAAGCTGTGATATACATCATTTTTAACAGGGGCTTCAAATTGACTTTAATGGTTTCCTGTTTTTGTCCACAGTCAAGAATGAAAGGAGTTTATCGATTATTCACTAACCGAAAGCCACCATTGATAGAAGGTGCTTAACCGTACAAAAGATTAAACTCGGAAAGGAAATGTTTTCCAATGTACAAAAAGCTTAAGTGCACACCATAATGTGATGATTACTTAATAACTGGTAACTACCAACATTGAACTTGGAACCTAGATATTTTCTCTCATAAGATAAGCAGTTAGAGGCAGTGAACATACAAAAGCCATCATATTGTGTAAAGATCATTTCTAGCAGCAGAAGTGCAGAAGCAACAAGTATCAAATCTAAAACTTGGTAAAATTTGTGAAACAACCCCACGATTTGGGATCTTCTCATATATCACGTCCCTGAAGTGCATGCAAGTATATGGCAAGCTGACACGATGCACATATTCACTTACTAGAGATGTATTAATGTACAATTTTCTACAACCAGAATATTATAGTCACATTCTGCTGCAGTTTCCCACTATCCTTGACCCTATTATTATTGCATTGCATTTATTGTCCATCCTAATATCTCATAGGAAATGACCTCTGAAACACTAATTATAAGTAAACATCCGATCAAATTCAGCCTTGTGAAGGAGTCAAAACAGATATTAGTGATGGAGTCCCATAATATTGAGGTCATCAATTTTTTCTGGACCTGGAATAGTAATAGGGTCTTCATTATGAAACTTTTCCTTTCCGTAAAATCATAGTACTTGTCCTAAGTTTCATATGGTCTTCTCACACAGGCACCCATTGATGCTTTTTGTTAGCTTGAGCAATTTCCAAGTTACCAAAAATCCTTGCAAGAACATGATCCATCTCTGAAATGATGATATCGCACTCGATCTCTCAGTATAATTTCTCGATTGTATACTCTTGAAATAAGCTTGATGGCAGAATGACAATCCTCACACACCCTAAGATTCTTCACAACCCGAATGGTTGATCCTGGTTTTGAGTTGATCAATCCAAAGGCAATTGCAAGCTTTTCACTATGATGCTTTAGTGCATTTTCCTTCTCTTCCTCTTCTAAATCAAATAAAACCTGCGAAGTGTTTGGTGAATAACCCTCCATCTCTATCCTATCGATCATATTTTTTAGCATCAGATATATTTCCTTCATTTGTGAATGAGATCCATCGCCCATTCTAAATTCATGAACTGCACCATTCTTTTCAATCATACTAATTCCAGGAGTGGTCTTCACTCCTCTTTCCTTCATTAGCTTCCTCACGTTTGCAACATCATCCCATCTCCCAGCCTTTGCATAGATGTTTGATAATAGTGCATATCGACCACTATTATAAGGCTCCAATTCCAGTAAAATCCTCCCCACTTTTTCACCCAACTCTACATCACAATGTTTCCTACAAGCACCTAAAAGGGCCCCCCAAACAGCAGCATTTGGCTCCATTGGCATTGAAACTATAAGCTCCTCAGCATCAAACAAGTGACCTGCTCTACCTAGAAGATCAACTGCACACCCATAATGCTCCCTCTCAGGCTCAATACCATACAATTCCTCCATAGAATAAAAAATCTCTAATCCCTTTTCAACCATACCAGCATGAGCACAAGCATTTAAGACACCCACAAAGGTGATCCCATTAGGCCTAAACTTTTCTCTTTGCATCTTGAAGAAAAGCTCAATTGCTTCCTCTGCTTTACCATGCATTGCTAGCCCAGATATCATGGCATTCCAAGTGAAGACTTCTTTCTTTTTCATTTTCCCAAAAACACCCCACGCCAAGTCAAGCCGTCCACACTTGGCATACATATCCGACAAAGCAGTACCTAAGATAGCATCAAATTGAATGGCATTCTTTTTAACATAAGTATGGATCCATCTTCCCTGATCCAGAGCCCCCAGGTTAGCACATGCTGCTAGAACACTCGATAAAACAAACTTTTGAGGCCTGATTTCCTCTCTTTGCATATGATAAAAAACTTCTAAGGCCTCTTTATAATACCCTTCTTTAACATAGCCGTCAATCATACCACTCCAAGATATCTCATCTTTCAGTTTCATTTGATCAAAGAGCTCTCTTGCATCATTAACCATTCCACACTTGGCCAAACCACTAACCATTGCATTCCAAGAAGCAACATTTTTATCCCGCATGCTCCGAAAGAGTTCTTTTGCCGCCTCCACATTCCCAAATTTTAAGTACCCATCAATCATCACATTAAAACAAAGGACATCCGATTCACCATCCTCCTCAAGCATTCGCCTTGCTTCCAGAATGCGGCAAAATTTTGCATACATTTGAATCCCCGCACTTCTAATGTGCACGTCTCCACGAAATCCATGTTTAATTACATGGGCATGCATCTGCAACCCTTCATTGGTTGCCTGAGCAGCAGTACAAGCCTTGAACAACGTAGGATAAGTAAACTTGTTAGGCTTAGCATTCCGAACAACCATATCACGGTAGCACTCTATAGCCTTATGCGGTTCGTTGTTTTCGAGACAACCTTTGATAACAACGTTGAAACAAAAAACATTTGGGTTTAGGACACAATCAAACACCTTCAAAGAGAAGTCCAAGTTGTTGAGAAAAGGATTAGCATAGAATTTGACCAAAGTGCCAGAGACATAATGATCTTGGAAGTGGCCACTCCTCAATATCAAACCATGGAATTGTTTGAGAAAGTGGATTGAAGTGTTGTTGCAATTGGAACTTACGAGGGATAGGATGGCCTTTTGAGAGAGATGGGTGGTGGGTGCTGTCTCTGATGAGACGTGCTTTTGTTGAAGATGATAAGGTAGATCAGTGACGGCCGTTGTTGAGAGCATAGTTTACTTTCTGAGGATTGGCTAAGATTCTATCTGATATCGGGAAATTGCTGCTTTTCTTATGCTTCATTTATTTGCAGTTTTTTCAATAATGAAATTGAATTTTGGGATAATTATTTATTACTAAAGTGGTTAATCTTTTTACAAAATTAATATTATTATTTAATTTAAAAATAATAATAAAATATTTATACTTATAATAAAGATACGTACTATCGTATCTTTCCAAATTCCGCTTCCTTGCAAAACTTTAGAATAAGTGTGACGAGGATGAAGACGAGAACATGCAGTAATTTCTTATAGAAATAAGGTAAATTTCATAGTTAATGATGCTAAGTGTTGATGCTGTCAAAGAAACAGACTCGGAGCGTTGGAAGAAACCAGGACTGATCAAACCACCGTTGGTGAAGACTGAAGTCATGAAACCAGACTGATCAGACCACCGTTGGTGAAGTCATGTTCCTGGATGATGTTGCAATAACCTACACATAGACGACTCTTGCCCCTTGCAAATTTCTCACGGGTACTGAGCTTTGTAGAAATCTACAGGCACTCTTCTCGCAATTTTCATAATTTGCATCGCTTCCCTCTACCTGTCTAACACAATAATCTGTACAACCATGAGCACTCTTGGTGCAGCCTGTACACAATAGAGAAGAAGATTTAAGAATGAATTTATTGCCTTAATAACTCTGTGTTATTCAAAAGTTACTAAAAAATTTTTGACATATAAAAATTAGTAAAAAAAACTCTGAGTTAAAATTTTATTAACTCACAGCTCTTTAAGCGTGGAGGAACAACACACGACTAAGGGTTTTTTTTGAAGCAAAATTAAAAACATAAAATTAATAGAGTAACATTTTATATCTCAGAATTTAATTAGCTACTTTCGTATAACACAGAGATCGCTACAGTAATTTTGTCATTTAAGAATCTCATCCTGTACTACTATTTAAATCTTACTGACTTCTGTATACATTCCAATGTCCAAACTAAATATATGAATATCTTAAAACAAATTTTATTCGTATGCATACATCCGTTTTAAGTACTCTATTTTCCTTGACAAAAACATGAGTGGTCGGTGAACATTGAAAATTTATGCCATTCTGAGATAAATGTCTCATAAGTCTCTCCTCATCTCCTTTGATATTATTATTCTTCAACACTTTTGAACTTTAACCTTTATACCAAAATTCTTAACATTTCGGAGCGTTCAAGATGAACTCCAACGTTTAAAAATGTTCAAAACAGACCTTATGAGATGGAATAGTTTTTTTTTTTAATTTTACATATTAAATGTCACGTCGATTAAATATCACGTTATATATGACATAGTTTTTTTTAAATTTTGCATATTACCAGGACCTACTTTTTATTAACGTGACATTCTTATTTTTTAAAAAAGTAGGCCCCACAATTTTGTATAAAACTCATTATTTGGTTATTCTTCAATATTAATTTGAAGCTTGCATAGGTGTGTTTTGTCTAGCCTAGGCTTTCGGTGATAAACAACGGGTTATCAAGTTTGAGAGTTATAGCTATGGTTATCACTACAAGAAAAATGTAGATTAGCGATGAAAACTTAGCAATGGAACAATTTTTATCGGCAATTAGCGACAGAAATATGCTTTCCGTCGCTAAAATTGAGTGATTTAGCGACGATACTAATACTCGTCGCTAAATTTGAAGAGAATTCGTCACGGCAAAATTAACGACGGAAGTTAGTTACGGTATATGTTCCGTCGCTAAAAATGGAGGCAATTTTTGACGGAATTAAAATTTTTGAATTTATCTACGGAAAATTCCATAGGTAAATTCCGTTGGTAAATGAATTTAGCGACTGAAATTTTATTTCCGTCTGTAAAAATGCTGTCGGTAAATTCTTTTTAAATATAAACTCACCCGACATCTCCATTCCACTTATATCTTCTTTTTCATTTCTTCTTCTTCCTTCTTCGTACATCTTCTCTTTAGTTTTCTTGGAGCCCATTTCTCTGTTGTGGACTCCTTATCTGCTCGACGACGTTGTCTTCTCCGGCTATTATCATCGTGTCCTTCGATAGAGATATTTTTGCAACTACTGTCATGTGTTTTTTTTCATATATTAGTTGAAAGTTAATTTGGATATTTATTACTGGTTCTGCCTAATTTTGGTGAGGTTGAAAGTTGCTGTTTGGATCCATGAGATTGTCGTCTTGAGAGAGAGAGTACCTGCGAAACAACACAAGGCATACCGGGGGTTGATATCCTGTAGGCCCCTCTGACGTTCAAGTTAGTCTTTTGGTGAGGGTTTAGGTCGCTGTAAAACAGAGAAAATTAGGGTTCTAATCTCATACTTGTATTATGGCGAAATAATACCTCATATATGGAATTGATGCTAGGTTTAGGTCTTTACGTAGAGCTTTACGTATGCATAAAGATTTCTGTGAATGGGTCGTGGACGCGTGGACCTAGGCTTGGGCCTAGCACGACCGACCTGACCATAAGCCCCCCTTACTCGTCGAGTCTGACCAAGGAGAAAGGTCGAATGAGTACATAAGGATCGTGCGGCTTGCCTGCAGGACAGCTCGTGGTAGGCCCGATCGGTCGGACATCAATGCATAGTGCACGACAGCTCGTGCTAGGATCGGTCGGTTGAGTGTCCCGATCAATAGGCATCGACGCTTATTGCATGATAGCTCGTGCCAAGATAGATCAGGTGAACATCAACGCCGAGCGCATGAAGGCACTTGGTTTAATCATTACTGACAGCGCGTGCCCTCTGACAGATTTTCAGAATTTGAAACGAAACGCCTTTGTAACCGTTGTGCAGCTGTCACGTACGTCCTTTCAACTGTTGCGTCGCTCTGGATTTCTAATAACCCTAATTTACCTCAGCTCAGATCCTGCCACGAGTCTAAGCTTGGCTCAGATTTTCTCCATGCGTCAAGCGTTGGTTGGAACGTCCATCCGGCCGATCTCCTATAAATACTCGAGATCGAGAGACTACAGACTTTCTGCTTGCTTTGTTCTCTGGCTTTCATTATGCTTTCATTTGCACCTTCTTGCCTACAGCCTTCGAAGTTTTCTTTCAACCGTAATTCAAATTCCCAACTTCTATCTCCAACTAGGTACGTCCTTTTTCTTCGCTTCTTCCTCAAAATTTCGTCTTTGTAAGTATGTCATCAACCAGTCCTAGAAGTGGGGTTAGCCCTAGGGGTGAAACCGCCAGGAGGGCCTCCCAACCAGTCGGGCTGCTTGAAGTGGTGATGCCGAGGGTGAGAGTTATTGAGGGAGTCACGGCGAGTGACCAGAAGGATGGGCTGGTCGTTGAGGGGCCATCGAAAGAAGAATCAACGATGACCGTGGGGGAGCTGAATCGGTCGATTATCAGGAACAATATCCCTTTGTCCTGGGGACCTAGGCTGGCTTCCGAGGAGGAAAGGATTCACAACAATTTGGGAGGATATTTTGTTTTTTTTGACAGCTTCTTCTTGGTTGGCGAAATGAAGCTTCCATATGCCCCGATCATTGATGAGGTGTGCGCCGACTATCAACTGAGGCCGAGCCAAATTCCTCCCAATGGATGGAGGTTCATTAACGGTTTGACCTTACTGTGCCATCAGTTCGACTGTCCGCCTTCGGTCGGCATCCTACACCATTTTTTGAGGATGAACCAGAGTTCGAGCACTAGGGTCGGGATCCCCCATTTGCAGTACAGAGACGCTCGATATCGCTAGACTAGAACCGCCTAAAAAATCCAATATTGGCAGACGAAGTACTTTTTTGTGAGGCCTCCGGGATCTTCCTTTGAGTCCCATATGTGGAGATACCCTCTTGTCGAGAGATGGAATGATGCGTCAAGCTTATCTTTTACTAGTGTGGAGTGGGAGGTAGTCGATCGCATTAAGGAGCTCGGTCCGTATGACTTCGATCGGCTCATTTTGGGATATCGCAGGGGGGCCTCGGCCGATTCCTTCCTAATCGACCCCCTCCCCGAATTAACAGGCTAGGAGAAGAAACTGCTTCCTCTGGTTGATTCCTCGCGGTTGAACTATTTACTGTATTTGTAAGTATTGGTTTCGATTTCTAACCTATTTTTATTGATGTGCAGCCATGACAAGGCTTGACGATTTCTCCGAGCCCCCTCGTCTCCCAAAATCCAAAAGGCAGGCTAAGGGACCTAGAGCTTCTTCTAAGGTGAAGAAGCAGAGGAAGGAGGGAGAGGCCAGCGAGGGCGCCGCTCCGCCAATGGAGTTAGGTCGATTTACAGTGTTGATGGCCCCTCCTCCAGCTAAATACCGTCCTGGCGTGTCAGCGTCATTGCCAGTCTTGCCTATGAGTGTGGACCGAGCAGGTTCGGAGGAGGAAGAAATGGAGCCTCCACTCAAAAGGAAGAGGATCTCTCGGAGTGCGGGTCGGTCGCCCATTCAGCAGGAGAGGGGAGTTGGGGAAAAGCAAGCACCCCGGTCGGATAAGAGCAAGGGGAAGGAATGAGCCTCTAGTGGCAAACGATGGGAGTTCGCGATCAGTCTTGACAAGGCTGTGTCGCTTAAGGACGATAATGTGACTCTGCAAATTGAAGCCGTTCCCCCTACGGACGAGAGGTTTTTGGGGACGCTGGACGATAAAGAGCTGATGGCTCGTCTCGTCCGCAGCTGCATCAGGGATATGGCGTACGCCTCTGAGATGTATCAACGTCTTGATCAGGTCGATGGAGTGAGGCAAATAGTGGATCGGGAGGTTTATGACCTTCTCGAGCAAGTTAATACTCTAAGAGCTGAACTTGCGGAGGCGAAGGAGGGGTAGGACATCTTACGAGCTCAACTCTCTTCGGTTGAGGAGGAGAAGAAACTTTGGGAGGAGGAGAAGAGCATTTTGAAAATTCAACTCGCTACGGGGGAGGAGGAAAAGAGCAGGGTGATTGTGGTGAGGGACGAGCTGGCTAAGGAATGTAGGGACTTGGCCAAGGAATGTAAGGGCTTAAAGAGGAAAGTGGAGACGGAGCAGGAGCTTCGATCAAAATTCCTCCAGGATTGTCATGCAGCGGTGAATGACAAACTGAGGGTCGAGGATAGACTGAAGGAGTTGCAAGGCTCCGTCAAAGAGCAAAGGGTTGAGGCGATCAAGCGGTGGAAAAGGTGGTTCCTACATGGGGAGTGCTTAGAGTTTGCTTGTGATTTGGCCTTTTCAATCTTGAAGAATTTCCACGACGTCCACGTCCCTGACGGGTCGGGTGGTCCTTCATTCGAGGATTACGCCGAGCCAATGCTTCCCATTGCTCTCGGCCTTTCTCTGGAGGAAATGAGGGAGATGGTCGAGGGAGAGCGAACGTTGGTTCCAGATGAGAAGCTGGACCTGAGCTCAAAAGAGGAAGAAAACGTCTCTCCGCTGTCTTCTCCTCCCGATCCGGTTGCTGGCCCTTCCTCTCCCGCCGGAGGATCAAAATAATTTTCCCCTTTTTTAAAGCTCATCTGGTCGGGCTTGTGGCCAGAACATATTCAAGGAAATAAAATTTTTATTTTTCATCACCATATGTCGTGTTAAAATTGGACGATTTTTTTCAATAGCAGGTAGTAAACGAACGCACTCAATGTGCGTCGATCGGTCGTAGTGTCCGAGAGAGTCATAGTCGACCGAGGGAATAGAATTTGGCCGAACGATTGTGAGGCCGAGTGATCCGAGATTAATCTTCTTGGCATCGCCTGATTTCAAGGATCTCGTCTTGGCAACCTGGCCGATCGATGTCCAGGCCGATCGATCCGAGATTAATTTTCTCGGCATCGCCTGGTTCCAAGGATGTCGTCTTGGCAACCTAGCCGAGCGATGGTTGAGACCGATCGACGTCAAGGCCGAGCGATCCGAGATTAATCTTCTCGGCATCACCTGGTTCCAAGGATCTCGTCTTGGCAACCTGGCCGAGCGATCCGAGATTCATCTTCTCGGCATCGTCTGGTTCTAAGGATCTCGTCTTGGCAACCTGGCCGAGCGATCTGAGATTCATCTTCTCGGCATCGCCTGATTCCAAGGATCTTGTTTTGGCAACCTGGCCGAGCGTAGTTGAGGCCGAGCGATCCGAGATTCATCTTCTCAGCATCGCCTGGTTCTAAGGATCTTGTCTTGGCAACCTGGCCGAGCGATCTGAGATTCATCTTCTCGGCATCGCCTGGTTCCAAGGATCTTGTCTTGGTAACCTGGCCGAGCGTAGTTGAGGCCGAGCGATCCGAGATTCATCTTCTCGGCATCGCCTGGTTCTAAGGATCTTGTCTTGGAAACCTGGCCGAAGCGAGTAAAAAGCGATCATTGATGGAATCTTCTCTTTGAGCAGCTTTAGTGAGATTTTGCTTGCCAAGAAAATTGGAACCCCTTTATTGACGATGATAGGGCGTGGATCGTTAAAAAACCTGATTAGCAGGGCCAGGAAAAAGGTACCCACAAGTTGTGTATAATAAACAATAATAAACAAAGATTGAGAACTGAAATAAAGCTTATCTACTAGTAGAACGCCTTTAGGTTTTGAGAGTTCCAGGGCCTCGGTAGAATCTTCCCGTTCGCATCGCGCAGGATGTAAGAACCATGTTCGGCTTACTTGATCACTTGATAGGGTCCTTCCCACGCCTGTCCGAGCTTTCCAGGATGCTTTTTAGCCGCCTCGGCCTTTTGCAGGACGTATCTGCCGACCTTTATATCGCTCGGCTTTACCCTTCTGTTGTAGAACTTCGTTGCTTTTTTCCTGATGACTTCCGAACGAGTTGCTGCCCTATCCCTGTCTTCACTGAGAAACACGAGTTCTGCACAACGAGCTTCATTATTCCGCTCTTCTTCATAACTCGACACTCTTTGGTTGTGCAGCACCACTTCTATTGGAACTAGGGTTTCTGCCCCAAAGGTCATCCTGAACGGTGTTTCCCCTGTGGCTCCATTTGGGGTAGTCCTGTAAGCCCACAATACTTCATCTAGTTCGTCTACCCAAGTCTTACGTCCATCTAAGCGTTTCTTGGCGGCGCTCATTATCTTTTTGTATGTGTTCTCCGCAAGACTGTTGCTTTGAGGGTGAGCTACTGAAGTTAATTGTAGCCTTATCTTTAGTCGCTCGTAGAATTCTCTGAACTTGTCGTTGTCAAACTGCTGACCGTTGTCTGTAACCAACACCATAGGCATCCTAAAGCGACTTAGTATATTTCTTCTTACAAAATTTTCCATCTTCTGCTCAGTAATTGCAGCGACCGCTTCAGCTTCTACCCATTTGGTGAAGTATTTCACTGCTACTATCAAAAACTTCTTTTTTCCAGGACTGAGGGGGAAAGGTCCTAGTATATCCATTCCCCATTGAGCAAAGGGGATAGGATGACTCACGATTTTTATCCTCTCGGTCGGCTGGTGAGGCAGGCTACTGTTTTTCTGGCAAGTCTCACACCGGTTGACTTTTTCCTGGCAGTCTCTCTTCATTGTCGGCCAGTAATACCCCTGTCTAATCAACCTATGAGCTAACATTCTGCCTCCTACGTGATTTCCGCACATTCCTTCGTGGACTTCGACCATTGCCTATTCTACCTCTTCTCCACTCAGGCATCGCAGTAGTGGCCAGTCATAAGATCGTTTGCACAAGGTGCCATTAACGATCGCATATTCGGCCACCTTTATCTTTAGTTTCTTGGCCTCCAAGATATCTTCAGGCTGTGTTCCCCCGAGGAGGTACTGTCTGATCGGTTCCATCCAACTCGATCGCTCAGCATTTGTGTCAAGGACTTCATTGGCTTTCCGAGTGCTAGGCCAGTTTAGTCGCTCGACCAAAACGTTATTTCTAGCATCTCGATCGGAGACCATTTTGGAGAGTGCATCTGCTTTGGCATTTTGAGTCCGCTCTATCCTGCTGACCGAGTATTGCTCGAAATTACTCAACTCCTGATTTACCAAATCCAGGTACTTGATCATACTGCTCCCCTTGGCCTCGTACTGCCCGATGACTTGACCAACCACTACTTGGCTATCACTGTACACCTTCAGATGCTTTACCCCCATCTCCTTTGCCAATTGGGCGCGGCCATCGAGCCTCGTATTACCTTCGTTATTGAGGCTCTAAATTCTAACCAAGAGCGTATTCTACCTTTTCTTCCCGGTGCGGGCTGATCAGTACCACTCCCGCCTCCGCACCTCGGCGTTGGATGACCCATCGACAAATAGGCTCTGTGTATGCGTTGTTTCGCCTGCGAGTCGATTGACTCATTTCTGCAACGAAGTCCGCCAACACTTGAGCCTTGATCGTAGTCTGAGGCTTATATTGTATATCGAACTCTCCCAGCTCTACCGCCCATTTTATTAATCGCCTCGAGGTCTCAGGCTTTTGAAGGCACTGCCTGACAGCTGCACAACGGTTACAAAGGCGTTTCATTTCAAATTCTGAAAATCTGTCAGAGGGCACGCGCTGTCAGTAATGATTAAACAAAGTGCCTTCAAGCACTCGGCGTCGATGTTCGCCCGATCTATCTTGGCACGAGCTATCATGTAATAAGCGTCGATGCCTACCGATCGAGACACTCAACCGACCGATCCTAACACTAGCTACCATGCACTATGTATTGATGTCCGACCAATCGGGCCTACCACGAGCTGTCCTGCAGGTGAGCTGCACGATCCTTATGTACTCCTTCGACCCTTCTCCTTGCTCAGACTCGAGGAGTAGGGAGGCTTATGGTCGGGTCAGTCGTGTTAGGCCCAAGCCCAGGTCCACGCGTCCACGGCCCATTCATAGAAATCTTCATACATACGTAAAGCTCTACGTAAAGACCTAAACCTAGCATTCATTCCATATATAAGGTACTATTTCGCCATAATATAGGTACGAGATTAGAACCCTAATTCTCTCTGTTTTACAGCGACCTAAATCATCACCAAAAGACTAACTTGAGCGTCAGAGGGGCCTACAGAATATCAACCCCCGGCGTGACTTGTGTTGTTTTGCAGGTACTCTCTCTCTCAAGATGACAATCTTATGGATCCAAACAGCAACGTTCAGCCTCACCAAAATCAGGCAGAACCAGTTGGTGCCCACCGTGGGGCCCTACATCAGGGCACCACATCCAGAAACACGCAGATCAGTCAGGCGGCAGCAGCCAACCCTAATATAGCCGCCGTTGCGGCACTGGCGCTACAACGGATGGGTTTGCAGTTACTTGCCACTCTCCCATCGACACACCATGATTCTCGTACACAATCTTCGCACCCGAATGATCAACCGCAACCTCAGAACCCAGATCAAGAAGAATAGAGCGTAGCCTTGGAGGACAATGCTGAAACCAATATGCATCTAAACTTCCAGCCAACCCTGGATGCAAATCCTCCTGCAACACAACAAACCTCCCTCACCCGAAAACAGATCGAGGAAGCGGCGGATCTATTGATTCGTCAAATTTTACAGTCTCAGCATGAACAACAGCAAACACCCACACGGCATATCGGTATGATGGTCGATCTCCATTCCGCCGAAACCCTACAAAAAATCGTGGACGATCGGATCAATGCGGCCATGAATTCCCATCCACATCATCCATCAGTGCAATATAGCTCTCCCTTCATCCTGACAATCTTGGATAGCCTCCCTGCGGCCGGCACCAAAATACCGATGCCCAAAAAATATACTGGAAAGACCGATGCCCTAGACTATCTACAGCACTTCCATTCGATCATGAATCTACATTGCATCCCCGACGCCATTCAATGTAAGGCTTTTTGTACGGCCTTTCAAGAAGAAGCTCGGCGATGGTTCAACAGTTTACCTCCAAGCTGCATCACTTGTTTTGAAGACTTTAAATCGCTATTCTTCAACCATTTCGCCACAAGTAAACGGCCGCAGAAGACCGCTTTGGAAGTGATGCAGTTGACCCAAGGAAGGAATGAAAGTTTGCGGGAGTTCATCACTCGGTTTAATAATGAAGCTGTCGAAGTCCCCGACCTCACTTGCTCGTCCATGTTGGCGGCACTGATGAGCAACACAAGGGATGAAGATTTTAAGAAGTCATTGGCCCTCGATCAGCCCAAGTCTATTCGAGAGATAAGAAATCAAGGACAAGTATATCCACTCGAGAAGTGTTAAAAACACAAAGCGAGAAGTGACGACCCATGGTCGGCGGTCGATCGGATGATTCCCACAAGCAACAAAAGGATCAGTCGAGCTGGAGAAAGGCTACCGATCGACAGGGAAATCGACGAGAATTCTTCACCCCGCTCAACAGGCGGTATGTGGAAGTGTTGGCAGCTATGAGAGCAGATGAGGAACCCCTCCGAGAACCCAATAAGTTGAAGACTCCCTTCAAAAGGAGGGATCCTGATTTATATTGCCGCTTCTATAGAGACATCGGTCATGACACGGAGGATTGCTGGGACTTGAAAAAAGAAATCGAACTACTTATCCAAAGGGAAAGGCTGGGTCGATTCTTGAAGTACAGGAAGAATGTCGATCGAGACAATGAGAATAAGAGCGATCGGCCCGATAACTGGCGACAGCTTTGGAGGCGAAACAATAAGAATGATGGAGGGAGGCAGAATGAGAATACAAGCGATCGACGCGAAGAGAGAGGACAACCCAGGACAAGAGGCGACAGAAACACCGGACAGTAGGACGATCGACCGATTAGGGTCATTAACATGATCTTTAGTGGTAGTGCAGCAGGCAGGTCCACCGCTAAAGGAAGAAAGAGGTATGCTACACAGGTCGGTGAAGACTTGTCGGCCAAAAGAAAGAAGCAACACGATGGGATCATCCCATTCGACGAATCTGATCTAAATGGTGTTAATTGTCCTCATGATGACGCGCTCGTATTAAATCTGAACATGGACGGTAACGAAGTGAAACGGGTAATGATCGATACGGGCAGCTCAGTTGACCTATTGTATTATGATGCCTTCAAGAAGATGGAGATATCAGAGGATTGACTACTGCCTATAGAAGGACCTATTAAAGGGGTAACTGGAGCATCAGCCTACCCATTTGCCCGAGTCTTTTTGAAAGTAAAATTCGGACAAAAGTCGTGTCAGATAGAGAAGGACGTTGAGTTCCTGGTTGTGAAGTTTGGCGGGGCATACAATGCGATAATCAGTCGAGCCACTCAAAATGTCCTCAGAGCAGTTGTCTCCACCTACTACCAAGCCATGAAGTTCCCAACGCCTCATGCAATCGGTGTTGTCATAGGTCAGCAGAGAATCGCTAGGGAATGCTACTTAACGGAAACAAGGAAACTAGACGAGGCGGTAGTCTTGACGTGTTAGGCCCTGAAATTTTTTTTAATGATATGATTAAGCATGGATTGCAATAATTATGTGTTTAAGGCTTAGTTTAATTTATTTTGGGAGTATTATTGGATAATTGAGTTTAAGATATGATTAAATAGGGTTTAAATAAGGACTTAAAGGGTTTAATGGTGTAAGGGTCTTAGGGAGTTACTTACTTTGTTATGGGCTTGGGCTTTTAGGTTTAAGATATTAGAAAGAAAGGAAAAGAAAGGAAAAGAAAGAAAAGAAGAAGGAAAGAATAGAGAAGTGCCGACGGTGGAAGGAGAAGAGAAGAGGAAAAAAGGTTTGTGATTTCGACAAGTTTCAACGATTTTAGAGCTTCAATCGGTAAGTTTACATCCTTTCTATCTTGTTTCTAGAAGGATTAAACAGTTAGATAACTTGGATTGAGCATAAACGAAGGTTTTAGGGTTTTGGGTGAAAGCGAGGAATTTTCTTAGATTCTTTGTGTCTGTGATGTTTGGAAGTCGAGAATAGGTTAGAAATGCATTACAAGACTTGATCTTCTGTTTAGATGTGTTAGATTTGGTTAAGGGAAAGAATCGAAGTTGGGATATGCAGAGATTTGGGTTTCGGAGTCAAGCAGACCCGTACGTCGTGACGTCGTATTATGAATGGCGTCGTGGCGTGTGGGGAAGGGAGTCACGTCATGACGTGTAAATAATTTACGATTATTAAATCATGACGTGTGTATCGCAGAGGCGTCGCGACATGCAACGTTGTTTGCGCGAGGAGCATACTGGCGTGGCGTCGTGCGCTTGTGCCATGCAACATGCATGCATGGCGCAGTAGGGTCATTTGCATGACGACGGCGTCCCTTCGCCGCCATGAACCCCTTTGTTTCGAAAGTGAGATTTTCATATTTATGGGGATATCTTTTGGTGTGGATGTCCGATTGAGGTGATTTTGGATTCATTGTGATCTAGAAATAAAAGACTACGAGTTGTATGAAAAGGAAAGTTCGGAAATTTCTTGAAGGATTAGAATTTAGATGGGAGTCGGATGGAGACTTTTAGCGCTTTTGCTTTCTACTTTTGAGCTTTATTGAATATTTGTTATGGATATTAATTGTATGGAAACTTGGTTTATTATAGGAAACAAGTTGATTTGACCCAATCGCAAGAGGAAGGACGACAGTGAGTCTGATACTCAAGCGATACTAGGTGGGTAATATGTTTATGGTTATTGTATGTATGGGCAATTGCATGGTGTTTGTTTTCTTGCATTATATGACATTGCTTGTATTGAATTACATGAGAGATGTGAAAATGCTTTTGATTATAATTATGCATGGATTGATAGGCCTTTATGGCAATGGACACAAATGAAAATTGAGAAAATGTGAAACATGCTTTGAGCATGGATTGAATGGACTATGTGCTTTGTTTGGGTAAGAGAGTTACGGATGGAGTCACGTGCACGTTGACAGTAAAGCCTTCTCCGGCTGCCGCTTGCAGGGCAACGAGATCCTTGAGAAATCAGACTCGGATAGATTACGGATCTACCTTTGGTTTATCCGGATGGATTACGGAACTCTCGAGCCAATTATGTGTGCATTCACGATTGATTTGATGAGCATAATTGCATAATGATTGCTATGTTGAGAAATAGAGATTGAATGACATATGCTTATATGAATGCGAATCATGTGATGAATCTTGATTTGCTAGTGATCTATGAATAAATATGTATATGCTTGATTGTGTGGCTCATTGCCAATGGCTATAAGCGTATATGCTTGCTGAGCTCATGACTCACCCCATTCTCTCTCCTCCTCAAAGTGCGGATCGAGGCAGTGTCGACCTTGCAGGGCATCGGAAACTTCAAGCTAGCTAGGAATTTGTTAAGTTAGTAATTTGGTTGGCCCTTCGAGCATTTCAGCATGGAGCATACTTTTGTATTTTGAGACTTCATTTTCTTTTGTATTACGCTGCATTTCGAGAATATTGTTAAATTTCTTTGAATGCAAATGACAGTTGGCTTATGCATGTGGAATGATTAATGCATGTTGTAGAATATGTATATGTATGAGTATATGTATGTGTGAATCGAATCGAATAGTTCTTTGTATGGATGTTGGGATCGGGTCCGATGGTATATGGAACGTCCGTCGCAGGCGCAGCCCGAGGGGCCGGCCTCGGGATTTGAAGATCCGGGACCCGGGCCCAACATGTTTGGTATCAGAGCGCCTAGGTTTAGTGTCCTTAGCTGAGAATGCATATAGGATTGTGTGATATCTGATTACTTGTTGCATTGATTTCGTGACATGCATCACATGCATACATGTAGATTGTCATATAGCTAATCCGTAGTGTTTACCTTTGAAGGAGTATGATGCCACCTCATAGAAGGACACGAGGAGTTATGCAAGGATCTGCTGCACCTGACTCTCCTGCGAGAGAGGAGAGGACTGATGAGTCAGTAGCCCCAGGGAATGCTGAGGCTTCTGTAGGGCTAGGTAGTGAGCCCGTTTTGTCGCCGACTCAGGAGTCGTCAGTTCCATAGGAGCCAGTGCCTCCATTAGATCCGAGATTGTTCGGGCCTTTACTCGAGCATTAAATGCGAGCTATGGGTGGATGCCACGAGTTTTGCGTCATTGATTCGAGGAAGGCGT
This sequence comes from Erythroxylum novogranatense, assembly GCA_029891385.1. Classification (NCBI taxonomy): domain Eukaryota; kingdom Viridiplantae; phylum Streptophyta; class Magnoliopsida; order Malpighiales; family Erythroxylaceae; genus Erythroxylum; species Erythroxylum novogranatense. The sequence continues at coordinate 45,966,310 of CM057233.1, read as the reverse complement.
ACGATTTGATAGATTGAGAAAGTATGGGGCAGTTGATTTCTTTGGGACGTCAGATCCTGAAGAAGTGAGACTTGGTTAAGGAAGGCGAGAGAGTGCTCGACCAGATGGAGTGTGAGGATGACGAGAGGTCATCTATCGTGAGTTTGCTTGAGGAGATGCACTTCATTGGTGGGAGGCTGCATGCGAAGTCGGATGAGGCGATGGGGTTGGCGTGGCGAGGATTTTGTGGTTGCTTTCGGGAAGAAGTACTGTCGAGGTATATATTCAGCGAAGCGAAGGGAGTTCCTCGGTTTGACTCGAGAGGATATGTCGATGAAGCGAGTATAGCGTCGGTTCCGCGATTGGCGAGTATGCCTCCGATCGATCTTGAGTGAGGATGCAGATGTCGTGGGTTTGAGTCAGTCTACTGGCTGCTCGGGGAGAAGGTTATAGTGCAGAATTTTTGTGATTTCCAGAATTTGGTTGAGGTTGACTCGAGGGTTGAGAATATTGAGAATATCAAGTCTTGTGAACAAGAGAAGAAAGGGTAGAAGCGATCCAGAGAGAGGTAGCACTAGTACTCCTATGCAGCACAGAGTGCTAGGAGCTTCCCGATTCATTGAGAGGAGAGGAGCGATAGTGCGAGCCGACCTAGGCCGATGAGGACTTCTCTTATTTCTCACCAAGCTTCAACGGTGGGTGGCGGTAGAAGAGAGAGGAGATAAATCGTTTATCGGCGTGTGAACCTTGCGGGAAAGCTCATAGAGGAGAGTGCTTGGCCGACAGGAGCTTGTTTCAGCTGTGGGAGAAGGACACATTGCGAGAGAGTGTCCTCGGCCTTCCTGACGGAGAGAGGTTAGATGCCGACTACGAGGAGGGCAGAGACCATGGGGCGGAGGGTGTGAGGTGGCGATTGATGTGGCTAAGAGGGTTAATCTTCGGGGAGACCGAGAGGCGAGGCACCGGCTAGAGTGTTTGCGATGACTAGGGAGGATCTTTGAGACCGCACGGATGTTATCACAGATGCAGTGCAGTTATTTTACGATGATGTGATAGTTTTGATTGATCGGGTTCTACTCGTTCGTTTGTTTCCTCGAGTAGACCGGGTGTGATTTGATTGTGAGCCCATTGGATACTCGGCGATGGTGAGTAATCCAATCGGCCAATGTATTGTGATTAGTCGTGTGTATAGAGGTTGTGAGATTCGCATCGGTGGAGAACTTCTAGTGGTAGATTTGATGCCACTTGAAGATGGCGGTTTAGATGTGATTTTAGGTATGGACACTTTGGAAAAGTCTGATGCTCGTTTGGATTGTGGCGAAGATAGTAGAGTTTGATTTGGATGGCGAGAATAGTAGTGTTCTTTGGGGACGGAAGCGAGTCCGCTTGAGATTGTTTCGGCGTTGTGATGAGAGGATGATGAGTAAGGGTTGTGAGGCATTTTGGCTTATGTGGTTGACACGGGGCGATAGAGGGAAGTGGAGGATATTCGATGGTCGAGAGTTCTCGGACGTCTTTCGAGGAATTGCGGGACTACCGCTTGACTCGGAGATTGAGTTTCCCATTGAGCTTGTGTCAGGTACAAGACCGATTTCGATTCCGCCTTACCGGATGGCTCCGGTGGAATTGAAAGAGCTTAAGGAGCAATTGGAGGAGTTATTAGAGAAGGGGTATATTCGACCGAGTTCTTCGCCTTGGGGAGCTCCGGTCTTATTTGTGAAGAAGAAAGATGGCTCGTTGAGGATGTGTGTAGACTACAAAAAGTTGAATCAGGTTACTGTGAAGAACAAGTATCCGCTTCCTCGCATTGATGATCTGTTTGATTAATTGCAAGGAGCGAGAGTCTTTTCGAAGATCGATTTGAGGTCGGGTTATCATCAGTTACGGATTAAGGAGTCGGATGTGCGAAGTGCGCTTCGAGGACTCGGTATAGGCACTTTGAGTTTTGGTGATGCCTTTCGGATTGTGAATCGCTGCAACATTTATGGATTTGATGAATCGGGTTTTAAGCCATTCTTGGACCAATTTATTATTGTCTTCATTGATGATATATTGGTGTATTCCAAGAGTGATGAGCAGCATGAGGAGCATTTGAAGATCGCTTTGGAGACTTTGAGGAGCAATGAATTGTATGCCAAATTCAATAAATGCGAATTTTGGTGAGAAGTTTCATTTCTTGGTGATCTCGAGCAAGGAGTTCATGGATCAAAGAAGATAGAAGGCGTGGTGAGTTGGAAGCACCAAAGAATGTGGCGAGGTGAGGAGTTTTACGGGTTTGGCGGCTATTACGGAGATTCGTGGAGGATTCTCCATGATAGCGCTCTCGATGCGAGATTCTTGAGGAAGAACCAGAAGTTTGTTTGGAGTGATGAGTGTCAGAGGAGCTTCAAGGAGCTCAAGCTCAGATTGACGAGTGCTCCGATTTTGGTTTTGCCTTCGGGAGAGGAAGGTTATTCGGTGTATAGTGATGGTTCGAGGAAGGGTCTTGGATGTGTTTTGATGCAGGGAGATCGGGTGATTGCTTATGCTTCTAGGCAGTTGAAGCCTTATGAGCTGAATTATCCGACGCACGATTTGGAGTTAACAGCTGTGATCTTTGCCTTGAAGATTTGGAGGCATTATTTGTATGGAGTTCAGACTCGAATCTTCACTGATCATAAGAGTCTGAAGTATTTGCTGAGTCAGAAGGAATTGAATTTGAGGCAGAGAAGGTGGATTGAGCTACTTAAGGATTATGATCTGTTGATTGAGTACCATCCGGGCAAGGTCAATGTTGTGGCGGATGCCTTGAGCAGGAAGTCTTCGATTGCTCATGTTCGATCGATGTATCTTCCTTTATTGGAAGAGATGGCCAAGCTTAAGATAAGCTTGAAGCGGGAGGAGTCGGAGTGTCTTCTCGCTAATTTGAGTGAGGCCGATTCTCGAGGAAAAGGTTAGGAATTGCAGGCTCAAGATGCGGTTTGAAGCGGACTCGGGGATGAAATTGAAGGTAAGGTTCGAGATAGATGTGCGGGATGATGGGCTTATGGCGGTGGGGAACCGATTGTGTATTCAGATATGCAGGAGATTAAAGATGAGATTATGGATGAGGCACACAATCGCCTTATGCCATGCATCCGGGTAGCACCGGGATGTCTGATTTGAGAGAAGCGATTTTGGTGGAGAGGCATGAAGAGGGATATAGCGAGCTCGTCGGTAAGTGTCAGTGTCGGCGTGAGTCAAGGTGAACACCGGGCACCTTCAGACAAGTGAGACCATTGCCTATTAGGAGTGGAAGTGGCAGCAGTGACTATGGACTTTTGATGGGATTGCCTAGGACCGGCGGGAGGCATGATGCCATTTGGGTGATTGTTGATCGGTTGACCAAGTCAGCCCACTTTTGGCGATTAGACGGACTGATTCTTTGCATGTGTTGGCAAAGAAGTATATTGATGAGATAGTGAGGCTGCATGGAATTCCGGATTCGATTGTGTCGATCGAGATCCTCGGTTTACTTGAGATTTTGGAGTAGTTTGCGAGGAAGCTCGGGAATGAAGCTGAATTTTAGTCTGACGTTTCACCTCGAGACGGATGGTCAATCTGAGAGGACTATTCGGACACTTGAGGGGATGCTTCGGGCTTGTGTGATGGATTTTCGAGGAGCATGGGATGAGCATTTGCCGTTGGTCGAATTTGCTTATAATAATTCGTACCATTCAAATGGCTCCATATGAGGCTTTGTATGGGCGAAGGTGTAGGACTCCGATCTGCTGGGATGTAGAAGGAGAGAGGCAATTGGAAGGACCAGAATTGATTCAGACGACAGTTGAGAAAGTCAATCTGGTTAGCGGTGACAAGCGACACGTGATAGGATGAAGAGTTATGTTGATACTCATAGAAAGAGATGGAATATGAAGTCGGTGAGAAAGTGTTCCTTAAGACATCTCCTTGGAAAGGAGTATTGAGATTCGGCAAGAAGGAGAAGTTGAGTCCGAGGTATGTGGGTCCTTATGAGATCCTTGAGAGGATTGGACCACTCGCTTCTGATTGGCGTTACCTCGGAGTTATCACAGATTCATGATGTTTTCCATGTGTCTATGTTGAGGAGATATAGATCGGATCCTTCTCACATCATTCAAAGCTAGTGAGATTGAGCCGAGATGATCCGAGTTATGAGGAGCTACCGGTGGAGATTTTGGATACCAAGGACAAGGTCCTCGAGGAACAAAACGATTCGATTAGTCAAAGTCTATGGAGGAATCATTGGTGAGGAGGCTACTTGGGAGCCATTGGGCGCCATCTTGGGAGAAGTATCCGCATCTCTTGACGATTCAGGTAAATTTAGAGGCGAAATTTCTTTTAGAGGGGAGAAATGTTAGGCCACAATTTTTTTATATGATATGATTAAGCATGGATTGCGATAATTATGTGTTTAAGGCTTAGTTTAATTTATTTTGGGAGTATTATTGGACAATTGAGTTTAAGATATGATTAAATAGGGTTTAAATAAGGACTTAAAGAGTTTAATGGTGTAAGGATCTTAGGGAGTTACTTGCTTTGTTATGGGCTTGGGCTTTTAGGTTTAAGATATTAAAAGAAAGGAAAAGAAAGGAAAGAAAGAAAGAAGAAGGAAAGAATAGAGAAGTGAAGCGGTGGAAGGAGAAGAGAAGAGGAAAAAGGGTTTGTGATTTGGCAAGTTTCAGCGATTTTAGAGCTTCAATCGGTAAGTTTACATCCTTTCTATCTTGTTTCTAGAAGGATTAAGCAGTTAGATAACTTGGATTGAGCATAAGCGAAGGTTTTAGGGTTTTAGGTGAAAGCGAGGAATTTTCTTAGATTAATGTATGCATGTGATGTTTGGAAGCGAGAATAGGCTAGAAATGCATTCAAGACTTGATCTTCTGTTTAGATGTGTTAGATTTGGTTAAGGAAATAATCAAAGTTGGGATATCGAGAGATCGGGTTTGGTCGGCAGACCCTTGCGTCGTGACGATGCATATGAATGGCGCTTGGCGTGTGGGGAAGGAAGTCACGTCGCGACGTGTAAATGAATTCGATTATTAAATCATGACGTATGTATCGCGAGGCGTCGCGACATACAACGCGTTTGTTCGCCGCGAGGAGCATACGGTGTACGACGTCGTCTTATTGCTGCGCATGCATACTGCGCCCGTTCGCCCATGGCGAACCCCTTTGTTTCAAAGTGAGATTTTCATATTTATGGAGATATCTTTTGGTGTGGATGTCCGATTGAGGTGATTTTGGATTCATTGTGATCTAGAAATAAAGACTACGAGTTGTATGAAAAGGAAAGTTGGAAATTTCTTGAAGGATTGAGAATTTAGATGGGAGTCGGATGAAGACTTTTAGCGTTTTGCTTTCTACTTTTGAGCTTTATTGAATATTTGTTATGGATATTAATTGTATGGAAACTTGGTTTATTATAGGAAACCAAGCTGATTTGACAATCGCAAGAGGAAGGACGACGATGAGTGCGATACTCAGCGATACTAGGTGGGTAATATGTTTATGGTTATTGTGTGTATGGGCAATTGCATGATGTGTGTTTGCTTGCATTATATGACATTGCTTGTATTGAATTACATGAGAGATGTGAAAATGCTTTTGATTATAATTATGCATGGATTGATAGGCCTTTATGGCAATGGACACAAATGAAAATTGAGAAAATGTGAAACATGCTTTGAGCATGGATTGAATGGACTATGTGCTTTGTTTGGGTAAGAGAGTTACGGATGGAGTCACGTGCACGTTGACAGTAAAGCCTTCTCCCGGCTGCCCGCTTGTGGCAACGAGATCCTTGAGAAATCGAACTCGGATAGATTATGGATCTACCTTTGGTTTATCCGGATGGATTACGGAACTCTCGTGCCAATTATGTGTGCATTCACGATTGATTTGATGAGCATAATTGCATAATGATTGCTATGTTGAGAAATAGAGATTGAATGACATATGCTTATATGAATGCGAATCATGTGATGAATCTTGATTTGCTAGTGATCTATGAATAAATATGTATATGCTTGATTGTGTGGCTCGTTGCCAATGGCTATAAACGATATGCTGTAGGAAAATCCCAGGGTAGGCATCACATGCCCACAGTGCGGAATTTAAAATTTTGAGTCCCGGGACATTCCCGAAAGCCAGGATCCATGTGTATGTACAAACAATCAAACCATAACGACCAAAGGAGACCGTCTCTAACGGTATCCACGCAGAGGTCGGAAAACCTAACCGGGACAAACTCTTTTGACCCGGGAATAGCTAGACTAAAGAGAAGAGTGCTAGCTCTTACCTTAGCCTTGGAGAGCAAGTGAAATGAACTTGGTGGAGCCTTGGAGAAGAAGAAGCCACGTGAATGGAAGAGAGGAAGATGATGAAAAACCAATTTTTCAAAGCTTAACTCTTAAGCTTTCGACCTTCACCCTTCAAAACCGTGCAAGCTTCCTTCATATCCTTCAAATGTGTTTATTTAACACTTAAAAGACATATGAAGACTTGGTGGATAGCTCATCACGTATATGGCATAAAAAATGCCTTAAAATGCTAAATGATGATTAGGTTTGACTTTTCAAACCTACATCTTCTCCTTCCATTTAATGGCTCCACCGAAATGCATATATATATATATAATTAATTAATTATTTACTTAATTAATTAATATATATAATTCTGAAAGTGGTCGATCAAGCTGAGAATTAGGTCCTACTTACCTGCTAGAGCCCCGCCGTGAAAAATCACCGGAAGCGATTTTCAACAATGTCGATGTCGCGATCTCATGGGACATATCCCTATCTCATCGGGATCCATTTAATCCTATTGCTCTCCGGATATCGGATCTCATCCAAAACTATTTCTGATTCTCAAGTCACTCTTATCGTGTGACCCATTAGGTTCCGGTTATGTTGGCCACTTAGATTAACACTTAATCTGAAAGCAAGTCATGGCGGTATCTAGCAACACATCATGACCCCCAATTGACCGGAAAGTAATTGGTTTGACTAATGAAACCATATCACGAACCCTTCCATAGACAATTCTGAGTGCAATTCGTCCTTTCACCATGCTATACCCCACTTGGTTTGAGTATGGGCAATGTGTCAACTCTTACTAGACCGATCGGATCAAATCTAGTCAAGTGTAATCGGTTCTCGTCCTAGGACTCATTACTTTATATGTCCATGAAGACCATCTTCATGACATATGTATCTCGGCGCGAGAGACTTAGTAATGATCCCGATAAGAGGCCGTGGGTATCTCTTACGCTATAATGAAGTGGTGAATCCTCTATTGGCTACTCAATTACCTTCAAATACCTCAAGCCGCACTCCAATCACCACCCTATGGCGACCTACGAAAGGCAACGAGGAATGGAGTCAAAATGCGAGAATCGGTGCAAGATATCCTTGAGTACCTCAAGTCTAAGAATACTTGCACCATTCTATGATGAGATTATCGCGACATTTGTATAGGACATCCATGTGATGATCTCATAGCGAGGTCATCAATGTACTTACTACCACTAGTAAGCATCCACGTATCAAAACTAAATATCTCGATATTTACGGTTTTACGAGATCCATTCTTGATCCAATCGAAGTTTGACGTGTGCTAGTCTATCCGGATTAACGATGTCGGTCTCGTTAATCCTATAACGAGGATAATTTGAATCGACATAATTGCACATGATAGGAATCTCGATAGTATGATCACATCATAATTTCCTTCATGCTATGTCATGTATCGAGGACTTCATTAATTTGATTAAAGATCATTATCAATTCATAATAAAATGAACATCAAATAAATGAAATATGCCTTGCTTTATTTATTCATAAAGTGCATGCATGACTATGAACAAAATGCGCTAAAGGGATTGCCTTTAGGGCCTACTCTAACAATCTCCCACTTGACCTAAAGCCAATCGCCTTGGTATCTAATACCATAGCGAGTACATGAGAATCAAAATTCTTACGTGGCGGCGACTTTGTCAGCGGATCAAGAATGTTACGCTTTCTGTGGAATTCTCTCTATCGAGGACATCACCTCGAGCAATGATCTCCGAATCAAATGGTATCGGTAGATGCGTGTTTGGACCGTTGATGAGACCTTGGCTCCTTTACTGTAATAGCCCCAAATGTTGTCACAAAACAAGCTGTATGGGTCCATCACACTAGGAACCACACCAAGTTGAAATGAACTTCTTGATCCAAATCGCTTCCTTTCTTTGCATCCGATCGCCGCAATGTACTCTGCCTCGATCGTTGAATCGTGATCGTCTCTGTTTGGAACTCTTCCAACCGATCTCCGCCATTTAGTGTGAAAACATAACTGATTGGGATGCAGAGTCGTCCTTATCAGTGAAAGCGGCATCAGTATGCCGCTCTTGGAGATTTCCATCTCCATATATCGAAAACATCCTTAGTTCTTCGCAAGTACTTTAGGATATTCTTGACACCACCATGATGACCCTCACGGGATCGATTGGTATCTGCTGTCGTAACTTAGAGCATATGATACATCGGGTCTCGTCATAGCATTGCGTCATAATAGATCCTCTGCAGACGCATCGGGATCATATTCATACGCATCCTCTCATCCTGTGTCTTGGGACACATGGACTTGAGTGTTATCCCATGAGTAATGGGAAGAAACCCTCTCTTGGATTGCTCCATACTAAACCTCTTTAGCACCTTGTACATGTCGTTGTTGTGAAAGACCAAGCAACCTCTTGATCTATCTCTATAGATCTTTATCGAGATATAAGTTGCTTCTCCAAGGTCTTTCATGGCAAATTGTTTGGACAACTAAATTTTCTTGATTGCGGACATTGAGACATCGTTTCCTAGCAACAATATGTCATCTACATATAACACAAGGAATACGATCGCAGTTCCATTAACTTTCTTGTACACGGTGTTCATCCGGATTTTGTGAGAAACCAAACTCTTTGATTGTCTCATCAAGCGGATATTCCAACTCTGGATGCTTGCTTCAATCCATAAATAGATTTACGAAGCTTGCATACCTTTTCTCCATCGTGGAAATGAAGCCCTCGAGGTTGTGTCATGTACATCCTCGGCTGATTTCCATTCAGAAAGTGTCTTCACATCCATTGCCATATCTCATAATCATAATGGCGGCGATGGCTGGGAGTATCTAATGGATTTAAGCATTGCTCTTTGATGAAGGTCTCGTCATAGTCAACTCCTTGTCTCGGCGAAAGCCTTTAGCCATAAGCCTTGCTTTATAGGTAATCACATTACCATCCATGTCGATTTTCTTCTTGAAAACCCATTTGCACCTATAGGTTTTATCCTTCGGTGCATCGACCAAAGTCCATACTTGGTTTTCATACATAGAATCCATTTGATTTCATGGCATGAAGCCATTTTGGACACGAACTCTTGAGAACCTCTTCATAGGTGGTAGGCTCATCATCCTCTATGAGCAATCGTCATTCTGTTCACTCACGAGAAATCCATATCTCTCGGAGCAGGCGTATCCTCTTGACCTCGACTTTCGTGTGTAGTAGAAGGTTGAGCTGTTACCTCATCATATGAGTTACGGTTTGAGTTGACGATTGATCCGCGTCGTCAGAGCATCTTGAACTTCTTCAAGTTCAACTTTGCTCCCACCGTCCTCTTTTAAAGAAACTCTTTCTCTAAAAAGACAGCGTGCATCGAAACAAACACCTTTTGTTCCTCGGAAAGTAAATTGATATCCTCTTGTTTCTTTAGGATATCCTACGAACAAACACTTGCGATTTTGCTTCAAGACTTATCGATTGTGTCCGCTTCACATAAGCGGGACAACCCCATACTTTCAAATAAGAAAGATAAGGTTTCTTGTTAGTCCACATCTCATATGGAGTAACATCAACTGTCTTTGATGGAACTCTGTTTAACAAGTAAGCAATTTGTCTCAGTGCATATCCCCAAAAGGATTTTGGTAGCTGTGCAAAGCCATCATAGATCGTACCATGTCCAACAAGGTTCGATTTCTCCTTTCGCCACACCATTATGCTATGGTGTGTAAGGAGAGGTCCACTGAGATAATATCCATTATCTACGAGATAATCAAAAATTCTTGGTCTAAGTATTCACCACCACGATCGGATCGTAATGTTTTGATACTTTTACCAAGTTGTTTTCTACTTCATTTCGAATTGTTTGAACTTTTCAAGCGCTTCAGATTGTATCTCATCGAATCTGGTACCCATATCGAGAATAATCATCGATAAAGGTAATGAAATGTAATGACCACTTCGGCATGGATGGACATCGGACCACATACATCCGAATGTATTAGGTCTAATAATCCGATCGCTTCGTTCACCCTTTCCTTAAAAGGTAAGCGAGTCATCTTGCCTAATAAACAAGATTCACATGTGTCATAAGATTCATAATCGAATGACCTAAACTTCCACTCTTGTGGAGCTTAGCGATGCGTCTCTCATTTATATGGCCAAGGCGACAATGCCATAAGTAAGTTGATTTTAAATTATCTCTTTTATGTCTTTTAGTGTCATTGACATTCATAACCGGATGTGACATATCTAATATGTAAATTCCATTGCATAATGTACCAGTACCATAAAGCATTCCATTTGAACTAATAGAACAACCATTGTTACCAAAAGACAAATGGAAACCAATTCTATTTAAACAAAAGCAGACGGTATGTTCTTTGTTAACACGGTACAAAATAACAATCATCCAAGTTAAGTACAAGCCCACTGGGAGTGTCAAAACATAAGTTCCTACGGCTAATGCGTGAACCTTGCTCCATTGCCAACACGCAGTCCATTTCTCCCTTTATGAGTACGCCCATCGTCACGAGGCCTGCGATATCATTGCATATGTGTGAGCCACAACCGGTATCTAATACCCATATGTTATGATCGAAGCAGTATTAACCTCATTGACAAACATACGAAGAAGTCGAGGCGGTGATGCCTTCTTACGCTTGATTCTTCAGATAAACTTTGCGATTCGCCTCCGATGACCAGTCTTACCATGATGGAAGCGGTACCTTTTAGTGCGATCTCTTTGGTCTTCTTCTTGTCTTTCGCTGCACTTCCTTTGACACGAGCCTTTTTTCTTCTTCATTTTCTCTTGGAACCAGAGGAAGAAGAATCCACCAATAACAGCGCCTTGCTATCTTGCTTGATGACTTGTTACTGCTTTGTCTTGAGCAGATTGATCAACTCGGGAATTGTGGTGGATATTTGGTTCATTCGATAGTTCAACACAAACCGTGAATAACTATCGACAAACCAACAAAATTAAGTCTATACTTAACTCGAGAATCCATCACAAAACCTAAGGCGGCCAACCTCTCGATATAGCCATTCATCTTGATGCATATTGCACTGCAGATGAACCAGAGTCATCTTCGTTGTAAAGAGCAACCTTGAGGTCTCGAACCGTTCGGACCGTGCTTGCTCATCAAACAACTCTCTAAGATGAAACACTATCGTGTGAGCATCCATAGACTCGTCGCTTTATGCTGCGCTCGGTGACATCGATGCAAGCATAATGCGGTGGCTATGTCAGCATCTTTTAGATGCTTCGATATGCCTTCGATCATCATCGAAGCTCCTTGAGAAGTGGATCCGGAAGTGGAAAATCAAGGATGTATCCTAGATCCTCGGATCGAGAACATTTCTCGATTAGCGCACCAATCAAGAAAATTCGGTCCGATTAATTTGTTTGCATCCATTAGTGGCGAAGATTCACACTATCGACATCTTGATCAACCTAAACATAGAGAGAAAGATAGTTAGAATAGGATTAAATGTATGCTCATAAGGACTTAAATGACATACATATGGCTCCCACTAGTTTCAGCAGAATCCATAACCCTCATCGTGAATCCATGAAACAAAATGGCACGTTGACTGGTGGGTCGATATCAAGCATTACTAAGAATGACCTTGAGGTTAGCTCAACAAGTCACCTTAGGTCAATCGGTGGTATCGGTCATACCAATTGCATCATCGATGACCGAGCATTAAGAATGACCTTGAGGTTAGCTCAACAAGCCATCTTATGTCTCGGGAGGTATCATGCATACCAATTACATCTTAGACACCTGACTATCGCGCCATCTTATCAACGGTTGATGTATGCACATACATTGGGTTATCAACACTTGATGCGCGTACATCGATGTACACTACCCAACTTCGCCTCTGTCACGTTGACCTCGAGGTTAGCTCAACAAATCAACGCTTCTAGGAAAACCGACCCATTAATCCGAAAATCATATTTTCATGGTTTGAACATATTAAGTATAGAGTGAGCTTGAGGTTAGCTCAACAACCCGACCTATAAGAACTCGGTTCTTACCATATTAGTGGAAGGCGTTAGTTTTCATATTTTAAGTGAGGATTTTAGGTCTCATCTAATTAATCTCATCCAAGGATCATAGTCACCATGACTATATGGTGCGATTTAGGGCATTACATCAATCACATTGAATTTATACGAAAATCACCCATCATCCCACGAAGACATGATATAAGTCGACTTGTATATGTATAAGTCGACTTATGTCTCTATATAAATCGACTTATGCATGTGTAAGTCGACTTGTGCAACAATGCATGAACAAGTCGACTTGTACCATTGTGCAAGTCGACTTATTAATCTGATGCACCAAACAAGTCGACTTATGAACATATAAGTCGACTTGTTCATTAATGCATTGGAATTGCTATCTAATCGGCTAATTCTCAATCAGGCATTTCAATTCACAACACCAATATAACAAGTATATAAACCTTTATATTAATGTGCTAATGAAACATTTTCATCGACTCATGCATGCCGTATAGTCTAACTATATATGAAAACCTTGAAACCGATTAATCTACCATTAATCACTAGATTTCCACATAATTCAAGGACACCAAATTATCATGCTAAGTATCTCTAGGTAGGCTACACGTTATCAAGATTACTCCGGCACTTGTCACAAAAATTGCGACGGCCAAAATAACCAAGATAACGGAATAAGCTAACGAGACGCTAAAGTGACCTATTCGATATCCAAAAATTATTGGAAACCTAATTTCAAGAATCTCATTTTGGGATGCATACCACATCAATATAACACATTTTTAATCACTATAAAAATGATTCATGGCATTGGAACAGAAAATAACACAATCAATCATTCCAAACAAAACAGCCCCAGTAAGTTTCTCAAAACTGCTAAGCTCAACATTTTGCTCAAAATGACCATTGAAACACTTTCAATAAATTCTGATAAAATTACAGAGGTTAAAAAATGTTCCCAACATGCTCCATGAATATTTCCAGGATTTATTTCCCACAAAAACTCATTGAACCTCAGCAATCTAGCCGAACCAGAATCTGTGTTCTCTAACACAAACATTCCCATAAGCACACAAGAAATTCGGAAATAAATGGTAAATCACCTTGAAAACATTTTTCCATCCACAGAGATATTCATAAACATCTTAGGGACATGTCGGTGAAAACCAATCCGAAAAACAATTTTTCTAGAATTTATTCTCGAATTTACAAGCATACCTATTTCAGAAACTATCAACAAGACAGCATCCGAAACTTGAGGGAATTAAATAGCAAAACCATATCAAATCAAATTGATAAATTCTCATCTTTCACAAACATATTCTATGACATGTTATGAACAATTCTGAGCAAGAAATTTCGAAAACATGCATCTCTATACTGATTCGAAATTCACACAAATAACATGCATCAGCAGCTCAATTCACTAAGGAACTCCGACCTAGTTATCATTTCGACTGTTTATACAACACAAGTGGCTCTGATACCACTGTAGGAAAATCCCGGGTAGGCATCACATGTCCACAGTGCGAATTTAAAATTTTGAGTCCGGGACATTCCGAAAGCCAGGATCCATGTGTATGTACAAACAATCAAACCATAACGACCAAAGGAGACCGTCTCTAATCAGTATCCACGTGAGGTCGGAAAACCTAACGGGACAAACTCTTTTGACCCGGGAATAGCTAGACTAAAGAGAAGAGTGCTAGCTCTTACCTTAGCCTTGGAGAGCAAGTGAAATGAACTTGGTGGAGCCTTGGAGAAGAAGAAGCCACGTGAATGGAAGAGAGGAAGATGATGAAAAACCAATTTTTCAAAGCTTAACTCTTAAGCTTTCGACCTTCACCCTTCAAAACCGTGCAAGCTTCCTTCATATCCTTCAAATGTGTTTATTTAACACTTAAAAGACATATGAAGACTTGGTGGATAGCTCATCCACGTATATGGCATAAAAAATGCCTTAAAATGCTAAATGATGATTAGGTTTGACTTTTCAAACCTACATCTTCTCCTTCCATTTAATGGCTCCACCGAAATGCATATATATATATATAATTAATTAATTATTTACTTAATTAATTAATATATATAATTGCTGAAGTGGTCCAGTCAAGCTGAGAATTCGGTCCTCTAGGCTGCAAAACCCGCGCGTAAAAAATCACCGAAATGGTTTTCGGCATTGTCGATGTCGCGATCTCATCGGGACATATCCCAATCTCATCGGGATCCATTTAATCCTATTGCTCTCCGGATATCGGATCTACGTCTCAAACTATTTCTGATTCTCCGAGTCACTCTTATCGTGTGACCCATTAGGTTCCGTTATGTTGGCCACTTAGATTAACACTTAATCTGAGCAAGTCATGGCGGTATCTAGCAACACATCATGACCCCAATTGACCGGAAAGTAATTGGTTTGACTAATGAAACCATATCACGAACCCTTCCATAGACAATTTACTGCAATTAGTCCTTTCACCATGCTATACCCCACTTGGTTTGAGTATGGGCAATGTGTCAACTCTTACTAGGTGATCGGATCAAATCTAGTCCAAGTGTAATCAGTTCTCGTCTGGGACTCATTACTTTATATGTCCATGAAGACCATCTTCATGACATATGTATCTTCGGCGCCAGAGACTTCAAAGTAATGATCACGATAAGAGGTCATGGGTATCTCTTCGCTATAATGAAGTGGTGAATCCTCTATTGGCTACTCAATTACCTTGAATACCTCAAGTCGCACCCAATCACCACCCTATGAGCGACCTCACGAAGGCAACGAGGAATGGAGTCAAAGTACGAATCAAGACTCAAGATATCCTTGAGTACCTCAAGTCAAGGATACTTGCACCATTCTATGATGAGATTATCAACGACATTTGTATAGGACATCCATGTGATGATCTCATAGCAGGTCATCAATGTACTTACTACCACTAGTAAGCATCCACATGTCAAAACTAAATATCTCAATATTTACGGTTTTACGAGATCCACCGCTTGATCCAATCAAGAAGTTTGACATATGCTAGTCTATCCGAGATAACGATGTCGGTCTCATTAATCCTATAACTAGGGATAATTTGAATCTTGACATAATTGCACATGATAGGAATCTCAATAGTATGATCACATCATAATTTCCTTCATGCTATGTCATGTATCAGGGACTTCATTAATTTGATTAAAGATCATTATCAATTCATAATAAAATGAACATCAAATAAATGAAATATGCCTTGCTTTATTTATTCATAAAGTCTGTACATGACTATGAACAAAATGCGCTAAAGGGGATTGCCTTTAGGGCACTACTCTAACATATGCCACTGAGCTTCGCAGCTCACCCCATTACTCTCTCCTCCTCAGGTGCAGATCGAGATGAGTGTCGACCTTGCAGGGCATCGGAAACTTCAAGCTAGCTAGGAATTTGTTAAGTTAGTAATTTGGTTGGCCCTCTGAGCATTTCAGCATGGAGCATACTTTTGTATTTTGAGACTTCATTTTCTTTTGTATTACGCTGCATTTCGAGAATATTGTTAAATTTCTTTGAATGCAAATGACAGTTGGCTTATGCATGTGGAATGATTAATGCATGTTTAGAATGCATGTGTAGAATATGTATATGTATGAGTATATGTATGTGTGAATCGAATCGAATAGTTCTTTGTATGGATGTTGGGATCGGGTCCGATGGTATATGGGCGTCGTCATGTCAGTAAGACTCGAGGGCAGCCTCGAGTTTGAAGATCCGGGACCCGGGCCTAACATGACGAGCTCTCTTGACGTGAGAGCTGATGAAGAGACGGAGAGGATGAACCCCGTGGAAGAAACGCGACGGGTAATATTGGATAAAGCAAACCGCTCCAAGTTCACAAATCTAGGTTTCGAGCTTCACGAGGACCTAGTCAAAGAAATCACGGATTGCTTGATAGAAAATAAATCAGTCTTTGCCTGGGTACCAAGCAATATGCTTGGAATTTCTCGATCGATCGCATCGCATTCTCTCGGTATCCGAAAAGACTGCAAGCTAGTTAGACAGAAGAAGCGATGGCAAAGTAAAGAGAGGCAGGAAGTGATTAAGAAGGAAGTAGAAAAGTTGCTTAATGCTGGGTTCATTCGGGAAGTCAAATACCCTGAATGGTTGGCAAATGTTGTACTCGTGAAGAAGAAAAACGGAAAGTGGAGAATGTGCATTGACTTTATCAACTTAAACAAAGCGTGCCCAAAGGACAGTTTCTTTTTTCCAAAAATCGATCAGCTGGTAGACTGCACGTCAGGGCATGAACTCCTCAGTTTCTTGGATGCTTTCTCGGGCTACCATCATATTCAAATGAGTCTCGAAGATGAAGAGAATACAACTTTTATAACCGACCAGGGCACGTATTGCTACCAAGTAATGTCGTTTGACTTAAAGAATGCAGGGGCCACTTATCAGCGGCTCGTCATGGAAGTTTTCAAGAAACAGATTGGTCGATCGATCGAGGCCTATGTGGATGATATGGTCGTCAAAAGTAAGACGGCCGCTGAGCATGTGAAAGATCTCAAAGAAGTCTTCCAGACCCTTAATAAATTTCAAATGAAGCTGAACCCAAAAAAATGCGTCTTTGGTATGGCATCTGGAAAATTTCTGGGGTTTATGATTACTCAGCGGGGGATTGAAGCTAATCCAGAAAAGATCGAAGCTATCGTCCAAATGCCCTCGCCGTGCTGCTTGAAAGATGTTCAGATACTGACCGGGCGGATAGTTTCTTTGAGTAGATTAAATCTCGGGATGGGGGACAAGTGCCTCCGTTTTCAAAATTTTGAGGAAAGCAGATGTGACTCAATTCCACTGGCCGGATGAATGCGAAAGAGCATTCCAACACTTGAAGCAGTATCTGAAAAGTCCACCTGTCTTACAGAGCCCAGTTGAGGGGGAGAATCTGATTCTATATTTGGCAATCACAGAGGGGGCGACTAGCGCAGTCCTTGTTCGATCGGAGGGAAATGAACAATTCCCGATCTACTACGTCAGTAAGGTTTTGAACGGACCAGAAACACGGTATACACCCATAGAAAAGCTGACTCTCTCCTTGATAACTGCGGCGCGAAAGCTAAGACCCTACTTCTAGAGTCATACCATTGAGGTAAGGACTGACCAATTACTTTCTTTTATTTGTTTATTTTATTATTAGAAAACAACTTTAAGGTATAAATGTTAGTGATAGAAGGGACAAGACGTGATTTTAGCTGTGATGTTAAGATAAATTTCTGATGCATGTAAGGTGTTTGATGAAATGTTTGTTATTTGAAAAAATGATTTCAGTTCTTTATTTTCAGTTTTGTTTTAGTATGAATTTTAATATTTTAATTATTTTACTTGAAATAATGAAGTTCTCTCCATGGTGGCTTCTAGAGAATCTAAACACTTTGCAGGTAAATTTTAAAAAATAGTTTTCAGCAAATTTACCGACGGAAAAAAAATTCCGTTGGTAAATATATTGGATTTTATCGACGAAAAAAATTCCAGCGCTAATTACCACGAAATTTCAAAATTCGTTGGTAATTTTCTGACAGAAGAATTTATTGACTGAACAAAATAACCGTCGGTAAATTTACCGACGGAAATTTTTACCGTCGATAATTCTATTGATAATTTCCGTCGTTAAATTTACTAACGGCCATATATCCGACGCCTTTTTTCGTGAATAAATTCCTTCGCTAAATAAGCTTACCGATGGAATATGTACAAATTCCGTCGGTAAATTCCGTCGCTAAACTCTATTTTTCTTGTAGTGTATGTTGATTCATTCATAATCAAAGTTGGCAGTGGTGTTGCAATACTAGGGCTTCCTGACTCTCCTACAAAGAGATGTAGCGGTTGATACCCATCGGAAGGTAACGTATTAGTCAAAAAACAAAATGGTATTACTCTTCACAATACCAGTCTTAGGTACCAATTGACACTGGAAGTTTCACTTGGTATCAGCCGGTATTCAAAATATCAATAAGTACAGTGAAGTTTGAAAATTACAGGGATTAAATATCAAAGAAAAAACTTAACAACCCCCTAATAATCGACTCTGACTCTCACCTCTCTCACTCTCAGTTTTTCCTCTCTCCCTCTCAAGTCTCACAATTCTTGCTCAACACTATCATCCTCCGACCACCATCGCAATGCCATTACCCCTCTCTACCGCGCCTCCCCGCCTACAATCTGCTTCTCCCTCTCTAGTCTTCACCGCACCTCCCCACTATTGCCCCTCCCCCCTTCTCCTTTACCCACTATTGTCTACATCTACCTTTATTCACCATCACCGTTGTAGCTCTTGCTCAGCCTAAAAGTGAAACCAAAACTTCAGATCTAGTTTATCCCCTCACCCGACCCAAAAACCCAACTCAACCTAAGGAAGCAAATTGACATTGTGATTTTTATGGGTATGTTTTAAATTGGTTTTTTATGCTTCTGAATTACATTTGTGATTGTGAATGGTTGGAACTTAGAATTGAATTGTGAATTGCAATTATGATTTGTGAATGGTTAGATTGGATATAATGAAATACACGGGTTTGGTTTATGTGGGACTTATCTTAAGTTTTCTAATGAAGGCATGCATGACTTGAAAGTTGAAAGTTTAAACTTAAAATGAAGAATCTAAAGTAAAATTGTTAGTATTTAAAGTAAATAATTAATTGATATAATATTTTGGTATAGATTGTTATTCTTAAAATTAGTATAATATTATTGGGTATTGATTAGTTGGATAATATGTCATGATATAAATATTTAATGTTGAATTGTATCAATAAAATAATTTTGAATAATCTTTAGTTCTATTCATAATAACTAAATAAACTAAGTTATCTCAATTAGTTATTGAAATAGATTATTTTATAAATTCCAATGCATAAGGCGTTTAAAGAATAAATGATTTCTTATTTCAATCTCCTAATTACAAAGACAACATTAGGGATTACCATTTGCAATGGTGTTGGCTTTATCATTTCTACTTAACATGTTCTTTATTACTAGCTAGGCAATGAAAGTTATTCTCAAAATATGTTTCTAAAACCAAATAAATCTATACCACATTATCTTGGAGTTCAAATGTAGGAAAATTCCTAAAGTTATTTTTTGATGTATTTTCCTGAAGCATTTTCAACCCATATAATCTTGTCATTCAACTTCTAATTTAATCTGTAGTTAGGAATGATCTCCTTGATTGTATTAAACCATCTAAATCTAATGACATGATATGATAGTTTGTTTACATATTCATGTATAGAAGTTAATTACCCAATTTTCTCTAGTATAAAAGAAAATTCAAAGCATCTTAGTGCGATACAATCTTACCGTCTTACACAAAAATCAAAGAAGATTCCTTTCTAATTGAGTATTTAAATTTTTTACTTTTCTTTATAATTTTACATGTTAGTGCGACAATCTTACTTATAATTATGTATATTAAAATTTTGAATTATTGGATTTTGTCTTATTGGTGAATTGTGTTAGAGAAAATAGAATTGTATTAGATGAAATTGAATTGTGTATGATGTAATCATACAAAATGAGTTATATTACATAAGATGAACATGCATGTAATTGTGTATATTGACTACTTGAATTGTTAACTTTTGATTTATTGATGAATTGTGTTGGATAAAATTGAATTATGTATGATGTAATTATACAAAATGAGATATATTATATAAGATGAACATGCGTATTGTGTAATGAAATTATGTGTTCTTTATTTTGATATATATCTTGATTTATTTTACAAATAAATAGAACAAAGTTCAAGTACTCTTGTTCAAATCACTTCAGGAAGATACAATGATCCAATTTGAGCTCATGTTGCTTAAATACCTAGTATAAAGAACCATACTATTTGCTTGTGTTGTAACAAGCATTTGAAAGGTGGAGGAATCACTCAATTAAAGAAGCATTTAGTTGTGGTTAAAGAAAATGTGGAATCTTGTAAAAAAGTAAGTCTTAATGTGAAATAGAAAATGAAAACTTTGCTTAAGAATATCAACACGAGAAAGATAAAAGGGAGAGATTGAATTATGAAATTAGTAGTGGAAGTTCGTTTGCTAATTTTCACGATGATAGTATAAATGTTGAAGGTGGTAGTAGTAGTGCTCCTTCTCAACAAGAAGTAAATGTTATACCTGGACCTGATATTAGGAAAAGAAGAAGATAAATGATGAATTTCTTTGCACCCCGAACAAATCCTAGAGCCTAGCCTTAAGAGATAAGGCTCACATTATAGATATGCCAATGACTAGATGGTGGTATGATACATATGCAACATTTAATGATTCTCAATCATACTATTATCAGCCTATGGTAAATGTTGTAGTTTCTTACAGTCTGGGATACAAAGCTCTTTCTATTGATGGCTACAGAGGTAAACTTTTGATTTGCTTAGTTTTTGAAATTAAAAGTTATTTGGAAGAAAGAAAAAGGGATTAAGCTACTTATAGGTGTTGAATCATAAGTGATAGTTGGACAAATATGAGACATGAACATATTATTATTTTTCTAGTTTATTATGCAAAGGGCTCAATGTTTTTGAAGTCTATTGATGCATTTGGCCTTGTTAGAAATACTGATACATTATTTGAGATATTCGACGAAGTTGTGAATGAAGTAGGGCCAAAACATATTGTTCAATTCATTACTGACAATGATACTACTTATAAAGTGACAGGAAAAAGATTACAAAATAAGTATAATTCTTTTTTTTGGACTCCTTATATTGCACATTGCATTTATTTAATGCTTGAAAATATATGAGATGCTAGGTATTTTTCTATTATTGATGGGACTGTGCAAAAAGCCAAATAAATGACTAAGTTCATCTATAATCATATATGGGTGTTCAATTTATTGAGAAAGGATTTTTACCAATGGTAGAAATTTGTGTCGTCTTATTGTCACAAGATTTGCAACAAATTTCTTATCACTTTAGTGTTTTGTTATGATGAAGAAAGAGTTGAGATAGATGTTTACAAGTGAAAAATGGATTGTATCTCAGCATGCTAGGTCTAATGCTGGATTGGAGGTTTCTAGAATTATACTGGAAGATACTAAAGTTTGGTTTCAATGCCAATTTGTTATCTAGGTTTGTGAGCCTTTAGTAAGAGTATTTCATTTGGCTTATAGTAATGAAAAGACAACAATGGGTTATTTTTGTGATGTGATAGAGAGGGACAAGGAAGCAATTAGGCCCATCTAAAAAATAGATCTTCTTTGTACATACCTTATCTTACAGTCACCAATGACATATGAGAAAGGCAACTTTACTCTATGTTATTTACAATAGGGCATTTTTAAATCCTAGTGTCTATTTTAGACCAAAATTTACAAAAAAAAGCTAAAGTTAATAGAAGAATGCTATTAACTATTGTAATAGTTGTTGCCCATAAGATGATGCAAGATCTCCAGAGCTCACAAATGGAGCTTTATAAGCAATCTTTTAGGGATTTTGTTAGGCTAATTGCTATTCGATAAAGAGAAAAACTTTTCCTAGGTATTAGCTTTTTCCCTTTTCTTACTTGTTGAAAATTAATTATCACTTTATTTTGTTTATAATGCTACTTTTTTTGTCTTACGAATTACGATTTTTTGGAGGGATCAATTCAGAATTTGTGTTCCAGAATTGTAAAGGTTTGCAATTCGAATTTTAAGTTAATGTGTGAGTGCAACAAGTTGTAAGAGGAACTGGATCACATTTAAATTCTTCCATTCTAAGAAATGAAATAGATTAGAGTATAAGAGATTGAATGAATTGCTCTTCATTCATTATAATTTAAAGCTTCGAAAAAGATATGTTATTATCATTATTAATTTATATATAATTTCTTACAATTTTTTAAATAATTAAAATTAATTGTTTACTAAGAATCTCAATAGAGCAAATAGTTCAATAGATCTAATTTGCATTGATAATATTGATCTTTTAGCATATTAGTTTTCTAAGGAACTAAGTTTGGTACATATGAGTGACTTGGAAGATAATCTTGAATGGGAAAGTATTGACACATCATTTGGTACATTGAATTTAAATAATAATGAGGCTCCTCTCAATGACAAGGATTTTGTAGTAAATGATAATTGGGGTCAGTGTAGTTATAGTCGGTATCCCCCCGTAGACAATTGAATGAAGTTCCAAATTTTTGTTTCTCTTCTTCTTTTAATTTTACTTATATTTGATGTTTATGTTAAATTATATATATACAATGTAATTGTAAATATTTTTGTTTCATGCTTCACTTTTACTTAGTTATTTCTTCATCACAAACTCTTGTTATAAATTGTAATAGCTAGAGTTAAGGACATTTATTGTTCTTTTTATTTGATGTTTTAATGTAATTATTATTTATTATATGATGAAATTATAATGTTTTTAATACTTTGTATTGTTCTTAAATTTTATATTTACATGACGATTGTCTTTTTTCATATTAATTGTGGTTATTATTATATGTGAAATATTTGAAAATTATTGTTAATAAAACAAATAAATTGTTGTTGTTTTAAAATTTTTATTAATATGATTTTTGGAGACAAAGTTAATATAAAATTATAAAGTATACAATATAATATACTAATGAAATATTTTGCAATTTAAAAATAGGGACTATTTCATATATTTTAAAATTATCTGAAACGATACATGATATTGACTAGTACTGATATAGTACCATACTAGAACCCAATATGATAACAAGGTCGATACGATATTCATAATATTGCTCTCTTGGCTTCCCTAAAAAAGCAACCTATTAGATGTTTTTATTCTAGTTTGATCTAGATGTGTATCCACTGAGGAAAGGTTTTGATAGTAATTAAGAATAAACTGTCTCATGGTTATGTAGTTGAATGAAAATCATTTAGTTTGTTACATAAGTTAACTTCAGTTTTCATTTCAGACTTTGTAGAGGAATAGTGAGGTGACATTCCATAAATGGAAGGATATATTTAAACTTGATAGTTATTCGATTGGTTTCTCTTTCTCATCAAAGGTTTTTTTATTAATGGGGCCACAAGTGAGATAATTTACTTTTAGTGAATAAGCAAAAATATGCCTTTGGAGCACTTATTGATTAAAAGTTTGATTATTGGTCTTAATTACTATTCAACTTCATAACCAAGAATCAAATATTTGTTTGCCTACCTTCTAATGATGTTGTTGATCATTGACTATTGTTCAGCTTGTTCTCTTTGTTCACTATAAATTTGAGATTCTCACTCTAAATCTAAAGAATCTTTCTCATTATTTTTATTAGTATTTTGTGCCATATCCTTAGAAAATTAAATATAATTTTGATATAACTCTTTATGAGTAGAGATGATGTTATGAACATTAGTTTGGTTGTTGCATCATCCTTTTTCTCTTATAGCTAAAGTACTTTTTATGTTAACACATCTTTGTTGGCTATTTCAACAGAAAATAAGATTGATAACTTTCCCAAAGAAAATTGTGTGCTCGTGTTTCATAATATGACGCAAAACATGTTGATATTCAACGAAATCCTCTACCTAGTGTTGATGCTTTAAATGTCGAAAATTGTATCATTTTAGGAATCAATTTTGGTTATTGCAGTATGCATGTGTAACCAAGTGCATTGAGTGAGTAAAAATGGTTGTGTTACTCCTTCCTTGTCCCATGTTCTATAACTCACAATCACTAGTACTTAGACTCCTCAAGTTTTTGCTTACATTTCAGGAAAAAAAGAGAGGAAACCTGTAGTTATTTCGAAGATATAATAGTGGATTATACCCTTTTAAGTGATTGGAAAGACCCATCCTCATTTGAATCAAGTCAAATCTGTATCATCTAACCAAGAAAATACTTAATTTACACATTCAATCTCCCAATGCCTTAATGGCATTATAAGAAATGATGTTGTTGCAGGAGAATGTGTTCTTCCTTGAGATCACTCTTCCTAATTTCAACTTATTATGAGATGTTACATGTTCAAGTTCAATTACATATATGTAAATGTTCTATAAAGGACAAGGTACAGGCTCTCAATAATTAAAATTAGCCATTTTGCATGCAGTCCAGTTATCTATAAAAAGGGCTTGTGTCGGGCCCCGACCCGGAGACCGGACCCCAACTGTTGGATCCCGTTACCCAACCTGCATATAACTTACTATAGATGTTGGATCCGAGACCCAACTGTCCCGGGAGATGGTCCCTGGTGGAGCTCATTCCCGAGACACTTGCCTTGCTACGACCCTAACTTGACACACTCTATTTGACTCACTTTGGTGGTGAGCATACACTGACTAAGGCCTGGACCCTGACTGCTCTCGACAATCCCCAAAATAACACTCTTATCTAAGGATCTGCAGAACAAGTCGACTTATCGAGACAAACAACTCGACTTATAACCTACAAGTCGACTTATCGAGACAAACAAGTCGACTTATCTAACTGACAAGTCGACTTATTATTCAAAGCTTCACAGAGTCGACTTATGGGTCCAATAACTCGACTTATATCTATTCGAACTCAAAACCTAACCTCTACACTCTCTTGACTTATTCCCAACACCATAAACACTTCTAAACCTCTCAACTCATCCACTCCACTCTCA
Organism: Erythroxylum novogranatense; assembly: GCA_029891385.1. Taxonomy (NCBI): domain Eukaryota; kingdom Viridiplantae; phylum Streptophyta; class Magnoliopsida; order Malpighiales; family Erythroxylaceae; genus Erythroxylum; species Erythroxylum novogranatense. The sequence continues at coordinate 45,941,384 of CM057233.1, read as the reverse complement.
ACATGCTATAATCTCACTTAAACTTACATCATTCATCTACTCACATGAATTTCAAAGCAATTTCATACAACTTTGGAAATTATGCTTAAACATGATAGTAAATGGCTTTGGGAGATCATGATAAATCATAATTCATGCATTTCCTTTATATCAAAACAATGTTCTTACAATGCTTTAGTAGGCATTTCAAGCCTATTACAATTTAAATCAAAATACATCTGTTTTCTCAAATTGCAACCTAAAGCATTCATTACAAAAACATGAAATACATGGGCAAAACACTAAGATCTTGGAGTATGCCTTGAGCTCATTCTTCGAGATCCAGATCTTCACCTGGAGATGGGACGGGAAGTGGGGGGTGAGCTTTCGCTCGTGGGTAACAAGTTTATATTTATACTACTAAGCTGAATCTATTCATTACTCATACTGTTTGCAATATTCTCATTAACAAATCTTACAACTTGCATTTCACTAATTCATCAAGCTAACAACAAAATTTCATGATTCATGCATTCATCATTCTTGCTAACGTATGCTAACACATAATCACATAACTGATGGTTTGAAAAGTCCACGGGTTTCTGATGAGCTACACAAGTGTAGTCATATGCTGAGGGGTCCAAAAAGGAACATCCTATGCCACAGTCGGGCAGTCGGGCGAAGGCTTTATTGGTCTACGTGCACGTGACTCTGCTGGTGGACTTAACTAACCCACATAACACTGAATTTCATGCATAAAAACTGGACTTGTCTTGTCCACTGACTGATTTTCTAAAAATGGATTTTCATGCATCCATAAAGTTGATATTCTTGAAAATGCTACATTTCATGCTTAGCTCACATTTCATGATTCTCATTCATGCTCATTCAATTCATGGCAATTTCAAGCAATAACAAGGCAATGACATATACTATTAAAATGCTCATTTAATGGCAATCATACACCATTTACATACATAATTAAGGCACAATCAATGCTTATCTCAAATAGTCACAAATCATTTAATTCATTAGTTAAAGTAGCATTCCACACTTACTAGCATAAAGATAAAAATGAAACCCACCTTATATCCTTGCTTAAGCTTGCCTAAGGAAGCTCCTCTTCTTGTTCTCCTCTTCTTTCTTGTCCTCCTTCATTCATGGCAAGAAAAGAACCTCACATCATTTAGGGTTTCTAAAATTGAAAACCTAATGAACCTTAATCATGAAATCAACCCTAGAATCACTAAACCCACTTCATTTCTAAGCTTTCCAAACCATAACCCAAGCAAAAGCTTAACCTTGAAAACATGACTTACCTTGAATCTTTAGCTAAACCAAAGGGTTTCTTAGCTTAAAGTGTAGCTTGAACCTTCCTCCACACTTTTTCTTCTTGCACTTTCTTCAAAAACCCACTTGAATCTCTTGGAAAATCACAAACTTTCTTCTTTCTTCTCCTCCTTTTCTCTTCACCGTAACCTCTTATCTCCTTTCTCTAATTTTCGTAAGTTTCCTCTTCTCTTTTACTAACCTACTTCTTTTTTTCTTCTTTTAAACTCCTACTCACTTCACTTAAGCCCATTATCCTTTTTAGGCCCATTTACTCCTCCTTCATCTTCCTTTCCTTCTTATACTTTCCTACTTAAGCCCATTTGTTCTTTTAAGCCCAACTCATTCCTCTTTTCTTTTCCTACTTCATTCAAGCCCAACTAACACATTTAATTCCATTAATTCTTAACCTAACTACCAACCAACATATTAAATTTCATTTATTCACCACCTATCTCATTTATGTTACTACATGCTAATTAATGCCATATGCTATTTAATGCTATCATATTTAATTCATGCTAACTCAATTTTTTAATTAGTCTAATCATGCTTAATTAAATAAATAAATAAATCAATAAATCAATAATAAATTAAAAAATCTCGGGGCTAATATTTCTCCCCCCTTAAGAAATTTCGTTCTCGAAATTCTTACGACTCGTTGAAGAGGTGTGGATACTTCTCCTTCATTGCATCCAATGGTTCCCCGTCGCCTCTTCAATTGCATGGTTCCTCCATAGGACTTTAACCAACTGAGCAGTCTTGTTTCGAGGACCTTCTCCTTGCTATCCGAATTTCCTTGGCATCTCCTCATAGTTCAAATCATCACTCATTTGAACTCTCGAGGTGCGAATAATGTGAGAAGGATCTGATCTGTACCTCCTCAATATGGAAACATGAAATACGTTATGGATCTGAGATAATTCTGGAGGCAATGCCAACCGGTAAGCTAACAGCCCGATCCTCTCTAGTACTTCATATGGACCTACATAACGAGGACTCAACTTGCCTTTCTTACCAAACCACATAACCCCTTTCCATGGAGAGGTCTTAAGGAACACTTTGTCACCTACTGCATACTCCATTTCTTTTCTGTGAGCATCTGCATAACTTTTCATTCTGTCCTGTGCTGCCTTAAGTCGCTGCTTAATCAAATCAATCTTATCCACTGTCATCTGAACCAATTCTGGTCCCACTAGCTTCCTCTCACCTTCTTCATCCCAACATATCGGAATTCTACACCTCCTGCCATATAGGGCTTCATAAGGAGCCATCTGAATGCTCGAATGGTACGAATTGTTATAGGCAAATTCGACCAACGGCAAATGTTCATCCCATGCTCCTTTGAAGTCCATAACACATGCTCGAGCATGCCCTCTAGAGTCTGAATGGTCCTCTCGGTGACCATCCGTCTGGGATGAAATGCTGTGCTAAAACTCAACTTAGTCCCTAGGGCTTCCTGCAAACTACTCCAGAATCTCGATGTAAATCGAGGATCCCTGTCGGATACTATAGAATCTGGAACTCCATGCAACCTCACTACTTCATCAATATACTTCCTGGCTAAGACTTGCAATGAATCTGTCTGCCTAATTGCCAGAAAATGGGCTGACTTGGTCAATCGGTCTACAATGACCCATATAGCATCATGCTTCCTAACAGTCCTGGGTAAACCCATCAGAAAATCCATCGTAATCCTTTGTCACTTCCATTCAGGAATGGACAATGGCTGCAACATGCCTGAAGGTGCCTAGTGTTCAGCCTTGACTTGCTGACACACTAGACATCCGCCACGATTACTACATCCCTCTTCATACCTTTCCACCAGAAATGTTCCTTCAGATCTCTGTACATCCTGGTGCTGCCTGGGTGCATGGAATAAGGCGCATTGTGTGCCTCATCCATGATCTCATCCTTAACTGCCTTATCATTCGGAATACATAACCTGTTTCCGACTACCATTAGCCCATCATCCCTTACTTACACTTCTGACTGCTTACCATGTTGAATTTCATCTCTCACCACTTAATTAGTATCCCGCCCTCAGTAACTCCACGACCTTCTCCCTAAAGATAGGTCTCACTCAATTGAGCAAGAATACAATCGGTGAGCTCGCTTCAAGTGATCTTCAACTTGGCCATTTGCTCCAAAAGAGGCAAGTAAACTACGAACATAAGCTAAGGATGACTTCTACTCAATGCATCCGCTACTACATTTGCCTTGCCTGGATGGTACTCTATCATCAGATCATAGTCCTTGAGCAACTCCAACCATCGTCTCTATCTTAGATTCAACTCTTTCTGACTCATAATGTACTTAAGGCTTTTGTGTTCCATGAAAACCCTTATGCGAACCCCATACTGAGATAGTGTCTCCATATCTTTAGGGCAAAATCATCGCTGCCAATTCCGGATCATGAGTCGGATAATTCAACTCATATGGCCGGTTTGCCGTGAAGCATAAGCTATCACCCCATCATTTTGCATTAACACACAACCCAAGCCCTTTCTCGAGGCATCACTGTACATGCTGATACCCCCGATCTCCATTGGGCAAAATTAAAATGGGAGCACTAGTTAACCGCCATTTAAGCTCCTCAAAACTTTCTTTGGCAATTTTCATTCCAAATAAATTCTTGATTCTTCCGTAACAACTTAGTCATCGGCGCAGCTATCATGGAAAATTCCTCCACGAACCTCCTGTAATAACCTGCCAGGCCTAGAAAACTCCGTACCTCTTTTACTGTCTTAGGCTCTTGCAAATTAACCACTGCTTCTACGTTCCTCGGATCAAAATGAATCCCTCTGCTGGAAATCACATGTCCTAGGAAAACTACTTCATGCAGCCAGAATTCACACTTCTTTGAATTTGGCATCTGACTCTGCTCTCTTAATCTCGCAATACTATCACGAGATCTCGCCATGCTCCTCTTCATCCTTGGAATAGACCGAATGTCATCAATGAACACTATGACAAACCGATCTAAGAACTCTGAAAACCCTATTCATAAGGTCCATGAATGCAGTTGGAGCATTGGTCATCGAATGGCATGACCCTAAACTCATAGTGCCTGTGAACGGTCCGAAGGTGTCTTGTTAACATCGACTCCACGATTGAGTTGATGATAACCCGATCCGAGGTCGATCTTCAAAAGACCTTGCTTGCTCCTGCGGTGATCAAGCAGATCATCTATCTAGGTAAAGGATATCTGTTTAATCATCACTTTGTTAAGCTTCACTGTAATCTATACACATGCGCCATGTCCCATCCTTCTTCTTAACAAATAGAATGGCGCCCCAAGGTGATGAACTTGGCTCGATAAAGCGCTTTCTAACGGCTCCTCTAATCGCTCCTTAAGCTCCCTTAACTCATTTGGAGCCATCTGTATGGTGGCATCGAGATTGGCGCGGTTCCGGAATCAAGTCAATTTGAACTCAATTTCCCTCACCGTGGTAACCCCGTAACTCGTCAGGAACACATCGAAAACTCCCCGACAACCGGATAATCTTCTAGTCTGCCCACATTTTCCTCTGGATCTACCACATGTGCGAAGGCCTCACACCCCGGTTCATCATCTTGTCACCAACAAGGTGAAATAATGCTCGGCTGGCGGTTTTCATCCCCTGAAGATTACTTCGACCATCTCCGGATCAAATTCTACTTCTTTGAGGCTACAGTCTAGCTTGGCCTTATACTTCTCCATGACATCCATCCCCAATATAACATCCAATCCCTGAAGGTCTAGAGGTAGTAAGTCTACTACCAATCTAGTACCACTGATGCTGAGCTCACACTTCTTGTAGACTAAACTGATCACCACCTTACTCCCTAAAGGAGTACTAACAACCAGAAAATTGTCCATAATCTCAGGACATACAGCATGCATATTCATACTTGAGGAAACAAAAGAATGTGTGGAACCCATATCAATCAAAACATAAGCGCAGAATTGAACAACCGAGCCATACAGTCCACAACTTGAGAGCATTGCGGCTTCCTCTCTGGTCATGGCAAACACTCTAGCTGGTGCCTGACCCTGTGCTCTTGGCCTCCCTGCAGGATTAGCCTCCGACCGCTCCAGAATCGCTTACTTGGTGATCGGCTGGTTCCCACTGTCTCCGTCGCCTCGAGCTTGAACTTGGGAACCCTCCTATCTCAGCCTCTGGGGACAATCTCTCATCATATGCCCCTTCTCTCCACACTGGAAGCAACCACCAAACCCTTTAAGACACCTCCCTGGATGAAACTTTCCGCACTCATCACACTGGGGATGCTTGCCCTTCCATGACTTTCCTGAGCCTCCCACACTAGAGACCTGTTCAGAAATTGCCTGGGATGCGACTCTTGGCGGGACCACTACGCCCATGCCCACTGAGTATGATGGGTTTCGGTGCTCCTCTCAGTCTTTGGAGCACTCCTCCCTTCTAGATGATTGTTCTCTGTTCTTCCTTTTCCCGCTCACTTCAAATTTTAATATTCTCCAAATCTCGGCTGGGAGCGCAGATCCACTAACTGTTGGTAATCACAGGTTGTGAATCGGGACTTTCTCCCCGATTCCCAGTGAAGACCTCCTCAAACTTGCGGCACTTGTCTTCCTCTGTTGCCACAATGTTACCTGATAACGAGAAAGTGTGAACTTCAACTCATACTCGCCACACTCATGTCCCTCTCATGATCGAGAAACTCTAGCCTTCTCCCGCACATAAACCACGAGAGATACTTTTTCCTAACACTTCTACAAAATCCTCCATGTCAACGGAAGGAACAACTGACGTGGGGCATCGATTCCCACCAATGCAATGCATCTCCTCAGAGTGATCGATTGATAATCCAGCTTCTCTTCATCCGAGCACTTCATCCGCTTCAGACCTCTCGGTCCTCCTCAACCACGCTACGCCTCTTTGGGATTTGTAGTCCCGCTGAAATCAATGACCCCAAACTTCCGGAGCTTGTCATCACCGCCCACTCCGTCTGCTGGAGTTGGCACAGAGCGCCTTCCTCGGCCCATAGCATACGCTGAAAGCTTGGCGAAGGCCTGAAAGAATTGTGGGTCTCTTGGGTTTGGCATAGGAGGAGGCCGAGAGGCACCTCATGCCGCACATTTGGTACCTCGGAATCTATAATGAGGATGGTCCCCGCATCACAGGGAATGTGGGATTCATCCGCACTTCCCTCCGAGAACACGGTCGAGATTGAGCTCCTCGAGTTCTTCTTCGAGGGTATATTACTCCTTTAATGAAAACCATTTAAAATCTTTAGTTCATCTTTGGTAAGACAAGTTCAAATCATGTAAAGCCGCTCAAAAGCTAATACATGATCGGATTTAAAACAATGCATGTGGTTCATGTAACATGATGCATGCCGACTCATCCTCGAGGTTACCCACTAGGTTCCTAGAAACCATAAACCTAGGGCTGCTCGATACCACAGATGTCGGGCCCCGACCGAGATCGGACCCCAACTGTTGGATCCGCTACCCAACCGCATATAACTTACTATAGATGTTGGATCGAGATCCAAGCTGTCCGGAGATGGTCCTGGTGGAGCTCATTCCGAGACACTTGCCTTGCTAAGACCCTAACTTGACACACTCTATTTGACTCACTTTGGTGGTGAGCATACACTAACTAAGGCACGGACCTCGATCGCTCTCGACAATCCCCAAAATAACACTCTTATCTAAGGATCTGCGAGCAAATCGACTTGTGCGATAAACAAGTCGACTTATCGAGACAAACAACTCGACTTATAACCAACAAGTCGACTTATCGAGACAAACAACTCGACTTATAACCTACAAGTCGACTTATCGAGACAAACAAGTCGACTTATCTAACTGAAAAGTCGACTTATTATTCAAAAGCTTCACAAGTCGACTTATGGGTCCAATAACTCGACTTATATCTATTCTGAACTCAAAACCTAACCCTCTACACTCTCTCTTGACTTATTCCTAACACCATAAACACTTCTAAACCTCTCAACTCATCCACTCCACTCTCAACATGCTATAATCTCACTTAAACTTACATCATTCATCTACTCACATGAATTTCAAAGCAATTTCATACAACTTTAGAAACTATGCTTAAACATGATAGTAAATGGCTTTGGGAGATCATGATAAATCATAATTCATGCATTTCCTTTATATCAAAACAATGTTCTTACAATGCTTTAGTAGGCATTTCAAGCCTATTACAATTTAAATCAAAATACATCTGTTTTCTCAAATTGCAACCTAAAGCATTCATTACAAAAACATGAAATACATGGGCAAAACACTAAGATCTTGGAGTATGCCTTGAGCTCATTCTTCGAGATCCAGATCTTCACCGAGATGGGACGGGAAGTGGGGGTGAGCTTTAAACAAATGGGTAACACGCTTATATTTATACTACTAAGTGAATCTATTCATTACTCATACTGCTTGCAATATTCTCATTAACAAATCTTACAACTTGCATTTCACTAATTCATCAAGCTAACAACAAAATTTCATGATTCATGCATTCATCATTCTTGCTAACGATGCTAACACATAATCACATACTGATGGTTTGAAAAGTCCACGGGTTTCGATGAGCTACACAAGTGTAGTCATATGTTGAGGAGTCCAAAAGGAACATCCTATGCCATAGTCGGGCGATCGGTGAAGGCTTTATTGGTCTACGTGCGCGTGACTCTTTGGTGGACTTAACTAACCCACATAACACTGAATTTCATGCATAAAACTGGACTTGTCTTGTCCATCGACCGATTTTCTGAAAATGGATTTTCATGCATCCATAAAGTGATTTTCTTGAAAATGCTACATTTCATGCTTAGCTCACATTTCATGATTCTCATTCATGCTCATTCAATTCACGGCAATTTCAAGCAATAACAAGGCAATGACATATACTATTAAAATGCTCATTTAATGGCAATCATACACCATTTACATACATAATTAAGGCACAATCAATGCTTATCTCAAATAGTCACAAATCATTTAATTCATTAGTTAAAGTAGCATTCCACACTTACTAGCATAAAGATAAAAATGAAACCCACCTTATATCCTTGCTTAAGCTTGCCTAAGGAAGCTCCTCTTCTTGTTCTCCTCTTCTTTCTTGTCCTCCTTCATTCATGGCAAGAAAAGAACCTCACATCATTTAGGGTTTCTAAAATTGAAAACCTAATGAACCTTAATCATGAAATCAACCCTAGAATCACTAAACCCACTTCATTTCTAAGCTTTCCAAACCATAACCCAATCAAAAGCTTAACCTTGAAAACATGACTTACCTTGAATCTTTAGCTAAACCAAAGGGTTTCTTAGCTTAAAGTGTAGCTTGAACCTTCCTCCACACTTTTTCTTCTTGCACTTTCTTCAAAAACCCACTTGAATCTCTTGGAAAATCACAAACTTTCTTCTTTCTTCTCCTCCTTTTCTCTTCACCGTAACCTCCTCTCTCCTTTCTCTAATTTTCGTAAGTTTCCTCTTCTCTTCTACTAACCTACTTCTTTTCTTCTTCTTTTAAACTCCTACTCACTTCACTTAAGCCCATTATCCTTTTTAGGCCCATTTACTCCTCCTTCATCTTCCTTTCCTTCTTATACTTTCCTACTTAAGCCCATTTGTTCTTTTAAGCCCAACTCATTCTTCTTTTCTTTTCCTACTTCATTCAAGCCCAACTAACACATTTAATTCCATTAATTCTTAACCTAACTACCAACCAACATATTAAATTTCATTTATTCACCACCTATCTCATTTATGTTACTACATGCTAATTAATGCCATATGCTATTTAATGCTATCATATTTAATTCATGCTAACTCAATTTCTTAATTAGTCTAATCATGTTTAATTAAATAAATAAAAAAATAAAAAAATAAAAAAATCTCGGGGCTAATAGCTTGTGTGAAATTATAAAAGGAACACAAAAAAAAAGAGCTTGGATGAAAAATGATAATAGAGTAACAACAACATGCACAAACAAAGACCTTAAATTTGTTGGAAAACTTTCGTAACTATTGTTTTTTCAACGTCTTCAGGAGTATGTGCCAAACTTCTAAAACTAACTTTTGTTACGAGGAGAACTTTTCCAAGTTCACAAAGCTATCTGCTAAGCCTTGAGTATGGATCTATAGCAGAGCGTGGCCCGACAGCAGTTGATATGAGGTCAAGCCCAAAAACACAAAAAGGTCCAGTAAAAGGAGAAACATCATATCTTAATATGCACCCATACCCAGGAGAGCACAGACAAGAAATGTTCTAGAAGATAGATACGATTCTAACAAATTTCTTTTGTAAAAATCTATTCCATATAGTTGTCAAAGCTGCGTGTAAAACATCTGTATATAATGGTCTCTATGTACAAACTTTCATAGAGAGAAAAATCAATACAGAAATTATAACAAATCATTTTCATTTTCATGGTATCAAAGCCTCTCTAGACAGACGTCTAAATGGCCGACACAACCAATCAGTCATCTTCTACAAATCATCCTACAACACAGCTAACACAAACCCATGGAATCTCTCTTGATTTTCCAGTTCTTGCCAAAACACTCAATTTCAATCTTCCCATCAAACTAGACAGGAAAAACTTCATCCACTGGCGAGCTCAAGTTTTGGCTGCCATTCGGGCTCTTAAGCTTGAGTTTTTCATCTCTGCAGATGTTGCACCTCCTCAGTAGTTCTCCTCAGAGACATCATCAACTGCTGATCAAATAAATCCAGATTACCATGCTTGGCACAGATCAGATCAACTTCTTATGTGTTGGTTACTCTCCACAATAGGAGAGGAAGTTATTGGCCAAGTGAACCAATCTAAAACTTCCCTTGAGGCCTGGAAAATTCTTGAAAAACTCTATGCCCAAACTTCAATGGTGAGAGTTCTACAACTGAAACAACAACTTTCAACTATTCAAAAAGGATCATTAACAATCAGTGAGTATATGCAAAAGATTAAATCAATAGGAGATGCACTTATCTAGGCAGGACATGTAGTAACTGAACAAGAACTTATTCTTAGTGCACTAAATGGTTTAGGGCATGAATATGACCCTGTGGTTGTCCTTTTAACTCATACTATGACTTTATCCACTCTTCAAGAAGCACAATATTCCTTAATGGTGCATGAAACTCAACTGGAACAATTAAATACTGCTTCTCATACCAATATTTTAGCACCTGTTGCAAATTGTGCTAACTACAGCAATCAGCCCAAAAACAACAATCAAGGAGGACGTACTAGCTCTAGAGGCAGAGGAGGTCGTGGCAGAGGAGGAAGATGGTCTAACAATCCTCACATTTTCTGCCAGCTATGCCAGAAACTAGGACATGATGCCCTAAAATGCTACAAGCATTTTGATCAGTCATGGCAAGGTACATAGTTCAATTGGAAATCTCACAACTCACAGTCTAATTTTCAGGGAAACCATCAGCCTACACATAATTCCCCTCAAACCTTTCTTGCTCACAACCAGCCCTATCCTACTTCAGACTCTACAAGCAACACTGTCAAAACCCGATCCGTAGACCGGACCCCAACTGTCCCGGGATGTGAGCCCGGGTGGAGCCCATCCCCGAAACACTTGCTTTGATACCACAGATGTCGGGACTCGACCCGGAGACCGGACCCCAACTGCTGGATCCCATTATCGGAATCCAACTCTTGCCATGTAGGGTTTATTTCATTTAACCCTAATTTCGAATTGATTTCTCTTGTAAGTCATAGCCTTATGACTCTTGCTTAATTTAAGTCAAAAATCACCTCAATCGGGGTTTTATAACTCAAGATATGCTCCAGAAACCTAAAGGAGTTCCTACTCGAAACATGCTCTCTTAACTGACCTCTCACTGACTTTGATGCAAACTTCCTCAATTTAACTCAAATTGAGACCTATTTCTGTAGCAAGAAAGATACAAGTCTTAGGAAGTTAATGGTTCAAGCCTCGCCTCAATTGGAGGTCGGATGAGGGATTTATTCCCAAAACAATAGACCATGCTCACTTCCAAAGTCAAATTTGAACTCTTTTGGCGCGATTCTCATAACTTTTAATCTATGACTCATAATTCTTTCGTTTTTGCACCATTAGAAAGTAGACATCTAGATCTACAACCTTTATGAAGACCACAAAATGAGATTCGGCCTCTAACTATGTCCAAACACTTGACTAACATCTTGACTTATGCTGGAAAATCACTCATAACTCGACTTATCTCGACAACTCGACTTATCGAGGAAAATAAGTCGACTTATCACTAACAAGTCGACTTATCGGGGCAAATAACTCGACCTATCTAACAAACAAGTTGACTTATTATGCAAAAGCTTCACAAGTCGACTTATGGGTCCAATAACTCGACTTATATCTATTCGTAACTCAAAACCTAACCTCTACACTCTCTTGACTTATTCCAAACACCATATACACTTCTAAACCTCTCAACTCATTCATTCCACTCCCAACATGCTATAATCTCACTTAATCTTACATCATTCATCTACCCACATGAATTTTCAAAACAATTCCATACAACTTTGGAAACCATGCTTAAACATGATAGTAAAGGATTTTGAGAGATCATGATAAATCATAATTCATGCATTTCATTCATATCAAAACAATGTTTTACAATGCTTTAGTAGGCATTTCAAGCCTATTACATTTCAATCAAAATACATCTTGTCAAAATACATCTGTTTTCTCGAAATGCAACCTAAAGCATTGATCACTAGAAAGATCCTTTCAAAACATGACCAAAGAAGATCTTGGAGTAAATGCCTTTAAAAGCTTGCTCCTCGGGATCCCGCCATTTCTGGAGAATTTTGGGGGCGAGCCAGCTCATGGTAACACATTTATATTTATATAACAAGCATGTCCTTTTATTATTCATACTTTTAGCAATTGTTCAATAAGTCATAATGCATGCACCATTCAACATTCATCAATACACAAACATAATCTTTCACAATTCAACATTCATAATTCTAACATTCTCATGTAATCACAATTAAACATCTCAAATGGCTCGGTAAGTCCATATTTTGGCAACCACGTAATCTCATTTAATGAGCTTACATGGGCAAATCTTGAGGAGTCCAATGAATGGATCATCCTATGCCACAATCGGGCAGCCAGAGGCTAAGGCTTTCATGGTCGACGCACGTGTGGCGATTCTTGGGACTATACCTTACCCACATAACATACAATCATGCATAATCATAAGATTGAACTATTCTTGTCCAATTCACTATTTCTTGAAAATCTTGTCTTTCATGCATATTTCATATTGTACAATTTCATGCACAAGTCATAATGTACATTCATTACTCATTTCATCCATTTCATCCAATACTAACTCGATTTTCATCGAATCATCAACATCAATATCAAGCATTTAACACAAGCATTAATGGTCTACAACAACCACATTCATCATTCAATTACAAGCATTTAATACATCTTCTAAGTAATCAAAACTCATTAATAACATGCATTAATTAACATTTATTTGCTTATATACATAAAGATAAATATGGAACCCACCTTATATCCTTGCTTAAGCTTGCCTAAGGAAGCTCCTCTTCTTGTTCTCCCTTCTTTCTTGTCCTCCTTCATTTATAACAAGAAAAGAACCTTACATCACTTAGGGTTTCTAAAATTGAAAACCCAATGAACTTTAATCATGAAATTAACTCTAGAATCACTAAACCCACTTGATTCTCAACCCTTCTAACCAAAACCCAAACAAAATCTTAACTTTGAAATCATAACTTACCTTAAACCTTTTCTTAACCAAGAGATTTCTTGTATCAAAATGAAGCTTGAACCTTCCTCCACATTTTAACTCTTGGACTTTCTTCAAAACTCACCCAAAACTCTTGGAAAACCACCTTTCTTCCTTTCTTCTTCTTCTTCTCCACTTCACCAAACTCACTTCCTCTCCCTCTCTATTTTCGTTTCTTTCTTTCTTCTTCTCCTAACTCATTTAAATCCTCCTTCTTTTATCTCTTCCTACTTACTTAAGCCCAAGCCCATCTACTTCCTTCCTTATTTCCTCCTTCCTTCTTATTTTCTTATACTACCTTCATTTAACTTAAGCCCATAACTCAAGCCTATTTATTCTACCTTTATCTTATGCCTTCCTCTTCTTTTCTGTTTCATTTGGACCCATTTACTTAGGCCCACTTAACACATTAAATTACCTTTCATTCATTTAATCCAACTAACACATCTAATACATGCTAATTAATGTCTTATGTTATTTAATGCTATCATATTTAATTCATGCTAACTCAATTTCTTAATTAGTCTAACCATGCTTAATTAATAAAATAAAATAAAATAAAATAAAAAGAAAAATTTCGGGGCTAATATTTCTCCCCCCCTTAAGAAATTTCGTCCTCGAAATTCTTACCTGACTCATTAAAGAGGTGTGGATACTTCTCCTTCATTGCATCCAATGGTTCCCACGTCGCCTCTTCAACTGCATGGTTCCTCCACAGGACTTTAACCAACTGAAGCAGTCTTATTCTCGAGGACCTTCTCCTTGCTATCCGTAATTACTCTTGGCATCTCCTCATAGCTCGAGATCATCACTCATTGAACCTCCGAGGTCTCGAATAATGTGAGAAGGATATGATCTGCCTCCTCAACATGGATACATGAAATACATCATGGATCTCGAGATAATTTCGAGGCAATGCCAATCAGAAGCTAACGGTCCGATCCTCTCTAAAATCTCATATGGACCTACATAACGAGGACTTAGCTTCCTTTCCCGCCAAACCTCATGACCCCTTTCCATGGAGAGGTCTTAAGAAATACTTTGTCACCCATCGATACTCCATTTCTTTTCTCGTGAGCATCTGCAGATAACTTTTCATTCTCGTCTCATACGCTTTAAGTCCGCTGATTATATCCACTTTTTCAATCGTCATCCGGACCAACTCTGGTCCTACTAGCTTCCTCTCACCTTCTTCATCCCAACATATCGGAGTCCTGATCTTTCGCCATAAAGGGCTTCATAAGGAGCCATCTCAGATGCTCGAATGGTACAATTGTTATAGCAAACTCGACCAACGGCAAATGTTCGTCCCATGCCCTTTGAAGTCCATAACACACGCCTGAGCATTCCTCTAGGTCGAATAGTCCTCTCGATGACCATCCGTCCGAGGATGAAAGGTCGATCGAAATTCAACTTAGTCCCTAGAGCTTCCTCAAGAACTACTCCGTAATCTCGATGTGAATCGAGGATCCTGTCGCCGATACTATAGAATCTGGAACCCATGCAACCTCACCACTTCATTAACATACTTCCGGCTAAGACTTGCAATGAATCATGCTCGCTTAATTGCGGAAAATGGGCTGACTTGGTCAATCGGTTCACAATGACCCATACAAAGATCATGCTTCCTACTAGTCTGGGTAAACCCATCAAAAGTCCATCGTGATCCTTTGCCACTTCCATTCAGAATGGACAATGGCTGCAACATGCTGAAGGTGCTTGGTGTTCACCTTGACTTCACGACACACTAAACATCCGCCACATATTCAGCTACATCCTCTTCATGCCTTTCCACCGTAAATGTTCCTTCAGATCTCAGACATCCCGGTGTCGCTTGGGTGCATGGAATAAGGCGATTGTGTGCCTCATCTATGATCTCATCCTTAATCGCCTATCATTCGAATACACAACCTGCTTCCGATCACCATTAGCCCATCATCCCTTACTTGCACTTCGATGCTTACCATGTTGAACTTCATCTCTCACTTACTTAATTCTCGCATCCCGCCTCGCAACTCCTCGACCTTCTCCCTAAGGATAGGTCTCACCCTAAATTGAGCAACAATACCATCGGATTCATCCTGTAAACTAATCTTCAACTTGGCCATCTGCTCCAATAAAGGCAAGTAAACCGCTCGAACATGAGCTATCGAAGATTTCGCTTAATGCATCCGCCACTACATTAGCTTTGCTCGGGTGGTATTCAATCATCAAATCATAGTCCTTGAGCAATTCCAACCATCGCCTCTCGCTTTAAGTTCAACTATTTCGACTCATAATGTACTTAAGACTTTTGTGGTCCGTGAAGACCCTTGTTCAACCCCATACGATATAGTGTCTCTATATCTTTAAAGCAAAATTACCGCTAACTCCAAGTCATGAGTCGGATAGTTTAACTCATACCGCTTCAATCGCCGTGAAGCATAGGCTATTACCTCGCCATCCCGCATCAAGACACATCCTAAACCCTTCCTCAAGCATCATCAGACATCAGATACCCTTGGTCTCCATTGGGCAAAACCAATACCGAGCACTTGTCAACTGTTCTCGAGCTCCTCAAAGCTCTTCCGACATTCCTCATTCCATATGAATCTGCGATTCTTTCTTAATACCTTAGTCATAGGGCAGCTATCATCGAGAATCCTCCACGAACCTCCTATAGTAACCCGCCAAACCTAGGAAGCTTCTTACCTATTTCACTGTTTTAGGTTCTTGCCGGTTCACTATCGCTCTACTTTCCTGATCAACATGAATCTCTTTGCTGGAAATCACATGTCCAAGGAAAACTACTTCACGCAGCCTGTAATTCACACTTGCTGAATTTGGCATACAGCCCCGCCTCTCAATCTCTCGCAATACTATCCCGAGATGCCGCTCATGCTCTCCTTCATCCTTAGAATAGACCAGAATTTCATCAATGAACACAATGACAAACTGATCTAGGAATTCATTAAACACCCTGTTCATCAAATCCATGAAGGCAATTTGGAGCATTGGTCAATCCGAAGGGCATGACTCAATTCATAGTGCCCGTGAACGGGTCCCGAAGTCGTCTTGTTAACATCGACTCTCGATTCGGAGTTGATGATAACTCGATCTTAAGTCAATCTTCGAAAAGCCCCTTGCAGCTGATCGAATAAATCATCTATCCTCGGTAGAGGATACTTGTTCTGAATCGTCATCTTGTTAAGCTTCCTGTAGTCTATACACATCCTCCACATTCCATCCTTCTTCCTAACTAACAGACCGAGCTCCCTAAGGTGAAGAACTTCGTCTCGATGAACCGCTTCTCCAAAGAATTCCTCTAATCGCTCCTTAAGCTCCCTTAATTCATTTGGAGCCATCCTGTAGGTGGTATTGAGATTGGCGGTTCCGGAATCAAGTCAATTTCAACTCAATTTCCCTCACCGCGGTAACCCCTGTAATTCCTCCGAAATACATCAGAAACTCCCTCACAATCTGAAAATCTCCTAATTTGCCCACATTCACTTCTGGATCCACTACATGCGCCAAGAAGGCCTCACACCCTTGGCTCATCATGTTGTCACCAACATAGCCGAAATGATCCTCAGATCGCGCTCGTCCCCTTAAAACCACTTTTCGATCATTTCCGGATCAAACTCTACTTCTCTCAAACTACAGCCTAGCTTCATTGTACTCTCTATGACATCCATCCCCAATATAACATCCAACTTCAAGGTCTCAGAGGTAATAGATCTACTACCACCTAGCACCGTCGATACTAAGCTCACAATTTTATAGATCAAACTAATCACCACCTTACTCCCTAAAGGAGTACTAACAACTAGAAAGTTATCCATAGTCTCGGGACACACAACATGCAAATTCATACTTGCAGATGCGAACGAATGTGTAGAGCCAGATCAATTAACACATAAACAGAGAGTCAAATAACATAGCCATACCCGTCACTACTTTCGGAGCGGTTGCAGCTTACCGCCTGGTCATGGCAAAGACCCGAGCCGGTGCCCGACCTGCCCTCTAGGTCTCCCTCGTCAGATATGACCTCTTTGTTGTTCCTGAATCGCCCACATCATACACCGGTCGAGATGCCACTGCTTCGCTTTTTTGGGATCCGCGATCGAGACCCTTCCGCTGACCGCCGAGGACAGCCCTGATTTCAGGCCCTTTGGCCTGACCAAAACATGCTCCTATCTTCAGCAGACATTCCCTCAGGAAATCTCCCACAGTGATCACACTGGGGTTCCCCACTGCCCATCCGGGCTTGCTACACTTGAAGCTTGCCTCGCCATAGCCCTAGGTCGCTTGCTCTCGAGTGGGGCCACCGCTGCCCACCTCACTGTAAGTGAGTTCTGCACTCCTTGCAGTCTTTGGAGCACTCATGCCCTTCTTCGAGAACTGCTCTCGTTCTTTCTTTTCTTAGTCACTTCACTCGATGTTCTCTAACTTTTCTTCTTGAAGAGAAAGATCAACCAGTGTTGGTAATCGTGGTTGTGAATTACCACCTTTCCCCGATCCCTAGGTGCAATCCACCTCAAACTTTAAGATTTGTTCGCTTGACCGCCACGATATTGGCTGCATATCGCGATAACCGAGTGAACTTCAGCTCATATTCGCCACGCCACCCTCCCTCGAGTGAGATTCAAGAATTTCGGCCTTCTCTCGCATGTAAACCATCGAGAAGTACTTCCTCCTCAAGGCTTCTAGAAATTCCCTCCATGTCACTCAAGGTACCGCTCGATCATGAGGCATCGACTCCCACCAAAGGCAAGCAGCATCCCCTATGTGATCGATTGATAATCTAGCTTCTCTTCATCCGAGCACTTCATCTGCTTTCAGACCTCTCGGTCCTCTTCAACCATGCTTCGCCTCTTGGGATTAGTAGTCCCATTGAAGTCAATCGCCCATATTTCCTGAGCTTATCATCTCGCCGCTCCTCTCTACTGAGCGGCACTTGAGACTGCCTTCCTGGCCCATGGCATAGGTGAAAGCTTCGAGCAAATGCTTGAAGAACTGGGATCCATAGGATTCACTTGAGGAGGAGGCGGTGGAGGCGCTCGTGTTGCACACTTGGTGCATCGTGGTCGGAGACAGGAAGGTCCCCGATCCTGCGGAACATAAGACTCATCCGCATTTCCGCCGAGAGTCGGGCCGAGATTGAGCTCCTCGAGTTCTCTTTCGAGGCGGCATTACTCCTTCAATTTAAAAATTCAGTGAAAATCTTTAGTTCACATAAAACAAGCTCAATTCATGTAAATCAATTTAAAACAAGTCAATTCACTCATTTGAGAGCAATGTTGCATGTTATGCGTTTAAAACAATGAACATAATTCATATAATTCATGTAGGAAAATGCATGATCACTTGACCCTTAGACATCCCACTAAGGCTCCTAGGAAACCCTAAACCCGGTTTCGCTCTGATACCACAGATGTCAGAACCCGATCCGTAGATCGGACCCCAACTGTCCCGGGATGTGAGCCCGGGTGGAGCCCATCCCGAGACACTTGCTTTGATACCACAGATGTCGGGACCCGACCCGGAGACCGGACCCCAACTGCTGGATCCCATTATCGGAATCCAACTCTTGCCATGTAGGGTTTATTTCATTTAACCCTAATTTCGAATTGATTTCTCTTGTAAGTCATAGCCTTATGACTCTTGCTTAATTTAAGTCAAAAATCACCTCAATCGGGGTTTTATAACTCAAGATATGCTCCAGAAACCTAAAGGAGTTCCTACTCGAAACATGCTCTCTTAATCGACCTCTCACCGACTTTGATGCAAACTTCCTCAATTTAACTCAAATTGAGACCTATTTCTGTAGCAAGAAAGATACAAGTCTTAGGAAGTTAATGGTTCAAGCCTCGCCTCAATTGGAGGTCGGATGAGGGATTTATTCCCAAAACAATAGACCATGCTCACTTCCAAAGTCAAATTTGAACTCTTTTGGCGCGATTCTCATAACTTTTAATCTATGACTCATAATTCTTTCGTTTTTGCACCATTAGAAAGTAGACATCTAGATCTACAACCGTGATGAAGACCACAAAATGAGATTCGGCCTCTAACTATGTCCAAACACTTGACTAACATCTTGACTTATGCTGGAAAATCACTCATAACTCGACTTATACTGACAACTCGACTTATCGAGGAAAATAAGTCGACTTATCACTAACAAGTCGACTTATCGGGGCAAATAACTCGACCTATCTAACAAACAAGTCAACTTATTATGCAAAAGCTTCACAAGTCGACTTATGGGTCCAATAACTCGACTTATATCTATTCGTAACTCAAAACCTAACCTCTACACTCTCTTGACTTATTCCAAACACCATATACACTTCTAAACCTCTCAACTCATTCATTCCACTCCCAACATGCTATAATCTCACTTAATCTTACATCATTCATCTACCCACATGAATTTTCAAAACAATTCCATACAACTTTGGAAACCATGCTTAAACATGATAGTAAAGGATTTTGAGAGATCATGATAAATCATAATTCATGCATTTCATTCATATCAAAACAATGTTTTTACAATGCTTTAGTAGGCATTTCAAGCCTATTACATTTCAATCAAAATACATCTTGTCAAAATACATCTGTTTTCTCGAAATGCAACCTAAAGCATTGATCACTAGAAAGATCCTTTCAAAACATGACCAAAGAAGATCTTGGAGTAAATGCCTTTAAGCTTGCTCCTCGGGATCCCGCCATTTCCGGAGAATTTTGGGGTGAGCTTTACGCTCCAGTAACACATTTATATTTATATAACAAGCATGTCCTTTTTATTATTCATACTTTTAGCAATTGTTCAATAAGTCATAATGCATGCACCATTCAACATTCATCAATACACAAACATAATCTTTCACAATTCAACATTCATAATTCTAGCATTCTCATGTAATCACAATTAAACATCTCAAATGGCTCGGTAAGTCCATATTCTTGGCAACCACGTAATCTCATTTAATGAGCTTACATAGGCAAATCTTGAGGAGTCCAATGAATGGATCATCCTATGCCACAATCGGGCAGCCGGGCGAAGGCTTTCATGGTCGACGTGCACGTGACGGTTCTTGGGACTATACCTTACCCACATAACATACAATCATGCATAATCATAAGATTGAACTATTCTTGTCCAATTCACTATTTCTTGAAAATCTTGTCTTTCATGCATATTTCATATTGTACAATTTCATGCACAAGTCATAATGTACATTCATTACTCATTTCATCCATTTCATCCAATACTAACTCGATTTTCATCGAATCATCAACATCAATATCAAGCATTTAACACAAGCATTAATGGTCTACAACAACCACATTCATCATTCAATTACAAGCATTTAATACATCTTCTAAGTAATCAAAACTCATTAATAACATGCATTAATTAACATTTATTTGCTTATATACATAAAGATAAATATGGAACCCACCTTATATCCTTGCTTAAGCTTGCCTAAGGAAGCTCCTCTTCTTGTTTCTCCCTTCTTTCTTGTCCTCCTTCATTTATAACAAGAAAAACCTTACATCACTTAGGGTTTCTAAAATTGAAAACCCAATGAACTTTAATCATGAAATTAACTCTAGAATCACTAAACCCACTTGATTCTCAACCCTTCTAACCAAAAACCCAAACAAAATCTTAACTTTGAAATCATAACTTACCTTAAACCTTTTCTTAACCAAGAGATTTCTTGTATCAAAATGAAGCTTGAACCTTCCTCCACACTTTTAACTCTTGGACTTTCTTCAAAACTCACCCAAAACTCTTGGAAAACCACCTTTCTTCCTTTCTTCTTCTTCTTCTCCACTTCACCAAACTCACTTCCTCTCCCTCTCTATTCTCGCTTTCTTTCTTCTTCTCCTAACTCATTTAAATCCTCCTTCTTTTTATCTCTTCCTACTTACTTAAGCCCAAGCCCATCTACTTCCTTCCTTATTTCCTCCTTCCTTCTTATTTTCTTATACTACCTTCATTTAACTTAAGCCCATAACTCAAGCCTATTTATTCTACCTTCATCTTATGCCTTCCTCTTCTTTTCTATTTCATTTGGACCCATTTACTTAGGCCCACTTAACACATTAAATTACCTTTCATTCATTTAATCCAACTAACACATCTAATACATGCTAATTAATGTCTTATGTTATTTAATGCTATCATATTTAATTCATGTTAACTCAATTTCTTAATTAGTCTAACCATGCTTAATTAATAAAATAAAATAAAATAAAATAAAATAAAAAGAAAAATTTCGGGGCTAATAAACACTACATGGTTTGTGGACAGTGGTGCAACCAATCATGTTACAGCAGATATCCAAAATATGTCCATTGGATCAGAATATGGTGGCAAGGAGCAATTGACAGTGGGAAATGGTAATACCTTACCTATAGCTCATATTGGCTCTTCATGCATTCATTTTCATGATAATGCACACACACCTCTAGCTTTAAAACAAATACTACATGTGCCTTCCATAACAAAAAATCTTTTGAGTATTTCAAAATTGACAAAGGATAATAAAATTGTAGTTGAATTTTCTGATGAGTGTTGTCTCTTTAAGGACAAGGCGATATGTAGTGACCCAAACTTTGCGTACCGGGTGGGTTTCCCGTGCACCTCAAGAGGCCCGCGACCGCTATCGGGGTGGATTTTCCCTCGGTATTGTCCTCTTTGGTACTTGGATGAGTCACCCTCGAACTCACTTGAGGTTTTGTTGCACTTGAGCATGCCTTACCATCGAGCCAACTGCAAGAGGGCGCACTTAAGTGCAACAAAACCTTGAGGTCTTGGGTTCGAGTGGTGACTTATCCAAGTACTAAAGAGGACAATACCGAGGGGAAATCCACCCCGGTAGCGGTCGTGGGCCTCTTGAGATGAGCGGTAAACCCACCCGGTACGCAAAGTTTAGGTCGCTACACTATAGGAATGATTCTGCTTCAGGGAGTACTTCGGAATGGCCTTTACAGCCTTGAAACATCATCTCCTTAGCCTATATCTACCGCAAAACAAAGACTTTAGTCTAATTCACCCAAAGTATCTTCTGCATTTCTTCCTAAAGACTCTACAACTTTAAGTTCTCACTGTCCTAACATTGACTTAGATCAAGTTGAAGCAAATGTTGCTCATGTTAATGCAAATGTTTGGCATGCAAAACTTGGACATCCATCCATCAATGTACTAAAGCTTGTAGCAAAGTCAATGAATCAAGCTATTAATCCAAATGATTTTCTTTTCCGTGATTCTTGTCAATATGGTAAACTTCATAAGTTACCTTTTGCTAATCATAACATAACAGTCCATAAACCCCTTGAAATTCTATACTCAGACATATGGGGACCCTCACCCTACCTATGCTCTGCTGGCCATAGATATTACATCATTTTCATTTATGCTTACTCAAGGTTTACTTGGTTTTACCCACTAAAACTCAAGTCTGAAGCTCTTTAAACCTTTATCAAATTTAAAACTCATATAGAACTTCAACTTGAGCTGAAAATCAAAGCTTCACACACAGATAATGGGGGAATATAAAGCCTTTTGCCTTACTTATCTCAACATGGGATCACAACACGGTTTACCTGTCCTTATACCCATCAAAAGAATGGTGTCTCCGAAAGGAAACATCGTCACATTACAGAAATGGGTCTCACTTTACTCTCTCATGCCCATATGCCCTTAACCCTATAGCTTAAAGCCTTCTCTACTGCAACCTACCTTATCAACAATTTACCCT
This sequence comes from Erythroxylum novogranatense, assembly GCA_029891385.1. Taxonomy (NCBI): domain Eukaryota; kingdom Viridiplantae; phylum Streptophyta; class Magnoliopsida; order Malpighiales; family Erythroxylaceae; genus Erythroxylum; species Erythroxylum novogranatense. The sequence continues at coordinate 45,918,532 of CM057233.1, read as the reverse complement.
CACCTACATTTCATAATCAATCACCTTTTGAAAGATTGTATCACAAGAAACCAAATTACATGCATCTCAAACCTTGTGGATGCAGTTGTCTTCCCTATCTCCGCTACTATTCTACTCACAAATTTGATTTTCATACTTCAAAGTGTGTCTTCCTAGGCTACAACCCACATCAAAAAGGCTATTTATGCCTCAATGTCAAAGGTCAAATCTTCACATCTCGCCATGTTGAATTCAATAAGGAGGAATTTCCTTATCTCATCCTCTTTCCACCCAAACAATCTGGTTCTGTCTCAAAATCCCCTTCCTGTTTACCTATTTCTACTCTATTTCCTACTGCTAATTTTCACAGGTCACTTGGAGGTACTCCTCTACAATCAGACAAGTCCCATCTGCCTTCCCCAACGGACAACACTCATCAGGTATGTTCTTCTCCACTTTTATCTACTCCTTTATCAGTTTCTAGTTTGCCTCCATCAAATCCTGTTTCTCCTGTTCTGCCCATTCTAGAAACCACCCTTCCTCCCAAATCCTCCTCCATGCATCCTATGCAAACTAGATCAAAGAGTGGTATTTACAAACCTAAACTCTACACATCTGCTCTCACCCCTGTTTCCCCTTCCAGTTATTTTTCCGAACCTACCTCCTTTTGTAACATCCCGTTATTGTTAGCAAGGGCATTATGGTAATATTGGGACCGATCGATAGGCTTTCTCGTATTCATCGATCGAGCATACCATCGCCTTTAATTATAGAGGAACTGGTCTACTGCATATGCATATTTATTTATTCATTGGTACATGCATTCATGATTTTTCCGGTATTTAATTGTGAATTGGAATTGACTGAATTGATTGGTTTGTGAACTGATCGAATTATAAACTGACTAGAACTGACTGGACTGAAATTTGGACTGATTTGGAGACTATGTCTATATATATATATAGCTAAGTTAAGTGTGAGAAATCCCTAAGGCATAGCAAAATCGTTTCTTCTTCTACTCCTTCGACGGTGTCTACAATTTCCTCCTTAGGTGAGGATTCTTTGATCTTTCCCTATGGTTTTCCCCTCAATGTGTTAGACTAACATGTCTATAGTGATTGGTGAAGGTTAGAAGCTTGGAGAGTGTTTGATCGTGGGTTTTGAAGGATTTTAGGGTTTACGGATTTGATTCTTCGATTGGTAAGTTTCTATAGTTTAATGTTGTTATTACTGGTTATTTGTGTATTTTATGGCATTTATTGGGTTAGATTTGGTAGTTGGAGTGTTTAATGGAGGTTTTAAGTGTATTAATGGCAGAAGATCGATCGGAGAAGACGATTCGGTCTTCGTGACGTCGCGATTTGCATGTATGTTAGGGCTTCGTCGTGACGAGTAGTTAGATTTAATTAAACTTATTAGTCGCGACGAGCTCGGCTAGACGTCGCGACGAGAGTGGATTGGTACGTCGCGACGAGCATGGTTTTGTGCGACGCGACGAGCGGCCTCCACGTCGCGATTTAGCGAGCTGCCCACGTCACGCATTTAAGGCGAGGTCGCATTTAAAGAGTCAATTTTCTGATTGAATATATATGTGGGTTTATTAGACATAACTTGTAGCGCCCCCTCACCGCAGGGTACACATCAGGACGCCTGACACGTATCCCACGATAAAGGTGCACTACCAGAACAGTTTCACTAATATCCACATGGCATCGCAATAATTAAATCACAATATAACAGAAAATCAGTAAATTAAAATTTACAATATCAGTCTTCATACAGTCATCCAGTAGCAGAATAGACAAGTCTATCAGTTCCCTAAACAAAACCAAAAAGGGAAACCCTAAAATCCTTCGAAACCCACGATCAAACACTCTCCAAACTTCTAACCTTCACTAATCATTATAATTACTCCAAGTTAACACAAGGAGAAGATCCAGTAAGGTAGCAAGCAAAAACTCACACCAAGGAGAAGAGATCGAAGACTCACCGTGGGAGGGAGAAGAAGACATCGATTTTGCCTTAGGCAAATTTTCCCCAAATTTCAACTTAGCTCTATATATATACATAGTCTCCAATTCAGTCCAAATTTCAGTCTCTAAATTTCAATGGCTCAACATTTTAATTCATCTAACAGTATAACTCTAATTTTTCCATCGCCATTGAACCCTTTTTTCAAGACTATACAAATAATCGGTTCATCACTCTAAAATTTTGGTCCGCATTTTCTCCCTAATTTTCCAAAATTTCCTATAAACCACTATCAATTGCCAATCACTCACAAACTATTCTAAATCAGTCATTTGAACCCAATTACTCCCAATTTCTCACTCAATCACATTCCAATCGATTCGATCGGCCCAATTTACAATTAAATACCGAAAAATCATGAATGCATGTACCAAGGAATATATGCATATCTGAAGAGATCTGTTCTCTATGATTAGAGGCTAGTAACATACTCAACAAGAATACAAGAAAGCCTATCACCGGTCCCAATATTGTCATAATGCCCTTGCTAATGAAAGAATCTGGATGTTACAATTCACCCTCCTTATAAAAATTTCGTCCTCAAATTTCATATCTGATGAATCAAGAGGACGGAGAATTAATCCACTCTTTTCTATTCTCGATTCTCACTCATATTCTTATCAATATTTGCAATTCCTTACATTCAATACCAGAAACACATTTATCATTTCTTAACTCTGTTTCCCAATCCAGTCCATATATTTTTAAACCACTTTACCAATCTATTTACATGATAGTCACGTAGACGCCATTTAATAACGAATTTAGTTTCCTTATCAATTCGACTCATTGTCATAAACTGGGATCGCTCAACCCCTATTATGATTCACTTCACTATCATCATTATCTTAAGTCACCATAGTCTTCGACTATGTTCGCATAATCTCAATCGACTCAAGGATATTAGTCTTACATTTGCCTCGTGATAGCTACATTCATTATTCATTCCCAATTAACTATTCGATTTCACTCTCTAAACCTTTGATTACTCTTTCGGCACATTCTTGATGAAACACAACACTTCATCGATTCCTTAAAATTCTCTAACAGCCTCTTTGGCGGTAAAATACATACTTCACAATACAGTCATAAATACCATTTCCTCAAAAGTTGACTTCCATAAAAATTTCCCAATACAGTTTGAAATTTTCTGAATCGCCAATTTGTTTTGCCAGCCCTTCACCAATTTGTCAATCATCATTTAACAATAACACAGTTATACGCTATTGAATTTCTACTCAGTCCATTTAATTTCATGCCTATGTTAACTTTATGACTACTCAATATTTAATCTCTTTTCATGAATCACCAAATTCTCAAAATATCTCGATCATCATTAATTTACATATCCATAAACTCTCTATACAATTAATACCCTCACGCTTTTTAGGGCAACAAAATTTCAGATAATCAATCACAGTACAATCTACGACGTTATACTAGTCCCCAGATACGATGAATCACATTGCACTATATCAACTAATTGTCTCATAACCTTTACTAGGACATTTCACTAAATATTGCCACATCTCCAATTCAAAACAATATGATTAACACTTGAGTTGAGCAGTTCTCCAAATGTCCTTTTTTTTTCACAATCATCACCATACTTTTCACTCATTTCTCCTCAAACCTTTTGTCATTTGGATAGATCCAAAGACTCGCTAATTCTCAATAACTTTCTCGGTTTCATTATAACATATTTCGACGCATGTTCCTTTATCCAAATTTTCCTTATAGTTCAAGAATCCTATTACGGTCGGATTCCTTACATTCACATAATGCACATTTCCTCGATGTGATTTCATCTCTCACACTTGAAGTTTTCACTAGAGTCGTCTCCCAATAACAACTTTTCATTCATTACAAATTTATCTCCAGATTATCCTTTCATTGCTAAATTCTCCGCTTATAATCATCTGCTCGACTTGGTATCCACTACGTGAGCCAGTGACCTCACCACGTCCCTACATCAATCTCGTGCACTCAAAGCGCTCTACGACCAACTAGGCACTCTATCTGTGCCTTTCCTAATACAAATCGTACTTCCTAAAGGAGTACTTACCACTAACTCATACAGTAACCTCTGTCTATTCTCATGCAGTCTATATGGTCAATGCAGTGCAATAAAGAACATAAACAAATCCAATACCCAATAATACATATGCTTCAAAACCAAAATTTGAAGCATACCCGCTTATAACATCCGGGAAACACAGGTCTCTATTTGAGTCATGGCATAAACCCTAGCTTGAGGTTGCTGTCTATTGCTCAGACCCTCTGATCTCACTATTGATTCCTCTGCTCGGCCTCGGCCTCGGCCTCTCCATCCAAATCCACCACCACGGCTCTGCTGCACCGTGGTATTGCTACCAGATCTTCCGGTCGTAGTAGATCGGGCCCTATAGTCACCGGGCGATCCGGGTGGGTGGTCCATCGAGCCACATCTTAAACAAGCTCCAGACAGCCACCGACACTCTCCACTATGCCTCTTGCCATAATGCTCACATAAAGGAGCAGATCGCCAAGCTCGCATTGCCGCCACCACTACCATCAGACAAAACTATCTCGGCTCATGACCGGATCTGTTCGCCTCTAGCAGATCTAAAGGGCTCTATGGCACTTGCTATACCCCTACGAGCATTGTCCCGGCCGTCGCGGGTCTCTTATTCTGGTCTCTGACCGGCCTCACCACATTCTGCCTCAAGAATCGCTCTATCCTCACCGTCAGCAGCTTCTTAGCTCAATAAAATTACCCATGTCAAAACCGGCGATCCGGTACGGATCTCCCAATTGAGTCCGCCCTCAAAACGCCGACACTCGTCACCAGTAATAATCAATGTCGACGATAACCCATCGCTCATTAAACTCACCTCATAGTCGGCCACGATCCATCTCGTCTCGCCTCAGCCTAAGAACTCTTGCATCTTCATTTCGAGATAGACCTTGGGCATGTAATTATCCGGAAGGCCCTCGTAAAATCATCCCATGTCGCAGTACGTGGGCCGTGGTACCGCCGGAACAATCCTCCACCATCGATATGTTGGGCCTCAAGAAGAGACCTGATAATCAAATCGCCATCCGGGTCATATCCATCCGATCGAGGACTCGCCGATCCTTCCGAAGCCATCCTCGGCCTCCGCAGAGTCAAGTATACCATAGAAATCAACGGCCCCCACTTGCATAGCCGATCATATCTTCGCTCCGCCTCACAAGAACTCGAGGAGGCAACTCCTCCGAATGAGGCATCGGGACTCCTACTAGCTCCTATCGATTCCGTGTCACCGGTAACTCAACTCGCTCTCCCATTACGGATGACCTAAAATGCATTTAGAAATTCCAATCATCTTGCTATTCTTTTACAGGATTCCAACTCAATTTCACTAATCCCAAAAGATGTCAAACCATGCTCTGATACCACTTAATGTAGCGCCCCCTCACCGCAGGGTACACATTGGGACGCCCGACACGTATCCCACGATAAAGGTGCACTACCATAACAGTTTCACTAATATCCATATGGCATCGCAGTAATTAAATCACAATATAACAGAAAATCAGTAAATTAAAATTTACAATATCAGTCTTCATACAGTCATCCAGTAGCAGAATAGACAAGTCTATCAATTCCCTAAACAAAACCAAAAAGGGAAACTCATACAAGCATCTATCCTAAGTCATCCTCAAAAGCTAACCCAGCTGACCGACCTGTGTGCCATCGTGTCTCTTGCCAAAGAATTTCAAGACGGCAGAAAAGAATATCTTCGGGGCTAGGAGTCTACTCTATCAGTCCTGAAAAATATATTGCAATTTTGGGTGAGCTTGCGAACTCAGTGAGAAACCATCATCGATGGTTCACTCAAATCATGCATTACGCGTATCGCGTACAACACAGTACATTACTAGTCAATTAACGGTATCGTACTCTAATTTCAGATATACAAGAGTTTGATGTTGCATCACAGCCATGTAGTTTATAATAGTCTACAGAAATCATAAATAACGAGCCATGATGTCATGTCACATTCGCGATAGATATGCATAGCTTTACAAGAATACGAAACAATTACTGATCACATTGCGGTTCTGATAAATCATGTCATCACGTAATCACCATTGTCACAACTTAGTCATTCATGTATGCAATGCATATGAGACTCTTTTCCGATTATTCGATGATGCCCAAGCGCTCACCGAGATCAATGGGACGCGTCGTGATTTTTCCCTCGGGCCAGCCCGGTCGAAGATAAATGTTGAGGATAACTCTCCTGCCGGGCCCCACAAGACAAAGGTTTAGGATAACTCCCTCGGGCTCGAGGCCCGGTCAGTAATAATCGCTACTTGGGTCGCATTCCATTATCTGATCATGCAGTTATGCATGCAATGCAGTGTTTTCAGTGATTCAGTGTACGGCTATAAAAGCCCAGTATTACAGTGTTCGGTAATCACTCTGATATGGCTATAAAAGCCCAAGATTCATCCCGGTGTCACGTAATAAAGATAGATTCAGATTTAGTAAGCGTACATAATCCAATCGTACACTTTTCAAGAGTCATGCAATCATACGGTACAATTCACATTGTTCAATCCTATACAAGAAAACACGTAATTGACCACATACATTTCAAGAATAATACATTCACTCTTATACATTTCGGTGGTCATGCAAAGGCAATTCAATCACATATATTTCAGTAGTCATGTAATTCACATTGAGCACACTTGCACAAATACTAGCACATGTATATCACTTCACTCGCTATCTTAATCGTAACACCGACTCATAACTCTTTACACCGATTCACATTCACTAATGCTCACATTCACTCACAATCGTAACACTTATTCATAATTGCAGCACATTTATTTCACACATGTATCACTCACATTGTCAATTTAATCACACATATCACAAAGACATTTTATCACACAAGGATTGAGGAACCAACTAGGTTACTTCACCGTAACTTCCGAGCTATTGCTGAAGTCTCAAAGAATGTCCGTGGAACGACGGTCCAACGGTGCCTCTATAACAGTAAAGTACAGTCCATTACTAATTGCTCAATTAACTAATTCAGTAATGCATATGTCTAAGAGAAATGATGTACAATGCATATTCACGTTTTCCGGTGCAAATACCCAGATTCGATATCCTATGCTCAAATTCAACTTTCCACTCTATTGGATCAACACTTATTTGGTTCAATCCTCAATGCAGTTCAATTTTCTCAATTCATATACCCTATAACAATTTCATATCCATCAGTCAAATTATCCAGTGAAAATCTCAATTAGAACTACAATTGTCTCAATTCAGTACTTAGATCACACTATAACCCATAATTAATCTTAATCTCAAGAATCAGTACCATTTCAATTAAATTCCAACTCTCAATTTTTTCTTAATGGTAGACCTCTTTCCCTAGTTCACAGTAAATTGAGAATCACCTCAATCAGAGGTCTACACCATAAGTTAAGTCCAATAAACCCACATATATATTCAATCAAAAAATTACCCTTTCGTCAAGAACTTCACGCCTTCGTCGCGACGTGGGAACGCCATTCGTCATGACGTGGAGGCCGCTCGTCGCGTCGCACAAAACCATGCTCGTCGCGATGTGGAAACCACTCGTCGCAACGTACCAATCCCAACTCGCCGCGACGTCCACCCGGGCTCGTCGCGACTAATAGATTTAATTTAAATCTCATTTACTCGTCGCGACGAAGCCCTAACACTTCTGTGCTCGTCGCGACGTGCGAAGACCAGATCGTCTTCTCCGATCGATCTTCCGCCATTAATACACTTAAAACCTCCATTAAAAACTCCAACTACCAAATCTAACCCAATAAATGCCATAAAATTCTCAAATAACCAGTAATAACAACATTAAACTATAGAAACTTACCAATCGAAGAATCAAATCCGTAAACCCTAAAATCCTTCGAAACCCACGATCAAACACTCTCCAAGCTTCTAACCTTCACCAATCACTATAATTCCTCCAAGTTAACACAAGGAGAAGATCCAGTAAGGTAGCAAGCAAAAACTCACACCAAGGAGAAGAGATCGAAGACTCACCGTGGGAGGGAGAAGAAGACATCGATTTTGCCTTAGGCAAATTTTCCCCAAATTTCAACTTAGCTCTATATATATACATAGTCTCCAATTCAGTCCAAATTTCAGTCTCTAAATTTCAATAGCTCAACATTTTAATTCATCTAACAGTATAACTCTAATTTTTCCATCGCCATTGAACCCTTCTTTCAAGATTATCTGAATAATCGATTCATCACTCCAAAATTTTCGATCCAGGCATTTTCTCCCGAATTTTCCGAAAAATTCCTATAAACCACTATCAATTGCCAATCACTCACAAACTATTCTAAATCAGTCATTTGAACCCAATTACTCCCAATTTCTCACTCAATCACATTCCAGTCAGTTCCAATTTACAATTAAATACCGAAAAATCATGAATGCATATACCAAGGAATATATGCATATACAGTAGATCTGTTCCTCTATGATTAGAGGCCAAGAATATACTCAACAAGAATACAAGATAAAGCCTATCAGTCAGTCCCAATATTGCCATAATGCCCTTGCTAACAGTAACGGGATGTTACATAACTTATGGTGTAGACCTCCGATTGAGGTGATTCTCAATTTACTGTGAACTAGGGAAAGAGGTCTACCATTAAGGAAAAATTGAGAGTTGGAATTTAATTGAAATGGTACTGATTCTTGAGATTAAGGTTAATTATGGATTATAGTGTGATCTAAGTACTGAATTGAGACAATTGGAGTTCTAATTGAGATTTTCACTGGATAATTTGACTGATGGATATGAAATTGTTATAGGGTATATGAATTGAGAAAATTGAACTGCATTGAGGATTGAACCAAATCAGTGTTGATCCAATTGAGTGGAAAGTTGAAATTGAGCATAGGATATCGAATTTGGGTATTTGTACCGGAAAACGTGAATATGCATTGTACATCATTTCTCTTAGACATATGCATTACTGAATTAGTTAATTGAGCAATTAGTAATGGACTGTACTTTACTGTTATAGAGGCACCGTTGGACCATCGTTCCACGGACATTGCTGAGACTTCCAGGCAGTAGCTCGGAAGTTACAGGTGAGTAACCTAGTTGGTTCCTCAATCCTTGTGTGATAAAATGTGCTGTGATATGTGTGATTAAATTGACAATGTGAGTGATACATGTGTGAAATAAATGTGCTGCAATTATGAATAAGTGTTCTGATTGTGAGTGAATGTGAGCATTAGTGAATGTGAATCAGTGTAAAGAGTTATGAGTTAGTGTTCTGATTAAGATAGCGAGTGAAGTGATATACATGTGCTAGTGACTGTGCAAGTGTACTCAATGTGAATTACATGACTACTGAAATATATGTGATCGAATTGGACTGCATGACCACTGAAATGTATAAGAGTGAACTGTATTGTTACTGAAATGTATGTGACTGAATTACGTGCTTTTACTGTTAGGCCCCAAAATTTTGTTTTCTTGAAGTTATTAAGTATGGATTTATTTTGATTTATGATTTATGGTTTAGTTTGATTTTAATGAAATTATTCATGGAAAAATTAGAATTATTGAGTTTAGTATGGAATAATGTTTATGAAAGAGTAGAAATGTTGAGGGCAAAATGGGCAAGACACTTAAGGGTAAGAGGTTTTATGCTTGCATGGAGGGGCATTATAGTCTTTGCCCTATCTTGTAGGTTTAAGAAATTAAAGAAAGGAAAAAAAAGAAAAGGAAAGAAGAAATAGAAAAGAAGAGAACGAAGCAGAGAATCGGCAGTGAGAGGAGAGGAAGAAGAGGAAAAAAGAGAAAGCTTAGGTTTGAGGATTTTCGACAGATTTCAAGCATCCTTAAGGTAAGTTATACTCTTCTACACTTGTTTAGGTTGAATCTAACCTTTGTTTTGCTGGAAATGAGTAGAAATCGTGGAGTTAGGGTTTATGGTGAAGATTTCTAGATTTGATTGGGTTTGTGTTTTTGTTGATGTTTTTGAGCTTAGAATGGGAGTATATGAGTTGATTTATGGATTAGATATGTTGGAGAAGGAGAAGAGGAAGTTGTGAGGTTAAAAATGGCGGATTCTGGGTTCGGAAAGACGAAGCTCCCGACCGCACGTCGCGACGTGCGCAAGGCTGCACGCACGCCGCGACGTGCATGAAGGCAGCGAGCAAGAGGCCACACGCAGCGGCGAGCCAGGCCTCTCGTCGCGACGAGCTCAATTTTTCAGAATGGATTTATTTTAGTGTTTTGATCATATGTTTTGCTACAGAAGTCCTTTTGGGGTGATTTTAGAGGCGTTGTGAACTAGAGAGATAGATCTACAAGTCTTATGAAGTGATGAAATTATGAATTGGTTTCAAAGAATATGGAATTTCGGATGGAAGTTAAGAATGGAATTATGGTTTCAACATGAGATTTTTGAATGAGATTTTGGTTCTTATTTTAGAAGATCAAGAGAGGCAAGAGGATCAAGAGGCTCAAGAGGAAACTCATTCCTAGGCAAGACAAGCAAGGAATTCAGGTGGGTTCATGTTTATAATAAAGTAACTAAGTACTCATTGTTTAGTTCAAATCAAGCAAGATCTCATGCATTTATATTACATCATTCACGATCGCATTGCATGCTACCATGAATGATTATTTTCTGCTATGTGTTTTGCATTCATGATTATTATCAAGATTTTTCACAAAGGAGTGTTCTCCTTTTTACGAATACAAGTACATGAATTCAAGTATTACGAAATACATGACCAGCAAGTTTACAAGCAAGATTACAAACAAGTGCCAGTTTGGCAAACAAGATTACAAGGACATGAATTATGCATACTTATGTGGGTTTGTGGTGTCCCTCACGATAGTCAAGTGCACATTGACTCACGAAAAGGCTTCTCCCGCTTTGCCTGATCAGGGCATGTGGTTATCCCACAAGGATTCCCTCATGAAACTACGTCCACACATCAACATTTCGATGGCATGTGTAGTACGTCACGAACCCAGGACACCCAAACCATCATGTTATGTGTTATGATTTGTTATGTGCCATGCATCATGATTTGTTCAAGAATCAAGCATTTTTCAAGACAAAGACATACACATGATCAATGACTATGATTTCAGCAAGTATCACGACAATGAGATATTTTGAATACTTTTGCTTATTGCTATATTATAAATATGTTCCCACGAGCTTTATAGCTCACCCCCTCCAATCTCCCCCATACAGGTGACGAGCCAGAGATCGAGTGAGTCACGAGTTTCGGCAGCACTCCCGTTTTCAATTCATATGTTTGATTATGTTCCAAGACTTTAGTTTCATTTCAAGTATCATTGGTTCAAGAGTGTTTTATACTTTTGGCTCTTGAACTCAAAGTTGTAATTTAATTTGAGATAATTCGTAAGGCTTTATGAAACTCTTCTTTGGAGCATGAATTATGAATATGTTTAAAAGTATGAAAGTTTCACGATGGGTCCATTGAACTTCTGATGGTCTCCTTTTCTAAATCGTTAAATTGCATGTTTGGATGTGATTGTTTAAATTATGCATGAAAGCGGGTTTCAAGCTTACTTTCCAGCAGGCCCATTAACCTTCCACGGGCTTTTCTTTTTCTTTTAAATGTATGAATCTCACGTTTTCCCGCCACGCTCTCATGTCAGACGTTGGGCTCCGGCAGCGGGGTCCAACATTTACTATATAGGATTGAACAATGTGAATTGTACCGATGATAGTGATGACTCTTTGAAAAGTGTACGATTGATTGCACACTTTACTAAATCGAATCTATCATCATTACGTGACATCGGGATCAACATCGGGCTTTTATAGCCATATCATAGCGATTCGAATACTACAATATCGGGCTTATAGCCATACTTTGTAAATTATCGAACATCGCACCGCATGCATAAATGCATGATCGATAATGGACGTGTCCAAAGTTGCTAATATCACCGAAAAGAGCCAGAGCTCGAACATCGCATCGTCTTGGCTTAGCTTGGCAGGGAGAAATCACTCGACGCGTCCCTACATTTCTATCGATCGAGCACTTGGGCACAACATCAATAATCGAAAAGAGTCTCATATGCATTGCATACATGAATGACTAAGTTGTGACAATGGTGATTACGTGACGACATGATTTATCAGAATCGCAATATGATATCGCAATTGTTTCGTATATCAGTAAAAATCGCCGCATAATATCATGAATCGTGACATAACACTGTAAACTGTTATGTATGATTTCTGTAGACTGTTATAAACTATCAGAACTTTGATGCAATCTTGTAAACCATCAGATAGTATCTTGAAATTAGTGTACGATACCGTGAATTGACTAGTATTGTACTGTGTTGTACGCGATACTCGTAATGCCTGATTTGAGTGAACCATCAATGATGGTTTCTCGCTGAGTTCGCAAACTCACCCAAAATTGCAATATATTTTTTAGGATTGATAGAGTAGACTCCTAGCTCCGAAGATATTCTTTTCCTGCCGTGCGAGTTGCTGGCAAGAGACGCGATGGCACACAGGTCGGTCAGCTGGGTTAGCTTTTGAGGATGACTTAGGATAGATGCTTGTATGAGTTTCCCTTTTTGGTTTTGTTTAGGGAACTGATAAACTTGTCTATTCTGCTACTGGATGACTGTATGAAGACTGATATTGCAAATTTTAAGGTACTGATTTTCTGTTATATTGTGATTTAATTACTGCGATGCCATGTGGATATTAGTGAAACTGTTCTGGTAGTGCACCTTTATCGTGGGATACATGTCGGGCGTCCCGATGTGTACCTCATGTGAGGGGCGCCATTAAGTGGTATCGAGCATGGTTTGGCATCTTTTGGGATTAGTAAAATTGAGTTGGAATCACTGTAAAAGAATAGCAAGACTGATTGGAATTTCTCGTCTGTTTTAGGTCATCCGTAATGGGAGAGCAAGTTGAGTTACCAGCTGACCTGGAATCAGTAGAAGCTAGTAGGGAGTCCCCGATGCCTCATTCAGAGGAGTTGCCTCCTCGAGTTCCTGTGAGACGGGAACGAAGATATGATCGACTGCGCAAGCAAGGGGCAGTTGATTTCTATGGTAGCACCGACCCTGCGGAGGCTGAGGGATGGCTTGAGAGGACTGAGCGAGTCCTCGATCAGATGGACTGTGACCCGGATGAGCAATTTGATTATGCAGTGTCTCTTCTTCAGGGCCCAGCATATCGATGGTGGAGGACTGTTCCGGGCAATACCACCAGGCCCTGTACACTGACATGGGATGATTTTCTGAGGGCCTTCCGGGACAATTACATGCCCAAGGTCTATCTGGAAATGAAGATGCAAGAGTTCTAGAATCGAGACAGGATGTATGATCGTGGCCGACTATGAGGTACAGTTTAATGAACTAATGGGTTATGCCTCGACATTGATTGTTACGGAAGCTGACAGGTGTCGGCGTTTTGAGGGCGGACTCAATTGGGAGATCCGCACTAATCGCCGTGTCCGACATGGGTAATTTTATTGAGCTAAGGTCATGCGGCGGTGAGGATAAACCATCGAGATAGAATGTGACTGAGACTGGTCAGGAGACCAGGAATAAGAGACCCCGCGATAGCCAGGACAATGCTCGTAGGGGGTATAGCAAGTGCCATAGCAGGCCCTTTAGATCTGGAGAGGCTGCATAGCCTGGTCATGAGCCGAGAGATAGTTTTGTACAGACTGGTAGTGGTGGCAGCAATGCCAGAGCTTCAGGGCAGTCTGCTCCTTTATGTGAACATTGTGGCAAGAGGCTTAGTGGAGAGTGTCGGTGGCTGTCTGAAGCTTGTTTGAGATGTGGCTCGATGGACCACCTAGTCCGAATCGCCCGGTGACTATAGGGAGCCCCTATCTACGATTTGGAAGATCTCAGTAGCGATACCACGGTGCAGCAGAGCCGTGGTGGTGGATTTGGATGGAGAGGCCGAGGCCGAGGCCGAGCAGAGGAATCAGTAGTGAGATCAGAGGGTCTGAGCAATAGACAGCAACCTCAAGCTAGGGTCTATGCCATGACTCGGCAGGAGACCCAGGTTTCCCCGGATGCTATAGCGGGTATGCTTCTAATTTTGGTTTTGAAGCATATGTATTATTGGGTATTGGATTTGTTTATTTTCTTTATTGCACTGCATTGACCATATAGACTGCATGAGAATAGACAGAGGTTACTGTATGAGTTAGTGGTAAGTACTCCTTTAGGAAGTACGACTGTATTGGGAAAGGCCTGTATAGAGTGCCTAGTTCAGGTCGATCGAGCAGTTTTGAGTGCCTGAGATTGATGTAGGGACGTAGTGAGGTCACCTGGCTCACGTAGTGGATACCGGAGTCGAACAAATGATTATAATTGGAGAATTTAGCAATGAAAGGATAATCTGGAGATAAATTTGTAATGAATGAAAAGTTGTTATTGGGAGACCTGACTCTAGTGAAAACTCAAGTGTGAGAGACAGAATCTGTTACTGAGGAAATGTGCATTATGTGAATGTAAGGAATCCGACTATGTAATAGGATTACTGAACAGTAAGGGAAATTTTGGATAAAGGAACATGTGTCAGAATATGTTATAATGAAACTGAGAAAGTTATTGAGAATTAACTGAGTGCTGGATCTATCTAGAAATGACAAAAGGTTTGAGGAGAAATGAGTGAAAAGTATGACTGATGATTGTGAAAAAGACATTTGGAGAACTGCTCAACTTAAGTGTTAATCATATTGTTTTGAATTGGAGATGTGGCAATATTTATTGAAATGTCCCAGTAAAGGTTATGAGACAATTAGTTGATATAGTGCAATATGGTTCATCGTATCTGGGGACTAGTATAACGTCGTAGACTGTACTGTGATTGATTATCTGAAATTTTGGTGCCCTAAAAAGCGTGAGGGTATTAATTGTATAGAGAGGTTATGGATATGTAAATTAATGATGATCGAGATATTTTGGGAATTTGACTGATTCGCAAAAGAGATTAAATGACTGAGTAGTTGCAAAGTTAACGTAGGCATGAAATTAAATGGACTGAGCAGAAATTCAATAGTGTATAACTGTGTTATTGTTATATGATGATTGACAAATTGGTGAAGGGCAAATAAAAAATAAAAAAATGAGTTATCGAAATTCCAAATAAATTGTGTATAAAAAGGGCTGGCAAAACAAATTGGCGATTCAGAAAATTGCAAACTGTATTGGGAAATTTTAATGGGATTCAACTCTTGAGAAAATGGTATTTCTGACTGTATTGTGAAGTATGTATTTTACCGCCAAAGAGACTGTTAGAGAATTTTAAGGAATCGATGAAGTGTTGTGTTTCATCAAGAATGTACCGAAAGAGTAATCAAAGGTTTAGAGAGTGAAATCGAATAGTTAATTGGGAATGAATAATGAATGTAACTGCTGAGGCAAATGTGAGATTAATATCCTTGGAGTCAGTTGAGATTGTCTGAACATAGTCGCAGACTATGATTGATTTGAGTAAATGATGACAGTGAAGTGAATCTGTAATAGGGGTTGAGCGATCCCAGTTTATAAATTTGTTATTAACTGGTCTCTACGTGACTGTCATGTAAATAGATTGGTAAAGTGGTTTAAAATATATGGACTGGATTAGGAAACAGAGTTAAGAAATGATAAATGTGTTTCTGGTATTGAATGTAAGGAATTGCGAATATTGATAAGAATATGAGTGAGAATCAGAATAGAAAAGAGTGGATTAATTCTCCTGTCCTCTTAATTCACTGTATATGAAATTTTGAGGACGAAATTTTTATAAGGAGGGGTGAATTGTAACATCCCGTTACTGTTAGCAAGGGCATTATGGTAATATTGGGACTGACTGATAGGCTTTACTATATTTACTGACTGAGCATGCTACTGGCTTTTAATTATAGAGGAACTGGTCTACTGCATATGCATATTTATTTATTCATTGGTACATGCATTCATGATTTTTTGGTATTTAATTGTGAATTGGAATTGACTGAATTGACTGGTTTGTGAACTGATCGAATTATAAACTGACTGGAACTGACTGGACTGAAATTTGGACTGATTTGGAGACTATGTCTATATATATATATAGCTAAGTTAAGTGTGAGAAATCCCTAAGGCATAGCAAAATCGTTTCTTCTTCTTCTCCTTCGACGGTGTCTTCGATTTCCTCCTTAGGTGAGGATTCTTTGATCTTTCCCTATGGTTTTCCCCTCAATGTGTTAGACTAACATGTCTATAGTGATTGGTGAAGGTTAGAAGCTTGGAGAGTGTTTGATCGTAGGTTTTGAAGGATTTTAGGGTTTATGGATTTGATTCTTCGATTGGTAAGTTTCTATAGTTTAATGTTGTTATTACTGGTTATTTGAGTATTTTATCGCATTTATTGGGATAGATTTGGTAGTTGGAGTGTTTAATGGAGGTTTTAAGTGTATTAATGGCGGAAGATCGATCGGAGAAGACGATCTGGTCTTCGCACGTCGCAACGAGCACAGAAGTGTTAGGGCTTCGTCGCGACGAGTAATTAGATTTAATTAAACTTATTAGTCGCGACGAGCTCGGGTAGACGTCGCGACGAGAGTGGATTGGTACGTCGCGACGAGTGGTTTCCACGTCGCGACGAGCATGGTTTTGTGCGACGCGATGAGCGGCCTCCACGTCGCGACGAGCGAGCGTTCCACGTCGCGACGAAGGGGCGTAAGTCGCGACGAAAGGGTCAATTTTCTAATTGAATATATATGTGGGTTTATTGGACATAACTTATGGTGTAGACCTCCGATTGAGGTGATTCTCAATTTACTGTGAACTAGGGAAAGAGGTCTACCATTAAGGAAAAATTGAGAGTTGGAATTTAATTGAAATGGTACTGATTCTTGAGATTAAGGTTAATTATGGGTTATAGTGTGATCTAAGTCTTGAATTGAGACAATTGGAGTTCTAATTGAGATTTTCTTGGATAATTTGGTGATGGATATGAAATTGTTATAGGGTATATGAATTGAGAAAATTGAATCGCATTGAGGATTGAACCAAATCGGTGTTGATCCAATTGAGTGGAAAGTTGAAATTGAGCATAGGATATCGAATTTGGGTATTTGCACCGAAAGCGTGAATATGCATTGTACACCATTTCTACGAGACATATGCATTCTTGAATTAGTTAATTGAGCAATTAGTAATGGACTGTACTTTCATTGGTATAGAGGCACCGTTGGACCGTTGTTCCACGGACATTCTTTGAGACTTCGAGCGAAGAGTTCGGAAGTTCTGGTGAGTAACCTAGTTGGTTCCTCAATCCTTGTGTGATAAAATGTCTTTGTGATATGTGTGATTAAATTGACAATGTGAGTGATACATGTGAAATAAATGTGCTGCAATTATGAATAAGTGTTCGATTGTGAGTGAATGTGAGCATTAGTGAATGTGAATCGGTGTAAAGAGTTATGAGTCGTTGTTACGATTAAGATAGCGAGTGAAGTGATATACATGTGCTAGTGATTGTGCAAGTGTGCTCAATGTGAATTACATGGCTCTTGAAATATATGTGATCGAATTGCCTGCATGACCCTTTGAAATGTATAAGAGTGAACTATATTGTTCTTGAAATGTATGTGGTGAATTACGTGCTTTTTTGTATAGGATTGAACAATGTGAATTGTACCGTATGATTGCATGACTCTTGAAAAGTGTACGATTGATTGCACGCTTTTCTTCGAATCGAACTATCTTTGTTACGTGACCTTTGGAATCGAATATCGGGCTTTATAGCCATATCATAGCGTTCTTGAATACTACAATATCGGGCTTATAGCCATACATCGTAAATTATCGAACATCGACCCTTTGCATGCATAAATGCATGATCGATAATGGACGTGTCCCAAGTTGCTAATATCTTTGAAAAGAGCCTAGAGCTTGAACATTTGATCGACTGGCTTAGCTTGGCAGGGAGAAATCTCGACGCGTCCCTACTGTTTACTAAGCGGGTGTAGCGCCCCTCACCGTAGAGTATACACGGTCGCCCGTAGGGTCGCACCGATGCACAACCTACGACGAGGGTGCACTACCAAACTATCATTTCTATAACCTCATGGCATCCATACAAAGAAAGCAGTAATCTCAAATTCGCTAGAATTTAAAACCAAAAGATTCATTTCCATTCATTCATGAAACCGTCAATACATCATCAGTCATATATACATCTGTACGACCCAAAAAGAACTAACATAGCTCCTATATAAGTCATCCACAAAATACCCCCAAAAGATCCCCAGCTGACAGACCTGTGGGCCATGCTCCTCTCGCCGGCACACACAGTAGGATAAGTCTCACTGATCGGAGCTAGAAGTCAACCTAACACTGTCCTGAAAAATATAGTCGCCATCGGGGTGAGTTTGCGAAACTCAATGAGTAACTATCACCGATGGTTCACTCAACTCATGCATATCCAAATAATCACATAATGTCGTATACTACCATATTCAAGAAATCACCTGCAGTCAATTTCACATTTATAAGGCGATATGCCTTTCACGCAATTCACATGTAAACACTTAACATTCATATATGCATTGTGCATGTGACTCTTTCATTTTCTTTCGTTGTTGTGACCGTGCGCCTGAGCTCATATACGTTGAGCCATAGGCTCTGAAAACATTAGGCTCAAAAGCCCTAATACGTTGAGCATATAGCTCTGAAAATTGTTGGGCACGAAGCCCTGTACATTGAGCATAAAGCTCTGAATACGGTGGCTACACCGGTCACAACTGCCTTTATCTGATCATATTAATTTGCATGTATGCACATGTCCCATTTACAATACATGCATCACTATAGAACTTCCTATGCCAAATTCTCACCATTTAAAATCATTTAGGAACAATTATGCACAATTAACACTTCTATAGCAGTCAATTATTCCAACACCCGTGGTCCGTAATCACTCAAATCAAACACATATAATCCATCCTTAACTTCACATGGCATAATTGCATAAAATTAAACACATAAAGGTTGAGAAACCAACTAGGTTACTCACCTCGTAACTTCCGAAGCTATCGACGGAAGTCTCGCCACGTCGATGATCGGCGATCCACTCGAGCATTATAACAATCAAAATATAACTAACATTACTACTGGTACCAATTCGATGCTCAATTATGCATATGAATCAAATAATGGACATACTATGCAAATTATGACATTTCCGACCTAAATCCGAAATTCCCGATCTCAATCCCTAATTCCCGAACTTAATTTCTAATTTCCAAATTCAAAATCTCCAAATTGAATTCAATCCATAGCCAATTGGATCCTCAATTGCCTAAATCCCCAAATGATAAAACCCTAATTTCAATTCCGGACGAAAACACCTTCCTCGCCGCGGCACCCAGCTCACACGTCGGCTGAAGTCCAAATCATTGCGTCAGCGCTTGCAAGAACGAAGGCGTCTCGTCGCGGCGAACGCTCGATCTCGTCATGGCGACGCTCACAGACGTCGCGACAAGATGCCGCTTCTCCTCGCCGCGACGCACCATCCGCGCACGTCGCGGCGTGCTGCGCGTTCCCGCTCGCCGCGGCGTGTTCGTCATGCGTCGCGGCGTGCGACGAAATACACGCCCAGAAAACCCAGATTTTCCAACTGATAATCGTTCCAAATCCCAGATTTCTCCTTACAAATCACTCCTAAATAAATTCATACTCATCATACAACAATCCCTAACCTCAATTTCATCAAACAATTAAAATCCCTAAATTCAACCCTAAAATCACCGCCGGAAACCCTAATTCATAAATCCTTAAATTTTCAAATTCAAACAACAATCTAACTCCATAAATCAACAAATCAAGTTATACAAGACAAGATCAAAGTAGCTTACCTGATTAAAAGCTCCAAATCTTCAAGAATCACCAATCTCTCCACTCTTCCCCCACTCACGGCAACTCCCAAATAAAGCCCAAAATCATCTTCTACTTACACCAAACTTAAGGGAATGATCAAAGATGAAAAGAGAAACAAATTGCAAGAAGAGATCAAGAAGCAAATTGAAGAAGATCCACGATGAAGAGAAGGAGATCAAGCTTTTCTTTCAAAAGGAACAAGCTTCGTGGGAGGAAAAAATTCAAAGGCTTGGGTTATATATATACCAAAAGGATTAAGGCTTGTTTGGCTAATCTTAATTACCACAAGCCTGATCCGAATAACCTCAATCCAATTTCTAATTCTAATTTCTCCCGAATTTCAATGGCTAAACCCTAATTCCTCAAATCAAATTTCTAACCTGTCCGTGCCATTGGATAATCAATTTCGGAACTGGATATTTAATTAACCAGTCATTTATCAAATTTTCCGGTCCGGGCCTATTGCTCCGAAAATTCTAAAAAAATTCCTATAAATCCATAAAAATAGAAAACTCATTATCATATACTCCAATTTCACAATTCCACTCTCTAACTTTCATTTCTCATTCAAATTCAATTTTTGAGCCTATTTAACCTAATTGTCACACATACCTAATCATCTCCAAACTTCATTTTACAATCTCCAATTTCTCATCTCTAATACCAATTAAATTTCTCACAGCCCACTTAACCCAAATCAATTTCCAAATTCAAATTATCCAAATCTAGTCGGAAACATGTCATATATGCATATGCGCATAAATGCCAATTATACAGTATACTATAATGCATGCACATGAACAAATACGAATGCAATGAACTGTACACATCCCATTAGTAATGGGATGTTACACTGAGCACTTAGGCACAACACTGAATAACTGGAAAAGAGTCTCATATGCATTGCATACACATGAATGACTAAGTTGTGACAATGACTGATTACGTGACGACATGATTTATCAGGCGCAATATGATACTGCAATTGTTTCGTATTCAGAAATCGCCGCATATATCGCGAATCGTGACATGACATCGTATGGCTGTTATGTATGATTTAGAGATCGTTATAAACTATCAGAATCGTGATGCAATCGTAAACTCATCAGATATAATCTTGAAATTAGTGTACGATACCGTTAATTGACTAGTATTGTACTGTGTTGTACGCGATACGTGTAATGCCTGATTTGAGTGAACCATCGATGATGGTTTCTCGCTGAGTTCGCAAACTCACCCAAAATTGCAATATATTTTTCAGACCGATAGAGTAGACTCTAGCCAAGATATTCTTTTCTGCCGTGCGGAAATTCTTTGCAAGAGACGTGATGGCACACAAGTCGGTCAATTTGGGTTAGCTTTGAGGATGACTTAGGATAGATGCTTGTATGAGTTTCCTTTTGGTTTTGTTTAGGAACCGATAGACTTGTCTATTACGCTATTGGATGATTGTATGAAGACTGATATTGTAAATTTTAATGTACTGATTTTCTGTTATATTGTGATTTAATTACTGCGATGCCATGTGGATATTAGTAAACTGTTCTGGTAGTGCACCTTTATCGTGGGATACGTGTCGGGCATCCCGATGTGTATCCTGCGGTGAGGGGGCGCTACACCTTTTCCCAAGCTATAACTAATCCCACCTGGACAATGGCTATGCAAGATGAAATCACTGCCTTAACTCAC
The DNA here is from genome assembly GCA_029891385.1 of Erythroxylum novogranatense. NCBI lineage: Eukaryota > Viridiplantae > Streptophyta > Magnoliopsida > Malpighiales > Erythroxylaceae > Erythroxylum > Erythroxylum novogranatense. The sequence goes on along the minus strand of CM057233.1, from coordinate 45,896,879 downwards.
AACAGAACATGGCAACTAGTACCCTATGCCTCTCATATGAATGTCCTAGGAACTAAATGGGTTTTTCGGATTAAATACAATCCTGATGGGTCTGTGGCTAAGCATAAAGCTCGCCTGGTTGCTAAAGGGTTTAATCAAACCCCTGGAGTTGATTTTACTGAAACCTTTAGTCCAGTGGTAAAGGCTTCTACTATCAAGGTTGTTCTCTCCTGGCAGTCTCTCATCACTGGGATATCCAATAGATTGATGTGAACAATGCTTTTCTGAATGGTTTGTTACATGAATAAGTGTATATCAGTCAACCTCAAGGCTTCGAGGATCCTACCAAGCCTCATCATGTATGTCAACTGCTCAAGGCTTTATATGGACTCAAGCAGGCTCCTAGGGCTTGGTTTCACACCCTCATACAAGCTCTCAATCAGTGGGGACTTGAGAATTCTAAGTCAGACACTTCCTTATTCTACTTCAGTCATAAGGCCACTCTTATTCTTCTACTCGTTTATGTTGACGACATTTTAGTTACTGGCAATGATCCTCAAGCCATACAGGCCTTCATTGCTAAACTACATCATAAATTTGCCCTCAAATCTCTTAGCAGTCTCAATTATTTTCTTGGCTTTGAGGTTTATCGCAATGCTACTGGACTCTATCTATCACAACACAAATATATTCATGACTTACTTGAAAGGGCTAACATGCTGTCTTGCAAGCCCTGCTCCACTCCGGTCTCCACCAGCACTAAACTCTCCTTACATGATGGTTTTCCTTTTGAGAATCCTTCTGTTTATCGCAGCCTCGTAGGTGCCTTGCAGTATCTCTGCCATACCCGACCTGAAATCAGCTACATAGTCAATAAATTAAGTCAGTTTCCCTTCAATCCTCTTCAGCCCCACTAGATTGCGTTAAAACGAGTTCTACGTTACCTGAAGGGGTCTTCTCATCTTAGTTTGCACTTCAAACCCTCATCGTCTCCACTGGCCCTTCATGCCTTCAGTGACTCCGACCGGGCTGGCTCTCCAGATGATCGGAAGTCCACATCCGGTGGTTGTGTCTTCCTGGGGGAAATCTGGTCTATTGAAACTCCAAAAAGCAGCAAGTTGTGGCTCGATCGAGCACTGAAGCCAAGTATCGGGCTCTCTCCCAACTCTCCACCGAGTTGATCTGGCTTCTCTCCCTTCTATCTAAGCTCGGTTTTTCCATATCTCACACACCAATTCTATGCTGCGACAACAACGACACTAGATCTCTCTCTCAGAACCCAATTTTTCATTCTCGCACAAAACACATCGAGCTGGATGTGCACTTCATCAGAGACAAAATGGCCGATGGAACCCTAGAAGTCAAATACGTGAGCTCCACCGATCAGCTAGCCGATCTCCTTACCAAACCAATGGCGGTTGTTCGTCTTCATCATCTTATCTCCAAACTCAACTTAGTTCAAAATCCTAGGTTAAGTTTGAGTGGGGATGTTACGAGGAGAACTTTACCAAGTTCACAAAGCTATCTGCCAAGCCTTGAGTATGGATCTACAGCAGAGCATGGCCCGACAGCAGTTGATATGAGGTCAAGCCCAAAAACACAAAAAGGTGCAGTAAAAGGAGAAACATCAGATCTTAATATGCACCCACACCCAGGAGAGCACAGACAAGAAATATTCTAGAAGATAGATATGATTCTAACAAATTTCTGTTGTAACAATTTATTCCATATAGCTGTCAAAGCTGCGTGTAAAACATCTATATATAATGGTCTCCATGTACAAACTTTCACAGAGAGAAAAATCAATATAGAAATTATAACAATTCTCTTTCATTTTCAACTTTAAATGCTGAGGAAGCAAAGTACGCACCTTCCTCCGACATCCCTCTATAGAACTTGGCAAACTCGGCAGTGTCACTTCTCTTTGCTTCATTGAAGTTGTAAATAGGACCTTTTGTGAAGAAAAGTCCGAACATCCCACCTTTTGTGGAGAAAAGTCCGAACATCCCACCTATATAATCACGACATATAACATGTCCAACCTTCTTCCTAACATCTAAAATGCCTTTAATAAGTTTCTTTGTAATCTTATCCAAGTATCTATAACTTCCTGGCTACTGCAATTGCTTTAACATGTATATACCTACTATTATAGCCAAAGGATTCCCACTCAAGGTTCCTGCCTGGTACATTGGACCTGCAACAGCAACCACTCCTTGATATCCCTCCTCCCTCCATATACATCAACTAGTAGACTACCATTGATAATATTCCCAAGGGTTATGAGGTTTGAATTTGTATCAAAATACAGCTTAGATCCATCTTATGAAAGACGGAATCCAGTCATAACTTCATCAAATATCAGGAGAGCGTTATGTTCTTTTATGATCTTGGAAAGGGCATTAAGAGAGTCTGGTTTAGGAGGTACAAATTTGTACAACTGGCTCAAGAATTAGTGTAGCAATTTCTTCTTTATTTGTCTCAAACAAATTCTCAGTGGCTGCAAAATCATTGAAGATGACAATTAGAGTCTCACAGCTTGCTCCTTTAGGGACATTAAGAGAGTCAAACAAACCCAATGTTGCAGCACCACTGCCTGCTTTAATTAGGAACAGATCAGTGTGACCACAATAATAACCCTTAAACTTAGTAACCTTCTCTTTTCCAATGGAGGCCTGAGCTATGCAAAGCACACCCTTGCAAGCTTCAAACCAGTGAGGATTGAAGAATAATCAAATCGTGAGTTTTATTCATTGTTATGAGAGCCACTTTCATTTAAAAATAAGAATGTCACCTCAACAAGAAGTGAGTGTCACTAATATAGAAAACAAAAGTTACCTCATATATGACATGACATTTAACTGACGGAGTATAATCTTTGCCAGATTTTTCTCGTATTAAATGTTTTGTAACCGTTAAGGTTCAACTTCAAATGCTCCAAAATGTTATGATTCAACTTAGATTCTAGTGTAAATATTAAGGTTTTAAATACACTTTTGGCCTTATTCTTTTAAGTCAAATGTATTGTGTATTGGCTTTAAAAATTAAATAAATAAATAAAATTTTATTGTAAACACTAATGTAGATTTAGTGTAATTAACTATATAATAATTTATTTTCAAGGCTCTTTATAATGCACTTGCATTAAAAAAATGGAAGTAAAAAGAAATATATCCCAAAATGGAATTTTTTTTAGGTAAGTTGGAAAGAAATTGCAAATGGAATTAAAAATAAAAGTTTTTATGAGGCATTAAGCTAATTTCCATAAATAATCCAAATGCCTTTTAAACATTAATGCATCATATTAATCTAAACTACACTTAATCCACCAACGATTGAACCAGCAAACGTGTTTTTCCTTACTAATTGCCGTAATTCTGGAAAGTTGATGTATATATAATTCTCAGAACAAAGATGCCAACCATTGTCGCAATCACATAACAACAGTTAAGGACAAAATAAAAAAAGGAAAGGAAATAGTTCATCGTTTAAAGCTGATTTGTGATTTTAAAAGGCATACTCAATATATGGTACACAATCTTATAGAAAGCAACGAATTATGGACAAAATCCACCTATCCATGCAAGTATAAGCATGTATACTAATAAACGATCATGAATGGGCTGTTCAAGATCTTGATTTTGGTTACTTCTACAGAAACTAAATCTTTTGTTATTCATTATCAATCTTATTCTGTACAATCTGTATTTTTATTTCCCACCATTTTGCTTGGCTAATATCTCAAACTAGTTATTAAGATTTTTGTTTCATTTACGACTTGAGACATTATTAGCTAGAGACATTGATATGAATCATGTATTGGCAGCATTTAACTCCAAGATTCTAATTTGCAGAAATGTTCTTGATGACTTTACCATAGAAGGAATTTGATATGATCATCCGCATTGGAGGAAATCATTCCTCGAGTTTCCATAAAACCATTTTACGATTTATATATATGCGAAATCTTTGTTCGACAAATATGTAATTATCGAAAATGACTTCTGGAAAGCTTTCAAAAGCTCATTCTCTCAACTTCAATTTCCAATTTATAGTACCGTTTTTCCTCTTAGCTTGTTCCTCCATAACCAATGCACAATTCAAACCAAACAGTGGAGTGCAAATTGGGAGAACAATTACTGTTGATCTAAATGGCAAGGGAGACTTCACCAAGGTGCAGGATGCCATTGATTCTGTCCCATCGAGAAACAATGTCTGGACTCTTATCAAACTAAAAGCAGGTGTTTACGAGTAAGTGGATTATTCCCATCTCGGGATATTGTTCATTTGTCAAATTCTAGCCCGTTCAACTTGAAAATAAGGAATGGTTTGTAAACTTATTAATATTTCATGTAGAGGACAAGTCGCCATCCCTCAAGATAAGCCTTATATGATTCTGCAAGGAGAAGGATCTGGCACGACAGTGATCCAAGTAAACCAGGCTGGCAGTTCCAGTGATAGTGCCGCTCTTATTTTAAGTGCAGAGAACTTTGTGGCATCCGACATATCATTCCGGGTGGAGCCAAATATGTGAACTTTGTTAGAATTATTATACGATATATATGTATGAGCAGTTGAATGATTAGTTGATTGACCTGGTTAAAACCTGTTAATCTTTGCAGAACACGTATAACCTGGATCAAAGTCATCGGGAGCCAATGCTGTGGGCACCTGCAGCTACATTGTGGGCAGATAAAGCAAGCTTTTATCGTTGCGGATTCATTAGCAAGCAAGACACCTTGTCAGATTTGATTGGTCGTCACTACTTCCACTCTTGTTACATTGAAGGTTCAGTGGATTTCATATGGGGAAATGGCCAGTCATATTACGAGGTTAAAGGATAATCATTCATCATACGTAGCATTAAAAAAAGAAAACACTATTACATATAGAAAGATTAATCTTACGTCAGGAAAAAACAAATGCATGGATTTTGTGCAGCTCTGCGTTCTGAATGCAACTGGAGGTGGTTTTATCACAGCCCAAGGCCGGAAAAGTGAGGATCAACCAACTGGTTTTGTATTTGTTAAATCTGCTATAGTTGGAGTCGGTCCTACCCTCTTAGGAAGAGCTTATGGACCTTACTCCAGAGTGTTGATTAAGAATGCTAACATTACCGCCAACGTTAAGCCTGAAGGCTGGTCGGCATGGTCGTTTGTGGGTCATGAGTAAGTTTCTTCTTCTCCTACCTATTTATAATGCTTCAAACTCGTTTTTTGTTCGTAATACACAATACATATTTCCTACCGCCACAGAAGCATTTGGAGTGTGATTAACATAATATATTCTCTTACATTTTGGTTGATATATGATCAATTTGGTTTGTGAAGAGATAAAATTACGTACGCTGAACAAGGCTGCGATGGACCTGGATCAGCGATGTCCCAGCGAGTAACATGGATGAAGACCTTGACTGCTGGGGAATGGGACTATTTTACCAATATTCACACTTTCCTAAATCAAGATGGATGGATAGTTCAGCCACCTTCACTGCTTTAATTATCTAATCTTCATATATTTAGAATGTCAAATGTTGCTTTTGTTTGTTTGTTTGTTTTTCTTTTCTTTTCTGAAGTTGAACTACGATTTGGACTTGCACAATTTACGGGGATGGTTCTTATGAGATCTATGTAGTATTCTTTTAGATAATCTATTATTCGAATTGGCCACCTATGTGGTCTGCGTGTATGCATTTATGTCTCACAAGTGTAATGTAATATGCGTCTATTTTCTCATTCTATGATTAAAAAAGGTTTAATTATATTCACTTATGAAAGGCAGTACCATAATTACTAATATGATTATTTTGTTAAGTAAATATTAAAATATATTAATTATTATAATATTACATATCATGATTTATTAAATATATATTTATGTTTTCACTATCAACACCTATAGAATTTTCTGTATTGAATTGTTATGAAAATACATTTATCAAATAAAATTAAATTTTTTGAAAAGTAAAAGAAAATTTTATTATAGTTAAAAATATATTTACATTACAAGGAATTCAAGACATTAAGCCTACCACTATATTTACAATATGATCAAACAACTCCGTAAGGCAGTATGAAATCAGCAAGGAAGAGAGAGAAAAATCTCAAATATCAACATTGGGAGTTAAAAAAGAAAACGTATCTTCGCATGCAATATTCAGCCCACTCTATAGATTACATATCTTCATTTATTTCTATAGATAAATGGAATAAAGTTTAAATACTTATGATAATTCAACCACTTCAGAAAGTTTTAATGATCTAGCTTGGGCTCATACTGGATTGGTTCCCAAAATGAAAACCATACTATTGATTTGATTTGTAACAAGTATTTGAAAGGTGGAGGAATCATCATATCAAAGAAACATTTAACTGGAATTGGAGGTGATGTGAAGCCTTGTAAAAAAGTAAATCATAATGTGAAATAGAAAATAAAGACTTTGCTTAAAGAGTATCAGCATAAGAAAGACAAAAGACCAAGATTGAGGGTTCAAAATGATATCGAAAATGTTGAAAGTGGTCATATTCCTACCCAACAAAAAGAGAATATTGCATTTGATGTTAGGAAAAGAAGAAGACAAATGTATAATATTTTTGCATCATGAACAACTCTTAGAGCTCAACCTTCAATTTGTAGTGCCTTACAATATAGAGAAGTAGCTCATAATGTGGACATGTAAATGGCTTGGTGATATGATTCAGGTATAGCATTCAATGCTTTCTAGTCTTATTATTATCAACCTATCGTAAATTTTATTACCTCTTACAGTCCAGGATATAAAGCTCCTTCAATTGATAACTATAAAGGTAAATTTCTAAGTAGCTTTGTTTATGAAATAAAAAAGTTATCTAGATGAAAAAATAATGGCATGGGCTACTTTTGGTGTTAAATCATGTATGATGTTGTAAAAATGGAAAACATGAGCCTATTATTAATTTTTCGGTTTATTCTACAAAGGAGACAATGCTTTTGAAATTTATTGATGCATTTGACCTTGCTATAAATATTGATACTTTATTTGAAATATTTGATGAACTTGTGAATAAACTTAGGCTAGAAAATATTATTCAATTCATTACTGATAATGATTCTGATTGTAAAGTAGCCAGGAGAAAATTGCCAAGTATAATTCTTTTTGTTGGACACTTTATGCTATATATTGCATTAACCTGATGTTGGAAAATATAGGGGATACTAGGTATTTTCTTATTATTGATGAAATTATGCAAAAAGCAAAAAAGTTGACTAAGTTCATTTACGATCATGCATGAGTCTTGAATTTAATGAAAAAGGATTTCAGCAATGGTAGGAATTTGTGTCATCTTACTATTATAAGATTTGCAACTAATTTCTTATCACTTCAATATTTTATTATGAGGAAAAAAGAGTTGAGGCAAATGTTTACAAATGATAAATGGGTTGCTTCTCAGTCTACTAGGTCTAATACTATATTCAAGGTTTTTCGAATTGTACTTGAAGATAATAAATTTTGGTCCCAATGTAAATTTTTCATCCAAGTTAGTGAGCCTTTAGTGAGAGTACTTTGTCTGGCTAATAATGATGAGAAGGCAAAAACATGTTATTTTTATGATGTCATGGAGAGGGCGAAAAAATCAATCAAGGTCAATTTGAAAATTACGTCTTCTTTGTACACACTTATCTTACAACCATTAATAAGAGATGAGAATGACCACTTTACTCTCCATTATTTATAGTTGGGGCATTTTAATAAAAGAATGTTATTAACCATTACAACAATTATTATCCATAAGATGATGCAAGATCTCCTAAGCTCTCAAATAGAGATTTATAATGATGATGATTTTGGGATGCCAATTGTTATTTGTCAGAGAGACAAACTTAATTCAGGTATATTTCACTTTTGTTACTTGTTGAAAACTAATCTTCACTTTATTTTCTTTATATTGCTACTTTCGTTGTTTTACAAATCATAGTTGCTTGGTGGGACTAATTCAGAAGTGGTGTTTCAGAATTGCAAAGGATTGTAATTTAAATTCTAAATCAATGTGTGAGTGAAACATGGTGTGAAAGGAATTAAAGAATATTTGAATTCATCCATTCTAAGAAAAAAAATAGATCGGAGTACAAAAGATTGAACAACTTAGTCTTTGTTTGATACAATTTAAAGCTTTATGAAAGATACGTTATTATCATTATTAAGTTGGATATAATTTCTTAATAATTTAATTTTATGGTTTACTAGGACTATTAATATAACAATTACTTCTTGAGATCTAATTTGCCTTGATTATATCGATTTTTGGCTTAATTGGATTTATAAGGAACCAAGTTTGATAGATGAGAATGACTTGGAAGATAATCTCGATAGGAATGTATTGACATGTTATTTGGTGTAATAAATTTTAATAATGATAATGATAAGTCTTCTCTCAATAATGAAATTTTATACCAAATAAGAATTAGGTCAATACGATTGAGTGAGTATTTATTTCTCCTCTTCTTTTAATTTCACTTATATTTGACGATATGTTAAATTCCATATATGCAATATAATTGTAAATATTTTGTTTTAAATTCCACTTCTAGTTGGTTCTTCGACAAGAGCTAATGTTGTAAATTATAATAATTATAGTGTCATAGATATTTATTATTCTTTTTATTTGATGTTTTGATGTAATTATTGTTTATTATAAGATGGAGTTGTAACATTTTAAGTACTTTGTATTTTCATTAATTTTTATATTTGTATGATGATTAAATAAATTTTCATATAATTGTGGTTATTATTTATATAAAATATGTGAAAAGTAATATTAATAAGAATAAATAGATTGTTTTTATTTTAAATTTCTATTATTATGATTTTTGGCGATATGGTTGATGTACAATTATATATTATACAGTACAATATATTGATGAATTATTTTGCAATTTTAAAAATTCAGAAACTATTTTATAAATTTAAAAATTATCCAAAATAATACTCGATATTAACCTATATCAAGAATATAACCAAATCCTATACGCAATACGATATTTATAACATTACTTCGTATGGTATACTCAATATAAAAATAAATAAATAAAAGATATTTTCTAAATTTTATTAAAAGAGAAATGATTGGAATTTTAAATAGTGTAATTCATGTTCAGATATTATTTTCTTTTTAAGATTTTGATGTCAAAATTTAAAATATACTATTTCTGTAGTTTTATTCTCAAGAATAAAGCATTGAAATTTATTAAAGAATTTATTTATAAGTTAAAAAAGTTACAACGAGTTAATCTCAACAATTAAAAATTAAGGTTTTAAGAACTATTTTATGGATTTAATTTTAATTTAAAATTAAGTTTAAAATTTTAAGAGTCTAATTTGAGTTTATAAAATATCACAAATATGGCGAAATTTATAATCATAAATATCTTAAATATAAATTAATTTATAATTGTCATTCACCTAACTAATATAGGAAAGTAAAATACAAAATATCCTAAATTTTATATAACTATTTTGTTTTTGATTTATAACTCATATATTCATTTTAATAAACAAGAATTTGTAGTTTTGTAGTTTTTGCCTCTTAGAAATTCATTCAAGTTTTTTTTAAATTTTTGTAGTTAAAGAAATGCTTATCTTAACAAAATTTTATTATATAGAATCATAAATAAAGTCACGGAATAAGGACTCTCATATTGTCAATGTAGCACCCCACTCTCGCAAGACTCGAACCCGACATCGACAGTGATATCCGAGTCCGTGTCCCGCGAGGGTGGCGTGCTAAAACACTCATTCAGTAATCGGTACATTTTTTTCACATAGCAATATATGCGAAAATAAGTGCCCAATTTGGGTCCTCATTTAATCATATATAATTTCATTATACACAATTGTCAATAGCCACTCGGGCTCACTTCCCAAATACAAATACTTGAGTCATTTCAAAATATACATTTTATTACATAAATAAAGACATGCAATGCAGACGCGAACTGATCCTGACTTCTATCCTTCACTTGAATCCTGCAAATATACTCCCGTTGGCCTAACGGGACATTCTTCTAATCCTGAAAAATAATTGTAAATTTTGGGTGAGTTTTACGAACTCAGTGAGTGACCATCATCGATGGCTCACTCATCACATATCACAAAAGACATATATTTCATAAATCACATTTTTTCCAATATCACACATGTTCATATTATTTCACATTCAATCACTGAACCAATCTCACTTTATTTCCGATATCACATTATTTCCAATATTCATATCAGTTCATTTACAACCATATTGAATCACATAACTTGTTCAGTTATTTCACATTCAATATCATTTCATCATTATGTCATGCATACGCAGTGTATGTGAGACTCACTTTCCAATTGTTACTCTGTTATGACCGAGTGCTTGAACTGTCCCACATAGGGCTCATTGGTCACTGTCCCATGTAGGGCTCATTGATAGCTGTCCCATATAGGGCTCATTAATCGTTGAGCTTGTAGCTCTGATCGATGGCTACTCTAGTCACAACAGCCATTATATGACATGCATCACTCACAATTTCGTAAACCCATTCATTCCCATATCATCGGACCTTAGTCCGGCCTTTGCATCACTCAAGCAAATTACAGAGTATATACAATAACACATTTTGAAGAAGCGAATCACAATTGTATAATGCACTCTTGCCTTTTTCCCATTTACTGTATTCAATCAAAATGTGTATGCAATGTATATGTGACACTTTTTCATTTTATTATAATGTCGTGACCGAGCGCTTAAACAGTAAACAGTAGGCAGTAGACGCGTCTAGGGAGTAGGAGAGCCCTCTGGGTATGCACTATCTCCCTTCGAGCTCGAGGCTCTTTTTCAGTATCAGTGGTGACTCTGGTCACAACAGCCATTATCCGTTCATGTATTTGTGTATGAAATGCAATATGCCCAATAAATCACATTCAATATAAAACAGTCTGTCACAGTAGAGGCAATGCAATGAAGCACAGTAATAGCAAGCAATTTGACAATCAGCACATAAAGGACACTTCTATGTCAAATTTCCTAATTCATCGGACCATCCGTGTCCGGAACCCAGTCATAAACAAACACAATCACTAATCCCACCATTATTCCCCACATTAGACATATAATAATTGAAAAAATCATCTAGGTTACTCAGTACGCTCCAAATTAGCATTTGCTTTCTATTTCTGGGAACGTTTGAATGCGGGCACTTGACCTGCACAACATATTTATGCAAGACACATATTGTACACTCATCAATAATTGTACACATAACAACATTCATTTTTGTACAATTTTAATAATGGACTATGTACAATGCATGCTCAATGACAATCCTGGGCATATGTTTTAGAACACATTTTATGCTCATTCCCACTTCAAAATTCATGTGTCTCTAATTGAACTAAGAATAACATTTCATTTGTATATGATCACTCTAAATGCTCCTTTCAATCTTTACCCTTTTTATATGTCTAGCTTATTCATAAGCTTACACCATGAGCACTTGGTCACTTAATATCATAACTCAATTTCTCATCATCTCTTTTCTATCCTCGTATGCTCTCATAATATCCAATTCCCATTCATGGTTTAGCACTTCATACTTATAAACACACTTAAATAGGATTCTTTTAATGTCCTAAGACAAATCAAATCTCATACAATAGGAATCCACTTTAAGATCCCACAATGCATAATCACTAAAATTAGTTCTAGAATATTCAAACCCAAGCATTTTTTTAAACTCCATAAACTATAGTCTTTACAAAGATTCCAAGATTTAATTTATCATACCTTGATGTTTCATCAGCTGAAGAGATCTTCAGCTCAAATGGAAGCCCTTTTTTCCCTTTCTTATATTCTCTTCTTGAACAACTTCAAAATCTCTCTTGAAGGCCAAGGAAATTTAAAACCCTAGCTTGTTCTCTCTTCTTTCTCTTCGTATTTCTCTTTCTTCTTCATGATATTTCTCTCTTTTCTTGTCCATTTTCGTTCTCCCCTAATTTATAAGCCAGACAATACTTCTTTTTCCATTTATGCCCTTAATAAGTCCAAAAAGTTCATTTTATCCTTCCTTATAGGCTTATGTTCTTTTAAACTTAAGTGACTTGCCAGACATATCCTTGACCATTCTTACACATCACTTTCTTCTAGAAGACTCTTCTCTATTGTCTTACGTTTTTAATAACACTAAAAGAATTCAATTTGGCTCAGTGATTCAGAAGTTACACTTTAAACATTTTGGACTATTCTTGTCCATAATAGTACACTATGCATGACTCCCATACGAATTTTAGACATCCTAGAGACTGAATCAGATTCCAAGTCCTTCATACCATTTGTAGCTCCATGTCTCTAGTTCACCACGAATCAGAAATAATCTCATTTTGATTTCTACAAATCAAGATATCATCAAAACACTGAAGTAAGTTCAGTGGAATAACACCAGTTCATGACCTTTAAGAGCACCCTCACTGTACCCGTCTCACCCTTTTCACTTAAACTCTCTCCATACAATTTAGATAACTTTGATTTTTGGTGGAGATATAGAGAAAGTTCTTGCGAATCCAACGGTTTAAGAATCAAGTCATTTGGAGGTCTAGAGAAGAAGTTATGATCAAAAGAATCCAACATGTTCATATCCTCACCTGAAATGTACATATCTCAGTACGAATGCCATAACTTTTTCTACAGATTTCTGATTGGTTTCGTTTTTAGACCATTAGAAAGATGACTTCTGGATCTAAAACTTTCATCAAGACCTCGAAGGCCAATTCTATCATCTAGCTTTTGTATCGTCTCAATTTTTTGCGTTTATTTTTTACGTCTGTTTTTCTGCATTTGTCTTTTTGCGTCTGTTTTTCTGCGTCTGTCTTTCTGCGTCTGTTTTTCTGCGTCTGTCTTTCTGCGTCTGGAATATCTCCACTTATAAGTTGCATAACGTTTGACTCAGATGTCCAAATTTTAAAAACTTTATACCTTTGGAAAGATAAAAGAAAGATCTACAACTTTCCAGAAGGAAATTTTGCCAAAATCCATCTTTATCAATCCCAAATTTGCCCCTAAAATCTGAAGACAAAATTTTCATTCATACACCAACACTGCACCCAATTCTTCACTTCATGACAATATTTGAGAATCTTAGACACAGAATTAAAATCCGATGTCTTCACACAAAATGTAGCCATATATCTCTAGATTTATTCAAATTAAGAATCATCTTATTTGGACAACTACAGAAAACGTTATGGCTAAAATACCAAAGCCTATTCGGTGAACATTTTCCAGATCACTACCAAATCTTGTTTCTAAATCTTCCTTATCACAACTCATACCAAGATCATTCTTTCTACCCCTTCTACTCCTTATTTTCAATAGAAACGCATTTGGTACCATTTATACCCAGAAGTTGTCAATGAATGCATGTACCACTTTTTATGTGAAAACATTCCGTATTTATGTGCATATATATACTAACATGATGCATGAGCAAGAAAATGCATTGTCTAAATTGCTCTTTGAGCTCACATGTACTGAAATTTTAGGTCATAACTCTTAATATGGGGATGGGATATTACATTTCTCCCCCCTTAATAAATTTCGTCCTCGAAATTCTCATCTGATTGATCAATACATTAGAGGTGACCCTTTTTCATAGGCTCCTCTATTTCCCATACACTTCATCACTTCCAAAAGACCACAGTAGACAGACTCAATAAGTCTTTCAGTCACTCATTTAGCCATTACACTGTCTTGATTGTTTCAGGAGCATATTGTAGACAATTTACCAACTTGTACTTTGTATATTGTCAATCTATCTCTGTTGATCATACCAATATTTCAGAACCTGATCACATATCACATATTATGAATCTAAGACCTCTTTCACCAATAACACTACTTTATAGAACTTTTCATACATACCAATTCATATAGCTTAACTTATACTTTCTCCAAATCTAAACACATCATTCCAAGGTGGTACTCACAAAAACATTTCATCTTTCCCTTGACAGTTCATTTCTCTTTAATGTTAACACATTCAACTCTTATGTTCGTTTCACTATAGTCTCTAAATGCGGTGTTGGTCCACCTAACTCATTTAGCTTTCATGAGTCACTTTACTCTTATTTCAGATTCAACTCACTCACTAACATCATCTCACATTTATTATGGCCTTATATCATTTTAGGCCTTCTACATCTCAATGCTAGGGTGAATAACCACCCTTCTGTCATACTATGCCCATATCACTTCTAATGATACCACTATGATAACAATGGTTATACCTGTAGTCAATTTGAATTTTTCCTCAATCTCACCTTCCTACGAATTCAAAAATATGAGCTTGAAGCATAATCCTAACAGTTAAAGCTGCTAGTAGCTCAAACCTTCAATCACTTGTTTCTACATCCTTAGCAGCTAAAATATAATCTTAGCATATTTCTACTAGGATGTTGATCTTAGGTTGTTACTTAGGCTTCTCAAACACTTTCTTTGCTCAATCATCCTTATCGGATATACGTACTTCTTATTTCAATCACCAATTATCATTTGTCCAATTTCACTCGAAAGTTCATATTCGTTTTCACTCTTTCCGATTGATTTATAATTCGGAATCGTTAGCTTTTCGGTTTCTTACTTCTTTCCAGTAGATTTGATCTTAATTTTTAATGCAACTAGCAACAATTTATTTTTACCCCGTATGCCACTCAATATTCTGCACTCCCCATTACACTAAATGTGGAAACCTCAATATCTGAATGTGTACTATGCCATTATAGAATTGTCCGTTCGGTGTGTCAAATTACACACTAATTGTACCAGTATAGCACTCATTTGTGCATTTCCTCCAAACTCAATAATTTCTGCAATCTTACATCATGTACATTTCAGAAATGATTTGACACATCTAATGTCTTCAAGACTTCAAAGCGATTTCTATCATGGCAATTCTAAACCATGTATCATAATCAACTCATAAGATTTTCATTGATTCTATGTATACAAAAACCACTTTAGACTATTACAAAGGATTGTATTTTAATCTCTGATGTGAAACTTCATTATATAATTCATACTCTCTCAAATCCAAAAGACATTTTTATCATCAGTGTCACATTCCTCAAATATTCAAAACGTCCCCTTTTTACTTTGCAAACACTCTCAAAATACCATCTATGATCATAGTCACTAATTAATATAATTTTGCTTGGATCACTTAAATCTTCAATACCATAGTGCCATTGGGGTATCATTAGCTATCGCTCGCATTTTTCCTTGTGTTAATTTCTTGCAATTCCTTAGGTGACTAATTTCCCCAATGTAAGTAATTTTATCTCATGACATTTTCAGTCAACCGCTTGACTTCTTGTCTCTAAGGATTTCCTCTTTTTCTTCGAATTTCTTTAATTCACATCGGCTTACTCAAATGTCTATTCATTTGTACTAGTTCCTTCACACATTTCAATTTATTTGAATGCTTCACTTTGTGTGTTGGTATTTCATTCCACAAATTGAGTCTGTATCTCCCGAATTTCATTCCTCAAATTGAGTCTGTATCTCCCGAACATATTTGCATCGAATATAAGGGGGCTAATATTTTCCACACACTTGCAATAGTGTCACCTCGAATTTATAATCCACTCATGTAGTTGCAGTATACACTCTCAGTGGCCTATTCCACTTTTTATGCCTGAGTATCCGCTTAGGATGAGACTCCATTATTCACTTTTGACTTAGTACATATTCATTTCTGATTTGTCTCTTCGTTGATTTCCCTTAAATCGAATCGTTAGATCAACTTAACTCAATTTAGGAAAATTCTTCTTTGAAAGAAGATTTCGTACTACAATCATCAAAACTATTCAAAAAAATCTTATCAATCAACTATTTTTCGTCATTACATATCAGTCATCCTTAATACCTCGAGAAGATCAATTTCAATTATGCATAATATCTCAATAAGATCAATTTAAGTCGTCGTTTACATGATCAGAACATCCCTTGTAATGAGGCTCTGTAGGGCACTTAAACAATTTCATTTACTCTAATATCTTAGCATACATCGCCAAAATCATCACATCATATCTGGAGATGTATTCACATCAATTTACCAATTAGTAGCTTATACTACTAAGGACACTTTAATCCCAGATAACCTTTCTCTTTTCATGATAGTTCGCGATCATGGGGACTTTGCTTTAATCATGTCCTTCAAGCTCATCACTTATGCTAACATCAATAACAGTCTCAATTCTTTCCTCATTGATTACTACAAGTACTCTCACGTCTAACTCTATCTTAAACTTGGAACTATAGGAACTATAATCGGTAGGAACTATAATCGGTACTTATCATCTTCACGTATATTATTCACATATGCTCAATAATTTCACCCGTGATGGTGATACCACTATAAGATGTACACTCACAATGACAATTTAATCTGAACTCAACAACTCTTTCCTATATCCCTATCATCATCTCATCTTCCAATTGTTATTTATTTCACCTCACACATCTTTATTCTCAATCTATTTATAATGGTAGGGCATAACCCCTATGAAGCTTAAATCTCCACTCTACTGATATATTCTCACACTAAAGTGGAAACTCTTATATCGATAATCACACAACTATTCTAAGCCCAAGTTCAACCTTTCAAGGTCATATCACTTGGCCTATACACTTTAATCTCATCATTTCTACTTATATCCCTATTTTATCTCAGACATTCTATAACAATATATTTCCATTCATATCACCTACGAAAAGATATCGCTTGATCACAATATCGATTTCATATTCAAAAATACATCCACTGATACCATTACACTGAATCCTTATCTATCTATTATATCAAAAACCAATCTAGGAATTTTTTTCGAAGCGTAATCAGTATGGTTTTCTGGTCTCAATATTCTCCTATTATCGCCTTATACTAAATTACAAACTCTTATCACAATATTCACATAACCATTTCAATTCCAAATTCATCCTTTTATGATTTCCTTTCATTCTGTCCATACACATTAGTCCCCTCATTTCTATTCATATTCTTCTTTTCCCCAATCAATCCATGGCAATATGCCGATTCACACTTATTTCACCCCCGAAGGATATATCACCTTCAAGGATATGTACCCTTTTGTGGGGGGAAACTTTTATCTACCATGCAAAACCAGATACTATTTCTCATTTCCAATATGTTCATAAACCTTATTTTCTCACATTCAGTCAGATCATTTCTCTCAATGGTTTTAACAACTCAAAGTCTTAAGGAATGATCATGCATGCGACTCATACTGGGGATCAGTTGTCGCTGTCTGCTATGACATGACTACTATGCATGTACTTGACACATATTTCAGACTGCCCATATAAGATTGTACTTCTGGGCTTTGATACCACCTAATTGTAGCACCCCACTCCCGCAAGACCCGAACCCGACATCGACGGTAATATCCGAGTCTGTGCCCCGTGAGGGTGGCGTGCTAAAACACTCATTCAGTAATCTGTACATTTTTTTCACATAACAATATATGCGGAAATAAGTGCCCAATTTGGGTCCTCATTTAATCAGATACAATTTCATTATACACAATTGTCAATAGCCACTCGGGCCTACTTCCCAAATATAAATACTTGAGTCATTTCAAAATATACATTTTATTACATAAATAAAGACATGCAATGCAGACGCGAACTAATCCCGACTTCTATCCTTCACTTGAATCCTGCAAATATACTCCCGTTGGCCTAACGGGGTATTCTTCTGATCCTGAAAAATAATTGCAAATTTTGGGTGAGTTTTACGAACTCAGTGAGTGACCATCATCGATGGCTCACTCATCACATATCACATAAGACATATATTTCATAAATCACATTTCATTTCATTTTTTTTTCCAATATCACACATGCTCATATTATTTCACATTCAATCACTGAACCAATCTCACTTTATTTCCTATATCACATTATTTCCCAAATTCATATCAGTTCATTTAAAACCATATTGAATCACATAACTTGTTCAGTTATTTCGCATTCAATATCATTTCATCATTATGTCATGCATACGCAGTGTATGTGAGACTCATTTTCCAATTGTTACTCTGTTGTGATCGAGTGCCTGAACTGTCCCATATAGGGCTCATTGGTCACTGTCCCATGTAGGGCTCATTGATAGCTGTCCCATATAGGGCTCATTAATCGTTGAGCTTGTAGCTCTGATCGGTGGCTACTCTAGTCACAACAGTCATTATATGACATGCATCACTCACAATTTCGTAAACCCATTCATTCCTATATCATCGGACCTTAGTCCGGCCTTTGCATCACTCAAGCAAATTACAGAGTATATACAATAACACGTTCAGAAGAAGCAAATCACAATTGTATAATGCACTCTTGCCTTTTCCCATTTACTGTATTCAATCAAAATGTGCATGCAATGCATATGTGACACTTCCCATTTTATTATAGTGTTGTGACCGAGCGCTTAAACAGTAAACAGTAGGCAGTAGACGCATCTAGGGAGTAGGAGAGCCCTCTGAGTATGCACTATCTCCCTTTGAGCTTGAGGCTCTTTTACAGTATCAGTGGCGACTCTGGTCACAACAGTCATTATCCGTTCATGTATTTGTGTATGAAATGCAATATGCCCAATATATCACAGTCAATATAAAATAGTCTGTCACAGTAGAGGCAACGCAATGAAGCACAGTAATAGCAAGCAATTTGACAATCAGCACATAAAGGACACTTCTATGTCAAATTTCCCAATTTACCGGACCATCCGTGTCCGGAACCCAGTCATAAACAAACACAATCACTAATCCCACCATTATTCCCCACATTAGACATATAATAATTGAAAAAACCATCTAGGTTACTCACAGTACGCTCCAGATTAGCATTTGCTTTCTATTTCTGGGAATGCTTGAATGCGGGCACTTGACCTGCACAACAAATTTATGCAAGACACATATTGTACACTCATTAATAATTGTACACATAACAACATTCATTTTTGTACAATTTTAATAATGGACTATGTACAATGCATGCTCAATGACAATCCTGGGCATATGTTTTAGAACACATTTTATGCTCATTCCCACTTCAAAATTCATGTGTCTCTAATTGAACTAAGAATTAAACATCATTTGTATATGATCACTCTAAATTCTCCTTTCAATCTTTACCCTTTGTATATGTCTAGCTTATTCATAAGCTTACACTTCATGAGCACTTGGTCACTTAATATCATAACTCAATTTCTCATCATCTCTTTTCTATCCTCGTATGCTCTCATAATATCCAATTCCCATTCATGGTTTAGCACTTCATACTTATAAACACACTTAAATAGGATTCTTTTAATTTCCTAAGATAAATCAAATCTCATACAATAAGAATCCACTTTAAGATCCCACAATGCATAATCACTAAAATTAGTTCTAGAATATTCAAACCCAAGCATTTTTTTAAACTCCATAAACTAGAGTCTTTACAAAGATTCCAAGATTCAATTTATCATACCTTGATTTTTCACCAGCTAAAGAGATCTTCAGCTCAAATGGAAGCTCTTTTCTTCCTCTCTCATATTCTCTTCTTGAACAACTTCAAAATCTCTCTTGAAGGCCAAGGAAATTTAAAACCCTAGCTTGTTCTCTCTTCTTTCTCTTCGTATTTCTCTTTCTTCTTCATGATATTTCTCTCTTTTCTTGTCCATTTTCGTTCTCCCCTAATTTATAAGCCAGACAATACTTCTTTTTCCATTTATGCCCTTAATGAGTCCAAAAAGTCCATTTTATCCTTCCTTATAGGCTTATGTTCTTTTAAACTTAAGTGACTTGTCAGAAATATCCTTGACCATTCTTACACATCACTTTCTTCTAGAAGAATCTTCTCCATTGTCTTACGTTTCTAATAACACTAAAAGCATTCAATTTGGCTCAGTGATTCAGAAGTTACACTTTAAACATTTTGGACTATTCTTGTCCATAACAGTACACTATGCATGACTCCCATACGAATTTTAGACATCCTAGAGACTGAATCAGATTCCAAGTCCTTCATACCATTTGTAGCTCCATGTCTCTAGTTCACCACGAATCAGAAATCATCTCATTTTGATTTCTACAAATCAAGATATCATCAAAACACTGAAGTAAGTTCAGTGGAATAACACCAGTTCATAACCTTTAAGAGCACCCTCACTGTACCCGCCTCACTCTTTTCAATTAAACTCTCTCCATACAATTTAGATAACTTCAATTTTTGGTGGAGATATAGAGAAAGTTCTTCCGAATCCAACGGTTTAAGAATCAAGTCATTTGGAGGTCTAGAGAAGAAGTTATGATCAAAGGAATCCAACATGTTCATATCCTCACCTGAAATGTACATATCTCAGTACGAATGCCATAACTATTTCTACAGAAGTCTTATTGGTTTTGTTTTTAGACCATTAGAAAGATGACTTCTGGATCTAAAACTTTCATGAAGACCTCGAAGGACAATTCTATCGTCTAGCTTCTGTATCGTCTCACTTTTCTGCTTTTGCTTTTTGCGTCTGTTTTTCTGCGTCTGTCTTTTTACGTCTGTTTTTCTGCGTCTGTCTTTCTGCGTCTGTTTTTCTTCGTCTGTCTTTCTGCGTCTGTCTTTTTGCGTCTGTTTTTTAACGTCTGTCTTTCTGCGTCTGGAATATCTCCACTTATAAGTTGCATAACTTTTGACTCAGATGTCCAAATTTTACAAACTTTATACCTTTGGAAAGATAAAAGAAAGATCTACAACTTTCCAGAAGGAAATTTTGCCAAAATCCATCTTTATCAATCCCAAATTTGCCCCTAAAGTCTGAAGACAAATTTTTCATTCATACACCAACACTGCACCCAATTCTTCACTGCATGACAATATTTGAGACTCTTAGACACAGAATTGAAATTCGATGTCTTCACACAAAATGTAGCCATATATCTCTAGATTAATTCAAATGAAGAATCATCTTATTTGGACAACCACAGAAAATGTTATGGCTAAAATACTGAAGCCTATTCGATGAAAATTTTCCAGCTCACTACCAAATCTTGTTTCTAAATCTTCCTTATCACAACTCATACCAAGATCACTCTTTCTACCCCTTCTACTCCTTATTTTCAATAGAAACACATTTGATACCATTTATACCTAGAAGTTGTCAATGAATGCATGTACCACTTTTTATGTGAAAACATTCCGTATTTATGTGCATATATATACTAACATGATGCATGAGCAAGAAAATGCATTGTCTAAATTGCTCTTTGAGCTCACATGTACTGAAATTTTGGGTCATAACTCTTAATATGGGGACGGGATGTTACATTTTCCCCCCTTAATAAATTTTGTCCTCAAAATTCTCATCTGATTGATCAATACATTAGAGGTGACCCTTTTTCATAGGGTCCTCTATTTCCCATACACTTCATCACTTCCAAAAGACCACAGTAGACAGACTCAATGAGTCTTTCAGTCACTCATTTAGCCATTACACTATCTTGACTGTTTTAGGAGCATATTGTAGACAATTTACCAACTTGTACTTTGTATATTATCAATCTATCTCTGTTGATCATACCAATATTTCAGAACCTGATCACATATCACATATTATGAATCTAAGACCTCTTTCACCAATAACACTACTTTATAGAAATTTTCATACATACCAATTCATATAGCTTAACTTATACTTTCTCCAAATCTAAGCACATCATTCCAAGGTGGTACACACAAAAACATTTCATCTTTCCTTTGACAGTTCATTTCTCTTTAATGTTAACACATTCAACTCTTATGTCCATTTCACTATAGTCTCTAAATGCGGTGTTGGTCCACCTAACTCATTTAGCTTTCATGAGTCATTTTACTCTTATTTCAGATTCAACTCACTCACTAACATCATCTCACATTTATTATGGCCTTATATCATTTTAGGCCTTCTACATCTCAATGCTAGGGTGAATAACCACCCTTCTGTCATACTATGCCCATATCACTTCTAATGATACCACTATGATAACAATGGTTATACCTGTAGTCAATTTGAATTTTGCCTCAATCTCACCTTCCTACGAATTCAAAAATATGAGCTTGAAGCATAATCCTAACAGTTAAAGCTGCTAGTTGCTCAAACCTTCAATCACTTGTTTCTACATCCTTAGCAGCTAAAATATAATCTTAGCATATTTCTACTAGGATGTTGATCTTAGGTTGTTACTTAGGCTTCTCAAACACTTTCTTTGCTCAATCTTCCTTATCGGATATACGTACTTCTTATTTCAATCGCCAATTATCATTTGTCCAATTTCACTCGAAAGTTCATATTCGTTTTCACTCTTTCCGGTTGATTTATAATTCCGAATCGTTAGCTTTTCGGTTTCTTACTTCTTTTCAGTAGATTTGATCTTAATTTTCAATGCAACTAGCAACAATTTATTTTTACCCCGTATGCCACTCAATATTCTGCACTCCCCATTACACTAAATGTGGAAACCTCAATATCTGAATGTGTACTATGCCATTATAGAATTGTCCGTTCGGTGTGTCAGATTACACACTAATTGTACCAGTATAGCACTCATTTGTGCATTTCCTCTAAACTCAATAATTTCTGCAATCTTACATCATGTACATTTCAGAAATGATTTGACACATCTAATGTCTCCAAGACTTCAAAGCGATTTCTATCATGGCAATTCTAAACCATGTATCATAATCAACTCATAAGATTTTCATTGGCTCTATGTATACAAAAACCACTTTAGATTATTGCAAAGGATTGTATTTTAATCTCTGATGTGAAACTTCATTATATAATGCATACTCTCTCAAATCCAAAAGATATTTTTATCATTAGTGTCACATTCCTCAAATATTCAAACGTCCCCTTTTTACTTTGCAAACACTCTCAAAATACCATCTATAATCTCAGTCACTAATTAATACAATTTTGCTTGGATCACTTAAATCTTCAATACCATAGTGCCATTGGGGTATCATTAGCTATCGCTCGCATTTTTCCTTGTGTTAATTTCTTGCAATTCCTTAGGTGACTAATTTCCCCAATGTAAGTAATTTTATCTCATGACATTTTCGGTCTCCCGCTTGACTTCTTGTCTCTAAGGATTTCCTCTTTTTCTTCGAATTCCTTTAATTCACATCGGCTTACTCAAATTTCTATTCATTTGTACTAGTTCCTTCACACATTTCAATTTATTTGAATGCTTCACTTTGTGTGTTGGTATTTCATTCCTCAAATTGAGTCTGTATCTCCCGAACATATTTACATCGAATATAAGGGGGCTTATACTTTCCTCACACTTGCAATAGTGTCACCTCGAATTTATAATCCACTCATGTAGTTGCAGTATACACTCTCAGTGGCCTATTCCACTTTTTATGCCTGAGTTTCCTCTTAGGATGAGACTCCATTATTCACTTTTGACTTATTACATATTCATTTCCGATTTGTCTCTTCGTTGATTTCCCTTAAATCGAATCATTAGATCAACTTAACTCAATTTAGGAAAATTCTTCTTTGAATGTAGATTTCGTACTACAATCATCAATACTATTCATAAAATCTTATCAATCAACTATTTTTCGTCATTACATATCAGTCATCCTTAATACCTCGAGAAGATCAATTTCAATTATGCATAATATCTCAATAAGATCAATTTAAGTCGTCGCTTGCATGATCAGAACATCCCTTGTAATGAGGCTCTGTAGGGCACTTAAACAATTTCATTTACTCTAATATCTTAGCATACATCGCCAAAATCATCACATCATATCTGGAGATGTATTCACATCAATTTACCAATTAGTAGCTTATATTACTAAGGACACTTTAATCCCAGATAACCTTTCTCTTTTCATGCTAGTTCGCGATCATAGGGACTTTGCTATAATCATGTCCTTCAAGCTCATCACTTATGCTAACATCAATAACAGTCTCAATTCTTTCCCCATTGATTACTACAAGTACTCTCACGTCTAACTCTATCTTGAACTTGGAACTATAGGAACTATAATCGGTAGGAACTATAATCAGTACTTATCATCTTCACGTATATTATTCACATATGCTCAATAATTTCACCCGTGATGGTGATGCCACTATCAGATGTACACTCACAATGACAATTTAATCTGAACTCAACAACTCTTTCCTATATCCCTATCATCATCTCATCTTCCAATTGTTATTTATTTCACCTCACACATCTTTATTCTCAATCTATTTATAATGGTAGGGGCATAACCCCTATGAAGCTTAAATCTCCACTCCACAGATATATTCTCACACTAAATCGAAAACTATTATATCGATAATCACACAACTATTCTAAGCCCAAGTTCAACCTTTCAAGGTCATATCACTTGGCCTATACACTTTAATCTCATCATTTCTACTTATATCCCTATTTTACCTCAGACAATCCATAACAATATATTCCCATTCATATCACCTATGAAAAGATATCGCTTGATCACAATATCGATTTCATATTCAAAAATACATCCACTGATACCATTACACTGAATCCTTATCTATCTATTATATCCAAAACCAATCTAGGAATTTTTTTCGAAGCGTAATCATTATGATTTTCTGGGCTCAATATTCCCCTATTATCGCCTTATACTGAATTACAAACTCTTATCACAATATTCACATAACCATTTCAATTCCAAATTCATCCTTTTGTGATTTCCTTTCATTCTATCCATACACATTAGTCCCCTCATTTCTATTCACATTCTTATTTTCCCCAATCAATCCATGGCAATATGCCGATTCACACTTATTTCACCCCCGAAGGATATATCACCTTCAAGGATATGCACGCTTTTGTGGGGGGAAAACTTTTATCTACCATGCAAAACCAGATACTATTTCTCATTTCCAATATGTTCATAAACCTTATTTTCTCACATTCAGTCAGATCATCATTTCTCTCAATGCTTCTAACAACTCAAACTCTTAAGGAATGATCATGTATGTGACTCATACTGGGGATCAGTTGCCGCTGTCTGCTATGACATGACTACTATGCATGTACTTGACACATATTTCAGACTGCCCATATAAGATTGTACTTCTGGGCTTTGATACCACCTAATTGTAGCACCCCACTCCCGCAAGACCCGAACCCGACATCGACGGTGATATCCGACTCCGTGCCCCGCGAGGGTGGCGTGCTAAAATACTCATTCAATAATCGATACATTTTTTTTCACATAACAATATATGCGAAAATAAGTTCCCAATTTGGGTCCTCATTTAATCATATACAATTTCATTATATACAATTGTCAATAGCCACTCGGGCCCACTTTCCAAATACAAATACTTGAGTCATTTCAAAATATACATTTTATTACATAAATAAAGACATGCAATGCAGACGCTAACTGATCCCGACTTCTATCCTTCACTTGAATCCTGCAAATATACTCCCGTTGGCCTAACGGGGTATTCTTCTGATCATGAAAAATAATTGCAAATTTTGAGTGAGTTTTACGAACTCAGTGAGTGACCATCATCGATGGCTCACTCATCACATATCACATAAGACATATATTTCATAAATCACATTTCATTTCATATTTTTTTTACAATATCACACATGCTCATAATATTTCAAATTCAATCACTGAACCAATCTCACTTTATTTCCTATATCACATTATTTCCCAAATTCATATCAGTTCATTTAAAACCATATTGAATCACATAACTTGTTCAGTTATTTCACATTCAATATCATTTCATCATTATGTCATGCATACGCAGTGTATGTGAGACTCACTTTCCAATTGTTACTCTGTTGTGACCGAGTGCCTGAACTGTCCCATATAGGGCTCATTGGTCACTGTCCCATGTAGGGCTCATTGATAGCTATCCCATATAGGGCTCATTAATCGTTGAGCTTGTAGCTCTAATCGGTGGCTACTCTAGTCACAGCAGCCATTATATGACATGCATCACTCACAATTTTGTAAACCCATTCATTCCCATATCATCAGACCTTAGTCCGACCTTTGCATCACTCAAGCAAATTACAGAGTATATACAATAACACGTTTAGAAGAAGCAAATCACAATTGTATAATGCACTCTTGCCTTTTTCCTATTTACTGTATTCAATCAAAATGTGTATGCAATGCATATGTGACACTTTCCCATTTTATTATAGTGTTGTGACCGAGCGCTTAAACAGTAAATAGTAGGCAGTAGACGCGTCTAGGGAGTAAGAGAGCCCTCTGGGTATGCACTATCTCCCTTTGAGCTCGAGGCTCTTTTTTAGTATCAATGGCGACTCTGGTCACAACAGCCATTATCCGTTCATGTATTTGTGTATGAAATGCAATATGCCCAATATATCACAGTCAATATAAAACAGTCTGTCACAGTAAAGGCAATGCAATGAGGCACAGTAATAGCAAGCAATTTGACAATCAGCACATAAAGGACACTTCTATGTCAAATCTCCCAATTCATCGGACCATCCGTGTCCGAAACCCAGTCATAAACGAACACAATCACTAATCTCACCATTATTCCCCACATTAGACATATAATAATTGAAAAAACCATCTAGGTTACTCACAGTACACTCCAGATTAGCATTTGCTTTCGATTTCTAGGAACGCTTAAATGTGGGCACTTGACCTGCACAACATATTTATGCAAGACACATATTGTACACTCATTAATAATTGTACACATAACAACATTCATTTTTGTACAATTTTAATAATGGACTATGTACAATGCATGCTCAATGACAATCCTGGGCATATGTTTTAGAACACATTTTATGCTCATTCCCACTTCAAAATTCATGTGTCTCTAATTGAACTAAGAATTAAACATCATTTGTATGTGATCACTCTAAATGCTCCTTTCAATCTTTAGCCTTTCTATATGTCTAGCTTATTCATAAGCTTACACTTCATGAGCACTTGGTCACTTAATATCATAACTCAATTTCTCATCATGTCTTTTCTATCCTCGTATGCTCTCATAATATCCAATTCCCATTCATGGTTTAGCACTTCATACTTATAAACACACTTAAATAGGATTCTTTTAATTTCCTAAGACAAATCAAATCTCATACAATAAGAATCCACTTTAAGATCCCACAATGCATAATCACTAAAATTAGTTCTAGAATATTCAAACCCAAGCATTTTTTTAAACTCCATAAACTAGAGTCTTTGAAAAGATTCCAAGATTCAATTTATCATATCTTGATTTTTCACCAGCTGAAGAGATCTTCAACTCAAATGGAAGCTCTTTTTTTCCTCTCTCATATTCTCTTCTTGAACAACTTTAAAATCTCTCTTGAAGGCCAAAGAAATTTAAAACCCTAGCTTGTTCTCTCTTCTTTCTCTTCGTATTTCTCTTTCTTCTTCATGATATTTCTCTCTTTTCTTGTCCATTTTTGTTCTCCCCTAATTTATAAGCCAGACAATACTTCTTTTTCCATTTATGCCCTTAATGAGTCCAAAAAGTCTATTTTATCCTTCCTTATAGGCTTATGTTCTTTTAAACTTAAGTGACTTGCCAGAAATATCCTTGACCATTCTTACACATCACTTTCTTCTAGAAGACTCTTCTCTATTGTCTTATGTTTCTAATAACACTAAAAGCATTCAATTTGGCTCAGTGATTTAGAAGTTACACTTTAAACATTTTGGACTATTCTTGTCCATAACAGTACACTATGCATGACTCCCATACGAATTTTAGACATCCTAGAGACTGAATCAGATTCCAAGTCCTTCATACCATTTGTAGCTCCATGTCTCTAGTTCACCACGAATCAGAAATCATCTCATTTTGATTTCTATAAATCAAGATATCATCAAAAAACTGAAGTAAGTTCAGTGGAATAACACCAGTTCATAACCTTTAAGAGCACCCTCACTGTACCTATCTCACTCTTTTCACATAACCTCTCTCCATACAATTTAGATAACTTCAATTTTTGGTGTAGATATACAGAAAGTTCTTACGAATCCAACCGTTTAAGAATCAAGTCATTTGGAGGTCTAGAGAAGAAGTTATGATCAAAAGAATCCAACATGTTCATATCCTCACCTGAAATGTACATATCTCAGTACGAATGCCATAACTTTTTCTACAGAAGTCTGATTGGTTTCATTTTTAGACCATTAGAAAGATGACTTCTGGATCTAAAACTTTCATGAAGATCTCGAAGGCCAATTCTATCGTCTAGCTTCTGTATCGTCTCACTTTTTTGCGTATACTTTTTGTGTTTGTTTTTCATATCTTTTTCAAGGCTCTTTTTCAAGGTCTGCTTTTTTGCGCCTGTCTTTTCAAGCGTCTATTTTTCAAGGCTCTGTCTTTCTGCGTCTGTCTTTTTGCGTCTATTTTTCTGCGTCTGTCTTTCTGTGTCTGGAACATCTCTACTTATAGGATGTATAACTTTTGACTCAGATGTCCAAATTTTACAAACTTTATACCTTTGGAAAGATAAAATAAAGATCTACAACTTTCCAGAAGGAAATTTTGCCAAAATCCATCTTTATCAATCCCAAATTTGCCCCTAAATTCTAAAGACAAATTTTTCATTCATACACCAACACTGCACCCAATTCTTCACTTCATGACAATATTTGAGACTCTTAGACACATAATTGAAATTTGATGTCTTCACACAAAATGTAGCCATATATCTTTAGATTAATTCAAATTAAGAATCATCTCATTTGAACAACCACATAAAAAGTTATGGCTAAAATACTGAAGCCTATTCGGTGAACATTTTTCATATCACTACCAAATCTTGTTTCTAAATCTTCCTTATCACAACTCATACCAAGATCACTCTTTCTACCCCTTCTACTCCTTATTTTCAATAGAAACGCATTTGATACCGTTTATACCCAGAAGTTGTCAATGAATGCATGTACCACTTTGTATGTGAAAACATTCCGTATTTATGTGCACATATATACTAACATGATGCATGAGCAAGAAAATACATTGTCTAAATTGCTCTTTGAGCTCACATGTACTGAAATTTTAGGTCATAACTCTTAATATGGGGACGGGATGTTATAGTAAACCTTAATACAAATATCAATCATTAGCTCTCAAGGCTCAGTATCATCTCTCTTTTATGTCAATTTATATTTTGATTTTTTTACTTTGGTATATTTTAATTTGATTTGATGCGTGAATTTTGGAATGAAAATATGTATATTATGAAGAATGATAACATTATAAATGTCCGGTGCCATATATGACTATATTGTTGAATTATTTTCTTTGTTTAAAAAGGGGTAAATATAATAAAAATAAGGGAAATTATGCCGAAATGTTTATAAATTGTAATTCACTTATAATATTTTATTCTCATGCAGGAAAAGTCTATAGGTACGAAGCCTACACCTTGTCAACTCTTTTTGCACACGCACATTAAGAAGCATAAAGGTGTGACATTCATCAATACCTGATGTAAAAAATTAAATACATATAAAATTTATTTGTTAATATTAATGCTTAATAATTATCACCTACTAACATAAACATTGTCTTATAATAAGACTAAATACAATAAAGCATTCAACGACAGTCTCAACAATCTGAAGATGTTGATGAGACTCAAACATATCATTATGCAGTAGGTGGTAGGGACCGTCGTAGAAGGATCTTTAGCTTAGGTTCATTTGTGAACACATGTTATTCACAATCCTCCACATTCAATATAACAACATCTAGTAGGCGGTCCACATCCAGTGAAATCAACGACAGTCTCAGCAGTCTGAAGATGTTGATGAGACTCAAACATATCTTTATGCAGTGGGTGGTAAAGACCGTCGTGGAAGGATCTTCGGCTTAGGTTCATTTATGAACACATGTTATTCACAATCCTCCACATCCAGTATAGCAACATCTAGTAGGCGGTCCACATCCAATGAAATCTATGAGTTTCAGAGCATAGTACAGACATTGGTAACTCAGTTGCAACAGTCGATGGAGTACATAGCTCAGCTTCGTAATGATGTGGATGAGTTGAAGGAGAGGTGTAGCACCTCATTGCAGTAATCAGAGCATCCACGGTCACCAAATGAATAGCATATTTGTAGTTATTTTGTATGAATTACAAATACTTATTATGTACAAAATAATTTTGAATTATCAACTAAGATAATTTTTACTTTACATCATCAATCAACTTTCTGTTTTAACAAATTAAATGTTGAAACAAATCAAAATATTATCAACAGATAACTCATAACTATTTAAATTATGCATCAACCATAACATTATCAAATAAAATTTAATGCAGGAAAATTTTAAAAAATAGTTTTTAGTAAAATCTACTCGATTTATCGACAGATAACTAATAATCATCAGTAATGACAGCATTAAGTTACCGACGAAATAACCAATTCTGAAAACAGCACAGAATAATAGTCGGCATATTCACCAACGATTATATAAATTTTTCTCGGTAAATTTACGTTGGACATTCTATAATTCGTGGAAAATTATTACCTACGACCACTTCTCTGACGTCTTTGTCCTTCAGTAAATTTCTTCGCTAACTTAGCTTTCTGACAGAATGTGTAGATATTCCGTCAATAATTTTTGTCGCTAAGCTTCATTTTTCTTGTAGTTATCACTTTTTTAATGTAAGGATATTACATTATACTTCACCAAAAGTGTAAGGACATTATATTAGACTTCATATAGTACATGCTGGGGTTAAAAAAACTATTAAAAAATGCTCGATAATTTTTATTGTTGTTTATGATTGTCTTATGATTATTTTTGAACCATATTTAGCATTTAGTTCTTAATGAAAAATGTTTTGATTGATGCCACTTATATGTAATTACATTTAATGATGGAAGCTCTGAACAATATGAACAATTCCAGTGGTTGTGTGGAAATAAATGAAAAGGATGAGTTATTGAATGATACCATAGAGGTGCATTTAATCTCCTTGATGGTTGAAGAAGTGGAGAAGAAAAATTGAATACCTGCAATCTTTTCCAAATCTAGTTGGAAGAATATTAAGACAGGCTTTCAAACAAAATTCAATAAAGACTATACTGATGTTCAATTAAAGAACAAGTATAATGCATTAAAAGCTATATTGAAGAATTTCAAGAACTTACTTAAAGAAACAGGAATCAATTATAACTCCTTCAATGATGAAGTTAATGCTACAAATGAATGTTGAGAAAATTTATTTAAGGTAAAATATGTCTTTGTTTATTAATATATCATATTATATAATATTTTTCCCATATTTCTTTTTTATAATTATGCTTAAAATGACTCACATATTCAAGAAAAAAAGGATGCAAGGAGTTTTCAAACTTGTTCATAATTTTGGAGATACTACTGCAACTAGTTTATATGCACATCCATCAACTAAATCTTCACTAAATAGTATAAAAGAGGAACATAGAATTAATGTCAATGAAGATTGCTCATGTAAGAGATTAAGTTACAAGTTCTCCATCTAAGAAAAAGAAATCTCCTAAAAATAAGAATGTAAAAAAGATACACTCTAACATTTTAGAAGTTGTCTTGAATATGATTGGTGGATAATCGAAAAGAACAAATGATTTACTTGAGAAAGAACTCACCGAAAAATCATCCACTATAAAGAATGGATATGGACCTTCATCAATTAATCAAGAGAGTAATATAATAATGAAATGTTTGAATTACTTAGATGGATTAGGTGTTGAGGGTCTGTAGATGGAAAAGTCATAAAGGGTTGACTCAATTCCCACTTTATAGGGATCTTTTTATGAAGATGGCAGATGCAAAGAAGGTTAATTCAATCATGTCACTTTAGTTATATCGTCATATTACTGCATATCAAATTCTTATTGATTTGATACCTTTATATTAAGAATAATTTCATGGTTTAAACACTTTAAAATTTATGATTTGTAAATATTTGATAAAAACCTTTTTACTTAATGTTTTTATTAATTATTAAACGTTGGTATTGTAGGTACATAACTTCCTTCTCAAATTTCGAATTAGATTCTAATGTTGAACAAATGAAGGTAGTTATTATTTCTCCAGTTGAAGAAAGGAAAAAAAATCATTTACAAAAGCAACCATGTAAAACTTCTACTCTATAAGGTCATAGTTGGATATTAAAACTTTTAAGTGAGAATCTTTCAAGGATTTATGAGAACTTAAGAATGAGCAAGACAATCTTCCTAAGCTTATGTGATGAGTTTAAGAGTTTAAGAGGCTCAAACATAATAAGTCATTTAACTGTGGAGGAACAAGTAATAATTTTCTTGATGATTGTAGGGCATAGTTAGACAATTATAGTTAATGTAGAATGTTTTCAACATTCAATCTGGCCAATTTCAAAGTAATTTTACAAAGTCTTATATGCAATTAACCGTCTTGCGAAAAGAGTCATTACTCTATCACCCTTTACTAATACACGTCTTGATATTCAACATAATTTAAAATTCTTTCCATATTTTAGGTACATTTATATAATTAATTATTACTTTTATTATGTCCTTATGATTAATAATTATTCTAACAGCTTTTTTAAGGATTCTATAAGAGCAATAGATGATACACATATTGATGCAAATGATCCTACTAAAGGGTAAAAGAATTGATCTAGCTCAAAAATATTATGTGTTATTGTTCATTTGACATACACTTTATATATGTAATGACTGGATGGGAAAGTACTGCGATTCTCAAGTACTTTTAAAATAGTAACAAATCCAACGAACCGAATTCTTATACCTCCATAAGGTATTACATTATTCTAAATAAACATAGTACTTACAATAATTTTAAGAAACTTCTTGTTAATATTACATTTTGTATATATTAGGTAAGCTATATTTGGTTGATTTAAGTTACACCAATATTTTGCCATATTAAGGTGTGAGAGATATCATTGTGAGATTATAAAGGAAGAGGAAGACCTTAAGGTCCACATGAATTGTTAAACTACAAGCATTCTTTATTAAGAAATATTATTGAAAGATGTTTTCATGTTCAAAAAAAATTCTCTATGTCGAGTTAAGATATTATGAAACAAAAATGTATCGTTATTATTTGTTGCGTTATACACAATTATATTAGAATGTATAGAGAAAGTGATGAATTATTTGACCGTTGTGTTAAAAATGAAGAACAAATTAGGATACATGAAAACAAATATGCAAGTGCTCAAGTAGAGTATAATATCACTCCAGTATAACTTCAAAGTATGTATCGAAAGCAAGATAAAATTACTAGACCAATGTGGAATGATTATATTAGTTCGATTGATTTATGTTTTCTTTTGTAAATGATACTATAGATATGATTTGAAACATTATAATATAATTGACATCTTTTATTGATTAGAATGATTTAATATAATTTTATAGTTTATAGAATTTTATTATATATAAATGAAATGTAAATTTATTTAATTATATAAATTTTCAAACATTTCATTTTTAACCATACAATTTGATATGTTAAAATAACTAATTAAAAGTTAATATTAATGTCTAATAGTATAATTAAAAATGAAAACAAGAGGATGAAACTAAACATGTTTTTGTTTTTAAATTTTATTATGTGTCTCAACTAAACATATTTTTTAGTTTTTTAATAAAATCTCATTCAAACATGTTTTTGTTTTTAATAAAGAAAATAGAAACCAAAAACAAAAGGCCCAATTAAAAAAAGTGGAACCAAACATATCCTTAATTTTTGTGCTAATGATCTTAAAAGTGAAATGATATTTGGTTATAAAAGTTGACATTTTAAAATGATTAAGAATTCTTCAAAATCGTTTATGCAATAATAAATAAGGTTGATAAGAAGTGATAGATTTAAAACGGTTTACAAAGTTTAAATTCTTATATAATGAAGATGAAATTTTTGCATCTAGAGTTTAAAATTTATTTCTAAAATTGTTGATTTTATTTAATTTAATAATATTAGATAAGAGAATAAAATTTTCATGAGTTTAGTATGACATAATATATAATATACACTTACTAATATAGTAATATTTATTATTGTGTGATTGAATAATATTTATTATTATTTTTAGCTCATCTTTCATATCTCAAATGATATAAACTGATCATTATAGCAATTTTGATATTTTCAATTAAAATTTTGTATGATTAATAATTTATCAATTTAATTCTTCTTAAAATAAGAAAGTTGTAAAGTCAAGCATGTAAATTTTAAGATAAGAGAGTTAAAAATTGATGTATTATAATGATATGACAAATTTCCCGATTATATTTAAAGATGGAAAAGGGCCGGTTTCATCAATTTTTAAAAATGTTTTTAAATTAAAAGTATAAAAAAAATATTTTTTTTTAATTGAGTCTAGATTTTGATTGTTCAGGTTTAGACTGACCTGAAACTTAACTTTTATAAATAAAACGAAGTTGTTTTATTTAAAATGGTTGAATCTCAAGCTGACTTGAGCTTAGGCTTTATCCATAAATCGGCTTATTAAAAATACTTAAAATTTAAAAATCCAATACACTAGAAAACTTAAAAATGTCAGATCTTCCTATCGTTGAAATGCTAACATTGAGACGGAAACTTTTGTTTACTTCTGCGGAATCAGTAGGCCGCAGAAACTAAAAATTCTAAGCAACAATTTGCCACGTCAGCTTTGTATGACCTGCATCCGAAATGCTTTGTGGAAATTGAGGTTGCAACTTGGCACTATAAAGTTCTCGAAGAAGTAAAGCAAGAAAAGGAAAACTGAAATGAGCCACACAAGCGTGCAAGCTTCCAACTTGGAACTGTCCGCCCAACGGCTGACTCCCACGGATAAGCCTCGCCACACCATTTTCAGCGTCACATCCAAAGACCGAAATGTAACCCAATAAGTAGATTTTTTTTCACGACTGAATCATCATTTTCTGATGAAACTTTGCTCAAGAGAATCTGCTCAATCAGAGACCTTTTTCCATTCTTTTGAGCTGTTGGGGGCTGCATGAGTTGTCAGGAATTCTATAACTATTGGTCCTTCTTCAAGTTTGGGTACTTGAAGTTGCTGAATTTGGAGGCATGTTCACTGTTTCACACTCTCTTTCTTTTAATTTCAATCCTTTGTCGACCAGGCAAGCGTATTTATCTACACCGCCTGCTTCTCGAATTCGCCATCGCTTCACTACTCGCCGATGGTTGAACCTCCCCAGTTCAGCTTTTGGTTCATCAAGGTGACTGTGCATATTCCATTTGTGGGTGTTCTTTTTCTGACTGATTTGATTGATTGTTGGCCAAGTGGATTCTCTTTACGGGAGTCTTACAAAAATGCGCTATTGGCTTTGCTTATTGTTATTCTCGGACCTTAAAACATTTCGAGGTTATCCCTTGTTATGTGACAAAGAAAACAAAGTATTGAATTTATATCCTTGTTCATAACTACTTACTGGGACAAGTTAAAGGGCGTTGGTGCATTCCAAAGGGGAAAACGTAAGAAAGAGTGAGGCTTTGATTTTTGACTTTTGCCACTGTTTTTGTTTCCCAAACGATTTGAAGCGAATGATAACAATTGTTGTTAACCGGTTGGTGCTGAACTTGGATGATGATGACCGGAATGAGCGGAAGCTTTTTATTAGTTTCAGGACTGCTTTATCTTAGTTGCGAATGGGGTTACTTTTAGCTTAGTTTGTGCCATTGTCTAATCATTATTTGTTTGATATTCGAAAGCACCTCTTCTTCAAGTTCTCTTCCACAAGCGTAATAATTTTAGGATGATGCTTAAATCTGGTTCATTTTGTTTCTCCTCACATTATATGGCACCCTGCAGCAACAAATGCATTAATTAGAGTTATTTCTAGTCAAGTGATGCATTCATGCTGTTGTACTAGAGTTTGCTGATATTGACAGTCACTAAGCCATTGTTTTGATTTGAAAAGAAATCTTACAGCTAATTTTTCTATCATTTCTCTTCTGGGCGGTGGGGGCTCTTGCAGGTTCAACAACTTTATTTCAGGGTGCTCAATTACCAATACTGACTTACAGTTGAGCGATGCTATTGCTGATGTAGAGGTCCTGCAACATTCATCAGCTGTTGTGCCCGATTGTTCTTCCCCTATAGTCCATATCAAGTCTGACATCCTTGAGCCTGAATCTTTGGGTTTACTTTCTGAAACCACTTATGTTGACCAGCTCCTGACAGGATTGACTGTATGGTTACTTGGCTTATGTTTCGTTTTTTCTTATATGGTCTCTAAGCTCAGGGACAAACATTAGTCAGGGTTCATTTAAATTTTTATCACATTCTCTCTCACGACTCTCTTCTTTGATTATCAGGTATTATCAGAGGAGGAGCAGAACGCCCTTGCTGCTACTCCAGCACATCCTAATGGACTATTTGGTGAGGCTTATTGAACTTGCCCCAAGTGAATTGAGCGCTACCATGGACATTACATTTGTTAGGCTTTATATTCTGTGTAGAATGTAGGTTTTAGTTTCCTAAACTTTGATGCTGGAGTCTACCTTTTACATTCAACATAGAAGTAAAAGGTATTATGTATTAGATTTGAGACTATCTGGACAAGTATGTGTTTAAGAACCTTTGAGTACTATCTTGTAGGTATATTTTTAGCGGCTGTCAGTATAGGGCCACAAATTCTTAGTTGTGTGAAAATTCCTTGGCCCAAGACGTATTTGAGGTTGTTGAATGATCACCTTCCATAGAAGAAATTGGCAGAAGATTGCCGTATGTGTAGTTTGGAGCTTATCTTCTTTCCTTATTGTTTCTGTTTAATAGCATATTGTCTCCACAATCCTTTTGCTGTTAGACTAGTCAACCATGAGTAATTTCAGCAGGATGCATTACATGAAGTTGCTTCTTCTGGGATGTGGCAACTTAATTGTGGACCAGTATCCAGTCTTGCTATGGCAATTAGTTTCATTAAGCTTAAACTTGAAAATGACATTGAACTATAGATTTTGGCCTTTCCTTGAGATCAATTGTATCAGTTGGTTTATGTGGCTTCTGACACAAAAGATTCACTTGTTTCAGCACTTTATGCCTGTTGCCTTGCCGGGTATCTTGTGGAACAGCTGTGGAATTTTGCTTGGCCGTCAGCTATTGCATTGCTTCATCCAAGCCTTCTACCAGTCGCAGTATTGGGCTTTTTCTCTAAGGTTGTAATCCATCCTAATGGATAGACTTGAAACATGTTTTGCTGGGAGCAAATATATTAACAAATTGTTTGTTAAGCAGCTTGCAATAATTGTTGGAGGCCCTTTGGTTGGCAAATTTATGGATAATTCTCCCAGATTACCTTCATATATTTCCTTAAACATAGTCCAGGTAACTTTTTGGGTTAAAGACATGGACCTCTTCTTTGATTTGTAATTTTTACAAAATGCACTCTTTTGTTTCAAATTATTAGGAAGCACCTTACGATAGGAATACTAAAATAGGACTTCTAGGTAAATTTCTTTTAAGATTATCATGTTTGTTTTAGGCAGCTGCTCAATTATTATCAGCAGCTATGATAATCCATGCCTATGCTGTTTCACCTACTTCTGCATCCTCGTTTCTCTGCCGTCCATGGTTTGCTGTGCTTGTGTTAGCTGGGGCTATTGAAAGATTATGTGGAGTAGCATCGGGAGTTGCTGTAGAGCGTGATTGGATTGTGTTGGTAGTGCTTTTCCATACTTCTCTGTTATTTATATGCACCAATGAATTAAATTTTATGTTTTTTGAAAAATTTATGCGCTCTCATGTTGTACTTATTTGTACAGTTAGCTGGAATTAACAGACCAGTCGCACTAGCTCAAGCAAATGCTATTCTTAATCGAATTGATCTTCTTTGTGAGGTTATATTTGAACCTAAATCAGCTTTCATGCTCAAGAATTAATATTTAAATTTGTATTTATTATACATCAACATAAAGTGTGTCAATGATGTAACTGCCCACTTAATATAACCAGAGTCACATGTTTCTTAAATGATCTACATGTTGCGTACATATTATTACATAGGATAAGTTTGTGATTTTGTGGTGTGTTTAATGGACGAAAGCTTACTTCTTGACTAAAGTTTACATGTATATCAGATAGCTGGAGCATCAATATTTGGTGTTCTTCTGTCCAAATGTGAACTTGTGACATGCTTGAAGTTTGCTGCAGGTTTAACGATCTGTTCATTACCAGTTATGGTAATTGCTTTATGCTTTTCCTCCCACGTTTTCCTCTTTATTGTAATTCCTGCTTTCATACTCTTACCTTTTATCCCTGTTTCTCAGATTGGGCTCATGTGGTTAACAAACAAACTTTCTGTGGGAGTTCTTGACCAGACTAAGTCAATGCAGACCTGTTGCAAGGATCCCGGTGAATCATCTGTGCAAAATGCTAATAATATAGGTAACAAATGCTGCCATTTTTGTTCCTTACCCAATTACAGCAAGTTGTTTAAAGTAATTTTCTGTATAACCAGTGGCCCTGAGCATGGAGACTATCAAGCTTGGGTGGAAGGAATACTTGCAGCAACCAGTTCTACCAGCCAGCCTTGCCTATGTGTTACTCTACTTTAATGTTGTCCTTGGTCCTGGCAGTTTAATGACAGCATTTTTAACACAGCGAGGTAACCCCTTGACCTAGTTTTCAGGCGGCAGTTGTCGTAGATCTGGGATACACACACACATATATATATGGAGTTTTAGACCCAAGCTTTTCCTAACTTCTAAAGTAGCTTGTGCATCTTTATAGAAATATTATTTTGGGAACTTTTAATAATTGCTGATGCAATTAAACATGCAATATTGTTGGCAGTAACAATCCAAGTTTTAATTATGTTGTTCTGCTAAAACATGTAAATGCTCTTAATCAGTAGGAAGCCTATTCTTTACTTCAGGTGAGAGAAAGAGACATGAAAGGAGTTTTGCATGTGCTTCAACGTGGTTGTATTCACTTATGAAATCTAATTCTATTTGTGCTTCCATGCTTGTTTGCATGAAACATGTGGATTTGTTTTACAGGGGTCAATCCATCTATCATTGGAGGGTTTAGTGGATTGTGTTCTTTCATGGGTGTTGCAGCAACATTCCTGTCTGCAACCTTGGTCAGACGACTAGGCATTTTGAAGGTTACATTATTGTCTTGTTTTAGTTGGTAGAGTTCTTCTAGGATTCTTGTTCTTAGTCATGTACTTAAAATTTGTTTCCCTATGACCAGGCTGGAGCAACTGGACTTGTATTCCAGGCTTCACTGCTAGCCATAGCTGTTGGCGTATATTGGAGTGGATCTCTTTCAAAGCAAAGCTCCCTTATTTTCTTGGGATTGATAGTGAGAATCATCTTTTTCTCTTGTTTCCTTCGCACATGATGAGTTTTCATCAGTAGACTAGTTTTGATTTGGAAAAGTAAATTGGCCATTAGAGGGTTGGTTGCATCAAAGCAGGGAGATGTAGATAACAATGTATCTTTGTTTATGTTTTATAGTTGTTTATTGTTTCTTATACGCTATTTCAAAATTGTCACAGATTGAATCTGCTAGTCTTGGTAATGATTATCCTTCATATGCAGGTACTATCAAGGTTGGGACATATGTCATATGATATTGTTGGGGCACAGATTCTTCAGACTGGGATTCCATCATCTAAAGCAAATCTTATTGGGATAACAGAGTTTTCTGTAGCGAGTTTGGCCGAGTCGATGATGTTGGGTGTTGCTATAATTGCAAATGATGCCTCACACTTTGGGTTTTTAGCACTGCTATCTCTATTATCTGTTATTGGTGCAGCATGGATGTTTTGCAGATGGTTACTGAATCCAACACATGAGCAAAGAAGTCCGTTCTCATTTGAACCACACTTTTAGATTTTATGTAGGTATTCTTTTCAATTTCATAGTAAATTATTCACTTTGGGAGATAGTTTCAACTTGAAAACTCATTAGTTAGGCAAGGAAGTTGATGCGGATGTGATTAAACCTCATTAGAATTTTGATAAGCAATGCCTCAAAACGTGAGATGCATGTTCTTCATGGAAATCATGCCTTAAGACTTTGATGTAAATGCGTTTGGTGAAAATCACGTGCATGTTCTTCACGGAAATCATGCCTTAAGACTTTGATGTAAATGCGTTTGGTGGAAATCACGGTGACATGGGCTGCACCTGCTGCTATCATCTTGTTTTCCTTCGAAGGCTATAATGTAAAGACTATAGATTTGTATTATGCTGGTTCTCCGTGTAAATGACCAAGCTGGAACTGAAATCTGATTCTTACTGTTGCTGAGCTTCACATGTATGAAATTCTGAACAAAGCTGTAAATCGTTCGTCTAATTCAATTCGTATTCTGCAATAAAATGTTAGTTCTGTAATTTCACTTATGCTCATACGCCCGGTACCTTGTTCTTCGTACACAACCAGAAGTATTATTGTACCTCAATTGATGTACTCAAGGTAGAATTTCTCCTTTACTGAGAACGAGTCAGGAGATCCAGTTGTGATACAAGAAGCTAAAGAAGTTAACAGAGAAAGTGAGAAACGCGTGAAGCTTGAGGGGTTAGGACGTGGCAAACTGTTTGCTCTTCGTATCTCTATAGTAGAAAAGCTGGCGATGGCAATGGAGTTTGGCCATTGATGCAACTACCAATGTTGGTGGTAAAATAACTGCACGTACCCGTCACGCTTCAACTACCCATGTCCCGAGAAATTCAGCAGAAACCAACGCCAACATAAATTCAAACTTAGAACTAAACGAACATACAGTAATTACATTACATGGAGCTTCAGCTTATCCTTAATTGTTTCGCACGACAGTGGAAAAACATCAAACATTGCTGTCGTTGAGAGTCGTGTCTCGAAGTGATACACGTCTTTCCACCCTTTCCTTTCGTTTGTCAATTGTTTTTATTCAATTTTGTTCTTTTCAAGAAAACAAAAGGCTTTGGTTTCGAGTTAAAAGACAAACACGTGAATCGAGAGGCTAATCAGCTTCTTATGAGATGAGAGGCACATGCCGCCATTTTTATGTATCTCGGACAGACGACTCAGTATTCAGCGAGTCACAGAACTGAACTGAGAGCAAAATATCATCAACCTCCCCCGTGTTCATCGCGTGTATTCTACTCCTTTCGTCACTTCTTTCTTTTCTCTGCATCTTTATATTCTTTGTCATTTGTCACCTTTGCTTGGCTCTCGATATATGTTCACCATCTTTTCACCAAACTTGACATTTTCTCTCCTTTTTCCTTTTTCTCCATGATACACGTGTGATCGTCAGATCCAACTTCTGTTCTCAGCTTATTATGAAATCATGCATTTAGTAACCCTTAGTATAAGCATAATCTACCTATAATTACTATCTTTGTTAGGTAAGCTTATCGTGGATGTAAGAGGTGGATGTCACTTTGCACGAATAATGTCTTTTTAAGTTGTTGATCAGATGCTTAACATCGTTAGACGATGTGATATTTTGGTTTTAAAGTTGAAAGGAATGCATAAGTCTTGTCTCAACTTCCATTGTTTTAGTTGTAGGAGTAGGTTCCAGCCAACCAATGACGGTGGAATTGAAGCTTAAGTCCAAGGGAGATATAATTAAGGTGAAAGATATACATATGGGGAGGACAATAGAACTCAACCTCAGTGAGGTGAATGGAGTCCATGTGCATGAACTAATCGACTTGTCATATCATTTTAAAAGCTACAACTCCGTCAAGCAACCTTATACCAACAAGATAGTACGTTATAATTGCTGCAAATGAATAGATTTCTATGAACTATCCTTTTTCTTTTAATAAAAGCCTCCAGGCCTTTTCCGGGAAACTATACATTCCATTTCCCGGAACTGAAAAGAATTTGCTCACGCACTAAAGTCCTACACTACTCCCAAAGACTCTTCTTGAGAAGGGACATTTATAGATTTACATGAATAACCCACCTTGAAAATTGGGTGGCATAGAGAGAGATAGAGAAATAGGTGGTGGAGAAAATTTCCCATCCATCAATCCCAATATCATACTAACAAAGAATGATGTGAAAGAACACCATGTGAGTTCAGTGATGAAAAGGAAAGAGAAAAGAAAACCTTTTTTTTCTCCTTCTCTCTTTCTCAACCACTGTCAAAGATCTTCTCTCCCCATCATTTCTCACAAAACAATGCCCCACAGTTCATCATTTTCAGTTAGACAAGTATTAAAAGTAAATATAATATAATGCTCTCTATCTTCCTCTTAACAGTAAGTCGTGTTTCCAATATCAGACATCACTTACTTTGCATTCTACAAGTTTGTCTGGCCATGTAATAGCCAGTTTTCTTTTCTTTTTGAATGTAAAATTAGAAAAGAGATAAAAATCCTTTCCTTTTTCTACCGGAGGGAAATAAGATTAAAGTTGAAGAAAACAATTTGTTCCTTCTATTCCATTTCCACCACCACCTTATGTTGATGTTGGTTGCTACAGTGATTGAGACTTGAAAGCGCCCATCTTTTCATGTCTATTGACACTGATAGTTGATATATCACTTGGCTTGTTCATGTCCTCTTTTGACCCTCTATTTCTCCCCTCATCACTTTTCTTCTTTATTATTATCAAGCACTGTGTTGGAGTAAAGAACCATAGTTTCAGCTCAGAGAAAAGAAAAGTGGGTAAAAAAGAGAACAAAGTGAAAACGAAGTCATGGGTTCTCTGGGGACTGAAACTGCGAAGGAGAAGGCAATGTGGCTCTATCCCAAGATTATGGGATCTGATCCTTCTGAGAGATGGGGGCACT
Organism: Erythroxylum novogranatense; assembly: GCA_029891385.1. Classification (NCBI taxonomy): domain Eukaryota; kingdom Viridiplantae; phylum Streptophyta; class Magnoliopsida; order Malpighiales; family Erythroxylaceae; genus Erythroxylum; species Erythroxylum novogranatense. The sequence goes on along the minus strand of CM057233.1, from coordinate 45,854,083 downwards.
CTGCTTGCTACTCTAATGGAAGTGTTTATGTCTTTGGGGTACGTATGTTTTGGAAAGAACAAGGCTCGTTTTATTTTCTCCTCTCCTGAAGTTAAATTTCTTTAGCTATGCAAGTTTGGGTCAAGTTAGTTCTTTTCTTTCTCTCCATACTTGAATATATATCTTTTCTATATGGTCTTCGTTTTCTTCGGTTCCTTAGTGTTTATTTTTGGCAAAGCAAGCATAAACTTTCTTTCACGGTTCGTAGTTCTTTCCTAAATTTTCTTCTGCTTGTTGCCCTCTGGAATGTTAACTATAGGTTTGTTTTGGTTGTAGTTTCTTTATTTAGTTGGACAAGGTATTAAGATAAAGATGATTATCATCCAGCTTTCTTCGTATAGAACACACATACTGTCTCTCATTCTACGTCTCTGTCAAGACTAAAACCTGCATACCAAGTTATGGTTCATATCTTGTCAACCAAAAAAAAAAAAAAAGGTTCTGCCAAAAAAAAAAAGTAGTTTGTTTTCTACTGGGACTGGATTCTCTCTTTTTTTTTTTTAAATTTAAGCTCGTTTTCAAGGCCAAGAACATCTTCAAGAGATGGCTCGGTGATGTTGGAGGTTTTAAAATTTTGGTTGAATTTACTAATATCTTTAGCGTATTGTATCGCCTCACGTTTTGATAAAACTTGCAAGAACTATTTGAAGAACACGATGAAGAAGAAGTAGAAATTTGGGCGGGTTATGAGCGAGCCAATTTTATATTAGTATGTAGCAACCAGTTATCACACGGTCTCATATCAGCTGTGTGTGAAACTTAAAGAAAATCTGCAAACCAACCATTTCACCCCCTATGCGTGACCCTCTCTACACCTGCAATTGTTTCTTTTACGCTTACATGAATTACAAGAAAGAGCAAATTTTGATAACATCTTATTTCCAGGGATGCTGTGGAGGTATGCATTTCAGTGATGTTCTTAAGCTAAACCTTGAAACCATGGTATGTAACACTCTAACCACGTCAGGAAAAGGACCTGGTCCAAGAGACAGTCATAGTGCTGTTCTTGTTGGGCACAAAATGATAGTATTTGGGGGCACAAATGGCTCCAAGAAAGTAAATGACTTGCATATGTTGGATCTCGTGACCAAAGAGTGGATAAGCCCTGAATGTAAGGGGACTCCTCCCTCTCCTCGAGAAAGCCACACTGCTACATTGATTGGGGATGCTAAGATGGTCATATTTGGAGGTAGCGGAGAAGGAGAAGCAAATTACTTGAACGATGTGCATGTTTTAGACCTCAAAACCATGACATGGAGCCCTCCTATTGAACTCAAGGGTGATATTCCTGTTCAAAGAGATAGTCACAGCGCTGTTGCAATCGGTAACCAGCTTTTTGTATATGGGGGTGATCGTGGAGATAGGTATCATGGCGGCGTTGATGTGTTGGATATGGACAAATTGACGTGGACAAAGGTATTAGCTTCACGTTGCATTATCTTTACTATCTTGTTCTTTTAGACTATGGTATTCGTAATGGTTAATTCTAATTCATAACAGCTTCATGCTCAAGGATCTTCACCTGGTGTTAGAGCAGGGCACACAGCCGTGAATATTGGTAACAAGGTAAGTTAATCCCATGTAATTAGTAGAGTTTGTACCGTGGGACAAATTATGTTTTGGAACTGTCTCAATATTCAATTCATGAAACATTCTGTTACTCAAACATACATAGGAATGAGTAACTCTACGTGGTCTTCAGATTTACATCGTTGGAGGAGTGGGGGACAAGCATTATTACAATGATATTTGGATCCTAGAGTCAAGTAGTTGTTCTTGGACACAGCTTCATATACGCGGTCAGCAACCTCAAGGGAGGTTTTCTCACACTGCTGTTGTTGCAGATTCTGGTATTATCATATATGGAGGGTAAGTTACATCGATAATATTGTGTTCAATAATAATAATTACATTGCTCTGGCTTATAAATTCACTCTCTGTCCTCTTGTGTTCAAGTGCAGGTGTGGGGAGGATGAGCGCCCTCTCAGTGAGCTGTTGATCTTGCATCTCGAAGCTGAGAATTCCAAGAGTCCTTGTGACATTTCCCTGTCCAAGTTTTTCGGAAGTAATTGGAAAAGGGAGAAGAGGAGAGCACGCGGAATAGAAAGTAACTTGGTAACAAAACTATCTCTAAATTTGCAAGCCTCTCTATTCAATATTGTAGGAGCTAATTCGTTTTCTGTTGTAAAGCAGAGAACGATGTTGCTTGGAACTCGTGAAACTTTCAGTAATCCAGTTCATGACCTTGAATTAGAATCAAGACAACCGTTTCAGTTTCATTCAGGTTGTTCTATAATCAAAATGTTTGTAATGAGCAGAGATTGTAGATTCCAACTTTGATTAATTCAATTACCTTTTGGTAGAGAGTCCTTATCCAAAGAGGAAAAGAACCATGAATTACAAGGGATGGGACATTCAATCAGAATTAGAAAAACATTCTGTCTCAACCTCCCAGCATTCATCTCCATCACAGTCTGATCAGGAGCCGACACCAGCTAGGAAAGCTGCTGATTCACTTGCAGTATGCCAAGGACTTAATCTGTTCACTTCGTCAAATAACATTCCAAGGAACTGCCAAATTAATGAAGTTATCAGTGACCAGAAAGAGCCCAGAAATATGGTGAAGAGGGCCCCTTACGATCTTCAATTTATAAGAGAGAATAAAAAAGCTAACCAATTTTCTGAGGCTGCTCATTCAGGAAGACAAGGAACACAATACCTATCAGCGGAACAGAAGCATGTGGAGGCTGGTTCTTCTCATAATCTGGTAACTATTAATCTATTATCAATCTATGTCTGAATTCCTAAGCTTTAGGTGCTTGAATTTTTTGTTCCTGCCTTCTAAGTGACATTGTGTTCCGCTATGTTGCTGGATGCTCAGATTGGTGCGGAGGTACGAGGCAAAGTAGATGGAGCCTTTGACTCGGGACTGCTAATGACTGCCACAATTGATGGAATGATGTTTAGAGGCGTCTTGTTTCCACCTGTAAGCATCCATTATTTGATCAAATTAGGACCGCCGTTTTAGAAAAATGTTAAGCTGAAAGAACACAACTTTTTTGCATCAGGCTCATGGGTTCGCATCCCGAGGGACGATTCTTGCTCAAAATGCTGCACCTCCAGCAAACCCAGTCGCAGTTAAGCCATTTCCAAACCTAAATCAAAATGAATCATCAAAGGCTTCACAGCCACAAATGTCATTCACAGGGCAAGAATCAAGTCGGAGCTTCAGACACAACCATCAAAAGATCAGAGCTTTTCCAGGAATCAAAGGCACACCATCATTTGCAAAAGATTCAGAGTTAAGAAGTGATCTCCAAGGAGTAGTCTTGACCCTGGGAGGCCCTGGAAATGGTCATGTTGGACAAACTTAGATTTCTCAAGATCACATCCCTCGTAAAATCCAAAGTAATTTCACATACCCTTTTGTCCAAGATGGTTGTGGAGGTCTAAAGCTTCAAGGATCGGGCAAGTAGTACTCCAGCTGGTCTGAAGCTTTGGCCTTTCCTACTAATTCTTGTTCACCTGAAGAGAAGCAGCAGTTACTTGCTGTAATATCTAGTTCTTAAATAACACGGTTTTTGTATCATACCTTCCAATTATCAATCGTCAATGGATACAACAATCTTCCGAGTCTTCAACAAGGTAGACAATAGAAGAGAGTGAAATAATGAATTAAAGGAAGGCAAATAATTGCTTGTCATAACGATGGTGACGTGCGTGGGACTTGAGATGAGATGAGATCAGATGATTGATATTGCGTGGGGCACACAATAACAAAACTGTCCTTTAAGGAAAGAAAAAGACATGAGAAATAAAAACACCCGCGGTTGTCGCGGGATACTGTGTCTGTGTTAGGGGGAGGCTGACGCTAAACGACGTCACTTGGAGGAGATGTGAGTGTGAGACCGAGTCAGCCGTAGTCACAGTCAAATAGTCATTAGTCAGTTCACCACCACCGAAATAGTTTTGCGATAAGATGTTTGTCCTAATCATCATCATCAACATCAATATCAAATATCAAATCACACACTGGCAGACACATCAGATCAGATCAGAGCCTTTGATTTTTACTATATTGTCTCGTCTTCTTCCCTGCTCGACACGTTCAAATCAGGCACACTGACACTGGCTAGATTCCCTTGTGCCCATTTTTTTTTTTCTAAAAATAAAAGCTCATTGTGATTTATTTTAACCCCAGAAGGAAATCGCTCAGGTTGTAGCACAAAGTGTACTAAGCAAATTCTGGCTTCCAGAGCTTATTCTAACACCTTCTTTCATCCTCTGGCACGACGATGATTTAGCTTCCCATCTACGAACCAAACCAACATGATTTACTTCCTTTTATTCAGACACAATGTCAATTTGGTTGATTAAACTATTCCAAAACTTGGTTTTTCTTCAAATGTAAAAAGAAGGATAAGTTCTAACGGTAACCATTAATATTTGGCCCCAGTTTGGTGATATTAGTAAAATTTAGCAGATTTGAGAAAGGAATACTCTTGTTACAACATGTATGACATCTGACTCTAGTAACAGAATGTATGTGTTTTGATTGTTTAGCATAATTGTATGGATACTTCTTCTTAAGTGGGCTTGTTTATAATACGTTTAGTCCTAGGCTGGTTTTCATCTACTTCCAATTTCGTTTTGAACAACTGGTTCATTTGTACCATTGCCAGCCCGTTGAGATTGATCTTTTCCCCAGGGTTAAAATTGGGGGAAGTGACTTTGAATTGATTTATTTAATTGTAGGGAAGTATTACCTAATCGATGCGGGATTTATGCTCAGGAGTGGACTGATTGCACCTTATAGAGGTGTCCGGTATCATTTGAAAGAGTATTCAGCTAGAGGTCCAAAAAATGTTAAAGAGTTGTTTAACCTACGTCATGCTTCATTACGTAATGCAGTTGAAAGGGCATTTGGAGTTTTAAAGAAAAGATTTCCTATCATTGGAAGTTCAAATGAGAAGACATATTCATTTGATGTTCAATGTGAAATTGTATTGGCATGCTCTATCCTACATAATTTTTTGATGAGTTTAGGTGCACTTGAAGAGGAAATTTCTGAAGTGGATACGGAGTTATCAAATAGAAGGGAAATGGAATCACAAGTTGATAGTAGAGAAAGAGATAATGAAGATGCTAGGTTAGGTGCACAAATAAGGGATAATATTGCTGCACAAATGTGGAATGATTATGCTTCAAATCATTGACTAACATACAACAAAATGTTGGTTTTGATGCACCTTTCTTTTGTTATTTGAAGTCTAATATTGTAATACTTTTTGTAATATATTATACTGCGATTTGCAATTCTCTTATTAATGAAAGAGACTTTAAGAATGTGTTTTGTTGCATAATTGATTTGTTGCATCTTTATATTGTACCTTGACTTGTTCCATAATTGATTATTTTGTTTTGAGACTTTAAGAAATGGCAAGAAAAGGTGTAGAGAAAGTTGACAAAGAAAAAAGAGACATGCTTCGTTGGAACGAATTTATGGATGAAGTTTTGTTGGATGCACTTATCTATCAACAAAATAAAGGCAATCGAGTTGATGGAACCTTCACAACCCAAGCCTTAACTCAAGTCGTTACGGAAGTTCGAGAGAAGATTGGAATTGATGTCATCGATAGGGACAAAGTCAAAAATCGAATAAAATCTCTAAAGACGAATTTCAATGAATGTTATGATCTTTTTAAGCACTCTAGCGGCATTGCTTGGAGCCATATAACTAAGAGATTTGACGTCAAATCGGAAGTATGGGAAGCAATGATACAGGTTATTATATTCTCTCTTTTTTTTGTGTTGTGTTGTTTTATTCAAGCCTTGGATCTCTTTTTTGTGTTTTGTGTTTATAATGGTTCTACGTGTTTGACAATCTTCTTTTATAGGCAAAGCCAAGTGCAAAAAAATGGAAATTTGCATAAATAACTCATTATGATAAGTTAATGCTTTTGTATGCAAAAGATAGAGCAACAGGTGGAAATGCTCAAACAGCAAAGGAAAAAAATCATCGCTGGGCTCCGGTAAATGTGAACACAATCAATGAGGTTGATCAATTATTAGCTTCAAATGACATATCTTTAGAAAACTTTGAACACACACATGATGGTGCAAGTCCAACTGAGTTTGAAGTTACTTCTCATTCCGATTCCGATCCAATTTCTGTGACTTCTCCAAAGAAAAAGAAAAGAAAGAGTGTTGTTGCTACAGAAATTGCTGGGATTAAAGAATCTATTGATAATATTGTTGAGGTACTTAAGGAATCAAATACAATTGCTGAAAAAACACGCCAACGAGTTTATGGAGAGCATGAAGTGTATGTTGAATTGTTAAAGCTTGACCTTGATGTGTGTCTTCGCTACAAAGCTTATGATTTTCTAACTGCAAGTTCCATTAGGGTGAGAAAATTTTTTGGTTGTCCCGAGCAGGAGCGTAATAATTATTTAATGCATATGATGAGTAGCGCATCTGTTTTGGAAATGGAATGAAGATAAAATTGTGGGTAGGTGATCTTTTGCATTGCAATTTTGTTTTGAAATAGTAAAGCCTAATTTGATATGCTGGTTAATTGCAGATCTTTTGCTTATGGAGGAGTCATGGCTAGTTGAATTGGAATTTTTTGCTTATGGAGTAAATATTAGTACAGATTTTTTGCTTATGCAGTAAATGCAAGTGTAGATATTTTGCTTATGGAAGCCATGGCTGTATTGAAATGGAATTAACAAAACCTTTATCTTTTGAAAAGCAGAACAAAGGCTTTTCTAGTAGATTTACCGAGCTTTTCTATCAAATACCTTTAATTGGTTAATTTCTGTTATATTTTTACGTATGGGGCCTTATTGGTAATTTTTCTGGATGCAGTGTAATGACTAACAGTTGATAGATGTGTTTGTTTCTTATGCCTTTTATTTCTTCATTTTTGAAAGTGCACTATTCAGCAATGAATGATCGCTGCAAGATTACTAATTGTAAGATAAATGTTTCAGATTCTTGTTTTTCTCTTTGAAGAGATTTCACATGAATCACTTTTCCAGTGCTAACTACTTCTTCTTTTTAAAGAGATTTCATTTATGTCACCTCGTCATCTGCCAGAGTTCATGTTGCCGCCAGATTAGCTTTAAGCCTTTGTTTGAATCAATGGAAAGCAAGAGAAAAGAGAGGAAAGAGAAGTGTAATTCTCTTGCTTTTTATTGTTTGGACAAAAATTTGTAAAGGGAAAGTAAGAGAAAAGAAGAGAATGGGAGAAAAATTAGATTGAAATACATTTTATTTTCTATATTTATATCTAACTTATTTTTATTTTAATTAACAATGAGAAGTTGACATAACACGACTCATTTTATTTTCTATATCTATATTTACTAACCATGTGAAGCATCATCGGCTTTATTATTAATTTTCTATAAAATTTATTATAGATATTAAATAATATGATTAAATCCTAATTATTATTAATTTTATTCTTTATAATAATAAGGAAAAATTATATGTTTATTTATGTTAATTCCTTATAATCAGTTTTAATTTATAAATTACTTGAAGAATTATTATTATCAATTATATTATAATAAATAATAAAGGTCATATAGTTTTCAATTATATTTAATTTATAGATGTACTAATTAAGGGCATAAAGGTCTCAAAATATTCTTTTGTCCAATATAAGTTTCAATTCCCTCCTATGTGCAAATAAGGAATCCAAACAAGGGAAAGGAAATCCTATTTCTCTTCCATTCTTTTCCTCTCTTTTCTCCTCAATATTTCCTTTCCTTTCCCTTGTGTAAATAAGGATCCAAACAAAGGCTTAGGGATGCCCAAGCTGCTTCTTTCTCTATCTGAGAGTTCCACTAGATGAGGATTTGAGTATGTGGCTTTCCTTTTATTTTTAATCTTCTTGTTCCCAAAATTGCTGTTGGTTCATGGAGAGTTTGGTTGCCGACAGTTGAGGGAGGTACTGGCATCAATTGGGTTGTTGGTGTTCGTCGGCATTTCTTCAGGAACGAGACGTGAAAGACTGAGTGGATTTTTGTTGCCAGTGGAAGCTCCAATTCATATGCTACTGTGTCAATTTGTCGTAAGATTTTGAAAGGGTCATAATAGCATTTGGCTCGCTTCTGGAAAGAGTGTAGTTGGAGAGAGATTTGTCTGTAGGGTGCGAGCTTTAGATAAACCCAGTCCCCATTCAAAAAGTGTTGTCTTTGCAGTGAAGATCTATAATTTGTTTAATGCGATGTTTTGTTCTGGTGAGATTGGCTTTGCGTATGGCTAATATGTGTTTCTTTTATGCTAGAAGGTCCTAAAGATCTAAAATTTTTGTCCTCTCTGGTTTGATATGCAACATGGATGGAGGAGGACAGCCATAAAGCGCCTAGAATAGGGACATGCTGATTGCTAAAAGGTGGTGTTGTAACAGAGCTCGGTTGTGGAGAGAGCTTGTGACCATCGATGTGGATCGTCAGAGGTAGAAAACGTAAGAAAGTTTCCAAACATCTGTTTAATACTTTGGATTATCCATTCGTTTGAAGGTGCTAGGCAGTGCTATAGGAGAGTGTAGTTACTAATTGACGAAAAAGAACCTTACAAAATTTGCTTAGAAATAGAGGGTCACGGTCTGAGATAATAGACACTGAAACTCTATGAAGTTTGCAGATTTGAGAGAGAAATATTTTGGCTAAGGTAGGTGCAGCTTAGTGGGTTGGGAGAGGAATAAAGTGAGCATATTTGGATAACTTGTCCACTATGACCTATATAACTGTGTAAGATTGTGAGCCAGGATATGTGTAATAAAATCCATTGTGAGGTCTTCCCAAACTTGTTTTGGAGTTTGTAGTGGCTGTAGTGTGTTAAATGATTTTTCTGTTGAATATTTTCTTTCTTGACAAATTGAGCAATTTCTGACAAAATTTTTGACATCTTTGTAAAGTCCTGGCTAGTTAAAAAGGGTTGAAAGCCAAGCAATAGAGGCTTTAATACCTAAATGGCCGACAAGGGGAGTTGCATGGAATTCATGAAGTAGTTTGGGTCTTAATCCATTCGGATCAAGTATATGAATTTTACCCTGACAATATAATGGACCTTCTTTAAGGTGAAAAGATTGTTGCATCTGAGAATCTGGATTATATTTTTGTAGGAGTTGAATTCCAGATGGGTTATGGCGATAAAATTTTGCAAAATGTTGGTCAATGAAGAATGAGACGTAGATATTGCTAAAAAGGAGGGAGTTAGACTATCCTTAACCCTTGATAAAGAATCAGGTATGGTGTTGTTTTTCCCTGGCTTGTATTTGATAGTATAATCAAACCCAAGTAGTTTATATACACATTTTTGTTGTTCTACAGTATATGTTGAGTCAACATATTTTTGATGCTTTGTTGATATGTAAAAATAATAAAATGGAGACCTAATACATAGTGACGCTAGTTTTTACCGCCATAAAATTCGTTGATATAGGCAGAAGCATTGCACCTACAGGGCACTAATTTCTTGCTAAAATGTGCAATAAGATGACCATTTTGAGATAGGACTGCCCTCATTGCAAACCCAGAAATGTCACATTCTACAGAGAATGGAATGGAAAAATTAGGTAATTGTAGAATTGGAGTAGATGTGAGACCTTCCTTTAAATGTGTTAATGCTGAAGATGCTGTATAATTCCATGAGAATTGGTCCCTTTTAAGAAGATCAGTTAGTGGATTGGCAATATAGTTGTATTGCTTCACAAAACGATGGTAATACCCTGTTAATCTTAGGAATCCTCGTAGGTCAGTAAGGTTGCTAGGTTTTGGTGAGCCCATAATAACTTTAATCTTAGAATCACCCACTTGAACACCCTTTTTAGAGATTACTTGTCCCAAGTAATTGACAGAATGAACACAAAAATCTCACTTAGGAAACTTAGCAAAATATTAATTATCCAATAACAGCTGTAAAATTGTGCATAAATGTTCCATATGCTCATCTCAATCAGAACTATAAACTAGAATATCATTAAAAAACAACGAACTTACGTAAGAATTGTCGATATAAGTCGTTTATTGCACTTTGAAATGTAGCAGGATCATTTAGCAAATTGAAAGGCATAACAAAAAATTCAAAATAGTCGTCAATAGTTCAAATGTTGTTTTAGGGACATCTTCGGTCGCAACTTTAATTTGATGATAACCTGCACTTAAATTAATTCGAGGAAAAAAAACTTGCTCCATGGAGCTCGTCAATTAACTCTTCAACAGTAGATATTGGAAATCTCTCTAGAATTGTGATAGTATTTAACGCATTGAAATCCACACAAAAATGTCAGGTACCATCTTTCTTTCAACTAGGAAGACTAGAGAGGAAAATGGATCGGTGCTTGGTTGGATAATACCCTCAGACAACATATCAGAGATAATTTTAGTCATTGCCTCTTTTTGAAAATGTGGGTAGCAATATGGTTTAATGTTAACTGGTGTTGAATTGGGTTTCAAGTGTATATGATGGTCATAAGAACAATTTGGTAGGAGGGCTATTGCTAGGTCAAAAAATAGTTTGAAAATGTATAAGAACAGAGTGTAGGTCAGGGGGAAGATTAGTAGGAAGTGTGAAATCAGTAGAAAGGGCAGGAGGTTGGGAGTTTGTAGAGAAAAACTGAAGTTCATAAAAAGATTCAACAAAATTTGTATGGACCATATGACAGAGCTGATTATAAAAAGAAATGGAAGGGAGGATTTTGGATTCTCCGACTAGTGAAATGTAAGCTTGTTTGTGGAAAAAAAGATATCATAGGAATAGAATAATCCGATAAAATTGGGCGAAGTGTCAGTAACCATTGAATTCCTAAAACCACATCAGCACCATATATAGCTATATAAAATGGAATGGTGAAAGTATGAGTTTGAATTGTTAAATCTATATTAATACACATTTCCATAAAAGTAATGTAAGCCCCATTTCTGACCATAACAGAAAATTTTGAGGTATCAAACAATGACAGATTTAGAAAATGAATCACTCTAGGTTGAATAATATTATGGCTGCTCCCTGAGTCCACTAAAACAAATAAAGAATGGCCAAAAATGGTACATGTCATAAAAGTGGTAAAACCTGATAGGGCATCATATGAAATATGGAAATGTGTTTTAGAAGCATCAAAGGAAGTAATTTTGAGAAGGGAGAGTTGTGTTCATCAGTAGAAAAAGAGATGTCAGGAGTAGTGTCAAATAATTGTAGGGGTGGGTTTTCAGGTAAGATTAAAAAAAATGGTTTTCTTTGCATTTATGACCAGGTGCGAATTTTTCATTGCAATTGAAACATAACCCTATGGCACAATGCTCTTGCATTTCTATAAGTGACAATCACCTTATAGGCATAGGTTGTTGGGTAGAGTTAGGTAAAAGGGGTGGTAGTTGTTTTGGAGTAGAAACCAAAATTTTTAGGTCTCGAATTTTTGATTAAGAAGGTGCTTGTTTGGTAGGTATGAAAAAAAAGGAATGGGTATGGAATGAAAGATTAAGTTTGGTAAGAGGGTATCATTATAGAATCATTATTTTCATTACCCACTTTAGCGTAATACCCCATTCCCATCTTAATATAGAGGAATGAGTATCATTGTTATGTAAGGGTGTGGTTGTTATAATTAATTAAAATATAACTAATTAAAATATAATTATTAATTAATTAAAATATTGTAATTAATTTAACTACAATATAATTAATTAAAATATAATTCATTCATTAATTAAAATATTTTAATTAATTAATTACAATATAATTAATTAAAATATTATTATTATTATTTATTAATTAAAATATAATTAATTAATTAATTAAAATATTGTAATTAATTTAACTACAATATAATTAATTAAAATATAATTCATTAATTAATTAAAATATTGTAATTAATTAATTAAAATATAATTAATTTTAAAATATTATTATTATTTACTAATTAAAATATTTTTAATTAATTAGTTACAATATAAGTAATTAAAATATAATTATTCATTAATTAAAATATTATTAATTAGTTACAATATAATTAATTAAAATATAATTAATTAATTAATTATAATATAATATAATATAATATAATAAATAAATTATAATAAAATTTTATTTCTTAGTATTTTTACAAACCAACCACTATCAATAGTAATGATAATCATTCATTCCTCTTAACCAACCATCATAATTATAATGATAATATTCATTCCCATTCCTTATTATGTTCATTCTCATTCCTATTACCATTCTTCTGTACGAACCAACCGTACCCTAAATGAGCTTGGCCACAACTATTGCTTGAGCTAGATTAAGGGGTTTTAGGATGACAATTTCTCTATTGATTTTTGATACGGCAACAACCTAGAATCAATGTCTAGATCACCTCCGTTTCAATGATTGTTCTCAAACCTAAATTCAATCAATCTAGCAAGACCCTTCACCCCTAAAACAGCAAGGATTTGGTAACAAAGAGTATAAAGATTGTAGGAATTGAATTAACGCCACAAGTTAGAACTTACTTGATAAGTTGAATCAATCCTCAAGGTAAAAACAAGCAAGAATCTCAATTCTCTCTTGAAAAATGCTTTCTAATTTTATTGATCTCTCTGAAAACTCGTGTTCATGCCTAAAGCAAGGGTTTAAATACCCTTTGCAATGTAAACCCTAATAAAGATAACCTAAAAACCCTAAAGAAAGCCCAAAGTATCAAAAAGGCCTTCTTGAAGCAAATCTGCCCAAGAACAAATCCCACATGGATTTGGGCTTCAAAATTAATTAAAATTGACTAGTCCTAGTCCAAATAGGATAAGAAAACCATAAAAATAGAAGACTAACTTAAGAGGGGCGAATTGGGCTTTTAAACTAGGCCCACAAGCTTGGTTCCTTACAATAAAACATGCACATGACTTTTTTTAATGAAGCACATGCACACTTAATGCAAATCAGCCCATGAAAAAGTCTAAAAGAAGTCCACATGTCCTTTATAAGATAAAATAAGCCCAAGCCCATTGATTAGACTTGTGCTTGTGAAAATTGGCTAAGTGTTAGCCCTTTTGGTTTGATGCCTCCAATGTACACACACACTTAGGTGTCTTCCTAAGCTCTTCCCCAAGCTTGATCAACAAAACTTCTTGAAGTTCTTGTGAAACAAAAGCTTATACATAAATTTGAAGTTGTGCTTTAAGTTTGTTGGAGCGTGACCTTATAATTGGACCTATTGGCATTCTCAAGTCTCCATTGCCTTGGTGAGTTGTATCATTCCCTCCCTCCTCAAAAGGATTCGTCCTCGAATCAAGACCTACATTATCAAAGGGAGATAAATCAGAAACATTAAAAGTAGCACTAACACCATACTCACCTGGCAAATCCACCGTATAGGCATTGTCATTGATGCGTTCAAGCACTTGAAAAGGACCGTCCCCTCTAGGATCAAGCTTAGACTTCCTTTGTTTAGGAAATCTCTCCTTCCTGAAGTGCACCCAAACCCAATCTCCAGGTTCAAACTTCATCACCCTACGCCCTTGATTGGCTCTTTGAGCATACTTCTTGTTCTTTTCCTCAATGTGCTGCCTAGCTTTCTCATGTATTGTCTTAACCAATTCGGCCCTTTGCTGCCCATCTCCTTGGCCCTTAAGATGCTTCAAACTCTCATGATCAGTGTGAATCACGAATTCCATTGTCCATAGATAATGTTGCCAAGTTTGTAGAGCTCTTACCAATGAATATAACTCCTTGTCATAAGTGGAATACTTCAATTGAGCACCATTCAACTTCTCACTAAAATAGGCAATGAGACGCCTTCCCTGCAATAAAACAGCACCAATACCTATGCCAGAGGCATCACATTCAATCTCAAAAGTAGAAGAAAAATCAAGTAAACTCAAAATAGGTGCAGAACAAAGTTTTTCTTTCAAAGTGTAAAAAAAATTTCCTGCGCCTCTCCCCACTTAAATCCTATCTCCTTTTTAACAATCTCAGTCAATGAAGTTGCAATGGAACTAAAATCTTTCACAAACCTCCTATAGAAACTAGCAAGTCCATGAAAAGATCTCACCTGAGTAACACTTGTAGGTCTCAACCACTCCCTAATTGCCTTGACCTTTTCTTGGTCCACCTCAATTCCATTAGAAGAAACAACATAACCAAGAAATATGACACGATCCATGCAAAATGTACACTTCTTTAACTTAGCATACAACTTTTACGCCTAAGTGCATCTAACACATGTCGAAGATGCTCAATATGCTCATTAATGCTTTTGTTATAGATCAATATGTCATCAAAATATACCACAACAAACTTACCAATAAATGACCTCAAAACATGATTCATCAAACGCATAAATGTACTAGGAGCATTAGTTAAGCCAAAAGGCATCATAAGCCACTCATATAAACCATGTTTTGTTTTAAAAACAGTTTTCCATTCATCACCAATTTTCATTCTAATATGATGGTAACCACTCATAAGATCAATTTTGGTAAACACACATGCACCATGCAATTCATCAATCATATCATCCAATCTAGGAATAGGATGGCGATACTTTACCGTTATCTTGTTAATGACTCTGCAATCCACACACACGCGCCAACTCCCATCCTTCTTTGGAACCAATATCACTCGCACGACACAAGGACTAAGACTCTCCCTGATGTGTCCCTTTTGTAGCAATTCTTCCACTTGCTTTTGGAGTTCCTTAGTTTCTTCAGGATTTGCCTTATAAGCTGGTCTATTTGGAATCTGCGCCCCAGGCATGAAGTCAATTTGATGTTCTATTCCTCTAATAGGCGACAATTCCTTAGGCAACTCCTCTGAGAAAACATCTCCATACTCCTGCAAAAGAAAAACAACACTACTAGGCAAACAAGGGTTAAGGTCAGATTCATTAAAACAAGCTTGTTTGTACAAAAGTACAAACAAACATCTCCTTTCCACACAAGCAACCCTTACATCTCTCACTTTTGCATAGAAGTTTTGTTTCTTTCTACCATCTCTCTCATTTGGGCCTTTTAATTCAATTTCTTTTGAGGCCTCTTTCCCCACTTTTCTTCTCTCAGTCTCGAACTCACTTTCTCTCTTTTCTTTTGATTTAGATTTTTGCTCCTCTTTTTCAAGGTTCTCAACCTTCCCCTCAATTTTTGTATTATCATGCTTTTCTTGAAGTTTTTCGTCCTGTCTTTGTTGCATTGCCTCCATACTCGTTTTTAATTGCATTTGGTCCTCATATACCTCTTTTGGTGCCAATGGAGCAAGAACAAATTTATGATCTCCCATAGTAAATGAATACCTATTCTTAAAACCATCATGTAACACTCTTCTATCATATTGCCAAGGTCGACCGAGCAATAAATGACTAGCATGCATAGGTACAACATCACAAAGTACTTGATCAGAATACTTTCCAATGAGAAAGATACAAGGACTTGTTTATTTACCTTGATTTCCCCCATGTCATTCAGCCATTGTAGTCTATATGGCCTAGGGTGTTTCAAGCACTCCAACCCTAGTTTTTCCACCATCAATATACTAGCCACATTAGTGCAGCTTCCTCCATCAATGATCAGGCTACAAATCTTCTCCTTCACTAGGCATCTGGAATGAAAAATATT
The DNA here is from genome assembly GCA_029891385.1 of Erythroxylum novogranatense. NCBI lineage: Eukaryota > Viridiplantae > Streptophyta > Magnoliopsida > Malpighiales > Erythroxylaceae > Erythroxylum > Erythroxylum novogranatense. The sequence goes on along the minus strand of CM057233.1, from coordinate 45,838,442 downwards.
TTCTCTTTGCTCAATTCCATCTTCCTTCACTTGAGCATTCAAAACTCGCCTAGTAACAAGTAATTCACCCCTAGGTGCATCCTCAACTTCCACATCAGAACAATCTTCTAACTCAGGCATGGAAGCGAAATCATCTTCTTCCTCCTCAGACACAACTTGTCCTCCTCTCACAAACATTGTTTTCTTGTTTGGGCATTGAGAAGCAATATGACCAACACCAAGACATTTAAAGCATTTAATAGTCCTATGCGTTTCAGAATTGGAACTAGAAGAACTTGGAGTTTTAAAAGTACCTTTTGGATCTGCCTTGTTCTTCTCTTCCTTTAGCTTGTCTTTGTCCTTCTCATTCTTCTTGGACCATTTAGAGTTCCAATTTGTAGTAGAGCTTGGGTAAGAAGCCTTGTTGGAGCTTTTGTACTTGAGTTGCCTCTCCACCTTCATGGCCATATTCACCATCTCCTCTAACTCCACATAATGGTGCAATTCAATAACATTGGCAATGTCTTTGTTCAAACTAGCCAAGAAACGTGCCATGGTGGCTTCACTCTCTTCTTCTACATTAGCCCTAATCATGGCTATCTCCATCTCCTTATGGTACTCTTCTACACTTTTGGTGCCTTGTCTCAAGGTTTGGAGTCTTTGATGGAGCTCCATATAGAAGTAACTAGGCACAAACCTCTTCTTCATGACCCTCTTCATTTCAGCCCAAGTATCAATAGGATCCTCTCCATTCCTTCTTTTGTTCAAAACAAGCTGATCCCACCAAATAAGTGCATAATCATGCAATTCCACAACAGCAAGCTTCACCTTCTTCTCCTCAGAATAGTTATGGCATTCAAAAATCATCTCCAACTTTCTTTCCCATTCTAAGTAAGCTTATGGATCATTCTTACCTTGGAAAGATGGTATTTTCATCTTGATACTACCCAAGTTTCTATCCACACACTCGACCCTGTCTTCTCCCCTTGCATTGTCTCGGCCTCTATAGCCTCTTCCTCTTCCTCTATCATTCCGTCCCCCTCTTCCACCAAATCTGGCCCTATGCCAATCTTCTTCATCTTCCACATCATCATATTGATCTTCATACTCATAGCGCACAGGAGTTGGGTCCCTGGCATTTTGCCTCCTTATTGCACCATTAGTTGAAGCCTCTTTATTATTTTAATCCTTGTCACTACCTTTACTATCCTTTGAATTGGACATGATGTAAAACTTGTAAAAACAAGTTAGAACAGCTCCTCACACACTCCCTCACGTGTTTCTCTCTAATCAGATTGGATACCCTCGTGTTTCACTCAAGAAGATAGCTTTTACCCTCCAATGAGGTTACATACTCTAGATTCTAGCACAGTTTTACTTGTCTGGATCAATCACTACCAACCAAATAAGCACAACAGTAACTTAATTCAACAGAAAACAACGAATACATAAAGAAAGGAAGAAAACACAAAACTAGATGCAATTTAAGGTAAAGAAAACAATGAAGACGAAAATAAACACATACTAGATGGAGAAAACGTATGTGAATGATTTTTGGTACCAATTGAGCAATATGAAACAAGATTACTCAATTCAAGTGTAATGGAAACAAAAGGACAGCAAATAAGAAAAAAAAAACAACCAAAGAGTGCAAGAAAAGACGAAACTGGGAATTAAACTCAACCCTAAACCTGAATTAACAATAACATTCCAATTTTTCCCAATTACTCAAGAACTTAAAGATAAGCAATTATATCAAAGACACATGTTTTGAGCGAAGAACGTAAATCTTGAAACAAGAAAGTGTTTCTTGATGCAAGAAAACAAGTCTTGATGAGTTTCTTGAATGAAAGATGTGTTCTTGATGAATCTTGAATAATAAAGAAACGAAATTAGAGAATTCTTGAATGATCAGATTCGTTCTTGATGAATCTTGCAAGCAAATCAACTCAAACTCACAAAGATTCACAATCTTGATTTTTTTTACTTCTTTCTTTCTTTCTTTTCTTGATTTTCTTCTTTTTCTTTCTTTCTTTCTTGATTTTCTTGATTTTCTTTCTTTCTTTCTTTCTTTCTTTCTTTTCTTTTCTTTATTTATTTCTTTCTTTTCTTTCTTTTTTTTTCGAATTTTAATGATGAACTAACTATAATAATCAAGAACAAACAGAAAATTAAAGATAAAGATTGAATTTAAAACCTAGGCTCTGATACCAAAGATGATACGGCAACAACCTAGATTCAATGTCTAGATCATCGCCGTTTCAATGATTGTTCCTAAACCTAAATTTAATCAATCTAACAATACCCTTCACCCCCAAAACAACAAGGATTTGGTAACAAAGAGTATAAAGATTGTAGGAATTGAATTAACGCCACAAGTTAGAACTTACTTGATAAGTTGAATCAATCCTTAAGGTAAAAACAAGCAAGAATCTCAATTCTCTCTTGAAGAATGCTTTCTAATTTTATTGATCTCTCTAAAAACTCGTGTTCACGCCTAAAGCAAGGGTTTAAATACCCTTTGCAATGTAAACCCTAACAAAGATAACCTAAAAATCCTAAAGAAAGCCCAAAGTATCAAAAAGGCCTTCTTGAAGCAAATCTGCCCAAGAACATATCCCACATGGATTTGAGCTTCAAAACTAATTAAAATTGACTAGTCCTAGTCCAAATATGATAAGAAAATCATAAAAATAGAAGACTAACTTAAGAGGAGCAAATTGGGCTTTTAAACTAGGCCCACAAGCTTGGTTCCTTACAATAAAACATGCACATGACTTTTTTAATGAAGCACATGCACACTTAATGCAAATCAGCCCATGAAAAAGCTTAAAAAAAGTCCACATGCCCTTTATAAGATAAAATAAGCCCAAGCTCATTGATTAGACTTGTGCTTGTGAAAATTGGCTAAGTGTTAGCCCTCTTGGTTTGATGCCTCTAATGTGCACACACACTTAGGTGTCTTCCTAAGCTCTTCCCCAAGCTTGATCAACAAAACTTCTTGAAGTTCTTGTGAAACAAAAGCTTGTACATAAATCTGAAGTTGTGCTTTGAGTTTGTTGGAACGTGACCTTGTAATTGGATCCATTGGCATCCTCAAGTCTCCATTGCCTTGGTGAGTTGTATCAATTTTGGGTTGCAAGCCTGAAAGGAAATATTGTAAAATAGATTCAGCATCAAATTTTGTTACAAAGTGGGCAAATGAGACTTGATAATCATTTGTCGTAGTTTAAAAAGAGTCCCTTGAGGATTTTCATATTGGGAAGGTCCAAAAGTTAGTTCTAAGGCTTGAATAAACCGTTCTCATGAAGATAATTGATTATTAATAAACATCCACTTAGACTAGGTCAAAGCATCACCACTCATGTAAAGCCCAATTAGTTATAAACGATCATCAATTGGGATTTTACAAAATTCAAAGTATTGCTCTGCCTAAAAGATCCAATGTAAAACATTAGTACCATCAAAAGTAGGCATGTGTAATGTAGGAGATTTAAGTGAAAGTGAAGAACTAGAAGAGAATTGTTTAGGAGAACCGGGAAGAAAAAAATGAGAATGAGTGTGAAAATGAGAATGAGTGTGCAGAGAGGTGAATTGGTGATGATGAATATTTGCTTAAGGAGAAACATGTTGGGAGGAAAATGGATTGGTGCTTGGTTGGATAATACCCTCATACAACATATCAGAGACAATTTTAGTCATTGCCTCTTTTTGAAAATGTGGGTAGCGATATGGTTTAATGTTAAATGGTGTTAAATTGGGTTTCAAGTGTATATGATGGTCATAAGAACAATTTGGTGGGAGGCCTATTGCTAGTAGGAAGTGTGAAATCAGTAGAAAGGGCAGGAGGTTGGGAGTTTGTAGAGAAAAACTGAAGTTCATAAAAAGATTCAACAAAATTTATGTCCGTATGACAAAGCTGATTATAAAAAGAAATGGAAGGGAGGATTTTGGATTCTCCAACTACTGAAATGTAAACTTGTTTGTGGAAAAAAAAGATATCATGGCAGTAGAATAATTCGATAAAATTGGGCCAAGTGTCCGCAACCATTGAATTCCTAAAACCACTTCAGCACCATATATAGGAAGAACATAAAATGGAATGATGAATGTATGAGTTTGAATTGTTAAATCTGTATTAATACACATTCCCATACGAGTAATGTAAGCCCCATTTCTAACCGTAACAGAAAATTTTGAGTTATCAAACGATGATAGATTTAGAAAATGAATCACTCTAGGTTGAATAATATTATGACTGCTCCTTGATCCACTAAATCAAATAAAGAATGGCCAGAAATGATATGTCATAAAAGTGGTAAAACCTGATGGAGCATCATATGAAATATGGAAATGTGTTTTAGAAACATCAAAGGAAGTAATTTTGAGAAGGGAGTGTTGTGTTCATTAGTAGAAAAAGAGATATCAAGAGTAGTGTCAAATATTTGTAGGCGTGGGTCTTTAGGTAAGATTAAAAAAAATTGATTGCGTTTGCATTTATGACTAGGTGTGAACTTTTCATTGCAATTGAAACATAACCCTATGGCACAACGCTCTTGCATTTCTGTAAGTGACAATCGACTTATAGGCATAGGTGGTTGGGTGAGTTAGGTGAAAGGGGTGGTAATTGTTTTGGAGTAGAAACCAAAATTTTTAGGTCTTGGATTTTTGATTAAATGAGCTTGGCCATAACTATTGCTTGAGCTAGATTAAGGGGTTTTAGGATGACAATTTCTCTATTGACTTTGGGTTTCAAGCTGAAAGGAAACATTGTAAAATAGATTCAGCATCAAATTTTGTTACAAAGCGGTCAAATGAGATTTGATAATCATGAACAGAACCGTTTGTCATAATTTAAAAAGAGTCCCTTGAGGATTTTCATATTGGGAAGGTCCAAAAGATAGTTCTAAGGCTTGAATAAACCGTTCTCATGAAGATAATTGATTATTAGTAAACATCCACTTAGGCTAGGTCAAAGCATCACCACTCATGTAAACCCAATTAGTTATAAACGATCATCAATTGGGATTTTATAAAATTCAAAGTATTGCTCTGAAAGATCCAATGTAAAACATTAGTACCATCAAAAGTAGGCATGTGCAATGTAGGAGATTTAAGTGAAAATGAAGAAATAGAAGAGAATTGCTTAGGAGAATCGGGAAGAAAAAAATGAGATTGAGTGAGCGGAGAGGTGAATTGGTGGTGATGAATATTTGCTTAAGGAGAAACATGTTCTCTTGCAGGTGGAACAAGAGGATTAAGTTGAAGGGAATATACCAAGGCTTAAAGATTGACTTAAAGATTGAGAACTTACAATGGCTTAAAGATTGGAATTTTGCTGGTCAAATTTCACCGGTAGAGTTGTTTGATGTGAATCGAAGTGTAGGTGCATTGCTTCCAATTGGTCGACAAGAGAAGCCATGGCATCATCAGCAGCATGTTGGGGCTTAGCTAGGAGGCATGATGAACGCCAATGAAAGCATCCAATATGAAGCAATGTATAAAATTCTCTCTGATTAGAGAGAGGGATACTCTCCAGAAGAAGAATAAGTATATTTTGTGTAAAAATTTCCTTTGCTTTTCCTGTCATTTACTCTAATATTTATAATAGAGTTTGTTACACTGTGTATGACATCTGTCTCTAGTAATAAAATGTATGACACCTACACTTGGATGTATTTTTGTCATTCAGCATAATTGTATGGATACTTCTAGAATATTCAATCTGTCACAAAATCTTTATAATACGTTTGGTCCTAGGTTGGTTTTCATTTGCTCCCATTTCATTTTCAACAAATGGTCCATTTGAATCAAACTCCAATTAACAAGGTACAGCCTCTTGCCAGAAGAAACCTTCATGCAATAGCATAACGCCCCTTCTGTTTAGACTTTGCTTTGGTCCTTAAGTTTACCGTAAGTAGTGATGATAAAGATATCAGATTTGGCTTTAAAATGTCCAGGAGGTTTGACACAAGTCAAGGACTTTACCTCACAAGAGTGGCCTCTGTGCCCTTGAACCAAAAGTATGTCAAGTATCTCCCAAGACTTTACCTCACAAGAGTGGCCTTTGGGTCCTTGAACCAAAAGTAAGTATGTCAAATATCTCCTAAGGACTTACAGACTTGAACCAAAAGTAAGTATGTCAAATATCTCCCAAGGACTTACAGAAAATCAACGTCTGCCAACCAAAATGATGAGAACTAATACATTACGCACATTTGTGACACTATAGAGAGTGAGCCATTTGACTAAAATCAATACATTCCATCAGACTAGCGTAAAACAGGTGGTTTCCCAATTTCCTTACTTCCTTGCCGCTGCTGCTTCAACATGGATGGATGATCCAGACAATTGTTCTGAAGTTACTGGTTTGTGTAGCTGCGACCATTGATAAAATTCTAAAATTACACAAGAATCCTAAAAGTGGTAACCAACTAAACTCCAGGATGATAATACCAAGTGAAGGGCCAACATTTAAGATTTTCAAACCAATAGCAAGATTGAATGGAAAGGGAACTTACGGCTTCTGCAACAGATAGCCAATGTAAGGATCGTAAAAAAGTATCATGTTGTGAAGGTAGGCTGTCATGATTCCAATATGTTATGCTTTGAAATTTTGCATCCAACTCCCAACAATCAGAATTCCATGATTCAGTCATATCAGAAGTCTTTCTTTTCTGAGGAATCTTCTTTCCAAGGACCAAGCCTACAAGCCCATAATTAGAGAATAAAGAAGGGAGCAACAAAAAGTTACAAGTTTGTTTCAGAATGTTATGAAATTTAATTCAAAAAGGTGAAACAACAAAAGACCAATTCCTAGCATCTGGAGGTGCCTTAAGATATGTTTTGGATGTCTGAAACTCTAACCAGATTGGTTATTTCTTTTCTCATACAAAGTTGTATAATTTTTCTTTTATATTTATACACAGCTTTCCTGAACTTTAAATAAACAAGTGCTTATCCGGCCTATGCCAACAATAATCAACCCAGTGGAGAATTTCCTAGTTTTCTTTTCCATACAACAGTCACAATTATCACCAGAGGTCCTAATATGAAATAATCCGTCATCTATTAGTGATGATCGGAGCACATTTGACACTAAAACTAAGAAGACCAACTTGTATCTGCATCAAATTCTTCATCTTACAATATACCCAGGTTGATAATCTAAACACAAAAATGCAATAAAGATATAGCATTACCACAATAACCCTGTGGGAGTGGAAAGGTAGCACCTTCCAACTTCCTTCCTCTGAAGTATGCCTCTTCCACCTTCAAACCATCAACCTCTACCCCTAAACAAAAGTGAAAGCCCACAAATAAAATAGAAGACAAAACTTTATCCATAAGGGCAGCTGAGAAATAGCGAAAATGTGGGGCTCACCGGTGACCTTGGGCTTGAAGTAGTCGGAAACGGCACAAGGGCCGTCGTACTTGACGAAGCAAGGCAGTAAATGGACACGAGCAGTAAGATCTGGAACATCTGACTCTGACTTCAATTTCAACCCAACAGTTCCTGTTTTAAGATTCTCCTCTTCGTCCATCGTCTTTCAAGACTTGACGCCGCCGTGCCAATGTGTGACTTCTTTCTGTTGGCAGCGGAAACAGAAGCAGAGGGTTAAGTTGAGAGAGTTGACTCGTACAACTGAGAAAGTTGACTCGGTAGATAATATTTTAAAATTTTCAAAGATTAACGAAAATATTTTTATTAATTAAGTATTATATTAATATTAATATGATATTAAAAAGAGAGTATAATTAAACATGTTTCGGGTCCAGCCTTATATTATAAATGTTTGTTTGTCCAATGCCACTAAGTTTGAGCTTGGAGATTTTAGGTGTCTGCATGAATAAAAAAGGAACAAAGATATGACACATTTGAGACAAAAACTGATAATTGGAAGCTGTTTCTGGAGTATATGCTTGTGTTTTGATTGCAAGTATCTGTACCAATGGTGGACACGACTTTGTATGTAATCGTGTACACGTTTAACGGCAACACTTTAGGGACAGACACGTTTATGTACAGTTAGACATGCTTGTATTCTTGGTGGGCACATAACTATATTTGCTAACTGTGTAAGTCACTAGAACAGTGAATTTATGCGATGTCAAGTTTTAAGACTTAAAAGTTGAACACGGTCACCACAAACCAATCATACAGATGGCCATGTGCTATATAAGAACCTTATCTTTTGAATTTAAAAGGCTTGTTAGAGGAGAAGTTGAATGAGATAGAAATACTCGATTAGAGTCCAAATATCATTCTGTAATTACAATTTTCTTGAAGTTTGATTTTTACGATTAGTTTGGGAGTCCAAATATCATTCTTCGCTTACAATTTTGTTGAAGTTTGATTTTACTATTAGTTTAGGTGTAGTATATATATATATATATATATATATATATATATATATATATATATATTTGCACCAAGAGATTAATTGTGGTTGTTTTATAAGGTATTCTTGAGTTAGAGTTAATAGCTCAAAACTTTAAACTCTTGTATCTTGCTATTTTAATTTGGTAGGTCTTTCTTATCGGTTTGTAATGTGATTTTACCTCTACATTGCAGGATTTTTACATTAAAATCATATATTCAATTTTTTTCATTTGTCTATATCATTTGAGCAGTTTGATATTGGTTGAATCTTTTTGTTAATTTTATAGATGTTATTGCTTAAAGTTCAACAATTGGTATCAGAACTTTTGGTATGGAGAGTGGTAATAACTCTATGATTTAGTTGATTTTGACTAATTACTCAATTTAGAGGCCTATGATGGAAGGTCTTTTATATTAAAAATATCTTTATGATTTAATCGGTGTGAAAAAAATATAACAGACAATGTCCCATTTAAATCGAAGAAGATGATAGATATAGAATAAGAAAAGATGAGGTGAGAAACCTAGGAAACTATTAGACTGTGGAATACTATTAGGCTTCGTTTGGTTGGCGGGAAAGTAAAGTGACTTTTGGAATATGATTCCTTGGAAAATAAATCTATGGAAAGTAAAGATATTCGCATGCTTGGATACTTATAAAAATTCTAATAGGAAAGTTAGGTGGATTCTTATTATAGTGTTTGGTATGTAAGAGTATTTTATACAATGTAATTTAATTTTAACTTATGTTTCCAATTATATCCCTACAAACAGAATAAAAATTTAAATCATTATATAAGAAAAATATAATCCTGAAGATTGTCGATTGAAACTTTTAAGCATAAATATTCAAAATCTAAATACCAAATAATCTGAAAATTTTTAAAATAGGGAGATTTTTTGCAAAATTTTAAAATTTCCTCCATCCTCTTATCTCTCCTTCCCCTTTTTCAAAATTTTTAATTAGTTATTTTATTTTTTCAACTTTTATAATTATTGTAAATTTTAATTTTTTAAAAATAATAATAAATATTTTATTACTAATAATAATTATAAATTAAATAAAACTTACAAAAATATTTTTATTTAAATTTATTTTAATATTTTATATAATATTTATTAATAAAGTATTTATTTTAAAAATAAATAATTTAAAGATTATTATTTATAAACTAATATTTATTTTATATATTTTAATTATTAAATCAAAATTTATTTGAAATTTATATATTTTAAAGTCGCAGAATTGAGAGAGAAGGAAGTATTAAATTGTCCAATGTATTTTTTAGATTAAATTTCTGGGGAAAGTAATCTAAATACTAAGGGGGTGTTAGGATTTAGAATCCAAAGAAAGTGCCACTATTTTCTCTAAATTAGGAAAGTTTTTACTTTTCTAACTACTCAAAAAAACGAACCAAACATAATAATTTAAATTTTAGGAAAAAGATTACTTTCCCATATAACATTCCGTGTCAACCAAACGGGACCTTATTATATTCAACTAGTTATCCCAAAAGATTGATCTTTTCAAGTTATGGAAGAAATTAGAGGGGTTTTATGATAGAAAGACTGTTTATAACAAGGTTTCCTTGATCAAAAGCTTGTAAACTTGAAGTTAAAGGTTAGAAAATCAGTGTCTAAGTATCTCAACAATTTTAGGATATCATTAACAAGTTGATCACCATGAAGATCATCTTGGATTATGAGTAACAAACTTTGTTCTTATTGAGGTCCTTGTTGGATAGTTAAGAAACATTAGTTATGAGTACCGTTAACTCTACTCCAAATGGTGTGTTTTTTTTAGATGTGATAAAAAGGAGTATGTTCAATAAAGAGATTAGGAAGAAGGAGATCAGTATCAATAGGGCCTAAGCCTGACTCGAACAATGAATTTAGGGTCTAGTTGCCTAAGCCCAATTGGGCTTTATGTTTTAAATTTAAATATATTTTTATTTTTTAAAATGGGTTATTTAAAATGGATTATTTAAAAATGTATATATTAAGTGTTCATAAAATTTTGAAATGAATAAATTCAAACTAAATTTATTTTAAAAGAAAGTGATTTAAAATAATTTATATGAAAAATACAACATTTATTTAATTAACACAATTGCTTAATAAAATGATTTTTAAAAATGTATGCATTAAATGTAATATAAAATTTAGAAATGAATAAGTTCAAACTAAATTTATTATAAAAGAAAGCCAACTAAAAGATTTTATATGAGAAATGTTGCATTCATTTTATTAATATAATTACTTAGTAAAATGAGTTTTAAAATGTATATATTAAAATATATAAAATTTTTAAAGAATAAGTGCAAACTAAAATTTGAAATGAATAAGATCAAAATAAATTTATTTTGATATTAGTTTGGATTTTAAATGTTTTTGTTGCTGGATATACAATCTAACATATATATAATACAAAAACATTAGTGAGAGTCTTACTGAATAAGCATACATATAATGAATACTAGAAATTTATGAGTCTTATTATGCAATAAATAAAAATAATATTATGAAAATTATGTTATTATAAAACAAAAAGTGTCATCATGCTAATATTTTGCAAATTGCCTAATGATACAATTTATAAATATCAAAATGGAATTATCAATTATTGTTAAGAGAGGAGACTGCAGAGTAAATATTGAAGTTGAGTAAATAGGTAGATATAACAGTAAAAACTCATAAGTGAATAATTATATCTTTAATTATAAAAAACCAAAGTAATCACATGAAAGTTAAGTAAATCTATAAACTAAGATTAGAGATAACAAATCCGTAGTAGAGAAAAGAGGATAGTTAATTGTTAAAATCCGATCGTGGGTACTTCTCAATACTTTATCTACATAGAGAAAAATTATTATCTAAATTATACGTAATACTGCAATAATGAGGACTTGAACTTGAGGTTGAACCTAAAGATAGAGTTGAACTATTACGATCCCAATTTTTATTGCTTAATTACTAATCATTAAACAAATCCTTCCAAAATTTTTAATGAAATCAACATGCTCTTAAGGTTCGATCACCATACAACATGTCATAATAAAAATATACCCCTCATCTTTTATTTGGGGTTTAACACAGAAATGACTACCACAATATGTCTTACCATATATTAGTATGAATTGAACTTCTATGTCATCTAGTTTATTATAACCCAAATCATCTAATTGTCTTTAAATATCCAATCAAATATAGCTTTCTTGATCACACATATATTGCCAAAGTAACTATACAAAGTTGGATATTTTGCTCATGAGAAATATTCAATAGTAGTATAAAATATTTTCAACTTTGCATAAAGTTCTTTAGCCAACTCTCCTTGCTTTGCTGTAGGTAGACAAGTATATTGAGAATCTCTTTGTCTCAACCTAGTGAACGCCTCAACATATTGGATTGCTAACTCCAACATTTTAAAGGTTGAATTCTAACTAGTAGGATAATCCGACACTAACTTCTTCGTGCATAGAATGCATAGTTACAATGCAATTTCTTCAAAAAATTTAACTCTTTGGGTGTTGCACTTTAATATACTACTTTATCCTAGATCAACTCTACCACTTCCTGTTAGGACCCAATCCGAAAACCGGATCCTAACCGAAAAATAGGAACGAATACGAAGAACGAGGCGAATTCAAATTGGATAAATTGAATTCGATAACGACAAACAAAGCGAAAGCGGAAGCAAAGCGGATGCAAATCGAATACAGAATCGAAAGAAGCAAATCGGGAAAGCGAATGCAAATCGAGTACAGAATCGAAAGAAACAAATCGGGACGGTTACAATCAAAGGCGCAACAAAGCGGATTGAATCGAACAACTCGAAATAAAGGAGACACGAACAAAATCAAAGTACCAAACAGATGCGAAGCAAACGACGGAACCGACATCCGAACACATACACTGAATCGCATTGGATACCTAGACTGTCCAAAGGCCGGTATAAATTTTTTTTCCTTTCTTTTTCTTATAACCATTTTTACTCAAACTCATGCAAATCATACAATTTCCTTTTTCTTGGAAATTTATTCATTTCAGAATCTCACTCAAATCATAACAAACTTCTTAACATTTATACCAATCTCATAAATCCATCTTTCATACATCTAAATCTTATTTTTATTCATTTTCAATTTATCTAACGAAATTTCGACAGCATAACGGCTGCCTTTGACCTAACTTAAAACCTGCAAAGGTTCAAAATAAACTTCTAAAATTTCCAATCAAATATACAAACATCAAAATCCACCGGACCCTCCATCTGGGATCTCAGCACACACAAACGCAAACCTAATTCTAAAACACTATCATAACTGTAATTCAATCTACTAGTCTCATAACTCAATCTCATTTCCAGATTCATACACAATTTCATATACAATTTCACACTCTCATACTTTAATTCATAATCTTCATACCTTCTGAAATACATGCTCGAAATACATCATAATAAACAATATTAATATCCAAATCTCCATTAACACAAAAATATACAGATGATGCAAAATTGAACTTGAAGCTCTTTCATCCGATCTCCTGCTCGAATACCTGGAGATTGGGGATGAAAGGGGGGTGAGCTCGAAAGCTCGTGGATAACACATTTATAAATTGACAAATAAGTAGAAATCATTTTTCATAAGCGTTTTGCCAAAAGGACTAATTTTTCAAACTTTGTAATTTTTCAAATAGTTTCCTCAAACCTTTCAATTTTTCAAACTTTTCATATAAATCCCACTTTTTCATTTCTCAATTTTAAACATGAATGCAGCACACAAAAACAAAGCAAAAGCACGTAACATATCTAAATGGTCTGGTTCGGTCCGAAAGCGAGCGTCGCACATTCGCATAGCGGTCTGCGGTAAAAGTGAGCGAAACGTAACTATACCTTTTTGTATAAGCGGACCGTGTAGCCGTGAAGGAGTCCGAATCGAGATCCGTGCCACTAGCGGGCAGCCGGGAGAAGGCTATAAACGAATAGAGGCAAGTAATCGACTCACAAGGACCTGACCAAACCCACATAACACATAAGCGAAAACGAAAATTCGAATTGCCCGAAGGCCTTTTTCAAAATCTTGATTTTCTTGAAAATTTTCATATTTCCACATAATTCCCACATACAAATCAAATTGTTCGAAAGCATATTTTGAAACTTGATTTTATACCTTCACATAAGGCATACAATTCAATAATGCAACAAACATAGCAATTATCAAAACATTCATATATAATGATGCAAGTTTGTTCAAAACACATTCGGAAATCATAAGTTCACTATTAACCAACATTTTTCAAACATTTACAAAAATGATAATTTATCAAAAATTCAAGTTTTGCTTTCTTTAATTTTTTTCAAAATTGCTTTCTTTAATTTTTCAAAAATTGCATTTTGCTTACAAATCAAAATATAAATATGCTACCCACCTCGAATTATTGCCAGAAACTTGTTCCATGCTCCAAATTGATCACTTCTTCTTTCTTCCTTCCAATTTAAAATAACCTAAGCCATACATACCCAAATTCAACATCATAAAAAAATCATAATCTTCAAAATTAACTATAGAAAACCCAAATTCATCATTTTCCAAGCTTTCTAAAACTAGAATTTCTAAAATCCCCAAATTCAAAATTTTACCTAAACCAATTCACTCAAATTCAATCTCATTAATAACTTAATTTTCAAAATTGATGTCATAATTCATCAATTCATACTAATTTCAAGATATTTAAATCACCAATTTCAAAAATCCCAAAATCTCAAAATTGACCTAAACCAATTTATCTAAATTCAATATCATAAATCACAATTTCTTCAAAATTAATGTCATATTTCACAAACCCATATTCTCATCTATAAGTCTACACCAAAATTTCACAAATTCCTCTAACCCAAAATTAAGCCTAAACCTTAATTAATTTTTCATCCAAAATTAAACACAATGTTGGACCCCGAACTTTAATTGGACGTCAGAATTATTAAATGAGGAATTAGTGATGTTAAATGTTTATTTGGGTAATGTGAATTGGAGAAATTTTAAATGATATTTGGGGGTTAAAGCGTGAAATGGGTTTTTGTGTATGTTGTATTATGGGTAACATCTTTATAATTGAAAAAAAGTAAGTCTGTATAGTTACTATTTATGTAACTTCTTTGAAATTGCAAATTTTGAGACTTGATTTATTGGGGCTAGAAATGCCCACTAAAGCTTTGTAAAGAACCTTTATTGTGTTCGCCCATGCTTGTTCAAGTATGACCTTGCATTGATTTGAAAATGTGCCATAAGTTGTGTATATGAACCTTGTACATGGACTTTGTGTGATATGTGGTTGCTTTTAAATTTATTCCCAAAAGTTGTATTTTGTGGTCGATGGATGATTTGAGAAATGGCTTGATGCTTGGACGTAGAATGTGTTTAACGAATTGTGTATGGAGGACTTAAGTAGGGATGATGAGTTGATGAATTTTGAATGTGAGCTATTGTTGATGTATAATCGCAATTTGTGGATGTGGAGGTGAAAGATGTGAAATTGTGAAGTTTGAATATTGTTTAGTATGAAATTCGGGATGATGTGTTCATGTGGTCAATTTTGAAAATGTGTGTTGTACTGCAATTTCTGGACTGATTTAGATAGGATAGAATCATTTAGTCTTATGGAGAGTGGTAGACAAGTTGTAGAGCTTGTCCATGATGTGTATGAGCTAGTTTTGGAGGTGTTAATGTGAGTTGCTAGAGTTGGGTACAGGGGCTGTCTAAATGGCAGATCACAGACAGATCTTTGAGGCTACTTTTGACCTTTATATAGTTGGAATTGGGGTTGGTGATCTTCATGAAAGTTTTAGATCTTTCTTTAAGCTTTCCATAGACACCAAGTTTGTTAAATTTGGAGCTCTGGATCAAAAGTTATGATGTTTGCAAGTTTTGGTACTATTGAGAAATTATCAATCAGTCATCGTTGTGTAAACTTTTGATCCCTTTAGAGTCCGAGCTTGCTTGTGAGTCCTTCTTGAAAATGGTAGAGCTATCTCTTAGCTTTCCAACGAAACAAACCGCGTGTCATTTGGAGCTCGGAGTCAAAAGATATGAACGTTTGAAATTCGGAGGTCGGATCAGAGTGGTCGAGCGACCTACGCGGGCACACAAGGCCGACCGACCTGGTGCGGGAGACCGACCTGGTGCGGGCGACCGACCTGGTGCGGGCGACCGACCTGGTGCGAGAGACCGACTGGTGCAGGCGACCGACCTGTGCGGAGACCGACCAGTGTGAGCGACGACCTCTCTTCCTTGTTTTGGCCATAACTTCTTCGTCCGACATCCGATCGACCCGATTCTTGAAGCGTTGGACTCCTAAGACATTTTTCTATCTTTCCATGCTAGATAGATCAGTTTTTGCATTAAATGGAGAAAGATAGCTCGGATTATAATGAGCCGATCAGTTGTAAAAGTTTGAACAGTGTTTGGTATTTTGGATATATCTTGAGATATAGAGCTCGGATTGAATTGATTCTTGTTTCTAATTAAACTAGAGACATATATATACAAATTTTATGAAGGAGCCAAGCTATGATATAGCCTCTAACACTTCCAAATATAGGTCGGAAGTTCAGTGTGGTGTTCAGTCTTGGTGTTGCAATGGCCGAACAGTGTTCAGTATTATAGGTCGCTAGAGCTCGCTATAGCTCGGATTGAATTGATTCTTGTTTCTAATTAAACTAGAGACATATATATACAAATGTTATGAAGGAGCCGAGCTATGATTTAGCCTCTAACACTTCCAAATATAGGTCGGAAGTTCAGTGTGGTGTTCAGTCTTGGTGTTGCAATGGCCGAACAGTGTTCAGTATTATAGGTCGCTAGAGCTCGCTATAGCTCGGATTGAGTTGATTCTTATTTCTAATTAAACTAGAGACATATATCTACAAATGTTATGAAGGAGCCAAGCTATGATTTAGCCTCTAACACTTCCAAATATAGGTCGGAAGTTCAGTGTGGTGTTCAGTCTTGGTGTTGTAATGGCCGAACAGTGCTCAGTATTATAGGTCGCTAGAACTCGCTAGAGCTCGGATTGAGTTGATTCTTGTTTCTAATTAAACTAGAGACATATATCTACAAATGTTATGAAGGAGGCGAGCTATGATTTAGCCTCTAACACTTCCAAATATAGGTCGGAAGTTCAGTGTGGTGTTCAGTCTTGGTGTTGTAACGGCCGAACAGTGCTCAGTATTATAGGTCGCTAAAACTCGCTAGAGCTCGGATTGAGTTGATTCTTGTTTCTAATTAAACTAGAGACATATATCTACAAATGTTATGAAGGAGGCGAGCTATGATTTAGCCTCTAACACTTCCAAATATAGGTCGGAAGTTCAGTGTGGTGTTCAGTCTTGGTGTTGTAACGGCCGAACAGTGCTCAGTATTATAGGTCGCTAGAACTCGCTAGAGCTCGGATTGAGTTGATTCTTGTTTCTGATTAAACTAGAGACATAAGGCTACAAATGTTATGAAGAAGCCGATCGACAATTGAGCCTCTAAGACTTCCAAATATGGGTCGGAAGTTAGGTGTAGTGTTCAGCCTCGGGTCTGAAAAATAGACTTCAGTATTTTGGAGATATCTTGAGCTATAGAGCTCCAATCGATCCGATTGTTGTGGTGTTGGATTCGTAAGACATAGGAGAACATTTCTCTAGAAGAAAGTTTTACCAAATGGCTTCATTTACTTGATCGAAATAATCAGACAAGATGTCAGTTTTGAAGATCAATGAAGGGGCAATTTTGAAAGTTTACTTAAAGGGTTAAGTTAGTAGGCTTATAAGGAAGGGCAATTAAGTCATTGGCCATTCATTAAATGACATGACATTATAAATATAAGGGGCTGTCTGTTGTTTGAAGGAGAAGCCCGATACTTAGAGAAAGCAGAATAGAACAAAAGAAAGAAAGAAAGAGAAAAGAGAAGAGTGGTTTGGCGATGGAGGAAAAAGAGACAGCAGCTAAGTTCCGATTTTGTGAGCTTTCAAGGAGGATTTTGAGCATGCTCCAAGAGGGAAAAAGGTGGAAGATGAAGAGAGCTCCAAGATGAGCTAAGAAAATCCAAAAATGGAGAAGATGGAGGTAAGAGCCGACTTTTAAGTCTTGAGCTTTTCTTGAGTTTTTGGTTTAGAATCATGGAAAATATTATGGGTTGTGGATTTTGAAGTTATTTGTGATGATTATGCTAAGATGGTGATTAATTTTGGATTATTATAAATTAGGGTTTATGCCCAATTTTGGAAATTGAGGTTTTTGTAAATTGATGACTAAGATAGCTTGGAAATATGTTGGAAGTGGGTTCCCTATAGTTAATCTTGAGGATTATGATATTTATGATATTGAATTTGGGTATTTATGGTTTAAGAAAAAGTATGTTGGAAGGAAGAAGGAAGCAATGGAGAAATTGGAGCATTGGATAAGTTCCTAGCATGGAATCGAGGTGGGTACCTTGTTTATGATTGAGAAATGAGCCATAACACTGGCACTAAGCTTTCTTGTGTTTTCAAATATAAGAAATAAAAGTCAGTTTTCGGAACTCAATTGATTAAATGATTTCAACTACTTCCATTATTGCTTGTAAATGCTCGAAAGAAATTGTTATTGTGAATTATGGTGATTTTTGAAAAATGCATTGAAATTTTATGAATATCCTGAGAATGACATGTCATGAGATCATAAGATCATATGATTGTGATTTCGATATGCCTTAGAGAATGGCATTGTGAACATGTGAAAATGAATATGTGCTTTGTTTGGGCGAGAGAGGAGCGTTGTGTTAGTCTAGTGCACGAGACAAAAGAAAATGAAAGCCTTCTCCCGGCTGCCCGCTTGTGGCTTACGAGATCCAAAATGGACTCGATGTGTTCACGGTAAACTTCGGTTTCCGGTGTGTGTACGGAACTCTCGAGCCGTTATGTGTGCATTTGCATTTTGACATATGATGTGCTATGAAATGAATGATGATTTAGAATGTTTACGAATTGTCTGATTTGTGATGAATTTGGAAGAGTTATGTTACATGAATTTCAAATGTGAGTTTTACAAAGAAAAGTTATGGTTTTGTGTTTAATCACGATGAGTTTTAGTTTTATCAAAGCTCCAAATTGAAGATTTGACCGAAAGCGGAGCAATTATGATCTTTTCAACAGTTCTAAACATTGACTTTGGAAATATGTGGCATCGATTTCAATTCGAACTTTTCAATGGTTTTTGCTTATTTTCGGTTATAAGCTTGTTACCCATTGAGCGTAAGCTCACCCCCCTCATTCCCATCCACAGGTAATGAGAAGAAGATCGAGTGAACGAAAAAAAGAAGAAGAAGGATTTTTGTATCCTTGTATTTGCATTTGGATTCCTATATTGTTGTTGTATTGGGGCTTGTAATGCCATTAAAGTTTGTATATGATTATGGGATTGAATTATGTAAGTAAATTATGGTTAGTATATATGAATGTGAATTATGATTATGACTTGAGATGTGATTGAGAATTATGAAAATGTTTAGATATAGGTTTGTGAATGTGTATGATGGGATTCCGGACAGGAGGTCCAAGGAATTGTGTGATGGATTGGAGATATTGAAGTGTTTTGTGTATGGTTGGTTTTGGATAAACTTTTGGCTAGTGAGATTTTAGAGGAGGTGCTGCCCAATTTTTGATAAATTAAGGGTAATAAGTGTCATTTGGCAAAAGAAAAGGAATAATATAATTTTGATAAATTAATTGATATGTTTTGATTATGAAAGATTTAATGAATTGAGGAATTGCCGAATTTCAAATTGGAAATTTGAACTACCCTGAATGTTGTGTAATTGAAAAAAAAAAATATTTGAAGCGACTTTAGTTAAGCTGTGATTCGTTCATTATGAGTTGGGTTCCGGAAACGGGTCCCAACACACAACCTAAGGCATATACATCAAAATTGACTTCATATATCACATACCCATATCATTTTCCATATTTCTAAACCAAGAACTCACTAAAAACTCAAAACTTAAAAATTTCTCTTACCTCTTTTCTTCTCTAATTTCAAATTTTCATGGCTTGAAAGAAAGCTCTCTTCATTTCCCACCTTTTTCTCTCTTGGAACAATCCCAAAATCCTTAAGAATCAAGTAGAAAAATCGAATTCTTTACCTCTCTCTCTCATCTTTGCCGAATTCTCCATTTCTTTCTCCACTTTTCTTCCTTTCTTTCCTATTCTTCTTTTCTTCCTTCAAAAGTCGTGCTCTCCCTTGAAAAAATGACACCCCTTTTGTGTTTTAAAGCCATGTCATTAAAATGAAAGATAAAAGACCATAATGCCCCTAACATTTACTTTTAGTCATGCTTAACTTTCGGATCTGATTCGCACTATCAATTTAAAGGAATTTGTCAAAACTTCCTTCTAGAGAAATGTTCCTCTATGTCTTAATTTCATAATTCTACAAGAATCATCCAATTCGGAGCACTACATCAAAAGTTATGCTCAAAACATTTCGGGTATATTCATATTCTAACACATTTTTCAGCACGTTATTTCCATCCAGAATTTGACATTCTTAATCCCAAAATTGACATTTGATGTCTTCATAACAATTGTAGCCTTATGTCTCTAGTTTAATTCAAATCAAGAATCGCCTCATTTTGATTCCCAGATCAAAAATTATGCTCAAAATACTCTCAGATATTCCTAATCCAAAAACTGCACTCTAATTCGAACTTCCATTTATAATTTGAAGGTCTTAGGGGCAAAATTGACATTTACTTTCTTCATATGACTTGTAGCCCCATTTCTTAATTTTATTTCTCCTCAAGAATCACTTCAATCGGATCTCTACAGATCTCGAATTTATCAAAATACTGAACTATGTTTGGATAATTTTCTGATTTACTTTGATTAATTTAATCACCCATAATTTAATCTAAAAAATTCACAAATTTTCCGTAAAAATGAAATTCATTGTCTTAGGAGTCCAACGCTTCGAAAACCAACTCAATCGGATGTCAAACAAAAAAGTTATAAGCGAAGGCGAGATTCGAAGATTAGGTGTGGGCACGCCTATGGATAGAATCTAGAGCTGTAGAAAATTTCAGAATTTTCAAATCATATCTTTTGTTCCCGAACTCCAAAATTAACAAATTTGGTCTCTATGGAAAGCTTGAAGGAAGATATACAACTTCCATGTAGAACTCAAAGATCAATTTCATCTCTAAAGGGGTCAAAAATTCAGTCAAAGGTACTGCCCCAATTTAATATATCCCTAAACAAATGCCAACTTTGAAAATTCATATATTTCAACTCCAAAATCCAATCATATCATATTTTATATCGATGCAAAGCTTGGAAAGTCCTCTACAACTTTCATGAAGGACATAAAAATCAATTTGACCTCTAAGGAAATCAATTTTTCAGTCAAACATTCTGTCCTCTAATAATCATGCTAAAACCATAACATAAACTTGTAAAAATCATAACTTATTATTCCTTGATCGAAAAATTGCATACTTTATGTCAAAATAAAGATCAAATCAAATCCTTAAATTTTCATGAAGAACTGCAAAGCTAAATTATCCTCTAACTAGGTAAATTTTCCAGTCAAAGCTTTAGTCATAACATAAGTCAACCGATAACACACCTAAACTTTGACTGAGCTTAACTTTCACTCCCGATATCGAAAAATTGCAAACTTTATGGCGACAAAAAACTCTCAACATAACCTACAAGTTTCATGTTGAACATTTTCTAAAATTTTGACTAAATCAAAAGACAACTCTCAATGGTCAAAAAGTCAAACTTTTCACAATTTTCACACTTTTTCTTTTTAGTTCTTGTTTTTCAACTCTATTTCAATCAACACATTCACTTTTGAATATTTCTTATTTTCACTCAAAAATCGGGGTCCAACACTTCTTTTATCATCTATAACTTGCCTTTCACAATCAAATTCAAAATATCCACAAAACAATGCATATGGAATAACCTCCCACTAACCAACAAGCTCGTAGCCTACAATTTATTCTTAAAAATTTTGATCATCACATCATTTGTGCTATGATTATCGAGTGTTATGATAGATAACTTGGTGTCAATATTCCAATCTATTAAACACTCGACCAACACAGCTGTCAATCTTTCGCTTATATGTGGTATAAACACATAAGTAAACATACCACTTATAAATATAAATATGAACAAATATTAATAATAACATATTCAAAAAATAAATAATAACACTATTAAATAATATATTTTACCTCAGTAGTCTACTGCATGAAGTCTAGTCATTGTCAATATAGTGTGTTGTCACTACCATATTAACCCTTCTTTTACTTATCGATTGTTTATATGTCTAATATGATGACAACCTATCTTTTAGTACTCAACAACGTTTTAGATATTTCTTTCTTTTGATCCTCATATATTTTGAAAATATCTTTCTTTAAGGTATTTTGAGTTGTGATCTTGAAGGTTGGTTGGAGTGATGTGAGCATCATCCTAAATCTTTTGCTATTAACTATATAGAGTGGATGTTATCACCAATGACCATACTAGCTATCAAAAACCTTGGTCTATTGTTGTCATAAGTTGTAGCAGTCACTTCATTCTTCCATATTATTAGGTTAAGGGTAAAAAATATTTGACCTCATGATATGATCTTCTTTCTATTATACAATTCCATATTTCTCTTCAACTTTAGGTAGGGTTGGGCCATGTCCAAGCTTAATTGCCCTCTTTAAGTGTCAACATCCTACATGTTTTTGTGGGAGAGAATAGTGGAAGAATTAAGAGAAGGGATTCCAAAGGGTAGGGCAAGTCTAAGAACATGTTCTAGTCAAGAGATGGTAAAGAGACCAGAATATGTCACTACTGCACCGAACTTGGTCATATAAAGAAGATTTTTTATAAGTGGAATAGGGAAAGAAATAAGATAACCAGAAAGATGGAGATGAAAATAACACTAAAGTAATAGCACCAGGCACAAATGATGAGGTATTTCTTTTATTTATGCAACTAATGAGTGTCTCTACATAAGTTATTCACATTTCAAGTAGCTTGTTGATATAAGGGCTTCCTACTATTATGTTTCAAGGAGTAAATACTTCAATAGTTACAAGAGTGGTAATTTTGGAAGTATAAATGTAACATCCCACCCTCAATTGGAAGGGTAAATTAGTAAATTTGACATAGGATGGAATAGATTTGGAGTGTATAGGACTGTTCATGCATAATAGGATTGATCCACAGTCACATTTGAGCACATGAAATTACTGTGCATGCATACATGATATTCCCGGTTTACGTGCCTAAGACAATTTTATTAGAATTAATGTGGTTAATGGGTTTGAAAAATTATTCTGAGTGCGCCATAAATTGTTTTATATTTTAAGGGATTTTTAGGAATTTTTCTGGATTTTCCGGAGAAAATTCCTGGACCGGAAAAATCGCCAATTAGCGAACCTATTCGATTTTCTAGAAGCGAAAATTTCTACCCAATGGCACTGTAATATTGGGTATATTATTATGGAATTGAAATTAGGGTCATTTGAGTTGATTGAGTTAGTTTTTGATCTGGATTAAAGAATTATTATTTTGACTTTTTTTTAAAACCACAAACCAATCACATTTTGCCAACATTTCACTTCATTTAATGCCTAACTCTAGTATTCCTTGGTTTTCCTATTCGGTTATTGCTTTAAGAGAGGAAGGAATGGGATAAAAGTGGATGGACTTGCTTATTTCTTAAACTCATCCAAACCCTTCTCCACTTTGCCTCTCCATGGATTTTTTTCTCATCAAAGCAATCCTTCCTCCCAACCTTAAGAGCTTCTTCTTGCTACCTTCTTACCTTGAAGATACCCATGCATGGGATGGAGAAGAAGTAGGGTAGTTGGAAAATTAAAGGCTTGAAGAGGTGGAGTTGGAAACTTTAGGTAAGATGATGTTTATGTTTATGTTTTACTTATGGTTTTAATGCATGAATTCATAAGAAAATGATTGAAAATAGGTACTGAAATTTATGGATATATATTGACATGAAGGTCTTGATGACCTATTGGCTCAATTCTTGTGTTATTAGGATGCTTATGCATGTGGAATTGGTGTTAGAAGTGATAGTATGTAAGTTGAAGATGAAAGCTGGAAAATGGATTTTTGACCTACTGTACTGATTTGAGCATAACTAATTGTGTGGTTATGCAAATGAGGTGAGGTTTGTGGACACTTAAACTTTGGGATGTTAGCTACATTTTTGTGGGAAATAGGTGTTGTCCAATATTAGCTTTAAGATGGTGAATTTTTGCATGGAAGGTTACTGCTATTGACTGGAATGAATAGCACCCGAAACCATAACCTAGAGTTTTGCTAATTTTTATAAATTAATTGAGAAGGAATTAGAACAAATGATCTAAATGAAAGTTGAATCCTATAGTGTTAGGTTTCTAGTGCCACTAATTTTGCAATTTTTCGATATGTACGTTGGGAGATATGAACTGTTTACGATTGCCTGATTTTGTGCATTTTGGTGAAACTTAGCCAAAGTGTCGATTTTGTGAGCTTTCTGATTGGAAGAAATTTTAGCAATTTCTGTGACTTGAATTGGCATTGGTGATCTTCTGAAGAGTTGTAGAGGAAACATTGATCTTGAAAATGGTATTTAGCATGCTATTTTTGGAAATCATATTTGGGAGTTATGAATTTTCAAACACTGAACCTGCATTAGGTCATGGGCTGCTGATCAGGGCAGTAACTTGCAGGACTGTTTTAAATTGGTTAATGATGGAATTTGATTCTGAGCCCTTCATGAGAAGTGTAGTACTGTGTTTTATCTTTTCATGGGTATAAAGTATGTAATTTTTCGACATTTTTACAAGGAGTTATACTGTTTGAAATATCACTGTCCAATTTGAGTACTTTCAGGGGCAGTAGCCTTCACTGAATTGTTTAACCTAGTTAGCTATTGAATTTGAATTTGGATTGTTGATGAAAGTTGTAGATCACATTGTGATATTGATGAAAATATTTATTCTGTAATTTTTGACTAAGGAAATGAGAAGTTATTGAATTTACAAAAGACTGCACTGGTTAGGAACTCTACTGCACTGTTTTGAGAGGTTTTGAGTAGACAGTAGCTTTGATGGGATATTTGACACCCTTAGGGGTGAACTTGATTTTTATGGTCTTCATGAGAATGGTAGAGCTTTTCATGATCTTTCCAACAAGCTATGGTTTGTATTTTTCTGATTTGTGTGCTAAGAATTATTGTTGTTGGAAATTCGGATTGGAAATACGAAAAAAAGGGAAGGAAGTGAGGTAGAACCTCGCCGGATCGATGGCGACGCCTCACCTCGCGACGAGGCAAGATGAGTCGACCTCATGAGGGCGACGTCTCGCCCATGAGGCAGGTGCAATATGTATATATTATTTTATTATTATTTGATTATTTGGTATTTGGTGATTCTTTGTCAATTTCGTTTCAGTCCAACGTCCGATTGACCTGATTCTTGAGGTATCGGATTCATTGATTATTTAATTTAATTTTTGAGAAATTGGAAATTTTGGATGGAAAATTGAGCGTGCCCCGGTATAGGAGCCTTTAATCACTCTTTTGTTTAATTGGGACTTATAGAGGTCCGAATTATGCACCGTCCGCTTAATAGGTTTTAATTTTTGACGGATTTTCTAATAGAAAAAAATGGGATTAGGGCTGGGAATCTCATGAACATGCATTGTGCACCTGCAAATTGCTTCATATGCATTATTAAATAGTTCTGATTGGATAAGAGGTAATGATTATATTTTCTGATTATTATAGAGACACATTTGGAGCGTCGATCTACCGACGTTATTGAGACTTCCAGATATTAGCTCGGAAGTACAGGTGAGTAACCTAGTTGGTTTCTCAGCCTTTATGTGTTTAATTTTACGCATAAATGCCATGCGGAGATAACGGATGGATATGTGATTGATTTGGATTTTGATTGGTTTCGGACCATGGGTGTCCGAAATATTGGAAATGTGATATTGAAGTGCTATTATGTGTAAATGATTATGATGCATCAATGCAATAAATTGAAAATGATATGATTGACATACCGGACCAAAGGTCCGAAGGAATAGGAAATGGCATGATATGTAAATGGAAATTGGAACATATGCATTCATGCATATTGGTATGATCGAGATAAAAGCGATTGTGACCGAGCAACCACCGTATCGGGGCATATCACGCCTAACGATATGAGAGCTTTAAGCTCAACGACAGACCTCGTGTCCAACGTATTTGAGCCTCGGGCTCAATGTATTAGGCTTTAAGCCCAATGTTTGAAGCCACGGCTCAACGCAATGTGCCCGCCATGGGACGAGCCAAAGCATACGGTCATAACAACGAAATGAAAATGAAAAGTGTCATATGTGCATTGTATATACAAACAATTGAACATGAATTGTGTTAAAGGCGAAACGCCTTATAAATGTGAAATTGAATGCTTGTGATTATATGAATGTGTTAATATATATGATATGATGTGTATTGTGTATATGCATGAGTTGGGTGAACCATCGATGATGGTTTCTCATTAAATTCGCAAAACTCACCCAAAATTTGCAATTATTTTTCAGGACTCAGAAGAATACCCCGTTAGGCAACGGGCGTATGACATCTGTTGGTTATTGAAGTAGAGAAGAGGTCGAGATCAGTTCGCGTCTACATTATTGTATTTTTATTTTTTTGAATTTTTATATTACTGATGAGGTCAGTTTGTAAGGTTAACCGACTAAAATAAATTGTGTTTATGAAAAGGGCCTCGAGGCCAGTGAATTGTTTATATAAATTGTTTTCCGCATAACATGTGATGTGTATGTATGTGTGTTAAAAAAGAAATTTATCTTGAGTTTTGGTGAGGATGTAGCACACCACCTTCATGGGCACGGACTCGGATATCACCATTGATGTCGGGTTTGGGTCTTGTGGGTGTGGGGTGTTACATTTAGATGGTATCGAGCCCAAGAGTACGTAATGTATCGGGCACGATCTGAACTTAGGTGCATGTATTTGAGTCGTGTCATTGCAGACCGTGGTAATCGATCCCTAATTTGTGTCGCACGGGATAAATCCTACGTGTGCATACGTGTTAAGTGACTAAGTGAGAGAAAAGTGAGACCGTTTTTGAATGTGAGCCCACGAATGTGTATGGGCAATGAGGAATGGAAAAAGGAAACATTAATAATGAGAAGTATAATGTACTGGGGTTAGAATGAATATGTTGGCTTAAATTGATTAAGGAAAGAAGTGATGTCACAATGAATTCCCGGATTAAAGTGGCAATATGACAGCGACAGAAAATGAATATGTCTAGAACTTGGAGAGGTCCACTGGAGATATGAGAAGTATACTGGTTATAGTGGGCCTAAGTGAGATTACAAGTCTGGGATGATTAGGTAATTACAGCTCCGACTGTATTTGTCATGAAATGGGAAATATTGGCCCGGAGTAAAGTATAGATGATCCGATTAGGCATATATTGGTTCATCGCATTCGTAAGATATCGATAGATAATATAGGCAAATAATGATAGCGAGATTGTACCAAGAATAGGTTATCTCAGAACGGTCTACTTGGATGAAAGAACTGAAAGAGCAAGGTGCCTAGTGCCTAGTGCCTAGTGCCTAGTAGAGTGAGAAAAAGTAGACATGGTGAGATAAAAGTGTACAGATAAACTGAAAAGAACTCGTGAAATAGGAATGATCTTGAACGTATAAGTGTGAGACTGAAATGGTTATGCGAATTTTGGTGCTAAGAGTTTGAACATCAGTATAATAAGATCATAAGGAAAATGATGATCGACAATTTCTACCGATTATATATCGGGAAATTCTGAATTGGTTGAAAAGACGTATATGGATACAAAAATGGTAAATGGATGGGTAAATAGATAGAGATACAATGGAGTTTCATCAGTGTTTTTGTCGTGTTTTGGGGACTGTAAATGCCCTATCATAGATTGTTTGAGGATAATAAAGAGAGACGTAGCATTAATGTGATGACATTGTATAAGCCAAGTGGATATGACCTTGAGGAGGTCAAGCTGACACATAAATGATATGAGAATGAAAAAAAAAACCAAGATAGCGATATATGAAAAGAGTTGTCACATTTAAGTCGATTTACTATTGGGAGTATCTATTGGACAGTAAGGTTGATCATGATTAATAAAACGTATGTGAATGATACATGGAAATCATGGAGGAGATGATCAGTGAATGATTAAATACGTGCTTCTATGAGTGGCTCTAAGTGTAAAGTTTATATTAGGTTAAAGTAAGACATAGGAGGACTGAATGTACCTGTATGAGAGGAAATGAAAAATGATTCTAGTATCAGTCATTTATTTGAGGACGAGTATAAACGGAAAGGAGTTCTGAGGAAGTTTGAATTGTATAAGTTACGAATTGGTTTCCTGATCATGAAATAAGTTCTACTGAGGTGTAGATTACGGAATAAGTGGTAAAGAACCTTAGTGTAAGGAATGTTCTGATCTTTTAATTATGACACCAAATTGTTCTTATTGGGATAGTGAGTATAGTGGAATTGAGCTTTTTAAGACATTACAAACTATTGAAAAACAATTAGGGACACTAATTGGCTGATGAGACTTTCGTGAACAGTATAAAGATGATAGCAAGACTAATGGACAAACGAAAATAAGTATGGACGAAATCAAAAGTGAAATTGAGGTTATCTGTACTGTGTGTACGGAAATGTAAAGTATCCAATAACATGAGTGGAAGTTTTATTTGAGGTGATCCTATTGCTAAGTGAATCGAATAGAGCTCCATTGGAAAGGCAAAACTGTAAAGTAGTCCCGAACTGTAAAGTGGAATACTCAAATGAAGTGGAAATTGATGGAAGTCCAATTACAGATGATTAGGTATTATATATAGATATATCGATGTGGATGACAGGAAATCGATTGAAAAGAGAAAATGAATAGAGACAAGACGTCCTAAAGGGAAACTGATAATGACATGATGTAGTGTTATCTTCATAAAGGGGTTACAAATACATTAATTGTGGACTGAATGAATTGAATGATGTTTGGGAATGTATGGAAAAGTTTAAGAGGGAATGATGCAAAGTAAGTAAATGGTAGTGACTATGATTATAGACGGAATGTGTTTAAAAGAATTGAACAGTGAAAAGTAAAATGAACTATATGAATTATTGACGAATTTGATACTGCTGATAAGCATACCTTTGGAGAGTGGACAATGTGTGTTGAACTGAAACATAATGTTAAAGCGGTATTAGATAAATTGAAGTGACTTTGATAAATGGTATGGGTGTCATGATCGCGATTGAAAGTCTCGGAGACTGTAGATTCCTATAAGGATACACTGTGTTTATTCGAGGAAAAAGACGAGTATAAATGACTACTATACCGACAATACTGAAATGAACAGACAATTCTGCCTACTAAATTCAAATAGTGAATAGATAATGTTGCAATGAACAGATTACAGATATTGGGATTTCCAATGAATGTCAGGTAGGTTATGGTTAATTGTGAAGTATTTCTGGAAACTTGAGATACTGGATAAAGGTAATGAATGGTTAAAAGTGCTGGAGTTAAACTGGTGAGTCCTATAAGGAGTCTGAATATGCGAGTGAAATCGGGAAAACAATATGGAATGATTCAAAGAAGAATTATGGGTACCCGATAAAAAGTGCTAGAACAAGAAAGTGAACAGCTAAAGCTAGACATTCTAGTAAGCATATGCGAAAAGTGAAATTGAATAACTATGGGTATAAAATGAACTGATGAGTGATTCAAGTGCTTAGAGGTTTGAATGGTCAACAGGCACAATGCGTTAGTGGTTTAGGTTTCATAGGATTATGACCGTGTTATAGGGTTCTGATTTACTATAGAGATACCTTTGTTACCTCGCATGATTGCCTAACGGGAGGCAAAGACCGACATTGAGTCGAGATGCTTGTGATGAGTGAAATAAAGGAAAGTGACTTAGGAAAACTGCATGGGTTCGTTAAAGTGGATCAGGATTAGACAAATGAAATAGAGAAAAATGCATATCCAAATAGAGGGCGTGAACACTATAAAATAATGAATTGTCTAAGGAGAATTGAATTTGAACAGAGAGTCAATGGGATATAAAGCATGACTGCATTAGGTAAAGTATCACTGGTTATAGTGAAATGGAGCTAAATGTCATTGTATTGGTACCAAAGGAATGTGAATCGTCCCTGACGAGATAAAGGAGGTTATTGTAAGTATCACCTTGAAAAGATGTACTCCATGGAATACGACTTAGTCTGTATGGTATTGGGAGAAAAAGATATTGGACGGTATAGTGAGAAAAAGGTATTGGATGGATAAACGTGATGATTAGTGAACAGGTTCGGAAATAATGAACTGAGTCATAGCATTGGAACTAAAGGTAATGACTACTCTGAAAATGGCAAGTGAGATAGCTAAGAAAATGAGATTGCCAACTGATAGCCTTGTTGAGTCAAATCTCATCAGATCGAGTGATAATGAGTTAGCCAAATTAGTAACTGAACAACTGACTGAATATGGTTACTGTAACCTTTCGGAAAATGAATTATTGAGTGGAAAAGTGTATGGAACATATGATTACGGTCATACTGAACTGTTAATTGAGAATTTCGAGGACGAAATTTTATTAGGAGGGGGGAATTGTAACATCCCACCCTCAATTGGAAGGGTAAATTAGTAAATTTGACATAGGATGGAATAGATTTGGAGTGTATAGGACTGTTCATGCATAATAGGATTGGTCCACGGTCACATTTGTGCACATGAAATTACTGTGCATGCATACATGATATTCCCGGTTTGCGTGCCTAAGACAATTTTATTAGAATTAATGTGGTTAATGGGTTTGAAAAATTATTCTGAGTGCGCCATAAATTGTTTTCTATTTTAAGGGATTTTTAGGAATTTTTCTGGATTTTTTCGGAGAAAATTCCTGGACCGAAAAAATCGCCAATTGGCGAACCGGTCGATTTTCGGTAGCAAAAATTTCTACCCAGTGGCACTGTAATATTGGGTATATTATTATGGAATTGAAATTAGGGTCATTTGAGTTGATTGAGTTAGTTTTTGATCTAGATTAAAGAATTATTATTTTGACTTTTCTTTAAAACCACAAACCAATCACATTTTGCCAACATTTCACTTCATTTAATGCCTAACTCTAGTATTCCTTGGTTTTCCTATTCGGTTATTTCTTTAAGAGAGGAAGGAATGGGATAAAAAGTGGATGGACTTGCTTATTTCTTAAACTCATCCGAAACCCTTCTCCACTTTGCCTCTCCATGGATTTTTTTTCTCATCAAAGCAATCCTTCCTCCCAACCTTAAGAGCTTCTTCTTGCTACCTTCTTACCTTGAAGATACCCATGCATGGGATGGAGAAGAAGTAGGGTAGTTGGAAAATTAAAGGCTTGAAGAGGTGGAGTTGGAAACTTTAGGTAAGATGATGTTTATGTTTATGTTTTACTTATGGTTTTAATGCATGAATTCATAAGAAAATGATTGAAAATAGGTACTGAAATTTATGGATATATATTGACATGAAGGTCTTGATGACCTATTGGCTCAATTCTTGTGTTATTAGGATGTTTATGCATGTGGAATTGGTGTTAGAAGTGATAGTATGTAAGTTGAAGATGAAAAGTGGTAAATGGATTTTGACCCATCAGATCGATTTGAGCATAACTAATTGTGTGGTTATGTAAATGAGGTGAGGTTTGTGGCCACTTAAACTTTGGGATGTTAGCTACATTTTTGTGGGAAATAGGTGTTGTCCAATATTAGCTTTAAGATGGTGAATTTTTGCATGGAAGGTTACTGCTATTGACTGGAATGAATAGCACCCGAAACCATAACCTAGAGTTTTGCTAATTTTTATAAATTAATTGAGAAGGAATTAGAACAAATGATCTAAATTAAAGTTGAAGCCTGTAGTGTTAGGTTTCCAGTGCCACTGATTTTGCAATTGTTCGATATGTACGTTGGGAGATATGAACTGTTTACGATTGCCTGATTTTGTGCATTTTGGTGAAACTTAGCCAAAGTGTCGATTTTGTGAGCTTTCTGATTGGAAGAAATTTTAGCAATTTCTGTGACTTGAATTGGCATTGGTGATCTTCTGAAGAGTTGTAGAGGAAACATTGATATTGAAAATGGTATTTAGCATGCTATTTTTGGAAATCATATTTGGGATTTATGAATTTTCAAACACTGAACCTGCATTAGGTCATGGGCTGCTGATCAGGGCAATAATTTGCAGGACTGTTTTAAATTGGTTAATGATGGAATTTAATTCTGAACACTTCATGAGAAGTGTAGTACTGTGTTTTATCTTTTCATGGGTATAAAGTATGCAATTTTTCGACATTTGTACAAGGAGTTATACTGTTTGAAAAATCACTGTCCAATTTGAGTACTTTCAGGGGCAGTAGGATTCACTGAATTGTTTAACCTAGTTAGCTATTGAATTTGAATTTAGATTGTTGATGAAAGTTGTAGATCACATTGTGATATTGATGAACATATTTATTCTGTAATTTTTGACTAAGGAAATGAGAAGTTATTGAATTTACAAAAGACTGCACTGGTTAGGAACTCTACTGCACTGTTTTGAGAGGTTTTGAGTAGATAGTAGCTTTGATGGGATATTTGACACCCTTAGGGGTGAACTTGATTTTTATGGTCTTCATGAGAATGGTAGAGCTTTTCATGATCTTTCCAACAAGCTATGGTTTGTATTTTTTCGATTTGTGTGCTAAAAATTATTGTTGTTGGAAATTCGGATTGGAAATAGGAAAAAAAGGGAAGGAAGTGAGGTAGAACCTCGCCAGATCGCGAGGGCGACGCCTCACCCTCGCGACGAGGCAAGATGAGTCGGCCTCGCGAGGGCGACGTCTCGCCCCCGCGAGGCAGGTGCAATATGTATATATTATTTTTATTATTATTTGATTGTTTGGTATTTGGTATTTGGTATTTGGTGATTCTTTTGTCAATTTCGTTTCCGTTCAACGTCCGATTGACCTGATTCTTGAGGCATCGGATTCATTGATTATTTAATTTCATTTTTTGAGAAATTGGGAATTTTTGGACGGAAAATTGACGTGGCCCCGTGTAACGGAGCCTTTAATCACTCTTTTGTTTAATTGGGGACTTATAGAGGTCCGAATTGCGCACCGTCAGCGCTAATAGGTTTCTAATTTTTAGACGGATTTTTCTAATAGGAAAAAATGGGATTAGGGCCGGGAATCTCATGAACATGCATTGTGCACCTGCAAATTGCTTCATATGCATTATTAAATAGTTCTGATTGGACAAGAGGTAATGATTATATTTTCTGATTATTATAGAGGCACATTTGGAACGTCGATCTACCGACGTTACTGAGACTTCCAGATATTAGCTCGGAAGTACAGGTGAGTAACCTAGTTGGTTTCTCAGCCTTTATGTGTTTAATTTTACGCATAAATGCCATGCGGAGATAACGGATGGATATGTGATTGATTTGGATTTTGATTGGTTTCGGACCATGGGTGTCCGAAATATTGGAAATGTAATATTGAAGTGCTATTATGTGTAAATGATTATGATGCATCAATGCAATAAATTGAAAATGATATGATTGACATACCGGACCAAAGGTCCGAAGGAATAGGAAATGGCATGATATGTAAATGGAAATTGGAACATATGCATTCATGCATATTGGTATGATCAGATAAAGGCAGTTGTGACCGGAGCGCCCACCGTATCGGGGCATATCACGCCAACGTATATGAGAGCTTTAAGCTCAACGACAGACCTCGGGTCCAACGATTATTGAGCCTCGGGCTCAATGTATTAGGCTTTAAGCCCATGTTTGAAGCCAGCAGCTCAACGCAATGTGCCCGCCATGGGACGAGCCAGCGCACGGTCATAACAACGAAATGAAAATGAAAAGTGTCACATGTGCATTGTATATACAAACAATTGAACATGAATTGTGTTAAAGGCGAAACGCCTTATAAATGTGAAATTGAATGCTTGTGATTATATGAATGTGTTAATATATATGATATGATGTGTATTGTGTATATGCATGAGTTGGGTGAACCATCGATGATGGTTTCTCATTTAGTTCGCAAAACTCACCCAAAATTTGTAATTATTTTTCAGGACTCAGAAGAATACCCGTTAGGCAGCAGGCGTATGACATCTGTTGGTTATTGAAGTAGAAGAGGTCGAGATCTGGTTCGGCGTCTGCATTATTGTATTTTATTTTTCTGAATTTTATATTTCTTGATGAGGTCGGTTTGTAAGGTTAACCGACTAAAATAAATTGTGTTTATGAAAAGGGCCTCGAGGCCAGTGAATTGTTTATATAAATTGTTTTCCGCATAACATGTGATGTGTATGTATGTGTGTTAAAAAAAGAAGAAGTTTATACTGAGTTTTGACTGAGGGATGTAGCACACCACCCTCGCGGGGCACGGAATTGGATATCACCATCGATGTCGGGTTCGGGTCTTGTGGGAGTGGGGTGTTACAATAAAGATGGGAAACCAGCTTTCTGTTAGCATCATCGACATGGTTAACATGCCAGTTTAAATTGATGTTGGGTGCGTAATAACCTTGAGAGGAGTATGACATATTCTTTACTTACATCTCAAAATTTTTTCTATGAATATGCTTGACTTTTGGGGATGGTAAATGGAATTTGTCTAATGGTGCACTAACAGTTCCTTGTGGTGTATTGTTCTATTCCCTATATAAGACACATTTGAAGGTGTATGTTGGAGAATTACATGTTGTTAAAGAGAATACTTTTTTAGATTTGTGACACTGTAGATTGGGACATACTAGTTAGAAAGGAATCAAATTGCTAGCTAACAAAAACTTTTGAAAGGACCCATTTTGGAGTTTCCCTTCTGAAACTTGAGTGGGGCCCTCCCAACAAGCCTAATATAACCCTTTAATCCATATCTAACTCAAGCAAAGGATTCTCGCAAAACAAATACGTTCAACTGTTAAAATCCTTTTATATTTTAAAAGTTAAAAGCGCAGAAAGTAATGGAATTTTTTTTTCTTTTTCTAAATCATTTTATTATCAAAATTTTTGGCAACACATTGATTGCATTTTGACATTCCCAAAATTTTGGAAATCCTTGTAAAGTTTCAAAATACTTTTATAATTACACCAATTTCTTAACTATAAATTTTGGACTTCAAGTCTATTCATAAGCAACTCCAAACAAATAATTCTCAACCGTCACTATAATAAACTTTAAAAAGTTAAAACATGTTCATGCATTTCATTTAAAAGCCTTTATAAACATCCATTCTTTACACAAATGTACATAGCAAAATGACAAAAGCACAACAGCATCTGACGATACAACTAATCCTATGGCAGAGTCCCAATTACTGAAGCACCTATACGCGTACCTACGGTGGTTTGTCTAAAAACATAAAAATAAGAGTAAGCTAAACGAGTTCAGTGAGTGTTAATCAGTTTACTAAAAAAGTTGAACTTTTCATAACAACATAACTGCAATATTCCCATACAATCATAAAACTCCTAGTAAAGCATTTGCATAATAATTTATTTGTGCATCATCAAATATGGTAATAACATAACATTTCGTAAAACACAATTTCAAATTTTTTGAAATACTATTTTGAAATAATAAATAAGTTTCCATTTTCCATTTTTCCTTTTTCTTTAAACAATAAACAATGGTAGCAATAAGTTTTCTGAAAACTTTTATACTGAAAATAAGTTGATACTAGAATTGGTACTATATGGTGCCTCTCAAATCACTTTTAAAAATAAATAGTGGCAGCACAACTATTACATTACTTTTCTTACTTAACATAGCCAACCACCAGTTTCTTTACCATATAGTACACTAAGCCTAAAATCATAAAGTTAGTTATGTATCGCTTACCGGTGACTGGTTAACCATTATTTATGAAGCTGGTTCTGCATTGTTTACCTGTGATAGGTTAAACACTATAAATCGGTAATTATGGAGCTAGTTTTGCATCATTTACCTAGAACAAGTCACGGAGTTGGTTCTACATCCCTTACTCATGACTAGTTAACCATTATTTACGGACTTGGCTCTACATCGCTTACCTGTAATAGGCGCTATTTCGTATAAGTATCTGTAAGCTCTTTGTAAAACTGTTTTGTGTAAACTTTCCATAACTTTCAGTAAGTTTTGTAACTTTTCAATCTTCGACTTCGACTTGTATTTATAACCTTCGTCTCCAACTGCTTCTTGATTCTTGAATCTTGAATCTTTAAAGAAACGGTTAATCAGTTGAGTTCTGTAACTAACTCGAACTGACTCTTGCGTCTGTTTCTTTTCTGCGTCTGTATCCGCTTTGCATTTACGTCTGCGTCTATTTTTGTATTTGCGTCTGCGTCTGCTTTGTATTTGCGTCAGGTTCGCTTTTGTATTTGCGCTATGCGCTTTTGTATTTGCGTTTAAATGCTCGCTTTGTATTTGCGCTCTGCGTCGACCTCGCCTACGGTCTAAGTTCGTCTATGTCCGACTTAAATACGTATCCGACCTCGCCTGCATTTTGTTTTTTTGTATTTGAACTCTTTTTGTTATACAAAAAAATCATATTTAAGTAAAGTCATGTTGACTTAACAATCTCCCCCTTTTTGAGTATAACAAATTATATACAAGAAAAAGAAAAAAATACAGATTTGCAAAAGTAAAACGAAACTTATCTTCGTCCCTTCTGCATCTGCTGCGGTCACACCTTTTTTTTTTTTTGAACATCATCCTCTCCTCTTCCTTTTCTTCTTTTCCTGCTCTCCTCTTCCTTTTCTTCTTTATCTCCCCCTTTTTGAGTATAACAAATTATATACAAGAAAAAGAAAAAAAATACAGATTTGCAAAAGTAAAACAAAACTTATCTTCATCCCTTCTGCATCTGCTGCGGTCACACTTTTTTTTTTTGAACATCATCCTCTCCTCTT
The DNA here is from genome assembly GCA_029891385.1 of Erythroxylum novogranatense. Taxonomy (NCBI): domain Eukaryota; kingdom Viridiplantae; phylum Streptophyta; class Magnoliopsida; order Malpighiales; family Erythroxylaceae; genus Erythroxylum; species Erythroxylum novogranatense. The sequence goes on along the minus strand of CM057233.1, from coordinate 45,802,027 downwards.
CCTTTTCTTCTTTTCCTGCTCTCCTCTTCCTTTTCTTCTCTTCCCCTATTTGTTATAATAAAAAATGATTAATGATTCTAGCTCTTCAGCAGTTCTGCTATTATTTTTTAAAGATCTTTCACCGTCTCCTTCATGTCGTTGAGTTCACCACGTAATCTACTGACTTCATCTGGTGGATCAACTGACGAAGAGGCTTGAGCAACTTCTGCTAATGGAGGAGTGAAGGGAATTGAAGTAGTGTAAGCATCAGAGGATGGAGTGTAATCTTCATTGATCTCAAAGGTAGGTGGATGAATGAACGTTTCAGGAATATTTAAGTCAAAAGGCACAGGCAGCATCAGTAACTGTCTTCCTTGCAGGGGTAACACTTGTGATTATATAGACAGTGTACTAGACAAAGGGCTAATACGCAGAGCTGTCTCAACAAGGTATTCAATAAATGATCCTGTTCTTAGTCTTCCCCTTACTGGACATTCTTCCTCCTTCTTAGTATAGCTGCAACTTGCTTTATCTGGATCCTGTGCAGAAGTGCTTGCTTCATCAATTTTTCGCACTTCTTCTGCAATTTGATCTGCGGACAGATCATCACTGACATTATCTTCAGGACATAATTTTGACTTCCCCCTGGTAAAATCTTTTGGATACCTTGGCTGTATATCCGGTGCAACCATTATCTCTGTGTTTTTTGTGATTGAAAAAATAGTGCATGGATGGCAGGGCCGTTTTGAAGGATATGACATTGTAGCAGCAAATCCCAAAGTATCATAGAAGATCTTTTCGTCTTCTTTGAGTAAATGCCATGTGTTACTATTAATCACCATAGGTTGTACCACAGCTACTATCTTCTTTACTGGTTGAACACCGATTGCAATAGCATTCCTCTGTCTGGTACCTACTTCTACCATTTTGATCTTCGACTTTTGTTTCCTCAAGAACTTATGGTAGTTGTATACCATCAGACACGGTTTATCATCATCCGAATCTGATACTGCTGTTGCTTCTTGATGTGCTTCAGTAGGAGTCATCTGAACCGGACTTTCATCTACTGGCTCCTCTTGTTGAGCAATAGGGATTTCTGAATCAGATATCGCTTCGGTTTTGCTTCTACTTGAACAAGATCAATAGTTTCGCTTTTGTTGACTATCTTCCTCAAAGAATTGAAGTGGTCTTTTTCGACTAACCTTCTTAGTCTTTCCTCTCGCTTGATCGGTCTTACGGATTTCTTTGCTGGAGATTTTCCTCTCTCAGTCTTTGATTTTTTCTTCCTCTTAGTTTCTTTGGTTTTTTGGCCGTATCTTCTTCCAGAATAGAGACTAAGGATCTTGTGGTTCTGGGTGCACAAGATTTAGAAGTTTCTTCTCGACTCTGTTCTCTGGCAATCTTTTCTTTTTGTTGCCTCAGAGTCCTAATCCTCGGAGATCTTTTTGCTTTCTTCACAACTTCACTCAAAAGACTTTCTCCTCGTCTTTTTGGCACACTTTGTTCTGACCTCTGGGATTGGCTTTTTTCGAGAGGAGGACTCGCCTGTTTCATGAGAGGTCTTCCGAGCACTCTCCTTAGTTCATCAGCAGGCGATTTGATACTCACTGGAGATTGAGAACTTGAAATGGGAGTCTTCTTTAATACACGCTCCCCCTCAGTTCTTGACTTCCTTGAAGAGTCGGCTTAGTCTTTGCCTACTGTGCTCAGACCCATTCGCCGTATTGTATATGCATCGATCTTGCTCTTCACAGGAACAGTTCTTCTATTTCCTTGGTGCAGACGAATACCAGATTCCTTAAAAATCCTCGTCAGAAGCATGCCATAAGGATAACTCATTGTTTCCTTTATCCCCTTAATCATATAATGAAGGATCAAGAAGGGTAAATCTATGGGGTTTCGATTTAGTAGGTAGAATAGACATTGTTCATCCAGAGTGGTCACCAGATGTCTTGAACCAACTCTGGGAAGAATGCAATTGAACAAAATTACGTGAAGCACCCTAGCCTTTGGAATCAAATTGGATGTCTTCCTCTCCCTTAAATCATTCTTGCCATATAGTTGCCTCTTGATATCTTCTTCCTTCATACCGACTTGGGACATCCATCCGGCCTTGGTAGATAATTTCTCACCAACCGGTGGACAGTCAGTCACCTTCTTTATAAGCTCCTTTGTTACAACAACAGATATCCTATCTACAGACGATACGATAGTGTTGTCTATTAGACTGGCGTTCTTCCAAAACTCATATACCTCATTCATGTACACAGGTTCTTCCATCTGGAAGAAATTCCTCCAACCAGCTCTTATGATTTCTGGTTCTACATCCATTCCGTCTCTTCTTAGTGACTCAAAGTTCATAAGTCTTCCAAAAATCATAGCTACTTCCATTGTGTAGAGCAAAAACTGTCTTCTGGAGAATCTTTTGAGTGAGATGTTTTGAGAGAATTGGTAAAGCTGAAATGAACCGTCAGAAGATGATGAAAAGACTGCAATGATTTCACCTTCAGTCTGTTTGTAGGATTATAGTCTGGTAAGTTCTAGAATCATTAAGAACCTCGATATCTTCAGATTTTTCTCTCCAAAAATCTTCCTTGTGAGAGAAGTTACCAGCTGTAACTCACTATAACTAACGTCGTTAGTTTTGACGTTACTTTAGTCCTGACTGTTCACTTAACATGACCATGTTAAGGTTTCGTCTTATCTTCTGGAACCGTTCTTCACTCAATGGTTTAGTGAAGATATCCGCCACCTTGAAGCTCTATTTCAACGAATCGTAGAAGCACCACCTTTCTCTCGAACATAGTCTCTCGTAAAGTGATGTCGACTTCTATATGCTTCACTCGAATGCTGAATTGGATTCTTTGATAGATTGATTGCCACGGTGTTGTCGCAAAAGATTGGAATCTCCTCTTCGACTGAATAGTCTTCAAGTCGGTACTTGATCCACGGCGTCGTGAGCAAAGAATCATGCGGACATATATTCTCGCTTCGGCGGTTGATAGTGTAATTGAGCTTTGTCTCTTGCTTGACCAGAGACTAGATTTCTCCAAGAAAATGACATCCTCCACTTGTGCTTTTCCTTTCGATTCTATCTCCGCATAGTCCGCATCGCAATATCCAATTAACCTGAAATCTTTACCTTTCTCAAACATCAAGCAAAGATCAGTAGTACCTGCGAGATATCTCAAAATTCTTTAACAAAGAATAAATGAGACTCTCTAGATCGGTTTGAAATCTTGCACACAAGCATACACTAAATGTAATATCGTTCTACTTGTCGAAGATACAATAAAGAACCGATCATCCTCTATATAGGGTTTGATCCACCTTCTTACCAAGTTCGTCTTCGACAAAAGGTTTGAAGGATGCATCGGAGTTGCCATAGGCTTCACATTATTCATATCAAACTTATTCAACAACTCTTTCACATACTTTTGTTGATGAATGAAGATCTTCTCTTCGGTCTGCTTAACTTGCAATCCAAGAAAGAACTTTAACTCACCCATCATACTCATTTCAAACTCTTTCTTCATTAGCCTCTCAAACTTCAAGCACAACTCTTTTGAAGTAGCACCAAAAATGATATCATCAACGTAGATCTGTACTAAGATAAAATCATTCTGAAACTTCTTTCTAAAGAGCGTCTTATCAACTTGACCTCTACTGAAACCATTTTCTATTAAGAAGGTACTCAGACGATCATACCAAGCTCTAGGAGCTTGCTTCAGGCCGTATAAGGCTTTGTGAAGTCTATAGACATAGTCTGGGTTTTTAGCATCTTCAAAGCCAGGTGGTTGTTTCACATACACCTCTTCATAAAGCCATTCAGAAAAGCACTCTTAACATCCATCTGAAACAACTTTATATCATGACAGATTGCATATGCCAATAAAATCCTTACAGCTTCAAGTCTTGCTACTGGAGCATATGTTTCATTGTAGTCTATTCCTTCTTGCTAATTATAACCTTGTGCTACTAATCTAGCCTTATTACGACTCACTCTTCCTGATTCGTCTAACTTATTCTTAAAAACCCATCTGGTTCCAATAATGGATTTCTTAGGGGGTTTCGGAACTAAGGACCAGACGTTATTCCTAGTAAATTGATTCAGCTCCTCTTGCATGGCTAACACCCAAGCTTCGTCTTGAAGAGCTTCCTCAACCTTCTTAGGCTCTACTTCAGAGATAAAAGCTACATTAGATTCTCTTCTGAATCTGGACCTTGTCCTAACTCCTTCTGAGGTCTCACCGATAATTAATTCTTCTGGATGAGAACTTTTATACTTCCAATCTCGTCTTAGTTCAATAGTTTCTGGAATATCCTCAATTTTGTTCTCATAAGTGTCTGATGAAGGAGTTTTTGTGGTATCATCTAAGTTCTTTGAAGGACCTTCATTCTCCATGTCATCTTCCTTATGGGATTGAGAACTATCATGAAAACTTGACATGGATCGTCTCTTCAACAGTCTTTGAAGTAAGGTTGTAAACTCGAAAAGCCTTAGACGATGATGAGTAGCCTAGGAAGATTCCTGGATAGGTCTTCGAATCGAGTTTATCCAACAGCTCTTTTGTATTCAAAATAGAACATTTGCACCCGAATGGATGAAAGTAAGATATGCTTGGTCTTCTTCCATTCCATAACTCATAAGGAGTTTTCTTCAACATGGGTCTCAACAGAATTCTATTCTGAATATAGCATGCTGTATTCACAGCTTCTGCCCATAAATACTTAGGAAGATTCATCTCACATAGCATGGTTCTTGCCATCTCTTGAATCGTTCTATTCTTCCTTTCAATAACTCCATTCTGTTGTGGAGTTCTAGGGGCCGAAAAGTTGTGGAAAATTCCATTCTCTTCACGTAATATTCGAACTTCTCATTTTCAAACTCTCCACCATGGTCACTCCTGATACTGGCTATGGACATTCCTTTTTTATTCTGTAACTTTCTGGATCGAGTTCTAAAGCACTTAAAAGACTCATCTTTGTGTGATAAAAATAATATCCAGCAAAATCGAGTAAAGTCATCAACAATAACAAGTCCATATTTCTTTCTGCCAAGACTTATTGTCCTTGTTGGACCAAATAAATCCATATGTAACAGCTCTAAAGGTCTAGATGAGGTTATAAAATTTTTAGAAGAAAAAGAGGTTTTAACTTGTTTTCCTTTCAAACAATTTTCACAGAAAAATTCTTTGTCAAAACTTATTTTTGGCAAACCTCTTACTAAATTATGTTTTGCCAATTTTGAAATATGTTTCAAAGATACATGACCTAGCTTTTTATGCCAGATTAGTCTTTCTTCTTCAGAAGATAGAAAACATGAAATATTTTGACTCTGAAAATCTTCTAAATTGATTTTGTAAAGATTGTTTCTTCTCTTGGCAGAGAAAAGTATAGACCCATCTTTGTTTCTGACTTCGCAAAGATTTTGATTGAATGCAACTGTGAAACTAGAATCACACAATTGACTGACGCTAATCAAGTTATGCTTCAGACCATCAACAAGCAGTACATTATTTATGCATGCAAAGGAATCTTTACCTACTTTCCCGATTCCAATAATTTTGCCCTGCTGGTTGTCTCCGAAAGTTACTGATCCTCCCTTCTTATACTGAAGATCTAGGAACATAGACCTTCTTCCCGTCATGTGTCGCGAGCATCCACTATCTAAATACCAATGGTGCTTGCCGTATCTTCCAAGGAAGGATATCTGCAGGTGAAACTATTTTATTTTTTGGTACCTAAATTTTCTTGGGTCCTTTACGATTAGTAGTGCATGTGATGTGATTTTTGATGCACGTAACTAGGTCGTTGATTAAAATGACATATCTTATAGTTTCCTTTTTGAGAGACAAATTTTTTACGTGACTGAATCTTGTTTCCTGTAAACCCTAATCCAGTATTATCACTTGGATGTCTACATTTTCCAAGCATTTCATTCATTTTCTTTGTACTTTCTATGAAAGTAGTTAAATCAGCTGATAAATTCGTAATCCTAAGTTTAAGCTGATTGATCTCTTCTGATCTGTCTACAATTTTCTTTTTATCTTCTAATTGTTTCTTTAGACAGATATTTTCTCTTTCTAATATCTCAGTATGTCTAATATTCTCTGCATACTTTTTCTTCAATAGCTTGTACTATTTCAGAATAGCATGAGAATCTTCTAACAGTTCTGAGTATGCATCATGCAAATTATCGTAGTCAGATTTTACCTCCTCATCACTATCTTCCTCGGCCATCGTGCGATGTTCGACGCTCGATGACTCGAACTCAGATATCGATTCGGATGAATCTAGGTCCTCCCAAGTTGCCATCATGCTTTTCTTGCTTTCTCTACTCTTCTTGGGTTTCTTCTTGAGAGTAGGACATTCGGACTTATAGTGTCCAGGCTGATTGCATTCGTAACAGATAATAGAAGACTTCTCTGATTTAGCTTCATCTTTCCCATTCTTTCTGAATGTCTGGTTTCCTCTGGGCTTCTTCTTCCACATGCGTCTTATCTTTCTGGAGATGAAAGATAATTCGTCATCTTCATCACTTGACTCTGATTCGGATTGGCTGGAGTTGTCATCCTTTGAGTCTTCAATTTTCAACGCTTTTGATGACTTCCTCCTTCTCTGAGTCTTATGATTCTTCCGTCGGACTTGAAGCATATTGACTTATCCCGCTTGGGCTTGTCTTCGCGTTGAGTTCAACTTCATGAATCTTTAGGATCCCAAAGAACTCATCCGACTTTTAATAGGTGAAGTCTTTGGCTTCTTACTGCAAAGAACTTTAGGTCTCCATCTCTTAGGAAGACTTCTTAGAATCTTTCGAACATGATCTTGATTGTTGTATTTCCTTCCAAGAGCTTTCAATCCATTGACAATTGTTTGAAATCTTCCAAACATTTGATCAATAGATTCTTCATCTTCCATCCTGAAAAGTTCATATTGATGCATAAGAATACTTATCTTAGATTCTTTAACTTGGCTTGTGGCTTCGTGAGTAATAGACAATGTGTCCTACATTTCTTTTGCAATGTCGCAACCGTGCACTTTGTCGTACTCGCTCCTGCTTAGGGCACACGTCAAGAAAAATTTCGCCTTTGAATTTAGCTGTATTCTTGCTTTCTGATCAGCCGTCCATCTGTTCCGTGGAATAGAATTACCTTCTTCATCTACAGGTGTATAAGGTCCGTTCTCTATTACGTCCCAAAGGTCGACATGAGTAGATTCGATGAATAATCGCATCCTATCTTTCCAATAGTGATAGTCTTCTCCGTTGAATGCTGGAGGTCTAGTGACTGAGGCTCCTTCAGCGATATATACATGTGACTCCGCCATTATCTTTAATCTAAACTTCGCCAAAGTGATTCTTGGATACCTTGCTCTGATACCAATTGAAGTGAATCACACGTTAATACAACACTTAGAAAACAATATTAGAATGCACGAGAAGGGGGGTTTGAATTGTGTATTCCCCTTTTTTTTATAAATCTTTTCAGAACTAGTTGTAAGAAATAAAATTCTTTACAGAATTTTGTAGATTTTGATTAATCAAACTTTTCAATATTGTGTATATAAAAAAAATAAGTAATGAGATATTTTGAAACTAAAATAGAGATAAAGAGTAAGAGTGGTAGACACGGAGATTTATCCTGGCTCACCCCAAACCGTGGGCTACGTCCAGTCCTCAGAGTTTCTTCTGAGATTTCACTATCTCTTCAATCGTTACAAATATTCTTTCACGAGCCTCTTCAAGGTCTCTACAACCAGTATTCTTTCACACTTAGCCTCTGCAGGCTATCTGTACAACTTTTCTTCTCGAAAAATATTTGAACACTTGTTACAGAAAAATAGCACTCAACAAAATCACTTTTTCTCACGTAGTAATTTTTCTCGCTATTTCGTATAAGTATCTGTAAGCTCTTTGTAAAACTGTTTTGTGTAAACTTTCCGTAACTTTCAGTAAGTTTTATAACTTTTCAATCTTCGACTTCGACTTGTATTTATAGCCTTCGTCTCCAACTGCTTCTTGATTCTTGAATCTTGAATCTTTAAAGAAATGGTTAATCAGTTGAGTTTCAGAATTAACTCGAATCGACTCTTGCGTCTGCTTTTTTTCTGCTCAGGTTCGCTTTGCATTATGCGTCTGGCTCGCTTTTGTATTTGCGCTCAGGTTCCGCTTTGTATTTACGTCTGCGTCTGCTTTTGTATTTGCGTCTGCGTCTGCTTTTGTATTTGCGTCTGCGTCTGCTTTGTATTTGCGTCTGCGTCTGACCTCGTCTGTGTCTAAGTTCGTTTGTGTCCGACTTCGTCTGTGTCTGACCTCGTCTGTTTTGTTTTTCTTTGTATTTGAACTCTTTTTGTTATACATCAAAATCATATTTAAGTAAAGTCATGTTGACTTAACAAACCACTATAAATATATCGGTATAATATGTATAAAGACCAGCGGTGTACCATAGGCAAAGCAACTCGTACATTTATGACTCATTTTATTTTTTAAATCAAGTATGAGATGATTCATTATTGAATTATTTCAATGTAACTCCCAATCATATAAATTTTAACTTTTAAATTAAAAATCATATATTGCTAAAGCATACACTTATGCTAGTAACATTCATTTGTAAAATATAATTTACATAAAATCGAGCATAAATATTCATTTCATGATCAAATGAAAACTATTTACATAAACTCAATTTAAAAACACTCACAATTCATCAATTCTTTTGTAAAGAATTAAGTCATATAAAATAGTTAAAAATACACTCACAATTTGCTAGTTTGTTTTTCACCACTTCGAAATCCTTGAGTTGGTTTTGTTTCCTGATTTGAAAACCTAATATGAATACATTTAACTTCTTAACACATTTTCTAAATACACCATAAACCATGTCAATATCATTACTTTCCACATACACTTCATTTACTAAATTTTCTCCAAATAATATCATAACAACTTATTTAATCTTTCCAATACAACAAATGTGCTTAATGACTATCTTTAACCATATTCACATGGTCATTACATCATATGCTTTTATATCGAAAATACCTTTAAGGCTAAACTTAACATATTTTACATTAAACTCTTCCAATTCTATTCCATTTGATTTCTAACACTTAAAACCAATTTAAATATACTTCCGTGATATTTTAACACACACATTTAAACCATAAAATTTCATTAACAAAATTTTACAAAATCATGCACCCTAAACTAAATTTCAACCAAAACCAATTCCAAACCAATTCTTTACTTCATTGGCATCAAAATCATGATATAAACATATAAAGCATCAAAACAGGAGTTTGAATCATATCACAAATAACAACCCTAGCCATGGCTAAAAACTCATCCAATCATTTCCATAGTTTTCCTTTCATTCTTTCATCATTAAACTAACTTCTCAATGCCATTCATTAATCTTAAATCATCAAATGAAAAAAATAAAACACTTTAGGCAATAGATCTAACCTTTGACCAAGATTCCATACACTACATTCACGTAATTTCTTCTCCCAATTGCTTCCAATGTAATGAAACCTTGATATCTCATTAAAAAGGTGCAATTTACACCATTAAAACTAAATCTTACCTATAATCCAACAAATCAAAATTTTCAACAAGATTAGTAAGCTTACCAACACATTTTCTTCTTCTTTTTCACTTGAATGGCTATGGAACTTTATTGGATGCTTGATTGGAGGTTGAAGATCATGAAAAATGGTTTGGATCATTTTTCTATGGCCATACCCGATCCTCTCTTCTCCTTTTTCTTTTCTCTCTTTCTTCCTTTTTTTGACAATGGCCAAACCCACCTTGCTTCTCTCGTATTTTATTTTATTTTTTGGGCTCTTTAACGATGCTCTCCATTCACTCTCACGGCTATGTTAAAAGAATGAAGCAAAATGTTGCTTTTATACTCATTTAATGGATTACACATGTCAACTTCTAGTTTGGCATCACTAATGACTCATCACACACATGCCATTTTCTCATTGGTAATCTCTAATGACTCATCAATCCACTAATATCATGTAAAAAGACCAAATTGCCCTTAATAAGTACAAAAAGACCAAATTGCCCTTCAATGCATTTAATTCACCAACCAAATTAAATCCCGAAAATATTTCATAATTGTCTTATCATCAATTGATTGTGAAATACTCTAATTAGAGCCAATAGTTATTGATTGGTTGATTTTAAATTTTTTTGAATGGGTTTAAAATCATCAATACCTATTATTTTCCAAAAAGGATATTTTTAGTCCAATAATTTCAGATTGCCTAAATTTGATTCAAACAACCTTCGTTTTGAACCGTTTCAGTTCCTAAGGACTCCAATCCTAATTTGGTAGCTTTTTGTCGTATTTTAAAATTGTTTGGTAACTTTTTCGGTTGCTTGAAAGAATTTTTGGATTAAATTGGGAAATCACTGAATGTCACCGAAATAATCTAGATTTCATTCAAAAGTGTCACCTAAATAGTCAAAGCACATTTTGGGGCTTTTAAAACTTGTTCGGACTCATTTCATAGCTTTTTGGAGTTTTCGAAAATTTTTTAAGAAATTTTCAATCGAGTCCACAATTATCTCTGGTTCATCCGTGATCTCCGTTATAACCTCAATAATACATTTAAATGCTTAATTTACTCTAGTACATTATAAATAGATCATAATCTATAAAATGTGTGTATAACACATTACACAGTACAATAATCAAACTAGGACATTACACTTCCTGCAAAAACTAATGTTTCTCTCAACATCTTTGATCATGCATGGCTAAAAAGTAGCACCAAGTGTCTTTTCATAAAAGTTCTCCTAGAAGGAAGGCTAAGTTAGAGCTGTTACACTATAAAGTTTGTGGTCCCATTAAAGAAGGGTCTTTGGGAAAGTAACAAGTACTTTGTTTCTTTTATAGATAATGATACTCATAGGAATTAGGTCTTTAAGTTGAAAACAAAGTCAGGTGTTGAGACTTTTTGAAAATTTCATGTTATGGTGAAAAAGGAGACAAAGAAAAAGTTGAAGTGTCTTGAACAAATAATAGAGGCGAGTACACCTACAATAGAACTTGGCACTTCACAACACAATGGTGTTACTGAGAGGATGAATAGAACTGTTATAGTGAAGGTTTGGTGAATGCTTCGAATGTCCAACTCAATAAAGTCCTTTTGAGCTGAGTCAGTCAAAACCACTGCATATTTGATGAACAAAACTCCCTTTGGATCTTGATGTTCCTTAGAAAGTATAGAAAGAAAAAAAATCCAACTTATACGCATTTGAGGGTGTTCGGACGTAAAGCCTTCAAGTATGTACTAAAGGTGCAGATATTAAAGCCTTATTTAAAGACTACTTCTTGTATATTTATTAGATATGGGGATGAGGAATTTGACTATAGGCTTTATGACCCTGAAAAGTAGAAGATTTTCAGAAGTAGGGACACAATCTTTTATGAGCATGAGGTAGTGCAAATCTCTTTTAAAGAATACAAGACTACTTCTAGCAATTTGTCTTTTAGTACTACAGTTCTATCTTTGTTTCTACTTCTGTTGATCATGCTATAGATGAAGAAGGCAAAGTACATTAGATGGCACATAATGGAGATGAGCCACATGGGCCGCATCCTATAGATGATATAGAGGAGGTCCATAACCATCATCTGTAGGGGGAGTAACCTGTTCAAATGCTAGAAGATGTCTAACTTTAAAGTTTAACTAAAGAAAAGAAGCCTTCGATAAAATACCCTATTTTAGAATATTTCATAGTCACTATTGAGAGGGAGCTAGAGAATAACCAAAAAGTGTAGTGACTCAAAGACAAAGAATTTTGGGTCAAGGCAATGTAAGACAAAATAGATTATTTAAAGAAAAATGAGACCTATAAGTTAGTAAAGCTTCTTAAATGCAAAAGGCATTGAAAAATAGATAGGTGTTTAAGATTAAGAAAGATGGTGACAAGTTGGTGAAATGTAAGGCAAGACTAGTGGTAAAGGGATATAAACAGAAAAAGACATTAACTTTGATAAGAATTTTTCACTATTGGTTAAGATGACATTTATACATACTACATTTGGTCTGGTTACGAGTCAAGATCTTGAAATCGAACAACTTGTTGTAAAATTACCTTCTTATATGGCAACTTGAATGAGGAGATACAAGGAGTAGCATAAGGTCAAAAGCAAAGAGGACTTAGTGTGCTAGTTAAAGAAGAGTCTTTATAAGCTTAAACATGCACCAAAGTAGTGGTACAAGAAGTTTGATTAATTTATAACTAGTAATGGTTATAAGAAAATGTTAGCTAATCCTTGTAAGTAGTTTAGAGAATTTTTGGTGGTAAACTTCATCATCCTTCTCTTGTGAATGGATGATATGTTGATAGTGGGACAAAATATTGACATGATTATTATAAGTCCTTTGATATGAAAGGTTTGGTTCATGTAAAACAAAATTTGGGTATGAAGATTATTTGTGATAGGAAGGTCGAAAAGCTATGGATGTCACAAGAAAAATATATTGAATAGGTGCTTAAAAGGTTCAATACGAAGTATGTCAAGCTTGTTAGTACGCCATTAGCAACTTATTTCAATATGAGCAAGTGATCTTGCCCTACCATTGAAAAGGAGAAAGATGGTATGTCCCCAATTTCATATTCCTTTACTATTGGCTCCTTGATGTATGCTATCATATGCACTAGACCAGATATTGCACATATTGTTAGGTTGTTGAGCAAATTTTTATCCAATTTGAAAAAGGTACAATAGGAAGTAGTGAAGAGGAACTTTAAGCATTTATGAGGGCGCTTATAGATTGTTTTTGTGTTTTGAAGGCAGTGAACCAATTTTGAAAGTGTTCAGTGATATAAACATAGCTGGTGACCTCGATAGTAGAAATTTGACCTTACGTTACTTGTTCAAATATGTTGGTAGAGTTATTTCTTAGCAATCTGATTGAACCCAAGTTTCTTATATCAATTGGTGACAATTTCATGGTTTTTATTATACTTCTTGGTTCTTATTTTTGATTTTTATGCTTAATTTAACTTTTGAGTTCTTGCCTTTAATTTATATAGTTTGAGGATAAAATTGTCACAAATAATTAGTAATTGCACTAAATTAATTTTCTAAAACAATTGATATTGCAAACTACCATTTTTTATTGTTATTGTAGGAGATTCAAGAAGTAGAGCCAGGGAATGAAGGCTAAAGATGATAAATCAACAAGTCAACCAGAGTAACAAGAAAGTTTCCCATGGCAACGTGGATGTTTTGCTGTAGCAAAGTCTGAAGATTTAATGAAGAGACCTTTCAGGAAAAGTTTTCCGCGACGAAGATTATGTTTGTGCCATGGCGAAAGCTAAAACTGATTTAATAAACCTTTCAAGAAAAATTTGTTGCGACGAACTCATCCTCTCGCCACGGTGAAATCTTCGAATTGACACAAACCCAGACCATTTTCGGCAAACTAATCGACTGTGCAATCCGATCCATTAATCCATTTTATGAAAAAGACCTATTTTAGGCTAAGTAATAATGGGAGGAGCATGTCGACACTTCATACACACATACTCCATCTCTCTTTTTTCTCCATCTATGCACACCATCATTCTCTTTGCTGCACCATTTTTCTTCCATTTTCTACCATTGATTGCTACGATGAGTATCTCCAGTGGGTTCTCGGTTGTGAAATATTCGTGGCTAGACACCTCTCTCCTTTTGAAGATGTAGCAATGGCTTGAGTTCAACGGGCTTAAAAGGGGAGTAGCTTAATCCATGTTTAGCTATGATTTATGAACTCCTAGGTTTAGGATTTGTAATTTGTAGTTGAACATTCTTGATTAGAGTTTAATCAAGTGTTGGATATGCAATGTGTTGTTGGGATTTGTTGATGTAGAACTTTGAGCTTAAATATATGAAGTCTCATATATGTCTATTTGTGATCTTGTTGAATCTCTTTTATCTTGCGTAGTTGTGTTTGATATTGAGTTGATTTAAGATCCCAAAATGACTTTTTGCATTGATTTACCCTCTACACACACTAAGGGTATTTAACAAGGTTTTAAGAAATGGAGTTCATTGATTAAGACCTTGGACTTAAAGAGTTCTTTAAGATTTACCCATTTGAAACTTAGTGATTCCCACTCCCATTGAAAATTGATTTTTAACTATGATATCCAAAGCTCATTTCAAAAGAATGTTATCACCATTTGATCATTGTCTTTATCTTCCTATTTTGACATTCCCAAAAATCCAAAATTACTTTTTTACACATTTTTCTTACAATTCCTTTAAATTCAGTTAAGTTTTCCAAAGAACAAAAACCCCTTCCTTACTAATTTAGCTTGCATTTCATGACATATAGGTTAACTAAGGTTAATTTGTTTAGGTTCAGATTAAGTGAGACGACCCGAGGATGCATTCTATATTGCAATCCTTGGATTATATTTTTGATTTGACCTCCAAGGGTAAGAACTAAGGCTCGGATCATAATCCAATTTACAGAAGTGTGTAGATTTGTCCACTATTGATGTGAAATATGTTGCAGTCGAAGAAATAGGTAAGGAGATGCTTTGGATGAAACGATTTCTTTAAAATTGGATGTGGAATAAGATAAGTACATAATTTTTTGTGACAATCATAGAATTAAGCAAAAATTCCATGTATCATTCCTACACAAAGTATATTAATGTAAGATATCATCGGTTGCAATCAGTGGTAGATGAGAAAGTAATGAAATTGAAGAAAATTCATATAGATAAGAATGATGCTAACATGTTAATGACTGTGGCTCCTAGGAGCAAGCTTGAGCTTTATAGTAAGCTTGTCAGGATGGTTTTCAAATGATCAATGAGGTGGTTGATTTCTCCTCCAAAATGGTCTAATGGTTTAGATTGTTATTGATCTAGTCCTGTTTTATATATTTTTTATCTAATACCATTAAATCTAAGCTATGGAGGTCTTAACTGTCTTTATAAATAAAAAAGAAAAAAATTAGGTAGGTTTGAGGCATAAACTAATGATTGGAAGATGTTTCTAAAGTACATGCCTGTGGTTACGTTGCACACACCTGCATCAATGGTGGACACGACTATATGGATGACCTTATAGTCTCTATAATTATGTATGAGTTTAACAATAATGTTTAAAGTATAGACACGTTCATATGGAGTCAGATATGCTCGTGTCATTGGTGGATATGATCATGTTTTCCATTTATGTAAGTCACTAGAATCGTGTATCTTAGTGACTTCAAGTTTTGATGCTTAACATTCAAATGGTTACCATACACAACCATATAGGTGACTATGTGTGGTATAAGAACATTATCTTTTAAAATTAAAAAGGCTTATTAAGAGGCAAAAGTTGCATTATACAAAAACACTTGATAAAAGAAGAGTTTTAAAGTCTAAATAACATTCTTTAGCGGTGAATGTGTAAAGTTTTAAAGACATTGTTTTGCTAGAGTGAAGATACACACCCTTCTAAGTAATGTACGTGACCTTCTCTAATACTTGTGTCCAAATACGATCGTTTGACTGATCATGTATATTTCAGAAACCATAATTTTGCACCATAAAAGGCAATTATGAAGAGTAACAACTATAGTCAAAGTTAGAGTTTGACACAAAATTTTGAACCTAAGGCAACTAAAAAAATAAAAATTATTTTAAAGATTTGATAGAGAACTTCTTCCTATCGAGGTTCAAAAGGATTACATTAGAGAAAAGGGGGATATATATCTTATAGATTCTTTTCTTTTTAATGATTCCTTCAAACTTTTGATGTGTGTTTTGTTTTCTATGTTTATGATTTGAGTTTTTATAGTGCTTAAGTATGATGAACCTTAATATGAGATGGGCATTGTGATTTGATCTTTTTTATAACGCCATTTGATTGAATAATTCATTGTGATTTAATTATATGTTTTAAGACTTGAATTGATATGTTCGGTATATTAGTTCAATGTATGAATTCATATGAATGAGATTGAGAAATCCTTTGGAATGAAATTGAAAAGTCCTTTTGAATGAATAGATCTAACTATAGTTGAAAGGAGTTGCATGCAAACTTAAAGATAGGTTAATATAAATCCTTTAGATTAGGGTCAAACCAAATATTACATGCATGAATCGAGTGATGCAATCTTAGGGGTGTTAATTAGAAATAGATTTTAGTTAACCAACCGAGGATTTCTTGTTAATAGTCTTGAGAAAGATGTTAACCTAAGATAGGAATTTACATGGTCTAATGATCAATAATTGAATTGCATGATAAAAGGGTTACTACTTAAGAAATCTTAAGGGATTCATTACCTAGGTACCAATTATTTTGTTGGACCAATGGTGGTTGACAAATTAAATCCCACTTATGTTTTGATAATAATAAAATGTATAGAATTGGTTAATAAATTATTTTAGGTGATTTGGATTCAAAAACATCAAGGCTACATCAATCTTGAATGGGCAAGACATAAGTCAGTGTGAAATCAAGAAGGAAATAATCTTCATCATGCTAGAGACATTAAACATGAAGATTATAGAAGATTTGATTGAATATATCCGTTGGAGTCAGTTTGAAATCAAGAAGGAAATAATCTTCATCATGCTAGAGACATTAAACATGAAGATTATAGAAGATTTGATTGAATATATCCGTTGGAGACAGCAACAAGTCGACTAGTAAATCATAAGTTGACTAATATATCAAGATCTGTTAGGTTGAGAACAACACAAGTCGACTAATAGACTATAAGTCGACTTATCGAAGGTTACAAGTCGACTTACACTGCATAAGTGGACTTATAGAAGGGCGGAGATAAAGTTGTACGAAAATCGTTGTTACAAGTCGACTTACACACCACGACAAGTCGACTTACGAGTACAGCAAACTGATTCTGACGAAGTCAATTAGTCACAAATGGAAAGGAGGAAATCAAGGAACGGCTAGGAAATATCAACAACGGCTAGTGGACCCCCCCAACGGCTATAATCATCTTATAGCTTGCAAATAAATAGAGAAATATCAAGGGAAGTGGTAGGAACGCAAAAATCAAAGTATACTACTATAGTTCCAAGAATTTGTTCTTATACTACTCTTAGCTTGGTCTTAATTCCATTCATCTGTACTGAGAGTTAGCATTTCTATTTTCTATCATTGTGATTATTGTGAGTTAAGTGATTAGAGGAGAATCACTTGTTAGGTAGGATTTGTGTCGGAAGACAAATCAAGTGTAAAGGTAGCTTGAGCCGGAAATCAAGTGGTGTTGTAAGAGTTCACACTAAATTAAAAAGTGTGCAGTAAAGTGGTTTGCCAAATCCTAAGTGGGAGCTTAGGTAGAGGACGTAGGTCTTAGCACCGAACCTCTATAAAAACAGTGTTTGCTCTTCTTCCCTACTCTTTATATTTAAATTTGTTTAAATTGTTTTTGTGTGAATTAACTTCTGATTTTATTGTAGAATTTTTCAAAAAGTTTTAAAGATCTATTCAACCCCCCTTCTAGATCGTTTACAATTGGTATCAGAGCAGAAATATCCAGGGATGGCACACAACAATCTAGCAGAAGAAGGTAACACCAATAATCGCCCTCCTTTATTTAATGATGCTAACTATTCTTCTTGGAAAAATCTTATGAAGTATCATATTATAAGCGAAGGAGTAGAATATTGGAAGATTATCATCTTCGGTCCACATGTTCCATTAAAAGAAAATGGTGAGGTGAAAACGGAGCTGGAATATAATGACAATGATTGGAAGCAAGCCTACATCAACGCAAAAGCAATGAAATTGATATACTGTGCTCTCACTATTGAGAAAAGAAATCGAGTGAATTCATGCACTAGCGCTCAAGAAATGTGGGAGAGATTTCACATTACTCACGAAGGAACTAACCAAGTTTAAGAAACAAAGATCAATATGCTACTTCATGACTATGAAATGTTTGTCATGAAGGAAGGTGAGTCTATTTCTAGTATGCTTGATCGTTTTGCAGAAATTATCAATGGATTAGGAAATCTTGGAAAGCACATGACGGATAGCGAGAAGGTGAAAAAGATTCTATGCTCATTGCCGAAAGAATGGGACTCACAAGTCACTGCCATTATGGAGTCTAAAGATCTCAATCGATTGGAATTCAATGCCTTGGTGGGATCACTCATAAACTATGAGATCATTCTCAAGTCAAGAGGAGGAAGAGGTAAGTCACAAAAGTCAATTGCTTTAAAAGCTAATGTTTCTTCTCTTGATGAAAGCGATGAAGAGTTAGATCAAGAAGACGAAGACGAAGAAATAGCAATGTATGCTAGAAACTTGAGAAAGTTCAAAGGACTACTCAAAAATAGGAGGAAAGAATTACGTGGTGGAAGAAATGAAGAAAGAAAGAAGTACACCATGGAAAGAGGACATCATGCTAGAGAATGCAAAAGCTCTTCTTTCACTTCAAATTTTCATAAAAATGACATGTTTGACAAAGGGAAAAAGAAAGCTAGCCTAGTAGCCACTTGAAGTGATGATGAGGAAGCATACCAAAGCAATGATGAAAACAACTTAGCTCTTACGGAAAGTAGCTCCTTAACAAGTGATGATGAAGATGAGGTAACATTCATTGACCAAGATCTTAGAGATTCTTTTAGTGCTTTACAAATTGATTTTGAAGAAGTAATTGAAATCAACAAGAGGTTGAGAAAGAAAATAAGAGATCTAGTTGCTGAAAATAATGTCTTGCATGAAACTATTGACGATTTAGATTGCACTAAGGTAGATCACTTTACATGTCTTGCCGAAAAAGAAAATCTTATTTGTGAGCTTGATAGACTTAGAAAGGAATTTTCCTATGTGGTTGGAAAATTTGCTAATGGAAATGAAAAGTTTGAAAAGATGCTATCCTTACAAAGATATTCAATTTCTAAACATGGATTAGGATATGATCCCTTTCATAGAGATTGTTCCTTGATTTCTAAATTCACTAGGGATGGAAAAGTTGCTCAATATGCTAGATGCTTAAAAGATGGTCATATAGAAATTGCATGCAAAAGTATTAAAAGATGTATTAATGTGAAGAAAATCTGGGTAGTAAAAGGTACAACTCCTCCTAATGTGGTTTATATGACTAATCAAAATGGACCCAAAATGGCCTGAGTACCAATGAGTAGAAAGAATGTTTTAGTTGTAGGTACAAGCAAGGAATGAAAATCCACCAAGCACATGGTACATTGATAGTGGATGTTCAAGGCATATGAGTGGAGACAAGAACCTATTTGCAAAAATTAGACCAAAGAATCAAGGATGTGTCACATTTGGAGACAAAAACAAAGGTAAAGTGGGTAAGGAACCTTTGCCTACCATTGACAATGTATTAATTGTTGATTGGCTTGTTGATTATTGCATCAAGAGATAAGGTGTTTAAATGCATTAGTCGACTAACTCAACACGACCAGTCGACTAGTTTTATATCAGACAACCTCTACTCTTTCTTTTATTTTTATTAGTCGACTAACATCCTACCAGTCGACTATAAGTCATCTGGGTCTTCTTTAAAAACTCACTTTTCCCCAAATCTCCGAAAACACATTCTCTTCTACCTTTGAGATTTCTTCATGACGATGTTTCTCCACCATGATGGTTTTTGTATCTGGCCAAGACCGACATTTCATAATTTTTTGTGCTACTTGAGCCTATTTGTGTTTGATGGCTTGTTCCCTTATTAATGTGATTGTGATTTTTATTTATATTAACTGTTTTGATTATGACAAAAAGGGGGAGGAAAATTGGAAATTGGATAATTGTTTAGTTACTTGATTAAGGGGGAGTATGTTAAATTGTCTTTGAATTTAATCTATATTAAAATTATGGACTATAAAAATTTTATGAATTTGTATTTACAAGGTTATTTGAATTCAATGATTTATATGATTAAGGGGGAGACCACTAACCAATTAGACAAGGCATAAAAACCTTGATCAATGTTCTTTGTTCTCATTTCTTAAACAATTTCTAAGTGTTTTGTCGTTATCTAAAAAGGGGATATTTTTGGACCAATGGTGGTTGACAAATTAAATCCCACTTATGTTTTGATAATAATAAAATGTATAGAATTGGTTAAGAAATTATTTTAGGTGATTTGGATTCAAAAACATCAAGGCTGCATCAATCTTGAATGGGCAAGACATAAGTCAGTGTGAAATCAAGAAGGAAATAATCTTCATCATGCTAGAAACATTAAACATGAAGATTATAGAAGATTTGATTGAATATATCCGTTGGGGTCAGTTTGAAATCAAGAAGGAAATAATCTTCATCATGCTAGAGACATTAAACATGAAGATTATAGAAGATTTGATTGAATATATCCGTTGGAGACAGCAACAAGTCGACTAGTAAATCATAAGTCGACTAATATATCAAGATCTGTTAGGTTGAGAACAACACAAGTCGACTAATAGACTATAAATCGACTTATCGAAGGTTACAAGTCGACTTACACTGTATAAGTCGACTTATCGAAGGTTACAAGTCGACTTACACTGCATAAGTGGACTTATAGAAGGGCGGAGATAAAGTTGTATGAAAATCGTTGTTACAAGTCGACTTACACACCACGACAAGTCGACTTACGAGTACAACAAACTGATTCTGCCGAAGTCAATTAGTCACAAATGGAAAGGAGGAAATCAAGGAAAATCTAGGAAATATCAACAACGGCTAGTGGACATCCCCAACGGCTATAATAATCTTATAGCTTGCAAATAAATAGAGAAATATCAAGGGAAGTGGTAGGAACGCAAAAATCAAAGTATACTACTATAGTTCCAAGAATTTGTTCTTATACTACTCTTAGCTTGGTTTTAATTCCATTCATTTGTACTGAGAGTTAGCATTTCTATTTTCTATCATTGTGATTATTGTGAGTTAAGTGATTAGAGGAGAATCACTTGTTAGGTAGGATTTGTGCCAGAAGACAAATCAAGTGTAAAGGTAGCTTGAGCCGAAAATCAAGTGGTGTTGGTAGGATTTGTGCCAGAAGACAAATCAAGTGTAAAGGTAGCTTGAGCCGAAAATCAAGTGGTGTTGTAAGAGTTCACACTAAACTAAAAAGTGTGCAGTAAAGTGGTTTGCCAAATCCTAAGTGGGAGCTTAGGTAGAGGACGTAGGTCTTAGCACCAAACCTCTATAAAAATAGTGTTTGCTCTTCTTCCCTACTCTTTATATTTAAATTTGTTTAAATTGTTTTTGTGTGAATTAACTTATGATTTTATTGTAGAATTTTTCAAAAAGCTTTAAAGATCTATTCAACCCCCTTCTAGATCGTTTACATATTTGATACTGATTAATATTAGTGTCATATGTGTTTTGGTTTATTATTATGTTGAATTTCAGTTTAGTTTAGTTTAAATTAAATCATCATCCTATTTGTTGTTAAATAATAGAAAACAAGTTATTACTAATACTTATAATCTTAATGGGATTGACTGTAATATCCTAGTTCAATTATTATTTTATGTATGTGTTGTACATGAATTTTATAGAGTATGCTTTATTTATGATGTAATCGAGTAATTTAAGCATTTAAATGTATTATTGAGGTTATAATGAAGATCACGGATAAACCAAAGATGGTTCTAGATTTGGACGATTTTTTTTTTGAAAAATTTCCTAAAACTCCAAAAATTTAAGGAATGAGTTTGAACAAACTTTAAAAGCCCTAAAATGTGCTTTAAGGATTTAAGTGAAACTTTTGAATGGAATCCGGATGATTTCGATGAATAGTATTTATGGATGAATAGTGAATCCATGTGAAAGTATTTTTGCTTGAATAGTCATTTTGGGGATCCAACCCTGAAAATTTGAAATATACTCGGAATAGGTAGAGTTTAATGATAATGGATCGAAAAAAAGCCTGATTGGATGAATTTTGGGAGTTTTGAAATTTTAGGGTTAAAATGCCCTTTTTGGAAAATAATGGATATTAATGATTTTAAACCCATTTGAATTGTTTTAAAAGCGTCCAATCAATTAATATTGACCCTAATTAGAGTATTTGACAATCAATTTGATGGCAAGATGGTTGCATAATATTTTCAGAATTTAATTTGATTAGTTGGAGAATTAAATTCAATAAAGGGCAACTTGGTATTTTTACATATTATTAAGGGTAATTTGGTCTTTTTACAAGAGGTGAGTTGATTAATGAGTCATTAACAAAGGACCAATTGGAGAGTGACATGCGTAATACACTAAAAGGCATAAGTAAGACAATTTGTTTCATTCTTTCAACAAAAATGTGAGAGACTAAACAAAAGGGAGAAAAGAAGACAGAAGAGGGGACATTCAATCAAGCAGGGAGAAGAAGAGTGCAGCTACCATTTTTCATGGTTTTGGAGCATAAATTGGAGAGATCTTTATCAAGTGGAGGTACTCATAAATAAGAGATTGGAAGATAATTGGTAAGTTTTCCTAACCTAAATTTCTAGTTTTGGGGCTTTTGAGTCGGATAGATTCATTTAGGATAAATGATGATTTTTGACTTTCCATGGAGTAAATAATAAGTTTGGAAGCATTTAAGGGTTGAATATGACAAGAGAAAGAGTTATGTTTAGTGAAATTTTATCTTTGGTTCTCGGTTCACTTGAACCAATTCTATTGTTTTGACCATAACTTGGCATACAAACCTCTAAATTGGGTGATTCCAATTGGAGCTAAAACCTAAGACATATTAATAAAAATCTCTAGAGAGGCCTAGACCTACTTCTAGCTAGATGATTTTGAAAATTGAGATTGATTATGGTAACTTGATACTATCCTTGTATTGAAACAACTTATGATATTTAGTACATGTTTCATGATTTAGAAGTTAAAATGGCATGAGTTTTAATGCTATGGAAATTAAAGACATAGGGGAACAAATGTCTAGAGACTTTAAAACCTAATTTGAATGTTTGATTTGTGAAAATTAAGGAACAAGTGGAGGTATGTAATTTGGACATAGATCATAATCGTGACTCATTATGCATGATTGTGATATGGTGAATTAAATTGGGTGAGTTTTTTTTTGAAGAAATTAGTAAGTTAGAATGGGTAAAATATGGTATTTAAGTGACTTTCAAAGTTATATTTGGAAACGAAGACTAGTAGGTCAGCTTATGGAAGTAATCAGAAATACGATTAGCGTAAGTGTTACCTGTTTAAATACTAATCTCGAATTTGGTTAAACCAAACTATAGTTTTAATATCTTATTTCCAATTTTGAAAATAAATTCCTAAGAGAAATGCATTATTTATAGGTAAAGGAGAGGCAGTGAACACGTGAGTGTGCTTGGCAACAAGCTTGCAAAATTGTGATTGTATTTTAATTTGTTTTATACAAATAGTTTCTATTTATGGAGATTAGCAAGTTATGAGTGTTCTTTAAATTGATTTTATGCAAATGGTTTCTATTTATGGAGACTAGCAAGTTGTGAGTGTTCTTCAAATTGATTTTATGCAAGTGGTTTTTATTTATGGAGATTAGCAAGTTGTAAGCAATGATATGAGTTAGTTTGCTCCTACGTAGATCGGCCGGAACGTCTGCATCTACGGAAAACGGTATCGAATCGGACATAAAGGTACGGGATGAATTCTTATTGCAGATCAATTCGGCCAGTACCGGTCGGCACCGCCAGTATTCAAAATATGGGTCAAAATACCGCCAAGATCTGAAATTTTAAAAATTAGGGTTTTTTGCAAAATTTTTCAAACTTTTAAATTTTCCTCCTCTCTCCTACCTCTCCTTCCCCCTTTTTTTAGTTTTAAAATAATAATAAATATTTTATTACTAATAATAATTATAAATTAAATAAAACTTTAAAGTAAATTATTTTAGTTTTATTACCAATAAATTATTTTTATTTTTATTACTAATAAATTATTTTTTAATTTATTTTAAAATTTTATATAATATTTATTAATAAATACTAATAAATTAGTTTATAAATAATAATTTTAAAATTATTACTTATAAACTAATATTTATTTTATATATTTTCAATTATTAAATTAAAATTTATATATTTTGAAATTAATTATATTTATTAATAATTATTAAATAATCTACAATATGACAATGGACTATTTTATAATTTAAAAAAATAGAGACAATTTTATAAATTTAAAAATATTTTTGTATTATTGTAATATTTTAAATACTTTGTATTATTCTTAATTTTATAATTGTATGATGATAATTGTTTTATTTATATTAATTGTGGTTATTATTTATATGTAAAATATTTAAAATTATTATTATTTCATAATAATTGTCATTATTATTTATTATTAAGATTTTGAAAGCATGATTGATGTAAACAAGAACTAGTAAAATATACAAGATAACTGTATAATATAACAATATGGACTATTTTGCAATTCTTAAAATTTTAGGACTATTTCATAAATTTAAAAATTTCCGAAAGCAGATCCGGTACCAACCTGCACTCTGATAGCCTGCGTTCAGAGCTCAATCCGCATCGAACCCGATGCAGTATTCATAACATTGGTTGTAAGTGTACTTTAAATTGAGTTTATGCAAATGGTTTTCATTTGATCATGAAATAAATATTTATGCTGAGTTTTATGCAAATGATATATTGTATGTGAATATTGCTAGCATAAGTGTATGCTTTGGCAATATATGAGTTTTAAATTAAAAGTTAAATTTTATATGATTGGGATTTATTTGAAACAATTCAATTATGAATCCTCCCATACTTGATTTAGAAAATAAGATGAGATGTAAATGTAGGAGTTGCTTTTGCCTATAATACACCGCTAGGCTTTATATGTGTTATTATACTGGTACATTCATAGCTGTTAACCTATTATGGGTAAGTGATATAGAACCAACTCCATAAATAGTGGTTAACTAGTCACGAGTAAGCGATATAGAATTAGCTTCATGACTTGTTACAAGTAAGCGATGCAGAACTAGCTTCGTAACTACCAGTCTATAGTGGTTAACCTATTGTTAGTAAGTGATGTATAACCAGTTCCATAACTAGTGGTTAATTGATTGCGGGTAAGCGATGCAAAATCAACTTCGTGACTTTAGGCCTAATGTACCATATGGTAAAGAGACTAGTGGTGGGCTACGTTCAGTATGAAAAATCATGAAAATGCCGCCACTATTTATTTTTAAAAGTAATTTAAAAGGCACTGTATGGTACCAATTCTAGTGGTTAACTTATTTTCAGTTTAAATATTTTTAGAAAACTTATTGCCACCATTATTTATTGGTTAAGGAAAAAGGAAAAAGGAAAATAAAAACTTTTATATGATGAGATTAATTTCAAAAAAGCCTTTCAAAATAGTATTTTATAAAAATTCAAATTGCATTTTACAAAATATTATTTGAGTACCAATTATTATGATGCATGAAAGAATTGTTATAACAAGTATTTAACTATGGGCTTTACTACTGTATGAGAATATTTCAGTTATGTTGTTATGAAAAATAAAATTTTAGTGATTAACACTAACTGAGCTAGTTTAATTCACCCTTATTTTTATGTTTTTAAACAAACCACCCCAAGTATGTATATAGTTGTTGCAGTAATTGGGACTCTACCGTAGGATTAATTGTATTGTCGGGTCCTATTGTGCTTGTGTTATCTTTGTTATGTATGTGTTTTCTTAAAATTGGCATAATTACTTGTATATATGTTGCAAATTAATCTAAAAAGGGTTTAAAAGTGTCATCTCATAAACATCTTTGGGATTGTAAATCTCTTTTACTTATGAACTATAAGGGCTTTGTTCCTCAACGATGTTTTTTTCTTTCTAAAATGTTGATAATTATGGTTGTTTATGATGTGGACCTAAGGTCCTATTCCAGAAGTTGAGATGGATATGAAATATTAGAAGTGATTTAAATCGTATTATGCAGGTTTTTGAAATTTAGGAATATTAGAAAAGCAACCATTATGCTGCCGAAATTATAGTAAAATGATTAAAAAATCTCACTATTTTTCCATGCTTTTAACTTTTAGAGTATAAAAGGTTTTTAACAGTTGAATGACTTGATTTTGCAGGAACCCTTCAGTTGAGTTAGACATCTATTGGAGGGCTACCGCAGGGTCACTAGGAGGGCTCCACTCGAGTTCTAGAAGGGGAACTCTGGGATAGATCCTTTCATTGACACTCAATATGTGCTAACATTATACTATAGTTTGATAAGTGTACTTGCTTGTGAGATCTATAGAGTAAAGATTAGCCACCATATCAAGTTTTTGGTATCTTTGACAAGGACTAGAATATTAAGAACACCCAATTTTGTTACTCTCATCATTATTCTTATTTTATTCTTTTTACTTTTTATTTTTAAATTGTTAAATTATTTTATTGACTCTTTGGTTTTGTCACTTCTATAGAAGGAAATCTAGTTGATAAAAATCTAGAAATTGAGAGGACAACTTATAGAATCTTTGAAGGACCCTACTAAGAGAGTTACAGTTAGATCGATAAATAAAGAACTTGGAAGGTCAGATTAAGACTAAAGGATTAGGAACCATGGTAGACTAATCAAGGACTATTTTTGACTATACTAAGTCGAGCATAACTAGGATGAAGTCTAGCATTTGAGATCTAATGTCTCCACTAATAAGTTTGAGATTAAATTAAGCATTATTCAAATAGTGCAGTGGTATTTCCAATTTGGCAGTGAGATTAGGATCGCAATACACATATAACCAATTTTATGGAGATTTGGGATACATTTGAGGTTAATGTTGCCGTTAAAAACATAATTAGACTCAATTTATTTCCATTCTCATTAAGGAATTAGGCAAAGCAATGACTAAATTGTCTCCCAAATGGATCCATCATTATATGGTACCAAATGGTAGAGAGGTTTCTTTTGAATTACTTTATGCCATCTAAGATTGTCAAACTAAGGAAAGACATATCTTCCTATGCTTAGATGAATTCAAATAATTTATATGATACGTATAAGAGATTTAAAGAGGTGTTAAGGAAGTGCCCATATTATGGTGTACAATTATGGATAAAAATATTGACGTTTTATAATAGGTTAAATCAAATGATGAGGTAGGTGATAGATGTAGCAACTTTGGGTACTCTGAACATTAAAAAGCCACAAGTATCTTAAGACCTCATTGAAGACATAGGGTGAATAACTATTAGTGGTGCTTTTCTTAAGCATAATTTAGAAAGCCAGCAAGAGTATATGACATAAATGCATCATAACATTGGTAGGCTAGGTCGAAGCTCTGAGCAAGAAAATAGATGGGTTGAAAATGAATCCTTAATTATTCCAAGTGATGGAATATGAATTACACAAGATAGGACATCCAGGTTAAGAATTTCAAGCACTACAGGTGATGGTAAAGCCCGAGCATGTGGATTATATGAGGAATGCTTATAAACTCCAAAATAATCCCTACAACAATATTTACAATCCAAAATGGAGGAATCGCCTAAATTTCTTTTAAGTAATTAAGGATAACCAAGGAATAACCTTTTGCTAGGATGTTAGCAATTCCCACCACAATAAAAGGAGCCAAGCATGGAAGACCTCGTAACTAAATTTCCTCAAACATCAGAGGCAAGGTTTCAAGACTCCCAAACTTCACTATAAAATTAATAGGTTTTTATACATAACTTGAAAATTTAGATCGATCAATTTGCAAAGTTAGTTATTGAAAGAAAACAAGGGTGTTTACCTAGTGGCGCCGAGATAAACCCTAAAAAACTTGCAAGTGGAGAACAAGATCTAAAGTGAGGAAAAGAGTGACACTATAAGTTAAAAAAAGTTTAAGGTGAGGAGCGCCTCACAAAGGTCATAGAATTTTAGCCTACCATCCCTTATCTTTACCAAAGTGATGAAAGATTACATAGATGAGTAATTTGGTAAATTTCTTAAACTGATTAAACAACTTCATATTAACTTAACCCTTATTAAGGCTCTTGCACAGATGTCGAAGTATTTAAAATTCTTAAAGGAGTTACTAAGAAACAAGGGGAAGTTGGAGGAGTTGAAAACTATGATGTTGAGTGTGAGATGCTCAACAATTCTTCAAAGCAAGTTACTAGAGAAGCTTAAAGATCGAAGGAGACTTACTATCCCTAGTTAAATTGGTAGCTTAAAAATAGAAAAAGCTTTAGCCAACCTAGGAGTTGGTATTAACATAATGCCTTATTCATTGTTTAAGAAACTAGGGTTAGGTGTAACAAAACCTACTAGGATGAGTACATAATTAGCTGAGAGATCAGAAAAGTATCCTAAAGGTATTATTGACGTTATACTTGTTAAGATTTATAAGTTTATTTTCCTAATTGACTTTGAGATTTTTTATATAGAAGGGGATATAAAAGTACCTCTATTCCTAAGTCGAACCTTCTTCACTACCAATAGGTCTATTATTAATTTAGTAAGGGTAAGCTAGTACTTAGGGTTGGAGACAAAGAGGTCACATTTAAAGTATATTATATCATGAATCATTACTTTGATGAATCTATTTCACATATTTGCATGACTCTTTTTCTAAAGGTCCATTAGAGTTATTTCCAATTCAAGGTAAAAAAAAAGATGAAAAAAGACAAGTAGCATACTTAGAGGTTAAGGAACCTATGATAAAAAAAGAAACACTTAGTCTTTATAGACCACCTTAGATCATACATAGGTATGTCTATCTAAGGACTTTAAACAAACGTTAATTGGGAGACAACCCAATAATTAATATAGTTTTAAATAATTTGATGTTTTCTTTTGAGTATGGTTTTAGGATTTCATTTATTTTTTTGTGTGTTTTGTGGTGAATTATTGCAGATCTTTATTATTTTGGGTATTTTTTGAGTTTATGGTGTGTTATTTGTTTCTATAGAGTTTGAGTGAAAATTTTTAAAGTTTTTAGGAATTTTTTGGTGTCCACGATTGTGTAGATACCCTTATACATAAAAATCATACTTCTTTATATTTTACATGGTTCCACTGACCATGTACATGTACATCCCTATAATTTTAAAATGTTTATGCACAAGGTCACACAGAGTTACACGGGCATGGAACATGCTTGTCTGGCTTAATTTTTCGAAACGTGTTAACTTGCATATGTGTGTCATAAGTCACACATTTATAGTGAATTACTGTGTAATTGACCATGTAAGTCCACGAACCTTTTAAAACCCTAAACTTCTTTCTTTTCATTTTTTCTCCCTCTTTTACCATTTCTCTGGTGCACCCCGCTCCTATAACCTAGCCCATCCATTTTAAGTGATTTTGCAACACTCTTGAATTTTTCTTCCATTTTACTTAAATTGCACTTGGAATTGTAGGTACTTTTGCAATTTTAGGTTTATTCTTCCCCAAATTACTAGGTTTCACATTTGTTCCAATCTAAGGTATGTTTCCCTAATCTTCTTCTTGTTTTTGCAATTATAATTTGAATTTCACTATGAGTTATTGGATTACTTTGATGGACTGCATTATAGATTGGATGAAATTTGAAAAAGTATGTTAATTTTGCTCAATATGTTATAAATTATGATGTGATTTGTTAGATTAGGCATAAATTGGTGTTTTTCTAGCAATTAGTTAATGTATGTTAGTTTAATTTTATACCAATTTCATATTATGTATGATTTAGGGTTAAATTATATATGTAGTATCTGTTTAATTATTTAATTGCTCACTACAAGAAAACTCACGTTCTCCGACGGAATTTTCCATTGGAGAAATGAACAATTCCGTCGGTAATTATTTTTGCCGACGGAACAGGACGACAGAAGAAATCGTCGTAAACATGGTTATCATTATTACTTACCGACGAAACAATACCGTCGGTGTATTGTCAACGGAAAACTGACGGAATATTATCCGTCGTTGTTATTTTGTGACGGACATTAATTAAAAATTTCGTCGGTGGAATTCATATGTCACCGAAGGAATGTGTCCGTCGGTATAATTTAGGGACGGAACCACCGTCGCTACGTTTCGGAAGTAAGTAATAACCTTAATGACGGAAATATAATTTGTCGGACAATGTGCCAACGTAATGTTACATTCCGTCGGTGAAGGTGATTAAATATATCGACAGAATTCTGTATTCCGTCGATGTTATTAAATTGGTTTAAAATATTAGGTTGTACATAATTGGACATCCACACATCAACCAGTACATCAAAGGTTTAAATAATTTCAATTGTTATACAATTGGATGTACATAATTGGACATCCACACATCAACCAGTACATCAAAGGTATAAATAATGTCAATTGTTATACAATTGGATATAAACACAGCAAAGGATCCATTAATTGTTATGTTTGTACCTTAAAATAATGAGTTCGACTATCTATTGTTGTGATGATCGTGGGTGGTCCTCTGTAGAACTTCCCTTCGATTGTTCGAACGGTGGTCGCAACTGAGCTATCTGCATAATCTCTTCTCTCATCTTCCTATCTACTCTCTCATCTGTAGCTCCATCTGCTCCCTGAGGGAAAGCTCCATCTGCTCCCTGATTCGTTGCTCCATCTACTCCTTGATTCGCTGCTCCTGCTCCCTCATTCGTTGTTCCTCCCGCTCTGTCTGCCCCTTTTCCAAATGAGCTATCTTATCCATTAATGTTTGTACTGTGGCCCGAAGCTCGATGACTTCATTGTTGTTCGCTGGCCTTGTGGACGCTGCTGTACTGGACATGGAAGATTGGGAATAACTTGAGTTCCCAAACGAACCTAGACCAAAAATCCTGCCACGACGATCCCTACCACCCACGGCCTCAAAATACGTTTGAGACACGTCTACAGGCTGTTCCTCCTGCGACTGTAGCTCAAGGGTTTGTTGTAGTTGGTCCTATAAGGTATGTGAAGTTAACATTAAGAAGAAGGACGGGAGCAGTATTTAGAAATGTATAAAATGCAATAATTGGACATACATTCAGCTCTCGACAGCGGTTGTTGATGAAGGTTAGACCGTCATGCTTCTTCGTGTGAGTGTGCACAAATAACTGAAGGGGGTAGGCTTGGTGCCCAATGACTTCTCCTACATGAGAAAGACTAAAATGTCAGATGTGAACTAGAAATCGTTTAAACGTCGGCAGATGTTCGGAAAGTTGTATGATATTCGCCTCCTGCTAGACAAAGAAAATAACTCAACACATCCATAAGTGGCACCAGACATTTAGATCATTATTATTATCCATAATACAACGAAGCTAACTATCGACAAAAATAGTGTAAAGTGTAGATACTTACAAGTCTGTCTGCATGCTCTTGGTGAGTTATTGAGCCTCCCGTATGTACGGAAGACTCAGAGACTGGGCCTCCACGTCCTCATACGAAGTTACGTCCTGAGATGGACATTGCTGCAGGTGATGCCCAATACGTCAGCCAACGACTCCAAATATCCTCCAAAATAAAGCGGGGTCGTGCACTAGCCTTGTTTATCGCGTTAATGAAGTCATGATAACGTGTACGAGCCCGCCTCTCCCAGAATTTGTATATGCTCCCGTCCAACGTAGCATCCCAGAAAAATGCTTTCTGATAAAAGAAAAAAAATATGTTAGTTAATGTAAAACTATATATATATATATGCTGACACAATATATATATATATATATAATAAAAAACAGAAATAATTATTGTACCTCGAACTCATGAAAGTACAATTGTTTCGTAGCTGCAGTGATATTCTTCCACGTATAGCCATCGGGTTCAATCCTTTCCTTAAAAGTGGAGGTCATATGCCTGGAAAACATTCCAGATGGTACGAACCTAAAACAAGAAGTTATTGTAGTGTATAAATGGACCGAAAAGCCTATGGCTTAATCCACTAGAAACAGTGCTTAATCCTATAGCCATACTTACTGGTCATTGATGACAGTGATATACTTTCGCCCATCATCTCCTACAGACCCAGGCTGGCGGGCATGTCCTCCATCCCCTATTGTAGAATTGGATGATATATGAGTTGGCGTAGGGGATGGTGTGGCATTAGTAGCAGCAGGTGAGGGCACATCTGGAACGGGAGGATGTGTAGGAGCAGGTGAGTCAGTGCGAGTCGCAGACTGTGATGATCCACCTTCACATGGCTGCCCGCCGAACATCCCTTTAATCCTTGACCGCATAACCTCACGTGGTCGCTTAGGTCCCATATTAATGAATGAAATACAATATTTATCGAATTCTGTACAAATATAACAATCTTAAGAGCAATTGTTTACACAAGTTATTAATATATAAGCCAATGACATTGAAAATTTGCACTTAAGTTAACAATAACAAATCAACATCAACAATTATATAATTATGACTGTGTTTACCAAATTAAAACAGATACAACAACAAACATCTTTTAAGCTTTGTCGAACTATGTAATGCATGAGGAAATTTTTCCTTCGGATTCCATATGACATGAGAGTCGGTAAAAGTAAATGAGCCCCCGACATCTGGATTTCCAAGAAGCGTCCTGGCACGTTCAAACGAAGCTCGGGAAACAGTCAGACTTCCCCTATCCGGTGAAGGGCTTTAGACACCTTCTCTCAATAACGTTTTGGCTATAGCCATACTTGATGCAGAAATTGTAAATGTGTCGCCACTCTTGGTGTGGAAGACAAGTTGTCCAGATAAACTACTACAAGGAGGAACAGTTATACCTAAAACAGGGAAGAATATATATTCACATTTGATTCCGTGCGATTAGACCACCGTCACACAAAGCGAAACTGGATATGGGCACTCGTTTCTTCATTGAGAATACAGGAAGCTTAGAGCAACATGAAGTGTAAACCATCAAATGACTATTATGTCATGGGCACTTCAACTAAGGAAATGAAATGGACAGAATTTAAACAGAGATGTAATAATCATAAGAAACACCTTCAAGTAGAAGATCGGTCATGGATGGTAAACGAATTTAAGTGTTTTTCACAACACTGTTCCTTGCGTTGGTGATTCCCTAGGACAGGACAAATTTGCCACATTCCTCCCAACGGTAAGAATTATTACCGTCGGGAACCATTCGCCACATCGACATCCCTTGAATCAGAATTGCAATGATTAAAAGGAATATTATTTTTATCGCAGAAAATAGCCTATTACAAACATAAATTAATTGCTATCAGAACTTAAATGTAAATTACAATCATCTTCCTCGTCAGAAGAATAAGAATCAAATGCTTCCTCTTGTTCAGACCCATTGTTACCCTCGTCAGACTTTGCATCTGAAATATCAACAGAAGCGTTAAAAGGATCATGCAAAGGTTCTGTCTCGTCACACGTTGCTGTTTCATTGATAGAAGCCACGTCTTCTTGAAACGCTTCACTGTCATTTCTCTGCTCTTCGTTTCTATGGGATTCAAACACTCCCCTAGGTTTAACTTTGCACACCGCCAACCAATCTTGTTTATCACGTCGTAAGCTTGGAAAAGGGACATAATAGACCTGTCTTGCTTGCATAGCCAAGATGAAAGGTTCAAATTGTCTCAATCGTCTATAGACGTTGATTTCAACCACATTCTATCGGCTATGCACTTTTGTTCCAACGTTTGGTGTTGGGTCATACCACTCACATTTAAATATCACACATCGCTTAATTGGCAATGCAGGGTACTCAACTTCAAGTATTTCAATTATTTTCCCATAATAGTCCATCAATTATCCTCAGATCGAAACACCATCGCTCATACTTGCCATGCTATGTCCATGCGACTCAGATGGTATTTATATCCATTCACGAAATAAATCGAATACGAGTAAACAGTTCGCAGAGGTCCCTTCGCAAGATCAGAAATGAACTTGTTCTGTATTGGATTTTCAGCGGCCTATGTAACAGGAAGTAGCAAAGGAAAGAGTACAATGTCATCGGAACATTTCAACATGTTAGGTCACAATAGGAATAGTTTAAAGTGAGAACTTATATATCGCGCGAGCCATCGAGGAAATTGCTGTCTAACTTCGTTATTCATGTCATCCTGTGTGATACCAGGCATTATCTCGCAACAATGCCTCGATACGCCGTGATATGACATGACACCAATCAAGAACGTTACTCGCAATTGAGCATATCACCAGGCAACTCACGCATTTAATGGAAGAACCTCCCGACAGTTCAATGAAATATACCCATGTGTAGCATCAATTTCCTCCTCTGTTAGCATTCGTCTTGTTGCATGTCCAGAGGTTCGTCCTGGATATGTAAAAATTGACAAGTTCCCATCCGCACCACTTGTCCCTCCCCCATCGTCGTTACGAGGAACTTGTCTCGCTCTTGTACGCACACGAGGCTTAAAATAATGTCCACAAAACGTATTAGCTTCCTCAACTAAATAAGCATTACATATGGAGCCCTCAACTCTAGCTTTGTTTTTTACATTTTTTTTCAAATGATGTAAATACCTATAATAAAGCAACTGGTTATTACAATGTTCGGTTGACACAGCATGTACAAATGGGTAAGAATATGATATTACTGGAGTTACCTCTCAAATGGATACATCCATCGATATTGGACTGGACCGGCTAGTTTTGCTTCGTGTGGTAAATGCACCGGTAGATGCTCCATGCAGTCAAATAAGCTAGGAGGAAAAATCCCTTCTAATTTGCACAAAATAACTGGAATTTCATTCTCTAGTTTTTGCAATTCATGAAAATTGATTTCAGATGATGTTAAGCTTTTGAAAAACAAGCTCAACTCTGTTAATGGTTCCCATACTTTAGAAGGTAGCAACTCGTGAAAGGCAATTGGAATTAGCCTTTGCATAAAAACATGACAATCATGACTTTTCATCCCAAATAATTTGTACTTCCTCATATCTACACACCTAGACAGGTTTGAAACATAACCATCAGGAAACTTTAGTCCTTTCAACCATTCATACAAACGCTCCTTTTGTTGCTTGCCCAAAGTGTAACATGCTTTCAGATATTTACCGGTACGAACATCTTTATGTAACTCATGTCTTCTACAGAGCAGTTCCAAATCAGCTCTGGATTTGGCATTGTCTTTTGTCCTCCCTTCAATGTTCATAATGGTATTGAACAAGTTGTCAAACATGTTTTTCTTAATATGCATCACGTCCAGATTATGCCGTACCATATTTGTTTTTCAATATGGTAAATCCCAAAATATGCTTCGTTTTCGCCAACCAATGTTTTGACTGATGCTTCTATTTACTTCATCGGCGTCAAATTCAGTTACTTTAAGCAAGCCTAATGTCTCAATCTCTTGCAAAATCTCAACACCACATTTTAGAGGTGGAGGTGATTGTTTCACAATCCTATTTTTAATAAACTTATATTTGTTGCGCCTAAACGGATGATCCGGAAGAAGGAATTTTCTGTGATTGTCAAACCAACTAATTTTGCCACCGGTTGGAAGATAAAAAGCATATGAATCATTGCCGCAATGAGGGCACGCCAACTTCCTAGCTGTACTCCAACTAGATAACATGGCCAAAGCCGGGAAGTCACTAATCGTCCACATTAAAGCTGCTCTCATAACAAAATTCTATTTTAGAGATACATCATATGTTTGCACACCAGTTTCTCAAAGATGTTGCAATTCCAATATTAGCGGTTGTAAGTAAACATCTATTTTTTGCTTGGGATTTTTTGGTCCTGGGACAATAACTGTAAGGAACATGTAAGCCTCTTTCATACACATCCACGGAGGCAAATTATAAGGAGTAATTATCACCGGCCAAGATGAATATTGCTGCCCGGATTGACCGAAAGGTTGGAATCCATCAGTCGACAATCCCAACCGCACATTCTGAATTTCAACTGCAAAGTGCACATGGGTGTCATTGAAATGCTTCCATGCCAGTGCATCTGATGGATGATGCATAACTCCATCTTCCTGATCGTGTTCAGCATGCCATCTCATGTGACATGCAGTCACATCAGATGCATAAAGTCTCTACAGTCTCGGAGTTAGCGGGAAATAATACATCCGCTTCCATGGAACTAATTTCTTTTTCATTGCATGCTTTCTTGGCTTAAACCTCGATTGACCACAAAATTTGCACTCATCTAAGTTCACATCATCTCCCCAGTACAACATACACCCCAACCGACAGCAATCAATTTTTTCCACTGGCAAACCAAGACCCCGAATCAGTTTCTTCATATTGTAAAAACTGTCAACCATTGAATGATCAGCGGGTAGTGATTCAGTATACCACTCTAGAATGTTATCAAAACTACGATCCGATATGTGTCCTTCACTCTTTACGTTCAAAATTTGCGCAATTGAAGACAATTGCGTCATTTTCTAGCAACCGGGCCACAATTATCGGTCAGCAGACTGGAGTAAGTGAAAAAAATTTCGTGCTTCTGCGTTTGGTTCTTCTTCAACATTTACCCTATTTGTCCCAAAGGTACAACCGACCCCATCAAAGACCATTTGCCTGTACGAGTTTTCAGTTCCATGAACAAAATTCCCGCACGTCCCAACCTCCCCTTCATACTCATTTATGTTGTCAGACATTTGTGGTTCATTCCCCCTTGAGGTGCTACAAATTAACGGTTCGCCATGTCGTGTCCACTCAAAATAATTGGGCACAAACCCTTTTCTCAGCAAATGCAACTTAACTTCATCAAGAGTAAGGAAACATTTATGCTTGCACTTGCTACATGGACATCTGATCTTTTGTCCATCCATATATGCAGGTTGAGAGCATGCATAATGAATAAAACTGTCAACTCCATGCACGAATATAGGATTAATGAAGCCATCAACGGTTAATCGTCTATACATTTAAGCTGTAACATCCCACCCCCTCCTGGAAGGGTAAAATAGTAAAATTGGCATAGGATGAGACTAATAGGGATGTATGAGTAGTGTCCAGGTATACTGGTACTGGTGCTCAGTGAATTTTTGCAAAGTTGTATAATATTGAATTATCTTTCCATTGCTTCTGATCTTGTTATTTTTAGAATTGTATATTGGGAGATATGAATTGATTACTAATGACTGGTTTTGAGCATTTTGGATGAAACCTAGCTTAAGTGTGATTTTGTGAGTTTACTGATGGGAGGCAATTTTAACATTTTATGTGGACTGAATTGGTGTGAGTGAGCTTCTGAAAAGTTGTAGAGGAAGAGATTACCTTGAAATTGATATATGGTTTGTAATTTTTAGAAGTCAGAATTGGGAGTTATGATTTTGCAAAAATGAACCCTACATTAGGTTATGAATGGCTGATCATAACAGTAGCTTCCATAATAGTTTTGAAATTGTTAGAGATCGAATTGGATGATGAGTGCTTCATGAAAATTGAAGTTTGAGATGTTATCTTTACAAGGATATAAAGTTCTGATTTTACTGACTTGTTTACAGGGAGATATGCTTGTTGTAAGGTTACTGCCCAAATTGAAGGATTGCAGGGACAGTAACATTAAATGAATTAATGGACTTGCTTAGAAATAGAATCTGATTTTGGATTGTTCATGAACATTGTTGAGGACAATGTGAACTTATTGACCATATTTTTGTGGTAATTTATTTCTGAAGAATCAGTGAGTTATGAAAGTGTCAAGGTACTGCCCTGTGTTAATGGGAATTGAGTAGGCAGAAGGTTTGATGGGATATTTGACACCCTTAGGGTTGAAATTGATTTTTATGGTCTTCTTGAGAATTGTAGAGCTTTTCATAAGCGCTCCAACAAGGTATAGTTTGCATTTTTCAGAAATGTGTAGAAAGAGTTATGGGTGTTGGAAGTTTGGTTGGAAATCGAAAATAAAGGGAAAAATAAGGCAATATTTATATATATTACTTGTTGAATTTTGATTTCTTTCGTGAATAACTTTTCCGTCCGACGTCCGATTGACCTGATTCTAGAGGCATCGGATTCATTGAATATTGAA
This sequence comes from Erythroxylum novogranatense, assembly GCA_029891385.1. Taxonomy (NCBI): domain Eukaryota; kingdom Viridiplantae; phylum Streptophyta; class Magnoliopsida; order Malpighiales; family Erythroxylaceae; genus Erythroxylum; species Erythroxylum novogranatense. The sequence goes on along the minus strand of CM057233.1, from coordinate 45,764,203 downwards.
TTTCATTTTATAAGAAATTGGGAATTTTTAGACGGGAAATTGACGTGGCCCCGGGTGACAGAACTTTAATCACATTTTATTTAATCGGGGACCTATAGAGGTCCGAATCATGCACCGTCCGCCTAATAGGTTTCTGAATTTTGATGAATTTTATAATGGAAAAAGGGGATTAGGGCCGGAATTCATGAACATGCATATATCATCATCATGAGCACAAATTTCATATTTAGTGACTCGTGCTTTTTCTGATTCATATAGAGGCCAATTGGAGCGTCGATTGACCGATGTCACAGAGACTTCCCGGTATTAGCTCGGAAGTAATAGGTGAGTAACCTAGTTGGTTTCTCAAATTTCTGGTTGTTTACATGCTCAACGTGAATTACGTGCAAAAGTGAATTGAATGATCACTGCATGACTACTGGCATGTATGGGATTGTATTGTATGATTTTACTGTACTGAATGATACTGGTACTGATAGACTGGGCTTTATAGCCATCATACTGAACACTGTTATACTGGGCTTTATAGCCATATCATTGACTTACTGCTACACTGGGCTTTATAGCCAAACACTGTACATTCATTGAATACTGCACTGCATGCATAATTGCATGATCAGATAATGGACGTGCCCCAAGTTGCTATTTTTACTGATAAGAGCTTCGAGCTCTCATACTGTACTGACCGGGCCTGGAGCTCGAGGGGAGAAATCCCTGACTCGTCCCCACTGAACACTGTCTGAGCACTTGGGCACAATACTGAATAAATGGAAAGAGTCACATATGCATTGCATTCGCACAAGTAACTGTTCTGTGATAAGTACTGCTCTCGTGATGGTATGTGTTACTGTGAATGGTTTTCATTCATCGACATTGTTATTAATCGCCATCGGTAATTGATTATTATCGATCGTCTTTACGCCATGGGCGTAATGCATGATTTGAGTGAACCATCGATGATGGTTTTCACCGAGTTCGCAAAACTCACCCAAAATTTGCATCTATTTTTCAGGTCTCAAGAATACCCGGCTGACACGGAGTATGTCTCATGTAGACGAGTAAAGGTTAGAGATCGGGATCAGTTCGCGTCGCATTGTGTCTTAGTAAATTGTGTTCCGCAATCACCGTATAACAAGGCTTTGTATTTTACCGAGCCCATTGTGGTTTTGATGTTTTATCGCATTGGTGATTGTAAATTATTACTGGATGACTGTAATAACTGAAACTGGTTTTTATTGAACACGGATTTTAATTACTTACTGTGTTGGCCGTGTTAACGTGGAATCAATGGCTTCAAAAAAAATATATACTGAGTTTTAAATCGACTGATGTAGTACGCCACTCTCGCGGGGCACGGACTCGGATATCACCAACGATATCGGGTTCGGGTCTTACGGGAGTGGGGTATTACACAAGCTCTATCCCGGAAGCTCATAGATGGGATACTGTTAATTTCAACCCGTCAATTCATTGTCAGTATCATTCATGTATGCCACATATAACAAGGTAGGTCAGTATTATTAATTGTTATACGGGTATCCTGCTGAAAATTCGGCAACATTTCCCCTATCACATTATCATCCCCCTCTTACACATAAGAGAGCCCCCTGCATGTGAAAATACACTTCTATATTCGACAAGTAAAGTCAACTCACAACTGATCTCTAAACTACATGTCCATACATTGCATTGTCAACAACTCATGTTACGTATTAAGAATTAAACATTAAACTCAAATCAATTCACAACCATACACAATTTTCTTATTACGTCAAATTATATTACCAATTATGCTTAAAGTTACCACAATTGAAGTTAAAGTATAGTTGTCATTTCAATACTGCAGAAGCTTCGCTCACGCCTCGAAAGTATAAATACCGGGAGAATAGAGTTCCTACAACCAACAAAATCAAATTGTGTCTTATCATATTGAGGGGTCCTAGCACTTGTCACAGAAGTTCATACGATTGATTCAAATGAAGGAGGAATAAGGCAATTATAAAATAAGTAGTAGTGATTTTGCTCTACTCGATGACTAAAGAGATAATTGGTTATCATAATATATTCTTTATTTTGAATATTTCTTTAAAACCTACAGATAGAGTAAAGCTGGCTCTTGACATATTATTTCTTGAATTCGATCAAAGTATGTCAACATACTTGTGGGATGATTTCTTAGAATATAATAAAAACAATAATTGGCAAAAGTTTTAGAGGGCTATATAATTAAATTATTAGTTACTCTTAAGTGTAATCTGAATTGTAAAGAGATTAATTGCTTTTGATGGAAAATAATACACTAAAAGAAGTTGGACATATTTCTTTATTTTCGGTCAAGCTCTCGCCTAGCCCTCATGATGTTCTGACGTCCGATTCTTTTTTATTTTTACATAATATAGTTTTATTATTATTATTTTGAAATTATATATGGGTTATTATTATTATTATTATTATTATTATTATTATTATTATTATTATTGTTATATAATGGACATTATTATTATTATTATTATTATTATTATTATTATTATTATTATTATTATTATTATCATCATCATCATCCTTTGGTATGATAATAATAATATAAACTTGTATATAAAATGTCAAAATAAATTATTTTAATTAATTAAATTTATTTTAATCTCTTATATAATATTCATTAATAAATTATTAATTAAATAAAATAAAACATTTTAAAATTAACTTTTATCTAAAACTTAATATTTATTTAAATTATTTTAATAAAATTAATTTAATAACTATAATTTAAAGTTATATAATTTGAAAATAATTTAATAATATATATTTTGTTAACAAAATCACTAATAATGTATATTATATAAACTTAAAATAAATTATTTTAATTTATTTAATTTATTATAATCTTTATATAATATTTATTAACAAATTATTAATTAAATAAAATAAAATTTTTATCTAAAACTTAAAAAATTATTTTATCTATTAATAAATATTTATTAATAAATTGTTATTAATAAATAATTTTTTTTAATCTAAAACCATCCAACAAGTGCGTGAGCAGCGAGCACTTGTGGGATGGTTTGTAATTGAATTCACGCAATTTCAGCGAGAATTCAACTTACAAAGAGGCAATGAATTGAACTCATACAAGAATTCAAACCATAGAATTGAATAACAATACTGTTTTTAAAATATTTTCGTTGCTATTTAACGATTTCCTTGTAGTGTTTGTTCAATTCTTATTATATAATGATCCAATACTGTTAAATCTTTAGATCTTTAAATCTCTTATCTTATCAAGTTAATTTATGTCCAGTTTTTAAAATATTATCCAATATTACCATTCCCTATTTAATCCATTCCTACAAATCAAGATGGATTCTCATTCTCAAATCTTTGTTACTTTTACCAAACAAAGCTTTACTCTTCAAGACTCCTTTTGGTAAATAATAATTAAAGAATCATAATAAAAAGGAATAGAAATTAAAATAAGAATTAGAATATGAATGAAATTATTGATTATGCCTATTTAGTATATAATCATTAAGAAAGAGATTAATTAAGTTAAAAATCATGCTAGTATTTGATATCAAATATTAGGAACAATAATGAGAAACTTTTACTCATATTTAGTTATTATATGATCTATATTATAAATAATTTTAATCAAAATATTTTATATTTATAACTAATTAATCCAAATAATTTTCAATGATTTATAAAATTATTAATTTTAAATAATTATAAATATATTTAATTATAAGAAAAAATTAAAAACTATAAAAACTTTTAATTAATAAAATCACAATAAAATAATTATTAAAATTAAATATAAAAGATTAAAATAAAATTGCTTTGATAAGAATTAATATCTTTATAATATCCTGATAATATATTTAAAATGTTTAAATAATATCTTCAAAATATATGCTCAAATACCTCCGATCATTGATGAGCTTTTGCATGATTAAGTCCAACTAGAATTTATCAAATTGGAACTACCAAGCTAGTAAAGTCGGTACTTAAACGTGAGATATCTGCGGAATCTGTTACAAAACAAATCTCAACTAGAAGAAGCTGTAATCTATCTTTCTATCTAATCTATATGCACATTGCCTTTTTATGCTTCCAAACTATAGAATTGAATTCAATCCCATGATTGAATTGAATGATGGCTTTCCAAACAGGGCATTAAGCTTATTCATCCTTCATGCATTTCATAACTCAACCCTATCTACACACAAATCCTTTAATTCTTTCCATTATAAACATGCAAAACTTTCACACAAGACCAATCAAACATGAGTTCCCAAACGAAATGCATTAAATCACTCCAGAAACACATCCAAATAAACCTAACCCACGACTTTCTTACCTTCGGATCCAGCAGAGGAGAGACGCTCGTTGTTGTCGCCGGAGAGGAGAGAAAGATAAGATAAGCAGCATCGGGGAGAGAAGAGAGGAGGGCGGCCGCAGGTGGATTTAATTTAATTTTGCCAACGGAATTATCCGTCGGTATAATTAAAAATACTGTCGCAGAATTAAGCTTTCTAACCTAGCTTCCTGATGACGTTTTGCAATATAGCGACGGATTTTTTTCGTCAATGAACCATTTCTAGCCGAGACGTTTCCCGACCGAAATTTTAATTCCGTCCCTATTTATAGATGGTACGATTTCCATCGGCATATTTCCGTCGCTAAGAGTCCCCACGAAATTTTCCCTCCAGCTTTGGCAACGGATTTCTTTACCGTCGGAAATGTTCTTGCTTTAATATAGCGACGACTTTTTTTCCGTCGGTGAACCATTTCTAGCCAACAAGTTTGCCGACCGAAATTTAATTCCGTCCCTATTTATCGACGGTACGGTTTCCATCGGCATATGTCCGTCGCTAAAAGTTCCCGCGAAATTTTCCCTCCAACTTTGGCAACGGATTTCTTGACCGTCGGAAATGTTCTTGCTTTAACCGACGGATTAGTGTGTCCCGTCGCAATTCACAGACGCTATATGTTTCGTTGGTATATTTCCGTCGCTATTTGACGATTTCCTTGTAGTGGCTTAATTTAATTTTGAATTTTAGGGATTGCATTTAGTAATTGTATAATTATTTTAATTTTTTTTATTAATTGCATTTTAATTGTGTTATTAATTTTGTACTAATTTTAATTTTCTAATTATTTTGTTAATTTCATTGTTATTAGTTTATTTTAATTTTTAATTTTGTGTTTTTTTACAATTGCATAACATAGTGAGTTCATGAATTGAGTGTAGGGAAAATTTTATTTTATTTGTATTGATATTCATTATTTCCTTACATTTTATTTTGTTTTAGATATAATGACAAGAAGAATGGAGGCAATGCAGCAATAAAGGGAAAAGGAGATATTGGAAAAAAAAAACCAAAAAGGTGAAGGGTCATCTATAGACTCCAGTGGAGCTCACCCACCACTAGTGTGAAATATTGTTGCACATCTACCAATGCAACACGAGATATTACATTTTAATGCAAGGGCCCATAAGGAGCAATTTCAAAGGTTAAAGACAAGTGGTTTGAAACCAGTAGATGTATAGATTTGGAGGCACTAAAGCAGGTCTACATGGCATAGAAAGTTTGGGATCTTATCAACGTTAGATCATGGTCTTAATTCTTCAAGATTATTAGGACCAACCAAACACCATATGATTTCGGATGCTCGAGGACATGATAAGGATGAGTTATACAAATTTCTCTATGATGATGTGGCTCTACAAGTAGGATTTCGTGAAGACATAGGAGAACACAACCTTTAGGATAGATTTTTCATATGGAATGGATGCACCCAAAACTTCTTATGCACTATCAACGTGAAGGAAAATTACAATTCGAGCAAATCCAAATCGTCTACCTTATGACATCCTACACTCAAATACCTTTACATGATCTTGATTCATACACTCAGGTGCTTTGCTTATAGAATAGATGTAAAAGGACACCGTTATGCCTGGGGCATGCCTAGGCCCAATATTTCCAACATTATAATAAGGAGAAGAAGATAGGGACAATATGCATCAGGCCCTACATGACATGAATGGCAAGGACGATGGGATTCTTCAATCGACCACACCGATGAGGATGTTCGCTAATATGGTTTCCCTCATTTGGATGTGATGAAGAAATATGCATATAGTGTGTAGGAGATAGGGACTGATATGAAACAACTATCAGATAGTTAGAGTTGAGACCTTCCAATCAATTACAAGTGTAGACAAGGATTGCCCTAACATGCTAGAGCAATCGACAAGACAGTTCACCACCAGCATAGACTATAAGAGTAAAGCATTAGGAGGATTACAATTTGTAGGATAATGCAAGATTGCCCAAAATGTGAATATCACCTAGATACTGGGACTATTTAAAGATTGCTTGGTTGAAGAAATATATGAGGAAGATTCAAAGAGTCCAATTCAGCATTTAAGTGAACTAGGAGGAGCTAACAAAGTGGGTGGCAAGACTGGAGACCCATAATAGATGGATGGAGGCTGTTAAGATGTAGATGGCCAGACACTTCGGGATTTTCATACCACTTCCACCATTTAGAGTGGTTGCATCATCTTCCACTCCATAGCTGTTGGACCCCGAACCTTGAAGCGAAATTTATAAATAATAAATGAAATCAAATGAGTTTTTTATATGTGATTTGTGTTATAGATGAGGAAATGTGAATTATGTAAAGATATGAGTTGGGAAATCTTAAGTATGAATTATGGTTATATATATGAGATCTTATGAAAAAGTAAGAGATTATAAATGACAAGATGATATGGAATGTAAGAAATCATATGAATTGAGGTTGATATTTGGATAAATTCCAAATGATAGTTGAATTATTATTAATGTTGTGCAATTAAGAAAGTGAAGTTAGCATGAATGTTGAGTTTTTTGCATGTAGATAAAAATGTATATGCTGATTCAACGGAATTAGGGAACAATTGAAATAGAATTGGCCAAAGTTGCCTTCTTTGAAGTTGTAGCTTGATCTTTTATCTTTCCAACGAGACTAAGTATGAAAGATTTCGATATCGTAGTTAAGAGATATAGTTGATGCAAGTTATGATGTTATATAAGATTTATGTTAGTGACAGCTTGATGACATGTTTGAAAGTTGAGGTTTTGATGAACCAATTTAGTTGAGTTTTGAGAAGTTCATGAATAGAATTTGTTGCTAGAATTTTTATGAAGTGTTTAGGCCTATGAATAAGTGAATATGTGGAGATTATAAGAGTATGTGATGGTAGTTTGAATGAGAGAAGCATAGGAAAAAGATTGAAGAAGTTATGAAAATTAGCATGTCCGTTAAACAGACATGGAAGTCCGTTTAACGGACAGCTTCGGGTCAAAAGGACCCCTTGCTATGTGTATGTCTGTTAGGCGGACATGGGTGTCCGTTTAACGGACTTTCTCGGATGGTTTGGTATCATTTTGGCCGTACGTGTCCGTTAAACGGACATGCCTGTCCGTTTAACGGACAGCTTCGGGTCACCTTGGGGAATTTGTGATTTTGACCAGTTTTGAGGCCGAATTTGGTTTCGAGGCCTCTAATACGAGTTGTAGATATTGATCTTATCTTTCAAATGGAGAAGAACAAAGTCATTTGGATATTTTTAGAGAAAGTTATGGCATTTGCACCAAAAGAGTTTCAAATCGATTTCTGTTTTGAACATGTTGAGTTGTTTTGATCATAACTAACGTATCCGACCTCGGATTGAGGCGATTCTTGAAGCGTTGGATCCCTAACATATGTATATTTCTCTCAATAAAAATTTGTATCAATTGGATTTGAATTAAAAAAATTTGATTGAATCACATGATAATCAGAATGTTCTGTCTCATTCTGAGCTTGCTATTTTCCTTCCTCATCCAGTTTTGTCAAATCATTTGCTTATATCTTTTCCGTCCGACATCCGAATGACTCGGTTCTTGAAGAGTTGGATTCCTAAGACAATGAAGTTCATGATTATGTGAAAATTATAAATTTTAGAGATTTAATTGAGCAAGATTATGTGAATCAAAGTGAGTCAGGAAAGTTTCTGAACATAGTTAAGTTCTTTGCGAATTTTGGGATCTGTAGAGATCCGATTGAAGCGATGTTTGAGGCATAATAAATTTAAGTCATGGGGCTACAATTTTTATGAAGGAACCAAATTTTAAGTTAGCCTTTAAGAATGTTTATGTGTGGAAGGAAGTGAATTGCTAGAAAATGTGTTAGCAAATGATATGTCCGACATGTTTGGACTATAACTTTTGATATAGTGCTCCAAATTTGACGATTCTTGAGGCATTATGAAGCTAAGACATAGAGGAACAATTATCTAGAAGGAATTTTTAGCAAATTCCCTCATTTAGATTTGAGAAAAATTGTCCAAAAGTGAGCATAACTTAAAGAGATATTCAGGGGCAAAACAGGAAGTTAACTTAAGGTTTTGAGTTAAAGGCTTAAAAGACAAGGGCAAGAAGGTCTTTTACCTTCAAATTTTAATGTCTTGGCATTTAAAAGAGGGGTAGGGTCGTGGAAGAGAGGAAGACCCTCGAAAATTCCAGAAGAAAGAAGAAAATGAGAGAAAGAAAGAAAAGAGAGGAAGAGCTCATGGGAGAAGAAGAAGAAGGAGGAAGAAGAGGTAGGGTTCTAACCCCTCTAGCTTGACTTTCTCCATGGATTCTTGAAGGAAAAGAGAGAAGGAGAAGAGATTTACTCTCCAAGCTATGAAGGATTTCGAAATTTAGGGAGAGAAAGGTAAGAGATGAGTTTAAAATTGAGTTTTCTTGAGATTTTAGTTGATTTATCCTAAGGTAGTTATGGGTTTGTTATGTATGGGGTTAATTTTAGTGTTTATACTTTGGGTCATGTTGATTTATGGATGAGAAGTGATTTGGAATTTATGCTAAAGTATATGAGTAAAAATTGTGTGGAAGATTATGATGTAAAGAGGTTAGAAATCTTATGGGCTTGTAAATCATGACATCAATTTTGAGAAATATAATGAGAATGTTTTGGATTGGGTGGTTTATGGCTTAGGTGATTTTAAGTTGGAAGTGAGAGTGAAGGAATGATCAACTTGAGGATTGGAGCAAGCTTATGGCATGGAATTAAAGGTGGGTGATATGTTTATTTTTCAAATTATGAGCAATTCTAATTGCTGGTTTTATAACATATGGTCTTACCAATGATTGAACCAATTGCAATTGAAAAGGTTTATAAAATGTGAACGTCATTGTTTTGAAATGATTTATGAAACTTTCCGCAATGATTCGGACGATTTCTCTATAAATGACTTGAATCTGTCTATTAAATGGATTTTGAAGTTAAATTGTTAAAGATGACATATACATTGAGTTTCATGTGTTTTATTGATTAGTAAGTTGATTATGTGAATTAGTGTGATATGATTATGTGAATGATTGTGTGATATTATGAATGGTTAACATCATGTTGATTTTTGACATTACATGAAAATGGAATTTCGAAAATGTGCCTTTGGGCAATATAAGTTTTCAAGCTTGAATACGTGTTACATGGGTTTGGTTAGGTCCTTCATGTGGAGTCGATTACCTTTGGTCTCGCTTTAAAGCCTTCTCCGGCTGCCCGCTAGAGGCATAGAGCTCCGTTTCGGACTCCCCATGTAGTTTCTACTGCACATGACGCATTATGGAATGTGCAAGACGTCTATTTTACGGACCGACCCAAACCGATTGATTCGTTATATGTTTTACTTTGTTTAGAATATGCTGCATATATATGAGATGCATTTCATGTGTTCAATGGTTTGAAAGTTTGACAAAATGAGAATTTGGATTTTCAACTATGAGAGTTTTGCAAAACGATTTGTAAAGCTTTATGAAAGATTTTTGAATTTGAGAAATTTTGAGAAGTAACCCTTCACTGGTTTCAATCAACGGAAAGAAAGGTTTGAAAATGCTTTTGCTTATTATTTGTTTAATAAACATGTTATCTACGAGCTTCCGAGCTCACCCCCCTTCATCCCCATCTCCAGGTATTCATGCAGGAGATTGGATGAAAGACGTCAAGATATCAGTAGTTGTACATGATTTGTCAGCTGTGTATTTGTTTTAAGATTATTGGGAATGGTCTATGGCTTGAGAATGCCATTAGAATATTGTAAGCCTTCGATTCATAATGTATTGTTTTGGGATTATGCAATTGTATAAGAATTTGAGTCATGAGTTATGGAATTAGCAAATGTGTATTAGTTATAATTGCGCAATTTAGTTTTGTATATTAATTGGATTGAGATTATGAATGCAATTGGGACATATGTATGGATATTTAGATATGGATGAATGTACTGGATGATGGGATATGAGTTTAAATGTGATGATTATGATTTGTTATGAAAATGATTAGAAGTGGTTGAGAATCTAGGTTTACGTTTCACGAGATCCCGAAGGAGGTCAGGTTGATCATGATGTATGTGTGATGTTATTAGAAGTGAATTTTCTATTTGCAGATTTTGGATAGGTTAAAGTGCAGTCGTTATGCTGCCGGATTTTTAATGGTATATGTATTTATGGGTTTATTGGCATGAGCATGAGATAGTATGATAAGGAATGCAAATTTTAATGTGATGAATAAGAAGAATCAAGTAAGATGAGATTTAGTATGAGTTATAGATGAAAAGCAAAAGAAAGCAAGACCAAAAGAAAAAAAATGTACATCGACTTTTTCGGATAGGTTAAGTCATAAGGGTTTCCAACGCGACAAGATTTTCTATGTTCACGCCTCGGATGTCGAGATTTTGAAATGTCAGTTTCAATTGACCGTTTTGTCTCACATTTGTATTCGATCCTATCAGCTTCGCATTTGTTTCATTTCACTTGTTATTCCGATTCATGTGTCTGATTCCTATTTCATTATGTGATCCGTTTCAGCTTGTTGTTATTGTTTTCTTTCGATTTGAATTCTATTCTAGAGTGCCCATGATCAAGTATTTAAGCAGTGAGGTTCAAGTGTTAAGTGTAAGTACGGGTTCAGGTAAGAAGTTGGGTCTCGGAAACGGGACCCAAAAATAGCCATATGATGCACAAAGACTCAATGATAACTAGCATATGACACACGAGACTTACCGACGAATTGACAGGTGCCTTTTTAATGTAGAGCCCGGTCTCTACCGCCAGCACTCCAGGTATTGTCCTCTTTGGTCAAGGGTGAGCCACGACTCGAACCCAAGACCTCAAGGTTTTGTTGCACTTTAAGTGCACGCCTCTTACCATTGAGCCATTGGCTCAATGGTAAGAGGCGTCCACCTAAAGTGGGACAAAACCTTGAGGTCTTGGTTTCGAGTCGTGGGCTCACTCAAGCGCCAAAGAGGACAATACCTGGAGTGCTGGCGGTAGAGGCCGGGCTCTATAGTAGCGGTCGCGGGCCTCTTGAAATGCGCAGGAAACCCACCCAGTACGCAAAGTCCGGGTCGCTACACTAATGCATAGCACAACCTATTCTAAGCCTAGGACCCTTTAAAGCCTAAGCTTCGATACGACAGGATGTTAGGCCTCGTTTCCGAAGCCCAACAATCGCTCCAAATATCATATCATAAGACGTACACTAAGCACCCTATAAGGTTACTCCAATTAACCCGCATTGTCATCAACAAATCAAGTATGTTTCAACAAACTTTCCTTAAGTTCTTATTTTCTAACAACTCATTCCTCTTCCTACTACTTTTATCAGCTTAAACCCTTAACAATCTCTCTTGCATGAAACTTATACATATGCGCCCATGTAAGATCTCAATTCTGGCGCTCTGATACCACAACTGTTGGGTCCCAAACCTAACTGCTTAAACTTAAACTACCACTCTTGCTCTGATACCACAACTATTGGAATCCGATTCCGGAACCCAACCCTCTTGCGAAAACATGAAACCTTGAGCGTGGATATTACCTCGAAAAGGTTCTTTCATTGAACCATTATTAGACATTATCAATTCATACTCATTACTATCTCTTTTTTTTATATATATAACATCCCAAAAATTTGCTCACAATCTGCTCAACGGTGTGCTCGTACAAACAATCACTATGCTTGAACTCAATTCTCCTGTTTGCGAACAGAAGTTGGAAACCTTCAAATCAAAATTTCAACTTGAATTCTTCATATAAATCCTAGCTCTAAGTCTCTTGTTTAATTGGGAGCAAGAATCACCTCAAACGGAGTTATATAACTCAATATATGCTTAAAAAGCCTAAAAGGGATCATACCCCAAACATGCTCTCCTAACCGACCTCTTACTTACTTTAATGCAAACTCTCTCAAATTGATTCCAAATGATACAAATTTTTATGGACAGACAGGTACATATCTTAGGAATCTATTGGTATAAGAATCAACTCAATCGGAGGTCAGATGAGGGATTTATGCCCAAAGGAATAAACCATGTCTAAACCCTAAATTGATTTGAACCTCTCTTGGCACGAATGCGATAAAGTTTTATACAAATTTCCAATTGCTTTCGTTTTTGGACCATTGGAAATAAGACATCGATATCTACAACTCATATTAGAGACCTCAAAGCGATATTTGGCCTCTAAACTGGTCAAAATCGCAAATTACTTTAGCTGACCTGAGAATGTCCGTTAAACGGACATGCATGTCCGTTTAACGGACATAGACTGGCCAAACACCCCATTTTTACCCGAGAAGGTCCGTTAAACGGACATCCATGTCTGTTTAACGGACATACACTGGGCAAAGGGGTCCAAACTCCTTATAAAGCCTCTCCAATGCTTCCAACTTCCATCTTAACACCCTATACATTCACAAAGTCCCCAAATTCAACTCTTCAAGTGTAACACAACTCCATAACCAAACAAAAATCAATCTAAATGCAACAAACTCCCAAATCTCAACTCGAATAACTCATATAACACCCAAATTTTCATCATTCACCAAAGCCCTCAAGTTCATACTTCCCATACAACATCATCCCTTGCAAATGTTCATAACTCTCAACTTTAAAATCCAAATTCATCACACACAAGCTTTCCAACTCCAACATGCCATCCTAACACAAGCAACAATTGGCAATCTCAACAATTAGACTATACACATCCAACACATTCAAATTTGGAAATCAACAATAATACAAAGGGAACTTTTCAAGTTCTCATTTTCATTTCCAAGACAAAATGAAGCTCATACAAAGCTTTCATTCATAGCTTTACTCCAAGTACAAAAATGCAATTGATGCTCAACTAACAAGAAGACAAATCATATACAAAAGGAAATCCTCAAATTCACATTCTCATAATTAAACAAAGTAGACAATTGTACCACTTCATTTACATATCAATATACACATCATAACTTAAATCCAATACAGAAGGATGCTCAATAGTTGGTATTCTAAATAAGCTATACATAGTGTTGCTTAGTACAAAAGCTAACTATCTCTTTGTCCCAATGTCTTGCAAGGATTCACTGATCTTCTTGGCTTGCACCTGAGGAGTGGGAAAAATATTGGGTTGAGCTTCACAGCTTAGTGACTAAAATATTTATAACCGTTGGCGTTGAGCCACACAATCATACACATATAGGCATAGAAGCATTCACAATAAAGGTTCAACATTGATAATTTCATTTGCACTTCACAATTCATAACATGATCACATAATGGATGAAATTCAATTCAAAGCATAGCTTAAACATATCATATGCAATGCATAATCAATTGGTTCGAGGGTTTCGTGAACAAGACGATGAAACCGAAGTTTGCATCGTGAACGAGACGAGTCCATTTTCGGATCTCGTGGGCCACAGGCGGGCTGCCGGGAGAAGGCATTATGTCAACGTCGACGTGACTACGAGACGGTTCCTCTCTCGACCAAACAAGGCACATAATCACATTTTCATATTTTCATGATCTTTCTTCTTTTCATTAATCAAAATGCCATAATACAAGACATAGCATTATCATGCTCAAATCAATCATTCATGTTCAAAGTGCCATGATTCAATTCAATGGCATAACAATCATCTCAAAATGTAAAGCAATTATCAATGCCTAACATGTCATAAACATAATTCAATCGTTTTATAATAAAGGTGTATATCATAATGAAATATCAACAATTCATACAAGTCATTTAACACATAATCCACACATCATGCATTTTGCTCATCTCACATAACAACTATAAATAATTTACCCACCTTATACACTTGGAAATCCAAATTCAATGGCCTCCTTCTTCTTGCCCTTGAATAGACTCTTGATTTCCTAAACACAACAACACAATTCCATGAATTTCAATTTATTTGGAAAATCTCCAATTTTCCATAGTCACCATAAACCCTAACCAAACTTTAGTTTAACCCATCCATAATCAATCTAGGTTAGCAAACTCCAAACCTAGTTTAGAAACCCAAAAGCCCTATGGCTTCCATCATCTTCTTCTTCCTCCAACCACTTTCTCTCTCTAGGGTTTTCTCCATTACAAAACTACAACCTATTTCTTCAATAAACAAGATGGAAAGATGAAAAACTAACCTTGAAACCCTTAATTCCTTGTTCTTTTCCACGAAAATCTCCCTTTTTCCCTAGCTAATGGCTCAATGGTAAGAGGTGTGTTCTTAGAAACAACAAAACCTTGAGGGGTCGCGAGTTCAATTCCCAAAGAGGACAATACGGATTAAGGTTGGATGCCGCGGTATAACCCGCAAACACACACCGAGGTATAACCCCCAAACACTTATGGGTGGGGTGTGGGATCCAACATTAAAAGGCTCCTTTTAATGTTGGACCCCACACCTCACCCGTAGGTGTTTGCAGGTTATACTGTGGCGTGTGTTTGCGGGTTATACCACGGCATCCAATCTTAATCAGTATTGTTCGCTTTGGCCGTGAATCGAACACGCAACCTCACGGTTTTGTTCCGCTTATACGGACGCGTCTTACGGTATAACCTGCAAATACACGCCGCAGTATAACCTGCAAACACCTACGGGTGGGGTGTGGGGTCTAACATATTATGTGTACCTAAGGTTTTACCAATGTGCATAAAGAATTATTTAAATTCAAAACATCTTGGAAGAGTTTACCTTATTCTTTAATGCATACTTCTTTTTTAAATGTGGTTCAAGTGGTGGAGTAGACTCCTTAAACTTCTCCAAATTCTAAGATCTTTGTTTGATTCCTCAAATGTCCTCAAATACTTGGAACATACAGTTCACAAAGTTATTATGTTCACTCAAGGTTTTATTCAATGCAAGTCATGAATTAATGAAATATAAATCATCTTAGAGGAGTTGATTTAAAATATATTACATATTTCCCTTACAAGTTAGTCTAAACATTAGTGTAGATTTTTTAAGCATCCTTATGTTCTATGGTCTTGAGTTTGAGGCCCTTAAAACTCACTAGATTCTTAAGTGTTAGAGGTTTTTGGTCATTTAATTTTACAATCTCAAGTGAACACTTAGGTTAAGTCCATTATTAGGTAATAAATTAAGTTCCCAAAACTCCCAAATTTTGAAGTTTTTTATGATACAAAATCACCTAATGATAAACTTTAGAGAACCTATAAACAAGTTTAAATAAAACCTAAGAAAGGTAAAACATATTGATAAAAGAATTGACTCATTAATTATAAAGAATCAAAAACCAAATTCATTAAATGTTTGAACACCATACGGAAAGAAGCTCTGGTACCTCTCAAATAACAAAGTTCAAAGTTATTATAATTAAATAGAAACATGTCTCAGATACTAATCAACAAAAGATACTTTCGAGTGAGCAAAAATTAGGACATGATCATAGATTAGACTATATTAATTATAAACATTTGTAATGCTAATAGGTATAGTCAAGGACAAGACCGTGTTTAAGCCAATGGATCTCTATATAATTTTACAAAGTTAGACATAATCTAAGATATGTTTTTGGCTGAGATTATGGATCCTCTAATAACTTTTGTGAAGTTAGGCATGGTCTAGGACACACTCACAGATGAGATAGTGTATTTCAACTTAGTTTTTTGGAAAGTTACAGAAGATAGTACATAGTTATGTTAGAGGTCATGTTCACATCTAAGTCTTCAACATTAACTTAAATTAAAATAACCAATGATTGGCCTTATTTAGTTTGATTTTACACATATAGATACTTCTTATTTAACACCATTAAGTGTATATTTAAGCCTTTTCTTTATTTTTCATGTAATTGGTCCACTTAATAAACTCAACAGATCAAAGGCCTTTTCTTCCTTTTCTTAAAAAGATATAATTTATAAACTATAATGTCAGACTCTCGGAGCCCTTTTGTATTGTTCTTTATTTAGAAATACTACTATATATTGATATATACATGGTTGGATATGATTTCAAAGATGTATTTAAAATCCTTTTAGGTATATATGTCAGTGATTAATAATGTTAAATGCCCTTACATAAACTTAAAGTTCATCGGAATGCGAAATCTTGGAGATTTCTGACATATAAGCTTCTAAGTGTGTAAAACCGAGTCCGTTGGATGAATATAATCATGATGCTTTGAGTTAAATGTGTTCTAATACCTTAGAGGTTATTAGACATGATTTATAGACTTATTAGACACTTAGACACTTAATTGGAAAAATTGATGCACATAAGGGCTTATTGGCCAATTGTTAAAAGTCAAAGGACTTAAATGTAATTTTTCAATTCTTAAAGGATCAATATGTAATTTTATAAAGTTAAGGGGCTTTATTATTATTTTCAAAAGTTTAGGGACCAAAATAAAATTAAAAGTTTTGGATATTCCAAAAGTTTGGGCTTTATTGCAAATTTAGGAAAAATTTGGAGGGTAAAATGGTAATTTCACATAACCTAAGGGCAAAAAGGTAATTTCACCATATTTTGGTCAAAGAAGAGTCAATATTCTAAACCCTTCTTCATGTATGGCTGTGCATCCCATTACTAAAGACTGAAAACATTTTGTTTTAATTAAAAGAAAGGAGAAGAGCATTTTTTAGCTATCATTAAAATCCTACCCTTTTTTTTTCTGCTATCACTAAAATCCTACATTTTTTTTATTCTCCAATCAAAATCAAGGTGTTCTAAGCTAATTTGGGATCCAGGAACTCAAATCTATCTTTAGATTTAGAAATCCTCAAAGGATTTTAAGATATCACTAAAGGAAGGTTTAGGTAAGTTTTGCCTCATCTTTCTCTACATTATGATTTTGAGTTTGGTGTTAAGATATGTTGTTCTCCATGCTTGAATATACATGAAACATGGTTTAGATGAATGAAATGAGTTATGGTGAAGCCCTCTTAAGTCAAAACTAAAATGCCCTCTCTTTGGTGAAGGCTTGTGAATTTTTGAATAACTTTTGAAATTGATGATTTAAATGAATTCAATGTTGTTAATTATACATGTACAATGTGAATTGATGATGAAAAATGAAGAAGATGTATATTGGATGAGGCTTGGTCGAAATGATGGGAAAAGGAATGGATTAATGTAATGAGTTGTATAAGTATGATGAATATGGCTTAAATGAAGGGAATTGGATTGATTAGAGTGTTGAAATATGTTATTGTTTGGAAGTGTTTGTTATATAATAAGATAAGAGCATGAATTACTATAATAACGTCTTGAAAATATGACTTGAAAGTTATGCACATTAGGTGTTTGATAAAATATCTAAGTGAACTTGGCTTAGGATTTAAGGATTCGTAATGACATACATTGGAAAGCGACTTTCATGTTTACTTAAACTTGAATTTTGTTCAAATTGATGAGTAATGGCCGAATCTTATAGCTTAAAGATAGTGATATTGTGTTTTATACACTTATGTGATGATGTACAAATATAAGATATCTGTTTGAGTAGTAAATACATTGTATTTTTTTTTATGTATAAAGGCTTAGGAGTTATGAATCAAGGAGCTCGTATCGAGGATTGTTGAACTTAAGGGAGTGTACATCTTCTTTTGAGGGGAGTTAAGGAAACCATAACTCTCAAATGGGATTAGAACATCCTAAGACACGCATGATGACTTGTATGTGAATTTTGAACCTAGGTAATGCATAGTAGAATTGAATCTCAAATGGATGCTAGTATACTTGTGTATTTAATAAACAAAATCGTTTTGAATAACTCTTTGCACTTGGAGTGCAACTGAAGTTCTATTACGTATTTTGAGAAATGATATTGTTTTCAACAAACCTACACTTGAAGTGAAAGGCAAAATGCTTTATTTTCTGAAACTACATTTTTGAATTTGGAGTGAAAAAGATGACTTTTATTACATGAAATATTGGGACCCGATCTTAGGACCTGTTGGACCCCGTTTTCAGAGCCCAACATCGGGCATGAAAGCGTGGCCCTTGATGCATGGGTTGGGCCTCCCAACCTTATCAACATGCACTCGAGCAATTTCTAAATGATTCAATCCGGAAGATTTGAAACATAAACATGCACACCTCATTAATAACCAAATGATGAGTTTTACAAAGCTTTAATAACATTTCAAACCAAATTACAAACTTTGAGTTCAAGTGTCTAAAAATACAAAATACACTTAAACCAATAAAACTTGAAATGTAACTAAAGCCTTGACTTCCATAAGTGAAACTTGAAAATACATAAATAGAACAAAATGGAGTGTAGCCATGACCCTTGACTTACTCAGTCTCTTGCTCGTCACCTGAATGGGGAGAGTAAAGTAGGTGAGCTATAAAGCTCGTGGGAACACATTT
The DNA here is from genome assembly GCA_029891385.1 of Erythroxylum novogranatense. Lineage (NCBI taxonomy): Eukaryota > Viridiplantae > Streptophyta > Magnoliopsida > Malpighiales > Erythroxylaceae > Erythroxylum > Erythroxylum novogranatense. The sequence continues at coordinate 45,745,489 of CM057233.1, read as the reverse complement.
ATAACATAGAAATAAGCAAAACTATTTGAAGATAACTCATTGCCATGATATACTTTGAAATCATAGTAATTGAACATGTGCGAATCGTCAACTCAAAAATACTTGATTGATAACAATTCATGCGTAAAATTCCAAATTTGAATGCGTGAAACATGATAACAAATCATAACACATAAGCATAGCATAATGGTTTGGGTTAGTCCGGGTTCATGACGCACTACACATTCCCATCAAATGGTCCTGTGTAGGCGTAGTTTCTTGAGGGAGACCTTGTGGGGAGCTCCGTGCCACTTGCGGGCAGGTGGGCGAAGCCTTTTCATGGTCAACGTGCACGTGACAGTTCTTGGGACATACCGCAAACCCACATATCATGCATGATTCAAAGTCTTGTAAACTTGATTGCCAAACTGGCACTTGTTTAGAAATTCACTTTTCTTATCCTTTGGAAATCATGATTTCATGTGCATGTATTCTTGAAAGGAGAACACCCTTTTGAAGTCTTTTCAAAAAGAATCATGAATGCAAATCATGTAGCAACATATAATCATTTCACAATAGCAATTAAAGCAAACATAAAAGATGCAATTTCAAATTATTCAACCTTTCTTGAATTGAACAAAACAATGAGTGACTTATTTACTCTATTATAAATATGAACCCACCTTGAATTCCTTGCTTATACTTGCTCAGGAATGAGTTTCCTCTTGATCCTCTTGCTCCTCTTGCCTCACTTGATTTCCTAAAACAAGAACCAAAATCCTATTCAAAAACTCATGCTGAAACAATAATTATATTCTTAACTTCCATCCAAAATTTCATATCCTTAGAGACTGATTCAGAACTTCACTTCTTCACAAAACTTGTAGATCTATGTCTCTAGTTTACAACGAATAAAAAATCACTTCAATTGGACTTCTATAACAAAATATATGCCCAAAACATCAAAATTTCATCTTTGCTGGAAACTGCAGGCTCGTCGCGGCGAAGGCACGCTCGTCGCGACGCATGGCCTCGGGTACATCGCGACGTGAGACCTTGCGTACGTCGCGACGTGTGGCCTTATGTACGTTACGACGAATGGCCTTGTACACGTCGCGACGTGTGGGTCTGGAGAACAACTCCGAACTCGACTTTCCGACATTTTCAACCTCAGTCCTTCCCATTTTGACAATGCAACACACCTAAACTTAAGATCATGCCATATACTTCAGTTCTAAACTCATTCGAACACAAAATCATCATCAAAACACAACAAGATCATCAACCCAAAGAATTTAATCAATATTTGCGAAAACCCTAAACCATCGGCTCTAACATCATTCCAAGCAAAACCAGGGTTCAATCTATCTCAAACAAGAAGAAATAAACTCATACTTACTTGTTGAAGCTTCAAATTCGATCAAAAATCCTCTGAGCCTAACTTTCCTCTTTTCTTCTTCTTCTTCCTCTCTTCCTACGACTCCCTCTTCTCCTTTCCTTTCTTTCCCCTTTCTTTCTTTTCTTCTTCTAAATCCTAAGTCTTAATGGAAGCACAAAGACTCTAATACCCCTCCATGCAAAGCCTAAATCTAACCAACTTAAGTAACCTTCCCAAAATTCCCTCACTCATATTACTCTTTCATAATCATTTAAATCATACTAAACTCAAATAATTCTTAATTTTCCACTAACCCTTCCCATAAAATCAAATTATGCAATAAATCATACTATCAACATAATTCATACCTCAAGACATTAATAAAAGAAAATTTGGGGCCCAACATTTCTCCCCCTCTTAAAAGAAATTTCGTCCTTGAAATTTACCTGAATAATCGAAATTTACCTGAAATCATGGCGTCCAATGACTCCCACGTGGCCTCTTCCACTGAATGGTTCCTCCACAGGACTTTAACTAGCTGAACTGTCTTGTTTCTGAGAACCTTTTCCTTGGTATCTAAAATCTCCACTGGAATTTCTTCATAACTCAAGTTATCTCTCAACTGAACCTCTGTGGCCTGAATGATATGAGAAAGATCCGATCTATACCTCCTTAGCATGAAAACATGGAAGACATCATGAATCTGAGACAATTCTGACGGTAACGCCAATCTGTAGGCTAGTGGTCCGATCCTCTCGAGAATCTCATAAGGACCCACATATCTTGGACTCAACTTGCCTTTCTTGCCAAACCTCAACACTCCTTTCCTAGGAGACGTCTTAAGAAACACTTTCTCACCGACTTCATACTCCATCTCTTTTCGGTGAGCATCAGTGTAGCTCTTCATCCTATCCTGAGCTGCCTTAAGCCGCTGCTTAATCATATTGACTTTTTCTACTGTCATCTGAATCAACTTTGGTCCTACCAGTTTCCTCTCTCCTTCTTCATCCCAACATATCGAAGTTCTACACCTCCTTCCATACAAAGCCTCATATGGAGCCATCTGAATGCTCGAATGGTACGAAATATTATAAGCGAATTCAATCAATGGCAAATGCTCATCCCAAAATCCTTTAAAATCCATAACACGTGCCCTAAGCATTCCCTCAAGTGTCCGAATGGTCCTATCAGATTGACCATCCGTCTGAGGGTGAAAGGCCGTGCTAAAATTCAGTTAGTCCCTAGGGCTTCTTGCAAGCTTCTCCAAAATCTCGAAGTAAACCGAGGATCCCTGTCAGACACTAGGGAATCTGAAATCCCATGCAATCTCACTATCTCATCAATGTACTTCTTTGCTAGCACATGCAAGGAATTAGTCTGCTTGATTGCCAGAAAATGGGCTGACTTCGTCAACCGATCCACAATAACCCAAATGGCATCATGCTTCCTACTAGTCTTGGGCAAACCCATCAGGATATCCATAGTCACTCCTTGCCACTTCCACTCAGGAATGGCTAATGGCCTCAACTTGCCTGAAGGTGCCTGATGTTCAGCTTTGACTTGCTGACACACTAAACACTTACTGACAAAATCTGCTACATCCCTCTTCATGCCCTTCCACCAGAAATGCTCTCTCAAATCCCTGTACATCCTGTTGCTACCTGGGTGCATGGCATAAGGCGCATTGTGTGCCTCATCCAAAATCTCATCCTTCACTTCCTTGCTGTCTAGAATACAAAGTCTGTTCCCCACTGTCATGAGTCCATCATCCCTCACTATCACTTCAGAATTCTTACCATTCCGAATTTCCTCCCGAAGCTTGCTCAAATCTGCATCCTGTGCCTGCAACCCCTTAACCTTTTCCCTGAGTATCGGCTTTACTCGGAAGTTAGCTAGATGGCAATCCGGCTCCTACTGCTTTAACCTTATCTTAAGCTTGGCCATCTCTTCCAATAAAGAAAGTTAAACTATCTAAACATGTTGGACCCCGATCTTTGAGTGAAATTTGAATTATGAAAATGAAATTTAAGGAGTGCTTGGTGAATGTATTGTATAATAGATGACTTAAAATTTAAAGAATATTGAGAAGAAAAGAAATGATTTGATTTTGATATCTTTGGGGTTTTGAGTGAATTGGTATGGTTTATGAAATTAAGTGGATGAGTTGATTGAAATTAAGTTGAAAATCATGACACTAAAAAAAAGAAAGTGTGAAAATATGAAATTTGTGAAATAGTTGACTTTTTGGCCTTTGAAAGTTGACTTTTGATTTAGGCATAATTTGAGAAAATGGTCTTCTAGAAACTTGTAGAGTGCGTTAAGAGCTTTCTCTGGCCATAAAGTTTGCAATTTTTCGATATCGGAAGTGGAAGTTATGATCAGTCAAAGTTTATATTTGAAAGGTTTGACTTTTATTATAGTTAAAACTTTGACTGAGAAATTAACCTAGTTAGAGGTTAATTGAGCTTTGATGTTCTTCATGAAAATTGAAGGGTTTGTTTTGATCTTTCTTTCGATATAAAGTATGCAATTTTTCGATCTCAGAATAATAAGTTATAATTTTTACAAGTTTATATTGTGGTTTTAGCATGATTATTAGAGGATAGTATCTTTGATCGAAAATGGACTCCTTAGAGTCGAATTGATTTTTATGTCCTTCATGGAAGATGTAGAGCTTCCTTTAAGCTTTCTATAAAGACTAAGTTTGTCAAAATTGGAGTTCTGGATTAAGAGTTATGAATTTTGGAAGTTTTGGATTTTTTGTTAAAAAAAAAGAAGTAAAATGAAGTCCCCCGTCGCTAGGGCGACGCATCGCCGTAGTGATGGCGAGCATTCGGAAGGGCGACCGCGCCCTCTCCTCGCCCTAATACGACGTCGTTTTGCTCCTTTAGTTTTCTTGTTTCCTCCTCCAATCCGACCTTTGTTCACTATTTTGCTTATATCTTTTCCGTTCGACATCCGATTGAGTTGATTCTTACGGCATTGGATTCCTAAGACAATTATCTACATCCCCATGAAAAATTATTGAGATTAAATTAATGGTGATTAATTTAATCAAAGTGAGTCGGGAAATTTTCCGAACCTAGTTTAGTATTTTGAGAAATTCGGGATCTGTAGAGATCCAATTGAAGAGATTCTTAAGGCGAAATAAAGCTAAGACAAGAGGCTACAAATCATATAAAGGAATGAAATGTCAATTTTGCCCCTAAGACCTTCGAATTATGAATGGAAGTTCGGATTAGGGTGTAATTTTTGGATTAGGAACACCTGAGAGTATTTTGAGCATAACTTTTGATCTGAGAATCAAAATGAGGCGATTCTTGTTTTGAATTAAACTAGAGACATAAGGCTATAATTTTTATGAAGACATCGAGTTTCAATTCTGGGATTAAGAATGTAAATTTCTGGAAGGAAATAATCGTACATGGAAAATGTGTTAGAATATGGATATACCCGAACTGTTTTGCGCATAACTTTTGGTGTAGTGATCCGAATTGAGCGCGGTCAGTGGCGTTGGATTTTTATGGTTGAGAGGAACATTTCTCTAGAAGGAAGTTTTGACAAATTCCTTCAACTTAATAGTGCGAATCAAACCCGCAAGTGAGCATGTTATAAAGCAAAGTATAAGGGCAATTTGGTCTTTTAGACACCATTTAAATGACATGGCTTTAAAACAACAAGGAGTTGTCGTTTTATTCAAGGGAAGCACGATGGTTTGAGAAGAAAAGAAGAAAATAAGAAGAAGAAGAGAGTGGAAGCTTCGGTTGTGGAGGAAGATGAAAGAGAAAGCAAATTTTCAAAATTTTGAGGGCTTTTAGCATGAGTTTGGAGTAGATACATGAAGGAAAAAAATGGAAAATGAAGAAAGCTAGCTTTGGGAACCAAGAAATTCGAAAATAGAAGGAGAAAGAGGTAAGAGAAATTTTTTCAACTTTGAGTTTTTGATGAATTTTTGGTTTAGATTAATTAGAAATGATGTGGGTTTATGTGCTATGAGATTAATTTTAGTGATTGTCAAGTATAATGAGTTAATTTTGGTTATGAAAGATTCTAGAGAGAGAAAGCTTAGTGAAGAAGATGATGAATAGTGAAAGTTTGGGGTTTTTGAAATTGTTGCTTTAGATTGCTTGAATTAGTGATGAATTTGAGTTATCCTAAGTCAATTTTGATGTTTATGCTTTAGGTGAAGTTTAATTTGAAAAATTGTAAATTGGAAGTTTAGGTCAAATTAGAAATTTGGGGATTTTGTGAATTAATGGTGTAGAATCATCAATAATAGTAGGAATTGGTGAAATATGAAATCAATTTTGAAGAAATTGTGATTTATGGTATTGAATTTGTGTAAATTGGTTTAGGCCAATTTTGAAAATTGGGGATTTTCAAAATTGGAGATTGAAATAGCTTGAATATGAGAGGAATTGATATTTCCTAAGTTCAATTTGAGAAATTAAGTTAATTATGATATTGAATTTGATTGGATTGATTTAGGTTCAATTTGTAATTTGAGGGTTTTGAAATTGTAGATGTAACTATCTTGAATTAGTAAGAATTGATGACTTATGCATCAAATGAAGGATTAAGTTATTTATGAGATTAAATTTTGATGAAATTGATTTAGGAATTTTCAATTGGAAGGAAGAAAGGAGAAAAGGTCAAATGAAGCATCGACAAGATGCTAGCATAGATATGAGGTAGGTAGTATATTTATTTATTGAATTATAAGCTAAATGTGAATTTTTGAAAATTAAAGAAAGCAAAATTTGATTTTGATAAATTATTATGGATAAAATGTTTGAAAAGGATGTAAATGTTTGAAATTATGATTTCAAAGGAGTAAAATGAGTTTTAGAAAATACAAGACTTATGAATTTCATGGTTTTCAAATTATGGGATTTATGATTTGAATGATTTAAAGAATTAGTGCAAATATTGATATGTGATTTACGTGAATTGCATTAGATTGATTATGTGCAATTATGTGGATATATGCTTGTGTCATCTATGACACAATATGATGATATGAGTTGAAAAAGGTATAAAATTCAAGATTTTCGAAAAGTGCCTTCGGGCAATCTGAATTTCGTTTTCGTTATATGTTAAGTGGGTTTGGTCAGGTCCTTTTGTGAGTCAGCGTTGTCTCTACCTGTTTAAGCCTTCGCCCGGCTGCCTGCAATATGCAATGGAGATCCGATTACGGACTCCTTTTACGGCTACACTGGACTGCTATGCGGGAAAGTGTAGTACGTCCTATTCACGACTGCACATGACCGTTATGCGGGAATGTGCAGTACGTCCTATTAGGATCGAACCAAACCAATTCTGATGTGTTATGTGTTTTTAATTTGATTATGATGTGATACATTATGATGTGATGCATTCATGTTTAAGACTGTGCATGTTTTGAAAAAGGTTTGAGATTTTGAGAAACGAGAAAGTAAAATTTTCAAGCATGAAATTCCTGAAACTGGATATAAATGTTTTTAAACAAATGAAAATTTTGAGAAAAATCTTAGAAAGTGTTGATGAAATTGAAAGGTTTTAAAATGAGTTTTTGGAGAAATTCTTAAATGGGAAATGTTTGAAAAGTTTGAATGGAGAAATTCTTAAATGGGAAATGTTTGAAAAGTTTGAAAAATAAAAGATTTTTCTGCCTATTGTTCAGTTTATAAATATATTATCCACGAGCTTCCGAGCTCACCCCCCTTTCATCCCCATCTCCAGGTTTTCACGCAGGAGATCGGATGGAAGATGAGTATGATGTCAACCCGATAGTTTTTGTATGCTTTGTTTTATGTGTAATGTTGGAGTTTAGTTTTGAAGTTGTGAAAAAGGTTTATGGATTATGTATTGCTTTTGTTTATGGCTTGAAAAGTCATTATGTAAATTTATGATGTATTTCAGTTATGAGTTATGTATGATTGTGGAATAGATTTTGTACGTAAATTTGAATTGAGATGGATATAAATGGAAATTGGAATGTATATGAATGGCTTGTGATTGAATTGTGGATATTTGAGTTGAGATGTATTATGGATTGGAATGATGAAGTGTTTAGAACTAAGATTGTGTTTCATTGGTGTTTGGATCTTGGACGGAGGTCCGATGTTGCCTTGTGCTATTGGATTGTGTATTAGAAGTGCGTTTCTTTGGTTTTTAAATTTTTGGGCTGTCAAAATACAGCCGTTATGCTGCCAAAATATTGGTAAAATTTTGGTAAAATAGGTTTAAAGAAATGAGTTTGAGGATTTATATGATTGTATAAGAAATGATTAAGATGAATTAAGTGAATTGAAATTGGTGAGGATGAGTCTCCAAAAAGGGAATTGTATGGAATGGTTATGATTTGAATGAGATTGATTAAAGAGAAAAGGAATGAATAAGAGGAAAAAAAATTTTATATCGGATTTGAAATGTCTTAAGGTTTCCAACGCGATGAGTTTGCTATGCTTCATGTTTGAAACGGATGTCGGTGTTTCTTTCAGTTTGATTATTTCGATTCGCATTCGATTCGGAATTCTGCCTTTCGAGTTTCTTCGTTTTGTTATTCGTATTTCTGATGCACAATTTTCCGAGTATTCGTTTCGCTCCGATGATGTGATTTGTATTCCGATTAGTGATTTCTCACTGTTCGATTTTCCATTTTTCCGTTCCGTTTTTCGGTTGGGATCTGGTTCTCGGATCGGGTCCCAACATTTTTGGTATCAGAGCCAGGTTTTATGATCGTACTTGGGCGTTTGTGTCTAACTGATTTGTATAAGAGTGTTTAAGCATAAAATTGAATTTGTGAGATTGTGATAATGATAGAGTGCATACTAAAGTGTTTGATAGATGAAGATGATAAGAATGTTAAGTGATTTTAGGAAATTGTGCATGAAATTGAGATTTGAAGTTCATGAGGAATTAGGATGATTTGATTTTGTATATCCATTTGTGAGTGAAAGATGAGCATGGAGATGGATTTTTATGAATTATGTGAAGACCTAATTAAGTGTTCGATGAGGGTTAAGAACTTTAATGAATTTTAGGTTTGTGATGATGGAAGATTGAGATTTGAACTGAATGATAACATTTGGATGAAATTGATTTGATTATACTTCTTTGAGATGAAAGTATGACTATTTGAAAGATGTCATGATGATAAAGATTAAATGATGATTGAACGATATTAGGGTTCGTTAAGAAATGAACCATTGACTTGTGTCCATAAGTGTAGAATCAATGAGTTATGACTATAGTGATTTGATATGATATGAGTGGTATGTGATTTAAGGAAATGAAAATTGTGAAGAGATTGAGAATATGTATAATGAGTAAATTAAAAAAAATGCTTGATGATCTTTGTTTAGAAAGACAGTTTTGCAAGGATGAGGTACTTGGAGTTTAATCTAGTATGAATTTTGAGGACAAAATTCTTTTAAGAGGGGGAGAAATGTTGGACCCCGATCTTTGAGTGAAATTTGAATTATGAAAATGAAATTTAAGGAGTGTTTGGTGAATGTATTGTATAATAGATGGCTTAAAATTTAAAGAATATTGAGAAGAAAAGAAATGATTTGATTTTGATATCTTTGGGGTTTTGAGTGAATTGGTATGGTTTATGAAATTAAGTTGAAAATCATGACACTAAAAAAAAGAAAGTGTGAAAATATGAAAAATTGTGAAATAGTTGACATTTTGGCCTTTGAAAGTTGACTTTTGATTTAGGCATAATTTGAGAAAATGGTCTTCTAGAAACTTGTAGAGTGCGTTAAGAGCTTTCTGTAGCCATAAAGTTTGCAATTTTTCGATATCGGGAGTGGAAGTTATGATCAGTCAAAGTTTATATTTGAAAGGTTTGACTTTTATTATGGTTGAAAATTTGACTGAGAAATTAACCTAGTTAGAGGTTAATTGAGCTTTGATGTTCTTCATGAAAATTGAAGTGTTTGTTTTTATCTTTCTTTTGATATAAAGTATACAATTTTTCGATCTCGGAATAATAAGTTATGATTTTTACAAGTTTATATTGGGGTTTTAGCATGATTATTAGAGGATAGTATCTTTGACCGGAAAATGGACTCCCTTAGGAGTCGAATTGATTTTTATGTCCTTCATGGAAGATGTAGAGCTTCCTTTAAGCTTTCTATAGAGACTAAGTTTGTCAAAATTGGAGTTCGGGATTAAGAGTTATGAATTTTGGAAGTTTTGGATTTTTTGTTAAAAAAAAAAGTAAAATGGAGTCCCCCGTCGCTAGGGCGACGCATCGTCGTAGCGATGGCGAGTGTTCGGCTGGCGTAGCTAGGGCGACGCATCGCCATAGCGATGGCGAGCGTTCGGCTCGCGTCGCCCTAGCGACGCGTCGCCAGGGCGACCCTCTCCTCGCCCTAATACGACGTCGTTTTGCTCCTTTAGTTTTCTTGCTTCCTCCTCCAATCCGACCTTTGTTCACTATTTTGCTTATATCTTTTCCGTCCGACATCCGATTGAGTTGATTCTTGCGGAGTTGGATTCCTAAGACAATTATCTACATCCTCGTGGAAAATTATGAATTTTTGAGATTTAATTAATGGTGATTAATTTAATCAAATTGAGTCGGGAAATTTTCCGAACCTAGTTCAGTATTTTGAGAAATTCGGGATCTGTAGAGATCAAATTGAAGCGATTCTTGAGGAAAAATAAAGCTAAGAAAAGGGGCTACAAATCATATGAAGAAATGAAATGTCAATTTTGCCCTTAAGACCTTCGAATTATGAATGGAAATTCGGATTAGGGTGTAATTTTTGGATTAGGAACACATGAGAGTATTTTGAGCATAACTTTTGATCTGTTAATCGAAATGAGGCGATTCTTATTTTGAATTAAACTAGAGACATAAGGCTACAATTTTTATGAATACATTAGGTTCAATTCTGGGATTAAGAATGTAAATTTTTGGAAGAAAACAATCGTACATGGAAAATGTGTTAGAATATGGATATACCCGAACTGTTTTGTGCATAACTTTTGGTGTAGTGATCCGAATTGAGCGCGGTCAGTGGCGTTGGATTCGTATGGTTGAGAGGAACATTTCTCTAGAAGGAAGTTTTGACAAATTCCTTCAACTTAATAGTGCGAATCAAACCCACAAGTGAGTATGTTATAAAGCAAAATTTAAGGGCAATTTGGTCTTTTAGACACCATTTAAATGACATGGCTTTAAAACAACAAGGAGTTGTCGTTTTATTCAAGGGAAGCACGATGGTTTGAGAGGAAAAGAAGAAAATAAGAAGAAGAAGACAGTGGAAGCTTCGGTTGTGGAGGAAGATGAAAGAGAAAGCAAATTTTCGAAATTTTGAGGGCTTTTAGCATGAGTTTGGAGTAGATACATGAAGGAAAAAGATGGAAAATGAAGAAAGCTAGCTTTGGGAACCAAGAAATCAGAAAATAGAAGGAGAAAGAGGTAAGAGAAATTTTTTCAACTTTGAGTTTTTGATGAATTTTTGGTTTAGATTAATTAGAAATGATGTGGGTTTATGTGCTATGAGATTAATTTTAGTGATTGTCAAGTATAATGAGTTAATTTTGGTTATGAAAGATTCTAGAGAGAGAAAGCTTAGTGAAGAAGATGATGAATAGTGAAAGTTGGGGGTTTTTGAAATTGTTGTTTTAGATTGCTTGAATTAGTGATGAATTTGAATTATCCTAAGTCAATTTTGATGTTTATGCTTTAGGTGAAGTTTAATTTGAAAAATTGTAAATTGGAAGTTTAGGCCAAATTAGAAATTTGGGGATTTTGTGAATTAATGGTGTAGAATCATCAATAATAGTAGGAATTGGTGAAATATGAAATCAATTTTGAAGAAATTGTGATTTATGGTATTGAATTTGTGTAAATTGGTTTAGGCCAATTTTGAAAATTGGGGATTTTTAAAATTGGAAATTGAAATAACTTGAATATGAGAGGAATTGATATTTCCTAAGTTCAATTTGAAAAATTAAGCTAATTATGATATTGAAATTGATTGGATTGATTTAGGTTCAATTTGTAATTGGGGGTTTTGGAATTAGTGATGTAACTATCTTGAAATTAGTAAGAATTGATGACTTATGCATCAAATTGAAGGATTAAGTTATTTATGAGATTAAATTTTGATGAAATTGATTTAGGGAATTTTCAATTGGAAGGAAGAAAGGAGAAAAGGTCAAATTGAAGCATTGGACAAGATGCTAGCATAGATATGAGGTAGGTAGTATATTTATTTATTGAATTATAAGCTAAATGTGAATTTTTGAAAATTAAAGAAAGCAAAATTTGATTTTTGATAAATTATTATGGATAAAATGTTTGAAAAAGGATGTAAATGTTTGAAATTATGATTTCAAAGGAGTAAAATGAGTTTTAGAAAATACAAGACTTATGAATTTCATGGTTTTCAAATTATGGGATTTATGATTTGAATGATTTAAAGAATTAGTGCATATATTGATATGTGATTTACGTGAATTGCATTTGATTGATTATGTGCAATTATGTAGATATATGCTTGTGTCATCTATGACACAATTTGATGATATGAGTTGAAAAAGGTATAAAATTCAAGATTTTCGAAAAGTGCCTTCGAGCAATCTGAATTTCGTTTTCGTTATGTGTTAAGTGGGTTTGGTCAGGTCCTTTTGTGAGTCAGCGCTATCTCAACCTGTTTAAGCCTTCGCCCGGCTGCCTGCAATAGGCAATGGAGATCCGACACGGACTCCTTTCACAACCTACATCGGATCGCTATGCGGAAAGTGTAGTACGTCCTGCTCACTACCGCATGACCGTTATGTGGAATGTGCAAGACGTCTGTTAGGACCGAACCAAACCAATTCTGATGTGTTATGTGTTTTTAATTTGATTATGATGTGATACACTATGATGTGATGCATTCATGTTTAAGACTGTGCATGTTTTGAAAAAGGTTTAAGATTTTGAGAAACGAAAGTAAAATTTTAAGCATGAAATTCTCAAATGGATATAAATGTTTTGAAACAAATGAAAATTTTGAGAAAAATCTTAGAAAGTGTTGATGAAATTGAAAGGTTTTAAAATGAGTTTTGGAGAAATTCTTAAATGGGAAATGTTTGAAAAGTTTGAAAATAAAAGATTTTTCCGCTTATTGTTCGCTTTATAAATATATTATCCACGAAGCTTCGAGCTCACCCCTTTCATCCCCATCTCTAGGTTTTCACGCAGAGATCGGATGGAAGACGAGTATGATGTCAACCCGATAGTTTTTGTATGCTTTGTTTTATGTGTAATGTTGGAGTTTAGTTTTGAAGTTGTGAAAAAGGTTTATGGATTATGTAGTGCTTTTGTTTATGGCTTGAAAAGTCATTATGTAAATTTATGATGTATTTCAGTTATGAGTTATGTATGATTGTGGAATAGATTTTGTACGTAAATTTGAATTGAGATGGATATAAATGGCAATTGAGATGTATTATGCATTGGAATGATGAAGTGTTTAGAACTAAGATTGTGTTTCATTGGTGTTTGGATGCTTGGACGGAGGTCCGATGTTGCCTGTGCTATTGGATTGTGTATTGAAGTGCATTTCTTTGGTTTTAAATTTTGGCTGTCAAAATACAGTCGTTATGTCTTGAAATTTCGGTAAAATTTTGGTAAAATAGGTTTAAAGAAATGAGTTTAAGGATTTATATGATTGTATAAGAAATGATTAAGATGAATTAAGTGAATTGAAATTGGTGAGGATGAGTTTCCAAAAAGGGATTTGTATGGAATGGTTATGATTTGAATGAGATTGATTAAAGAGAAAAGGAATGAATAAGAGGAAAAAAAATTATACCGGATTTGAAATGTCGTAAGGTTTCCAACGCGATGAGTTTGCTATGCTTCATGTTTGAAACGAATGTCGGTGTTTGTTTCAGTTTGATTATTTCGATTCGCATTCGATTCGGAATTCTGTCTTTCGAGTTTCTCCGCTTTGTTATTCGTATTTCTGATGCACAATTTTCCGAGTATTCGTTTCGCTCCGATGATGCGATTTGTATTCCGATTAGCGATTTCTCGCTGTTTGATTTTCTATTTTTCCGTTCCATTTTTTGGTTAGGATTCGATTCCCGGATCAGGTCCCAACAGAACATGGGCAATAGAAGACTTCCTGCTCAAAGCATCCGCTATGACATTTGCCTTGCCTGGGTGATACTCAATCAACAAGTCATAGTCCTTAAGCAACTCAATCTACCTCCTCTGTCTCAAATTCAGTTCTTTCTGGCTTAGTAAATACTTAAGACTCTTGTGATCAGTAAAGATCCTCGTCTGAACCCCATAAAGATAATGCCTCCAAATTTTCAAGGAAAAGATCACTGCTGCTAGTTCCAAATCATAAGTCGGATAATTCAACTCATATGGCTTCAGTTGCCTTGAAGCATAAGCTATCACCTTGTCTCCCTGCATCAATACACAACCAAGACCTTTCCTCGAAGCATCACTATACACAGTATACCCCTCATCTCCTGAAGGCAGAATCAGAACTGGAGCACTTGTCAATCTGTGCTTGAGCTCCTCAAAGCTTTGCTGACATTCGTCTATCCAGATAAACCTCTGATTCTTCCTCAACAACTTAGTCATCGGAGAAGCTATCATGGAGAATCCTTCCACAAACCTCCTGTAATAACCTGCCAGACCCAGAAAACTTCTCAGCTCTGTCACTATCTTGGGCGCATGCCAATTTACCACTGCTTCAACTTTCCTCGGATCAACATGCACACCATCCTGCGAAATCACATGCCCAAGGATTGTCACCTCATGAAGCCAAAACTCACACTTGCTGAACTTAGCATAGAGCTCTCTCTCCCTCAAAGTCTGCAATACATTCCTGAGATGCTCCTCATGTTCTTCTTCACCCTTAGAATACACCAGAATGTCATCTATAAACACTATGACAAACCGATCCAGAAACTCCTTGAAGACCCTATTCATAAGATCCATAAAAGCAGCTGGAGCATTGGTCAAACCGAATGGCATAACCAAGAACTCATAATGCCCGTATCGAGTCCTGAAGGCTGTCTTGCTTACATTAGACTCCTTGATTCTGAGCTGATGATAGCCTGACCTGAGATCAATCTTGGAGAAGACCCTTGCTCCCTGCAGCTGGTCAAACAGATCATCTATCCGAGGCAAATGATACTTGTTCTTAATAGTTATCTTATTGAGTCTCCGATAGTCAATACACATCCGCCATGATCCATCCTTCTTCTTAACAAACAGAACTGGCGCTCCCCATTGTGACGAACTCGGCCTGACATACCCCTTCTCTAACAGTTCCTCCAACTGTTCCTTAAGCTCCCTCAACTCAGCTAGAGCCATCCTGTACGGCGGTATTGAAATTGGCATCAAGTCGATGGCAAACTCGATTTCTCTCACCGGCGACAAACCTAGTAACTCATCTGGAAACACGTCTGGAAACTCCCTCACAATCAAAAAATCCTCTAACTTCCCATCACTCACATCGACATCCACAACATGTGCCAAGAAGGCTTCACACCCTTGGCCCATCATTCTTTCAGCTAGTATAGTTGAAATCAGTCTTGGCGAAGGTGTTTTCCTGTCTCCTCTGAAAATCACCTTCTCACCGTTGCCCAGATCAAATTCCACCTCTTTCCGACCACAATCTAGCTTTGCCATATATTTCTCCATAACATCCATCCCCAGAATAACATCTAACCCTATTGGGTCTAGAGGTAATAAGTCCACTACCAACCTAGCACCATCTAAGAAAAGCTCACACTGCTCATATACCTGACTGATCACCACATTCCTCCCTATAGGAGTACTAACAAGCAAAGGCTTATCCAAAAGGCACAAAATTCACACCATGTAATGCTATGCTTGCAGAAACAAATGAATGCGTGGAACCAGAATCAATTAAAACAAATACTGCTGAGTCAAGTAACTGAGCCATACCCGTGACAACCTCAGGTGCAGCTGCAGCTTCCTCCCTAGTCATGGAAAACACCCTTGTCGGTGCCTGACCCCTTAGCCTTCCTGGAGGAATAGCCTTCCTTGCCATCCCAGAGCTACCTACCTCGGTAACTAGCCTAGTTCCCATCAAGCTTCGCGCCTGGGCTTGAAATGCGACCCTCCCTGTCATGGTACTGTGGACAATCCTTGACCATATGCCCCTTCTCTCCACATCTAAAACAGACTCCAAGTGACTTGAGGCACACTCCTTGGTGATGTTTTCCACACAGATCACATAGGGGATTGGTGAACCAGCTCTTTCCTGCTCTTCCAGTGCCTCCCACATTAGAGGTTTGCCCTGACATTGTCTTTACCTGCTTGTTCCTGGTAGAGCCACTGCTACCCGCTTCACTCTGGGTGTGAAAGCTCCTTGTGCTCCTCTCAGGCATTGGAGCACTAGTTCCTTTCTTAAAAGATTGGTCCCTGTTCCTCCTCTTCCTACTTACCTCATTTCTTACATTCTCCAGTTTTTCAGCCTGGAGAGCAGCATCCACCAATTGCTGGTAGTCACAGAAATTGTGGATCAAGACTTTCTCCCTGATCCCCAAGTGAAGACCTCCCTCAAACTTACGACATTTGTCGCCCTCTCTGCTACAATGTTGGCTACATAACGGAAAGCATGTGAACTTCACTGCATCGCCACACTCATGTCCTCTCGAGTGAGGTTCAAAACTCCCCGCCTTCTCTTGCACATACACTCAAGAGATACTTTCTCAACACTTCCACAAAGTCTCCATGCTAGCACCAAGGAACAACTCGATCGTGAGGCATCGATTCCCACCAATGTAGTCGCCTCCTCGCAACAAACCGATCGCATACTCTAACTTGTCCTCATCTGAGCATTTCATCTGAACTAGAACCCTCTCGGTCCTCTTCAACCAGGCTTCAGCCTCTTCTGGATTCATCGTCCCACTGAAATCTATAGCCCCAAACTTCTAGAGCTTGTCATACTACCCACTCCTGTCTTGTAACATCCCGTTACCTTTAGCAATGGCATTATAGTAATATTGGGTTAGACGGATAGGTTCCATTGCATTCACTGACTGAGCATGTTACTGGCCTCTAATTATAGAGGAACTGATTTCTTGCATATGCATTTATTCATAGTACATGCATTCATGATTTTTCGCATTTTAATTATGAGTGTGGAATCGATCGGACCGATCGGATTGCAACCGATTGAGAAATTAGGAGTAAGTGAGCTTGAATGATCGCTTTAGAATAGCCTAAGAGTGATTGGCAATTGATAGTGACTTATAGGAAATTTTGGAAATTCGGGAGTAAATACCGGATCGGAAATTTTGGAGTGATGATCGATCGATCAGATAGTATTGAAAGAATGGTTCAATGGCAATGGAAAAATTAGGGTCATACCGATAGGAAATTAAAATGTTGAGTCATTGAAATATAGAGACCGAGATTTGGACTGAGTTGGAAACCTTTGTCTATATATATATAACCTAGGTTTGAGAATTTGAGAAATTTTCTAAGGCCTTGTGAGATTCTCTTCTCCTCCTCCCACTTGTTCTTCGATCTCTTCCATTGGTGAGTAATCTTGATCTTTTATGTGGTTTCCTCTTATTGTGCAAAGCTAACGATTCATTGTGGTTGATGAAGGTTGAGAAGGATTGGAGTGAGTTATCGAGATTTGAGAAAGTTTTAGGTTTACGCGATTTTAGAGATTTGTGGATTCGAGCGTGATTGGTAAGTATTTATGGTTTTAAAGTTGTTATTAGTAGTTGTTTCAAGCATTTATGGCATTTATTGGGTTAGATTGAGTGGTTAGAGTGTTAATGGAGGTTTTAAATAGCATTAATGGCGGAAAATCGATCGGAGAAGAAGGTGGCGCGCGACGTCATGACGTTCTGGCGTTCTCGCCATGGCGAATAAATTTAGTATTCGCCGTGGCTTGGCTGCGTCGCGCAATGCGAAGCACTGAAGATACGTCGCGACGAGCGGCGAAGAGGACGACGCCATGGCGAAGCAGCCCAGATACGCCATGATTTAGCAGCCCGATATCGTCGCGACGAGCGGACATAGGCCGCGGCGAGGATGGCAATTCTAAAGGGATGATTGTTAGTATATTGGGCATAATTTATGGTATAGACCTCCGATTGAGGTGATTCCTGATTCGTTATGAACTAGAGAAAGAGGTATTCAATTGAGGATAATTATGGGAGTTAGAATTTAATTTAATTGGTATTGACTTATCGAGACTAAGGTCAATTATGGGTTAAAGTGTGAACTAAATATTGAATTGAGACAATTGGAGTTTAATTGGGATTCTCAATCGAGGTTTTGACCTAATAGTTATGGAATTGCTACAGGGGGTATGTGTTGAGGAAATTGAACTGAATTATAGGATTGGATCAATTATCACAATCAATTGAATCATGAAAGTTAGAATTGGGCATAGGATATTGAAATTGAGTTTTAGTGTCGGAAAATCGTGAACATGCATTGTACATCATTTCATCAAACATATACATTCTTGATCGCTTAATCGAGCAATTAGTAATGGACTGTACTTTACTGTTATAGAGGCACCGTTGGACCGTCGTTCCACGGACATTGCTGGGACTTCCAGGCAGTAGCTCGAAAGTTACAGGTGAGTAACCTAGTTGATTTCTCAAATTCCTGACTGTTTAAATGCTCAACGTGAATTACTTACCAAATGTGAAACTGTATGATTTCTGAATTATACATGATCAGATGGTATGCCTCTATTGTATTAGACTGTGAAATTGCATGATCACTTTCTACTGTACTGGATTGGATTACTTTACTAGACTGAATTACTGTATGTTACTGAGAAATACAATACTGGGCTTTTATAGCCATACACTGAATCACTGAATACTGAATTGACTGAACATTGCATTGCATGCATAATTGCATGATCAGATAATGGAATGTGACCCAAGTGCTAATATCACTGAAAAGAGCCTCGAGCTCGAACACTGTACTGACCGGGCTTAGCCTGAGGGGAGAAATCTCGATCGCGCCCCCATCGAACACCGATCGAGCACTTAGGCACAACATCAATAATCGGAAAGAGTCTCATATGCATTATATACATGACTGATTGAATTGCCACATTGTGTGATGATTAATGAACTGTGTGATGCCATGATTTACTGTAAATTGTGATGTGATACTATAAACTGTTCTATGCTACTGTAATATTGTCACCGACATCGTATAATCGTTGTAAAATATCAGTAAATCGTTATAGATCATCGTAAACTGTAGATAATATCGTTAATTGAATATTACCTTGTGCGTGCCGTATACAATTATGAATGCATGATTTGAGTGAACCATCGATGATGGTTTCTCATTGAGTTCGCAAACTCACCCAAAATTGCAACCTATTTTTCAGGACTGTTAGAGTAGACTCCTAGCTCCGAGGATATTCTTTCCTGCCGTGCGAGCTGCTGGCAAGAGACGTGATGGCACACAGGTCGGTCAGCTGGGTTAGCTTTTGAGGATGACTTAGGATAGACGCTGCATCGTTTCCTTTTGGTTTTGTTAGAGACCGATAGACTTGTCTATTCGGACATTGGATGACCGTATCGTATGATTATTATTTTGGATTCTAATTTATCGATTTACGATATTGTGTTATTTTATGGTTTTAATTTATTGCGATGATGCCGTGGATATTATTGAAAAATGTTATGGTGGTGCACCTTCATCGTGGGATACGTGTCGGAGTGACCTTCGGTTTCAAGGGTACCTTCTGAGGGGCGCTACATATCTCTGAGTCGCATCGAATCGAGATCTTTGACCCATGGCATACGTGAAAGCCTGAGCAAAGGCTTGAAAGAAACTCGGATCCATGGGATTCATTTAAGGCATAGGAGGAGGTAGAGGAGGCACTTCTTGTTGCAAACTAGGTGCCTCTGAAATTGAAGCAGAATGTATCCCAGCATCCCAAGGAACATGGGATTCATCCGTGCTCCCTTGATGAGAATGAGACCGAGTCATAGCTCCTCGAGTTCTCTTTCGAGGTGGCACTTTCACTCCTTCAATATAAGACCATTGAAAATCTTTAGTTCAAGTAAGACAATTTCAAAGTATGTAAAAATAGTTCAAATCATGTAAAACAATGCAAGTTATTCCTTGAAAGCGATGCCATGCAGCCCTAGACCAAAACCTAGGCGCTCTGATACCACAACATGTTGGACCCCGTTTCCGGAGCCCAACATCGGGCATGAAAGCGTGGCGCTTGATGCGTGAGCTGGGCCTCCCAACCTTATCAACATGCACTCGAGCAATTTCTAAATGATTCAATCCGGAAGATTTGAAACATAAACATGCACACCTCATTAATAACCAAAGGATGAGTTTTACAAAGCTTTAATAACATTTCAAATCAAATTACAAACTTTGAGTTCAAGTGTCTAAAAATACAAAATACACTTGAACCAATAAAACTTGAAATGTAACTAAAGCCTTGACTTCCACAAGTGAAACTTGAAAAATACATAAATAGAACAAAATGGAGTGTAGCCATGACCCTTGACTTACTCAGTCTCTTGCTCGTCACTTGAATGGGGAGAGCAAAGGGGGTGAGCTATAAAGCTCATGGGAACATATTTATAACATAGAAATAAGCAAAACTATTCGAAGATAACTCATTGCCGTGATATACTTTGAAATCATAGTAATTGAACATGTCCGAATCGTCAACTAAAAAATACTTGATTGATAACAATTCATGCGTAAAATTCCAAATTTGAATGCGTGAAACATGATAACAAATCATAACACATAAGCATAGCATAATGGTTTGGGTTAGTCCGGGTTCATGACGCACTACACATTCCCATCAAATGGTCCTGTGTAGGCGTAGTTTCTTGAGGGAGACCTTGTGGGGAGCTCCGTACTACTTGCGGGCAGGCGGGCGAAGCCTTTTCATGGTCAATGTGCATGTGACAGTTCTTGGGACATACCACAAACCCACATATCATGCATGATTCAAAGTCTTGTAAACTTGATTGCCAAACTGGCACTTGTTTAGAAATTCACTTTTCTTATCCTTTGGAAATCATGATTTCATGTGCATGTATTCTTGAAAGGAGAACACCCTTTTGAAGTCTTTTCAAAAAGAATCATGAATGCAAATCATGTAGCAATATATAATCATTTCACAATAGCAATTAAAGCAAACATAAAAGATGCAATTTCAAATTATTCAACCTTTCTTGATTTGAACAAAACAATGAGTGACTTATTTACTTTATTATAAATATGAACCCACCTTGAATTCCTTGTTTATACTTGCTCAGGAATGAGTTTCCTCTTGATCCTCTTGCTCCTCTTGCCTCACTTGATTTCCTAAAACAAGAACCAAAATCTCATTCAAAAACTCATGCTGAAACAATAATTCTATTCTTAACTTCCATCCAAAATTTCATATCTTAGAGACTGATTCAGAACTTAACTTCTTCACAAAACTTGTAGATATATGTCTCTAGTTTACAACGCATCAAAAATCACTTCAATTGGACTTCTATAACAAAAGATATGCCCAAAACATCAAAATTTCATCTTTACTGGAAACTGCGGGCTCATCGCTGCGAAGGCACGCTCGTCGCGACACGCGGCCTCGCGTACGTCGCGACATGAGACCTTGCGTACGTCGCGATGTGTGACCTTGCGTACATAGCAACGAACGGCCTAGTACATGTCACGATGTGCGGGTCTGGAGAACAACTCCGAACCTGACTTTCCGACATTTTCAACCTCAATCCTTCCCATTTTGACAACGCAACACACCTAAACTTAAGATCATGCCTTATACTTCAGTTCTAAACTCATTCGAACACAAAATCATCATCAAAACACAACAAGATCATCAACCCAAAGAATTTAATCAATATTTGCGAAAACCCTAAACCATCGGCTCTAACATCATTCCAAGCAAAACCAGGGTTCAATCTATCTCAAACAAGAAGAAATAAACTCATACTTACTTGTTGAAGCTTCAAATTCAATCAAAAATCCTCTGAACCTAGCTTTCCTCTTTTCTTCTTCTTCTTCCTCTCTTCCTACGACTCCCTCTTCTCCTTTCCTTTCTTTCCCCTTTCTTTCTTTTCTTCTTCTAAATCCTAAGTCTTAATGGAAGCACAAAGACTCTAATACCCCTCCATGCAAAGTCTAAATCTAACCAACTTAAGTAACCTTCCCAAAATGCCCTCACTCATATTACTCTTTCATAATCATTTAAATCATATTAAACTCAAATAATTCTTAATTTTCCACTAACACTTCCCATAAAATCAAATTATGCAATAAATCATACTATCTACATAATTCATACCTCAAGACATTAATAAAAGAAAATTTGGGGCCCAACAGGATCGGACCCCAACTGGAAAACGAAACACAAGCTTTCTGAAACGAACACGAAAGGAACTTAAGCGAAACAATTTTCGAATCTAAAGGAATCGAAAAATCGGCGGAACGAAAAACAATAGAGTGAAGGTCAAATGCGAAAGCGGAAACGAATACGAATCAAATGCGAAAAGCCGACAAAAACAAAGTACGAAACACATGCGAATCAAAAGGTGGAAGAATCGAACGCAATTCAAACAAATGGTTCGAAACAAACTGGATCAAATTCCGACATCCGAAGCGTACAACTTAGGAAAAACTGAAATAGCGATGGAGACCATAAGACTAAACTATCCGAATCCGGTATGAATTTTTTTCTTTCTTTTTCTCTTTCTTTTTTTATTTTTCAATCCTTTTCTCATCTTATTCATCTTTAATCAAATCTCATACTAATCAAAACCATATAGTTTTCCCTTTCTAGGAAACTATTCCTCATGCAGATCTCAATTCTTAATCATTTTCTTATACATTCCTATAAATCCCAAAAACTTATATTCTTAACCACAATCTTATTCTTATTCTATCCTTGCCATAAAACCAAATTTATCGAAAATCGAGTAGCATAACGGCTGCATTTCTAAAAACCCAAAACTTGCAAATGGCAAATATACACTTCTAAAATTCTCTAAACAGTCACACAACTATCAAAATCCACCGGACCTCAGTCCGGGATCTCAACATAAACAAACGCACTCCTATATCTAAAGCATTTCAATAAGCCTCAATCTTTAATCAGAATCATCCATACACAATCCAATCCATAACTTAATCCAATACATATGTCCAGAATTCATAATACATTCTCAAAATGAATACATAACACACTTTAACGGCATTGCAAGCCATTTACAATACCCAAAACCCTAATTCAAAATACACAACAATTCTAAATTTCTTAGCAATCACTTAGCTAAACAAATATACCATATGAACACATAAAAACGGAAACCTTCATTTTCTTTCACCCGATCTTCTTCTCATCACCTGTGGATGGGAATGAAGGGGGGTGAGCTTATTGCTCGTGGATAATATATTTATAAATTGAATGATAAGCGAAAACAATTGCAATTCTTTTTGCCATTTCTTTCAAAAGTTCCTCAGTAGAAAATTTTTCAAATTTCTTATTTCTCAATCTTTTTAAACATTTCTAAGATAATTTCAAATATTATCACTACTGAAAATCCCCAAAGAGCTTATTTCTCAAAATTTTTCACATTTTTCACTTTTCATTAACAAATCGAAATCGTGTAAAACTTAACTTCTTTCATATTTCTTTCAAATCATGCAGCGCATCACACTTATAAACAAAACAAAACACATAGCACATCAAATGGTTTGGTTCGGTCCAAAACAAAACGTACTGCACATTCCCGCATAGCGGTCCTGTACAGCCGTGAACGGAATATACTACACCTTCCCGCTTAGCGATCTGGTAAAGCCGTCACTTATGGGAGTCCGAGTTCAAAACTCCAGTGCCTCTAGCGAGCAGCCGAGAGAAGGCTTAAAAAAATAGACAAGTGCACACTTGCCCCACTTATGGGACCTGACCAAACCCACATAACATATAATCAAAAACGAAAATTCGGATTGCCCGAAGGCACATTTCAAAAATTCAATCTTTCATGCCATGCCATATGTAAACATAAAGTCACTCACAAAGTCACAATTTCACATAATTCAATGTGCAATCATTCACAATAAGGAATGTGATTTTTCATAATTAATCAACATTGAAAATTTATGAATTTCAGAAATTATTAACACATTCAAACACAATAAACTTAACAAAAATTTCAACTTTATCAATTCATTCAAAATCAATGAACGAACAATTTTTATAATCGATTAAATCATTCATAAATAATAAATTTTCAAAAATTTTATCAATTTAGCGAAATCATTGAAAACAATGAATTTAACCTTTGTAACAATTTTTTAAAATCATTCAGAAGCCATAAAATTCGGAAATCCGTTCTTTCACTTTCTTGATTTTTCACAAATACATAATTAGCTTATAATTCAATAAATAAATATACTACCCACCTTGAATCCATGCTAGTACATTGTCCAAAGCATCAATTCTCCAAAGTTCTTTTTCTTTCCTCAAATTAAAATTACCTAAGCCAAAACATCTAAATTCAACATCATAAAAAGTCATAATCCTCAAATTAAACTTAGAAAACACTAATTCCACATATAATCAAGCTATCTAAATCATGAATTTCCAAAATCCCCAAATTCACAAAATTGGGCATAACCCTAATTAATTTCCATCCAAAATTAAACCCATAATACTTAGCAATCACCAAAATTGACTTCATAATACACAAACCCATATCATTTTCCATGATTTTAAACCAAAAAATCAAGAAAAACTAAAAGCTTAAAACTTTTCTCTTACCTCTTCTTCTCTCCAAATTCGGATTTTTAAAGCTCCAAAGGAAGCTTTCATCCTCTTCCTTCTTTTCCCCTTGAATCTACTCCAAATTTCTCTAGAAACCTAAGAAAAATTCGAAACCCTACTCATTTTTCTTCTTCGTCCCTTCACCCATCTGAAATCGCCTCTCCTCCTTTCTTTCTCTTCTCCTTTTGTTCTTTTCTTTCACAAGTTTCGGGCTTCCTCTTAAATAAAATGACAACCACCTCTTTTGTCTTATTGTCATGTCATTAATGAATGGCTAATGACCATTTTTCCCCTCCATTAAAAGCCTTGTAACTTACCTCTTTAAGTGGACTTCCCAATATGCCCCTAACTTCATGCTACTTTAGGACAATTTATAATCATCAATTTGAAGGAATTAGCCAAAACTTCCTTATAGAGAATTGTTCCTTATTGTCTTAATTTCATAATGCCACCAAAATCATTTAATTTGGTGCACTACACAAAAAGTTATACTCAAAACATTTAGGGTATGTCTTATGCTAAAACATTTTCCAGTACGTATTTCCATCCAAACATTGACATTCTTAAGGACAAAATTGAAACTCGAGTCCTTCATAACAATTGTAGCTCTATTTCTCTAGTTTAATCCAAATCAAGAATAACCTCATTTGGATTACTAGAGCAAAATTTATAGCCAAAATCCTCTTAGATGTTCCTAATCCAAGACTGCACACTAATCCGAACTTTCATTCAGAAATTGGAAGTCTTATGGGCTAAATTGAAATTTCCTTTCTTCATATGATTTGTAGCCCCATGTCTTAATTTTATTTTGCCTCAAGAATCACTTCAATCGGATTACCACAGATCCCGAATTTCTCAAAAGACTGAAGCATGTTCAGAAACTTTCCTAACTCACTTTAATAAATTAATCTACCTTAATTTACTCTCATAAAAATACAAATTTTCCATGAGGATGTAGATAATTGTCTTAGGAATCCAACGCTTCGAAAACTAAGTCAATCGGATGTGAAACGAAAAAATTTATAAGCGAAGGCAAGGCCCTCATAGAGCAAGGGCGCTTGCGGGGCGAAATTCAAAGATTAGGCGTGGGCACGCTTAAGAAATTGAGAGACTAAGCATGGGCACGCCTAAGGACGAAATCTGGAGCTACAAAAAATTCCAGAATTTCCAAATCATATCTTTTGTTCCCGAACTCCAAAATTAACAAATTTGGTATCAATAGAAAGCTTAAAGGACTTTCTACAACTTCCATGTAGAACTCCACAACTAATTCAGTCTCTAATGTAGTCAAATTTCTAATCAAATATCCTGTCCAAATGAATATGCCCTAAGCCATAACTCAACTTTGAAAAATTCTATCTTTCAACTCCAAAGTTCAAATGTGTCATATTTTATATCAATGTAAAGTTCAGAAAGTCACCTATAACTTTCATGAAGGACAGCAAAATCAATTTAATCTCTAAGGAAATCAATTTTCTAATAAAAAGTTCTGTCCTCTAATAATCATGCTAAAACCATAACAAAAACTTGTAAAAATCATAACTTATTATTCCTTGATCTAAAAATTGCATACTTTATATCACAATAAAGATCAAATCAAAATCTTCAACTGTCATGAAGAACTCAAAGGTTAATTCAACCTCTAACTAGGTCAATTTCTCAGTCAAACTTTCTGTCATAACATGGGTCAACCTATAACACATCCAAACTTCCAAAATTCATATCTTTCTATTCTCACATCCTCTAATTGCATATCATACATCATTGTAAAGCTTGAAAAATCTTCTATGATTTTTATGAAGACCACTTTACTCAATTCAGATCACATCAATCTGGCGATTTATCTCAAAGCACAGCATACACAATTTCCACTCTTCATAGCATTTTTCAAACAATAAACTAACCCTAACTTTCATTGATCATAACTTTTACTCCCGATATCGAAATTTTCTCAAATTGTGACTAAATTAAAAAGTCAACTCTCTATGGCCAAAAAGTCAAACTTTCACAATTCTTCATATTCTCACATTTTCTTTCTTTATTTCTTGATTTTCAACTCCCATTTAAATCAACTCATTCACTTTAACTTTCATAAATTATACAAATCTACTCATTTAAATTCAATTAATAATTCTAAATTTCCCTCAAAAATTGAGGTCCAACATGAAATAATGTTTTGGAACTTACATATACATAATTGAGTCATGTATGCTGTGTGTATGCATTGTTTTTGGCTTAGATCCATGGCAAGGTTCCATTTTATCAGCTGGACTGATAAATAAAGGCACATTGTCTTACTTAATCTTTGTACTTAATATTTGCATATGATTTTTGTGATTGGTGAGGTAACAATTGGCCAATCATGTGCTAGACATAATAGATTAAGCAACCCCTGTACCCTTGACACTACTATATAAAAGTCAAGTCCCCGTATCGACAGCTTGTTATAGGACTTGTGGGTGATTCCACACATAGGGTCTGGACATCGACGAGGTTATCACCTAGGGTCATACCACTTTTATCGACTGTAGTCTGGACTCACCACGGATGAAAGCCAGGATAACGTCAAGAATTGGTGAGTGTGCATACTAGTTTGGCCGACTAGTGGTGACACGCAAGATTGTTTTGGCTTATTTTGATGTTTGTTTTCTGATGATATTTGATCTATACATGTGATATTTTTCTATTTTTGTGTACTGGAACTAGTATAAGTTGAGTCATATGCTAGGCATATGTGTTTCTATATGATGTATGTTCACTTCATAGGTTATCTATACTGCTTTAGTGTGTATTGGGTTCTATTTGCAATATATGTTTTTCCTACTCACTGAGTTACTCACCCCATCCACTTCTAACCATGCAGGTTAATTTAGTAAGCTTAAAGCTCTATATGGATCGTGTGGTCTTTTTACATTTTCGGGGTATTACCGCACGTGGATAGTCATTGTTTTGTACTTTTGTTATATAGTAGCTCATGAACTATTTTTATTAGATTAGTTATGTTGATATGCTTTATAATTTTATAAATTAACTATTGACTGTCTTGTAGTTTATAAAAGACCTTATGTATGAACTTTTGCTACTATTGTTGAGATTGCTTTTGAGCAGACTTAAAAGTTCAAAAGTTATGGTAGAATTTTAATGTGAATATAAAAGTGCGTTTATTCAAAAAATGAGAGATATTCAATTAGCCTTGCATAGTCAGGTTAAAGATACTGTAAATGTACTTAGCTTGGGTATACTGCGATTTTCATGCATCCGATGTGGTACCAGGTCATGACATAAGCATTATAGTTAATCTATTTTAAAAAATGAAATGGACTGTCTTCTTTTGTTTAAATGTGGATATTCTTTGATCTAGGAACCTTTTGTATCTCATATAAACCCACAATTACCTGGTTTAAAGATAATTTTCTTTCTCCCTTTGTTAGCTTTAGATGGATATTCTTGTTTTTTCTTTCAGTATTTTGTCAAACATTTTTATATAGTTGTTTCACCATTTCTTCTTTCCTTTTCCATCCTAGCTTCTCCTATCATGAATTACTAAAGGAAACAAATCCAAAAGAGTTAGTGAGTTAAATCTATAAAAAATCTTAAAAAGTGAATAACCTATAATAATAAGAAAAATTATATTATATACAAATTCAATGAATGATAAACAATCTTCCTAATTTTTTATTTAAATGATAGTATGAAATAAAGTAGTCAAAATATTGTTTACTAATTCAATTTGACCATATATTTGAGGATCACAAGTAGTTAAAATAATAATTTAGTTCCCAATTTTTCCAACAAATTCTTCCAAAAGTAGCTAAGAAATTTAACATCTCTGTCAAACATAATTCTCCTAAAAACACCCAAAATTTCGTACTATATGCCTAAAGAACAAATTAACTATATTGGTTGCATGGTCAATTTTACTACATAAAATGAAATAAGTCATATTAGAAATCATATCAACAATAACATAGATAAAATCTTTGCCCTATTTTGACCTGGACAAACTTGAACAAAATCTATAGAAATATCAATGCTATAACCTTAAACTTAGTTTGCTTATATGTGATGCAGTTAGCATAAATTCTTCCAAGATGGCAATGCATATGAGGGAAAAAGAAATATTTAAGAAAAATATCTAAAGTCTTTTTAATGCCAAAATGGTAAATGGTGTCCATATGCATAACACACTAGCAACTCTCTTAAAGAACTCTTAGAAAATGCAACTTATTTTTTTCTTAAATTAAATATATCATGCCTAAAGGAGTTTTTTAGAGTAGTTTTCTCACAAAACTTAAAGATAGATGTTAAATTAACTTTATTCTTATATAATTTCTTAACACGTTTAAATCCTAACAATTTTGCTTTCAACGTAAAAATTAGGGCATACCTTCGGGACAATACATCAGCCATAATATTTTTATTGCCTTACTTATTCTTGATCTCTGAGTAAACATCTTAATAAATTTCATCCACTTGGCATATCATTGATAGAATTTCCTATAGCCTTTTAAATGTTTCAAGAACTTATGGTTAATGTGAATCATGAATTCTTTGGACTATAAATAATGTAGCAAAATATCCAAAGTCCGCATTAATGTATACAACTCTTTATCATAAGTTAGGTAATTAAGAGTAGCTCAATTGATTTTGTGGCTAAAGTATGTACTTGGTTGATTTTTCTTACATAAAAACAACACCAATACTGATTCCTGATTCATCATATTGAATCTATAATATTTTTAAGTAACTTATGTAAAGCTAAAGAAGTAGAATATAACCTTTCTTTAATAACATCCAAAGCATGCATTTGCTCGTTAGCTCACTTAAAATTAATAGACTTTTTGACGACAGTGAGTGGTGTAGCTAGTGTAATAAAGTCTTTTATAAACCTTGTACAAGAACTAGTTCACTATGAAAAATTATCACATCAATTATAGATTTAGGTATGGATCACACTTAAATAGACTTAACTTTCTCCTCATTGATAAGTCTATATTTATATGTTTATAACTAAGCATTTTTATGGCATGATTTATGTGGAATTATATAATGTTTTCCTATATTTATTTCATTATCTTATTGGTGATTATTTGAGGCAAAACCTTAGATTTGAGTGCATTATTCTTCAAAATTTTTGACCAAAAGGATATTGAATTTAAATGGAAGTTAACAAGATGAACAACAACTTAGTAAAAAAAAAAAAAAATTGATTTAATGCTACTAGAAATACAAGTTTAATAAGTAGAAGCAAACTGGCATTGAAGTGGCACTTATGATAGATGTTGAACTCCTTAATGTTTATATTAAAAAAATTTAAAGGACAATTGGTACCGATATAAAATTTTGTCTAGTTTTAGTCTAATAACATGTAATTCAAGGATTTATAAAAACATAACTTGACCAAAATTATAATTCTAAGTCATAACCTTATCTATACATACTTTAAGAGGATTGATAAGGGGAACCTTCTTGAGTCTTTTTAGGAAATTTTTAGCAACCACTTTGTCTTTAGTTATTGTTTAGGGCTTCTTAACATCGTGGATAGCTTGAAATTAAGAATTGGAAGGAGATTACCCTTAACTTAGATGCAGTTGGGAATATTATGTTCTATCTTTTTCTTCTTTACTTTCTTTGGTGTTAAGATTGTTTTTTCATTATGTTTAGTAACTAAATGCCCAATTAGGATTAAGAATGTATTTTATTTTAGATATTTCAATTATTAACTTATGAGTTATTATTGTTTAATTAAGTTTATCCTCTTTGATCTTAATTATTGAATTATGCTTAATCATGATGTAGTCAATCTTGTGGCTTATATGAAGGACTATGACGTAAATAATAATTTATGCACTAGAAGAATAAACATTGTAGATCTAGAGAAAGAGATTTCTTATACTAGTGTGACAATAAAAGACGTTATACTTAAATAAGTTTGATTGGGTTGATTTGAACATCGAGAGTTGGTGAAATTAAATATACTTGAATGCCTTGAGAGAGGGCATAAATACATTAGGTTAGTTACTATTTCAACCTTCATAATTTATCATTGCAAGATAATTAGAATTTCTCATAATTAAAACTCAAAAATCATAGTAAGATCATTAAAATTTCTCATAAGTAAAACTTAAAACCCTAATATTTCATTATTTTGGTATTTTCTTGCTAGTTAATTATCTTGATTTTATTAGTTTAGTAATTTAATTACTTTTCATAAATATTGATTTTATTTTATTTTATTGTTTGGATAGGATTAATAAAATTTAGTAATTATATTCCTCATGAGATCAATATTATGGAATAATCCAAACTTTACAACTCATTAAAATCGATTCTAAATGTTTATAGATAAACTCAATCAAGTTTATAGTTTTATTATCAATAATACATTTAATTACTATATTCTTAATCTTAGCTTGAATTTATGCTCATCTTCTCCATTTGCCATTAGGTACTTGATGTGAGATAGGAAATCTAGGACTAAAAACTTGGACATCCTATTTCAATTTATCCTTGAAATCAAATAAAATATCAGAAAAAGTAAATCAAGGAGAGAAGAGATGACTGCAAATTAGGAAAACATCATTTTTTATATGGACCAGTGGCAACCACCTCAAATTTGTATGGAGGCATTCATATTTTAGTGTTAAGTACAAGTCACAAATATAAAGGTAAAGGGAGGTAAAGGGCAAGGAATAATAAGCTTGAACAAGTCCATCTCCACTTACTACTAATATTTAATTGATTACCTACAGAAGATATCATCACATTTATCAAATAATTTTAGTCCATAATCCAAACACTTCTATTGAATGACTTTATATAAGATGAGCTTTATACAAGATGCTTTCTATACTTATATGAGATCGAGCAAGGACACAGTTGCTCTTAATTGAGGAAGATTCTTTTAAAAAATAAGATCAAATTAATGATGATTTTATACTAAGATTCATTTCTCCATATAAAACCACCAAATTAAGGACACGAATTTATCGTTTTATATAAAAAGATGGAGAAGCCTTCTATAAAGCATAGGAATGATATAAAGCTTTATTTAGCCCAAGCCAATTCCATCAATACTATTTAAAATTGGTTATATAGTTCTTCTATCCTTACACTCATATGTTATGTTGGGCGCCGTTTCCGGAACCCAACTCTTACCTTGAAACCATATGACGTGAACGTACTCCAATGAAGTCTCCGTAACCATCATCGATTGTTTTTCCTCTTGCTCTAATACCACATATGTTGAATCCGTTTTCGGAACCCAACATCCAGAAACCATTCATAAACGTGAGCATAATAACCTGTAGGGTTATTCCATGGAATCTTTTTAGCCATTATCGGTTCATCATCATTCTCATAACATCTCAAGCCACTAAGGCGAGCCCACACAAAGAAATGACAATAACCACAATTGATTTTCTTCAAAAACAATTGTAGCTCTATGTCTCTAGTTCATTTTGGAGAAAGAACCAACTTAATTGGAGTTCTATAGATGAAGATATGCTTGAAAATCCAAAGTGTATTCATACCTCAATCATGGTCTCCCAACCGGCCCCTCAATTTCTTTCCCCAGAAATTTGTCAAATCAACTCCAAAAGATCTAAATTTTTATGGAGGGATAGATAAATGTCTTAGTAATCAATCTCCTCAAGAATCACCTCATTCGGAGGTCGGACGAAGGAGTTATGACCAAACGAATCTGATATGTTCATATCTTGATTCCTACTGAACATACTTTGGCGCAAACGCCATAACTCTCACTATGGGTATTTGATTTACTTCATTCTTAGACCATTAGAAAGTAGATATCTAGGGATACAACTTTCATGAAGAATAAAATTTGAAATTCGGTCGTTATTATGGTCAAAATATACGGACCGTATAAAATCACACGGTCAGACCGTGTAACCTTCGGGTGAAACAGTGTCCATACGCCGAGAAACACACGACCCATGTAAATTCACATAGGCAGGCCATGTAACCTTCGGGTATAACAAATTTTCACCCTCCAAGACCCCTACAAAGGGTCTTAAATTCATCCTAACTTCTCCTATACTCATAATCTTGCCAAAATCCACTCTTTCGAGTCCGAGATTCACTTCATATACACTAATGGTTCAGGAATTTCATCCACTACAACATCCTAACTTGGAATGATTATAACTCTCAACTACGATATCGAAAAATTGCATACTTTATAGCGTTGGAAAGATATAAAGTCAAACTACAACTTCTATGAAGACAACTTGGTCCAATTCAATCTAAATCAATACAGTTTTTCTTGGAAGTTAGCATATACATATTTTATCCTCATGGAAAACTTACAATTTTGCCTTATACAAACTTGGATTTTTATTAACATAACCATTCAACTACCAATTGGAATTCTTCAACTCTCAACCTTAATGTAAGTACAAGTTGACTTGTACTACTGATAAGTCGACTTGTTCTTGAAAAGTACCGATAAGTCGACTTGTACATTGGATAAGTCGACTTATTCAAGGACGGTACTGTTTATTTGTGCCCTAAAGGCAATCCCCTTTAGCGCGTTTTATTCACAGTCATATGCAGACTGAATGAATAAATAAAGAAAAGGCATAATTCATTAATTTGATGTTCATGAACATTGTTTATGAATTGATTGGATCTTTAATCAGATTAATGAAGTCCATGATATATGACATAGCATGAAGGAAATTATGATGTGATCATACTCACGAGATTCCTATCATGTGCAATTATGTCAAGATCTAAATTCTCCTAGTCATAGGATTAATGAGATTGGACATCATTAATCCGGATAGACTAGCACATGTCATATTCCTTGATTGGATCAAGCAAAGGATCTCGTAAACGTAAATATGAGATATTTAGAGTTGACATGTGGATGCTTACTAGCGGTACTAGGTTCATTGGATGACCTGCCATGAGATCATCACATGGATATCTTATCTAGTGTCAGTGATAATCTCATCATAGCAATGGTGCAAGTATCCTTAGACTTGAGGTACTCAAGGATATCTTGGATACTGATCATGTGCTTTGACTTCATTCCTTGTTGCCTTCCAGAGGTAACTCATAGGGTGGTGCTTGGGTACAGCTTGAGGTATTCGAAGGTAATTGAGTAGCCAATAAAAGATTCACCACTTCTGGATTAGCAGAAGAGATACCCATGGCCTCTTGTCAGGATCATTACTTGTAAATCTCTGGCCAGAGTGAATATGTCATGAAGAGTGTCTTCATGGACATATAGAGTAATGAGTCTAGGACGAGATCTGTTATCACTGGGCTAGACTCATCTAGTGAGAGTTGACACTTTGACCATACTCATAACCAAGTGGGGTATAGGATGGTGAAAGGACGAATTGCACCAGTAATTGTCATGGAAGGGTTTGTGATCCGTTCGTGATCAATACATCAAACCGATTACTTTCCGGTCAATTGGGGTCATGATGTGTTGCTAGATACCGCTCATGACTTGCTCAGATTAATTGTTAATCTAAGTGGCCAACATAACCGGAGCCTAAAGGGTCACACGCTTAAGAGTGTTTCAGAGAATCAGAAATAGTAATTGGACAGAGTTCCAATTATGGAGAGCATTAGGATTAAATGGATCCCAATGGATTGGGATATGTCCCGATGAGATCGCGACATCAATATTGCTAAGAAAGGTTTTGAGTCATGTTTCAAAGATTCGGGCCCAGAGGCCGGTAGACCAACCCAGTTTGACTGGACTGCTTTAGTAATTATATATATTAATTAATTAAGTAAATAATTAATTAATATATATAAATATATATACATGTGCGTTGGAGTGTGGGAGAAGTGAATGGAAAAATGAGAGCTTTGACTTTTCAAAGCCTTATTACTTAATTCATTAAAGAATGAATGGCTAATATGGCTTACACTTGTCCTTCTCTTATGGTACTCTTTTAAAGGTTAAAAGATACATATATGAAGGCTTGGAAAGGAGTAGTCGACGGTGATGCATAAGAGGAGAAGAAGAGAAAACTTAAGTGTTAAGTTTCTTTAGAAAAATGGTTTTTCAAGTCTTCTCTCATAAGCTTCATCGAT
This sequence comes from Erythroxylum novogranatense, assembly GCA_029891385.1. Classification (NCBI taxonomy): domain Eukaryota; kingdom Viridiplantae; phylum Streptophyta; class Magnoliopsida; order Malpighiales; family Erythroxylaceae; genus Erythroxylum; species Erythroxylum novogranatense. The sequence goes on along the minus strand of CM057233.1, from coordinate 45,711,268 downwards.
TTTCTCTTCTCCAAGGCAAGGTCCAACGTGAATCTCAAGCTCTCCAGGACAGAGGTAAGGTCTAGCAGCCTTTATTCTGTTCTAGCTATTCCCGGATCAAAGGGGTTTGACTCGGTTAGGTTTTCTGATCTCTGCGTGGATCACCTTTAGAGATAGTCTCTTTTGGCTATTTAGGTTTATATCTTCATACGGATACCTGGATCCTGGGTTCGGGAAGGTCCTGGGAACAAAAATTTTTGTTTTCCGCTGCCTGTACATGTGATGTACCTCCCGGGATTTTCCTACAGTGGTATCAGAGCGTCTGGTATCCCGTATGAAGCTAAAACCTAAGCTAGATCAGAAACCCTAAGTGCTGTTGATGTTGATGCATGTGTACTGCCCAGATTTCGAATTGCTATAGAGATAGGGTTTTCGAAAATTTTCTGCCCAGGATTGTTCATAACATGTTATAGAATATGTCTATGAATTTTCAGAATTTATCGATTTGATTTGATATGGTTTTGCTAATTAATTCCCTAAGGTTACAGATGCTGTTTTGTGAAACGATTCTGGAACAGGCAGTAGTATAAAATCGAGAATAAATTCTAGAAAAATCGTTTTCTGGATTTTCCTTCTCCTACATGTCTCTAAGATGTTGGTGAATGTCTGTGAGAATGGAAATTGGATTTCAAGGTGATTGGATATTTATTCACGAATTTATTCTATGCTGTTGGGAATTGCTGTGCTGATGAACACAGATTTTGAATCGGTTTTGTTATTTAGTTTGACTGAGTTTTTGATGGCCTAAAATCCTAAAAACATTCATGTAGCATTTTCTGAACATGTAGTAACCTATATAATTTTCTCAGAATTTATTGAAATTGTTTCATTGATCATTTCAAGCAATGTACAGAACTGGACAGTTTTGGTGAAAATTGTTGAGACTGTTTTGCTTGGCTTGATTGAGTGTGATTTTTCAGTTCCAATGCCTTGAACCATTTTTAATGTGATTAAAAATGTGTTATCTTGATGTAGTATGATTTCCAAACTGAATTGCTTGAAGTTGTTTATCCTAGAATTTTCGGATGCCTAATTGATCACATTAGCGTCTCGTTAGTATATTGCATTATCTTGTTTGTTTTGACCGTCATATTTTTTATGGCATGTGCTGAAGTAAATTTGATAATGTATGTGCTAGCTAGAGATGCTTAGGATGATAATTTGGGTGTTCCTAAATTGTTTGGACATTAATGAGTTTTGACTCATTTCAAGCTTTTCATATAGTTTGACTATTTAAGGCTTTCATGGTTCAATGAAGTGTTCATTGAGGCATCAAATTTACCAGATATTACCTTAGGTATGTAGGTGTTGTGAATTGGAATTGCATTAATTGAGGAATTAGCCGATTAGAGTTTTTAGCATATTTCCTAGATAAGTCGACTTGTATGTGAAATAAGTCGACTTGTTCAAGAGTTTTGGATAAGTCGACTTGTGTATAGAATAAGTCGACTTGTTCAAGATCTCAGTATAAATCGACTTGTAGTACCTTATAAGTCGACTTGTTCATGGGCAGGTGACATAACTCGACTTGTGTCATACAAGTCGACTTGTGTATGGGCAGAAGCATAAGTCGACTTACATTTGATGAAAGTCGACTTGTGGCATGCTCAGGTTGGATGATGGATGATTATAAGGATTGATTCAATTTGATTGATGAAACCTAAATCATTCCATATAGTCATGGTGACTATAATCCTACGGCTTGGAGAAGAAGAAGAAGAGACCCGAACTCCCTCCTTGATATATGGAAACTAACGCCTTCCATTAATATGGTAAGAACCAGAGTTCTTAAAGGGTTGGGTTGTTGAGCAAACTCAAGCTCACTCTATACGAATATGTTCAAACCATGAAAATAAGATTTTCGGATTAATGGGTTGGTTTTCACTGGAAGCGTTGATTTGTTGAGCTAACCTCAAGGTCAACGTGGACAGAGGCGAAATTGGGTAGCATACATCGGATGTATGTGCATCAAAGAGTTGATACCCAATGAAGTGCACACATCAACAAGTTGATAGCACTGATCGATAGTTGTGTCTAAGATGTAATTGGTATATCTGATACCTCCCGAGACATAAGGTGGCTTGTTGGACAAATCCAAGGTCATTCTCAATGTCGGTTATCGATGATACAATTGGTATGACCGATACCTACCGATTGACCTAAGTTGTGGCTTATTGAGCAAACTCAAGGTCACTCTTAGCAATGTCGGATATCGACCCACTAGGACATTATGTCACATCGTTTCTCTGGATTCGTAAAGAGGGTTATGGATTCTAGGAAACTAGTGGGAGCCATATGCATGTCATGCAAGTCCTTATGATCATGCAGGCAATTCTATCCTATCATTCCTTCTCTCTATCGCGTTTAGGTTGATTGAAGAAGTCTTTCAGTGTGAATTTATGCTCTCTATTCTGGACTGAATTTTCTTGATTGGCTAAGGAATCTGAGAACTGTTCTCAGATCTGAGGAACTGGGATACGTCCTAGATGTTCCACTTCCAGATGCACCTGCTGTCAATGCTTCTGATGATGATCAGAAGGCATATCGTAAGCATCTGAAGGACAGTGACATGGCTGCTTGCCTCGATGTCACTAGAGCTGCAGAAGCAGCACGAGTCCATGGATGCTCACGTTATAATATTTCATCTTAGGGAGCTGTTTGATGAGTGAGCTCGGTCTGAAAGGTTCAAGACCTCAAGGCTTCTCTTCATCACAAAGATGGCTCCAGGATATCTAGCATGCAAGATGCCTCAAGATTAATGGCTATATTGAGAGATTGGCCGTCTTAGGATTTGTAATGGATTATGAGTTAAGTAGATACTTAATTCTGGTTGGATTGTCTGATGGTTATTCACAGTTTGTGATAAACTATCGGATAAACCAAATATCCACAACAATTCTCGGTGATCAATCTGCTCACGATAATGAAAGGTGCTATCAAGAGAGATAGCAAGTGATAATGGTGGATGCTTCTTCTTCTGGTTCAAAGAAGAAAAAGGGGTAAGAAACCAAAGGGAAGTGCCAACAAGAAGAAAACCAAAGATTCTTCCCAAAAGGTTTTTGCTTTCATAGTGGCAAGACTAGCCACTAGAGGCGAAACTGTAAAATCTATCTGGAGTCCTTGAAGCAGAAGAAGGCATCAGATGCCTCTACTTCTTCAAATATGTTTGTCATTGAGGTTAATACTATTCCTGATCCAAACATATCGGTATTTGATACCGGATGTGGCTCATACATATGAAATGATATCACGGGGCCTCGGGGACGATGAGAAAGCTCATAAAAGGAGAACTGGACTTTCGTGCAGGTAATGGAGCAAGAGTTGCTACATTAGCCGTATGCACTTATGTCTTGTTACTCCCTACTGGGCTTGTATTCAAATTGGATGATTGTCATTTTGTACCCGTTTTAAACAAAGAACATATTGTATGTTTTATGTTTAATTAGAGCTGATTTCCATTTGACTTTTAGTAGCAATGGTTGTTCTATTAGTTCGAATGGAATGCTCTATGGTACTGGTACATTATGCAATGGAATTGACATATGAGATATATCATATCCAATTATGAATGTCAATGACGCGAAAAGACATAATCGAGATAATTTAAAATCAACGTACTTATGGCATTGTCGCCTTGGCCATATAAATGAGACACGCATAGCTAAGCTCCATGAGAGTGGCAGTTTAGGGTCATTTGATTATGAATCATATGACACATGCGAATCTTGTTTATTACGCAAGATGACTAAGTTATCCTTTAAAGGAAAGGGTGAACGAGTGAATGGAATATTAGACCTAATACATTCGGATGTATGTGATCCGATGTCCATCCATGCCAGAAGTGGTTGTTTTTACTTCATTACTTTTATCGGTGATTATTCACGATATGGGTACATGTATCTGATGAGATACAAATCTGAAGCATTTGAATAGTTCAAATAATTCAGAAATGAAGTAGAAAACTAACTTGGTAAAAGTATGAAGACATTACGACCTGATCGTGGTGGAAAATACTTACACCAACAGTTTTGGATTATCTCAGAGATCATGAGATTTTATCTCAGTGCACTCCACCTTGCACGCCGCAGCACAATGGTGTGGCTGAAAGGAGAAATCGAACTTTGTTAGACATGGTGCGATTGATGATAGGTTTAACACAGTTTTGGGAATATGCGCTTGAGACAGCTGTTTACTTGCTAAACAGAGTTCCATCAAAGACAGTTGTGGTTACTCCATATGGAGATATGGACTAACTGAAAACCCTATCTTTCTTAGCTGAAAGTTTGGGATTGTCCTGCTTACGTGAAGCGGACACAGTCAGATTAGCTTGATGCAAAGCTGACAAGTGTTTGTTCATGGAATATCAATTCTACCTTGCTGAGGAACAAAAGTTGTTTGTTTCCAAGCATGCTGTTTTCTTAAAGAAAGAGTTTCTTTTACAAGAGGACGATGGGAGCAAAGTTGAACTTGAGAAGTTCAAGATGCTCGAACAAACATGATCAATGGTTGAACTTGAAATCAGAACTCATGTAGATGAGGTAACAGTTCAACCTTCTACTACACACAAATTTCAGAGGTTAAGTAGGATACGACCGTCCCGAGAGATATGAATTCTCGTAAGGAACAGAATGACGATACTCATACGAGATGATGAGCCTACTACCTATGAAGAGGTTCTGAAAAGTTCAGAGTCTGAGAAATGGCTTTAAGCCGTAAATCAAATGGATTCCATGTACATAAAACCAAGTATGGACTTTGGTTGTTACACTGAAGGATAAAACCCATGTATGCAAAGAGGTTTCGAAGAAAACCAACATGGATGGTAATCGATTACCTATGAAGCGAGGCTAATGGTTAAAGGATATCGTCATAGACAAAGAGTTGACTATGACGAAACCTTCAGCCCCGTAGCAATGCTTAAATCCATTAGGATACTCCTAGCCATTGCCGCTCATTATGATTATGAGATATGGCAAATAGATGTGAAGATAGCTTTCCTGAGAGGAAATCTACCCGAGGATGTGTATGACACAACCTAAGGGCTTCACTTCCATCGATGGCGAAACGTATGCAAGCTTCAGAAATCCATTAATGGATTGAAGCAAGCATCCAGGAGTTGGATTATCCGTTTAGATGAGTCAATCAAAGAGTTTGATTTCTCACAAAATTCGGATGATCATTGTGTGCATAAGAAGGTTAATGGGACTGCAATCGTGTTCCTTGTGTTGTATGTAGATGACATACTGTTACTCGGAAACGATGTCTCTATGCTGCAATCAGTTAAAATTTGGTTGTCCTAACAATTTGCCTTGAAAAACCTTGGTAAAGCAACTTATATCCTTGGGATATAGATTTATAGAGATAAATCAAAAGGTTGCTTGGTCTTTCACAAGCATCGTACATAGATGAGATGCTAAAGAGGTTTAGCATGGAACGATGCTATGTACGAAGCCCGATGTATCGAATGCTCTAAGTATTACGAGCAGATACCAATCGGTTCCTGGTGAGGGTCACTGGGTGACTGTCAAGAATATCCTCAAGTACTTGTGAAACACTAAGGATGTTTTCTTGATGTTTGGAGATGGAAATCTCCATGTGAGCGGGCATTCAGATGCCAGTATTTAATCTGATAAGGATGATTCTGAATCACAATCAGGTTATATACATTCACACTGAATAGCGTGGCGGTCAGTTGGAAAAGTTCCAAACAAGAGAGGACTGCTGATTCATCAACCGAGGCAGAGTACATTGCCGCATGAGATGCTAAAGGAAGCGGTTTAGATCAAGAAGTTCATTATCGAACTTGATCTCGTCCCTAATGTGATGGGCCCATAGGATTGTATTGTGATACAATGGGGCTAGTCTTGCAGCAAAGGAACCAAGGTCTTATCGATGATCCGAACTCATACTTCGCCGATTCGGAGATCATTAGTCGAGATGATATCCCGATAGAGAATTCCACGAGCAAAGTGTTGTTGTTCCGCTGACAAAGCCATTGTCACAGGAGAATTGTGATTCTCATGGACTAGCTTATGGTATTAGATACTAAGGCGATTGGCTTTAGGTCAAGTGGGAGATTTTAAGTACAAGTCGACTTGTACCACCGATAAGTCGACTTGTTCTTGAAAAGTACCGATAAGTCGACTTGTACATTGGATAAGTCGACTTATTCAAGGGCAGCATTGTTTATTTGTGCCCTAAAGGCAATCCCTTTAGCGATTTTATTCACACGATCGATGCATCGAATGAATAAATAAAGAAAAGGCATAATTCATTAATTTGATGTTCATGAACATTGTTTATGAATTGATTGGATCTTTAATCGATTAATGAAGTCCATGATATATGACATAGCATAAAGGAAATTATGATGTGATCATACTCCGAGATTCCTATCATGTGCAATTATGTCAAGATCTCAAGTTCTCCTAGTCATAGGATTAATGAGACTGGACATCATTAATCCGGATAGACTAGCACATGTCATATTCCTTGATTGGATCAAGCAGTGGATCTCAGAAACTGTAAATATGAGATATTTAGAGTTGACATGTGGATGCTTACTAGCGGTAGTAGGTTCATTGGATGACCTGCCATGAGATCATCACATGGATATCTTATCTAGTGTCAGTGATAATCTCATCATAGCAATGGTGCAAGTATCCTTAGACTTGAGGTACTCAAGGATATCTTGAATCTCGATCACGTGCTTTGAATCCATTCCTTGTTGCCTTCGGAGGTAACTCATAGGGTGGTGCTTGGGTGCGACTTGAGGTATTCAAGGTAATTGAGTAGCCAATAAAGGATTCACCACTACGGATTAGCGAAGAGATACCCACGGCCTCTTGTCGGGATCATTACTTGTAAATCTCGGCCGAGTGAATATGTTATGAAGAGTGTCTTCATGGACATATAGAGTAATGAGTCCTAGGACGAGATCTGTTATCACTTGGGCTAGACTCAGTCTAGTGAGAGTTGACACTTTGACCATACTCATAACCAAGTGGGGTATAGGATGGTGAAAGGACGAATTGCAGAATTGTCATGGAAGGGTTTGTGATCCGGTTCGTGATGAATACATCAAATCGATTACTTTCCGGTCAATTGGGGTCATAATGTGTTGCTAGATACCGCTCATGACTTGCTCGATTAATTGTTAATCTAAGTGGCCAACATAACCGGAGCCTAAAGGGTCACACGCTTAAGAGTGTTTGAGAGAATCAGAAATAGTAATTGGAAAGAGTTCCAATTATGGAGAGCATTAGATTAAATGGATCCCAATGGGATTGGGATATGTCCCGATGAGATCGCGACATCAATATTGCTAAGAAAGGTTTCGAGCTGTTTTCAAAGATTCGGGGCGATGAGCCAGTTGGGTAGACCAACCCTAGTTTGACAGGACTGCTTTAGCAATTATATATATATATTAATTAAGTAAATAATTAATTAATATATATAAATATATATATACATGTGCGTTGGAGTGTGGGAGAAGTGAATGGAAAAATGAGAGCTTTGACTTTTCAAAGCCTTATTACTTAATTCATTAAAGAATGAATGGCTAATATGGCTTACACTTGTCCTTCTCTTATGGTACTCTTTTAAAGGTTAAAAGATACATATATGAAGGCTTGGAAAGGAGTAGTCGACGGTGATGCATAAGAGGAGAAGAAGAGAAAACTTAAGTGTTAAGTTTCTTTAGAAAAATGGTTTTTCAAGTCTTCTCTCATAAGCTTCATCGATTTTCTCTTCTCCAAGGCAAGGTCCAACGTGAATCTCAAGCTCTCCAGATGAGGTAAGGTCTAGCAGCCTTTATTCTGTTTCTAGCTATTCCGGTCAAAGGGTTTGACTCGGTTAGGTTTTCGATCTCTCGTGGATCACCTTTAGAGATAGTCTCTTTGGCTATTTAGGTTTATGTCTTCATACGGATACACGGATCCAGGTTCGGAAGGTCACGGGAACAAAAATTTTTGTTTTCCGCTGCCTGTACATGTGATGTACCTCCCGGGATTTTCCTACACTTAATCCATACAACCCTTCCTATTCAACAATGTCTCGTGCTTCATGACATTCCTATCTTTCCTTTCCATATTATCTCACTTATATATATATCAATAGCTCATATTTAATGTTCGTCAACTCATCATCCATACACAATTTCACATTTCAAAATCCATACACATATCCATATTTCATTTACATCATAAAATAAGAGTTTACCAACTTCAATGACAACTCATGCCACAATACATCATCAATATCAAAATTCAATATACAAAACATGCAAAATCCAAATTTTCTTAAAATCCATTGAAGCCTTGTTTTACATCAATAATTCCAAAACACAAAAAAACATGCATATTCGGATTTATGCCTTGATTCACTTTCACTTGATCTCTTGCTCAGTACCTGGAGATGGGACGAAAAGGGGGTGAGCTTAAAAGCCTGTGGGTAACAGGTTTATAATCCATAATAAGCAAAACCATTGAAATTATTCATTTATCGTATAAAAATTCTTATCGAATTCAAAGAAAAACATAGTTTTCAACCAATTCACAATAATGCAAAACATGTATGCACCAACTTGACAATTCACAATTTCCATACACATCTCATAATTCAATACATCATTTCATTAAACACAAATGATGTCATTTCTCATTCAAGCTTAACACACAATTCACATCATAACATAACACATCAAAATGCTAATGCACACACAATTTGGCTCAAGGGTTTCGTGAACAAAACAGAGAAACCGAAGTTTACTCTGTGAACGAAACAAGTCTACTTTTCAGATCTTGTGGGCCACAAGCGGGTAGTTGGGAGAAGGCTTAACGTCGATGTGCACGTGACTAACGAAACGGTTCCTCTCTCGCCCAACCAAAGCACATAAGCAATGCTCAAAATCATTTTATCGAAATGAAATGCTTTCACACTTTTCATGTTCTTTTTCTTCTTTCCATTCAAATCAAAATGCCATGGCACAATTTCAATGGCATAACATAATTATATATCACAATGCTTTTTTGCATATTCACAACAATTCAAATCCAATTCATGGAGCATATGCACATATATAAGCAAATTATTTAAATCATTTGAAAACAATATATGCACAATTATGAAATACTTGAAATCATTTTATTCTCTTAATTTGGGAAAAACTTTAATGGCTTATTATTTAACTATAAACATGAAAACCACCTCATTTCCATGCTAGAACTTTGTCCCAAACTTCAATTTCTCCATTACTTCTTTCCCTCATCCAAATTCACCCAAATTCAACATCACAATAGAGATAATCCTCAAAATTAACTTAAGAATTCACAAACTCATACTAATCTTAAGCCAAATAAACCTAAATCTCATCACAATTTAACAAATCAAATTTTTCTCTTACCTTCAACCTCCACCATTTTCGGATTTCCTTGGTTCCTATAGGAAGCTTTCATCTTCTTCCACACTTTTCCCCTTGAATCTACTTAAAATCATGCTTGAAACCCATGAAAAATCGAAACCCTAAGTTACCTTTCTCTTCTTCTTTCATTCTTCCCCATCCGAAAGCTTCCTTCCTCTCTTCTCTCTTTTTCTTTTGCTCTTTCTTTCCTTAAGTATCGTGCTTCCTTCATGAAAAACGACAGCCCTATTGTTTTATATTGCCATGTCATTTAATGAGTGATAAATGACCAAAAGGCCCTTCCTTATAAGCCTTGTAACTTAACTCATTTTAATTCAAACTTACTTTAGGACATTTTTCTAACCATCAAATTGAAGAAATTTGCTAAAACTTCCTTCTAGAGAATTATTCCTTATTGTCTCAATTTTATAACGCCACCAAAATTGTTTAAATTGGATCACTACACCAAAAGTTATACTCCAAACATTTCGGACTATCATTATGCTAACACATTTTCCTATGATTTACTTCTATCTGAACATTTACATTCTTAAAGACTAAATTAGGACTCAATTTCATCAGACAATTTTTAGCCTTATCTTTCTAGTTTAAGCCAAATTAAGAATCATCTGATTCAGATAACTAGAGAAAAAGTTATGGCTGAAACACCGAAGCATACTCAATGGTCATGTTTCAACTTATAACTTCCAATATTTCACATATAACCCATCTTGCACATAACTATCTTTTCTACTTCATTTCAAATGCAAGAATTCTTCTTTTTTTTTACACATGAATAATCGCCAAAATTTCTCATTTCATATTTCTAAATTCCAAGAAAAGTTCGGGGTCCAACATGTTAGGCCTTGGTTGGCATTAGAGGGAAGTTTCTACAAAAACTATTGAGGAGGTTAAGAAGATCAAAACTTTAAAAAATGGTGCAATCTATTTATGCATTCATTCATATCTTTGAGACACAAATGGTTTAATTAGACAAGGTAGTAAGTAAAAGAGGTTAAGAAAAAAATAGTAATATTAAGGTGAAACCTAAAGGCCAAATGTTAGTCATCATATTTAGGAGTGACAAAATACTCGATGTTGAAATTGCGTAACAAAAGTGCAAAAACTAAACAAACCTAGAAAATAGGATGAAGTGAATAAAAGTAAATTGATACAAGTCTTATCTTCTATAAGTATCAATATCAAAATGAAGCTAGATTCCATTATTAAGTGTTATATTCCACCGATTTCATACCCTAAAAGGCTGAAAAGAAGGAAGGATGAAGACAACTTCAAGTAATTCCTATAAATTTTCAAGAAGTTGAACATCAACTTCACCTTTATTTTTTGAAGGAGATCATCTCTAAAAAAATATATACTTGAGGATTATACTATGGTAACTTTAAAAGAGGATTGTACTGCAATTTTACAAAATAAATTGTCTCTAAATTTAAAGGATCTAGGAATTTTGTTGTTATTTTCCATTTTGGTGCTTCTAATCTTCATAATTGTTTTTATGATTTAAGTTCTATTATAAATTTATTGCCTTTATCTCTTTTTAGGAAGCTTAAAATAAAAGAACTCAAACCAAGAAAGATGTTAGTCTAACTAATTGATAGGTCCTTTAGGAACCCAATAAGGTTAGTGGAAGACCTATTATTTAAAGTAGGAAAATTAATTTTTTCTTGCACATTTCTTTGTAATGGATATGGAGTATGGCACTAAGGTTCCTATCATCTTAAGAAGACCATTTTTGACTACTGAAGGGTCATTAATTAATATGGATGAGGGTAAGTTTACACTTAAGGGGAAAGGAGATGGTGGAGGTCAACATCTTCAAGGTTATGGAAGGACCTTTCCTTGATGAAAAGTGCTACATAATGGATGTGATTAACTCTATTGTGTATGATAATTTACCTAAAGTTATTTATAATGATCTGTTAGAATTTGATGATTTAATGAAGTAAAGGAGGGCAAAAATTATTAATTGTGCTTTTAGTTTAGAAGGAAAGGGCTAAAGACTTTGATGTTCTCAAATTTTTTAAGACTTAGGAGGATGAAATCCTAAACTCTTACCATCTATTAAAGGACCTAACCTAGAATTAAAGAAATTTCCTCCTCCCTTGTGTTGTGTAAAATTAAAAGATAATAATATTCATCCTATTAATATTTCCTCATCTCTAAGTTATGATCAAGAAGATAATCAAGCTAATCCAATTTAAGATCCTGGATGAGTGAAAGAGTATTCCTAGGAAGTCTAATTGAAAGACTTTTAAATAAGGCTTATTGGGAGCCAACCAAACATTCTAATTTTATTTTTCTTTTATTTAACTTTATTAATTCTAGTTTTTTAGTCAATTTTTATTTCTTTCATAGGTAATTCTTGTCCAAAACTTATTAGATTTTACCTCACCAACTTCGTATAGACTTAGAAAAATTTTCTTTACCGTAATTTTCTGTAACATCCCAGATCACCCTCTTATAGATATTGTCTGTTAAGTCAAAATGACTTTACATTAATGATTTTGATGAAGTACAAATAATGAAGGAATGAAAAACAGACGGAGAATTGAAAAGCAGACAAAGTAGAAAAGCAGACGAAAGAATGAAAAACATACGAAGAAGGAAAAGCAGACGAAAGATATTGAAAAGCAGACGAAGAATCGAAAAATAGACGGAAGATTAATAAGTAGACGAAGAATAAAAAGCGAGGCAAGTAAGTAGAAAAGCAGACGAAGCGTAAAGCGCATGAATCCAAAAGCGAGATGATGAAAAGCGAGGCGGAGGCAAATCAAGAGTCGATTCGAGTTAATTCGTGAACTCAATGAATAACCATTTCTTTCAAGAATCAAGAAACAAGATTCAAAGCGATTCTGACGAAGGCTATAAATATGAGTCAAGTCGAAGATTGCAAAGTTAATGATATACATATACGTGAACATTAAAAGCTTATTTGAGAGTTCTTGTGCAAGCGACTAGAGCTATCTTATTGTAATAAAGCTAAAAATCTTTCTATAAGAAAGTAGTACAGATAGCCTGCAGAGGCTAAGTGTGAAAGAATACTGACTGTAAGAGACCTGAAGAGGCTCGAAGTAAAAGAATACTTGTAACATTTGAGAAGTAGTGAAATCTCAGAAAGACATCTGAGGACTGGACGTAGCCTACGGTTTGGGTGAACCAATATAAAAATTACTGTGTCAACTTCTCTCTATCCTTATCTCTCTTATCGTTCAAAGTTTCGTTTTTACTTAGTTTTCTAACAAGTTTTTGAGAATACGATTAAATTTGATTTACAGTAGTTTTTGTGGAAAAGAACAAGTTTTTCTTTTGACAAAACGTTTTTGAAGATTTATCAAATAGGGGAAATACACAATTCAACCCCCCCTTCTTGTGCATTTATACATCGTATAATAAGCGTTGTAATAACGTGTGACTCACTTCAATTGGTATCAAAGCTCGGTGTCCAAGGATCACTGTAACAAAGTGTGGATCAAAGATTTTGGCGGAATCACATACGTATATTGCAGAAGGTGCCTCAGTCACTAGACCTCCAGTATTCAACGAAGAAGATTACCACTACTGGAAAGATAGGATACAGCTGTTTATATAATCTACTCATGTTGACCTTTGGGACGTGATAGAGAATGGACCATATACACTAGTAGATGAAGATGGAAATCTTATTTCACGGATTAGATGGACGGCTGATCAAAAGGCGAGATTCCAACTGAACTCTAAGGCGAAGTTTTTCTTGAGTTGTGCCCTAAGCAGAAGTGAGTATGACAAAGTCCACGGATGCGATACTATGAAGGAGATGTGGGACACGTTGTCCATCGCTCATGAAGGTACAAACCAATTCAAAGAATCCAAGATAAGCATTCTTCTGCACCAGTACGAGTTTTTCAAGATGAAAGATGAAGAATCTATTGATCAAATGTTTGGAAGATTTCAAACAATCATCAATGGATTGAAAGCTCTCGGAAGAACTTACGATAACCAAGATCACGTACGTAAGATCTTAAGAAGTCTTCCAAAGAGGTGGAGACCAAAAGTTACTACTGTGCAAGAAGCTAAGGATTTGAGCGTGCTAAAGCTTGACGAGTTGCTTGGATCGCTGAAGATTCATGAAGTTGAGCTCGATGTTGAAGACAAGCCCAAACAGGACAAGTCAATAGCACTGAAGGCCGAACAGAAGAATCACAAGACTCAAAGGAGGAGAAAATCATCAAAAACATTAAAGATTGAAGACTCAAAGCATGATGACTCTAGCGAATCAAAACAAGAGTCAAGTGATGACGATGACGAGCTATCTTTCATTTCCAGGAAAATCAGACGGATGTGGAAGAAGAAGTCCAAAGGTAGTCAGTTCTTCAAGAAGAACGGCAAAGATGATGGAAAAGTAGAAAAGAAATCCATCATATGTAGCATCCCACTCTCGCAAGACCCGAACCCGATACGACGGTGATATCCGAGCTCGTGACCCGCGAGGGTGGCATACTAGATCACTCAATCAGTCAATAATTGGTACCCTCTCTTTTTTTTAAGAAAGAAGCATTAACAAATGCAAAAGTCCATTTTCAATTTGAGCCAAATCAATTCACAAGTCGATAAAACATTGTTTTCAACACATTACGATCAATACAGTGTCATTAGTCAAATAGGGCCCAATTCCATTTCTAATGCATTTCAATTGCAACCCATTTCACTTTGAGCCATTGGGGCTCATTTCAATGAACAAAACACTCACAAACCTTTACAATTGATACATATTGATATACACAATAACATTCATATTTAATCAGCCCTATTTACTCAGCTTCCCATATTTCCGCCCTTAGTACAAACTGAAAAGTTCAATGATACATTGCATAAAAATCACAGAATGCACTTCATACAAAAATCCTAATGCAGACACGAACTGATCCCAATCCTCTAATTTTGCAGAAAGCCTACTCTCGTTGCATAACGGGGTAATCTTCTGAAACCTGAAAAATAGATGCAAATTTTGGGCGAGTTTTGCGAACTCAGTGAGTGACCATCGTTGATGGTTCACCCAGTCACACAATATATAAATACATTCCCGAATACATTCCCGTAATCGCATTTCACATTCACTATCACACTTTATATTCACAATCAATTCAATGTCATGTTTACAATCAATACAATTTCGTATGCCCAATCAATACAATTTCATATGTCCATTCAATACAAGTAAGTCAGTCCCATTCAATACAGTTTCATATGTCCCATTCCATACCATTTCATATTCCCATTCAATGCAAATTCATATTCCCATATACACATAGATCAATGCACATTTCGATCACTCAAGAACATTTAACAAAATGTATCTGAAATGCTTATGAAACCCCTTTCTCAGTTATTACATTGTTGGCCGAGTGCCTGTACTGTCTCGTACCCATGGATACCGGGCTCATTAATCGTTGAGCCATTGACTCTCGAGCTCGAGGCTCGTTTTCATTCGTTGAGCTTTAAGCTCTAGCGGTGGCAACTCAGGTCCAACTTCCATTATCTGTTTATGCATTCATGAATGGAATGCATGGAACACAATATATCATGTCAATTTCATTAAATTCCAGTAAACCAATCCCATTCAGAACATTCAAGTCAATCATATTATGCATACATATGTACATGAGACTCAATCTCCAGTTATTTAGTTCTTTGTTGTGACTGAGTGTCTAAACTGTTCCATATAGGGCTCATTGTCGTTAAGCTTGTAGCTCTAATAACTGTCCCATATAGGGCTCATTGTCGGTGAGCTTGTAGCTCTAATAACTGTCCCATATAGTGTTAGAGTAGTGCCCTGAAGGCAATCGCCTTTAGCGCATTTTGTACAAAGTTGTGTACATTCTTTATGAATAAATAAAGAAAGGAATATTTCATTAACTTGCCGTTCATTATTTATGAATGGATATTGATCTATAAGCAAATTAATGAAGTCCATGATATATGACATAGCATGACGGAAATTGTGATGTGATCATACTACTGAGATTCCTATCATGTGCAATTATGCCAGTATCTAAATTATCCCTAGTCATAGGATTACTGAGACTGGACATCGATAATCTGGAAAGACTAGCACATCTCAAGCTCCTTGATTTGATCAAGCAGTGGATCTCAGAAGCTGTAAATATGAGATATTTAGGGTTGATATGTGGATGCTTACTAGAGGTAGTAAGTACATTGGATGACCTGCTATGAGATCATCACATGGATGTCCTATTCTAATGTCAGTGATAATCTCATCATAGCAATGGTGCAAGTATCCTTAGACTTGAGGTGCTCGAGGATATCTTGAATCTTGATTACGTGCTTTGACTCCATTCCTTGTTGCCTTCTGAGGTCGCTCATAGGGTGGTAATTGGGTACAACTTGAGGTATTGAAGGTAATTGAGTAGCCAATAGAGGATTCACCACTTCGTGATAGCGAAGATGATACCCATGGCCTCTTGTCGAGGTCATTACTTGGAAGTCTCTGGCGGAGCATATATGTCATGAAGAATGTCTTCATTGACATATTAAGTAATGAGTCCCAGGACGAGAACTGATATCACTTGGACTAGATTTGACTTAGTCAGTCTAGTAAGAGTTGACACATTGTCCATACTCATAACCAAGTGGGGTATAGCATGGTGAAAGGACGAATTGCACGGTAATTTTCTATGGAAAGGTTCGTGATATGGTTCATGATGAATATATGTTCATTCGTCAAACCAATTACTTTTCGGTCAATTGGGGGTCATGATGTGTTGCTAGATACCGCTCATGACTTGCTTGGATTAAGTGTTAATCTAAGTGGCTAACATAACCGGGAACCTAATGGGTCACACGCATAAGAGTGTCTTGGAGAATTCGTAAAATAGTTTTGGACAGAGTTCTAATATATGGAGAGCAAAAGGATTAAATGGATCCCGATGAGATCGAGATATGTCCCGATGAGATCGCGACATCGATATTGCTGAAAACGTTTAGGGGTTTTCCCATACCGAGACCAGTGGCGGTAGGACCGAACCCAGTGTGTTGGACCACTTGACATTTATTTATATATATATATATAATTAATTAATTAAAGAATTAATTAATATATATATATATATATATATGTGGTAAGCGTGGAGGAAGGAGATGAGAAGCTTATCATCTTTTAACTTTATATATATATATATATATATATATATATAAGAAGCTAACGTGGGTGCATGACTCACCATTAGCATTGATTGTCTTTTAAAGAGTTAAAGACAAAATAAAAAGTGTGAAAGGAAGAGTGAGTATCGTTGGTTTTAGAAAAAGGAGAAGAAAGAGTTTCTTTCTCCATTTTCATACGATCATCTTCATCATCTCTTCATCTTCCAAGCTTCTCCATTCATCCTCTTCATCGTGATTCCAAGCTCTCCAAGGACAAAGGTAAGAGCTAGCACTCTTTAATTTGTTCTAGCTATTCCCGGGTCAAAGGGTTTGTCCCGGTTAGGTTCTCCGATCTCTGCGTGGATACCGTTAGAGACGGTCTCCTTTGGCCGTTATGGTTTGAGTTTGTTGTATAGACACATGGATCCTGGCTTTCGGGAAGGTCCCGGAACAAAAATTTTTGTTTTTCGCACCGTAGGCATGTGATGCTCACATCGGGATTTTCCTACATATAGGGCTAATTGTCGTTGAGCCTGAGGCTCTGAATCAATATCTGAGCACGAAGCTCTTTTCACTCAGTGAGCTTTAAGCTCTAATCATTGACTAATCTGGTCACAACTCCCATTATATTTCATTTATGTCATGCAATGAAATGCATTGCCCATATTCGCATGAACTTAATCAATCATGACCACTTATCATCGGACCGTAGTCCGACATTCAACATCTAGTTGAGAATTCACATTTCATCCATATGCAAATTATCTATATGCAATTATGCATTCAAACCATTTAATAATCACATCATGTACACTTAGTTCATCCAATTCACAATCAAGGAGCACTTGATAATGCAATTCCCGAAGACACAATCAATCATCGGACCTCTTGTTCGGAACCCATATTCAATTTCAATCAATATTACCATTCAACAATTAATCAATATATGAATTTCATTTAATTGTAACTGAACCAAGTAAACCATAAAAATAAGACCATATAGGTCTACTCACAGTACGCTCCAGATTAGCATGAGCTTTTATGATCTGGAAACGTCTGGCTGTGGACGTTCTGTCCGGTATCATTCATATGCCAAACACAATTTGCACACACATTAATAAGGTACAATTATATAGCCATCCCATTTTCACATATGTATATGTGCAATATTTAATGCATGCTCAATGACAATTCCGGGGTATATGCTTTACACTGACCGATTATCCATTCTCAAATCATAATTCAATTTGTCTACTTGCATATGATTGTTTTCAATTATCCATTCAATTTTGACTCTTTAAGAGTCTAGCAAAAACCATACACTTGCATCTCATTTGATAACATAACTCAATTTCCTATCATTTCATTTCTACCCTTATATGATCTCCTCATATCCAATTCCCTATCATAATAAATCACTTAGTACCATTTACTTAACTTCCTTGAACAATATCACAAGCATGTAAACATTTCCATTCCCATTTACACATGCATTTGACACTTTTGATCCTACCCATTCATTCACCAAGTTTTAACCTTCGATTTCGCTTTAAACCTTTCATACATTAGTCCCATAGACTAAGGATCCTTCTAGGTTCACTTTAAAACCCATTTGAGGCTTAATTTATATCCTTTGTCTAGTGAATGTCCGTTAAACGGATTTGCATGTCCGTTTAACAGACTGCTACGGGTCACCTATACCACTTTAACAATTCGACCCTCAAAACGTCCGAATTTTGAAATTTTTCCTGAAATAGAAGTTTTAGCCCTTGAAGTCTTCTTTAAAACTATACGTAGAGAATCTCATTCTGAGTTCTACACAAAAAGTTATGCCCCTTTCACTAAAGTATGTTCAATTGAGTTTTTATGAAATTCCAGATTTCTAACTCTTCACTTACAACACTTAATTCCTCAAGCTTAGCCAAACATTTCTAGTTCAATGCTTATCAATTACCCATATTCTAACTCCCTTTTAACTTTACAACATCCATAGCCAAATTATATCCCATTATTGATCATAAACACTTGAAAAGCAACACAACCATAGACATTCATTCATAACAATATCAACACCCCATTGCCTAACTTCATGCCATCATTTGGAATCTTTCAAGACAAAATTCACAATCAATAGCTTCATGAGATTTGTAGCCAAATGCCTCTAGTTTCATTCAAGCCAAATCTCAACTCCTCTAGACAATTATACAAACAATTATGACTATCCAATTAGAGCACACTCCAAAGCTCAAACCCTTTCACATTTCCAGATTTTCCATAAGTTCATTCTTACCATTTAACTCATTCAATTCCTCTTATGCCTAGATCAACACCTCTATTGGAATTTTCCATCAATCTCTACCTCATTCAATTCAATAACTAATTCACAACAATTCAAGAGCTCTGATTTACCATTATCCCAAAGCAGGCCTAAAACAATATCCAAGTATAAAACCATTCTACATTCATTCATGCATCTCTTTGAAAACCCATTCATCTCTAAGCCCTTCCATACCATTACATGTAAGTATCACTCATTCTACCCATACATAACAAGAGAAGAACACACTTCATCATCATCCATAACACAAAGATAACCTGTAACATCCCGCCCCCTCCTGGAAAGGTAAAATAGGAAATTTATCGGAGGATGGGATCGATAGGGAATAATTAGTACTGTTCATGCATAATAGGATTGATACACAGTATCAATCGTGTACATGGAATTACGGTATATGCATTCATGATAATTCCCGGTAATTGGGCCTAAAGCAATTTTTTGGGATTAACGTGGTAAATGGGTTTGAAAAATTATTCTGAGTGCGCTATTAAGCGTTTCCGATTTTAAGGGATTTTCAGGAATTTTTCTGGAATTTTCCGGAGAAAATTTCCGGACCGGCAAAATCGTCGGTAACTGGCCTAAACATGTTTTGGGGTAGAAAAGGTGATTTTCGTGATTGAAAAATTATTTGGAGTGCACTGTTTCATGTTTTACAATTTTAGGAAATTTCAATAATTCTCAGAAAAATAATTTGGGGAAAATTCCCGAAAATTTCCGGACCGGATAAATTGCCAATTGGCGAATCGGTCGATTTTCGGTAGCAAAAATCGCTACCCAATGGCACTGTAATATTGAGTATATTATTTTGGGACTGAAAGTAGGGTCATTTGAATTAATTGGAGTAAAATTTTGATCTGGATTAATAAATTGATATTTTGACTTTTCTTAAAAAAATTTACCAATGGTATGTTGCCATTTAAAAGCAACATTTAATGCTCTCTTATCTTTTGATTTCGGTGGTGTGCCTTTAAAAAGAATGGGAAAGAACTCCTTATGGCTTAAAACAACTTATCTCATCCGAAAACACTCCTCTCTCCCACCACCATCGATTTTTGCTTCCTTTTTTCTCATCTTCCTCCAAACTTCAAGCCTTCTTCTTCTTGACACCAAGCTCCTTCCTTTCTAAGAGGACCTTACACTTGCATGTGTTAGAATAGAATGGAGAAGGTGTTGAGTAAGAGTAGTAACTAAAGAATTGAAGAGAGTTGGAAGATGGAAAAAGCTTGAATTGGTAAGTGTTTAATTATGCTTTGATTATGTAGTTTATGAATCATGGTAGTTAGGAGCATCTAAAGGGGATTGTGGTATTATTATTAAGCTTATTGATGTTTTACCTTAATGAGAATTATAGTATAAATAAATGGGTATAAATGTAAGGTATGTTAGGATAATAAATGGTTATGAGAGAGTTTGGTTTTAATATGATTTTGATTGTATATTGATGATTAATTGTGCATGGAAAGGGAAGAGGTTAGTGCTGCCAATTTTTCGTAGGAATGCCTAGTGAATATATGAATTGATTTAGGGACTGATTTTGTGTCCAAGTGAAATGATAATGGTAGTAGAAATTGACTTGGAATGAAAGGAAGTGAATAGAGAAGTAGATGCTGGAAAATTAACTTTGACCTATTGCACTGATTTGACCATAACTCATTGTGTAGAAATGAAAATGAGGTAAGGTTAGTGGCCACTGAAACTTTGGGATGTTGGCTTCAATTTAGTGTGAAATAGGTGGTGTTGAATTTCAATGTTAGAAGGGTGAATTTTTGCATGGAAAGTTACTGTTCCATTGCCTATGAACAGTAACCGCAACCATGACATCTGAGTTTTGTTGATTTTTCAGAATTAATTGAGATGGAATTAGGGAAAATGGTCTTCATGGAAGTTGTATAATATTGAATTATCTTTCCATTGCTTCTGATCTTGTTATTTTTAGAATTGTATATTGGGAGATATGAATTGATTACTAATGACTGGTTTTGAGCATTTTGGATGAAACCTAGCTTAAGTGTGATTTTGTGAGTTTATTGATTGGAGGCAATTTTAACATTTTATGTGGACTGAATTGGTGTGAGTGAGCTTCTGAAAAGTTGTAGAGGAAGAGATCAACTTGAAATTGATATATGGTGTGTAATTTTTAGAAGTCAGAATTGGGAGTTATGATTTTGCAAAAATGAATCCTACATTAGGTTATGAATGGCTGATCATAACAGTAGCTTCCATAACAATTTTGAAATTGTTAGAGATCGAATTGGATGTTGAGTGCTTCATGAAAATTGAAGTTTGAGATGTTATCTTTTCAGGGATATAAAGTTCTGATTTTACTGACTTGTGTACAGGGAGTTATGCTTGTTATAAGATTACTGCTCAAATTGGATGATTTCAGGGACATCATCATTGATTGAATTATTTGATCAAGTTAACAATGGAATTGGATTTTTAGTTGTTCCTGAAAGTTAGAGATAACATTGTGACCTTGATGAGCATATTTATTGTGCAATTTTTGACTGAACAGAATGAGAGTTATTAAATTTGAAATGTACTGTTCTGTTTTAGTGGGATTTGAGTAGGCTGTAGCTTTCAAGGGATATTTGACACCCTTAGGGTTGAAATTGATTTTTATGGTCTTCTTGAGAATTGTAGAGCTTTTCATAAGTTTTCCAACAAGGTATAGTTTGCATTTTTCAGAAATGTGTAGAAAGAGTTATGGGTGTTGGAAGTTTGGTTGGAAATCAGAAAATAAAGGGAGAAATAAGGGTTATATATAAAAATATAAATTGTTGAGTTTTGGTTCCTTTCGTGAATAACTTTCCCGTCCGACGTCCGATTGACCTGATTCCAGAGGCATCGGATTCATTGAATATTGAATTTCATTTTATAAGAAATTGGGAATTTTTAGACGGGAAATTGACGTGGCCCCGGGTGACGGAACTTTTAATCACTGTTTTATTTAATTGGGGACCTATAGAGGTCCGAATTGCGCACCTTCAGCGCCAATAGGTTTTCTAAATTTTTGATGAATTTTTATAATGGAAAAAAAAGGGATTAGGGCCGGGAATTCATGAACATGCATATCTCATCAACATGAGCACAAATTTCATATTTAGTGACTCGTACTTTTCCGATTCATATAGAGGCCCAATTGGGCGTCGATTGACCGGCGTCACGAGACTTCCGGCATTAGCTCGAAGTAATAGGTGAGTAACCTAGTTGGTTTCTCAAATTTCTGGTTGCTTATATGTTCTACGTGAATTACATGCAATAATGGCGTATGATTTCTGGCGTGTATAAGAGTGGACTATTGTATGTTTCCGATTTTCTGTCTTGAATGACACCGATCTCGATATCTTTGGGCTTTATAGCCATAATAATGAATACTGCTATACTGGGCTTTATAGTCATATCATTGATTTACTGATACACTGGGCTTTATAGCCAAACACTGTACATTTACTGAATACTGCACTGCATGCATAATTGCATGATCAGATAATGGATGTGCCCCAAGTTGCTATTTTTACTGAAAAGAGCTTCGAGCTCTCACACTGTACTGACCGGGCCTCGAGCCCGAGGGGAGAAATCTCGACGCGTCCCACCGAACACGGTCGAGCAATTGGGGCAATCTTGAATAACTGGAAAGAGTCACATATGCATTGCATTCGCACAAATGACTGTTCTGTGTGCTGCTCTCATGATGGCATGAGTTACTGTGAATGGTTTACTGTTACTGGACATTGTTATTGACTGCTTACTGGTAATTGATGATTCTTGTACTATCTTTGTACGCCATGTGCGTAATGCATGATTTGAGTGAACCATCGATGATGGTTTCTCACCGAGTTCGCAAAACTCACCCAAAATTTGCATCTATTTTCAGTCTGAAGAATACCCCCGGTGACACGGGAGTATGTCTCTGTAGGCAAGTAAAGGATACTGGTCGGGATCGGTTAAGCGTCGCATTAGTGTCTTAGTAAATTGTGTTCGCAATTCTTGTATAACAAGGCTTTGTATTTTCTTGAGCCATTGTGGTTTTAATGTTTTACTACATTGGTGATTGTAAATTATTCTTTGGATGACCGTAATAATCGAAATCGGTTTATATTGAACACGGGTTTTATTTACTTACTTGTGTTTGCCGTGTTAACGTGGAATTAATGGCTCCAAAAAGAAGAAAAAAAATGTATCTGAATTTTAAATCGATGATGTACGCCACTCTCGTGGGACACGGACTCGGATATCACCAACGATATCGGGTTCGGGTCTTACGGAGATGGGTGTTACATTAAGTGGTATCAAAGCCCGAGAGTCTGAAATGTATCTGGGCACGATTTGGAACATAGGTTGCATGCATTTGAGTCGCGTCGTTGCGCATCGTGGTAAGCGATCCTAGTCCGAGTCGCACGAGGATAAATCCTACGGGTGCATAAGTGTCAAGTGACTAAGTGAGAGAAGAGTGAGACTGGATTAGAGTGTAAATCCCCAAAAGGGGATAGTCAATTAGGAAAGGATAAAGGAAAAATGGATAAGAAGGTTGATATTGTACTGGGTTAGAAACCCTCATATGTGATAGCAGAATGACTGTGTTGGCCTAGACTAATTAAGAATTTCCAAATTAAACTGGCAATATTATGGTGACAGAAAAATGAAGATGTTTAGAACTTGGAGAGGTCCACTAGAGATGTGGGAAGAATATTGGTTATAGTAGACCTAAGTGATATAAATGCAGGATGGTTAGGTAATTACAGCCCGATCATTGTATATGTCGTGAAATGAGAAACATTGGACGGAGTAAAGTGTAAATGGTCCGATCGGGCATATTTTAATTCCTTTCATATAGAGATCAGTAGATATTATAAGCAGATGATGAAAGAGAGATTGTAAGAAGCTCAATAGAGTACTGTAATAGTCTATCGAGAACTGAAAGAATCGAAAAAGTAAGATGCCCAGTGCCTATTAGAGTGAGGTAAAAGTGACAGATAAACTGAAATGAATTCGTGAAATGGTTAGGATCTGGACCGCATAAGCTTGAGATTGAAATGGTTATGTGATTATTGTGTTACGAGTTTGAAAATTCGTTTGATAAAATTATAAAGGAAAAAGACAGACAGATGATTTCCACTGATTGTATATCAGGGAATTCTGGATTGGTTGAATATGTGGATATGGGCACAAAAATGGTAAAGGGATAAGTAAATAGATAGAGATAAGATGGAGTTATATCAATGATTTTGTTGGGTATTGGGGACTGTGAACACCTGATCATAGATTGTTTGAGGAAAATAGTAGATAAGTAGGAGAAAACAGAAAAAAAAACATAATAATAAAGATCATAAAATGATAAGCCAAATTGATATGACCTTATAAGGTCAAGTTGCACGTAACGGATAAGGGAATGAGACATACAGTTTAATGATATGGGGAGAATGAAATAAAGATCTTGAAAAATGAAACCACAATAGTGGTATATGAAGAGAGTTGTTGTATTTAAGTCGATGTCTTTGTTGGGGATATTTATTGGATAGTAATATCGATTGTGACTAATGAAATATATATTACGTACATATGGAAACCATAGAGGAAATGAGCGGTAAATGTTTAGAGTGATTTTAAGTGTGAAGTTCTTAATGGGTTAAAGTAGGACAAAAGTAGACTAAGTGTGCTGTATGAGTGGGCTGGAAAGTGATTACGGTATCGATCATTCGATTGAGGATGAGTATAAGCAGAAAGGAATCTTAAGGAAGTCTGAATTGTATGGGTTACAAATTGGTTTCGGATAAAATCTTTGTGGTATAGATTACGAATAAGTGTGAAAGAAAATGTTTATGTGGTGACACAAGGAACCTTAATGTAAGGAATGTTCGATATTTAAATTATGGCATAAAGTGTTACGATTGAGATAATACGTCTAGTGAAGAATGATTGAAAAGCAATTAGGTATAATAATTGATTGATGAGACTTACGTGGACGAGGATAAAGATGGTAGTAAGACTAACGGTTAAGCGGATAGAAGTATGGACAAAATTAAAAGTGAAATTGGGTCATAGCTCATCTTTGTTGAGGTTATCTGCTTTGTGTGTATAGAAATGTAAAGAATCCAACATGGGTGAGATTTGAATATGAGGTGATCCTATTGCAATGTGAAGTGAATCGATCTCCATTTATGATGCAAAACAGTTGAGGAATCTAGATTTGAAGCGAAGAATAAAAGAGTCCCGAACTGAGAAGTGAGATACTAAAATAAAATGGAAATTTTGGAGGTTTAAATATGGATGACAAGGTATTAACAGATGTTGATATGAATGATATGAAAACAGTTGAGAAGAGAAAATGAAAAGAGTAAATGAATGAAGACAAGAGGTTCAAAAGGGAAACTGACAATGGGGTGATGTAGTGACACCTTCATAAAGAAATTGAAGATACACTAATTGTGGACTCAATGAAAAGGGTAAGAGATGTATGGTAAAGTCAATAAGACCCTAATAGGGATTTATGCGAGGTAAACAAATGGTAGTAACTGTGATTAGAGACAGAATGTGTTTGGAAGTGTTGAACAGTGAAAAGTGAAAAGAACGATAGGATGAATTGAGGAATCTGATACTGATGATATACATACACTGGAAAAGTGGGCAGTGAGTATTGAACTGTGTCAATATGTTGAACGAGTATGAAATAAATTGAACTGACTGTGATAAATGGTACTGGTGTCATGCTCGCGATTGAAAGCCTTGGAGACTGTAGATTCCTATAAGGATACACTGAGTTAATTTGAGGAAAGAGACAGGTATAAATACGACAATGCTGAAATGAACGGACAATTCTACATACTAAACTCAACTAGTGAACAGATAATGCTGTAATGAACAGATCAATTACAGACATTGGGATTTTCAATGAGTGTCAAGCAGATTATGGGTAATTATGAAGTGTTTCTGGAAAAATAGCGATAAGAATGGTTACGAGTGCAGAAAGTAAAGTGATAAATTTTATGATGAGTTTGAATATACAAATGGAATTGGAAAAACAATAGTGAAAAAAGTCGAAGAAGAAGTATGTGTACCCGATAAAAAGAGTTAGAACAAGAAAGTGAATAGTCGAAGTTAGACATTTTAGTAATTATATGTGAAAAGTGAAATCGAAGAACTGTGGGTATAAAATGACGTGATTATCGGCTCAAGTGCTTATAGGTTGAATGTCCAATAGGAAAAAGGTTTGATTATGGTCGTGTTATAGAGTTTTGATTCATTGGAGGAATATACTGTTACACTGTATAGTGCCTAACGTGAGTCAAAGATTGACTGTAATAAGTGAAACAAAGGGAAGTGACTGAGGAAGACTTCATGGTTAGCTAAAGTGGAACCGGGTCGGATAAATGAGACAGAGTAAAATGAATATCCGAATAAAGTGTGTGAACACTATAGAATAGTAAATTGTCTTACGAGAATCGAATTTGAAATAAAGTGAATGGCATATAATAAATGACTGCATAAGGAACATTATTACTGATTGGAATTAAATGTCACTGTATTGGTACCAAAGGAATGTAAATCGTCCCTGACGTGGTAAAGAGAGGTACCAAAGAAATGGAGACGTACTCAATGGAATATAAATTGGACTATATGGCATTGGGGAAAAAGGTATTAGAAGGATAAAATGTGATCAGTGAATAGATTCGAAAATACTGAACTGAGCTACATATCGGAACCACAGGTAATGGCTATTCTAGAAATGGCAAGTGAGATAGCTAAGAAAATGAGATCGCCAACTAATAGTCTTGTTGAATCCGTCTACTGTACTAAATGATAACGAGTGAGCCAAATTAGTAACTGAACCACGGACTGAGAGTGGTTACTGTGATCACTTAAAAAGTGAATCATTAAGTGGAAAAGTGTATGGGATATGTAGAATCTTGTGATAACGGTCATAGTGAACCGTGGACCGAGAATTTCGAGGACGAAATTCTTATAAGGAGGGGAGAATTGTAACATCCCACCCCCTCCTGGAAAGGTAAAAAAAGAAATTTATCGGAGGATGGGATCGATAGGGAATAATTAGTACTGTTCATGCATAATAGGATTGATACACAGTATCAATCGTGTACATGGAATTACGGTATATGCATTCATGATAATTCCTTGTAATTGGGCCTAAAGCAATTTTTGGGATTAACGTGGTAAATGGGTTTGAAAAATTATTCGAGCGCTATTAAGCGTTTTCGATTTTAAGGATTTTCAGAATTTTCGAGAAAATTCCCGGACCGCAAAATCGCGAATCGCCTAAACATGTTTTGGGGTAGAAAAGGTGATTTTCGTGATTGAAAAATTATTTGGAGTGCCTTTGTTTCATGTTTTACAATTTTAGGAATTTCAATAATTCTCGGAAAAATAATTTGGGAAAATTCCGGAAATTTCGGACGGATAAATTGCCAATTGGCGAATCGGTCGATTTTCGGTAGCAAAAATCGCTATCCAATGGCACTGTAATATTGAGTATATTATTTTGGGACTGAAAGTAGGGTCATTTGAATTAATTGGAGTAAAATTTTGATCTGGATTAATAAATTGATATTTTGACTTTTCTTAAAAATTTACCAATGGTATGTTGCCATTTAAAAGCAACATTTAATGCTCTCTTATCTTTTGATTTCGTGGTGTGCCTTTAAAAGAATGGGAAAGAACTCCTTATGGCTTAAAACAACTTATCTCATCCGAAAACACTCCTCTCTCCCACCACCATCGATTTTTGCTTCCTTTTTTCTCATCTTCCTCCAAACTTCAAGCCTTCTTCTTCTTGACACCAAGCTCCTTCCTTTCTAAGAGGACCTTACACTTGCATGTGTTAGAATAGAGTGGAGAAGGTGCTGAGTAAGAGTAGTAACTAAAGAATTGAAGAGAGTTGGAAGATGGAAAAAGCTTGAATTGGTAAGTGTTTAATTATGCTTTGATTATGTAGTTTATGAATCATGGTAGTTAGGAGCATCTAAAGGGGATTGTGGTATTATTATTAAGCTTATTGATGTTTTACCTTAATGAGAATTATAGTATAAATAAATGGGTATAAATGTAAGGTATGTTAGGATAATAAATGGTTATGAGAGAGTTTGGTTTTAATATGATTTTGATTGTATATTGATGATTAATTGTGCATGGAAAGGGAAGAGGTTAGTGCTGCCAATTTTTCGTAGGAATGCCTAGTGAATATATGAATTGATTTAGGGACTGATTTTGTGTCCAAGTGAAATGATAATGGTAGTAGAAATTGACTTGGAATGAAAGGAAGTGAATAGAGAAGTAGATGCTGGAAAATTAACTTTGACCTATTGCACTGATTTGATCATAACTCATTGTGTAGAAATGAAAATGAGGTAAGGTTAGTGGCCACTGAAACTTTGGGATGTTGGCTTCAATTTAGTGTGAAATAGGTGGTGTTGAATTTCAATGTTAGAAGGGTGAATTTTTGCATGGAAAGTTACTGTTCCATTGCCTGTGAACAGTAACCGCAACCATGACATCTGAGTTTTGTTGATTTTTCAGAATTAATTGAGATGGAATTAGGGAAAATGGTCTTCATGGAAGTTGTAGAATATTGAATTATCTTTCCATTTCTTCTGATCTTGTTATTTTTAGAATTGTATATTGGGAGATATGAATTGATTACTAATGACTGGTTTTGAGCATTTTGGATGAAACCTAGCTTAAGTGTGATTTTGTGAGTTTACTGATTGGAGGCAATTTTAACATTTTATGTGGACTGAATTGGTGTGAGTGAGCTTCTGAAAAGTTGTAGAGGAAGAGATCACCTTGAAATTGATATATGGTGTGTAATTTTTAGAAGTCAGAATTGGGAGTTATGATTTTGCAAAAATGAATCCTACATTAGGTTATGAATGGCTGATCATAACAGTAGCTTCCATAACAATTTTGAAATTGTTAGAGATCGAATTGGATGTTGAGTGCTTCATGAAAATTGAATTTTGAGATGTTATCTTTTCAGGGATATAAAGTTCTGATTTTACTGACTTGTGTACAGGGAGTTATGCTTGTTATAAGATTACTGCTCAAATTGGATGATTTCAGGGACATCATCATTGATTGAATTATTTGATCAAGTTAACAATGGAATTGGATTTTTAGTTGTTCCTGAAAGTTAGAGATAACATTGTGACCTTGATGAGCATATTTATTGTGCAATTTTTGACTGAACAGAATGAGAGTTATTAAATTTGAAATGTACTGTTCTGTTTTAGTGGGATTTGAGTAGGCTGTAGCTTTCAAGGGATATTTGACACCCTTAGGGGTGAAATTGATTTTTATGGTCCTCTTGAGAATTGTAGAGCTTTTCATAAGTTTTCCAACAAGGTATAGTTTGCATTTTTCAGAAATGTGTAGAAAGAGTTATGGGTGTTGGAAGTTTGGTTGGAAATCAGAAAATAAAGGGAGAAATAAGGGTTATATATAAAAATATAAATTGTTGAGTTTTGGTTCCTTTCGTGAATAACTTTCCCGTCCGACGTCCGATTGACCTGATTCCAGAGGCATCGGATTCATTGAATATTGAATTTCATTTTATAAGAAATTGGGAATTTTTAGACGGGAAATTGACGTGGCCCCGGGTGACGGAACTTTTAATCACTGTTTTATTTAATTGGGGACCTATAGAGGTCCAATTGCGCACCTTCAAATACCAATAGGTTTTCTAAATTTTTGATGAATTTTTATAATGGAAAAAAGGGATTAGGGCCGGGAATTCATGAACATGCATATCTCATCAACATGAGCACAAATTTTATATTTAGTGACTCGTACTTTTTCTGATTCATATAGAGGCCCAATTGGAGCGTCGATTGACCGACGTCACAGAGACTTCCCGGCATTAGCTCGGAAGTAATAGGTGAGTAACCTAGTTGGTTTCTCAAATTTCTGGTTGCTTATATGTTCTACGTGAATTACATGCAATGATGAACTGTATGATTTCTGGCATGTATAAGAGTGGACTATTGTATGTTCTTGATTTTCTGCATCTTGAATGACAACGATATCGATATATCGGGCTTTATAGCCATATCTGAATATTGCTATCTTCGGGCTTTATAGCCATATCATTGATTTACCTGATACACTGGGCTTTATAGCCAAACACTGTACATTTACTGAATACTGCACTGCATGCATAATTGCATGATCAGATAATGGATGTGCCCCAAGTTGCTATTTTCTTGAAAAGAGCTTGAGCTCTCACCAGATCGACGGCCTCGAGCCCGAGGGGAGAAAATCTCGACGCGTCCCCACTGAACACCGACCGAGCACTTGGGCATCTTGAATAAGCGGAAAGAGTCACATATGCATTGCATTCGCACAAATGACCGCTACGTGTGCCGCTCTCGTGATGGCATGAGTTCGTGGAATGGTTTATTATTCATGGACATTGTTATTGATCGCCATCTTGGTAATTGATGATTCTTGTACTATGCTTTGTACGCCATGTGCGTAATGCATGATTTGAGTGAACCATCGATGATGGTTTCTCATTTGAGTTCATAAAACTCACCCAAAATTTGCATCTATTTTCAGGTCTGAAGAATACCGGTGACGACATGGGAGTATGTCTCTGTAGGCAAGTAAAGGATCTGGTCGGGATCGGTTAGTGTCCGCATTAGTGTCTTAGTAAATTGTGTTCGAATTATTGTATAACAAGGCTTTGTATTTTACTAAGCCATTGTGGTTTTAATGTTTTACTACATTGGTGATTGTAAATTATTCTTTGGATGACCGTAATAATAGCTGGCGGTTTATATTGAACACGGGTTTTATTTACTTACTGTGTTTGCCGTGTTAACGTGGAATTAATGGCTCCAAAAAGAAGAAGAAAAAAAAATGTATACTGAATTTTAAATCGACTGATGTAGTACGCCACTCTCGTGGGATACGGACTTGGATATCACCAACGATATCGGGTTCGGGTCTTACGGGAGTGGGGTGTTACATAACCCTTGCACTAATCAATTCAACACACTCTAGTTTAAGCATCATGCAAGCTTAAAATAACCATGCTTATAACATTAAAACCATAACTTACTTGATTTTCCTTCAATTTCTTCAAAGTCACCAAGAAACCCTAACTTTCTCATCTCCAAAATCTTCATCTTCTAGGAGGTCAAGCTAGGTTTTTCTTAGCTCAACTCGAAGAGACAACAAAGAGGGAGCAAAAGTAGAAGATGAAGCCAAGTTTCCAAGCATCAAAGCACCAAAGCATGAAGGAGGAGAAGAGAGGGATGGGAGGTCACGAAAATTGAAGAGAAAAAAGCAAAACAAATCACCAAATGGTCCTCCTAAGAAGAAAGTGTCGTGAGAGAGAGGAGGGGAAGCTTTAATAAAGCTTAGATATTTCAAATACTAGGCTAAAACAATGCCACATGGCATAACCCTAAGCCTCCACTTGTCATTTCCTCATAACTCATGAATTTCATCAATTTCAAACCCAATTCCCACTAATTAATATTTGTCCATAATTCCTATAGCCACATATCCAAAATCCCAGTATTTAACAATCAATTCTACTGCCAATTATTGATTGATCTGCCACTCGGCCTTTTTCCTAGAATAATTTTTCTCCAAAAAATTCTAGGAAAATTTCCTAAAATTTCCCAAAAATGCCAAATCACTAATTTCACTATCCATAGTAATTTTCGATAACCACAACTTGAAATTCTCAAAACAATCCCATGCATTAGCAATTATACCTGGAAAATGTCAATTGAGTGCATGATCAATAATTTTAACGTGTGCAATCATCCAATTTATCAATGAATATCCAAATATAATGCATTTTTATCAAAAACTCACTTAAGGCCACTTGTACCAAATTTAAAATGATCAAAATCTCAATTTACCAAAGTGGCCCCAAGCATGTCGGTTAAACGGACACAAACTGGCTAAGTAACCCAAAATCACCCGAGAGTGTCCGTTAAACGGACTTCCAATCACCCAACTTGTTCCAATTCACCCGAGGTTGTCCGTTAAACGGACTTCCATGTCTGTTAAACGGACATGACTCACACAATCCCTCTTCAAGGCCTCTGGTCTCACACTCATTTTTTCTGACACATTATGCTCTTTGAGCTCACTTATATCACATTTTAGGTTTCCAACCCTTCACAAGGGAACGGGATATTACATCATATGCTATGAGTGTAATCAACCTAGACATCACAAGTTCGAGTGTCCTACTCTAAAGAAGAAACCAAAGAAGAGTAGAGAAGGCAAGAAAAGCATGATGGCAACTTGGGAGGATCTATATTCGTCAGAATCAGATACAAGCTCCGAGACATCAGAGCATGCAAACATTTGCCTAGTAGCCGAGGAAGAAAGTGATGAGGAGGTAAATTCTGAATACGATGACTTGCATAATGCATATTTAGAACTACTAGAAGATTCTCATGCTATTCTAAAACAGTACAAATTGTTAAATAAAAAGTATGTAGAAAACCTTAAACATACAGAAGAAATAGAGAGAGAAAATATCTGATTGAAAAAACAAATAGAAGAGAATAAGAGAAAGAAAGTTGTAGATAGATCTGAAGAGATCAATCAACTGAAACTTAGAATTAAGAGTCTTTCAGCTGATTTAGCTACCTTCTCTGAGAGTACAAAGAAAATGAATGTGATGCTAGGAAAATGTAGACATTCGAGTGATAAAACCGGATTAGGGTTTACAAGAAATAAATCTCATCATGGAAGAAAGCCTCTCTTCCAAAATAAAAGGTATCACCAAACACGTTTTCATCAACAAACTTATAAAATGCATCAAATGAATCATTCTGTTCATATTACTAACCCAAGAGGACCCAAGAAAATATGGGTACCAAAAAATAAAATAGTTTCTCCTGTAGATATCCTTCCTTGGAAGATGCAACATGCACCGTTGGTATTTAGACAGTGGTTGCTCGCGGCATATGACGAGAAGAAGGTCTATGTTCCTAGATCTTCAGTATAAGAAGGGAGGATCGGTAACTTTCGGAGACAACCAGCAGGGCAAGATAATTGGAATCGGTAAAATAGGTAAAGATTCCTTTGCATGTATTGATAATGTGCTACTTATTGATGGTCTGAAACACAATTTGATTAGTGTCAGTCAATTATGTGATTCTGGTTTTGAAGTCACGTTCAATCAAAATCTTTGTGAAGTCAGAAACAAAGATGGGTCTATATTCTTTTCTGCCAAGAGAAGAAATAATCTTTACAAAATTGATTTAGAAGATTTTCAAAATCAAAATGTTTCATGTTTTTTATCAACTGAAGAAGAGAGACTAATTTGGCATAAAAAGCTAGGTCATGTCAGTTTTAAACATATTTCAAAACTATTAAAGCATGATTTGGAAAGAGGTTTATCAAAAATAAGTTTTGACAAAGAGTTCTTTTATGAAAGTTGTCTTAAAGGAAAACAAGTCAAAACATCATTTTCTTCTAAAAATACCGTAACATCTTCTAGACCTCTAGAGTTGTTACATATGGATTTATTTTGTCCAACTAGGAAGGTAAGTCTTAGCGAAAAGAAATATGGACTTGTTATTGTTGATGACTTTACTAGATTTTGTTGGATATTATTTTTGTTACACAAAGATGAGTTTTTTAAGTGTTTTAGGATCCTTTCTAGAAAGTTACAGAATGAAAAAGGAATTTCTATAGCCAGTATCAGGAGTGATCATGGTGGAGAATTTGAGAATGAGAAGTTTAGAATATACTGTGAGGAGAATGAAATTTTCCACAATTTCTTTGCTCCTAGGACTCCGCAGTAGAATGGAGTTGTTGAAAGGAAGAATAGGACGATTCAAGAGATGGCAAGGACTATGCTGTGTGAGATGAATCTTCCTAAGTTCTTATGGGCAGAAGCTGTGAATACAGCGTGTTACATTCAGAACAGAATATTGCTACGACCATTGCTGAAGAAAACTTCTTATGAGTTATGGAATGGAAGGAGACCGAATATATCTTACTTTCATCCATTTGGTTGCAAGTTCTCTATTCTGAATATAAAGGAGTTGTTGGATAAGTTCGACTCAAAGACCTTTCCAGGAATCTTTCTAGGCTACTCTTTATCATCCAAGGCTTTTCGGGTGTATAATCTTACCTCGAAGATAGTTGAGGAGACCATTCATGTCAATTTTGATGATAGTTCCCAACCCCGTAAGAAAGATGACATGGAGAGTGAAGTCCCTTCAAAGCCCTTAGATGATACAATAGAAGCTCCATCATCAGGAACTCAGGTACACAAAGTTGAGGATATTCCAGAAACTAGTGGATTAAAAAGAGATTGGAAATATAAGAGTTCTCATCCAGAAGAGTTAATTATTGGAGAGACTTCTGAAGGAGTCAGAACAAGGTCCAAATTTAAAAGAGAAGCTAATATAGATTTTATTTCTGAAATAGAGCCTAAGAAGATTGAGGAAGCTCCTCAGGACGAAGCTTGGATTTTAGCCATGCAAGAGAAGCTGAACCAATTTACTAGGAATAAAGTTTGGTCCTTGGTTCCTAAACCCTCGAAGAAATCCATTATAGGAACTAGATGGGTTTTTAAGAATAAGTTAGATGAATCAGGGAGAGTGAGTCGGAATAAAGCTAGATTAGTAGCACAAAGCTATAATCAGCAAGAAGGAAGAGACTACAATGAGACATATGCTCCAGTAGCGAGACTTGAAGCAATTGGGATATTTCTGGCATATGCGGTTTGTCATGGTATAAAACTTTTTCAGATGGATGTGAAAAGTGCGTTTCTGAATGGTTTTATAGACGAAGAGGTGTATGTTAAACAACCTCCTGGTTTCGAGGATGTTAGATATCCAGATCATGTCTATAGACTTCATAAAGCTTTATACGGCTTGAAGCAAGCTCCTAGAGCTTGGTATGATCATCTAAGTACCTTTCTCTTAGAGAGTGGTTTTAGTAGAGGTCAGGTAGA
Source organism: Erythroxylum novogranatense (assembly GCA_029891385.1). NCBI lineage: Eukaryota > Viridiplantae > Streptophyta > Magnoliopsida > Malpighiales > Erythroxylaceae > Erythroxylum > Erythroxylum novogranatense. The sequence goes on along the minus strand of CM057233.1, from coordinate 45,676,381 downwards.
TAAGATGCTCTTTAGAAAGAATTATGAAAATGAGTTTATTTTAGTACAAATCTATGTTGATGATATCATCTTCGGTGCTACCTCAAAGAAGTTATGTATGAGTCTTGAGAGTCTGATGAAAAATGAGTTTGAAATGAGTATGATGGGTGAGTTGAAGTTCTTTCTTGGGTTGCAAGTTAAGCAAACCGAAGAGAAGATCTTTATCCACCAACAAAAATATGTGAAAGAACTGTTGTCTAAATTTGATATGAATAACGTGAAGTCTATGGCAACTCCGATGCACCCTTCAAACCTTTTGTCGAAAGACAAAGTTGGTAAGAAGGTGGATCAAACCCTGTATAGAGGGATGATCAGTTCTTTGCTTTATCTTACAACAAGCAGACCTGACATACTGTTCGATGTATGCTTGTGTGCAAGGTTTCAGGCCGATGCTAGAGAGTCTCATTATATAGCTGTTAAAAGAATTATGACATATCTCGCAGGTACTACTAATCTTTGCTTAATGTTTGAGAAAAATAAAGATTTCAGGTTGATCGGATACTATGATGCGGACTATGCCGAAGATAGAGTTGAAAGGAAGAGTATGAGTGGAGGCTGTCACTTCCTTGACTCAAACCTAGTTTCCTGGTCAAGCAAGAGACAAAGCTCAATCGCGCTATCAACTGCCGAAGCTGAGTACATGTCTATCGCAAGCTGTTGTTTGCAAACACTGAGGATTAAATACCAACTAGAAGATTATTCAATTCATGAAGAGGAGATCCCAATTTTTTGTGACAACACCAGTGCCATCAACTTATCGAAGGATCCTATACAGCATTCGAGAGTAAAACATATTGAAGTCAGAAATCATTTCTTGAGAGACTACGTTCAGAGAAAGGTTGTAAGCCTACAATTTTGTTGGACCTCGTTTCCGGAATCCAACTCTTAACAAAACCATCACTTACAAACCTTGCTTTGATACTGCAAATGTCGAATCCCATATCTGGAACCCAACCTCAGAAAAAAATACCATCATACTTAAGTGTGATTTCTTGAAATCATTTCTTACTCTGATACCAAACATGATGAGCCCCGTTTTCGGAGTCCAACCATTGAACCATAAGCGTCAGCGTAAACCAAAGAAATCATGAAGCTTAACGTCTCATACCATTTCTATGTTCCTTTTTCCATAAAACATCTCATTTCTAGATATATATATATATATAACAACCATTCATAATCAAAAATATTCATATCAAATCCATAACTTCCTCAACTATACCGAATCTCCTCTCAACCTAATCCATATACGCAAATGCATACATCTACTCAACATCATCCAGACATAATGCCTTCACATCAAAAGAATAGAATTTACAAGCTCTCATGGCATTCCAAGCCACAATACAATATCAACATCGAAATCCGAATATACAAAATATACAGATCCCAAAATTCTCAACACCAAACTAACTTAAAACAAATATTATGTACACATACAAACAAAAACCTTCACTTCCCTTCACCCGATCTTCTTCTCATCACCTGTGGATGGGAATGAAGGGGGGTGAGCTTATAGCTCGTGGGTAACAGGTTTATAACAAAGAATAAGCAAAATCGTTGAAAAGTTCATTTGTCATATAAAAGTCGTAATAAGTTCATAAAATGCTTTGCTCCCAAATTCTCGTCAAATTCGAAAGTTTGAATTCCAAAACTCATAGTTGAAAATATCATCACATCAACAAACATAACCATTTAACCATCAATACAAAACAATCAATATATGCAACATTCTTGACAATTCAAAGATGCAATGCACAAACAAATGGCTCGAGAGTTCCATGGAACAAAATGGATAAATTGAAGTTTATACCGTGAACAAAACGAGTCTGATTTTTCAGGATCTCGTGGCCTCAAGCGGGCAGCTGGGAGAAGGCTATATGTCGACGTACACGTGACTAACGAAACGTTCCTCTCTTGCCCAAACAAAGCACATATTCATTTCATGCTCAAATCGTTGCACGCTTTTCTTGCTCTTTTCTTTCTTTTCTAAAGATACAAAAATGCCATGAATTGTCCAGCCATGACATAAAATGTTTCAATGCAGTTCAAAGTTCATATAACAAAACATATATTGATTTTGCAAATCATTCAAAAGAAACGAAAACAATTTTTATGAAGTAATTGAAATCAGTCTTAATTTGGGAGAAAAAGTTATTAGCTCATTACTAAATTATAAACATGAAACCCACCTGAATTCCTTTGCTTAACAGATGCCTCTCCTCTTGATCCTCTTGCCTTCATTGATCTTCTTTATAAAATGCCAAATTCCTATTTAATAGGAATACAAATTAAGGACCTAATTATTGTATATTCACTAAGATAAATTCTAAAAACTCAAATCTTCCAAAAGTCCAAACATTCAGGTCAATCCTTCCATAAGAGTTCCCCATTATCTTATGTTCCTATTGACTCAAAAATCATCCAATTATTTCAGAAATCCGAAAGTTATATTCCAAACATGTTGAGACTATCCTTACGTTGAAGCAAGAATCTATACCCAAATTCCATCCAAAATTTGAGATCTTTATAAACTGAATTAAAACTTTCTTTCTTCATAACACTTGTAGACCTTTGTCTCTATTTTACAACGAATTAAAAATCACTTCATTTGGATATCTACATCAAAAGTTATGTCCAAAATATCAAAGCATGTCTGTACAGAAAAACAGGAGCTCGCCACGGCGAAATCAGGAGCTTGTCGCGGCGAAAACAGAAGCTTGTCGCGGCATCAAAAGCTGGAGCTCGCCGAGGCGAAACCCAAAAGCTCGCGGCGGCGAGGGCGCTCGTATGCACCGTGGCGAGGGTGCATGCGCACGCCGCATCGTGGGCACCTACGCGCGCCTCGACGTGGACGCCTGCGTGCGTCGTGACGTGCAGACCGGAAACCTTCTTCCGAACACTATTTTTCGACATTTTCCATCTCCATACTTCCCAAATTTCACAAATAACTCATCTTAATTCTAAATCATCATTCCTACTTCATTTCTAACTCATTTCAACACAAAATCCATTCACAAACACAACACAATCATTAAACCTAAGACACCATCAACCGAAAACTCACTTCATACATTCAACCCCATTTTTCACTTCTAACCATCACAAAACATGATTCATTCAACAAAGTAAGAAGGGTTGAGTCTTTTACTTACTTGTGGATTCTTCACATTCTTCAAAATCTTCAAACTCTCCAAACCTTAGCTTTCATCTTCTTCTCCTCTCTTCCACGGCTTCTTCTTCCTTTTCCAAACAAAACAATTCTTTTCTCCTTCTTTTTATACCCTTAATAATTTTGAAATGTCCATCTTGCCCTTTCATTAAAGCCTTCAGTCTTAAAATCTTAAGTGTCATGCCCAAAATGCCCTTATGCATTCTTACCACTTTTAATACAACTAAACCATATAATAAATTCTTCTCACATTTACATAACAAGTAGATCCAAAATTTTATCCATCAAACCTCATAATTCATTTAGATCATGCTCAATTTAACAAGAAAAATTCGGGGGCCAACAATTCTCCCCCTCTTAAAAAGAATTTCGTCCTCGAAATTCTTATCTGATTGAACAGGAGTGTAGGATGCTCCAATATTTCTCATTTAACTTCATCACTCAAATACTTTCTTCCAAATGACCGTGGTCAAGAGACTCACTCGGTCTTTCAACCCCTTCTTTGGCCATTCACTTTCTGAACTAGTTCTTCATTATTCTTCAGATCACTTACAATTTTGCCACTTCTTGTGTCGATAAAACCAATACCATATGATATCAATATTTTCTTAACATATTCACGTATATCACATTTCGAATCCAAGACATCTTTTGTCAGTAGCACTAACTCCTAATAATGTCATAAGAACCAATTCATATTGGACTTAGCTAATCCTTGTCCTAACTTGAGCATACCTTGCACACCTTGTACCCCATGTAAGCCCACCTTGTAAGGTGATACCCTTAGAGACAAATCATCTTGCACTTGATAATTCACATTACTTTAGTATCAGTTCATGTAACTCTTCTGTCAATCTCCCGTATTCCATGTGTAACATCCCACCCCCTCCTGGAAGGGTAAAATAGTAAAATTGGTATAGGATGAGACTAATAGGAAATATTTAGTACTGTTCATGCATAATAGGATCGATACACAGTATCAATTGTGTACATGGAATTACGGTAAATGCATTCATGACATTCCCGGTAATTGGGCCTAACGGTATTTTATTGTGATAAGCGTGGTTATGGGATTTGAAAATTATTCGAGTCTTATTTGTTAGCGTTTTCGATTTTAAGGATTTTCAGAATTTTCTGGAATTTTCTGGAGAAAATTCTCGGATAAACAAAATCGCCGGTGGTAGCCTAAACATGTTTTGGGGTAGAAAAGGTGATTGTCGTGATTGAAAAATCATTTGGAGTGCTTGTTACTGTTTTATAATTTTAGGAATTTCATTAATTCTCGAAAAATAATTGGAAATCCTGACCGGATAAAGCGCCAATTGGCTGACCAAATCGATTCTCGATAAAAAATCGCTACCCAATGGTACTGTAATATGGGGTATATTATTTTGGGACTGAAAGTAGGGTCATTTGAATTAATTGGAGTAAAATTTTGATCTGGATTAATAAATTGATATTTTGACTTTTCTAAGAAAAAGGGACCAATGAGAAATTGCCATTACAAAAGCATCATTTAATGCTTCCTCTCCATTCTTTCGGATGTGCTTGCTTTAAAAGTAATGAAAGGATGAATTTTTATGCTTTGTTCTTAGTCATCCGAAACACACATCTCCTTACAAAAATCCATTGAAAAATTTGCTCTCTTCTTTCAACTTTCTCCCCAACTGTAAGCTACCATCTCTTGATCTCATCAAAGCTTAAAGATGAGCTTTGTACATACTTGAGAAGGAAAAGGTGGTAGCTTGGTATAGAAGTTAGAAGGTAAAAGTTAGAAGTTGAAGGTTTGAAGGAGGTTTTGATTTGGTAAGTTTTCCTTAAGTTTTGATCTTTAAATGCATTTTTACATGGAAATAAATGTCATGATAGTATGGGGGTAGTTAATATAAGGATTTAAAGCATGTATAAGGTTCATGTAGACATTAAAGTGTTGATTATATGATTTAAAGTAAGGGGCATAAAGCTAAGTGATGACTGAATTGAAATTAATGATATGGTTTGATTTTGAATTGAATAGGGATAATTATTTGAGTCTTTGAATTGAGGAATTTAATGCTGTAAATTTTTCAGTATTAACCCTAGTATATGTATGACTGGAGTAATATTTAATTTGTATTTATTTTGATGTCTAGTGATGTGAAAAAGGCATTGGAAGTGGTTGAACTAAGGTTAACCTTAAATCTGGAAAGTTGGAATTATAAGTGATGTTACTGTTTTATTCATAACTTATTGTGTAGAAATGAAAATGAGGTAAGGTTAGTGGCCACTGAAACTTTGGGATGTTGGCTCCAATTTAGTGTGAAATAGGTGTTGTTGAATTCCAATGATAGAAGGGTGAAATTTTGCATGGAAGGATACTGTTCCATTGTCTGTGAACAGTAACCGCAACCATGACATCTGAGTTTTGTTGATTTTTTATGAATTAATTGAGATGGAATTAGGGAAAATGATCTTCATGGAAGTTGTAGCATATTGAATTATATTTCCATTGCTACTGATCTTGCTATTTTTAGAATTGTGTATTGGGAGATATGAATTGATTACTAATGACTGGTTTTGAGCATTTTTGATGAAACCTAGCTTAAGTGTGATTTTGTGAGTTTACTGATTGGAGGCAATTTTAACATTTTATGTGGACTGAATTGGTGTGAGTGAGCTTCTGAAAAGTTGTAGAGGAAAAGATTACCTTGAAAATGACATATGGTTTGTAATTTTTAGAAGTCAGAATTGGGAGTTATGATTTTTCAAAAGTGAACCCTACATTAGGTTATGAGTGGCTGATCATAACAGAAACGTCCATAACAGTTTTGAAACTGTTAGAGATTGAATTGGAGGTTGAGTGCTTCATGGAAATTGAAGCTTGAGATGTTATCTTTTCAGGGATATAAAGTTCTGAATTTACTGACGTGTATATAGGGAGTTATGCTTGTTGTAAGGTTACTGCTCATATTGAAGGATTTCAGGGACAGTGACATTGAATGAATTAATTGACTGGTTTAGAAATAGAATTTGATTTTGGATTGTTCATGAAAGTTGTAGAGGACATTGTGAGCTTATTGACCATATTTTTGTGGTAATTTATTACTAAGGAATCAGTGAGTTATGAAATGGCAAATGTACTGCCCTGTGTTGAGGGAAATTGTGAAGGCAGAAGGTTTGATGGCTTATTTGATACCCTTAGGGTTGGAATTGATTTTTATGGTCTTCTAGAGAATTGTAGAGCTTTTCATAAGCTTTCCAATGAGGTATAGTGGGTATTTTTTTGAATTGTGTGCTAAAAGTTAGAGTGGATGGAAATTAAGTTTTAAATCTGGAAAAAAATAGGCAAGCAGAAGGAGTGGGAACTCGCCATCTCGCGAGGGCGATGTTTCGCCTCGCGAGGGCGAGATCCGAAGAGACAGTCGCGAGGCGACGCCTCCTCGCTTGACGGAGTGAGGCGATTTAAGCCTGCGATGCGGCTCTCGCCCTACAGTGAGGCGTTTGCGTATATATATATATATATATATATATATATATATATATATATATATATTTATTTTATTTTGATTATTATTTGATATTAAATGGTACGATTGTTCTTTTGTCAATTTCTTTCCCGTCCGACGTCCGATTGACCTGATTCCAGAGGCATCGGATTCGTTGAACATTTAATTTCATATTATGAGAAAACGAGAATTTTAGACGGAATTTGGCGTAGCCCTATCGACGAAACATGTAAACACTGCTTTATTTAATTGAGGACCTATAGAGGTCCGAATTTGCACCGTCGGCGCCTATGGATTTCTAATTTTTGATAGAATTTTATTATGGGAAAATATTGAATTAGGACCGGGAATTCATGAATATGCATATTTCATCAACATGAGCACAAATTTCATATTTAGTGACTCGTACTTTTTCTGATTCATATAGAGGTCCAATTGGAGCGTCGATTGACCGACGTCACAGAGGTTTTCCGGCATTAGCTCGGAAATAATAGGTGAGTAACCTAGATGGTTTCTCAATTTTTTTATGTGTTTAATATTTCGCGATTATGCCATGTGGAGATAATGGATGGGTATATGTGTGTTTGACTTTGATTGATTTCGGACCATAGGTGTCTGAAATATTGGGAATGAGATATCAAAGTGCTACTTGTGTGTGACTATTTGTGAATGTTTACATTGGAGATCTCGGACCAAAGGTCCGAGGAAATAGGGATTGATATCGAAGTGTTAATTATCTGTCTCGATCATGGGATGTGATTTGTAAATGCGATATGGTATGACGAATAAATTGGAAAAATATATGATTGAAATCTGGACCGAAGGTCCGAGGAAATGGGAAATGGCATTGAATGTAAGTGATAGAAATAATCGTAAATGGAAATTGGAACATATGCATTCATGCATAAGGACATGATCGAGATAAAGGCAATTGTATTTGGAAGCACCACCGTATCGGGGCATATCACGCCTAACGATGTGAGCTTTCACTCAACGCACAGACCTCGGGTCCAACGTATTGAGCCTCGGGCTCAATGTATCGTGGCTTCAAGCCCAATGTTTGAAGCCACCGGCTCAACGCAATGTGCCCGCATTGGGGCGATTTGGCCATGCAGTCACAATAACATAATGGAAATGGAAAGGGTCTCATGTGCATTGCATATATGGTATGATTAATCATGGATTGTATGATAGGCGATTCGCCTTACATTTGTGAAATGTGATTGTACGTATTATTTGGTATTACTTTTGTAAATCGTGATCGTATGTGATAATTGGTAAAGTGTTTGAACATGCATGAATTGAGTGAACCATCGATGATGGTTTCTCACCGAGTTCGCAAAACTCACCCAAAATTTGCATTTATTTTCAGGTCTGAAGAATACCCGGTTGACACGGAGTATATCTCTCAGAGCGAGTAAAGGTTAGAGGTCGGGATCGGTTAGGTATGCGCATTAGTGTTTTAGTAAATTGTATTCCGCAATCACCGTATAACAAGGCATTGTATTTTTCTTGAGCCATTGTGGTAGTAATATTTTACCGCTGATGATTGTAATTATTCTTGGATGACCGTAATAAGCTGGCTGGTTTTTATTGAACACGGTTTTAATTACTTACTTGTGTTTGCCGTGTGAGCGTGGAGTTAATGACTACAAAAGAAAAGAAAAAAATGTATACTGAATTTTAAATCGTCGATGTAGTATGCCACTCTCGTGGGACACGGACTCGGATATCACCCACGATATCGGGTTGGGTCTTCACGGAGTGGGTGTTACATTTGGTGGTATCGAGCCCAAGAGTACGTAATGTATCCAGGCACGATTTGGAATATAGGTTGCATGCATTTGAGTCGCGTCGTTGCGGACCGTGGTAAGCGATCCCTAGTCGAGTCGCCGAGGATAAATCCTACGGGTGCATAAGTGTCAAGTGACTAAGTGAGAGAAGAGTGAGGATGGATTAGAGTGAAAATCCCTAAAGGGATAATCAATTAGGAAAGGATAAAGGAAAATGGATAAGAAGATTGAAATTGTCTTGGGTTAGAAACCCTTATAAGTGATAAATAGAATGACCGTGTTGGCCTAGGCGATTAAAATTTCCAATTAAATTGACAATATTATGGTGACGAGAAAAATGCGATGTTGAGAGGCGGGAGAGATTCATTAGAGATATGGGAAGTTTATTGGTTATAGTAGATCTAAGTGAAATGAAAAGCCCGGGATGGTTAAGTAATTACGATTCGATTGTATATGTCATGAAAGGGAAATATTGGAATTGAGTAAAATGTAGATGGTCCGATCGGGCATATTTTGATTCATCAGTATTGAGTTAGAGATTAGTAGATATTATAGGCGATGATAATAGCGAAATGGAAAGAAGCTCAATAAAATCAGAACGGTTTATTGAGGCTGAAAGAATCGAAAAGGAAAGATGTTGATGCCTATTTAAGTGAGATAAAAGTGTCATGATATAGTGAAATGAATTGGGAAATGGTTATGAACTAGACCGCATAAGTTTGAGACTGAAATTGTTAGGTGATTATGGTGCTTGAGGTTGGAAATTGTATGATAAAATCATAAAGGAAAAAGGCAGACATGATGATTTCTCTTGATGGTGTATCGGAAATTTTAAATTAGGTGTATATGGACACAAAATGGTAAATGGATAGGCATATAGATAGAGATAAAATGGAGTGGTATCAACGATTTTGTCGGGTATTGGGGATTGTGAACACCGATCATAGGCTGTTTGAGGAAAATAGAAGATAAGTAGCGAAAATGAATAAAAAATAGGAATAATGATCATAAGTCGATAAGCTAAATTGATATGACCTTATAAGGTCAAGTTGCACGTAATGGATAGGGAATGAGACATACGGTTTAATGATATGGTGAGAATGAAATAAAGATCTTGAAAAAATGAAACCACAATAGTGGTGTATGAAAAGAGTTATTGTATTTAAATCGATTTCTTCGTTAGGGATATCTATTGGACAAGAAGGTTGATAGTGATAAATGAAATGTATATTCTGGATCTATGGAAACCATAGAGTAAATGAGCGGTAAATGTTTAGAGTGATTAAAGTGTGAAGTTCTTAAGAGGTTAAGTAAGATAAAAGTGGACTGAGTGTACCTGTATGAGAGGAACTGAAAAGTGATTCTGGTATAGATTACTGAATAGGTGGTAAAGAAAGTGTTTAAATGACTGCCACAAGGAACCTTCGCGAAAGGAATGTTCTGATCTGTTAAATGATGACATAAGAGTGTCTTGATTGAGATTGTACGTATAGTGAAGAAGGATTGAAACACAATTAGGAATAATCATTGATTGAGGAGACTTTCGTGAACCGTATAAAGATGGTATCAAGACGAACGGTCAAATAGATAGAAGTAGGGACAAAATTAAAAGTGAAATTGGGACATAGCTCATATTGTTGAGGTTATCTGCACTGTATGTACAGAAATGTAAAGAATTCCATATGAGTGAGATTTTAATTTGAGGTGATTCTATTGCAATGTGAAGTGAATCGATCTCCAGTTATGATGTAAAACTGTTGAGGAATCTAGATTTGAAACGCAAAATAAAAGAGTCCCGAACTGAGAAGAGAGATACTAAAATAAAATGGAAAATTTTGGAGGTTTAAATATAGATGACAAGGTATTAACATATGTTGATAGGAATGATATGAAAACAAATGAGAAGAAAATGAAAAGAGTGGCTGAATGGAGACAAGAGGGTCAAAAGGAAACCGACAATGAGGTGATGTAGTGACACCTTCATAAAGAAATTGTAGATACACTCATTGTAAACTCAATGAAAAGGGTAAAAGATGTACGGTAAAGTCAATAAGACCCTAATAGGGAATTATGCGAGGTAAACAATGGTAATAACTGTGATTAGAGACAGAATGTGTTTAGAAGTATTGAACAGTGAAAAGTGAAAAGAACGATAGGATTAATTGAGGAATCTGATACTGATGATATACAGACACTGGGAAGAGTGGTTAGTGAGTATTGAACTGCGACAATATGTTGAACAAGTATGAAATAAATTGAACTGACTGTGATAAATGGTATTAGTGCCATTCTCATTATTGAAAGCCTTGGAGACTGTAGATTCCCATAAGCATACACTGTGTTAATTTGAGGAAAGAGACGGGTATAAATACGACAATGCTGCAATGAACAGATCAATTACAGATATTGGGATTTTCAATGATTGTCAAGCAGATTATGGGTAATAGTGAGGTGTTCTTAAAAAAAAATAGTGATGTGTTTCTGGAAAATTGAAGTTGTAAATCTAGTGATAAGAATGGTTAAGAGTGCAGAAAGTAAAAGGGGGAAATCTTATGATGAGTTTGAATATACGAATGGAATTGGAAAACTATAGTGAATAAAAGTCGAAGGAGAAGTAAGTGTACCCGATAAAAAGGTATTAGAACAAGAAAGTGAACAGTCAAAGTTAGACATTCTAGTCAGCATATGTGAAAAGTGAAATTGAGTAATTGTAGGTATAGAATGAAGTGATTCTTGGCTCAAGAGTTTATAGATTGAATGTCCAATAGGAAAAAGGTTTGATTATGGTCGTGTTATAGAATTCTGATTCACTGAAGAATATATACTGTTACACTGCACAGTGCCTACTAGGAGTTAAAGACCGTAATGGGTTTGAGACTAAAATGTGTGAAAAAAAAGGAAAGTGACTTAGGAAGCCTGCATGGTTAGCTAAAGTGGAATCGGATCGGACAAATGAGATAGAGTAAACTGTATATCCGGATAAAGTGTGTGAACATTATAGCATAGTGAAGTGTCTTACGAGAATCGAATTTAAATATAAAGTGAATGGCATATAAAAAATGACTGCATTAGGTACATTGTTACTGATTATAGTGAAGTGGAATTAAATGTTACTGTATTGGTACCAAGGGAATGTAAATCGTCCCTGACGTGATTAAGGGAGGTACCAAAGAAATGGAAGCGTACTCGATGGAGTAAATTGGACTATATGGCATTGGGGAAAAAGTATTAGAAGAAATAAAATGTGATAAGTGAATAGATTTGAAAATACTGAACTGAGTAATATATCGGAACCAAAGGAGGTGACTATTCTAGAAATGGCAAGTGAGATAGCTAAGAAAAATGAGATCGTCAACTGATAGTCTTGTCAAATCCGTTTACTGTACTAAGTGATAACGAGTTAGCCAAATTAGTAACTGAACCACGGACTGAGAGTGGTTACTGTGATCACTTGAAAAGTGAATCATTAAGTGGAAAAGTGTATGAGATATGTAGAATCATATGATTACTGTCATAGTGAATCGTTGACTGAGAATTTTGAGGACGAAATTCTTATAAGGAGGGGAGAATTGTAACATCCCACCCCCTCCTGGAAGGGTAAAATAGTAAAATTGGTATAGGATGAGACTAATAGGAAATATTTAGTACTGTTCATGCATAATAGGATCGATACACAGTATCAATTGTGTACATGGAATTACGGTAAATGCATTCATGACATTCCTGTAATTGGGCCTAACGGTATTTTATTGTGATAAGCGTGGTTATGGGATTTGAAAAATTATTCGAGGTGTCTTTGTTAAGCGTTTTCGATTTTAAGGATTTTCAGAATTTTCTGGAATTTTCGAGAAAATTCTCGGACCGCAAAATCGCGGTGGTAGCCTAAACATGTTTTGGGGTAGAAAAAGGTGATTGTCGTGATTGAAAAATCATTTGGAGTGCTTTATTACTGTTTTATAATTTTAGGAATTTCATTAATTCTCGAGAAAAATAATTGGAAATCCTCGGACGGATAAAGCGCCAATTGGCGAGCAAATTCGATTCTCGTAGCAAAAATCGCTACCCAATGGTACCGTAATATAGGGTATATTATTTTGGGACTGAAAGTAGGGTCATTTGAATTAATTGGAGTAAAATTTTGATCTGGATTAATAAATTGATATTTTGACTTTTCTAAGAAAAAGGGACCAATGAGAAATTGCCATTACAAAAGCATCATTTAATGCTTCCTCTCCATTCTTTCGGATGTGCTTGCTTTAAAAGTAATGAAAGGATGAATTTTATGCTTTGTTCTTAGTCATCCAAAACACACATTTCCTTACAAAATCCATTGAAAATTTGCTCTCTTCTTTCAACTTTCTCCCAACTGTAAGCTACCATCTCTTGATCTCATCAAAGCTTAAAGATGAGCTTTGTACATACTTGAGAAGGAAAAGGTGGTAGCTTGGTATAGAAGTTAGAAGGTAAAAGTTAGAAGTTGAAGGTTTGAAGGAGGTTTTGATTTGGTAAGTTTTCCTTAAGTTTTGATCTTTAAATGCATTTTTACATGGAAATAAATGTCATTATAGTATGGGGGTAGTTAATATAAGGATTTAAAGCATGTATAAGGTTCATGTAGACATTAAAGTGTTGATTATATGATTTAAAGTAAGGGGCATAAAGCTAAGTGATGACTGAATTGAAATTAATGATATGGTTTGATTTTGAATTGAATAGGGATAATTATTTGAGTCTTTGAATTGAGGAATTTAATGCTGTAAATTTTTCAGTATTAACCCTAGTATATGTATGACTGGAGTAATATTTAATTTGTATTTATTTTGATGTCTAGTGATGTGAAAAAGGCATTGGAAGTGGTTGAACTAAGGTTAACCTTAAATCTGGAAAGTTGGAATTATAAGTGATGTTACTGTTTTATTCTTAACTTATTGTGTAGAAATGCAAATGAGGTAAGGTTAGTGGCCACTGAAACTTTGGGATGTTGGCTCCAATTTAGTGTGAAATAGGTGTTGTTGAATTCCAATGATAGAAGGGTGAAATTTTGCATGGAAAGTTACTGTTCCATTGTCTGTGAACAGTAACCGCAACCATGACATCTGAGTTTTGTTGATTTTTTATGAATTAATTGAGATGGAATTAGGGAAAATGATCTTCATGGAAGTTGTAGCATATTGAATTATCTTTCCATTGCTACTGATCTTGCTATTTTTAGAATTGTGTATTGGGAGATATGAATTGATTACTAATGACTGGTTTTGAGCATTTTTGATGAAACCTAGCTTAAGTGTGATTTTGTGAGTTTACTGATTGGAGGCAATTGTAACATTTTATGTGGACTGAATTGGTGTGAGTGAGCTTCTGAAAAGTTGTAGAGGAAAGATTACCTTGAAAATGACATATGGTTTGTAATTTTAGAAGTCAGAATTGGGAGTTATGATTTTTCAAAAGTGAACCCTACATTAGGTTATGAGTGGCTGATCATAACAGAAACGTCCATAACAGTTTTGAAACTGTTAGAGATTGAATTGGAGGTTGAGTGCTTCATGGAAATTGAAGCTTGAGATGTTATCTTTTCAGGGATATAAAGTTCTGAATTTACTGACGTGTATATAGGGAGTTATGCTTGTTGTAAGGTTACTGCTCATATTGAAGGATTTCAGGGACAGTGACATTGAATGAATTAATTGACTGGTTTAGAAATAGAATTTGATTTTGGATTGTTCATGAAAGTTGTAGAGGACATTGTGAGCTTATTGACCATATTTTTGTGGTAATTTATTACTAAGGAATCAGTGAGTTATGAAATGGCAAATGTACTGCCCTGTGTTGAGGGAAATTGTGAAGGCAGAAGGTTTGATGGCTTATTTGATACCCTTAGGGTTGGAATTGATTTTTATGGTCTTCTAGAGAATTGTAGAGCTTTTCATAAGCTTTCCAATGAGGTATAGTGGGTATTTTTTTGAATTGTGTGCTAAAAGTTAGAGTGGATGGAAATTAAGTTTTAAATCTGGAAAAAATAAGCAAGCGAGAAGGGTAGGAACTTCGCCATCTCGCGAGGCGATGTTTCACCTCATGGCGAGATCGAAGAGACAGGTCATGAGGCGACGCCTCGCCTCATGACGGAGTGAGGCGATTTAAGCCTCATGGCGGCGTCTCGCCCCCACGAGGCGTTCAAATATATATATATATATATATATATTTATTTATTTTATTTTTGATTATTATTTGATATTAAATGGTACGATTGTTCTTTTGTCAATTTCTTTCCCGTCCGACGTCCGATTGACCTGATTCCAGAGGCATCGGATTCGTTGAACATTTAATTTCATATTATGAGAAAACGAGAATTTTTAGACGGGAATTTGACGTAGCCCCTATTGACGAAACATGTAAACACTGTTTTATTTAATTGAGGACCTATAGAGGTCCGAATTGCGCACCGTCAGCGCCTATGGATTTCTAATTTTTGATAGAATTTTATTATGGGAAAATATTGAATTAGGACCGGGAATTCATGAACATGCATATTTCATCAACATGAGCACAAATTTCATATTTAGTGACTCGTTTTTTTCGATTCATATAGAGGTCCAATTGGGCGTCGATTGACCGACGTCACAGAGGTTTTCGGCATTAGCTCGGAAATAATAGGTGAGTAACCTAGATGGTTTCTCAATTTTTTATGTGTTTAATATTTGCGATTATGCCATGTGGAGATAATGGATGGGTATATGTGTGTTTGACTTTGATTGATTTGGACCATGGGTGTACGAAATATTGGGAATGAGATATCGAAGTGCTACTTGTGTGTGACTGTTTGTGAATGTTTACATTGGAGATCTCGGACCAAAGGTCCGAGGAAATAGGGATTGATATCGAAGTGTTAATTATCTGTCTCGATACATGGGATGTGACTGTAAATGCGATATGGTATGACGCAATAAATTGGAAAAAAATATATGATTGAAATACCGGACCGAAGGTCCGAGGAAATGGGAAATGGCATTGAATGTAAGTGATAGAAATAACTGTAAATGGAAATTGGAACATATGCATTCATGCATAAGGACATGATCAGATAAAGGCAATTGTGACTGGAGCAGCCACCGTATCAGGGCATATCACGCCCAACGTATGTGAGAGCTTTCAGCTCAACGCACAGGACCTCAGGTCCAACGTATTCAGAGCCTCAGGCTCAATGTATCAGGGCTTCAAGCCCAATGTTTCAGAGCCACTGGCTCAACGCAATGTGCCGATTCTTGGGGACGGTTTGAGCAGCGGTCACAATAACATAATGGAAATGGAAAGGGTCTCATGTGCATTGCATATATGGTATGATTAACTGTGGATTGTATGATAGGCGATTCGCCTTACATTTGTGAAATGTGATTGTACGTATTATTTGGTATTACTTTTGTAAATCGTGATCGTATGTGATAATTGGTAAAGTGTTTGAACATGCATGAATTGAGTGAACCATCGATGATGGTTTCTCCTTTGAGTTCATAAAACTCACCCAAAATTTGCATTTATTTTTCAGGTCTGAAGAATACCCGGTTGACACGGAGTATATCTATGAGACGAGTAAAGGTTAGAGGTCGGGATCGGTTAGTTATTCTGCATTAGTGTTTTAGTAAATTGTATTCCGCAATCCTTTGTATAACAAGGCATTGTATTTTTCTTGAGCCATTGTGGTAGTAATATTTTTGCCTTGATGATTGTAATTATTCTTGGATGGTGTAATAATGAAACTGGTTTTATTGAACACGGATTTTAATTACTTACTGTGTTTGCCGTGTGAGCGTGGAGTTAATGACTCTGAAAGAAAAGAAAAAATGTATCTGAATTTTAAATCGATCGATGTAGTATGCCACTCTCGTGGGACACGGACTCGGATATCACCCACGATATCGGGTTCGGGTCTTACGGGAGTGGGGTGTTACACCATGTCTTTGTCACGGATCTGCCTAATTTATCCATCTTTCTTAAATCACTTAATTCCTAACCTTGATCAATTTCACATGTCCATAACATCTCCCATTCTAGCCTTCGTTGACCAGTAGGCCTTACTCATCATAACACAAAAGCGATGACTCTTTCTATTATCAAACTCCTCATACAGTATTCTATTGGAATCATGACGACAATGATTGTGATGCTTAAAGTCAATGAGAACCATACATTGGTCTCATGTTGCCATGAAATCTAAACTATAAACTTCAAGCATATCTCCGACAGATAAGACCATCGACAATTCAAGCTTTCAGTCACTTGACATATTTCTTCTAGGATGTATAGCTTAAATTACCACTTGTACTTTTCTGATAGTCTCTTTGTTCAATCATCTTTGCTGGTACGCATACTTCTTATCTCAATCACTCAGTATCATTTTTTCGACTCGAATTCAAAATTCACATTCATTTTCGATTTCTTGGTAAGGTTCACAATTCCTGAATCCTCAATTGAGCTTTGTTCATGCGAAACTGATCTTACATTTGCAGTGACTAATAGCACTTCATTTTGCCCAAAATTCGACTCCATTCAATACTCTTTATTGTACTAGATCTGATAACCTCTATATTTGAATTCATACTTCACTGCTATTGAATTCTCTATCCAATGCATCTGATTTCAACACTAGCTTTACCATTTTTGTACTCATCATAATCTTCCAGTAACTCTATCCATTGCCTCAGTCTCGTATTCAATTCTTTCAACTCAATAAGTACCTTAAGTCTCATGTCTTGTATATCTTACACACAGTCAAAATATTTCTGTACATCTAATGTCTTTAACTTTCCAGCAATCACTACAGTAGCAAGTTTCAATTCATGTATCAACAATCAACCTATGAGGTTTCAATTGTCTTCATGCACATGAATTCACTTCACTTTACTGCGTTGGATCTTACCCTGATCTCTTATGAAAACATCATTGCATACTACTGAATTCCCAAATCTAGACGACATAAGTAATATCGGTGTTATAATCCCTCAAAAGTTTCTTTACCTTCGTCCCTCATACGACTTACTCATTTTTTTCCTCAAGTATTTAGACTATTCTTCTCAACTCTTCGAATACACTTAACATATCATCAAACTTCGCTTAGACCGCTTTAATCTTCAATACCATAGTATTGTCGGGGAATCTGCTAACTTGAACAAATATTGTCAGAACTCCATAAGTCCACAATTGGTTCCAGTAACTTCTCAAATACCTGATTCCTCAATGAGGAACTATTACCTCTTGTGATTTTCTGATTTCACAATTGTCTTACCTTTCTTGATTGATTTTCTCTATTCTTTAGATTTCCCCACATTTGGCATTGACGTATTCAAATGTCAGCTCGTTTATACTCGTTTCTCCACACACTCTAGTTTATTTGCAATCTTAGCTTCCTGTGCTGATCACACCTTCATCGGATAAACTTGCATTTCTCAAACATATTTACCCAGAACATAACGTGAACCTATATGCTCCTCATATTGGCAATTAATGTCTCCTCCCATTTAGGAATCCACTCGCATAGTTGGATCCTTTACATCAACAAAATACATACATTCTCAGTAGTCTATTCTACCTCTTTTGCTTGAGTCTCCGTTAGGGATAAGACTTCAATACTCACCTTCGAATCATTATACATATTCCTTTCTGATCAGTTCTTTCATTGATCATTCTTCATATAAACTAACTGATCTGCTGAATCTAACTTAGTGAAATTCTTCTTCAAAAGAGAATTTCTTGCTACTATCATATATACCATCCATACAAATCTTTATCAATCACCTACTATCATCATCACATCATCAGCTACTTTTGATCCCTCGAGAAGACCAATTCCTCTCATCCTCATAAGGTGAAAATGTTCAAGTCACTCAAAGCTCAATGGAGTAACGAACATACTTGCTATCACATATGCTTGGCTGGGCATCGTCAGAGTCATGCCATTTTGTTCATAGATTTAGTTCTTAAAATAACCAATTTCTATCTTACACAATTGATACCTTGATCTTCATTGATACCTTGATCTTCATTGATCTTAGACAACAGTTCTCTCTTTATCAAACATACTAACACCTATTTGATTCTAGTTTTTCTAGAATTCACCTTTTTCTCATGCTATATCATTTCACAATGAGTCAGTTACCATATTGATTACGTAGGGCTCACTTTCTTGCCCTACAGAAGCCTCAGTATTTTTTGGGGCTACCGACTCATCAAAACTCTCCTCTCTTGTCGGAGAGTCAGGTACAACTGATCCTTGCAGAACTCCTCATGACCTTCTACGAGGTGGAGTTCTTCATCCTTTTTCTTAATCTCATTCATGCATAAGATGGGATCTTATACGCATTTACGATTTTTCCCATACTACATATCATTTCATTCATCTCATATAAGGTCATTTATGTCTATTTCATTTCCCTTTCTCTATTTCCTCACTTCTATCTCATTTTCCCAATTATCATTTATTTCATCTTCCACATGTATATCCTCAATCAATTCCCAATTATCGATGCATAATCATTATGAAATTCTAACCTCAATCCCACTAATTTCTTCTTACTGCAAATCATAACTACTGTCGTATTAATCGAACAACCACTTCGGTTCTAATTTCCTCTTCTTAAGATCATAACAAAGTTATGCTTCCATAGCGCTCTACTTGTACACTCTAATCTCATTAGCTATACTTATATCCCTATATTTTTCAAACAATCCATGTCAATACATTCGTATCTATATCACTTTCGAAAACATATCACCACAATACCATATTGCTGTCATGTTCAATCCTCCAGTACAATTGCCTTGGATCATTATCTGTTACGCTTACCCATCTACTATTTCTCCTTTCTAACTATCCGCAACTTTCTTTTTCTCATATCACGAAAGAGTACCATCATTTTCTCACCTCAAATTCTTAACACTATATCCACAAATCAATATTTCTTAACATATTTCACTAGCCAATGGTCCCATTTTTTAAGGAAACCAATATGGACCAATCATCATTTCATACATATATTTCTATTCTTTATTTCATTTTTCAAACTTTTACCTCACACATGGAGATTCAACATCAATTTATCCCAATTCATCAAGAATTTCAAATCTCAATTTCCTTAACACATTACTAAAAACAATCAAATTCTTGTCAATCTAAGTCATACAACCACCTTGGTTCCTCAGATAATTCATGAAAATTCCTCCACAGCAAAATCACACTCTCACTAGCCATTCATACACTTTACAAACATAAGCACCCAAGTAAGATCCTATTACTGGGCTCTGATACCACAAATGTTGGACCCCGTTTCTGGAATCCAGCTCTTAACAAAACCATAACACTTACAAACCTTGCTTTGATACAGCAAATGCTGGATCCCATATCCGGAACCCAACCTCGAAACAAAATACCATCACACTTAAGCGTGGTTTCTTGAAATCTTTTCTTACTATGATACCAAACATGATGAGCCCCATTTTCGGAGTCCATCCATTGAACCATAAGCGTCAGCGTAAACCAAAGAAATCATGAAGCTTAACATCTCATACCATTTCTATGTTCCTTTTTCCATAACACATCTCATTTCTAGATATATATATATATATATATATATAACAACAATTCATAATAAAAAATATTCATATCAAATCCATAACTTCCTCAACTATACCGAATCTCCTCTCAACCTAATCCATATACGCCAATGCATACATCTACTCAACATCATCCAGACATAATGCCTTCACATCAAAAGAATAGAATTTACAAGCTCTCATGGCATTCCAAGCCACAATACAATATCAACATTGAAATTCGAATATACAAAATATACAGATCCCAAAATTCTCAACACCAAACTAACTTAAAACAAATATTATGTGCACATACAAACAAAAACCTTCACTTCCCTTCACCCAATCTTCTTCTCATCACCTGTGGATGGGAATGAAGGGGAGTGAGCTTATAGCTCGTGGGTAACAGGTTTATAATAAAGAATAAGAAAAACTGTTAAAAAGTTCATTTGTCATATAAAAGTCGTAATAAGTTCATAAAACGCTTTTCTCCCAAATTCTCGTCAAATTCGAAAGTTTGAATTCCAAAACTCATAGTTGAAAATATCATCAAATCAACAGACATAACCATTTAGCCATCAATACAAAACACTCAATATATGCAACATTCTTAACAATTCATAGATGCAATGCACAAACAAATGGCTCGAGAGTTCCGTGGAAGAAAACAGATAAACCGAAGTTTATACCGTGAACAAAACGAGTCCGATTTCTCATAATCTCGTGGCCTAAAGCGAGTAGCCGAGAGAAGGCTATATGTCGACGTGTACGTGACTAACGAAACATTCCTCTCTTGCCCAAACAAAGCACATATTCATTTCATGCTCAAATCATTTCATGCTCAAATCGTTTCATGCTTTTCTTGCTCTTTTCTTTCTTTTCCGAAGATACAAAAATGCCATGAATTGTCCAAGCCATGACATAAAATGTTTCAATGCAGTTTAAAGTTCATATACCGAAACATATAGTGATTTTGCAAATCATTCAAAAGAAACGAAAACAATTTTTTTGAAGTAATTGAAATCAGTCTTAATTTGGGAGAAAACTTTATTGCCTCATTACTAAATTATAAACATGAAATCCACCTGAATTCCTTTGCTTAACAGATGCCTCTCCTCTTGAATCTCTTGCCTTCATTGATCCTCTTTATCAAATGTCAAATTCCTATTCAATAGGAATACAAATTAAGGACCCAATTATTGTATATTCACTAAGATAAATTCTAAAAACTCAAATCTTCCAAAAGTCCAAACATTCGAGTCAATCCTTCCATAAGAGTTCCCCATTGTCTTACGTTCCTATTGACTTAAAAATCATTCAATTTGATTCAAAAATTCGAAAGTTACACTCTAAACATGTTGAGACTATCCTTACGTTGAAGCAAGAATCTATACCCAACTTCCATCCAAAATTTGAGATCTTTATAAACTGAATTAAAACTTCCTTTCTTCATAACCCTTGTAGACCACTGTCCTTATTTTACAATGAATCAAAAATCACTTCATTTGGATATCTACATCAAAAGTTATGTCTAAAATATCAAAACATGTCTGTACAAGAAAACAGGAGCTCGCCGCGGCGAAATCAGGAGCTCGCAATGACGAAAACAGAAGCTCGCCGCAGCGTCAAAAGCTGGAGCTCGCCGCGGCGAGGGCGCATGCTCACGCCGCGTAGTGGGCGCCTATGCGCGCCGCGACGTGCAGACCGGAAACCTTCTTCCGAACACTATTTTTCTACATTTTCCATCTCCATACTTCCCAAATTTCACAAATAACTCATCTTAATTCTAAATCATCATTCCTACTTCATTTCTAACTCATTTCAACACAAAATCCATTCACAAACACAACACAATCATCAAACCTAAGACAACATCAACTGAAAACTCACTTCATACATTCAATCCCATTTTTTACTTCTAACCATAACAAAACATGATTCATTCAACAAAGTAAGAAGGGTTGAGTCTTGTTGTAGAACCCCACTCCCGTAAGACCCGAACCCGATATCGATGGTGATATCCGAGACCGTGCCCTGCGAGGGTGGTGTGCTACGCACTCGATCAATCAAAATTTGGTATACTTTTTTTTGACACACATGGGAGTCAATAATCAAATGGGGCATAAGCCCTTTCCCATCATACAATGCCATTTACACAAATTCCCATATGGCCATTTGGCCTTTTTTCAAAAACTTTTCACTAAACACAATTTTCAATAGTCATCCGGGCCCTTTCATAACTACAAACACTTGAGTCATTTCAAAATACAATTCATACGAAAATTTGTGGAAGAAACAATTTAATACAAAAATATAGACATGCAATGCAGACGCGAACTGATCCTGACCTCTATCCTTCACTTGAATGCTGTCAGTATACTCCCGTTGGCCTAACGGGGTATTTTTCTTATCCTGAAAAATAGTTGCAAATTTTGGGTAAGTTTTGCGAACTCAATGAGAGACCATCATTTATGGCTCACCCAATCACATAAATCATAATTCACATAACGTATACATCTCACATTTCACATTCACTTTAACATTTCATATTCATTACACTTAATCATTCATACTATGCATATGCAATGTGAATGGGACTCACTTTCATTTGTTGTTGTTGTTATGACCGAGTGCCTCTTTTCATTCGCTCATATCCCTTTGTGGATATCGAGCAGTAGCATATCATGTCCCATATCTCTCAGTGGATATCGGGGACAGTCGCATTCGAGCCCTAGGCTCTATTCACATTCTGAGCTTTAAGCTCTTTAACCTGGCGACTCCGGTCATAACTTCCTTTATCTTTCATGCATCCATGTCATGGAATGCATCACTTAAATTGCATGCACTTACTCGATCACATTCACTTATTATCGGACCATAGTCCGACATTCAACATATAATTGAGCATTCACTCTTTCACTTACATGCAATGCACATTCCGAAAACACTTAGTTCATCTTGTTCACAAATAATGAGCACTTTCATAATTCAAATCAATCATCACAATCATGTACTCATTCATCATATAGAGATCAATGTATACAAAATTCAAATAAAGCAGACAATGAAGTGAGACCATCTAGGTCTACTCACAGTACGCTCCAGATTAGCATTTGCTTTCAATTTCTGGGAACGCATGAATGCGGCACTTAACCTGCACAACATATTTATGCAAGACACATATTGCACACTCATCAATAATTGCACACTGAAAAACATTCATTTATGCACAATTGTAGTAATGGACTATGTAAAATACATGCTTAATGACAATCCCGGGTATATGCTCTAATATGCACTTTATGCTCATTTCCATTTCATAATTCATGTACGATTCATACACTTCATTGGTACATGATCGTTCTAACTTCTCCTTTCAATCTTTACCCTTTTTATAAGTCTAACTTATTCAGAAGTTTACACTTTAAGAACACTTGGTTACTCTATATCATAACTCAATTTCTCATCATCTCTTATCCATCCTCATATGATCTCATAATATCCAAATTCTATTTATAGTTTAGCACTTCATACTTAAACACATTCTTAGGTAGGATTCTTTTAGTTCTTGAGACAAACCAATTTCTCCTTTTCAATTCGAATTCAATAAAACCCTAAAACTTCAAAAATCACAATCAATGAAATCAACATAAATCAAGCACAATCTTAACCTACCCATAGTCCATCTAGGTTAGAAAACTTAAAACCTAGCTTAGAAACCCCAAAATCAAATGGGTTCTCTCAAATCTTCTTCTTCTACACAAACCCCTTTCTCTCTCTAGAACTTCTTCATTCACAAACCACAACCTATTTCTTTAACAACGTATGAAGAAGATGAACTTACCTTGAAAGCCTTGGTTTCTCTCATTTTTCTTCTTCTTTCTTCTTCCTTCTCTCTTCTCTTCTTTCTCTACGACTCTCTCTCTCTCTCATCTCAACTTCTTTTATTCTTTTGCTCTTTTTCCTTGTAAGGGTCGTGCCCCACTCTTCTTAAATGACAACTCTTATTGCCAGGTCATTAATGAT
Source organism: Erythroxylum novogranatense (assembly GCA_029891385.1). Classification (NCBI taxonomy): domain Eukaryota; kingdom Viridiplantae; phylum Streptophyta; class Magnoliopsida; order Malpighiales; family Erythroxylaceae; genus Erythroxylum; species Erythroxylum novogranatense. The sequence continues at coordinate 45,652,286 of CM057233.1, read as the reverse complement.
TGATAAAAGACCCTAAAGCCCTTACTTGCATGCCTTTAAATCTTAACACTTAAGTAACCTTTCGAAATTGTCCTTAAAAACTGACATCTTGTCTTCTTATTTTGATAAGGTAAATGAAGTACTTTAACAAATTTTTTTCTAGAGATATATTCCTCTATGTCTTATGAATCCATCACTTTAAGAATCAGATCAATCGGAGCTCTATATCTCAAAATATCTCAAAAATACTAAAGTCTATTAGATATTTCGTTTGGACCAAAACTAAATCAAGACTAATCACTACACGTAAATTCACTCCAGAAGTTGAATATCTTAGAGGCTAAATTGTCAATCGGCTCCTTCATATAACTTGTAGATCTATGTCTCTAGTTTCATTTGAAACAGAAATCACCTCATTTCGACCTCTGCTAATTTAGAAAACATCAAAATACTGAAATATGTTCAGTGGGAAACACCAGCTCATATCCTCTAAGAACACACTCACTGTACCTGTCCCACCTTTTCCACTTAATCTTTCTCAATTCATTTCATATAGCTTCAATTTTTTGGTGGAGATGAAGAGAAAGGTCTTATGAATCCAATGGTTCAAGAATCAAGTCATTCGGAGGTCTAGAGAAGAAATTATGGTCAAAAGAAGCAACCATGTGTATGGCCTCAATCGTACTGAACCTGTTTCGGGGAAACAGCTATGACCTTCTGTAGAAATGTCTGATTGAGGTGTTATTTGAATGGTTTGAAAGAGTACATGAAGAGATACAACTTTCATGAAGGTCTCAAAGGCCAAATCTTTCATCTGTGGGGTCAAAAATAAAAGCAGACAATGATGACGTCATTTTAAGACGATGATGACATCATCAGACGATACAGATTGGGAAAATTGCTATAACTTTCCATAAAGATATCGGATTAAGGATTTATTTAAATAGATGGAAAGATAATTTCAATAGATACAACTCTTATGAAGAACTCAAAGGCCAATTTGTAGCATCTCGTTACCGATGCGATGAGCATCGTGTTATGAGTGTAGAGTTGTTAGTGCTTAATTTGTGATCGAATGTTTTGTGGCCTCTGATTTTAGAGAGATAGATCATTTTGCACATGCATATACATAGTGACATGCATTCATCATTGTTTCGGCATTTGATAGTGATTGTGTTTGGAAAAGTGAAATTGAGATGATTTTGTGAATTTTGATTATTAAAAATGTTGAAATAATTGGGTTAGTGAAATCTTGCGATTTTGAATTTTGGTGGAATTATTGTATTTGTATATGTTGGTAAAGTTATGGTGTATTGAAAGATATATTTATAGTTGGGAGCAAGAAATAAATTAAATGAAGTTTTGGAGATAGTTTGGTTATATTGGAAAGGGGAGAACTAAATGGAGTTAGTTCAAAAGTAACTAAGTTAGAGTTTATTCATTAAGAAAGTGACATGTGTACTTGGACTTTGTACTCTAGCTAGGAGTAGGTGGTCACTATTCCTTGAGGGCTGATGGGTTAAGTCTTGTCCAAGCCTTCTTTATTCCTTTCTTTCAAAAACTTCTCTCTCTCCGAGACATAGAGCTTTCCCACCCAAAATATCTTCTAAGGGACTTTGGTGTTCTTCCTTTCTTTCACCAACCTTTCTCTGCCATTGGTGTTTTCGACTCTAAAGAGAAACCAAAAGCTGATCTTTTCGTGTGGAGTTTAGGGCTTGAAGATTTGTTTGAGTTCTCAACAGGTAAGTGTTAGAGAAATCCCTTGCTATTAGGGATTTGTGAAATAAAGTTGAGAGATTTCTGTCATCTTCATGGAAAAATGTATTTCATATGTTTGTTCATAAATACTGGGTAGTTGGGGAGAAATAAATTATGTTATAGTGTTAAATGAGTTGTTGAGAAAACTTTTGGTGTTCGGTGATATGATCTATATAAGTGGACATGTTCGGATAGAAAATCAGTGAAGGAAAATCAATTTGAAGCAAAAGCGAGCGATATGGACTTGATATCGATAGATTTGGACAAAATTTTCTTCTTGAAAGTTGTAGATCTCTATTTTCTATATGAGATAGATGCCAAGTTTGTCCAATTTGAATATCGGAGTCAAAAGATATGATCTATATAAGTGGACATGTTCTAGGCGGAAAAATCAGTGAAGGAAAATCATTTGAAGCGAAAATCAGTGAAGGAAAATCAGTGAAGCAAAAGCAGATGATATGGACTTGATATCGATAGATTTGGACACAATTTCCTTCTTGAAAGTTGTAGATCTCTCTTTTCTCTATGAGATAGATGCCAATTTTGTCCAATTTGAATATCGGAGTCAAAATATATGATCTATATAAGTGGACATGTTCGACGGAAAAATCAGTGAAGGAAAATCAGTGAAGCAAAAGCGCAGCGATATGGACTTGATATCAATAGATTTGGACAAAATTTCCTTCTTGAAAGTTGTAGATCTCTCTTTTATCTATGATATAGATACCAAGTTTGTCCAATTTGAATATCGGAGTCAAAAGATATGATCTATATAAGTGGATATGTTCTGGACAGAAAAATCAGCTAAAGCGAAAATCAGCTTAAGCGAAAACCAGCTGAAGCAAAAATCAGACGGAAGGAAAACAATCTGTGCATAGATCAGTGTTTTGAGGATAACTTGAACTATAGAGCTCCAAATGACCTGATTCTTGAAGCATTGGATTCCTAACACATTTCTTTATCTCTCCACAAACAATTTATGGTATTTTAGTATTAATTTGGAAATGATTGATTGAATCAAAGTAAGGGTATTGGTGGAGGGAACATGAACTAGATGTTTTACTGAACATCTATCAGTATCTTGATGATATCTTGGTCTGTGGTATTCCTATTAAGGTGATACTTGATTCGTTATGAACTAGAGAAAGAGGTCTATAATTTTGATAAAGACTAAGAGTTTGAATTTTAATTTACGGGATTGCAATTATCGAAAGAGAGTCCATTATAGTTTTAATGTGACCAAAGAGTTATGTTGTAACTAATGAGTATGATTAGAGTTTGAGTGAGTGAATTTGAATTTAAGGGAATGCTATTGACCTAGTGAATAGTGAATTATGATTGTGAAGCGAGAGATAGCGATTTGGGTCTTAGTCTTCGGGAAATCATGATCATGCATCATATAGTTTGAATTAAGACATGTGCATCAGTGAATTGAATTAATTGAGAAAGTGGTGATGATAATTCATTTGAATTGTTATAGAGGCACCGTTGGATCGACGGACCACGGACATTCTTTGGGACTTCAGCAGAGTTTCGGAAGTTACGGTGAGTAACCTAGTTGGTTCCTCGGTTTTATGTGATTAAATGTCTTTGTGAATGTGTGTGAATTAAGTGTCAAAGTGAGTGATATAAATGTGAAGTGAATGAGCTAAATGTGATAAGTGTTAGTGATTGCACCAAGTGTGATTTATAAATGTGAATACCTGTGAATGAGAATCAGCGTATAAAATTGTGAGTAAGTGTTCGATTGTGATTAGCGAGTGAAGTGAGATAAATGTGTTAGAGGCGTAAGTGTTAGTGCATGCTAAGCATGAACATAAGTGGTAATTAATCGGTTGTGGTGGAGCTTAGTGATCGAGCTTTAAGCTCGATATCGGTGAATGGGCCTAAGGCCAAAAAGGAAATAGTGCATACCCAGAGGGCTCTCCTATTCCTAAAGTGAGTGGGCAGTAGTGCATACCCTGAGGGCTCTCCTACTTGCCAAAATGTGAATATTGCCGCTCAGTCACAACAACATCATAAAATGAGAAATTGCATACATTATGCATTTGTCGATGTAGCTAAATTGTGAATCGTGTGATGTGTGCATAGTGTGAATTGATATGTGATAGTGTAGCTGTGTAAATTGTGTAAAGTGTTTATAGTGTTATAAATTGTGTTAAAATATATCTATGAGATATATGTTAGATGTATATCATGAGTTGGGTGAACCATCGATGATGGTTTCTCATTGAGTTTGCAAACTCACCCAACATTGCAATATATTTTTCGAGACGGCGTCGATGGGACTCTAACTCCGTGTCGACGTTTCGCGGTGTGCGTTCGTGATCAAGTGCGATGATGGATCGCAGTCGGTCATTTGGGGTGACTTCTTTTGGGACTATATTTTGGGATGACCTAGTATAGGCGTTTTATCGGTTTCCCTTTTTGGGATTGTGGTATGATTGTAGGGGACTGATAGACTGGTCTATATTTTGGATTGATATTGTGAAATGAAAGAAATATTGTGGTTTTAAATATTAGTAAATTGCATGTTGTGGTTTATTTTATTGATGCCATGCGAGTATCTAGTGATTGTTTAGTTTAGTAGCACTTCTCATCTTGTGGGATATCGTCGGAGCGACGGCAGGCGTGCGTCGTACCTACTGATGAGGCGCCTTCATTGGTGGTATCAGAGCATGGTTTGACATCTTTTGGGCATAGTATATTTTAGGCCTGAATTTCAGTGAGAAAAGCAGAAATTGATCGGATTCTCGTTTGTTTTAGGTCATCCGTTCTTGGAGAGCAAATGGATCAACCAGCTGACCTAGGATCCGTGGGAGCTAGTAGAGAGTCCCCTATGCCTCGTTCTGATGAGATGCCTCCCAGAATTCCCGTTATTGGGAGAGGAGATATGATTTCTGCGTGCGTGGCGAGGCGATTGACTTTATGGTAGCACCGACCTGCGGTCGAGGATGGTTAGAGAGGACAGAGAGAGTCCTCAACCAAATAGGCTATGATTCTGAGGAGCGGTTCGACTATGCAGTGTCTTTGCTTCAGGGTTCTGCATATCAGTGGTGGAAGACTGCTTGGCAAGCATACCACGGACCTGCACTCGAGTTGGGAGGATTTCTGAGGCGTTCATGATAATTTCATGCCCAAGATTTATCTGGACATGAAATTGCAGGAGTTCTTAGAGCTGAGATAGGGGCAGTTGTCTGTGGCCGACTATGAGGTTCAGTTAAACCAGTTGTTGGCGTATACTTCCTCATTAGTGGCTTCTGAGGCTGACAAGTGTCGTCGTTTTGAGGGCGGACTCAATTTGGAGATCCGTACCCTGTTGGCCAGATCGGACATGAGCAGTTTCATTGGTGAGGCGTCATTTGTGAGATTGAGCAATTGTTGAGACAGAGGCGATCGAGATTGGATCGGGACCCGAGGGCAAGAGGCCCAATGTGATCGAGGCGGTGATAGCAGAGGGTCCGATGGCGACAGGCGGATCCTTCAGTCGCCCTGAGGTGGTAAACGATTTCGGTTGGGGCAGAGGGCGATTTGCCGATCTAGTGGTGGTCGCAATGCTAGAGGTTCTGGGCAAAGTATTCCGTGTGTGAGTTCTGCGAGAGGAGGCGATGGAAGTCTTTGGAGGACTCTTGGAGCATGCCTCAAGTGTGGTTCGATGGACCACCGACTTGAGTGCCCTTTACTATGGAGGCCCAGTCTGCTGCGACTGGTAGATCAGGCAGTGTTACTTCGGTGCAGCAGAGCCGTGGAGGTGGCTCTGGTTGGAGAGGCCGAGGTAAAGGCCGAGGCCGAACAGAGGGATCAGTGGTGAGATCTGAGGGGTAGAGCAATGGTCAGAGACCCCAGGCCAGAGTCTATGCTATGACTCGGCAGGAGGCGCAAGAGTCTCCGGATGTCGTTGCGGGTATGCTTCTGATTTATGGTTTTGAAGCATATGCATTGATGGATCCTGGATCCACTCATTCATTTATTACACCGCATATGGCATTTAGATTGCATTGTGATAGGGAGAGGTTGCAGTGTGGGCTAGAGGTGAGTACACCTCTAGGTAGTACGACAGTGTTGGGAGAGGTCTGCAAGAGATGTGTGATAGTGATTGATCAAGCAGAGTTGAGTGCAGATCTTATAGTGCTATCCCTGAGAGAGATTGATGTGATCCTAGGGATGGACTGGCTTACTGCCCATAGAGCTGTGATGGATTGTTTTACCAAGGAGGTTGTGTTAGAATCTCCTGGTCAGTCGAGAACTGTTTTTCGAGGTATTAGCCAGGCAGTGCCAGCTAGGATGATTTCGTTTCTGAGTGCCCTGAGGTTGATGTGAGGGGGTTGTGAGGCCTATTTGGCTCACGTGATTGATTCTAGAGTTGAGCAGAGGTTTGAAGATGTTCCCGTGATCAGGGAGTTTCCGGATGTGTTCCCCGATGAGCTACCGGGTTTACCACCAGATCGGGAGACAGAGTTTGTGATAGACCTCATTCTAGGTGCAGCCCCTATATCTATACCTCCATATAGGATGGCACCGGTGGAACTGAGAGAGCTTAAGGCTCAGTTGCAGGAGTTATTGGATAAGGGGTTTATTAGACCTAGTGTTTCGCCGTGGGGAGCAAAGTGTTGTTCGTGAAGAAGAAAGATGGGACTTTGAGATCGTGTATCGATTATAGGCGACTTAATCGGGTTCTTGTCAAGAATAAGTACCTTGCCTAGGATCGATGATCTATTTGATCAGTTGCAGGGAGCTCGAGTGTTTACCAAGCTGGACTTGAGGTCAGGGTATTATCAGTTGAGGATCGTAGAGGCCGATGTGCCTAAGAGTGCGTTCAGGAGTAGGTATGGGCATTTCGAGTTCCTAGTGATGCCGTTTGGATTGACCAATGCCCCGGCAGCCTTCATGGCTTTGATGAATAAGGTATTTCAGCCTTACCTTGATCAGTTTGTTATTGTGTTCATTGATGATATCCTAGTCTATTCGAGGAGTAGGCAGGATCATGTGGAGCATCTGAGGATCGTGTTGCAGATCATGAGAGAGAGGCAGCTGTATGCCAAATTTACTGAAATGTGAATTTTGGCTGGATGAGGTAGTGTTCTAGGGCATATTGTGTCGGTGAGGGTATCGGGTAGATCCTCACAAGATTGAGGCGATCTTGAGTTGGGAGGTTCCGAGGAGCGTGTCGAGTTCGTAGTTTCCTCGGACTAGCAGGGTATTACCGGAGGTTTGTCGAGGGGTTTTCGGTGATTTCGGCCCCTTTGACGAAACTTCTGAGGAAGAATGTGGTTTTCATATGGACAGATGAGTGTCAGAGGAGCTTTGAGGAGCTTAGGCATCGATTGACCACGACACCAGTGTTGGCTTTGCCGTCGAGGTCGAGGATTTGAGGTATTGATGATGTTTTTGGCACAGGTTGGGTTGTGTGTTGATGCGGCATGGGAGAGTGATAGCGTATGCCTCGAGACGATTGAGGTCTCATGAGAGGAATTATCCAAAGGCATGACTTAGAGTTGGTTGCGAGAGTGTTTGCTTTGAAGATCTGGAGACATTATCTGTATGGTGAGACGTTCCAGATCTTCACGGATCATAAGAGTTTGAGATATCTGTTGAGTCAGAGAGAGCTGAACCTGAGACAGAGGAGGTGGATTGAGCTTTTGAAGGATTATGACTGCACGATTGAGTATCATCCAGGGAAGGCCAATGTGGTGGCAGATGCGTTGAGTAGGAAATCTCATGTCGGCAACTTCAGTTGAGTGAGAGATTGCCCAGTTTGATTGATTGAGGGACTTAATGTGCAGATGGATTTGGCTCAGGATGGAGCCTTAATAGCTACTCGAGATTGAGGCCGATGTTACCAGGATCGGATCAGGAGAGTTCAGTGTCAGGATCTAGTGTTAGTGAGATTGATGGATAGAGTTAGAGTGGTCGAGTTGATTTTGAGTTGAGAGAGGAGACTCTTTGGATGGGTCGAGATTATGGGTGCTGATGTGGATGAGCCGAGACGAGAGATTTCGGAGGAGGCGATGTGGCTGTTTATCGATGCATCTGGTGTCACCGGGATGTATAATACTCTTGATCAGTTGGCCCGAAGTATGTGGCGTAGATGTGCGATCGCATGGGGTTCGATGATCGATTGTGTCGATAGGGATCCCAGACATCGAGAGGATTGGACCGTTGGCCTATAGATCGAGATTGCCTAGTGAGATGTCCCAGTTGCATGATGTGTTTCATGTGAGTATGCTCGGAGATATCGCTCGGACTAACTCATATGATCCGGCTCAAGAGATCGAGATAGCGAGTGATTTGAGTTATGTTGAGGAGCCGGTGTAGATTATTGGATCACGGGTCAAGCAATTGAGGAGCAGGGTGATTCCATTGGTGAAAGTCCTATGGAAGAACCATTCTTCAGAGGAGGCAACATGGGAGACTGAGGAGCACATGAGGAGGTAGTACCCTCATCTGTTCGACTAGTCAGGTATGAAATTTTGGGACGAAATTTTCTTTTAGGAGGGGAGAATTGTAGCATCCCGTTACCGATGAGATGAGCATCGTGTTATGAGTGTAGAGTTGTTAGTGCTTAATTTGTGATCGAGTGTTTTGTGGCCTCTGATTTTAGAGAGATAGATCATTTTGGACATGCATATACATAGTGACATGCATTCATGATTGTTCCGGCATTTGATAGTGATTGTGTTTGGAAAAGTAAAATTGAGATGATTTTGTGAATTGTGATTATTAAAAATGTTGAAATAATTGGGTTAGTGAAATCTTGCGATTTTGAATTTTGGCGGAATTATTTTATTTGTATATGTTTGTAAAGTTATGGTGTATTGAAAGATATATTTATAGTTGGGAGCAAGAAATAAATTAAATGAAGTTTTGGAGATAGTTTGGTTATATTGGAAAGGGGAGAACTAAATAGAGTTAGTTCAAAAGTAACTAAGTTAGAGTTTATTCATTAAGAAAGTGACATGTGTACTTGGACTTTGTACTCTAGCTAGGAGTAGGTGGTCACTATTCCTTGAGGGCTGATGGGTTAAGTCTTGTCCAAGCCTTCTTTATTCCTTTCTTTCAAAAACTTCTCTCTCTCCGAGACATAGAGCTTTCCCACCCAAAATATCTTCTAAGGGACTTTGGTGTTCTTCCTTTCTTTCACCAACCTTTCTCTGCCATTGGTGTTTTCGACTCTAAGGAGAAACCAGAAGCTGATCTTTTCGTGTGGAGTTTAGGGCTTGAAGATTTGTTTGAGTTCTCAACAGGTAAGTGTTAGAGAAATCCCTTGCTGTTAGGGATTTGTGAAATAAAGTTGAGAGATTTCTGTCATCTTCATGGAAAAATGTATTTCATATGTTTGTTCATAAATACTGGGTAGTTGGGGAGAAATAAATTATGTTATAGTGTTAAATGAGTTGTTGAGAAAACTTTTGGTGTTCGGTGATATGATCTATATAAGTGGACATGTTCTGGACAGAAAAATCAGCTGAAGGAAAATCAGCTGAAGCGAAAATCAGCTGAAGGAAAATCAGCTGAAGCAAAAGCAGACGATATGGACTTGATATCGATAGATTTGGACAAAATTTCCTTCTTGAAAGTTGTAGATCTCTCTTTTCTCTGTGATATAGATGCCAAGTTTGTCCAATTTGAATATCGGAGTCAAAAGATATGATCTATATAAGTGGACATGTTCGACGGAAAAATCAGTGAAGGAAAATCAGTGAAGCTTAAAATCAGTGAAGGAAAATCAGCTGAAGCAAAAGCAGACGATATGGACTTGATATCGATAGATTTGGACAAAATTTCCTTTTTGAAAGTTGTAGATCTCTCTTTTCTATATGAGATAGATTCCAAGTTTGTCCAATTTGAATATCGGAGTCAAAAGATATGATCTATAGAAATGGACATGTTCTGGACAGAAAAATCAGCTGAAGGAAAATCAGCTGAAGCGAAAATCAGTTGAAGGAAAATCAGTTGAAGCAAAAATAGACGATATGGACTTGATATCGATAGATTTGGACAAAATTTCCTTCTTGAAAGTTGTAGATCTCTATTTTCTCTATGAGATAGATGCCAAGTTTGTCCAATTTGAATATCGGAGTAAAAATATATGATCTATATAAGTGGACATGTTCTGGACAGAAAAATTAGCTGAAGGAAAATCAGCTGAAGCAAAAGCAGACGATATGGACTTGATATCGATAGATTTGGACAAAATTTCCTTCTGGAAAGTTGTAGATCTCTCTTTTCTCTATGAGATAGATGCCAATTTTGTCCAATTTGAATATCGGAGTCAAAAGATATGATCTATATAAGTGGACATGTTCTGGACAGAAAAATCAGCTGAAGGAAAATCAGCTGAAGCGAAAATCAGCTGAAGGAAAATCAGCTGAAGCAAAAGCAGACGATATGGACTTGATATCGATAGATTTGGACAAAATTTCCTTTTTGAAAGTTGTAGATCTCTCTTTTCTATATGAGATAGATGCCAAGTTTGTCCAATTTGAATATCGGAGTCAAAAGATATGATCTATAGAAATGGACATGTTTCGATGAAAAATCAGTGAAGGAAAATCAGCTGAAGCGAAAATCAGTTGAAGGAAAATCAGCTGAAGCAAAAACAGACGATATGGACTTGATATCGATAGATTTGGACAAAATTTCCTTCTTGAAAGTTGTAGATCTCTATTTTCTCTATGAGATAGATGCCAAGTTTGTCCAATTTGAATATCGGAGTCAAAATATATGATCTATATAAGTGGACATGTTCTGGACAGAAAAATCAGCTGAAGGAAAATCAGCTGAAGCAAAAGTAGACGATATGGACTTGATATCGATAGATTTGGACAAAATTTCCTTCTTGAAAGTTGTAGATCTCTCTTTTCTCTATGAGATAGATGCCAATTTTGTCCAATTTGAATATCGGAGTCAAAAGATATGATCTATATAAGTGGATATGTTCAGACGGAAAAATCAGTCAAGCGAAAATCATTTGAAGCGAAAATTAGTCAAGCGAAAACCAATGAAGCAAAAATCGAACGTAGGAAAGCGATCATTCATAGATCAGTGTTTTGAGGATAACTTGAACTATAGAGCTCCAAATGACCTGATTCTTGAAGCATTGGATTCCTAACACATTTCTTTATCTCTCCACAAACAATTTATGGTTTTTTAGTATTAATTTGGAAATGATTGATTGAATCAAAGTAAGGGCATTGGTGGAGGGAACATGAACTAGATGTTTCTTGAACATGTTTCAAAGATATCTTGATGATATCTTGGTCTGTGGTATTCCTATTAAGGTGATACTTGATTCGTTATGAACTAAAGAAAGAGGTCTATAATTGTGATAAAGACTGAGAGTTTGAATTTTAATTTACGGGATTGCAATTATCGAAAGAGAGTCCATTATAGTTTCTAATGTGACCAAAGAGTTATGTTGTAACTAGCAGAGTATGATTAGAGTTTGAGTGAGTGAATTTGAATTTAAGGGAATGCTATTGACCTAGTGAATAGTGAATTGTGATTGTGAAGCGAGAGATAGCGATTTGGGTCTTAGTCTTCGGGAAATCATGATCATGCATCATATAGTTTGAATTAAGACATGTGCATCAATGAATTGAATTAATTGAGCAAGTGGTGATGATAATTCATTTGAATTGTTATAGAGGCACCGTTGGATCGACGGACCATCGACATTCTTTGGGACTTCGAGTGCAAGAGCTCGAAAGTTACTGGTGAGTAACCTAGTTGGTTCCTCGGTTTTATGTGATTAAATATGTTGTGAATGTGTGTGAATTAAGTGTCAAAGTGAGTGATATAAATGTGAAGTGAATGAGCTAAATGTGATAAGTGTTAGTGATTGCACCAAGTGTGATTTATAAATGTGAATACTGTGAATGAGAATCGGTATAAAATTGTGAGTAAGTGTTTTGATTGTGATTAGCGAGTGAAGTGAGATAAATGTGTTAGAGATCAGGTGCAGTGTTAGTGCATGCTAAGCATGAACATAAGTGGTAATTGTCGGTTGTGGTGGAGCTTAGTGATCGAGCTTTAAGCTCGATATCGTTGAATGGGCCTAAGGCCAAAAGGAAATAGTGCATACCAGAGGCTCTCCTATTCCTAAAGTGAGTGGGCGATAGTGCATACCCCGAGGGCTCTCCTACTTGCCAAAATGTGAATATTGCCGCTCACCACAACAACATCATAAATGAGAAATTGCATACATTATGCATTTGTCGATGTAGTAAATTGTGAATACGTGTGATGTGTGCATAGTGTGAATTGATATGTGATAGTGTAACTGTGTAAATTGTGTAAAGTGTTTATAGTGTTATAAATTGTGTTAAAATATATCTATGAGATATATATTAGATGTATATGCATGAGTTGGGTGAATCATCGATGATGGTTTCTCATTGAGTTCGCAAACTCACCCAACATTGCAATATATTTTTCAGGACAGCGTCAGTAGGACTCTAGCTCCCGTGTTAGACATTTTTGCAGTGTGCGTTCGTGATCAAGTGCAGTGATGGATCGCAGGTCGGTCAGCTGGGGTGACTTCTTTTGGGACTATATTTTTTGGATGACCTAGTATAGACGTTTTTATCAGTTTCCCTTTTTGGATTCTGGTATGATTGTAGGGGACTGATAGACTGGTCTATATTTTGGATTGATATTGTGAAATGAAAGAAATATTGTGATTTTAAATATTAGTGAATCGCATGTTGTGGTTTATTTTATTGATGACATGCGAGTATCTAGTGATTGTTTCATTTAGTAGCACTTCCTTACTGTGGGATATGCGTCGGAACGACCCACGGGCGTCCCGTGCGTACCCTACGGTAAGGGGCGCTACACAATTCATTCATTTGAGGGGTCAAAAACAAAAGCAGACGATGATGACGTCATTTTAAGACGATGATGACATCATCAGACGATACAGATTGGGAAAATTGCTATAACTTTTCATATAGATGTTGGATTAAGGATTTCTTTATATGGATGGAAAGATAATTTCAAGAGCTACAACTCTTATGAAGAACTCAAAGGCCAATTCGTTCATATAAGGGGTCAAATTTAGACCAGAAGATGTTTGGTCAAACTAAGACGATGATGACGTCAGCAAGGAACAAAACTAAAACGAAGATGACGTCAGCAAAACTAAGACGAAGTCGGTCAAACTAATACGAAAAAGGTCAAACTAAGACGATGATGACGTCATACTAAGACGAAGATGACGTCAGCAAAACTAAGACAAAGTAGGTCAAACTGAGACGAAAAAAGCCAAACTAAGACGATGATGACATCATACTAAGACGATAGGGTGAACAGTAACTTCGTCTGACTTTTTCTCCAGAACGGCTCCACTTATAAGACGCATAACTTATCACTCAGATGTCCAAAATTTACAAAATTTATACCGTTGGAAAGATAAAAGAAATATATCAACCTTCCAGAAGGAAATTTTGCCAAAATCTATGTTTATCAATCCCAAAATTGCCCCTAAATTCAGAAGATAAGACTTTCATTCCTACATCAACACTGCACCCAATTCTTCACTTCATGACAATATTTGAGACTCTTAGACACATAATTGAAATTCGATGTCTTCTTACAAAATGTAGCTATATATCTCTGGTTTAATCCAAATCAAGAATCATCTCGTTTGGATTACTAGAGAAAACGTTGTGGCTAAAAGACTGAAGCATATTCAGTGAACATTTTTCAGATCACTAGCAATCTTGTCTCTAAATCTTTCCTTATCACAACTCATACCAAGATCACTCTTTCTACTCTTTCTACTCCTTATTTTCAATAAAATCACATCTAATATCAATTATACCCGGAAGTTTTCAATGAATGCATGTACACTTTTTATCCGAAACATTACGTATTTTTGTACATATATGCTAACATGATGCATGAGCAAGAAAAATGGATTCCTTAGTCTCAATTTCTCTTTGAGCTCGCATGAACTAAAATTTTGGGTCACAACCCTTAATATGGGGACGGGATGTTACAATTGTACTTACTTGTGGATGCTTCACATTCTTCAAAATCTTCAAACTCTCCAAACCCTAGCTTTCCTCTTCTTCTCCTCTCTTCCACGGCTTCTTCTTCCTTTTCCAAATAAAACAATTCTTTTCTCCTTCTTTTTATACCCTTAATAATTGTGAAATGTCCATCTTGCCCTTTCATTAAAGCCTTAAGTCTTAAAATCTTAAGTGCCATGCCCAAAATGCCCTTATGCATTCTTACCACTTTTAATACAACCAAACCATATAATAAATTCTTCTCACATTTACATAACAAGTAGATCCAAAATTTTATCCATCAAACCTCATAATTCATTTAAATCATGCTCAATTTAACAAGAAAAATTCGGGGGCCAACAAGTTTATTGAGACAGAGTTTCAATAGGCGGACATCTTCACTAAACCATTGAGTGAAGAATAGTTCAAGGAAATCAGATGGAACCTCAACATGGTAATGTTAAATGACCAACCGTTTGATGGGTGTCGAATCCACCAAAAATAAATCCCAAACACCAAACGAAAATAAATTGCGCACATTGGTAAATGGGGTCGATCCACAGAGAATGGAATAATTGATTCTATTTAAATGCCAAAGAACGAATGAAAATAATTAAAATGGGGGGTTTGGATTTTTCTACTGGAACTACTAATTAATCTGACCACAAATAAATGATTAACGCAATGAAAATCAAATAAAATAACAACTACGATTAGACTAGCAAAGAACACAAATAAAATTGATTAACTCAATAAACGACAACTAGCCAGGAAATTCCTAATTATTATGCATAGACCTCGATCATCGACTCAAATATTTTTTTTGGTTTAATAATAGGTTAGCTATGGTTACCAACTACCTCTGGCTCCCTCGCTTCTTCTTAATCTTAGAACAATCAAAGAGACTCCTTTAAACTGTTCCTTAATTAATTAATAACCCCTTCGAGACTCTTTCCGAGATTCAATTAATTAACAGCATTAAACTCTAAAGAAACACTAACCCTAACTGACTACGCACAGACTCATGCTTCATCTAGTTAGATCGCAAGTTCCTCTACACGAAATCAGACAAGTATTATGTCCTAGTGCCAATTGCCACAAACACCGATCACCCAGTTAGACTCCACCAAGTAAATCAGTTGGCGATATGTAAATTAACTAACTCTACAATCAGGCCTCAATCGCAGAATCAATTAATAAACAATGACGATAAATCGTAAAAGCGATGCGAATATTATAAACCAAATAATCGAACAATAGTCTCACGAGTCAAGCATAACAATTGGAATTCCCGACTAAAATAACAGCTACTCATAACGAAATTAAACAAAACAAGATTTTAATCAACAATGTCTAAATAACAAACAAATAAGGAAAACTAGAAAATTCTCCAAGTCACGTCTGCTGATTCCTTTCTCCCTTGTTGTCAATCTTTCTGTTGGGCGTTCGTGTATTCCTTCTGCGTGAGTCCTCTTCTTGGCTCCTCCTATCCTATGTTGCGTGACTCCTCTTGTTTTCAGTCCAAAGAATTCTTTTGTTTCTCTTTTCCTTGGCTGCGTCACCTCCTTGCTTGTGGGCTGCGTGAATCCTTGTTTCTGCCTTCTTTGCCGCCTTGACCCACGTCCTTCTTGCTCCCACTTGCCTTCTTTTCTTTTCCTAGGTTTCCTTTTCTTTTTCCATTGCCGTGGGCCCCTCCTTCTTCACTTGTGTGGGCCTCCTCTTTAATATGTCTCAATTTACTGATTTTGTCTAGACTTGCTTATCTTTTGCCTCACACACGTTGAGTCTCTCTTTATTAACGCCCCAAAACACGTTTTACATTTGCTCTCAATTTCTGTCCTTTCCGTATGTTGCTTCCTCACGTGTCCAGTTGCGTCCCCTCACTAGCTTGCCCTCTCTGCCTGATACATTCTTATATGCATTGATTTTTAATTGCTTCCTCCATGTACATTAATTCATCCTCGCGTCGATGGGCTTGTTAAAAACCACTCCGGTTGTCTTCTTGTCTTTGTTGTTTCAATTAGTTGTTGTCTTCCTCTTTAATTTCCCTCTTCATGCAAAACTTGTAATTTCCTACAAGGAAACATTAAATCAAATTAAGTCCCAATAATTGAATCAACAAGAGGAATAAAAAGGAATAATTAAAACAACAAAACTAGACAAATATGCACTTATCAAATATCCCCACACTTAAACGATGCTTGTCCTCGAGCATAAAGAGAACTAAGACACAATGAAAAACCGCTCGATAAATGAAACATGCATGAGGTAATGTAAACTAGGAATGAGAGCGCAATCTTGTCCCAATGTCAACGAAATGTCAAATAAATGCAACAAGTTTCCCACACGAGAAGACACAAGCCTGAAATCAAATTGAAGCGCATGCATGAATTACCGAATTTTAATTAAAAACCAATCAGGTCTAGGAATCACACTTCACTATCAGGTGGTTAATATATACGAGGAACTCCGAATCTAAGTGGTAGTTATGGGAAGATCAGGTTAATCTTAATTAATTGATTAGGTGCTTTTACCTGTAAATTACTCGGAATTGTCATTGGCCTTTTTACGCGAATGCAAACATTTGTGATGAATGTCACCCGGTTACTCAGTCAATCACAACGCCAAGTAGCTTTAGCCTTACTCGTAATTACTCAGATGCTTGCAATTTTTTTTTCGAGTAATCATAGGAGTAGTTAATTGCCTCACACGTCAATTGTCCGAGACCTTTTGACGCGAACGCAAACATTTGTGATGAATGTCGCCCGGTTACTCAATCTCGACCAACCTTTAGACGGATTTTTGGCTTCGCTCACAATCACCTTTGGCGATTGGCAGAACGAATCTAACACCCTTTTTATATTTATTCCACATTCCCTTTCTCCACCATAATTTCCCAACATCAATCCAAAGTTCCACACATATACCAACTCAACTTCTAAGCTTAACATGACTCTAGACAAGAAAGGCACCGATTAATCACACAATTTTTTTTAAATTCTAACCAATTAACTCAGGCTCGCAACTTCAACATATAGGACAAAATCATTAACATTTAATTAACATTAAGCAACAAGGGACTCAATCATACTCTCGACTCCTTTAAAGCAATCCACCATTACCTAAGGCACAACAATTCATCACAATTCATCAAGCAAAATGGAGTAAAAGATGATTTTTTTTTCGCCACGACATCAACAGTTAAAAGTTCAAAAATACCAAAAGGCAACGGAGGGCACAACCCAAAGTAATGCATCAAACAAAAACAGCATGCATCTCAAAATCATAAATCACCTCTCCACACTTAAAGCATGCGTTGTCCTCAATGTAAAAGTAAATGAAAAGAGTATGGCGAGGACTTCCCTAAACCGGGGCGATGGTTTGGGCTAGTCGGTGGTGAAGATGAGGGCTTATCGTGAGCTCGTTTAGGCATCCCTTGATGAGAGTATAGCTAATGCAGTGAGGGCGAGAGCCAACATATGATCATATAAAGGACTCCCATTGTTGTAATCCAAGAACTCGAATTGATCCAATGTTGAACCTCACGAAAGACACGAGGAAGGAAAGGAAAATATCAAAACAAAGAAAGAAGGAAACAAGCGAGACAAAAGAACACAAAACAAAGCAAAAGAAAAGAAAGAAAATAAAATTTAAAATATGGGCTGCCTCCCATTAGCATACTCGGTTTAACGTCCTAGGCTAGACGATCCTCATTTCGATGTTAACCCTCATCTCGATGTTGGAAATCAGCAACGGTCCCACCAATTGCCTCCATGTACTCTCGAAGCACTCTAATTAGTTTCTCCTCTTCCAGTTCGTCGAGCATGCTGGATACGATCACGGGTAGGGTCTCACCGTCACCTAAATATGCGTATTTCAATGCTCGGGAAACGTTTTGAGCTCCAGCTTTGGGGCCTCATCAAGTATATCATCAGAAACTTCTGACCGATTAGTAAATCTCTTAACTCCATCAACAGACATCCTATAACACGAAGCATAATTCAACTCATCATCATAATTTAAAGCAGAAGCCTCATGAGTCAAATCTTCAATGATATCAACCTTATAAACACAAGACACATCTTCAGCATGTTTCATGGCATCATAAACATCGAATTTCACCACTTCACCATCAAACTCTAAAGTCAATGAACCACTATGCACATCTATCTTTGCCTTAGCCGTACTAAGGAAAAGCCTACCCAACAAGATATCAGAAGAATTAGATGAACTATCATTTTCCATATCAATAACAAAGAAATCGGCGGAAAAATTAATCCATTAACTTGAACTAGCACATCCTCTAAAACACCTTCGGATAGACAATCGATCGATCCGCCAATTGAATTATAACTCGATTACTAGTTAATGGACCAAGACCGTGGAAGTATAAGCAGATAAAGGCATCACATTAATAGAGGCCCTAAGTCACACATAGCCTTACTTATACCAATATTCCCAATTTTGCAAGGAATGGAAAACATACCTTGGTCGCGACACTTAGGAGGTAATTTCCTCTGTAAGACAGCTGAAACATTTTCACCCGCACTCACCCATTCATTACCTGTTAACTTACGCTTATTTTTACATAATTCCTTAAGGAATTTGGCGTAGCGCGGAACCTGTTTAATGGCCTCGAGGAGTGGGATGTTTACTTCAACTTTTTGGAACAACTCCATGATGCTTTTATCTTCCTTTTCTTTCTTGTTCTGAGCCAGTCTTTGTGGGAATGGTGGTGGAACCACTAGAGGTTTGGGTTTCTGAGGATTTTCAGCTAGACCTGAATCCTGTACGTGGTCACGTTTAAGCTCCATTTCGGCTTCCTGTTCTGTTTCTGCATGGGAACCCTGGGCGTGGTCACGTTTAGGGTTCTTGTCGACTGGGGGCTACAATCCCTTACTATTTCTTAAGAAATACACGCTCACATTATGCCTCGGGTCGAGTGTCTGAGACGGCAGCTTGCCTTGAGTCTCCAATTTGCTAACTGAGGATGCTATCTGGCTCATCTGAGTCTCTAAAGTCTTCATACTCTCTTCCATCTTATGAAATCTGGTTGCAGTGTCCTGTTGAAATTTCTCAGTATTAGTAGCTAACATATGGACAATTTCTTCAAGAGGCTTACCTAAGCCCGAAGGCTGTTGCGGTGGTGGTCTTTGATAGTAGTTCTGTTGGGTCGGTTGGCTGTTAGCATAACTGAAGTTTGGGTGGCTTCTCCAACCGGGGTTGTAGGTGTTTGAATAGGGATCAAACTGCCTCTGTTGGAACCCAATAACGTTCACATGCTCCGGCGTTTCATCGTGGAGTGTTGGGCATGCATCGGTTGGGTGAGCTAGGCTAGTGTAGATGCCACACGCCCTCGCAGGTGGAGGAGTACCTACATTCAATTTCTCGACCAAAGTTGTTAGCAAAGATTTTACCTCATTGAGAGAAGTAACATTTACCTCATTCACTCTTCGCGGTATATCTGGTCGGGCACCGAATTGTTGGGAGTTTGCTGCCATGGTTGATATCAACTCCCGGGCTTCAGTTGGGGTTTTGCTGACTATGGCCCCACCACTTGCAGCGTCCATCATTCTGCGCTCCATTGGAATTAGACCCTCGTAGAAATACTGGATGATCAATTGTTCGGATATGCCATGCTGTGGGCAGCTTGCTAAAATTCTCTTGTACCTCTCCCAAGCTCGTAGAGGTTCTCTGAATCCTTCTGCTTAATGCCACAGATCTCTACTTTGATGTTGGCGGCTTGGGATGCTGGGAAATATTTTTCTAGAAACTGTCAGGACATCCCTTCCCAAGTGTTGATTGTCCCTGGAGGTAGGTAGTAGAGCCAGTCCTTGGCTGCATCCTGTAGCGAGAATGGAAAAACTCTTAGTTTGATTTGGTCCTCCGTGACATTGCGGGGCTTCATGGAAGTGCAGACGAGGTGAAATTCCTTCAGATGCTTATTCGGATCCTCGTTCTCCAATCCACGGAAGGTGGGCAGCAAGTGGATGAGTCCGAATTTCAATTCGAACCCTTCTTGAAGTTCTGGAAAGTCTATGCATAGCGGATGCCGTGCTTCAGTGGGTCTACCTAAGTCCTGGAGGGTTCTGTTAAGAGCCATATCCTGCGCGTGGTCACGGTTAAGCTTCCCATCAGGCTGCTGTTCAACTTCAATCTCCTCTTCGTACTCCGTTTCAGTATCCGATTCAACCGGGGTCTGTAATCCATTAGCTTCTCCTTGCTTCTTTCTTAGTTTGCTCAACTTCCTTAGCCTCTTAGCAGTCTTTTCGATCTCGGGGTCGTACAAGATGGAATCTCCTGTACGAATGTTCCTAGGCATAGAACAAACAAAATCAATTAGTTACCAATCCCCGGCAACGGCGCCAAAATTTGATGGGTGTCGAATCCACCAAAAATAAATCCCAAACACCAAACGAAAATAAATTGCGCACAGTGGTAAATGGAGTCGATCCACAGAGAATGGAATAATTGATTCTATTTAAATGCCAAAGAACGAATGAAAATAATTAAAATGGGGGTTTGGATTTTCATCGAACTACTAATTAATCGACCACAAATAAATGATTAACGCAATGAAAATCAAATAAAATAACAACTACGATTAGACTAGCAAAGAACACAAATAAAATTGATTAACTCAATAAACGACAACTAGCCAGGAAATTCCTAATTATTATGCATAGACCTCGACCATCGACTCAAATATTTTCTTTGGTTTAATAATAGGTTAGCTATGGTTACCAACTACCTCGCTCCTCGCTTCTTCTTAATCTTAGAACAATCAAAGAGATTCCTTTAAAGCTGCTCCCTAATTAATTAATAACCCTTGAGACTCTCTCCGAGATTCAATTAATTAATGACATTAAACTCTAAAGAAACACTAACCCTAATCGACTACATGCAGACATGCTTCATCTAGTTAGATCGCAAGTTCCTCACACGAAATCAGACAAGTACTATGTCCTAGTGCCAATTGCCACAAACACCGATCACCCAGTTAGACTCCACCAAGTAAATCAGTTGGCGATATGTAAATTAACTAACTCTACAATCAGGCCTCAATCGCAGAATCAATTAATAAACAATGACAGTAAATCAGAAACAGTACGAATATTATAAACCAAATAATCAGAACAATAGTCTCACGAGTCAAAGCATAACAATTGGAATTCCCCGACTAAAAATAACTTAGCTACTCATAACGAAATTAAACAAAACAAGATTTTTAATCAACAATGTCTAAATAACAAACAAATAAGGAAAACTAGAAAATTCTCCAAGTCACGCTGCTGATTCCTTTCTCCACTGTTGTCAATCTTTCCTGTTGGGCGTTCGTGTATTCCTTCCTGCGTGAGTCCTCTTCTGGCGGCTCCTCCTATCCTATGTTGCGTGACTCCTCTTGTTTTTCAGTCCAAAGAATTCTTTTGTTTCTCTTTTCCTTGGCTGCTGTCACCTCCTTGCTTGTGGGCCTGCGTGAATCCTTGTTTCCTGCCTTCTTTAGTCGCCAACCCACGTCCTTGCTGCTCCCACTTGCCTTCTTTTCTTTTCCTAGGTTTCCTTTTCTTTTTCCATTGCCGTGGGCCCCTCCTTCTTCACTTGTGTGGGCCTCCTCTTTAATATGTCTCAATTTGCTGATTTTGTCTAGATTTGCTTATCTTTTGCCTCACACACGTTGAGTCTCTCTTTATTAACGCCCCAAAACACGTTTTACATTTGCTCTCAATTTTTGTCCTTTTTGTATGTTGCTTCCTCACGTGTCCAGTTGCGTCCCCTCACTAGCTTGCCCTCTCTGCCTGATACATTCTTATATGCATTGATTTTTAATTGCTTCCTCTATGTACATTAATTCATCCTCGCATCAGTGGGCTTGTTAGCCGACCACTCTAGCTGTCTTCTTGTCTTTGTTGCTTCAATTAGTTGTTGTCTTCCTCTTTAATTTCCCTCTTCATGCAAAACTTGTAATTTCCTACAAGGAAACATTAAATCAAATTAAGTCCCAATAATTGAATCAACAAGAGGAATAAAAAGGAATAATTAAAACAACAAAACTAGACAAATATGCACTTATCAGCGGACATCTTCACTAAACCATTAAGTGAAGAACGGTTCAAGGAAATCAGATAGAACCTCAACATGGTAATGTTAAATGACCAACCGTTTGACATTTCACAACCAAGTTAAAAATGTCGTCAAATTTAAAGGCGTTAGAAACAGTGAGTTACATCTGGTAACTTCTCTCACAAGGAAATTTTGGAGGGAAAGTCTCACAACCTTGAGAACCTCATCGATTCCAGAACACACCTGATATGACCTTTTGAGTAGCCTCAAATCAGAAACCTCTCAAATACTCTCAACCCACAAAACTTTCAGCCCTCTCAAACCTTTGAAATCAACCTTACCTTTGAAGAACAGATTACCGGAGTCAGTTTCTATTCAGAATCAATGGAGCAAGCGATGATTTATGGAAGGCATGTGGATTTTGAATCTCTGAGGAAAGATGATATGGATATCGAACCAGATATCGTAGAAGCCGGTTGGAGGAAGTTCTTTCAGGTGCGGGAGTATGTGTATCAAAATGAAGTATATGAGTTTTGGAAGAATGTGCAGATGGTAGAAAAAGCTATTGTCTCTACAGTAGATGGATTGTCTATTATTGTAACAACTGAGTTAATCGAGAAGGTGACTGGATGTCCATCTGTTGGAGAGAAGCTATCAAGCAAAGCCAGATGGATGACAAAGGTCAGTTTAAAGGAAGATGAAGTGAATAGACGATTGTATGGAGAAAATGACCCAACAGAGAGGAAGACCTCGAGTGCAGTGCGAAGGCCGTGGTCTTATGCGATTTTGTTTAACTGTGTCTTACCAAGAGCGGGTTCAAGGCATTTGGTGACTACTCTGGATGAACAGTGCCTCTTTTACCTGCTGAATCGCAAACCAGTTGACCTACCATTTCTGATCTTTCAGTATATGGTTAAAGAAATGAAGGATACAAATAGCTACCCGTACGGAATGTTGTTAACAAGGATTTTCAGGGAGTCTGGAGTTCGTCTTGACTGGGGAATCAGACGAATGGTGCCTATTAAAAGTTTTATCGACTCGGGTACTATAAGAAAAATAAGCTTAAAGAATCTGGACAGAATAGAGGCAGATTCTGATAACAAAGCTAGAACTGAGGGGGAGTGGATACAGAAGAAGTCTCCCACAAAGAGTTCTAAATCTCAGGTTAGTACAAATATGCCCATTATTGAAAGAAGAAAATCATCTGAAGAAGTTCTGAAAGAAAAGATAATTTCTCAAAAAGAAAGTAGCAAAGTTCGAAGTTTATACGAAAATGTCTTGAAGAGAAAAGGGGAGAAGCTTCTGAGTGATATTCCTAAGAAGGCCAAGAGATCGCCCAGGATTCGAACCTTGAGATAGCAAGAAGAAAAGTGGTCCAGAGAACGAAGTCAAGCAGAAGTCTCTGTGACTCGCGCACCAAAGGCTACAAGATCTCTAGTCTCGATTTTAAGTGAAGAATCAGCCAATCAGGACAAGGAAACTGAGAGGAAAAGAACATTGGAGTTTGAGAAACAGAGACCCCGACCTCAGAAAACTCTAAGACTGACTGAGACAGTGAAAAAGACTAAGGTAATTAGTCAGAAGAAGAGTGTCACTACTGCTAGGGAAGTTAGTCAGAAAACGATTACTTCAATTGCTGAAATACAAAGACAAGAGAAGGCTACTCTTATTGTTGTTCCAACAGAGAAATCAGCAGAAGATGGTCAGAAGAAGACTACTCTATTCTTTGTTCCAAAGAGATATGAAGAGAACTAAGTCAGTAAGTGTTATTTGTAGGAAAATCCCGGTAGGCATCACATGCCCACGGGCGGAATTTAAAATTTTGAGTCCCGGACGTTCGAAAGCCAGGATCCATGTGTAGGTACAAACAATCAAACCATAACGACTAAAGGAGACCGTCTCTAACGGTATCCACGCAGAGGTCGGAAACCTAACAGGACAAACTCTTTTGACCGGGAATAGCTAAACTAAAGAGAAGAGTGCTAGCTCTTACCTTAGCCTTGAGAGCAAGTGAAATGATCTTGGTGGAGCCTTGGAGAGTAGAAGCAACTTGAGAGGATGATAGGAAGAAGATGAAAAACCAATTTTCAAAGCTTAACTCTTAAGCTTTTCGACTCTTCTCCAACAACCTACGTACAAGCTTCTTCCAATGCCTTCTTATATTTATATTTAACACTTAAAACACATATAAAGGCTTGGTGGATGGCTCATCCACGTAGGAGGCATAAAAATGCCTTAAAATGCTAAATAATGATGAAGTTTGACTTTTCAAACTTACATCTCTTCTCCATTTAATGGCTTCCACGAAATTCAACATAAATATATATAATTAATTAATTATTTAATTAATTAATTAATATATATATATTTCTTGAAGAGGTCCGATCAAGCTGGAATTGGTCCTACAAACTGCCAGCCCCCGTATAAAAAATCACCGGAAATGTTTTTCAAGAATGTCGATGTCGCGATCTCATGGGACATATCTCAATCTCATCGGGATCCATTTAATCCTATTGCTCTCCGGATATCGGATCTACGTCAAACTATTTCTGATTCTCCGAGTCACTCTTATCGTGTGACCCATTAGGTTCCGGTTATGTTGGCCACTTAGATTAACACTTAATCCGAGCAAGTCATGCGGTATCTAGCAACACATCATGACCCCAATTGACCGGAAAGTAATTGGTTTGACTAATGAAACCATATCACGAACCCTTTCATAGACAATTCTTGTGCAATTAATCCTTTCACCAAAGCTATACCCCACTTGGTTTGAGTATAGGCAATGTGTCAACTCTTACTAGGTGATCGAGATCAAATCTAGTCCAAGTGTAATCAATTCTCGCCCTAGGACTCATTACTTTATATGTCCATGAAGACCATCTTCATGACATATGTATCTTTCGGCGCAGAGACTTAGTAATGATCACGATAAGAGGCCATGGGTATCTCTTCGCTATAATGTAGTGGTGAATCCTCTATTGGCTACTCAATTACCTTTGAATACCTCAAGTTGCACCCAATCACCACCCTATGAGCGACCTCACGAAAGGCAACAAGGAATGGAGTCAAAGTACGAATCGGTCAAGATATCCTTGAGTACCTCAAGTCTAAGGATACTTGCACCATTCTATGATGAGATTATCAGCGACATTTGTATAGGACATCCATGTGATGATCTCATAGCAGGTCATCAATGTACTTACTACCACTAGTAAGCATCCACATGTCAAAGCTAAATATCTCAATATTTACGGTTTTACGAGATCCACCGCTTGATCCAATCAAGAAGTTTGACATGTCTAGTCTATCCGGATTAACGATGTCGATCTCGTTAATCCTATGACTAGGAGAATTTGAATCTTGACATAATTGCACATGATAGGAATCTCGAGAGTATGATCGCATCATAATTTCCTTCATGCTATGTCATGTATCGGGGACTTCATTAATTTGATCAAAGATCATTATCAATTCATAATAAAATGAATATCAAATAAATGAAATATGCCTTGCTTTATTTATTCATAAAGTGCATACATGACTATGAACAAAATGCGCTAAAGGGATTGCCTTTAGGCACTACTCTAACAATCTCCCACTTGACCTAAAGCCAATCGCCTTGGTATCTAATACCATAAGCGAGTACATGAGAACCAAAATTCTTCTGTGGCAATGGCTTTGTCAACGGATCAGCAATGTTCTGCTCTGTGGGAATTCTCTCTATCAGGACATCACCTCGAGCAATGATTTCCCGAATCAAATGGTATTGGCGGAGTACGTGTTTGGATCGCTGATGAGACCTTGGTTCCTTTGCCTGCGCAATAGCTCCATTATTGTCACAATACAATCAGATGGGTCCATCACACTAGGAACCACACCAAGTTAGAAATGAACTTCTTGATCCAAATCGCTTCCTTTCTTTGCATCCGATCTTTGCAATGTACTCTACCTCGATCGTTGAATCGTGAGCGTCTCTGTTTGGAACTCTTCCAACCGATCGCTCCGCCATTTAGTGTGAAAACATAACCTGATTGGGACTTGAGTCGTCCTTATCGATTAAAAGCGGCATCTGTATGCCGCTCACTTGGAGATTTCCATCTCCATATATCAAGAAAACATCCTTAGTTCTTCGCAAGTACTTTAGGATATTCTTGCGACCACCCAAATGACCCTCACGAGATTCGATTGGTATCTGCTCGTAACACTTAGAGCATATGATACATCGGGTCTCAGTATATAGCATTACGTACATAATAGATCCTACTGCAGACGATACGGGATCATATTCATACGCATCATCTCATCCTGTGTCCGAGGACACATAGACTTTGAGAGTGTTATCCCATGAACAATGGGAAGAAACCCTCTCTTGGATTGCTCCATGCTAAACCTCTTTAGCACCTTGTCTATGTATGTTGACTGTGAAAGACCAAGCAACCTCTTCGATCTATCTTTATAGATCTTTATCCCAAGGATATAAGTTGCTTCTCCAAGGTCTTTCATGGAAAATTGTTTGGACAACCAAATTTTTACAGATTGTAGCATTGAGACATCGTTTCCTAGTAACAATATGTCATCTACATATAACACAAGGAATACGATCGCAGTTCCATTAACCTTCTTGTACACACAATGTTCATCCGGATTTTGTGAGAAACCAAACTCTTTGATTGTCTCATCAAAGCGGATATTCCAACTCTGGATGCTTGCTTCAATCCATAAATGGATTTACGAAGCTTGCATACCTTTTCGCCATCAGCGAAATGAAGCCCTCGGGTTGTGTCATGTACACATCCTCGGCCGATTTCCATTCAGAAAGTCGTCTTCACATCCATTTGCCATATCTCATAATCATAATGGCGGCAATGGCTAGAGTATCCTAATGGATTTAAGCATTGCTCTATCGATGAAGGTCTCGTCATAGTCAACTCCTTGTCTTTGACGAAAGCCTTTAGCCACAAGCCTCGCTTTATAGGTAATCACATTACCATCCATGTCGGTTTTCTTCTTGAAAACCCATTTGCACCCTATAGGTTTTATCCTTGGTGCATCAACCAAAGTCCATACTTGGTTTTCGTACATGGAATCCATTTGATTTCATGGCGCGAAGCCATTTTAGAACTCGAACTCTTCGTAACCTCTTCATAGGTGGTAGGCTCATCATCCTCTATGAGCATTACGTCATTCTGTTCACTCACGAAATCCATATCTCGGGGGAATGTAGCGTATCCTACTTGACCTCGACTTTCGTGTGTAGTAGAAGGTTGAGCTGTTACCTCATCCGTATGAGTTCTGGTTTCAGTTGAGCGATTGATCTGCGTCGTCGAGCATCTTGAACTTCTTGAGTTCAACTTTGCTCCCTTGTCCTCTTTTAAAAGAAACTCTTTCTCTAAAGACAGCATGCATCGAAACAAACACCTTTTGTTCCTCAGCAAAGTAGAATTGATATCCTCTTGTTTCTTTAGGATATCCTACGAACAAACACTTGTCAAATTTTGCTTCAAGCTTATCTGACTGTGTCCGCTTCACATAAGCAGGACAACCCCATACTTTCAAATAAGAAAGATAAGGTTTCTTGTTAGTCCACATCTCATATGGAGTAACATCAACTGTCTTTGATGGAACTCGTTTAACAAGTAAACAATTTGTCTCAAGTGCATATCCCCAAAAGGATTTTGGTAACTGTGCAAAGCCCATCATAGATCGTACCATGTCCAACAAGGTTCGATTTCTCCTTTCTGCCACACCATTATGCTGTGGTGTGTAAGGAGGGGTCCACTGAGATAAAATCCCATTATCTACGAGATAATCCAAAACTCTTGGTCTAAGTATTCACCACCACGATCGGATCGTAATGTTTTGATACTTTTCCCAAGTTGGTTTTCTACTTCATTTCGAATTGTTTGAACTTTTCAAACGCAGATTTGTATCTCATCGAATCTGGTACCCATATCGAGAATAATCATCGATAAAGGTAATGAAAGTAACGCAACCACTTACGGCATGGATGGACATCGGACCACATACATCTGAATGTATTAGGTCTAATAATCCGATCGCTCGTTCACCCTTTCCTTAAAGGTAACTTAGTCATCTTGCCTAACAAACAAGATTCACATGTGTCATATGATTCATAATCAAATGACCCTAAACTTCCACTCTTGTGGAGCTTAGCGATCGTCTCTCATTTATATGGCCGGCGACAATGCCATAAGAAAGTTGATTTTAAATTATCTCTTTTATGTCTTTTAGCGTCATTGACATTCATAACCGAATGTGACATATCTAATATGTAAATTCCATTGCATAATGTACCAAGTACCATAAAGCATTCCATTTGAGCTAATAGAACAACCATTGTTACCAAAAGACAAATGGAAACCAGCTCTATTTAAACAAGAAAGCAGATAATATGTTCTTTGTTAACACGGTACAAAATAACAATCATCCAAGTTAAGTACAAGCCCAGCGGGAGTGTCAAAACATAAGTTCCTACGGCTAATGCAAAGAACCCTTGCTCCATTGCCAACACGCAGTCCATTTCTCCCTTTATGAGTCGCCATCGTCCACGAGGCCTGCGATATCATTGCATATGTGTGAGCCACAACCATTATCTAATACCCATATGTTATGATCGAAGCAAGATTAACCTCGATGACAAACATACGAAGAAGTCGAGGCATCGGCGCCTTCTACCTTGATTCTTCCAGATAGATTTTGCGATTCGCCTCAATGACCGGTCTTACCGCAATGGGCGGTACCTTTTAGTGCATCTCTTTGGTCTTCTTCTTGCCTTTTGCTGCACTTCCTTTCGGCCGAGCCTTTTTCTTCTTCATTTCCTCTTCTTGGAACCGGAGGAAGAAGAATCCACCAATAAGAACGCCTTGCTATCTTGCTTGACGAATTGTTCTCATTGTCTTGGCGAGATTGATCACTCGGGAATTGTGGTGGATATTTGGTTCATTCGATAGTTCAACACAAACCGTGAATAACTATCGACAAACCAACAAGAATTAAGTCTATACTTAACTCGAATCCATCACAAAACCTAAGACGGCCAACCTCTCAATATAGCCATTCATCTTGATGCATATTGACTGCAGATGAACCATCATCTTCGTTGTAAAGAGCAACCTTGAGGTCTCGAACCGTTCGGACCGTGCTTGCTCATCAAACAACTCTCTAAGATGAAACACTATCGTGTGAGCATCCATAGACTCGTGCTGCAGCAAGCATAATGCAGGTGGCTATGTCACTGTCTTTTAGATGCTTACGATATGCCTTCTGATCATCATCAGAAGCTCCTTCAGGAAGTGGATCCGGAAGCGGAAAATCAAGGATATATCCTAGATCCTCAGATCTGAGAACAATTCTCAGATTTCGCAGCCAATCAAGAAAATTTGGTCCGGTTAATTTGTTTGAGTCCATTAGAGCGCGAAGATTCACACTAGTCGACATCTTCAACCAACCTAAACATAGAGAGAGAGAGAAAGTTAGAATAGAATTAAATGTATGCTCATAAGGACTTAAATGACATACATATGGCTCCCACTAGTTTCAATAGAATCCATAACCCTCATCATGAATCCAAGAAACAAAATGGCACAATGACCTAGTGGGTCGATATCCGACATTGCTAAGAATGACCTTGAGGTTAGCTCAACAAGTCACCTTAGGTCAATCGGTAGGTATCGGTCATACCAATTGCATCTCTAATGCAACTATCGCCCAGTGCTATCAACAGTTGATGTATGCACATACATTGGGTTATCAACACTGATGCGTGTACATCGATGTACACTACCCAATTCGCCTCTGTCACGTTGACCTTGAGGTTAGCTCAACAAATCAACGCTTCAGGAAAACCGACCCATTAATCCGAAAATCTTATTTTCATGGTTTGAACATATTAGTATAGAGTGAGCTTGAGGTTAGCTTAACAACCCAACCCTATAAGAACTCGGTTCTTGCCATATTAATGGAAGCGTTAGTTTTCATATTTAAATTGAGGATTTTAGGTCTCATCTTTCTAATCTCATCCAAGGATCATAGTCACCTTGACTATATGGACTGATTTAGGGTATTGCATCAATCACATTGAATTCATACCGAAAATCATCCATCATCCCATCTTAGTATGCTTTCGAATGACTAACAATGATGCCGATCGACTATTGCTTCAGATACTGTGCTAGTCGACTAACAGGAATGCCAGTCGACTACACATGCACCTACCAGTCGACTATCACAAGTGCTAGTCGACTGGTGAGACTGTAGATGTCCCAGTCGACTATCATAGAGTGCTAGTCGACTAGGGCATCGAAAATGCATGACCCAGTCGACTATTGCAAGAATGATAGTCGACTGGTGCACAGGAAATACTCTCTAATCGGCTAATTCTCAATCCGTGCATTTCCAATTCACAATACCAATATACCAAGTATATTGAACTTTATATTGATGTGCTAATGAAACATTTTCATTGAAACATGCTTGCCAATTAGTCACACTAAATGAGAAAAACTTGAAACCGATTAATCAACTATTCACCACTAGATTTCCACATAATTTTAAGAACACCAAATAATCATGCTAAGTATCTCTAGGTAGGTTACACATTATCAAGATTACTCCGGCACTTGTCACAAAAAATTGCGACGGCCAAAATAACCAAGATAACGGAATAAGCTAACGAGACGCTAAAGTGATCTATTCAATATCCAAAAATTATTGGAAACCTAAATTCAAGAATCTCAACTTGGCATGCATACCACATCAATATAACACATTTTTAATCACTATAAAAATGATTCAAGGCATTGGAACTGAAAATAACACAAGCAATCATTTCAAACAAAATAGACCCAGCAGCTTTCTCAAAACTGCTAAGCTCAACATTTTGCTCAAAATGACTATTGAAACACTTTCAATAAATACTGAGAAAATTACAGAGGTGAAAACATGTTCCCAACATGCTCCATGAATTTTTCCAGGATTTATTTCCCACAAAAACTCATTGAACCTCAGCAATCTAGCCGAAACAGAATCTGTGTTCTCCAACACAGACATTCCCATCAGCACACAAGTAATTCGGAAATAAATAGTAAATCACCTTGAAAACAATTTTCCATCCACAGAGACATTAAAAAACATCTTCGGGACATGTTGGTGAAAACCAATCCGAAAAAAAATGTTTCTAGAATTTCTTCTCGAATTTACAAGCATACCTGTTTCAGAAATGTTCAACAAGACAGCATCCGAAACTTGAGGGAATTAAATAGCAAAACCATATCAATCGACATCGATAAATTTTTTACTTTTATAGACACATTCAGAAACATCTTATGAGCAAGTATATGGCAGAAAATTTTGAAAACCCTAAGTCTATACTGATTTCGAAATTCACAGAAGCAGCATGCTACACAGCTCAATTCACAAAGGAACTCCGACCTAGTTATCATTTCGACTGAATATACAACACAAGTGGCTCTGATACCACTGTAGGAAAATCCCGGGGTAGGCATCACATGCCCACAGTGCGGAATTTAAAATTTTGAGTCCCGGGACGTTCCCGAAAGCCAGGATCCATGTGTAGGTACAAACAATCAAACCATAACGACCAAAGGAGACCGTCTCTAACGGTATCCACGCAGAGGTCGGAAAACCTAACCGGGACAAACTCTTTTGACCCGAGAATAGCTAGACTAAAGAGAAGAGTGCTAGCTCTTACCTTAGCCTTGGAGAGCAAGTGAAATGATCTTGGTGGAGCCTTGGAGAGTAGAAGCAACTTGAGAGGATGATAGGAAGATGAAAAACCAATTTTC
The DNA here is from genome assembly GCA_029891385.1 of Erythroxylum novogranatense. NCBI lineage: Eukaryota > Viridiplantae > Streptophyta > Magnoliopsida > Malpighiales > Erythroxylaceae > Erythroxylum > Erythroxylum novogranatense. The sequence continues at coordinate 45,620,647 of CM057233.1, read as the reverse complement.
AAAGCTTAACTCTTAAGCTTTTCGACTCTTCTCCAACAACCTACGTACAAGCTTCTTCCAATGCCTTCTTATATTTATATTTAACACTTAAAACACATATAAAGGCTTGGTGGATGGCTCATCCACGTAGGAGGCATAAAAATGCCTTAAAATGCTAAATAATGATGAAGTTTGACTTTTCAAACTTACATCTCTTCTCCATTTAATGGCTTCCACGAAATTCAACATAAATATATATAATTAATTAATTATTTAATTAATTAATTAATATATATATATTTGCTGAAGAGGTCGATCAAGCTGGGTCGGTCCTACTGACTGCTTAAAACCCACGCGTGAAAAATCATGGAAGCGTTTTCAAAGAATGTCGATGTCGCGATCTCATCGGGACATATCTCAATCTCATCGGGATCCATTTAATCCTATTGCTCTCCAGATATCGGATCTCGTCTCAAACTATTTCTGATTCTCCGAGTCACTCTTGTCGTGTGACCCATTAGGTTCCGGTTATGTTGGCCACTTAGATTAACACTTAATCTGAGCAAGTCATGAGCGGTATCTAGCAACACATCATGACCCCAATTGACCGGAAAGTAATTGGTTTGACTAATGAAACCATATCACGAACCCTTTCATAGACAATTCTTGTGCAATTAGATCCTTTCACCGGCTATACCCCACTTGGTTTGAGTATGGGCAATGTGTCAACTCTTACTAGGTGATCGATCAAATCTAGTCCAGTGTAATCAATTCTCGCCCTAGGACTCATTACTTTATATGTCCATGAAGACCATCTTCATGACATATGTATCTTTCGGCGCAGAGACTTCAAAGTAATGATCCCGATAAGAGGCCATGGGTATCTCTTCTGCTATAATGAAGTGGTGAATCCTCTATTGGCTACTCAATTACCTTGAATACCTCAAGTCGCACCCAATCACCACCCTATGAGCGACCCGAAAGGCAACAAGGAATGGAGTCAAAGTACGAATCGGTACCAAGATATCCTTGAGTACCTCAAGTCTAAGGATACTTGCACCATTCTATGATGAGATTATCAACGACATTTGTATAGGACATCCATGTGATGATCTCATAGCAGGTCATCCAATGTACTTACTACCACTAGTAAGCATCCACATGTCAAAGCTAAATATCTCAATATTTACGGTTTTCGAGATCCTTTGCTTGATCCAATCAAGAAGTTTGACATGTCTAGTCTATCCGGATTAACGATGTCGATCGTTAATCCTATGACTAGGAGAATTTAGATCTTGACATAATTGCACATGATAGGAATCTCGGTGGTATGATCGCATCATAATTTCCTTCATGCTATGTCATGTATCAGGGACTTCATTAATTTGATCAAAGATCATTATCAATTCATAATAAAATGAATATCAAATAAATGAAATATGCCTTGCTTTATTTATTCATAAAGTCTGTACATGACTATGAACAAAATGCGCTAAAGGGGATTGCCTTTAGGGCACTACTCTAACATTATTCCTACTGAGGTTCATCAACGGGAAGCAACAGAACTTAGTTTGGTACAGGTCCAACAAGAAGATTCTAAAGAACTCAGTCTGGTTCCATACAATTATTCTGAATTTCTGAGGAAAGACGAATTGGAAGTTGGATTGATTGATGTAGTTGAGCCTGTGACTAAAAGGAGTACTTCAATAGTCATTAGGGATACACCGAGGAGGTTAGTAAAGACATATTTACAACCTATTTCGATAAATAGTGAGACATGGAATCTGTTGAATGAAGAAGAAAGGAATTTTTATGAAGCCTTGAGGTATGCTGCCACAAAGTCATACCCTACAAAGATGACCAATCAACCGTACACTATTTACCAAATTACAGAGCATACGGTGATAAGGGTTGTACCAGACCTGCAACTAAGATATCCCTTGGATGTTGATAAGGGGAAGATGAAGTTATACCCAGAAGGGGTAATTGATGATCTGTCCGCAGATCAGATTGCAGAAGAAGTGCGAAGAATAGATGAAGCATGCACTTCAAATAAGGCGTTCTGAGGAGCCGATTGTAGTTTTACTGAGAAGGATGAACACCGCCCGGTGGGGGAAAGTCGACTAAAGGAAGTTTATTGAATCCTTATGCGCACGATGAGTGCGTATTAGGCCACTATCTAATACACTGTCCATTGAAGAAGAAGCTCTACCCTTGCGAGGAAGACAACTGCTAATGCTACCTGCTCCTTATGATTTAGACCTTCTTGAGCCTAATCTAGCGGTTCAACCACCTACCTTTGAGATTGTTGAAGATTATATTCCATCTTCAAACGCATATGTTAATACAATTGCGTTTGTAGAACTTACAGAGGATGATGATCAACCCACCTTGCCTTTTGACTTGCAAGCTGAGGTAATGCACCTACGAAGAGAAGTCAAAGAGTTGAAGGAGATGATGAAAGAGTTGTTGAAGCATCATCGGCAATCATTTTTTATTATAACAAATAGGTGGAGAAGACAATGGAAAGCAGAAATCAAAGGGGATGTACGAAGAAGATGAATTTTTCCTAAAGAAAGGAAAAGATAGGGGGAGGAAGAGTCAGCAGAAAATGAAGAAGTTAAACGAAGACTGTATGAAGATATGTTTTTCACCTGAATCATATGATTATTTGTTATCATCAAAAAGGGGGAGATTGTTAAGTCAAAATGACTTTACATTAATGATTTTGATGAAGTACAAATAATGAAGGAATGAAAAACAGACGGAGAATTGAAAAGCAGATGAAGTAGAAAAGCATCCGGAAGAATGAAAAATAGATGACGAAGGAAAAGCAGACGGAAGATATTGAAAAGAAGACCGAAAAATAAAAAGCAAACGAAGAATCAAAAACAGACGGAAGATTAAAAAGCAGACGAAGAATAAAAAGAAGACGAAGTAGAAAAGCAGACGGAAGCCAAAAGCAGACAGAAGCCAAAAGCAGACGGAAGCCAAAAGCAAACGATAAAAAGCAGACGGAGGCAAATCAAAAGTCAGTTCGAGTTAGTTACAGAACTCAACTGAATAACCATTTCTTTCAAGAATCAAGAAACAAGATTCAAGAAGCAGTTACAGACGAAGGCTATAAATATGAGTCGAAGTTGAAGATTGCAAAGTTAGCTGATATACATATACGTGAACATTAAAAAGCTTATTTAAGAGTTTACTGTGCAAATAGCTAGAGCTATCTTACTGTAACAAAGCTCAAAAATCTTTCTGTAAGAAAGTAGTACAGATAGCCTGCAGAGGCTAAGTGTAAAAGAATACTAACCCAGCCAAGCCTTCACGATTTTGCTTTTTCTGAGAGCTTCCTAGGAGGTCATCCATCCTGGAACTACTCTTGCCCAAGCACATTTAACTTCAGAGTTCTGATGGGATCCGATAAGTTGGGCCATGGAAAACGCATTTGTAAGGGAGGCCTAACCACCTGTCGGTCCAATCGGTCCGAGAACTAGCTCTGATACCACTTGTAACAGTTCAGATCACCCTATTACAGATATTGTCATTGTCACGACCAGGTAACACATCGGGCCCATGACAACCGCCGCATACTTAGGCTAAGGACACTCGCAATATCTTTAATCCATCTATGCAAGGCTAAGCGAATATCCTTTTTTATGAAAATTTTGGGCAGTACAACGGTTGTATTTTAAAATTTTCAAAACCTACAAACGATTTCAAACACACTTTTATATTCACATCCAACCATAAATTCAGGACTCTCTGATCCACTCAAGGCAGTCTCAACTCCAGGCAATCTCAACAACAGTATCAATAGTTCATACATAAAATCCTTTACAAAACCCAAGGCAATCAAAAGTTAACTCACAAAATCATAAAACGTATCTACATAAACACAGTTCACGAGTCACTAGACAATAAAAGTACAAAATAAGAGACTACCCACGTGCGAAAACACCCCAAAATTTTCAAAAAGCCTCATGAATCTCACAGAGCTTGGAGCTCACTAAATTAACCTACATGGCTGGAAAGCGGAGGGGGGTGAGTACACTAGGTACTCAGTGAGCAGAAAAAATATATATCACAAATAGAATTGGTTCATACCAAAACAGTGTAGATAATCTATGAAATGAATATATCACGCATAGAAAACACATAGGCCCAGCCTATGACTTGATGTATACTGGTTAGGAACCATATAGGCCCAGCCTATTAATCACCCATCCAGTGAACATACGTTCCAGTTCCAGTATACAAACGAATAAAAACATCAGATACATAAATCAAATCTTATTAAAAAATAAATATCAGAATAAACCAAATCAATCACGTGTGGCACCACTAGTCAGCCAAACTAATGTGCACACCCACCGATTATCGGTGTTGGCTCGACTTTTATCTGTGGTGAGTCTGGACTACAGTCGACAAGAGCGTCATGACCCTAGGTGATGACCTCGTCGGTGTCCAGACCCTAGGTGTGGAATCATCCGCAAGTCCCGTAGAAAGGTATCGATACGACGACTCAACTTTAATGTACCAGCATCAAGGGTATGGAGGTCTCTTAATCATAATCAATTGTGCCCAGCACACGATTGGCCAACTGTTTCCTCACCAATCATAAAAATCATATACAAAATTAAGTACAAAAATCAAGTAAAGCATCATATTTCTATTTATCGGTCCATCCGATAAAATGAAACCATACCATGGCTCTAAGCCAAAAGAGAATAAATACATGCAGAATACATGAATCGATTATGCTTATGTAAATTCCAACAACATTTTCTCATAAAATAAAAGCCATCTTTTGAAATCCAAATGCATAGTTATTCAAAACAATGCTATTTATTAAATACATAAGCATATTAGGATCCATTTGAAATTCAATTCCTACCTTATGTTGCCTAGGTTCAAAATTCACATACAAGTCATCATGCTTGTCTTCGGATGTTCTAATCCTATTTGCGAAAATATGGTTTCCCCAACTCACCTCAAAAGAAGGTATATACTCTCTTAGCTTCAACAATCCTAGGCACGGGTTCTTTGATTCCTAGCTCCCGATCCTTTATACATAAAGGACATACAATGAAATTACTACTTAACATAAATTTTATAATTATACACCATCAAATAAGTGTATAAAACACAATATCATTCCCTTTGAGTTATAGGATTCAACATTTTAATTGCTCACATGGTTACTTCCCTACTATCCACATTAGTTTTTCTTTTGCATTTTCTAAGGCATTTAATGCCTTTAATCTAATACTTACTCGTTTCAAAACATAATTAAGACCATCTTTATCCAAACATATTAGGCCTTTACTTGTCAATCTAAGCAACAATTCAAGTTTACTCTAGGTAAACATGAAAGCCTCTTCCCAATGCACACCATCAAAATCCTTAAATCCTAGGCCAAGTTCACTTAGGCATTTTATCAAACACCTAAAGGCATAAACTTGAAAACCTCCTTCTAATATACTTCTTCCTCATTTTCCATCATCAATTCGCCTCATACATACACAATTAACATCATAGAGTTCATTTAAACTATCAATTTCAAAAGATATTAAAATATTCACAAAGTTTCACCTAAAGGGGACAATTTCGGTTTTGACTTAAAGAACCCTCTCCATGACATATTTCATTCATCTAAACCATGTTTCATGCATAATCAACCATGTAAAACAACATATCTTAACACCAAACTTAAAATCCTAACATAGAGAGAGATGAGACAAAATTTGCCTAAACCTTCCTTTGGTGATATCTTCTAATCCTTTGAGAAATTCTCAAATCTAATGATAGATTTGAGTTCCTTGACCTTAAATTAGCTTAAAACACATTGGTTTGAGTTGAAAAATCAAAAAGAAGGGTGAATTTTGATGATGGTCAAAACTTTCTCTCTTTCCTCTCTTCTCCTTCTTTCTCCTCTCTTTTAATTACATAAAAACGTGTTTTAATGCCAAATGAAGGGGTTGCACGGCCACACACATAAAGAAGGGTCTAGAATTTGACTCTTCTTTGACCAAGCATGATAAATTTACCTTATTGCCCTTAGTTATGTGAAATTACCATTATACCCTCCAAACTTTCCTATATTTGCAATTTAGCCCAAAATTTGGGAATCACCAAAACTTTTATTTTCATTTTGGTCCCCGGACTTTTGAAAATTATAAGTAAGCCCATTAACTTTATAAAATTACAAATTGGTCCTCTAAGAATTGAAAATTTACAATTAAGTCCTTTAACTTTTGACAATTTACAAATAAGCCCTTATATACATCAACTTTTTCAATTTAGCTTTCTAAGTGTCCGTTAAGTCTATAAATCATGTATAATCACATCTAAGGCATTAGAACACATTTAATTTAACCACCATGGTCGTATCTATCCAATGGACTCGGTTTTACACACTTAAAAGCTCATATGTTGGAAATCTCCAAGATTCCACATTATCGATGAATTCCAAGTTCATGTAAGGGCATATAACATTATAAATCATTTACATATACACCAAAATGGCTTAAATACATCTTTGAACTCATATACAACCATATGTATATATCAATATACAGTAGTATCTCCAAATATAGTACAACACAAAAGGGCTCCGAAAGTCTGGCGTTACATTTTCTTTCATGGGTGCTTTTATTATCTTACTTTTCTAACATTAAGGATAATATCATATTTAAGGTGTGGGGAAAATTTTAGAAAATATTTTTTAAGTTTTATGTTATGATTAATAATTCTTTTGAGTTATGTTTTTCATGTTTTAGGTTTAAACTTTTATTTTAGCTTTCTTTTCTTTTATATTTAGGATCTCATTAGTTACTTTACGTTAATGACATTAGTTTATACATAATTCTTAGTTAATATTAGTTGTTAAAAATTAAGTGAAAAATGGGGTTAAGCGACTAGTATGCAAACTTGACTTTTTGAAAGTTTGGAAACCAATTTCATTGGATAATGGTACCTTAATTTAACTTGAGTTATCCTGTGAGAAATTGAACAAGCATATAAATTTTTTTTCTTTCAATTATGGATATCTTCTTTAAATGTAGACTTCTAAAACTTGCATTTCATCTATCAAGATTACAAGTAAGATATATACGAGCATTAAAATGACAAAGGCATTTATGATTTATATTTGAGCCAAACTGCCAACCTTGTGTATATTGTACCATTAATGAAACCATCGAGCCTTATATAAAAATTTGGCATTTTTCTTTGTAACCTTTCTAAAAAAACCTTGAGCATAAAAGAAAAATAAGTTAATACACCCTAATTCAGGATTACTAAAGTTTTTGCTTGTAATTTCATGTGGTTGGATATGGTGTGCAATGAAAAACTTTGGGAGAGATGGTGACATGTATAGAGGTGGAAACATAAAAAAATAGAAATTCATGCCAATTGGGTTAAAAAACAAGAAAAAGAAAGTTGTTGAAAATCAATTGATATAATTTTCTTACACTTGAAAAGAAAGAAGGCCTCATTACAACCAAATTCAAAGACCTATTGGTTTTCATTTGTAGTGGAAATTAGATAATTTTCAAGCCCATGGAAATTTTAATTTCATAAGAAGATTATGAGTGCACCTTACCCAAAATTTCAATCATTTGTGCGAATGAGTGATATCTTATGAGGAATATACCAAATTAAAGTATTTGAAGTTGATGAAAGAGCTAGAATAGTAACTACATTATCTTCGTTGTATAGTGATATATTTAAGAAATATTATATATTTTAAGTTTTCAATTCAAATGAGGCTGGAATATATATATCTTATGTTACTATCTATTAAGTTAACTATTATATTTACGTAAATGTTTATGGGTATCATTCTCGTAAACCCTCAGAAGATTACAATTCCTCCACTAAGGCGACCTATAGGCTTAAAGGCTTGGGCCGTATGTTAAATGCCACCATAAAACTATCACTGGAATTATTTTTATTATAGTTAGTATAGTCTAGTTAGTTTTATTTTTTGCTGTTGGTTGCTTGTGGACAAATAATGGGTTAAGTGTGTGGGTAAGTTGATAAATATAAGGGCTAAATAAGTTTGTAATTTAACACTATTATTACATATTTTTATGGAATTATATGATTTTTTTCCCTATGTTTGGTTCATTGTATTAAAGGTGATTATTTGAGATAAAATCCCAGGTTTAAGCGTATTATTCTCTATAGTTATTAAATAAAAAGATACTAATGTCAATTAGAAGATGACAAGATGAAAATTAACTTAGTAGAAGGCATCAAAATTAATTCAAAATCAAATTTTAAAAACTTAAGAAGACTAGAGAATCTAGAAATAAAATATAACCATCATTGGTATCATAAATGAAACAGACATCTGTTGGAAAAATAAGTTTCAGAAGTCAGAGTGGTATGTGATCGACATCAAACTCGTCAATATTTGAATATATAAAGTTTTAGAAGCTAGAAAATAATAAAGTGGAATCTAGTCTAGCGTTGATCTCATAACATATATGTAAGGATGCACAGAAACATACTTTTGACCATGTAAGTAGGAATTGAAAAAATAGCCCAACTTAAGCCAACTCGGCCCAATTTGACAATGCTTTGGGTTAGGTTTCGGCTTCTTTCAAATTTTGAGCTTTAGGCTAGGTTGGGTTGATCCCAAAACCCAATCCATCACCTATTTTAAAATAAAAAAATGACAATATAGATTTCCTACTTTTGTTTATTTCTTTCTACATTATGTGTCAAAGAAAATAATTATGTTTATAAAAAGCAAATTTCTTGTTGAATTTATCGTATAAAATCTATGAGTTAACAATTACTAATTCATAACTTCATGAATTTTGTCTTAGTGTTGAACCAATTGCAAAATTTTATGTACAAAATTTCAAGCTTGAAGTATATTATTAAATGATTAAACATATTCATTTTAGGCTAACGAAGAAAACAATAAAAAACTGATAAATTCGAGCAAGTGAATGAATGAGTAATATAATGCATAGCTGAGAGTCTAGAACCAAATCTATACGCTACTTGAATTACTAAATTATAGAGTGTGCTCATGCATTTATCTTATTGTTCCTTTATTAAAGTAGCAATATTGATGATTTTTTTTTACATAAAAGCACATTTTCATTCTTATCATAAACTGTATTTTCTAACCAGAACAAAGGTATGAGACTTAGATTCTTAAGAATATATAACTCTAATGAAAATGAGAATGGAAAAAATGGTAGAAAGCTATATCTACGAGAGTTAATTCAGACAAAAATCTTTCGGTATATTCTTTGTTGGCAACAAGATATATGGAATAAAAGTAGTCTAATTATAAAAACCTAAGAGTCAATCTTTAGAAAACAACCCCTAAATAACTAAAGAATAATTTGAAGACATATTTTAAGATCTTTACTAATGAACTAAAACATCAAAAACATTACAACATTCAGTTTGCCATTATAAACACTTGGATCAAGTCTTTGTTTGCTTGCTTTTTCTATAGTGTACCGGCAATCCAATCACCCCTTGCATTAGAAATCTTTATAAAAGCTCCTGATATCTGGACAAATAAAATAGAAAATGAGAACAATAACAAATGAGGAGGATAAATAGTATTGATGAGTAACATGAATGAAGATATCTTCCATTAGCCTTTAATTTCTTATTACATATTCTTCTTTTACTTATATATACTTATGGTTATTTGCTTATATATTATAAAGATTGAAGTGTTTGATTGTATGTCTTCTTTTGTTTCATATTTATAGTTATATATAAATGATGTGCGTGTGTATATATATAATGTTTATTAAAGTATATGCTCATTTATGTTGATTATTTTAGGTGGATGAGTATATTCCTTCACTAGAGAGTTCTAATTCAACACTATATAGTACAGCGATAGAGAGGTCTAATGTGGCACCAAATGAAGAAATGATTTAGGTTAAAAAAAATCAGGTTCATTGAGAAGTGATATTTAAAATCACTTTAACTAGGCTAGATCAAGAGATATAGTAGAAAAGGTCAAATGTTAAATACTGCCATAAGCTATTTTTCATTTTTAAAGGTGAAACTGTAAAACATTTATGGATCGATTGAGTTTTGCGTACCTGTATCCATGATTGTTTTTGTTTTCGTTAGATGTTGATTTTCTCTCTTCTTCTTCCTTTAATGTGTTTCTTCAATGGTTCAGAATATCTATTCAATAAGTTTTTCAACTTATATAGCACCACTAACCGACAGGTTGTTTGGCAATTGAAAGAGAGAGGAAAAGGGTCTTTAACTCATTTGAGATCCATTATTTAATACCCAACAACCATTATCTTTGGTACTTTTCATAGGACTCAAATCTAAAAGTCACATGGGACATTAAATAGTCTAATAATCTCCCACTTGGCCCATGTTACGACTTGGTGATCCAACAACTTTAAGTTCATACAATACATGGAATCGATCAAGTCATCCTTAATTGAATTAAGTTGATGGGATCATGGCGGTCACAAGTTATATAACCTGATTCCTTCTATGTATTACATAATCAACTTAACTCAACAACCTTTAAGTGGGTAATTCAGTAATTGTTATCTCACAAATAATAATTATTGTATACAATATAATATGGATAACCAGTAAGTGAGCAAAACATATGACTATAATTGAATTAACAAGTGTCATAACAATTCGAGCAAGACAATGATATATATACATACATGTCAGAATACTATGCTAACAAGGACTTTTCTATAAGGGTCATCCGTTCAACATGACCAATAAATATTTTGGCAGTAAGCCTTTCGCTAATGGATCTGCTACCATGAGATCGGTATCAATATGCTCAATTGACATTTTATGTTTTTGCACTTCTTCTTTCACAGATAAATACTTAAAATCTATTTGTTTCGCACCCTTTAAATATTTGTCATTCTTAGAGAAGAATACGGCTACGAAATTATCATACCAAATTTTTAACGGTCTGGTAATACTATTAACAAGACCAAGACCTAAGATAAAGTTTTGCAAGCAACCATAATCCATGAACCATGGCCTCAAAGCATGCCACAAATTCAGCCTCCATAATGGAAGTAGCAATGACAGACTGCTTTTCACTTTTTCACGAAACTGCTTCTCCATCTAATAGGAACATGTAACCGAATGTATATTTTCGTGAGTCTACACAACCGACATAGTTTGAATCTGAATAACCTATCACTTCGAGATGGGTTGATTTACTATATATGAGCATATAGTCCTTGGTGCCTTGTAAGTATGTAAGGCTTTCCAGTGGTCCGGTTTAGGATTACTTTGATATCGTCCTGACATTCCAATAGCAAAACTGATATCTAACCTACTACATGTTTGAGCATACATTAAGCTCTCAACTATTGACACATAAGGAATAGACTCCATGTCCTTACGTTCCAAATTGTTTCATGGACATTACATTAGACTAAATTTGTCGCCTTTCTGAATTGGAACTATCCCTGCGGAGCATTTTTTCATTTGAAATATTTCTAGTAATTTCTCGATATAACCTTTCTGAGATAATCCTAACAATCCTTGTTGTTGGACCCCAATTCTCTTTAAACATGCTTTCGTTATTCTGGGGTTTAGATTGATTAATTGTTTTTAATTAGAATAATTTGGGAGTTTTCGTACCTAGTTAATAGAAATTAATTGGTGGAATTTAGTTAAAATTAGAGTTTTAATAAGTTGGTAGAATTAAAAAGAATAAGATGGAGTTAGGATAAATGAGGAAGTTTGCTTAGGTTTTAAAGCTCAAGGTTTAATAAGATGGGCTTTTAGCCCATTTACATGATATTAAAATAAAGAAAGAGGGAGTTAATTGATGAATTAAATGGGAAGCAAGTGAGGGTCGTATGAAAGTGAGAAGGAAATGAAGATGATAAGGAAAAGAAGAGCTTTCGATGAAACTACATCGTTTGGTCATGGAACACAAGATTTATCCTAAGTTTTCTAGAAAACTACCGAAACTCTTAAGAGAGGAGGGACTTTCGAAACTTAGAGAGAAAAGAGTGGAGACTGTCGGTTGAGGAAGAAGAGGAGGAAGAAGAAGAAGAGAAGAAGGAGCTTTGGTTTAGGTTGCTTTAGAAAGGAAGGTGGAAGAGTTTCATTCAAGAAGGAATTGGAAAGAAGGAGTTTAATCTTCCATAGAAGCAAAGTGGGTCATCTTCTAAGGTAAGGGAAATTCGAAATTTTTGGGTATTTTAGGTAGGTTTTAGTTTTAAGAGCCTAGAAAAGTTATGGGTAAGGTTAGATAGGTAAAATTCCATGCTTTCGTATCCGTAAAATTGTCAGATTTTGATATCCTATGTTCTGATGGGATATTCATGCTTAATGAAGGTGAATTGAGGCATTTGGAGGAAGAAGCAAGGCCTTTGGATCAATCCTAAGCTAAAGGAATTCAAGGTGGGTAATTCTTTAATAACTGAGTTGATAAGTATATTACCGTCTTTATAATCAATGTGAATTAAGGTGTTAAAATGACTTAGAAAGTTTGTAAGAATTACGCTTGATGATGTATTGAATTTATATGTGATATTCTTGTTTATGAATTTATGTTGGAATGGTTGGTTCAATGATTTGTTAAGTGAAAACAATAAGAAATTGTGATTTGGAAGATCGTTGTTTTGGTAATTTACGTGAAAATGAATTTGTATATGCCAAGAGAGGCAATCTTTCTTGAATTGTGTGAACTATATGTTTACTTTGGGTTTGTGGTGGTCGGTTTGAGTCAGTGCACCATACATTATAGGCTTCTCTCTACTTTTGCTTGCTAGTGGCCGTGGAGTTCCTCTTAAGGACTCCTATTCGTCACGACTTCACATAACCGCTACGCGGGAATGTGTCGTTCGTTCTGTTTCGGATCCACCCGAACCATCTTGTTTGTGATCTTATGAAAAGTTAGATCGTTTTGTGATATGTGCTATTTGTAAACTGTTGATGTGATGCATTCGACGAAAAGATTTGAAACTTTTAATGTTTTCTTTTATGTGATATTGTTTGAATATGAAAAAAATGAATAACGGTTTCTGCTTGTTTCTCGTTTATTAAGTTATTACCCACGGAGCCGTCGAGCTCACCCCCCCTTTTTCCTCCACAGGTGTCGAGCGAGAAACTGAGTCACCGCATCGGGATTGAGGCAACTCCGATGCTGTTTTGTTTTAGAAGTTGTATTTGAAGTTATGTTTTGAGAAAATAGGCTTTAGATTGCATTTTGGACTTTTATGTACTTTTTTACTACTTTTGATGTAATCGGGTCAAAATGCCCTCTAAAGCCTTGTATGAATTCAATTCCACATGTTTGTGAGAATTTTGGATTTGAAATATATCTTATGTTTGTTTCTTGTAAAAGTATTGTTGTATGGTTATAATGACAAAAGAAAAGAATGGGATTGTAAGATTTTATGGTTTGGAATTGAGTAGATGTTTAAAAGTGAAAATGCTTGATGATTTGAGAAATATGTAGAATCCTAGGCGTGTGTTGCTGCCTTGAGATATTGAGTTTTTATGCAGGTTGTGTGTTTGATTGAAGAAATTTGGGATAGTTGTAAATTAGGGGAAGTGCTGTCCAATTTTCCAGAAATTGGGCAGCAACTTCCATTCAATTTTAAAGTGGCTTAAAGCTTGAATTGGTTTGGATGGCCTTCTTGAAGAATGTAGAGAGTGATTAGAGCTTTCCAACGACATATAATATGTCTCAATTGGACTTAGGATGAAAGAGTTATGAGAATGGAAATGTTTCAGCTGCTGTTAGAATCACTGAAATTTTGCAGCAGCTTTGGAGGGCTTTTTCGTCCAATTAGAGACTGATCTGGGTTTTGTGTTCTTCATGAAAGATGTAGATTACCTTTCTATCTTTAAAACGAGCTATGATTTGCAGTTATTGGAGTTAGGAATCAAAAGTTATGAGCTTTGGAAGTTGACAGTTACTGTTCATATAAGCAAAGTTACTGTTTCATTGGTTAGTTTTTAGGCTGAAACTTTGAGTGTGTTTTTATCCTCTTTAAGGATTAAATTGATTTTGTTTTCTTCATGAAGCTTGTAGATCTTCTTTTCATCTTTCTAACGAGATATAATGTGTCATTTTTCGACTTGTGTGCTAGAAGATATTAATTTTCAAGTTTAGGCTATGTGTAGGAAATTGTGTTTTGGCTGAAACTTTAAAACCAATGATGATCATATTAATGGCTCAGTTAGTTTATAAGTCCTTCTAGGAAGTTATAGAGTTCCCTTTCATCATTCTTTTGTCACTGATTTTACAAAATTTCGGGTTCGGGGTGAAAAATTATAAGATTGCAAAGTTGAGAGTTTATTCAGTTTTTTTTAAAAAAAAAAAAGGGGTTTGATGTTGTCTGCGAGCGCCCTCGCTAGGGCGAAGGCTCGCCCTAGCGGGGCGGGCGCCCGCCTGCGCCCTCGCTAGGGCGACGCCTCGCCCTAGCGAGGCGGGCTGCTCTCGCCTCATGAGGCAAGGCTCGCCCTCGCGAGCTCTGCCCTCGCCAGGCGACGCCGCCCAGCGAGGCCGATTCGCCCTCGCGAGGCAAGGCTCGCCCTCGCGAGCCACGGCCCTCGCCAGGCGACGCCTCGCCTGGCGAGGTTCGATCTCGCCTCGCGAGGGCAAGGCTCGCCCTCATGAGCTGGCGTCAGCAGCGCCGCTTTCGCGCTTAAGCGTCATTTGGGTGTTTCTTTTATTTTCTTTTCCTTTTCTTTCCAATTTTCCTCTCTATCACTCTTTTGATTATAAAGTCCCTTGACCTCCGATTTGCGATTTTGAATCGTAAGTTTGAAAAAAATAAATAGACTTTTTTAGTAAAATGAGAGTTTCGGGTTTTAGTGGGAAATTACGGATAAGATTATGTGACAGCTTTGGATATATGAAGATCGGATTGAGGCGATTTCTGATTCTGTGTAATCGAGAGGTATGGAATTTTATTTTAGCTGAGAATTTAGATTTGGTTATGGGCCCTAGGCAGATTAATTTTTTTTTATTGGACGAAAATTAGAGCAATATTAGTAAAGTTTGTTCGGATGACGTTAAATTCAGTTCAATTTGAGGTTTCTTTCGTGGTGAGGAATCCCTCCCTTGTGAGATGCGCGTCCAGATGTCACATAGGACGTCGGGCACGCGACTCACCGGGGAGGGGTTCCAACACTTATGGTATCAGAGCTTTCGGTTGTAGGTTCGGGTAGTTCGGGTAGAAAGAGAGATGTAAGGTTTCGGTGGATGTATTTGAAAGTAATTTATGTGTATTATTGTATTATTTTGAATTGGTTTAAATGCTTTTGAATGTGGATTTTGCATGAATTTTTGCATAAACTAAAGTGTTTAAAAAACTGTGAAAATTGTTTTTGCATGCACTAAGATTTTCACTGGTTTTCTCTTGAAGGGTTATTATGCCACGTCGGGGTAGAACCCGAGGGACTCGATCTCGCTCAAGTTCTCGCCAGGAGAGTACAGAGGGGTCTCATGTTCCACAAGATGAGGACACATTCGCGCCCCGCCCCGAGGCACCTAGTGTTCAACCCGAGGAACCTCCTCCTCCTCCTCCCATCTTGCGGTTATGGACCCTTGAGTCTTCGTGCCTTGCCTGAGCTTTTACTTTTGCCATGGGTCAAGTGGTCTCGAGCTTCCATGTCGATTTCGATGTGAGAGGTGGGCAGTTTGATAAAGCTGCGGAAGTTGAGCGGTGGACTTTCATGGTACCACCAATCTGAAAAGCGAGTCTTGGTTTAAGAGGACGAAAGAGTCCTAGTTCAGATGAAATGTTCGATGAGGAGAAGCTAGAGTATCTTTGTCGATCTCTGTGAGGCGATGCTCTCCTCGGTGGGAGTCGACCCCCAGAGCCAGTGTGCCACCGGTGCTTTATGGAAGGATTTTGGAGAGTTATTTGGAAGAAGTATCTTTCCGGGTCTACACGCGAGACAAGGCCAGGGAATTTCTTAATTTGACTCAGAGAGAGATGACTGTTACCGAGTATGAGCGGAGATTCACCCAGTTGTCGAGATATGCAGCTCATATTGTTGCCAGTAAGGAAGATAAATGTAGGAAGTTTGAGGGAGGCCTCCACTTGGGCATCAGAGAGAAGGTAATGCTTCATAACTTCTGTGACTATCAGCAGCTGGTATGTTGGATCCCGTTCCGGAATCCAACTACGTATACAGATTCCCTCATATGTACGCATGATTCCTTATCAACTCTTCTTGCTTTGATACCATAAATGTTGGGACCCGATCCGGGAACCGGATCCCAGCCGAACGAAGGAAGCGGAATCGAATGGAAACGGAAATTTCGGATCGACAACAAAATGCGGAAGCGAACAAATCCGAAAGTAGCGAAGCGGAAGCAACTGCAAATCGGAATCGAAATACAAACGCAAGCGGAAGCAAAAGCTAATCGAATCAAACGAACAGATTCAATCGAATATAGCGAAGCGAAATAATCGAATACGGATCACAAAGCGGAACGAATAAGCGAAAGCGAGATCGAATCGAATGCAAATCGAATTCGGATAGAAAACAAAGTAAGCAAACAAATCAATGTAAACTGAAACACTTTCCGACATCCGTGCATAAGCAAAGAACAGGAAACAGAATCGCGTTGGGAATTCTAAGACGTTCCAAAATCCGTTATGAATTTTTTTTTCTTTTCTTATTCTCATTCCTTATTCATTTCTTCTCTTACTCAAACACATTTAAAACATAACAAATGCATCCAATTTCCAAAATTACACTTTTATCCCAAATCTTATCGAAAATTCGCAAAGCATAACTACCGCCTTTATCCTAACCAAAAATTCACGCAAAGCGCGAATACACTTCTATAATCTCAGCAGACCTCGTAATCATCGGACACTCCCGTCCGGAATCCCAACACCAGCAGAAACACAAACCTAAAACTAATACTTCCATAATTCTCAAGTCAATAAATACCAAACTCATAATTCAACTCATTTCCAAATTCATACATATATATTCCCAAACTATTCATAATTTCATATACAAATTTCTCATTCATTCACAATACTCAACTTTATACACAAATACATTTTTCCAAACTTATCTAAAGCCATAAACATTTCCATACTCAAATTTCAGATTACTCAAAACTAACTCATGCAAATTTCAAAAGCACAAAACCGTCGGAACTGAAGTCTTCACATTCTTTCATCCAATCTCACCTCGAAACACGGAGATGGGGATGAAAGGGGGTGAGCTCAGCTCGTGGATAACACATTTATAAATCGATAAATAAGCGAAATCATTTTCATAAGCTTTTGCCAAAAGGCTAATTTTTCAAACTTTATAATTTTTCAAACAATTTCTTCAAACACTTTTTTTTTCATATTTTCAAACTTTTCAACTTTCAAATATTTCTCTCAAACTCTTTCCAATTTTCCCAAACTTCTCATAAAAATATCATTTTCTCATTTTTAAACTTCTCAATTCTTCATAAATATGAATGCAACATAATTTCAATTTTCATTTCTCACTTTATAAACAAGAATGCGTAACACGAAACAAAACAAAACACATAACATATCGAATGGTGCAGCTGGGTCCAAGCAGAGCGTCTTGCATGATCCGCATAAGCGGTCACATGCGATCGTGAACGAAACGTACTACACTTTCCGCATTGCGGTCCAATTATAGCCGTGAAGGAGTCCGAATCGAGACTCCGTGCACTAGCGGGCAGCACTGGAGAAGGCTATACACATAGAGACAATGTTGACTCACCAAGGGACCTACCACACCCACATAACACATTCCAAGCGAAAATCAAATTGCCCAAGGCACAAATTTGAAATCTTGATATTTTTCACACGTGTCCTCAGACATATTTTCATTCATAAATTCACAATCTTCAAGCAATACAATACACATAACACATTCTCAAAAGTCAATAATGCACAACCATAGCAATTATTAAAACTTCATATATAATGATGCAAATTTTATTCAAAACTCATTTGGGACTCAGAATGCCAAACGATAACAAACTTTTATTGTCAAATATTTACAAAAAACCTTAATTCATCAAAATCCAAATTTTTACTTTCTTTAATCTTTTAAAAGTTGCATATTGCTCACAAATCAAAATATAAATATGCTACCCACCTCGAATTATGCCTAGGAAACTTGATTTCAAGCTCCAATTGATCCTTGCTTTCTCTCTTCCAAAATACCAAAACCTAAACCATAATCATCCAAATTTCACATCAGAAAATACTTAATTTTCACAATCAACTTAGGAATTCACCAATTCCATTTGCATTCAAGCTATTTCAATCTCCAATTTTGAAAATCCCCAATTTTCAAAATTGGCCTAAACCAAGACACTCGAATTCAATCTCATAAAACATAATTTCTTCAAAATTAATCTCACAATTCATCAATTCACATTAATTCCAAGACATCT
This sequence comes from Erythroxylum novogranatense, assembly GCA_029891385.1. Taxonomy (NCBI): domain Eukaryota; kingdom Viridiplantae; phylum Streptophyta; class Magnoliopsida; order Malpighiales; family Erythroxylaceae; genus Erythroxylum; species Erythroxylum novogranatense. The sequence goes on along the minus strand of CM057233.1, from coordinate 45,602,253 downwards.
AAATCCTCAATTTCAAAAATTCCCAAATCTTAAAATTGGCCTAAACCAATTTATCCAAATTCAATACCATAAAATACCAATTCTTAAAAATTGATTTCATATGTCATCAATTCATCATATTTCCTATAATTCTACACCAAAATATCTCAAAATTCTTCATCATAAAATTAAGCCTAAACCTTACTCAATTTTTCATCCAAAATTAAACCCAGCCTAAAACATATATTTCAAAATTAATTCCACAATCCATAAACCCATCTCATATGTCATAATTCTAAACCGAAGATTAATCAAAATCTCAAAGTAGAGAAATTTCTCTTACCTCTTTCTCTTCCAAATCCGAATTTTTTTGGCTTGGAAGGAAGCTCTTATGCTCCTCCACCTTTTTCTCTCTTGGAACCATCCCCAAATCCTTAAGAAAACAAGTAGAAAAATGAAACAAATCTTTCTCTCTCTTCTTTCTCCATACCCGAAGCTTCCCCATTCTTCTTCTCCTTCTTATTTTCTTTCTCTTCTTCTGTAATGTTCCAGCCACTTTCGTGGCTTTTAATAGCCAAAAACGACAACTCATCATGTGTTTCATTAAATAATGGTCAAATGACCAAATTACCCTCCATTATTACTTTATGTTATTCTCACTTGCGGTTCTGATTCGCACTATCGATTTGAAGGAATTTGTCAAAACTTCCTTCTCGAGAAATGTTCCTCTCAATTATACGAATCCAACGCCACTGACCGCGCTCAATTCCGAGCACTACATCAAAAGTTATGTGCGAAACAGTGCGGAAATATCCATATTCTAACACATTTCTTATGTACGATTATTTCCGTCCAAAATTTCACATTCTTAATCCCAGAATTGAAACTCAATGTCTTCATAACAATTGTATCCTTATGTCTCTAGTTTAATTCAAAACAAGAATCGTCTCATTTCGATTCCCAGATCAAAAGTTATACTCAAATTACTCTCAGGTGTTCCCAATCCAAAAATTTCACCCTAATCCGAACTTAAATTCAAAATTAAAAGTCCTAAGGGCAAAATTGACATTTCATGTCTTCATATGATTTGTAGCCCTTGTCTTATCTTTATTTCGCCTCAAGAATCGCTTCAATCGGATCTCTACAGATCCCGAATTTCACAAAACACTGAATCATATTCGGAAAATTTCTGACTCACTTTGATTAAATTAATCACCATTAATTTAATCTCAAAAGTTCTAAATTTCTTATAAATGAAATTCAATGTCTTAGGAATCCAACGCAAAAGAATCAACTCAATCGGATGTCGGACGGAAAGATATAAGCAAAATAGTGAACAAAGGTCGGATTAAAAACAAAGAAATCAAAAATTTCAGAAACAAAAGCGTCGTCGTATCGTGCAGACGGACGCCTAACTCATGAGGCGAGACGCGTCATGGGCGAGCTCGCTTCGCTAGGCGGCGTCGCCTAGCGAGGCCAGCTCATGAGGCGAGCCTGCCTCGCGAGGCAAGCGAACGCCCGCCTCGCCGTGGCGAGGCGTCGCCTAGCGAGGCGCCGTCTGGCGCCCGCCTCGCTAGGCGAGCCGTCGCCTAGCGAGGCGCTAAACCTTTTCCTTTTTCCTTTTTTTTTTTTTCCTCTAAACTTCCAAAATTCATAACTTTTACTCCCGAACTCCGATTTTGACAAACTTAGTCTCTATAGAAAGCTTGAGAGAAGCTCTAAATCTTCCAAGAAGAACAAAAAACTCAATTCGACTACTACGGGAGTCCATTTTCCGGTCAAAGATACTATTCTCTATACAAGCTTATAAAAATCATAACTTAATATTCCGAGATCAAAAAATTGCATACTTTATATCGAAATAAAGATCAAAACAAATCCTTCAATTCTCATGAAGAACATCAAAGCTCAATTAACCTCTAACTAGGTTAATTTCTCAGTCAAAGTTCCAACCAATATAAAAGTCAAACCCAATCAAACATAAACTTTGAGTGATCATAACTTTCACTCCGATATCGAAAAATTACAAACTTTATGTCCACAAAATCTCTTAACATAATCTACAAGTTTCATGTAGATCATTTTATCAAATTTTGCCTCAATCAAAAGTCAACCTTCAAAGGCCGAAAGTCAACTATTACACAATTTTTCATATTTTCATACTTTCTCTCTTTATTTCATGATCTTCAACTTAATTTCAATCAACTCATCCACTTGATCATAGTCAAATTGTCACTCAAGGTTGGGGTCCAACATGGTAGATGTCGCACTCCATTTGAGAAGCTGAGAACATCAGTGGAAGTGGCGGGAAGAGAAAAGCGAGAGAGCGATCGTTAGGAGAGAGGGTGTGCGATCGGTGAAAGGGGTGGTAAAGTGCCGGACTCAGACTCAGAGTCGGGAGGCGATAGTGGCCCTCAGTGAGTAAACGATTGAGGCGAGTCGATCTGAGGTTCCTCGGCGGAGGAAAGCAATGAGAACGTAGAGAAGCGAGAATCGATTCCTCCGTGTCAAGATTGTGGGCATCCGCATCGGGAGAGTGCTATAGGTATCGGGTGCCTGTTTTAAGTGCGGGAGAAGGGCCTGAGAATCGAGATTGTCCTCGAATCTTAGAGGGAAGGATCTCGACCTCGAGCTCGGAGGAGAGCAGAGCAGTGGGGACGAGACCGATGTTGGGTAGGCGGTTCGGGTCGGTCTGGAAGCCCAATCTTCAGGAGACCGAGAGGGCAAGCACAGCCCGAAGTTTTGCTATGACTCGTGAGGAGGCTGCGGTACTGCACCGGAGGTTATTCTTGGTATGGCTCGGCTCTTTCATTCTCATGTGTATGTTCATTTGATTACGTAGTACCCATTCTTTTATCTCTGCTAGTATGATATTGCACGGTATGCAATCAGTTCTATTGGATGATTTTCGCTAGTTAGTACTTCGTTAGGGAGGAATGTCATTGAGCCGGATCTTTCGAGATTGTGAGCTTGTTATCGAGGGATCTAGTTTGGTCGTGGACTGCTACCTCTAGATCTGAAGGGTTAGATGTGATTGTCGGAATGGGCGTGATGGAAAATACAAGGTGAAGCTAGATTGTGGTCGAAAGGAAGTTGAATTTGATCCGGGAGAGGGTCGACAGTGGTTTCGGAGGAGATAGAAAGTTGACACCGCATGAGGCTTGTTTGACTTTGTTAGTAAACAGGACCGATGTGGAGAGGTTGTGAAGCCTTCTTGGCGTGTGTTATGAATACCGGTGTGCAGGAGAGCAAGGTGGAGGATATTCCCATTGTGGGGAATTTCTGATGTGTTTCAGAGGAGTTGCGGTTTGCCACGGAGAGGAGATTGAGTTTTCTATTGATTTGGCTCCGGGATGACTCTATTTCGATTCCACCTTACAGGATGGCTCGGTGAGTGAAAGAGCTTAAGGAGCAGTTGGAGGATTTATTAGAAGGGGTTCATCGGTAGAGCACCTCACACCCGGGTGCGCCGGTCTTGTTTGTTAAGAAGAAGGATGGAACTTGGAGAATGTGCATTGATTATCGGAGAATCAATAAGGTGACGATGAAGAACAAGTATCCTCTGCCTCGGATAGATGATTTATTTGATCATTGCGAGGGGCAACGGTTTTCTAAAATCGATCTCGTGTCCGCTACCACCAACTCGAGATTAAGGAGTGCGATGTGAGCAAGGCGACTTTCAGACACGGTATGGCCATTATGAATTTTTGGTTATGCCTTTTGGATTGACCAATGCTCCCGCCGCTTTTATGGATCGATGAATAGGGTCTTCAAGGAGTTTCTAGATCAATTTGTTATCGTGTTTATCGATGACATTCGGTATATTCGAGGATGAGAGAGAGCATGAGGAGCACTTGAGAATTGTATTGCGAGAGGTTGAGGAGAGAGAGCAGATGCCAAATTCACAAAATGTGAATTTTGGCTTTGGGAAGTGATCTTCTTGGGTCATATTGTTTCTGAAAAAGGGGTGCATGTAGATCCCAAGAAGATTGAAGCTGTGGTGAACTGGCATGCTCCGACGATAGTGACTGAGGTGAGGAGCTTTTTGGGTTTGGCAAAGCTATTATCGGAGATTTGTGGAGGGTTTTCGATGATTGCCACTCCTTTGACTAAACTATTAAGGAAGAACCGAAGTTTATCTGGAGTGAAGAGTGCCATGAGTTTTGAGGCTGAAACACAGATTGACTAGTGCTCGATTTGGCTTTACCCATGTGAGAGGAAGGTTATATGTATATAGTGATGCTTCCAGAAGGGGTTAGGATGTGTGCTTATGCAGGAGATAAGGTGATAGCATATGCCTCACGGGCTAAAACCTTATGAGATGAACTATCAGACCCATGATCCGGAGTTAGCGGTATGTGGTCTTTGCTTTGAAGATCTGGAGACATTATTTGTATGGCGTGCAAACCAGATCTTCACAGATCATAAAAGTCTCAAATATCTGTTGAGTCGAAGGAGCTGAATTTGAGATGAGGCGATGGATCGAATCGCTCAGGATTATGACCTGTTGATTGAGTATCATCCGGTAAGGCAAATGTAGTTCTTGATGCTTTGAGTAGAAAGTCTTCCATAGCATATGTGCGCATACGATCTATTTACCGCTATTGGAAGAGATGGCGAAGCTTCAGATCGACTTGAAGCAGGAAGAGTCTGATTGCATGATTGCTACTTTCCGGGTAAGACCGATCCTCAGAGAGAAAGTAAGAGAGTTGCAGGTTCAGAATCCCGAGTTGAGTAAGCTGCGGGAAGAGGTGCAAAGGGTAAGGAGTCCGATATGGTCTTTGAGTGACGATGGACTCTGACGATCGAGAATAGACTCGTATTCGATGTTAAGGAGGTTAAAGATGAAATTGGATGAGGCGATAATGCACCTTATGTTATGCACCCAGCAACACCGGGATGTATAGAGATCTCGAGAACATTTACGGTGGAGAGGGATGAAAAGGATGTGGTGAATATGTGAGTAAGTGTCGGTGTGTCGTGAAGTCAAGGTCGAGCATCGTGCACCTTCAGCCAATTGAGGCCATTACCCATTCTGAGTGGAAATGGCGGAGAGTCACTATGGATTTTCGATGGGATTGCCTAAGACCGAGGGAGGCATGATACCATATGGGTAATTGTGGATAGATTGTGAAATCAGCCCATTTTCCGCAATCGCATGCATGATCCGCTGCATGTGTTAGCAAGAAATATATTGATGAGATTGTGAGATTGCATGGGATCCGGATTCGATTGTATCGATCGGGACCCTCGCTTACGTCGAGATTTTGGGGCGGTTGCAGGAGGCTTTAGGTACTAAGTTGAGTTTCAAAGATCGCTTTCCATCCTCGGACCGATGGTCGACCGAGAGGACCATCCGGACTCTCGAGGAAATGCTCAGGGCTTGTGTGATGGATTTTAGAGGAGCATGGGATGAGCACTTGCCTTTGATCGAATTTGCATATAATAATTCGTATCATTCGAGCATTCAGATGGCTCCTTATGAGGCTCAGATGGGAGGAGATGTAGGACTCCGTGTGTTGGGATGCGAGAGGAGATAGGAGACTTTGGGTCGAGTTGATACAGATGACCGTTGATAAGGTCAATTTGATTAAGCACAGGCTGAAGGCAGCTCAGGACAGGATGAAGAGCTATGAGGATGCTCATAGGAAAGAGATGGAGTATGAAGTCGGCGATAAGGTGTTTCTTAAGACTTCTCCGTGGAAAGGGATTCTGAGATTCGGCAGAAAGGGTAAGTTGAGTCCGAGGTACGTGGGACCGTATGAGATCTGGAAAGAATTGGTCCGTTGGCTTCTGAGTTAGCCTTGCCTCGGAGTTATCTCGGATACATGATGTTTTCATGTTTCTATCCGAGGAGATATCGATCGACCCTCCCATATCATTCAAGTCGATGAAGTTCGGTTGAGTGATGACTTGAGTTATGAAGAGCTTAGTGCAGATCTTGGATACCAAAGAAAAGGTTCTTGAACAAGGTATGCAGCTTGGTAAAAGTTTTATGGAGGAATCATTCATTGGAAGAAGCCACGTGGGAACCATTGGAAGCTATGAAGGAAAGGTATCCCCATCTCTTGATGATTGGTATGAATTTGAGGACGAAATTCTTTTAAGGGGGGGAGAAATGTTGGACCCCAATTCTCTTTAAACATGCTTTCGTTATTCTGGGGTTTAGATTGATTAATTGTTTTTAATTAGAATAATTTGGGAGTTTTCGTACCTAGTTAATAGAAATTAATTGGTGGAATTTAGTTAAAATTAGAGTTTTAATAAGTTGGTAGAATTAAAAGAATAAGATGGAGTTAGGATAAATGAGGAAGTTTGCTTAGGTTTTAAAGCTCGAGGTTTAATAAGATGGGCTTTTAGCCCATTTACATGATATTAAAATAAAGAAAGAGGAGTTAATTGATGAATTAAATGGGAAGCAAGTGAGGTCGTATGAAAGTGAGAAGGAAATGAAGATGATAAGGAAAGAAGAGCTTTCGATGAAACTACATCGTTTGGTCATGGAACACAAGATTTATCCTAAGTTTTCTAGAAAACTACCGAAACTCTTAAGAGAGGAGGGACTTTCGAAACTTAGAGAGAAAAGAGTGGAGACTGTCGGTTGAGGAAGAAGAGGAGGAAGAAGAAGAAGAGAAGAAGGAGCTTTGGTTTAGGTTGCTTTAGAAAGGAAGGTGGAAGAGTTTCATTCAAGAAGGAATTGGAAAGAAGGAGTTTAATCTTCCATAGAAGCAAAGTGGGTCTTCTAAGGTAAGGGAAATTCGAAATTTTTGGGTATTTTAGGTAGGTTTTAGTTTTAAGAGCCTAAAAAAGTTATGGGTAAGGTTAGATAGGTAAAATTCCATGCTTTCGTATCCGTAAAATTGTCAGATTTTGATATCCTATGTTCTGATGGGATATTCATGCTTAATGAAGGTGAATTGAGGCATTTGGAGGAAGAAGCAAGGCCTTTGGATCAATCTAAGCTAAAGGAATTCAAGGTGGGTAATTCTTTAATAAGCGAGTTGATAAGTATATTACCGTCTTTATAATCAATGTGAATTAAGGTGTTAAAATGACTTAGAAAGTTTGTAAGAATTACGCTTGATGATGTATTGAATTTATATGTGATATTCTTGTTTATGAATTTATGTTGGAATGGTTGGTTCAATGATTTGTTAAGTGAAAACAATAAGAAATTGTGATTTTGAAAGATCGTTGTTTTGGTAATTTACGTGAAAATGAATTTGTATATGCCAAGAGAGGCAATCTTTCTTGAATTGTGTGAACTATATGTTTACTTTGGGTTTGTGGTGGTCGGTTTGAGTCGGTGCACCTGCATTATAGGCTTCTCTCTTCGCTTGCTAGTGGCCGTGGAGTTCCTCTTAGGACCCTATTCGTCACGACTTCACATAACGCCACGCGAGAATGTGTCGTTAGATTCTGTTTGGATCCACCGAACCATCTTGTTTGTGATCTTATGAAAAGTTAGATCGTTTTGTGATATGTGCTATTTGTAAGCTGTTGATGTGATGCATTCGACGAAAAGATTTGAAACTTTAATGTTTTCTTTTATGTGATATTGTTTGAATATGAAAAAATGAATAACGGTTTCGCTTGTTTCTCGTTTATTAAGTTATTACCACGGAGCTGTCGAGCTCACCTCCCCTTTTCCTCCACAGGTGTCGGCGAGAAAATGAGTCACCGCATCGGGATTGAGGCAACTCCGATGCTGTTTTGTTTTAGAAGTTGTATTTGAAGTTATGTTTTGAGAAAATAGGCTTTAGATTGCATTTTGGACTTTTATGTACTTTTTACTACTTTTGATGTAATCGGGTCAAAATGCCCTCTAAAGCCTTGTATGAATTCAATTCCACATGTTTGTGAGAATTTTGGATTTGAAATATATCTTATGTTTGTTTCTTGTAAAAGTATTGTTGTATGGTTATAATGACAAAAGAAAAGAATGAGATTGTAAGATTTTATGGTTTGGAATTGAGTAGATGTTTAAAAGTGGAAATGCTTGATGATTTGAGAAATATGTAGAATCCTAGGCGTGTGTTGCTGCCTTGAGATATTGAGTTTTTATGCAGGTTGTGTGTTTGATTGAAGAAATTTGGGATAGTTGTAAATTAGGGGAAGTGCTGTCCAATTTTCCAGAAATTGGGCAGCAACTTCCATTCAATTTTAAAGTGGCTTAAAGCTTGAATTGGTTTGGATGGCCTTCTTGAAGAATGTAGAGAGTGATTAGAGCTTTCCAACGACATATAATATGTCTCAATTGGACTTAGGATGAAAGAGTTATGAGAATGGAAATGTTTCAGCTGCTGTTAGAATCACTGAAATTTTGCAGCAGCTTTGGAAGGCTTTTCCGTCCAATTAGAGACTGATCTGGGTTTTGTGTTCTTCATGAAAGATGTAGATTACCTTTCTATCTTTAAAACGAGCTATGATTTGCAGTTATTGGAGTTAGGAATCAAAAGTTATGAGCTTTGGAAGTTGACAGTTACTGTTCATATAAGCAAAGTTACTGTTTCATTGGTTAGTTTTTAGGCTGAAACTTTGAGTGTGTTTTATCCTCTTTAAGGATTAAATTGATTTTGTTTTCTTCATGAAGCTTGTAGATCTTCTTTTCATCTTTCTAACGAGATATAATGTGTCATTTTTCGACTTGTGTGCTAGAAGATATTAATTTTCAAGTTTAGGCTATGTGTAGGAAATTGTGTTTTGGCTGAAACTTTAAAACCAATGATGATCATATTAATGACTCAGTTAGTTTATAAGTCCTTCTAGGAAGTTATAGAGTTCCTTTCATCATTCTTTTGTCACTGATTTTACAAAATTTGGGTTGGGGTGAAAATTATAAGATTGCAAAGTTGAGAGTTTATTCAGTTTTTTTTTTTAAAAAAAGGGTTTGATGTTGCTGCGGCGCCCTCGCTAGGAAGGCTCGCCCTAGCGGGCGCCGCCTCGCCCTCGCTAGGCGACGCCTCGCCCTAGCGAGGCGGGCTGCTCTCGCCCGCGAGCCACGGCCTCGCCAGGCGACGCCTCGCCCAGGCGAGGTTCGATTCGCCTCGAGGCAAGGCTCGCCCTCATGAGCCTACGGCCTCGCCAGGCGACGCCTCGCCTGGCGAGGCCGATTCGCCCTCGCGAGGCAAGGCTCCTCATGAGCTGGCGTCCATGGCTGCCTGCAGCGCCTGCCGTTTGGGTGTTTCTTTTTATTTTCTTTTTCCTTTTTCTTTTCCAATTTTCCTCTCTATCACTCTTTTGATTATAAAGTCCCCTTTTGACCTCCGATTTGCACGATTTTCGAATCGTAAGTTTGAAAAAAATAAATAGACTTTTTTAGTAAAATGAGAGTTTCGGGTTTTAGTGGGAAATTACGGATAAGATTATGTGACAGCTTTGGATATATGAAGATCGGATTGAGGCGATTTCGATTACGTATGTCGAGAGGTATGGAATTTTATTTTAGCTGAGAATTTAGATTTGGTTATGGGCCCTAGGCAGATTAATTTTTTTTATTGGACGAAAATTAGAGCAATATTAGTAAAGTTTGTTCGGATGACGTTAAATTCAGTTCAATTTGAGGTTTCTTTCGTGGTGAGGAATCCCTCCCTTGTGAGATGCGCGTCCAGATGTCACATAGGACGTCGGGCACGCGACTCACCGGGGAGGGGTTCCAACACTTGTGATCTATCCAAGAATATTTCTATTCTTATCACATAGGATGCCTCACCCATATCTTTCATTTTGAAATTATTAGAAAGAAAATTTTTTACATCATGTAACAAAACAACATTATTCGCAACAAGAACGATATCGTCAATATATAGGACTAATATAATGAACTTGATCCCATTAACCTTCATATAGATACATCGATCAGTGGTGTTTTCTATAAAACCATAAGAAGTAATGATATCATTAAACTTAAGATACCATTGTCGGGAAGCTTGCTTCAATCCATATATTGACTTCTTTAATTTACACATCAATCGTTCCTTTCTTATGGTCACAAAACCTTCCAGTTGATCCATATATACTTCTTCTTCTAAGTCACCATTTAGAAAGGCAGTCTTTACTTCCATTTGGTGAAGCTCTAAATCATAATGAGCCACTAGTGCCATAACAATTCTTAAGGAGTCCTTCTTTGAAACTGGAGAGAAGGTCTCTTTATAGTCAATACCATTCTTTTGAGGGTAATCTTTGGCAAAAAGTATGGCTTTATACCTTTCAATGTTTCCTTGTGAGTCATGTTTGGTCTTAAAGACCCACTTATAACCCACTTATTTTGCACCTTCTGGCAACTTAACTAATTCTTAGACATTGTTATCATCCATTGATTTCAACTCTTCTTTCATAGCATTGAACCATTTTCTAGAATCGATACATTCCATAGCTTGTTTGAACGAGCCTGGATCTTTATCAATGCTCAAGTCACATTTAAGTTCAAGTGAGTAAATTTCATAGTCACTTGAAATAGTTGGTCTTCTTTGCCTTACAGACCTTCGCAATGCTACATCTTGTGACATTACTTGATCATTTGTAACTTGATCATCACTAGCTGGTTCGTCATTAATATGTTCAATTTGTGGAATTGGAACATTAATTTGTTGTTTCGATATGTTGTGTATCCATGATGCAACAAGAGGAATAACAACCGGTGCAAACACGTCTGATGTGGTAGTGTCTACTCGTCTTGGAGTAGTTTCTACTCAATTCTCGTAAATATCCACTTTTGTAGTTCTCCACTCCCACTAATTTGACCATTCTCAATGAACCTAGCATTACCAGAGTTAACTATTCTCATACTATGGTTAGGAAAATAAAATCTATATCCCTTTGACTTTTTGGGATAGCCGATGAAATAACCACTAACAGTTCTCTCATCAAGCTTCTTTTCATATAGATTATACAACCTTACTTCTGCCGGACAACCCTAAATGTGAAGGTATCGTAAACTAGGTTTCCTTCTTATCCATAGTTCACAAGGTGTCTTAGGAACTGTTGGGCACCCCGCCCTTGTGGGTCACATGCCCGATGTCTTAAGTGACATTTGAACATGTGTCCCATTAGGGTGGCGAGCTCACACCAGGATAAACATCAAAACAACTCACTTCTCCTATTTTCGAACAGATTTTTGGGAAACCTAAAATGGGAATTTCAATTTGACTTCTTTAGAAAATTTGTGGTTTTGTGTCTCTAGTTTATTTAGATATATGAATCATCTCATTTGGAGATCCCATAACAAAGTTATGGCTGAAAGAGTCAAATAAGGTTTTGACCCTAATCACATTTCAACTGTCTTGGGACAATTAGCATAACTGTCATTTGGGACATCAGATTAAGATCATCTTAGGAAAATTTGAAAAAAGACTTTGAGATCTACAACTTTCATCAAGATCTCGAAGACACATTCTATCATTTGAAGGGTCAAAAATAGAGTAGACAATAGGATCAGATGAAATCAAACGAAAAAATAGACGAAGTGAAAAGGCAAACGAATTGGGAAAATTCCATAACTTTCCCTACAGATATTGGATTAATATGTTCCTTAGATGGTTTGAAAGAGGACTTCAAGATCTACAACTTTATGAAGACATTGAAGATAACTTCTATCTTCTGAAGGGTTAAAAATGGAGTAGACAATAGGATCAGACGAAACTAAACGAAAAAGCAAACGAAGTGAAAAAGCAGATGAATTGGAAAAATTGTCATAACTTCCCCTAAAGATATTGGATTAAGGTGTTCTTTAGATGGTTTGAAAGAGAACTTCAAGATCTAAAACTTTCATGAAGACTTGAAGACAAATTATATTGTTTGAAGGGTCAAAAATGGAGTAGACAATAGTACACACAAGGAGAAGTTTAGGTCAACAATAGAAGAAGCAGAAAGTCAACTATAGAAAATATGACGTCATCACAGATGATATGACGTCATCACAGACGATACATCTTTACAGACGATATGACGTCATCACATACGATACTATCTATACTCCTGAGAATCTCCTCTTATAAGGACCATAACTTTCGACTCCGATGTCCAAAAATTTCATACTATATATTGTTGGAAAGCTTGAAAGATGATCTACAACTTTCTAGAAGGCATATGTGCCTAAATCAGCCTAGATTAATCCAGGTTTTCCCCTGAATTCAGAATATGAATTTTTCCCCTATGGAAACTTTAAAAAATGCAATGCATAAACTTGAGAGATTCATGAGCAAAAATGCAATCATATTCCATTTATATCAAAAGATAAGAGTTTTACAAAGTTTTAGTGAGCATTTCAAGCTGCAAATACATTAATATTTCTAAATCCCAAAATACAAAAGATACATGAACCATGATTTGCTCAAAATGCAACCAAAGCCTTGCTTTACAAGATTTGCTTCAAATACAAAATAAACAAAGATTGAAGTGATGCCTTGACCATTGACTACTCGATATATTTTGTTCATCACCTGGATATGGGGAAGACAATGGGGTGAGCATAAAGCCCGTGGGTAACAATTTTATAATCGGTAACAAGCAAAATCATTTATAAAGTCATTTCCAATGCAAAAATCCACGTTTGTGCAAATTATGTATGCATCACTCTTGTCAACTTATCATGAGCACATAAGCATATCAAAAATGGTTTGGGTAGATCCATAAACATGATGCACTACACATTTCCACATAATGATCCTGTGTAGTCGTAAACTTAAGGGAGTCCATGAAGGAGCTCCGTGTTACTAGCGAGCAGACGAGAGAAACCTTAACTTGGTCAACGTGGACGTGACCTTCTTGGGTAGAATACCCCAAACCCACATAACATGTAATTCATGAACTGAAAATAGTTTGCCCAATTGGCACATTTTTGCAAAACTTATATTTCATGAGCACGAAAAATGCAATTCCAAAATTTGATTTAATAAACTTGATATTCTTTCAAAAATCATTTCCATCATTTAATTCATCAACAATTAACATAATTCATATACATCCATGTAGCACAATCTTACAACATAAAAAAACAATAAATGCATGAATAAAGTAGTTGAAAATCATTTATTGTCCTTTCTTGAAAGAAACTTTAATGGCTTATTACTTAATTATAAAAGTGAAACCCACCTTGAATTTCCTTTCTTATAACTTGCTCAAATGTGCCTCTCCTCTTGCTCCTCTTGTGTTTCTTGATTCCCTTTTCATAGGAAAAAATCTCAAGTTCAAAAGGGTTGCAAAATTGAAGATCCATATAGTGCATTTACTAAAACTGATCCTAGAGTACCTAAACCTATGCATTTCCTAACCTTCATGAACTAAAACCCTTCCAAAATCCAAAGCATTAAAATGTTCTTACCTTAAATCTTCACCAAATGAAGAGATGTTTGGTTTAAAAGAAAGCTCTTATCTTCTTCTACCTTTTTCCCATCTTGAACAACCCTAAAATCTCTCTAGAAGGCTTAGAAAAGATGAAACCATAGCTCAAAACTCCATTCTTTTCTCTCTTCACCCAAAACCCCTCTTTCTCACCTTTTCATTTTCGTATATCACTTCTTCTTTCACCTAGTTTCGTTTTTCTTCTTCTCAAGCACAAGACAACATCTTTCCTTTCCTATTTTACCCTTAATGAATGAGAAAAGTCCACCTTGCCCTTCCTTTAATGCCTTGATGTCTTTAACCTTAAATAAACTACCCAAAAAATCCCTTTATGCATTCTTACCACTTTTAATTCAACTAACCCATGAAATGAATTCTACTAACATAGACAAACAAATTTTATCTCTAAAAAATTCACTTATCCAAACCTCATACTTATTTAAATCATGCTTAACTGAAAAAAAAAACATTCGGGGGCCAACAAGAACTGCCTTACTAGGAATCCTATTTAGCAGATATGCAATAGTCTTTAATGCATGCATCCACAATGATAAAGGTATAGTACTATTACTTAACATGCTCCTAACCATTTCTATAAGAGTACGATTCCTCCTTTCAACTACACCAATTTGTTGTGTGTTAAGTCAAAATGACTTTACATAAAAATGATTTTGATGTATAACAAACATAGTGAGATCAAATACAAGAAAAACAAAACAGTCATAGACGTATCTGCATTTAATTCGGAGATGCAGGGCGAAGAAGACGTGCTCTGATTTAATTCGGAGATGCGAAGATGACGTATATAGACGAAGTTGACACAGACTAAGTTGAAAAAGTCAGATACAGATGCACACAGACAAATCAAAACACAGACAAAGATTGTCAAAGTAAAAAGTCAACACAGACGCAGATGACACAAGACAATAAAAGACGCATACGCAAATGTAGATACAGACGCAGAAACAAAAGCAGACGCAGAAGTAGAAGCAGAAGCAGACGCAGATGCAGAAGCAGACGCAGACGCAGACGCAGACGCAGAAAAGAAACAGATGCAAGAGTCAGTTCGAGTTAGTTACAGAACTCAATTGATTAACCGTTTCTTTAAAGATTCAAGATTCAAGAATCAAGAAGCAGTTAGAGACAAAGGCTATAAATACAAGTCGAAGTCGAAAACTGTAGAGCTTGCTGTTTTGAGAAATTACACAAAGCGAAAAAGCGATTAAGTGCGAATTAGCTGAACGCTATCCTTCTGTAACAGAGTGTTCAAATATTTTCTGAAAAGAAAAGTTATGCAGATAACTGCAGAGGCTAAGTGTGAAAGAATCTTGGTTGTAGAGACTCAAGAGGCTCGTGAAAGAATCTTTATAACGTTTGAAGAGATAGTGAAATCTCATAAAGAACTCTGAGGACTGGACGTAGCCCACGGTTTGGGGTGAACCAGGATAAATTTGCGTGTCTACTACTCTCACTCTCACTCTCAATTTTAGTTTCAAAGTTGATCTTTATTTACTATTCATATACTTAGCATTGAAAAGTTTGATCAATCAGGATTAATAAGAATTATGTAAAGAATCTTAATTCTAACAAGTAATTCTAAAAGATATTCAAAAAGGGGAATACACAATTCAACCCCCCCTTCTCGTGCATTCTATTGTGTTTTTAAGTGCTGTATTAACGTGTGATTCACTTCAATTAGTATCAGAGCTTGGTATACAAGAATCACTTTGGCGAAGTGTGGATTAAAGATAATGGCGGAGTCACATGTATACATCGCTGAAGGAGCCTCAGTCACTAGACCTTCAGCATTCAATGGAGAAGACTATCATTACTGGAAAGATAGGATGCGGTTATTCATCGAATCTACACATGTAGACCTTTGGGACGTAATAGAAAACGGACCCTATATACCTGTAGATGACGAAGGTAGTTCTATTCCACGAAGCAGATGGACGGCTGATCAGAAAGCAAGAATACAACTGAATTCAAAGGCGAAATTTTTCTTAACGTGTGCCCTAAGTAGAAGCGAGTACGACAAAGTGCATGGTTGCGACACAGCAAAAGAAATGTGGGACACATTGTCCATTGCTCATGAAGGCACAAGTCAAGTAAAGGAATCCAAGATAAGTATTCTTGTACATCAATATGAACTTTTCAGGATGAAAGATGAAGAATCTATTGATCAAATGTTTGGAAGATTTCAAACAATTATCAATGGATTGAAAGCTCTTGGAAGGACATACAACAATCAAGATCACGTTCGCAAGATTCTAAGAAGTCTTCAAGAGATGGAGACCAAAAGTTCTGACGGTAAGAAGCCAAAGACTTGAGCATATTAAAGCTAGATGAGTTCTTTGGGATCCTAAAGATTCATGAAGTTGAACTCAACGCTGAAGATAAGCCCAAGCGAGAGAAGTCAATAAGCAATCAAATTGGACAAAAGAATCATAAGACTCGAGAAGGAGGAAGCCATCAAAAGCATTGAAAATTGAAGAATCAAGAGATGACAACTCTAGCCAATCGATTCAGAATCGAGTGATGAAGATGACGAATTATCTTTCATTTCGAGAAAGATAAGGCGATGGAAGAAGAAGCCCGTAGTAACGGACATTCGAGAAAGAATGGAAAAGATGAAGCTAAGCCGGAAAAGTCTTCTATCATTTATTACGAGTGCAATCACTGGACACTACAAGTCCGAATGCCCTACTCTCAAGAAGAAACCCAAGAAGAGTAGAGAAGGCAAGAAAAGCATGATGGCAACATGGGAGGACCTAGATTCATCTGAATCGACATCTGAGGCCAAGTCATCGAACATGCAAACATTTGCCTAATGGCCGAGGAAGATAGTGATGAGGAGGTAAAATCCGACTACGAAAATTTGCATGATGCATATTCAGAATCATAGAAGATTCTCATGCTATTACGAAACAAAGACAAGTTGTTGAAGAAAAGTATGCAGAGAATATTAGAAATCTTGAGAAAATAGAGAGAAAATATTTGCTTAAAAAGGAATTAAAAGTTAAAGGAAACTTGTGAGCGGATCGGATGAGATTAATTAACTCAAAGCGAGGATCAAGAATCTATCGGTGATCTAGTTACTTTCACAGAGAGTACAAAGAAAATGAATGATATGCTAGGAAAATGTAGACATCCTAGTGATAAGACTGGATTAGGGTTTACTGGAAACAATACTCAGTCTCGTAATAAATTTGTCTCTCAAAAAGGAAGAAATAGGATAACATATTTTAATCACGTCCGAGTACTATGCATCAAAGATCATATCATGTGCATACTACTAACCACAAAGGACCCATGAAAATTTGGGTACCAAGAAATAAAATAGTTTCTCCTGCAGATATCCTTCCTTGGAAGATACGGCAAGCACCATTGGTATTTAGACAGTGGATGCTCGCGACACATGACGGGAAGAAGGTCTATGTTCCTAGACCTTCAGTATAAGAAGGGAGGATCAGTAACTTTCGGAGACAACCAGCAGGGCAAAATCATTGGAATCGGGAAAATATGTAAAGATTCCTTTGCATGCATAAATAATGTCTTGCTTGTTGATGGTCTAAAACATAACTTGATTAGTGTGAGTCGGTTGTGTGATTACGGTTTTATAGTTACATTCAATCAAAATCTTTGTGAAGTCGAAACAAAGATGGGTTTATACTTTCTCTGCCAAGAGAAGAAACAACCTTACAAAATCAACTTAGAAGATTTTCAAAGTCAAAATATCTCATGTTTTCTATCTTCGAAGAAGAAATACTAATCGGCATAAAAGCTAGGTCATGTCTCTTTGAAACATATTTCAAAATTGGTAAAACATGATTTGGTAAGAGGTTTACTAAAATAAGTTTTGACAAAGAATTTTACGTGAAAATTGTTTGAAAGGAAAAGCAGTTAAAACCTCTTTCTCTTAAAAATTTTGTAACTTCTTCAAGACCTTTAGAACTATTACATATGGATTTGTTTGGTCCTACAAGGACATTAAGTCTTAGCGAGAAGAAATATGGACTTGTCATTGTTGATGATTTTACTTGATTTGTTGGATATTTTTTATCACAAAGATGAGTCTTTTAAATGCTTTAGAACTCTATCCGAAAGTTACATAATGAAAAGGAATGTCTATAGCTAGTATCGGGAGTGATCATGGCGGAGAATTTGAGAATGAGAAGTTTAGAGTTTTACGTGAGGAGAATGGAATTTCCACAACTTCTACCCTAGAACTCCACAACAGAATGGAGTTGTTGAGAGAAAGAATAGGACGATTCAAAAGATGGCAAGGACTATGCTATGTGAGACGAATCTTCCTAAGTATTTCAGGCGGAAGTCGTGAATCTGACATGCTATATTCAGAATAGGATCTTGTTGCGACCTATGTTGAAGAAAACTCCTTACGAGTTATGGAATGGAAGAAGACCAAGCATATCCTACTTTCATCCATTCGGGTGAAAATGTTCCATTCTGAATACGAGAAAGCTGTTGGATAAATTCGATTCAAAGACCTATCCAGGAATATTTCTAGGTTACTCATTATCGTCTAAGGCATTTCGAGTTTACAACCTGACTTCAAAGACTGTTGAAGAGACGATCCATGTCAAATTTCATGATAGTTCTCAAACCCATAAGGAAGATGACATGGAGATTGAAGGTCCTTCAAAGAACCTAGATGATGCCTCAGAAACTCCCTCGTCAGACACTCATGAGAATAAGATTGAAGATATTCCAGAAACTATAAAACTAAGGCGAGATTGGAAGTATAAAGTTCTCATCCGAGAAGAGTTAATTATCGGTGAGACCTCGAAGGAGTTAGGACAAGGTCCGATTCGAGACGAGAAGCTAATGTAGCTTTTATCTCTGAAGTAGAACCTAAGAAGGTTGAGGAAGCTCTTCAAGACGAAGCTTGGGTGTTATCCATGCAAGAAGAGCTGAACCAATTCACAAGGAATAACGTCTGGTCCTTAGTTCCAAAACCTCCTAAGAAATCCATTATAGGAACAAGATGGGTTTTCAAGAATAAGTTAGACGAATCAGGAAGAGTGAGTCGTAATAAGGCCAAATTAGTAGCACAAGGTTACAATCAGCAAGAAGGAATAGACTACAACGAAACATATGCTCCAGTAGTGAGACTTGAAGCTATAAGGATTTTGTTGGCATATGCAATCTGTCACGATATAAAGTTGTTTCAGATGGATGTTAAGAGTGCATTTCTGAATGGCTTTATAGACAAAGAAGTCTATGTGAAACAACCTCCTGGCTTTGAAGATGTTCAAGATCCAGATTATGTCTATAGACTTCACAAAGCCTTATACAGCCTAAAGCAAGCCCCTAGAGCTTGGTATGATCGTCTGAGTACTTTCTTAATGGAAAATGGTTTCAGCAGAGGTCAAGTTGATAAGACGCTCTTTAGAAAGAGTTTTCAGAATGATTTTATCTTAAATGCAGATCTCGTTGATGATATTATCTTTGGTGCTACTACAAAAGAGTTGTGTTTAAAGTTTGAGAGACTAATGAAAGAGAATTTGAAATGAGTATGATGGGTGAATTAAAGTTCTTTCTTGGGTTGCAAGTTAAGCACTAAAGAGAAGATCTTCATTCATCAACAGAAGTATGTGAAAGAGTTGTTGAATAAGTTTGACATGAATAATGTGAAGCCAATGGCAACTCCGATGCATCCTTCAAACCTTTTGTCGAAAGACGAACTTGGTAAGAAGGTGGATCAAACCCTATATAGAGGGATGATCGGTTCTTTATTGTATCTTCTGACAAGTAGACCGATATTACATCGGTGTATGCTTGTGTGCAAGATTTCAAGCCGATCCTAGAGAGTCTCATTTTACTACTGTTAAAAGAATTTTGAGATATCTCGCAGGTACTACTGATCTTTGCTTAATGTTTGAGAAAGGTAAAGATTTCAGGTTAATCGGATACTGTGATGCGGACTATGCCGGAGATAGAATCGAAAGAAAGAGCACAAGTGGAGGATGTCACTTTCTTGGAGGAAATCTAGTCTCCTGGTCAAGCAAGAGACAAAGCTCAATTGCTCTATCAACCGTGAAGCGAATACATATGCTGCATGAGTTCTTTGTTCACAGACGCCGTGGATCAAGTATCGACTTGAAGACTATTGATTAAGGAGGAGGAGATTCCAATTTATTGCGACAACACCAATGCAATAAACACATCAAAGAATCCAATTCAAACATTCGAGTAAAGCATATAGAAGTCGACATCATTTCACGAGAGACTACGTTAGAGAAAGGTGGTGCTTCTAAAGTTCGTTGAAACAGAGCTTCAATAGGCGGACATCTTCACTAAACCACCGAGTGAAGAACGGTTTGTAAGATAAGATGCAATCTCAATATGGTGATGCTAAATGAGCAGTTAGGCTAAAATAACGTGAGAAACTAACGGCGTTATACGATGAGTTACAGGTGGTAACTTTTCTCAACAAGGAAGATTTTTGGAGGGAAATATCTAATAAACTCGAGGTTCTTAATGATTCGAGAACCCATCAGTCCATAACCCTATAAGTAGACTGAAGATGATACTATAGCAGTCTTTTCATCATCTCCTGATGATTCATTTCTACTTTACCAATTCTCTCAAAATCTTCTCACTCAAAAGCTTTCCAGAAGATAATCTTTCGCTCTATACAATGGAGGCAGTAATGATTTATGGAAGACTTGTGAACTTTGAATCACTAAGGGTGACGGCATGGATGTAGAACACGAGATTATAAGAGTCGGTTGGAAGAACTTCTTTGAGATACAAGAACCATCTATATAAATGAGGTATATGAGTTCGAAAGAACGTCGTCGATAAAAGACACCATTGTATCCTCTGTGGATAGAATATCGTTATTGTCACAAAGGATTTGATAAGGAAAGTGGCGATTGCCCATCCGTTGGTGAAAAGCTGTCTACCAAGGCGGATGGATGTCCTCGTTGGAATGAAAGAAGAAGATGTCAAGAGGCGCTCTATGGCACAAATGATTCAAGAGAAAGGAAGACATCAAATCGATTCCAAAGGCTAGGGTTCGCATGCAATCTCGCTCAATTGCATTCTTCCTAGAGTTGGTTCAAGGCATTTGGTGACTACTTTAGCGAACAATGTCATTCTTTCTTCTCAATCGAAATCCTATAGATCTACCCTTCTTAATCTTTCACTATATGGTTAAGGGCTAAAGGAAACTTCCAGTTATCCTTATGGTATGATTTTGACAAGGATCTTTATGGAATCCAGATTCGCTCGCACTCAAGGTATAAGATTTAAATGTTCCGATGAAGAGCAAGATTGATGCTCATACTATTCGCGAATGGGTCCGAATACATGAGACAAAGATCACGCCGGTTCTTCAAAGAAACCAAGAAGCGAGGGGAGCGTATATTGAAAAGACTCTGTCTCAAGTTCTCAATCGCTGTAAGTATCAAATCGCCCATGCTGAATTAAGGAGAGTGCTAGGAGACCTCTCATGAAAATGGCGAGTCCTCTTGTAGCGAAAGTCAATCTCGAGGGCAAAGCAAAGTGCGCCAAAGAGACAAGGAGAAAGTCTCTTGGCGAAGTTGTGAAGAAAGCCAAGAGATCTCCAAGAATCGGGACTCGAGGCAACAGGAAGAGAAGATTGCCGAGAACAAAGGAGAGAAGAAACTTCTAGATCTTGTGCAGCCAAAGCCACAAGATCCTTAGTCTCTATTCGGAAGAGGATACGCGAAGATCTAAAGAGACCGAGAGGAAGAGAAAAGCGAGATCTGTTAAAGGAAAATCTCCTGTGAAGAAATCAGCAAAACTAACTGAAGCAGAGAAAAAGACTAAGAAGGTTAGTCAAAAGAAGAGCATCTCAACTGCTGAGGACGTTAGTCTACAAAAAGAGACTACTGATACTGTTCAAGTTGAAATAGAAACTGAGCATTGTACAGTTCAAGAAATTCCTAGTGCTCAACAAGAAGAACCAGTGGATGAAAGCACGGTTCATGAGACACCTGGCATGATAAAGGAGGAACCAGCAGAAGAATGGCCGGTTCAGGAAACTTCTAAGGGAACACAACCAGAAGCAACTGCAGTACCAGATTTGGCTGATGATGAACCAAGTCTGAAGGTATATAACTACCAGAAGTTCTTGAGGAAATATAAACTGGAAATCAAATTGGTAGAAGTTATTACCAATCTGAGCAATGCTATTATAATCGGTGTTGAACCAGTGAAGAAAATAGTAGCTCTGGTGCAACCTATGTTGATTAATGGTATCACGTGGCAGTTACTAAATGAAAAAGAGAAGTCTTTTTACGATACCTTGAGGCTTACTGATCATTTGCCATATCCCTCAAGACGTCCCTGCCCACCGTGTACTATGTTCCTAATCACAGAGAACACAGAGATAAAGGTTGTTCTAGATATTCAACCAAGGTGTCCAAAAGATTTTACAAAGGAAAAGTCAAAATTATTTCCTGAAGATAATGTTGATGATGATCTGTCCGCAGATCAGATTGCAGAAGAAGTGCGGAAAATTGATGAAGCATGCATTCCTGCACAAGACCCAGATCAAGCGAGCTGCAGCCATACAAATCATGCGGAAGACTGTCCAGTAGGGGGAAGTATAAAAACAGGAATATTTACTGAGTTCCTTGTTCAGAAAGTTCTTCGTATTAGCCCTTTGTCTAATACACTGTCTATCGAAGAACATGCCCTATCCCTGCAAGGAAGACAGTTGTTGATGCTGCCAGTTCCTTTTGATCTAAATCTTCCTGAAGCTGCAACATTCATTCGTCCACCGACTTTTGAGATTAATGAAGACTACACTCCATCCTCTGATGCCTATACTACTACAATTCCTTTCGCTCCTCCATCAGCAGAAGCAGATCAAGCCTCTTCGTCAGATGAAGTCAGTAGATTACGTGGTGAACTCAATGACATGAAGGAGACGGTGAATGATCTAAAGAAGATGATAGCAGAACTGCTGAAGAACCAGAATCGATAATCATTTTTGATTATAACAAATAGGGGGAGAGCAGGAAAAGAAGAAAATAATCATTAGAGGAGAGGATGTTCAGATGAAGAAGGTGTGACCACAACAGACGAAGACAGGAAGAAGATAAGTCATCTGTAAATTTTTTTTGTTTTGTTTTCTTTTCTTGTATGTAATTTGTTATATTCAAAAAGGGGGAGATTGTTAAGTCAAAATGACTTTACATAAAAATGATTTTGATGTATAACAAACATAGTGAGATCAAATACAAGAAAAACAAAACAGTCACAGACGCGATATCTGAGCGAATTCGGAGGCAGACGAAGAAGGCGTATCTGATTTAATTCGGAGATGTAGAGCGAAGATGGCGTATCTGAGCGAAGTTGACATGAGACTAAGTTGAAAAGTCGAATCTGAGATGCACACAGACAAATCAAAACATAGACGAAGATTGTCAAAGTAAAAAGTCAACACAGACGTAGATGACATAAGACAATAAAAGACGCAGATGTAGATACAGACGCAGAAACAAAAGCGACGCAGAGCGACGCAGGCGAAGGCATACGCACGCAGACGCAGACGTAGACGTGAGCGCAGACGCAGAAAAGAAAAGCAGCGCAAGAGTCGGTTCGAGTTAGTTACGAACTCAACCGATTAAACATTTCTTTAAAGATTCAAGATTCAAGAATCAAGAAGCGATTAGAGATGAAGGCTATAAATACAAGTCGAAGTCGAAAACTGTAGAGCTTGCTGTTTTGAGAAATTACACAAAGAGAAAAAGCGATTAAGTGCGAATTAGTTGAACGCTATCCTTCTGTAACAGAGTGTTCAAATATTTTTTGAAAAGAAAAGTTGTACAGATAGCCTGCAGAGGCTAAGTGTGAAAGAATACTGGTTGTAGAGACCTGAAGAGGCTCGTGAAAGAATACTGTAACATTTGAAGAGATAGTGAAATCTCAGAAAGAACTCTGAGGACTGGACGTAGCCCACGGTTTGGGGTGAACCAGGATAAATTTGCGTGTCTATTACTCTCACTCTCTATCTCAATTTTAGTTTCAAAGTTGATCTTTATTTACTATTCATATACTTAGCATTGAAAAGTTTGATCAATCAGGATTAATAAGAATTCTGTAAAGAATCTTAATTCTAACAAGTAATTCTAAAAGATATTCAAAAAGGGGAATACACAATTCAACCCCCCCTTCTCGTGCATTCTATTGTGTTTTTAAGTGTTGTATTAACGTGTGATTCACTTCATTGTGGTGTACCAGGTATTGTATATTGCACATAAATGCCTCGACTGGCAAGAAACTTTTTAAATGGACCTGGATATTGTCTATTTTTATCAAATTTTCTATAATACTCGCCACCTCTATCAGACCTCACTATCTTTACTTTTCTATCTAACTGCCTTTCCATCTCATTAATGAACACCTCTAGGATGTCCACAGATTGAAACTTCTCATGTAGCAGATAAATATATCCATATCGTGAGAAGTCATCAATAAAGGTAATGAAATATTTTTCGCTGCCCCAGGAAGGAACGTTGAAAGGACCAGAAATGTTAGTGTGTATTAATTCCAATAATGTGTTATTTCTTATAGCTAGATGCTTTGATATATGTTTGGTTTGCTTGCCTTTAATGCAATCTACATATATATCCCACTCAACAAAATCCAATGGAGGTAAGATTTCATTTTTAACTAACCTTTGTATCCTTTCCTTGGATATATGACCTAATCTTTTATGCCACAAAAAGAAGAACAATCATTTTGTGCACTACGTTTACTTCCTATAAGATGGTAAACATGAAACAAAGATTCAAATAAATCAACATCAAGATTGAAACGATATAAACAATCAATTAAAGTACCAAAACTATAATAGTACTTATGTTTATATAATGAAAAAACACCATTTCCAATCTTAAAGTTAAAACCATCATCATCTAACTTTGCAACAAAAACTAAATTCCTAGCATAGTCAGGAACATAAGGACAATTTTTGAGATCCAGGTGACACCCAGTGTCAAAGATCAATCTATACATCCCAATGCCCTCTATTTGTGCCTTCATTATATTCCTCATATATAAGAATTTTTCAATTCTGTTTATGGTTTGGATTGAAAGGAATCCTTGTTTAACATGTGACATATGAGTAGTTACACCAAAATTTAACAACCAGGTATTATTAGAAACTTCAATAAGATTTGATTCAAAACATACTGAGACATAACATGTACCTTTCTTTCCAAACCAAGCCTTTCTTTTAGGACAATCTTTCTTAAAATGATCAGGCTTCTTGCAGAAGTGACACCTCTTATCTTTATTAATTCGACTCTCATTAACTTTACTGGGAGCTTTGTCCTTATCTTTGCCTTTCTTTCTTGGTTTGTTCTTGTTGCTACTAGCTCCTTGATGAAACGTGAGATGAACAAAGTGTTCCTTTATTTTCTTCAATCTCCCTTCCTCCTGAACCAAAATGGCCTTTATTTCTTGAAGGTTCCATTTTTCCTTAATGGTGTTATAATTCACCTGGAATTGGCCAAAATCTAGAGGAAGGGAGTTGATAATGAACTATACCAGAAAGGACTCACTCACATCTATACCCATAAATTTCAGCTTTGCAGCCAGATTTGACATATGAGTTACATGATCATGAATGTGCTATGACCAATTAGACTTTTTGGTCGTCAACTCACTCATTAAAGTCCCTACTATGGACTTGTCAGCTATATCAGATTAGGAAGATTCTTTAAGCTTCAACATGAACTCCTTTGTATTGTCCATTTTAGGCATTGATGGCTTTGCATTTTCGTCGATTGTCATTTGCGTCAAATTCAAGCTCAGCTTGTTATATCATTCCTAAGCCTCATAATAAGACTTGTCAGCTTTAGAACTAGTCTTAGTTATAGCTGTAGGCCTTACGTCTAAAACTATGGACAAGTCCAAATCTATTACACCCAGTTGGAACTGGATTTGTTCAGACCAATCCCCATAGTTCAGACCATTAAACTTGATCAAGCCATTGCCTAAGGCAAACAAACTAGTAGATGCTACACATACAACATATAGTCCACACATTAATGCTTTGAGTAAACCTAAATGCATTCAAACTATTTAATAAACTTTGATTATGCATTTAGACTTTCCTTTAGGTGAAATTTAAATACATAGTAGTAACCTATTCTGATGCATATATGTAATTTACTATAATGGACAATCAATCTTATTCTAATCAACATGTACGTTATCGTTGGATATAAAATCATATTAACCAAATATGTTGATAAAGGTCCCTTTAATGCCATTAATTATAAGCAATAGTCCACCTTTGGGTGACTTTTTAGTATTATAATTAATAATCTCAATTGTGTAGTTCAACCTTTATGTCATTTTAGCATCATATCATATTGAACAATTGAACAAATCACAATTAAATGCTTAATTTTTTCAAGCTAGGCCACTTTGGTGACTAACAAGCTTTCCATGCAATAAACATTTAATTGGACAATTATCATACATGAAAAATTTTAATTTAATTAGTTTGGTCACTTTGGTGACTAACAAACTATTCTAAATGTCTACAATGTCATGTATTACATTCAACATATACGAGGAAAAATTAATTCCAAATATTACATAATATAAAATATTCAAAGTACCAAATAAATATATAATATGGCACTAATTTCCAAAATTATATTATGTATAAATCAACTATGAATTAAATAATCCATTATAATTGGGCCATAAACATTTGTTAACTCAATCTTATTTTTTAATAGCCCAAAAGCCCAAAACAAATCAATTTTGGGTTTAGAACTCCATTTGGCGTATGCACGTCTGCCAAGGAAGGCAGCGTCTGGTGCATGCACTACACACGCCAGTGTCTACCAGCTCCTGCGCAACGTCTGGGATGTGTCGTCTTCTTCATCATATGTTGTTTCGTTTCTGGTTTCATTTTCTCTTCTTTCTTTATGGATTATTCTTAAAATCTCCTTTCTAGAATCCTCTCTTACGTGAACCAACAAAATGTAATCTACCATTGTCTTCTTCAGTAGTCATTACATGAAACAAAACTCTTTTATTTTTCTCACTCTAAACCATCCAACCACCATCTTGTGTTTGGTTTCTTTCTACTATATCTTATCCTTCATCTTCGATGATTTTTGAAAATTTCATTACTTTTCAATAACCATAAACGCTTATCTCAATACAGTAACACAACAGTAAGAACATACATGAAATTAATTATCAACACAACATATTTTGCATGATTATTATTTTCATGGAATTGTCGTATACGAAACAAACATTAATAACATAGACATGCAACAATTATTAACGATGTTGATATAGAACATAAACACAATCATAACGTAAAATCATATAATACCATGCTCTCAAATAGAAAAACAACCATGGTGGACGACAGACAACAATAATGCAACACCCATAGCTCTGATACCAATTGTAAAACATTTATGGATTGATTGATTTTTGCATACCTGTATCCATGATTGTTTTGTTTTCGTTAGATGATGATTTCCTCGCTTCTTCTTCCTTTAATGTGTTTCTTCAATGGTTCAGAATATCTATTCAATAAGTTTTTCAACTTATGTAGCACCACCAACCGGCATGTCGTTTGGTAATTAGAAGAGAGAGGAAAAAAGTCTTTGACCATTTGAGATCCATTATTTAATACCCAATAACCATTATCTTGGGTGCTTTTCATAAGACTCAAATCTATAAGTCACATAGGACATTAAATAGTCTAACAAAAACTTCTCAATTGAATAGACATATGGAGTCGTGTTACAGAAAGAAGATTGTATCAAGAGGTCAAACATTTTTTACCCAAACCTAATGAGAAGGAAGAATGAAATGACTAGTACAAGTTATGATAGTAATAAATCAAAATTTTTTATAGCTAAGATGATCATTGGTGATAAAAAACCAATATCTATTATCGATAGTAATTGGATGTTGCATACCTCACTTCATTCAACCTTTAAGATCTTAACTAGGAATACCATGTAGAAAGATATTTTCTAGATTTACTATCATTAAAAGAAAGAACTGTGGAATATTTTGTCAAGTATTCATGAACAGGTAGCCATCACATTATATATGTGGACAACTAACATCCAAAAGAAAGTTCATAGAATAATGACAGTACATTACATTGACAATTTCTAGACTCTATATAGTCGAACACTAAGGTAAATTATATTTTTTAATATTGTTATCATTTATTTATTTATTTATTTATTTATAATTAATATTTGTTCATATTTTTAAATGGTAGGTTTATTTATATTCTGGTAATGCATACAAGTGAAAGGTTGACAACCATATTAGCAAATTGCTTAACGGATTGGAACAGCAACACCAAACTATTTAACATAAATTTCCATATTTTTAGAAAAAAAGATGAGATGATCAAAAAGTTGAAGAACAAGTTACAGGTTCGGAGCTTGTTGAATGGTGAGACATTATTTCATATGCATTGTTTTATGTATATCATGTAGTTGATTATGAAGGACAAGATAAAAGTGATAAAGAAAGTAATGATTAATCCAATATAGTGTAGTGTATTGGCGTGAACACCCAATAGAGTGGAATATTTTGAAGAAACTACACAATAATCACACATTATGTGATAAAAAAGTTGGTTTTAGATTGTCTTACAAAATGGAATTTAACATTCAAGATGTTGGAGTCAGCAATCAACTATGTTGAAGTCTTTAGTAGGTTGAGATAAAGAGATTCTCAATATACTTACCTGTTGATAGAAGAGTAATGGGAGTTGGTTAAAGCATTTTATGCGAAGCTGGAAATATTTTATAATGCTATTGAGTTATTCTCAAGAACAAAATATCTAACTTCACACATTTGGTTTAGCATTATATACAACATTAAAAAAGTTTTATTTGGTTAGATATTTGATAATAATAAAGCGATCCAATGGAGAA
The DNA here is from genome assembly GCA_029891385.1 of Erythroxylum novogranatense. Classification (NCBI taxonomy): domain Eukaryota; kingdom Viridiplantae; phylum Streptophyta; class Magnoliopsida; order Malpighiales; family Erythroxylaceae; genus Erythroxylum; species Erythroxylum novogranatense. The sequence continues at coordinate 45,573,988 of CM057233.1, read as the reverse complement.
ACTCAATTCTTATTTGTTTATCGTCAAATAAACTATGACAATCATTTTTATGTTAGACCCGAGATACAAGATGGAGGTGGTTTATTTTTATTATCAAATTTTGTATGGTGATTAGGTTGAAGAATATTTTTATATCATTAAATAATTATGGTATGATTTTTTAATAATTATCAACTAAGATTGGAAAAAATCATGATCGTAATAGTTTAGCTTTAGCTTTAGTTCATAAGAATACAGCGACTCCCGATTTTGCATAATTCATCAATAAAAAAAAGGCTAGGGGTTCTTAATATGATGGAGTTAGACAACTATCTAAAAGTAGGTGTTATGACTAGCTATAACTGATAAATCCTTTTTTAACTTTCATATTTTTTTCATTTGGATAATAATAACACTATGATACTCTTTTGTTTTAATAATGATTTTCATAATAGTATCATGATACATTGATACTTGTTATATAGGCAGACTCATGAATTGTTATTATCCTTAGTTTTTGGTTTGTTTTTATAGTTTTTGTTCTATATGCATCAAGGAGGAAGATTTGAATCGAGGGTTAAAGAGCCATTGATAACTTCTCCTAACTCTTTCTTCTATAATGGGATTTATTTTTTGCCTTTTATTTTTATTATGTTTAGTAGCTAAAACCTTAGCTAGGGTTAGAGATGTAGCTTATAAGGATTTATTTATTTATATTTATATATTATTAATTGGTTAAATTTATTATCCTTGATCCTAATTGTTGGATTTATGGTTCGTTATCATATATTCAATTATAAGAAATATACAATAGACTGACATATGGAGTATGATTTTGCACCAAGAGAATAAACACATTAAGGTTAGAGAATAATAGTATCATAGACTTTAGTGATATCTATACATATTAACTATGCTTAATCATTTTGTTTAGGTTAAATTACGCATTGATGAATAATAGTTGCCTAGTTAGATATAATTATGTGCCTAGATGAAGGGCATAGATATATTAGGTTAATTGTTATTTTAACTTACATAATTAACTCTATATGATAACTGAATATCCATATAAGTGAACCCCGAATACCTAATGTTTGCTTATTTGATTTATTTCATTAATTTATTTTCTTTGTTTTAGTTAAGTTATTGGCTTCATTATCTTAAAATCAACTACATTATTTTATTTTGTTTTCTTGTTTATCTAAGAATAATAGGATTAGTACTAATTCTCTGTTGGATCAATAATTTGGAATATTTCCAATTTTATTTAGCTATCTATGATTGACTATATACATTTGCAGATTAGATATAGTTCAAGTGTTTAGCATTCCTAGGAAACTAATTTTAATATTTTATTAATATTAGTTCATTTTATTTTATTTTATTTTCTTTTAATTTGATTTCTTCATTTGTTTTAGATTATCGATTCAAGGTACAAGATTTAATAGTGACAACTTGGACTTCCCAGTTTAATTTGATCCTAAGACAGAATGAACTTGTAGAAAGGACCAAGATATAAAAAGAAAAGAGATGGTTGCACAACAAGATAACTTAGTATAGATATAGAGATGCAATCATAAAGGATTCACATAAGGATATACAAATTACCGATGATAATATCAGTCCCTCATATATTAAATTAAGTTAAAAAGTGAGGACTTATGAGCTTAAGAAAGCACTTATAAACTTGCACATGATTTTTATTAGATCATCTAGTGAAGACACAATGACATTCATCAAAGAGTTTTATTATGTGATCTAAACATTTGCACTTAATGGCCTCACAAAAGATAGGTGTACTCTTTTGAGGATTGTGACCAGGTCTATTTACATTAAGATTTTTCTTACCATATATGACCAGTAAATTAAAGTTACAAACACAAAGCTTCGCATAGAAGGAAAAGGAAGTATTTCATAAAGCTTAGGAGCGATATAAGCCTCTACTTAGTCAGTTCCCTCATTATAAGGACTCCTTACAAGTGGTGATGTGATTTTTTTACATAGGCATAACATTACCATGTCAAAATTTGGAGGAAATTATGGTTTAATAAATTACCTAAACAAATACTACCAAATAGATAAAGGAGATCATAGAGACCTTGGTAAAAAATTCATAAACCAAAGTGGTGAGAGGGAAATCTAAGGCATCCTTTATGAAGTGCAAGCATCTTCTAATATAGCAACATAATTGCAAATTTATCAAACCTTATAAAAATGATTTTAAACCATGACATTGACATCATAGAGGTGTCCTATCATTGTGGCATATATGAGCTAGCCTACATATGCATGAATGTTAAGCCACCCTTAAATTACAATAAGGAACCAAAATACATTGCTGCCTATGAAACAAAATGGGACATGAGAAATGACCCCTTCTCTAACATATATAATCCAAGGTTGAGGATCACCAAAATTTTATGAGGAGATCAGGAAGAAACTGGAGCAAGAAAATTTAAGATACCACCTAGGTTTTAAAAAAAGACCTCAATTTCAACAATAATTGTCAGAAGACAAAGGGTTAGAGGATACGTTAAAGCAATTTATGTCTTCTATAAATGCTCAGTTGAAACAGGTAATAAAAAAAAAAGAGTAAGCATTCAAAAATTTAGTGAGAAATTTTCCAATGATCTAAAGTGGTAGGAGAAAGAGTTCAAAGACAACTTCCAAGCAATACTAAGTTAACTTTAAAGACCAAGTGTGTCTCGTCATATTAAGGATTGGAAAAACACTTGGATATAATGTTGCAAAAGAAATGGAAGTGTTGAAGTTAGGAAAAATTGAGGAGCATTTCAAAAAATAAGAAAGCAAAAGAGAACCACCAATAATCTCACGTATAAGTGGCATTTGTGTTATTATGAAGAATGTGAATAAAGGGAGCAAAACAAAATTAACATTAGTTTCATCTATAATCCAACATTGATAAAAAAAAAAGTGAACTACCTACGTGAAGCCATATAAGTCGTTAATTTCATACCCTCAAAGGCTAAAGATGAAGATCAAAGAAGATGGATTCAATAATTTTTTGGAAGCCTTCAAAAAATTAAACATCTATAAATCCTTTGCTAAAGCATTAGCTCAGATGCCATCATATGTGAAGTTTTTGAAGGAGATCATCTCCAGCAAGAAGAAATTATAGGAGTATCTTATGGTTTCTTTGATTGAGGAGTGTAACACTATCTTATATAATAAGTTACCTCAAAATTTAAAGGATCTAAAGAGTTACTCTATCCCATGTAAAATTGGTGATTCAAAACCTATAAATTATTTGTAACTTTGGTGCTAGTATAAATGTAATATGTTTTTTTCTATTTTTTAAAAGTTAGGGGTAGGAGAACTCAAACCAACAAGCTTATAACTCCAACTAGTGGATTGTTCCATCGAGTGTTCTATAAGGGTTATGGAAGACAAGCTTGTTAAAGTTGGAAAATTCATCTTTCCAAATAACTGTTTAATGATGAATATAAAGTACGGTCTTGGGGTTTTTATCTTATCAGGGGGACTTTCTTTGACTTCTAGCAAAGTGTTACTGAGGGAAAGCTTAAACTTAGGATAGGAAAAAGAGAGAGTAGAGTTCCACATATTTTAAACAATAAAAATAACCTCACCCTAGGTGGAGATTGTCTTAGGGTAAATATATATGACCCTAGTGTGTATAGAATTCATTACACTAGTGGTGATAATTTGGTGAAAATTATGAAATTTTTAGGACATAATAATCAAGAAGAGGAGCATACAAAGGGTGATATTGTTTATAGGATAAAAAGGGAGTTGAATTGTTTACCTTATACTAAAGAAATATATGAACTAAAGCTAGACTCTTTACCTCCTCATTGGCATTTTGTAGACTTAGGAGATACTCATATAAGTCCTATTAATTTTTGTTTTCCATTTGAGTTCTATATAAGAAGGGAGTCATGATCATCATAATACTGATCCAATATAAACTAAGAGATTAATGAGGCATCTAGCTAAAAGACCACTAAAGAAGCACTTGTTGTTTAAAGCTTACTAGCCATTGTTTAAAGCTTCTATAGGATTCCTCTTATGTGCTTGTGAATAATGGTTGCTACATTCTTCATCTCTAGGCCACATCTAAGATGATTTCTGCTGGCCCTTGAATTATTTTCTTGATAAATAAACATGATTTAAATTAATTATGAGGTCTTTATGGGATTATTTTGTGGAGTCAATTATTATTTTAATGTTAGTAAGATTATATGACTTAGGTTAATTGAATTAAAGTGTTAAGGTAGTAAGATTGTATAAGGGTATTTTTGGTAGTTCACTTAAGGATAAAGAACATAAGGCATATAAGGAAGGGCAAAATGGACATTGCACACTCATTAAGGGTATTAAGGGAAGAAACAAAGGTGTCTTGCATGGGAGAGACAGAGAAAATGTGAGTGATAAGAGAGAAAGAGGAGAGCGCATTGGAGACAAAAGAAGAAGAAGAGAAAAACAAGCTAAGTTTCCATTTTCTTAGCTTTCAAGAGAGAGATCTTGAAGAGTTTGAAGATCTTGAAGCTAAACAAATAAGTATAAGCATTAACCCTTCTTGATTTGTTAAATGAAGCATATTTGGTGATAGTTAGAAGTGAAATGAAAGTGAAAATGAAGTGAATATGTGTAGGATGTTGATGATGAATGTTTATATATGTGTATGTTCCATTATTAGTGTTCATGATCAATCATGGACTATAATTTGTTTATGGATGATATTGAGTTGAAATGGAGTAGAGAATGAAGTGTAAATGAAGTAGAAAGGACTATTTTTGTATAAGATCTGTTAGGTGTAGACGTTGGATTTGAAAATACTAGAAAATGGGATAAGGGCTGAAAATTTCATAGGCTTCTGGATAAGTTCGTCGTGGCGAACTCCTGACTTGGCGATGAAGTTAACTTTCATACATAAACTTGTTTTGGTAATTTTGACGACATCTTTCTTTCTAGTTATCTAAATGGAGTTATTTTTTATTTGGAGTAAACTAGAGACATAGGGCTATAAATGGTCTAATGAAATCGAGTTTTAATTCTATCTCTAAGAATATCAATTTTTGGACGGCAATTGAGCATAGAATATTATTTCAGCACAAGAATAGTCCAAAAATGTTTAGGGTATAACTTTCATATTTTTGAAACAAATTGAATAATTTTGGTGTCATTAGAAATTTAAGACTATGAACAACATTTTTCTAGAAGGAAGTGTTATCAAATTTCTTCATTTACCTTATCAGAATGTTCATGGAAAATTGACCTAAAGGTTGGGACTTTTGGAAGAATTTGAGTATTTAGAATTTATCTTAGTGAATATGTAATATATGGGTCCTTAAATTGTATTCCTATTGAATGGAAATTTTTTTCTTTGATAAAGGGAATCAAGGAAGGCAAGAGGACCAAGAGGAGAGGCATCTTTGAGTAAGGTATGAGCAAAGAATTCAAGGTGGGTTACGTTTGTATAATTGAGTAATAAGCCATTAATGTTTCTTCCAAATCAAGAAAGTTAAATGTTTTCAATTGTGTTTTAAATATGCATTTATTGCTTTTATAATGTTTTGAGAAAGTGTTATGTGTTTGGTATGTGAATATTGTAACCATGATTTATGAAAAGAATATGAAAATGATTTTTGAAAAAAGATACTATGTTTATGAAATCACTTTTTGGAAAAAGTGCCATTTTGGGCAACAAGTTTACAAGTTATGAAGTATATGTTATCTGGGTTTGGTTTAGTCCATTTTGTATGTCAAGTGCACTTCGACTAAAGGCTTCTCCCGCCTACCCGTTAGTGGCATGAAGCTCCTTCATGGACTCTCTCATGTTTACAACTACACAAAAACCACTATTTGGGATTTGTGATAATTCGTTCTGTTCACGACTACACATGACCATTTTGTGAGAATGTATTAATTCATTATGTTTATGGACCTTCAAAACCATTTTGATATGCTTATATATTTAAATGTGTTGACAAGTTTGATGAATGCATGATTTATGATTGTTTATGAATTGTTTGACAAATTGAAATTTTTTAGAAATAAGTGTTTTATGATTTTTAATGCGGAATTACTATGGTTATGAAAATGTTTAATGGAAATGAGTTTTATAAATGGTTTTTGCTTGTTACCGATTATAATACTGTTACCCACGAGCTTTTAAGCCAACCCCTATTATTTCCCATCTCCAGGTGATGAGCAAGAGACCGAGTGAGTGAGAGGGTCAAGGCATCGCTCCAAATTCTGTATGTTTTTTATTTTAAGCTAGAATTTGTAAAAACAAGGTTTTAGTCACATTTTAAGGATTATTAGTTCATGTAACTTTTGTATTTTGAGAATTTGAGACATTGATGTATTGTGGCTTGAAATGTCATTAAAGCTTTGTAAAAATCTTTCCTTTTGAGATGATAAATTTTGAATACAACTTTTTGTTACAAATAAGTGAGATGTGTTATAGGAAAGAAAAATAGGAATTTTTGAAGCATGAAAATTATAAGTAAGGAATCAAATGAGTAGGGAATAGAGAGTTTTATGAAATAATGTCGGTAGTTGAGTCGCACGAAATGATGTTGCATTAGAGGAAGTGAAATTGGGAAAAATTAGAGTGAAAGTAAGGTTAGGATAAAAGGACAAACCTAGGGAAGGCTCTTGAGTGAACCCTTCCCGACAGCCGTTAGTATAGTTAATTTTGCATCTTCGTCGTGGTGAAGTCAATCTTCTCACCGCAACGTATTTATTCTGAGAGATACTTAGGTCTAATATGGGAACTTCACCGCAGCGAAGTCAAAATTTTTTCACGGTAAACTTTTCTCAAAAGGTCTCCACAAAAGTTCTCATCCATTCACTACGACACAACATAAAGTTTGTCGTAGCAAACCCACCCACCGGGGACCTAGGGACCCAACATTTATGGTATTAGAACATAAAGATGAACCAATGATGGTTAAGGAGATGGACTTTAAAAACGAGGTCTAATATGTTATGATATCAGAGTGCCAGAATTAAAATCTTACGTGGGAATTTTTTGAAATAAGTGTCAAGTTACATGCCATGTCATAGCAGACAGTAGTAACTGATCCCTAGTCTAAGCCACATGTGTATGAGTCACACATATGAGCAATTGTTAAGAGATTGATCTAATAGAATTAGTGAGAAAAATGATACTCTTTCGTGATATCAGAAAATGAAAGTTATGGATAAATAGAAATGAAAAATAGTATATGGGTAAATATGAAAGACAATGATTCAATGTATTTGGACTGAGGGATGCATTATTGAATATGACATCAATATTGCACTGTGGTGATATATCCCCAAATGTGATATAGATGTGAATGTATTACCCTGGATTGTTTGAGGAATATAAGGATATAAGTATAAATGATGAGATTAGAGTGTACAAATAGAATGCAATGAAAACATAACCTTGTCATGATATTAAGAAGAGGAAATTAGAACCGAAGTGGTTGTTCGATTAATGCGACAAGAGTTATGATCCGCTGTAAGAAGATATTAGTGGAATTGAGATCAAAATTTCATAACGATTATGCATCGATAATTTTGAATTGATTGAGGATATACATATGGAAGAAAAAATGATGACAATAGGAAAATGAGACAGAAATGAGGAAAGAGTAAAGAGAGAAATATTGTCCAGGATTAATAGAGATTAAAGTATCATTTGTGTAAGATATAAATTGATAAATAGTTGGAGATAAATCTTTTGACAAAATGGGATGACTTTGATGACATGCACCAAAACATATGCAATAGTAATTATGTTTTTGTTTGAAGAAAGTATATGTAATAGTAATTATGTTTACTACTTCATTGAGTTTTGGTAATTAGAACGTTATGACCTTGTAAGAACAATAAAAATTGGTCTTCTTGAGGTATTAAGAATGGCTGATAATGTGATGATGATAACAGTTGATTGATAAACATTGCATGAATAGTATAGATGATAGTAGCAAGAAATCTTCTTTCGAAGAAGAATTCATTGAATTAGGTTAAGCAGAACAGATAGTTTATATTAAGGATGATCAATGAAAGAACAAATCAAAATTGAATATGTAATGATTCAAAAAATAAATATTGGAGTTATATCCCTAGCAGTGACTCATGCATAAGAGGTAGAATATACTACTGAGAATGTATGTATTTTGTTTGATGTAAAGTATCCAACTGTGAGAGTGGATTCCTGAATTTGAGGAGATATTAATTGCTAATATGAGGAGTATATAGGTCCACATTAAATTATGTGTAAATATGTTCAGGAGATACAAATTTGACCTGATGAATGTGTTACAAACACAGGAAGTTAAGATTGAAAATAAATTGAAATATATGGAGAAATTGGTATGAATGAGCAGACAATAGAATAAGTCAATGTGAAATCAGAGGAAATCGAATGAATTAAGAAAATCATTCGAGAAAGGAAGTCAATTGGGAAATTGAAAATAATGTGAGACAATGCTACCTTATTGAGGAATTATTTAGTTAAGGAATTATGAGAACTAATCATGGGCCTATGGAGCTTTAGAAATATTTGTTCCAATTAACAAATGCCCCGACAGTACTATTGTAGCATCCCGTCCCTGACGGGAAGGGTAAATTGGTAAATTGGGACAGGCTAGGTTGTTGCATTTGCATATTTGAAATGTAAAAGTTCAATTGGCCTCCAATTATCGAGGACCGAGTCATTTGGCACATGCACATATAGGTAAATGCATTCATGACAATTTCCCGGTTTTTGATTGTGAATATGATATGAATTGTGACATTATGAGATAATTAGATTTGAGTATGATTTAATGAGAATTGAGGAATAAATGAGTTTAATTATAGAGTTGGAACAGTATGTGAGTGACTGCCAATTGATTGCGACTCTTCGGAAATTTTCTGGAAAATTCGGGAGAAAAAGTCCAGATCAGAAATTTTCCGAGTGGCGGACTGATTGAGGGTATAGGACTGAAATGACTGTCAAATGGCTATGAAAAGTTAGGCATATGATTCTAGAAATTATTATGTCGAGCCATTGAAATTTGGAGACGAATTGGACTGGAAACGAAATTGAAAAGAGAAAGAGATTTAATTGTTTTGTGATGAAATCGACAAGAGGTTTAATTGTTAACCTTTATATATATATGCCTTTGGTTCTCGAAAATTTTAAAAAGGAAAGAAATCCCTTTTCTTCTCCTAAGGCACGATCATTTCTCCTTCCCTTGTGATCTTCGATTCTTCCGTGGAGATTTTGCTTGCTCCTTCACTGTGATAGAATAGCTTGAAACCTTGAGAGAATGATGTTTGTGTGATCATGGGAGCTAACCGTGGATGCTTGAGGAAAGGGGAAAGACTTAGAGAAATTTCATAGATCAGAGGATTTGAGCTTGATTGGTAAGTGATTTTGTTTTAATGTTGTTATTTATTGTGTTAAATTCATACATGGGTTTAATTGTGAAGATTGAGGTAGTTATGAGTGAGTGATGGAGGTTTTTAGAGAGAGAAAATGGTGGAAATCGATCGGCGAAGACGACATGCAAGACGCACGTCGCGACGTGCGTGAAGCCTTGCCGCGGTGAATTAATGTTTAATTCGTCACGGCGAGCGAGATGGCAGACGTCGCGGCGAGCTCTAAAACGCTGGACGCAGCGACAAGCTCCTCTCGACGTCGCGACGAGCTCGAGTCTTAGGCGCCGCGGCGAGTTCTCTTCCATGCATCGCGGCGAGCCCCAAGAAAAGAAATGTTCATCGCGGCGAGCGTCATTACACGTCGCGGCGAGCACCGCATGACGCCGCCGCCAACGGCTTGAGGTCGCGACGAGGGAGAATTTCTGATTTGGATTGAATTGGATTTTGAGGCATAAATAATGGTGTAGACCTCCAATTGAGATGATGTTTGATTCGTTGTGATCTAGATAAAGAGGTCTAAAATTGAGGAAAAGAATGAGAGTTTGAATTCATGTTTTTGAGATTGCAATTAGTGAAAGACAGTTAAGAATGTGATTTTATTGCAACCTAAAGATTGTACTTGGTAATTGGGGTATAATGTGAAACTTTGAAAATAAATTCATTGCTACTGGGAATTTTAGGAACTGAGCATAGAGGATGAATTTGACTTAGAGAATAGTGCTATTGACTGTGAGATAATACCCTAGCTAGTATGATGTGATAAATTGACTGAATATTAGAATTGAAATTGGGGAGTTTCGTATTATGTTATTGAATTGGGATTGAGTCGTTATTGCTCAATTGAGTGGAAAGGTAGAATTTTTCAAAGAAAGTGGAATGTGGAAAATAACATCGGGAAAGGTCATGAATAGGCATCGAGTGTCTTTTATTTAAAGCATGTGCATCATCAAATTATCTTTGACTGTGCATTAGTAATTGGGTAATTATTTGATTATTTTAGAGGCACCGATGGAACAATTCCACGGACATTACTGAGACTTCCAAGCAGGTAGCTCGGAAGTTCAGGTGAGTAACCTAGTTGGTTCTCAACCTATATGTGTGTTACATTGTATGCAATTATGCCATGAGGAGTTAAGGGTGGATTCTTTGTGTTTGTTTTGATTGATTTCAGACCACAGGTGTTCGAAATATTTGGATTGTGCCATAGAAGTGTAATTTGTGTATAAATTGTTTATAATTGGTTTTAAATGGTGAAATATTGGAAATTGGATATGTGCATATATGCATAGAAGTATGATCAGATAAAGGCAGTTGTGACCTGTGCAGCCACCGTATTTAGAGCTTCAAGCTCAATGCACAGGGCTTCGTGCCCAACGATTTTCAAAGCTTCATGCTCAACGTATTAGGGCATTTGAGCCCAATGTTTTCAGAGCCAATGGTTCAACGTATATGATTTCAGGTGCACGGTCACAACAACGAAAAGAAAATGGAAGTGTCACATGTGCATTGCATATGTAATGATTGGCTGCGAGATGTTAACATGAAATTGCATGTGATATTTCTATAAATGCTATTGTGTGTTTATGTGTATATGATTTGTGAATGCATGAGTTGAGTGAATCATCGATGATGGTTTCTCACTGAGTTCACAAACTCACCCAACATTGCAACTATTTTTCAGGAATTAGTGAGTACCCCGTGAATGAAACGGGAGTATGATTACTGCAGGAGAGTTAGAGTTTGAAGCGACTTTTACAAGAGAGTCAGATTTTGAAGTCGGGATCAGTTCGCGTCTGCATTTGTGTTATTCTATTTTATGTGAAAAGTTGTATTTCCGCATATTTGTACTATTGTTGCATAGGGCCCAATTGATTAATGCTGTATTGCTATTTGGTTACTGAAATAGTATTTTGATGGAAAATTGTTTTTGTATCGTGGGCCCAAATTGTTTAATGATTTCTGCGCTCTCTATTGTTTCAAAAAAGTACAAAATTGTTTTTAAGGAATTTCTGAACGGATTTGAGTGCTCTAATACGCCACCCTCGTGGCGTGCGGGCTCGGATATCACTATTGATATCGGGTTCGGGTCTGGCAGGAGTGGGGTGCTACATTTGTGGTATCAGAGCCCAGAAGTACAATCTTACATGGGCAATCTGAAACATGGGTCAAGTACATGCATTTAAGTCATGTCACGGCAGACAGTGACAACTGATCCTCAGTCTCGCATATGAGTCACATGTAGGAGCCTGTACCCATTTGTTTAAGTCCTTAAAAAGAGAGAGGAGAATGAGGATATGTGATAAAATGGAAGTTGTGTATACCATAGAATCTAAAAAGGTATATGATTTGAGTTGACAAATGAAGATCGATTATATTGGTATTGATGAATTTAATAGGCAATACGACATCCGTGTTACTGGAATATATCCTTGAAAGTGAGGGAAGATATGAATATATCATTCTGGACTGATAGAGGAATTAGAGATATGTTAGAAATGGCCAGATTTCAAGGGTATAAAATGTATAAAAATAAGATGTTCCATGAGTTAGAGAGGTTACAATTGGGTTTTCTAATTGGGATGAGAATTTATGAATACTGACTTATGACTTAGAGTCAGAAGATATTAGTGGGAAATCAAGAATGATTGTACATCTGTGATCGTGATTGAGTGTGAAAATGCATGGATATGATGGAATAATGAAAAGATTGAAATGTAAGACAATGATTATGGTAGATAAAAAAGTTGTTAAGGCTCAGTTGATTTGCCTATGTGAAAGCACACCTGATAATGGGAATATACCATGGCCAATGAAATTATTAAGCTTATATGTATCATAAGTGTGGAAATTATATCGGAAGTCATTGGTGAGCTGGTGGTTAATTGTTAGTCATAGTTCATATAGTTTAAAGCTCGATATGAGTTAGAATAAACAGTGAAAGTGCTTGTAGTGATCAATTGGGAATGAATGGAGCATGTTTATGATCCTTACGATTGGGAATGACTGCAAAAAGGGAAAGTGTTGTCAAAATTGAATGAAAACAAAGTATCCTTAACGTAGGTGATAAATTGGTATATCGATGTAATGATATTAATGGTATGTACCGTAATGAACAGTATTGAAAAGGATGTTCTGATTATATGGGTTATGGCATAGATTGATCTACGTGGAATATGGAGTATAGCTTAAATTGATTTCCTATGGTATTGAAAATGATTGACAAGAGATAAGGACAATAGTTGATGAATAGAAATTTCATAAATGGTATCGATGAAAATAGTTAAAAAAAATTCTTTCAAGAAAGAATTTACTTGAATTAGGTACGATGATCAGATGATTTGATTTGAAAGTGATTGATGAAAGGGCAATATAGAGATTAATTTGAAATGAATTACAAGTTAATTTGAGAGTCCTAATCTGAGCTAAGACCCAAGAGTAAGAGATAAAAATCTGCTACTGAAAAGAGATGCCCTATGTTAAGTGCAAGGAATCCGATTGTGTAATAGGATTATTGAACAATAAGGAGATATTAGTCACGAATTTGAGGAGAATATTGATTCATAAATAATTGTGTAAGAATGTTCGGAAAGTATAAGTGGATTTGATGAATGTGTTATTAATCCAGTTTGTAATGATGGCAATAAATTGAAATATGTGGAGAAACTAGTATAAAGGAACACGTGTCAGAATATGTTATGTTGGAACTGAGAAAATCATAAGAGAAATTTCCTCATTGGGGAGTTTAGATATTTTAAGAGTTATTATGCTATTGACAAGTGACGTTTCTTGATTGTGATTAGAATGAATAGTGACTGTGATCACCGATGATTGATTTAATGCATTTGAAAAGTGAAAAAGAATATTTTGTAGAGTTAAGGAAATATGACGTTATGCAAGTTTCATGAAAGTGAGTCTTAACTGGATCGAATAAATTATGAATGAATTAGTATTTGGACATGGCATATTGGGAGACTTAATGATGATAGAAGTAATGATAAAATGCAAGGTTATAAGGGGATATATATGGGATCTGGAGTTATTTAAATTAGTTGTATACTGGATACGTCCAGAACTGGTTAAAGATATAAAAAAAATTGTTTGAGGAAAAACGTGAGAATCATATGATTGATGAGTGTAAAAAGGAAACATTTGGAGAAAATTGAAAATTGAGTATTGATCATATCGCTTTTATGTGGAGATTTTTGCAATATGTGTACAGAAATGTCCCAGTAAAAGTTAAGATGTAATCTGATGACATGGTGTAAAGTGATATTTGTAGTTAGAGACAAGTATAACCTCATGGGTTGCATTATGATTAATGGCTAGAACTTACTGTATTGGATAGTGTTTTGAAAGTTTGGAGACTCCATTCGTATAGAAGCATTTTGGATATGTCTATGAATATGTAAATTGATAACAGTTAAGATATTTCAGGAATTTTGAAAGATTTGAAAAGGGAAAAGGGTTATGTGTTTGAGTGTTTTAGAATTAAGCTAAGGATGCAATTTAAGGTGATAAATAGAAGACATTTAGTGTAATATTATCAAAGGGGCAAAAAGAAAGTATTTTTGGCTATTGGATATCCGAATCAGGTGTGTATAAAAAGGATTGGCAAGACCCGAATTGAGAATTTAGACTATGTGGACCGTACTTAGGAATTTAAATGAATCCAATTTTGAGAAAATGATATCTATGACTAGATTAGGAAATTTGTGTTATAGTGTGAATATATATCGAATAGTAATTGATGGTTTAAAGTATAAAAGAAAATGATTGTAAGTGTGAATATCCAACAGACTTGATCGTTGATGATAAGTGTGAATCTGATATTTTGGGGTCCATAGGGACATGAGATCAAGGTATAGCCCAAACTGATTGTGGGCATACCAATTGTTTATTGGTGATACTATTCAAATAGTTTATAAGGGAGCTTATAGCCTTAAAAGAATTTATTTACCCCATATTTAAGTTAACAGGACCTAAAAATAGTCAAAGGCCATGATTGATTAGTTGATGAATGGAATGAATTGGTAATAGGGGTTAAGTGACCCAAGTTAATACCAATGAGCTGAGTTGATGGATATTGAGATTAGGGAATTTTATGCGATTAGTGTTTTACCATTAAAGAGATATACATGATAAGCCGTGAATGAAATGTTTCGAAGTTTATTGCCTCGGCCAAAATACACTTAGTTGGAGATAAAGAGTAATTTGGGGAAACTGAATTCGTTTTATATGGCCTCTATGTGATCGTGACGTGAATAGAACTATGGATTAAAAAGTCGTTCAAAAATCTAAAATAATGATTTTGGGATTCGTAAAATATTGCGTGGAAAAGGTTAGGAAATATTTCTATGGTCTAATATATGTGTTCTTAATATCGAAGGTGAAAATTTGCGAGTAATCATGAAGAAACAATTAAGACAGCGTAAAGTTTGAAATTAGAAAAAGAGATGATTGATTGTATTGATTTCTGTTAATGGGCAGAATTTGACCATATAGTGAAATGAGTGGAAAATAGTGTTTAGTGATTGAAACAATTATTCCCTGCCTTCATGATCAGTCATATATGAAATTTCGAGGACGAAATTTTTATAAGGAGGGGAGAATTGTAGCATCCCGTCCCTGACGGGAAGGGTAAATTGGTAAATTGGGACAGGCTAGGTTGTTGCATTTGCATATTTGAAATGTAAAAGTTCAATTGGCCTCCAATTATCGAGGACCGAGTCATTTGGCACATGCACATATAGGTAAATGCATTCATGACAATTTCCCGACTTTTGATTGTGAATATGATATGAATTATGACATTATGAGATAATTAGATTTGAGTATGATTTAATGAGAATTGAGGAATAAATAAGTTTAATTATAGAGTTGGAACAGTATGTGAGTGACTGCCAATTGATTGCGACTCTTCGGAAATTTTCTGGAAAATTCGGGAGAAAAAGTCCGGATCGAAAATTTTCCGAGTGGCGGACTGATTGAGGGTATAGGACTGAAATGACTGTCAAATGGCTACGAAAAGTTAGGCATATGATTCTAGAAATTATTATGTCGAGCCATTGAAATTTGGAGACGAATTGGACTAGAAACGAAATTAAAAAGGGAAAGAGATTTAATTGTTTTGTAATGAAATCGACAAGAGGTTTAATTGTTAACCTTTATATATATATGCCTTTGGTTCTCGAAAATTTTAAAAAGGAAAGAAATCCCTTTTCTTCTCCTAGGGCACGATCATTTCTCCTTCCCTTGTGATCTTCGATTCTTCCGTGGAGATTTTGCTTGCTCCTTCACTGTGATAGAATAGCTTGAAACCTTGAGAGAATGATGTTTGTGTGATCATGGGAGCCAACCGTGGATGCTTGAGGAAAGGGGAAAGAGTTAGAGAAATTTCATAGATCAGAGGATTTGAGATTGATTGGTAAGTGATTTGGTTTTAATATTGTTATTTATTGTGTTTAATGCATACATGGGTTTAATAGTGAAGATTGGGGTAGTTATGAGTGAGTGATGGAGGTTTTTAGAGAGAGAAAATGGTGGAAATCGATTGGAGAAGACGACTTGCAAGCCGCATGTCGCGACGTGCGTGAAGCCTCGCCACGGTGAATTAATGTTTAATTCGTCACGGCGAGCGAGATGGCATACGTCGCGGCTAGCTTCAAAACGTTGGACGTCGCGGCGAGCTCCTCTCTACGTCGCGGCGAGCTCGAGTCTTAGGCGCCGCTGCGAGTTCTCTTCCATGCGTCGCGGCGAGCCCCAAGAAAAGAAATGTTCGTCGCAGCGAGCATCATTACACGTCTCGGCGAGCGCCGCATGACGCCGCGGCCAACGACTTGAGGTCGCGACGAGGGAGAATTTCTGATTTGGATTGAATTGGATTTTGAGGCATAAATAATGGTGTAGACCTCCAATTGAGATGATGTTTGATTCGTTGTGATCTAGATAAAGAGGTCTAAAATTGAGGGAAAGAATGAGTGTAGCGCCCCCTTGCCGTAGGGTACGCACGGGACGCCCGTGGATCGTTCCGACGCATATCCCACAGCAAGGAAGTGCTACTAATCGAAACAATCACTAGATACTCGCATGGCATCAATAAAATAAACCACAACATGCGATTCACTAATATTTAAAACCACAATATTTCTTTCATTTCACAATATCAATCCAAAATATAGACAAGTCTATCAGTCCCCTACAACTAAATACAATAATCCAAAAAGGGAAAACTGATAAAAACGTCTATACTAGGTCATCCCAAAAATATAGTCCCAAAAGAAGTCACCCCAGCTGACCGACCTGCGATCCATCACTGCTCTTGATCACGAACGCACACTACAGAAACGTCTGACACGGGAGCTAGAGTCCTACTGACGCTGTCCTGAAAAATATATTGCAATGTTGGGTGAGTTTGCGAACTCAACGAGAAACCATCATCGATGGTTCACCCAACTCATGCATATACATCTAATATATATCTCATAGATATATTTTAACACAATTTACAACACTATAAACACTTTACACAATTTACACAGTTACACTATCACATATCAATTCACACTATGCACACATCACACGTATTCACAATTTCGCTACACTGACAAATGCATAATGTATGCAATTTCTCATTTTATGATGTTGTTGTGACTGAGCGGCAATATTCACATTTTGGCAAGTAGGAGAGCCCTCAGGGTATGCACTACTGCCCACTCACTTTAGAAATAGGAGAGCCCTCTGGTATGCACTATTTCCTTTTGGCCTTAGGCCCATTCAACGATATCGAGCTTAAAGCTCTGATCACTAAGCTCCAGCCACAACTGATTAATTACCACTTATGTTCATGCTTAGCATGCACTAACACTTGCACAGTCTCTAATACATTTATCTCACTTCACTCGCTAATCACAATCAAAACACTTACTCACAATTTTATACGCTGATTCTCATTCACTTCACATTTATATCACTCACTTTGACACTTAATTCACACACATTCACAGCACATTTAATCACATAAAAACTGAGGAACCAACTAGGTTACTCACCTGTAACTTCCGAGCTATTGCCTGGAAGTACCAGCAATGTCCGTGGTCTGTCGATCCAACGGCGCCTTTATAACAATTCAAATGAATTATCATCACCACTTGCTCAATTAATTCAATTCACTGATGTACATGTCTTAATTCAAACTATATGATGCATGATCATGATTTCCCAGCACTAAGACCCAAATCGCTATCTCTCGCTTCACAATCACAATTCACTATTCACTAGATCAATAGCATTCCCTTAAATTCAACTTCACTCACTCAAACTCTAATCATACTCCGCTAGTTACAACATAACTCTTTGGTCACATTAGAAACTATAATGGACTCTCTTTCGATAATTGCAATCCCGTAAATTAAAATTCAAACTCTCAATCTTTATCACAATTATAGACTCTCTTTCTAGTTCATAACGAATCAAGTATCACCTTAATTGGAATACCACAGACCAAGATATCATCACAATACTGAAACATGTTCAGTAAAACATCTAGTTCATGTTCCCTCCACCAATACCCTTACTTTGATTCAATCAATCATTTCCAATTTAATACTAAAAACCATAAATTGTTTGTGGAGAGATAAAGAAATGTGTTAGGAATCCAATGCTTCAAGAATCAGGTCATTTGGAGCTCTATAGTTCAAGTTATCCTCAAACAACGATCTATGCATGATTGTTTTCCTTCCGTCGATTTTTGCTTCAGCTGGTTTTCGCTTCACTGATTTTCCTTCACTGATTTTCGCTTCAGCTGATTTTCGCTTCACTGATTTTCCTTCAGCTGATTTTCGCTTCACTAATTTTCCTTCACTGATTTTCGCTTCAATCGATTTTCGTCAAATTGATTTTCGCTTGACTGATTTTTATGTCCGAACATGTCCACTTATATAGATCATATCACCGAACACCAAAAGTTTTCTCAACAACTTATTTAACACTATAACAGAATTTATTTCTCCCCAACTACCCAGGATTTATGAACAAACATATGAAATACATTTTTCCATGAAGATGACAGAAATCTCTCAACTTTATTTCACAAATCCCTAACAACAAGGGATTTCTCTAACACTTACCTGTTCAAAACTCAAACAAATCTTCAAGCCCTAAACTCCACACGAAAAGATCAGCTTATGGTTTCTCCTTAGAGTCGAAAACACCAATGGCAGAGAAAGGTTGGTGAAAGAAAGGAAGAACACCAAAGTCCCTTAGAAGATATTTTAGGTGGGAAAGCTCTATGTCTCCGAGAGAGAAAAGTTTTAGAAAGAAAGGAATAAAGAAGGCTTGGACAAGACTTAACCCATCAGCCCTCAAGGAATAGTCACCACCTACTCCTAGCCAGAGTACAAAGTCCAAGTACACATGTCACTTTCTTAATGAATAAACTCTAACTTAGTTACTTTTGAACTAACTCCATTTAGTTCTCCCCTTTCCAATATAACCAAACTATCTCCAAAACTTCATTTAATTTATTTCTTGCTCCCATCTATAAATATATCTTTCAATACACCATAATTTTACCAACATATACAAATACAATAATTCCACCAAAATTCAAAATCGCAAGATTTCACTAACCCAATTATTTCAATATTTTTAATAATCACAATTCACAAAATCATCTCAATTTCACTTTTCCAAACACAATCACTATCAAATGCCGGAACAATCATGAATGCATGTCACTATGTATATGTATGTGCAAAATGATCTATCTCTCTAAAATCAGAGGCCACAAAACACTAGATCACAAATTAAGCACTAACAACTCTACACTCATAGCACAATGCTCATCGCATCGGTAACGGGATGCTACAATGAGAGTTTGAATTCATGTTTTTGAGATTGCAATTAGTGAAAGACAGTTAAGAATGTGATTTTATTGCAACCTAAAGATTGTACTTGGTAATTGGGGTATAATGTGAAACTTTGAAAGTAAATTCATTGCTACTGGGAATTTTAGGAACTGAGCATAGAGGATGAATTTGACTTAGAGAATAGTGCTATTGACTGTGAGATAATACCCTAGCTAGTATGATGTGATAAATTGACTGAATATTAGAATTGAAATTGGAGAGTTTCGTATTATGTTATTGAATTGGGATTGAGTCGTTATTGCTCAATTGAGTGGAAAGGTAGAATTTTTCAAAGAAAGTGGAATGTGGAAAATAACATCGGGAAAGGTCATGAATAGGCATCGAGTGTCTTTTATTTAAAGCATGTGCATCATCAAATTATCTTTGACTGTGCATTAGTAATTGGGTAATTATTTGATTATTTTAGAGGCACCGATGGAACGATTCCACGGACTTTGCTGAGACTTCCAGGCAGGTAGCTCGGAAGTTCAGGTGAGTAACCTAGTTGGTTTCTCAACCTATATGTGTGTTACATTGTATGCAATTATTCCATGAGGAGTTAAGGGTGGATTCTTTGTGTTTGTTTTGATTGATTTCGGACCACAGGTGTTTGAAATATTTGGATTGTGCCATAGAAGTGTAATTTGTGTATAAATTGTTTATAATTGATTTCAAATGGTGAAATATTGGAAATTGGATATGTGCATACATGCATAGAAGTATGATCAGATAAAGGCAGTTGTGACCGGTGCAGCCACCGTATTCAGAGCTTCAAGCTCAACGCACAGGGCTTCGTGCCCAACGATTTTCAAAGCTTCATGCTCAACGTATTAGGTCATTTGAGCCCAATGTTTTCAGAGCCAATGGCTCAACGTCTATGAGCTCAGGCGCACGGTCACAACAACGAAAAGAAAATGGAAGTGTCACATGCGCATTGCATATGTAATGATTGGCTGCGAAATGTGAACATGAAATTGCATGTGATATTTCTGTAAATGCTATTGTGTGTTTATGTGTATATGATTTGTGAATGTATGAGTTGAGTGAACCATCGATGATGTTTTCTCACTGAGTTCGCAAACTCACCCAACATTGCAACTATTTTTCAGGAATTGGTGAGTACCCCGTTAGTGAAACGGGAGTATGATTACTGCAGGAGAGTTAGAGTTTGAAGCAAATTTTACAAGAGAGTCAGATTTTGAAGTCGGGATTAGTTCGCGTCTGCATTTGTGTTATTCTATTTTATGTGTAAAGTTGTATTTCCGCATATTTGTACTATTATTGAATAGGGCCCAATTGATTAATGTTGTATTGCTATTTGGTTACTGAAATAGTATTTTGATGGAAAAATATTTTTGTATCGCGGGCCCAAATTTTAATGATTTCTGCGCACTCTATTGTTTCAAAAAAGTACAAAATTATTTTTAAGGAATTTCTGAACGGATTTGAGTGCTCTAGTATGCCACCCTCTCAGGGCGCGGGCTCGGATATCACTATTGATATCGGGTTCGGGTCTGGTAGGAGTGGGGTGCTACAACTATAGTATTAAAGATTAAAACAATCCAAGCATATTTTGATGATATATTAAGTGTATTCGAAAAGTTGAGAAGAATAGTTTGAATACTTAAGGAAAAACATGTAATTCGTATAAGTAATGAAAGTAAAGAGAATTTTAAGGAATTATAACACCGATATTAATTATATTATCTAGATTTGGAGATTTTATGGTATGCAATGATGTTGTATAAGAGATTACGATAAAATCCATTACAGCATGATAAAGTGATTTCATATGCATGGAGACAATTGAAACCTTATGGGTTGATTATTTGATACATGAATTAAAACTTGTTGCAATAGTGATTGCTTGAAAGTTGGAGACATTATATGTACAAAAACATCTTAGATATATAAAAATATATAGATCATTAAACTTTGAGATAATTATTAAGTTGAGAGAATTGAATACAAGACTGAGACAATAGATAGAAGTACTGAAAGATTATGATTGTACAAATGAGTACTATACTGGTAAAGCTAGTGTTGTAATAAGAGGCATTGAATAGAAAAATCAATAGCGGTGTATTACAAATTTAGATATTGAGGTTATCAAATCTAGTGCAACAAAGAATGCATAATGGAATTGAATTTGGGGCAAAATGAAGCAATATTAGCTGCACTAAAAATTAAGATCAGTTTAACATGATTAAAGCCTAAATTGAGGATTCAGAAATTGTGAATCTTACTAAGAAATTGGAAAGGAATACGAATTTTGAGTTCAAATAGGAAAAATGATACTTTCTGATTGAAATAGGAAGAATGTGTACCGATAAAGATGATTGAGCAAACAGATGTAGACAAACATGAATAATAACCTATGATATACATCCTAGTAGGAATATGTCAAGATAGCATTTGATGGCTAAGGAGATAGAAGCAAATGACCACACTTGTGAGTTGCCAACAGTTTTGATTATTATAGATATGTTTAAAGCTTATATGTTTGGAGTTCATTCTCAATGTATAGCTTTGATTGACTTTAAGCATAATAATCATTATCGTAATGATGTCATTAGAATATTGTATGGGGCATTATACAATAAAAGGAGTCGTCTGCCCTTACATTTAAAATGAATAAGGCCTAAAATGGTTGACGGCCAGGATTGATTCAAAGGATATTGTTGATGATTGAAATAAATCTGTAATAGAAATTAAATGATTCAAAAAAAATAAAGGAGCTAATGGATCAACACCGAAGGTATAGAGTAAAGTGATATTGATCGCGGTTCTGTCGATGCGCTCTTACGATCGATCCTTGAAAACCGGTCAAATAGAAAAAATTCCAAGATTGCGGTGTAGGATGCAACCTCGGGTCGTCTCACTTAATTAGAACCAAATGAAAATGGTCTAATCTAGCCTAAATGTCAAAAATTACAATTGAAGTTGATAAACGGGGGTTTTGGTAATTTGGTCGAAACCGGTAAAGTAATCAAAATTTAACAAAAAGTATAAAAGAATATTTTTGGGATTTTTGAAATAATGCAATAAACAAAGAATCGAATAAAATCAAATTGATAAAATCCTCTTAAAAATGAGGCTCAGGCTATCACAGTTCAAAAATGGTTTTCGGGGATACAATTCACTAAGTTTCGAAAGATCAACCCTAAAGGACTCTTTAGGTCCAAAGATTTAATTAATGAACTCCATCATTTAAATCTTTGTTAAAAACCTTAGTGTGACAATTGGACAAGCAAATGCAATTGGTCAAATGAATAAAACACAACAATCTCAATCAAACACAACTAGGCAGATTAAAACCGTGAATGCAGTATCCAATGACATATATGAAACTATCATATATTAAGCACAAAACATTCTACAAATCACTTGTCCAAATTTCAACATAGTATCAACACACGGTTAAACTATAACAATGCTAATCTAAATATATCGATGCAATCCTCTAACTCAGAAGTTTACACAAATATACTAGACTTCAGATACTAAGTGATTACTCCCCTTCGAAGCTCTGTAAACTCAAGCCATTGCTACATCTTCAAGAGGAAGGTTGGCTTAGCTACGCATGACTCCGGTCGATCCCTCGGATACTGGAGAATGAACGAGGCTCATGTTTGCAGAAGACAATGACGGTGATGATGGCGACTGTGGTGATGATGGTAGACGATACTAAAAATGTGAAGGTCTTCTCCTCCCAGAGTCTGCGTTCCAAGCCGTCTCTGTATTCAAAAATCTCCGTGACAAAAGTCTCTCGATGACCTAAAAATAGCAAGTCTTATATGATGGATCACGGGCTGGGTTGGAACAGTGAGACAAAACTTTCCATAAGAAGTCGAGTATCCGCTCGTTCGTCGCGACGAATAAAATAAATCAATTAAATTCGTCACGACGTGTGCAATCGTCTACTCGTCGCATCGTGTGAAATGCCATGCATTGTGACGTGTGGAAGTATGTTCGCCGCGTCATGTGAAATGCCATGCGTCGCGACGTGCGGAAAGACTTTGACTGTTGACTTCCTGACGTTGACTTCCTAACGTTGACTCCTTTGTTCCTGAAATTAAATAACAACAAAAACAACAACTTGCAGTATCAATTGTCCCAATAAAAATTGTGGAAAAATAAGTATCAAATCATGACAATTCACTGACAAATTGAGAATTTAAAGAACTCAGTATGAGGAACCAATTTAAGCACAAAAATTATCAATAAGGAGTCAACACATGCACAAGTAGCTATGAAAATACAGCCAATTTATAGTATAAACTTGGCTCAATCAAATTCCCCCACACTTAGACCTTTGTACTCCTGGACAAAGTTTATAAGAGTCAAAAAGAGTGCAAAAGAAAAAGAAAATATCTACCCATGCTCAAAACAATAAAAGGAAATTGACGCAAGTAACTTCCTCAAAATTCAACCTAAGCAAAATGAAAGAGTGCTACTAAAATAAACTTTGAAAGAATCCAAGTACAAGAGATTGAACAAAAGAGAAGCACTCAAGGTATAGTGTTTGCACTCAGCTCACTTGTGTCTAGGGATATTTTTCTCTCAATCTACTTAATCCACCTCCTACCATAGGCTTGTGTCAATTCTATTTCTCCACCACAAGAACTATCATTTTGAAGATCAAGAGGACATTGAGGGTTGTAATGTATGGAAGGCTAAATGAATGGGTAAAGTAAAAGAAAGAAAACATGAGCATATGCACTACATGTGAACTGATGTCATCTATAGAATTCAAACTAAACAATTGCATAAACAGAATGCAACATTATTCTTTTCTTTCTTTCTCTTTTCTTCTGCTTTTGCTCTTTTTTCTTTTTTTTTATATAGGACATTTTATAGACATTGTCTCTTTCTGGAAACACAAAATTCATCATCAATTTTTTTTTGACATATTATTTTGAAATAAGCAACATAACCAATGACACCACAAAGGTATGAATGCAAATGCTCATAACAGGAAGGCTCAAAGGGGCTAGCAATGGATAAATGTGTAAGGGACAGTGTTTAGGGAAATGGGTTTAAGAAAGAACGCCTCTATCACATCCGCAAAAATCCAGTTCATTAAGCTTCAAGTAAGAATTAAAACAAGTTCTGGAGAAAAATGAAATAAGAAGATGCACACAATGATAGAATGAAAATTTTGGGCTCAAATATCCTTCCACAAGGGTATGATCTCAATGAATAATCTCAAGTCTCAAAAACTTAAAATGCCACTTTGTTAGCATTCTTTCATTTACTTTGTATTGAAAACGTTGAAAGCAAGATTTTGTCAAGTCCAATTATCATTAAAAGAATGGAAGGTGTTTTCAAAAACTCAAGCATCGTTTTAAAACTTGTAAAAGCTTTGAAAACAAAAGCCACAAAAGTCCAGTGCAAGAAAAATTTGAAATGAGTGGAAGAATTAAGCACATAACCATTCATGCATGAGTATGGACGTCGCGACGTGTAGAAGCAGACGTCGAGACGTATGGACGTCGCGACGTAGCAAGGATAACGTCGCAACGTATGCCAAATTTGAAGAATGCTTCGCCGCGACGTATGGACACTCGTCGCGGCGAAGAAATGCAGAATGACAGAAAATACAACAAGTTTATCAGCAGAAAGCACCAATTGGCCAACAATATAATATCAACAGTCATACAATGTGAAAAATAAATAGGGAAACAACTCCCCCACACTTGAAACACACATTGTCCTCAATGAAAGTGTAACAGAAGCAAAAGATGAGAAGATGAAGGCACAAAAACAAAGATTGATCATTAAGTAGATTAAGTCAAGTACAAAAGACACAAAAGAACTAAGGAAGTAAATACAGAAAGAAAAGAAAACAAAAGAAAAGAAATACAAGAAAAGAAAAAAACAGAAAGACAAAACTAAGCCGCAGGGTCATCAGCTGGCGGATCCGGAGGAGCAGCCTGAGAAGCACTAGGACCAGCTGAAAGATCCTGGGAGGCAGGAGGAAGTAGTAACTGCAGCCGATCCGCAATCAAGGTGAACATCGAAGTGTAATACTGTCGGTCGGCAACCATCTGAACCTCTATGCGACGCAAGTCAGGGCGAAGAAGGACGATCAGATCAGAGGAGGCGGGAGGTGAAAGGGGTGGACGAATGGGGCTACGAGGTGGGGCCTCGGATGGAGGAATAGGAACAGAAGGAACAGGAGAGGAAGGAATAGGGAGAGAAGTAGAAGGGGGAGGGGAAGAAGGTGGAGAAGGAGTAGATGGGGGAGGAAGGCCACGAGGCTGACGGAGACGGACATACCGGAAAGCAAGAGCAGGCTCAAAGGTAAGGTCGGTCGGATGTTCCGGAACCCAATAGGCCCGGAACATGTCAGTGATGAGATGAGGGAAGATAAGGGAATGGGTGGGGTTGGTGGAGAGGATGCATTGTCGAAGGGCGGAGGTGATGGCAAGGGTGAGATCAACTGGCCGACCGACCATCAACAGATAAATGTATAAAGCCTGTTCCTTGGGAACCATGGCTAGGTGATAAGTAGGGAGGATGTTGTTGCAGATAAAATGAAGCCACGGACGGGCTTCAGAACGAAGGTCGGCTCGGCGGATATAACGCTGAGCACCCCTAGGTTGATACCATTCAATACCCTCAGGGCAGAGAGTATGAAGAACATCATCCCAAGGGTACTCATGGATGAGCTCAGAGTAGTGGCAACAGGGTGTAGGCGGAAGCTGAAAATGTTCCCTAATGGATATGGAAGTGAAGGCACGGGAATGGAGATACCCCGGAACGCAATGCCATAAGTGCCGGAGGAACGGGCATGGGTGTAAAACTGGTGGACGAAGGTAAGGTTCCTAGCGGTACGGGTATGGGCAAGGGTGATAAGGTTAAGGGAAAAGAGTTGGCGGACAAATGGATTAGTAGAGGGTGTCAAAGGAAAAGGTTTTTCCTTCAGTATGGCCCGGGCTGCAGTCTTGGCGGCCAGGGCAGCATACTCCGGATCAACCGGGACAGAGGTAGAGTGGGAAGGGGAATGGTGCGAAGAATGGGAGTGCTGAGGAGAGGGAGAAGTAGCGGAGAAAACTCCTAAGGAAGATGGGGATACAGCAGGATGGGGAAGCGGTGGAGCAGAAACAAACTCGTCAGCGAGTGGGAGGGAAGGAAGGACATGAGACGGGGTGGTGGGACGCTGGGACTTGCTGACATTCTTTGTGCGAGGCATATCCTGCAAACAAAAAGAAACATAATAGAAAAAAAATCAATACAGAAGTAAGCAAAAATCGACCTCCTCGTCGCGACGTGTGGGCAGACGCCGCGGCGAGGCAGAGCCCTCGACTAGACGTCGCGACGTGCAGAAATAGACGTCGTGGCGAAGCAAGGTTCTGATTACGTCGCGACGAGGCAATGCGCTCGTCGCGACGTAAGGCGATTTTCAGACGCATCGCGATGAGCAATCACTCGTCGCGGGAAACCTAACTCAAACTTCTAACAATGCAGACGAAAAATAAGAAAAAGAAAGAGAATGGGACACTTACTGAGGTCGAAGACGCAAGAGTGGAGATGGCTAAAATGACGAGCACAGTGAGGCAGCGGTCCTGATTGAGCAGAGAGAGAGAGAGAGAGAGCGAGGCGATGACGGTGGGAGAAGAAAATGAGAAAGAAAGAAGAAGAAGAAGAAACGGCGAGGGAGGCGGAACGACGTTACGGGGAAAAGACAAAAAGGGCTATGGATAAACGCACAGACCGCAGGACGAAAAGGGCAACAATGGTATTTCAACTGATGGGACGTCGCGGCGAAGAAATGCACCACGTCGCGACGTATACGCCGGGAGGAGTGAGATACGTCGCGACGTGTGAATGAATAAGAGAACACATCGTGACGTATCCAAACGAACAGAATAGAAACACAACTTGACTTAATCCAGAAATATTCAATCTAAAAACAATCAATCTCTCAAAAATCAATCCTCCAAGCAATGTCATACTTCTTCAGAAAGATATAAAGCTAACAAAGGGAAAGCAATTTATTCGAACAATGAACAAAAATCCTACCTAACTACACACTACTCTCATCGCTAGGTTTCTCCCCACACTTAATCAAGATATTCATGCAACACAACAATTTACATCACTTCTAAACTAGATGCATGAATATAAAGAGAATGTAGGGTGAGAAACAACCGGTCTCATGGCGGGTCTGAAACTTGGGATAGTCACCGGTAAAAATTGAGCTTCATCCCAATGGCTTGGCTCAGTGCACTCAATATCCAACTCCTGACTTGGAGTCTCTCCTACAAAATCATCAGCAAGCAAATGTTCTCCAAGAAGAGTGTCAGTAGAAGATGTCAAAGTTTGTGCAAAATCACAACAAGCATCATCAATAACCGTGTCAAGCATATTTACTCCAAGCAAGGAGTAATCCTCATGGGGGTGCTTCATTGCTTCATACATGTTGAAGCTCACCCTTTGATCGCCAACCTCCATGGTTATCTTCCCTTCCTTCATGCTAATCATGGTACTTGCTGTCCGAAGGAAGGGTCGTCCGAGAATCAGTGAAGTATCCTGCACAACCTCAGTAGACATGTCAAGTACATAAAAATCAGCAGGAAAAACTAGACCTTTAACTTGGACTAAGATATCCTCAATTATCCCCACTGGATGCCTAAAAGACCTATCAACCAATTGTAACACTACAGATGTAGGTTTTATGCTTTTCACCCTAGGTTCTCATAGATCGATTTAGGCATCACATTGATAGCCGCCCCCAAATCTAATAAAGCTCTCCCGATGGTCACTTTTCCTAAAGTGCAAGGGATGGTAAAAGATCCAGGGTCTTGACACTTGACAGGTATTTGGGGCTTGAATAATGCAGACACATTGGAGCTCACCTGGACTCTCTCATTTGGCCTAAACTTTCTCTTATTCGTGCACAAATCCTTCAAATACTTAGCATAGGCTGGAACTCTCTTCACTAGATCAAGCAAAGGTACATTCACTTCCACTTTCCCAAACAAATCAATGATTTCTTTCTCATGTTGTTTCTCATTTAAGCGCTTACTCATTAAATATGAATTGGGAAAAGGAAGGTCTGAATACTTACCTCCTTACCTTTACACGCTTGCTTACTTGACTCTCCACTTTCGCTTTCTCTTTAGAATCTCTTGGAGTTGTGTCCTTCTCGGTTGTTGTGAGTCTCTTCCTTTCTTTCAGTAGGTCCTCCTCTCTGGCACTTTCTGATCTCATTACCCTTGTTGGAGGTACTGGGTCACTATCAATCTCATCCTCACATGGCTCATCTTCATCTTGAGGCTTGAACCTCACTTGCTTTCCACTCCTGAGGGCAATGGCATTAAGACTCTTCGGGTTCATCACAGTATTGGAAGGAATGGCTCCACTGCTTTTCGCCTGATTTTCACTCATGTTGTTAGACAACTGAGTGACATAGGAATTGATGTTCTCTGCCTTGGTCTCCCATTGCTCCATCCTCTTCTCCAAGGCATTGAATCTGGCAGCAGTCTTTGAGGAATCCTGTTGAATCAAAGAAGCAATTGCATTAAATTGGTTAACATTAGAATCCCTCTCTTCCTTCATCAATGTCATCATACTGTGGAGCAACTGATTGGTATCCTCCTTTGGTGGGACTACTAGGGCTTGCTGTTGATTGGGGAACTGGCTAATGGAAGTGCCAGCTCCTCCTCCTTGTGAAAATCTGCCCTGAGCTCTGTTCTCCTCATTCCTCCAACTGAATCTCGGATTGGATTTCCATCCCTCATTGTAGGTGTTGGAGTATGGGTCCCATTTCTGATTCTGCCTGCCTTGATACATTGCCGAGACTTCCTCATATCTACCTGGGCAAACGCTCGAAATATGCATTACCGACCCACAATTTTCACAACTAGGTGCGGTAAGCTCTGTTGAGGAAGTAGAGCGTTGTACATTTAAATTCTTCAGCTCAGCAGTGATGCAAGATAGCTGTGATGATATCCGACTCTCCAAAGAGTCCACTTTCGACTCTAGGCTCTCCATTCTTTTAGCTTGAGCCGTCAAGGCTCCCAACTCATGCACTCCTCTTTGATCTCTGACACTGTACTGCTGATGGTTTAAAGCCATCTTCTTGATCAGATCCCATGCTTCCAAGGCTGTGAGGTCAATCAAAGATCCTCCAGATGCAGCATCTAATATACCCTTCTCCTGGCTCTTCAACCCATCATAAAAGTATTGCACCAATTACTCATCAGGAATCTGGTGATGGGGGCATCTAGAAAGAAGGTCTTGGAAACGGTTCCAATAGTCATACAGTGACTCATCATAATCCTGGCGGGCTGAATAAATCTCCTTCCTCATGGAAGATGTCCTGGAAGCTGGAAAGTATTTCTCCAGAAAAGCCTTCCTCAGATTGGCCCAACTATGGTAAGCATTGGCCACATGCCTCGGAAGACTCATGTACCACTCTCTTGCTTTCCCCTCCAATGACAAGTGAAACACCTTCCAAAGTACTTGATCCAAGGCAACTCCCACTGGCTTCATACTCTGGCAGATCATTGTCAAAGCCTGTAAGTGCATATATGGATCCTCTCCTGCCAAACCATGAAATTTAGGAAGAGAATTAATCAGCAAACCTTTAATCTCAAAATTAACATCAAAATTAGGGCAAGCGGCAGTAAATGGATCATAATGCACATCAGATGTTGTTGCCTCCCTAATTGTCCTACGTCGCTGATTCTCATTGTTCTCTCCCACTCTCTCATGCTCACCATTCCCTCCATTAGTTCCATTTCTAGGTTGGTGAACAGGATAATCAGGATTCTCAGCCATAGTCTCACTATCTCTTTCAACTACTCTCCTTCTCTCTTGCTCTTTCCTTTCTTTCCTAAGTCTCCTCAAATGTCTCTCAACTTCAGGATAGAACTGAACAAGTTTACCTCTCCTAGGCATGCACCAAAAAGCAATCCACAAACAAAAGGATGGTAACAAAAATGCTCACAGTCACACAAGATCAGATAAAAGTGAAATGCGATGAATGTGAGAGTATGGATGTATGAATGTATGTATGAGTGATGTGAAAAAATATGAGACAAAATCAAAGTATGACGTATGCGTGTGCAAAAAGGGAAATCAAACCTATACTATCAACAAGTGTAAAAATTAAACTATACTAAATGCAAACAAAAACAATGATTCCTATTATCAATGACAAGTCAAAAATGACAATGGCTATCCGATGGTAAACCAATTACTTGGCTCCCCGGCAACGGCGCCAATTTGATCGCGGTTCTGTCGATGCGATCTTACGATCGATCCTTGGAAACCGGTCAAATAGAATAAATTCTAAGATTGCGGTGTAGGATGCAATCTCGGGTCATCTCACTTAATTGGAACCAAATGAAAATGGTCTAATCTAGCCTAAATGTCAAAAATTACAATTAAAGTTGATAAACGGGGGTTTTGGTAATTTGGTCGAAACCGGTAAAGTAATCAAAATTTAACAAAAAGTATAAAAGAATATTTTTGGGATTTTTGAAATAATGCAATAAACAAAGAATCGGATAAAATCAAATTGATAAAATCCTCTTAAAAATGAGGCTCAAGCTATCACAGTTCAAAAATGGTTTTCAGGGATACAATCCACTAAGTTTCGAAAGATCAAACCTAAAGGACTCTTTAGGTCCAAAGATTTAATTAATGAACTCCATCATTTAAATCTTTGTTAAAAACCTTAGTGTGACAATTGGACAAGCAAATGCAATTGGTCAAATGAATAAAACACAACAATCTCAATCAAACACAACTAGGCAGATTAAAACCGTGAATGCAGTATCCAATGACATATATGAAACTATCATATATTAAGCACAAAACATTCTACAAATCACTTGTCCAAATTTCAACATAGTATCAACACACGGTTAAACTATAACAATGCTAATCTAAATATATCGATGCAATCCTCTAACTCAGAAGTTTACACAAATATACTAGACTTCAGATACTAAGTGATTACTCCCCTCAAGCTCGAAGAACTCAAGCCATTGCTACATCTTCAAGAGGAAGGTTGGCTTAGCTACGCATGACTCCGGTCGATCCCTCGGATACTGGAGAATGAACGAGGCTCATGTTTGCAGAAGACAATGACGGTGATGATGGCGACTGTGGTGATGATGGTAGACGATACTGAAAATGTGAAGGTCTTCTCCTCCCAGAGTCTGCGTTCCAAGCCGTCTCTGTATTCAAAAATCTCCGTGACAAAAGTCTCTCGATGACCTAAAAATAGCAAGTCTTATATGATGGATCACGGGTCGGGTTGGAACAGTGAGACAAAACTTTCCATAAGAAGTCGAGTATCCGCTCGTTCGTCACGACGAATAAAATAAATCAATTAAATTCATTGCGACGTGTGCAATCGTCTGCTCGTTGCGTCGTGTGAAATGCCATGCGTCGCGACGTGTAGAAGTATGTTCGCCGCGTCGTGTGAAATGCCATGCGTCGCGACGTGCGGAAAGACTTTGACTGTTGACTTCCTGACGTTGACTCCTTTGTTCCTGAAATTAAATAACAACAAAAACAACAACTTACAGTATCAATTGTCCCAATAAAAATTGTGGAAAAATAAGTATCAAATCATGACAATTCACTGACAAATTGAGAATTGAAAGAACTCAGTATGAGGAACCAATTTAAGCATAAAAATCATCAATAAGGAGTCAACACATGCACAAGTAGCTATGAAAATGCAGCCAATTTATAGTATAAACTTGGCTCAATCAGATATGAACATAAGAGTTAAGCGTATTAACAATACAGTGATGTGAATTATTAAGTGAAAGATAAATTGTCTCTAAGAGTATCACAGTGCCAAGGTGTGCTCAGGTTAGGAAAAAGGATTAGCTAAGCTCGATATAAATTGGTATGTGTGAAATTATGAGTTAGTGCTACTGATAAAAAATATTTTAGATTCATAATGTGAATATGTTAAGAAATATTGATATGATATGATATTGGTGTAATTGACACAGGAAGTGGAAAAATTGTGAGTAATCTGAAACATAATAAGGAACTAATTAAGAAAGTGAATGACCAAATAAGCCATTGAAAGACTGAGTGAGTCTATTTACAATGGTCATTTGAAGAAATTATTCGAGGGATGAAGTTAAATGGAAAATGGAGGAACATCCTGCCTTCCTGATTAATTAGATAAGAATTTCGAGGACGAAATTCTTTTAAGAGGGGGAGAAATGTTAGCCCCCTAAATTTTTTTCTTAAAGAATAAGCATGATTTAAATTAATTATGAGGTCTTTATGAGATTATTTTGTGGAGTTAATTATTATGTTAATGTTAGTAAGATTATATGACATAGGTTAATTGAATTAAAGTGTTAAGGTAATAAGATTATATAAGGGTATTTTTGGTACTTCACTTAAGGATAAAGAACATAA
Organism: Erythroxylum novogranatense; assembly: GCA_029891385.1. Taxonomy (NCBI): domain Eukaryota; kingdom Viridiplantae; phylum Streptophyta; class Magnoliopsida; order Malpighiales; family Erythroxylaceae; genus Erythroxylum; species Erythroxylum novogranatense. The sequence goes on along the minus strand of CM057233.1, from coordinate 45,541,289 downwards.
GCCATATAAAGAAGTGCAAAATGGACATTGCACACTAATTAAGGGTATTAAGGGAAGAAACGAAGGTGTCTTGCATGGGAGAGAAGGAGAAAACATGAGTGAGAGGAGAGAAGGAGGAGAGTTCTTTGGAGACAAAAGAAGAAGAAGAGAAAAAACAAGCTAAGGTTCCATTTTCTTAGCTTTCAAGAGAGAGATCCTGAAGAGTTTGAATATCTTGAAGCTAACAAGTAAGTATAAGCATTAACCCATTTTGATTTGTTAAATAAAGCATATTTGGTGATAGTTATAAGTGAAATGAAAGTGAAAATGAAGTGAATATGTGTAGGAAGTTGATGATGAATGTGTATATATGTGTCTGTTCCATTATTAGTGTTCATGCTCAATCTGGACTATAATTTGTTTATGGATCATATTGAGTTGAAATGGAGTATAGAATGAAGTGTAAATGAAGTAGAAAGGATGATTTTTGTATAAGATGAGTTAGGTGTAGATGTTGGATGTGAAAAATCTAGAAAATGGGACGACGGCTGGAAATTTTGTAAACTTCTAGGCAAGTTCGCCGCCACAAAGTCAACTTCCCTACATAAACATGTTTTGTTATTCTGATGATATCTTGCCTTATAGTTATCCAAATTGAGTGAACTTTTATTTGGAGTAAACTAGAGACATAGGGCTACAAATTGTCTGATGCAATTGAATTTTATTTCTTTCTCTAAGAATTTTAATTATTGGATGGAAGCTGAGCATAGAATACTGTTTCAGCATAAGAACAGTCCAAAACTATATAACTTTCAAATTTCTAAACCAACTTGAATGATTATAGTGTCATTAGAAACTTAAGACTATGAGGAACCTTTTTCTAAAAGGAAGTTTTTATCAAATTTCTTCATTTACTTTATCATAATGATCATGGAAAATTGACCCAAAGGTTAGGACTTTTGGAAGAGATTGAGTATTTAGAATTTATCTTAGTGAATATGCAATATATGGGTCCTCAAATTGTATTCCTATTGAATGGAAAATTTTGTCTTTGATAAAGGGAATCAAGGAAGGCAAGAGGATCAAGAGGAGAGGCATCTTTGAGCAAGGTTTAAGCAAGGAAGTGGGTTATATTTTTATAATTGAGTAATAAGCCATTAATGTTTCTTTCAAATCAAGAAAGTTAAATGTTTTCAATTGCATTATAAATGTGCATTTATTTCTTTTAGAATGCTTTGAGAAAGTTTTATGTGTTTGGTATGTGAATATTGTATCGATGATTTATGAAAAGAATATGAAACTGATTTTTGAAAAAACATACTATGTTTATAAAATCACTTTTCAAAAAAAAGTAACATTTTGGGCAATAATTTTACAAGTTATGAAATACATGTTATATGGGTTTGGTTTAGTCCATTCTGTACGTCAAGTGCATTTCTTCTAAAAGCTTCTCCCATCGACATGCTAATGGCATGAAGCTCCTTCATGGACTCTGTCATATTTACGACAACGCAAAAACTACTATGTGAGATTTGTGTTAGTTCGTTCTGTTCACGACTACACATGACCATTTTTGTGGGAATGTGTTAGTTTGTTCTATTTATGGACCTCCCAAACCATTTTGATGTGTTTATGTGTTTAAATGTGTTGACAATTTTGATGAAGGCATGATTTATGATTGTTTATGAATTGTTTGACAACTTGAAAATTTTGAGAAATAAGTGTTTTGTGATTTTGGTTATGAAAATGTTCAATAGAAATGAGTTTTATAAATGTTTTTTTCTTGTTATCGATTATAAAACTGTTACCCACGAGCTTTTAAGCTCACCCCCATTCCTTCCCATCTCTAGGTGATGAGCAAGAGACCGAGTGAGTGAGAGGGTCAAGGCATCGCTCCGAATTCTGTATGTTTTGTATTTTAAGCTAGAATTTGTAAAAACAGGGTTTTAGGCGCATTTTAAGGATTATTAGTTCATGTAACTTTTTTATTTTGAGATTTTGAGACATTGATATATTGTGGCTTGAAATGCCATTAAAGCTTTGTAAAACTCTTTCCTTTTGAGGTTAATGAAATATGAGTTTGTGCACGGATGAGGTTGAGTTGAAATTAAGTATCCTTGAGAAAGTTATCGATTTGAGATGATAAATTTTGTATACAAATTGTTGTTCCATATAAGTGAGATGTGTTATGGGAAAAAAAAACAGGAATTTGTGAAAGATAGGAATTAGTGGTAAGTAAAGAATCAAATGAGTATAGATTAGAGAGTTTTATGAAATAATGTTGGTAGTTGAATTGTTATAAAATGATGTTGCATTAGAGGAAGTGAAATTGGGAAAAATTAGAGTGAAAGTAAGGTTAGGATAAATGGAGAAAACTAGGGAAGGCTCTTGAGTGAACCCTTCCTTAAAGGTGTTAGTATGGTTAATTTTACATCTTCGCCGCGGTGAAGTCAATCTTCTTGCTACAGTGTATTTATCGCAAGAGATGTTGGGGTCTAATATGGGAACTTCATCGCAGCGAAGTCAAAATTTTTCCGCGACGAACTTTTCTCGAAGGGTCTCCATAGAAGTTCTCTTCAGTTCGTCGTGGTCAACCCACCCATCAAGACCCAGGGACCCAACATTTATATTATCGGAGCATGAAGATAAACCGATGATAGTTAAGGAGATTTCACTAAAATAACTACAAGGTAATACGTTCACGTTTCACAACTTAGGAGTTGGGCTCCGAAATTTGTTGTCCAGGCTTATCATCAAAATCTATTGATATGGATTATAATGATAAAAAAAAAGTATGAAGAAAATGGGATTTTGTAAGAATATATGGATGAAGTGGCGATCCATATAAGATTAGTATTTTAATACATGTTTGTTACATATTATATTATATCGCCATATATGAATTTTATTTTAATAAATTAAACATATCAAACACCCTAAAATAATTATGAAGAAAAACATATGAGCGAGTGTATAATTATTTTAGCATTTTTATATTTTAATTTATTAAATAATAAAATATATATGTGGGCACAAAAATAATATGTCATAGTCACGTGACAAAATACTACTATAACATGTCTTGCCATGCCATTTACATTAACAGAGAACTTAACATCGGGCTTTTTGTTAAAAATTGAAAGTTAGAGTATTTTAACGTCATTTTTATTGTTTGGGATATATTACAAAATTGAGTAAATTTTATAATTTTTTCAATTAACCCTTAATTATAAAGAATAAAAATCAATTTAATTAAGTGTTTGAATGCCACAAAAAAATATATAATTCTTAACTTTATGAAGTTAGAAATAGAATAGGACATGCCTGTGGTTGAGACTGTGGATTGTCTTGTAATTTTGTAAAGTTAGGCAAAATTTGGAACATGCTTGCTATTGAGGCTGTATCTTGTAATTGAGCTCTTTAAAAAGCTATATTGACTAGTATATGATCACGTTGAAGGTCAAGTTCTCATCTAAGCTTTAACTGTAGCTTGAACTAAGCTAACTTATGCTTGTCCTTTAATTTGGTTTGATTCTACATATTTAGTCACTTATTTCACAATATCATTAAGAAAATCTTAAAGCCTTTTCTTCTTTGTTTATGTAATTGGTCCACTTAGCAAATTCAAAGGATCAAATGTCACTTGAATCCTATTGATCTTAGGTATTTTTAGTTTAGATCCCTGAATGGTCACTTAAATCAAACTTAATATTAAGCCCCAAGGCTTCAAAAGTTCATAAAATTTCTAGCAATTTTTGAGACTTTTGATTTTGAGTTCCTAAATTACTAATTGAACCAAGTTTGTTACTTTCTTTTAATATGTGATTTACAAGATATTGTATCCTTTAATGCCCACTTCAATTTTAAAGTGGTACAAATGGTTAGTGTAGCATCCCATCACCAATGGGAAGGGTAAAATAGTAATTTGAAACGGGTTAGGAGTGTTTAAAATTGTTTTGCTATGTTCATGCATTCATATATACACGTGAATAGTAAATTTTGCACATGTAATGATTGTACATGCATTCATGGCATTTCCCGGTATATGTGTCTCTAATGTGTGTATTGTGAAAAATATGATTTTTGTGCTTGAAAATTTAGTTGGAGTGGGTCTTTGTGAGTTTTAAATTTTTGGAGAATATTAGAAATTTTTCTGAAAATTTCGGGGTACTTTTTCGGACTAGGAAAAAATGCCAAGTGGCAGATTGACTAGTTATTGGTAGTAAAAAGTATTGTCCAATGGCACTGAAAATTAGATACATAATTTTAGGATTTATTTAAGTGAGCCATTGAAAATTTGGAGATGATTTATGTAGAAATTGGACTTAGTTTTTAATAATTAGGCATGTGGAGCCAAACATGTCCTTAGTCCACTAACCTATTTAATTAACAAACTTTCCCCTTTTTGATTCCTTCATTCACGATACTTCTCAATTATAAGGGTTAAAGGTGATTTAAGTGATTTTTCTCCTCTCTTTCGTAGCTTCCTCCCTTCATTGGTGTGTTTGAAAGTTTGCTCACCTTTTTCTCCTCCTTTCACCTTGCTTCCTCTTCCTTTAGCTCACCTAAAAAGCCTAGCATAAACCTTCCCCCCTTAAGAGGATGATGAACGTGGGTGGTGAAGAGAAGTAGAGGGTTTGTGATTTTGGAAGTTTAATAGGTATGAAACATGTGTTATCTTATGGTTTTATAGTTAGTTGAATTCTTTGTGATGTTTGTACATTAAATTGCATGAAAATTGAGTGTGAAGAATATGGGTTTGTAATTTGCTTATTGCTTGATGTTTACTTGAAGATTGATGAGGTGGGATTGGATGAATGTAAGAAGAAATGTTTTAGGTGTTTTGGAAGTGAAATTGTGTTTAAAATAGTGTAGAAAAGGGATGAATGAGTGAATATAGGTTGCTTCCATTTTATGACTAATTGTTTAAGTGAAGGTCTTGATTAAATTGTGGGTGATTGATTGACTAAATTGGATGCTTATTGGTGTAGAAATGGTAATGGAATGATAGGATTTGAGTTAGGTGTAAAAGCTGGAAAATTGAATTTGTACATGTTTCAATGTTAGTGCCATAACTTTTTATGTGGTTATGCAATTGTGATGAGGATTGGCTTGACTTAAACTTGAGGGGTTTGGCTACATTTCTTATGAAGGAGGTGCTGTTCAAATTTGGCTTGAAGAGTTTGAAATTTTAACTTGAAAGTGGTAATGTGTATAGGGATGAATAGTGTCATTTTAGTGACACTAACTTTGAAATTGTGATATGAAACTTTAGGAATTTTTATAGGTTGCTTGAGGCTGATTTTGCTAAGTTGGTCTTCATTAAAGTTGTAGCTCTTCTTGATAGTTTTCTATCGTCATGAAATGTGCTATTTTTCGACGTTGGAGTTGGTAGTTATAAGTGCATGAACTTTGTTTATGGTTTAGGTGATGTTTAATAATATGAAAACAGGGCAACAACAATCATGTAGGAAATTGAACTCGTTAGAGGTAGAATTTGCTTCTAAGTGCTTCATGAGAATTGTAGAATGTGTTCTGAGCTTTGCATTGATATAAAGTATGGAATTGTTGGCTAAGGGGATAAGAAGTTATGATTTTTAGAAGATTGTGGTACTGTTAAGATGACATGTGTTGGGCAGAAACTTTGATTGAGATTTTGACCCATTTAGAGGTTCAAATTGCTTTTAAGTGCTTCATGAAAGTTGTAAAATGTGTTCTGATATTTCCATTGATATCAAGCATGGAATTTTTGGCTAATGAAATAGGAAGTTATGATTTTTGTAAAGTCGTGTGATTGGTTAGGATGAGATTTACATAGCAGAAACTTTGATTGAGATTTTGACCTTTCTAGAGGATGAATTTGCTTCCAAGTTGTTCATGAAAGTTGTAAAATGTGCTCTAATCTTTTCGTTGATCTAAAGCTTGGAATTTTTGGCCAATGGAATAAAAAGTTATGAGTTTTAGAAGATGTGTTTTCGTTAAGATGGCAGTTGCAGGACAGATATTTTGAAGTGCATTTTGACTCCTTTAGAGTTGGAATTTGTCTATGAGTCCTTCATGAAACGTGTAGAACTTTCTGTGATCTTTCTAATGATACCAAATTTATCAAATTTGGACACTTGTGTGAAAAGTTATACATTGTGGTAGAAGAGAGAGAAATAGGTGCAAATGTTATTTTCTTTTCATTTTATTTTATTTTTGTTCTAATTTGACCCTTTTTGCCATTCTTTTATGTATAACTTTTTCATCTGACTTCTAATTGACTTGATTTTCGAGGCGTCGGATTCGTAAGTCATTTAATTGCCTCTCCATGAGAATTTGTGAATTTTGGAGATTAAATTGAAAATGATGGATTAGATCAAAGTTAGAGGACCGAGCGATTATTTTTTTGGTCTGTCTTTTAGCAATAATTGGACTTATAGAAATACAAATTGAGTTATTTTGGTGTCTATGAATTTCTAAAATTTAGGGGAACATTTTGAGATGAAATTTATGGATTGATACCAGGAATGTCACGAATATGCATTGTACGCATTTCAATCCCTACATATGCATTATTATACATTTTTTATTGTACAATTTGTAATATCTGTGTATTTTAATTGTTATAGAGGCGCATTTGGAACGTCAACCCACAGACATTGCCGACACTTCCAGGCATTAGCTTCGGAAGCTATTGGTGAGTGACCTAGACGGTTCTCTCAATTATTGATTGCTTATAATTTTGTGGTGAATAATGGGGGGTTTGAGATTGATTGTGATTGTGGATTCCGGACAGAAGGTCCGATGTACTAGGGAGCTATGACATAGAAGTGCTACTCGTATCTGAATTTGGGAACTACTTGCTTGTGATGTGATAAATTGTGACACATGTGTTGATTGTGATGTATATACTGCTTAATTGTCACATGTGCATTTCATACATGAATGCATACTCAGATAATGACAGTTGTGACCGGAGCAGCCACCGAGAGCTAAAAGCTCAACGATTGTATTTGGGCCTCGAGTCCTACAGTGATTTAAAGCCTCAGGCTCAACGATTAATGTGCCCATATTGGGATAGTCCAGGCGCTCGATCATAACACCATAATAAATTGAAAAATGGTCACATAAGCATTTCATATACATTTGCATACATATATTTGATTGAGTGAAAGGCAAAATGCCTTATGCTTATGTGAAAATAAAATGTGTTACTGATGTGATCATGTGGTACTTCTGATGTATGTGAAATTATGAAATAATTGTGATATGCCTGATTGTTGCATGAATTGAGTGAACCATCGATGATGGTTACCTCATTGAGTTCGCAAACTCACCCAAAATTGCAACATATTTTTCAGGATCGAGATTAGACTCCTAGCTCCAGAGGGACTTTTCGAGCCGTGTAGATCATTTTGGTAGGAGAAGTCATGACTCACAGGTCGGTCAGCTGGGACTTTTGGGATGATCTAGATAGATCTGCAGTATTTCTCCTCTTTCATGTAGCATATTGTACTAGGGTTTTGGAGTGTTGTACAGATAGTGAAAACTGACAGATGTGTAAACTTTTGGTTTTTATGAAATGAAATGAGGAAAAAAAATTTGGTTTCAAAAAGTTTGCGATTTTATATTAATGTTTTATTATGATGCCAAGTGGAGTGTTGTAGTGATTATTGGTAGCTCACCCTTTTCGGAGGATATGTACCAGAATGACTTGCGGGCGTCCCAGTGTGTAAAGTGAATCACACATTATTACAATGCTTATAATACGATATATGAATACACGAGAAGGGGGGTTGAATTATGTATTCCCCTTTTTTCTAAAAATCTTTCCAGAAAACGTTTTGTTAAAAACAAGTTCTTTTCACAGAAACTTCAGTAAGTTCGAATTAATCAAAACTTTGAAAAACTTGTTTTGAAATCTAAGTAATAACAAAACTTTGAACTTAAAGAAAGATAGAGTAGAGAGAAGTCGACACAGCAATTTTATACTGGTTCACCCCAAACAGTGGGCTACGTCCAGTCCTCAGAAGTCTTTATGAGATTTCACTTTCTCTTCAACATTTACAAGTATTCTTTCTGAGCCTCTTCAGGTCTCTATACTCAGTATTCTTTTACTCTTAGCCTTTGCAGGCTATCTATACTACTTTCTTACAAAAGTGTTTAAACTATGTTACAGTAACACTAGCTCTTAGCTAATTCGCACAATAATCTCACAAACAAGTTTTTTCGTTCACGTATACGTAAGTCAACTAACTGTGCAATCTTCGACTTCGACTCATATTTATAGCCTTCGTCTGCAACTGCTTCTTGATTCTTGCTTCTTGAATCTTGCTTCTTGAATCTTGAAAGAAACGGTTAATAAGTTGAGTTCCGTAACTAACTCGAACTGACTCTTGCGTCTGGTTTTCTTTATTTGTCTGTTTTTGAATTCTGCGTCTGCTTTTCTGAGTCTACTTTTGAATTCTACGTCTGCTTTTCAACTTCTTTATCTGCTTTTCATTTTCTTTGTCTGCTTTTCATTTTTGTGTCTTCTTGTTGGACCCCGATTTTTTAGTGAAAATAACAAATATTCAAAAGTGAATGTGTTGATTGAAATAGAATTCAAAAATCCCAAATTACATGAAATGCAAACGATACAAAACTGAACAGCACATCTTTCATCCGATTTCCTGCTTGAAACCTGGAGATGGGGATGAAATGGGGGGGTGAGCGCAAAGCTCTGTGGATAATATATTTATAAATTGAACGATAAACGAAATTATTTTGCAAAATTTTTTGCTATTTGTTTCGCCTTTTGATTCGCTTGCTTTTGGTCTTCGGCCTTTTCCGTATTCGTGTTACATTTTTCGGTTAGGATCCGGTTCCCGAATCGGGTCCCAACATTTATGATATCAGAGCTCAGTAATATGATCTTACTTGGGCGTATGTGTATGAGTAAGAAATTGAAAGAGTTTGTAAGGTTATATAGTGAATGTGATTTTGATGTGAAGGACATTTTCATGAATTTGTGTGATTATGTGATTTGGGTGACAAAATTGATAATTGATTTTAAGAATGTGTTAATGAAATTGAGGTTAGAATTTCATGATGAATTGAGTTTGAATATACATTTGTGGGATGGGACATGAATAATTGAAAGTTGAGGGGAATAAAAGGAATGTATATATAAAAGTTCAAAATAAAAGGCTGATTTTGAATGATTGTGGTCCATATTAGGGTTCCTTAAGAAATGGGACCATTGACTTGTGAAGATGTGTTAAGAAATATTTGATTTAAGGAGATAGTGCTATATGAGCATTTGATACAAGAAGTGAAATAGTGTGAAGAAATTGAGATATATATATGATGAGGAAATTAGATAATAAAAAGTGATTGATTATGATTTTTGGAAAGACAGTAGTAAGAAAGTGTTTGATTATCTTCGTTTAGAAAGAAATTATATGTAAGGATGAGTTACTTGGTGTTAAATCAAGTATGAATTTCGAGAACGAAATTCTTTTAAGAGGAAGAGAAATGTTGGACCCCGATTTTTAAGTGAAAATAAGAAATATTCAAAAGTGAATGTGTTGAGTTGAAAAACAAGAACTAAAAAGAAAAAGTGTGAAAATATGAAAAGTTTGACTTTTTGGCCTTTAAGAGTTGACTTTTGATTTAGGCAAAATTTGATAAAAAGGTCTTCTTGAAACTTGTAGCTCCAGTTAAGAGCTTTCTGTTGCCATAAAGTTTGCAATTTTTCGATATCGAGAGTGAAAGTTATGAGCAGTCAAAGTTTAAGTGTGTTAGGGTTGACTTTTATTATGGCTGAAGTTTTGACTAGAAAATTGAACTAGTTAGAGGTTGAGTTAGCCTTTACGTTCTTCATGAAAGTTGAAGAATTTGATTTGATCTTTATTTTGATATAAAGTATAGAATTTTTTGACTAAGGAATAATAAGTTATGATTTTTACAAGTTTCTGTTATGATTTTTGCATGATTATTAGAGGACAGAATGTTTGACTGAAAAATTGACTTCCTTAGAGGTCAAATTGATTTTTAAGTCCTTTATAAAAGTTGTAGGTTATTTTCTAATCTTCGCAGTGATATAAAATATGAGGTGTTCAGAAGTTAGAGTTGAACGATATAAATTTTTAAAGTTAAATATTGTTTAGGTTTACATTAAATTGGGGCAGTACATTTGATTAGATTTTTGACCTCTTTAGAGACAAAATTGATTTTTGAGAACTACATGGAAGTTGTATAACTTCCTTCAAGCTTTCCATAGAAACCAAATTTGTCAAATTTGAAATTCGAAATCAAGAGCTACGATTTTTGAAAAATTCGAATATATATGTATATATGTAATTATGTATATATATATATATATTGAAAAAAAAGGATTTCGGAAGCTCTCTTGCGAGGGCGACGTATCGCTCTAGCGAGGAGGGTTTTTGTGAAAAAATTGTTATTAATTTTTATTTTTTAATTATTTAATTATTATTTTCAGATTATTTAATTATTATTTCCAGATTTTAGGAAATATGACCCCTCTTTAATCTTTCGCTCATATCTTTTCCGTCCGACATCCGTTTGACTTGGTTTTCGAAGTGTTGGATTCCTAAGACAATGAATTTCATTTTTATAGGAAATTTGTGAATTTTTTAGATTAAATTTAGGTTGATTAAATTAATCAAAGTGAGTCGGAAAATTTTTCGAACATAGTTTAGTATTTTGAGAAATTTTGGATCTGTGGTGATCCGATTGAAGTGATTCTTAAGGCAAAATAAAATTAAGACATGGGGCTACAACTCATATGAAGAAAGTGAATTTCAATTTTGCCCTTAAGACTTTCAATTTCTGAATTGAAGTTCGGATTAGTGTGCAGTTTTGGATTAAGAACATCTGAAAGTATTTTGGGCATAACTTTTGATCTGGTAATCTAAACGAGGTGATTCTTATTTTGAATTAAACTAGAAAAATAGGGCTACAATTGTTATGAAGACATCGAATTTCAATTTTGTGATTAATAATGTAAATTTCTGGATGGAAATAACGTGTTGGAAAATGTGTTAGAACATGAACATATTTGAAATGTTGAGCATAACTTTTGATGTAGTGCTCCGAATTGGATGATTTTTGTGGAATTATGAAATTAAGACATAGAGGAACATTTCTCTAGAAGGAAGTTTTAACAAATTCCTTCAAATTGATAGTGCGAATCATATCCGAAAGTAAGCATGAAATAAAGTAAAGTGCAGGGGCATATTGGGAAGTCCACTTAAGGACTTAAGTTAGAAAGCTTTGATAGAGGGGCAAGTTGGTCTTTTAGCCATCATTTAAGTGACATGGCAGTATATAAAACGTGGGCTGTCGTTTTTGGAAGAGCTATCCACGAATTTGAGAACAAAAAGAAGAAAACAAAGAGAATAAGAAGAAGAGAGGGATGCGACGGTGGAGAAGAAGATGGAGGCTTGGGTGTCGATTTTATGGGCCTTCAAGCTAGTTTTTAAGTTGTTTTCAAGGAAAAAGGAAGGAAGAAGGTGAAAGCTTGCTTCCATACCCAAGAAATTTCGAAATTTGAAGAGAAAAAAGTAAGAGCAATTTTTGATCTTTGAGTTCTTAGTAAATTTTTGGTTTAGATTACTTGAAATTGGTATGGGTTTGCTAATTATAAGCTCAATTTTGATGATTATGCCTTAGGTTGTGTTTAATTTTGGATGAAAATTAATTGGGGTTTATGCCAATTTCGAAAATTGGGATTTTTAGAAATTATTGGCTTAGAATCATGGAAAATATGATGGATTGGTGAATTATGATATCAATTTTGAGGAATTTGTGATTTATGACATTGAATTTGCGTGAATTGGTTTAGGTCAATTTTGCGATTTGGGGATTTGAGAAATTGATGATTTAGATAGTTTGAAAGTATGTGGAATTAGTGTTTGTTAAGTTCAATTTGAGAAATTATGATTTTTATGATGTTTAATTGGGTAATTTTGGTTTAGGAAATTTTAATGTGGAAGAAAGAAGGAGGCTTTGGAGTAATTGAGGCACTAAGCAAGTTGTTAGCATCGATTCGAGGTGGGTAGTATATTTATTTATTGAATTTTAAGCTAAGCATATGAAATTGAAAATTTAAGAAGCGAATTTTTGATAAATTAATGTTTATATAAATGTTTAAAAATTATGTTTTCCAAGGATTAAATTCCTTATTTTGGAAATGATTTTTAGAAAATGCAAGGTTTATGAAAATCATATTTTTGAATTTTCTGAAAAATTTGAACAATGTGCCTTATGAAATTGTACATGTTTTGATATATGTTTGAAAGAAATAAATTGCATTCATTATTATGCATTGGATTGATATGTGATTAAATTGGTGAATTTAAATTGAATGTGAATTGCTGTTGGGACCCGATCCGGGAACCGGATCCCAACCGAAAAACGGAAACGGAAAAGTAAAACAAAGTGCGGAAAGTCGCGAATTGAAATACGAATAACTAAGCGAAGACAAGCGAAATAGTCAAACTGAAACCAATATCGACATTCGTTTCAAACACGAGGCATAGCAAACTGATCGCGTTCCAAACAGTAAGACATTCCAAACCCGGTCTAAATTTTTTTTTCCTCTTATATTAATCATTCCTTTTCTCTTTAATCAATCTTCTACAACTCAAAACAATACAATTTCCCATTTGGAAATTTAACCATTCCAAACTCACTAACCTTTTTCCATAAGCTCAATTCACTTTTAATCGCGCAGATCTTAATCCCATCTGAAAACTCTTATTCCTATTATAACTTTGCCATAAGTATGATTGGTTGAGATTATAGAAGTGTGTTTTGATTTGCAGAAATTTTTTGGCTGTCAAAATACAGCCGTTATGCTGCCCGATTTTCAAGAAATTTTTGGGCTGTCAAAATACGCCCGATTATCTTGAAATTTTCTTGATAATCGGCTGTATTTTGACAGCCCAAAATTTCTGCAAATCAAAACACACTTCTATAATCTCAACCAATCATCAGAGTCATCGGACCTCCCGTCCGCATCCTAACGTCCATGAACACACATCTACCTAACACTTCAATAATTCTCAATCAAATTCCATCATCATAAATAACCTTATTTACACATATCTCAAAAGTCAAAATATCAATTCATAATTCGATTCAAACCACTCATATTCATATAAACTACAATGATCTACTTACATAATCCCATATCCATAATCATACATAAATTCGAATACATCAAGAACTAAATACTTCATACGCATAAATGGCATTTCAAGCCATATACAAATTACAAAAACATATAAATGTCGAATCGACGTCTTGACGCAAGATTCATCCGATCTCCCTTCGAAACACGGAGATGGGGATGAAAGGGGGTGAGCTTGACAGCTCAATGGGTAACCTATTAATGAAACATAAGCGAAAATTGTCTTTTCAAACTTTTTAAATCTTTTTTTTATTCAAAAACTCTTTTTCAAACTTTTCAAGACATTCATAAACCTTCATCAACATTTTCTAAGATTATTCTCAACATCTTCATTTATTTTCAAAACATTCATAAACAGTTTCCGAAAGTTCATGATTGACAAATCACTCTCATTTCTCAAATTCTCAAACTTTTCACAAATCATGCACAATTTTAAATATGAATACATCACATAAAAGAAGTGTCACGTACATAAACAAAATTCAAAAAAAACATATAACATAACAGAATGGTTTGATGTTGGACCCCACACCCACCCGTAGGTGTTTGCAGGTTATACTGCGGCGTGTGTTTGCGGGTTATATCGCGGCATCCAACACAAAACACATAACACATTAAATGGTTTGAGTAGGTCCTAACATAACGAACTACGTTCTCATGGCGATTCATCAGGCGACAGAACGGCGGGGAGTCCAAATTGAACTCTAAACCACTCAATGGTGGCCGGAGAAGGCTATCGAGAGGAGACAGTACACTGACTCATACGGAGGGGACCTAACCAAACCCACATAATGCACAAAATCGAAAACGAAAATTCGGATTGCCCGAAGGCACATTTCGAAATCTTTTCAAATCGTGTCTAACTAGACACACTGACATTCACAACTACACATAATTTCACGTAGCAATTACTTGACACATTCTCAAGCATTCAAGAATGCACAATGTCCAAGACATTTTAAACAAAATGTCATTCTCAGGTTAGAATCTTACACATTTAAACACAAAGAATGCAAGCATCCTAGTAATTCCTTAAAATCATAATTATCAATTCATTCTAAAACTTCATCAATTAATCAAATCATTCAAAACATTTCATTGAACAATTTTCGCAATTTTTCTCACATCATTCAAAATCAAGAATGTAAACAATTAAAACATTTTATTCTAATCATCGAAACCCTCTTCATAAATTCTCAAATCTATCGAAAATAACAAATCGAACAAATTAAACAATTTCTTAAATAATTACAAAATCATCGAATTTCAAAATGTTTTTGCATTTTAAAACTTGTAACATTTTCCAAAACATTAGGAAACAATTAAAATTCAATAATGTCCAACTTTTTCAATCAATTTCACAAAGCAGTTGAAAACAAGAATTTGAACCTTTGTATTATTTTTCATAATTTCATAAATTTCCTTAATTTATCAAACATTCACAACTTGCAACAAAGCTTAAAAACATTTGAAATCAAGCATTTCATTCTCAACCATTTACATAATCACTACTTTATAACGAATTCAGAATAGTCAAAAATCATAACCTTTCTTTATAACACTCATAAAATATTCGAAAATCAGATTTGTTTTTCAAACATTTGCCTAAATGATATTTTTGTACAATTCCCAAAACATCCGAAAATCATCATGTTTCAAACACTTTTATAACCACTATTTTATAACTAATTCCGAACGTATTCGGAAATCCCAAATTTTTCAAACATTTTCAACAATATTTGAAAATTCTAATTTTTTTCAAACCTCTTCGTAACCAACATTTGAAATCATTTACAACATAAAGAATTACTTAACAAAGAATGCAATTCTTTTTGGAAGTAATCCATTTATCAAAACAATCAAAACATGTAATTTAACAATTACTTCATTTTTATCAAAACATTTAAAAATCAAGGAAGATTATCAATTGACTCATTTTCTTTAAATTGTCCAAAACAAAACAATTTCTGTAAGTAATTCAAACATAAGGGATAATAATTTCAAAATCATAGTTTCCTTGAAATCTCAATTTCCTTTGAAATCTCAAAGATCATAAAAAGAACACTTTCTTAATTAAGCTTTCAAGTCAATAAATGTAACATTTTTTCATAATTTATCATTTCTTTCAGTAACTAAAGAAAATTTGGAAATTTTATCAATTTTATCAAATTATCCAAAACGATTTTTTATAATTTATGTAATCATTTCTAAAACGTCAAATTACACATATTGTATCATCTTCTTGGTTTTTCAAACGTAAACAATAATTTTTCCAAACATTTTTCATTCTTGATTTCTCAAAACTTCATACAAAACTTATAATTCAAAGTATAAATACATCACCCACCTCAATTTCATGCTAGAATCTTGATCCATACTTCAATTTCTCCAAAGCTTCCTTCTTTCATCCCATTAAAAATTTCCTAAACCATAAACATCCAAATTCAACATCATAAACATCAAAATTCTCAAAATTAACTATAGGAAACCCAATTCCATCATATTTCTAAGCTTTCTAAAGCATCAATTTCAAAAACCCCTAAATTTCACTATTCATCATCTTCTTCACTAAGCTTTCTCTCTCTAGAATCTTCCATAACCAAAATTAAACATAACCATAGTCTAATCTCTTCAAATAATCATAGATAAGCTAAATCCATAACCATTCCAAGCTTAATCAACCATTAAACTAATCAAAAACTCAAAATCAAAACTTTCTCTCTTACCTTTTTCTCCTCCATTTTTGTTATTTATGGAGCTCCAAGACAAGCTCCCTTCTTCTTCCATGTCTTCCCCTTGAAAACCCATGAAATCTTGCTTAAAAATCCTTGAAAAAACCAACTTGCTTCATCCTTCTTCTACTCTCCTTCCATGGCCGACCATCCTCTTCTTCTTCTCTTCATCGTCTCTTCTCTCTTCTTTTCTCTTCATTTTCTTTCTTATTCTTTTGCTGTATAACGTGAATTCCAGAAGCTTCAAATGAAAGCTATGGGTTGTGTTTCATGCCAGCTCATTAAAATGGGGGAAAAAGACTATAATGCCCCTCATTTAAGCAATCTTCCACCATTGCCCTTGCACAGGATTTTGAAAAACTGATAACTTGCGTCCTGATTTCCAGCATCTAAACGAAATAATTTGGACAAACTTTCTTCATGAAAATTGTTCCTCTAGATCATACGAATCCAACGCCATTGACCACGCTCAATTCAGATCAGAAACAAAGAAGTTATGGCCGAATTACTAACTGACCTGCACAAAATCCGAAACTGAACTTTAACATAACTTCAGTCCAGAATTTGACAATCTTAGGGATGAAATTAAATTTAGATCCCTTCACATTATTTGTAGCCCCATATCTTAACTTTATTTTCCCTCAAGAATCAACTCAATCGGAGTTGTATAACTCCCGAAAATCGCAAAATACTGAACCATGTTCTAAAAATTATCCAACTTATAACCTATAACCCATCTCTTACTTTGGTTCAATCAATCTCTTTCCATTTAATCTCCTAAAAATCATAATTCTTCATAAAAAT
Organism: Erythroxylum novogranatense; assembly: GCA_029891385.1. Lineage (NCBI taxonomy): Eukaryota > Viridiplantae > Streptophyta > Magnoliopsida > Malpighiales > Erythroxylaceae > Erythroxylum > Erythroxylum novogranatense. The sequence continues at coordinate 45,524,591 of CM057233.1, read as the reverse complement.
GAACGTAATTGTCTTAGGAATCCAACGCTTCAAGAATCAAATCAATCGGATCTCGGACGAAGGATTTATAAGCAAAAGATTACAAAAGGGTCGGAGTTCAAACCAAGTTACAAGACTTCAAATACATACTTATACCTGAATTTTTCAAAGATCATATCTCCTAGCTCCGATATCGAAAAATTACATAATTTATGGCATCGGAAAGATCGAAATACAAGCTCTAACTTTCATTAAGACCACTTATTCCAATTCAGACTAAATCCATACAACGAGTGGCCTCGAAGTATAGCACATGCAAATCTATACTTAATAACATTTACAAAACAAAGCATATCTTCTGAAAATCATATCTCCCAATCCCGACATCGAAAATTAGCAAACTTTATGTCCACGAAAAGCTCTCAATAGAGGCTACAAGTTTCACGTTGATCATTTTCTTGAATTTGACCTAAATCAAAATGTCAACTTTTTACCCTAAAAGTCAAACTTCCAAGCCAACTTTGACTAATCATAACTCTCACTCCCGATATCGAAAAATATCAAACTTTATGTCTACGAAAAGCCCTTGATATAAACTACAAGTTTTCAGAAGATAATTTTCTCAAATTTTGCCTCAAACAAAAGTCAACTCTCAAGTCAAACATCCTCTCTCCATAAAGTCAAACTTTCTAAATTCTTCAAATTTTCACACTTTTTCTTTTTAATTCTTGCTATTTAACTTCATTTCAATCAACTCATCCACTTTCCTCTCATAATCTATATAAGTTCACTCAAATATCAAAGTCCTCAAAATTAAACAATTCTTTTCTCATAAATTATTTCTTAATTTCATCAAATTTCCTTAAATTCATAATTTTCTCACCAATTTCTTTCTCATTTAAAATTCATTTTAATATTTCTATTTTTCATCAAAAGTTCGGGTTCCAACAATTGCTATATGATTTGAAGTGATTTGTGTATGTTAATGTGTCAAGTTTGAAATTATATGGACATATGAAAAAATTTGGAGAAAAGTAGGATTTTGAAAAGTGCCTTCGGATAATTCGAATTTTCGTTTTCGCTTATGTGTTATGTGGGTTTGGTCAGGTTCCATAAATGGGACAAGTGCGCACTTGTCTTTCTGTTTTTTTAAGCCTTCTCCCGGCTACTCACTAATGACATTGGAGCTCCGATTTCGGACTCCCTTCACGGCTACACTGGACCGCTATGTGGGAAAGTGTAGTACGTTCTGTTCACGACTGCACAGGACTACTTTGCGGGAATGTGCAGTACGTTCTGTTTTGGACCGAACCAAACCATCTGATGTGTTTGTGTTTTTGTTTTGTATTGTGATGTGCATTGCATGTTTTGAGAAAGTTTAAGAAATATGGAAGTTCTTAATGAAATCTTGAAAAAAAAGTGAAAAGTTTGAGAAAACAATTATTGTGAATTTTTCAGCCGATAAGTTATTGAATTGATTTAACAACGTTTTGAGAAATAAGAAATTTGTCAGTTTTTCTACTGTGGAATCTTTGGAAATAAATGGCAAAAATTTTTGCAAAATAATTTCGCTTATCGTCCAATTTATAAATATATTATCCACAGAGCTTTGCGCTCATCCCCCTTTTCATCCCCATCTCCAGGTTTCAAGCAGGAGATCGGATGGAAGATGTGATGTTCAGTTTTCTATCGTTTGCATTTCATGTAATTTGGGATTTTTGACATTGTATATGGCTTGTAAAACCATTCAAGTTCTACAGTATATCTAACTCCGGGATGTAAATGATTTAAGGATTTATGTATTAAAATAGTGATATAGACTGGTATGATTATCGGGTTGTTTTTGGATATGGATAATGGATTTTACACATTGAATTGAGATATAATTATGATTTGTCTATGGATGAATGTGAATGAATGTAATTTGGATTTCGTATAATGTATTTCAGATATGGATATATAGATATAGGATTGCGTTTGTTGTGTTGGATTTCGGACGGGGAGTCCGATGATAATGGCTATTTGTGAGAATATAGAAGTGTGTTTTGAACACTTTGCAGGTTTGGGTTTATGAAAGGCATCTGTTATGCTGACGAAATTTTGGTAAAATGGGTATAAAAACGAGATTTGGGATTTGTACGAATATATAAAAATGTGATTCAAGTATTGACTTTTGCATGAGGATGAATTTCCAAAAGTGGGAATTCAATGTATTTTGATTTGCTTTTGTTTCGAATAAAGATGAATATAAGAAAAAGAAAAACTTTATACCGGATTTTGGAATAGTCTAGGGTTCCAATGCGATAAGTTTGCTATGCTTCGTGTTTTCAACGGATGTCAGATGTGTTTCAGTTCGATTATTTCGTTTGTCTCCGCCTTATGATTCGATTCTATTGATTATTCCGATTTGTTATTCGTATTCCAATTCGAGTATTCGTTTTGCATTCGATTCGTAATTACTTTCGCTTTATGATTCGTATTCGATTCTGATTTGCATTCGCTTTGTGTTTCGCTATGTTTATTCGATTTGCTTTCGGTTTCGCCTTTTGTTTCTTTCGTTTACTTTGTATTTTCGCCTTCGCTTCATTTTGATTTTGCTTTTGTCTCCGTTTTCCGTTTCACTTTTCCGGTTGGGATTCGGTGCCCGGAACGGGTCCCAACACTTCTTTTCATTTGAACGTCTGCTTTTCATTTCTGCGTCTTCTTTTTCTTTTCTCCGTCTGTCTGTTTTTCATTCTGCGTCTGCTTTTTCTTCTTCTTTGTTATTCATCAAAATAATATATATGTAAAGTCATTTTGACGCAGACATCTCTCCCTTTTTTATGATAACAAATTATATATATAAAGAGAAAAAAACTTATCTTCATGTGTGTTCTTCTGACTTCTTCATTAGTTTTCCTCTTCCTCCCCCTATCTTTGTCATCGACTCCTTCAATCACACCCTTTGAGACTCTTTGATTGCTGCCTTCCATTTTCTTCTCCCCCTATTTGTTATAATCAAAAATGATCAATGACGATGACTCTTCATCAGTTCTGTCATCATCTCCTTCATTTCATTCATCATCTCCTTTAGCTCCTTGACTTCTCTGTGTAAGTGCCTGATTTTAGCTTGCGAGTCAAACGGTGAGGAGAGTTGATCATCATCCGTTGAGGGTTCTATAAACGCAATTGTAGTAGCATATGCGTCTGAGGATGGAATGTAATCTTCAACAATCTCAAAATTTGGTGGATGAACGGATAGATTAGGCTCCGGAAGATCTAAATCATAAGGAGCAGGTAGCATGAGTGTTGGACCCCGTTTCCAGAGCCCAACTCTATAATGATTACCTTATGACGATATCATACTCCGACGAAGTTTCCTGATTCATCTTCTTGCTTTGATACCACAAATGTTGGACCCCGTTTCTAGGGCCCAACTCTATAATGATTACCTTATGACGATATCATACTCCGACAAAGTTTCCTAATTCATCTTCTTGCTTTGATACTGCAAATGCGGTCCAACTTGGCACACATATCATCATACTGAAGCGCAGTTCCTTGAAATCCTTTCTTGCTCTGCTACCATACATGATAAGCCCCACTCTCGAAGTCCAACCGTTGAACCATAAGCGTGGCGCAATCCAAAGAAATCGTGAAGCTTAAAGTCTCATACCATTCGATGTTCTCTTTTTTTTTCCATAAAATAAAATCAACAATAAATCACAATCAAACATATTCATATCCAATCCATAACTTTCTCCAGAATACCACATTTCCACTCAATCTAATCAAGCTCTATGGCATTCCAAGCCAAAATACAATATTACTATCAAAATCCGAATATACAAAAATATACAGTTCCCAAAATTCTCAATACCAATCGAACTTAAACAATACAACACAGATACATATACAAATCGATAACCTTCACTTCCCTTCACCCGATCTTCTTCTCATCACCTGTCTAATAATCTCTTTGTTCAATCATCTTTGCCGAAACACCTACTTTTTGTCTCAATCACCCGGTATCATTTTTCCTACTCAAATTAAAAATGCTCATTCGTTTTTGATTCCTTGGTAACGTTTACAAGTCCTAAATCCTCAATTTGCACTTTGTTCCTGCAAAACTGATCTTACATTTTCCGTGCCTAATGGCACATCATTGTGCCCTGACATTTTGACTCCATTCAGCACTCTTTCTTGAGCTTGATTTGATAGCCTCTATCTCTGAATTCATACTTCACTACTATGAAATTTTCTATTTAATGCATCTGATTACAACACTAGCTTTACCATTTTTGCACTCATTCGCATCTATCTCATCAGTAACTTTACCCATCGTCTCTCGTCTCGCATTCAAATTCTTCACCTCAAAAGTACCGTAATTGCATGATCTGCTTATCTGACGCATAGTCAGAATATTTCTGTACATATACTGTATTCAACTTTCCAGCAATCGCTACAGCAGCAAAATTCAATTCATGTATCAACAATCAACCTATGAGGTTTCAATTGTCTCTATGCACACGAATTCGCTTCACTTTTCTGCTTTGAATTTTATTCTGATCTCTTATGCAACCATCCTTGTATACCATACCACTGAAATTTTCTTACCTTACTCTTTGAATACACTTAACATATCATCGAACGTCGCTTGGATCGCTTTAATCTTTAATACCATAACTTGAACCACCATTGTCAGAACTCCATAAGTCCACAACTGGTTCTAACAATTCCTCAATTAACTAATTTCTCCACGAAACAATATCACCTCTTGTTATTTTCCAATTCCCAATTGTCTTACCTTTCTTGACTGATTTTCTCCATTCTTTAGATTTCCTCATAATTCACATTGATGTATTCTAACGTCTACTCATTTATGCTCGTTCCTCCATACACTCTAGTTTACTTGCTATCTGAGCTTCCTGAGCTTATCACGCCTTCATCGGATAAACTTGCAATTCCCGAACATACTTACCCAGAACATAACGTGAACTTATATACTCCTCATATTGGTAATTAATGCCTTCTCACTTTTAGGAATCCACCCTCATAGTCGGATCCTTTACATCAAATCAAAAATACATACCTTCTCAGTAGTATCTTTTACCTCTTTTACTTGAATCTCCGCTGGAATAGAATTCCAATACTCACTTTCAAATCATTACATATTCCTTTCTGATAAGTTCTTTCATTGATCATTCTCCATATAAACTATCTGATCTGCTTAATCGAACTTAGTGAAGTTCTTCTTCAAACGAGAATTTCTTGCTACTATCATATATACCACCCATTCTATTCAAACTAATCTTTATCAATCACTTACTATCATCATCACATCATCAATTACCTTTAATCCCTTGAGAATACCAACTTTTCTCATCCTCATACGGTGATAATGTCCAAGTCACTCAAAACTCAAAGGAGTAACGAACATACTAACTATCACATATGCTTGGCTGGGCATCGTCAAAGTCATGCCATTTATCTTACACAATTAATACCTTGACCTTGACAACAGTTCGCTCCTTATCGAACATACTAACACAAATTTTATGCTAGTTTTTCCAAAATTCACTTTTTCTTCTACTATATCATTTCATCATGGATCCATTACCATATTGAGTGCATAAGGCTCACTTCTTTGCCCTACAAAAGCTTCATTCTTTCCTGGGGCTACCGATTCATCAGTACTCTCCTCTCTTGTCAGAGAGTCGGATGCAACTAATCCTTTCAAAACTCCTCGCGTCCTTCTACGAAGTGGAGTTCTTTATTCTTTTTCCTCAATCTCAATCACGCATGATCTTATACACATTTGCGATTGTCCCCATACTACATATCATTTCATTCGTCTCATATAAGGTCATTTATGTCTACTTCATTTCCCTCTATTCGTTTCATCTTCCACATGTAGATCCTCAATAAATTCGAAATCTCATCATGAACTTCTGACCTCAATTCCACCACTCAAGATTCCTTAACACAGTTCACTAGCTAATGATCCCATTTCGTAAGGAATCCCATATGGACCAATCATCATTTCATACTCAACCTATTGCTCTTCCACATTCTTCATCCCATCATTCAAACTTTTATCTCACGCATGGAGATTCAACATCAACTTACCCCAATTCATCACGAAATTCAAATCTCAAATTTCGTAACACATTCCTTAAATGAATCAACATTCTTGTCAATCTAAATCAAACAAGCACCTTGGTTCCTCACGTAATTCATGAAAATTCCTCCACAGCAAAATCACATTCTCACCAGCCATTCAGACACTTTACAAACATAAGCGCCCATGCAAGATCATAATGCTGGGCTTTGATACCACAAATGTTGGACCCCGTTTCCAGAGCCCAACTCTATAATGATTACCTTATGACGATATCATACTCCGACGAAGTTTCCTGATTCATCTTCTTGCTTTGATACCACAAATGTTGGACCCCGTTTCCAGAGCCCAACTCTATAATGATTACCTTATGACGATATCATACTCCGACGAAGTTTCCTGATTCATCTTCTTGCTTTGATACTGCAAATGCGGTCCAACTTGGCACACATATCATCATACTGAAGCGCAGTTCCTTGAAATCCTTTCTTGCTCTGCTACCATACATGATGAGCCCCACTCTCGAAGTCCAACCGTTGAACCATAAGCGTGGCGCAATCCAAAGAAATCGTGAAGCTTAAAGTCTCGTACCATTCGATGTTCTCTTTTTTTTTCATAAAATAAAATCAACAATAAATCACAATCAAACATATTCATATCCAATCCATAACTTTCTCCAGAATACCACATTTCCACTCAATCTAATCAAGCTCTATGGCATTCCAAGCCAAAATACAATATTACTATCAAAATCTGAATATACAAAAATATACAGTTCCCAAAATTCTCAATACCAATCGAACTTAAACAATACAACATAGATACATATACAAATCGATAACCTTCACTTCCCTTCACCCGATCTTCTTCTCATCACCTATGGATGGGAATGAAGGGGGGTGAGCTTATAGCTCGTGGGTAACAGGTTTATAGTAAAGAACAAGCAAAACCGTTGAAAAGTTTGTTTGTTATACAAAAGTCATAATCAATTCATAAAACACTTTGCTCCCAAATTCTCGATCAAATCCGAAATCTTGAGTTCAAACTCATATTTGAAAAGTGTCATTTCATAGTGAAAAATGTTATCACATCAACACAATATGCTCATTCAATTATCAATACAAATGCTCAATTTATGCACATACTTGACAATTCATCGATGCAATGCACAACCAAATGGCTCGAGAGTTCCGTAATCCATCCGGATAAACCCAAAGGTAAATCCGTAATCCATCCGAGTCCGATTTCTCAAGGATCTCGTTGCCACAAGCGGGCAGCCGGGAGAAGGCTTTACTGTCAACGTGCACGTGACTCCATCCGTAACTCTCTTACCCAAATAAAGCACATAGTCCATTCGATCCATGCTCAAAGCATGTTCTTGTTTTTCAAAGCTTTCATGCTTTTCATGCTCTTTCTTTCTTTTAGAATATACAAAATGCCACGAAATTTTCAAGGCATAACATAAAGCATTTCAATCTTTATTTTAAAATTCATCGAAAAGTTCATATCTTTGAAATATGTAGAAATTTTGCAAATCATTCAATAGAAACAAAACGATATTTATGAGGTAATTGAAATCATTCTTATTTTGGGAGTAAACTTTAGTGGCTCATTACTAAATTATAAACATGAAACCCACCTGAATTCCGTTGCTTATCAGATGCCTCTCCTTTTGATCCTCTTGCTTTCATTAATCCCCTTTTTATCAAATGCAAATTTCCTATTCAAATAGGAATACAAATTAAGGATCCAATTATTGCATATTGACTAAGATAAATTCTAAACAAACCCAAACTCTGCCTAAAGTCCACACATTCGGGTCACTTTTTCCATCAAAGTCCTCATTGTCTTACGTTTCTATTGTCCTCAAAATCATTCAATAAGGTGCAAAAACCCAAAAAGATATACCCCAAAACCTATTGAGGCTATCCTTAAGTTGACACAAGAATCTATACTCAACTTGTGACCAAAATTCAAGATTCTTATAGACTGAATTTCAATTTCATTGCTTCATAAAACTTGTAGTCCTTTATTTCTAGAACACAACGAATCTGAAATCACCTCAATTGGATATCTATACCAAAAGATATGCCCAAAATAATAAAAATCTTACTTTCGAAAAACAGGGGGCTCGCCGCGACGTCAAGTCGCTCGTCGCGGCGAACGAATCGTGCTCGCCGCGGCGTGCACGCATGCGCCGTGGCGCACGCACGCCACGTCGTCTGCTCCTCGCGGCGAACAAATGTCTCACATCGCGACGTCTCCTTTCGCACGTCGCGACGTCCACGGCATATCACACGTCGCGACGAATAATGTAAAATCATTTACACGTCGCGACGTCGCGACGTGGCTCCCTTCCTCACACGCCGCGACGCTATTCATACGCACGTCGCGACGTCTGGTCTGGAGCTCGACTCCGAAACCCAGATTTCTGCAGATCCCAAATTCGATTCTTTCCCTTAACCAAATCCAACACATCTAAACAATAGATCAAGTCTTATACTACATTTCTAACCCAGTAACAGCTCAAAAACATGCACAAATCCATCAACTCACGAAATCTAGCCATTTCTATTATGCAAACCCTAAATCTCCGATTAACAGCCATTCCAAATGATTCCAAAGTTAAATCTTACCACAACAAGATAGATCAAGCTTAAACTTACCAGGAAACGTCTTCAATCTGTCGAAAATAGCTGAAATCGCGAAACCCTATTTCTCTTCTCTTCTTCTCCACCGACGGTGCTCCTTCTCCCTCTTCTTTTTCTTTCCTCTTCTTTCTTTCTTTTCTCTTTTTCTCTTTTCTTTCTTTTCCATCTTTTTTTCTATTTCTAATTTCCTACTTAATTGTAAAATTTCTATTATGCCCCTTTCCTTTAAGCCTTAATTTTTATAACTTAAGTATCATAACCAAAATGTCCTTATTCATTCTTACCACTTTTAATACAACCAAACCACATACTGAATTCTACAAGCAGATCCAAACTTTTCATCCATCAACCTTAATTATCCAATAATCTTCTCAATTTAATCAAACTAAGGCAGAAACACATAACTATCACAATTCATGCTTAATGACATCATTAAAAAAATTCAGGGTCTAACAATGAGCACTTGTCTTCCTTGCAGGGGTATGGCTTCAGCTTGAATAGACAGTGTATTAGATAGTGGCCTAATACGCATTACTGTCTGCACAAGGGATTCAATGAACGTCCCTGTAATCAGTCTTCCCCCTACTGGACAGTATTCATTCTTATCTATAAAAGTACAACCAGCTCCGTCAGTTTTCTCCTTTGAAGTGCATGCTTCATCAATTCGTCGCACTTCATCTTCAATCTGATCTGCAGACAGATCATTATTGATTCCTTCAGGATATAACTTCATCTTCCCCTTATTCACATCTAAAGGATATCTAGGCTGAATGTCCGGTACAACTTTTATCACCGTCTACTCTGTAATTGGATAAATAGTATATGATTGACTGGACATTTTTTAAGGGTATGGCTTTGTAGCAGCATCCCTCAAAGCACCATAAAAATTTTTTTCATCTTCACTCAGTAGATGCCATGTCTCACTCTTTATCGAAATAGGTTGTAAGACTGCCTTCACCTTCCTCCTTGGTTGATCACGGATGACAATTGAAGTACTCCTCTTGGTCACAAATTCAACCAGTCTGATCTCCAACTTGTCTTTTCTCAAAAATTCAAAATAGTTGTATATAACCAGACTAGGTTCATCAGATTTTTCCTGTGGTATCTGTACGAAGCTTAAATATGTTGTTGCCTCTTGTTGAACATCAATAAGAGTAAACTGAACTAAGCTAGACTCAATTTGCTTTTCCTTTTGAGCAGCATCGATAGTATCCTTCTTTTGACTAACTCCCTTGGCAGTAGACACATTCTTCTTTCAACTAATTACTTTAGTCTTCTCCACTGCCTCAGTCAGTCTCGAAGTTTTCTGAACTTGAGATTTCTGCTTCTCAGACTCCTTAGCCTGTTTGGCTGAGTCTTCTTGTAAGATTGAAACTAGAGATCTCGTTGCCTTTGGTGCGCGAGATTCAGAAATTTCCACCTGATTCTGTTCTCTGGCTCTCTTCTCTTCCTGTTGTCTCAGAGTACGAATCCTAGGTGATCTCTTCGCCTTCTTAGAAATTTCACCAAGAAGATTCTCCCCTTTTCTTTCAACGCACCTTCGTCTGTCCTCCGAACTAGGCTAACTTCTCTTTGAGAAATCGCCTGTTTTATCAAAGGTCTTCCAGATAATTTTCTTCTTTCATCTATGGGCATTCTCATACTTTCTTGAGATTTAGAACTTGTAGCGGGAGACTTCTTCAGTAACCGCTCCCCCTCAGTTCTAGCTTTCTTTGTAGAATCTGATTCTTCTTTTACCACCATCTTCAAGCCCATTCTTCTTATTCTATCTGAGTTAATAGAACTCTTGATAGATATCATCCTTCTGATTCCTTTGTGAAGAAGGACTCCAGATTCTCTAAAAATCCTCGTAAGTAGCATGCCGTAAGGATAACTGTTAGTATCCTTCATCCCCTTAACCATATAATGAAAAATTAGAAATGGTAGATCTATGGGACAGCGATTTAGCAAGTAGAACAGGCATTGCTCATCCAAGGTAGTCACTAAATGCCTTGACCCTGTTCTAGGTAAGATGCAGTTGAACAGAATCACATAAAGAACCCTGGCCTTCGGGACCAGACTCGAGGTCTTCCTCTCCGATGGGTCATTAACTCCATACAGCTGTTTACTGACATCTTCTTCCTTCATACTGACCTTTTTCATCCATTTGGCTTTGCTTGACAAGGTTTCTCCAACCGATGAACATTCAGTCACCTTCGCTACTATCTCCTTTGTCACAACAATAGATATCCTATATACTGTGGAGACAATAGTGTCATCTACCAGTTGCGCATTCTTCCAAAAATCATATACCTCATTAGTATACACCGGTTCCTGCACCTGGAAAAACTTTCTCCATCCAGCTTCTACAATCTCTGGTTCAACATCCATACCATCTTTCCTCTAAGATTCGAAGTCCACATATCTTCTATAAATCATAGCTGGCTCCATTGATTCTGAATAGAAACTGGCTCTGGTAAGCTGTTCTTCAAAGGTAAAGTTGATTGCAAGAGTTTTAGAGAGAGAGATGAAACGTCTGTGTTTGAGAGTAATCGAAATGATTTTAATGTCAGACTACTCGAATGGTCTTATCAGGTGTGTTCTAGAATCGTTGGGATCCTCAAGACTATGAAACTTTCCCTCCACAACTTCCTTGTGGGAGAAGTTACCAGCTGTAAACCACTGTTTCTGACGCCGTTAACTTTGACGATCTCTTAGCCTAACTGGTTATTTAATATAACCATGTTAAGGTTCCGTCTGATTTCCTTGAACCATTCTTCACTCAATGGTTTAGTGAAGATGTCTGCCCATTGATACTCTATTTCAATGAACTGTAGTCTCACCACCTTTCTCTGAACGTAGTCTCTCAAGAAATGATGTCTGACTTTGATATACTTTACTCTCGAATGCTGCATTGGGTTCTTTGATAGATTGATGGCACTGGTATTGTCACAATAGATTGGGATCTCCTCTTCTTGAACTGAATAATCTTCCAGTTGATATTTAATCCACAATGTTTGTGAACAACAACTTGCGGCAGACATGTACTCGACTTCGGCAGTTGATAGAGCGATTAAGCTTTGTCTCTTGCTTGACCAGGAAACTAGGTTTGAGCCAAGAAAGTGACATCCTCTACTAGTGCTCTTCCTTTCAATTCTATCTCCAGCATAGTCCGCATCGCAATATCCGATTAACCTGAAATCTTTACCTTTCTCAAACATTAAGCAAAGATCAGTAGTACCTGCGAGATATTTCATAATCCTTTTAATAGAAATAAAATGAGACTCTCTAGGATCAGCCTGAAACCTTGCACACAAGCATACACTGAACAAAATATCAGGTCTGCTTGTTGTAAGATAAAGTAAAGAGCCGATCATCCCTCTATACAGGGTTTGATCCACCTTCTTACCAAATTCATCTTTCGACAAGGGTTCAAAGGATGCATCGGAGTCGCCATAGGCTTTACATTATTCATATCAAATTTACACAACAATTCTTTCAGATATTTCTGTTGATGAATAAAGATTTTCTCTTCGGTTTGCTTAACTTACAACCCAAGAAAGAACTTTAACTCACCCATCATACTCATCTCAAACTCATTTTTCATCAGACTCTCAAAACTCATACATAACTTCTTTGAGGTAGCCCCAAATATAATATCATCAACATAGATTTGTACTAAAATAAACTCATTCTCATAATCCTTTCTAAAAAGCGTCTTATCAACTTGACCTCTACTAAACCCACTTTCTAAGAGAAAAGTACTTAGACGATCATACCAAGCTTTAGGAGCTTGCTTTAGGCCGTATAAAACTTTATGAAGTCTATAGACATGATCTAGATTCCTAACATCTCAAAACCAGGAGGTTGCTTAACATACACCTCTTCGTCTATAAAACCATTCAGAAAAGCACTCTTCACATCCATCTGAAAAAGCTTTATATCATGACAAACAAAGATATGCCAAGAATATCCTAATAGCTTCAAGTCTTGCTCTTTGGAGCATATGTCTCATTGTAGTCTATTCCTTCTTGCTGATTATAGCCTTGCGCTACTAATCTAGCTTTATTCTGACTCACTCTACCTGATTCGTCTAACTTATTCTTAAAAACCCATCTGGTTCCTATAATGGATTTCTTCGAGGGTTTTGGAACTAAGGACCAAACATTATTCCTAGTAAACTGATTCAGCTCCTCTTGCATGGCTAAAACCCAAGCTTCGTCCTGAAGAGCTTCCTCAATCTTCTTAGGCTCTATTTCAGAGATGAAAGCCACATTAGCTTCTCTTCTAAATTTGGACCTTGTTCTAACTCCTTCTGAGGTCTCCCCGATAATTAGCTCTTCTGGATGAGAACTCCTATATTTCCAATCTCTTTTTAATCTAATAGTTTCTGGAATATCCTCAACCTTGTCTACTTGAGTTCCTGATGATGGAGTTTCTGTTGTATCATCTAAGTTCTTTGAAGGACCTTCACTCTCCATGTCATCTTCCTTATGGGGTTAGGAACGATCATCAAACTTGACATGGATGGTTTTCTCAACTGTCTTTGAGATAAGGTTATATACCCGAAATGCCTTAGATGATGATGAGTAGCCTAGAAAAATTCCTAAATAGTTCTTTGAATCGAACTTATCCAACAACTCCTTTCTATTCAGAATAGAGCACTTGCAACCGAATGGATGAAAATATGATATGTTCGGTCTCCTTCCATTCCATAACTCATAAGTAGTCTTCTTCAATATAGGTCACAACAGTATTCTATTCTGAATATAGCACGTTGTATTCACATCTTCTACCCAGAAGTACTTAGGAAGATTCATCTCACGCAGCATAGTCCTTGCCATCTCTTGAATCGTCCTGTTCTTCCTTTCAACAACTCCATTCTGTTGTGGGGTCCTGGGAGCAGAGAAATTGTGGAAAATTCCATTATCCTCACAGAATAATCTAAACTTCTCATTCTCAAACTCTCCACCATGATCACTCCTGATACTGGCTATAGGTACTCCATTTTCAATTTGTAACTTTCTGGAAAGGGTCCTAAAACACTTAAAAGACTCATCTTTGTGTGACAAAAACAATATCCAACAAAACCTAGTAAAGTCATCAACAATAACAAGTCCATATTTCTTTCCGCCAAGACTTATTGTCCTAGTTGGACCAAATAAATCCATATGTAACAATTCTAAAGGTCTAGAAGATGTTACAAAATTTTTAGAAGAAAATGATGTTTTAACTTGTTTCTCTTTCAAACAACTTTCACAGAAAATTTTTTTGTCAAAACTCATTTTTGGTAAACCTCTTACCAAATCATATTTTGCCAACTTTAAAATGTGTTTAAAAGAGACGACCTAGCTTTTTATGCCAGATTAGTCTTTCTTCTTCAGAAGATAAAAAACATGAAACATTTTGATTTTGAAACTCTTCTAAATCAATTTTATAAAGATTATTTCTTCTCTTGGCAGAAAAGAATATAGACTCGTCTTTGTTTTTTACTTCACAAAGATTTTGATTGAACGTGACTAAGAAACCAGAATCACACAATTGACTGACAATAATCAAATTGTGTTTCAGACCATCAACAAGAAGTACATTATCTATGCATGCAAAGGAATCTTTACCTATTTTACCGATTCCAATCATCTTACCCTGCTGGTTGTCTCCGAAAGTCACCGATCCTCCCTTCTTATACTGAAGATCTAGGAACGTAGACCTTTTTCCCGTCATATGTCGCGAGCAACCACTATCTAAATACCAACGGTGCTTGTTGCATCTTCCAAGGAAGGATATCTACAAAAGAAACTATTTTACTTTTTGGTACCCATATTTTCTTGGGTCCTTTCTGGTTACTAATATGCACATAATGAGTCCTTTGATGCCTTTTACTAGATTGTTGATGAATACGTGTTTGGTAATACCTTTTATTTTGAGAAAAAGGCTTTCTATCATAATGAGACTTATTACCCGTAAACCCTAATCCGGTTTTATCACTCGGATGTCTACATTTTCCTAGCATCTCATTCATTTTCTTTGTACTCTCAGTGAAGGTAGCTAAATCAGATGAAAGACTCTTAATTCTAAGCTTCAATCGATTGATCTCATGATTTATCTACAACTTTCTTTTTCTCCTCTATTTGTTTCTTTAAGCAGATATTTTCTCTCTCTATTTCTTCTGTATGTTTAAGGTTTTCTACATACTTCTTCTTTAACAGTTTATACTGTTTCAGAATAGCATTAGAATCCTCTAATAGTTCTGAATAAGCATCATGCAAGTTATCGTATTCAGAAGTTACCTCCTCATCACTTTCTTCCTTGGCTACTAGCCAGATATTTGCATGTTCAGATGTCTCGGAACTTGTATCTGACTTTGATGAATCTAGATCTTCCCAAGTTGTCATCATGCTTTTCTTGTCTTCTCTACTCTTCTTTGGTTTCTTCTTTAAAGTAGGGCATTCGGACTTGTAATGTCCAAGTTGATTACACTCGTAGCATATGATAGATGTCTTTTCTACTTTACCATCATCTTTGCAATTCTTCTTGAAGAGCTGACTTCCTTTGGACTTCTTCTTCCACATCCGTCTTATCTTCTGCGAAATGAAAGATAATTCTTCATCGTCATCACTTGACTCTTGTTCTGATTCACTTGAGTCATCATTCTTTGATTCTTCAATCTTTAATGCTTTCGATGACTTTCTCCTTCTTTGAGTCATGTGATTCTTCTGTCCGGCCTTCAGTGCTATTGACTTGTCCCGTTTGGGGCACGCTCAAATCCTTAGATTCTTGCACCGCCGTAACTTTTGGTCTCCACCTCTTCGGAAGACTTCTTAAGATATTTCGTAAGTGATCTTGGTTATTGTACGTTCTTCCATGGGCTTTCAATCCATTGATGATTGTTTGAAATCTTCCAAACATTTGATCAAGAGATTCTTCTCTTTCATCTTGAAAAGCTCGTATTGGTGCACAAGAATGCTTATCTTGGATTCTTTGACTTGGTTTGTGCCTTCATGAGTGATGGATAATGTGTCCCACATCTCCTTCGCAGTGTCGCATCCGTGGACTTTGTCATACTCACTCCTGCTCAGGGCACACGTCAAGAAAAATTTCGCCTTAGAGTTCAATTTGAATTCTCGCTTTTGGTCACCGTCCATCCGTCCGTGGAATAAGATTTCCATCTTCATCTACTGGTGTATATGGTCCATTCTCTATCACATCCCAAAGGTCGACATAAGTAGATTCTATGAACAGCCGCATTCTATCTTTCCAATAATGATAGTCTTCTCCGTTGAATGCTGGAGGTCTAGTGACTGAGGCACCTTCTGCAATATATATATGTGATTCTGCCATTATCTTTGATCCACACTTTGCTACAGTGATCCTTGGATACCAGGCTCTGATGCCAATTGAAGTGAATCACACGTTATTACAATGCTTATAATACGATATATGAATACATGAGAAGGGGGGGTTGAATTGTGTATTCCCCTTTTTTTCTAAAAATCTTTCCAGAAAATGTTTTGTTAAAAACAAGTTCTTTTCACAAAAACTTCGGTAAGTTCGAATTAATCAAAACTTTGAAAAACTTGTTTTGAAATCTAAGTAATAACAAAACTTTAAACTTAAAGAAAGATAGAGTAGAGAGAAGTCGACACAGCAATTTTATACTGGTCACCCCAAACCGTGGGCTACGTCTAGTCCTCAGAAGTCTTTCTGAGATTTCACTTTCTCTTCAACGTTTACAAGTGTTCTTTCTGAGCCTCTTCAGGTCTCTACACTCAGTATTCTTTTACTCTTAGCCTCTGCAAGCTATCTGTACTACTTTCTTACAAAAGTGTTTGAACTATGTTACAGTAACACTAGCTCTTAGCTAATTCGCACAATAATCTCACAAACAAGCTTTTTCGTTCGCATATATGTAAGTCAACTAACTGTGCAATCTTCGACTTCGACTTATATTTATAACCTTCGTCTGCAACTGTTTTTTGATTCTTGCTTCTTGAATCTTACTTCTTGAATCTTGAAAGAAACAGTTAATCAGTTGAGTTCTGTAACTAACTCGAACTGACTCTTGTGTCTGCTTTTGTTTCTTTGTCTGCTTTTCATTCTGCGTCTGCTTTTTCTTCTTCTTTGTTATTCATCAAAATCATATATATGTAAAGTCATTTTGACTCAACAGTGTGTACCCTGCGATAAGGGGGCGCTACAGTTAGTGTGGACTCTCCAAATGCATCTATGTGCTAGGTGTTAAGAGTCCCCATAACTACCAATATATATTGAGTATGTGTTTTACAAGTTGCTACATACATTTAAATGTTTACTCAATCTCCATCATGAGTTGATGAAATACAAAACATCTTGGAGTAGTTTACCTAACTTTTCATTGTGCATCATGTTTAAAGACTGATATAAGTGGCTGGAAGGAGCCCTTCAAGCCACTTAGGTTTAAGTCCCCAAAGCTCCAAAAGTCTACAAAGTTCTAGAAGACATAGGCATTTTGAGTTTGAGCCCTTAAATAACCAATTGGGTTAAGTTTGTGGCTTTTTTCAGGTCTATTAGTGCCCTAAATAACTAAACTGAAGTATGTGATTCACATGTTATTACATTATGCTTACTAAAATTTTGGAGTGGTGTAATTGGTTACTGTGGGCTCCTTGAGTGTCTTTATGCGTTGGAGGTGTTGGGAGTCCCCACAAATACTAAGATATTTTGGGTACATAGTTTACAAGTTATTACTTACATTAAAGGGTTACTCAATATGTACTATGACAATGAAATCCAAAATATCTCAGATGAGCTTACCGTACTCTTTTTTGTGTATCATGTTTAAAGGTTGATCCAAGTGGTTAGAGGGGCCTCCTAAAGTGTCTCAATTGTTGAGGTCCCAATTTCTAGTCTTCAAAATTCCTTGAATCCTTAAGTGTTAGGGTCTTTAATTTTTTTTAGTTTGGTTCATCAAACAACCACATTGGACAAACATGCCATTAGGTCCTAGTTTTGAGTCCTCAAAACTCCTCATATTCATAAATTTTAGAGGTCTTGGATCTTTTAATTTTATATCTTCAGATAGCTATTTGGATCAAGCTCAAGGTTTAATTTGAATTTGTCAATTAACTAAGTGACTAAACCCAAAAATACATTATATGTAAACTACAATATACAATTAAGTTTTTGCTCTGTGTACACCATGAAATAATAAAATCTAAAACATCTTAGAGGAGTTTCCAACTCTTTATTTTATTCCACTTCGTAAAAAGTGATCCTTGTAGCTAGAGAGGACTCCATAAGTGCCTCTAAGTCTTGCAACGCCCTAAATATTTAAAGAACATAATTTGTGAGTTATTTGGCTTATTTTACATTACGTACCACTTCTTAAAGATTGGTCCAAGTGTTTTTTAAGGACTCCTCAAGTGCTTCCAAATGTTAAGGTTATGAGTTAAATTACTAGAACTCCCTAAGTCCTCTTCAAACACTAAAGGTCTTAAATATGTCACTAGATAACCATTTAGATTGAAATCATTGCCAAATAATAGGTTGAGTCCTCAAAACTCCTTATATCCTCAAATGTTAAAGGTCTTGGCAATTTTGAATTTTAAGTCCCTAAACAACCACTAAATTGAACTCCTCAATTATTTTAAGCTTGTTTGTTCATTAAGTATCTTATCTGAAGCATTTTGTTTGTTAACTATGCATAAAAATGAAGTACATGGTTCATTAAGTGTCTTGTTTATAGTGTTTACACGTCATGCATTAATGAAATCCAAAATATCTTAGAGAAGTTTACCTCACTTTTTATTGCATCAAATCACAAAATCAAATTTTAAAAAATTTGGAAGAGTTTACCTTAATTTTCATTGTATATCACCTCCTAATAGGTGGTCTAAGTGGTTAAAAGGCTACTCCTTAAGTGCTTTCAAGTGTTGAAATCTTAGTTTCAAAATTTTCTCTCTCCAAATAACTAGAATGCAAAGTTTGTGAGATATTGTAAACTAAAAAATTCTAAAACATCTTAGAAGACTTTAGCCCACTCTTCATTATATGCCATAATAGGAGTGATCCAAGTGATTAAATTGGACTCCTTAAATATGTCTAAATGTTGAGCTCACAAGTTTGTGACTATTGTCTAAGTGAATGAAAGGGGACTACTTAATTGTATCTAAGTATTGATATCTTGAGTTTAAATCTTCGTAATCTTATAGATTTTCATGTATTAGAGATCTTTAATCTTTAAAATTTTACTTCAAACACATGGTAAGTCCTCAAAATTCTTTAAATTCTCAAGTGTTAAAAGTATTGATTATTTTAAGTTTAACTTGTGAATAATCACGTATATCAAATTTGGTGCTTAACTTAAATCTATATATTCGTCAAATAATCACTTAGATCAAATTTAAAGGCCATAATACCAAAAAATTTACTCAATCCATACTATTAATTACAAAATAAAATAATTCAAGGCATCATGGAGGAGTGACTTTAATTATGACTTTAATTTTTGCATATATGGAAAAATAAAGCATAACAAGGACTTTAGTTTAGATATAGGCTCTTCTGTATGACCTTCAATTGATGTTTGTCCATTTAATGCTTGTGTGGATGGATTCTTCGTAGATGGTAAATGTTTCGATTTCAAATCTTCGACTCGTCTATTTCTATTTGAAATTAGCTTGATTAAAGTTTTTGTGAGTTGGTTGGTGTTTGAGCCAATTTTGTGCTTCCAGGGTTCCTTCCTACACATTCTCCACTTTGGTTACTATGTACCAATGGCTTTGAATAGCTCTTCTTAGATATTGCATTATTTTGATGGATATCTTTTTTCACACTCTAATACAAGCGTACGAGTATCATTAGTAAACATATATACAATATGTCTTTCTGCAGATTTGGAGTAAACATGAAGTTGTACTTAATTACGTGTGTTTTGATATGCTTAATTAATAATGGTGAATGATGGTTCTTGTTCCTTCCTAGCTCAATCTTCTTTCAAAACTAATAAGTGTAAAAGGCTTTTGTAATGTATATAGTGCCTTAAGAAAGAAGTTGTAAGTAACACATATGATAAGGTTGGTGGTCTTAGGCATGAGTGTCAAACTAACTGCCTGCCTTCTTACCATTTGTCTTTCTCCAATCATCTAAATAAAGTTGACAATATTGCACCATTATAGTTGATCCGCATGGATGGATAGTTCATAATTTTGGATTCTTATTCTTGCAGTTGGCCAAATCACTTGCCGGAGTATTCATAAATTCATAATTTATTGATCCCATCTTATTAGCTATAATGAATATATGAAATTTTTTAATGAAAAATAAATATTTATAAGGAATAATGATTGTGAAACCAAATGATAATGTTACAATAAAACCATGTTTCCCTTGTGTTAATCTTTAATAGTACTCAAGAGGGGGTAAATTGGGCGTTTGTAAAATTTCAACAACTTTTCTAGCCAAAGTACTCAATTAACAACAATAAGTATAAATAAAAATGAGGTAATTATTTAATATAAATCAATTAAGTAATTGAAAAATAATTTAACTAGGATACGGAAGAAGAATGCAAATCGATTTATAGTGGTTCGACAAACAACCATTTTTGCGTGAAGAGGATCCTCTATAATTCTACTTTAATTCTTCTTTCAAGGTGAAAGATAGCATTTATACAATCTTTCTTGGTAAAAAGGGACCTTTCTTACAATCTTCTTATAAGGTGAAAAGGAACCTCAATCTCACTTGTATCACCCCTCAAATACAATGTTATTTTGGCCTAACCAAATACTACAACTCAAAACACCTCACTTTATTACTTGATAATGTCAAAAGAGGCTCACTCACATAAATATGATACAATAATACTCAATTGATTGTGTGTTTACAAAGCCTAAAATCTTCTTGATGCAAAAACCAATGAGAAAATACCTATTTATGATGTTTTAAGATCTTAAATAGTCCTTGGAGCTAAGAACTATCCATTACAACAGCTGTATATGATGCACTGGTCGACCAATACCAAATGCACTAAACATTGGACACTAGTCAATCAGTACATATACTAGTCAACCAATATGGTACATTGGTCAACCATTACATCAACCAATGCGATAAACTCATGATACATCAAATTTAACAACTTTAACTTATATTAGTTAACTACTAACCTATATAGGTTGACTAATCACCCAAAAAAAACATGATTTTAACAACTTCAAATGATCAAAACTATTTTGTTTAAGACACATATGATTAAAAATTTCCAAATTATTCACCAAAATTATTTAAAAGATTAATAGGCTTTTATATTAAAATCAAAAACTTTAGTACCTCTTGATGAATGTAAAGACTCTTGCAATAAAGTAAGATAAAATGAATATATATGGTAAGCCTTTTAAATCAACAAATTAACAAAATGAGCTTACAAATAATAATATAAAATGTGAAAGGATGTTAATGAGCCTTGATCTTCTTTTGATATTTTAAATCTTCATTTCATCTTTCAAACTTTAACTTTTTTCTTTCAACTTCATAAGGGTTTATGGCTTCATTTTGTTCTAATATTTCTTTTCATCAAAATAATAGATACTTTAGTAGTAATTATGTTTTGTTATCATCAAAACACTATTTGAAACCTTCTCTGATTCACTAATCTTCCCCTTTTTGATAATGACAAACCGTAATTCAATATGAAGAGCATAATTCATTATCAAAAATGAAAGAGAGATTCAACATCAAAAAATATCTATATATGTAAATATAAAAAATTTACTCAAGCATATGACAAAACATTTGCTCTCCTAAATTTTATCACTCACCGTGAATATCATCTCTCCACTAAATCAAATACCCATAAACTTTCTCTCCCTTTTTAGAATCAACAAAAAGAAACCTGCTAACCTAAAATGTATAATATAAAGTGTCATGCTTTAAGCTAACTTAGTAAAAAAAGCATCAAAAGGAATTTTAATAAGATTGACAAAATTTCTTCACTAAAATGTGCTATTAAATATTTAAGAAGTCAAAACAAAAGGTCAATTTTGATAGTAACTTCCCTAATTGTATCTAACTTAGAAAAAATTTTAATTTCAGTGTTATACCTAAATTGAAATTTTCAATGAAAATATCGAGGAAAAGTTTTGAAAAAAATTAGTGATTGGAATTGTAACAAATAAAAACATAATTCCAATTTCTTACAATCAGTTTCATAAAAGAATGTATAATTTATAAAGCCCCAAAATTTCAAAATTAGAAACATGAAAAGTTCCCAAAATATTGAAATTGAGCAAAATTAAAGACTTATCAATATAATTAAAAAGGGAACAACCGTAACTCCTTTTAAAATTTAATTATAGAGGCATAAACTTGAAAGGATATCTTTTAATTAAGAAATGATTGAAAATCCCCAAATTTGAAACTAAAACATCAAAGCATATGGTCTAACTCTCAGAAAAGCTCTCAATCTCACACTTTCCAACAAATCCTACTCACCAGGTCATTTATGCATTCTTATATCAAACATTATGTTAGAGATGGGCAAAATAAAAAATTCTAGTTTGATAAGTAATATTCACTAGGGCCTTTATGTAACACTCAATTTTTCCAATTTTAACAGGCTCAATTCTAGAAGATACAAAGGTGCAGATACTCATTCAAAATAACAGCTTGGTGTGGCCATTCCATATCACCAAAAAAACCATACCAATTTAGAACAGATGCCAACTTATTCACCAAATCAAAGGCAAGAAGATGAAGTCAGCTATGTTGGACCCCGATCTTTGAGTGAAACTTTGAATTATGAAAATAAAATTTAAGAAGTGCTTTGCGTATGTATTGTGTAATAGGGGACTTAAAATTAAAGGATATTGATAAGAAAAGAAATGATTTGATTTTGATATCTTTGGGGTTTTGAGTGGATTGGTGTGGTTTATGAAATTAAGTGGATGAGTTGATTGAAATTAAATTGAAAATCATGAAGAAAAAAAAAAGAGAAAGTGTGAAAATATGAAAAATTGTGAAATAGTTGACTTTTTGGCCTTTGAAAGTTGACTTTTGATTTAGGCATAATTTGAGAAAATGGTCTTCTGGAAACTTGTAGAGTACGTTAAGAGCTTTCTGTAGCCATAAAGTTTGTAATTTTTCAATATCGGGAGTGGAAGTTATGATCAGTCAAAGTTTATGTTTGAAAGGTTTGACTTTTATTATAGTTGAAACTTTGACTGAGAAATTAACCTAGTTAGAGGTTAATTGAGCTTTGATGTTCTGCATGAAAATTGAAGGGTTTGTTTTGATCTTTCTTTCGATATAAAGTATGCAATTTTTCGATTTCGGAATAATAAGTTATGATTTTTACAAGTTTATATTGTGGTTTTAGCATGATTATTAGAGGATAGTATCTTTGACCGGAAAATGGACTCCCTTGAAGTTGAATTGATTTTTATGTCCTTCATGGAAGATGTAGAGCTTCCTTTAAGCTTTCTATAGAGACTAAGTTTGTCAAAATTGGAGTTCGGGATTAAGAGTTATGAATTTTGAAAGTTTCGAATTTTTATGTGAAAAAAAAAAGGAAAAGAATAATGAAGTATCCCAGACGCATCGCCATAGCAATGGCGAGCGATCAGCTCGCATCGCTAGGGCGACGCGTCGCCAGGGCGAGCGAGCGCTCGCCTAGCCCAAAACGCGGGCGTTCCACCCTCGCACGACGTCGTTTTCCCTTGCGTGGTGCGACGTCGTTTTGGTTCTTTTGGTTATTTCCTTTCACAAATCCGACCTTTGTTCACTATTTTGCTCATATCTTTTCCTTCCGATATCCGATTGAGTTGATTCTTGCGGCGTTGGATTCCTAAGACAATATCTACATCCTTATGGAAAATTATGAATTTTTGAGATTAAATTAATGGTGATTAATTCAATCAAAGTGAGTCGGGAAATTTTCCAAACATAGTTCAGTATTTTGTAAAATTCAAGATCTGTAGAGATCCGATTGAAGCGATTCTTGAGGTGAAATAAAGATAAGACAAGGGGCTACAAATCATATGAAGAAATGAAATGTCAATTTTTCCCCTATGATCTTCGAATTATGAATAGAAGTTTGGATTAGGGTGTAATTTTTGGATTAGGAACACCTGAGAGTATTTTGAGCATAACTTTTGATCTGGGAATCGAAATGAGGCGATTCTTGTTTTGAATTAAACTTGAGACATAAGGCTACAATTGTTATGAAGACATTGAGTTTCAATTCTGGGATTAAGAATGTAAATTTCGGGAAGGAAATAATTGTACATGAAAAATGTGTTAGAATATGGATATACCCGAACTGTTTTGCACATAACTTTTGGTGTACTGATCCGAATTGAGCGCGGTCAGTGGCGTTGGATTCGTATGATTGGGAGGAACATTCTCTAGAAGGAAGTTTTAACAAATTCCTTCAATTTGATTATGCGAATCAGACCCGCAAGTGAGAGTAACTTAAAAGCTAGTGTAGGGGCATTTTGATCTTTTAATCATCATTTAAATGACATGGCTTAAAAATGAAAGAGATTGCCATTTTTTTAAGGAGATTCACGAGTGTTCTAGAGAAAAGAAGAAAGTAAAGGAGAAGAAGAAATAAGAAGAGGAAGAAGAGAGAAGGTTCGTCCGTGGAGGAAGAAGAGAAAGGAAAAAAATATTTCGAAATTTCTGGGTCTTAAAGCTTAGGTTTTGAGTTGTCTTCAAGGAAAAAGGAAGGAAAAAGGTGAAAGCTTGCGTCCATACCCAAGAAAATTCGAATTTGGAGAAGAAAAGAGGTAAGAGAAAAATTTGAGCTTTGAGATTTTGATGAATTTTTGATTGAAAAACATGGAAAAGGGCTTGGGTTTGTGATTTATGAAGTTGATTTTGATATATATGCTTTAGGTTGTGTTTAATTTTGGATGGAAATTTGATTAAGGTTTAGGCTTATTTTTCTGATTAAGAATTTTGTGAAATTTTGGTGTAGAATTATAGATAATGATATGGGTTTGTGGAATATGAAGTTAATTTTGAAGAATTTGTATTTTATGGTATTGAATTTGGATAAATTGGTTTAGGCCAATTTTAAGATTTGGGGATTTTTGAAATTGAGGATTTAGATATTTTGGAATTAGTGTGAATTGATGAATAATGACATCAATTTTGAAAATTAAGTTATTTATGAGATTGAATTTGAGTGTATTGGTTTAGGTCAAATTTTAAAATTGGAGATTTTAGAAATTCTGGTTTAAGAAAGCTTGGAAATATGACGATTATGAATTTTCGATAGTTAATTTTGGGAATTATGCAATTTATGATGTGGAATTTGGATATTATGGCTTAGGTCAATTTTAAATTGGAAGAATAAAGGAAGCGTTGGTCAAATTGATGATCGGAACGAATTCCTAGCGTCATTTCGAGGTGGATAGCATATTTATATTTTGATCTGTAAGCTCGATATGAATTTTCGAAAATTAAAGAAAGCAAAAATGTGAATTTTTGATAAATTATTGTTTTTGTAAATGTTTGAAATTATGATCTCAGAATGCTTTCTGAAAAATTATTATAAGCTTAAATTCATTGTTTTAAATGATGTGATAAATTGATAGAAATTTCTGAAAATGCATTTGTTGTGTATGCATTGACAAGCTATGCAAATTGTTGCATTGATTGATTGAATAAATTGAATTGTATGAAGTATTTGAATTGTGAGTTTGTTTGTATTCGATGAAAAGCAAGATTTTTGAAAAGTGCCTTCGGGCAATCTGAAAGTTTCAGTATTGAATTATGTGTTATGTGGGTTTGGTCAGGTCCCTTTGGTGAGTCAGTGCACTGTCTCTATTCGTTATAGCCTTCGCCTGGCTGCCCGCTAGTGGCACGGAGCTCCGATTTCGGACTCCCTTCACGGCAACACTGGACCGCTATACGGGAAAGTGTAGTACGTTCTGTTCACGACTGCACAGGACCGCTATGCGGGAATGTGCAGTACGTTCTATTTGGACCGAACCAGACCATTTTGATATGTTACGTGTTTTTGATTTGTTTCTGTGTTCTGCATTCATGCTTAAAATTGAAAAATGAAAAAGTGAATTTTGTTATGAAAAGTTTGAAAATTTGAAAGGTTTGAGGAAACCGTTTTGAAAAGTTACAAAGTTTGAAAAATTAGCCCTTTTGGCAAAAAGCTTATGAAAAATGATTTCTGCTTATTTGTCGATTTATAAATGTGTTATCCACGAGCTTCCGAGCTCACCCCCCCTTCATCCCCATCTCCAGGTTTCGAGCAGGAGATCGGATGAAAGAATGTGAAGACGCTTGGTCCGACTTTTGCATATTTTGTAAATGGCTTGCAATGCCATTAAAGTGCAATTGTATATGAAATTGTGTATGAATTTGGAAATGAGATTAAGTTATGAGATCAGTATATTGTATTATAGTTATGAGAATATTTTAGAATTAAGATTGCGTTTGTTTCTGCTGAGATCCCGGACGGAGGGTCCGGTTGATTTTGATGATTGTTTGATTGATTAGGCTTTTAGAAGTGTTGTTTTGAACACTTTGCAGGTTTGGGTTAGGATAAAAGCAGCCGTTATGCTGCCAAAATTCGATAAATATTGGGATAAAAATGTATTTTGGGACTTGTACGGATATATAAGAATATGAGCAAGTTTTGAGATTTGCATGAGAATGAATTTCCAAGAGTGGAAATTGTTTGTTTGATTTGAATGAGATGGCCTAAAGATGTAATAAATGTATATGAGAAAAAGAAAAAAAATTATACCGGATTTCGGGATAGTCTGAGTCTAAGGAATTACAACGCGATGCTTCCTTTAGATAATTTATGCACGGATGTCGGACATTTGTTAAGTATCGATTCCGCTTCGCTTCGTTTTGCTTTGGTACTTTGTATTTTGTTTCGTTTTGAAATCCGTTCGTTTGGTTCGATTTGTTATGCTTTCCGATTTGCTTCCGTTTCTGTTGGACCCCGTCTCCGAGGCCCAATATTCAGACCCATATAAGCACGGAAGACCCAAAACCGAACACATACTAACCACAAGTAGAGGAATTTTAATAGAAAATTTGGGATTTAATTTTTATATAAAATTGTTCCTCATGATCTCACGATTCTAACGCCACTGAAATCATTCAATTCGGATTAGAAATGAAAAAGTTATGGCAAAAATACTATCTTAAAGAAAACAGTGAAAATAGCCCATCTACCGACTTCATGTAAAAATTTGAAAATTTTAGAGGCTGAATTATTAATCGGCTCCTGCATAAAACTTGTAGGTTTATAACTCTAGTTTCATATAAAACAAGAATCGCCTCAATCCGAGCCCTATAGCTCCAGATATTTAAAAATTAGTGAAGTATATTCAGAAAGAATCAGTCGACCTCCACACTTTGTTTCAAACCACATTTTTCAATTTAAAATAAATAGTGATAAATCAGGTGTAGAAAGATAGAAAATTTTCTTAGGAATCCATCGCTTCGAAAATCAGCTCAATCAGAGGTCTGTACAAAAAGTTATGGCCAAAAGAAGGGAGAGGGGTCGGTCGGCCAGAAACCGACCCCAACGCTCGCAAGAGCCCGCCGGGCTCTTGGCGCTCGCCCGGCATGGGTGAGCGCGGGCTCTCGCCCGCATGAGCGAGCGCTGGGCACTCGCCCGCGTGGGCGAGCGCTGGGCGCTCGCCCGGCATGGGCGCGCGCGAGCGCCTGGGCGACCTGCTCTACAGCCCGACCTATCCGACTTCTAACCCTCATAACTTTTGACTCCGAGCTCCAAATTAGACGTGGTTGGAAGCTTTGGAAAGCTAAGAGAAAAATCTATATTTTTCATGAAGGGTTCACAAGCAAGCTCGGACTCTAAAAGAATCAAAAATTCTCACTAAGACAGGTCGGCTAGCTCTCCACAAACAGTACCAGGACTTGCGACCTCCATAACTTTTAACTCAGAACTCCAAATTTAGCAAATTTAGTGTCTATGGAAAGGTAAAAGAATTATCTACAATTTTTATGAAGACTACCGACCTATATTTCAACTCTTAGAGGGTCAAAAGTGGACTCAAAGCTCTGCCTGGCAATCTATCATTTGGACAGCACCTGCATTTAAAACCAACGACTCATACCTACCAATTTAACTCATCATAAATGACTCATAAATCATCCTGGGAGAGTCCTACAGCTCACCTACCATTCTCAAGAGATCTAAATGATCCCATACAATCCATATCAACCCAGAATTTCAGACCTCCAACAGCACATAACTCATAGAAATTTTCCAGCGACCTCTCCCAAAGTTAAAAACCCAGCAACAACTCAAAATAAAAATACTCATACACACACTATTTCAAGGCCATACACAGATCGGAAATCAACATTTTCACAATATGGAGAGTACTAGAGCTCTCATTCACATCTACCAACCATACAAGAATTCATCCACAGCTTTAGTTACATATAATCATATTCATCAAAATCAAGTACAAAATACAGAATATGAGATGCTCATTTCTTGATATGCTTATAAAGCTATTCCAAAAGCTAGTTACTAACTTAATACAAAAGTTTCTAGTATTCTTGGAGTAATGCCCGATGCCTTGCAAGGTTCCACGATCAACTAGAATTCGCACTTGAGGAGGGAGAATGGGGTGAGCTAACACGGCTCAGTGGCTAACATGTTTATAGCCGTCGAGTGATGAGCCACACAACACACAATTTAACAATCCGAACAATAGCAATTTATCATATAAAGCTCAAATAACCCAAAATCATCACATAAGCATAACATGAAAGTTTAAAGAAATCAAACACATATTATGCATCATAAACACAAATAAATGATGGGATGCACATATTTGGCTCGCGAGCTTCACAAACACAACGAATAAACCGAAGTTTATCAGAAACACAACGGAAACTGAAGTTTACAGTAAACACATCGAGTCCACTTTCGGATCTCGTAGGCCACAAGAGCGATCGGGAGAAGGCTGGGGTCCACGTGCACGTGTCTATCGATATAGGCTCTCTCTTGCCCAATCGCAACCAATTTATGCTCACATGTTGAAACACAAAAATAGCATTTTATGCTTCTTTCATACTTTCGAATCATTATAGTTTCACACTTTACATTCAAATCAAAGGAAATACACTTTCAATATGCACATAATCATCAAAGATAGCACACAGGGCATTTGCCCATTACACAGCAACTATAAAAATGTTACCCACCTATAGTCGGTATCTGAATTCAAGATTGCCCTTCCTCCTTGTCTTGAGTGGGGTTCTCTTGATTTCCTTCAATCAAAACATACTCCATTCACGAAATATATTCTAAAAGAAAGCATAGCATTCATTAAATCAAGCAAGAATAAAAGTCTACTTCCAACCTAACCTACCCATAAGACATTTAAGCTAGAATAACCATAACCTTAGCTCAAAAGTCTCTAGAGTCCATAGATCTACCATTCTCTTCATTTTTCTTCAATCTCTACACAAACCCTAACTTCCATTCTATCCCATACTTGAACCTAACACCAACAAGAATGGAACTTACCTTTCTCAAGAAGATTTCGTCTCTTTTTCTCCTTCTTTCCTCTTGGTCAAGCTCTCCTACTGCCTCTCCCTCTTCTCCTTGGCCGAAAGTCCCTTTTTCCTTGCTAGGTCACGTTTTGCTCTCTTCTCCTTTGGTGACTTCGACTCTTACTTCTCCTTTCCTTCTTTAACTCTTTAACTCTTAATTCCTTTACATCTCCACTTAAAGCCTACACCAAAACTACATAGTTTTGGAGCTCTCCCAACTTACCATGCTTTGGGCCCTTCCTCTAATAACTTACAAGCCCACTATACCTTAACCCACTCATCTCTAATCCTCCTTCCACTTAATCCATTTACCTAAAGCCCATACTTTCCAATATTAAGCCCAAGCCTTCATTTAATTTCTAACTTCTAATCCCAAGCCCAACATAAAAATATTTGTATAAACACATAATTAAATCAATTAAGGCAAAATAAAAATAATTTAACGAATAAATCCATAAATCAATAAATATTAATTCAAATAAAATAAAAAAAATTTCGGGGCCCAACAATTCTTCCCTCCTAAAAGAATTTCGTCCTCGAAATCCTTACCCGAGTCCATGACGAGATAAGGATACTTCTCCCTCATGGCTTCCAAAGGTTTCCAAGTCGCTTCCTCGGTCGAATGGTTTCTCCACAAGACCTTAACCAGCTTCACACTCTTGTTCCTTAACACTTTTTCCTTTGAATCTAAGATCTCCACAGGTTGCTCCTCATAAGACAAATCCTCTCTTAACTGAACCTTTGAAGGTCGAACTATATGCGAAGGATCCGATCTGTACCTCCTCAACATCGACACATGGAACACATTGTGAATCTTAGACAACTCTAATGGCAAATCTAACTTATAAGCCAAAGGTCCAATCATCTCAATGATCTCATAGGGACCTATATACCTCGGGCTAAGCTTGGCCTTCTTACCAAACCTTAAAACACCTTTCCATGGAGAAGCTCTAAGAAACACCTTCTCACCCACTTCAAATTCCATCTCTTTCCTATGAGCATTCGTGTAACTCTTCATCCTATCTTGAGCTGCTTTAAGCCTCTGTTTCACTAACTTCACTTTATCCACTGTAACTTGCACTAACTCAGGTCCTACAAGCTTCCTCTCACCTTCCTCATCCCAACATAAAGGAGTCTTACATTTCCTACCATACAAAGCCTCATAAGATGCCATCTGAATTCCCGAGTGATAGAAATTGTTGTAAACAAACTCAATCAAAGGTAAGTGATCATCCCACGAACCTTTGAAATCCAAAGCACAAGCTCTCAACATAGCCTCCAAATTTCAGATCGTCCTCTCCGACCATCATCACCGTCAATTGACAAGGAGTGTGCTGACTTCGTCAACCTATCTACAATCACCCATATCATTTTCCCTACTTGAACTTAAAATTCCCATTCGTTTTCGACTTCGTGGTAAGGTTCACAATTTTTGAATCCTCGAATTGAGCTTTGTCCGTGTGAAACTGATCTTACATTTTGCTGTAACTAATGGCACTTCATTTTGCCTTGAATTCGACTCCAATCAGCACTCTTTACTGTACTTGATCTGATAACCTCTATATCTGAATTCATACTTCACTGCTATTGAATTCTCTATTCGATGCATCTGATTTCAACACTAGTTTTTACCTTTTTTTTTGTACTCATTTGTACAAAATAATCTTCCTTCCAATAACTCTATCCATTGTCTCAGTCTCGTATTCAATTTCCTTCAACTTAAGGAATACCTTAAATTTCATGTTCTGTATATCTTACACACAGTCAAAATATTTCTGTACATAACAAGTTTCAATTCATGTATTAACAATCAACCTATGAGGTTTCAATTGTCTCCATACACATGAATTCACTTCATTTTACTGTGTTGATCCTTATCCTTATCTCTTATGCAAACATCATCGTATACTACTGAATTTCCAAATCCAGACGATATAATTAATTTCGGTGTTATAATTCCTCAACAATTTCTTTACCTTTGTCCCTCACACGATTTACTCAAATTTTTTTTTCGTACTCAGACTATTTTCCTCAACTCTTCCAATACACTTACCATATCATCAACTTCGCTTAGATCGTTTTAATCTTCAATACCATAGTATTGTCGGGGAATTTATTAACTTGAACAAATATTGTCAAAACTCCATGAGTCCACAATTGGTTTTAGTAATTCCTCAATTAGCTGATTTCTCAATGAGGAAATATTACCTCTTGTTATTTTCAATTTCCCCATTTGTCTTACTTTTCTTGAGTGATTCTCTCCATTCTTTAAATTTTCTCATTTTCGCATTGGCGTATTCTAATGTCTTTGCATTATACTCGTTTCTTCGCACACTCTAGTCTATTTGCAATCTTAGCTTCTGGTGCTTGTCACACCTTCATCGGATAAAATTTACATTTCCTGAACATTTTTTTACCTAGAACACAACGTGAACCTATATACTCCTCATATTGGCAATTAGTGTCTCCTCAATTTAGGAATCCACTCGCATAGTTGGGTCCTTTACATCAAACAAAAATACATACATACTTTTTCAATAACATATTCTACCCCTCTTGCTTGAGTCTCTGCTAGGGATAGGACTCCCATACTCACCTTTGAATCATTAAATATTCCTTTTTGATCAGTTCTTTCATTAATCTTAGACAACATTTCTCTCTTTATCAAACATATTAACACCAATGTATTTTAGTTTTTCCAGAATTCACCCTTTTCTGATACTATGTCATTTCATAATGAGTCCATTACCATACTGAGTGCATCTACTCTTCTCATTCGATTTTTTTTTCATCCTTTTCCACATCTCATTCATGCATAAGATCCCATCTTATACGCACCTTTAATTTCCCTATACTACATATCATTTCAGTTATCTCATGTAAAGTCATTTATGGCTATTTCATTTCCCTTTCTCTATTTCCTCACTTCTATCTCATTGTCCAATTATCATTTGTTTCATCATCCACATGTATATCCTCAATCAATTCGAAATTATCAATGCATAATCATTATGACATTCTGACCTTAATTCCACTAGTATCCTCTTACTGTAGATTATAACTCTTGTCGTATTACCCGAACAACCACTTCGGTTCCAATTTCTTCGTCTAAAGATCATAACAAGGGTATATTTTCATTGCACTCTACTTGTATACTTTAATTTCATCAGGTATACTTATATCCCTATATTTCTCAAACGATCCATGGCAATACATTCATATCTATATCACTTTCGAAAACATATCACCACAGCACAAAATTACTGTCATGTTCCATAATTCACTTCCAATACATTTGCATTGGATCATAATATGTTTTGTTTACCCATACACTATTTCTCCTTTCTAATTATCGGCAACGTTCTTTTTCTCATATCATGAAAGAGTATTATCCTTTTCTTACTAATTCTATCACCAATCACTATCTCACACTCTCTATACACTTGACTGATAACAATAAACTGGCCGATCGGAGTACTCACCATTAGCGGAGTATCCAATGGGCTCAAGACTCTACCACATACAGTTCTACTCGACGACACAAAAGAGTGGATAGAACCTGGATCAAACAAAGCAAGAACATCAACATCAAACAGTTTAATCATACCCGTTACCACTTCTGGAGCGGTCTCTGCCTCCTCTCGAGTCATAGCAAACACTCTAGCTGGTGCTTGCCCCCTAGATCTGTCTGGAGGATAAGCTCTCTTAGGTACACCAGAGCTACCTACTTCAGTCACAGCCTTCTGTCCCACTGGCTCTGTCCTCCTAGAAGCTTGTATCCGAGATCCCTCTCTTCGGTCTGGCTTAGGACACTCTTTGACAAAATGTCCCTTCTACCCACAATTGAAGCATGCTCCTATCAACCTACGACATTCTCCTCTATGGAAATGCCCACAATGCTCACACTTAGAAAAAGGTGCCCTCTTCCCATTTCCTCTCCTACTACCGTCCACCGATGAAGCTTGGTGAGAGACGGTAGGAGTCCTCGTCGGTCTAGGCCGGCTCCCACCGG
Organism: Erythroxylum novogranatense; assembly: GCA_029891385.1. Taxonomy (NCBI): domain Eukaryota; kingdom Viridiplantae; phylum Streptophyta; class Magnoliopsida; order Malpighiales; family Erythroxylaceae; genus Erythroxylum; species Erythroxylum novogranatense. Next base: position 45,491,323 of record CM057233.1, on the reverse strand, counting down.
CACTCCTCTCCTCAGGCTGCACAGGGAAGGTTCTGACACTTCTCTTGGGAATTGGAGTACCACCTCCCCTCTTGAACTGCTCTCTTCCCTTTCTCTTTCTGTCAAACTGTCTCCCCTTCTTAGCTGGTGCCGAACCAGAAGCCTGTGTCATTTGACCCATAACCTGAACAAATGCTTGGGTAAATACCTGGAACAATCTCGGATCAAGAGCAGGCACTTGCTCAGACTGACTAGGCGACTGCTGAGTCTGAGATCGAAGGGGCTCACTACTTTGCCCTAGAGGAACATCAGCCATTCTCGGGGCCACGGACTCATCCGTGCTCTCCTCTCTCAGTGGAGAGTCAGGTGCAATAGAACCTTGCATAACTCCTCGTGTCCTACGAGGTGGCATCTTACTCCTTCAATGAAAACATTTACTGATTAGCTACATTTCTTTTTAATCTTAGTTCCTATATATATGCATGAGATGCATGTCACTTAATACAAATCATCAGTTCATAATGCAAACATTTAATCATATATCACAACAAAAGCCTAGGAGTGAAACCTAAGCTCTGATACCAAACAATGTTGGACCCCGTCTCCGAGGCCCAATATTCGGACCCATATAAGCACGGAAGACCCAAAACCGAACACATACTAACCACAAGTAGAGGAATTTTAAAAGAAAATTTGGGATTTAATTTTTTTATAAAATTGTTCCTCATGATCTCACGATTCTAACGCCACTGAAATCGTTCAATTCGGATTAGAAATGAAAAAGTTATGGCAAAAATACTATCTTAAAGAAAACAGTGAAAACAGTCCCTCTACCGACTTCATGTCAAAATTTGAAAACTTTAGAGGCTGAATTATTAATCGGCTCCTTCATAAAACTTGTAGGTTTATAACTCTAGTTTCATTTAAAATAAGAATATCCTCAATCCGAGTCCTATAGCTCCAGATATTTAAACATTAGTGAAGTATATTCAGAAAGAATCAGCCGACCTCCACACTTTGTTTCAAACTAACTTTTTCAATTTAAAATAAATAGTGATAAATCAGGTGTAGAAAGATAGAAAATTTTCTTAGGAATCCATCACTTCGAAAATCAGCTCAATCGGAGGTCTGTGCAAAAAGTTATGGCCAAAAGAAGGAAGAGGGGTCGGTCGGCCAGAAACCGACCCCAACGCTCGCAAGAGCCCGGCATGCCGGGCTCTTGGCGCTCACCGGCATGGGCGAGCGCGGGCTCTCGCCCGCATGGGCGAGCGCTGGGCGCTCTCCCGCGTGGGCGAGCGCGGGCTCTCGCCCGCGTGGGCGAGCGCTGGGCGCTCGCCCGGCATGGGCGCGCGCGGGCGCTCGCTCGCCCGCGAGCGCCTGGGCGACCTGCTCTACAGCCCGACCTATCCGACTTCTAACCCTCATAACTTTTGACTCCGAGCTCCAAATTAGACGTGGTCGGAAGCGTTGGAAAGCTAAGAGAAAAATCTATATTTTTCATGAAGGGTTCACAAGCAAGCTCGGACTCTAAGAGAATCAAAAATTCCCACTAAGACAGGTTGGCTAGCTCTCCACAAACAGTACCAGGACTTGCGACCTCCATAACTTTTGACCCAGAACTCCAAATTTAGCAAACTTAGTGTCTATGGAAAGGTAAAAGAATTATCTACAATTTTCATGAAGATTGCCGACCTATATTCCAACTTCGAGAGGGTCAAAAGTGGACTCAAAGCTCTGCCTAGCAATCTGTCATTTGGACAGCACCTGCATTTAAAACCAACGACTCATACCTACAAATTTAACTCATCATAAATGACTCATAAATCATCCTGGGAGAGTCCTACAGCTCGCCTACCATTCTCAAGAGATCTAAATGATCTCATACAATCCATATCAACCCAGAATTTCAGACCTCCAACAGCACATAACTCATAGAAATTTTCCAGCGACCTCTCCCAAAGTTAAAAACCCAGCAACAACTCAAAATAAAAATACTCATACACACACTATTTCAAGGCCATACACAGATAAAAATCAACATTTTCACAATATGGAGAGTACTAGAGCTCTCATTCACATCTACCAACCATACAAGAATTCATCCACAGCTTTAGTTACATATAATCATATTCATCAAAATCAAGTACAAAATACAGAATATGAGATGCTCAATGCTTGATATGCTTATAAAGCTATTCCAAAAGCTAGTTACTAACTTAATACAAAAGTTTCTAGTATTCTTGGAGTAATGCCCGATGCCTTGCAAGGTTCCGCGATCAACTAGAATTCGCACCTGAGGAGGGAGAATGGGGTGAGCTAACACGGCTCAGTGGCTAACATGTTTATAGCCGTCGAGTGATGAGCCACACAACACACAATTTAACAATCCGAACAATAGCAATTTATCATATAAAGCTCAAATAACCCAAAATCATCACATAAGCATAACATGAAAGTTTAAAGAAATCAAACACATATTATGCATCATAAACACAAATAAATGATGGGATGCACATATTTGGCTTGCAAGCTTCACAAACACAACGAATAAACCGAAGTTTATCGTAAACACAACGGAAACCGAAGTTTACCGTAAACACATCGAGTCCACTTTCGGATCTCGTAGGCCACAAATGGGCAGCCGGGAGAAGGCTAGGGGTCCACGTGCACGTGTCTATCGATATAGGTTCTCTCTTGCCCAATCGCAACCAATTTATGCTCACATGTTGAAACACAAAAATAGCATTTTATGCTTCTTTCATACTTTCGAATCATTATAGTTTCACACTTTACATTCAAATCAAAGGAAATACACTTTCAATATGCACATAATCATCAAAGATAGCACACAGGGCATTTGCCCATTACACAAAGAACTATAAAATGTTACCCACCTATAGTGGTATCCAATTCAAGATTGCCCTTCCTCCTTGTCTTGAGTGGGGTTCTCTTGATTTCCTTCAATCAAAACATACTCCATTCACGAAATATATTCTAAAAGAAAGCATAGCATTCATTAAATCAAGCAAGAATAAAAGTCTACTTCCAACCTAACCTACCCATAAGACATTTAAGCTAGAATAACCATAACCTTAGCTCAAAAGTCTCTAGAATCCATAGATCTACCATTCTCTTCATTTTTCTTCAATCTCTACACAAGCCCTAACTTCCATTCTATCCCATACTTGAACCTAACACCAACAAGAATGGAACTTACCTTTCTCAAGAAGATTTCGTCTCTTTTTCTCCTTCTTTCCTCTTGGCCGAAGCTCTCCTACAGCTCTCCCTCTTCTCCTTGGCCGAAAGTCCCCTTTTTCCTTGCTAGGTCACGTTTTGCTCTCTTCTCCTTTGGTGACTTACGACTCTTACTTCTCCTTTCCTTCTTTAACTCTTTAACTCTTAATTCCTTTACATCTCTACTTAAAAGCCTACACCAAAACTACATAGTTTTGGAGCTCTCCCAACTTACCATGCTTTTGGGCCCTTCCTCTAATAACTTACAAGCCCACCATACCTTAACCCACTCATCTCTAATCCTCCTTCCATTTAATCCATTTACCTAAAGCCCATACTTTCCAATATTAAGCCCAAGCCTTCATTTAATTTCTAACTTCTAATCCCAAGCCCAACATAAAAATATTTGTATAAATACATAATTAAATCATTTAAGGCAAAATAAAAATAATTTAACGAATAAATCCATAAATCAATAAATATTAATTCAAATAAAATAAAAAAAATTTTGGGGCCCAACAGTTTCGATTCTGTTTTCAGTTCGCATTTGCTTTGCTTCCGCTTGCTTTGTGATTCGAGTTCGCTTTTACTATTCACTTCTGCATTTTGTTTCCGATTCGAAATTTCGATGCGAAATTTCCGTTTCCATTCGCTTTCGTTTTCTTCGTTCTTTCCGCTTTTCCGGTTGGGATCCGGTTCCCGGATTGGGTCCCAACAAGCTAGGAGTTACACACATCATATAATTTAATGTTTTCAAGGAAAAGAATAGATTATTTGGAGTTTTGGAAGATATAAACAAAAATTATGAAAATAAAAAGAGAAGAGGTAGAGGAGATATAAAATCTAGAGTACTGGTTGACCACATACCTCAACTAAGCAACCAATGTTAGCATTTCATAAAAAGAAAGAGTAAACAGTGGATGAATAGTTTAAAAATTGATTCGGTTTTAAAAACCGACTATAGTAGTCGACCTGTGAGTGATATTAATAGACCACTAAGGGATATTAATTAACCAGTTTGGGTGACCATTCAAGCCAGTAGACCATAAACAAACTCATTGAAACTATAAAAAGTGAGCATTGATCGACCTCTTGAAGACATTGGTCAAATAGCATGAGAAATTGGGTGACTAAACAAGTGTCAAAATAAAGGACAAACTTTTTTGTTAGAAATTTGAAGAAATTCATTAAAGATATGTAGGTTTAAAGTTACAAAATGTGGGAGAGTATTCTCTCCCCTGTCAAGTGCTTAAACGGCAATGTTTAATAGATGCAACAATAATATCAACAACTGCTTACGAAAGGAAGACTACCGCATATTGAGTCCTGTAAGAAAAAAGTGACGTTTACATAAAGAGGTAAAAGCTTAGCAACTATCCTTCATATTCTCAAACTTTACCTAATTAGGATAGGTTTTTCTAGAGATTTTGAGACGTCGAGGGAAGAGGGGATGATGGAGGGAGAAGCCACTTGAAGACTTACTGGGATTGAGGTTTATGGGAGTGACAATGATTAAGTAAGTGCCTTCCTAGTATTTCATTTTGTTTCCGTGCATTCGTAGAAAATTTTGCATGTACCTGTAGGAGCACTATCTAGTACTGTCGTAGTATAATTGTGATTTACATGTTCAACGAAGAGAGAATGCTAAGGCTACATATCTGATCTAGGCTAGTCAACCATATTAGGACATTAGTTGACCAGTGTGTTTTAAAGGGCTAAGAAACAACTTTAGAACTCAAATTTAAACATCAAAATACTTAAACATCATAGTAATATCAATCAATAACTATCACAAACCTTAAAAAAGATTTTAAAAAAATAAATTCAATCAATAAAATAAAAGGGGATCTTCATCATATAGAATTTCCATATAATATACCTAATTATCTTCTAATTTAAAAAAATTTATCCTTATTCAAAGTTTTAACGAAGTAATTACCTAATTAATGTAAATTCACACTTCTTGTCCTCATTTTGTATAATAACCTCTAAGTCTAGATCCTAAGGTTCACACTTTAGAAATAATTGTTAAACACCTTATTTATAATTTAAACATAAATAATTCTCACCAAGAATTTATATTTAAATTGACACATATGCACAAGTTATCATATATTTCTAAATTATGAACTAATAATTACCTTATATTGAACATTACTTATGAGAGACTTGTATGAGAATCTTCTTGAGTTTATAATCTATTATAGGCTTCTCATCTTTCTCATCTCTCTCACCTGTTTCAAGAATTGTCTATTTTAAAAAGTCAAATGTGGTTAAAATCTCCACATCCTATAGCAACATCTTATAGAATTTATTAGAGACAAGAAGGTTATATTGATCATAATAAAATACACAAAATCCTTAATAATACTTAATTCAATAACTAGTACCTCTACTACATACCTTTTTCTCCTTCTTTTTTAATAGCCTTACAAATCAAGTAATCAATATGTTTTAGGAACCTAAATAAGCTTGGTTCCTTAGTTAATAGTGCTTGCCATCCTTTGTTTAATCAAGCAAAATCTATTAACATGTCCAAACTTACCACAAAAATGACATAACATGTTATATAATTAATGATGATGCATAAATACATTACTTAGAATTCTATGTATGTAGGCATAACGAGGAAATTTTTTTAGACATTAAATGTATTAAATGGTCTCCTAGGATGGTGAAAAGTCCTACCATAATTATATGTATAATGCCTACTATGAATGAAGGCTTGATATATGCTTCTATAGGGATATGAGTGGGTTTACATGTTATCATAAAAAATTTGCCTATTCTTCCCTTGAGAGTATTGAACTTTATGCCTTCGTTGTGAGCCATATATGACAATGCTTTTTCTTTGGTTGAGCCCAATGAGTGTGTCAAGTGCAAGTGTAGGTTTGGACATGGATGATCCATGCTCATTTGTCATTCCAGGGAACGATTCTTCACTATGCAAATATTTTTTTCTTAAAAATATGGTTTTATGATTTCCTTCAGTTTTATGATTATATTGTATTCCATACTTATCATTAGAATTATTTTGAGCTCCTAGCATGTTCTATAGTTTTTTACTCTCTTTAGTAAATTGGACAATGAGTCGTTCAGGGAATCTACTTCCTTTTCCAATGTTTCATTCTTATGCCTTAATGCATCTAAGTTATGATTGTCATCAATTATCACATTCTTTTATGTTTTAATACTATGAAATTCACTTTTCATTCTCATTCATCCAAACATATAACTCTTTTTGAACTTCCTTGAGCTTGGAAGATAATTTCTTCCTTCTCTTACTCATGATTTCTAAAGTTTTAACTAATTCATCATGAGTCAAGTTAATATCACTATCACATAAGTTAAGCTTAAATGTTACCTTATCATCATCTATAGCAATAAAGCACATATGAGCTACCTTTTCTTCTAAATTCTCACTTTGGATTCACTAGTGTCATCTTAAGTTGATACTTTAGCTGCTTTCTTCTTATGCTTCTTCTCTTTCTTATTGTTTCTCTCATACTTTTTATTATCTTTTAGTAGAGGATATTATGACTTTATATAGATAGGTTTTCTACATTCAAAGCAAATAATGTTAGATGATTTATATTTTAAATCACTTTTAACTTCCTTGGAGTCCTTTCTTTAAGAGAATTTCTTTTTCAAGAACTTCTTAAATTTTCTAGTGAATAACCCATTGTCTTCTTCTTCATTGTTAGTAGTTAATGTCTCTTCCTCTTTACTTGATTCTTTTTTAGGCTTTAAATGCTAAATTATTTTACTTTGGTAGTGTTGTCCTGTCTTGTATCTCTTGAATTGTGAGGAGAGATCCAATAAGTTCCTATAATGGTAGTGTATTTAAATCCTTGGCTTATTATATGGTAATCACTTTAACTTCCCATATCTTGAAAAGGTGACTTATGCAACTTCCTTATCATTTTGACATTAGTATAGGCTTTTTGAGGACCTTTGAGAACTTTAATAATATCAATAAATCTAGTATACATGCTAAAAATTCTTTCATTATGCTTCATTTGAAACAATTCATATTGATGTATTAATGTGCTTACTTTGCTCTCCTTACTTTGTGCCCTTATAAGTAATTTTTAAAGTATGCTAAATGTCATAATTCATTTTAGACATAGAGACCATATTAAATTCATGTTTTTCCTAAAGATCAAAATAAGATATGTATGGCCTACTATTTGAATATACTAATCTCTTATCTTCAACTTCCCATTATTCTTTTAATTTGTGTATCTTTTTATTATCTACAATTTTGTAGAAATAAAAGGACCATTTGATACTATTTTCCATAAGTGTACAAATTCATTCTTTGAGAAGAATCTTATAATGTAACATCCCGTTACCGGTGTGATGGGCATATCGGTAATTTGGATGAGTGAGCAGTGAGTGTATTCATGATTGAATTTGAGGATTGTAATTTATAGGTTTAAATTAAACCCTATATATATATTTGTGTTAGGTTTGAATGAGGGATTAAAATATCTTCCCTTCATTTTCTTCTTCCTCCTTCGTTGCCGTCGACGATTTTGTTCCTTCCTCTTGGAGATTTCGTTAGTTTCTCTTCCTTGTGGCTAGAGATTTGCTGGATCGTTGGAGAGGCTGATGTTTAGCTTGTTAGTGGAGAATCATCGTGGTTGAGGAAGAAGAGAGGAAGAGCTGTGGATTTTGGTGGTTTTAGGGTTTCGTCCGATTCGGTGATTTGGTAAGTTTTAATGTGCTTAAGGTTGATATTTATTGTGATTGTTGCATTAATGAGCATAAATGTGAGGAATCTGGGTAGTTAGAGTGTTTTTAATGTTGAGTTAAGAGTATTAATGGCGGAAATGAGAATCGGAGAAGACGAACCAGTCGCAAGTCGCGACGAAGGGAATTAAATATTTGGTCGTGTTATTAATTCGTCGCGACGAGCGTGAAAACTGGGACGTCGCGACGAGCTTCATGAGACGTCGCGACGAGTGGAAGGCCTTAGACGTCGCGACGTGTAATCCATAGACGTCGCGATTTAACAGTGAAATTCCACGCTGACGACGGCGAGGTAACGTCGCGGCGAAGACGTGAATTGGATTTCACGCCATGGCGATTATTGTGGTCGCGCGAAGAGGGAATTTGAGATGAGATTGAATTGGTTTTTATGACATATCTTTTAGTGTAGACCTCCTATTGAGAGCATTCTTGTTTCATTGTGAACTAGAGAAAGAAGTCTTCAAGTGCAGTATTATTGAGAGTTGAATGATATCTAGAGGGATCGTGAATTGTCGATTGTGACCAATTTGAGTATGAATTGGAGAATTATGAAATAGAGAATGAGATGGACCTAGTGAATAGTGAATTGTGCTGATGAAGTGAGAGTTAGTGAAATTGGACTAGAGAGCTGGAAATCATGGTCATGCATCATATAGTTTGAATTGAGACATGTGCATTAGTGAATTTCATTAATGAGCAATTAGTGATGATAATCCAATTGAATTGTTATAGAGGCGCCGTTGGATCGACAGACCACGGACATTGCTGGTACTTCCAGGAAATAGCTCGGAAGTTACAGGTGAGTAACCTAGTTGGTTCCTCCGCTTTTATGTGATTAAATGTGTTGTGAATGTGTGTGAATTAAGTATAAAAGTGAGTGATATAAATGTGATAAGTGATTGTGATTGCATCAAGTGTGAGATATAAATGTGCTAGAGACTGTGTTAGTGTCAGTGCATGCTAAGCATGAACATAAGTGGTAATTAATTAGTTGTGACTGGAGCTTAGTGATCAGAGCTTTGAGCTCGATATCAGTGAATAGGCCTAAGGCCAAAAAGGAAATAGTGCATACCCAGAGGGCTCTCCTATTCCTAAAGTGAGTGGGCAGTGGTGCATACCCTGAGGGCTCTCCTACTTGCCAGAAGTGAATATTGATGCTCAGTCACAACGACATCATAAAATGAGAAATTGCATACCTTACGCATTGGACAGTGTAGCGAAATTCGAATCGTGTGATATGTGCAAGTGTGAATTGATATGTTTGAGATATGTGATAGTGTAACTGTGTAAATTGTGTAAAGTGATTATAGTGTTATAAATTGTGTTAAAGTATATCTATATGATATATTATGTGTATATGCATGAGTTGGGTGAACCATCGATGATGGTTTCTCATTGAGTTCGCAAACTCACCCAACATTGCAATATATTTTTCGTGACGTCGATGGGACTCTAGCTCCGTGTCGGGCGTTTCGCGGTGTGCGTTCGTGATCAAGTGCAGTGATGGATCGCAGGTCGGTCAGCTGGGGTGATTTCTTTTGGGACTATATTTTTGGGATGACCTAGTATAGACGTTTTTATCAGTTTCCCTTTTTGGATTGTTGTATATAGTTGTAGGGGACTGATAGACTTGTCTATATTTTGGATTGATATTGTGAAGTGAAAGAAATATCATGGTTTTAAATATTGGTAAATTGCATGTTGTGGTTTATTTTATTGATGCCATGCGAGTGTTTAGTGATCGTTTCGATCGTAGCACTTCCTTACGGTGGGATATGCGTCGGAACGACCCACGGGCGTCCCGGTGTGTACCCTACGGTGAGGGGGCGCTACATTAGGTGGTATCAAAGCATGGTTTGGCATCTTTTGGGCATAGTGTATTTTAGGCCTGAATTTCAGTGCAAAAAGCGGTAATTGATCGAATTCTTGTGTGTTGTAGGTCATCCATTTTTGGGGATCAAGTGGACCAACCAGCTGACCTAGGATCCATGGGAGCTAGTAGAGAGTCCCCTATGCCTCGTTCTGATGAGATGCCTCCCAGAGTTCCGTGAGTCGGGAGAGGAGATATGATTTCTTTGCGTGGCGAGGCGGTTGACTTTATGGTAGAAACCGACCTGCGGAGGTCGAGGATGGCTAGAGAGGACCGAGAGAGTCCTTGACGAGATGGGTTGTGATTACGAGGGCGGTTCGACTATGCGGTGTCTTTGCTTGAGGTTACGCATATCGGTGGTGGAAGGCTGCCCGGCGGTACCACGGACCTCGCACTCGAGTTGGGAGGATTTTACGAGGCGTTTAAGGATAATTTCATGCCCAAGATTTATCTGGACATGAAATTGCGAGGAGTTCTTAGAGTGGGACGGGGAAGTTATGCGTGGCCGACTATGAGGTTGGTTCAACCGATTGTTGGTGTATGCTTCCTCATTAGTGGCTTCGAGGCGACAAGTGTCGGCGTTTTGAGGGCGGACTCAATTTGGAGATCCGTACCTGTTGGCGAATCGGACATGGCGGTTTATTGGTGAGGCGTCGGTGAGGATTGAGCAATTGTTGAGACAGAGGCGATCGAGGCGGATCGGGACCCGAGGCAAGAGGCCCGATGTGATCGAGCGATGATAGCAGAGGGTCGATGGCGGAGCAGATCCTTCAGTCGTCTGGAGGTGGTGACGATTCGAGTTTGGGCGAGAGGCGATTTGCCCGATCTAGTGGTGGTCGTGGCGGTCTAGAGGTTGGGACGAGTATCCCGCTATGTGAGTTCTGCGAGAGGAGGCACGATGGAGAGTCTTTGGAGGCTCTTGAGCATGCCTCAAGTGTGGTTCTATGGACCACCGGCTCAAAGTGCCCTTCCTTGTGGAGGCTCATCTGCTGCGGCCAGTAGAGTAAGCGGTGTTACTTGAAGGCAGCAGAGCGGAGGTGGCTCTGGTTGGAGAAGCCGAGGCGAGGCCGAGGCCGAGCAGAAGGATCGATGGTGAGATCGAGGACAGAGAGCGTGGCGGCGGTCCCCAGGCGTAGTCTATGCTATGACTCGGCAGAGGCGCAGGAGTCTCAGATGTCGTTCATGGTATGCTTTAATTTCGGTTTTGAAGCATATGCATTGATGGATCCTGGATCCACTCATTCATTTATTGCACCGCATGTGGCATGTAGACTGCATTGTGATAGAGAGAGATTACAGTGTGGGCTAGAGGTGAGTACACCTCTAGGTAGTACGACAGTGTTGGGAGAGGTCTGCAAGGGGTGTCAGATAGTGATTGATCAGGCAGAGTTGAGAGCAGACCTTATAGTGTTGTCTTTGAGAGAGATTGATGTGATCCTAGGGATGGACTGGCTTACTGCCCATAGAGCTGTGATGGATTGCTTTACCAAGGAGGTCGTGTTAGATTCTCCTGGTCAGCAGAGAGCTGTTTTTCGAGGTATTAGCCAGGCAGTGCCAGCTAGGATGATTTCCTTCATGAGTGCTCTGAGATTGATGCGAGGGGGTTGTGAGGCCTATTTGGCTCATGTGGTGGATTCTAGAGTGCAGCAGAGTTTGCAGGATGTTCCCGTGATCAGGGAGTTTTCGGATGTGTTCCCCGATGAGTCTGGGTTTCTGCCGGATCGGGAGGCGAGTTTGTGATAGACCTCGTTCAGTCGCCCTATATCTATACCTCCAGTATAGGATGGTGCCGTGGAACCGAGAGAGCTTAAGGCTCGGCCAGGAGTTATTGGATAAGGGATTTATTAGACCCAGTGTTTAGCAGTGGGGAGCTCGGTCTTGTTTGTGAAAAGAAAGATGGGACTTTGAGGCGTGTATCGATTATAGGCAGCTCAATCGGGTTACTGTCAAGAATAAGTACCCATTGCCTAGGATCGATGATCTATTTGATCAGTTGCAGGGAGCTCGAGTGTTTACCAAGTTGGACTTGAGGTCAGGATATTATCAGTTGAGGATAGCGGAGGCCGATGTGCCTAAGAGTGCGTTCAGGAGTAGGTATGGGCATTTCGAGTTCCTAGTGATGCCGTTTGGGTTGACAAATGCCCCGGCAGCCTTCATGGCTTTGATGAATAAAGTATTTCAGCCCTACCTTGATCAATTTGTAATTGTGTTCATTGATGATATCCTAGTGTATTCGAGGAGTAGGCAGGATCATGCGGAGCATTTGAGGATAGTGTTGCAGATCATGAGAGAGAGGCAGCTGTTTGCCAAATTCACTAAGTGTGAATTTTGGCTAGATGAGGTCGTTTTCCTAGGCCATATTGTGTCTGGTGAGGGTATCCGGGTGGATCCTCACAAGATTGAAGCGATCTTGAGTTGGGAGGTTAGAGGCGTGTCGAGTTGAGGAGTTTCCTCGGACTAGCAGGGTATTACCGGAGGTTTGTCGAGGGGTTTTCGGTGATTTCGGCCCCTTTGACGAAACTTCTGAGGAAGAATGTGGTTTTCAGATGGACAGATGAGTGTCAGAGGAACTTTGAGGAGCTTAGGCATCGATTGACTACGGCTCCGTGTTGGCTTGGCTTGCCGTCGGTCCGGAGGATTTGAGGTTTTCAGTGATGCTTCGCGAGGATTGGGTTGTGTGATGATGCGGCATGGTAGAGTGATAGCGTATGCCTCGAGACAGTTGAGGTCTCATGAGGGAATTACCGGTGCATGACTTAGAGTTGGCTGCGGTAGTGTTTGCTTTGAAGATCTGGAGACATTATCGTATGGTGAGACGTTTGGATCTTCACGGATCATAAGAGTTTGAGATATCTGTTGAGTCAGCGAGAGTTGAATCTGAGACAGAGGAGGTGGATTGGTTGTTGAAGGATTATGACCGCGCGATTGAGTATCATCGAGGAAGGCCAATGTGGTGGCGGATGCTTTGAGTAGGAGATCTCATGTCGGTCATTTCAGATTGAGTGAGAGATTGCCCGATTTGATTGATTGAGGCGCTTAATGTGCGGATGGATTTGGCTCGGGATGGAGCCTTGATAGCTACTACGAGATTGAGGCCGATGTTACGAGGATCGGATCGGGAGAGTTCGATGTCGGGATCCGGCGTTAGTGAGATTGATGGATAGAGTTAGAGTGGTCGAGTTGATTTTGAGTTGAGAGATGAGACTCTTTGGATGGGTCGGGAGATTATGTGCTGATGTGGATGAGTTGAGACGAGAGATTCTAGAGGAGGCGCGTGTGGCTGTTTATGCGATGCATCTGGTGTCACCAAGATGTATAATACTCTTAAGTTGCATTTACGGTGGCGGTATGAAGAGGCAAGTGGCGAGTTCGTCTCGGTGTTTGGCGTGCGGCGAGTTAAGGTGAGCACCAGGCCCCAGTTGGGAGATTACATTCGTTGCCCATTCCGGAGTGGAAATGGGAGCGGATCGCTATGGATTTTATTATGGGGTTGCCTAGGACGCCGAGACAGTGTGATGCGATCTGGGTCATAGTGGACCGATTGACCAAATCGGCTCACTTCTTGCCAGTGCGAGAGAATAATACGCTCGATCAGTTGGCCCAGAAATATGTGGCAGAGATTGTGCGACTGCATGGGGTTCCGGTGTCGATAGTGTCAGATAGGGATCCCAGATTTACTTCGAGGTTACGGAGGAGCTGCGATCGACTTTAGATGCGAGGCGAACTTTAGTCTGCGTTTCATCCTCGCAGATGGGCGAGTGAGAGGACGATCAAGGCTGCGAGGATATCTTTGAGCTTGTGTATTAGAGTTTAGAGGTGCTTGGGACCAATACTTGGCTCGATTGAGTTTGCGTATAATAATCGATGCAGAGCAAAGATTGGATGGCACCGTATGAGGCCTGTATGGCAGGCCATGTAGATCACCTCTTTCTTTGGGATGAAGAGGGTGTGAGGATGCTTGAGGGCCCCGAGCTGATCCAGATCTGATGGGTAAAGTGAGAGTGATTGAGTCGCATCAAGGCGGCTCGGGATAAATGAAGAGTTATGTGGATCAAGATCGGCGTGAGATGGAGTCTGATGTAGGTGATGAGTGTTTCTCCGAGTGTCACCTTGGAGAGGAGTGTTGAGATTTGGCCGTAGGGGTAAGTTGAGTCCCCGGTATATCGGTCCGTATGAGATTACTGAGAGGATTGGACCGTTGGCCTATAGACTGAGATTGCCTAGTGAGATGTCCCAGTTGCATGATGTGTTTCATGTGAGTATGCTCCGGAGATATCGCTCAGACCCGACGCATGTGATCCCGGCCCATGAGATTGAGATAGCGAGTGATATGAGTTATGTTGAGGAGCCGGTGCAGATTATCGGAGCGAGGGTCAAGCAATTGAGGAGCAGGGTGATTCCATTGGTGAAAGTCCTATGGAAGAACCATTCATCAGAGGAAGCAACTTGGGAGACTGAGGATCACATGAGGAGGCAGTACCCTCATCTGTTCGACCAGTCAGGTATGAAATTTTGGGACGAAATTTTAATTAGGAGAGGAGAATTGTAACATCCCGTTACCGGTGTGATGGGCATATCGGTAATTTGGATGAGTGAGCAGTGAGTGTATTCATGATTGAATTTGAGGATTGTAATTTATAGGTTTAAATTAAACCCTATATATATATTTGTGTTAGGTTTGAATGAGGGATTAAAATATCTTCCCTTCATTTTCTTCTTCCTCCTTCGTTGCCGTCGACGATTTTGTTCCTTCCTCTTGGAGATTTCGTTAGTTTCTCTTCCTTGTGGCTAGAGATTTGCTGGATCGTTGGAGAGGCTGATGTTTAGCTTGTTAGTGGAGAATCATCGTGGTTGAGGAAGAAGAGAGGAAGAGTGGTGGATTTTGGTGGTTTTTGGGTTTCGTCCGATTCGGTGATTTGGTAAGTTTTAATGTGCTTAAGGTTGATATTTATTGTGATTGTTGCATTAATGAGCATAAATGTGAGGAATCTGGGTAGTTAGAGTGTTTTAATGTTGAGTTAAGAGTATTAATGGCGGAAATGAGAATCGGAGAAGACGAACGATCGCACGTCGTCATGACGAGGGAATTAAATATTTGGTCGTGTTATTAATTAAATCATGACGAGCGTGAAAATCGGACGTCGCGACGAGCTTCATGAGACGTCATAACGAGTGGAAGGCCTTAGACGCCATGACGTGTAATCCATAGACGTCGCGACGAGCAAGCGAAATTCCACGCCATGACGAAGCGAGGTAACGTCGTGGCGAAGACGTGAATTGATTTCACGCCATGGCGATTATTGTGGTCATGAAGAGGGAATTTGAGATGAGATTGAATTGGTTTTTATGACATATCTTTTAGTGTAGACCTCCTATTGAGAGCATTCTTGTTTCATTGTGAACTAGAGAAAGAAGTCTTCAAGTGTAGTATTATTGAGAGTTGAATGATATCTAGAGGGATCGTGAATTGTCGATTGTGACCAATTTGAGTATGAATTGGAGAATTATGAAATAGAGAATGAGATGGACCTAGTGAATAGTGAATTGTGCTGATGAAGTGAGAGTTAGTGAAATTGGACTAGAGAGCTGGAAATCATGGTCATGCATCATATAGTTTGAATTGAGACATGTGCATTAGTGAATTTCATTAATGAGCAATTAGTGATGATAATCCAATTGAATTGTTATAGAGGCGTCGTTGGATCGACAGACCACGGACATTGCTGGTACTTCCAGGAAATAGCTCGGAAGTTACAGGTGAGTAACCTAGTTGGTTCCTCCGCTTTTATGTGATTAAATGTCTTTGTGAATGTGTGAATTAAGTATAAAAGTGAGTGATATAAATGTGATAAGTGATTGTGATTGCATCAAGTGTGAGATATAAATGTGCTAGAGACTGTGTTAGTGTCAGTGCATGCTAAGCATGAACATAAGTGATAATTAATTAGTTGTGACTGGAGCTTAGTGATCAGAGCTTTGAGCACGATATCAGTGAATAGGCCTAAGACCAAAAAGGAAATAGTGCATACCCAGAGGGCTCTCCTATTCCTAAAGTGAGTGGGCAGTGGTGCATACCCTGAGGGCTCTCCTACTTGCCAGAAGTGAATATTGATGCTCAGTCACAACGACATCATAAAATGAGAAATTGCATACCTTACGCATTGGACAGTGTGGCGAAATTCTGAATCGTGTGATGTGTGCAAGTGCGAATTGATATGTTTGAGATATGTGATAGTGTAACTGTGTAAATTGTGTAAAGTGATTATAGTGTTATAAATTGTGTTAAAGTATATCTATATGATATATTATGTGTATATGCATGAGTTGGGTGAACCATCGATGATGGTTTCTCATTGAGTTCGCAAACTCACCCAACATTGCAATATATTTTTCAGACGTCGATGGGACTCTAGCTCCGTGTCGACGTTTACTGCGGTGTGCGTTCGTGATCAAGTGCGATGATGGATCGCAGGTCGGTCGGTGGGGTGATTTCTTTTGGGACTATATTTTGGGATGACCTAGTATAGAGCGTTTTATCAGTTTCCCTTTTTGGATTGTTGTATATAGTTGTAGGGGACTGATAGACTTGTCTATTTTTTGGATTGATATTGTGAAGTGAAAGAAATATCATGGTTTTAAATATTGGTAAATTGCATGTTGTGGTTTATTTTATTGATGCCATGCGAGTGTTTAGTGATCGTTTCGATCGTAGCACTTCCTTACGGTGGGATATGCGTCGGAACGACCCACGGGCGTCCCGGTGTGTACCCTACGGTGAGGGGGCGCTACATATAAGGTAATTATTACCATCAAATAAAGATGGTCTGCTAATGCTTTATCCCCCTTAATTGAATGATGATGATGATGCTCCTAAATATGTCATTATGATATTTTCTATAGAAGCTTGTTATAAATGCTAGCCTAATAGACCTACTCTAATCCTACTTATTAATCCTAAATGGCACCCAAGGGGGGGCTTAATTGGGTGTTTATAAAATTTCAACAATTTTCTAGCCAAAGTATTCCATTAACAATAATTAATATAAATAAGAAGGTGGCAATTACTTAACTTAAATTAATAAACCAATTGAATAATAATTTAAAAAGGAATGGAAGAGGGAATATAAATTGATTTATAGTAGTTTGGTAAACAACATTTGTCTAGATCCACTCCTAAAACTCTTCTTAGAATTCGACTATAATTCTTCTTTCAAGGTGAAGAATAACATTTTTATAATCTTTCTGATAAAAAGAAACCTTTCTTACAATCTTCTTATAAGGTGAAGAGAAACCTCAATCTCACTTATATCACCTCCAAATACAATATTATACTATCCCATCCAAATATTACTACTTAAAATAAATCACTTTATTTGATAACTCCAAAAGTAGCTCACTTACATAAACATGACATAATGATGCTCAAATGATTGGAAAAACTCTTTGAAATGTGTGTATAAAACACCCCAAACCTTCTTTATGTTAAAGTTAAAAAGGAAAAAACTATTTCTAGTACTTTAAGATCCCAAATGACTGTTATAGCCAAGAAATAGTCATTACAATGGTCATATACAATGCTCTAATCAACCAATATGCATTTGCAGCACCAAATTCCTTAGCCATTAAACACTGGTCAACTAGTGAACATATTGGTTGACCAATATGGGACATTGGCCAACCAAGACATTAACCAATGTTAAACTCACGATACATAAAATTTAACAAATTTAACTTATATTGGTTTACCTCTAACTCATATAGGCCAACCAATCATCCCTAAAACATGATTTTTAACAACTTTAAAAGATCAAAAAACAAATTTTTTTATCTAAATATGATTAAAACACTTCCCAAAATATTCATCAAAGATTGTTTAAAAGATCAAGAGGCTTTTATATTAAAATCAAAACCTTCAATGCCTCTTGATGAATGTAAAGATATATTCAATGAAGTAAGATAAAATAATTATGCATAGTGAGCCTTTTGGATCATCAAATTAACAAATTGAGCTTACAAATAATAATAAAAGATGTGAAATGGCCTTAATGATTCTTGATCTTCTTCTTTTCTTTTTTTTATCTTCATTTTATTAATTACAAACTTTTACTTTTCTTTATCAACTTCATATACTACCTTCTTGAGTTTATGGCTTTATTTTGTCCAATATTTATTTTCAACAAAATAATAAACATGTTAGTAATAATTATGTTTTGATATAATCAAAACACTGATTGGAGCCTCACTTGGTTTAACAACTTACAAATAGAAACCACCATCTTTTACTACCTCTTTTTGAGGATTACAAAGATTGTTCCTCATCTATTACTTTAATTGGCTCTTAAGTAATGTTTCCAATTATGGCTTATCTTCTGAGTCAATGCTCTTCTACCATTCTAATTTTTCAAGAGATTGTTATATATTCTCTACATATTTTTACATCTTCATGCTACAATAACTATTCCCTTACACCTTGAATTGTTTTATTTTTTATCATTTCTACCGATCTCTCTTTATTTTTTGAAACATATTAAGTTCCTCTCCTTCCATATCTTTTAAATGTTTGTCCTTAGGCTTATCACATAAACTAAAAAAATTCCCTTTAGTTATATTACTATCAATCTACAAGCATTAGATGTGTTTGGCATAATTGTTGGTTGTACATTTTGTTCAAAATGAAAAGCTGCATTAAAAGAAAAGATGTTCTCAAGTCTTTCAACTCTTCCTTCATAGAGGGCAAATTCTAAATAAATTTAGATATGTTTTTCCGTTGTCGCCAACCTATACCTGACTACTAACTATATTAAAAAAGAGGCTTTTGGCATCAAACTTTTGCTCTATATAACTTTGAACTAATTTATCTTTTCTCATCTTTGTCTTAACCATTTAACTTACTATAATCACTTATAGAGAGAATCATGTGACTTTCTAAGCACTACAGAGAAAATAATGTGACTTTTGTCATCAACAAGCTCACTAATTTTTCATATGCTTTAGAGGATAAAAGCAAGTCCTCTACAAAGAATAAGCTCTTACACTAGTTATGGTATCTAAAACCCTAGTCCCCTGAGATATTATGCTTCATTATCCTTGTCCCATATGAATAAATAAGGGGATATAAGATTACCCTCTCTCAATCTCCTACCACCTTTCAACATGTTAGAGGGTTCTCCACTTATTAGCACATAAAAAAAAGTTACAGTTATGATAGTCTCACCTAATTCTAGAATTTGTTAAGGTATCCAAAGACTTCAAGTAATTGTAAAACGATATCTCAATTTATGTTTTCATTGTACAATTTTGTGGTGAATTCTTTCTTGTATATCCTTTAAACAATTCTTAGCAATAATTACATTATCTGCTTACAATGTCCACTATTTTTCACATTTTAAAATTTTTAAGTTAAAATAAATTAACTTGTTAAAGGATTATGACATTATGATACAAGAATTAAGTAATAAAATAGTTATTATTACAAAACAAATGTAGAAAGCAATTATATAGAATAAAATCCTAACTTATATAATTACTTAGTATATAAAACATTGTTTAGAATGAATGTTATATATATATATATATAAAACATCATGTTCCCATATTAAGGTTAGAATCCTAGATTTCTATAATTGAGAAATAGCAATGAGAGATTTGAAAATGCATTTCATGCTCATGCATAATGTTAGCATACACAAGTGTGAATTTGATTATTGCACATATTAAAATGATTGAATATGCATTCATTGACATTTTAAGTATAATTGATCTATAAATGTGATTATATTGGGAATTGTGAATTATGTGTTAAAATTTGATTTGGAGAGTAGATGTATTGACTCAAAATTTGTGGCGAAAATATGAGAATTTTTTACAATTTACGGATATTTTTATACTAGGAAAAATTTCAAATGGCAGAACAATTGATAAATAACAATAGAAATAAATGTCAAATGACAGTAGAAATTTTTATATATGACATTGGGATTTAATGGTACATGTCATTAAAAATTGGAAGTCAATTAGATTAGATTTGGACATAAATGGACTAGTTAATTAAAAGATCAAAAAAAGACCATAAGAAAATGACATATGACAATTGACACCACATTTATTAACCCACTTTATTATGTTGAAAGACCATCTCTTCTTTCATTTTTTGTTTTGGCCAAATGCTTCCATCTTCTTCTTCTTCTCTTCTCCCAATCCACGACATTTTCATTCTCACAATCCAAACACATCAAGCTGATTTTTGTCAAAATCCTAAACTATCACTTCAAGATCCTTACTATCTGTTGGGACCCAATCTCGGAACCGGACCCCAACTGGAAAATGAAACGAAAGCCACCGAAACCAAAGCGAAATCAAAGCTAAGAAATTGAATCCGAAGCAGAATAACATAATATGCAAGAACGAATGGATCGGAATTCGAATCGAAAGCAAAAGCAGAAACATAAACAGATCGGATACTAATCAAATTACAAATCGTAAACTAATGGATCGCAAGCAGAAACATACACAGCGAACGAAAATGAATCGAATAAATTGTCAATCGAATCAAAGAAAACAAACAGTGAATCCGAAAAATGTGAAACGAATGAACAAATCGAACGGAAACAAACTCCGACATCCGATACCATACACTTATAGAAAAGCTATCGCGTTGGAAACCTAGACTAAACTATCCGAATCCGGTATGAATTTTTTTCCTAATATGTCTTAATATTATCTTAACCATAATCTTATTCTTATTCTATCCTTGCCATAAAACCAATTTTATCGAAAATCGGGCAGCATAACGGCTGCATTTGTAAAAACCCAAAACTTGCAAATGGCGAATATACACTTCTAAAATTCCCCAAATAGTAACACAACTATCAAAATGCACCGGATCCTCCGTCCGGGATCTCAGCATAAACAAACACACTCTTATATCTAAAGCATTTCAATAAGCCTCAATCTTTAATCAGAATCATCCATACACAATCCAATCCATAACTTAATCCAATACATATGTCCAGAATTCATAATACATTCTCAAAATGAATACACAACACACTTTAACGGCATTGCAAGCCATTTACAATACCCAAAATCCTAATCCAAAATACACAACAATTCTAAATTTCTTAGCAATCACTTAGCTAAACAAATATACCATATGAACACATACAAACAGAAACCTTCATTTTCTTTCACCGATCTTCTTCTCATCACTGTGGATGGGAATGAAGGGTGAGCTTATGCTAAATGGATAATATATTTATAAATTGAATGATAAGCAAAAACAATTGCAAATCTTTTTGCCATTTCTTTCAAAAGTTCCTCGATAGAAAATTTTTCAAATTTCTTATTTCTCAATCTTTTTAAAACATTGCTAAAATAATTTCAATAATATCAACGCTAAAATCCACAAAGAGCTTATTTCTCAAAATTTCTCACATTTTTCACTTTTCATGAACAAAATCAAAATCGTGTAAATCTTCATTTCTTTCATATTTCTAAAACATCGTTCAAATCATGCAATGCATCACACTTATAAACAAAACAAAACACATAACACATTAAATGATATGGTTTGGTCCAAAACAGAACATACTGCACAGGACCGCTAGATACTGTACATTCTCGCCTAGCGGTCCTGTGCAGTCGTGAACAGAACGTACTACACCTTCCCGCATAGCGGTCCGGTGTAGCCGTGACTTATAGGAGTCCAAGATCGGAACTTCAGTGCCACTAGCGGGCAGTCGGGAGAAGGATATAAAATAGACAAGTGCGCACTCGTCCCACTTATGGGACTTGACCAAACCCACATAACACATAATCGAAAACAAAAATTCGAATTGCCCGAAGACACTTTTCGAAAATCTTGATTTTCACATTTTCATATCACATCGTGTCATAAATGACACATTCACATATCCACATGAATTCATATAACAAATCTAATGCAATTCACATCATCATTTTAATCACATATCAATCAAATTCAGAACAATGTATGCAACAATTTCTTTAAATCATAAATCAAACTTATTCAAATTCACAAAGTGCATTTTTCAATTTATTCAAATAATTCGAAAACCATGAATTTCACAAATCTTGCATTTTCTAAAAATCATTTCTAAAATAAGGAATTTAATCCTTTGAAATCATAATTTTCAAACATTTATATAAACATTAATTTATCAAAATTTTGCTTCTTAAATTTTCAAATACACATGCTTAGCTTAAAAATCAATAAATAAATAAACTACCCACCTCGAATTGATGCTAGAAGCTTGTCCTTAGCTTCAATTTGATCATTTCTTCTTTTATTCTTCCAATTGAAAATTTCCTACACCAATTTCACTCAAATTCAACTTCATAAATGACATAATCCTCAAACTGAACTTAGAAAACACTAATTCCACATATAATCAAGCTATCTAAATCATAAATTTTCAAAATCCCCAAATTCTAAAATTGGGCATAAACCCTATTTAATTTACATCCAAAATTAAACCCATAATACTTAGCAATCACCAAAATTGACTTCATATTACACAAACTCATATCATTTTCCATGATTCTAAACCAAAATTTCAAAAAAAACTCAAAACTTAAACTTTTCTCTTACCTCATTTTTCCTCCAAATTTTGACTTTTCAAGGCTCCATGGAAAGCTTTCCTCCTTTTCCATCTTTTTCCTTTAGAATCAACTTGAAATCATGTTTGAAGTCTCCCAAAATTTCGAAACTTTGCTTCTCCTCCATGGCCGAATGCTTCTCTTCTCTTCTCTCTTATTTCTCTTCTTTCTTTTGTTCTATTTTCTCTCAAATTCGTGGGTTGCTCCTCCAAAAATGACAGCCTCCTTGTTTATAGGTGGCCATGCCATTAATGAATGGATAAAGACCTAATTGCCCCTCACTCATAAGCCTTTAACTTATGTCCTTAAGTGGACTTACCAATATGCCCCTGCACTTTACTTTTGTTCATGCCCACTTTAGGGCAGTTTTCTTATCATCCAAATGAAGGAATTTGCCCAAATTTCCTTCTAGATAATTTCTCCTTATTGTCTTAATTTCATAATGACATTAAAATCATTCAATTTGGTGAACTACACCAAAAGTTATGCCCCAAATAGTTCGGACATGTCTTATGCTAAATCATTTTCCAACATGTTATTTCCATCCAAAAATTGAAATTCTTAAACACAAAATTGAAACTCGATTTCTTAATAAAAATTGTAACCCTATCTCTGTTGTTTAATCCAAATTAAGAATCACCTCATTTGGATTACTAGAGCAAAAGTTATGGCCAAATTACTTTCAGATGTTCCTAATCCAAAACTGCACACTAATACGAACTTAAATTCAAAATTTGAAAATTTTAGGGGCTAAATTGAAATTCAATTTCTTCATATGACTTGTATCCCCATATCTTAATTTTATTTTCCCTTAAGAGTCACTTTAATCGGATCACCACAGATCCCGAATTTCTCAAAATACTGAACTATGTTCAGAAAAATTTTCCGGCTCATTTGATTTATTTAATCAACCTCAATTTAATCTAAAAAATTCATAAATTTCTCATAAAAATAAAATTCATTGTCTTAGGAATCTAACGCTTTGAAAATCAAATCAATCGGATGTCGGACGGAAAAGTTAGAAGCAAAAGATCGGAAGAGGGTCATATTTCCCATAATATGAAAATAATAATTAAATAATTAAAAAAATAAAAATTAATAAAAAAATTTACATACAAATACCCTCCTCACGAGGGTGATACATCGCCCTCGCGAGAGAGCTTTCGAAATCTTTTTTTTCAAAATATATATATATATGATTATATATATATATCTGAATTTTTCAAAAATCGTAACTCTAGATTCCAAATTCCAAATTTGACAAATTTGGTATCAATAGAAAGCTTAAGGAAAGCTCTACAACTTCCATGAAGAACTCAAAAACTAACTTCATCTCTAAAGTAATCAAATTTCTAATCAAAGATTCTGCCCAAATAATAAATCTCTAAACAATAACTAAATTTTGAAAATTTATATCTTTCAGCTCCAAAGTCCAAACATGTCATATTTTATATCACTGTAAAGATCAAAAAGTCACCTACAATTTTCATGAAGGACATAAAAGCCAATTTGACCTCTAAAGCAGTCAATTTTCCCATCAAAAGTTCTGTCATCTAATAATCATGCTAAAACCATAACAGAAACTTGTAAAAATCATAACTTATTATTCCTTGATCTAAAAATTGCATACTTTATATCAAACTAAAGATCATTTCCAAAATATTCAACTTTCATGAAGAACTTAAAGGCTAAATAAAGCTCTAACTAGGTCAGAATTTCTCTCAAAACACAGCATGCACAAAACTACACTTAAAAATATTTTTAAAAGTCAAAGTAGAATAAACTTAACTTTGACTGACCATAACTTTCACTCCCAATATCAAAAAATTGCAAACTTTATGGCAATAGAAAGCTCTCAACATAATCTACAAGTTTCATGTAGATCATTTTCTCAAATTGTACCTAAATCAAAAAGTCAACTCTCAAGTCAAACTTTTTATCTCCAAAAGTCAACTTTCTTAATTCTTCAAATTTTCACCCTTTTCTTTTCATTTCTTGATTTTTAAACTTCCCTTTCAAACAACTCATTCATTTAAACTTTTATAACCCTTTCTAATCCACTCAATTTTAAAATTCACCAACACTATCAATTCTTTTTCTCATTGTGCAATACATCTCTAACAAAGTTCGTATACAAAAATACTCAATTAATTTCATTTCTTATTTCTAAATTTCACTTAAAAATCGGGGTCCAACACTATCCCTTCTTGTTACAAGGAAAGCATAACCTATTCTACCTTAAAAAGGTGATGATCGTATATGTTGGAGGAGCTAGGGTTTCATGGTGATTGAAGAAGCTTTGGGTAAATCAAGTAAGTATCTTGTTAATCTTCATAGCTTTGATGAATAAAGCATATTTGATGATAGTTAGAGGTTAAATGTTCATAAAATGAGGATGGGTACATGCTAAAACGTGAATGAGTAATGTGGTAGATTAATGTCTTGCTTTGGTGTTTTGATAGGTAATAAATTATGGAATGATATAATGTTGGATTAATTGAGTACATAGTGTTTAAAGTGTGTTAGAAAAATGTTAACTGTAACATTTTCCATTGATTATGCATCTATAATTTAGCCATAATTTGTTCTGTAGATATGTGTATATATGGTGTTAATGATTAATGTAGATGTGTGTATATGTTCTGTTTTCGATACTATGATCGAACATAGAATATGATTTGTTTGTGATTGAAATTGAACTGAAATGGAAGTAGCAACGAAGAGGAAATATTGAGAAAATAAGCTAGAAGAGATATACTAAGCAAAAGAGATGAAGTAAGATGAAAATGATGATTAAGAGTGCTAGCAAATATACAGATGTAGTGTTTTCACAAAATATTCATCTGTATTTTAGTCATATCTTAATCTATAGACATCCAAATGGGATGGTTTTAAGTTTATATTATTAAACCAGAGACATATGTATGTATTTTTTATGAAGAAATCTAAATTGATTTCTATCTCTAAGAATTTCAAAAATCTAGCTTGAAGTTGAGTATAGAGTACTATTGTAGTTTGGGAACAATTTGTAGTATTTTAGGTATAAATTGCAAAATACTGAACAAATTGCATGAAATTGGTGTAATTAGAAACCTAATACATAAAGGAACAATTATTTAGAAGAATTTTTTGCCTAAATCCTTCATTTTCCTTGTCAAATGACTATGAAAAATTGACCCAAAGGTCTATTTTAAGAAGAGCCATAAGGAAGCTTGAATATGCACGATCGTGACAAAATGGGTCATTAAGAGATTGCATGATCGTGCACAAGCACGATCATGACAATGGAGGATCAATTGTGCACGATCGTGCATAGTGAAGGTATACTGCTGTTTGACAGCTTTGAATACCCTTCAGTGCATAGTGAAGGTATATTGTTGTTTGACAGCTTTGAACACCCTTCACTTTTTTGAAAATAATTTCTTCTCTGGACCTCTGATTGACTTGAAATTTGGACCACAAACTCCTCACACAAGGTTCTTCCTCTCCACGAAATTTCATTATCATCTGAATTCATTAAGAAATGATTTTTTTAACATAATGTTCACATCTGGAATTTTGGAGATGTTACAAAAGGGAATGAGAGTTTAGTTATTGTATGATCATAAAATGTTAGAATAACATTGATAAATGATTGATTGATGATATTATAATTTATTTAGGTGTTAACCTAACTTCAAATTATACTTATATGAGTTTTGAAGTATGAATGATCATAAGATGTGAATTTAGATGATATACCCGGGATTGTCATTGAGCATGCATTATACACAACACATATACATATGTACATGATTAAGTATTCATAGGATTGTGCAATTAATAACGTGTGTGCAGTATGTTTATTTCATAATGATGATACAGGATAGAAAGTCCACATCTAGACGATTCCAGATCATGGAAGCTAATGCTAATATGGAGCATACTGTGAGTCGACCTAGATGGTCTCATTTCATTGTTTGTTCTGTTTTAAAATTTTCCATTTAATTACTACTAATATGATTGATATGCAATGTGAATGTGTTGATTCTGAACTTTGAAAGCTCGAGGCAATCGATGCATGAATATCATATTAGAAGTGCTCATTGTATGTGAATTTGACGAAATAAGTGATTCTTAACTTAAATGTTGAATGTCAGATCAAGATTCGATGACATGTTTAAAGTGAAATAAAGTGACTAATTAATCTTATATGATTGATGCATTTCATTACATGAATACGTGGCAACATAAAGGTTATTGTGACCAAAGTAACCACTAAAAAAGAAGCTTAAAGCTTAGAAAGTGAAAAAGAGCTTAAAGCTCATAATGTGATTAAGAGCCAAAGGCTCACTACGTATAATGAGTCTAGTATCTCCAACAGATACATGACAGTTATCAATGAGCTCGGTATCCACAATAGATACAAGACAGTTATAAGCATTCGGTCACAACAATAAAAACAAAAGTGAGTCTTATAAGCACTACATATGCATCTTATATGTATGATTTAAATAGTTGACTGATTTCTGAAAGTGATATATGATTTAAGTGAATATGTAATGTATATGACACAGCATGTTGAATCGATGAAGTGATGTGCATTATGCAATTATATGAATTGATGTGTTATGTGTTTGAGTAAACCATTGAGGATGGTCCACTCACTGAGTTCGTAAGACTCAACCCAAAATTTGCAATATTTTTTTGAGCTTAGAGAAGATCTCCAGTTAGACAAAATATAGTCAAGCCATTATATTCGAGTAAGAGATAGAGCTCAGGATCAATTCGTGTTTGCATTTGTATTTCTTTATTTCTGTATGAAAATATGTATTCACAAGTATTTTACAATGTGTACGTAAATGATTTTGTAATATAATAACTTCATGACTAAAATGTTTTGTATCTGAAATGGGCCCAAGTGACTAGTGAAATTTTGATGAGTTGTGTAATGGTTGTTATTAGAGTAGTGCCCTAAAGGCAATCGCCTTTAGCGCGTTTTGTACAAAGTTGTGTACATTCTTTATGAATAAATAAAGAAAGGCATATTTCATTAACTTGCTGTTCATTATTTATGAATGGGTATTGATCTATAAGCAAATTAATGAAGTCCATGATATATGACATAGCATGAAGGAAATTGTGATGTGATCATACTACTGAGATTCCTATCATGTGCAATTATGTCAGTATCTAAATTATTCCTAGTCGTAGGATTACTAAACTGGACATCGGTAATTCGAAGAGACTAGCACATCTCTAGCTCCTTGAGTTGATCAAACAGTGGATCTCAGAAACTGTAAATATGAGATATTTAGGGTTGAGATGTTTACTAGAGGTAGTAAGTACATTGGATGACCTGCTATGAGATCATCACATGGATGTCCTATTCTAATGTTAGTGATAATCTCATCATAGCAATGGTGCAAGTATCTTTAGACTTGAGGTACTCAAGGATATCTTGGATACTAATTCTATACTTTGACTTCATTCCTTGTTGCCTTACAGAGGTCGCTCATAGGGTGGTGATTGGGTACAGCTTGAGGTATTCGAAGGTAATTGAGTAGCCAATAGAGGATTCACCACTTCTGTGATAGTAGAAGATGATACCCATGGCCTCTTGTCGAGGTCATTACTTGAAATCTCGGCCGAGTACATATGTCATGAAGAGTGTCTTCAGTGACATATAAAGTAATGAGTCCCAGGATGAGAACTGATATCACTTGGACTAGATTTGACTTAGTCAGTCTAGTAAGAGTTGACACTTTGCCCATACTCATAACCAAGTGGGGTATAGCATGGTGAAAGGACGAATTGCACAGCAATTGTCTATGGAAAGGTTCGTGTGATATGGTTCATGATGAATATAGGTTCATTCGTCAAACCAATTACTTTCCAGTCAATTGGGGGTCATGATGTGTTACTAGATACCGCTCAAGACTTGCTTAGATTAAGTGTTAATCTAAGTGGCCAACATAACCGGGAACCTAATGGGTCACACGCATAAGAGTGATTCGGAGGATTTGTAAAATAGTTTTGGATAGAGATCCAATATATGGAGAGCAATGGGATTAAATGGATCCCGATGAGATCGCGACATCGATATTGCTGAAACAGGTCTTCGGTGTTTTTTCCCATACCAGGACCGGTAGCCCGGTAAGACCGACCCCAGTGTGACTGGATCACTTCAGCATA
Organism: Erythroxylum novogranatense; assembly: GCA_029891385.1. Lineage (NCBI taxonomy): Eukaryota > Viridiplantae > Streptophyta > Magnoliopsida > Malpighiales > Erythroxylaceae > Erythroxylum > Erythroxylum novogranatense. Next base: position 45,462,693 of record CM057233.1, on the reverse strand, counting down.
TATATATATATATATATATATATATATATATATATATATATATATATATAAGGCTAACGTGGAGCTCTCTCCACCATTAGTTTTTAAGTTTTTTAATTGTTAAAAGATAAAAGGCTAATGAATTAGAAGGAGGATGATCTTCGTGGCTTTTGGAAGAAAGAAAGGAAGAAAGGATTTTGAGAAAATCCTAAGCATCTTCTCTTCCCACCATCGATCATCAAGGCTTCATCTCCAAGTTTCTCCCGATGAGATCGAGATATGTCCCGTTGAATGGAGAAGAAGAAGACATGTGTGGCTTTATTATATATATATATATATATATATATATATAATGCCTAACATGGAAGCTTCCTCCACTTTGCATTTAATGAGTCTTTAAAAGTTAAAGACACATGGCAAATGAAGAGAAAAGAAGAGGATTATCGTGGGTTTTAAAGAAAGAGGTTTAAAATCCTAAGCTATTCATTCTTCTTCATCGATGATCAAGCTTCTTCTTCTCCAAGTGCTTTCTCTTCATCGTTTCTCCATAGCTCTCCAAGAATAAAGGTAAGATCTAGCAGTCTTTACTTTGTTCTAGTTATTCCCGGGTCAAAGGGTTTGCCCCGGTTAGGTTCTCCGATCTCTGCGTGGATACCGTTAGAGACGGTCTCCTTTGGCCGTTATGGTTTGAGTTTGTTATATAGACACATGGATCCTGGCTTTCGGGAAGGTCCTGAAACAAAAACTTTTGTTTTCCGCACCGTGTACATGTGATGCACACACCGAGATTTTCCTACAGTGGTATCAGAGCCACTTGTGTCGTATATAACAAAGAAATCATAACTAGGTCGGAGCTGCCTATTAGTTGTGACGATGATGCATGTTGACTGTGTTAATTTCGAAATCAGTGTAGAAATATTGTTTTCTAAATTTTCTTGCCCAGATGTGTTCATAAGATGTTGTTGAATATGTCTGTGGATGATCAGAATTTATCAATATGATTTGATATGGTTTTGCTAATTTATTCCCTAATGTTCTAGTTGCTGTCTTTGTGAACAATCCTTGAACAGGCATGCTTATAAATTCGAGAATAAATTGTAGAAAAACAAAATTTCGGATTTTCTTTCACCTACATGTCTCTAAGATGTTTATTAATGTCTATGAGAAAGGAAAAATATTTTCTAGGTGATTTACTATTTATTTGAGAATTTATTGTGTGCTGCTGGGAATATCTGTGTTGAGGAACACAGATTCAACATTGGCTTTGTTTCTGAGGTTGGTTGAGTTTTTGTTGGAAATAAATCCTGAACAAATTCATGAAACATTTTGTGAACATATTGTAACCTCTTTAATTTTCTCAGAATTTATTGAAATTGTTCAATGAGTTTTTCAAGCAAAAGACAGAGCATGGCAGTTTTGAGAAAGTTGCTGGAGTTGTTTTGTTTGAAATGAATGATTGTGTATTTTTCAGTTCCAATGCCTTGGATCATTTTTAATGTGATTAAAAATGTGTTACATTGATGTTATATGCTTTCCAAAATGATTTTCTTGAAATTGGGTTTCTAAAAAATTTTCGGATGTCAAATATGTCACATTAGCATCTCGTTAGTGTATTTCGTTGTCTTGATTGTTTTGGCCGTCACAAATTTTGTGTTGGGACCCGATCCGAAAATCGGATCCCAACCGAAAAACGGAAACGAAAAAGTGAAACAAAGTACGGAAAGTCGCGAATTGAAATACGAATAACAAAGCGGAGACAAGCGAAATATTCAAACTGAAACCAACATCGACATCCGTTTCAAACACAAAGCATAGCAAACTGATTGCGTTGGAAACACTAAGACATTCCAAATCCGGTCTATTTTTTTTTCATTTTTATTAATCATTCCTTTTCTCTTTAATCAATCTCCTACAACTCAAAACAATTCAATTTCCCATTTGGAAATTTAACCATTCAAACTCACTAACCTTTTCCATAAGCTCAATTCACTTTTAATCGCATGATCTTAATCCCATCTTAAAACTCTTATTCCTATTATAACTTTGTCATAACCCGATTTTCTCGAAAATCGGGCAGCATCTTGACTGTATTTTGACAGCCCAAAATTTCTGCAAATCAAAACACACTTCTATAATCTTAACCAATCATACAGAGTCATCGGACCTCCGTCCAAGCATCCTAACGTCAGCAGAACACACATCTACCTAACACTTCAATAATTCTTAATCCAATTCCATCATCATAAATAACCTTATTTACACATATCTCAAAATCAAAATACCAATTCATAATTCGATTCAAACCACTCATATTCATATAAACTATCATGATCTACTTACATAATCCCATATCCATAATCATACATAAATTCGAATACATCAAGAACTAAATACTTCATACGCATAAATGGCATTCCAAGTCATATACAAATTACAAAAACATATAAATGTCGAACTGACGTCTTGACCGCATTCATCCGATCTCCTGCTCGAAACCTGGAGCTGGGGATGAAAGGGGGTGAGCTTGACAACTCAATGGGTAACATATTTATTAATGAAACATAAGCGAAAATTGTCTTTTCAAACTTTTCAAACCTTTCCCATTCGGAAATTTTATTCAAAAACTCATTTTCAAACTTTTCAAGACATTCATAAACCTTCACCAACATTTTCTAAGATTATTCTCAACATCTTCATTTATTTTCAAAACATTCATAAACAATTTCCGAAATTTCATGATTGACAAAACACTCTCATTTCTCAAATTCTCAAACTTTTCACAAATCATGTACAATTTTAAATATGAATACATCACGTAAAAGAAGTGTCACGTACATAAACAAAATTCAAAAAACATATAACATAACAGAATGGTTTGATGTTGGACCCCACACCCCACCCGTAGGTGTTTGCGAGTTATCTTGCGGCGTGTGTTTCTTGGGTTATACATGCATCCAACACAAAACACATAACACATTAAATGGTTTGAGTAGGTCCTAACAAAATGAACGCACGTTCCGCATAGCGATTCATGCGATAAATAAGAGGGGAGTCCAAAATTTGAAACTACTAAGCCACTTGCGGGCAGCCGGGAGAAGGCTATCAGAGGGAGACAGTGCACTGACTCATACGGAGGGGACCTAATCAAACCCACATAATGCACAAAATCGAAAACGAAAATTCGGATTGCCGAAGGCACATTTGAAATCTTTTCAAATCGTGTCTAACTAGACACACCGACATTCACAACTACACATAATTTCACGTAGCAATTACATGACACATTCTCAAGCATTCAAGAATGCACAATTTCCAAGAAATTTAAACAAAATGCCATTCTCAGGTTAGAATCTTACACATTTAAACACAAAGAATGCAAGCATCCTAGTAATTCCTTAAAATCATAATTATCAATTCATTCTAAAACTTCATCAATTAATCAAATCATTCAAAACATTTCATTGAACAATTTTCTCAATTTTCTCACATCATTCAAAATCGAAGAATGTAAACAATTAAAACATTTTATTCTAATCATCGAAACCCTCTTCATAAATTCTCAAATCTATCGAAAATAACAAATCGAACAAATTAAACAATTTCTTAAATCATTACAAAATCATCGAATTTCGAATGTTTTGCATTTTAAAACTCGTAACATTTTCCAAACCATTCGGAAACAATTAAAATTCAATAATGTCCAACTTTTCAATCAATTTCACAAAGCGATTGAAAACAAGAGTTTGAACCTTTGTATTATTTTTATAATTTCATAAATTTCCTAATTTATCAAACATTCACAACTTGCAACAAAGCTTAAAAACATTTGAAATCAAGCATTTCATTCTCAACCATTTACATAATCACTACTTTATAACGAATTCGAATAGTCAAAATCATAACCTTTCTTTATAACCCTCATAAAATATTCGAAATCAGATTTGTTTTTTTAAACATTTGCCTAAACGATATTTTTATACAATTCCCAAAACATCCAGAAATCATCATGTTTCAAACACTTTTATAACTACTATTTTATAACTAATTCCGAACGTATTCGGAAATCCCAAATTTTTCAAACATTTTCAACAATATTCGAAAATTCTAATTTTTCAAACCTCTTCGTAACCAACATTTGAAATCAGTTACAACACAAAGAATTACTCGACAAAGAATGCAAATCTTTTTGGAAGTAATCCATTTATCAAAACAATCAAAACATGTAATTTAACAATTACTTCATTTTTATCAAAACATTTAAAAATCAAGGAAGATTATCAATTGACTCATTTTCTTTAAATTGTCCGAAACAAAACAATTTTGTAAGTAATTCAAACATAAGGGATAATAATTCCTTAATAAATTTTGAAATCCCTTTTTCAAAATCATAGTTTCCTTTGAAATCTCAAATTCCTTTGAAATCTCAAAGATCATAAAAATAATACTTTCTTAATTAAGCTTTCAAATCAATAAATGTAACATTTTTTCATAATTTATCATTTCTTTAAGTAACTAAAGAAAATTTGGAAATTTTATCAATTTTATCAAATTATCCAAAACAATTTTTATAATTTATGTAATCATTTCTAAAAACATCAAATTTCACATATTGTATCATCTTCTTGGTTTTCAAGCGTAAACAATAATTTTCCAAATATTTTTCATTCTTGATTTCTCAAAACTTCATACAAAACTTATAATTCAAAGTATAAATACATCACCCACCTCAATTCCATGCTAGAATATTGATCCATACTTCAATTTCTCCAAAGCTTCCTTCTTTCATCCAATTAAAAATTTCCTAAACCATAAACATCAAAATTCAACATCATAAACATCAAAATTCTCAAAATTAACTATAGGAAATCCAATTCCATCATATTTCTAAGCTTTCTAAAGCATCAATTTTCAAAAACCCCAAATCCTAAAAATTGGGCATAAACCTAAATCACAATAATCCAAAATTAATCAATCTAAACCATGCTATCACTAAAATTGAACTTAACAAACCTCAACCCATACCATTTTTCATTATTTCCAAACCAAAAATTCATCAAATCTCAACTTAGAAACTTTCAACCTTACCTCTCTCTCTACCATTTTCGACATCTCCAAGCTTGGAAATGAACTTTCATCATCTTCCTTCCATTCCCTCTTGAACCATCTGGAAAAACCCCCTTGGAACCCATAAAAACCGACACCTTATCAGCTCACTCTTCTTCTCCTTCTTCTCATCTCACCATCGATTCTCCACTCTTCTCTCCCTCTCTTTCTTATTTCGTTTTCTTTCTTCCATTTTTGTCCTATTTTTATGGGTTGCTGGACACAAAAATGACAACCCCTTGTCTTTCTATGCCAGGTCATTAAATGGTAGGTAAAAGACCAATTTGCCCTTCTCTTATTAGCCTATTTCCAAGTTTGCCCCTACACTTCCATTTGAAAAATCTGATACCTTGCGTCCAGAATCTGAGCAGCTAAACGAAATAATTTGGACAAACTTTCTTCTTGAAAATTGTTCCTCTCGATCTTACGAATCCAACGCCACTGACGGCGCTCAATTCGGATCTAAAACGAAGAAGTTATGGCCGAATTACTAACTAACCTGCACAAAATCCGAAACTGAACTTTAACATAACTTCAGTCCAGAATTTGACAATCTTAGGGATGAAATTAAATTTAGATCCCTTCACATGATTTGTAGCCCCATATCTTTACTTTATTTGCCCTCAAGAATCAACTCAATCGGAGTTGTATAACTCCCGAAAATCGCAAAATACTGAATCATATTCAGAAAATTATCCAACTTATAACCCATAACCCATCTCTTACTTTGGTTCAATCAATCTCTTTCCATTTAATCTCCTAAAAATCATAAATCTTCATAAAAAATGAACGTAATTGTTTTAGGAATTCAACGCTTCAAGAATCGAGTTAATCGGATGTCAGACGAAGGAATTATAACAAAAGATTGCAAAAGGGTCGGAGTTCAAGCAAAATTTTCAAAACCTTAAATACCCACTTATAACTGAATTTTTCAAAAATCAAATCTCTTAATTCCGAACTCGGAATTTGACGAATTTGGTGTCTATGGAAAGGTAAAAGGAAGCTCTACAACTTCCCTGAAGAACAGAAAAATCCAATTGGCTTCCAAAGAAGTCAATTTTCCACTCAAAGATTCGTCAGTAATCGACTTTTCCTAAACAACTTCCAATTTTTAATCGCTCATAACTCCTTGCCCCGATCTCGAAAAATTACATACTTTAGGGCGTCGGAAAGATCGAAATACAAGCTCCAACTTTCATTAAGACCACTTATTCTAATTCAGACTAAATCCATACGACGAGTGGCCTCGAAGTATAGCACATGCAAATCTATACTTATTAATATTTTCAAAACAAAGCATATCTTCTGAAAATCATATCTCTCAATCCCGATATCGAAAAATAGCAAACTTTATGTCCACGAAAAGCTCTCGACAGAGGCTACAAGTTTCACGTTGATCATTTTCTCAAATTTGACCTAAATCAAAAAGTCAACTTTTTACCCTAAAAGTCATACTTCCAAGTCAACTTTGACTGATCATAACTCTCACTCCCGATATCGAAAAATATCAAACTTTATGTCTACGAAAAGCTCTTTCCTCAAACAAAAGTCAACTCTTAAGTCAAACATTCTATCTCCAAAATGTCAAACTTTCTAAATTCTTCAAATTTTCACACTTTTTCTTTTTAATTCTTGCTATTTAACTTCATTTCAATCAACTCATCCACTTTCCTCTCATAATCCATATAAGTTCACTCAAATATCAAAGTCCTCAAAATTAAACAATTCATTTCTCATAAATTTTTCTTAATTTCATCAAATTTCCTTAAATTCATAAATTGTCTCACCAATTTCTTTCTCATTTAAAATCATTTTAATATTCTAATTTTCACCAAAAATTCGGGGTCTAACATTTTGTGACTAGTGCCGAAGTAGTCTTGATAAAGTGTAGACTACCTAGAGATACTTAGGGTGATAGTTTGATATTCTCAAATTATTTGGAAATCTAAGTGAATAGTAGTGTATTCATCAATTTCAAGTTTTTCATGTATCTTATACATGGTAAGCATGATACAATGAAAGTGTTTCATTGGTACATCAAAGTAAAGTATATTACACTTGGTATTGTGAATTTGAACTGCACGGATTGAGAAATTAGCCGATTAGGAGAGCAATTTTGAGCATAAGTCGACTTACACGTGCATAAGTCGACTTACACGTGCATAAGTCGACTTGCATAGTTAGATAAGTCGACTTATACATACACAATAGCATAAGTCGACTTACACATGCATAAGTCGACTTATACATGCAAAGGTGGGATGATGGATGATTATAGGTATAAATTCAATGTGATTGATGCCCTAAATCATTCCATATAGCCATGGTGACTATAATCCTACAGCTTGGATGAGACCAGAGCTTGAAATCCCTCACACATAATATGAAAACTAACGACTTCCATTAATATGGGAGAACGGAGTTCTTATAGAGTTGGGTTGTTGGGTAAACCCAAGCTCACTCTATACGGATATGTTGAACCATGGAAATAAGATTTTCGGATTAATGGGTCGGTTTTCACTAGAAGCGTTGATTTGTTGAGTAAACTCAAGGTCAACGTAGACAGAGGCAAAATTGGGTAGTGTACATCAGATGTACGCTCATTAAGAGTTGATAACCCAATGTGTGTGCATACATCACGAGTTGATAGCACTAGTCGATAATTGCACCTTTGATGTAACTGGTATGACCGATACCTGCCGATTAATCTAAGGTGACTTGTTGGGTAAACCCAAGGTCATTTTAGTAATGTCGGATATCTATGATGCAATTGGTATGACCGATACCTGCCGATTGACCTAAGGTGGCTTGTTGGGTAAACCCAAGGTCATTTTAGTAATGTCGGATATCGACCCACTAGGACATTTTGTCATAATATTTCTTGGATTCGTAATGAGGGTTATGGATTCTTTGAAACTAGTTGGTGCCATATGCATGTCATGTAAGTCCTTATGATCATGCATTTAATTCTATTCTAACATTCTTTCTCTCTATCCCTTTAGGTTGATTGAAGATGACTTCTAGTGTGAATTTGCGCTCACTTATGGACTCTAATAAATTAACTGGACCTAATTTTCTCGATTGGCTGAGAAATCTGAGAATTGTTCTCAGATCTGAGGAACTGGGCTATGTCCTAGATGTTCCACTTACTGATCCACCTGCTGTTGATGCTTCTGATGAGGATCAGAAAGTATATCGTAAGCATCTCAAAGACAGTGATATGGCTACTTGTATTATACTCGCATCTATGTCACCAGAGCTGCAGAAGCAGCATGAGTCTATAGATGCTAATACCATAGTGTTTCATCTTAGAGAGCTTTTCGATGAGCAAGCTCGGTCTGAAAGGTTCGAGACCTCGAGGCTACTCTTCACTACTAAGATGACTCCAGATTCATCTGCAGTGCAGTATGCACTGAAGATGAATGGGTATATTGAGAGGTTGGCCGTCTTAGGTTTTGTTATGGATTATGAATTAAGTGTTGACTTAATTTTGGTTGGATTGTCTGATAGTTATTCACAGTTTGTGTTGAACTATCGGATGAACCAAATATCCACGACAATCCCTGAGTTGACCAATCTACTCAAGACAGCAGAGCAAGCTATCAAGAAGGATAGCAAGTCAGTGCTCATGGTGGACTCTTCTTCTTCTGGTTCAAAGAAAAAGAACCTAAAGAAGAAAAAGTCTAAGAAACCTAAAGGAAGTGCAGCCAAAAAGAAAACCAAAGAAACTGCGCCAAAAGGAACTTGCTTCCATTGTGGCAAGACTGGCCACTAGAAGCGAAACTGTAAAGTCTATCTCAAAAAATTGAAGCAGAAGAAGGCATCAGATGCCTCGGCTTCTTCAGGTATGTTTGTCATTGAGGTTAATACTGTTTTTGATCATAACATATGGGTATTAGATACCGGTTGTGGCTCACACATATGCAATGATATGCAGGACCTCGAGGACGATGAGCGACTCATGAAAGGAGAACTAGATCTGCGTGTAGGAAATGGAGCAAGAGTTCTTTGCATTAGCCGTAGGCACTTATTTTCTGTCACTCCCGGTGGGCTTGTAATTAAATTGGATGAATGTTATTTTGTACTGTTTTAACAAAGAACATATTATGCATTTCTTGTTTAAATAAATTTGGTTTCCATTTGACTTTTAGTAACAATGGTTGTTCTATTAGTTTGAATGGAATGCTTTATGGTCTTGGTACATTATGCAATGAAATTTACATATTAGATATGTCACATCCAATTATGAATGTCAATGACACGAAAAGACATAAACGAGATAATTTAAAATTAACTTACTTATGGCATTGTCGCCTTGGCCATATAAATGAAAGACGCATAGCTAAGCTCCATAAGAGTGGTAGTTTAGGGTCATTTGATTATGAACCATATGACACATGTGAATCTTGTTTATTAGGCAAGATGACTAAGTTACCCTTTAAGGGAAAGGGTGAACGAGCGACTGGAGTATTAGACCTAATACATTCAGATGTATGTGGTTCGATGTCCATCCATGCTAGAAGTGGTTGTCTTTACTTCATTACCTTTATCGATGATTATTCTCGATATGGGTACTTGTATCAGATGAGATACAAATCTGAAGCATTTGAAAAGTTCAAACAATTCAGAAATGAAGTAGAAAACCAACTTGAGAAAAGTATCAAAACATTACGATCTGATCGTGGTAGGGAATACTTAGACTAACAGTTTTTGGATTATCTCAGAAATAATGGGATTTTATCTCAATGGACTCCTCCGTACACACCACAGCATAATGGTGTGGCAGAAAGGAGAAATCGAACCTTGTTAGACATGGTACGATCAATGATGGGCTTTGCAAAGTTACCAAAATCCTTTTGGGGGTATGCAATCGAGACAGCTGTTTACTTGCTAAACAGAGTCCCATCAAAGCGATTGATGTTACTCCATATGAGATGTGGACTAACAAAAGACCCTATCTTACTCATTTGAAAGTTTGGGGTTGTCCTGCTTATATGAAGCGGACACAGTCAGATAAACTTGATGCAAAGTCTGACAAGTGTTTGTTTGTAGGATATCATAAAGAAACAATAGGATATCAATTCTACCTTACTGAAAAACAAAAGGTGTTTGTTTCAAAGTATGCTGTCTTTTTAGAGAAAAAGTTTCTTTTACAAGAAGACAGTGGGAGCAAAATTGAACTTGAAGAAGTTCAAGATGCTCGAACAGACGCATATCAACTGCCTGAACCTGAAACTGTGACTCATACAGATGAAATAACAGTTCAACCTTCTACAACACACGAAATTCGTAGGTCACGAAGGATACGCTCTGTTCCCGAGAGATATGGATTTCTCGTGAATGAACATAATAACGTATTGCTCATAGAAGATGATGAGCCTACCACCAATGAAGAGGTTCTGAAGAGTTCAGAGTCTGAGAAATGGCTTCAAGCCATGAAGGCTGAAATGGATTCCATGTATGAAAACCAAGTATAGATTTTGGTTGATGCACCCGAAGGAATAAAACCTATAGGGTGTAAATGGGTTTTCAAAAAGAAAACCGACATAGATGGTAATGTAATTACCTATAAAGCAAGGCTTGTGGCTAAAGGCTTTCGTCAAAGACAAGGAGTTGACTACGGACGAGACCTTAACCCAAGAGCAATGCTTAAATCCATTAGGATACTCCTAGCCATTGTCACTCATTATGATTATGAGATATGGCAAATGGATGTGAAGACGACTTTCTAAATGGAAATCTAGGCGAGGATGTGTATATGACACAACACGAGGGCTTCACCTCCTATGATGGCGAAAAGGTATGCAAGCTTCAAAAATCCATCTATGGATTGAAGCAAACATCCAGGAGTTGGAATATCCGTTTTGACGAGGTAATCAAAGAGTTTGGTTTCTCACAAAATCCGGATGAATACTGTGTGTATAAGAAGGTTAGTGGGACTGCAATCGTATTCCTTGTGCTATATGTAGATGACATATTCTTACTAGGAAACGATGTCTCTATGCTACAATCTGTGAAGATTTGGTTGTCCAAACAATTTTCCATGAAAGACCTTGGTGAAGCAACTTATATCCTTGGGATAAGGATCTATAGAGATAGATCAAAAAGATTGCTTGGTCTTTCACAATCAACGTACATAGAAAAGATCTTTGAAGAGGTTTAGCATGGAACAATCCAAGAGAGGGTACCTTCCCATCACTCATGGGATAACACTCGAAATCTATGTGTCCTAAGACACAAGATGAGAGGATCGCATGAATATGATCCGTATGCATCTGCAGTGGGATCTATCATGTACGCAATGTTATGTACGAGACCCGATGTATCATATGCTCTAAGTGTTACGGCGGATACCAATCGGATCTGGTGAGAGTCCTTTGGGTGGTATCAAGAATATCCTCAATACTTACGAAGGACTAAGGATGTTTTCTTGATATATGGAGATGGAGATCTCAAAGTGGCGGGTATCTGATGTCGGTTTTCAATATGATAAGGATGATTCCAAATCTCAATCAGGTTACATATTCACACCGAGCGGCAAGGCGGTCGGTTGGAAGAGTTCCAAACAAGAGACGATCTGGCGATTCAACAACCGAGGCGAGTACATTGCGACTTGAAAGAAAGGAAGCGATTTGGATCAAAAAGTTCATTACTGAACTTGGTGTGGTTCCTAGCGGTGATGGACTCATACAGTTGTATTGTGACAACAATGGGGCTATTGCGCAGGCGAAGGAACCAAGGTCTCATCAACGATCCAAACACGTACTCCGCAGATATCATCTGATCAGGGAGATCATTGGACGAGGTGATGTCCAGATCGAGAGAATTCCCACAGAGCATAATATTGTTGATCCGTTGACAAAGCCATTGTCACAGAAGAGTTTTGATTCTCATGTATTCGCCTATGGTATTAGATATCAAGGCGATTGGCTTTAGGTTAAGTGGGAGATTGTTAGAGTAGTGCCCTAAAGGTAATCGCCTTTAGCGCGTTTTGTACAAAGTTGTGTACATTCTTTATGAATAAATAAAGAAAGACATATTTCATTAACTTGATGTTCATTATTTATGAATGGATATTGATCTATAAGAAAATTAATGAAGTCCATGATATATGACATAGCATGAAGGAAATTGTGATGTGATCATACTACTGAGATTCCTATCATGTGCAATTATGTCAGTATCTAAATTTTTCCTAGTCGTAGGATTACTGAACTGGACATCGGTAATCCGGAGAGACTAGCACATCTCTAGCTCCTTGAGTTGATCAAGCAGTGGATCTCAGAAACTGTAAATATGGGATATTTAGGGTTGAGATGTAAATGCTTACTAGAGGTAGTAAGTACATTGGATGACCTGCTATGAGATCATCACATGGATGTCCTATTCTAATGTCAGTGATAATCTCATCATAGCAATGGTGCAAGTATCCTTAGACTTGAGGTACTCGAGGATATCTTGAATCTTGATTACGTATTTTGACTCCATTCATTGTTTCCTCACAGAGGTCGCTCATAGGGTGGTGATTGGGTGCGACTTGAGGTATTGAAGGTAATTGAGTAGCCAATAGAGGATTCACCACTTCTGTGATAGCAGAAGATGATACCCATGGCCTCTTGTCAAGGTCATTACTTGAAATCTCGTCGAGTACATATGTCATGAAGAGTATCTTCAGTGACATATAAAGTAATGAGTCCCAGGACGAGAACTGATATCACTTGGACTAGATTTGACTTAGTCAGTCTAGTAAGAGTTGACACTTTGCCCATACTCATAACCAAGTGGGGTATAACATGGTGAAAGGACGAATTGCACAGCAATTGTCTATGGAAAGGTTCGTGATATGGTTCATGATGAATATAGGTTCATTCGTCAAACCAATTACTTTCCGGTCAATTGGGGGTCATGATGTGTTGCTAGATACCGCTCATGACTTGCTTAGATTAAATGTTAATCTAAGTGGCCAACATAACCGGGAACCTAATGGGTCACACGCATAAGAGTGATTCGGAGGATTTGTAAAATAGTTTTGGATAGAGATTCAATATATGGAGAGCAATGGGATTAAATGGATCCCGATGAGATCGAGATATGTCCCGATGAGATCGCGACATCGATATTACTGAAACAGGTCTTTGGTGTTTTTTCCCATACTGGGACCGGTAGCCCGATAGGACCGACTCTAGTGTGACTGGACCACTTCAGCATTTATATATATATATATATCATTAACGTTGAATGGAGAAGAAGAAGACATGTGTGGCTTTATTATATATATATATATATATATATATAATGCCTAACGTGGAAGCTTCCTCCACTTTGCATTTAATGAGTCTTTAAAAGTTAAAGATACGTGGCAAATGAAGAGAAAAGAAGAGGATTATCGTGGGTTTTAAAGAAAGAGGTTTAAAATCCTAAGCTATTCATTCTTCTTCATCGATGATCAAGCTTCTTCTTCTCCAAGTGCTTTCTCTTCATCGTTTCTCCATAGCTCTCCAAGAATAAAGGTAAGATCTAGCAGTCTTTACTTTGTTCTAGCTATTCCCGGGTCAAAGGGTTTGCCCCGGTTAGGTTCTCCGATCTCTGCGTGGATACAGTTAGAGACGGTCTCCTTTGGCCGTTATGGTTTGAGTTTATTATATAGATACATGGATCCTGACTTTCGGGAAGGTCCCGGAACAAAAATTTTTGTTTTCCACACCGTGTGCATGTGATGCACACACCGGGATTTTCCTACAGTTGTAACATTATGTTTGAAAATGTTTACGAATAAAATGGGTCCAAAGTTCCATTATTGATTTTTCGCATATGCGTGTGATGTTTTGAAAATTTTATAATGAATTTTGATTGATTGATTGTTCTAGCATGCCACCCTTACGGAGTACGTATTTAGACATCACTCAGGATGTTGAGTTCATGTCTTGCAAAAGTAGGGGGTTTTGAGTACGGGTCTTTGGCGATAAACAAAAAATCAAATGGATTCAAGTGAGGTTTTCTATAAAGTATCAATAAGCTAGACCCATGTTGCCAGTTGTTTCATGCATATTTTTATTATTTCAAAATTTAATTATTGTTTTAGATGTTTTATATTATAATATTATAAATATATTGAATAAAAATATAAATAAAATATTTTTAAATATAAATCAAATAGAATATAATTATAGGTGCAAGTCGACTTGTATACTCGTGTAAGTCGACTTATGCGTGTACAGTACCGTGAGATTGTTAGAGTAGTGCCCTAAAGGCAATCCCCTTTAGTGCTTTTTGTTCATAGTCATGTACAGACTTTATGAAGAAATAAAGAAAGGCATGTTTCATTTATTTGATGTTCTTTATGAATTGATATTGATCTTTAATCAAATTAATGAAGTCAATGATATATGACATAGCATGAAGGAAATTATGATGTAATCATACTACTGAGATTCCTATCATGTGCAATTATGTCAGTATCTAAATTCTCCCTAGTCATAGGATTAATGAGACTGGACATCATTAATCCGGACAGACTAGCATATGTTATACTCCTTGATTGGATCAGCGGTGGATCTCGAAGCTGTAAATATGGGATATTTAGAGTTGACATGTGGATGCTTACTAAGGGTAGTAAGTACATTGGATGACGCCATGAGATCATCACATGGATGTCCTATTCTAATGTCGGTGATAATCTCATCATAAAGATGGTGCAAGTATCCTTAGACTTGAGGTACTCGAGGATATCTTGGATATTGATTACGTGCTTTGACTCCATTCCTTGTTGCCTTTCGGAGGTTACTCATAGGGTGGTGCTTGGAGTGCGACTTGAGGTATTGAAGGTAATTTAGTAACCAATAAAGGATTCATCACTTACGTGATAGCGGAAGAGATACCCTAACCTCTTGTCGGGATCATTACTTTAAGTCTCGGCGGAGCATAAATATGTCATGAAGAGTGTCTTCATGGACATATAAAGTAATGAGTCTAAGACGAGGCGATATCACTTAAAGCTAGACTTAGTCTAGTAAGAGTTGACACTTTGACCATACTCATAACCAAGTGGGGTATAGGATGTTGAAAGGACGAATTGCACGAATTTATACATGGAAGGGTTCGTGATCGGTTCGTGATGAATTCATCAAACCAATTACTTTCCGGTCAATTAGGGGTCGTGATGTGTTCTTAGACGCCGCTCATGACTGCTTTCAGATTAAGTGTTAATCTAAGTGGCCAACATAACCGGAACCTAAAGGGTCACACGCGTAAGAGTGTTTCGAGAATCAGTAAAATAGTATTGACGAGTTCGATTATGGAGAGCATTAGAATTAAATGGATCCCGATGAGATCGAGATATGTCCCGATAAGATCGCGACATTGATATTGCTAAGAAAGGTCTCCGGAGCTTTTTGATCTAGGAGCTCGGTGAAGGCCAGTAGGACCAAGACCCCAATTTGTTGGACCTTTTTAGTAAATATATATTAATTAATTAATTAAGTAAATTACTTAATTAATTATATATATATATGAGCATCGTTGGTATTGGAGAGTGGAAGAAGTGGGTAGCTTTGACAAGTCAAAGCTTTGTTATTTAATTCATTAAATAATGAATGGCATTAAGCCATCCACATAAGCTTCTATAGTGTCTTGATAAGTAAAAAAAAGACACTAGTATAAAGGATTTTCGTTGATGGAAAAAGGGTTCGTGGCTTTTGGGTGAAGGAAATATTTACTTAATTGTTAAGTTAACTTTGAAAGGGTTTCTAAGGTTTCCTTCTTCAACATCAACGATTTTCTCTTCTTCTCGGGTAGCCGTCAAATCTCAAGCTCTCCAAGGACGAGGTAGGTCTAGCAGCCTTTACTTTGTTTCTAGCTATTCCGGGTCAAAAGGGTTTGTCGGTTAGATTTTTCGATCTCTGCGTGGATACCTTTAGAGATAGTCTCTATTGGCTATTCAGGTTTGAGTCTTCATACCGACACATAGATCCTGACCTTCGGGAAGGTCCCGGCGATAAAAATTTTTGTTTTCCGCACCTGGTACATGTGATGTACCTCCCGAGATTTTCCTACAATAATATATTTTATTATTGAACGGATAGATTTCATGGAAAGATATAATAGTTTATAGAAGTCTTTGCTAATGATTTTTTAACTAACCCATATTTGGTCAAAGATCCTTTCATGCTCTGTTTTGAAAACCGAGCCGAACCGGCCGATCCTACCAATTCGATCGGTGACCGATCGGCTATCCAGTCCGGTTCACTCTTTAAAACCAGTTCTCAATTGAACCAGTGAGAACCGGTCAAAACCGATCAATTGATTGGTGGATAGGTCAAATCAATCTGTTTGATAAAATTTTATTTTTTATTTTTGGTATATTTTTGTATTTTTTAAATATTATTAATATTATATATAATTAAATATAATTATTACGTAATTATGGCGTCACACCGGTTCAACCGGTGGTTGAACCGATCAAATCGATAACCAGTAAGGCCTCCGGTTTAATGACCGGTCCGGGTTTCAAAACATTGCTTTCATGCATTATGTTAGATACAGTGTTTTGAAACTCGGACCGGTCATCGAACCGGAAGCCTTACTGGTCACCGGTTTGACCGGTTCAACCACCGGTCGAACCGGTGTGACGTTATAATAATGTAATAATTATATTTAATTATATACAATATTAATAATATTAAAAAATACAAAAATATACCAAAAAACAAAAAAACAAAAAAAATTTATTGAACTAGTGATTGACCGGTCCGACCAGTCAATTGATCGGTTTTGTCGATTCTCGCTGGTTCAATTGAGAACTAGTTTTTAAGGGTGAACTGGACCGGAAAGTCGACCAGTTACCAATCGAACCGGTTGAACCTACCGATCTGGTCCGGTTTTCAAAACAGAAGTTAGATATCAAGAAAAAATCATTCTAGCTTCAAAAGATACACTTCTTCTGATAAAAAATAGAAATATTATTTTGTCTATTTATGTCAAATCTCAATTATTTCAATTACTTATTGAAAATTCCTTTTTTTACCAGAGCGAATCATTTCTCTTCATATTCCAAAATCAAAATATTGAAACAAATTACTAATCAAAGATTGAAATATTGAAAATATACAAAACTTAAATGCAATTTTCATGAAATTATATATTTTAATTAGTATAAATCTTCATGAGATTCTAAATAAAAAATAATTAATAGTTTGATCTATACTATGAAATTAGAAAAATAAATTCTTTTTATTTCTAAATGTCTCACTCCTTTTAATCCTTTTTAATTACTTTGTGATCTATAATATGAAATTAGATAAATAAATTATTTTTATTTTTAGATGTCTCACTCTCTTTAATCTTTTTAATTACTCTTTGTTAAAATTTCATAATTTTTATTACTTTTAATTTTTATTCAATACTTCCAATGTGTTATTCTATTATTATACTTGTTTGTATTTATTATCTTTCTAAAATATTTTAGTTTTGATTTGTTTGTCCTATTATACATTTGTTTGTGTCATCTGGTTGTAGGAATATTGAACCATATCATAAACCAAAAACTATAAACGGACTGCCTTTTCATTTTACTTTCAGTTTTCTATTTTATTTTCAAATTTAGTATTAAAAATATTTGTTTGAATTTTTAATTTTAGTTTCACCTAATTTTGAAATTTATGAAAATTATAAAAATGAATTTTATTTTCTGATTGTTGTTTTATTCAACTAAATATATATTATTTAATTATTTAAACAAATATGAATAATTTAATTTTTACTTAATGATTTTTAATTTTTAATTAAAAGTATTAATAAATATAATTAAATTTAAACTATCTTCAAATTATATAAATTTCAAATAAAATTGAATTTAACAACTAGAATATATTTAAAATAAATATCAATTTTAAATAAAATTAATTTTAAAATTTTAAAATATTAAAATAAATTTATGTAATTAAAAATAATTTATTTTTAATTTTTATCTAATATGTAATTATTATTTTAACATTAATAATTTAAAATTTTTGTTTTAGTTTGAATGA
Organism: Erythroxylum novogranatense; assembly: GCA_029891385.1. Taxonomy (NCBI): domain Eukaryota; kingdom Viridiplantae; phylum Streptophyta; class Magnoliopsida; order Malpighiales; family Erythroxylaceae; genus Erythroxylum; species Erythroxylum novogranatense. The sequence goes on along the minus strand of CM057233.1, from coordinate 45,444,586 downwards.
AATTAAAATATAAACAAAAATTTAAAAGCATAAAAGTTTCTATACACCGTACATAATTAAAAATATTTATTAATTAGAATCTAATCCAAAATCCAGTAATTTAAACCTTATTTAAAAAAGAATTATAAAAATATCAATATTTTAAAGCATAATATGGAGAAAAAAAAAATCTAAAAGCAGAGCTTTGTTCCAGGCGCTTCACCTGTAAAGTCCCTCACTGCGGCTTTGTACCTGGCCTCTCAAGCCCTAAGCAAGCAGTCTTGGACCATTGGCGTCTAGTTATGGCTAGAGTTACGAGCAAGCACGGCCGCGACCAGACTCTGGTTGGTTCTTCCTCTTCTGTTTTTTTTTTTTGTTTTTTCCTAAATTGTGTTTGATTTGTGAGAAAACAATCATTTCAAACGGAAAGCTAATGTCTTGACTATATTTACTTAGAAATTTGTTTCTCTTTCTTCTTATTTATGATCTTAATTTAAGTGTATTTGGTTCTTACATGAACTACTCATATTTGCATGTCAAAGAATCGATTTTTCACTGACGAGGAATGATATACGCTTATTTATTTTGGTATTGGCTGTTCTTCTTTGCTTCTTTTCCAGGATTTCCAGGGATTTTTGAATGATTTGCAGGATTGGGAGCTTTCCCTTAAGGACAAGGACAAAAAGATGAAGCCGCAATCGTCTGAGAAGGTAATCCACTTTCCCCATTTTATAAAGCCTCAAACCCTTTTCCTAATTAGATGAATAAAGCTAGCTGTATTCTAGTGGTTTTAGATTTTTTTATAAGAGTTTAGCAAGTTAAATAGCATAGGAAGCTGTCCTAAGGTGCATTAGCGTTCTCACTTCAGATATCAAGTCATTGCATATCTTGATGTACGGTTAACACAAGTATGGCGAAGTGTTTGCATTACCATAATTAGTTCATTGGCGGGTAATGCTTCATATTTTCTTAACGGAAGGTTGACCAAGATGAAAGATCAAGAGGAAGAAAGCCAACCGTGGATTCTTCAACAATTGGTTCAAGACATTTTGACTTCTATAGAAACTTTGATACTATCAATAATGTAGGAAGAGGTTCTGTTTCAGAGGAGACTACTGTTGATGCTGCTTCAGAGAAAGAACTGGTGGGATTTATCTTGTCCTGTGAGAGCCAATTCAAGAATTCTGATCCTTTGACTACTATTCATGATTGATGATTTCAAACATGAAAAATTTTCAGGGTAATGAGTTTTTTAAGCAGAAGAAGTTTAAGGAAGCTATTGAGTGCTATTCTAGAAGCATAGCATTGACACCTACAGCCTTAGCATATGCAAATAGGGCAATGGCCTATCTTAAAATTAGAAGGTGAATTTTCCATGTCATATCATACCACAGAATATAGGTGAAGATTTCATGTTTTTCTCATTGCTTCAAGTAGATCCCCATGTTCAGTGATTTCCTTCTTTTTGTATAATTGATGGCCTGAGAGGGTTATGGATATTTGTCTGACAATGAGTCTTGTAATTTTCTAAAAAATTGCTAATTAGATTTCAAGAAGCTGAGGATGACTGTACAGAGGCCTTAAATTTTGATGACCACTACATAAAAGCATATTCCCGCAGAGCGACAGCTAGAAAGGAATTGGGAAAATTCAAAGAAAGCGTTGAGGGTATATTTTTGCTGTTTACCTTGGTTTATGTTCTGCAAAGTGAATCAACTTCATAATTCCTTCAAGATTGATCCGTCATGGTTAACAAATATAGCTGACTGCAGATTCAGAATTTGCTTTGAGGTTGGAACCTAATAACCAGGAAATCAAAAAACTGCATGCTGAAGTCAAATCATTATATCAGAAGGCAAGTATAGTACTTGCACCTTGTTATTGTTGTGGATAGATTGATGAGCTTTTTAGTCATCACTGTTAATTCTTTCAGGAGGTTGTCCAAAAGGCATCTGGAGCACTAAGGTCTCTACAGGGAGCATCCAAGGGAGTTAAATTGGAGGCTAAAGAGAACGGAGAACAGGTTCGTTCCATCTCCAGCAACATAAAGAGTACTGCTGCAGCTACAGGCAAAAAAGATAACATCAAGGTAACTGCGATAACAGGTTGCCTGCCTTTTTATTTCAATTAGTGTATATATAGTTTGGAAGATTCTGGTAACTTCCCCCGTCACTTTATCTCTCAACCTAACAGTTGAATTAGGAACTTTGCAAAATATTGGCATATATAGTGCATAAGCTGCACTTTTTGGCTGCAATGAGCGATAGAGTTTATTTGAATTATGTTGGCAGGAGAATGGTGAAGAGGTCCCTATCAAGAAATTTACATCTGTTCAAGAAATAGGAAACAGAAGTCCAATGGCTGGCAGTACAACTGATGCTGAAGTCAATTCTGATGCACAGACTAGTAGTTCCCATGTGGAAGGTATCCAGGTGTGGCACGGGATCCTTCTGTTAGAAACATGCTTTTAGACGTATCGATCTAACTTCTAGTTTCTTTAGTGCTTTTTGAGATGGTATTTACCTTGATGGGTTGTTCTTAATTGTCGATCTGGTGAATTTTCATATTGGCTTCTCACTCTATTTGTATTCCTTATAGCTATTATTTATTATTTAGTTCTTTTTTCCTAGAGAAATCACAGAAATGGAAGGCAAGAGCTGAAGGCCTCAGTGCAAGAGCTTGCATCTCGAGCAGCTTCTCGTGCCATGGATGAAGCTGCAAGAAACATAAGATCCCCTAATTCAGCTTATGAATTTGAAGTTTATTGGCGAGGTTTTGCTGGTGATCATTTATTGCAAACTCGCCTCTTGAAGGTTTGTTTTATGGCTATGAATCAACTCTTTCTTTTGATGAGCCTGTTGTTAGACAAAGAAAGCCTTGAAAATTAAGTGAAACCCGGTGACATTTTATGTGTGCATGATAATGTCTGTATGCTACTTCCTGCAAATAATTTTGTTCTTTCAGTTCACTTAGCATCTATGCTTTTCCTTTGGTTGAATTGCTAGGTTATGTCTCCAAGTGCTTTGCCAGAGATATTTAAACATGCATTGACTACTCCTATCCTAATTGATATCATCAAGTGTGTTGCCACTTTTTTCATGTAAGTCCCTACTCATTTATTCACATAGGATTTTCTGCTGGTGTTGTTTGTGCCCTTTGCTTATGCTGTCTGATCTTTAGCAGTGATGATATGGATTTGGCAGTCAAATACCTGGAAAGTTTAACCAAAGTCCCAAGATTCAACATGCTTGTTATGTGTCTTTCATCTGTAGATAAGGCTGGTATGTTTCTTTGCTCAGACTATTTATGGATGTAAACCTTGTAGAGAGTATCTAAGGCCTGTATGTTTCTTACAGTATTTATGAATGTAAAGTTTGTAGAGTATTTAACGTCTCTGTCATTTGTTACGTTTTCTATCCTGCCATTTTCTATTCGTTGTATGATTTTAGCTGTTTATTCAGTTGAAGGCTTACATTAGATTTAGTCTGAGATATATGCTGAAATTGATTTTTTTGTGCAAATCTATTTGTTTGAAATTTCAATTACTGGCATACAAGTGTGCTGACTAGTTTTCGTTTTGAGCAGAACTGGCCAAGATATGGGACTGCACTTTCTGTAGTGAAGCAACACCTATAGAGTATGCAGAAGTCCTCGATAACCTACGATACAGATACTTCCTGAAATAATAACATACCTGTTATGAACTAGTACTTTTTGCTAATGAACATTTCTATTCCCATGTACATGTCCAACAATAATCGTTTTCGTTTGTGCATTCAGATGCTCCACTTCTCTTTTACTGCCCTCCTGGTGGGCAGTTTTGAACCGTATGCCACGATACTTGGTTCTTCTAATAAAAGCTTGCAAGTTTTAATTTAATTATAAAAATAGGAATAAAATTAGAAATCTCATTAATTATAAATCATGACGACGAAGGGAAGACTTGAATTGCAATTAACCCTCGTGAAGTTGAAAGGTAGGAACGTAAGCATGATTTACCCTAGTACTTAGGAGAAATGATAATGGCAATACCGCACCCTGATCCGATAGAGTAGTGAGGGTAAATTACAGTTTGATTTTAGCCAATTTTTCAGCAAGGCGATTTATTCTTTCTGTTGTCAGAATTCGAACCTTGATTCTTGTCCCAAGTTAACCTTGTTTGATTCTTGTCCCAAGTTAATCGACACCAATGGGCCGCGCTTTTTATATTGGTAGGGGGGAATATGCGGTCTCCACTCTCCATGCATATCCCGAAACCATTGTTGAAGTTATTAGATATCAGAAAGTCTGAGAGAGACTTGGGCCTTGGGAAGTGGGAACTGAACATGATGAAAAAAGCTCAAGCTGTGTAGCAGCTTCTTGTTTGACCTGAAGCTTCTTTTTTCCGTACCTCAGAAAGGAATTCCAACTACAATTATTATCTATACAATACATGTGATTATGTTGCCTGATTAATGGCAGAGGATGAGAACTTCCAAGTCCAGGTTCAATACTATATTTTATTCTATTATTTCTTTTGGGAGGTTCCTGATCGTCCCTGTAGCCTCTGGTGTACGTATCCTGTTTTAATAGCACGCTTTATGTATTCAAGTTCTCCATTTCAAAAACTTAGCTTCATAAAACCTTTTCTAGTGTTGTTTTCTTTCGCGTGTCTTTTATAGGATGGTTTGTTTGTTGGTGGTGGAAACTGGAAAGGAAAAAGCAAAGGCATGCCAACCCCACAAACAAAAGGAGGCGTATGGTCAAATCAGAAGGGAAGAGATGAGACTCTCTTTCTAAAAGTTTTATCCTTACAAATATTCACAACTTGTCTGCATTCACTTTCGACAAGTTTCTTGTCCGTTCAAAGTACCTGTACCATACACATTGATATTTTACGAGCGATACTCTTCCTCTCCCTGTGAACTCGTGGCGGGGGAGAATACACAGTTACACTAACGCTCAGCCCCGAAGAGTGACCCAATCGGGAGTCCCTCCAACTCCAAACCTTAAAGAAAATGAAAATATATAAAATCAGTCCCTGGATACATATATTCGAACTTCAATTTAAATAAATGAGGAAATATTATTATTTCATTGTCGTAATGTTTAATTTCTGTAATCAAATTATTTTAGGTTACTAAAAGTATTAAAGTGACAAATTTTGATTCAGTAGAAAATCGCATTCAATTGTGATATTGATGTTTAATTTAAAACAATAATTTTCACAATTCAAACAATTTGCTTGAAACTTATTAGGATAGTTATAGTAAATCTCAATTTTTCTAAATTAATTGGTTCAAAACCAACATTCAAACTAGAACTTACCATAAATTAATTGAATATGAAAGATTCCATATCAATTAAATGATAGCAATAAACTTAGTAAAAAGATCAAATCATAAATTAAAATATTGAAATAGCTACAACTATTCAATTTATTTTCTTATTTCTCATAAGTTAAATATGCAAATTCATAAATAATATATTTGTTACTTATACCAATCTTTCATGACAATTAAGGATCAATGAATTCATGGGTAACTATAGAATAATCAATATCAAATTAATTTGTCATACTAATCAACATCAATCATTCATGAAATATAAAAACACAAAATAAAAATGCTTTAACTAAAACAAGACTCTAAGTTTAGAACAAAATATCACAAGGTTACAACTAGAACTTTGAATGCCCATAAATTAGAGGATTTGAATTTGGTCACATATGACTATAGTTCAATACCAAAAATAAAAATAAAAAGATGAAAGATGAAGAGAAAACTACAATGAAACAAAATAGAATGATGTAAAGAATTGCTTTCTTTTTAATTTTGATGTGTAGAAGTGTTAGACGTATTTTTCTCCTCTATTCCTACTCAAGACCTAGCCTCCTCCTATCTTGTCAAGATTCCTATCTAAACAAATCCAAATCCTTACATAATAAGGCTAGAAATAAGTTTTTTAATTGAATTTAAACTCTTGAGGTGAATATGGCATTAGGTGTGATCTCACCTCATTCATTATATTATTTTGTCCACTTTTTTCAATATATGTGATTTTAACTAATAATGCTTCAATTTTTCCATTTGAACACTAAAATTAAATCAAAAAAGTGATAGGTTCAATTAACATAATCAAATAACATCTTAATAAATTCTCCCACACAAGACTTATGTTTGTCCTCAAGTATACGTCAATTATCCTTATAATAATCTCTTGTCTTTTTTCATGTTATCCAGAAATATCCCACGAGGTAATATACATTAAAGCTTTAACATAAAATAATATATAAGAGAACAAGCACTCATAGGATAATTTTTAGAATAAAAACATGGCATCTAATCAATTCCGTCAAAATCAAATGAAATAAGACTGACACCCTTTCATAGATTTCATTCTATACACTCAAAGTATTTAAGATTCATTAAGCTCCCAAATCAAAACATAGGAGTTATTTCCATAAACTTGCTTATAAATTATATATCCACAACTAACCAAAAATGAAATTAATGCATAACCTAAAGGGACTTAATAAGGTTTATAACATAGCCTAAGTAAGATATGACAAAAAGAAGTTTTTAGGTTAAATAAATTAAAGGAAATTGTTCAAATTATACACATAAGTTTTAACTCAATTTCGTTCAAAACTCACTTGATTTAAACAACATCATTTTCAATCACCTCATCGTTTTTTCTTTTCTTTTTTCTTTTTTGTATTTTTATTTCTTTTTTAAACAAGAACATCAAAGAGGAGATTTCTCTTTTTTTTAATAGTTCTCCTCATTTTTATCAAAAAAACTGAAAAATCAAAACAATGTAACTTGAATCAACTAATTTACTTTTCAGGAAAATAGTCAAAGTTCTATATAAACAAGCTTGATATAACTCTTTTAATTTAAGGGCCCAAAATTATTAAAGACATAAATAAAAAAGGGTAAAAGTGGCTTCTAACAAGGTTAGTATGCAAGAAAAAAAAAAGGTTAAGGCTTTCATTAGTTTTCTAGGGATAAAAATTAAGGTAGACTTATCAAGGTTAAAAATGGTTATCCTAAATGCTCCTATCATCTTTATGCACAAATTCATCAAAAATGTAGTCTCAACATGTATTCAAAAACAAGTTTCTGCATAAACAAGCTATGTTTGATAACATATAACAAAAAGAAATGTACGAACCCAAATGAGATGAACACTTATAGACTTAAAGCTCAAATAAGTATAAAAATGCATCAAGTCTTACCTACTTTCATTCAACGAAACAAATAAGATACTTGAAGTAATTTAATGAAAAACACTAATCATTTTTGTCTCTCTTAAGTATTATAACTTATACCAAAAATGTATCTTAACTTAAGGACTATTTGTAAACAAAAATAAAAAATTTTTGAGGATATCATAAGGAATAATTAATATATGAATCATAGGATTCATAAGTTCAAACATAAATCATAAAATACTCTCGCTCCCTCACACCTAAATCATACATTATTCCTAATGTATGCACAAGACGCTCACATGACAAAGAAATATTCAACATAAAATAAAGCACCAAGTATAATACTCCTCTGAGATGTGAGCATCTGAAACTAGATGATCATGGTGTTGGTGGACATAAAGATGTCACCCTTATGAAATGGAGTAGAGCATCAAAATTCCTCTCTAGTTTAGAAATCTTATGATCCAACCTCTCCAACCAAAAATGTTGTTTATGTCGAATTTGTATACCTGGAAGATACAAAGGTTGTGGAACATTATAATCCTCTTATTGATTTGGTGATGAACCTCGTCAGAGGAGATAATATGATACAAAACAAAATGTTATCTTTTTTTGCTCAAGCAACCTCATCCTACTCAAACAAGTCTTATCTAATAGTTCCATCTCACTGTCTAGATGCATATTAGTATTAGTCATATAAAAAAAGGTTAATAACCAGATGAATAATAAGGGAACCAAGACATAAGTTCTTGTCAGAAGAGATAACAGTTTTAAACTATGTAGCCAACCAAACACCAATGTGACGTGTGCTTTGTGTACCATACACCAAATAAAAAACAACTCAGCTTTAGTACAAGTACATGTCATGGCCTTCCTTCCTAAATAATTAAAAGCCAAGAAATGCTACATATAAATCCATTCAAGCACATTAAGATCACAACCTTGATATTTACTTGAATGATAAACCAATGAGTCCAAAGATATTGATTTCCACAGTCTAAAAGAACCAAAATCACCATAGTCCAAAATATATTCTTTATATTGAGTCGAATTAGCATATTCCTCATTTATCAATCCTAAGGCCAAATTAAATTTGGTGATGCTCTATTTAAATTCGACACTCATTAATCTATACTATACCACGTTGGGACTACGTAGAGTAAAATTTTCCAATTTATCAAATTTGATGGTAGTATAAAATCAAATAACAAATAAGCACAAAATGTCTCCACCTCATATTAGTAATCAAATCATCAAAATTTTCTTTGTTATGCAATTCTTATAAGGAAAGATAATGCACATACTTACCCACGTTAATATCAAGTTTTGATAGGAACATACCTTTGTTTTCTTTCTTTAGGCTGAAAGTGAGATATCTGCAAAGATCCAATCCAGCTAGTGGTAAGATAGATGTGTAGATATCTAAGCATGCTTCCTCCTGGTACTTATAGTAGATTCAATGTCAGATTGATTTTGTATAGTTGGATTGACCTTAAACTTGCCTTTCACCACTGTTTAATTAGTATCTTTTGAATGTCCCATAATTATGATAATTATAAACAAGAAAACTAATCCTAAAAATAACAACCTTATAATTACTAAAATTAGAGTTAAAATGAAAAATAATTAAAATTATTTAATAAAAAGAACTGAAATAAAACTAGAGAGTAAATAAGGCGTCATTATAACACTTTGGAGACCTAGGTTGCTTAGTGTGTTCTTAGGAGATTGGTGCATTATTATTAGGTAAGTGGATGTGTATGCCTACTACTTAGATGTGTAGCTCTCCTAGTACTGTATGCACTCATAGCTATTATGTGGTGCAGTATAGGGGTATGATGTTGGTGGCGTGTGTTGTGAAAAACTGATGTGTGGGCTGCTTTGAATGTTAGACATGTAGACCTGCCACTAGACACCTAGGGATGGCAATAGGTCTGGCTAGGTTTAGGCCACCCCTGGCTCGACCCATGGGCTAGGTGGTCTGTGGCCCAGATCGTCAACCAGGCCAAACTCAGGTAAAGCCATATTTGCCATCCCTATGGACACCTGTTGAAGACTCCGATTCATGCGATTTGTTGCATTATGGCATTATGGACCTATATCTAGTAGAGCGGCTACGTTGTAGTGCATTTGGGTTGAGAAGCGTGATGCACTTATATTGAGTGTGTGCCTGTTGGTGGTGTAATGTTGTGGATGTTTGGTGTTGTGTGACAATGAGATTGGGATGGGTGGGCTTTTCGAAGTTAGTTGTGTAGTGTGCCTGAAACAAAACAAAACAAGTTAGGATTTTGTGTTTGAATTTTGTTTTGTTTTTTATTATTTTTAATTATTATTTTTAAAAAATTATTTAGATCATCATTATTTTTCTATTTTTATCTCTTTTATTTATTTTAATATTTAAATTAAAGTTATTTATTTATTTATTTAAAAAACACAATTTCTTTAAAAATAAAACAAATTATTAACATCGATGTAAATAATTTTTAAAAATAAAGATTAAAATTAATCAAAACGAAAACAAAATTTAATCACAAAACACTAACTTGTTTTATTTATCATGCCTTATGATTGTTAGTATTTTGAAAATTTGGAGTTCCATCCTAGAAATTTGATTCACATAAGGCGAGATTTTGTCTTATGAGTTTTAATATTCTAATATTTTAGATGATTACTACCTTAACCTGAGTTAAGTAAGGTATGATCAAGCCTTATGAATTTTATTATTCTAAAATTTTGGGTCTTTTATCTCGACAACTGAATTATACAAGGCGTGATCTCATCTTATAAAATTTAGTATTATAAAAGTTTAAGACCTAATTCTCCATTAATCCATTTAACTAACTTCTAAAAAATAAGCAAATGAAAACTATATATAACTAAAACATAATTAATAAAAATTATCGTGTCTTGTGTTGCCTTCTCAAAATTACAATTATTTAACATCACCATGCTCAACAAAACTTTTTTCTCAAACTTCGACATATTAAGGAAATGTCAAATCAATACCCACCACACTTAAAATCATCATCTCCTCATAAAATGGTTCCAATCTATGACCATTCACCTTAAAAATCTTCCTGGTATCTAAACTTTTTTATTTCCACTACACCATAAGAAAATATATTAGTGACAATAAAAGGGCCAAGTCATCTAGAACTTAACTTACCTGGCATAAGCTTTAATATAGAATTATAGAATAACACTTTTCCCACCTCAAATTGCTTCCTCAAGATCATATTATCATGGACCAGTTTGGTTTTCTCTTTGTATATTCCCGAATTCTTGTAAGCATCCAACCTTAGTTCCTTTAGCTCTTGCTATTGCACCTCCCCAACTTTTTTTCAAATTCATGTTGCAAGGTTAAACTACCCAATAAGCTTTATGTTCAATATCCACCAATAACTGACAAGCTTCACTACAAACCAATCAATAAAGAGATATTCCTATTGGTTTTTTGTAGGTTGTACGGTATGATCAAAAAGTATTTTTTTAACATAAACTTCATTCCTTTCATCTCAACTTCACCATTTTTTTAAACGTAAACTTCAATCCTTTCATCTCAACTTCACCATCTTTTCTAGAATAAATTTCACTTATTTACTAGATACGTTTGCTTGCCCATTCATTTGTGGATGGTATGTAGTAGCTACACGATGATGCACTGCATACTTTTTAAAAAAACAATCATTGCTCTATTACAAAAGTAGTTTCCTTGATCACTTACAATGGCTCGTGGAACTCTAAATGTATTGAAAATATTATACTTTATAAAACCCATAATAACTGTATAATCATTAGTCTTAGTAGCTTTTGTTACCACCCATAAGAAAGTGTATTAGTGACAATAAAAGGGCCAAGTCATCTAGAACTTAACTTACCTGGCATAAGCTTTAATAGAGAATTATAGAATAACACTTTTCCCACTTCAAATTGCTTCCTCAAGATCATATTATCATGGACCAATTTTGTTTTCTCTTTGTATATTCCTGAATTCTTGTAAACATCCAACCTTAGTTCCTCTAGCTCTTGCTATTGCACCTCCCCAACTTTTTTTCAAATTCATGTTGCAAGGTTAAACTACCCAATAAGCTTTATGTTCAATATCCACCAATAATTGACAAGCTTCACTACAAACCAATCAATAAAGAGATATTCCTATTGGTTTTTTGTAGGTTGTACGGTATTACCAAAAAACATTTTTTAAACATAAACTTCAATCCTTTCATCTCAGCTTCACCATTTTTTTAAACGTAAACTTCAATCCTTTCATCTCAACTTCACCATCTTTTCTAGAATAAATTTCACTTGTTTACTAGATACGTTTGCTTGCCCATTCATTTGTGGATGGTATGTAGTAGCTACACGATGATGCACTGCATACTTTTTAAAAAAAGCAATCATTGCTCTATTACAAAAGTAGTTTCCTTGATCACTTACAATGGCTCATGGAACTCCAAATGTATTGAAAATATTATACTTTATAAAACCCATAATAACTGTATAAGCATTAGTCTTAGTAGCTTTTGTTACCACCTATTGCGAGACATATTCAACAACCAAAAATATATAAGAAAAACCATAAGATGGAGGAAAAAGGCCTATAAAATTAATACCGTATACATCAAAACCTCAACTATAAGAATTAGTGTTTGAGGCATCTCATTTCTATGAGATAATGTACTTTTCTTTTGGCATTTGTCACAAATTTTACAAAACACATAACCATCTCTAAAACAAAGTCTCTCAATACAAATCACTATCCAAAACTTTTTTAGCAATTCATTTAGGACCAAAGTGACCACCACATGCATAATTGTGACAAAATACATAATATTCGTATGATAAATAGAGTGAAAATCATTAGGGTACTTTATTGCTTCAAAAATATTGAACTTCCATATCCCTCCATCAAGCTTAACAAAAAGAGTACCCTTATCCACATTAATTTTTTTCTTTGTCGTCTTCATAAATGACCTTCCAAACAAATTTGAAGTTGAATGTTCCACATTTTCTCCATCCATTCTCAAGATGTAAAAGTCCATTAGAAATATCAAACTATTAACTTGGACTAAAGCATCCTTTATAACACCAATAGGATGTACATAAGAATGATCAACTAGCTAAATAATAACATTAGTTTCTTACAAAGAATTCAGAACTTAAACTCAGTAAATTGAGTATGGCATGACATTAATAGATCCAACTTTATTACGGTTTCTAAGATTTCTCTTTCATATTCCTCTTCTTTTTATTTATCCAATCTCCAAGGAAAAAGAGGTATACATGCATCAGTTAATATCAGTGAAGATAAATCTTCTTTTACCTTTACTATTTCTTGAATTGGAGTTTCATCTTTATTTTCTCCTTCGTCATGCTTTTTATCTCTCTATTGGTAAGGAATATCCATATTGAATTTCCTTCCTATTTCTCAATGTCATCACACTCACATTCTTTTTAGGATTCACCACCATTTATGAATATAATTTTTCCAATGCTTATGCTTCCAATTTACTAATCAAGGTGGCTAATTGAGTGATCTAATTTTTTAAGTTTTGAAGACTTGATCTTATTTCCTTTTGAAATTGTTGAGTATTAGTAGCAAGTGCCTTAACAATTTCATCCAAAGATATACCCAAATTTAAAGACTGATATTGAACACATGTAGTTTGATAAATGGATATTTTATTATATTTTTCCATCCATATTTGATGTATTTTCTTTATATTTTATACTTTTATTGTATATTTGGTACTTAATATACTCCAAGTGTATTTACAAGTGATAATTGTACTTAATTGTATGATAATTTAAAAACAAGGTTTGAAATTCGTCATCAAGAATGATCTTAATAGTTGTATGCTTGTGGGTTATATCTTATAAATCACTCAGATGGTCCAACACAAACCCAATTTTCAACTTTAAGTTTACAAGCATTTTAATCAAAAAGTCTTGTTATGGGTAGTCTTCCTTTCATAAACTCCTTCTAGCTTTTTTCACAACTCAAAATGATTCATTTTTTTAGACATATGGTTGAAAATGTTGATATCAATTCATTGTCAAATCGTGCCTGGAGTTTTCCTCTTCATCTTGTCTTATTCATTATAAAACATCTTTTGAGTTTTTGAAGGAACATTATCTTTCACACCTTTGTCCACATCAATAGGATCAAAAAGATCCTTGCAATATAGAAAACCATCTATCATGGGCCTACAAATAGAGTAGTTTGTTGATGTTAACTTGACCATAGAGTTATTTCTACTTTCCATCACGATAACTTTGATACCATTTGTTGGTGACAAGAAAAACACAACTTTTTTAAAGATTAACCAAAGAGAAACAACAATACACTCTTATAAAGTTTAATAAGGAAATATTAGAAAGAAAATAAGAAACATAATAAAGAAGCAAACACTAGGATATATATGGAAAGCCTTCCAATGTAGAGGGAAAAACTATAGGACAAACCTACAAGTAAATTCACTAAGCTTAAATAAGGATTTACAAAGTTTAATATCACATCCCCACTACTACCAGTTATCTCATAAAGTTTTAGAATTGAAACTCAAAGTTATAATGTTAATCAACAAACTCTCAAACCAATCCCAAAAATTTCAACAAAAAAAAGATAGAGTCCTATACTACTTACTCTCTCTCTCTCTTTTCTTCCCTTTTTGGTGTTTTGGCTACTACTTAATGATTGCATCTGTCTTTTCCTTTTTTATATCCCAAAATAGGTTTACTATATCAATATGATCAACTACATGGTTGTGTAAACAACTATTTCTCTTTCAACATCAGTTAACTTGCGGATGTACACAGTTATGGAGAACTACATAGTCGTCATACATGGCTGTGTATATCATAGACGCGGGCATGTACACGATCCTGGATATCTTCACCCTTTACATCTTTCTTCACATGATTCCAGAAACCTACACAATTGATCAACACGGTCGTGCAAGTAAAAGACACAAGCATGTAGAACCCTACATGATCGTGTCTCCCCTAGAAGAGTTTCATCCAATCGTCATTTGTCTTGTCTTCACTCATTCCTAAAAATCATAAAAGTGTTAACCATATCCAAAAGACTCAAAATATGGCTGGATACTCAATAATCTCTTCATTTAACCTAATTAAGGGAAAGAAATGTTATGCTTGAACAACTACGTAGAAGACTTTCCACCAATTAAAGTAATCTCACTTCGAAAAGAGATCTAAGGATAAAGAGAATTATGTACAAAAATATGACTCATAATCCATTGCCTTAAAGTTTTGTATTGTAATATAATGTCTTGATTGTATATAGGCTCACTTCGATTCAATCTAATTTCTCCCTAAGCCTTTTTAGAACCCTTAAAAATTCTCATGTCAAAAATTATTATACTCATGAAAAAGCGTACGTTGTTACCTTGACTTTGCATGATAGGGATTTATGTGAAAATAATTTTACAAAATTTTAGTAAAATATATATTTAATATGAGATAATATTTTAGATAATTTTGAGTAATAAGACTAGTTTTAAAATAAATAAAATCAGAAAAATTTGCATCTTTTACAAAACAAAACGCCAATGTATGCTAATTTATAGAGTCTTAGAAATAAAATTTCACAAAACCTCAAGTTTGATTAATGTGGAAATGGTTGTACAAAGAAATGTTATTAATTGGAATTGTTAGAGGTACAAGCAGTTCTTTTGTTCATACTATTGACAAACGCTGTTTTAGAATATTTAACAGAGTTGTAGTTTATATAATGACAAAGGAAATTTAAGAAAAATTTAAAATAAAAAAGGTATCTAAGGGGTATAGTGTTTGTACCTCTACAGGAAACGGCGTGCTAATGAATAGCACGAGTGTCCTTTCTGCCTACACGACGTGTCTATTCGTACACTTGTACGAATAGAAATTTGAATATCTAATGATTATTAAATAAAATCATCTTTAGAATCACATATGATGATTGTTTGAATAATTTAATTTTAATATATTTTATTAAACTTTATATATATATATATATATATAGTCACGGAAAGAAAGAGAGTCAAAGATTTAGCCTGATGGCCTTTTCCACTTTACAGATTTACTAATCAGATCTGCTGAATTAATTAGGATTCTAGTGTTGGTGTCCGGGGATACACAATTACACATCAATGGACCTAAATTCCAGTTTTTTATAAAGTTGAGTTATGATTTAGCACCTATTTCACTTTTTTTTTTATTATATTAGGTATACTGACTTAGTCAGACTCATTCTAAGCCTTTACGATCCCACCCCAAGAGCCTAGAGAATGTAAATCTGGAACTCCAAGATTCCTCGAGCTCCTACTACGTGACACATCAACCTGCAGCGTAAAGTCTTCACACACTCTAGATTGTTCAACTGATGATTGATCACTGGCTTCCCTCTACTCAGCATCAGGTTCTCTAGCAGTTCCGACTCCCACACTGTCGCTGGATGTGAGGCATCCGTAATTGATCCGATTAAGGAGCTTTGTCCAGGGGGCTAGAGGATCATTAATAGGAAACAAGCCTATTTCTCCTCCTTTGGCGTGACTCGAACTCAAGACCTCCCTGGAAGGGAGAGCCTTAAGGGAGGAATCTGCATCAATTGGTTCACCCCTCATTGTCACCTACTTCACATTTAATTCATTGTCCAGCTACTACGCCCGAGCATGCAAGACTAATTATATGTTTGTATTAACTTTTAAAGGGTAAATAAGTAATTTTTTAATTTTAAAAATTATTTTTTTTAAATGCGTATTTAATTATAAATTTTAAAATTACATTTTTTCGTAGAAATGACTTTTTTAGAAGTTAAAATGCAGCTTTTTGAGAAGTTCAAATTTGGACCTTTTAAAAAAATACTTTTTCAGATAAATTTTCAGATAAATTAATAAGACTATTTTTAGTCCCTTTATCCTTATATTTTTACATATAATTATCACAAGACTCACAATACTCACAAACATATCTTCATGTTTATTTTAAAATTTATATAATATTATTTGACTTTTATATGTTGTAATATTTATTTTTATAATTTGTTTTACTTATATTATAATCTATATAAAAGATTTGATTAGATATACTTTCATTTATGTTTTATACAATTTAAAATTATATAATAATTAGTATATTGTGTTTTACATATTGTTTAATATATTTTAAATAATATTTATATGCATAAATAATTTTAGTTACAAAATAAAATATAGTAAAAATTAAAATAATTTTTATTTTTATGTTGTCAAACGATCTATTGTATAAAAGCTCTTTCAAAAAGTTCTTTTAGAATGACAACTAAATAGTCAATTGACTTAGAAAAGCTTTCTTTAGAAAAGTTCTCCTGAGAAAAGCAAGGTAACTTATTAGAAAAGATTGGTAACTTATTAGTTTTTCGCTATCTTTTTTAGTTCTTATTTTCTGTTTTCTAAAAAAACAAAATTATGTTTGTAAATGTCAACGAAATTATTGATAATAATTATATATTGGATAAAATTTAAAGATAAATTATTTTAAATATTAAATTTATTTAAATCTCTTATATAATACTTATTAATAAATTATTAATAAAAATTTTTATTTTAAAATTTTAAAATTAAAAATTATTTTAAATATATTTTAGTTATTAAATCAAATTTTATTTAAATGAATATATTTTAAAATTAAATTATATTTATTAATAATTATTTAATTAATATAATTAAATTAAATTACATTGTTCAAATTTTAATTAATATTTAATTAATTATAAAATATTAATTTAAATTATTCACAATTCTTATTAATAATTAATATATTAAATAATATATTTAGTTGATAATAAATGTGGTTATAAAATAAAAACAAAAAACTAATTTTTTGTTTTAATAAATTTTAAAAATTGGAAAATTTAAAATTAAAATTCAAATGAGCATATTTTTATTAAATTTAAAAATATAAATAAAAAATGACATTATTAGTGGGTGAAATGATGATTTACGCAACAAATGGAACAGTTTGAGTGCTCCGAATGTTGCTCCTTCCTTCTTTGCGGCTTCTTTGGACGACTGGGTGGCGTCGAATGTATTTGCTCCCCATGTCCCCCCAACCCTCATTCTTCAGTTTCTACTTGGCTGCTAGATCATTTGGTGCGCACGTAATAAAGCGGTCATCAATGGGGAGTCTCTATCTACCGTAGCCCAATTGATTTGGCATCGTTCGCTTCTGCAGGACTATCTTAGCGTGGTCGACTCGGGAGCGTCTGTGACCTCTCCCCGTGCCCCTAGGTGGATCGCCTAGACCAAGCCACCTCCTGGAGTTGTTAAACTCAATACTGATGGGAGCGTGACTGGTAATCCCGGTAAAGCAGGTTGTGGGGGCCTTCTTCGCGACTTTGAGGGGAGTTGGCTTACAAGATTCTCCGACTCTGTTGGCATTGCGACTAACATCCTCGCCGAATTACAAGGACTAAAACATGGTCTGCAACTCACATGGGACTTGGGGTACCGTAATGTAATTACGGAGACCGATTGCTTAGCTGTGATCAATATTATCTCAGATTTATCACAACCTTATCACCCTCACCTTGTCATTATTCGGGATGTTCAGGAACTTTTAACTCGACAGTGGCGTTGCTCCCTTTTTCATGTTTTTCGCAAAGGTAATCATTGTGCGGATTTCCTTACGAAGATTGGATCGTCACAGGTACCTATGTGGTCTTATTGGTCGACTCCACCCCCTGGGCTTCGTCTGCATCTCGACAACGACTGCCAATCTATTGCCTTTCTGAGGACCTAGTCTTTCCCAAGTCTTCCCCTCCTCACCAAAAAAAAAACAGAAATGATGATTTAGAATTACACATAACCAAAATTTGGGACACATTGAATGGATTTTAAAAATAAGAATGATCCACCAATTACCCTACTATAAGTACATAACACCTCAAATAAACAGGATGTAACATTGTTAATTTATTTAAAATAACTACAAAAAAAAATCACATTTTTTAATTTAAGGAACATTTGATTCTATTTATGTTTTTATTGATGATTAAAAAACCTAACCAGTTTTACCGACTTAACCGTAAAAATCTTGAACCGTTTAATTTTTTCTTTTGATTTTGATTTTTAATTTAATTTACTTTAATGACTTTTGTTATTAAAAGCTGATCAATTTATTAATTAATTAGTTAAATTATCATAAACTAAAATAAATCAATTAATTTTATCTAACAATCTCTTTTCAATTAAATGTCAATCTCTTCGATAGCTAAGAATATTTTCTTGCAATTATCTTAATTTTATTTAATCATTTGTCGGTTTTATGGCAAACTAATACAGGATGAATATTTTAAATATTAGACTTCTTGTTTTACCGCTTAGTTTCATTCCCAATTTTAAATTTTGATTTTATTATCATTTTATTTTTGTCAACAAAAAATTAATTATTAGTATCATTGTAATTACATTTTATTATTGATAATAGTTCAATATTAGATAGAAATAGAGATAAATTAATTTTATATTTAATAGATAATATATTTAAGATATATTTTAAAGATGTTTTAAATTAAAATATATTTATTAAATAGCTATTAAATTAATTTAATTAAACTAAAAATAATCATTTTTGTTTTTCTATTTTTATTACAATTAATTATTTAATATTAATTAATAATAAGAATTTTGGTTTGTTAATAATATATGGAAAATTTTAAAATTTTAATTTAAAACTACAAATGGAAATGAATATCATAACAAATATCAATATTAGTATTTGATTTAGTTTTGTTTGGTATTATATTGATATCGGTCAATATCGAGTACCATTTTAAGTAATTTTTAAATTTATAAAATAATCCCTGATTTTTTAAATTGCAAAACAATCCATTAGTATATTGTACTATATACTTTATAATTTTATATCAAACATTTCTCCAAATATCATAATAATAGAAGTTTAAAATAACAACAATTCGTTTATTTTATTAACATTAATTTTCACATATTTCACATATAAATAATAACCAATATTAATATAAAAAGATTGTTTAATTATCGTACAAATTTAAAATTAAGAACAATACAAAGTATTTAAAATATTACAATTTTATCATATAATAAATAATAATAACATTAAAACATCAAATAAAAGAATAATAAATATCATTACTTCCTTATAATTATAATTTACAACAAGAGTTCGAATTTGAAGAACCAATTCAAGTAAAACTTGAAACAAAAATATTTATAGTAACATTGCATGTATAGAATTTAGCATATAAATCAAATATATGTAAAATAATAAAAAAAGAAATAAAAACTTGGAACTTCATTCAATCGCCTACAGTATTGACCTCAATTCTCATTTGGTACAAAATCTTCATTATTGAGAGGAGCCTCATCATCACCATCATTCAAATTCATTACATCAAATGACATATCAATGCTTTTTCATCCAATATTATCTTCCAAATTACTCTTATCTATCACACTTGGTTCTTCAAAACCTTAATATGCCAAAAATTGATATTATCAATGCAAATTGGATTCATTAAACTACTTGTTATATTAAAAGTCCTAGTAAAATATAAAATAAAATCATTAAAAATTATAAGAAATTATATCTATCTTAATAATGATAGTAATATACCTTTCCCGAAACTTTAAATTGTATCGAACAAATACCAAGTCATTCAATCTTTTGTGCTATAATCTATTCATTTTCTTAAAATAGATGAATTCAAATGTGCTTCAATTTCTTTAATAGCCTGTTGAACTTACACATTGACTTAAAATTTGAATTACAAATCTTTGCAATTCTGGAACACTACTTATAAATTGGTCTCACTAAGAAACTGGAAGTCGTAAGACAACAAAAATAACATTGTAAACAAAATAAAGTGATGATTAAACTTGGATTAAGTTTTGTTTTTTGACAAATAGCAATTGACATCTTAAAATCCCCAGAACCCTATTTAAAAATCTCTATCTATGAGCTTAGGAGATCTTACATCATCTCATAGGCAATAACTATTGTAATAGTTTATAACATTCCCCTATTAACTTCAACTTTCTTTGTAAAAACTAATTTGAAGTAGACATTATGATTCAAAAACGCCTCAACTATAAAAAATAGAGAGTAAAGTTACCTTTCCTATCTCTCATTGATGAGTGTAAGATAAGGTGTGTACAAAGAAGACCTATTTTTCATATTAAGCTTTATTGCTTCTTTCACCCTCTTCATGACATCATAAAAATAACTCATTTTTATCTTTTCCTCACCATTAGCAGACCAAGCACCCTCACTAAAGACTCACAAACTTAGATGATAAATTGACATTGGGAACAAAATTCATTATTTTCAAGTATAATTATGAAAACCTCTAATCTGGAGTTAGACATAACATACTGAGATGTAACCCACTTTTTATTTATAAACATCTGTCTCAACTCTTTCTTTATCATAATAAAACATTGAGGTGATAAAAAATTTGTTATAAATCTTGTAGTAGCATGAAGACACAATTTCCTACCATTAGTGAAATCCTTTATCATTAAATTCAAGACTTATACACAATTATAGATAAACTTTGTTATATTTCTTACTTTTGCACAATCTCATCAATAATAAGAAAATACATAACATCCCCTATAGTTTATAGCATTAAGTTAATGCAATATATTCAACATAAGGATTACAAAAAGAAGAGTTATACTTGCTTTGTAATCTTCTTCCAATCGCTTTATAAGTGGAATCATTATCAATAATGAATTAAGCAATATTTTTCTGGCCCTACTTCATTCACAACTTCATCAAATATTTCAAATAAATTATCAACATTCCTAATAACGGCAAATGCATTGATAAATTTAAAAAACATTGAGCCATTTGCAGAATAAACCAAAAAATTAATAATCGACCCATGTCTCTTATTTGTCTATAACATATGATTGAAAACCCATAAGTAACTCAAGTTATTGTTCTTTTTTTCAAATAACTTTTAATTTCATAAATAGAGTTACTCAAATGTTTACCTTTATAGTCATTAATAGAAGAAGCTTTGTATCCCATACCGTAATAGACTATAGCATCCACCATAAACTAATAATAATAACACTGGGAAATAATGAATGCTATAATGAATCATACCATTATCTAGCAATTGTCATATCTACATTATGAGTTGCTTATCTTGATTGCAGGGTACTAGGAGTTATTCATATTGTAAAAAAAAACAACATCTGCCTTCTTCTTTTCCTATCATCAGGACAAGATGCAACATTCACTTCTTGCTAGGACAAAACACTACCATCTTCAACATTTCTACTATCATCCTAAACACCGAAAAACATACTTCCACTACTAATTTCATAATTCAATCTCTTTCTTTTATCTTTTTCACACTTATACTCTTCAATCAAAGTCTTCATTTGTTATTTTATATCATGACTCACTTTTTTTTTACAAGGTTTCACATTTTCTTTAACCTCAACTAAATGTTTCTTTAATCTGGTGATTTCCTCAACTTTTAAATGCATGTTACAAAACAAGCAAATAGTATATTTATTCATACCGGAGACTAATGTAACATGAGTCCCAGTTGGATTATTGTATTGAATTATTAGCTGTACTTGAACTTCCTACCATTTATCTGTAAAAATAAATGAAGACATATATTAAAATAAAAACAAATAATTGCATTATCAACTACTAGTACAAAATTTTATTGTTTAATTTAAAAGTTCAAACTAACACAATTACACAATACAATATACATCTTATATAATATAACTCATTTTATATTATTAGATCATAAATGATTCAATTTCATCTAACAAGATTACCAATAAATCAAAACTAACAACAATATACATAATTACACAATACACATATACATCTTATATAATATAACTCATTTTATATGATTAATTGATTATATCATATATAATTTAATTTCATCCAACATGATTTACCGGTAAATCATAAACCAACAATTTAAGTATTCAACATAACAATTACACAATACTTATATACATCTTATATGTTATAACTCATTTTGTATGATTACATCATACACAATTCAACTTCATCCAAGACAATTTAATAATAAGTCAAAATAAACAATTCAAGTATTCAACACACATAATTACAAAATACATATATCCATCTTATATAATATAACTCATTTTATATTATTACATCATACTGAAATTCAATTTTATTTAACAAAATACCAATAAGTCAAAACCAACAATTCAAGTATTTAAAACACACAATTACACAATATACATGTCTATCTCATATAATATAACTTGTTTTGTATGATTACACCATCAACCATAAACTAAAGACATACACTCAAAATTAGAACATATTCAACTTCAACCATAACTCACAATTATAAGTTTACAACTTACTTTATGTAATCTCATAATTCAACTATAAACTAATATATTTTGTTTACTTATACAATTCAATTTATAATGCTTATAATTAGTTTGTTTTCTTAACTAATTTTAATTAATATTGTTACTAAAATCATAATTCCCAACTTTGATTTAACAATATTTCATTCCTCAATTTTAATCAACAGTACCTAGTTTCTTCCCAAAATTTTTAATTCATTAATTTTCTTCATAAATTGACAATGTTTAAATTACATCGAAATTTAATTAACTAACACAAACAATTTCAAGTTTCAAATCCAAATTTTCCAATGCATAAATTTTTTCATAAATTGGCAATGCCTAAATTATATTGAAATTGAACCAACTCACGCAAATAATTCCAACTTTCAAACCCAAATTTCCTAATTCACATTTACAATTTAAATTTTTTCAAGAATTCCAACCACCACAAAACACACACATGCACAATTGTTATTCAGAGTAAAAAAACAGATCCAAACAATTAGAAAATGCAATTAAAAGTTAGGTCAGTTCAGTGCAGTTCAGGTCGGTCAGGTTTGGATCTAGATTTGAAAAATTGAAATTCTAGATCTGTAGATTCTACTACACTCTACACTCTACACGTACTGGGCATGGTAGTGGACGGTTGGAAGTGGTGGCTGGAGACCAGTGGCTGGCTGATTTTGATGTGGTGTGCACAAAAGAGTGGAGAGTCGTCGTCGAAGAGAGAGACATAATTGGTTGTGACTATGAGGAAGAGACGATGGTAGAGAGTCATCGAAGAGGACAGTCGCAGGAGAGGAGAATTGAGAGAAAGAGAGTGACTGAGTGAGAGAGAAATGTGAGAGAGAGTGTGAGAGAGTAGCTACCATTGTTGGGTGGGGAGGTTAAGCAATTTTCTTTTTTGCAAATTGGTCTTCCAACAAATATTGGTCGAAAATCTACCAGTATTGTAAATTTAAAAAAACTGGAAGATCAATTTGTAAAAAAGAAAATTACTTAACTATCCTCACCCTAGATCGCAAATACTGGCCGGTAGGTATCATGTGAAATTTCCGATTCTGATTGATACTGACAATCAGTACTATTATATTTAGTTTAATACCGTTTTTCAGTTGATGCGGTACAAAATACATTATACTGATACATATACTTAATATAATTTAGTTACAACTAATCATTTCGATATAGTATCTTCTTATTTACCGAAACAGAAAAGGACTATTGAAGAGGCCATTATTCGTCATGCAATCAAAGAAGTGCTTTTAATTAATAACAGGTAATGTCAACAGATGTTCTCCAAAGGTGCAGGAAAGGAACCATTTTACTAAGCCATTATTATGATACCTGCCATCATTGCAAGAATGACTTAATTTGCCATCAAACCTAATACAAGCGGTAGCAGGCATTATCTAAATTTGCCATCAAACCTAATACACTTAGCAGTGGCAGGCATTATCTATCTGAATTCTTTTTCCTATTAATTCCAAAGTACCCTGGCAACGTATGACACATATTGGGATCAAACCTCACCTTTTGCCTCACTAAATGTTCGTGAACAGAAGATACGTGTTATCATGTTCTCATGTGGGTTTCTTTTTTCGTTAAGCAGTACAAAAGAGAGAGTACTCGGTTAAAACAAGCAAATGCATATGTGCTATTGTGGGTCATTGATCCAAAACCTAAGAGCATGAACCCGAACGAAGATTGACAATGAAAACAAAACTTTTGTCTAAACGATTATAGTCTTAGGCTGTGTTTGGTTACCGTCCTCGGACGTGAGGACGGATGACAAGGACATAAATTTTCTGTCCGGATAGGTGTTTGCTTACCGTCTACAAAAAATTTTGGACAGTCTTCAATGGACAAGGACAATATTTTATGTCCAATCCTAAACTATGGTACAGAAGAAATTGTTCGTTGGACAGGAAGATGAAATGGCCAAAATGCCCTGATTTTTTTCCTCAAGCCGAACTTCCCTCTCCTTCGGAGTGAGTAGAAACGCAGTACCATAATAATAATAATAATAATAATAATAATAATAACAATAACAAAAAATTATTAATAATAATACTTATAATAATCATTAAATTATTACCATACCAATGATAATGATGATGACATAATTTTACTTAATATTAATATTCATATTAATTTTATAATTTTGGTGATTACCAAATTATAATAATAACATAATAATTATTATTAGAGTTGCAAATAAACTTAAAATAAATATTCTTACACTTATAAAAGACCAATGAATTATACTAACAACAATTACAAAATTTAATATTAAATTGTATCAATAATTAATTTTATAAAAATATATAATTAATAAGATAATTAATGTTAGTACAGTTGCAAATACGTTTAATATAACTATTGTGTCAATAGTTATGAAATAACCATTGAAATACATCTTTCCAATACATTATACTGCAGGGGTATTGTTGACATTTAACACTATTTTTTGTTCTGTTCACTGCAACCAAACACATTTATGTTCGCAGGATGAAGACAATTTTCTCTGTCCTGTCCACTGCAACCAAACATCTCACTGTCTTCAATTCTTGTCCTGCCCTGTCCTGTCCTGTCCTATCTTGTCATGTCCCTATCTGTTGCAGAGGTAACCAAACAGAGCCTTAGTCTGTACCTTAACCTGGCTAGTCAGCTCAGGTGTGGTGAGTAATCATAATATCATAACGTGGGTCGACGAACGAGGAAGCCAGCGAGCAGCGAGGTAAAAGAACAGGACGTTGTGTGGTTGTACAGTACCAAATTACTGAGGTTTATGACGCGGTCCAACAAAGGTCTGCATGTAAAAGCCAATGAGAATGTGCAAAGTGGCAGAATGTCATGTCACAGTTAAACTGGCCACATAAAAGGAACATATCCTCTATAAATACGGGCTACACCGCGCCCATGATATGATTATACTGTTACTCAGCGTGCAAGAACGTGCAAACCATACCTTTCATCTCGCTGTCTTTATTATGCGGTGGTATATAGAGGACCTTTTTCAGATATTAACCTCTCATTGAAGGTCACACTCGCTGAGACTTCTCTCTCCATCTCACTATGCTTTTATCTGAGTTCTTCTTGGAAAAGTAAGTAACGTGTGGTCTCTTTCCGCTCCCGAGTCCTGAAGCTGCGGTTGCTTCACAGTCATCTGTACTTGCCTCTCTCCCTTCCTCTCTCTCCGTGGGTTCTGCTTCACTAAGATTCTTGAACTTCGAGTTTGTGTAATGGGGCTTTTACATTTCTCTGCTTGAAAGCTCATTTGGGGTCTGGTTCTTTTATTACGATGTCCCCTGGAACATGCGGCTTGTCTATGATGGGGATTGGTTCTGTTTACTTCAAACTTGAAACCTGACTTCCTATCCTACACTTTTTATTACTCTCGGTGTAATTCCTGATCATATGCGTATATGTGCCTTTTTAGTTTTTATGTACCGCCTTGGAAGAAATGAAAAGTCGAGCCACACATAAAACTACCTACTGTTTTTATTCTTGCTGTTCTCTCTCTTTAGGGGTTTTTGAACTTGGACAGCCTCTAATGGCGGTTCGATTTCTTTAGTGCTTGAAGAAGTTTAAAGGTTGCTCATTTGTCCATAAACCTATTTAGATGTGCCCATATTAAGAATGTGCTTGCTTCATCTGATCACTTGATGTCCACTTTATGGAAACTCCTGTCTTTTGAAGGTTACTGACCTTACTGGTCCGGTGTTGTCTTCTCATCTCAAGATTGGTGTTTTTTTATTTTCTGGGCACCAAAAATTTCATGGAGAACTTTTACAGGATTGATCCTACAATATCTTGTTCAAATGATATAGTTGGAGTTGAAAGCTTTCCTAATAACTTCGCTGCTTGTACAAGTATCGAATTCCATAGTCCGGTGGATAATCTCTTTGAATTTGAAGCTGGTGATCATTGTCATCGGATCACCGGATCGGATATGTGTGATCTAATCAAGACCCAAATCGCAAGTCACCCTCGGTACCCAGACCTAGTATCTGCACACATTGAGTGTCAAAAGGTTATAACTAATGCTTTGTTGTATGTTTGTATTCAATCTTCAAAACTGCTTACTATTGCTTTTTAAAGCTGATTCTCCGTTGATTTGTTCTAAAAAAGCTAGAAAATACTGTTATCAAAAGTCGAAAAGGAATTGAGTTGCTGATAAAGGTGAGTCAAAAAAAATTAATTTACTGTGCTGCTCTTTTCGTTTCTCAAGGTTGGTGCACCGCCAGAAATAGCGTCTCTACTTGAAGAGATAGGCAATGCAAACTGCCCACTGAACAATTGCCTTAGTGCGATAGGAACAGACCCGGAACTGGACGAGTTCATGGTAATTCCAAAATTTAATAGTATTTATTATAATATTTGTGCTTCATGTTGTTTCCTGTTCTTTATTCAAAGTTTCTATTTGGTTTCAAACAAATCAAGAAAGTTGATTAAAGAAGCAACCTTTACTTAGGCCAAATCAAGAGAAGGAAAAGTAATATAACATCTTTATCTTCTATCTTGTTATGATATCAAATAAGGACGAGTTTCTGCTGTAATTTTGTTAGGAATCATACTGTGAGGTTCTTCATAGATACAAGGAAGAGATATCCAAGCCGTTCAATGAGGCGACCACCTTCTTGAGCAACATAGAATTACAATTAAGTAATCTCTGTAAAGGGGCGCTGACGACAAGCTGTGGTTATGTTTCTGGTAAGTAGAAGACAAGTAAAAGTATTCAACCTGCTCAAGTGTACTTCTTAGTTTTGATTCTACTATGCATTAAAATGTTTTGAATTGTGGTGGGTGCAAGGTGCTTAAATTCCTACTTGTACGCATGTAGAAAAGAATAGTTTTTGCTTGCAGTGTGTTGAAATATTGCTTACCTACCATCTAACTTATAATTGTTGTATTTATGGCCATCTTTTCTTTTTCTTCAAAGCGGTCTGATGGGTGTAGATGTGTTCATTGGCAAATTCATGTTATTAAAATCCGATCCCTTCCTAAGTAATATTTCTTTTCTGAACACAACTTGAAATTGTGAGAACTGTCTGATGTATTTGCTATATATTGGTTCCGTTTGGTTGATGGCTGATCAGTCAAAAAATAGCTGATTGAATAAATTTAGCTGACTGACCTTTTTGACCAGCTGCTCTTAGTGTTTGGTAATCAGTTGATTGAGTTGGCTGATTGGGTTGGTTGATTGAACCCAATCAACTGATTTTTAAAAAGCTCAAGAGGAGTAGGGTTTTGCTTCAGCTTATTGTAAATGACAGATTATGCCCTCTCCAAAACCTACAAATAGCAACAAAGTGGAGCAACGTGTAATGTATATACCCACTGTGAATTTATTAATCTTAAGTCTTTGCAAACTCAAATGAATATCTATGCTTCTCTCTTGGATTCTAAAACCAAAATGATCCAAAAACACTCTTTTTTTTTTCTTTGTTGCCTCATCCCAATCTTATAAGCTGCATATGTAATTATTGATGAAGCTTTCTTTTTTTTGCAATAATTATTAATTTTGTGCCTATGTTAAGTGTCTATCATTAATTTAAGATTGAGAAAGGAGAAAAAAAGTACTCATCATTGTCATCATCATTATTATTATTATATGCTATATTTTTAATAGATTTATAAACTTAATATTTGCAAAATTAAATATCTTAAATTTAAATTCTTATGAAAATATTTAAAGAAATATTAAAATATAATACTCATGTCATTATAATTTTTTTTTTAAATTCATACACTTACAAGTCATTTTACACATAAATAGCAAATACTAAATAACTAATTTTATCAAACATCTTGGTCAAATCAGCTGATATAATTTGCTATCAACTAATTGTTGATAGAATCAGTTAACAGCTAATGCAATCCGCTGATTGCTAAACAGGGCCATGATTTCAATGAAACTTTTACCTTCTATAAACGACTATCTGTTTATTCCAAAGAATTGTATGT
Source organism: Erythroxylum novogranatense (assembly GCA_029891385.1). Taxonomy (NCBI): domain Eukaryota; kingdom Viridiplantae; phylum Streptophyta; class Magnoliopsida; order Malpighiales; family Erythroxylaceae; genus Erythroxylum; species Erythroxylum novogranatense. The sequence continues at coordinate 45,416,050 of CM057233.1, read as the reverse complement.
ATGTATGATTCCTTTGGCTACTAACATTAGAACTTCGACGTATGCTATGTCAGAAGTTCCCGTGATATCACGTCTATTGTGGATCAAAATCTTTCTCATAGTAGTGGTTTCAAAGGATGGCAATTATTTATTTATTAATTTTTTTTGCAACATAGAACACTTAACAATATTTGATCTAGTCCTCAACACATTTTCTATCAAGTTGGTTATTGGTATAAAGTTGTAACGTATTAATTTACCTACAAATTATTTGCCTTCCCTTGGTTAAGTTCTATATTTTCTTAGAGAAACTAATTAGGTTTCACAATTGAATAGTTCAAGTTTATGTATCTTCCTTGGCCTAAATGTCCACATTCATTTTCACATGAAATCAATTACAAGTTGGTCCTTGGAGGGTATCCAATACAGTTTTTTGTTCCAAACTTGACTAGCAAATTGATGATTCACTGAAGGGCTTCGAATGCATTTGATGCCCTGATATTATTTTCCTAATGGTTTATATTTGTGTTATTGACAATACTGCAAATGTATCTTAGTTTAGGATGTCATGAGAAATATGTCGTGTTAACAAAATTAATATTGTCTAAAAATGAAGATGGAGTTTATAAGAACCTAAGAGCAATACATGAAGTTTACAGATTGCTACAAGAGCAAAATATTACCTTTGTTTTGCAATTGTAAGTTTCTAATAGGAGGGATTTCGAAAATGCTTGAAAAACTGCATGAGGAGGCTCAGTCTTCTATCCTCGTCATGCATCATCCTCTTGAATGATACTTATCCAAGAAGACGGATTGAAAAGAAATCTAGACAAGTTTTGGCTACCATAATTGAATGGTTGTTGCTTCAACTTTCTAGTTGTTTGGATGACTGCATTTGAGTTTGCTTTGTTCATGACAAAGAGGACAATTTGCTACATTATACATATGAGCAACACTTCATTCCAATTGTTTATCAAATTATGATTGTTAACATGTCACTGAACATGAATTTTACTTATTCGAAGTTCTTTTGATATGGACAATCTCCATGGGATGACACAGTTATTTAAAATGATCTTCTGATATATGATTTTAGTTTGCTTTGGCAATAATCATGTTAAATTGGTTGTTGATATTGTATGCAGATGAAGAAGCAGAGACTTCAGAAGAAGATTTAAGTTGTGGGGAGGTTGAAGGAACAGAAAGTCAAGAATCTTCTTCCAGTCACCGCATCGATCAGGATGTCAAGGGAATGCTGTTGCGCAAGTACAGTGGTTACCTCAGTAACTTGAGAAAAGAGTTCCTGAAGAAACGAAAGAAAGGCAAACTTCCAAAAGATGCAAGGACCACACTTCTTGACTGGTGGAACAGCCATTATAAATGGCCCTATCCTACGGTAAATCAAGACTTCATTGCCACACTATCTTGTTAAGTACTAACTTTTTATCACCATTTTGCTTTGCATGATTAGCAATACTTCTGTTTGTTGCTAGTTGAAGAGGACAAGAGCATCTTGTAAAGAACTTGCATTAAGATGTAAAAGGACGTCAAATTCTGAAATCAAATCTTAAACCACAATGACAATGCAAACTACCCCGATTAATGATGTGATCTTAATTTGTACATTTGTTAAATAAGATTTTTAAGCAACCTTTGGAATACACGTGATTTTACTGCTGCTGAAACTAGTGGAGTGTGCATAGCAAGTGAACTCACATAGATACAATAGAATATGCATGTTCCTTTCTAAAAGTGAGATCCTGCTCGAGATCATCGTTCAGCATGCGTAAACTATGACCGGAGAAGTGGTTATGGACATCTAACTCAGGAATGTGGCGCAGGAAGATGATAAAGCAAAGTTGTCGGAAATGACAGGGCTAGACCAAAAGCAAATCAACAACTGGTTCATAAACCAGCGGAAGCGACATTGGAAACCGTCGGAAGACATGAGATTGGCTCTCATGGAAGGTGTCAATCTTGGTGTTACCGATGATACCATGGTGCAACCCACCACCTATTTTGGTACTGGATGATGTATTATAGTTTGTTAAGAAAATATCATCTTTTTTTTTTTTTTTACTTTAATCAATAGTTGCAATTTGGTTCGTGAATTCTGTGTGCTAATGATGGACAGAGATGTAAAGGCTGATAAATTTAACTCTATTCCACTCGTGGTATATAACATCTGTATTGCTTTCTTTCAATCTTCACCGAATCTATATTTGTGATTATTGACTGCAATACCATAGTTTTGATTATCATGTGCAGTTGCTAGGGTTTCGGAATGTAAAAAAGAAAGGCAGGTTCAGCTTTCTTGTCAGGGCCGTACCTTTGTCTCTAAAGAGAAATAAAATATTGATGCTTGTAACATTTGCTTTCTACTCCCTCTTATTCATAATAAGAGTCGTTTTAGAAAAATACACGCTTATTAAGAAAGCTAATAAAATTATAGATATACCCTTATTAATACTCTCATAAAATTATCTCGGTAATCAGCATCTTAAATAAAATTGTGAGAGAAATTGCCTTGAAATTGTGATATGTATAATTAAGATGAGAGAAATGAAATGTTAATTTTGGAAGAAAAGTTATAAAGATGCATACAAAGTCAAGAATGACACTTATTTTGAATAATTAAAATGTATCTAAAACGACTCTTACTATGAATCGGAGGGAGTAATTATTAAACATCCGTCGAATGAAATGGTCCTATTTTTTCTTAGTTCATATTCCACGATTTGAATGGTGAAGAGTAAAATTATCCTTTTTTTCACTATCGTAACCTTTTTGTTTATCAACTTTAGTACAACCTATTGTTTTTTAATAATAGTATTATCATTCTAAAATTCAGAATGCGCTTTGTATTATTACAATTCTTAACATAAATTATTAAATGATTGATAATTAAGTATATTATAAAATTTGTATAACTAGTCCAATTTAATTTTAATAATGAATTATGTTAAAATAATTTGATAAAAATTTAGTAAAAATTATTTCAAAATGCTTCTAATAAATGTAGGTACTTGTAACTTTAAATAACAAAATATTCTTTTAAATAAGTAAAGTTATATGACAAGATTGTAAATTTCGATAACTTCTTACTTACTAAGAAATATCTCCACGTAAAGCCCTCGTCATGGATTAGGACCTGGTCTATGATTTGGAACATCTTTTGTCCTGTTAGGGTGTTTAATCTTGATTTATCCACACATTTGTGTGGATCTCACATAAATGTGTGGATGAGATTTGATAGAATAAAGTAGAAATTGGTTAACTGAAATATAAAATTTATTATCCTATGATTCTAGGAATGAAATCAACTGTTCAACTTATTCTATTCCTATTCTGTATTATTTTATCTCATTTACACATTTTTTGTGGGTCTCACATGAAATGAAACTTTTTGGCAATGATAGACTATTTTTTTAATAAAAATTTGAAATTTGTCATTATTTAGAAAGTTGGCATCCAAAAAGGACACCTGATTAGTGTTCAATGGAGGACTGAAATGTGAAGCCTTAAAATAAATGAGAGTAGACAACACTAGATCATGAGGTTTCAAATTATAATATATAATATATGATCTTTATAAATTAAATAAAAATAAAAAATCAAGAAATAAAAAGAATTCCATGAGAACTAAAGCAAAGGTCCTGACAGAATGGATGAATGATCCTGTGATCGAAATCACGTATACTCCGTCAACTTCAACTTAAAAACAACAAAAATGGAGAAACATGAAGAATCAAAGAAGAATGTGTTTGAAGATTGAAGAATGAAAGAGAGAGAGGCTCTAGAAGATTCTATTTAGACATAATATAAATGACTTAGTTCAAGACATGCACACGTGACACACTCAAGTCAAACATTACAAGTTTGAAGCATAAGGTCAAAACTCTATCGTATTAATACATCAAAAGCTACACTAATCAAATCTCAGTCGTATTACATATTTCAGAAGGCATCTAAACGCAGCTTCAACCAATATAATACGTAGACATCTGAAAGAGTAAGTGACTCACATGAGAAGCACATAACTATAGTCTTGTTCATGCAACTTCATCCAAAAGGCTCCGCAGTCTTTAACTATAAAAGAATCAACTCAAGCATCAGAGAGATATACAAAATCTTTACCATTCTTTTTTCATATTGTATTCTGTAACATCCCGTTCCCATATTAAGAGTTTGAACCCTAAAATTTGATACATGTGAGATTAAAGAGAGACTTAGTAAATGCATTCTCATGCTTATGCATAATATGACATACGCATGCAAGTAAATAGTGAAATGTTGCACATTTAAAATGACTGTACATGCATTTATTGACATTTCGGGTATAATTATTTATGAAAGGTGATTGTTATTGAGGATTGAAGTTTGTTTGTATTGAAAATTGATTTGGAAAGTGTAATTGTTGATTTAGAATTTTTGGAGAATTTTAGAAAAATTTCTAAAAATTTGGGATAATTTTTGGACTAGAAAAATGTCAAGTGACAAAACAAATAATAAATGGTAGTAGAATTTAACTGTCAAATGACAATGTAAATTTTTATAGATGACGTAGGAATTTATTAACAAGTGCCATTAAAAATTGGGAGACAATTGGAGTAGAAATTGAAATTGATTGGACTAGTTAAATAAGAGAACTAGTTTAAATCTATGGGAATTTGGATATGTGATAAGTGACAAGTTTCACTTGCCAAACCATGTATTGAGTCATTGCTTTTTTTTAAGACCCTCCTTATTGCCTCCCACGATGCTATCATGTATTAGAAAGACTATTAAAAAGGTCTTGTATTTTTGCTTACTTTTCCTTCATTTTTGTGACTTTCTCCTTCTCCATGACTTTTGTTGCCAATCTTCATTCCAATTGAACCTAGCTCTCTCTCATCTTTCACTTGCCACTTCCTCCATAATGTCTTCTTCTTTTCCATAAGCAAAACCTAGCCTACCCACCTTCAAGATGAAGATCGTAGGATGCTTGGGAGTTAGGGCTAAGTGTTATTTTGAAGATTTGGAAGCTAAACCAAGTAAGTTATGTTTTAAATGTTATAAGTATTGTTAAATGAAACTAGAATGAAGAGAAATGTGAGATTGATGACTTGATTTTGTGAGTTGAATGTGTGTGACGTGTATGGTGAAAAAAATCTATGTAAATTTCATGTTTTTGTAATTGTGAATGATCATTAATGACCCATGATTTGTTATAGATATATTTTGGAAGTTGGATGATCCATAAAATGGTGTTAGGATGAGTGTAGAAAATCAACTATGAATGGGTTAATGAATATGTTTTGTTTTTAGTTAATGATCAAATATGGGTCATGAATTGATTTATTAATGTTTTGGATTTGGAATGGTGTTGAGAATGAGAAGTGATGAGGTAGAAAAGGTGATCTTGGTATGAGTTGTGTTAGGGTAAGATTTGGAAACAAAATTTTGGTAGTTGAGCTGGAAAATGTTGCAACAATATGGCCTATGAGTATGCTTTTGTGTTTTGGCCATAACTTGCTCGATAGTTGTTCAATTGAGATGATTCTTAATTTGGATTAAAATAGCAAGATAGGGCTACATTTTTTATGAAGACGTCAATTTCAAATTCTATTTTTAAGAGTTTCCAATTTTGACTTGAAGTTCAGTACTGGGTGTAGGAAAAAGTGTAAAAAATTGATGAAGAATGTATATATATGTGTATGTTCTGTTATTAGTGTTTATGATCAATCATGGGCTATAATTTAGTTATGGATGATGTTGAGTTGAAAGAGCGTTAGAATAATGGATAAATGATGAGTATTGAACTATAAATGATAGATTAAGTATGAGGAATTGAATGTTGTAAGTAAAGAGTTAAAAATATTTTGATCTAAAACTTTCGTGAGTTTTCTGTACTGATATAGAGAGTTTTTGCCAAAGTTGTCTTCATGGAAGTTGTAGAGCTTTCCATTGATATAAAGTATGGAATTTTTGGACATTGGCGTAGAGAGATATGACCTTTATAATTTTGTAATGTTGTATAGGAGGGACATTTGAGACAGCTACATCATTCTGAAATTTTGACCCTTATAGAGGCAAAAATTATTTTTGAGGTCTTCACAAAAGTTGTAGATCTAAAAGTCCTATTTAAAATGGTCTTTGAATGACCTTAATCCAATACTTGTAGTGAAATTTATGCCCATTTTACCAAATAGGTCTGAAGAAGAAGAGAACAGAGAGGAGGAGGCAAGTCGCGATCGCGACGCGACCCTTCAGGTCCTCCCCCCCCATCTGAACATACTTCACTCTTTTGGTAATAACTTTTTCATCCGACCTTCAAATGAACTGATTTTTGAAGTATTAGATTCTTAACACATTTATCTATCTCTCCACAAATTTATACCTTTTGGTATTAATTTGAAAAAGATTGATTGAATCAAAGTAAGGGTATCGGTTGGAAGAGCATGAATTGGATATTTTACTGAACATGTTTCAATATTTTGATGATATCTTGATTTTTAGGATTACAAATAAGATGAATTTTAATTTGGAGTAAACTAGAGATATAGACCTACAAATTGTCTCAAAAAGTTTAATTTTGATTCTTTCTCTATGATATTGAATGTTTTGATGGAAGTTGTACATAGTACAATTTTATTGAATATGAACAACCCAATAATGTTTGTGGCATATCTTCCAAATTACTGAACCAAATTGAGTAATTTTGGTGTCAATAGAAAAGTAAGACAATTTAGGAACACTTTTCTAGAAGATAGTGTGACCAAATTACATCAATTTCACTTTATGATTGAATGTGAATAGAAGACCTGAAAGTGTGACTTGGAAAAAATTCTGAAGTGAGTCAATGAAAAAGGAATCGAGATTTTAATGGTTTTAGTAAGGAACAGACCTAAGTATAAATTATACTTAGATGAGTTTTGATATGAGAATGTCTTTATGATGAAATTAATGGTAAAATACCCAAAACTGTCATGAACATGCATTATACATATTTCATTTCAGGCATGTGCATTATTAAACACTTATGATTATACAAATTGTGATGTATATGTATCTTGTATAAATGGGTTGTGTTGTTTAAATGCCAGCATTCAGGTGTTTCCAAAATTTAGAAGCAAATGCTAATCTGGAGCGTACTATGAGTAGACCTAGATGGTCACATTTCATTGTTTGATTTTTGTTTTAATTGATGAGATATTGAAGTGTTGCTTGTATGTGAATGAGAGAAACTAAGTGTACTTAATGTGATTGTTAAATGTGTTTTGAATGTGCATTTGCATGTAAGTGAAAGTGTGATTCTCAACTTAATGTTGAATGCCGGACTAAGGTCCGATGATATGGTAATGAGATTGAATGGGAACATGTAAATGTGATTAATGCATTCCATTGCATGAATGCATGAAATATAATGGCAGTTGTGACCAGAGTAGCCAACGATCAGAGCTTAAAACTCAACGAATGAAAATGAGTGATTTAGAGCCTCAGGTTCAGCATTTAATGAGCCCTATATCTCTTAAGTGGATAAGGAACAGTTATCAATGAGCTCCATATGGGATAGTTTAGGCACTCGGTCACAACAAAGTAACAAATAGAAAGTGAGTCACATGTGCATTGCATATGCATAAAATGAATGATTAAGTGTGAAATTGAATGCGAATGTGAAATAATGTGAAATGTGAATTAAGTGTTATGTGACTGGGTGAGTCATCGATGATGGTCACTCATTGAGTTCGCAAAATTTACCCAAAATTTACAAATATTTTTCAGGACTCAGAAGAATAGCCCGTTAGGCAAATGGGAGTATCCCTACTACATACAAGTGAGGGTTAGAGGTTGGGATCAGTTCGCATCTACATTGTATTTTTTTATTTTCGTACTGAATTGTATTTTGTGTATTTGAATATGTTTGTTGTGTATAGCTTTCTAATTGGAAAAAGGTTTTGCAAAAGCGATTGATCAAAGTGTAATATGTTTTGTTTCTAGAATGCGCCCTAGTGATTAATGAAATTATGATATTTGAAAAATGTTGGTAACTTTTATAAATGGAAATGTTTATGAAATAAAGTGGGCCTGATTTAGTTATGGATTTCTGCACTTTATGCTTGTGGTTAAAAAAAAAACAAATTTGCACTGAAATTTGAGTGATTGACTGCTCTAACATGTCACTCTCGTGGGGCACGGACTCGGATATCACCTATCGATATCGAGTTCAGGTCTTGCGGGAGTGGGGTATTACATATTCAATTATCTGACATGCATGAAGAGAGTGAAAAAGGTTTGAGAGTTAGCTAGAGTACTTACCAGTGAGTACTAGGAGAGTTAAAGCCTCTTGTAAGTGTTTTTGATTAAATACTAAACTCTGCAAACTAATTTCTTCTTCTTCATTAATAGTTGAAAGTGAAACAACATCAATAGGAATCTTAGATGTAGATAACACTGAAGCTATAAATGATTGGTGTTCTTTACTTTCTGTACATTACTTATCTGCAAAGTTAACGATTCTTTATCAGTTTTTAGTTTAATAAGATAATAGTACAGCACAATTATCCCAACAAAAGTGGTAACAGAGCATCAGAAACTTCCTAGGACATTTCTTGGTCACTTCAAGCATCAAAGAATCATCAAGAACAATCAGTAAGTAAAAGCCTTTAATTTCTTTAAACTACAGTCATAATGGTAGGAAAAGAAATGGATGTTTTTATTGGAAAAGAAGACTTTAACATCTAGAAACTCCAGATGCAAGCTCTTCTTGAATCATATGATTGTTATGGAGCTATCGAAGATCAGTATGATCTAGAGACTGATCCAGTAAAGAAGATCAAAATGCAAAGACTTGCACATTGCAAGTTAATGCTACACTTATCACCAATAGTGATAAGAAAAGTACAAAATTGTAACACTGCACAGAAGCTTTGGACTAAACTTGATGAACTTTATTTATGCAAAGAAGTGTCTTCCTAACAAGATGACACTTCTTCACAATCTTGCTAACTACAAGATGAATCCCTTTGCCTTTTTAGATGACAACTTAGACTATTTCTTTAAGCTAGTTCAAGATTTAGAAGCTACAGATGAGAAACTATCTAAGGAGCATCAAGCTGTAGCAATTCTAAAGGCTTTACCTTTTGAATTCAATGCATTCAAGAAAGTAATTAAGCATGCTAGTAGAGAATCCCTTACTGTAAAGAGGGTGTTAGACTCACTAATGGAAAAAATAGTGGAATTTAACCCTTTTAAGAAAGAGGTAGAAGTGATATTTGTAGAGAATAATCATGAAAAGAAGTCTTATAAGAAAAATAGCAAGAAAGGAAAGTGGCAGAAGGGAAGTGGAAAGGATAAGTACACCATGGAAGGTGATGAAAAGAAGAAAAAGGGAAAAGGAAAGAAGTGCTTTTACTATGATAAGGAAGGACACTTTGCAAGGGATTGTAGAAAGAAGAAGAGGGATAAGACTGTAGAAAGTGGAGTTTAAGGGAATATGAAAAAACTAGAAGATTCAAGTGGAGATGAAATTCTGGCTGTCACTGAAGAGAGTGGATTTCTTAGTAGAGAGTGGATTTTTGATTCAGGGTGTACAATGTATGTCACTCCTCATAGAGATTGGTTCACTACATTTGAACTAGTCACTGCCAAAGTTAAAATGGCAGATTCTGGGTAGCAAAGGATAGAGATGATTGGAAGTGTTTCCATCAACATGTTTGATGAAAAAAGAAGGATCCCAAGTAATGTCAGATTTGTACCTAGAATAAGGAGGAATATGATCTCTGAAAGTATGTTTGATAAGCAAGGCTTTCAGATCAAATCAAAAGATGGGCTCTGAGAAATCCTAAGGGATGGTAGAGTCATTATTAGAGGAGTGGAAAGGGGTGGGCTATATTATGTTATAGGCTCAACAGAAATCAATCAAATTTTAGAAAATGGAAGTCATGAACCAACCAAGCAATGGCATGCAAGGTTGGGTCATGCAGGGGACAAAATCTTGTTCCATCTCTCTAAACAAGGTCTAATCCCTGAATAAAACTTACATAAGTTAGAATTATGTGAATCTTGTATGCTAGGAAAGCACTATAGATCAAGTTTTAAAAAGGAAGCTCAGAGAGCCACAGAGATCATGGAATATGCTCACAGTGATCTCTGGGGGCTAGCTTAAGTGCCCACAACAGGAGGAAACTTATACTTTACGTCCATTATTGTTGATAGATCTAGAAAGTGTTTGGTATATCCTATAAAGAGAAAGGATGAAGCACTAGAGAATTTCATAAGATAGCATACTCTTATGGAAAATCAAACTGGGAAGAATTTGAGGTGCCTAAGGACTGACATTGGATTAGAGTACTGCAATAAAAATTTTGGGGATTATTGCAGCAAGAAAGGAAACCTAAGGCACAAAACAGTAAGATCTACACCTCAGCAGAATAGAGTTGCTGAGAGACATTATAGAACTCTCCTAGAAAAGACAAGGTGCATATTACTCTCTTCGGGTTGCTCACACTCTCTATGGGGAGAAGCAATTAGGACAGTAGCGTACTTAGTTAATAGGCTCTCCACATCTGCTAATGAGTATAAGACTCCTCAAGAGGTTCGGAATGGTAAGAAGCTTAACCTTACCCACTTTAGGACTTTCAGATATGCAACTTATACACATAAAAAAGAGGAAAAATTGGAACCTAGAGCAATTAAGGGAGTTTTCCTAGGCTATCTAGAGGGGGTTAAGGGATACAAGATCTTAATCCTCCAAAAGGGAGGCTATAAAGCAATCATAAGCAGAGATGTCATCTTCAAGGAAGATGAATTTCCTCTGCTAAATAAAAGCTTCATAAATTCAGACTCCTAAAGGGAAATTCAGGAGCAATTAGGTTTACAAAACCAATCACTCCATTCTATTTATCACCAGAACCTGATGAAGATGGCACCACACAATCTGTAGATATGGAGCCTAAATAATGCATTACACATCATGAATAAGGAATAGAAAAGGCTAAAGGTGTGGGTGAAGAAGAAACCGCACGCCTAACTTCAGATGATGTTTAAGGAAACCTACAAGATTATCAACTCACAAGGGACAGGCAACCACTGAGAATTCCTAATAGGAGGTACATTGAACTAGACTTGGTTGAATTTGCATGTTTTATGACTGAAACTGTAGAAAATAAGGCTCAAGAAACTTATGAAGAAGCCATAAAAAGCAAAGTTGTAAAATAGTGAAAAGAAGCTTGTGGGAAGGAATATTCTTCATTGATGAAGAATATGATTTAGACTTTAGTCCCTAGACCTCCAAAAGCTAAATTAATTAAGAACAAATGATTGTTCAAATTAAAAGAAGAAGTGACAGAAGCAGAACCTAGGATTTACAAGGCTAGGCTTGTAGCTAGGGGGTTTAGACAAAAGAAAGGAATTTACTATAAGGAGATATTCTCTCCAGTAGTCAAATTCAAAACAATTAGGCTTATTCTAGTTCTAGCTACACTATATGATTGGAAAATCCATCAAATGGATGTCAAGACAACTTTCTTATAGGGAAAGCTAGAGGAGACAATCTATATGAAACAATCAGTCAAAATTGAGGATAAAAATAAGCTAGATTATGTCTCCCTATTGCAAAAATCCCTATATGGGCTTAAACAAGCACCTAGACAATGGAACAAGAAGTTCCATGAGATTGTTGCTAGTATGAACTTCATCAGAAGTTCATATGATTACTGCCTATACTTTAAAGATCTAGGAATGAATAAAGCAGTCTTTATATTGGTCTACGTAGATGACCTAATCATCACAGGGAAGGACTTGAATATAATTCAAGAGGTAAAGTCTGACCTATGCCTTCATTTTGAAATGAAAGACCTAAGAGAAGCTCAAAAGCTTCTAGGAATGTAAATAATCATACATAGGAGGGAAGGAAAGCTTTGGCTTGTTAAAAGGAATTACATAAGAAAGATCCTAGCTCAATTCAATATGGAATAAGCTAAGCCTACTTCAGTACCCTTAAGATCACATCTACAAATGGTTTCTAACAAGTGTCATAAGACTGAGGATGAATAGAGGGCTATGGCTCACTATTCTTGTGATGTAGGTGTTGGAAGTTTAATGTACCTTATGCTATACACAAGGCTTGATCTAGCCTATGCCATTAGTATCCTAAGTAAATTCATGGCCAATCTAGGTTTAGAATACTGGCAAGGGCTCAAGATTGTTCTCAGATACATATCTGGAACAATGAACTACGGATTATGCTTCTCTAAAACAGAACTAACTAAATGCAATTACTTGTCTCTATATGGTTATGTGGATGTAGATTATGCAGCAGATAAGGACACAAGAAATTCAATCTCAGCATATGTTTTTACACTATCAACAAACACAATCAATTGGAAGTCACAACATCAATCAGAAGTGAGTTTATCAACTGCAGAGGCAGAGTATTATGCTATCACAGAAGGAGTAAAGGAGCTAACATGGCTATCAGGTATACTAAAAGAAATCAACATAGACATCACAACTTCAGTATTATATACAAATAGTCAGAGTGCTTGGTACCTCAGTCAAGATCCAGTCCTCCATGAAAGATCCAAGCACGTGGATGTGCGATTACACTTTGTTAGAGATAAAATTGCCAAGGGGACCTTCAATCTGGAGAAAATTACAGGAGACAGAAATCCATCAGATTTTGGGACAAAGGTTTTAACTAAAAAGAAATTCATTTTCTATAGGGAATACTTACAGATTAATGAAGCCCCTTGACTCTGAAGGTAGATCCATCCGATCTCACTAGTGTGGCAAAAATTAGGGTTTCGAGATTTTCAAAATCACCCTCAATTTTTTGGTCTGAGCTAAAGATTGATGGAGTAAGAGGGAAAATATGATGGAAATCACGTATACTCCATCAACCTCAACTCAGAAACAACAAAAATGGAGAAACATGAAGAATCGAAGAAGAATGTGCCTGAAGATTGAAGAGTGAAAGAGAGAGAGGCTCCCGAAGATTCTATTCAGACAGAACATAAATGACTTAGCTCAAGACATGCACACGTGACACACTCAAGTCAAATGTAAACGATCTAGAAGGGGGCTTGAATAGATCTTTGAATCTTTTCCGTAAAGTTCTACAAAATCCAGAAGTTAATACACATAAAATAATTAAACAAATTTAAATGCAAAGAGTAGGGAAGAGAGGCAAACACTGTTTTTATAGAGGTTCAGTGCTAAAACCTGTGTCCTTTACCTAAGCTTCCATTTAGGATTTTGTCAAAACACTTTACTATACACTTTTTAGTTTAGTGTGAAATTTTCAATACAACTTGACTTCCGGCTCAAGCTACGGCTCACAATCGATTTGTTTTCTGGCACAAATCCTACCTCACAAGTGATTTTCCACCAATCACTCAACTCACAATAATAACAAAGATAAAGATGAAGTAATAATGCTCAGTACATATTTAGAACAAGCTAAGAGCAATTGAGAGCAAATTAGTAACAACTGTTGTATGCTTTTGCTTTTTGGACTACACTTCTCGATCATTTGATCTTCCTCTATTTATTTGCAGACTTCCAGATGAATATAATCGTTGGAGATCTTCTTCTAGCCATTGCTGATTGCACATAGACGTTGTAAAATGATTTCCTTTCCATTTGTGATTAATTCGGATAAATTTTGTTCAGCTCCACCTAATAGTCGACTAGTGCCAATGTTTTTCCATGCAAGTTTCATCTCCGCTCTTCGAATAGTCGACTAATGTGATGTTAGTCGACTAGTGCATCTATCTAGCTGATTAATAGTCGACTTGTCACATGTTAGTCGACTTATTTCATGCTCCATCTGACATATCTGAATTTATTAGGCGACTTTTGATATGTTTCTCGACTGGTGCTGACTCTAATGGATAGATTTAACAAAATCTTCCCATAATCTTCATGTTTGAATATCTCTAGCACGTTGAAGATGTAGGAAAATCCCGGTGTGTACATCACATATACACGGTGTGGAAAAACAAAAATTTTTGTTCCGAGACCTTCCCGAAAGTCAGGATCTATGTGTCTATATAACAAAGTCAAACCATAACGACCAAAGGAGACCGTCTCTAACGGTATCCACGCAGAGGTCGGAGAAACTAACTGGGGCCAACCCTTTGACCCGGGAATAGCTAGAATAAAGTGAAGACTGCTAGATCTTACCTTATTCTTGGAGAGCTAAGGAGAAGAAGCTTGAAGAAGCTTGGAGAAGGAGAAGATGAAGCTTGATCAAAGATGATGAAGAGAGTCGTGTGTTTTGAAAGGAAGCTTGAAAACCACTTTTCAATTAACCCCCTTCCTATATCCAACGATCGTCACCCTTCAATTCCTCCATAAGCCATTTGTCTTTAACTATTTAAAGACATTAAATGCTAAAGGGAGAAAGCTTTCCACGTTAGCCTTTATATATATATATATATATAAAATTAAGATAAGGCTTATCATCTTCCTTCCACGTTGATCATATATATATATATATAAATGCTGAAGTGGTCCAGTCACACTGGGGTCGGTCCTACCGGGTCCCGGTATGAAAAAAAACACCGAAGACCTGTTTCAACAATATCGATGTCGCGATCTCATCGGGACATATTCCAATCTCATCGGGATCCATTTAATCCTATTGCTCTCCATATATTGGATCTCTATCCAAAACCATTTTACGAATTCTCCGAGTCACTCTTATGCGTGTGACCCATTAGCTTCCCGGTTATGTTGGCCACTTAAATTAACATTTAATCCAAGCAAGTCATGAGCGGTATCTAACAACACATCATGACCCCCAATTGACCGGAAAGTAATTGGTTTGACGAATGAACCTATGTTCATCACGAACCATATCACGAATCTTTCCATAGACAATTACTGTGCAATTCGTCCTTTCACCATGCTATACCCCACTTGGTTATGAGTATGGGCAAAATGTCAACTCTTACTAGACTGACTACGTCAAATCTAGTCCAAGTGATATCAGTTCTCGTCCTGGGACTCATTACTTTATATGTCACTGAAGACACTCTTCATGAAATATGAACTCTGGCCAGAGATTTTCAAGTAATGACCCTAACAAGAGGCCATGAGTATCATCTTCTGCTATCACAGAAGTGATGAATTCTTTATTGGCTCCTCAATTACCTTCGAATACCTCAAGCTGTACCCAATCACCATCCTATGAGCGACCTGTGTAAGGCAACAAGGAATGGAGTCAAAGCACAGAATCAGTATCCAAGATATCCTTGAGTACCTCAAGTCTAAGGATATTTGCACCATTGCTATGATGAGATTATCACTGACATTAGAATAGGACATCCATGTGATGATCTCATAGCAGGTCATCCAATGTACTTACTACCTCTAGTAAGCATTCACATCTCAACCCTAAACATCTCATATTTATAGTTTCTGAGATCCACTGCTTAATCAAATCAAGGAGCTTGAGATGTGCTAGTCTCTCCGGATTAACGATGTCCAGTTTCAGTAATCCTATGACTAGGGATAATTTAGATACTGACATAATTGCACATGATAGGAATCTCAGTAGTATGATCACATCATAATTTCCTTCATGCTATGTCATATATCATGGATTTCATTAATTTGCTTATAGATCAATATCCATTCATAAATAATGAACATCAAATTAATGAAATATGCCTTTCTTTATTTATTCATAAAGTATGTACACAACTTTGTACAAAACACGCTAAAGGCGATTGCCTTTAGGGCAGTACTCTAACAAAATGTCCCACTTGACCTAAAGCCAATCGCCTTGATATCTAATACCATAGGCGAGTACATGAGAATCAAAATTCTTCTGTGACAATGGCTTTGTCAACGGATCAGCAATATTCTACTCTGTGGGAATTCTTTCTATCTGGACATCACCTCGACCAATGATCTCCCTAATCAGATGATATATGCGGAGTACGTGTTTGGATCGTTGATGAGACCTTGGTTCCTTCACCTGCGCAATAGCTCCATTGTTGTCACAATACAACTGTATGGGCCCATCACAGCTAGGAACCACACCAAGTTCAGTAATGAACTTTTTGATCCAAACTGCTTCCTTTGCTGCGTCTGAAGCGGCAATGTACTCTGCCTCGGTTGTTGAATCGACAGTTGTCTCTTGTTTGTAACTCTTCCAACTGACCGCCCCGCCGTTTAGTGTGAATATATAACCTGATTGGGATTTAGAATCATCCTTATCAGATTAAAAACTAGCATCTGTATACCCGCTCACTTTTAGATTATCATCTCCATATATCAAGAAAACATCCTTAGTCCTTCGCAAGTACTTGAGGATATTCTTGACAGCTACCCAGTGACCCTCACCAGGATCCGATTGGTATCTTCTCGTAACACTTGGAGCATATGATACATCGGGTCTCGTACATAGCATAGCATGCATGATAGATCCTACTGCAGATGCATACGGGATCATATTCATGCGCATCCTCTCATCTTGTGTCTTAGGACACATAGATTTCAAGAGCGTTATCCCATGAGTCACGGGAATGTACCCTCTCTTAGACTGCTCCATGCTAAACCTCTTTAGCATCTTGTCTATGGACGTTGATTGTGAAAGACCAAGCAATCTTTTTGATCTATCTCTATAAATCTTTATCCCAAGGATATAAGTTGCTTCACCAAGGTCTTTCATGGCAAATTGTTTGGATAACCAAATCTTCACAGATTGTAGCATAGAGACATCGTTTCCTAGTAATAATATGTCATCTACATATAGCACAAGGAATACGATTGCAGTCCCACTAACCTTCTTATACACACAGTGTTCATCCGGATTTTGTGAGAAACCAAACTCTTTGATTACCTCATCAAAATGGATATTCCAACTCCTGGATGCTAGTTTCAATCCATAGATGGATTTCTGAAGCTTGCATACCTTTTCGCCATCATAGAACGTGAAGCTCTCTGGTTGTGTCATATACACATCCTCAGCTAGATTTCCATTTAGGAAAGTTGTCTTCACATCCATTTGCCATATCTCATAATCATAATGAGTGACAATGGCTAGGAGTATCCTAATGGATTTAAGTGTTGCTACTAGGCTGAAGATCTCGTCGTATTCAATTCCTTGTCTTTGACGAAAACCTTTAGCCACAAGCCTTGCTTTATAGGTAATCACATTACCATCCATGTCGGTTTTCTTTTTGAAAACCCATTTACACCTTATGGGTTTTATTCCTTCGGGTGCCTCAACCAAAGTCCATACTTGGTTTTCATACATGGAATCCATTTCAGCCTTCATGGCATGAAGTCATTTCTCAGATTCTGAACTCTTCAGAACCTCTTCATAGGTGGTAGGCTCATCATCTTCTATGAGCAATATGTCATTCTGTTCACTCACGAGAAATCCATATCTTTCGGGAACATAATGTATCCTACGTGACCTACGAACTTCATGTGTTGTAGAAGGTTGAACTGTTACTTCATCTGTATGAGTCACAGTTTGAGTTGAGCGATTGATCTGCGTCATTGAGCATCTTGAACTTCTTCAAGTTCAATTTTGCTCCCATTGTCTTCTTGTAAAGAAACTCTTTCTCTAAAAAGACAGCATGCTTTGAAACAAACACCTTTTGTTTCTCAGCAAGGTAGAATTGATATCCCATTGTTTCTTTAGGATATCCTACAAACAAACACTTGTCAGACTTTGCATCAAGTTTATCTGACTGTATCCGCTTCATATAAGCAGGACAACCCCAAACTTTCAAATGAGTAAGATAGGGTCTTTTGTTAGTCCGCATCTCATATGAAGTAACATCAACTATCTTTGAGGGAACTCTGTTTAACAAATAAACAGCTGTCTCGAGTGCATACCCCCAAAAGGATTTTGGTAACTTTGCAAAACCCATCATTGACCGTACCATGTCTAACAAGGTTCGATTTCTCCTTTCAGCCACACCATTATGCTGTGGTGTGTAAGGTGGAGTCCATTGAGATAAAATCTCATTATCTCTGAGATAATCTAAAAATTGTTGGTCTAAGTATTCCCCACCACGATCGGATCGTAATGTCTTGATACATTTCCCAAGTTGGTTTTCTACTTCATTTCTGAATTGTTTGAACTTTTCAAATGCTTCATATTTGTATCTCATCAGATACAGGTACCCATATCGGGAATAATCATCGATAAAGGTAATGAAGTAAAGACAACCACTTCTAGCATGGATGGACATCGAACCACATACATCTGAATGTATTAGGTCTAATACTCCAGTCGCTCGTTCACCCTTTCCCTTAAAAGGTAACTTAGTCATCTTGCCTAATAAACAAGATTCACATGTGTCATATGATTCATAATCAAATGACCATAAACTACCACTCTTATGGAGCTTAGCTATGCATCTCTCATTTATATGGCCAAGGCGACAATGCCATAAGTAAGTTGATTTTAAATTATCTCGTTTACGTCTTTTCGTGTCATTGACATTCATAATTGGATGTGACATATCTAATATGTAAATTCCATTGCATAATGTACCAGTACCATAAAGCATTTCATTCAAACTAATAGAACAACCATTGTTACTAAAAGTCAAATGGAAACCAGCTCTATTTAAACAAGAAACAGACAATATGTTCTTTGTTAAAACAGGTACAAAATAACATTCATCCAGTTTAATTACAAGCCCACTGGGGAGTGACAAAAAATAAGTGCCTACGGCTAATGCAGCAACTCTTGCTCCATTTCCTACACGCAGGTCTAGTTCTCCCTTCATGAGCATCTCTCGTCCACGAGGCCACGAATATCATTGCATATGTGTGAGCCACAACGATTATCTAATACCTATATGTTATGATCGAAGCAGTATTAACCTCGATGACAAGCGTCTTGAAGGACCCGGGCATCGATGCCTTCTTACCTTCAAGGATTCGGATAGACTTTGCGGTTTAGCCTCAGGTGGCCAATCTTGCCTGATGGAAGCAAGTTCCTTTTAGCGCAGATTAATTTACTAGACTCCATAAGTGGCGCAAATTCACACTAGAAGACATCTTGATAAACCTAAAGGGAAGAGAGAAAGAATGTTAGAATATTAATATATGTATGATCATAAGGACTTGCATGACATACATATGGCTCCCACTAGTTTCAAAGAATCCATAACCCTCACTACGAATCCAAGAAACATTATGACAAAGTGTCCTAGTGGGTCGATATCCGACATTACTAAGAATGACCTTGGGTTTACCCAACAAGCCACCTTAGGTCAATCGGTAGGTATCGGTCATACCAATTGCATCATAGATATTCAACATTACTAAAAATGACTTTGGGTTTACCCAACAAGCCACCTTAGATCAATCGGCAGGTATCGGTCATACCGGTTACATCACAGGTGCAATTATCGACTAGTGCTATCAACTCGTGATGTATACACACACATTGGGTTATCAACTCTTGATGCGCGTACATCTGATGTACACTACCCAATTTTGCCTCTGTCTACGTTAACCTTGAGTTTACTCAACAAATCAACGCTTTTAGTGAAAACCGACCCATTAATCCAAAAATCTTATTTCCATGGTTCGAACATATCCGTATAGAGTGAGCTTGAGTTTACCCAACAACCCGAACTTTATAAGAACTCTGGTTCTCCCCATATTAATGGAAGGCGTTAGTTTTCATATTATGTGTGAGGGATTTCAAACTCTGGTCTCATCAAGTTGTAGGATTATAGTCTGATGACTATATGGAATGATTTAGGGCATTTCATCAATCACATCGAATCTATACCTATAATCATCCATCATTCCACCTGTGCATGTGTAAGTCGACTTGTGCATGTGTAAGTCGACTTACCTGAGAATGCAAGTCGACTTATGCATGTGTAAGTCGACTTAGACTACTGTGCACGAGCAAGTCGACTTGTGCATGTATAAGTTGACTTACCTGACTACTGTGCACGAGCAAGTCGACTTGTGCATGTGTAAGTCGACTTACCCGAGAATACAAGTCGACTTATGCATGTGTATGTCGACTTATATTTAGAATTGCTCTCTAATCGGCTAATTTCTCAATCCGTGCAGTTCAAATTCACAATACCAAGTGTAATATACTTTACTTTGATGTATCAATGAAACACTTTCATTGTATCATGTTTACCATATATAATCATACTATACATGAAAAACTTGAAATGGATTAATACACTATTAATCTCTTAGATTTCCAAATAATTTTGCGAATACCAAATAATCTTCCTAAGTATCTCTAGGTAGTCTACACTTTATCAAGACTACTTCGACACTGGTCACAAAATTGGTGACGGCCAAAACAATCAAGACAAGGAAATATACTAACGAGACGCTAATTAGACACATTTGACATCCAAAAATTTTTGGAAACCCAATTTCAAGAAAATCAGTTTGGCAAGCATACAACATCAATTTAACATATTTTTAATCACATTAAAAATGATCTAAGGCATTGGAACTGAAAACTACACAATCAATCATTCCAAACAAAACAGTTCCAGCAACTTTCTCAAAACTGCCAATCTCTGTCTTTTGCTTGGAAAAATCATTGACACAATTTCAATAAATTCTGAGAAAATTACAGAGGTTACAAAATGTTCACGAAATGCTCCATGAATTTTTCCAGGATTTATTCCCAACAAAAACTCAACCAACCTCAGCAACCAAGACAATGCTGAATCTGTCTTCCTCAACACAGATATTCCCAGAAGCACACAATAAATTCTCAAATAAATAGTAAATCACCTCGAAAACATTTTTCCATCCTTATAGACATTTATAAACATCTTAGAGACATGTTGGTGAAAGAAAATACAAAATTTCTTTTTCTACAATTTATTCTCGAATTTACAAGCATGCCTGTTCAAGGAATGTGTACAAACACAGCAACCAGAACATAAGGGAATAAATTAGGAAAACCATATCAAATCACATTGATAAATTCTTTCCTTCCACAGACATATTTAGAAACATCTTATGAGCAAATATGGGCAAGAAAATTACGAAAAAAATATTGCTACACTGATTTCGAATTTCACATAGTCAACATGCACAATGGTCACAAGCAATAGGCAGCATCAACCTAGTCACGCTTTCTTCTTTATATACGACACAAGTGGCTCTGATACCATTGTAGGAAATTCCCGGTATGTACATCACATATACATGGTGCGGAAAAACAAAAATTTTTGTTCCGGGACCTTCCCGAAAGCCAGGATCTATGTGTCTATATAACAAAGTCAAACCATAACGACCAAAGGAGACCGTCTCTAACGGTATCCATGCAAAGGTCGGAGAAACTAACCGGGGCAAAACCTTTGACCCAGGAATAGCTAGAATAAAATGAAGACTGCTAGATCTTACCTTATTCTTGGAGAGCTAAGGAGAAGAAGCTTGAAGAAGCTTGGAGAAGGAGAAGATGAAGCTTGATCAAAGATGATGAAGAGAGTCGTGTGTTTTGAAAGGAAGCTTGAAAAACCACTTTTCAATTAACCCCCTTCCTATATCCAACGATCATCACCCTTCAATTCCTCCATAAGCCATTTGTCTTTAACTGTTTAAAGACATTAAATGTTAAAGGGAGAAAGCCTTCCACGTTAGCCTTATATATATATATATATATATATATATATATATATATATATATATATATATATATATATATATATATATATATATATATATATATATAATTAAGATAAGGCTTATCATCTTCCTTCCACGTTGATCATATATATATATATTAATTACTTAATTAATTAATAAGATATATATATATATAAATCTTGAAGTGGTCGGTCACCTTTGGAATTGGTCTACCAGTCGGTATGAAAAAAACACCGAAGACCCGTTTCAGCAATATCGGTATCGCGATCTCATCGGGACATATCCCAATCTCATCGGGATCCATTTAATCCTATTGGTCTCCATATATTAGATCTCTATCCAAAACTATTTTCTGAATTCTCAAGTCACTCTTGTCGTGTGACCCATTAGCTTCCGGTTATGTTGGCCACTTAGATTAACACTTAATCCAAGCAAGTTATGAGCGGTATCTAGCAACACATCATGACCTCCAATTGACCGGAAAGTAATTGGTTTGAAGAATGAACCTATGTTCATCACGAACCATATCACGAACCTTTCCATAGACAATTACTGTGCAATTCGTCCTTTCACCATGCTATACCCCACTTGGTTATGAGTATGGGCAAAATGTCAACTCTTACTAGGTGACTACGTCAAATCTAGTCCAGTGATATCGATTATAGATCACAGGACTCATTATTTTTTATGTCACTGAAGACACTCTTCATGACATATGAACTCCGACCAGAGATTTCTAAGTAATGAACCTGACAAGAGGCCATGGGTATCATCTTCTGCTATCACAGAAGTGATGAATCCTTTATTGGCTACTTAATTACCTTCGAATACCTCAAGCTGTACCCAATCACCACCCTATGAGCGACCTGTGTAAGGCAACAATGAATGGAGTCAAAGCACAGAATCAGTATCCAAGATATCCTTGAGTACCTCAAGTCTAAGGATATTTGCACCATTGCTATGATGAGATTATCACTGACATTAGAATAGGACATCCATGTGATGATCTCATAGCAGGTCATCCAATGTACTTACTACCTCTAGTAAACATTCACATCTCAACCCTAAACATCTCATATTTATAGTTTCTGAGATCCACTGCTTGATCAAATCAAGGAGCTTGAGATGTGCTAGTCTCTCCGGATTAACGATGTCGGTTTGGTAATCCTATGACTAGGGATAATTTGAATCTTGACATAATTGCACATGATAGGAATCTCAGTAGTATGATAACATCATAATTTCCTTCATGCTATGTCATATATCATGGACTTCATTAATTTGCTTATAGATCAATATCCATTCATAAATAATGAACATCAAATTAATGAAATATGCCTTTCTTTATTTATTCATAAAGTATGTACACAACTTTGTACAAAACGCGCTAAAGGCGATTGACTTTAGGACACTACTCTAACAGAAGATAATTTCCATCTTGATTTCACAATGGTTTATCTTTTGCCCATAGAAGATTAATGCTGTCTTGAGTTTAAATTTCAATCCAAAACACCTGAAATAATTTCTTAACTAATTCTATACATTTTATTATTATCAAAACATAAAAGGATTTAATTTGTCAACCACCATTGGTCCAACAATCTCCCCCTTTTTGATAATGACAAAACATTTAGAAATTGTTTAAGAAATGAAAACAAAGAAACATTGATCAAGGTTTTTATGCCTTGTCTTTTTAGTTAGATTGTCTCCCCCTAAATCCTATAAATCAATGAATTCAATAACCTTGCAAAATCAAATTTATAAAATCATATATTCCATAATGTTAGTTTCAATTCAAGATAGGAAAAAATGTTATGATCCATATAAGCCAAAACAATTTTAACACATAGTACTCCCCCTTTTTGTCATAGTCAAAATAATTAATACAATCCAACAAAAATTGCTATCACATTAATAAAGGAGCAAACTATCAAAACACACATGTCCATGGTCTTAAGTAGCAATTTCAACACAAAATGAAGATTACAAACAGTACGAAGAGCATACTATGAAATGTTGGTCTAAAGCAAATTCAACAACCATCAGGATGAAGAAGCATCATCATGTCTACAGCCTAACTTATCAAAAATTTTCTTAATACTTTTCTCCAAGCGTATGAGCATACTTCGTTGATCATCAACACTTTTCTCCAATCGCATGAGCATACTCTGTCGATCATCAAAACGATTATTTAATTCTTCCATTTGATCTCTAATCTCTCGAAGTTCGTCTTGAGATACCTTACTCCGTCGCACACTGCTTGGTCTTGAGCTGCTAGGACAATCACCGACCCTCTTGGAACATTGCCTCCTAGGAACTTGTTCACTTTCCAAAGTCAAACCAAGCTTCTCCACATGATAAGAATACACCCATCATTTCTCAACTGTTTTGATCAACTTCATACTTCAGAGATTGTAAGGAGTAAATCGCCAACTCGATGGATAAGGATAATGATCATAAGAACTCACATTACATTTTTACGACTTAGCAATGTGAGTTGTCAAGGCTCCATATGGCATCCCTTTATGCTTGGCTATTTTTCCCTTAAGCTCACCTCTTAATAAGTTAGCCTTTTTTCTCATCATCTGAATAATCAAACTTGGAAAGTTTATTTTCCTTCCTTCTTCTAAGTGCCAAAAAATTTCTTTATCCAACATTGTAATGTGATTACTGCTTGCTTTCTTTGGATAAAGCACACGATTAATAGCATAATGTAATAACCTATAATTCAGTGGCAAATCCATTGCCTCATAAGGTGGTGAGTGATCAGAACACAGTCTAACAAGTAACTCATCACCCTTCTCTTTAGTATAACCAAAATTATCTTCGACTTCCTCATCAGTATCTCCACCCTCATGTCTCAAAATATTCAAATCTAAGAATGAAGCTCTAGGCCTAACTCCACCCTTAGGCAACTGAAACCAAATTGACAAATTTTCTTCACAAATAAAAAGTTCTCTGCCTTGAATAGT
The DNA here is from genome assembly GCA_029891385.1 of Erythroxylum novogranatense. Taxonomy (NCBI): domain Eukaryota; kingdom Viridiplantae; phylum Streptophyta; class Magnoliopsida; order Malpighiales; family Erythroxylaceae; genus Erythroxylum; species Erythroxylum novogranatense. Next base: position 45,391,493 of record CM057233.1, on the reverse strand, counting down.
AGATTTCAAATGCACTCTAGTATCCACATTACTTCTAATCATCACAAGATTGGCATAAAATTCTCTTACCATATCTTCTTAAATATTATTTGTATACCCCAGAAAATAACGCAATCCTATGCTTTTAATTCAGAGAGCAATTCCGTATATTCACTATGGTCCAATTCTACCCAATCAAATCGCATGGAGGGAATAAGGACTTCGGTTTTTAGTACTTGATAATATAGATTTTGTGCTTCTCTTGAAACGAACCGTGACTCAGTCTCTTCATTTTCTCTTTCAATCATGCCCCTTGAAGATGACCTACGCACTCGTGGACCTTGTGGAGGGGTTGCTACCTGTTTGCCTTTGCCTTTGCCTTTCCCACTTGATTTTCATAAAGCCATTGTGAAAGATTGGAGGATTTTAGAGTGATAGAAACAGATTTCGAAAGGTAGGGTTTGAGGGTGTCGAAAAGAGATTTGAAAAGAAGAGAGAGATGATTTGAAGGAATAATGAGTGGGTTTTGTGTTTTTGGGAGAAGATTGATGATGGGTATTGTGAATTTGAAGATATCAGAGGAGAGTAGTAGATTAGGAAGAGGAAATTTTTGAGGAGAAGATGATGGCTTTTCGAAAATTTGGGGAAAAATTGAGTTTTAAAAGAAGACTTTGATAACTTATAATCGATTGGTAGTGCATTAGTCAACTAATAAAATTAAGAGTGGGGGTTGGCTGACATAAAACTAGTCGACTGGTCGAAAAGGATTAGTCGACTGGTTAGGAAAAATATGTGTACTAGTCGACTAGTCGAAGACTATTAGTCGACTATAACTATAATACTTCAATAGGAAAATCAGAATAACAAGACTAAGTCCTCATCCTCAGTCAACTTAAACTCCAATTAGTCAACTGGAATATTGTTAAACTCCAAATAAATCATATTTTAGCCTAAGTGTAGATCATGATGATGTATTCTCAGATGGAATTGCATATTTGCCTAATATCTTGACCATTTTGTTGTGCTATTGTATGCGTAAAATTATAATCAACCAATATAATTCAAATCACACATACCAAGTCTCAATTTAATGTTCACAAACAATTCTTCTTTAAGAGGTTTTGTAAACATATCAGCTAATTGATCATTAGTAGATACATGTTTCAAACAAATGTCACCTTTCAAACAATGATCATATATGAAATGATGTCTAATTTCTATATGCTTTGTTCTACTATGCAAAATTAGATTTTTACTCAAACAAATTGCACTGGTATTATCACAATAAATTGGAATATTTTTAACAACAATACCATAATCAAGCAATTGATGTTTAATCCAAAGAATTTGGGCACATACACTTCCAACTGCTACATATTCAGATTCAGCAGTAGAAATGACTACACTAACTTGTTTTTTACTAGCCCAAGAAATCAAAGATGAACCTGTTAAGTCAAAATGACTTTACAGTAATGATTTTGATGAAGCACAAATAATGGAAGAATAAAAAGCAGACGAAGAATAAAAAAGCAGACGGAGAAGCGAAAAGCAAACGGAGAAGCGAAAAGCAGACGGAGAAGAAATACAGACGAAGATTTAAAAAGCAGATGGAAAATAAAAAGCAGACAAAGAATAAAAAGCAGACGGAAAACAAAAAACAAACGAAGTAGAAAAGCAGACGGAAGACAAAAACAGATGAAAGAAAAAGCAGACAAAGAAAAGCAGACGGAGGAGAATCAAGAGTCAGTTCGAGTTAGTTACAGAACTCAACTGAATAACTGTTTCTTTCAAGATTCAAGAAGCAAGATTCAAGAAGCAGTTACAGAAAAAGGCCATAAATAAGAGTCGAAGTCGAAGATTGCAAAGTTACAACTGATATACATTTACGTATACATTGAAAAAGCTTATTTGAGAATTACTGTGCAAATAGCTAGAGCTATCTTCTGTAACAAAGCTTGAAAAACCTTTCTGTAAGAAAGTAGTACAGATAGCCTGCAGAGGCTAAGTGTGAAAAAATACTGATTGTAAGATACCTGAAGAGGCTCGGAGTAAAAGAATACTTGTAACGTTTGAGAAGTAGTGAAATCTCAGAAAGAGATCTGAGGACTGGACGTAGCTCACGGTTTGGGGTGAACCAGTATAAAAATTACTGTGCCAACTTCTTTATCCCTATCTCTCTTAATGTTCAAAGTTTTTTTTACTTGGTTTTCTAACAAGTTTTCTAGAATACGATTAACCTTGACTTACAGCAGTTTCTGTGAAAAGAATAAGTTTTTTTAACAAAACGTTTTTTTTTGAAGATTTTTCAAAAAAGAAAAATACACAATTCAACCCCCCTTTTTGTGCACTTATACATCGTATAATAAGCATTGTAATAACGTGTGATTCACTTCAATTGGTATCAGAGCTCGGTGTCAAAGGATCACTGTAACAAAGTGTGGATCAAAGATTATGGTGGAATCACATACGTACATTGCAGAAGGTGCCTCAATCACTAGACCTCCAACATTCAACGGAGAAGACTACCACTACTGGAAAGATAGGATGCGGCTGTTTATAGAGTCCACTCATGTTGACCTTTGGGATGTGATAGAGAATGGACCATATACACCAGTAGATGAAGATGGAAATCTTATTCTACGGATTAGATGGACGGCTGATCAAAAGGCGAGATTTCAACTGAACTCTAAGGCAAATTTTTCTTGAGTTATGCCCTAAGCAGAAGTGAGTCCGACAAAGTCCACGGATGCGATACTGTAAAGGAGATGTGGGACACATTGTCCATCGCTCATGAAGGCACAAACCAAGTCAAAGAATCTAAGATAAGTATTTTTGTGCACCATTATGAGCTTTTCAAGATGAAAGATGAAGAATCCATTGATCAAATGTTTGGAAGATTTCAAACAATCATCAATGGATTGAAAGCTCTCGGAAGAACTTACGATAACCAAGATCACGTACGTAAAATCTTAAGAAGTCTTCCAAAGAGGTGGAGACCAAAAGTTACTGCAGTGCAGGAAGCTAAGGATTTGAGTGTGCTAAAGCTTGACGAGTTGCTTGGATCGCTGAAGATTCATGAAGTTGAGCTCGATGCTGAAGACAAGCCCAAATGGGACAAGTCAATAGCACTGAATGCCGGACAGAAGAATCACAAGACTCAAAGGAGGAGAAAGTCATCAAAAGCGTTAAAGATTGAAGAATCAAAGCATGATGACTCCAGCGAATCAGAACAAGAGTTAAGTGATGAAGATGACAAGCTATCTTTCATTTCTAGGAAAATCAGATGGATGTGGAAGAAGAAGTCCAAAGGAAGTCAGTTCTTTAAGAAGAACAACAAAGATGATGGAAAAGTAGAAAAGACATCCATCATATGCTACGAGTGTAATCAACCTGGACATTACAAGTCTGAATGTCCTACTCGAAAGAAGAAACCAAAGAAGAGTAGAGAAGGCAAGAAAAGCATGATGGCAACTTGGGAGGATCTAGATTTGTCAGAATCAGATATAAGCTCCGAGACATCAGAGCATGCAAACATTTGCCTGGTAGCCGAGGAAGAAAGTGATGAGGAGGTAACTTCTGAATACGATGACTTGCATAATGCATATTCAGAACTACTAGAAGATTCTCATTCTATTCTAAAACAGTACAAATTGTTAAAGAAGAAGTATGTAGAAAACCTTAAACATACAGAAGAAATAAAGAGAGAAAATATTTGCTTGAAAAAACAAATAGAGGAGGATAAGAAAAAGAAAGTAGTAGATAGATCTGAAGAGATCAATCGGCTGAAGCTTAGGATTAAGAGTCTTTTAGTTGATTTAGCTACCTTCACTGAGAGCACAAGGAAAATGAATGAGGTGCTAGGAAAATGTAGACATCCGAGTGATAAAAACGGATTAGGGTTTACAAGAAATAAATCTCATCATGGTAGAAAGCCTCTTTTCCAAAATAAAAGGTATCACCAAACACGTTTTCATCAACAAAATTGTAAAATGCATTAAATGAATCATTCTGTGCATATTACAAACCCAAGAGGATCCAAGAAAATATGGGTACCAAAAAATAAAATAGTTTCTCCTGCAGATATCCTTCCTTGGAAGATGTGACAAGCACCGTTGGTATTTAGACAGTGGTTGCTCACGACATATGACAGGAAGAAGGTCTATATTCTTAGATCTTCAGTATAATAAGGGAGGATCGGTAACTTTCGGAGACAACCAACAGGGCAAGATAATTGGAGTCGGTAAAATAGGTAAAGATTCCTTTGCATGTATTGATAATGTGCTGCTTGTTGATGGTCTGAAACACAATTTGATTAGTGTCAGTCAATTGTGTGATTCTGGTTTTGAAGTCACGTTCAATCAAAATCTTTGTGAAGTCAGAAACAAAGATGGGTCTATATTCTTTTCTGCCAAGAGAAGAAATAATCTTTACAAAATTGATTTAGAAGATTTTCAAAATCAAAATGTTTCATGTTTTTTATCAACTGAAGAAGAGAGTCTAATATGGCATAAAGAGTTAGGTCATGTCAGTTTTAAACATATTTCAAAACTATTAAAGCATGATTTGGTAAGAGATTTACCAAAAATAAGTTTTGATAAATTGTTCTTTTGTGAAAGTTGTCTTAAAGGAAAACAAGTCAAAACATCATTTTCTTCTAAAAATACCGTAACATCTTCTAGACCTCTAGAGTTGTTACATATGGATTTGTTTGGTTTAACTAGGACGGCAAGTCTTGGCGGAAAGAAATATGGACTTGTTGTTGATGATGACTTTACTAGATTTTGTTGGATATTATTTGTGTCACACAAAGATTAGTCTTTTAAGTGCTTTATGACCCTTTCCAGAAAGTTACATAATGAAAAAGGAATGCCCATAGCCAGTATCAGGAGTGATCATGGTGGAGAATTTGAGAATAAGAAGTTTAGAATATTCTGTGAGGAAAATGGAATTTTTCACAATTTCTCTGCTCCAAGGACTCCGCAGCAGAATGGAGTCGTTGAAAGGAAGAATAGGGCGATTCAAGAGATGGCAAGGACTATCTTGTGTGAGATGAATCTTCCTAAGTACTTACAGGCGAAGTTGTGAATCTGACGTGTTACATTGAGCAGAATATTCTGCGACTAATCTTGAAGAAAACTCCTTATGAGTTATGGAATGGAAGGAGACCAAATATATCTTACTTTCATCCATTTGGTTGCAAGTGCTCTATTCTGAATACAAAGGAATTGTTGGATAAGTTCGACTCAAAGACCTTTCCAGGAATTTTTCTAGGCTACTCTTTATCATCCAAGGCTTTTCGGGTTTATAACCTTACCTCAAAGACAGTTGAAGAGACCATTCATGTCAAGTTTGATGATAGTTCCCAACCCCGTAAGAAAGATAACATGGAGAGTGAAGTCTCTTTAAAGTCCTTAGATGACACAATAGAAGCTCCATCATCAGGAACTTAGGTAGACAAAGTTGAGGATATTACAGAAACTAGTGGATTAAAAAGAGATTGGAAATATAAGACTTCTCATCCAGAAGAGTTAATTATCGGAGAGACCTCTGAAAGAGTCAGAATAAGATCCGAATTCAGAAGAGAAGCTAATGTAGCTTTTATCTCTGAAATAGAGCCTAAGAAGATTGAGGAAGCTCTTCAGGACGAAGCTTGGATCTTAGCCATACAAGAGGAGCTAAAACAATTTACTAGGAATAAAGTTTGGTCCTTGGTTCCTAAACCCTCGAAGAAATCCATTATAGGAACTAGATGGGTTTTTAAGAATAAGTTAGACGAATCAGGGAGAGTAAATCAGAATAAAGCTAGATTAGTAGCACAAGGCTATAATCAGCAAGAAGGAATAGACTACAATGAGACATATGCTCCAGTAGCGAGACTTGAAGCAATAAGGATATTGCTGGCATATGCGGTTTGTCATGATATAAAGCTTTTTTAGATGGATGTGAAAAGCACATTTCTGAATGGTTTTATAGACGAAGAGGTGTATGTTAAGCAACCTCCTGGTTTCGAGGATGTTAGATGTCCAAATCATATCTATAGACTTCATAAAGCTTTATACGGCTTGAAGCAAGCTCGTAGAGCTTGGTATGATCGTCTAAGCACCTTTCTTCTAGAGAGTGGTTTTAGTAGAGGTCAAGTAGATAAGACATTTTTTAGGAAGAACTACGAAAATGAGTTTATTTTAGTGCAAATCTATGTTGACGATATCATCTTCGGTGGTACCTCAAAGAAGCTATGCATGAGTTTTGAGAGTCTGATGAAAAATGAGTTTGAAATGAGTATGATGGGTGAGTTGAAGTTCTTTCTTGGGTTGCAAGTTAAGCAAACCGAAGAGAAGATATTTATTCATCATCAAAAATATGTGAAAGAACTGTTGTCTAAATTTGATATGTGTAATGTGAAGCCTATGGCTACTCCGATGCACCCTTCAAACCTTTTGTCGAAAGATGAAGTTGGTAAGAAGGTGAATCAAACCTTGTATAGAGGGATGATCGGTTCTTTACTTTATCTTACAGCAAGCAGACCTGACATATTGTTCAGTGTATGCTTGTGTGTAAGGATTCAGGCTGATCCTAGAGAGTCTCATTATATTGCTATTAAGAGAATTATGAGATATCTCGCAGAACTACTGATCTTTGCTTAATGTTTGAGAAAGGTAAAGATTTCAGGTTGATCAGATACTGCGATGTGGACTATGCCGAAGATAGATTTGAAAGGAAAAGTACGAGTGGAGGCTGTCACTTTCTTGGCTCAAACCTAGTTTTCTAGTCAAGCAAGACACAAAGCTCAATCACGTTATCAACTGCCGAAGCTGAGTACATGTTTGCCGCAAGCTGTTGTTCGCAGATACTGTGGATCAAATACCAACTAGAAGATTATTCAGTTCATGAAGAGGAGACCCAGTTTTCTGTGACGACACCAGTGCCATCAACTTATCGAAGAATCCTATACAGCATTCGAGAGTAAAAAATATCGAAGTTAGACACCATTTCTTGAGAGACTACGTTCAGAGAAAAATTGTGAGTCTACGGTTTATTGAGACAGAGTTTCAATGGGCGGACATCTTCACTAAAACTTTGAGTGAAGAATGGTTCAAGGAAATCAGAAGGAACCTCAACATGGTAATATTAAATGACCAACCGTCTTACATTTCACAGCCAAGTTAAAAAGGTTGTCAAAGTTAACGGCGTCAGAAACAGTGAGTTACAGCTGGTAACTTCTCTCACAAGAAAATTTTGGAGGGAAAGCCCTATAGCATTGAGAAACTCACCGATTCTAGAACACTCCTGATAAGACCTTTTGAGTAGCCTCAAATCAGAAACCCTTCGAATACTCTCAACCCACAAAACTTCCACCCCTTAAAACCTTTGAAATTATCTTACCTTTGAAGAATAGATTACCGGAGTCAGTTTCTATTCATAATCAATGGAGAAAGCGATGATTTACGTAAGGGATGTGGATTTCGAATATCTGAGGAATGATGATATGGATATCGAACCAGAGATCGTAGAAGTCAGTAGGAGGAAGTTCTTTCAGGTGCAGGAGTATGTGTATCAAAATGAAGTATATGATTTTTGGAAGAATGTGCAGATGGTAGACAAAGCCATTGTTTCTACAGTAGACGGACTATCTATTATTGTAACAATGGAGTTGATCGAGAAGGTGACTGGATGTCTATCTGTTGGAAAGAAGCTATCGAGCAAAGCCAGATGGATGACAAAGGTTAGTTTAAAGGAAGACGAAGTGAATAGACAATTGTATGGAGAAAATGACCTAACAGAGAGGAAGACCTCGAGTCTGGTGGCGAAGGCCAAGGCCTTACATGCGATTCTGTTTAACTGTGTCTTACCGAGAGCGGGTTCAAGGCTCTTGGTGACTACTCTGGATCAACAGTGTCTATTTTACCTGCTGAACCGCCAACCAGTTGACCTACCATTTTTGATCTTTCATTATATGGTTAAAGGAATGAAGGATACAAATAGCTACCCGTACAGAATGTTGTTAACAAGAATTTTCAGGGAGTCTGGAGTTCATCTTGATTGGGGAATCAGACGAATGGTGCCTGTTAGGAGTGTTATCGACTCGGGTACTATAAGAAAAATGGGCTTGAAGAATGCTGGGCGAGCGAGCAGATTCTCGAGAACAAAGCTAGAAGCGAGGGAGAGGATCTGAGAGAAGTCTCCTGGCGTTCTAAATCTCAGGTTAGTACAAATATGCCCATTATTGAAAGAAGAAAATCATCTGAAGAAGTTTTGAAAGAAAAGATGATTTCTCAAAGAGAAAGTAGCCAAGTTCGGAGTTTAGACAAAAATGTCTTGAAAAGAAAAGGGGAGAAGCTTCTGAGTGAAATTCCTAAGAAGGCGAAAGATTACCCAGGATTTGAACCTTGAGACAGCAAGAAGAAAAGCAGTCCAGAGAACGAAGACAGGCAGAAGTTTCTGACTCACGCACCGAAGGCTATAAGATCTCTAGTCTCGATTTTAAGTGAAGAATCAGCCAATCAGGCTAAGGAGACTGAGAGGAAAAGAACATTGGAGTCTGAGAAATAGAGACCCCGACCTCAGAAAAATCCAAGACTGACTGAGGCAATGAAAAAGAATAAGGTAGTTAGTCAGAAGAAAAGTGTCACTACTACCAAGGAAGTTAGTCAGAAAACGACTACTTCAATTGCTGAAATACCAAGACAAGAGAAATCAGCAGAAGATAGTCAGGAGAAGAATACTCCTATTGTTGTTCCACAAGAGATAACAACAGAACTAAGTCTGTTAAGTGTTATTCCTACTGAGATTCATCAACAGGAAGCAACAAAACTTAGTTTGATACAGGTCCAACAAGAAGAATCTGTAGAACTCAGTCTGGTTCCACACAATTATTCTGAATTTCTGAGGAAAGACAAATTGGAAGTCAGATTGATTGAAGTAGTTGAGTCTGTGACCAGAAGGAGTACTTTGATAGTCATCAGGGATACACCAAGGAAATTAGTAAAGGCGTTCTTACAACCTATTCCGATAAATAGTGAGACATGGAATCTGTTGAATGAAGATGAAAGGAATTTTTATGAAGCCTTGAGGTATGTTGCCACAAAGCCATATCCTACAAAGATGACCAGTCAATCGCACACTATTTACCCAATTACAGAGCATACGGTGATAAGGGTTGTACCAGACCTGCAACCTAGATATCCCTTGGATGTTGATAAGGGGAAGATGAAGTTATACCCAGAAGGGGTAATTGATGATTTGTCCGCATATCAGATTGCAGAAGAAGTGCGAAAAATAGATGAAACATGCACCTCAAAGAAGATGTTTACAGGAGCCAGTTGTAGTTTTACAGAGAAGGATGAACACTGTCCAGTGGGGGGAAAGCTAATTAAAGGGACGATTATTGAATCCCTTGTGCAGACAGTAGTGCGTATTAGGCAACTATCTAATACATTGTCAATTGAAGAAGAAACCTTACCCTTGGAAGGAAGACAAGTGTTAATGCTACCTGCTCCTTACGACTTAGACCTTCCTGAGCCCAATCTATCGGTTCAACCACCTACCTTTGAGATTGTTGAAGAGTACATTCCATCTTCAATACTACAATTGCATTTGTAGAACTCCCAGAGGATGATGATCAACCCACCTCGTCTTTTGACTTGCAAGCTGAGGTAATGCACCTACGAAGAGAAGTCAAAGAGTTGAAGAAGATGATGAAAGAATTGTTGAAGCGTCATCGGCATTAATAATTTTTTATTATAACAAATAGGGGTAGAAGAAAATGGAAAGCAAAAATCAAAAGGGATGTACGAAGAAGATGAATTTTTCATGAAGAAAGAAAAAGATAGGGGGAGGAAGAGTCAACGAAAATGAAGAAGTCAGACGAAGACTGTTCCAAGATATGTTTTTCACCTGAATTGGAAGATTATTTGTTATCATCAAAAAGGGAGAGATTGTTAAGTCAAAATGACTTTACGGTAATGATTTTGATGAAGCACAAATAATGGAAGAATAAAAAGCAGAAGAAGAAAAAAATAGCAGACGAAAAAGCGAAAAGCAGACGAAGATTTAAAAAGCAAACATAAAATAAAAAGCAGACGAAGAATAAAAAGCAGACGGAAAACAAAAAGCAGACGAATTAAAAAAGCAGACGGAAGCGAAAAGTAGACGGAAGCCAAAAACAGATGAAAGAAAAAGTAGACGAAGAAAAGCTGTTAGGCCCTGAATTTTTTTTATGATATGATTAAGCATGGATTGCGATAATTATGTGTTTAAGGCTTAGTTTAATTTATTTTGGGAGTATTATTGGATAATTGAGTTTAAGATATGATTAAATAGGGTTTAAATAAGGACTTAAAGGGTTTAATGGTGTAAAGGTCTTAGGGAGTTACTTGATTTGTTATGGGCTTGGGCTTTTAGGTTTAAGATATTAGAAAGAAAAGAAAAGAAGGAAAAGAAGAAGAAGAGAAAATAGAGAAGGAAAGAAAGGAGTGCGTAGTCGAGGAGAAGAAGAGAAGAGGAAGAGGAGATTTGCGATCTTTGCATTTTTAAACGAGTTTAGGCGTTATCCAGTAAGTTTAGCTTCGTTTCTTCTTGTTTTTAGAAGGATTAAACAGTTAAATAGCTTGTATTGAGTAGAATCGATGATTTAGGGTTTTAGGGTGAAAACGGTGAGATTCCTTGGGTTGATGCATTTGTGGTTGATTTAGAGTTGAGAATGGGTTAGAAATGCATTATAAGACCTGATCTGTTTAGGTTAATGGTAAGAACCGTAGTTGGGTTCTGCAGAAATCTGGGTTTCGGAGTCGAGCTTTAGGCCAGACATCCCGATGTGCGTATGAATAGCGCCGCGGGGTGTGGAGAAGGGAGTCACGTCGCGACGTGTAAATGATTTTATGTTATTCGTCGCGACGTGTGACATTCCGTGGACGTCGCGACGTGCGAGAGGAGACGTTAGGATGTGAGAGATTTGTTCGCCGCGAGGAGCTTACGGTGTGGCGTGCGCTTGCATGGCGAAACACGATTCGTTCGCATGACGAGCGTCTGACGTCATGGCGAGCCCCTGTTTTCAAAGTGAGATTTTGACATTTTGGGGATATCTTTTGGTGTAGATATCCAATTGAGGTGATTTTGGATTCGTTGTGATCTAGAAATTAAGGACTTCGAGTTATATAAAGAAGAGAAGTTCGGAAATTGTTTCGTAGGGTTCGAGATTTTCGATGGGAGTCGGATGGAGACTTTTAGCGCTTTACTATTTGCTTTTTGAGCTTTCTTGAATAATTGCTTTGGATATTAATTGTATGAAAACTTGGTTATTATAGGGAACCAAGCTGATTTGACCCAATCGCAAGAGGAAGGACAACAGTGAGTCTGATACTCAAGCGATACTAGGTGGGTAATATGTTTATCGTTATTGTGTGTATGGGCAAATTGCATGATGTGTGCTTGCTTGCCTTATATGACATTTATTGTATCGAATTGCATGAGAAATATGAAATATTCTTTTGATTATAAATATGCATGGATTGATAGGCCTTTATGGCAATGGACAAGAATGAGAATTGAGAAAATGTGAAACATGCTTTGAGCATGAATCAAATGGATTATGTGAATTGTTTGGGTAAGAGAGTTACGGATGGAGTCATGTGCACGTTGACAGTAAAGCCTTCTCCCGGCTGCCTGCTTGTGGCAACGAGATCCTTGAGAAATCGGACTCGGATAGTTTACGGATCTACCTTTGGTTTATCCGGATGGATTACGGAACTCTCGAGCCATTTGTTTGTGCATACACGATTGATTTGATGAGCATAACATATGATGGAATTGATGGACTTGTTGCATAAGAATTGTTATGTTGAAAAATAGAAATTGCATGACCTATGTTTATACGAATGTGAATTATTTGATGAATGTGGAATTATGAATATATGTATATTGCTTGATTGTGTGGCTCGTTCCCAATGGCTATAAACGTATATGCCACTGAGTTTCGTAGCTCACCCCATTACTCTCCCCTCCTCAGGTGCAGATCGAGATGATTGTCGACCTTGCAGGGCATCAGAAACTTCGAGTTAGTTAGAAGCCTTGTAGAAGTTAGTACTTTGGTTAGCCCACCAGCATTTCATCATGAAGCATACTTTTGTATTTTGGGAATTAACTTTCATTTTGTATTATGTTATATTTTGAGAATACTGGCTGAATTTCTACGAATGGCAATGACATATGTTTTATGAATTTGAGACGATGAATGCATGTTTAGAATGTGTGAGTTTATGTATGTTGTTATTTGAATCGAATGGTTCTTTGTATGGATGTTGGGATCAGGTCCGACGGTATATGGAGCGCCCGTTGTAGGCGCGACCCGAGGGGCTGTCTCGGGAATTGGGGACTCGAGACCCGAGCCCAACATGTTTGGTATCAGAGCGCCTAGGTTTAGTGTCCTTGGCTTAGAATGCATATAGGATTGTGTGATATCTGATTACTTGTTGCATTGATTTCGTGACATGCATCACATGCATACATGTAGATTGTCATATAGCTAATCCGAAGTGTTTACCTTTGAAGGAGTACGATGCCACCTCGTAGAAGGACACAAGGAGTTATGTGAGGTCATTGCGCTGACTCTCAAACAAGAGAGGAGAGGATCGATGAGTCAAGTAGCCCTGTGGAATCGAGGCTTCAGTAGGCTAGGTAGTGAGCCCATTCCTTCGCAGACGCAGGAGTCTCCGATCCGCAGGAGCAGTGCCTCCATTGGATCGAGGCTATTTCAGCGTTTACTCAGCATTAAATGCAAAGCTATGGGTCGATGCCACGACCTTTCACGTCGCCCCCATTCGAGAAGAGGGAGACGATTTGATCGATTGAGAAAGTATGGGCGATTGATTTCTTTGGGACGTCGGATCTGAAGAAGCCGAGACTTAGTTGAGGAAGACCGAGAGAGTGCTCGACCGGATGGAGTGTGAGGATGACGAGAGGGTCATCTATCTGGCGAGTTTGCTTGTGGAGATGCACTTCTTGGTGGGAGGCTATGTGGAGTCGATGAGGCCGATGGGGTTAGCATGGCGGATTTTGTGGTTGCTTTGGGAAGAAGTACTTATGTCGAGGTATATGTTCGTGAAGCGAGAGGAGTTCCTCGGTTTGACTCGAGAGGATATATTTGTCGTGAGTATGGCCGGTTCACACAGCCTATCCCGGTATGCTTGGTTGATCTTTGAGTGAGGCTGCCGGATGTCGCAGGTTTGAGTCGGGATTACTGGCTATCGAGAGAAGGTGATTGTGCAGAATTTATGTGATTTCAAAGAATGGTTGAAGCGACTCGAGGTTGAAAATATTGAGAATATCAAGTCTTGTGAACAAGAAGAGAAAGGCAGAAGCGATCCAGAGAGGAGGTAGCACTAGTACTTTTATGTCGACAGAGTGCTAGGAGCTTCCAGTTCATTCAGAGGAAAGGAGCGATTAGTGCGAGCCGACCTAGGCGATGAGGACTTCTACTGCTTCTCACCAAGCTTCAACGGTGGGTGGCGATAGAAGGGAGATGGAGATAGGTCATTCGTCTCAAGTGTGAGCATCATGGAGAGCTCATAGAGGAGAGTGCTTTAGGCGACAGAGCTTGTTTCAACTGTGGGAGAAGGGACACATTGCAGAGAGTGTCCTCGGCCTCCACGACAGGAGAGAGGTCAGATGCAAGCTCCGAGGAGGATAGAGACTATAGGATGAAGGGACTGTGGTGAGTGGGCGATTCGATGCGGCTAAGAAGGTGAATCTTCCGGGGAGACCGAGAGGGCAGACACCAGCTAGGGTGTTTGCGATGACTAGGAGGATCCGAGGCGCACGAGATGTTGTCACGTGCATCTGATTATTTTACGATCTTTGTGATTGTGTTGATTGATCCGGGTTCTACTCACTCGTTTGTTTCGTCGAGTAGACCTGTGTGTGATTTGATTGTGAGCCCTTTGGATACTCCGCTGATGGTGAGTACTCCAATCGGTCAGTATATTGTGATTAGTCAAGTGTTTAGAGGTTGTGAGATTCACATTGATGGAGAACTTCTAGTGGTCGATTTGATGCCACTGAAGATGAGTGGTTTAGATGTGATTTTGGGCATGGATACATTAGAAAGGTACAATGCCCGTTTGGATTGTAAACAGAAAACAGTGGAGTTGAATTGGATGACGGTAGAAGAGTAGTGTTTACTGGGGACAGGAAAGCGAGTCCGCCCAAGATTGTCTTAGCTTTGACAACAGAAAAGATGATGAGTAAGGGTTGTGAGGCATTTTTGGCTTATGTGATAGACTCCAGAGCTGATAGAGGGAAGCTGGAGGATATTCCAGTAGTCAGGGAATACTCGGATGTCTTTCTCGAGGAATTGCCAGGACTACCACCAGCTAGGGAAGTTGAGTTTCCCATTGAGCTTTTGTCAGGTACAAGGCCGATTTCGATTCCGCCCTACCGGATGGCTCCGACGGAATTGAAAGAGCTTAAGGAGCAATTGGAGGAATTGTTGGAGAAAGGGTATATTCGACCGAGCTCTTCGCCTTGGGGAGCTCCGGTCCTATTTGTGAAGAAGAAGGATGGATCATTGAGGATGTGTGTAGACTATCGGAAGTTGAATCAGGTTACTGTGAAGAACAAGTATCTGCTTCCTCGCATTGATGATCTGTTTGATCAATTGCAAGGAGCGAGAGTCTTGTCTAAGATAGACTTGAGATCGGGTTACCACCAGTTGAGGATTAAGGAATCGGATGTGCCGAAGTCTACTTTCAGGACTCGGTATGGGCACTTTGAGTTTTTGGTGATGCCCTTTGGATTGACGAATGCTCCGGCAGCGTTTATGGATTTGATGAATCGGGTATTTAAGCCATTCTTGGACCAATTTATCATTGTCTTCATTGATGATATCTTGGTGTATTCCAAGAGTGATGAGCAGCATGAGGAACATTTGAGGATGGCTTTGGAGACTTTGAGGAGCAATGAGTTGTATGCCAAATTCGAGAAATGCGAATTTTGGCTGAGAAAAGTTTCATTTCTTGGACACGTGATCTCAGAGCAAGGAGTTCATGTGGATCCAAAGAAGATAGAAGCTATGGTGAGTTGGGAAGCACCGAAGAATGTGGCAGAGGTGAGGAGTTTTCTGGATTTGGCAGGCTATTATCGGAGATTCGTGGAGGGATTCTCCATGATAGCTGCTCCAATGACGAAGTTACGGAGGAAGAACCAAAAGTTTGTTTAGAGTGATGAGTGTCAGAGGAGCTTCGAGGAGCTCAAGCTCAGATTGACGAGTGCTCCGATTTTGGTTTTGCCTTCGGGAGAGGAAGGTTATTCGGTGTATAGTGATGCTTCGAGGAAGGGTCTTGGATGTGTTTTGATGCAGGGAGATCGGGTGATTGCTTATGCTTCGAGGCTGTTGAAACCTTATGAGCTGAATTATCCGACGCATGATTTGGATTTAGCAGTTGTGATCTTTGCCTTGAAGATTTGGAGGCATTATTTGTATGGAGTTCAGACTCGGATCTTCACTGATCATAAGAGTCTGAAGTATTTGTTGAGTCAGAAGGAACTGAATTTGAGGCAGAGAAGGTGGATTGAGCTACTTAAGGATTATGATCTGTTGATTGAGTACCATCCGGGCAAGACCAATGTTGTGGCGGATGCCTTGAGCAGGAAGTCTTCGATTGCTCATGTTCGATCGGTGTATCTTCCTTTATTGGAAGAGATGGCCAAGCTTAAGATAAGCTTGAAGCAGGAGGAGTCGGAGTGTCTTCTCGCTAATTTCAGAGTGAGGCCGATTCTCAAGGAAAAGGTTAGGGAATTGTAGGCTCAAGATGCGGATTTGAGCAGACTCAGGGATGAAATTCAGAAGGGTAAGGTTTCTGAGATAGATGTGCAGGATGATGGGCTTATGACAGTGGGGAACCGATTGTGTATTCCAGATATGCAGGAGATTAAAGATAAGATTATGGATGAGGCACACAATGCGCCTTATGCCATGCATCCGGGTAGCACCAGGATGTACAGAGAGTTGAGAGAGCATTTTTGGTGGAGAGGCATGAAGAGGGATATAGCTGAGTTTGTCAGTAAGTGTCTAGTGTGTCAGCAAGTCAAGGCTGAACACCAGGCACCTTCGGACAAGTTGAGGCCGTTGCCTATTCTGGAGTGGAAGTGGCAAAGGGTGACTATGGACTTTTTGATGGGTTTGCCTAGGACCAGCAGGAGGCATGATGCCATTTGGGTTATAGTGGATCGGTTGACCAAGTCAGCCCACTTTTTGGCGATTAAGCAGACTGATTCTTTGCATGTGCTAGCAAAGAAGTATATCGATGAGATAGTGAGATTGCATGGGATTCCGGATGCAATTGTGTCCGATAGAGACCCTAGGTTTACTTCGAGATTTTGGGGCAGTTTGCAGGAAGCTTTGGGGACGAAGCTGAATTTTAGTACGGCGTTTCACCCTCAGATGGATGGTCAATCTGAGAGGACCATTCGGACTCTTGAGGGGATGCTTCGAGCTTGTGTGATGGATTTCAGAGGAGCTTGGGATGAGCATTTGCCGTTGGTCGAATTTGCTTATAACAATTCGTACCATTCGAGCATTCAGATAGCTCCATATGAGGCTTTGTATGGGCGGAGGTGTAGGACTCCGATTTGTTGGGATGAAGAAGGAGAGAGGCAATTGAAAGGACCAGAATTGATTCAGACGAAGGTCGATAAAGTCAATCTGGTTAAGCAGCGGCTTAAGGCAGCACAGGACAGAATGAAGAGTTATGTTGATGCTCACCGAAAAGAGATGGAGTATGAAGTCGGTGAGAAGGTGTTCCTTAAGACATCTCCTTGGAAAGGAGTATTGAGATTCGGCAAGAAGGGGAAGTTGAGTCTGAGGTATGTGGGTCCTTATGAGATCCTTGAGAGGATTGGAGCACTCGCCTACAGATTGGCGTTATCTCCGAAGTTATCGCAGATTCATGATGTTTTCCATGTGTCTATGTTGAGGAGATATAGATCGGATCCTTCTCACATCATTCAGGCTTGTGAGATTCAATTGCGAGATGATCTGAGTTATGAGGAGCTACCAGTGGAGATTTTGGATACCAAGGACAAGGTCCTCAAGAACAAGACAGTTCAGTTAGTCAAAGTCCTATGGAGGAATCATTCGGTAGAGGAGGCTACTTGGGAGCCATTGGACGCCATGCGGGAGAAGTATCCGCATCTCTTCGACGATTCAGGTAAATTTCGAGGACGAAATTTCTTTTAAGAGGGAGAAATGTTAGGCCTGAATTTTTTATGATATGATTAAGCATGGATTGCGATAATTATGTGTTTAAGGCTTAGTTTAATTTATTTTGGGAGTATTATTGGATAATTGAGTTTAAGATATGATTAAATAGGGTTTAAATAGGGACTTAAAGGGTTTAATGGTGTAAAGATCTTAGGGAGTTACTTGATTTGTTATGGGCTTGGGCTTTTAGGTTTAAGATATTAGAAAGAAAAGAAAAGAAGGAAAAGAAAAGAAGAAGAGAAAATAGAGAAGGAAAGAAAGGGAGTGCGCCGTCGAGGAGAAGAAGAGAAGAGGAAGAGGAGATTTGCGATCTTTGCATTTGTTCGACAGTTTAGAGCGTTATCCGGTAAGTTTAGCTTCGTTTCTTCTTGTTTTTAGAAGGATTAAACAGTTAAATAGCTTGGATTGAGTAGAATCGATGATTTAGGATTTTAGGGTGAAAACAGTGAGATTCCTTGGGTTGATGCATTTGTGGTTGATTTAGAGTTGAGAATGGGTTAGAAATGCATTATAAGACCTGATCTGTTTAGGTTAATGGTAAGAACCGTAGTTGGGTTCTGCAGAAATCTGGGTTTGGTCGAGCCCGCACGGGACGCCGCGACGCGCGTATGAATAAGCGCCCGCGTAATGTGGGGAAGGGAGCCACGTCGCGACGTAAATGATTTTATGTTATTCGTCGCGACGTGTGACATTCCGTGGACGTCGCGACGTCGCGAGAGGAGCGTTGCGACGTGAGAGATTTGTTCGTCGCAAAGGAGCTTCTGATGTGTGGCAGCGCTGCATGGCGAAAGACGATTCGTTCGCGATTTAACGCCCCGATCTGACGTCATGGCGAGCCCCTGTTTTCGAAAGTGAGATTTTGACATTTTTGGGGATATCTTTTGGTGTAGATATCCAATTGAGGTGATTTTGGATTCATTGTGATCTAGAAATTAAAGACTTCGAGTTATATAAAGAAGAGAAGTTCGGAAATTGTTTCGTAGGGTTCGAGATTTTCGATGGGAGTCGGATGGAGACTTTTAGCGCTTTACTCTTTGCTTTTTGAGCTTTCTTGAATAATTGCTTTGGATATTAATTGTATGAAAACTTGGTTATTATAGGGAACCAAGCTAATTTGACCCAATCGCAAGAGGAAGGACAACAGTGAGTCTGATACTCAAGCGATACTAGGTGGGTAATATGTTTATCGTTATTGTATGTATGGGCAAATTGCATGATGTGTGCTTGCTTGCCTTATATGACATTTATTGTATCGAATTGCATGAGAAATATGAAATATGCTTTTGATTATAAATATGCATGGATTGATAGGCCTTTATGGCAATGGACAAGAATGAGAATTGAGAAAATGTGAAACATGCTTTGAGCATGAATCGAATGGATTATGTGAATTGTTTGGGTAAGAGAGTTACGGATGGAGTCACGTGCACGTTGACAGTAAAGCCTTCTCCCGGCTGCCCGCTTGTGGCAACGAGATCCTTGAGAAATCGGACTCGGATAGTTTACGGATCTACCTTTGGTTTATCCGGATGGATTACGGAACTCTCGAGCCATTTGTTTGTGCATACACGATTGATTTGATGAGCATAACATATGATGGAATTGATGGACTTGTTGCATAAGAATTGTTATGTTGAAAAATAGAAATTGCATGACCTATGTTTATACGAATGTGAATTATTTGATGAATGTGGAATTATGAATATATGTATATTGCTTGATTGTGTGGCTCGTTGCCAATGGCTATAAACGTATATGCCACTGAGCTTCGCAGCTCACCCCATTACTCTCCCCTCCTCAGGTGCAGATCGAGACGATTGTCGACCTTGCAGGGCATCAGAAACTTCGAGTTAGTTAGAAGCCTTGTAGAAGTTAGTACTTTGGTTAGCCCACCAGCATTTCATCATGAAGCATACTTTTGTATTTTGGGAATTAACTTTCATTTTGTATTATGTTATATTTTGAGAATACTGGCTGAATTTCTACGAATGGCAATGACATATGTTTTATGAATTTGAGACGATGAATGGATGTTTAGAATGTGTGAGTTTATGTATGTTGTTATTCGAATCGAATGGTTCTTTGTATGAATGTTGGGATCGGGTCCGACGATATATGGAGCGCCCGTCGCAGGCGCGACCCGAGGGGCTGCCTCAGGAATTGGGGACTCGGGACCCGGACCCAACAAAAACAGATAGAGGCGAATCAAGAGTCAGTTCGAGTTAGTTATAGAACTCAACTGAATAACCGTTTCTTTCAAGATTCAAGAAGCAAGATTCAAGAAGCAGTTACAGACAAAGGCTATAAATAAGAGTCGAAGTCGAAGATTGCAAAGTTATAACTGATATACATTTACGTATACATTGAAAAAGCTTATTTGAAAATTTACTGTGCAAATAGCTAGAGCTATCTTCTGTAACAAAGCTTGAAAAACCTTTCTGTAAGAAAGTAGTACAGATAGCCTGCAGAGGCTAAGTGTGAAAGAATACTAATTGTAAGAGACCTGAAGAGGCTCGGAGTAAAAGAATACTTGTAACATTTGAGAAGTAGTGAAATCTCAGAAAGAGATCTGAGGACTAGACGTAGCTCACGGTTTGGGGTGAACCAGTATAAAAATTACTGTGCCAACTTCTCTATCCCTATCTCTCTTAATGTTCAAAGTTTTTTTTACTTGGTTTTCTAACAAGTTTTCTAGAATACGATTAAACTTGACTTACATAAGTTTCTGTGAAAAGAATAAGTTTTTTTTAACAAAACGTTTTTTTTTTGAAGATTTTTCAAAAAAGAGAAATACACAATTCAACCCCCCTTCTTATGCACTTATACATCGTATAATAAGCATTGTAATAGCGTGTGATTCACTTCAGAACCTAAAAAATGACATAAGCCACTAGTGCTTTTTCTATCTACCCTACAACCACCATGATCAGCATCACTATAAGCATACAAGTCAAAAGATTCACAACTAGGATACCATAAACCATGACTAACAGTTTTACATAGATATTTAAAAATTCTTTTGTAGGCACTCAAATGAGAAATTTTGGGACAAGATTGAAATCTAGCACACAGACATGTAGCAAACATAATATCTGGTCTAGATGCGGTTAAATATAAAAGAGAGCCGATCATACCTCTATAAAGTTTTTGATCAACATCTTCTTCATGTTCAGATTTTTCCAAGACTAGATTTGATGTCATTGGTGTTGCTGCTACTTTGCATCCTTCCATGTTGAACTTCTTTAAAAGCTCTTTGGTATATTTAGATTGGTGAATGAAGATGCCATTTTTGTATTGCTTGATTTGCAACCCAAGAAAGAACTTGAGTTCTCCCATCATGCTCATTTCAAATTCACTTTGCATGAGATCACTAAATTCTTTGCACAAAAATTCATTAGTAGCACCAAAAATAATATCATCAACATATATTTGACAAATTAGCATATCTTGATCAACATGTTTTATAAACAAAGTATTATCAATTTTACCACGAATGTAACCATTTTGAGATAGAAAAGTACTTAACCTTTCATACCATGCCCTAGATGTGTGCGATGCAAAGGCACATAGTAATTTGATTGCCTCCAATCGAGCCACAGGTGCATATGTCTCATTATAATCAAGACCTTCTTCTTGATAAAAACCTTGAGCTACTAATCTTGACTTATTATTATTGCTTCACCATTCTCATCATACTTTATCCTATTTACCCACTTGACTCCAATAATGGTTTTGTTCTTTGGTGGAGCTACCAAATCCCATAAGTTATTTCTCTTGAATTGATTAAGTTCTTCTTGCATAGCCAGCAGCCAATTTTCATCTTCAAGAGACTCTTTTATGTTATTGGGTTCCACTAGTGAGATGAAAGCTGAATTGCTCATGTGTTCATAAACATTCCTCCTAGTTCTTAAACCATCATTCAAGCTGCCAATTTCTTGCTCCATAGGATGATTCTTTCCTTTTGCCCAGGTTTTAGTGTTGGGTACATGATCTTCTTCATCTAACTTTATTCTTCAATCTTGGATTCAATTTTTTCAACTCCATTTCCTAAATTTCCTACATCATCATCAAAACAAACCTTTCTCGGGGGTGAAATCATATCATCGAATTTAACATGAATGTTTTCTTCAACAAACTTAGTTCTATTATTATAAACTCTAAATGCCTTACTAGTTAGTGAATAACCAAGAAACACACCAACATCAGATTTTGAATCAAATTTTCTTAAGTTGTTCTTTTCATTATTATGAATAAAAACTTTGCAACCAAAAGGATGAAAATATGATATGTTGGGTTTCTTACCTTTCCATAACTCGTATGGTGTCTTGTTTTTGTCTCGTCTAAGATGCACTCCATTGATGACATAGAACGCGGTATTGATTGCTTCCGCCCAAAAGGATTTAGGAAGATTGTATTCATTAAACATTGTTCTACTCATTTCTTCGAGTGAGCAATTCTTCCTTTCTACTACGTTTTGTTGTGGTGTTCTTAGTGTTGAGAAATTGTGCTCCATTCCATATTTGTCACAAAGCCTTTCAAATGGTTCACACTCAAACTCACCTCCATGATCGGTTCTAATTACAATAATTGTCAGATTCTTTTCATTGTGAACCAACCTACACCACTTAGTAAACTCGTTAAAAGCATCACTTTTATTTGTAAGAAATATCACCTAAGAAAATCTAGAAAAATCATCCACAATAACAAGAGCATATAATTTACCACTAAGACTAGCATACCTAGATGGTGCAATTAAATCCATATGAACAAGTTCAAGAATTCTATAAGAACAAATTTCTTTCTTTGGTTTGAAAGATTCTCTAACATGTTTGCCTTTCAAGCAAGATTCACACAAGTGGTCTTTAATAAATTTTATCTTAGGCAAACCTCTCACAATATCATTTTTAGAAAGCTTAGAAATTAAAGGCAATGGAGCATGTCCTAACTTTCTATGCCATAAAAATGCATTTTCTTCTAATGACATCAAACACTTTTCATTAAAAGAACTATCATCATGTAAATAACAATATATGTATTTCCATGTCTTAAACCAATGAAAGCCACATTTTCATCTTTCGTAACCATACAATGAGATGATTCAAATGTCACATTAAAATTCATATAACATAATTGAGAAACACTTAACAAATTATGTTTCAAGCCATCAAGAAGCAAAACATTGTCAATGGTCGGCAAAGGTCCCTTACCCACTTTACCAATACCAATGACTTTACCTTTGTTGTTGTCTCCAAATGTGACATATCCTTGATTCTTTGATCTAATTTGTGCAAATAGGTTCTTATCTCCACTCATATGCCTTGAACATCTACTACCAATGTACCACGTGCTTGGTGGATTTTCATTCCTTGTTTGTACCTACAACAGAAACATTCTTTCTTCTTATCAGTACCCAACCTATTTTGGGTCTATTTTGATTAGTCACATAAACCACATTAGAATGTGTTGTACCTTTTACCATCCAAATTTTCTTAACATTAATACATCTCCTAATACTTTTACAAGAAATTTCTATATGACCATCTTTTAAACATCTAGCACATTTGGCAATGTTTCCATCTTTAGTGAATTTAGAAATCAAGAAACAATCTCTATCAAAAGGATCATATCCTAAACCATGTTTAAAAATTGAATATCTTTGTAAGAACAACATCTTTTCAAACTTTTCATTTCGACCAGGCAATTTTCCAACCACATAAGAAAACTCCTTTTTAAGTCTATCAAGTCACTAGCAAGATTTTCTTTTTCAGCAAGGCATGCAGAATGATCTTCCTTAGTGCAATCTAAATCATCAATAGTTTCATACAGAACACTATTTTCAGCTACTAGTTCTCTTATTTTCTTTCTCAATTTCTTGTTGATTTCAATAGCTTCTTCAAAATCAATTTGTAAAGTAGTAAAATAATTCTAAGATCTTGATCAATGATCATTACCTCATCTTCATCATCACTTGTTAAGGAGTTATTTTCCATAAGAGCTAGGTTGTTTTCATCATTGCTTTGATATGCTTCCTCATCATCACTCCAAGTGGCTACAAGACTAGCTTTCTTCTTTCCTTTGTCATTCTTATCATTTTTCTGGAAAATGGAAGAACTCTTGCATTCTCTAGCATGATGACCTCTTTTTTCACATTTCCAAAATTCTTCATTGCTCTTCTTTTCTTCATAGCTCTTAGTCCCCCTTTCCATGGGGTACTTCTTTCTTTCTTCATTTCTTCCACCACGTAATTCTTTCTTCCTACTCTTGAGTAGTCCTTTAAACTTTCTCAAGTTTCTGGCATACATTGATAGTTCTTCATCAATTTCTTCATCACTTTTATCAAGAGAAGAAGCATTAGCTTTTAAAGCAATTGACTTTTGTGACTTACCTCTTCCTCCTCTTGATTTGAGGATGATCTCATAGTTTATGAGTGATCCCACCAAGGCATTGAATTCCAAATGATTGAGATCCTTAGACTCCATAATAGCGATGACTTGTGAGTCCCATTCTTTCGGAAGTGAACAAAGAATCTTTTTCACCTTCTCGCTATCCGTCATGTGTTTTCCAAGGTTGCCTAATCTATTGATAATTTCTGCAAAACGATCAAGTATAGTGGAAATAAACTCACCCTCCTTCATGACAAACATTTCATAGTCATGGAGAAGCATGTTGATCTTTATCTCTCGAACTTGATTGGTTCCTTCATGAGTGATCTTTGTTGGACCCGTTTCGTAACCCAACTTCAGAGTCCCAAGCTTGTGCTTATTACCACGCAGGTCATTAGCTGTCACTCCAGCATCGTGGTGAGCGCACACTAATTATGCACCAAAATCATAAGTTGACTTATTCATACAAATTGTAGCCTTAAGCCTCGAGTTCGTTTTGAAGCAACAATCACCTCAAACGGAGGTATATAACTCAAAATATGCTTAAAAAGCCTAAAAGAGCTCATACTTTAAACATGCTCTCCCAACCGACCTCTCATTCACTTTAATACAAACTTCCCCAATTCAACTCCAAATGGTACAAATTTTTATGGAGAGGAAGATATATGTCTTAGGAACCTATTGGAATAAGAATAACCTTAATTGGAGGTTGGATACGGGAGTTATGCCCAAAAGAATAGACTATGTTCACACCCAAAAACAAATTGAACATCTTTTAGCACGATTGCCATAACTTTTAATCTAGATGTCGGATTGAGTTTGTTTTTCAACCATTAGAAATAAGACATCTAGAACTACAACTATTATGAAGACCACAAAACAATATTCGGCCTCCAACTATGTCAAAAATCACCATCTTTATCGTAGATGTCTGTTTAACGGACATAAATCGAGTGCAGGATGCTAAATGACCCGAGAAAGTTCGTTAAACGAACATGCATGTCCGTTTAACGGACATTAAGTGGCCAAGGGGTGTTTTTCCACCCGATCCCCAATGCCTCTCCAATGCTTCCAATCTTCAACCTTACATTATAAACACTTTCACATTTCCCAAATTCACTCATTCTAAAGCCTAAACACTTCATAACACATCAAACTCCAAGTTCAACTTAGCATATTCTGAAATTCCAACTTAATTGGTTCATCAAAACTACCAATGCCAAGCATTTATCATCAAAGGTATCATAAACACAAACCATATAAACAACATAATGAACAGTAACTGTTATCTTCCAATTCCCATGACTTTTTACTCCTAACCCTAATACTTGCATATAATACCTCAATGGAAAGATAAAAAAATGATTTACAAATTTCATGAAGGCTGCAAAAGTCAATTCCCTCATTAAAGGAGGTAGAAACTGACTCAAAGGTATTGCTCCTATAATGACCAATGAAACAGTGAATAGAGCCACATGAACAGTAACTGAACTAGGTTTAACCTCCATAAGTTTTTACTCCTAACTCCAAATAAGGCACATTATAAACCATTAGGAAGCTCTAAACGTATGCTACAATCTTCAAGAAGACCTCCCAATCCAATTCAAACATTAAGAGAGTCAAAACCACAAGCAAAGTTGTTGTCAAATTTTCACAAAAATTAACAACACTTCCCTTAAAAGACAACTAACCAAAATTGTCAACTTTTCAATCCAACTCAAGTACCTGTATAAGACCTCAATCTACACAATCTTCAATCTCCCATATCATCAACCAGTCCATATAAACCTATGATCTAACTCAAAAATGAAAGCAAACACAATTTTGCTCTTTTGTCAAAATCAAACCATACAACAATACCTTGATATACAAAACATATGCAATTTGCACAAAGTACCTTAACTCTTAAAACTCTTGCATTTACATGAGCAATATGAGTTATTACAAAGCTTTCGAGGGCATTTAACCTGATTACAATCCAAAATGTCAAATGTCAAAGTACAAAGTAAATCAATTCTCCAAAATGCAACCTAATGCTTTGTTTCCAAAAAATGACTTCTAAAGTAAAAACATCGGAGTGATGCCTCAATCTCAATACTGTAACTCGGGTTCTCGCTCGTCACCTGTGGAGGGGAAAAGGGGGTGTGAGCTCGATAGCTTAGTGGGTAACAACTTAATAATTAAGAAATAAGCAAAAACATTCTTTATTTCTCATTCTCAAAGCAACTTTCAGATTGATAAAAACCTTTCAAATTTATCAAAGCCAATTTACATTGATCAAAACACTTTCAATTCATCAAAACCTCTTGTAAAACTCATTTCATCACACCAATTACACATCAAAATCACATAAGCACAGAGAAAGTGGTTCGAGTGGATCCGAAACGGAATGTACTACACATCCGTGAACTTATGAGAGTCCGTAAGGAGCTCCAATGCCACTAGCGGGAAGGCGGGAGAAGCCTATGGTTAGACAGGTGTACCTGACTCTTATGGGACCACCACAAACCCAAACTGTAACACCCCACTCCCGCAAGACCCGAACCTGACATCGATAGTGATATCCGAGTCCGTGCCCCGCGAGGGTGACGTGTTACATCACTCGGTCAAAAACTTCGATATAATTTTTTAACACATACACACATATTGTCATTAATGCGGAAAACAATTTATATAAACAATTCAATGGCCTTGGGGCCCTTTTCAGAAATACAATTAATTCCAGTCTGTTGACTTTACAACCTGACCTAATCAATAATACAGAATATCAGAAAATAAAAAAATACACTAATGCAGATGCAAACTGATCCCTACCTCTATCTTTCACTTGCATACAGTACTCCCGTGTCAAACGGGGTATTCTTCAAGACCTGAAAAATAGATGCAAATTATGGGTGAGTTTTGCGAACTTAATGAGGAACCATCATCGATGGTTCACCCAATTCATGCATTACGCGAATAACGTACAGATTATCACAATTGCACATTCAGAATATCATGTAGCAATTTACCGATTTTCATAATAGCATAATCATAAAGATTTCAAAGCAGTATCACATAGATGCAAGGCATATTGCCTCTTTTCCAATCCAAAAGTCAATTCAATGCATAATTACTCAAATACATGACATTTTCCATTTTATTTCAGTGATTCAGTGCTTTTCCCAAGTCACAGTACAAGCACATACATGCATAACATTTTTCTATTACTTACCATTTAGATTACGTGTTGGATGGCGCTTGCCTTTGTCCCAATCCGGGCGCATTAATCAGTGAACCTATGGCTCTAAACTGTCCCTTTTCGGGCACATTTAACGTTGAGCATAAAGCTCTGAACTGTCCCTTTTCGGGCTCATTAAGCGTTGAGCATATAGCTCTCGGTGGCAGCTCCAGTCACAACTGTTATCAATTAATCATGTATAGAATTCATTTATCACGATTCTACAATATCACATTGAAAGTCAAATCCAATTTATCGAAACAGACATTTCATCCTCAATTAATCACAATAATTCTCAGTCACAGACTATTACATTGAAAGCATAACAGTTTCTCAATCACAGGCAATTAACACTTCAATGTCAATTTCCCATTCCCTCGGACCTTCGGTCCGGTATTTCAATCATAACAGGTCTCACATATCCATCATTTTTCTCTACAGAACTATCAGTACAAAATTTTAAACAATCAAAGATTGAGAAACCAACTAGGTTACTCACCTATTACTTCCGAGCTAATGCCGGGAAGTCTTTGCTACGTCGGTCGATCGACGCTCCAGTTGGGCCTCTATAAGAATCAGAGAATAAAACGATCACTAATTGTTCAATCCGAACTAGTAATGATGCACATGTAGGTGTAAAATGCATGTTCATGATATTCCCGGCCCTAATCCTATTTTTTTCCATCATAAAATACGTCTAAAAATTATAAACCTAATGGCGCTGACTATACGCAACTCGGACCTCTATAGGTCCCCAATTAACAAAAACAGTGACTAAACAGACCTTTACCCGGTCCTACGTCAATTTTCCCGTCCAATAATTCCCAATGTCTTAGAAAATGAAATTCAATAAGTCATGAATCCGATGCCTCGAGAATCGAGTCAATCGGATATCGGACGGAAAAGTTATAAACAAAAGAGTGAAGTGGAGGGAAGTCAGTTCAGCAAAAATACATGTCCTAGTCGACTAGGACATGTTATAGTCGACTAGGACGTCTACAGTGCCTCATTGGATACTTTCTTTTTTCCGACTTCCCAACTTGCCTAGGTCATAACTCTTTACTCTGAACTCCAAATTGGACAAACTTAGTGTCTATTTCATAGCGAAAAGAGAGATCTACAATGTTCATGAAGAACACAAAAGCCAAATTCACCTTTAAGGGTGTCAAAAATCCAGTCAAAGTTTCTGTCCAGTCAATGAGTTCCTAACCAGTGCAGTATTTTGTAAATTCAATAACTTCCCATTTCCTTAGTCAAACATTACACAATAAATGTGCACAGAAAGATAAAAATGTTTTCTACAACTTTCATGAACAATCCACAAGCCAATTCAATTGTTAACTAGGTCAAATAATTCAACGAAGCATCTGCCCACTGAAATTTCCCAATCTGAACAGTAAATTTCAAACCAGTATATCTCATTGCATAATTGTCAAAAAATTCACTACCTTATATCAATGGAAAGATAAAATCCCACACTTCAATTTTCATGAAGAAACCAGACTCCAATTCCATCATTAACAAGTTCAAAGCTGCCATGCAAGTTACTGCTGAACAGGGCCGTTAATAACCTAATGCAGGTTCAGTGTTTGAAAACTCATAACTCCCAAAGCTGATCTCCAAAAATAACATGCTATATATCATTTTCAAGATAATTGTTTCCTATACAACTCTTCAGAAGATCACTCAAGCCAATTCAAGTCACAGAAATTGCTAAAATTGCATCCAATCAGAATGTGCGGAAAATTGACACTTAGGCTAGGTTTCACCAAATGGCACAAAATCAGGCAATAGTCAACAGTCCATATCTCTCAATAGACAGATCGAAAAATTGAAAAATCAGTGGAAATGGAAAGCTAACAATATAGGCTTCAACTTTTATGAAGACCATTTTCACCAATTCCATCTAAATTAATTTATAAAAATCATCAACACTCTAGGTCTTTTGGTTCGGTTACTGTTCATACTGATCACAACAGTAACTTTCCAAGCCAAAATTCAACCTCTTAAGTCTACAATTAGACAACACCTATTTCACACAAAATTGTAGCCAACAAGCCAAAGTTTCATTTGGCACAAACGTTACCTCATTTGCATAACCACACAATGAGTTATGCTCAAAACAGTACAGTAGGTCAAAAACCAATTTTCAGCTTTAATACTCAACTACACTTCCTATCATACCAATTCACATTCTACTACCATAAGCATCCCAATTGGACACAAAATTAGTCCCTAGATCATTCATACATTCACTTAGACCAATAACCACAATTGGGCAGCACTTACCTCTTGATTTCCATGCAAGAATAGTCATAAAAAAACAATCCAAAATCAAGTGAAAACACTTCAATTATACTACTTCATCAAGTCATACTCAAACATAACCTTATACCCACCAATTCAAACTTCACTTTTCATTCAATTCATGCATCAATAAACACAATAATTGCACCATAACTCCCATTGAATGCCTCTAACAACCATGATTCATAAAAGACATAATTAAAGCATAATTAAACACTTACCAATTCAAGCTTTCAACTCCTCACTTCACCCCACACAAGCACACACGATCATCTACCTTGGATGGGGGTAGGAGGATTGAACTTGTTTACATGAAGGGAAACACTTAGGGTGGGAGAAAGGAGTAGCAACTTGCTAGGTGAGTGGAAAAAAATTCAATGAAGAAGAAGAAGAAGAAGAAGAGACCATCGAAGAAGGAAAAAAAATATAAGTAGGAAGGAGAAGCAAGGCTACGGATGAGAGGAAGCTTTTGAGCCTTCAAAATCATTTTTTTTTCTTAACTTGCAATGAAAGAGTCGTGGACAAATGGGTGAAGCATTAAATGAATGAAAGATGAGTCACCTAATAAGAGAAAAAGACAAAAACAAGAAAAGGACAAAACATGTAATAGGATTTCTTAAGAAACCCTAATGAAATTTGACCCAATCAATTTCAATGGCCCTCATTTCAATCCCAAAATAATATACCCAATATTGTCGTGCCATTGGATAGAAATTTTCGCTACCGAAAATCAACCGGTTCGACACTTGGCGATTTGTTCGGTCCGGGAATTTTCTCCGAAAAAATCCAGAAACATTCCTAAAATTTCCTTAAAATATAAAACATACTCTGGATCAGTCAAAATAATTTTTCAAACACAGTAACCACGTTAATCACAATAAAATTGCCTTAGGCACAAAAATTGGGAATGTCATGTATGCATGTACAGTAATTTCATGTGCACAAATGATACTGTGTCCCAATCCTATTATGCATGAACAGTCCTCAGTCATTCCAATCAATCTCATCCTATGCCAAATTTACGATTTTACCCTTCCTGTCGGGGGTGGGATGTTACAATTTCCCCCTCCTAATAAAATCGTTTTTGGAACCCCTCCCTGGTGCGACACGAGTCCGACGTCCTGCGTGACATCTGGACGCGCGTCCCACGAGGAAGCGATTCCTCACCACGAAAGAAGCCTCAAATTGGACTTAATTTCACTTCATCCGAATAAAGTTGGATAGCTTGACCCTAAGTCTCTTCCAATAGCTTTGATCTGTTTAGGGCCCATCATTGCTCCTATACCTAAGCTACTACGAAAACCTAGACCTCTAGGTCAAATGAAATCAGAAAACGCCTCAATCGGACCTTTGTAGGTCGTGAAAGCGACCTTCGGGCAAAATCGACACTCATCGC
The DNA here is from genome assembly GCA_029891385.1 of Erythroxylum novogranatense. Taxonomy (NCBI): domain Eukaryota; kingdom Viridiplantae; phylum Streptophyta; class Magnoliopsida; order Malpighiales; family Erythroxylaceae; genus Erythroxylum; species Erythroxylum novogranatense. The sequence continues at coordinate 45,360,954 of CM057233.1, read as the reverse complement.
CCTAAAATCCAACTAAAACCCGACACTCTCATTTTACCGAAAAAGGATAGAAAATTGAGCTAGTTAACTAACCTTTCAAATCTCATGTGAATCGAAGGTCAAAAAAAACAAAGATACAAAGAAAATAGGAAAACGATGATTATATGTTTACTTAAAATCCAACTTGATTTATTTATAACCTTTTTACCCGAAATCCGAATTTTCCAAATAAAATTAAACGTATCAAATCTTACTTATAAACATAGAAAAAGAATCATCCATGAGTTGTTTTAAAGGTTTACCAAGCTTAACTTTTCATACCTTGGCAAAAGTTGAAAAAGTATGACATTTTAACCAAAAGGAGTTGAGTATGACCTATATAACTATACCAGAAAGATATAAGGTTATTTAAAACAATTAGGAAGGAACAAAAGTCATATTTATCATTAAAAGAAATGGAAACTTGTTTAAGGTTGGTATTAAGCAAATTACCATATGAATAGTAACATTTACCAAATGAATAGTAATCTGAAAATTTCAAACGCCCATAACTTTTTCTTCCTAATTCGAAACTTAACCCTTTTTATCCCGTTTTAAAGATCTTGCCAAATTCTATCAACTTTAAGAAATACCCTTTTTCTAAAATGACTCTAAGATACTCTAAAACACAATACAAGGTAGCTGCCCATTTTTAAAAAAAATGGACAAGACCTCCCTAAAATTGATCTAGCCAAAACTTCAACGCGTTTACTCAAACTCCGCACAAAACGCAGTTTAAAGCGATCACACACTCCTATTAGTCTAACCATTTCTCAACCTAACTTCTAAACATCAAATCCAGATAGTAACGTCTTAATTTTAATCATTCTACATATTTCGTGCTAACTACTAAACATCCATTCATTTTTTTTAATGGCATTCACAAGCTCATGCTTGCTTTTACCTTCTCACTCATGCAAGCATATATTCATACATACTTAAACATATTCAAATATACAATGAAACCTCAAAACCTTAAAAGTTTACATGAAATACACAAATACAATGCTTTAAAGAGCATTTTAGCCCGAATACATCAACTTCCAAAAAGAAAGTCTAAAATGCTAGCCAAAGCATCGTTTTATAAAAGTTTAAATTTAAAAGCAAAAGCATCGGAGTATGCTTTATTCCCGATGCGTCGACCCAGTTTCTCGCTCAAGACCTGTGGAGGGGAGGAAGGGGGTGAGCACGACGGCTCCGTGGGTAACAGTCTAATAATTAAGCATAAGCCAACACATGCATCAATAATGATAATTTCATGTCAATAACCATTAATTTCAATGTTGACCCCACCCCCCACCCGTAGGTGTTTGCAGGTTATATTGCGGCGAGTGTTTGCGGGTTATACCGCGGCATCCAACCTTAATCAGTATTGTCCTCTTTGGTCATGGGTGAGCCACGGCTCGAACCCATGACCTCAAGGTTTTATAGCTTCCACATGCTCGCCTCTTACCATTTGGCTAAGTAGGTCACAGTAACCACACTCAGTCAGTTGTTCAGTCACTTATTTGGTGAACTCATTATCACTCATCACAGTAGACGGACTCAACAAGGTTGTCAGTTGGCGATCTCACTATCTTAACTATCTCACTTGCCATTTTCAGAGTAGGCACTACCTTTCGTTCCGATGCTATGACTCAGTTCATTATTTCCGAACCAGTTCACTCATCACGTTTTATCAATTTAATATCTTTTTCTCACTATACCATCCAATACCTTTTTCTCACTATGTAGACTTCTTCCAATAACTTCATTAATACCCTTTTTGCCAATTCTGCGTATACTTAGTCACGCTCTCGTCTGCGATGCTTCCCTTTCTTTTGGTACCGACACAGTGGCACTTATCTCTATTTTTCACTATAACCGGTGGTAGTCCACCTAACGCATTTATCCCTCCTATTACATTGACTCTTAGTCCAGATTCAGTGTTCTTTTGACATTTCACTGTTTTATATGCTTTTAATTCTATTTCATATGTCCGATCTTGATCCACTTCAGCTAACCCATGTAGTTTTCCTAAGTCCTGTCCTTTTTTTTACTCATCACAAGCATCTCGACTCAATATTGGTCTTTGCCTCTTGTTAGGCTTTTTTTTCCGGGTACTACAAGCGTGTACAATTCCATCTTGTGATCACCATTAGTTCTATAATCATTCAGTCAAAACTATATCATGAGGTTATAATCCTCTGCAGTCCAACACTTAAGCACTTTTCCTATTGAACCTTCAAATCTCTACGCACGGGAATCTAATCACTTCATTCTATACCCATAGTTATTCAATTTCACTTGTCGCATATACTTACTAGAATGTCTAGCCCATCGTTCACTTTCTTGTTCTATCACTTTTGTCGGCACACGATTTCTTCTTTGAATCATTCAATATTGTTTTCCGATTTCACTCGCATATTCAGACTCTTTATAGGACTCACCACTTTAACTACTGCACTCTTAACCTTTCTTACCTTTATCTAGTATCTCAATTTTCCAGAAACACTTCACAATTACCCATAATCTACTTGACATTCTTTGGAAATCCCAATATCTGTGATTGGTCTGTTCATTGCAACATTATCTGTTCACTATTTGAATTTAGTAGGCAGAATTGTCTGTTCATTTCAGAATTGTCGGTATAGTAGTCATTTATGCCCGTCTTTTTCCTCGAATTAACACAATGTATCCTTATAGGAATCTAAAGTCTCCAAGGCTTTAAACAATTTTAATCGATCTGCATACCAATACCATGGATAAAAAACAATTCAATTAGCAGTAGACCGTTCTAACATATTGACACTTCATCACACATTGCCCAATCTCCAAGAGTATACTTATCACAGTATCAGATTCCTCTATTATTCATATAACTCTTTTATTTTGCAAGACTTTCAAACACATTACCTTTATGATTCTAGTCATTAGTTGATACCATTTGTTTACCTCACATCAACGCATCACTCTCTCTTAGGGTATTATCAATTTCAACAGACCTCACTCACTTGTTTTTCATTGAATCCGTACTTGTTGTATTTGCAATTCCTTAATGAAGGTAACACTACATCACATCATTTTCCGTTTTCCACTACTACTTCTAGTCTCTATTCATTCTATTTCTGTTGAGTTACATCGACATATACCAATGCCTATTCATCATACTTGTACCTCCATAAATTCCACTTCATTTGAGTATTTCTCTTTATGGGTCGATAATTTTTTTTTTCTTAAATTCAATTCAAGATCTCTCACTATTTTTGCATCACAAATATGGAGACCTATTCTCTTCACTTTGCAATAGGTTCACCTCAAATTGAAAGTCTACTCACGTAGTTGGATACTTTACATTTCTGTACTCACAATGCATAGAACCTCAGTAGTATATTTCACTTGTTATGCCTAAGTATCCTCTTGAGACATGACTCCCTTTCACTTTTGATTTGGTACATACTTCTTTTCGATTTGTTCCCATCATGACCATTAATCTTGCTACCATCATTTTATACTGCTCCCGAAATTCTCATCAACCAACTAGTTTTGTAGTATCTCAAGAAGCTCAATTCAACTATACTCACTATCTCAATAAGAGCAATTATATGCCATAATTTGAAAGATCAGAATATTCCTCGCACTAAGGTGCTGTGAAACACGCAACACTTTCTTTGACCCTTATATTTTAATATACACATCATCAAAAATCATTTCATCTTATCCGGAAGCCAATTAGTAACCTATACAATTCAGACTTCCATAAAAATCCTTTCCGTTTATGCTAATCCTCAAATAGAGGACGTATGCCATAATCATTATTCATCTCCTCCCATATGAACCTTACACTATAGAAACTATGAATATCACTTATTTAATCACTCACCGATCATTTTCTCTTTTATTCCCATGTATATTTTCCACATATGTTTCATTAATCATGATCAACTTACTTACTATCCAATATATTTCGCTTACGTTTCATTTCATTACACATATTTTTATTCCCATATCATTCATGTGTCAGCTTGACCTTTTAAGGTCATAGCCACTTGGCTTATACAATGTCATCACATTATTGCTACTTATCTCTTTAATTTTCTCATTCAATCCACGATAGGGTATTCACATTAATAGGAAATTCGAGAGCACATCACCGAAAACACGATAAAAATCATTGATACAAATCCACTGTACCTCTATCTATTTTCCCATTCATTTACCATTTCTGTTTCCATATAGACAGATTCAACTATTCCAAAATTTTCCGATGCTCAATCAGTAGAAATTTCTAGTCTTCCTTTTTCCCTACTATCTTCTTATACTGATTTACAAACTCTTAGCACAATTCTTCACATAACCATTTGGGTCCCAAACTCACGCGCTCATGATCATAACCGTTTCACGAGTTCATTTCAGTTTATCTGTACACTTTTATCTCACAATTTCTACTTTTTCTTACCCTACTAGGCACTTTGCTCTTTCAGTTCTAGGTAGACCGTTACGATACAATATTGATCGTATTACAATCTCGCTCTCAACATCTATCTATGATATCTATTGATATCTAATACCAATACAGTGAATCAATATCTGCTTGATCGGACCATCTACGTTTTACTCAGCTCCAATGTTTCCCATTTCATCACATATATAGTCAGAGCTCTAATTACTTCGTCATCCCGGACTTTTAATCTCACTTAGGCCTACTATATGCTTCTCATTTCTCCAGTGGACCTCTCCTAGTTCTAGACATATTCGTTTTATGTCGCCGTAATGCTGCCATTTTAATCCAGGAATTCATTGTGATATCACTTCTTAATCAGTCTAGGCCAATATAGTCATACTAATATCACAGGCGAGTGTTTCTAACCACAGTACAATATCAATCTCCCTATCCCTTTTCCTTTTTCCTTTCCTAACTGCTTATACACTTTCAGGGGTTCACACTTAATCATTTAACACATGTTTACACGTAGGATTTATCCTCGTGTGACTCCGACTAGGGATCAGTTGCCACGGTCTGCAACAACACGACTCAAATGCATGCAACTTATCTTATGCTTCAGACTGTGCCCAGATACATTCGTATTGCTGGGCTCTGATATCACCTAAATGTAACACCCCACTCCCGCAAGACCCGAACCCGACATCGATAGTGATATCTGAGTCCGTGCCCCGCGAGGGTGACGTGTTACATCACTCAATCCAAAAACTCAGTATAAATTTTTTTTTACACATACACACACATATTGTCATTAATGCGGAAAACAATTTATATAAACAATTCAATGGCCTTGGGCCCCTTTTCATAAATACAATTAATTCCAGTCTGTTGACTTTACAACCTGACCTAATCAATAATACAAAATATCAGAAAATAAAAAAATACACTAATACAGACTCAAACTGATCCCGACCTCTATCTTTTACTTGCATACAGTACTCCCGTGTAAAACGGGGTATTCTTCAAGACCTAAAAAATAGATGCAAATTTTAGGTGAGTTTTGCGAACTCAGTGAGGAACCATCATCGATGGTTCACCCAATTCATGCATTACGCGAATAACGTACAGATTATCACAATTGCACATTCAGAATATCATGTAGCAATTTACCGATTTTCATAATAGCATAATCAGAAAGATTTCAAAGCAGTATCACATAGATGCAAGGCATATTGCCTCTTTTCCAATCCAAAAGTCAATTCAATGCATAATTACTCAAATACATGACATTTTTCATTTTATTTCAGTGATTCAGTGCTTTTCCCAAGTCACAGTACAAGCACATACATGCATAACATTTTTCTATTAATTCCCATTTAGATTACAGAGTCAGGATCGTTGGCCTGACCGTCCCAATCCGGCGATTAATCAGTGAACCTATGGCTCTAAACTGTCCCTTTTCGAGCACATTTAACGTTGAGCATAAAGCTCTGAACTGTCCCTTTTCGGGCTCATTAAGCGTTGAGCATATAGCTCTCGGTGGCAGCTCCAGTCACAACTGTTATCAATTGATCATGTATAGAATTCATTTATCACGATTCTACAATATCACATTGAAAGTCAAATCCAATTTATCGAAACAGACATTTCATCCTCAATTAATCACAATAATTCTCAGTCACAGACTATTACATTGAAAGCATAACAGTTTCTCAATCACAGGCAATTAACACTTCAATGTCAATTTCCCATTCCCTCGGACCTTCGGTCCGGTATTTCAATCATAACAAGCCTCACATATCCATCATTTTTCTCTACAAAACTATCAGTACAAAATTTTAAACAATCAAAGATTGAGGAACCAACTAGGTTACTCACCTATTACTTCCGAGCTAATGCCGAGAAGTCTCTGCTACGTCGGTTGATCGACGCTCCAGTTGGGCCTCTATAAGAATCAGAGAATAAAACGATCACTAATTGTTCAATCCGAACTAGTAATGATGCACATGTAGGTGTAAAATGCATGTTCATGATATTCCCGGTCCTAATCCTATTTTTTTCCATCATAAAATCTGTATAAAAATTAGAAACCTAATGGCGCTGACTGTACGCAACTCGGACCTCTATAGGTCCCCAATTAACTAAAACAGTGACTAAATAGACCTTTACCCGGTCCCACGTCAATTTTCCCGTCCAATAATTCCCAATGTCTCAAAAAATGAAATTCAATAAGTCATGAATTCGATGCCTCAAGAATCGAGTCAATCGGATATCGGACGGAAAAGTTATAAACAAAAGAGTGGAGGGAAGTCAGTTCAGCAAAAATACATGTCCTAGTCGACTAGGACATGTTATAGTCGACTAAGACGTCTACAGTGCCTCATTGGATACTTTCTTTTTTCCGACTTCCCAAGTTGCCTAGGTCATAACTCTTTACTCTGAACTCTAAATTGGATAAACTTAGTATCTATTTCATAGAGAAAAGAGAGATCTACAATGTTCATGAAGAACACAAAAGCCAAATTCACCTCTAAGGGTGTCAAAAATCCAGTCAAAGTTTCTGTCCAGTCAATGAGTTCCTAACCAGTGCAGTATTTTGTAAATTCAATAACTTCCCATTTCCTTAGTCAAAAATTACACAATAAATGTGCACAGAAAGATAAAAATGTTGTCTACAACTTTCATGAACAATCCACAAGCCAATTCAATTGTTAACTAGGTCAAATAATTCAACGAAGCATCTGCCCACTGAAATTTCCCAATCTGAACAGTAAATTTCAAACCAGTATATCTCATTGCATAATTGTCAAACAATTCACTACCTTATATCACTGGAAAGATAAAATCCTACACTTCAATTTTCATGAAGAAACCAGACTCCAATTCCATCATTAACAAGTTCAAAGCTGCCATGCAAGTTACTGCTGAACAGGGCAGTTAATAACCTAATGCAGGTTCAGTGTTTGAAAACTCATAACTCCCAAAGCTGATCTCCAAAAATAACATGCTATATATAATTTTCAAGATAATTGTTTCCTATAAAACTCTTCAGAAGATCACTCAAGCCAATTCAAGTCACAGAAATTGCTAAAATTGCATCCAATCAGAATGTGTGCAAAATTGACACTTAGGCTAGGTTTCGCCAAATGGCACAAAATCAGGCAATAGTCAACAGTCCATATCTCTCAATAGACAGATCGAAAAATTGCAAACTTAGTGGAAATGGAAAGCTAACAATATAGGCTTCAACTTTCATGAAGATCATTTTCACCAATTCCTTCTAAATTAATTTAGAAAAATCATCAACACTCTAGGTCTTTTGGTTCGGTTACTGTTCATACTGATCACAACAGTAACTTTCCAAGCCAAAATTCAACCTCTTAAGTCTACAATTAGACAACACCTATTTCACACAAAATTGTAGCCAACAAGCCAAAGTTTCATTTGGCACAAACATCACCTCATTTGCATAACCACACAATGAGTTATGCTCAAAACAGTACAGTAGGTCAAAAACCAATTTTCAGCTTTAATACTCAACTACACTTCCTATCATACCAATTCACATTCTACTACCATAAGCATCCCAATTGGACACAAAATCAGTCCCTAGATCATTCATACATTCACTTAGACCAATAACCACAATTGGGCAGCACTTACCTCTTGATTTCCATGCAAGAATAGTCATAAAAAAACAATCCAAAATCAAATGAAAACACTTCATCAAGTCATACTCAAACATAACCTTATACCCACCAATTCAAACTTCACTTTTCATTCAATTCATGCATCAATAAACACAATAATTGCACCATAACTCCCGTTGAATGCCTCTAACAACCATGATTCATAAAAGACATAATTAAAGCAGAATTAAACACTTACCAATTCAAGCTTTCAACTCCTCACTTCACCCCACACAAGCACACACGATCATCCACCTTGGAAGGGGGTAGGAGGCTTGAACTTGTTTACATGAAGGGAAACACTTAGGGTGGGAGAAAGGAGTAGCAACTTGCTAGGTGAGTGGAAAAAAATTCAATGAAGAAAAAGAAGAAGAAGAAGAAGGGACCATCGAAGAAGGAAAAAAAATAAGTAGGAAGGAGAAGCAAGGCTACGGATGAGAGGAAGCTTTTGAGCCTTCAAAGTCATATTTTTTCTTAACTTGCAATGAAAGATTCGTGGACAAATGGGTGAAGCATTAAATGAATGAAAGATGAGTCACCTAATAAGAGAAAAAGACAAAAACAAGAAAAGGACAAAACATGTAATAGGATTTCTTAAGAAACCCTAATGAAATTTGACCCAATCAATTCCAATGACCCTCATTTCAATCCCAAAATAATATACCCAATATTGTCGTGCCATTGGATAGAAATTTTCGCTATCGAAAATCAACCGGTTCGCCATTTGGCGATTTGTCCGGTCCGGGAATTTTCTCCGAAAAAATCCAGAAAAATTCCTAAAAATTTCTTAAAATATAAAACACACTCTGGATCAGTCAAAATAATTTTTCAAATATAGTAACCACGTTAATCACAATAAAATTGCCTTAGGCATAAAAACCGGGAATGTCATGTATGCATGCATAGTAATTTCATGTGCACAAATGATACTGTGTCCCAATCCTATTATGCATGAACAGTCCTCTGTCATTCCAATCCATCTCATCCTATGCCAAATTTACGATTTTACCCTTCCTGTCGGGGGTGGGATGTTACACAAACAAAGCATGCATATCACATAATTCACACAATTCATAAACATTAGCCACAAATGGCTCTTACAAATATTCACTTTCACCTTATTTTCACATAATCGCCGAAATAACATATTTGAATCTTTTTCACTTGACAAAACAAGGTAACAAATATTTCCATAAGGGATTTACATCAAAAACATCTTATACAAGATTTAAATCATCATAAAAAGTAACTCATTCACAAATGAAAGGTCATAGGCAAAAAAAAACCTTCAATGACATTTTTTTCTAAGTAGCTTATTAACTCAATCATTAAAAAATCACCCACCTTAGTTCCTTTAGCTAGGAGCTTAAACAATTGGCCTTTCCTTTCACTTAAATTCTCTCTCTTGACCTTCATCAAACACAAAATCATCTTATATAACATAAGATATCAAAATTGGCCATTCTTAGGAGATGAAAGCATGAAATTTAACCTATCTAATTTTACCCATCAATTTCCTAAGCCATTCACACCAAAACCCACCTATAAATCCAAAAGATTTCACATTTTCTTACCTTGGAGATGATACCCACGAAAATCCCCTTTTGCTTCTAATGGAAACTTGATCATTCCCTTTCCTTTTTCCTTCTCCTTTCTAAAGCAAGATGAACTAAAGCCCTAACCTTTCTTCTTCTCTCTTCTTCTCCTTCTTCTTCTTCTTCACTTAGCCGAAATCTCCCTCTATTCTTTTCTTTCCTTGTAAATTTCGTAGGTTCCCAAAATGAATTAGCAAAGTTTGATTTTTAACTTAAAACCTTATAGCAAAACTACATAGTTTTGATATCTATTCTTCATACTTGCCATTTGTCTCTTCCTCCCTCACATAAAGGATTATAAGCTTTGCTTCTTTCTTTTTCTACTTTCCTTTTGTTTTTAAAAATTACTCTACAAAGACTAAAATAGCCCTCTTTACAAGCCTTAAGCCTTAAAAACATTTGTGATCTACCCAAAATGCCCTTACACCATCTTATTCCTTTAATATCTAATAACATACTCCACTCTAATTTAAACGTAATCCCTCATTAAAATTTCATTTTCTTAAGAGCTAAAACCTCAAAATAATTTAGATAATACCTCAAAATAATTTAGACATGCTTAATTTTTTTTAAAAAAAATCAGGGGCCAACAGATGCGTAATCTCTCCCACATTTCTTTAGCACTAGTACACGAGTTCACTCGATTTCTTTCCTCAAGAGTGAGAGCACAATATATCAATTTCATAGCTTTTGCGTTGATGTAGGCTTGCTTCCAATCATTGTCATCATACTCCAGCTCCATCTTCACCTTGCCATTTTCTTTCAATAGAACATGTGGACCGAAGATGATGATCTTCCAATACTCCACTCCCTTACTTATAATATGATATTTCATAGGATTTTTTTAAGACGAATAGTTAGTACCATTAAATAAAGGAGGGCGATTATTGGTGTTACCTTCTTTCGCTAGATTATTGTGTGTCATCCCTGGATTCTTCTACTTTGATACCAATTGTAAACGATCTAGAAGAGGGGTTGAATAGATCTTTGAACCTTTTTCGTAAAGTTCTACAAAAACTAGAAGTTAATACACACAAAACTATTAAACAAATTTAAATGCAAAGAGTAGGGAAGAGAGGCAAACACTGTATTTATAGAGGTTTGGTGCTAAGACCTACGTCCTCTACCTAAGCTCCCACTTAGGATTTTGTCAAAATACTTTACTACACATGTTAGCCCCAATTTTTTTTAATTAAGCATGATTAGAATAATTGAGTAAGTTAATGTTAGATAAAATTTAGTTGACATTTATTAAGTATAGTAGCATTAATTAAGTTAGGTAGCACGAATTAAAAAGGAATTAATGAGTTAGGTGTTAAGAGTTAATGGAATTTATTGTGTTAGTTGGGCCTTAATGAGGTAGGAAAAGAAAAGAGAATAAGTTGGGCCTTAAAAGACAAGTGGGCTTGAGTAGGTTAAAGAAGATAAGAAGAAAAGAGGAGGAAGTGAGTTGGGCTTGGACTTATGGGCTTAAGTGAGTAAGTAGAAGTATAAAAAGGGAATGAAATAAGTGAATTGTAGAGGAAGAGAGGAGGACTTACGAAAATTTAGAGAGGGAGGAGAGGTTTTCGGCAATGAGGAGAGAAGGAGGAGAAAAAGAAGAAGCTTTGGCTAGGGTTTGATTCTCCTTGAGTTTTAGAGGGTTTTTGAAGAAAGTGCAAGAAGAAAAAGTGAAGAGGAGAAGCTAAGTTACCTTTTGAGCCAAGAAACTCTTGGGTTGAGTTAAGATCTAAGGTAAGTTAAGTTTTTAAGAGTTGGTTTTTAGTTGGGTTTTGGTGTAGAAGGTTTAAGAATCAAGTGGGTTTAGTGATTCGTAAGCTAATTTTATGAAAGAGGTTTTTATAGAATTTCTATTGGATTTGTGTTGATTTGGGTTTTTATTTTCTTTTGAAGAAGAGCAAGAGAAAGGAGAAGAGCAAGAGGAAGAGCTCCATTTAGCAAGGATTTAGCAAGTATAAGGTGGGTTTCACTTTTATCTTTATGTTAGTAATGCTTTAAATACTATCTCAACTAAGGAAAATTAATGTTTTCCAACTACCTTGGAATGAGTATTGATTGAGTTTCGAATTGTGTGTAAATTGAATTGTGATTGCCATTATGTGAGAAATTGATTAGTATATGATATTGCTTGAAATTGCCATGAATTGAATGAGCATGAATGAGATTATGAAATGTGAGCTAAGCATGAAATATATCATTTTCAAGAATCAGCTTTATGGATGCATGAAAATCCATTTTCAGAAAATCAGTCAGTGGACAAGACAAGTCCAGTTTTATGCATGAAATTCAGTGTTATATGGGTTAGTTAAGTCCACCAGAAAGTCACGTGCACGTTGACCACGGTATAGCCTTCTCCCGGCTGCCCGATAGTGGCATAGGATGTTCCTTTTTGGACTCCTCAGCATATGACTACACTTGTGTAGCTCATCAGTAACCCGTGGACTTTTCGAACCATCAGCTATGTGTTACATGTTAAGCATATGTTTGCAAGAATGAAAATTTCATGGATTATGAACATTGTGTTTTGAGATTGATAAATTTCATGAAATGCATGATTGTATGATTGCTATACCAAAGTGCTAAAAGTATGATTAATGAAGCAATGTAGCTTATTAGCCTAAATATAAGCGTGTTACCCATTTGTTAAAGCTCACCCCACCTTCACGTCCCATCTCCAGGTGAAGAGCGCGATTTCGAGGAACGAGCATAAAAGGCATACTCCAAGATTGTGTTTTTAATGTATTTTCAAGTTAACTTTTGTAAAATCAATGCTTTAGATGCATTTTGAGCAAATGATGTTTTTGACAAGTTTGTATTTTGGGATATGATGGAGTGGCTTGAAATGCCCTCTAAAGCTTTGTAATAACTTATGATTTCATATGAATGCAAGAATGTTCAGTTATAATGTATTTTGAGAAATCCATGTATGTTTAAGACAATTGCATCATTGTATAGCATGAACATGATTAGATGATTAAGAGTGCGGTTGTTGCTTAGAATGGTATTTGGAAATACCTTAGAGTTTAAACATGTTATATGAGGTTGCATGTTGAGTTTTATGCAGGTGGAAGTATTAGGATTGAAAAATTGGTTAGTTGCATTTTCAAGGGAAGTGCTGTCAAATTTTTCTAAAATTTGACAGAACTTCGCCTCAGTATTAGACCCTCTTAAGGGTTGAATTAGATCAGGAAGTCTTCATGAATATTGTATTAGAAGTTCAGAGCTTTCTAAGGATATATCGTTTGTCTCATTTGGATTTAGGGTTAAAAAGTTATGAGGATTAGAACACATTCAGTTACTGTTCATGTTGCAAATGTTGCTGTTACATTGGTCTTATTGAGCAGTGACCTTTGAGTGAGTTTTTACCTCCTTTAATGATGGAGTTAGCCTTAGCATCCTTCATGAGATTTGTAGAGCATCTGGTTATCTTTCCATGAAGGTATAGTATGCACATGTTGGAGCTAGGGGTAAGAAGTTATGAGTGTTGGAAGATGATAGTTTCAAGTGGTTTTGAAATGAGAGAGTTAGAAGTTTTGTAAAATGGCGTGTCCGTTAAACGGACACGAATGTCCGTTAAATGGACAGCCTCGGGTGCCAAAACACCCCTTTCCCTACCCGTGTCCGTTAGACGGACATGCATGTCCGTTTAACGGACATTTGCGAAGAGTTTGGTACCCTTCCACCCGTATGTGTCCGTTAAACGGACACACCTGTCCATTTAACGGACAGCTACGGGAAAATGGGCCAATTGGACTATGTTAGAGGAAGAATTTGGTTTTTTGGTCTTCATTAGAGTTGTAGATATAGATGTATAATTTCAAATGGTGAAACAACGAACACATTCAGACCTCTAGATTAAAATTTATGGCAATCGCGCCAAAAGAGTTTCATTTCGATTTTGGAAGTGAGCATGGTCTATTGTTTTGGGCATAAATCCCTCATACGACCTCCAAATGAGGTGAGGCTTGAACCATTGGATTCATAAGACATATATCTCTCCATCCATAAAATTTGGTATCAATTAGAGTAGAATTAAGAAAGTTCTCATTAAAGGAAGTGAGAGGCCGTTTAAGAGAGCATGTTTCAGGTATGAACACCTTTGGGTATTTGAATCATATCTTTAGTTATATAACTACGATTAAGGTGATTCTTGCCTCTATGCGAACGTGAGGCTTTAAGCTATATTTGTTATGAACAAGTCCAAATGTGATTTTGATGTTTAGCTAGTGTGCGCTCATCACTTTTATGGAATAGCAGCGAATGACACTGCAATGTCCTAAGCGTAAGGTTTCAGAAGTACGGTAGTTAAGCAGTTGGGTCACGAGATCCGACATCTATGGTATCAAAGCAAGTGTGATAAACATAAGTTCCATGTAGTTGGGTCTCGGATCCAACAGTTGGGGTCCGGTCTCCGGGTCGGGTCCCAACATCTGTGGTATCAGAGCAAGTGTCTCGGGGATGGGCTCCACCCGGGCTCACATCCCGGGACAGTTGGGGTCCGGTCTACGGATCGAGTTCCAACATCTGTGGTATCAGAGCAGCTCTAGGTTTATGATTTCCTAGGAATCCTAGTGGGTAGTCTCAAGGGTAGAGTCAGCATGCATCATATTACATGAACCCTATGCATTGTTTTAAATACAGTACATGCATCATTGGTTTTGAATTGTTTTACATGATTTGAACTGGTTTCACAAAGCATGAGCTAAAGATTTGAAATGGTTTTCATTTAAAGGAGTAATATGCCACCTCGAAGAAGAACTCGAGGAGCTCAATCTCGATCAGGCTCTCAGAGGGAAAGTACGGATGAATCCCACATTCCCCAGGATGCAGGGACCATCCCTGTTCCAAATTCAGAGGCACCAAGTGTGCAACATGAAGTACCTCTCCAGCCTCCTTCTATGCCAAATCCAGTAGACCCACAATTCTTTCAGGCCTTCGCCCAGGCTTTCGCATATGCTATGGGCCAGGGAAGGCAAGCTCAGATGCCAACTCCAGCAGATCGGAGCAGGCAGTATGACAAGCTCCGGAAGTATGGGGCTGTCGATTTCAGCGGGACTACAAATCCCGAAGAGGCAGAAGCATGGTTGAAGAGGACCGAGAGGGTCCTGAAACAGATAAAGTGCTCGGATGAAGAGAATCTAGATTATGCGATTAATGCACTTTCTGGGGATGCACTGCTGCCGCTTTGGGAGTCGATGCCTCGCGATCGAGTAGTACCTCCAGAGTCGACATGGAGGAATTTTAGAAGCCTTCAGGAGGAAGTACTTCTCGATGGTCTACGTCCAAGAGAAGGCCAGGGAATTTCTGAACCTTACCCAGAGGGATTTGACAGTGAGTGAGTATAAACTGAAGTTCATTCAACTTTCCAGGTATGCAGCCAACATTGTGGGCAATGAAGTAGACAAGTGCCGTAAGTTTGAAGGGGGATTGCACTTAGGGATCAAAGAGAAGGTGGTGATCCATAGTTTCCAGGATTACCAACAGTTAGTGGATGCAGCGCTCCAGGATGAGAAGCTGGAGAATATTAAGGCTGAAGTGAGCAGGAAAAGGAAGAACAGAGAACAGTCCTCCAGGAAGGGAGTGAGTGCTCCAGCACTTGAGAGGAGCACCAGGACACATTATACTCAGAGTGGCATGGGCAGAAGTGGTCCTGCCAAGAGTCGTGATCGAGGCAATTTCGAACAGTCTTTAGTGTGGGAGGCCCAGGAAAGTCATGGAAGGGCAAGTATTCCCAGTGTGATCGGTCAAGGGAAATTTCATCCAGGAGGTGTCTCAAGGGTTTGGTGGTTGCTTCAGTGTGAGAGAAGGGCATATGATGAGAGATTGTCCCAGAGGTGAGACAGAGCGTTCCCAAGTTCAAGCTCAGAGGCGAGCGGAGATAGTGGGAACCAGCCGATCCAAGTAAGCGATTCTGGAGCGATCGGAGGGCTAATCCTGTAGGGAGGCCAAGAGCACAGGGTCAGGCACCAGCTAGAGTATTTTTCATGACCAGAGAGGAAGCTGCAGCTGCTCCTGAAGTTGTGACTGGTATGGCTCAGTTGTTCAATTCTGCAGTTTATGTTTTGATTGATACGGGTTCCACACATTCATTTGTTTCCTCAAGTATGAATATGCATGCAGTTAATCAGTTAAGCAGTTGGGTCACGAGATCTGACATCTATAGTATCAAAGCAAGTGTGATAAGCATAAGTTCCATGTAGTTGGGTCTCTGATTCAACAGTTGGGGTCCGGTCTCCGAGTCGGGTCCCGACATCTGTGGTATCAGAGCAAGTGTCTCGGGGATGGGCTCCACCCGGGCTCACATCCCGGGACAGTTAGGGTCTGGTCTACGGATCGGATTCTAACATTCATTTGTTTCCTCAAGTATGAATATGCATGCAGTTAATCCTGAGATTATGGATAACTTTCTAGTTGTTAGTACTCCTTTGGGGAGTCAAGTAGTGATCAGTTTGATTTACAAGGATTGTGAGCTCAGCATCAGTGGTACGAGGTTGGTAGTAGATTTGCTACCTCTAGACCTTAAAGGGCTAGATGTCATACTAGGAATGGATGCCATGGAGAAGTACAAGGCAAAACTAGACTGTAGTCTCAATGAAGTAGAATTTGATCTGGGAGATGGTCAGAAAGTAATCTTCAAGGGGGACAGGAAACTGCCAGTGCCGAGGATCATTTCGGCTATGTTAACTGACAATATGATGAGCCAAGGGTGTGAGGCCTTCTTGGCGCATGTAGTGGATCCAGAAGTGAAGGTGGGCAAATTAGAAGATTTTCAGGTTGTGAGGGAGTTTCCTGATGTATTTCCAGAAGAGTTACCAGGGTTGCCGCCGGTGAGGGAAGTTGAGTTTGCAATTGACTTGATTCCCGGAACCGCGCCAATCTCTATACCACCCTACAGAATGGCTCCAGTTGAGTTGAGAGAACTCAAGGAGCAATTGTAGGAGTTGTTAGAGAAGCAGTTTATCAGGCCAAGTTCATCACCTTGGGGAGCGCCAGTCCTATTTGTTAAGAAGAAGGATGGAACCTGGCGCATGTGTATAGATTACAGGAAGCTTAACAAAGTGACAGTTAAGAACAAATATCCTTTACCTAGGATAGATGATCTGTTTGATCAGCTGCAGGGAGCAAGGGTCTTTTCGAAGATAGATCTCAGATCAGGTTATCATCAACTTCGAATCAGGGAGTCTGATGTTAACAAGACAGCCTTCAGGACCCGCTACGAGCATTATGAATTTAGGGTCATGCCCTTCGGACTGACCAATGCTCCAGCTGCATTCATGGACCTTATGAACAGGGTTTTTCAGGAGTTCTTAGATCAATTTTTCATTGTGTTCATTGATGACATTCTGGTCTATTCTAAGGATGAAGGAGAGCACAAACAGCATCTCAGGATAGTATTGCAGAGATTAAGGGAGCAAGAACTTTATACCAAATTCAGCAAGTTTGAATTTTGGCTGCATGAAGTGGTTTTTCTTGGACATGTGATTTCCAGCAAAGGGATCCATGTTGATCCGAGGAAAGTAGAAGCAGTAGTGAATTAGCAAGAGCCTAAGACAGTGAAAGAGGTAAGAAGCTTCCTAGGTTTGGCAGGTTATTATAGGAGATTCGTGGAAGGATTCTCAATGATAGCTGCCCCTATGACTAAGCTGTTAAGAAAGAATCAGCAGTTCATATGGAGTGAGGAATGTCAGAAGAGCTTTGAGGAGCTCAAGAACAGATTGACAAGTGCTCCAGTATTCGTTTTGCCCAATGGGGATCGGGGTATCTGATGTCTGATGATGCTTGAGAAGAGGCTTAGGTTGTGTGTTAATGCAGAATGACAAAGTGATAGCCTATGCTTCACGGCAGTTGAAGCCATATGAGTTGAATTATCCGACTCATGATCTGGAATTGGCAGCAGTGATTTTTGCTTTAAAGATTTGGAGACACTACCTATATGGGGTTCAGACTAGGATCTTCACGGACCACAAAAGCCTTAAGTACTTGCTAAGCCAGAAAGAGTTGAATTTAAGGCAGAGACCATGGTTGGAGTTACTTAAGGATTATGATTTGATGATTGAGTATCATCCAGGCAAGGCGAATGTGGTAGCGGATGCCTTGAGTAGGAAGTCATCCATAGCTCATGTTCAGGCAGTTTACTTGCCTTTATTGGAACAGATGGCCAAGTTGAAGATCAGTTTAAAGCAGGATGAATCAAATGGTGTTTTTGCTCAATTCAAGGTGAGTCCTATCCTTAGGGAGAAGGTCAAGGAGTTGCAGGAGCAGGATACAGAATTAAGTAAGTTGAGAGATGAAATTCAACATGGTAAGCAGTCAGAAGTGCAAATAAGGGATGATGGGCTAATGGTAGTCAGAAACAGGTTATGTATTCCGAATGATAAGGCAGTTAAGGATGAGATCATGGATGAGGCACACAATGCGCCTTTGTTGGGACCCGATCCGGGAACCGGATCCCAACCGAAAAAGCGAAAGAACGGAGAAAACAAAACAACCGAAGCGGAATCACAACAGCAGCAAAGCGAAGGCGGAAGCGAAAAATAGCGAAACGAATCACAGCAAACACATCCGACATTCAGAAATAAAGAACAGCGAAAAGCGTCGCGTTGGACTTCCTTAGACTCAAACTATTCGAAATCCGGTATAATTTTTTTTTCTTTCTTATTCTCATTTCTTACATCAATCACATCCATATAATTTCCCATAGGAAATTCAATCTTAAACCCAAAACTTAGCAATCATACAAAATCTTATACAAATCCATACAAATCTCAAATTACACTTTATTCTCATTTTATCAAAATTTCGGCAGCATAACGACTGCATTTATCCTAACCCAAACCTGCAAAGTGTTCAAAACAACACTTCTAGAAGCCCAATAAATCAAACAATCATCAAAATCAACCGGACCCTCCGTCCGGGATCTCAGCAGAACAAACGCAATCTTAATTCTAAAACATTCTCATAACTATAAAACAATATATTGATCTCATAACTCAATCTCATTTCCAAACTTATACACAATTCCATATACAATTTCCAATCCCAACTTTATCGCAAATACATTTATCCGAACTTATCTTAAGCCATAAACATATTCATACTAAAGATCCAAATTACACAAAATCTAAGCGACAAAAATGTCGGCCGATGTCTTCACATTCTTTCATCCGATCTCCTGCTCGAAACCTGAAGATGGGGATGAAAGGGGGGTGAGCTCGGAAGCTCGTGGATAACACATTTATAGATTGAATAATAAGCAGAAATCAATTTTCATAAACTTTTTGCCAAAAGGCTAATTTTTCAAACTTTATAATTTTTCAAACAATTTCCTCAAACCCTTTTTTTTCATCTTTTTCAAACTTTTTCCTCAAACCCTTTTTCATATTTTTCTAACTTTTCATAATAATCTCACTTTTTCTCTCTTTTTTTTCAAACTTCTCAAATTTTTCATAAATATGAATGCAACATTCAGAGGCAAAATTGAAAACACATAACATATCAGAATGGTCTGGTTCGGTCCAAAGCAGAGCGTCGCACATTCCTCCATAGCGGTCCTGTGCATTGTGAGCGAGCGCACTACACTTTTTCGCATAAGCGGTCCGATTATAGCCGTGAGGGAGTCCGAAATCGGAGCTCCGAGCCACTAGCGGGCAGCCGGGCGAAGGCTATACAAATAGAGACAGCGCTGACTCACAAAGGACCTAACCGAACCCACATAACACATAAGCGAAAACATAAATTTGAATTGCCCGAAGGCACTTTTCAAAATCTTGATTTTCACACATTCACATAGTGCATAATATTCAATCACTTCAATCAATCAGTTCACATATAAATCAAAGTCATAACAATGAATGCAATAATTTCCTTCAATATAATTTAGATTTATTCAAAATTTCATTCTCACATTATTCAAACAATCTAAACACAACGGATTTCATAGACTTTGCATTTTCGTAAAATTTATTCAGAAAGCCAATTTTTCAAACATTTTTAAAAACAATAATTTATCAAAAATCCAATTCTTGCTTTCTTTAATTTTTGAAACTTTATATATAGCTTACAATTCAAAATGTAAATATGCTACCCACCTCGAATTAATTGCCGAAACTTGATTTCAAGCTCCAATTGATCCTCGCTTCTTTCCTTCTTTCAATTAAAATTGACCTAAGCCATAATCATTCAAATTCCACATCATAATTTGCAATATTCCCAAAATTAACTATCGAAAATTCATAATCATCATATTTCCAAGCTTTCTAAAACCAGAATTTCTAAAATCTCCAAATTCAAAATTTTTACCTAAACCAATACACCCAAATTCAATCTCATAAATAAGTTAATTTTCAAAATTGATGTCATTATTCATCAATTCACACTAATTCCAAGATATCTAAATCCTCAATTTCAAAAATCCCCAAATCTTAAAATTGGCCTAAACCAATTTATCCAAATTCAATATCATAATCCATAAATTCTTCAAAATTAACTTCACATATCATCAATCCATAGTATTTTCCATGACTCTACACTAACAATTTTCAAAAATCCCAAATTATAAAATTTGGGCATAATCCCAATTAAATTTTCATCCAAAATTAAATCAATTTCAACATGTATTCTCTAAAATTGATCAAGGAATTAGTAAACCCACATCATTTCTAATGATTCTAAACCAAAAACTTATCAAAAATTCAAAGTAGAAGAATTTCTCTTACCTCTTCCTCTCTTCATTTTCGGATTTTTACAAGCCCAAGGGAAGCTTTCAAGCTTTTCTACCCTTTCCCCTTTGAAAACAATGAAAAATCCTCTTGAAAACTCTTTAAAAAAAAACAAAACTTAACTTTCTCTCTCTCCTCTCTCTTCTTTCTCCTCTCTTCTTCCTCTCCTTATTTCTTCTTCTCATTTCCAGAACAATCATGACTTCAGGGGGTGAAAAACGACAGCCCATGTGATTTATTAAGGCCATGTCATTAAATAATGGTTAATTGACCATTTTGCCCCTCACATGTTACTTTATGCTATTTTCACTTACGGTTTTGATTCGCATTATTGCGTTGAAGGAATTTGTTAAAACTTCCTTCTTGAGAAATATTCCTCTCAATCATACGAATCCAACGCCACTAACCGCGCTCAATTCGGATCACTACACCAAAAGTTATGCGCAAAACAGTTCGGGTATATCCACATTCTAACATATTTTTCCATGTACGATTATTTCCGTCCAAAAGTTAACATTCTTAATCCCAAAATTGAAACTCAATGTCTTCATAAAAATTGTAGCCTTATGTCTCTAGTTTAATTCAAAACAAGAATTGCCTCATTTTGATTCCCAGATCAAAAGTTATACTTAAAATACTCTCAGGTGTTCCCAATCCGAAAATTACACCCTAATCCGAACTTAAATTCAAAAATTAAAAGTCTTAGGGGCAAAATTGGCATTTAATGTCTTCATATGATTTGTAGCCCCTTGTCTTATCTTTATTTTTCCTCAAGAATCACTTCAATCGGATCTCTACAGATCCCGAATTTCACAAAACACTGAACTATGCTCGAAAAATTTCTCGACTCACTTTGAATAAATTAATCACCATTTATTAAATCTCAAAATTTCACAAATTTCCCATGAGAATGTAGGAAATTGTCTTACGAATCCAACGCCGCAAGAATCAACTCAATCGGATGTCGGACGGAAAAGATATGAGCAAAACAGTGAACAAAGGTCGGATTGGAGGAGGAAGCAAGAAAACTAAAGGAGCAAAACGACGTCGTATTATGGCGAGGATAGGGCGCGGTCGCTACGGCGATGTGGAGATCGCCCTAGTGACGCGAGCCGAACGCTCGCCATCGCTACGGCGATGCGGACGTCACCCTAGCGACGGGGGTACTTCATTTTCTATTTTTTTTTCCACATAAAACTTTCAAAATTCATAACTCTTAATTCCGAACTCCAATTTTGACAAACTTAGTCTCTATAGAAAGCTTGAGGGAAGCTCTAAATCTTCCACGAAGGACATAAATATAAATTCGACTCCTAAGGGAGTCCATTTTCCGGTCAAAGATACTATCCTCTAATATTCATGCTAAAACCACAATATAAACTTGTAAAAATCATAACTTATTATTCCGAGATCAAAAAATTACATACTTTATATCGAAATAAAGATCAAATCAAATCCTTCAACTTTCATGAAGAACATCAAAGCTCAATTAACCTGGTATATCCACATTCTAACATATTTTTCCATGTACGATTATTTCCGTCCAAAAGTTAACATTCTTAATCCCAAAATTGAAACTCAATGTCTTCATAACAATTGTAGCCTTATGTCTCTAGTTTAATTCAAAACAAGAATCGCCTCATTTCGATTCCCAGATCAAAAGTTATGCTTAAAATACTCTTAGGTGTTCCCAATCCGAAAATTACACCCTAATCCGAACTTAAATTCAAAAATTAAAAGTCTTAGGGGCAAAATTGACATTTCATGTCTTCATATTATTTGTAGCCCCTTGTCTTATCTTTATTTCGCCTCAATAATCACTTCAATCGGATCTCTACAGATCCCGAATTTCACAAAACACTGAACTATGCTCGGAATATTTCCCGACTCACTTTGATTAAATTAATCACCATTTATTAAATCTCAAAAATTCACAAATTTCCCATGAGAATGTAAGGAATTGTCTTACGAATCCAACGCCGCAAGAATCAACTCAATCGGATGTCGGACGGAAAAGATTTGTATACAAAATCTTATACAAATCCATACAAATCTCAAATTACAGTTTATTCTCATTTTATCGAAATTTCGGCAGCATAACGACTGTATTTATCCTAACCCAAACCTGCAAAGTGTTCAAAACAACACTTCTAGAAGCCCAATATCGAAAAATTACAAACTTTATGTCTACAAAAAGCTCTTAACATAATCTACAAGTTTCATGTAGATCACTTTATCAAATTTCGCCTCAAACAAAAGTCAACTCTCAAAGTCAAACTTTCTAAATCCTTCAAATTTTCACACTTTTTCTTTTTAATTCATGCTATTTAACTTCATTTCAATCAACTCATCCACTTTCCTCTCATAATCCATAAAAATTCATTCAAATATCAAATTTCTCTAAACTAAACAATTCTTTTCTCATAAATTTTTCTTAATTTCAACAAATTTTCTTAAATTCATAATTTGTCTCACCAATTTCTTTCTCATTAATATTCATTGTAATATTTCTATTATCCTCAAAAGTTCGGGGTCCAACAGCCTTATTCCATGCACCCAGGCAGCACCAGAATGTACAGAGATTTGAAGGAACATTTCTGGTGGAAAGGTATGAAGAAAGAAGTAGCGGAATATGTGAGCGGATGTCTAGTGTGTCGACAAGTCAAGGTGAACACGGGCACCTTCAGCATGCTAAGGCCATTGTCCATTCTGAATGGAAGTGGCAAAGGATCACTGATGGATTTTCGATGGGTTTGCCCGAACGATGAAGCATGATTCCATTTGGGTTATTGTTGATCGGTTGACCAAGTCGGCCCATTTTCTCGCAATCAAGCAAATGATTCATTGCAAGTCTTAGCGGAAGTATATTGATGAAGTAGTGAGGTTGCATGGAGTTCCAGATTCTATAGTATCAAGCGGGATCCTCGATTTCGTCGAGATTACGGAGAAGTTTGAGGAAGCATTAGGAACTAAATTTGAATTTCAAGATCGGCGTTTCATCCTCGAGACGGATGGTCGGTCGAGAGGACAATCAGACTCTAGAAGGATGTTTAGAGCATGTGTCATGGACTTGAGAGGAGCATGGGATGATCATTTGCCGTTGGTCGAATTTGCTATAACAATTGTACCATTCGAGCATCTGAGATGGCTCCATATGAAGCCCTTTATGGCGAAGATGCAGGACTCCGATATGCTGGGATGAAGAAGGTGAGAGGAAGCTAGTGGGACCAAAGTTGGTCCAAATGACAGTGGATAAGATTGATCTGATTAAACAGCGACTTAAGGCAACCCAGGATAGAATGAAGAGTTATGCCGATGCTAACAGGAAAGAAATGGAATATGCAGTGGGTGACAAGGTGTTCCTCAAGACGTCTCCATGGAAGGGAGTTATGAGATTTGGTAAGAAGGGGAAGTTAAGTCCTTGCTATGTGGGTCCGTATGAAGTATTGAGAGGATTGGGCCGTTGGCCTCTGATTAGCATTGCCGCTTTTAATTATCCTGATTCATGATGTATTCCATGTCTCGATCTTTGAGAAGGTGCAGATCGGATCCTTCTCACATCATTCGGACCTCAAAAGTTCAAATTGAGTGATGATCGAGTTATGAAGAAATGCTGTGGCAATTCGGACAAGAAGGATAAGATCCTCGGGAATAAGACAATCAAGCTAGTCAAAGTCTTGTGGAGAAATCATGCGATTGAAGAGGCGACGTGGGAGCCTCGGGATGCAATCTGAGGCGATACCACACCTCTTGATGAATCGGTAAGAATTTCGAGGACGAAATTTCTTAAGGGGGGAGAAATGTTAGCCCCAAAATTTTTTTTTAATTAAGCATGATTAGAATAATTGAGTAAGTTAATGTTAGATAAAATTTAGTTGACATTTATTAAGTATAGTAACATTAATTAAGTTAGGTAGCATGAATTAAAAAGGAATTAATGAGTTAGGTGTTAAGAGTTAATAGAATTTATTGTGTTAGTTGGGCCTTAATGAGGTAGGAAAAGAAAAGAGAATAAGTTGGGCCTTAAAAGACAAGTGGGCTTGAGTAGGTTAAAGAAGATAAGAAGAAAAGAGGAGGAAGTGAGTTGGGCTTGGACTTATGGGCTTAAGTGAGTAAGTAGAAGTATAAAAAGGGAATGAAATAAGTGAATTGTAGAGGAAGAGAAGAGGACTTACGAAAATTTAGAGAGGGAGGAGAGGTTTTCGGCAATGAGGAGAGAAGGAGGAGAAAAAGAAGAAGCTTTGGCTAGGGTTTGATTCTCCTTGAGTTTTAGAGGATTTTTGAAGAAAGTGCAAGAAGAAAAAGTGAAGAGGAGAAGCTAAGCTACCTTTTGAGCCAAGAAACTCTTGGGTTGAGTTAAGATCTAAGGTAAGTTAAGTTTTTAAGAGTTGGTTTTTAGTTGAGTTTTGGTGTAGAAGGTTTAAGAATCAAGTGGGTTTAGTGATTCTTAAGCTAATTTTATGAAAGAGGTTTTATAGAATTTCTATTGGATTTGTGTTGATTTGGGTTTTTATTTTCTCTTGAAGAAGAGCAAGAGAAAGGAGAAGAGCAAGAGGAAGAGCTCCATTTAGCAAGGATTTAGCAAGTATAAGGTGGGTTTCACTTTTATCTTTATGTTAGTAATGCTTTAAATACTATCTCAACTAAGGAAAATTAATGTTTTCCAACTACCTTGGAATGAGTATTTATGGAATAGCAGCGAATGATACTGCAATGTCCTAAGCGTAAGGTTTCAGGAGTACGGTAGTTAAGCAGTTGGGTCACGAGATCCGACATCTATGGTATCAAAACAAGTGTGATAAGCATAAGTTCCATATAGTTGGGTCTCGGATCCAACAGTTAGGGTCCGGTCTCCGGGTCGGGTCCCAACAACACACTTTTTAGTTTAGTGTGAACTTTTCAATACAACTTGACTTCCAGCTCAAGTTACGCCTCACAACCGATTTGTTTTCTGACGCAAATCCTACTTCACAAGTGATTTTCCACCAATCACTTAACTCATAATAATAACAAAGATAAAGATGAAGTAATAATGCTCAGTACAGATTTAGAACAAGCTAAGAGCAATTGAGAGCAAATTAGTAACAACAGTTGTATGCTTTTGCTTTTTGGACTACACTTCTCGATCATTTGATCTTCCTCTATTTATTTGCAGAATTCTAGATGAATATAGTCGTTGGAGATCTTCTTTTAGCCGTTGGTGATTGCACACAGACGTTGTAAAATGATTTCCTTTCTATTTGTGATTAATCCGGATAAATTTTGTTCAGCTGCACCTGATAGTCGACTAGTCGAGGTGTTATAGTCGACTAGTGCCAATGTTTTTCCATGCAAGTTTTATCTCCACTCTTCGAATAGTCGACTAGTGTGATGTTAGTCGACTAGTGCACCTATCCAGCTGATTAATAGTCGACTTGTCACATGTTAGTCGACTTGTTTCATGGCCCATCTGACATATTTGAATTTATTAGTTGACTTGTGATATGTTACTCGACTGGTGCTGACTCCAACGAATAGATTTAAAAAAATCTTCCCATAATCTTCATGTTTGAATATCTCTAGCACGTTGAAGATAATTTCCATCTTGATTTCACAATGGTTTACCTCTTGCCCATAGAAGATTAATGTTGTCTTGAGTTTAAATTTCAATCCAAAACACCTGAAATAATTTCTTAACCAATTTTATACATTTTATTATTATCAAAACATAAAAGGATTTAATTTGTCAACCACCATTGGTCCAACATCAAACACTACAAATATGAAGCATAAGGTCAAAACTCTATCGTATTAATACATCAGAAGCTACACTAATCAAAACTCAGTCGTATTACATATTTCAGAAGGGATATAAATGTAACTTCAACCAATATAATATGCAGACATCTGAAGGAGTAAGTGACTCACGTGAGAAGCACATAACTATTGTCTTGTTCATGCAATTTCATCTGAAAGGCTCTGCAGTCTGCAACTATAAAAGAATCAACTCAAGCAATTTGAGAGACACATAGAATCTTTACCATTCTTTTTCATATTATATTTTATTATCTGGCATGCAAGAAGAGAGTGAAAAAGGTTTGAGAGTTAGCTAGAGTTCTTACCAACGAGTACTAGGAGAGTTAAAGCCTCTTGCAAGTGTTTTTGATTAAACACTCAACTCTGTAAACTGATTTCTTCTTCTTCATTACTAGTTGAAACCACATCAATAGAAATCTTAGATGTAGATAGCATTAAAGTTATCGAACCAAGTAAAAAGGACTGGTGTTTTTTACTTTCTGCAAATTACTTATCTACAAAGCTAACGATTCTTTATCAGTTTTTGGTTTAATAAGATAATAGTACAGCACAATTATCCCAACAGATCCAAATCTATCACAGTAAACGAGCCGTGCCTCTAATATTTTGTGTTGCAAATAGCAATCCAAGGCTCAGACTGCTAACTTTCACGAAAGGGGTGCTCACAGGAGCTGTCCAAGTTGACATATTGGGTTGGGCCTCAGGGGTATTAAAGAAGTGAATAGTGATAAGCAGAATCAAAGACGAAACATTATCTCATAGGTTGGCTGTACTCGTATTGTCAGTCATCGAGTACCCTTAGCAGTGGGATTTAAAATCATGACAAAGATGGGAGGCCACTGATTTCTTATGAAAACATGAAATGGATAAGTGCTAAGACAAAGACTTCTGTTTTAGCTCTCATCCACGTTGATAAAGAGGGGAAGAGTCCAAGGAAGTTCAATTTGCAGCTTAAACTCGTATATGTATAATGTACGCCAACAAATACTCCTTTACCCAGTTACCTTAGCAGTCTATCAAAGCTAGAGACGGGTGTTCTGATTCTCCATTTTAAGGGTTTTTGTGAACTCGGAAGTCTAAGCGCTCAACATTGGTATTTTATATGGATGAAAATTGGCATCTGATTTTCAATAATGTTCATTGTCTCTGAACAGAATGGAAGCATAATATCAGTATGTACCAAACGTTCGACAATCGATTGGTTGAGCAGTAAAACTGATAGATATGACTCCCTGAATTCGAGGATAGGGAAGAACCTCCAAAAACAAAAGATGAAAACAAAAATATTCTCTGCTGTCTCATTCCAGGTTTAATGCTCATCAAGAGCCAATCATTTTACAATTAACAGTTGTTCTCTAATCGAATAGTACAGAATTAAAACATAATAAAATAACGCAACAATGACTGATCATGCTTGCAATTGGTTCTCTAATTTCCTTCATGGGCTTCAGGTCATCTTAATGCACATACTCCTCCTAATTTGCTGGACGTCGTTTGATCCTCACTGGATGAGTTGCAGCCTGTAGCTCCAGACTATGTTCAACCGAGGCCTTCTCATTGCTATTGATACCCCATTATTGAACAAAAACCTTACAAAGTCTCTTAAGTTCCAAGTAAAGTGAGGCAAACATCATTCGTTACATGCCACTTTAACCGACCAACTGATTTTGAAACCTAAGCAAATTCATCTGTTAGTGCAACTAGCACTAGCAGTGGCTGATAGAAATCCAAAAAGGTCGTAGTCTGCGTCATCGATCAATTGGTTTATTTTCTGGCTATGTATGCTATCTGCTAATTAAGGACCACCCCACAGCAAACAAAAGCAGCTAACAGTTGATGATAGAAATGGAAAAGGAGAGAGAAAACAAGACTGCGTAATAACGTCAAAGTCAACACGTCACCCCTATGTCCAAACTTTGAGTGCTTTACTGTTTTTCTCAACTGATTGCGGTTCAAGCATCGACGTCTTCACACACATGAATGCTGCAAGCAACAGGTTCTGCAAAAAAAATAATGGCCCTTCTGCAATAGCCTCCTGTTCTTGCATTTTTATTTAGAATTCTAGAAAAAGATTCAAGACAACCATACTATATGATGCGGATGATGTGCTAGTATGACAAATTGAAGTGAAATAAATGCTATATGGGAGGATAGGAATTCTATTACGTATTATATACATTTGTCTTCCTACTCCTAGTTTGCTTTCAGATTTGAGGAACCTGGGAATTAACGATTGTGAACTTGACACGTTATGGTTGTTAATTACCAGAGAAAACGCAGATGCATTTTGATCGTTATGTTGGAGGAAAGCCTTAGTCTGCAAAATTTAAACAACACAGCGAGTAGACTATAATCCATTCAAACTCAGGATTAGATGTCGGAACATAACTGGGTGATACTTGAATATATAAGAAAATATTGGTTATTACACTTGACGCACCGAGTGAGAAAAGAAATGACTGAAGGATCATAATTTTACACAAAGATGCATTAAGAACATCAAAACGATTGAAAGATAGAGAAAGCTGGAAGATATGATTGGATTAAAACATAAGAGCTGTTGAGTCTACATATAGCATATACGACGATATGCATACATCAATCACTGGAAGAAAGGATATTGATCTTTCGACACTAACAATAACCATTATTCCACAAGTAGATTTAGGAAGCGAAGACACATGTTGGAGACAGGAATAATCACTAGTGAGGACGAACATAGCAGGTTAGACAATTTTCCTGATAAGTGCTTGCCGATTCATCGGAAAATAATTATTCTTCAATTGCCAGTTCGTCAATCATCTTACCATGGCAAAGCGGACAGAACGCCGGAATCTCCGAACACTTGCGGGGCAGAATTATGTTGGCAGAGCTAAGACGGTTCTGATCATGCAAGTACACGTAATTAGGCATGTCTGAATACTTACGAGCAACCACAACTGAATTAATCACTTCATCAGTTGGGTGATACATCGAAAGCACCTCGAATCCTTGAAGGTCACTATGATCAACAACCGGATAAAGAAAAGCCCTGGCACCATGAGCGCTCCTGAGCATCAAGAGTGCTCCAGGAGCCATGTTCTTGGCCAAGTGATCAATGACTCTTACCTTCTCCTGCTTGTCCATGCCAACTAGAGCTGCTAAAAACACTACATCAAAATCTTTTAGTTCATTTGTGACGTCCATGATGTTTACTGTGTGAAAGAGCATTCGCTTGGACAAGTCGGGATGGGACGAAACAAGGCGAATAGCCATTGAATTGGCCGAAGGGTCGATGTCATAGTTGTGGAAAGAGGTAGTGGTAAGGTGTTTGGAAGCTAACACAATCGAAGTTAGAGGAAGGGGACCAGAACCCACAAAAGCAATCTTGCGAGGGACATGGATATAGTGTTGTTTAAGGATGTTGAATTCGAGTTGGCTAAGCTTAAGGTAATTTGTGTAGTAAGGGAAGAGGGTTAGATGGTCAAGGGGGTGTTCATAGGATCCTAAGATGGTCGAGTAATGACTCTCCATGTACCCTTCTGCTTCCCCAGAAAGTCTAATAAGCTTGGACCTTATGTCTTGCAAATTTTGGCAAAGATTGTTGACATCAATAGGGATTGGTGGGATGCACGTGAGAACAAGTTGTGTGAAGAGCATGTCGACATTTTTGGAGGGTTTGAGGCTCTCGAGGCTTGAGATTTGCTCGTACAGGTCACAGACTTTCTGGACCAAAAGCTCTTCCTTGGAACCGGCCATGTCGACACTATGAGATTATTTTGACGAGATATGTTTTCAGACTCTTCCAAGAAGACTCGACCGTCGATCTGCTCTGCTCTATTGAAAACTCTGGCTCACAAAGCTCATTATTTATGGGCACTTGTGGGGACCACACTCTCTCGCCGAGGATTGGCCTGGCCTCGTTACGAATTTTTTAATATATATATATATAGATGCTCACTACACTTAATTTTCAGATTAAGAAACTTGACTTTTCTTATTTTTAAAATAATTTAAAATAGACTTGTGATTTTGAAAACATTAAAATTAATTTCCGTTGTATTTTTTATTGAAAATTTTAACATAAATCATTATATAATTAAAATTAATTTTTTATTGTGTTTCTATTAAAGTATTTTAATGCAAATCATTAGAAGCCTTCAAAGGGTGTAGTTCGATAGTTGAGAGTGGGACTTGATTTTGGTTAGGTCTTAGGTTCGATTCTATGCTAGCTCCTCTTATAAGAACACAGAGACGATCGAGGTTTTATCTAGTAGATAAGCTAGTTGGTAGCCTTGATGATGAGTCGTCCCTTTATGAAGTGGTCTTGTGGAATTGGGACCTCAGAGAGGTGTGCCCGCTTAATCCACCTACGGAGTTTCCTCGAATCTAAAAAAAAAAATCATTAGAAAACCAATTATTGATCCTTTTAAATTATTTACATAATTAATTTTAAACTTATAAGGCTATGCTTATAATTTCAATTAGATTCTTGTTCTAATGCCTTCACACTATTTGATTCTTTCAAGATAGGGTTTCACACCGAGTGGCAGGAATTAAAAGGGTGGACTGATGGTACATGTTAGAAGCAACATGTTATTGCTTGTTAGAAGCAACATTTTATTAATCATGGTACGGCAGTAATTTCGCTCCATAAAAAAGTAAACTCTTCGTGCGCCTGATGTGAAGTTAGGGCATTGTTCGATTCACACTTCTTGAGCAATTTAATATTGCCTCCACATCAAAACAATATATTTATTTAGTTTGGGAGATAGGCATTCATTCGAAACTGGATTCCATAATTAATGTGGAACATAAGTTCAACTTACTTAAAATATTATTAAGCGATGCATGAGCTAAGCCGTGTTTAGTTTGTTTCCGATCGTGAAAGACTTGACAATTTATAAACTTGTTAAGAAATTATATTATTTAATTCTAGCAATCAATATATCTGTTCATTTTAACACTTTAAAATGAAAAATGACCCATTATGATTATATTTTTTAAGCAAACTTGAATATAAAGCCTCAAGTTTGAATTACAAAATTTAGGATTGTTAATTATAGGCTTCAACTTGGAAAACTTTGAATATTTTAAACTCATCAAAAATTTCCAAATTAAAAAATTAACATCAAAATTAAGCTCAATAATTGATCTCGACTCCTGTACAATCTTATTCCACAAATTCCCAAGTTGCAATTAATCTACAAAACAAAACATGTGACTATTCCTTCAAAATCTTAATTAATCTACATTTGTGATTGTTGATAGTTTCTTTAAAATATCACACTTTGCTTCTTATAATAAAACCAATGATACAACTAATTAATATTTCTGATTTATTATTTAAGCAAGTAATGAAATTACATTAAGTTTCTCAAGAGTATAATAAGCCAAGATACTAATTCTCTTTTCGTCATGTCCTATAAACTTTAAGGTGTATGAAGTTTCATATTGGATTCTTTAAGTAGAAGTGAGATGACGGAGACTCCATTTATTTAACTTAGGTTGATCTAAGTCAAAGCAGACCTACATCAAAATGTCCTTTCTTTGAAAAACTTTGGTAGTGCTTTAGGATTGAAATCCAATTAAGTTTCTCAAGAGTATAATAAGCCAAGATACTAAGTTTCTTAGTTCCATTTGGAGTAAGTTTAGAACAAAGTTAGTAACTTTATATGATCATTCAAAGGAACTTGAAATTTTGGAAATATTACTTACTATTGTTGAGTTTGCATATGATAGGAGTTTGCATTTTTCTAGTGACCATTCACCATATGAGATTATTTATAGTTTTTAATTTACTAACTTCTTTAGATTTATCACCTTTACCTATTGATGAAAGAGTTAGTTTGGATGGAAAGAAGAAAGTTGAAATAGTGAAACAACTTTATAAATGTGTAAAGCATCAAATAGAAAAGAAAAATGAGAAATTTGCAAACAAAGGTTAAAAAAATGTGTTATTTTCTAATCTGATGATTAAATTTAGGTACATATGAGGAAGGAAGGATTTCT
Source organism: Erythroxylum novogranatense (assembly GCA_029891385.1). Taxonomy (NCBI): domain Eukaryota; kingdom Viridiplantae; phylum Streptophyta; class Magnoliopsida; order Malpighiales; family Erythroxylaceae; genus Erythroxylum; species Erythroxylum novogranatense. The sequence goes on along the minus strand of CM057233.1, from coordinate 45,328,724 downwards.
ATTCTAGAGCTAGTCCAAAATGCAACCAATTCAGAAAGGCCGATCAATTTTAAGTCATTGAGATGAATAGTCATAATGCTTACAAGTTTAAGTTTCCTAGTGAATATAATGTTAATTAGTTCTACTTTTAATACTGCTAATCTTTCTCTTTTCGATGTAAGTTACAATTTAAGGTCAAATCATTCTAAGAAAAGAGGGAATGATGAGTGCAACTAGCAAACAAAGAAACCATTGCATTTTCCTGCTACACCAATCACAAGAGTTAGGAGTAAGAAGTTTAAAAAGGCTGCGAATGGGCTAAATTAAGATGTATATGCAGATCAAGCTTCAAATGAAGACTAAGATCAAGTTTAAATAAAATTAATGATAAATTTTTTAATCTCTTATATAATATTTATCAATAAATTATTAATGAAATTAATTTTTTAATAAATTAATATTTATTTTAATATATTTTAATTATTAAATCAAATTTAATTGAAATTTATATATTTTGAAGATATTTTAAATATAAATATATATATTTTAAATATTATTAGATTAAATTTGTTTAACCTAATTACAAAACTAAACAAAATTATTAAGTAAAATTAAACTATTCATAATTAATATTAATAATTAATTTTAGTTAATAAAATATATAACATTGAATTACATTATTCATAGTTCTTATTAATAATTAAATAATATATATTTAATTGATAATAAATTAAATTATGAAAAGCAACTGAAAACAAAATTACTTTTTATAATTTTATAATTTTGAAAATTAGAAAAACCAAAACTAAAAGCAGAATCTAAAAACTCAAACAAATAAGTTTTTTTTATTGAATTTGAAAATAAAAATAAAAGTAAAAAGAAACAAATAGGGTCTCAATTAACAAACGAGAGTTAATTGAGGGTGTGACACAATAATTAATATGTTAAATAGTTTCGAGAAGTACATGACAGATTTTAAAATTTAAAGGACGTTTGATAATTGCTGAAATCACAAAAGGTTTGGAGAAATTATCCTGTAATTATTAGACGTTTTGGGGGGTCATCTTTTGGAATATAAAAATAAAAAGAATATAGCTGCCTTTTAATTGTATGGATTTTAGATTTCTGGGGAAGGTGTTTTTCATTTCTTCCTCAAGTTATATACAATTAATGCCTATGTATGACATATTGACATGCACATTAAACATACAGATAGTGATTATTCAATTCATTTGCAGTCAAGGAATCATTGATTATAATGAATGATGTGCATAAAGCCTTCGTTCTTGTCAAATTTATTAAACAAGTGAAAGAATATCAACATATTTTGGTGGAGCTGGACATGTTCGCGATAATCTTTGCAGTCAACATTAGATCGGCAAGGAGCATGATTTGTCTTCGAACATTCCAAAGTTCCATCATTCAGCCATCACTTGTCTTGGACACTTAAGCATTAAATATTTTGGAATGATATATCCCAGGTAACCTGGACTGGTATTTTAATTTAGTTAGGGAGTTGCTTGCAAGAAAACTGCCGAGTTTGAATTATGACTTTGGGAAATGAGATGTTTACAATTCATATCAAATGAATAGATTAAAGTGTTGGACGCAACGGATGCATTTTTTGAAAAAGAAAAAGAAAATAACAAAAGACAGTAGCTGTTTTTGAAGCTGTCTTATGCAATGGAGTACTTATATAAGACATTCTTTGCTTAATACAAAAAATACAATAAATACACAGAGAGGAAAATTAGAGCAAAGCAACGCTCTGAAATATTTTTCTAAAGAGTTGGTGAGTAACAAAATAATGAGGTTAGAATTTTTAGATTGGGAAACACTTTGTGAACCACTATTTTAGTTTTATCGTTGCATATTTACTATTTGTAATAGTGGAAGAATTTTTTCTGAATTTTGTTTATGGACATAGCCCAAAATTAAGGATGAATTACGTTAAATATTTTGTGTTTATTTTGTTCATTTTATTTTTCCTCTTCAAAAAATACACCCGTTATGTCCAACATCAAATTCTAATTTATCTTCGTAAAGAAATGACTTATTTTTATAAAGATTTTGATTCCATGTAAACTTGTCAGTTGCTCCAAAGTTTAACTTCAACAATATAACATAATAGTTAATGTAACAAATCTCTAAATGAATTTATAATTAATGGCCAAAATAATATTTGTTTTGAATTGTTTTTTCTTTTCGTAATTAAATTCAGTTCATTTAATAATTACAAAGCTAAATTCCTGAATTTCTAGTTAAATTGAAAGCCCATATTTAGATCTTAATAGCTTCTTGTCTCTTATCAGCTGCTCTTTCGGCCGTGTGAGTAGATAAGGTGCCCTTACAAAAACTGGAAAGCCACTTTTGATGTCTATTATGTTGGCATTTGATGTCATGGTTGGAAGCTACTTTTTAGGAATTGTAAATTGGGGTCGATAAGATAAGATAAAAGTGGTGTTTAGCTTTATGTTTCAATTTTGGTTTTCTCACTTTGATACAATCGGGAATATAGTAGATTAGCCATTCCTTATGTTTTTTCTTGTCTCTTCTTTTTCTATGAATTTGATGCTTGGTAGCTTTAGAATTTCTCTTTTGACTTCCACATGTCTTGGTTGTGCGTATTCTCTGTTAAAATAAATAAATAAATGCTCATTCCTGCCAAGCAAACCGTAGATAATTCATGTTACTATTTGGTGCGGAATTGAGATGAGATGCACTTGAAATGATTAAGGATATGTACAAGTTGCACAAGTTTAAGTTTTTTCCTAATGCATGATAGTGGCAACTTTATGTTTATCGATCGGTTGTCTTTAATTGGCGTCAACTTGCAATTGCAAAACGAAGGGTTCCTGCGCGACTACTCGACGTTGAAATTGTGGACAATTTCAATCATTTTAGGAAAACTTTCGACGATGTTCTTTTGAAAAGGTGGCGGTTAAGATTGGCTTATGAATCTTTCAATGCTGTAGGACCTCTTCCATACGAAATTATTTAGCTTGCTTTGTCTTATTTTACATGTAACATCTGCCTGACGTCTTTGATTAATCCATAAATGCTCAAGCACAGTCCTTTCAAGTAACCCTATTCCATCATTATCTTGTTGTTCTTGCTTTTGTAAATCCAAGTTCAACATTTTTAAAATAACTAATGGAAAAACAAGTATAAACAGAATAGCCTAAATGGTTTGAACGAAATATACTGCATTTTAGAAGTAAAAAGATTCTGAAGACTGACGGGCATGCTCCATGCCATGCCACAATGGATTCGTGAAAACCCATCAAACACTTGGGCAGAAAGAAAACCAATGACTTGATGGGAAAGAATAAGGAGATTGTCTTCCTGATCGATGAATATAGCTGAATTATTTAAGAAAAATCAGAGTATATTATAAGCGTAAAGAATATTAGACGGCCGAAGGGATTTATTATTGCATGTTGGTTGGCTGTGGCTGAAGTCAAAGTGGAGATATGGGTGTGTGGAAAGCACACGACATCCATGTGTCAGTGCAAGTTACCGCAAGAGATAATGAAAGTTGGTTTGGAATTTGGATGGAAGTCTGGCTTTGTTCTCTTCTTCGCTCCACTTGCCTACGTTGGTTGGTGAGGTGCTGTTATAGGAGTTTGTTTCTTCCAAGTCTTTGCTGTGTTAAATTTCATTTTCTTCATTTCCTTTTTCTTACACACTTTGCGTGCCCACTTTCAACATTTCGTAATCAGCTAAAAACCACTAATGGCAGTAATTCAACCATCACTCGATCGAAAAGAATCCCGAAGGCTAAAAGTTATTTAATAATTTATCGAACCAGACTACATGACTGGTGATTTAAGACGGGGAAAACTACGATATATAAACTGAATTTTAGGGTGAAAAAATTAATAATAAATATACAGTCAAAATTCTTATAAATTAATAATATTATTATTGTGTTTAACATAAAATTTATTAATTAAATTAATTCTTAATAAATTAATTCTTAATAAATTAATTCTTAATTCAATAAATACATATTTAATTAACTAAAATTTTATCTTATTTTATCAATCTTGAAAAATCTGAAGAGGTGTCGTAGTTTCGCAACTTTTGATTCTTTTATGACAAACACAAAAATCAAAAAAATTAAAAATATCAAAGATAAATAAACAAAGATTTGTTAACGTAGTTTAGCATACCTTGCTTACATTTACGAGACCCTCATTCAGCTTAATCACTTTCACGTAAGTTCAATAGATTTATATAAGGGCTTTCAAAGTCAACTCACACAATCCTTGAAACTATCTTTTAACCTCATTTTTTGTTAAAGATTTTTACACCCAATAACATGACCGACTCATATTAATCTCGACAGAGGATTTTTCTCTACTACTCTTAATGAAAGACAATTGATTATAATAATTCAAGTGATTAATCAACTAACAAAAGAATAACAATACACTTGAGATAAAAGAACCTTCCCTATGTTCAGCTTCCCAAAATATATCTGAATAATTGTCCACTAGTTGGACTGATCTATGCCAGCTCTAGAATCAAATCACGGCTGCTTAGTTAACAACCGACATACAACAAAATGTACACGCAGTGCCCAAATACTTCGCAGCCGAAAGCCACTCCAATGGATGAAGGTTCAGCGTAAGTGACTTCCAAAGTAATTAATGCAGAAGCGTGAATCTACCAAGATTGAAATCACACACATGCACATGCATAAAGAAAGACACTCCCAATTGTGTGCCACTCCAACGATTCAACATAAAAAAGAAGAACTCCAAGGTTCTTCAGTCACATAAATCATCCAGCTCAAATAATCTCAATCAAATCCATATAACACATGACACACACGACACACTCACAAATCAAAAGATACCCAGATAGACAAAAACCGAATCCACACCATCTTTTGCCAAGATACACATCAATTAGAGATAGAACTCTATCACAATTAGAAGATTACCCCCAATAGTTTTTTGAGTCCAAGTCAAAAATAAGGATTAGTTATTGGCTATCAGTGTCCAATTAAAATCTTATAGGTCCAATTAATAGACCAAAATGCCAAAATAAAATAAAAGGATGTATACCATATCTTAACAATATCCCCTTTTTTTAGTATTTTTGTCACAACTATTAAGCTTCCCCTAAATAACATAATTGGACATATAGATATTGGATCCACAATGTTCCCCCTTAAGTCAAGATTTAATAGGCAACACAATCACAAGTCAAGCGTAAACAACAAATCACAAAAGATCGAGTACAACTTCAGTCAAGTCTATCTTCTCCCCCTTTGGGATAACATATGTCAAAAAGGGGAACTCAAGGAGTGCCGGGAAATCGTAAAACTCGCTGCTTTAAGTGACAAAAAGCGTCATTAGCCACTTGAATAATGCCTTCAATCCTCTCAATTTCAACAAAGAGAGTTGCATGAGGATTGACAGAAGTTGTCCCAGAGACATTTGAGGGCCCAGATGTGGTGTATGACAAATCCAGTACCCGTGGTTGCAAAAAATTCTTGGAAAGATGTTCATCAAGGGCACCAACTCAAGTATACTCGACTCCATCCTGGGAACTTCATTGGCATATAAAAATTGAGAGATTAAGCATAGAAAGTATAGTAATGAATGTGGCTTACTCTCAATGGCCAACATAGTTTCAATAATGAGACGTCCAAGACTTAATCACACCTTAGTACTAATTGCATAAATCAATTTTGCCTGCGCCAAGAAGACAGAGACAATGTGTGTGCTCAGCATCCAGTTGGTTACTACTAACTTAAAGAGCACAAAATATTTTTAGGTAAGCATTGAAGAAGGAAGTAAGGAGCTAGATGATCATGTAGTCAAATCTCCACCAGTTAATACCGTAGCAATTAAATCATTTTACACATTCCAATCATCATCATAAAGTTGATCACTAATTAGATTATCAAATCCTAGAAACAAATTTAAATGATTAGCATTAAAACGGACTACCAAACCGCACATATATACTACTTTATAACTCAAAGTAGTCTCATTTAGAATATCACAAGATAAATTGCAGTAAAATTATTTTACCAAATCTGAGTTACAGTGCTGCAGAAGCAGTGAGGCTTGCAGTAAATGTCTCTTTGATAATAAAGTGTCCAGACTATATTGTTGAAACTCCTTTAAATTGATTGGACAACCGAGAACAAACTCGACAGTGTTGAGAGTTACCCATTTCTGTTCAGCCACAGAGGAGTAGAACTTGAAGGAAATCGCATTATCCACTGTCAGACAGACAGAAGAAATACCACGAAGTGGTCAGACTATTTTTTGAGCCCGCTCCTTTGTACATTTTTTAGGAGCCGTAGAAGGTGTGGTTGGTGGACCAGTTGCTATGAGAGTCTCATCGGAATATGAAGTAGAGTCTTCAACCATGGATAATATGACCAAAGTAACATCATCATCTAGATGTTGAGCATTAATCAACTTGAGCAATGTGTTGGAGTTGCTGTCTTCCTTTTGAACACCAAAGGGACATTTTCTCTTTATTCTTGCCCATATTTTCAAAAAATAGCAAAGACCCAAACAAAATCAACAAATTGGAGCAACCTTGAAGTGAAAAGAAGCAATACCGTAGAGAGAAGATATGAGCCTTCAATGGAGGTTCACAAATTCCACATATACATTGAGTTCACGGTGGAAAAAACTTCAACCCAATGTTGTGGGTGCTTTGAGAGCCAACATAAATGAGAAATAGATGAAGCTTCAGTGGTGATGTACGATTAAGAGATCTTCAACGCAACTAAGTAAGTGATGTGGAGCTTTAGAGTGGACAGATAGAGAGGTGGAAAGGGGGCATTGGTGAGAAGAGAAAGACACCTAAAGATTTTTAATCTCTTAGATGAAAAATGCACTGTTTTCTTTTTTTTTGGACTTTTTTAAATATATATATAAATACATCAATAATGTAAAGCACAAAGTCCCAAAGCCTTTCGAAGAAGTTCAAACCTTATTGCATCAAGAGGTTTCGTAAAGATATCCACTAACTTCTTTTCTGTAGAAACATATGACAAAGTAACTATTTTGCTTTCCATAAGCTCTTGAATAAAGTGGTACTTTAGATTGATATGTTTCATTCTTTAATGCTGAATCGGATTCTTAGAGATGCCTATGACACTCTTGTTATCGCATAAGATTGTCAACACATTCTGATCAATCCCATAATTTTCTAACATCTGCTTCATCCAAAGAAGTTGTGAATAACAACTACCTGCAGTGATATATTCTGCCTCTACGGTCGATAGTGAAATTAAATTCTGCTTCTTATTATACCAAGAGATCAAATTGTTTCTTAAGAAGAAGCAACCTCTTGAAGTGCTTTTTTTATTGTCTAAGTTTTCAACCCAATCCGCATCACTATATCCAGCTAGATAAAAAGTCGAGTCAAATGTATAGCATATCCCAAAATCAAATGTTCACTTACATACCTGATAATCCTCTTGACCACTGTCAGATGTGTTTCTTTCATGTCGGTTTGATAGCGAGCACATACGTTGATGCTATAATAGATATGTGGTCTACTTGCAGTCAAATATAATAATCCGTCATGCTATGATATAGACTGACAGCAACGCTTTTATCATTCTCATCTCTGTTTAGCTTCGTTGGGACATTCATATGTGTTCTCGCATGTCTGGTATTCACAAGATCGAACTTCTTTATCAAACTATTGGCATATTTAGTTTGCGATATAAAAATTCCATCCTTCACTTGTTTAACTTACAAACCCAAAAAGAAATTCAGCTCACCTACCATACTTATTTCAAATTTAGATATCATTAATTCAGTAAATTCATCTACCATCTTTGGATGTGTGGCACTAAACATATGCCATCAACATAGATTTGAGCAATCACAAAATCATATTTAAACTTTTTAATAAACAGAGTTTTGTTAACACTACCTCGTTTATATCCTTGTTTGATGAGATATTGTGTGAGCCTTTTGTATCAAGTCCTTGGTGCTTGTTTGAGACCGTAAAAAGCTTTCTTTAGCTTAAAACTGTGATCTAAAAGGGCTGAATCAATAAATTCTTTTGCTTGCTTGACATACACTTCTTCCTATATAAACTCATTCAGAAAAGCACTCTTTACATCCCTCTGATAAAGCTTAAACCCCTTCACGCATGCTATGCCCAATAATAGTCTGATAGACTCAAGTTGTACCACTGGTGCAAAAGTTTTATCAAAGTCTATTCCTTCAACTTGAGAATATTCCTGAGCTATTAACCTTGCTTTATTTACGGTTACATGACCCTTTTCACCTGTTTTATCTCGAAACACCCATTTTGTTCCAATCACATTAGCATCTGATGGTCTTGGTACCAATTCTCATACATCATTTCGTGAAAATTGAATCAATTCATCTTGCATAATTGTTGTCCAGAACTCATCTTGTAGGGCTTTTTAAAAGTTCTTTAGCTTAAAAGAAGAAGTATAACATAAGTAACCTGCAAGTTCTCGATAATCAACCCTTCTTCCTTCTCTTAATTTTCTTCTTTCATTAACATCTCCAATAACGTTCTCTAAGGGATTACTTCTTTTGATTCAGGAGGGAGGATCCCGATTCAAGTCAGCTTCTCTCGAGTTTTGAACATTTTTTGGAACAATTTCTACATCGAGTGTTTTGGTTGATTCATCATCCAAAATAACTGACAGTTCTGCAATTCGCACAGTTACTTCCTTAGTAGCAACTAACTGCAAATCTGGGCAATTCTTCAATCTTGTCTTGTTGCTTATTTGAGCTGATCCTGAGGATCAATTATCTGGATTTTCTTCTGCCACTTGATCATTCAACAAAGATACATCATCTATCACAACATTTATGGACTCTAACACTTTCTTTGTTCTTTGATTATATATTCGATGGGCTTTACTGTGAGTTAAATAACCAATGAAGATTCCTTCATCACTTTTGCTCTCGAAGGTAAACTCTGTTACATATGTAGCATGTTGTATTAACTGCTTCAGCCTAAAAATGTATAGACAATTTTCTTCCATTTAACATATATCTGGCCATTTCTTGAAGAGTTCTATTTTTCCTTTCAGCAACTCCATTTTTTTGTGAAGTTTTAGGTGCTGAAAATTCATGTCTGATACCATACCCCTAACATAAGTCATTAAAGCATGTATTCTCAAATTTCCTTTCATAATCCGATCGAATTTTCAACACATCTATATTTTTCATATGCATGTCCTGCATACATAGGCTTCTAAAAGCCTTGAAAGCATATTATTTTTCTTTTAAAAAAGATACCCAAGTATATCTCAAGTAATCATCATCACAAGTTAGAAAATATCTCATTCGACCAATACTATCTTGTTGTGCTAGACCATCCTAATACATGTGAATCAATTCAAGCATGTATGACGAGGTAACATGTATAACCTTTTTGTGTGGCACTTTCATCTGCTTACCCATTTAGCATGCACTGCAAATTGACGTATTTGGTCAATGTGGATAGTCCCTTCATAGTTTCCAATTTCTTCAACTTGCTAATAGGTTCATAGTTTACATGCCCAAGCTTTTGATGCCATAAATTTATGTTACTGTCGTGTGAGGTTGAATTATAGGTAGTTGTGACCTGTAACATGTAGCAATTGTCGACTGATCACTTTTCGCTAACAATGCATTCTTCTTGTTCGATTAACACCCTGCATTCTTCACTTGTGAATTTAATTAGCAAACCATCATCACAGAGTTGGATTATACTTATCGAATTAGTTTTTAACCCATCAACATGGAGCACATTCTTAAGGGGAGGCAGTCCATTCATGAGTAATGTTTCTCTACCAATCACCAACGCCTTCTTTCCATCTCCGAAAGTCACATGCTTATCTATACAACTCTAATAATTGGTTAGGTAATTCTTTTACCCTGTCATGTGACGTGAACATCCACTATCAAAATACCAACCATTATATGAAGTTGCCTTCATCGACTTAAAAATCACAAGAGCTTGCAATTTACCCTTTTTAACCTAAATGGATTTCGGTATTAAAGGTTGATTATGAAATTTAATTCAGGGATATAAGGTCCTTCAATTTTGGCTTCTTTGAAACAACATCTGCAATAACTTGTAGCATTTTGGCCTTATGTGCTTGATAACCTCGCAAAAATGACATGTGGGAACAAATCTTCTATTCTTCCTTGATATTTCCTCTTGGACATATCCGGGTATATCAATTTTCTCATCATTCACCTTGGAGTACTCACTTTTGTAGCTAATGCCTTGAAGATCTCCTTTAACCTTACCAATTTCAATCAACTATTCTAACTTTTCTGTACTTCCATTCAACATTCTCAAACCTTTTTGTTACTTGCTAACTTTAGTCTAGCTTCACTGAGCTCTTCCAAAGCTATCATCACTTTCTTCTCTAAATCTTAAATGGTGTTCTTCATAGAGAAGTTTTCTTCCTTCAACCTTACATTCTTTCTACATGTTTTCACCTATTTTTCATACATCATTTCGTAATCCTCGTAGATATTCTTCCTTTTATCATCTGAACCACTTTCATCACTATCTTAATCTGATATCGAACCTTGACTTAATCTGATTTTCCCTTTTATTGTCTTTAATTACTACCTTCTTAGGTACTGTTAGGCATGCAACTAGATTTTTGTTATACAAAGCAACTAACACAGCTCCATTTGGAATTTCTTCTTCATTACCATATTCACTTTTGAACTCGTTTTTGCTCCAAGTGCTAGTAAAAGATTTCCTTTTTCTCTTCTTCAAGGTGTTAGCACATTCGACTAACACATGTTTGAATACCTGATACTCATGGCATTGGATTCTCCTCATCTTTCTTTCACCCTTTTGAGTCCTAGCTTGTTGTTTGAAGTTGTTATTCGATGAGCTCCCATTGTTTTGCCTAAACTCGAATTTGTCCTTTCTCACTCTTTTCAGCCTCTTATTGAAATTTTGTGTTAACAAAACCAAATCCTCATTCTCATCAGATTCATCTTCTATATCAGTTATGCCCTTTTTGGTTTCAGTTTGTAGTGCCAATCCCTTGTTCTTTTCTTATCTGCCCCTCAACAAATTCATTTCAAAATTGGTAAGAATCCCAATTACCTTCTCCAGCGACAAGTCATTAATGTCATGAGCCTCTTCGATTGTTGCAATTTTCGGAATAAATCTTGAGGTAGTGATATCAATGCCTTCTTAACTAGTTTCAGATTGGAATATTTCTTCTCGAGTTGATGGGCTTGATTCACTATATCGCGCAATATTTCATGAAAGTCTCAATAGTCTCATTCTTATCCATCTTTAGTTCTTCAAACCTCACAGATAACATCTGTAGTTTTGATGCTAAAATAGATTTGGACCCTTCATAAATAGTCTACAAAGCATCCTATGTTTCTTTATCTGATTCACAGGCTGATATCATTGAGAAGCGTCCTTTATCAACAACACTAAAAATTGCATATATTGCTTGTGAGTTTCCAAGTGCACTTTTTTCTTCGACTCTTGTCCATTCATATGGATCTTTTTGAACTTCTTCTCCTTTATCGTTAATAATCATTGGATACATCCACCCGTGTACTACTGAATGCCAAAATTTTGTACCCTAAGTTTAGATGAAGATTCTCATCTGTGATTTCCATGGATGATAGTTAGAGTTGTCCAATAGTGGTGATCTGGTGATCGATGCATCCTCTTTTGTAGCCATGTTCGCGAAACTCAAATTTGCTCCAACTTGCTATCAAGTTCTGATTTGGTGACCTGCTCTGATACCAATTGAAAGATCTAAAGGGGTGTAGTAGTTTCGCAAACTTTCGATTCTTTTCTAATAAACGTAAAAATCAGAAAAATTAAAATCACCAAAGATTAAAAAAAACCAAGATTTGTTAATGTAGTTTGACACACCTTGTTTATATTTGCGGAGCCCTCACTCGGCTTAATAACTTTCACAAAAGTTCAATATATTTACATAAGGGCTTTCAAAGCTAACCTATACAATCCTTGAAACTATTTCTCAACTCACTTTTCGTGAAAGATTTTAACACCCAATAACACGATCGACTCGTGTTTACCTCGACAAAAGATTTTTCTCTACTACTCTTAATGAAAGACAATTAATAAAAACAACTCAAATGAATAATCATCTAAAAAAAGAATAACAATACACTTGAGATAAAAGAACCTTCCCTATGTTCAACTTCCCGAAATATATCTGAATAATTGTCCACCAGCTGGATTGATCTACGCCAGCTCCAAAATTAAACCACGACTGCTCAGTTAACAACTGACACACAACAAAACGTACACAGTGCCTATATACCTCCCAGTCAAAAGCCACTCCAATGGATGAACGTTTAATGTAAGTGACTTCCAAAGTAATTAATGCAGGAGTGTGAATCTACCAAGGTTGAAATCACACACATGCATACGCATAAAAAAAGACACTCCTAATCGTGTGTTACAGCAACGATTCAATATCAAAAACAAAAATCTCAAGGTTCTTAACTCACATAAACATCCAACTCAAATAATCCCTAATCAAAACCATATAGCACACGACACACGACACACTCACAAACGAAAAGACACCCAGATAGACAAAAACCGAATCCACACCATCTTTTGTCAGGATACACACGAATTAAAGATAGAACTCTATCACAACTAGAAGATTATCCCTAATAACTTCTTGAGTTCAAGTCAAATATAAGGATTAGTGATTGGCTATCAGTGTGCAATTAATATCTTATAGGTCAAATTAATAGATCAAAATATCAAAATAAAATAAAAGGATGTATGCCATATCTTAAAAAATCTAATAAATTAAACATGGACGATTATATTCAACTATTTGATATATTGATTGCAATTTGATAATTCAACCTTAATACTTTTATGTTATCAAAAATTAGAGATGCAATCTAATTACATTTTAATATTCAAGAAAATCATGTTACAATAAATTAACATTTTAAGCAAATATTATGACAAATTATTTAAAATAAATTATTAATTTTGATATTATAAAAGATTTCGATTAAAGGTATTATTTTATAATTTATACCAATTTCATTACATTAGGTTTCTAATTACAAGAACTGGCGTAAACCAAATCATGTATGATAAAACCTTTTGGTTGATTCGTCAGGCAAAGCCGATAATAATAGATTTTGTTAGTCATTATATTGTTTATTTCCTTTGAAAATTTTACAATCTTTTGATAAGACAGTGCTTAATATTATGAGATTCGAAAATTTTCTTTGACCCCACAACCTACTACTCCCTCTGGCTCTTGCACGAAGTCCATTATCCAACTCACTTCTTCGTATCCGAGTCCGTTCTCTTGCTCGAACTTAATCTCCAGCTACACAGTTTCCTTTGAAGTTTCAGGATCGGCCCGGACTAAAATCTTACTACTTGTGTAACTCGCATTAGAGCTAAACAAAATTAATGGAGTTAGCCTCAAGAAAGCTAAGCCCTACTTAAAACCTTACCAATAAAACCTATAATGAATTTGTAGATGTTAAAGATACATACGCACGATGGACTACTTCCAAGAACTGAACAGCTGTACCAACAAAACAAACTTTTGCTCCAAATTTCTGATCAAGCTAGCTGATTATGCTTATGCCTACCATATTTTTCAGAAAATCCAGCGTATGATCTTTCCTTCCTTTCTCTCTTCTTCACTTATGATCGAAAATTTTCACGGGGAGGGAAAGCCATTATCATTGGAACTTCAGAAGCCTATGAGTTCATGTATTCTTGAGTTCTATATGCCAAGGAATCCTCAGAGACTCCGGAGTTTATGAGGAATTGATCTGCCATGGAGTTTACGAGGAATTGATGAAGTAAGAAATCGACTCCATTAGCCATATCATAAAGGATTAGTCCTACTCTACATCGAACTGCTCAAATGAATTCCTACAAGATAACGTCCAAGTCTCTCATTGATAAACCACAACCCCTTCCTTTGTCAGGGTACCACACCATAGTAAATAACTTCACAAAAAAAAAAAGGGTGATGGGGCCTAATTATGTGTTTTGGCCCAGTGTATTGATTATTGCAAGATTCCTAGCTTTCTCAACATCAGCTGATCGAATGTTATATACGTAAAGCTTCATGCCCTCTTCCTTTTTCCGATGCTCGTGTCTCAAAATTGTCGTTAATAGATATTAGCAATCTTATCAATATCATACCGGATTTAGTATCGGATTAAATTTTGGAACAGAACTGTACCGATATCGGTTAATATTGGGTATAATTTCAGAAAATTTTTTAATTTATAAAATAGTCCTAAAATTTTTAAAAATTATAAAATAATCCTAAAATTTTAGAATTGTTATTTTTCACATTTCATTTCATTTTACATTTAATTAGGCATAATCACAATTTCATTTAATATATAAAATTAATTTAATAATTATTAATAAATATAATTAATTTTAAAATATATAAATTTTGATTTAATAATTCAAAATATATAAAATAAATATTAGTTTATAAATAATAATTTTAAAATTATTTATTTCATAAAATAAATAATTTTAAAATTATTATTATAAACTAATTTATTAGTATTTATTAATAAATATCATATAAAATATTAAAATAAATTTAAATAAAAATAATTTATTAGTAATAAAGATAAAATAATTTATTAGTAATAAAAATAAAATAATTTATTTTAAGTTTTATTTAATTTATAATTATTATTAGTAATAAAATATTTATTATTATTTTAAAAATTTGAAAAAAATAATGAGAGATAAGAGGAGGAAATTTTGAAAATTTTGCAAAAAAATCTCCTAATTTTTTTAAATTTCCTGTATCGACCAATATTTGACCAATATTTTAAATATCGGCCAGTATCGCCAAAATTGGCCGGTATCGATCGATATTTTTTACCGATGTCATTTATACCTGTATCGATACCGATTTTCGACCGAAACAGTACGTACCGGCCAGTATGGTACAAAATTCAAAATATTGGTTGTTAGTGACAATTAATATTTGTCATAAATTTTTTTTTCCAATTTTTGTAACTAAAAACTATAAGTGATGTTTTATGCTAATTATCACTCAAAGTTTTTACCTACGTTTTATTTTTATAGTGAAAAATTATTAACTATGTTTCGAAAAATCGCAGTCAATATTTTTGGTTACACTTTTTTTCATAGCTAAATATTATTAGCTATGCTTTCAAAATTGTAGAAAATTTTTTAAACCATTTAAAACGTAGCCAAAACTTTTTAATTATGTTTTTAAAATCGTAATCAAATATTTTAACTACGTTTTATGTTGTGATGAATTATTTATTACATTTTAATTCATATTATTAAACAATATATTTTTATATAATGTATTTATAATTTTATTGTAAATTTATTATACAAATATATTGTATAAAATATTATTAATTCAAAATATGAGACATTGTATATAAAAGTAAAATATCATTAAATTATACCAACAAAAAGAATATTCTTTGTATACAAAATTTTAATTACAACTTGAATAATTCTTATAGACAAAATAATAAACAAATAAACTAGTTTACAAATTATAAGTGCTTAAAGCCACGAGAGAGTTGTCTCTGATCGAGTGGATAAATGGAACTCTACGCTTTGATTACGCATAAATTCATATATGAGTAGCCGCTGCATTCCTCTTTCATCATCCTCGACATAATAATCAATCAACTTAACTAGGTTAGTGTTAGACCCCTAAGTTCAGATTGCGAGATCGTGCGAGTATTGGAGGGCCTTGGCTAATACTTGGCACAAGGAAGGAGTGTTGACGAGGAATAAGACAAAGTCTTGCGAGAAGGCGCAAAGGTGTATGAGACCCGTGAGGATGCGCGAAAGCATGCGAGCGCGATGAAACGCCTAAAGACTTAACTTCGGCGAGGCAGCTCGAAAGTATGTAAATGAGTGAGGTTTTATATACTAACTCAGATTGTGATTTGTGACTTAGTCATGGAGCGATGAGACTGCACCATGAGTAAGGCCGACATGCAAGATGAACTTGTCTATGGACGTGCGTTGATGGACCTATGTGCGGATAGGCTGTGTTGAAAACACTAAGGCGAATATGAGAGAGTAGGATCAGACTTGGTGCGAATTTTGGTAGAGCATCGGACCTTGTGGAGATTGACTCGACCCAAGCTAAGACTTGACGAACTAAGGACTTAGCTATGCTCGGATGGATGAACCACGACTAGTGGACTTGTTGTGGGAACATTGGGTCAGACCAGTGTGCTAGTGAGCTTCGGCAAGATCATATTGCATCATCAGCGGATAGAGGTCGCAGGAAGATCTTGGATGATGTGGCGATGACTATGAGTTAGAGTTGCAGTGAAACTCAACTGAAGATAGTGGAGATCTTCGCGAATAAGGATGTTAATATTCTAGATAGTGTTCTAGATCGATGTAGACTCTATCTTATGTTATCTTGTTAGATCTTATCTTATAAGTTAGAATCCTATTTGGATGGGAGTGTCATCCAATTGGTTTATGTTATCTTATCTGATAGGATAGACGTGATCTTGGGTAGTACAGATTTAGTGGGAATCTGTGACTCCAGGCTTGGATGCCTATATATAGCTCATTCGAGCTTTGCTCTTCTCATATATTCGGGAGATCAATCAGAGAAAGTATTCTTTGTATTCTTTGAGGAAAAGTAATATAAAGTTAGTATTTTAACCGTATATCTGTGTGTTCTTTTGTTGCCTATATTTTCTTTTTGCTTCCGCGTTGTTTTTTCGAGTGTGTGCGAGGTAAACACTTCAAGGGTTGGAGAAAGGCTGAGTCTTATTTTAACGGATCTAAGTGAGACTACCGTGCAAAGGGTGTGAGCGAGCAACTTCGGGTGAAAGTTCGAGTCTCCCAGGTGACCTTTGTAACAACTGGTATCAAAGCCAAAGTTTGAAATGGCTATAGGCAACTTGACAGAAAGCATGTCTAGGGTGGAGACACTCCTTGGACCTATTCCTCAGGGGGAAGACGAGGTAACTTCTTACAGTACTCGTTTCGAGATGTTGGAGGCGAGAGTCCAACAATTGCAGCAACAGATGGGTGAGGCGTTGAAGGCATTGGAGGATGCTCAGTTTGATTACTATCTCGAGGCGTCTGGTTACGCTTGAAATCTCGGCGGTGAGGATCAACACCGCAAATTTCTTCTTTAAAAGTACGTGAACCGAGGGTGTTCGAAGGTGTGCGGGATGCCAAGATGTTGGAGAACTTTCATGGGATATGGGCGATGCTGCATTGCTAGGGTATCGACGATAAGGTCAATGTAACGGCCATGTACTTGGATGGGGATGCCAAACTCTGGTGGAGGACGAGGACCTCTGCGGAGATCAGCGCGGGTAGAACTGCTGTAGATACATGAGAGCTCATGAAGAAGGAGTTGAAGGATCAATTTCTTCCTATGAATACTTCTTGGCTCACGAGAGATGCTTTGAAGAAGTTAACACAGGATGGATCGGTAAAGGATTATGTGAAATTTTTTAGTTCTCTTTTACTTGATATTGAAAATATGTCAGACGAGGACAAGCTTTTCAACTTTTTTCCGGGTTACAACCGTGGGCGCAAATGGAGTTGCGGAGGCAAAATATGAAAGACGTGGTTGGTGCAATCGCGGTCGCTGATGCCTTGGTGGATTTTCAAGCAATGAAAGAAACTAAGATAAACTCCTCTAATTCTTCTAAGGGTAAAGGCCATGCTCAACAGGAGAATGCCGAGGGGAAAAAGAAGAAGGGCTCCAGGAAGGGAGACTTCAGGTGGAAAGGCAAGCAAAATGGTGGGTCCGAGAGTGGGGAGACGTCCTCTAGAAAGGGCAAGGTTGCTTGTTTTCTGTGCGGTGAATCACATTATGCGAGAGATTGTCCGAGGAGAGAAAAGCTAAATGCCTTGATAGCCTAAGAAGAGGGTGAATCTTCAGAGGAGGCAGTGCTAAATCCGATTGTGTTATTGAATGCGGTTAGTAAAGAACCTAATCCTTATGATGAACTGATGTATGTGAAGATACAGGCTAATAGGATAGAGGTGACTGCAATGGTGGATACGGGTGCATCAAATTCCTTGGTTGCTGAAAGTATGGTGTGCAAGTTGGGGCTTAAAGTGTCCAAGACCCCGACAAAGGTAAAGACCCTGGCGGGTAAGGCACAAGCGGTGATGGGAGCTGCTTACAACGTTCCAATAAATATAAGAAGTTGGAGTGCTATGATGAACTGCATGGTCGTACCACTTGAGGATTTCGAGTTGATATTGGGGATCGACTTTCTTAAGGCAGCAAAGACGGTGTTGTATCCTAGTTTGGGAGGTATGATGTTCATGCATGGTGAAAATTCCTTCTTTGTTAATTGTTGTAGATTCGCTGTTGGGACGAAGGAGACTACGACATCGGTAGCACATATGTCGGCTATGATTGTTGAAAAGGAGCCGAACTATACTCAAGGAATCCCGAGTCAGAAGGCGGGTAAAGAGCATATAGTTGCTAAGATTGCGAAGGATCAAGGTGACAGGAAAAACTCAGTGGACCGAGCTTTTCTCAACATGTCTTTGGCGGGCGCGGTGAGCCTTGAGGAGGCGAGTCCAAGTGGAAGCAAAGACAACTCCGATGGTTTGGGAAAATGGTTTGTGGGTGAAATACCAATTGATATGAAGACTTGCTACCGTCTTCAACCGCTGACTAAGGAGTCTTCGAGGGAACCGCTCGTGGAGGAGTGCCCACAGATTATTTCGACGAGGGCGTCGAATTCTTCTAGTGGGGGTGATTTGTTAGACCCCTAAGTTCAGATTGCGAGATCGTGCGAGTGTTGGCGGGCCTTGACTAATACTTGGCACGTAAATTGGCACGAGGAAGGCGTATTGACAAGGAATAAGGCAAAGTCTTGCGAGAAGGCGCAAATGTGTATGAGACCCGTGAGGATGCGTGAAAGCATGCGAGCGCTATGAGACGCCTAAAGACTTAACTTCGGCGAGGCAGCTCGAAGGTATGTAAATGGGTGAGATTTTATATACTAACTCGGATTGTGATTTGTGACTTAGTCATGGAGCGATGAGACTGCACCATGAGTAAGGCCGACATGCAAGATAAACTTGTCTATGGACGTGCGTTGATGGACCTATGTGCGGATAGGCTGTATTAAAAACACTAAGGCGAATATGGGCGAGTGAGATCAGACTTGGTGCGAATTTTGGTAGAACATCGAACCTTGTAGAGATTGACTCGACCCAAACTAAGACTTGACGGACTGAGGACTTAGCTATGCTCGGATGGATGAACCACGACTAGCGGACTTGTTGTGAGAACATTGGGTCAGACCAGTGTGCTAGTAGGCTTCAGCAAGATCATATTGCATCATCAACGGATAGAGATTGCAGGGAG
Source organism: Erythroxylum novogranatense (assembly GCA_029891385.1). Lineage (NCBI taxonomy): Eukaryota > Viridiplantae > Streptophyta > Magnoliopsida > Malpighiales > Erythroxylaceae > Erythroxylum > Erythroxylum novogranatense. The sequence goes on along the minus strand of CM057233.1, from coordinate 45,309,364 downwards.
ATCTTGGATGATGTTGCGATGACTATGAGTTAGAGTTGCAATGAAACTCAACATCTGAAGATAGTGAAGATCTTCACAGATAAGGATGTTAGTATTCTAGATAGTGTTCTAGATCGATGTAAACTCTATCTTATCTTATCAGTTAGAATCCTATTTGGATGGGGGTGTCATCCAATTAGTTTATGTTATCTTATCTGATAGGATAGACTTGATCTTGGGTAGTACAGATTTAGTGGGAATCTGTGACTCCAGGCTTGGGTGCCTATATATAGCTCATTTGAGCTTTGTTCTTCTCATATATTCAGAAGATCAATCAAAGAGAGCATTCTTTGTATTCTTTGAGAGAAAGTAATATAAAGTTGATCTTTTGACCGTATCTCTGTATGTTCTTTTGTTGCCTATATTTCTTTATTGCTTCCGCGTTGTTTCTTCGAGTGTGTGCGAGGTAAACACTTCGAAGGTTGGAAAAAGGTTGAGTCTTATTTTAACGGATCTAAGTGAGACTGCCGTGCAAAGGGTGTGAGCGAGCAACTTCGGGTGAAAGTTCGAGTATCCCAGGTGACCTTTGTAACAGTTAGTATGTTGAATCACCACAAGAAGATATACTTAAGTGACCCACTCTTTGTGCCCCTGTCAACCATGATCTAAGGTCAATCCATCTAAAGCAGAGGGCAAAAGTAATCTGATAGCAGTAGGTAAAGCAACAATGTTGTTCATGAGAATCTGTAAAGTTGAGTAGCGTTTTCTACATAATGGATAGAAAATACAAAATAGTTTCAAGAAATAAACATTCAAATCTTATTATTTCACACCATCTTGTAGATTAAAGGAATTATGCAACCATAAGGACAAAGACTTGATTGCATTCCTCTCTTACCAATCTGTAAATCCAGGAACTAAAAATCAGAGCAGCATTCAATAAAACCCGCAAAGAAGATAGTGCGAATTACCTAAAGACATTATTGATATACTGTACACGTTAAATGAAAGAATTTGTTAGGCGTCATGTAACTAGCATATGAATATGTAAGCAGGAACTAGAAAACAACATATGAATCAAAACAAATTGTAAAATGGATATGTGAACTCTTTAGTTACCAGACCTCAAAATCACGCTCGGTACCATAAATAGGAATAGAAGGCTGCACATTATTTGTCCAATCATGAAGATCATCAAGACCTGGAGAGAATATGATTCAAGTTAAAACATAAAATATCCATGTTAGCACCCAAGAGGTGTTTCTATATCAAACAAAGAAGAAATTTGAGCGTTCTCCAAAAAAAATAAAAATAAAATAAAATTGAGAATTAAACTAAATTATGTTTGTCTATTGACAGAATAGCATTAGAAGCTGTTAGTGACAGAGACCTCCAATTGCATCAGCATTAGAATGAGTAATAATAACTGCATCAATTGTTCTTAGCTTGGCAGAAATGTAGCTAGTTATAAAAAGGCAATCTCCCAGTAGTATATGTAGATAAGGTAAAATAATTTGCAAATTAGTATCCAGTTATATATTCTTTTCTAATAACTTATGACATGAACATCTCAAGTGGTTCTTATCACTGCCAAATTCGTTGAATTCAAACTGGGCAATTCATCAATTATATTAAAAGAAAGGCTTAAACTATTTAAGAGAGCATAGAGAATAAAAGACTAACCCAATTTCATTCATGTTATTATATATTCAAGCATTTTTCTCTAAATATCACAGTTCAAAGACAAGTATCTCCATTGAGAGATTCTATAGTTTATATATGAATGCATCATCAAACCAATACTCATTCAAATGCCCAAAAAGGAAAGGAGTAATGAAGTTTTTTAACAGCAAATATTGGAACCACATTAGTGGAGTTTTTCACTTGCCAACATCCATAAGAATGTTATGTCTTCCTGCAGGCCCAAGATAACGTATGAGGAGACTGGTGTTTAGTCTCTTATTTTTATTCCATGGTGGACAAACAATCAATCTAAATCAATGTATAACCTTATAAACACGCAATTAATAATCAAAATGGAATAAGTTAATACCAAAGATGAGTTAAGTCTCACTAGGATTCAAGCTACAAGTAACTAAAACTACAAAATAGAGGACAGAGCAAAGAAACATCACTACTTGACTGGAGGCAATCTTGAATAATCTGCCTAAAAGGCGACAGCCCATTTTCGGAAACCAACAAAGAAGAGTTCTTGAGAAAGACACCACGTCTATAGGGACCGCAACAAACCAGAGAAGGATTTACACGAGCAGAACCCATAAATTGAACCATTTCTCTTGAACTAAAACAATAAAAAATGTTCCTTTTTTGGGAATTATACTTATATCAAATGCTTTAAGTATTAAAATTTTGAAATAAGAATCAAAACAGACAGGAATGGTTTGAGGTTATTGGGTTCGTCTCGTTGGGTTTCAGAACATAAGAGCTAGATGGAAATCAAAGCAGATTGAGTAGGGTTACAAAACATTAAGAGCAAACTATGACAACTTAGCATCTCGTTTCGAGTCTTTGAAGAATGAGTCTCAGTCCCTACTTACTCAAGTATCTATCTACCCACCACAAATAACATAAAGAGAATGCAAAATAAATGAACTAGATGGCAAACCATTTGCGAGGATGGAAATTGCAACTAATTGCAAATACTGAATCCAACTATTGCTTGATACAAGGAAAACGCCTATTTTGAATCTGAAGAGCAACATATTGTAGAATAAAAGCCTAATTTAAATGCAGGAGACCGTCGAAGAGAGCAGAGGCTGAGAGATGGAGGCGCCATTTTTTGTTTTTCTTTCCCTCCTATTTTTAGTGATGACCTGACGATTTGACGATCGAAATGACAAAATTACTGTAGCGATCTTGTATTATACGAAAGTAGCTAATTAAACTCTGAGATATAAAATGTTACTCTATTAACCTTATGTTTTCAATTTTGCTGCAAAAAAAATTCTTAGCTGTGTGTTGTTCTTTCACGTTTAAGGGGCTGTGAGTTAATAAAATTTCAACTCAGGGTTTTTTTGTGCTAATTTTTATATGTCAAGATTTTTTTAACAACTTTTGAATAACACAGGGTTATTAAAGCAATAAATTTGTTTTGAAATCGATGTAAAAAGTTAACCATTGATAAAATTTTGATAAATTGTTTGAAAATTTTGGAATTAAATTCAATAAAAATTACTACTCTCTCTTATTCATAATAAGTGTCGTTTTAGATATATTTTAATTATTTAAAATAAATTAATAATTCTTGACTTTATATACATATTTATAATTTTCTTTCAAAATAAAATTTTCATTTATCTCTCATCTTAATTATACATATCACAATTTTAAGGTAATTTAATAAAATGCAATTTTACAAATCACAATTTTAAAACAATTCAAAGCAATTTAATAAGGGTATATCTATAATTTCATTAACTTTTTTAATAAGTGTATAATTTTTTAAAACGACACTCGTTATAAATCAGTAGTTTATAAATCATTAGGAAAAGTTGACCCTCCGGCAATAATTTGTGAAAATCATCGCCAAAATAATTTACATAAAAGAAAATTGTGGATCGACCTTTAGCTGGCAATTTCGTAATATCGTCGCCAAATATTTATCATATTGTGATGATTTTATAAAAGCTTCTTAAGAGACTTACAAAATCGTTGTCAAAGCCTTACTTTTTAGTAATGATTTTTAAAATCGTCGTTAAAAGTTTATTTTTAGTTACAATTTCCAAAACGTAACGAAAAAAAATAGTGAGACCGTAAACTTCTCTTTCTAGGATGAAGAAGCTTCCCTAATCATAAGTTTATTGGAAATTTGTGGCAGGAATTGATCTTATTGTCCGAAAATCAAAATCACTTAAATTCTATAAAATAATTAATATATAAAACATAATAAAGCATGAATTATGATTTATACCTTATTGTGAAAATTGATATAGAATTATGATTTTAATTATATTTTAACTAAATACTAATTGAATCTAAATAAGATCGAATATATCATATTAGTCATTATTTATTAAATATCTTACATTTAATCGTAAAAATTTTCAAACTTTTCAATTAAGTCTAACTTGATTAAAACACATATTTTCTCTTTAATCCATTCTTTGTGTGTAACTCATTAAGTACCTAAATATGTTGAAAATTGATATAAATTAAAATCCTAAATTATATTTAAGATTAGATAAATTAAACTTCTTTAATTCATTTTGATTATCTAAATAAATAATTAGTATCTATAGATTAAGATTGATATTTAACAATACATCATGACTACCCAAATATTTATAAATATGAAAGTGATTTTGACTAACCTTTTAGTGTATGATTTTCATATAATTTAATTCTTTCATTATACAATGTTTCGATAGACATAGAACATGAAATTAATTTCTACTCTATTTGAGTTATACTATCGATTGAGTTATCTTTGACTACAATATATTATAAACAATATCAAAACATAACTATTCTTATATGAGATACTTTGGTAATATCAAATCAAAAGATCACTTATACAATTTTTATAATAAGAATTTCCATATATGATAAGTAATGTTCTAAATATATTTTCATTTGAGGTTAATATGTTGAACTTACTCTCTAACAAATAATTACACATTTGTTTAAGTATTTACATACTTTAGTCTCGAGATCGACTTCTTCCTACATAAGAAAGAAGCATAATATGTATTATTCTTTTTACACTTTATTAATGTCTAGCCTTAATATTTTGACATAGTATTTTCCTCATAGTTATTTACCTACACAATTTCTTACTTAGTCTAATTACTTTTTCTAATGGTGATTTGATTTATTCTTGTACTTATTTTTTTCCGAGGTTTATGTATTTATTTAATTATTTTATCTTTTATTGTTAATTTTACCATGTTTTATATGTATTATATTATGTATTGCATTATATATTTACATATTTGTTTATACTTTGTATTATCATTATTTTACATTACATATGGATTTGTCGAAAATAACCTCTCTACTAGGTAGAGTAAGGCTGTGTAATATTAGATTTCCCTAAATACCGCATTTCTACGGGACTCTTACTAGATATTGTTATCCTGTAGATTTTAATATAAATATCTAAATATGTATAAGTTAAAGAATGCCTTAAAAAAATAATCTCATTAAACTACAATCAATTTATTAGCTATAGGGCATAAAATAACAATCTCTCACTTGCACTAAGTCAATCGTTTAAGTATTTTATACCATATCTCTATATAATGATCATGCTGCTACTGGGATAATGGTTTAGTAAAATATTCTATAAGATTCTCCATAATGAGCACTTGCTTAAATATTACAATTATCATCTTAATTAAGAGAAACTACTTAATTACATACTTGAATATTTAACACCTTAAGCTCCTTTTATTGTCCAATGGCTTTAATGTTCCATAGTATATTGTTGCTAAACAATACAAAAACTATACCAAGTACATTAAAGAACTTCTCGATCCAAATAACTACTTTCACTAAATGAAAATATATTATGATTTGATTAATAATTAATGTTACATTGGAACCTTTCTAATCTCTAACAATATTGTTGTAAGTAAAATTTGTCTTAACTAACTTTACTTATAAAGTTATTATCCTTATAATCTTAAACTCAAATAATAACTCATATATAGAATAATGCATATCGTTAATATTTTACAAGCATTATATCTATAAAATATTAAACATTTTAGTACATGATCTATATATTTATATTAGAATAACTTCTATATCTATCTATATCTATCTAATATCTAAAATTAAGTTATTATATTTTCATATCTCATAAGAGTTGCTTTTAGACTATTAAATCTTTAACAATTGAAAATATGCATTTTTTCGCTATAAGCAATCTCTAAACACTTTTACTAAATAGTATAACTATACTCCCATTGACCTTCTTATAAAGATGAAAAATCCATAATCATCTAAAAAAACATTTCGAGTTCATCACAAAAGTAAATCTTTAACTTCTTATAGCTTTCAACTATACATCAAATGTATTAATAACGATACTACTTCTAATTGGATGTATCGTCATGAAATTTAAACTTTTCAAGTTTCATCTTATTCCCACTACTTATCTTGATAGCCACTCTCTTATAAGTGTTTATCGAAACTAAATATTGAACTAAAGGAGGTTCCAATTAATGTTTTTAGGATAACAAGACATAATTACTACTAATAAGTTTATCATTTTGATGATAAAATGAAGATTAAACTAAGAAGAAAAGAAGATGAAGGCTCATTAAGGTCATTTTATATTTTGTAATATCAATTTGTTAATTTGATGCTCTAAATGGCTTGCATTGAGTAAACATTTTATTTCACTTGAATGTATGAGCCTTTAGATTCATTAAAAGGCATTAAAACTTTTGATTTTATTAGAAAAGTCTCTTGATATTTCAAACAAACTTTAGGGGGAATTTTGGGAAAATTTTAAATCATTATTGTATTAAACAAAATGGTTTTGACCATTTGAAGTTGTTAAAATCATATATTTAGGCAGATTGGTTCACCTATGTGGGTTAATGGTAGACCAATATAGGTTAAAGTTTTCAAATTTGATATACCATGATTTTGTTATAAAATTAGTTGATGTATTGGTTGACCATTATGCTATATCAATTAACTAATATGCTCATTGATTAACCAGTGTTCCAACGACTTGTAAATTTGGTACTTTTAATACATGATAATTGACTAAAATACTGTATTTGTTGGGACCGTTTTCGAAGCCCAACTTCGGATCAGAAACGTGAGCTTAATCCTATGGAGATTCCCTGAACATCACCGATTCATCATCTTACTTTGATGCCACAATTGCTGGACGTCGTTATCGGGACCCAACTCTTAATCGGATATCATATAACTTGAGCATATTATCCTTAGGATTATCACCAAAAACTCTAATTAAGTATCATCCCACAAGGGTGGTGTACCACGATATACAAACATCAAAACAAACTTATTACCTTAATGTTGGATCCTATCTCTGGATGTGGAATTCAACTCTTGCTGAAGGATCATAAGACTCTCATATCTTTACTATGCCATACTCGTTGATATATTACATACAAATAATCATGACTATTACATTTCGATATCCTCAAACCAAAAGGGGTTTACAAGCTATAATAGCTCTTCAAGTCACCTTGACTCTCTACCACTTCATCTCTTACTCATGACCTGGAGGTAGGGACAGGAAGGGGTGAGCTTAAAAGCTCGTGGGTAGCAAGTTCATAATGAAGAATAAGCACAATCTTTGAAATGTGTCACTTGTCATAGGAAATTCATAACGAGTAACAAACAGAACCATTCAAAAAGTTCATTCTTATAGAAAAATTTTATTGAATCATAAAAGACGTGTTTCTAAAATTTTTTTTCATGAAGTCAAAGTCAAACAACACAATTCATGCATTTTTCAACTTGTTCACAATTCATAAACACATATTTCTTAGGCTTTCAACCAAAAATTTGCAATTGCAAAACATGAATGCATCACTTTTGTCATGAACACATAAGCATATTAAAATGATTCGGGTGGATCCAAAACAGAACGTACTATGCATTCCCATATAATGATCTTACGTAGCCGTGAACTTATGGGAGTTTAGGAAGGAGCTCTATGCCATTAGTGAGCAGGCGGAAGAAGCCTTTAACTTGGTCAACGTGCACATGACTTAACTTAGGGGACCACCACAAACCCACATAACACATATATCATGATCTTGTAAGCTTGATGGCCAAAATGGCCCTTCTATTGAAAACTTGCTTTTTCGTATACTTGCTATATCTTGAACCATTTCCAAAAGTATGGTTTTAAAATTATGCATCATTTCAAAGAATCATTTAAAAACGACTTTTCATAGATCATCACACAAATCATGTATAATCATGTAACAAAATCTTACAGCATTTAGAAAACATTAAATGCACATGAATGAGGTAGTTGAAAAATCATTTACTGTGATTTCTTGACAGAAAACTTTATTGGCTCATTTTTTAACTATGAACATGGAACCCACCTTAATTTCCTTGCTTCTAGCCTTGCTAAAAAATGTCTCTTCTCTCGTTCCTTGTTTGCCTTCCTTGAGTCCCTTGATTCTTCACCAAGTGGAGAGATCCTTAGCTCAAATGGAACCTCCTCTCTTCCTCTTCCTTTTTCCTTTCTTGAACCACCTCAAAATCTCTTTTATAGGCTAGGAAAATTGAAACCCTAGTTTCTCTCTCTCTTTCTCTTCTTCTCTTTGTACTTCTCTCTCTTTTTCATGACATTCTCTCTCTTTTCTCTAGAAATTTCGTTCTTCCCTTCTCCTCCCCTTCCATTCACGTTTTTCTTCTTCATTTATAGGCAAGACAACACTTCTTCTTCCAATTATGCCCTTAATGATTGAGAATTGTCCTATTTGCCCTTCCATTTATGCCTTATGTTTTTTACACTTAAGTGTCTTGCCCAAAAATACCCTTGAACATTATGACATAGCAACTTTATTCTAGAAGACTCTTCTCTATTGTCTTACGTTTCTAAAGACACCAAAATCATTCAATTTGGTTCAGTGGTTAAAACAAAACATTTCAAATATTTTTAGACTGTACTTGTTCATAATAATATATTATGCACAAATTTCATCTAAAATTTAAACATTTTAAAGATTGAATTAGATTCCAAGTTCTTCATACTATTTGTTGCTCCATTTCTCTAATTTACCACAAATCAGAAATCATCTTATTTGGAATTCTATAGATCCAGATATACTCAAAATATTGAAGTATGTTTAATAGAAAACACCAGTTCAAACTATTTAAGAGTACACTCACTGTACCTGTTCTACGTTTTCCACTCAATATTTATCGATTCATTTATGATGGCTATGATTTTTGGCATAGATATATATCAATGTCTTATGAATCCATTGGTTCAAGAATCAAGTCATTCGGGTGTCTATAGAAGAAGTTATGGCCAAAAGAATCAAACATGGCTTGGTCCTCAATCATATCAAACCTATCTTGCGATAATTAGCATAACTTTTTGTAGAAATTTCTTATTGATGAGTTATTTGGATTGTTAGAACAAATACATCAATATCTACAACTCTCATGAAGACCTTGGAGACAAATTCGATCATCTTAAGAGTCAAAAAAATAGAACAGAAGATATGACGTCATTTTGAGACGAAGTGGCATCATTAGACAATACAAGGTTGGGAAAATTACCATAACTTTTCCTAAAGATATCAGATTAGGGTGTTATTTATATGGATGAAAATAAGAATTAAAGAGATACAACTATTATGAAGACCTTAGAGAACAATTATATCATATAAATGGTCAATTTTGGATTAGAAGATGTTCTAGTCAAACTAAGACGAAACAGAAAGTCATCTTAAGATGAATTGGAAAAATGGGTATGACTTTCTGTAAAAAAACTCTGATTCAAGTTTTATTTAAATGAATAGAAAGAGGACTTTAAGATATACAAATATCATGAAGAGCTTAAAGACCAATTATGTCATCTAGAGGATCAAATTTAGACCAGAAGATGTTCTGGCCAAACTAAGACGATGCTGACGTCATGAGACGAATTGTTGATGTCATGAGATAAATTGGAAAAATGGTCATAACTTTTGGTAAAGAACTTGGATTGAAGTTTTCTTTAGATGAATAGAAATAGGAAATCAAGATTTACAACTCTTATGAAGACGTTAAAGACCAATTCTGTCATCTAGAGGATCAAATTTAGACCAGAAGATATTCTGGCCAAAATGAGACAATGCTGACGTCATGAGACAAATTGGAAAAATTGTCTTAAATATCTGTACAGAACTCGGATTCAAGTGTTTTTTAGATGAATAGAAAGAAGAATTCAAGATTTACAACTCTTATGAAGACCTTAAAGACCAATTCTTTCATCTAGAGGATCCAATTTGGACCAGAAGATGTTCTATCCAAAATGAGACGATGCTGACATCATAAGACGAATTGCTGACGTCATGAGACGAATTGGAAAAATGATCATAACTTTATGTAAAGAACTTGGGTTGAAGTGTTCTTTAGATGAATAGAAAGAGGAGTTCAAGATATAAAACTCTCATGAAGACCTTAAAGACCAATTCTATTATCTAGAGGATCAAATTTGGACTAGAAGATGTTCTGGCCAAACTAAGACGATGCTGACGTCATGAGACGAATTACTGATGTCATGAGACGAATTGGAAAAATGGTCATAACTTTATGTACAGACGTCAGATTGAAGTGTTCTTTAGATGAATATAAAGAGGACATCAAGATCTACAACTCTCATGAAGACCTTAAAGACCAATTCTATCATCTAGAGGATTAAATTTGGACCAGAAAATGTTCTGGCTAAAATGAGACGATGCTGACGTCATGAGACGAATTGTTGATGTCATGAGATGAATTGGAAAAATGGTCTTAAATTTTTGTACAGAACTCGGATTCAAGTGTTCTTTAGATTAATAGAAAGAGTACTTCAAGATCTACAACTCTCATAAGACCTTAAAGACCAATTCTATCATCTAGATGATCAAATTTGGACCAAAAGATGTTCTGACCAAAATAAGACGATGTTGACGTCATGAGACTAATTGTTGATGTCATGAGACGAATTGGAAAAAAGGTCATAACTTTCTATATAGAACTCTAATTCAAGTTTTCTTTATATGAATAGAAAGAGGAATTCAAGATTTACAACTCTCATGAAGAATAAAGACAAATTCTATCATCTAGAGGATCAAATTTGGACTAGAAGATGTTATGGCCAAAATGAGACGATGCTGACGTCATGAGACGAATTGCTAATGTCGTGAGACAAATTGGAAAAATGGTCATAACTTTTTGTAAAGAAATTGGATCCAAGTGTTCTTTAGATGAATAGAAAGAAAACTTCAAGATCTACAACTCTCATGAAGACCTTAAAGACCAATTCTATCATCTAGAGGATCAAATTTGGACAAGAATATGTTCTGGCCAAAATGAGACGATGCTGACGTCATGAGATGAATTGCTGATGTCGTGAGACAAATTGGAAAAATGGTCATAATTTGATGCAAAGAACTTGTATTCACGTATTCTTTAGATGAATAGAAAGAGGACTTCAAGATCTACAACTCTCATGAAGACCTTAAAGACCAATTCTATCATTTAGAGGATCAAATTTGGACCAAAAGATGTTCTGGCCAAAACGAGACGATGTTGACGTCATGAGACGAATTGGACCTTACAAATTGTAATGCTCGTATATCCCTACTCCGACATCCAAAATTTATAAAATTTATATCGTTGGAAAGCTGGAAAGATCATCCACAACCTTTATGGAGAGCTTAAAAACAATTTCTGCCTCTATAAGAGTCAAAATTCCAAATCAATGTGGCTGTTCCGAAAGTTCCATCCTAACAACATCACAACTTCTAATGATTATATCTTCCAACTCCATTGTCCAAAAATTTCATACTTTATATCACTGGAAAAATAGAAAGATAAAGTTACAACTTTCATGAAGACAATCTTATCAAAATCTCTCTAGATCAACCCAGAAAATGCGTAGAACTTTCAGATCAAAAATCCAACTCTCCACTACTATTCATTCCCATAATTTTAGACTTCAATTTTCAAAAACTAACATTTCAAACCTTTATCTCTAGTTTTTCTACTCCATTTCAATCAACTCATTCACCATAAATTCATACTACTCCAAAATATACAAGTTTAGTCAAAGAAATCATCAAAACCCAAAATTCATAATCAACCTATTCATGTTTTGTTACTTTTCTACATTTTCAACTTTCATGCTTAAACATGATTCTTCCTCTCAACTTCATTTCAACTTAATGCCCTCCATAAAGAAAAATCTATAATCCATAAACACAAATGACAGAACATACACATATATACCGATTCTCCATCACTTTACTACACAAATATTGCTTTCATTTTACTCACCTTAATTCCTTCTATTTCAAAAATCTCTTATCCACCAAAACACCATAGCAAATCATAAACCTATCCACATCTCTCATTCCCTACTTTACTCTTATCCATAAATTCTTGGTTCAAGAACCTTCATTTATTTGTTCTTTACTCATGACCACTTGTTAAAATTTCTCGTTCACATAGTTCTAGCTTCTATGAAACATTCAGGGTCCAACAATATTTATTGACTAGTACAATGCAAGTAGCCATTATAATGGTTAGTTCTTGACTCCAATAGCTACGAAAGTTCTTAAAGCACTATAATAGGTGTTTTCCCATTATTTTTTGTATTAAAAAGCATTTGTGTATATTTTACACACATTTCCAAGCATTCTTCAATTATTTGATTATCATTGTTTCATATTTGTATAAACAAGCCTCTTTGGATTTATCAAGTGATAAAGTAAGTTATTTTGAGTTATAAGATTTGTTTGAGGAATCATATTATTATACTTAGGGGTGATTGAAGTGGGACTAAAGTTCCTTTTCACCTTGGAAGAAGATTATAAAGGGTTCCTCTGTACTAAGAAAGATTGTATAAAGGTTTTTTTTTGTCTTAAAAAGAAGAATTATAGTGAAATTCCAGGAGCAGTCTTGAGAGTGGGCATATGCAAAGGTTAGTTGTTGAATCACTATAGATTATTATTTATTTATTTTTGATGAATATATATTAATTAATCTCTTTATTCGTATTTATATCGATTGTTGTTAATTGAGTACATTACTTAGGGAAATATTTAATTTTATGAACGCCCAATTCATGACCTCTCTTTAGTGCCATCAGGGATTAATAAGTGGCTTTAAAACCAGGTTTATGAGGCTAGCATTTCTAATGAAATCTACAATAAAGATCATAATGACTTATTTGTAAGCATCATCATTATCATTAAACTAAGAGGGATAAAGAATTAGTATACCACCTTCCTTTAATGGCAGTGATTACCTTTATTGGAAAACTAATATGATATTCTTCTTAATTGCTAAAAGTGCAGAGTTATGGGAAATAGTTTCAAAATGGTCCCTTTATTCCTAAGGAAATTGTTGATAATAAAAAGGTACTCAAATTAAAAGAATAATGGAAACCTCATTATAAAAGATTAGTTTCCTTAATAGTAGAGATATATACCTCCTTTTCTATGCATTAGGAATAAATGACTTCAATAGGATTTATATGTGTGAAATGAATCATAAAATTTATCATAATTTAGAAGTTACATGAGAAAACAATTCAAGTAAATGAGAGCTAAGTAAATATGGTATCATATTAATATGAATTGTTTCAAATGAAGAATGATGAAAACATATCTTGCATGCATATTAGATTTGTTGATATCGTTAATGCTCTTAAAATTATTGGACAAACCTATAATAATGCACTTCCTTTCTTTTTGTCCAAGTTACTTCTTTTTTTTTTGTCTCTCTGACTCTTTAAATGAAGAGAAAGTTGATTATTCACTTCCAAAGTCATTAGAAGCTAAAGTGATGTCCATATAAGAAGCCAAGGATTTAACAATACTGCCATTGGAGGAGATTATTGGATCTCTCTTCATATACGAAACGAGGCTCTAAGAGACATAATTAGAAACCACACTCTCAAAGAAAAAGAATTTATCATTCAAAGCTTTAAAAAATATTCAAACTAAGAGGAAGATATATTAACTAATGAAAGCAATGAAGAAGACATTGGCTTAATCACTACAAAATTTAAGAAGTTATTGAAGAAAAAATTCTCTAAATGAGAAGACTTCAAGGAAGGTAAAAGTGATTTAAAACATAAATCCTCTAACATTATTTTCTTTGAATGTTGAACACCTGACTATATAAAGTTAGAATATCCTCTACTAAAAGATAATGATTGACAGTGTAAATTATACTATGTTTTGATAGATGTTTAAGTATGCTTTTAAGTATTTCTTAAATAATGATTATGTATATAGGCTTAGAATTTTGTTATTATTAGTGTTTGTTTATATTTTAAGTGTTTGTGTAGTTTTGAGCATGATTTAGATCTTAATTTTATGTTTCAAGAGGTATGTGATGTGTGCTTGAGTGTCTAAAAACAATGAATTGAAGAAAAGAGAAGAATACCACAAATATAAAAGAAATTTGAAGAAAAGAATGAGAGTTTGTGGCATTTAATTTTTAAGGAACAAGTTATTTGATTGTTAGTGCTTATCGTATGACTTATAAAAGATATATACATCCTTAAATAATGAAGGTCAATATACACCACTCTACAAAACTTTATAGACAATCCTTTTTACCCTAAATTGTCCTCCATAAGCGTACGAATGATAGAAGGTTAAGATAGAAGGCATCTCACTCTTAGGAACACATCTTCTTATGACTTGATCCACACAGTGCCTCTATAGAAAAGGATTATCCCATACGTAAGACTTGGTTTCATTCTTCAATTATCCCTTTTGAACATTTGACAAACCTTGTTCTAACTAATTTCTATTGATTTTACTAGCTTTTTATTTTGATTTTAGTTATAAATCGTTGTGTTTTATTCCAAAGTTGAATGAAATGAGGGTCCGAGGTGTATTTTGTGAATGAAACATAATAAACAAAGAAAATACACATGAAAGATGGCATGACCAAAGAGTGACAAGGGCTTTTGCAATGCTGACAAAGTTCTCATGCCTGTGCATATTCTCTTTACTGAATTTAATATCACGTGTGTCAAGTATGCAGGTGACGGTGGATAAAAAAAAGACCTAAACTTAGTGTTGGCCCCAGATTTTTTCTTTAGTTAAGCATGATTAAATAAATTATGAGGTTTTGATAGATTAATTTTTGGGAATTTAATAATTTATGTCTATGTTAGTAAGATTTATTTCATGAATGTTCAAGGGCATTTTTGACAAGTCATTTAGGAATAAAATGTTAGAGTAGTGCCCTGAAGGCAATCGCCTTTAGCGCAGTTTGTACAAATTTGTGTACAGTCTTTATGAATAAATAAAAAAAGGCATATTTCATTACGTTGCTGTTCATTATTAATGAACTGATATTGATCAATAAGCAAATTAATGAAGTCCATGATATATGACATAGCATGAAGGAAATTGTGATGTGATCATACTACTGAGATTCCTATCATGTGCAATTATGTCAGTATCTAAATTATCCCTAGTCATAGGATTACTGAGACTAGACATCGGTAATCCGGAAAGACTAGCACATCTCAAACTCCTTGATTTGGTCAAGCAGTGGATCTCAGAAGCTGTAAATATGAGATATTTAGGATTGAGATGTGGATACTTACTAGAGGTAGTAAGTACATTGGATGACCTGCTATGAGATCATCACATGGATGTCCTATTCTAATGTCAGTGATAATCTCATCATAGCAATGGTGCAAGTATCCTTAGACTTGAGGTGCTCAAGGATATCTTGGATCTTGATTACGTGCTTTGACTCCATTCCTTTTGCCTTACAGAGGTCGCTCATAGGGTGGTGCTTGGGTGCGACTTGAGGTATTCAAGGTAATTGAGTAGCCAATAAAGGATTCACCACTACGTGATAGCGAAGATGATACCCATGGCCTCTTGTCAGGGTCATTACTTGGAAATCTCTGGCCGGAGTATATATGTCATGAAGAGTGCCTTCAGTGACATATTAAGTAATGAGTCGCAGGACAAGAACTGATATCACTTGGACTAGATTTGACTTAGTCAGTCTAGTAAGAGTTGACACATTGCCCATACTCATAACCAAGTGGAGTATAGCATGGTGAAAGGACGGATTGCACGGTAATTGTCTATGGAAAGGTTCGTGATATGGTTCATGATGAATACATGTTCATTCGTCAAACCAATTACTTTCCGATCAATTGGGGGTCATGATGTGTTGCTAGATATCGCTCATGACTTGCTACGATTAAGTGTTAATCTAAGTGGCCAACATAACCGGGAACCTAATGGGTCACACGCATAAGAGTGTCTCGGAGAATTCGTAAAATAATTTTGGATAGAGATCCAATATATGGAGAGCAATAGAATTAAATGGATCCTGATGAGATCGAGATATGTCTCGATGAGATCGCGACATCGATATTGCTGAAAAGGGTTTTCGTTGGTTTTTCCATACCGAGACCCGGTAGGCCGGTAGGACCGACCCCAGTGTAACTGGACCACTTTAGCATTTATATATACATATATATATATGTTATTAATTAATTAAATAAATAATTAATATATATATATATATATATATGTTGCAACGTGGATGGATGAAAGAGGAGGAGAAGCTTCTCCATTTAGCTTAGTCATTACTTGTATTTAATGGCTAAAAAAGACAAAATAGCTAAGGTGAAGAGGCATGATCGTTGTTGATGAATAAAAAGGAGAAAAAAGGAGTTTCTTTCTCAATGAAGATGAATGATCATCGTGGGTTTTAGAGAAAACCTAAGGCTTTGAAGAGAAAGTGTTTCTCTCTCAAGCTTCATCATCTTTCAAGTTTCAAGCCTCTCTCCAAGCTTCCTTCATCGTTCCTCCATAGCTCTCCAAGAATAAAGGTAAGATCTAGCATTCTTTAATTTGTTCTAGCTATTCCCGGGTCAAAGGGTTTGTCCTAGTTAGGTTCTCCGATCTCTGCGTGGATACCGTTGGAGACGGTCTCCTTTGGCCGTTATGGTTTGAGTTTGTTGTATAGACACATGGATCCTGGCTTTCGGGAAGGTTCCGGAACAAAAATTTTTGTTTTTCCGCACCGTGGGCATGTGATGCTCACACTGGGATTTTCCTACAGTGGTATCAGAGCCACTTGTGTCGTATATAACGAAGAATCCATGACTAGGTCGGAGTTGCCTATTGCTTGTGACGATGATGCATGTTGATTGTGTGAATTTCGAATTCAGTATAGAAATATTGTTTTTGAAATTTTCTTACCCAGATATGTTCACAAGATGCTGTTGCATATGTCTGTGGAAGCTTGGAATTTATCAATGTGATTTGATATGGTTTTTCTAATTTATTCCCTAATGTTCTGGTTGCTGTCTTTGTACACACTCTTTGAACATGCATGCTTATAAATTCGAGAATAAATTGTAGAAATTTTTTTTTTCGGATTTGCTTTCACCAACATGTCTCTAAGATGTTTATGAATGTCTATGAGAATGGAAAAATATTTTAGAGGTGATTTACTATTTATTTGAGAATTTATTGTGTGCTGCTGGGAATAACTGTGTTGAGGAACACAGATTCTACATTGGCTTTGTTTCTGAGGTTGGATGCGTTTTTGTTGGAAATAAATCCTGAAAAAATTCATGAAGAATGTTGGGAACATTTTGTAACCTCTGTAATTTTCTCAGAATTTATTGAAATTGTTTCAATGAGTTTTTCAAGCAAAACACAGAGCTTGGCAGTTTTGAGAAAGTTGCTGGAGCTGTTTTGTTTGAAATGAAAAATTGTGTATTTCTTAATTCCAATGCCTTGGATCATTTTTAATGTGATTAAAAATGTGTTACATTGATTTTGTATGCTTGCCTAAATGATTTTCTTGAAATCGGATTTCCAAACAATTTAGGATGTCAAATGTGTCTCATTAGCGTCTCGTTAGTATATTCCCTTATCTTGATTGTTTTAGCCGTCACAAATTTTGTGACAGGTGCCGAAGTAGTCTTGATAAAGTGTAGACTACCTAGAGATACTTAGGGTGATAGTTTGATATTCTCAAATTATTTGAAAATCTAAATGAATAAGAGTGTATTCATCAATTTCAAGTTTCATGTATAGTTTGACTATATATGGTAAGCATGGTACAATGAAAGTGTTTCATTGGTACATCATAATAAAGGATATTACACTTGGTATTGTGAATTTGAACTACACGGATTGAGAAGTTAGCCGATTAGATAGCAGGCCAAAAATCAGTCGACTGGCACATGTACCAGTCGACTGGCACATCTATTCGATGAGATGGAACATGCACCATCATTGGAAAGTGCACGATAATCCATCGATCATTGGAACATGTACCAATGACCGAACGCACTAAAAACTTATAGTAGTCAACTAGCACAAGTTCCAGTCGACTGGCACATGCACTAGTCGACTAGAACATGCACCAGTCGACTACAACAACATGCAGAGGTGGGATGATGGATGATTTTAGGTATAGACTCAATGTGATTGATGAAATACCCTAAATCATTCCATATAGTCATAGTGACTATAATCCTACAGCTTGGAGAAGAAAGAAGATGAGACTTGAAAACCCTCACACATCATATGAAAACTAACGCCTTCCATTAATATGGGGAGAACCAGAGTTCTTATAGAGTTGGGTTGTTGGGTAAACCCAAGCTCGCTCTATATAGATATGTTCGAACCATGAAAATAAGATTTTCGGATTAATGGGTCGGTTTTCACTAGAAGCGTTGATTTGTTGAGTAAACTCAAAGTCAACGTGGACAGAGGCAAAATTGGGCAGTGTACATCAGATGTACGCGCATCAAGAGTTGATAACCCAATGAGTGTGCATACATCACGAGTTGATAGCACTATTCGATAGTTGCATCTATGAATCAATTGGTATGACCGATACCTGCCGATAGATCTAAGGTGGCTTGTTGGGTAAACCCAAGGTCATTTTAGTAATGTCGGATATCTATGATGCAATTGGTATGACCGATACCTACCGATTGACCTAAGGTGGCTTGTTGGGTAAACCCAAGGTCATTTTAGCAATGTCGGATATCGACCCACTAGGACATTTTGTCATAATGTTTCTTGGATTCATATTGAGGGTTATGGATTCTTTGAAACTAGTGGGAACCATATGCATGTCATGCAAGTCCTTATGATCATGCATGTAATTCTACTCTAACATTCTTTCTCTCTTTTCCCTATAGGTTATTGAAGATGTCTTCAAGTGTGAATTTGCACTCACTTATGGACTCCAACAAATTAATTGGACCAAATTTTCTCGATTGGCTGAGAAATCTGAGAATTGTTCTCAAGTCTGAGGAACTGGGATATATCCTAGATGTTCCACTTCCTGATCCACCTGCTGCTGATGCTTCTGATGAGGATCAGAAAGCATATCGTAAGCATCTTAAAGACAGTGACATGGCTACCTGCATTGTTGGCCCCTGAATTTTATTTATTTATTTAAGCATGTCTAGATTATTTTGAAGTATTATCCAAATTATTTTGAGGTTTTAGCTCTTAAGAAATGGAAGAGAAATGATGGATTAAGTGTAAATTAGAGTTGAATTAGTTGATTAGAAATTGAAAGGAATAAGATGGCTTAAGGGCATTCTGGGTAGAGCACAAATGTGTTTTAAGTCTAAGGCTTTTAAGGAGGGCTAGTTTGGTCCTTTGAGCTTAAGTAAAACAAGGAGAAGGAAAATTAAAAGTATAAGAAATGAAGAAAATGAGTGGTAGCCGTATATGTGAGGATAAGAGACAAAATTGTTTTGTTTAAAGGGAATAGGTAAAACGACGTAATTTTGGCTAGGGATTTAAGATGGGAAGCAAGTTGATTAAGCCACTTGAAAGAGAGGGTTCGAAAATATCAAAGGAAAGAAGAGAGAGGGAGTTTTCGTGGGTGGAAAGAAGAAGAAGAAGAAGGAGATGAGGTTAGGGCTTTAACCTCTTGCTTTAGAAGAAGAGATGGAGAGTTCCTTGAGAAGGAAAGAAAAGAAAAGATCAAGTCTCCATCAAAGCCAAGAAGAGGGAATTTCGTGGGTCTCTCTCTCTAAGGTAAGAAATGTGAATTCTTTTGGATTTATGATTGGGTTTTAGTGAAAATAGCTTAGGTATGGTATGGGTAAAGTTAGATGGGTTATTTTTCATGTTTTCATCTCTTTAGAATGGCCAATTTATGTTTCCTATGGGATTTTATGTTTGATGAAGGTTAAGAGAGGAAATGAAGTGAAAGGAAAGGCCATTTATCCAAGCTTCTAGCTAAAGGAATTGAGGTGGGTGATGATTTAATAGTTGAGTTAATAAGCTACGGAATTTCTTTGAAGTAAATGTCATAAAATGTGTTTCTATGGTTTCCCAATTTCAATTGAATTGTTATTGTGATGGTTTAAACTCATGTGAAATGTTTTTGAATGTAAGGATTTTATGATAGTATGTGTGAATTGGTTTGTCAAGAGAAAAAGATCCGAATGGATGATGTAAACGATTATGTGAAAGTGATTTTTGCCATTTGAGGCTAATGATCATAAATTGAGGTGAATTATGTGATATATATGTTTGTTTGGGTTTGTGGTGGTCCCTCATGTGTGATAGGTGCACCTGTCAAAATTATAGCCTTCTCTCGGCTGCCCGCTAGTGGCAATGGAGCTCCTCACGGACTCCTTCATGTGTTCACTGACTACATGACCGCTCATGGAAATGTGTAGTACGTCCTGTTTGGATCCACCCAAACCATCTTATATGTGACTATGTGATATGCTTGTCTTTGTTGTTTTTGTAAGTTATGTTGTTTGATAAATGTTTTTGATTAATTGATTTATTGCTTTCTCCATGCTTATGTGATCTTGATGTGTAAATGCTTGGATGAAATGAGTTTTTCAAAAAGGTTTTGATAAATTTATAAAGTTTCGATCAATGTGACATTGTTTTTAAAAAAACAAGGAGTTTTGATGAAGTGATAGTGCTTTTGATCAATACAAATTGGTTTTGATAAGTTTGAAAGATTTTGATCAATCAGAAAGTGTCTTTGAGAATGAAAAATAAGAAAGTTTTTGCCTATTTTCTTGATTATTAAGCTGTTACCCACTGAGCCGTCGAGCTCACACCCCCGTTTTCCCCTCCATAGGTAACGAGCGGGAATACGAGTTAAAGTATTGGGATTGAGGCATCACTTCAATGTTCTTAAGTTAGAAGTCATTTTGTTTTGATATGAAGCATTAGGTTTCATTTGGAGTTTTGTTTCACTTTGTATATTGACATTTGATAATTGAGTTGTAATTGGGCTAAATGCCCTGTAAAGCGTTGTAATGACTCAAATTGTTAATGTAAATGCAAGAATGTTGGGTTTAAATGTAATCTATGAAAATTTCATATGTCTTATTTCAAATTCATCATTGCATGTTTGAGTTAGCAAAAAGAAGGATGAAACTGCTTTGTTTTATATTTGAAATGGAGTAGATGACTAGGAGTGCGGATTGTTGCCTTTGAACTATGTTTGGAGATACTTTAGAATTGAAACATGTTGAATGAGGTTGGATGATGAGTTTTATGCAGGTAATGGAGCTAGGATTGAAGTTTGGTTAGTTGTATGTTCAAGGGAGGTTCTGCCGAAATTTTTGTAAAAACTGACATAAACTTCACTTGGAATTTAGACCCTCTTAGGATTTGAATTGGAGCAAGGAGTCTTCATGAAGATTGTAGTAAAGGTTTATACCTTTCCAATGACATATGATTTGTCACATTCGGACTTAAGGTTGAGAAGTTATGGTGTTGGAAACACCTTGATTCATTATTCTGCGATAATTTTACTGTTCCATTAGTCTTCAATGAGCAGTGTCTTTGAGTGGCTTTTTACCTTAATTAATGATGAAATTAACTTTTACATCCTTCATGAATGTTGTAGAGCATCTTGTTATCTTTCCATTGAGGTATAATATGTAATTTTTAGAATTGTGAGTAAGAAGTTATGAGAATTGGAAGATGACAACTAAAGTCATGCATGTTGTCCTTATAGCTGCTGAGATTATGATAGTGCAACTTGTTTGAAATCCATGGTTTGATGAACCAATCAAGTTGGAAATTATGAATTTGGTGAGTTGAACTTGGAGTATGTAGTGTTTAGGCTTTGGAATGAGTAAATTTGGAAGTGTATAAATGGTTATGAAGTTAGGTTGAAGATGGAGATGCATTGGAAGAGGATAGGAAGTTTTGGGTTTTTGCATGTCCGTTAAACGGACATGGATTTCCGTTAAACGAACAACCTCAGGTGTAAAAACACCCCTTAGCCTGCCCATGTCCATTAAACGGACTTGCATGTCCATTCAACGGACATTTGAGGATCATTCGGGACACTTTCACCCGTACCTGTCCGTTAAACGGACATGGCTGTCCGTTTAACGGACAGCTACGGGAAAGATGGTGCATTTTAGAATTTTTAGAGGCCGAATATCGTTTTGTGGTCTTCATGAAAGTTGTAGATCTAGATGTCTACTTTCTAATGGTACAAAAACGAAGGAAATCCAATTTATATATCAAAATACATGGTGATCGCGCCAAAAGAGTTTCAAACTGATTTAGGACATGATCATACTTGTTTCTTTTGGGCATAAATTCCTCATCCAACCTCCAATTGAGGTGTCGCTTAAACCATTAGACTCCTAGGACATATAGATTTCTCCCCACAAAAATTGGTATCATTTGGAGTCAAATTGAAAAAGTTTGCATGAAAGTAAGTGAGAGGTCGGTTTGGAGATCATATTTGGAGTATGAGCTCCTTTAGGCTTTTTAAGCATATATTGAGTTATACAACTCCGTTTGAGGTGATTCTTGTTGTGAAACGAACTTGAGACATAGAGCTACAACTTATATGAATAAGTCAACCTATGATTTTGATGTTTGCATAGTGTGCGCTCGCCACGAATGTGGAATTACAGCAAATGATCCTGCAAGGTAATAAGAATAGGGCTTCAGGACTCCAGAAATTGGGCTCTAGAGACAGGTCTAATAGATGTGGAATTAAAGCAAGAGTAAGAGTGTTAAGTTATAAGCAGTTGGGGTCCGGTCTCCGGATTGGGTTCCAACATTTATGGTATCAGAGCACCAGTATTAGGATCTTACTTGGGCGATATGTTTGTTAAGATTGAATTCGGGAGAATGTGCTAGGTGACTGTTTGATTTAGATGACGAGAATGATGATTTTACATGGGTAAATCTTTGGATGAGTGTCAGAGCGCCAGTATTAGGATCTTTCATGGGCGCATGTGTATAAGTGACACACATAAGAAATTGTTAAGAGTTTCAGTTGATAGAATTAGTAGAAAGGAGAAACCGTGCATGGGTAAATATGGTAAATAGAGATTGAATGCCATTACATTGGAGGAGTCGAAAGTCTTTGGTTGAGAATTGGGGTCTCGGATTGTTAAGTTGACGTCCTTAACGGTCGGATGATTTCGATCTCGATCAGAGTACGTATCGACATTTCTTTTGATGTTTGGAATAAATTGAGCACAGAGTTTGATAGGATTATGTATCGACGATTTCGAATTGTTTGAGGAATAGTAGGGGGGACAAGTGGAAGATGAGATTAACAAGTGGAACTTCATCAACATAGCAATTTTTTTTTGTTATGGTCTTAAAAACATGAAATCGGAACATCAGTGGGTACAAGCTTATAATTTGAGTAATGAGCCTTTAAGTTTTCTTTTTTCGAATCAAGAAATAAAAGTTTGTTTTTGAATCAAGAGAATGAAATGTTTTCAATTACTTCAAAAATGTTACTTTTCTTTCTTGTGATTGATATGAGAAATGTACTACATGTTTGATATGTAAGTTGTGTGGTGATTTTTCTTACAGTTATAAATTGTGTGATAATATTTGAATCAATGGTGAATTTATATATGAAAGATGTATTGTAAAGGATAATGGGAAGGGTAGATAAATGAAGGTGATATTAGTGCAAGTACAAGAACGTTAAATTGTTGTTATTGCGAGTAGCTATATGATGATCTATCATCATACACCTATGAGTATATTAAGCACGTGGGTAATGCATAGATATATATATAAATATATGTGGAGATGATAGAGGAAGAAACTTATGACTTATTGGACAATTGTTGGTCATAGCTCCCATAGTCTGAAGTTTGAGGGGAAACTAGAGTAACATATAAGGGTGCTTATAAGGGTCATGTGGAAATAGATTGAGTTTTGTTAGAGATGTCACAATGAGAAATAAATTGATCTAAGAAGAATATTGTCTAGGATTAATGGAGACTAATGAATTAGTAAGTATGACTTTGAGAGGAAGATAGAAATTGGTCTTCCCACGGTATTACGACTAGTTGGAAATAAGTGAATGATCAAGATTGCATAAAGAGTATAGATAATGGTAGCAAGAAACCCTCTTTTGAAAAAAAAATTGTTAAGGGAGAATAAGCAGACCAGATAGCTTATATTAAGGATGATCAATGAACAAACTGAACATGAAGGAATATGTATTTTGTTTGGTGTAAAGGGGTCACACGAGGGGATTCTTGAATCTATGGAGACACAAATTTGCTAGTATGAGGAGTATGTACATCTAAATTGCATTATGTGAAAGTATGTTGGGGAGATATTGATTCCAAAAAAAAAAGCGGAGTATATAGGTTCGTGTTATATCCTATGTAAGTATGTTCGGGAGATACAAATCTATCTTGACGAATGTCGTAAAATCAAGAAGTTAAGTCTGCAAATAAAGTGCAATGTGTGGAGAAATTTGTATGAATGAGCAATCATGAGATTAAGTCCAAGAGAGACTTGAGGAAATTCAAGGAATGGAGAAAATGGAAGCTCTATGAGTTGACTATTTGATACATGATTTAGAACTGCTACATTAATGATTATTTTTGAAAATTTGAAGAAAGTATATGTACAGGAATATCTCCAATATAAGTATGTAAGTGCAGATCGTAAAAGTTTGAGACACTCAATGAATTGGGAGTAGTAGTCTAAGACGCATGAGATCGCAATAAATACAGAAAAGCTAAGATTGTTCTAGCGAGAAAGTCCAAGTGAAACTAAGTGGTATACCAGATGCCTTAAGTAGAAATGCGATATTGAGGTTATCAGAACTAATATAAAAGAAAGCATAGAATAGAGGGTCTAGTTTACCTCAAATTAAGGATTAAGAGATTGAGAAAGTGAAAACAAATATGAGTGTCAAGTTTTAAATGAGAAGAAGGATATAGGGTGAGTGAATAAGAAGTGTGTGAAATAAATAAAGATGTTTGAATTGAAAGAATTGAATATGAGACTGAGGCAATAGATAGAGTTATTCGAAGGATTATGCTTGTATAAGTGAGTGCTATATTGGCAAAGCTAGTGTTATGTTTATATGCATTGAATGGAGATATTAATAGCAGTGTATAAAAAAAAATGGATTTTTGAGGCTATTAAATCTAGTGCAGTAAAGAGTATAGAATGTGGAATTGAATTTTAGGCAAAATGATTAGTCACTGAAAGTTTAGGATCAGTTCATGTGGACCAAGCGCAATTTGAAGATTCAGAAACTGGGAATCTTACCAAGAAATTGGAAATGAGTATGAATTTTGAGTTCGAATAGGAAAAATGATACTGGGTGATTGAAATAAAAAGTATGAGAAATTAGAAGATATAAAGTGTCAGCGTTTTTTTTATTATGATGAGTAAGGCCTAAAGATGATTGAATGTCAGATCGATTGAAGCGGTATTAGAAATTAAGTGATTAAGAAAGATGAATGAATTAGGTGGATTCACGATAAAGATTTGGAATACGGGAGATTGAAATAAGAGTTACACGAACTGAGAAAAATGTGATGTGAATTATTAAGTGAAAACTAAATTGTCTCTGAAGGTATCACCTTGCTCAGGTATGCTCAAGTTAAAAAAAAAAAAGAGAATTCGCTAAGCCACTATGAATTAGTTCATATGAACGTATTATGAGTTGATGTTACTGACAAAAGAATTTAAAGTATGATATTTATGAGCATGTTAAGGAAATATTAAGGTGATAAGATTATGGTGTTATCGACACAGGAAGTGGAAAACAAATGTGTGAGTGATCTGAAGCATAAAGAGGAACTAGTTAAGAAGTAAATGATCGAATAATGAATTGAAAGACCAAGGGAATATACTGAATACTATCATTTGAAAGAAAGCTTTTGAGCAATGACGTTAAATGAGAAACGGAGGAGTATCCTTCACTCCAAATAAATTCGATAAGAAATATTGGGGGTTGGATTTGATATGGATGGTTTTTAAGATAAGAGGTCAAAAACATTATTAATATGTGTGGTGAGAAATTTGAATATACGAATGACTAGGATTATTTGGAAGACAGGAGAAAAGACATTGTATTGCTTGGCTTTTTGCTTAAGTATGAATTTCGATGACGAAATTCTTTTAAGAGGGGAAGAAATGTTGGCCCCTGAATTTTTTTTTTTTATTTAAGCATGTCTAGATTATTTTGAAGTATTATCCAAATTATTTTGAGGTTTTAGCTCTTAAGAAATGGAAGAGAAATGATGGATTAAGTGTAAATTAGAGTTGAATTAGTTGATTAGAAATTGAAAGGAATAAGATGGCTTAAGGGCATTCTGGGTAGAGCACAAATGTGTTTTAAGTCTAAGGCTTTTAAGGAGGGCTAGTTTGGTCCTTTGAGCAAAAGGTAAAACAAGGAGAAGGAAAATTAAAAGTATAAGAGATGAAGAAAATGAGTGGTAGCCGTATATGTGAGGATAAGAGACAAAATTGTTTTGTTTAAAGGGAATAGGTAAAACGACGTAGTTTTGGCTAGGGATTTAAGATGGGAAGCAAGTTGATTAAGCCATTTGAAAGAGAGGGTTCGAAAATATCAAAGGAAAGAAGAGAGAGGGAGTTTTCTTGGGTGGAAAGAAGAAGAAGAAGAAGGAGATGAGGTTAGGGCTACTTAACCTCTTGCTTTAGAGAAGAGATGGAGAGTTCCTTGAGAAGGGAAAGAGAAGGAAAAGATCAAGTCTCCATCAAAGCCAAGAAGAGGGAATTTCGTGGGTCTCTCTCTCTAAGGTAAGAAATGTGAATTCTTTTGGATTTATGATTGGGTTTTAGTGAAAATAGCTTAGGTATGGTATGGGTAAAGTTAGATGGGTTATTTTTCATGTTTTCATCTCTTTAGAATGGCCAATTTATGTTTCCTATGGGATTTTATGTTTGATGAAGGTTAAGAGAGGAAATGAAGTGAAAGGAAAGGCCATTTATTTAAGCTTCTAGCTAAAGGAATTGAGGTGGGTGATGATTTAATAGTTGAGTTAATAAGCTACGGAATTTCTTTGAAGTAAATGTCATAAAATGTGTTTCTATGGTTTCCCAATTTCAATTGAATTGTTATTGTGATGGTTTAAACTCATGTGAAATGTTTTTGAATGTAAGGATTTTATGATAGTATGTGTGAATTGGTTTGTCAAGAGAAAAAGATCCGAATGGATGATGTAAACGATTATGTGAAAGTGATTTTTGCCATTTGAGGCTAATGATCATAAATTGAGGTGAATTATGTGATATATATGTTTGTTTGGATTTGTGGTGGTCCCTCATGTGTGATAGGTGCACCTGTCAAAATTATAGCCTTCTCTCGGCTACCCGCTAGTGGCAATGGAGCTCCTCACGGACTCCTTCATGTGTTCCTGACTACACATGACCGCTCATGGAAATGTGTAGTACGTCTGCTTGGATCCACCCAAACCATCTTATATGTGACTATGTGATATGCTTGTCTTTGTTGTTTTTGTAAGTTATGTTGTTCGATAAATGTTTTTGATTAATTGATTTATTGCTTTCTCCATGCTTATGTGATCTTGATGTGTAAATGCTTGGATGAAATGAGTTTTTCAAAAAGGTTTTGATAAATTTATAAAGTTTCGATCAATGTGACATTGGTTTTAAAAAAACAAGGAGTTTTGATGAAGTGATAGTGCTTTTGATCAATACAAATTGGTTTTGATAAGTTTGAAAGATTTTGATCAATCGGAAAGTGTCTTTGAGAATGAAAAATAAGAAAGTTTTTGCCTATTTTCTTGATTATTAAGCTGTTACCCACTGAGCCGTCGAGCTCACACCCCCGTTTTCCCCTCCACAGGTAACGAGCGGGAATACGAGTTAAAGTATTGGGATTGAGGCATCACTTCAATGTTCTTAAGTTAGAAGTCATTTTGTTTTGATATGAAGCATTAGGTTTCATTTGGAGTTTTGTTTCACTTTGTATATTGACATTTGATAATTGAGTTGTAATCGGGCTAAATGCCCTGTAAAGCGTTGTAATGACTCAGATTGTTAATGTCAATGCAAGAATGTTGGGTTTAAATGTAATCTATGAAAATTTCATATGTCTTATTTCAAATTCATCATTGCATGTTTGAGTTAGCAAAAAGAAGGATGAAACTGCTTTGTTTTATATTTGAAATGGAGTAGATGACTAGGAGTGCGGATTGTTGCCTTTGAACTATGTTTGGAGATACTTTAGAATTGAAACATGTTGAATGAGGTTGGATGATGAGTTTTATGCAGGTAATGGAGCTAGGATTGAAGTTTGGTTAGTTGTATGTTGAGGGAGGTTCGCGAAATTTTGTAAAACTGACATAAACTTCACTTGGAGTTTAGACCCTCTTAGGATTTGAATTGGAGCAAGGAGTCTTCATGAAGATTGTAGTAGAGGTTTATACCTTTCCAATGACATATGATTTGTCACATTCGGACTTAAGGTTGAGAAGTTATGGTGTTGGAAACACCTTCATTTACTGTTCACGCTGATAATTTTTACTGTTCCATTAGTCTTCAATGAGCAGTGTCTTTGAGTGGCTTTTTACCTTAATTAATGATGAAATTAACTTTTACATCCTTCATGAATGTTGTAGAGCATCTTGTTATCTTTCCATTGAGGTATAATATGTAATTTTTAGAATTGGGAGTAAGAAGTTATGAGAATTGGAAGATGACAACTAAAGTCATGCATGTTGTCCTTATAGCTGCTGAGATTATGATAGTGCAACTTGTTTGAAATCCATGGTTTGATGAACCAATCAAGTTGGAAATTATGAATTTGGTGAGTTGAACTTGGAGTATGTAGTGTTTAGGCTTTGGAATGAGTAAATTTGGAAGTGTATAAATGGTTATGAAGTTAGGTTGAAGATGGAGATGCATTGGAAGAGGATAGGAAGTTTTGGGTTTTTGCATGTCCGTTAAACGGACATAGATTTCCGTTAAACGAACAACCTCGGGTGTAAAAACACCCCTTAGCCTGCCCATGTCCGTTAAACGGACTTGCATGTCCATTCAACGGACATTTGAGGATCATTCGGGACACTTTCACCCGTACCTGTCTGTTAAACGGACATGGCTGTCCGTTTAACGGACAGCTACGGGAAAGATGGTGCATTTTAAAATTTTTAGAGGCTGAATATGTTAGAGTAGTGCCCTAAAGGCAATCCCCTTTAGCGCATTTTGTTCATAGTCATGTACAGACTTTATGAATAAATAAAGCAAGGCATATTTCATTTATTTGATGTTCATTTTATTATGAATTGATAATGATCTTTAATCAAATTAATGAAGTCCCTGATACATGACATAGCATGAAGGAAATTATGATGTGATCATACTACTGAGATTCCTATCATGTGCAATTATGTCAGTATCTAAATTATCCCTAGTCATAGGATTAATGAGACTGGACATCGTTAATCCGGATAGACTAGCACATGTCAAATTCCTTGATTGGATCAAGCAGTGGATCTCAGAAAACTGTAAATATTGAGATATTTAGATTTGACATGTGGATGCTTACTAGTGGTAGTAAGTACATTGGATGACTGCTATGAGATCATCACATGGATGTCCTATACAAATGTCGTTGATAATCTCATCATAGCAATGGTGCAAGTATCCTTAGACTTGAGGTACTCAAGGATATCTTGGTCTCGATTCTATACTTTGACTCCATTCCTTGTTGCCTTTCGAGGTCACTCATAGGGTGGTGATTGGGTGCGACTTGAGGTATTGAAGGTAATTGAGTAGCCAATAGAGGATTCACCATACATTATAGCGAAGAGATACCCATGGCCTCTTATCGGGATCATTACTTTGAAGTCTCTCGCGCCGAGCATACATATGTCATGAAGATGGTCTTCATGGACATATAAAGTAATGAGTCCTAGGGCGAGAACCGATTACACTTGGACTAGATTTGATCCGATCGGTCTAGTAAGAGTTGACACATTGCCCATACTCAAGCCAAGTGGGGTATAGCATGGTGAAAGGACGAATTGCACGGTAATTGTCTATGGAAGGGTTCGTGATATGGTTTCATTAGTCAAACCAATTACTTTCCGGTCAATTGGGGGTCATGATGTGTTGCTAGATACCGCTCATGACTTGCTCAGATTAAGTGTTAATCTAAGTGGCCAACATAACCGGGAACCTAATGGGTCACACGCATAAGAGTGACTCGGAGAATCTGTAAAATAGTTTCGGACAGAGATCCGATATCTGGAGAGCAATAGGATTAAATGGATCCCGATGAGATTGGGATATGTCCCGATGAGATCGCGACATCGACATTCCGAAAACCGCTTTCGGTGATTTTTTCACGACGGGGCCGGCAGTCGGTAGGACCGACCCAGTTTGATGGACCACTTCAGCAATTATATATATTAATTAATTAAGTAAATAATTAATTAATATATAAATATATAAAGTGATTTTCGTGGACCATTGAATGGAGAAGAAAGATTAAGTTTGAAAAGTCAAAAGTAATGATTATTTAGCATTTAAAGACATTTTTCATGTCTTATACGTGGATGCCCCATCCACCATGCTTTTGATATGTATTTAAGTGTTAAAATACATATAAGAAGAGATAAGAAAAATGCTTGCACGGTTGATGGAAGAGAAGAGTCGAAAATGCTTAAAAGAGTTAAGCTTTGAAATTGTTTCATCTTCTTCATCTCCTCCATTCAACTTGCTTCTACTTCTCCAAGGCTCCACCAAGATCATCTCACTTGCTCTCCAAGGCTAAGGTAAGAGCTAGCACTCTTCTCTTTAGTCTAGCTATTCCCGGGTCAAAAGAGTTTTTCCCGGTTAGGTTTTCCGACCTCTGTGTGGATACCGTTAGAGACGGTCTCCTTTGGTCGTTATGGTTTGATTGTTTATACATACACATGGATCCTGGCTTTCGGGAATGTCCCGGGACTCAAAATTTTAAATTCCGCACTGTGGGCATGTGATGCCTACCCCGGGATTTTCCTACAGTGGTATCAGAGCCACTTGTGTTGTATAAACAGTCGAAATGATAACTAGGTCGGAGTTCCTTAGTGAATTGAGCTGCTGATGCATGTTATTTGTGTGAATTTCAAATCAGTATAGAGATGCATGTTTTCGAAATTTCTTACTCAGAATTGTTCATAACATGTTATAGAATATTTTTGTGAAAGATGAGAATTTATCAATTTGATTTGATATGGTTTTGCTATTTAATTCCCTCAAGTTTCGGATGCTGTCTTGTTGATAGTTTCTGAAACAGGTATGCTTGTAAATTCGAGAATAAATTCTAGAAAAATTGTTTTTTGGATTGGTTTTCACCGACATGTCCCTAAGATGTTTTTGAATGTCTATGTGGATGGAAAAATGTTTTCAAGGTGATTTACCATTTATTTCCGAATTTCTTGTGTGCTGATGGGAATGTTTGTGTTGGAGAACACAGATTCTGGTCCGGCTAGATTGCTGAGGTTCAATGAGTTTTTGTGGGAAATAAATCCTGGAAAAATTCATGGAGCATGTTGGGAACATGTTTTAACCTCTGTAAGTTTCTCAGTATTTATTGAAAGTGTTTCAGTGGTCATTTTGAGCAAAATGTTGAGCTTAGCAGTTTTGAGTAACTTGCTGGGGCTGTTTTGTTTGGAATGATTGATTGTGTTATTTTCTGTTCCAATGCCATGAATCATTTTTATAGTGATTAAAAATATGTTATATTGATGTGGTATGCATGCCAAGTTGAGATTCTTGAATTAAGGTTTCCAATAATTTTTGGATATCGAATAGGTCACTTTAGCGTCTCGTTAGCTTATTCCGTTATCTTGGTTATTTTGGCCGTCGCAATTTTTGTGACAAGTGCCGGAGTAATCTTGATAACGTGTAGCCTACCTAGAGATACTTAGCATGATTATTTGGTGTCTTTGAATTATGTGGAAATCTAGTGATTAATGGTGGATTAATCGGTTTCAAGGTTTTCATATATAGTTAGACTATATGGCATGCATGAAGTTGATGAAAATGTTTCATTAGCACATTAATATAAAGGTTTATATACTTGTTATATTGGTGTTGTGAATTGGAAATGCCTGGATTAAGAATTAGCCGATTAGATAGCAATTCCAAATGCACAAATGAACAAGTCGACTTATATGTTCATAAGTCGACTTGTTTGGTGCACTGTAGACTAATAAATCGACTTGCACAATGGTACAAGTCGACTTGTTCATGCACAGTTGCACAAGTCGACTTACACATGCATAAGTCAACTTATACAGAGACATAAGTCGACTTATACATATACAAGTCGACTTATATCATGCCTTGGTGGGATGATGGGCGATTTTCGGTATAAATTCAATGTGATTGATGCAATGCCCCAAATCAGACCATATAGTCATGGTGACTATGATCCTTGTATGAGATTAGAAAGATGAGACCTAAAATCCCTCATTTAAAATATGAAAACTAACGCCTTCCATTAATATGGTAAGAACCAGAGTTCTTATAGGGTTGGGTTGTTGAGCTAACCTCAAACTCACTCTATACGAATATGTTCAAACCATGAAAATATGATTTTCGGATTAATGGGTCGGTTTTCCTAGAAGCGTTGATTTGTTGAGCTAACCTCAAGGTCAACGTGGACAGAGGCGAAGTTGGGTAGTGTACATCAGATGTACACGCATCAAGTGTTGATAACCCAATGTATGTGCATACATCAACTGTTGATAGCACTGGGCAATAGTTGTGTCTAAGATGTAATTGGTATGTCTGATACCTCCCGAGACATAAGATGGCTTGTTGAGCTAACCTTAAGGTCATTCTTAATGTCGGTCATCGATGATGCAATTGGTATGACTGATACCTACCGATTGACCTAAGGTGACTTGTTGAGCTAACCTCAAGGTCATTCTTAGCAATGTCGGATATCGACCCACTAGGTCAATGTGCCATTTTGTTTCATGGATTCATGATGAGGGTTATGGATTCTATTGAAACTAGTGGGAGCCATATGTATTTCATTTAAGTCCTTATGAGGATACATTTAATCCTATTCTAACTTTCTTTCTCTCTCTATGTTTAGGTTGATTGAAGATGTCGACTAGTGTGAATCTTCGCTCACTAATGGATGCAAACAAATTAACCGGACCAAATTTTCTTGATTGGCTGCGGAATCTGAGAATTGTTCTCAGATCTGAGGATCTAGGATACATCCTTGATTTTCCACTTCCGGATCCACTTCCTGAAGGAGCTTTTGATGATGATCAGAAGGCATATCGTAAGCATCTAAAAGACAGTGACATAGCCACCTGCATTATGCTTGCATCGATGTCACCTGAGCTGCAGAAGCAGCACGAGTCTATGGATGCTCACACGATAGTGTTTCATCTTAGAGAGTTGTTTGATGAGCAAGCACGGTCCGAACGGTTCGAGACCTCAAGGTTTCTCTTTACAACGAAGATGACTCCTGGTTCATCTGCGCAGGTAATATGCATTGAAGATGAATGGCTATATTGAGAGGTTGGCCGTCTTAGGTTTTGTGGATGGATTCGAAAGTTAAGTATAGACTTAATTCTTGTTGGTTTGTCGATAGTTATTCACGGTTTGTGTTGAACTATCGAATGAACCAAATATCCACCACAATTTCGAGTGATCAATCGCTTCGAGACAATGAGAACAATTTGTCAAGCAAGATAGCAAGGCGTTGCTATTGGTGGATTCTTCTTCCTCTGGTTCCAAAGAAGCAGAAGAAGAAAAAGGCTCGGTCGAAAGGAAGTGCAGTGAAAGGCAAGAAGAAGACCAAAGAGACTGCACCAAAAGGTACCTGCTTCCATTGCGGTAAGACTGGTCATTGGAGGCGTAACTGCAAAGTTTATCTGGAAGAACTGAAGTAGAAGAAGGCATCAGCTGCCTCGACTTCTTCAGGTATGTTTGTCATTGAGGTTATCTGCTTCGATCATAACATATGGGTATTAGATACCGGTTGTGGCTCACATATGCAATGATATCGCGAGGGCCTCGAGGACGAGAGGCGACTCATAAAGGGAGAAATGGACCTGCGTGTTGGCAATGGAGCAAGAGTTGCTGCATTAGCCGTAGGGACTTATGTTTTGACACTCCCCAGTGGGCTTGTACTTAACTTGGATGATTGTTATTTTGTACCCGTGTTAACAAAGAACATATTGTCTGTTTCTTGTTTAAATAGAGTTGGTTTCCATTTGTCTTTTGGTAACAATGGTTGTTCTATTAGTTCAAATGGAATGCTTTATGGTACTGGTACATTATGCAATGGAATTTACATATTAGATATGTCACATCCGGTTATGAATGTCAATGACGCTAAAAGACATAAAAGAGATAATTTAAAATTAACTTACTTATGGCATTGTTGCCTTGGCCATATAAATGAGAGACGCATCGCTAAGCTCCACAAGAGTGGAAGTTTAGGGTCATTCGATTATGAATCATATGACACATGTGAATCTTGTTTATTAGGCAAGATGACTAAGTTACCTTTTAAGGGAAAGGGTGAACGAGCGACTGGATTATTAGACCTAATACATTCAGATGTATGTGGTCCGATGTCCATCCATGCCAGAAGTGGTTGCCGTTACTTCATTACCTTTATCGATGATTATTCTCGATATGGGTACCAGATTCGATGAGATACAAATCAAGCGTTTGAAAAGTTCAAACAATTCAGAAATGAAGTAGAAAAACAACTTGGGAAAAGTATCAAAACATTACGATCCGATCGTGGTGGTGAATACTTAGACCAAGAGTTTTTGGATTATCTCAGAGATAATGGGATATTATCTCAGTGGACCCCTCCTTACACACCACAAAGCATAATGGTGTGGCGAAAGGAGAAATCGAACCTTGTTGGATATGGTACGATCTATGATGGGCTTTGCACGCTACCAAAATCCTTTGGGGATATGCACTTGAGACAATTTGTTTACTTGTTAAGCAGAGTTCCATCAAAGACAGATTGATGTTACTCCATATGAGATGTGGACTAACAAGAAACCTTATCTTTCTTATTTGAAAGTATGAGGTTGTCCTGCTTATGTGAAGCGGACACAGTCAGATAAGCTTGGAGCAAAATCTGACAAGTGTTTGTTCGTAGGATATCCTAAAGAAACAAGAGGATATCAATTCTACTTTCTTTGAGGAACAAAAGGTGTTTGTTTGATGCATGCTGTCTTTAGAGAAAGAGTTTCTTTTAAAAGAGGACAGTGGGAGCAAAGTTGAACTTGAAGAAGTTCAAGATGCTCGGACAGACGCGGATCAACTGCCTGAACCTGAAACTGTAACTCATACAGATGAGGTAATAGTTCAACCTTCTACTACACACGAAATTGTGAGGTCAAGAGGATACGCCTGCATTTCACGAGAGATATGGATTTCTTGTGAGTGAACAGAATGACGTATTGCTCATAGAGGATGATGAGCCTACTACCTATGAAGAGGTTCTGAAGAGTTCAGAGTCTGAAAAATGGCTTCGTGCCATGAAATCTGAAATGGATTCCATGTATGAAAACCAAGTATGGACTTTGGTTAATGCACTGAAGGATAAAACCTATAGGGTGCAAATGGGTTTCAAGAAGAAACCGACATGGATGGTAATGTGATTACCTATAAAGCAAGGCTTGTGGCTAAAGGCTTCGTCAAAGACAAGGAGTTGACTATGACGAGACCTTGATCGATAGCAATGCTTAAATC
Organism: Erythroxylum novogranatense; assembly: GCA_029891385.1. NCBI lineage: Eukaryota > Viridiplantae > Streptophyta > Magnoliopsida > Malpighiales > Erythroxylaceae > Erythroxylum > Erythroxylum novogranatense. Next base: position 45,273,680 of record CM057233.1, on the reverse strand, counting down.
CATTAGGATACTCCTAGCCATTCTTTGCTCATTATGATTATGAGATATGGCAAATGGATGTGAAGACGACTTTCCGAATGGAAATCTGGCCGAGGATGTACATGACACAATCGAGGGCTTCATTTCGCCGATGGCGAAAAGGTATGCAAGCTTCGTAAATCCATTTATGGATTGAAGCAAGCATCCAGAGTTGGAATATCCGTTTTGAAGAGACAATCAAAGAGTTTGGTTTCTCACAAAATCTGGATGAACACTGTGTGTACAAGAAAGTTAATGGAACTGCGATCGTATTCCTTGTGTTATATGTAGATGACATATTGTTGCTAGGAAACGATGTCTCAATGCTGCAATCAGTAAAAATTTGGTTGTCCAAACAATTTGCCATGAAAGACCTTGGAGAAGCAACTTATATCCTTGGGATAAAGATCTATAGAGATAGATCGAAGAGGTTGCTTGGTCTTTCACAGTCAACGTACATAGACAAGGTGCTAAAGAGGTTTAGCATGGAGCAATCCAAGAGAGGGTTTCTTCCCATTGCTCATGGGATAACACTCTCGAAGTCCATGTGTCCTAAGACACAGGATGAGAGGATGCGTATGAATATGATCCCGTATCGTCTGCGATAGGATCTATTATGTACGTAATGCTTATGTACGAGACCCGATGTATCATATGCTCTAAGTGTTACGGCGAGATACCAATCGGATCTGGTGAGGGTCTTTGGGTGGTATCAAGAATATCCTAAAGTACTTGCGGAGAACTAAGGATGTTTTCTTGATATATGGAGATGGAAGTCTCAAGTGAGCGGCATCAGATGCAGTTTTCAATCGATAAGGACGACTCAAGTCCCAATCAGGTTATATTTTCACACTAAATGGCGGAGCGATCGGTTGGAAGAGTTCCAAACAGAGACGATCACGATTCAACAACCGAGGCAGAGTACATTGCCGCATCGACGCAAACAAAGGAAGCGGTTTGGATCAAGAAGTTCATTTCGAACTTGGTGTGGTTCTAGGCGTGATGAACCCATACTGATTGTATTGTGACAACAATGGAGCTATTCGCAGTAAAGGAACCAAGGTCTCATCACGATCCAAACACGTACTCTACCGATACCATTTGATTCGGAGATCATTGCTCGAGGTGATGTCGACGAGAGAGAATTCTACAGAGAGCGTAACATTCTCGATCCGTTGACAAAGCCATTGCCACAGAAGAATTTTGATTCTCATGTACTCGCTTATGGTATTAGATACCAAGGCGATTGACTTTAGGTCAAGTGGGAGATTGTTAGAGTAGTACCCTAAAGGCAATCCCCTTTAGCGCATTTTGTTCATAGTCATGCATGCACTTTATGAATAAATAAAGCAAGGCATATTTCATTTATTTGATGTTCATTTTATTATGAATTGATAATGATCTTTAATCAAATTAATGAAGTCACGATACATGACATAGCATGAAGGAAATTATGATGTGATCATACTAACGAGATTCCTATCATGTGCAATTATGTCAAGATTCTAAATTATCCCTAGTCATAGGATTAATGAGCTCGACATCGTTAATCCGGATAGACTAGCACATGTCAAATTCCTTGATTGGATCAAGCAGTGGATCTCAGAAAACTGTAAATATTGAGATATTTAGATTTGACATGTGGATGCTTACTAGTGGTAGTAAGTACATTGGATGACCTGCTATGAGATCATCACATGGATGTCCTATACAAATGTCAGTGATAATCTCATCATAGCAATGGTGCAAGTATCCTTAGACTTGAGGTACTCAAGGATATCTTGGCATCTTGATTCGTACTTTGACTCCATTCCTTGTTGCCTTTCGAGGTCGCTCATAGGGTGGTGATTGGTGCGACTTGAGGTATTCAAGGTAATTGAGTAGCCAATAGAGGATTCACCACTGTTATAGCAGAAGAGATACCCATGGCCTCTTATCGGGATCATTACTTTGAAGTCTCTGCGCCGAAAGCATACATATGTCATGAAGATGGTCTTCATGGACATATAAAGTAATGAGTCTAGGGCTAGAACTGATTACACTTGGACTAGATTTGATCCGATCGGTCTAGTAAGAGTTGACACATTGCCCATACTCGAAGCCAGTGGGGTATAGCATGGTGAAAGGACGAATTGCACCAGAATTGTCTATGGAAGGGTTCGTGATATGGTTTCATTAGTCAAACCAATTACTTTCCGGTCAATTGGGGGTCATGATGTGTTGCTAGATACCGCTCATGACTTGCTCAGATTAAGTGTTAATCTAAGTGGCCAACATAACCGGAACCTAATGGGTTACACGATAAGAGTGACTCGGGAATCAGTAAAATAGTTTGAGACGAGATCCGATATCTGGAGAGCAATAGGATTAAATGGATCCCGATGAGATTGGGATATGTCCCGATGAGATCGCGACATCGACATTCTTGAAAACCGCTTCGGTGATTTTTCACCGGTGGGGGGCTGACAGTAGGTAGGACCAACCCAGCTTGGTGGACCACTTCAGCAATTATATATATTAATTAATTAAGTAAATAATTAATTAATATATAAATATATAAAGTGATTTTCGTGGACCATTGAATGGAGAAGAAAGATTAAGTTTGAAAAGTCAAAAGTAATGATTATTTAGCATTTTAAGACATTTTCATGTCTTATACGTGGATGCCCCATCCACTATGCTTTTGATATGTATTTAAGTGTTAAAATACATATAAGAAGAGATAAGAAAATGCTTTACGGTTGATGGAAGAGAAGAGTGAAAATGCTTAAAAGAGTTAAGCTTTGAAATTGTTTCATCTTCTTCATCTCCTCCATTCAACTTGCTTCTACTTCTCCAAGGCTCCACCAAGATCATCTCACTTGCTCTCCAAGGCTAAGGTAAGAGCTAGCACTCTTCTCTTTAGTCTAGCTATTCCCGGGTCAAAAGAGTTTGTCCCGGTTAGGTTTTCCGACCTCTGCGTGGATACCGTTAGAGACGGTCTCCTTTGGTCGTTATGGTTTGATTGTTTATACATACACATGGATCCTGGCTTTCGGGAATGTCCCGGGACTCAAAATTTTAAATTCCGCACTGTGGGCATATGATGCCTACCCCGGGATTTTCCTACAGAATATCATTTTGTGGTCTTCATGAAAGTTGTAGATCTAGATGTATACTTTCTAATGGTCAAAAAACTAAGGAAATCCAATTTATATATCAAAAGTTATGGTGATCGCGCCAAAAGAGTTTCAAACTGATTTAGGACATGATCATACTTGTTTCTTTTGGGCATAAATTCCTCATCCGACCTCCAATTGAGGTTAGGTTTAAACCATTAGACTTCTAAGACATATAGCTTTCTCCCCACAAAAATTGGTATCATTTGGAGTCAAATTGAAAAAGTTTGCATGAAAGTAAGTGAGAGGTCGGTTTGGAGATCATATTTGGAGTATGAGCTCCTTTAGGCTTTTTAAGTATATCTTGAGTTATACAACTCCGTTTGAGGTGATTCTTGTTGTGAAACGAACTTGAGACATAGAGCTACAACTTATATGAATAAGTCAACCTATGATTTTGATGTTTGCATAGTGTGCGCTCGCCACGAATGTGGAGTTACAGCAAATGATCCTGCAAGGTAATAAGAATAGGGCTTCAGGACTCCAGAAATTGGGCTCTAAAGACGGGTCTAATAGATGTGGAATTAAAGCAAGAGTAAGAGTGTTAAGTTATAAGCAGTTGGGGTCCGATCTCAGGTTCGGGTTCCAACATGCATTATGCTTGCCTCGATGTCACCAGAGCTGCAGAAGCAACATGAGTCTATGGATGCTCATACCATAGTGTTTCATCTTAGGGAGTTGTTTGATGAGCAAGCTCGGTCTGAAAGGTTCGAGACCTCGAGGTTACTCTTCACTACTAAGATGACTCCAGGTTCATCTGCAGTGCAGTATGCACTGAAGATGCATGGGTATATTGAGAGGTTGGCTATCTTAGGTTTTGTCATGGATTATGAATTAAGTGTTGACTTAATTCTAGTTGGATTGTCTGATAGTTATTCACAGTTTGTGTTAAACTATCGGATGAACCAAATATCCACGACAATCCCTGAGTTGATCAATCTGCTTAAGACAGCAGAGCAATCTATCAAGAAGGATAGTAAGCAAGTGCTTATGGTCAAGTGCTTATGGTGGCTTCTTCTTCTGATTCAAAGAAAAAGAATCTAAAGAAGAAAAGGTCTAAGAAACCAAAAGGAAGTGCAGCCAAAAAGAAAACCAAAGAGACTGCACTAAAAGGAACTTGCTTCCATTGTGGCAAGACTGGCCACTGGAAGCGAAAATGTAAAGTCTATCTAGAAGAAGTGAAGCAGAAGAAGGCATCAGATGCCTCAGCTCCTTCAGGTATGTTTGTCATTGAGGTTAATACTGTTTCTGACCATAACATATGGGTATTAGATATCGGTTGTGGCTCACATATGCAATGATATGCGGGGCCTCGAGGGACGATGAGCGGCTCATGAAGGAGAACTAGACTGCATGTGGGAAATGGAGCAAGAGTTCTTTGCATTAGCCGTAAACACTTACTTTTGTCACTCCCCATTTGGGCTTGTAATTAAATTGGATGAATGTTATTTTGTACAGTATTAACAAAGAACATATTATCATTTCTTGTTTAAATAGAGTTGATTTCAAGTAAATCACACGTTAATATATTGAGTAATAATATGACCAAGATACACAAGAAGGGGGGGGTTGAATTGTGATAAACTTTTCTTTAATCCCTTGATAACAATTGCTTGTTCTTTGAAAACTTATAGTAAATCAATTCTTAACTAGTTTGAAAACTTTGTTAATAATGAAAACTACGATTTAAGAAAAGTAAGAGTTAGAGAAAAACACAGCAATTTTATCTGGTTCACCCCAAACCGTGGGCTACGTCCGATCCTCGATATTCTTACGAGATTTTCACTATCTCAAGCGATTACAAGTATTCTTTAGTGAGCCTCTTGGTCTCTTAACAAAGAAGTATTCTTTTACTCTTAGCCTCTTGAGCTATCTGTAGCACTTTTTCAAAATGAAAAGCGATAAAGAGCTTTTACAAAGAGTTGCTCTTCACAATATACACTCGAAAATAGTTCGTAATTTTCTCTCGGATAGGCAGATATTGAGTACACAGAGTTTCATTCACTTTTTCCAAAAGTTGTTTCTTCTTCAATCTCGACTCTTATTTATAGTCGAACTTCAAGCTGTTTCTTGGCTATCGCTTCTTGAATCTTTAAAAAGCGGTTATTCGGTTTAGCTCGTAACCGTCTTAAACTGATGTTTCTTTCTTCCGTCTTATTTTCGTATAAATCGCTTTTTGTCTTCGTAAAGCTCCGCCCGCTTTTTGTTTAAATCTGTTTTTCTTTAAATCGCTTTTCTTTAAATGCGCCTTTTGTATCGCTTTTTCTTTAAATGCCTTTTCTTAAATCGCCTTTTGTATAAATCGCTTTTTCCCGCTTTTCTTCGCCTTTTTTGTATAATGCCTTTTCTTTAAATACCTTTTCTTAAATCGCTTTTGTATAAATGCCTTTTTCTTTCGCTTTTCTTTAAATCGCTTTTGTATAAATCGCTTTTCTTTAAATACCTTTTCTTCCTCGCTTTTGTATCGTCTCGCTTTTCTTTCGTATATTTCTCTTTGTTTATTATCAAAATTATTTAATCGTGAAGTCCGGTTTGACTTAACATTCTCCCTTTTTGATAATAACAAATACTTGTGATTTTAGAAATATGAAAAGTATCATATACTTGTGAATTATCTGAAGTATTGAGATAAAAATTATCTTCATCCTTCCAAATTGATTTCTTCCTTCTCCCTTCTCCCCTATTTGTTATTGATCAAAATTATTTTCCAATCTGCTTCACCAACTTTTTCAGCATCTTCTTAATCTTCTTCATATCTTTATCAAGCTTCGAACATGCTTCTTTAGAGTTGATGATTCATCTGCGGTCGAGGGTCTTGTCTTAACAACTTGCTTTTCAGCGATAGCCTTTGTTGTTGTATAAGCTTCCTTGTTAAAGACATTTGGTTCAATGATTTGCGAAGAGGAGGAGGAACAAATACTGACTTGTTCATTGATATCAAGATCATAGGAATCTCTTATTCGTTGAAAGTGCGTCCAAACCATGGCATAGCTTCTGCAATTGAAGTGATCTCCACAGAGGTCGATTTCGAGAATGTTACGTATTATAGTAAAACAACATTACGAGTTGCCAATCGAATGAACAATCTTGACCCATTCGATATTGCCTCCTGTGGATCATCTGTGGCCTTAGTTAGACTTGGTCTGGATCTTGATACACGCAGATGGACTTACCACTCCTTTTCTCCTTACATGCTTGATCAATCAATTTCTTGCCTCTTCAATCGATCGAAGACATGTCATCCAATCATGGCTCAGTTGAACTTTCGGCTTTAGCTTCTCATAATTGAGTTCAACAAAATTTGGTGGTTGAAGATCAGGTACCACCTTGATTATTGTACTGCTCAGTATAGGACAAGAAGTGATACGCTCTCCAAATGGCTCTGGTGGATATGGTTCTCTCCCAACTCTCTTCAGTTGATCATAGAAATTTTGTAACCCCTATCCAACGGATGAGAAATGCCATTATCATATTCTGATTTGAAGAATGCTTTGACAAATCTCTTGGGTTTGTCTCTGATGATGACAGACTTGGTCTTCTTCTCCTTTCTTACAACCAATCTATGTTCCCATCTTTCTCTTTGAGAAGTGAAATACTTGGATGGAACATTAGTCATCACACTTACAACTTTTGAAGTAGCCTTCTGTCCCAAAACATGTGTAGCAACTTGTTTATGGACAAGTGTGGACTGAAAAGTAGTAGGAACTATTTCTTCAAAAATTGGATTATTAAGAATTTTATGAGAATCCTTAATATTACCCTTAACAGCTTCCACAATCGCTTCAGTAGCAGCTTCCATTTTAACTTCAGCATCATCAACAGCACTAATAGCACATGCAGCAGATTTTTTAGAAATGTCAACAATAGTTTCTTCTAGCCTTGTCTTCTTAGCCTTTGCCTCTGTTGTTGGATTTTCTTCTTTGCTTGCACTCATTTTCTTTAACCTTGGTGACCTCTTGGATTGAACTTTCTTCTTCTCAGGTTTTTCTTCTTTCCTTTTTCCTTCATTTCCTTGAGATTGAGTTTACAAACTTTCTCGAGGATTGATGACGATGATTTTGTAGCTTTTGATCTCCGTCGTTCATAATGCTTTGGTTTGCTTGAATCTCTGGAAGGATGGCTTCTTCGTCGCGTACAGTTTCCTTTGTGGGTGGCGTTCTTGCTTATGAATGTCACTCACCAAAGGTTCCCCTTTCCGCTTTAAGTCACCTGATTCAAAAAATCGAACAGATCTTGACTTCGACTTCTGAGAGTGTGATCTTCTCTCCTTCATAGAGGATTTCTTCAGTTTAGGCTCCCCCTCAGTTGTTGCTTTCCTTGATTCTTACGCTCCTTGTTTGTCGAAAATCTCGGACCCATTTGGCAATCGATGTAGAATCTATATAACTTCTTACGAGATACCTTACATGCGACTCCCAACTCAATCGATTCTGATTCTTTAAACATCCTTGTCAACAACATCCCATACGGGAGAGTGTTTGTATCCTTTATTGATTTAACCATATATTGATAAATCAAAAATGGTAAATCTATTGGTTGGTGATTCAGGAGATGAAGGATACATTGTTCATCCAAAGTAGTGACTTGATGTCTTGAACCTATCCTAGGTAACACACAGTCACACAAAACAGCAAACAAAACCCTTGCCTTTGGTACAAGCCAAGAGGCTCTTCTTTCAGTTGGGTTGTTCTGACCATAAAGTTGACGAGTAACTTCATCTTCGTTCAACTTCAGCTTAGTCATCCATTTCACCATGTTAGTAGGTTGAACTCCACTACTCGGACATTCAGTGACTCTTTCCAGTAACTCCTTGGTTACTATAACAGGGAGTGTTTCTACATACGATACGATTGTATTATCCATAGTTTTAGTATGTTTCCAGAACTCATAAACTTCTTTGAGATAAACTTGCTCTCGTATTTGAAAGAAGTTTCTCCATCCTGCCGCTATTATCTCCGGCTCTATATCCATTTGTTCCCTTCTTAGATCTTCAAAGTTTACCAATCTTCCCGGTTTGCTCTGGATCAACTCGCAAAATGGGCGACATTCATCTTGTTGATTACGGTGAATAGGAACTCGCTTGAAGAATTTTCAGAGAGATTTGGAGAACTAGCAATTTCGAATTTGTTAGGGATCCCAAACGTCGGTTTAGGGATTTTATAGCAAATTCTAGAACGATTAATACTTCTCGATGATCGTGACCTTTTTCCTCTAAAATTTTTCTTTGTGAAAGAAGTTTTAAGTCTGAAACCGTCAACGCCGTTTAACTCCATCGTTTCATTGTCTTTCTTTTTGAAAAATCAGATGATCAATCTGTTAACTCTGCCGTCTTTCTGTCTTTGTCTTTAAAAAATCAGATGAATGATCCGTTAACTCCTCCGTCTATCTGTTTCTTCTTTGCGAAAAACCAGATGATTGGTCCGTTAACTCCTCCGTCTATCTGTTTCTTCTTTGCGAAAAACCAGATGATTGGTCCGTTAACTCCTCCGTCTATCTGTTTCTTCTTTGCGAAAAACCAGATGATTGGTCCGTTAACATCACCATATTGAGGTTGCGTCTGATTTCTTTAAAGCGATCTTCACTTAGTGGTTTTGTGAAGATATCTGCCCACTGAAATTTCGTTTCCACGAATTATAGACTGACAACTTTCTTCTGAACGTAATCTCTCAAGAAATGATGTCTAACTTCAATGTGCTTCACCCTTGAATGTTGAATTGGATTCTTTGACAAGTGATGGTATTTGGTGTTGTCGCGATATATTGGAATCTCTTCCTCTTGTATTGAGTAGTCCTCAATTGATACTTGATCCACGAGAATTGTGAACAACAACTTGCGGCGGACATATATTCAACCTGCGGTTGATAATGCAATCGAGCTTTGTCTCTTGCTTGACCATGACACGTGTTTGGTCCAAGGTAGTGACAACCACCACTCGTGCTCTTCCTTTCAATCCTATCACCGGCATAGTCCGCATCGCAATATCCATTCAACCTGAAATCTTTACCTTTCTCATACATTAAGCAAAGATCGGTAGTACTGCGAGATATCTCAAAATTAGTTTCTGACTATGTAATGAGATTCTCTAGGATCGGCTGAAACCTTGCACACAAGCATACTTGAATAGAATGTCAGGTCTACTTGCTATAAGATAAAGCAAAGAACCAATCATCCTCTAAATAGGGTTTGATCCACCTTCTTACCACTTTCGTCTTTCGACAACAAGTTTGAAGGATGCATCGGTGTAGACATACTTTTAACCTTGCACATATCAAATTTAGACAACAATTCTTTGACATATTTTTGTTGATGGATAAAATCTTATCCTTAGTTTGCTTTACTTGCAATCCAAGAAAGAATTTTAACTCACCCATCATGCTCATCTCAAATTCATTTTCATCATATTTTCAAAGCTTATGCATAACTTTTTGAGGTGGCACCAAAATAATATCATCAACATAGATTTGCACAATAATAAAATCATTATACAAGTTCTTCCTAAAAGAGTTTTGTCAACTTTACCTCTAGTAAATCCATTTTCAATAAGAAATGAGCTCGACGATCATACCATGCTCTAGGAGCTGTTTGATCCATATAAGGCTTTATGAAGTCTGTAGACATGATCTGGATACTTTATATCCTCAAATCCAGGAGGTTGCTTGACATAGACTTCTTCATCTATAAAGCCATTCAGAAATGCACTTTTACATCCATCTGAAAAAGCTTTATGTCATGGCAAACAAAGATATACAAGCGGTATCCTTATTGCTTCAAGTCTTGCTCTTGGAGCATATGTCTCATTATAGTCTATTCCTTCCTGCTGATTATAGCCTTGTGCTACTAATCTTGCCTTATTGCGACTTACTTTTCCGACTCGTCTAGCTTATTCTTGAATATCCATCTAGTACCAATAATGGATTTCTTTTCGGGTTTAGGAACTAAGGACGGACTTTATTCCTCTTGAATTGATTCAACTCCTCTTGCATAGCTAATATCCATGCTTCATCTTTTAGAGCTTCATCAATCTTTTTAGGTTCTACTTGAGATATAAATGCCACGTTGGCTTCTCTTACGAACTTGGACCTTGTTCGTACACCTTCCGAGGTTTCTCCGATAATTGACTCTTTAGGATGAGAGCTTTTGTATCTCCAATCTTTCTTTAACTCAAAATTCTTAGAGATATCATCTTTTCATCATGAAGTGTTCTGATGAAAATACTTCCTTACAACTGCGTCAAGGGCACTGTATAAAGACATCATCTTGATTCCTCTTCCTTATTGGGTTGAGAGCTATCATCGAACTTAACGTGAATAGTTTCTTCACAGTCTTTGAGGTGAGGTTGAAGACTCTAAATGCCTTTGAAGTGAGAGAATAGCCTAGAAAAATTCACGAAAGTGTCTTAGCATCAAATTTGTCCGAGCTTCCTTTGTGTTCGTAAAAGTGCACTTGCACCAAAAGGATGGAAATAAGAAATGTTTGGTCTCCTTCCATTCCTGACTCATAGGAGTTTTCTTGACATTGGTCGCAATGACACTCTATACGAATGTAACATCTTTGTATTGATGACTTACGCTTGAAGTATTTAGGAAGATTCATCTCGCATGACATTGTTCTTGCCATCTCTTGAATCGTCCTATTCTTCCTCTCAACAACTCCATTCTGCTTGTGGAGTCCTTGGGGAGAAGTTATGAAAATTCCTTTTCTTGCAGAATACTCGAACTTCTCATTTTCAAATTCTCCTCCATGATCCTCCTTATGCTTGCTATAGACATTCCTCTTTCATTTTGTAATCTCATGGAAAGGTTTCTAAAACACTTGAAAGACTCATCTTTATGTGATAGAAAAGTATCCAACAAAACCTTGTAAAATCATCAACAATCACAAGTCCATACTTCTTTCCACCAAGACTTATTGTTCTTGTTGGACCAAATAAGTCCATATGTAACAACTCAAGTGGTCTAGAAGAAGTTATGAAATGTTTTGAGAGAAAGAGGTTTTAACTTGTTTCCCTTTCGACAACTTTCACAAAAGAAATCTTTGTCAAAACGAATTTGTGGCAAACCTTTTACCAAATCATGTTTCAAAAGTTTTGAAATATGTTTAAAAGCTGACATGACCTAGTTTTTATGCGGATCAGTCTTTCATCTTGATAGATAAAAACATGAAATATTTTGAGACTGAAAACGTCTAAATCAATTTTATAAAGATTGTTTAGTCTTTTGGCTGAAAAGAAGATGGAACCATCTTTGTTTCGACTTCACAAAATTTTGATTAAAAGAAACTTCAAAACGAGAATCACATAATTGACTAATACTTATCAAGTTATGCTTTAAACCATCAACTAGTAAGACGTTATTAATGCATGCATGAGAATTCTTACCAATCTTACCAAACCCGATTATCTTTCCTTGTTGGTTGTCTCAAAAGTTCTGATCCTCCTTTCTTGTCTTGAAGATCTAGGAACATAAACTTGTTTCCGTCATGTGACGCGAGCATCCTTGTCCATATACCAATGGTGCTTCTTGGTTCTTCAACGAAGGATTTACGTGGGAGATATTATTTTATTTTAGGTACCAGTTCTCTTAGGTCCTTTAGGGTTAGTACGATGTAATGAATGATAATGATGTGTAGAATGATAATGTTGATGACCTTTCTAAAATCGATTGATATCTTTTCTTATTTTTTGAGCAACCGATTTTACTACGTAATCTTTGGGGCTTATTTTAGTAAACCTAATCGCTTTTATCCCTTGGATATACGTATTCTCCTATCATTTCATTCATCTTTTTGTACTATCTGTAAATTTAGCTAGATCAATTGAGAGATTATTAATTCTCGATTTCAATTGATTAATCTCTTGAGATCTATCTACAACTTTGTTGTTATTCAATTCCTCAACTTGCTTTCTCAAACTTATATTCTCACTCTCTATCTCATGAGTATGTTTGAGGTTTTCTACATATTTCTTCTTCAACGACTTGTCTTTGTTTGAGAATAGCATGAGAATCCTCTAACAATTTCGAATATGCATCTTGTATATCATTATAGGTGGAAGTTACCTCCTCATCACTTTCTTCTTGACTACGGACATATGTTAGCATGTTACGACGCTTGTGAACTTGTATCGATTCGATGAATCCAGATCTTCCCACGTTGCCATCATGCTTTTCTTGTTATCTCTACTCCTTCCGGGTTGTCTTTTCAACATTGGACACTCGGACTTGTGATGTCCGACTTCTTGCATTCATAACGGTAATGGATGCTTTATCGACTTTTCATCGTCTTTGCCACTGTTCCTTCTAAATGTTGAATTTCCTTTGGACTTCTTTTCCACATTCTTCTTATCTTTCTTGAAATGAAAGATAGCTCATCGTCTTCATCACTTGATTGATTACGACTTCTTGGAATCATCATCCTTTGTTTCTTCAATCTTTACGCCTTTGATGTATTCCTTTTGTTTTCTTCTTACGGATTTTGTGATTCTTTTGACTTGCTTTGGCTTTATGGACTTCTCCTTTTGGGCTTATCTTCGCATCAAGCTCTACTTCGTGTATCTTCAACGATCCAAGCAATTCATCAAGCTTGATGCGCTTAGGTCTTTGGCTTCTTATCAGTGATTACTTTGGGTCTCCATCTTTTGGGCAGACTCCTCAAAATCTTTTGACCATGGTCTTGACTGTTATACGTTCTTCCAAGAGCTTTTAGCCCATTAACAATTGTTTGGAATCTTCGAACATTTGATCAATAGTCTCTTCTTCTTTCATCTTGAATAACTCGTACTGATGCACCAAAATACTTATCTTGGACTCCTTCACTTGATTTGTTCCTTCATGTGCAATTTACAATGTATCCCACATTTCTTTGGCAGTATTACATCCATGCACTTTGTCATACTCGCTTACTTTCAATGCACAACTCAAGAAAAATTTCGCTTTTGAGTTTAGTTGAAATCTTGCTTTTCGCTTTCATTGTCCATCTTTCTCGTGGAATTGGATTTTATCATCATCTTGGTGTGTAAGGTCCATTCTCGATGATGTCCCAAAGGTCAATGTGAGTAGACTCGATAAACAATCTCATCCGATCCTTCCAATAGTGGTAGTCTTCACCATTGAATGCCGGAGGTCGGTGACCGAGGCTCCTTCGCAATATCGTGTGTGATTCCACCATTTTCTTTAGTTCACACTTTATTAGAGTGATTCTTGAACACCTTGCTCGATACCAATTGAAGTAAATCACACGTTAATATATTGAGTAATAATATGACCAAGATACACAAGAAGGGGGTTGAATTGTGATAAACTTTTCTTTAATCCTTGATAACAATTGCTTGTTCTTTCGAGAAAACTTATAAATAAATCAATTCTTAACTAGTTTGAAAAACTTTGTTAATAATAGAAACTACGATTTAAGAAAAGTAAGAGTTAGAGAGAAACACATCAATTTTATCTGGTTCACCCCAAACCGTGGGCTACGTCCGATCCTCGATATTCTTCGAGATTTTCACTATCTCTAAGCTGATTACAAGTATTCTTTAGATCGAGCCTCTTGGTCTCTTAACAAAGAAGTATTCTTTTACTCTTAGCCTCTTCAGCTATCAGCACTTTTTCAAAATGAAAAAGCGATAAAGAGCTTTTACAAAAGAGTTGCTCTTCACAATATACACTCGAAAATAGTTCACAATTTTCTCTCGGATGAGCAGATATTGAATACACAGAGTTTCATTCACTTTTTCCAAAAGTTGTTTCTTCTTCAATCTCGACTCTTATTTATAGTGAACTTCAACTGTTTCTTGACTATCGCTTCTTGAATCTTTAAAAGCGGTTATTCGGTTTAGCTCGTAACCGTCTTAAGCGATGTTTCTTTCTTCCGTCTTATTTTCGTAAATGTCGCTTTTTGTCTTCGTAAAGCTTCCGCCCGCTTTTGTTTAAATCATTTTTCTTTAAATACCTTTTCTTTAAATGCGCTTTTGTATAAATCGCTTTTCTTTCGTTTGCTTTTCTTCCGTCTTCTTTTTGTATCGCCTTTTCGCTTTTCTTCCGCTACCTTTTGTATAAATCGCTTTTCTTCGCCCGCTTTTCTTAATACGCTTTTTGTATAAATCGCACGCTTTTCTTTAAATGCTTTTCTTCAAATCGCTTTTTGTATATCGCCTCGCTTTTCTTTAAATACGCTTTTCTTCAAATCGCTTTTGTATAAATGCGCTTTTCTTTCGTATATTTCTCTTTGTTTATTATCAAAATTATTTAATACGTGAAGTCTGGTTTGACTTAACAGTTTCCATTTGACTTTTAGTAACAATGGTTGTTCTATTAGTTTGAATGGAATGCTTTATGCTACTGGTACATTATGCAATGGAATTTACATATTAGATATGTCACATCCAATTATGATTGTCAATGACACGAAAAGACATAAATGAGATAATTTAAAATCAACTTACTTATGACATTGTCGCCTTGGCCATATAAATGAGAGACGCATAGCTAAGCTCCATGAGAGTGGATGTTTAGGGTTATTTGATTATGAATCATATGACACATGTGAATCTTGTTTATTAGGCAAGATGACTAAGTTACCCTTTAAGGGAAAGGGTGAACGACCGACTGGAGTATTAGACCTAATACATTCAGATGTATGTGGTCCGATGTCCATCCATGCCAGAAGTGGTTGTCTTTACTTCATTACCTTTATCGATGATTATTCTCGATATGGGTACCAGATGTCGATGAGATACAAATCGAAGCATTTGAAAAGTTCAAACAATTCAGAAATGAAGTAGAAAACCAACTTGGGAAAAGTATTAAGACATTACGATCTGATCGTGGTGGGGAATACTTAGACCAAGAGTTTTTGGATTATCTCAGAGATAATGGGATTTTATCTTAATGGAATCCTCCGTACACACCACAGCACAATGGTGTGGCTGAAAGGAGAAATCGAACCTTGTTAGACATGGTACGATCAATGATGGGCTTTGCAAAGTTACCAAAATCCTTTTGGGGGTATGTAATCAAGACAGTTGTTTACTTGTTAAACAGAGTTCCATCAAAGACAGTTGATGTTACTCCATATGAGATGTGGACTAACAAAAGACCCTATCTTACTCATTTGAAAGTTTGGGGTTGTCCTGCTTATATGAAGCGGACACAGTCAGATAAACTTGATGCAAAGTCTGACAAGTGTTTGTTCGTAGGATATCTTAAAGAAATAATGGGATATCAATTCTACCTTGCTGAGGAACAAAAGCTGTTTGTTTCGAAGCATGCTGATTTTTTAGAGAAAGAGTTTCTTATACAAGAAGACAGTGGGAGGAAAATAGAACTTGAAGAAGTTCAAGATGCTCGAACAGATCTTGAGCAATCGCTCGAACTCAAATCAGTAACTCATACAGATGAAGTAACAGTTCAACCTTCTACAACACACGAAGTTTGTAGGTCACGTAGGATACGCTCTGTTCCCGAGAGATATGAATTTCTCGTGAATGAACAGAATTACGTATTGCTCATAGAAGATAATGAGCCTACCACCTATGAAGAGGTTCTGAAGAGTTCAGATTCTCAGAAATGGATTCACGCCATGCAGGCTGAAATGGATTCCATGTATGAAAACCAAGTATGGACTTTGGTTGAGGCACCCGAAGGAATAAAACCCATAGGGTGCAAATGGGTTTTCAAAAAGAAAACCGACATGGATGGTAATGTGATTACCTATAAAGCAAGGCTTGTGGCTAAAGGTTTTCGTCAAAGACAAGGAGTTGACTACGACGAGACCTTCAGCCCAGTAGCAATGCTTAAATCCATTAGGATACTCCTAGTCATTGCCACTCATTATGATTATGCGATATGGCAAATGGATGTGAAGAAAGCTTTCCTAAATGGAAATCTAGGCGAGGATGTGTATATGACACAACTGAGGGCTTCACCTCCTATGATGGCGAAAAGGTATGCAAGCTTCAAAAATCCATCTATGGATTGAAGCAAGCATCCCGGAGCTAGAACATCCGTTTTGATGAGGTAATCAAAGAGTTTGGTTTCTCACAAAATCTGGATGAACACTGTGTGTATAAGAAGGTTAATGGGACTGCAATCGTATTCCTTGTGCTGTATGTAGATGACATATTATTGCTAGGAAACGATGTCTCTATGCTACAATCAGTCAAAATTTGGTTGTCCAAACAATTTGCCATCAAAGACCTTGGTGAAGCAACTTATATCCTTGGGATAAGAATCTATAGAGATAGATAAAAAAGGTTGCTTGGTCTTTCACAATCAACGTACATAGACAAGATGTTAAAGAGGTTTAGCATGGAGCAATCCAAGAGAGGGTACCTTCCCGTGACTTATGGGATAACACTCTCGAAATCTATGTGTCCTAAGACACAAGATGAGAGGATGCGCATGAATATGATCCCGTATGCATCTGCGGTAGGATCTATCATGTATGCTATGCTATGTACGAGACCCGATGTATCATATGCTCTAAGTGTTACGAGCAAATACCAATCGGATCCTGGTGAGAGTCACTGGGTGGCTGTCAAGAATATCCTCAAGTACTTGCGAAGGACTAAGGATGTTTTCTTGATATATGGAGATGGAGATCTCAAAGTGAGCGAGTATACAGATGCCAGTTTTCAATCTTATAAGGACGATTCCAAATCCCAATTAGGTTATGTATTCACGCTGAATGGCGGGGCAGTTAGTTGGAAGAGTTCCAAACAAGAGACGATTGCCGATTCAACAACCGAGGCAGAGTACATTGCCGCTTCAGAAACAGCAAAGGAAACAGTTTGGATCAAGAAGTTCATTACTGAACTTGGTGTGGTTCCTAGCAGTGATGGGCCCATACAATTGTATTGTGACAACAATGGGGCTATTGCGCAGGCGAAAGAACCAAGGTCTCATCAACGATCTAAACACGTACTTCGCAGATATCATCTGATCAGCGAGATCATAGGATGTGGTGATGTCCAGATCGAGAGAATTCCCACCGAGCAGAATATCACTGATCTGTTGACAAAGCCATTGTCACAAAAGAGTTTTGATTCTCATGTACTCACCTATAGTATTAGATATCAAGGCGATTGGCTTTAGGTCAAGTGGGAGATTGTTAGAGTAGTACCCTGAAGGCAATCGCCTTTAGCGCAGTTTGTACAAATTTGTGTACAGTCTTTATGAATAAATAAAGAAAGGCATATTTCATTACGTTGCTGTTCATTATTAATGAACTGATATTGATCAATAAGTAAATTAATGAAGTCCATGATATATGACATAGCATGAAGGAAATTGTGATGTGATCATACTACTAAGATTCCTATCATGTGCAATTATGTCAGTATCTAAATTATCCCTAGTCATAGGATTACTGAGACTAGACATCGGTAATCCGAAAAGACTAGCATATCTTAAACTCCTTGATTTGGTCAAGCAGTGGATCTCAGAAGCTGTAAATATGAGATATTTAGGGTTGAGATGTGGATGCTTACTAGAGGTAGTAAGTACATTGGATGACTGCTATGAGATCATCACATGGATGTCCTATTTTAATGTCAGTGATAATCTCATCATAGCAATGGTGCAAGTATCCTTAGACTTGAGGTGCTCAAGGATATCTTGGATACTGATTCTGTGCTTTGACTCCATTCCTTGTTGCCTTACAGAGGTCGCTCATAGGGTGGTGCTTGGGTAAAGCTTGAGGTATTCGAAGGTAATTGAGTAGCCAATAAAGAATTCACCACTTCTGTGATAGCAGAAGATGATACCTATGGCCTCTTGTCAGGGTCATTACTTGGAAATCTCTGGCCGGAGTATATATGTCATGAAGAGTGCCTTCAGTGACATATTAAGTAATGAGTCGCAGGACAAGAACTGATATCACTTGGACTAGATTTGACTTAGTCAGTCTAGTAAGAGTTGACACATTGCCCATACTCATAACCAAGTGGGGTATAGTATGGTGAAAGGACGAATGCACGGTAATTGTCTATGGAAAGGTTCGTGATATGGTTCATGATGAATACATGTTTATTCGTCAAACCAATTACTTTCCGGTCAATTGGAGGTCATGATGTGTTGCTAGATACCGCTCATGACTTGCTCAGATTAAGTGTTAATCTAAGTGGCCAACATAACCGGGAACCTAATGGGTCACACGCATAAGAGTGTCTCGGAGAATTCGTAAAATAGTTTTAGATAGAGATCCAAGATATGGAGAGCAATAGAATTAAATGGATCCCGATGAGATCGAGATATGTCCCGATGAGATCGCGACATCGATATTGCTGAAAAGGGTTTTCGTTGGTTTTTCCATACCGGGACCCGGTAGGCCGGTAGGGCCAGCCCCCAGCAGGTTGGACCACTTTGACATTTATATATACATATATATATGTTATTAATTAATTAATTAAATAAATAATATATATATATATATGTTGCAACGTGGATGGATGAAAGAGGAGGAGAAGCTTCTCCATTTAACTTAGTTATTACTTGTATTTAATGGCTAAAAAAGACAAAATAGCTAAGGTGAAGAGGCATGATCGTTGTTGATGAATAAAAAAGGAGAAAAAAGGAGTTTCTTTCTCAATGAAGATGAATGATCATCGTGGGTTTTAGAGAAAACCTAAGGCTTTGAAAAGAAAGTGTTTCTCTCTCAAGCTTCATCATCTTTCAAGTTTCAAACCTCTCTCCAAGCTTCCTTCATCGTTCCTCCATAGCTCTCCAAGAACAAAGGTAAGATCTAGCAATCTTTAATTTGTTCTAGCTATTCCGGGGTCAAAGGGTTTGTCCCAGTTAGGTTCTCCGATCTCTGCGTGGATACCATTGGAGACGGTCTCCTTTGGCCGTTATGGTTTGAGTTTATTGTATAGACACATGGATCCTGACTTTCGGGAAGGTCCCGAAACAAAAATTTTTGTTTTTCCGCACCGTGGGCATGTGATGTTCACACCGGGATTTTCCTACATAAAAGCCATAAGGCATATAAGGAAGGGTAAAACGGACATTTCTTACTCATATTAAGGGAAGAAACAAAAGTGTCTTGCATTTGAGAAAAGGAGAAAACATGAGTGAGAGGAGGGAAAGAAGAGAGTGTCGTGAAGAAGAGAGAAAAGAAAGAAGATCAATTAGGTTTCATCTTTTCTTAATTTTGAAGAGTGATTTTGGGATTGTGCAAGAAGAGAAAGAGAAAGAGAAAGAGAAAGAGAAAGAGAAGAGCTTCCATTTGAGCCAAGTATCTTTCTATTTAGTGAAGACTCAAGGTAAGTTAAATTTTAATCCTTTGGATTTCTGGAAGAGTTTTGGTTTATGAAGCTTAGGAAATGCATGGATTTAAGTGTTCTAGGGTCAATTGTAGTGAATGTGCATTCTTTAGGTTTTCAATTTGAATTCCTATTGAATGGAATTTTGCTATCGATGAAGGAAATCAAGAAAGGCAAGAAGAGTAAGAGGAGAGTCATTCTTAAGCAAATTAGCAAGGAATTCAAGAGTTTCATGTTTATAATTGAGTAAATAAGCCATTAATGTTTCTTTCAAATAAATGGAATTTAATGTTTTCAGCTACTTTATAAATGTGAATTTATTTTCCTTTAAATGCTTTGAGAAACTGCTATATGTTTCGTATATAAATTGTGTTGATAATTTATGGAAAGAATGTGAAAATGGTTTTCAAAAATATGTTATGTTAATGATATCATGTTTCGGAAATGTGCCATTATGAGCAACATGTTTACAAGATGTGAAATGCATGATTATGTGGGTTTGTGGTAGTCCATTCTATTATGTCAAGTGCACTTTGACTCTATTAAAGGGTTTTCTCACCTGCCCATTAGTGCCACGGAGCTCCTTTTGGGACTCTCTCATGTTTATGACTACGCAAGAACATTAAGTGGGATTGCGATAGTACGTTCTATTCACGACTACACAAGACCATTATGTGGGAATGTGTTAGTATGTTCCATTTAAGGACCTACCTAAACCATTTTTGATGTGATTATATGTTTAGAATGTATTGACAAGTTTGATGAATGCATGACTTATTTTATGTATGAATTGTTTGATAATGTGAGAATTTTGGAACTATGTGTTTTATGGATTTTGATGCAAAGTGATTATAACGTTGAGCATTTTTAATAGTTTTTCTTGTTTCTGATTATAAACTTGTTACCCACAAGCTCTTAAGCTCACCCCCATTCCTTCCTCCTCCAAGTGACGAGCAAGAGATCGAGTGAAAAAGAGTTTAGGCATCACTCCGATTATGCATATTTTTGTATTTTAACCTAGATTTTGTAAACATAAGGCTTTAGTTGCATTTCAAGTATTATTAGTTCAAGCATCTTTTGTATTTTGGGATTTTTGAGACATTGAAATATTGTGGCTTGAAATTCCCATTAAAGCTTTGTAAAACTCTTTTCTTTTGAGGTTAATAAAATATGAGTTTATGTATGGATGAGGTTGAGTTGAAATTAGGTATACAAGAGAAAGTTATGGTCGTTACATGATAACGGGTGTTGGCAGTCTGTAGCATTATCCTTGACAGGTTTTCTGCCCGATCTTGAAAGTTCACCGTGGCGAAGCCAAAAGTAAACCGCGACAAACTTTTCCAAAACGGTCTTCCTTTAAGTTGTGCCGCGACGATGCCAAAAATTTTGGACCCTGTAAATTTTTTTCTTTAAGTTAAGCATGAATTAAAAATAATTTTGAGGTTTATATGGATTAAATTTTTGAAGTTATAATTATGTCAAAGTTTGTAGGATTTATTGAATGGGTAAGTGAAATTAAAGTGTTAATGTAATAAGTATGTTCAAGGACATTTTTGGGTGATCACTTAAGGATAAAAGAACATAAGGTTATAAGGAAGGGTAAATGGACCTTTTGAACTCATTAAGGGTAGAAATGGAAGAAGAATATGTTTTATTTCTTGTTAAGAAGAGAAAAACGTGAATTGAAGGGGGAGGAGAGTGAAAAACGAAAATAAGAGAGAAGAAGAGAGGTTTTGATTAAAGAAGAAAAGAAGAGAAATCAAGTTTGTTAAGGTAGGTTAACCATCTTTTCTTCTTGTTTTATTAAAGGAATGGGTTGTGTTGAGGATGAAAGAGTTAGAGAGAAAAGGGGTTTGTGTAGAGAATGAAAGGTTTGTGTTAGAAGAAGATGGATTAGGAGAACCCAATTGATTTTAGGGTTTCTAAACTAGATCTTAGGTTTTCTAACCTTGATGGACTATGGGTAGGTTAGATTTGAGCTTAATTTGTGTTTGTTGCAAATTTTGTGATTTTTGAAGTTTATGAATTTTATTGGAATGTTGTTTTGAATGGAACCTTGGTTGTTTTAGGAAACCAAGGGAATCCTACCCAAGAATAAGGGGAAAGGCAAGCTTGTCTTGGATTTTCACAAGATAATTAGGTGGGTAATGTATTTATAGTTATTATGTAATTAGGCAAAGTCTTGCCTATGTGTGTGTATATTGATTTGCTTGAAAATTTTTTGCTTGAAAGTGAAATAATTGTGAATGATTGGAAATGCATGATGCATTGTGATTATGTTATATCTTGAAAAAGGGTATATCATTTTTAGTTAGATGAAAAGAAGAAAAGGCATGAAAGTATGAGCATATGGTTGAATTAAGCATAAATTGGTTGTGATTGGGCAAGAGAGGAACCCGTTTCATTAGTCACATGCACATTGACCCATAGCCTTCTCTCGGCTACCCGCTTGAGGCCACGAGATCCTGAGAATTCGGACTCGTTTTGTTTATGATGTAAACTTCGGTTTTTTTGTTTCGTTCCACGAAAATCTTGAGCCATTTATTTGTGCATTGCATCTTTAAATTGTCGAGTATGGTGCATAGTTGAGTGTTATATTTAATAGCTGAAGTCTATGCTGTGTGTTATAAGTTTAAGTTAAATTGATCAAATGCTTAAATTGTTAGAATAGATTGAGAATGCTCGAACTGCTAGATATTTATGTACATATGCTTGAATATGTGGTCAATTGCCAATGGCTATAAATATATTAGCCACTGAGCTGTATAGCTCACCCTACTATTCCCTTCTCAGGTGCAGAATGAGAAGGTTAGCAATCCTTGCAAGGCATCGGAACCTCCAAGATATTAGAACATTTTGTAACTAAGTTAGTTCGATCACTTTTGGATAGTTTTATAAGCATGTTAAACATTGAGCATCCTATGTATGTTGTATTTTGTGTTAAGCTTTTAATTACAATGTTAACATGTAATTAAAGTTATGTATGGATTTTTTTGAATTGGAAAATGTGTTTAGAACTAAAAGGTTCCCCAAGTGTATGTGCATGTTTCTTTTGTAGTTGTACATTTCATAATCTAAGTCTTTCTTAGGTGTATAAATTATATGCTGACCTTAGGGGAAAAATTAGACTAATTTAGGCTGAATTAGTTAAAGTTGTCTTTTGGAAAGTTGTAGCTTATCTTTCTAGCTTTCTAACGGTATATAGTATGAAATTTTTGGACATTCGAGTCGAAAGTTATGGTTCTTCTAAGTGAAGATGCTATGGAGTATAGTTTGTATTGTCTGGTGACATCATATCATTTGGTGATGACGTCATTTCATCTGATGATGACGTCATATTGTCTGGTGATAACATATCGTCTTTGATGATGTCATTTTTTCTGTGATGACGTCATATCGTTTAGTGATGATGTCATATCATCTAGTCCCATTTTTGACCCTATAAATGATAGAATCTATCTTTAAAGTCTTCATAAAAGTTGTAGATCTTGAAATCCTCTTTCGAACCATCTAAAGAACACCTTAATCCAAGTTCTCTAGAGAAAGTTATGACCATTTTTCCAATTCGTCTAACCCTTTGTCTAGGTTCATCTAATCCTATCGTCTGGTCCCATTTTTGACCTTATAGATGATAGAATTTATCTTTAAGTTCTTCATGAAAGTTGTATATCTTGAAGTCCTTTTTCAAAACATCTAAAGAATAGCTTAATTCAAGTTTTTTTAAGAGAAAGTTATGACCATTTTTTCAATTCATATGACCCTTCATCTGGGTTTATCAGATCCTATCGTTTGGTCCCATTTTTAACCCTGTAGATGATCGAATTTGTTTTTGAGATCTTTATTTGTAGCACCCCACTCCCGTAAGACCCTGACCTGACATTGTTGGTGATATCCAAGTCTGGGCCCTGCGAGGGTAGCATACTTCATCACTCAGTCAAATCTCAGTATAAATTTTTTTTGAAACATACACATACATTATAAAAATTATGCGGAAACCAATTTTCATTACAAGACCGACAAGTAACAATGACCACGAAGGTCTTCTTATAAATACCTAATAATTTAATCCGGTGCCTTTACAAATTGACCAGAAAAGAAACTAATTTTATACAAAATTTTACGGCCAATAATGCAGACACAACTGATCCCGACCTCTTCTACCACTCACCAGCAATTGCTATACGCCCGTTGCCTAACGGGGTATTCTTCTGAGTCCTGAAAAATAATTGCAAATCTTGGGTGAGTTTTGCGAACTCAGTGAGGTAACCATCTTTGATGGTCCACTCAATCCAAGCAATAACATCCATTCACATATCTTATATTCGCATTGTTGCATATTTGAACACAGTTCACAATTCGCATGAGTCTGATTTTATTTCTTAATGTACTATCACAAAATTTCACATTCACACATTTATAAAAATTCACATTCATATATTTCATATTGATACATGCATATCAGACTCACTTCCCATTTGTTGTTAATTGGCTGTTTCCGAGTGCCTAACTGTCCCTTTATAGGGCTCATTAATATCTGTCCTTTATCCAATGGTGGATATAGGGATCATTATACGTTGAGCCTGAGGCTCTGAATCACTTATGAGCTCGAAGCTCATTTTCACACGTTAAGCTAAAAGCTCTGATCGGTGGCAACTCTGATCAACAGCCATTATATTTCATGCAACACTCAGGCATATCACAGTATGTCATCATTTCACAGTTAAAAGTACCCCACGACTATTATCACATCAGTATATGACATTTTGCCTTTCATTCAATCAAATAAATCAATTCAAATGCAGCATGTAACACTTTTTCAATTTATTTTTGTGTTGTGACCGAGCGCCTGAACTATCCCTATAAGGGCACATTAATCATTGAGCCATAGGCTCTGAAACTGTCCCATTAAGGGGTCATTAATCGTTGAGCCATAGGCTCTGAAACTGTCCCATTAAGGGCTCATTAATCGTTAAGCCATAGGCTCTGAAACTGTCCCATTAAGGGCTCATTAATCGTTGAGCCATAGGCTCTGAAACTGTCCCATTAAGGGCTCATTAATCGTAGAGCCATAGGCTCTGAATCACTGTGGGGCTCGAGGCCCAAATATAAACGTTGAGCTAAAAGCTCTGATTGGTGGCTGCTCCAGTCACAACTGTCATTTTCTATTCATGCATTCATGAATGACATGCATATGCTACGATTCATCACATCATTATGCCCGTATGCATATGTCACAATCCATCACATGAATCCAATTAGTCATATCGTAGGTAAGTAATTCACAAATTCACGTACCCATAATACTTCTATGTCATATCACTCAAATACACCGGACCATCTGTTTGGAATCCACAATCAAACACTATCCCACCATTATTCCCCACAGAATCATAATCAAAGCATTATAAGTAAAAGAAAATTGAGAAATCTAGGTTACTCACCGTATCTTCCGTGCTAATGCCTGGAAGTCTTGGCATCGTCGGTGGGATGACGTTCCAAATGCGCCTCTATCCCAAGTCAAATACCCATATTTAACACATTGTCCAATCAGAAATATTTAATAATGCACATGTAGCAATTTCACAATATATACTATGCACTTTCGTGACATTCCCGACACTATCCCAAAAATTTCCATCACAGCCTTTCGTCAATATCAGAACTCAATAAACATTAACATCATTCAATTTGTTTCAGAAAAATCCCAAAGTCATTCTTCAAGCATATAGGGACTATCCTTATGTCGACACTATATTTTACACTCAACTTCCATAAAAATTGAGAACTTTCAAAGACTGATTCGACACTTCCTTTCTTTATAAAACTTGTAGACCTTTGTCTCTAGTTTATACCAAATCAAAAATTATCTCATTTGGATATCTGAACAAAAAGTTATGGTTTAAAAACCAAAACATATCTGTAGGAAGGAAGTAGCTCGCTGCGGCGAAATCCACAAGCTCGCTGCGGTGAGGGCAACCGTACACATCGCGTCATGGGCGCATGCGTGCGTCGCGACGTGCACGCTCAAATTGCTCCAGACACTTGATTTTTCAACACTTTTCAATCACATTCTTCCTATCTTTCAAAACATAATTCATCTTAACTCTAAATCATCACTCACACATCATGTTCCAACTCATCTCAAACCAAAATCATTCACAAAACATCAAAATTAATCCATGATCGAAAACCCTAAAAACCAAACTTATAAATAACCCATTCTATAACTTTTTCCACTCAAAACATGAATCAATCATTTAATCAAGAGGAACGAAGCTTAAACTTACTTGATTTGGCTTCAAAATCTTCGAAGATTTCCCAAAACCCAACTTTTCCCCTCTTCTTCTTCTCCCACGACTTCCTCCTCCTTTTCTCAAGCAAAAACCCTAATTTCCTCTTTTTATATCCTTAATAAGGGTGAAAAGTCCATTCTACCCCTTCCTTTAAACCTGAAGTCTTATGATCTTAAGTGTCATGCCCAAATTGCCCTTATACATATTCTTTTAACTTTCCTACTTCAATTCAGAAATTTAAACTCTTAGGGACTGAATTGAAATTCAATTCCTTCAGATAATTAGCAGATCCATGTTTCTTGTTTATATAGAAACAACCATTAATTTAATTGGATCTCTACAGATCTCGAATTTCTCATCAGACTGAACCATGTTCAGAAATTATCTCATTCAAACACTTTTAATACAAAATAATTTAACCTTAACTTCAGAAAATCATTTCTTTCAATCCCAATGTCGAAAAATATCAAACTCTAATGTGACAGAAAGCCGTCAACATATTCTACAAGTTTCATGAAGATAAATGTCTCACCTTTCCAATTCACACACTTTCATTATCTCTTTCATGCTTATCAACTTCCATGTCAATCAATTTATTTACTTTGACTTTCATAACCTCTCCAAATTTCAATGGCTCATGATAAAATATTCCTAAATCATGTCATTAATTTGTAGTGTCACTCCAATTCAATATCGATACCCACTTAGCAGATTTATGTAGAATGCATATAATCACTCCAATTCAATCTTTCAAACACATAATTCACATTTTCACAAAAATTACACTTTTTGACACATATGTCGGGAAATGTCACGAATGCATGTACTATCATGTGTATTTGCAAATATTACTAATCATATCTATATCGAGGCCATTTATGCATGAATATGCCAAGATATGTGCACACACTCACAACCTGACCCAAAGTTACCATTTATCATTCCCATCGGTGATGGGATGTTACATTATTAAAGTTGTATATCTTGAAGTCCTCTTTCAAATCATCCAAAGAACAAGTTAACTTGATTTATCTAGAGAAAGTTATGACCCTTTTTCTAATTCTTCTGACCCTTCGTTTGGTTTCATCTGGTCCTATCGTCTGGTCCTACTTTTGACCCTACAAATGATAGAATTTGTCTTTAAGGTCTTCATAAAAGTTGTAGATCTTGAAAGCTTCTTTTGAACTATTTAAAGAACACCTTAATCTAATATCTATAGAGAAAGTTATGTCAATTGTCCCAAAACATGTTCAATATGGTTGAGGACAAGTACTGTTTTAGTTTAATGACTCCGAATGCTGGGCTCCGGAAGTGGGATCTAGCAAAAAGTTGGCCGTTGTGAACTTTTCCCGTGAGGTCTTTTCCTTCACCTTCAAAGTTCGTCGCGGTGAAGCTAAGAGTTAGCCACTGAGAATTCTTTTTGTCGAAGGGGTTTTAATTTGTGATTTTGACCCTTTTAGAGGCAAAATCTTTCTTTGAGGTCTCATGGAAGTTGTAGATCTAGAAGTCCTCTTCAAAACCGTCCTAGAATGACCTTCATCCAACATATCTAGTGAAAGTTATACCTATTGTACCAAAATAGGTACAATTATAATTGTGGACTTATCAATGTTTTTTTTAATAATAAAGGGTACTTTGGACGAACCTTAAGTGTTCACCACGGCAAAGCCACACGTTCTCCGTGATGTATTTTTCCTGAAGGGCACTAGGGTATTTTCTTCAATGTTTTCCATAGTGAACATTTACTTCACTGTGGTGAACCTGCCCTGCTGCCTGCGAAATTTTTCTTTATTTTCTTGAATGTCTTCTTTTTTCCCCTCGCATGATCTTCACTCGACAATGCTCATATTTTATGACTCTGGATAGTTGGACTCTAAAAATGGGGTACACTTATGGTATCAGAGCGACTAGGTTTAAGAGTATCCTTAGCATGAAATGGATAGTTTTAAATTACGAAATGAACATGCATTGTTTCAAATGAAGAATATGCATTGTTTTTGTATTGTTTCACTGGATTTGAAATTATTTCATATGATTTGAATTGTTTCACATGATTTGAAGTTGTTTTACATGAAACATGAACTAAAAGTTTTTAAATGATTTTGAATTGAAGGAGTGATTATGCTACCTCGAAAGAGCACTCGAGGAGCCATGACTCGATTTTACTATCTATAAGGGAGAATGGATGAATCTTATGTCTCACAAGATGCAGGGATGCATTCTACTCATAATTCTGAGGCACCTAGTGTGCAACATGAAATGCCACTACCTCCTCCTCCTATGCATACCATGGACCCGCGATTCTTTAAAGCCTTTACTTTTGCCATGGGCTAAGGATCCCAAGCTTCGATGTAAGCTCTAGTGGAGAGGAGTGGGTAGTATGACAAGATTCGCAAGTATGGGGTGGTGGATTTCAGTAGAACAACCAATCCCGAAGAGGTGGAAGTATAGTTGAAGAGGAAAGAGAGAGTCCTACTTTAGATGAAGTGCTCCAATGAAGAGAAGTTAGATTATGCAGCGAGCTTGCTATAAAGGGATGCACTACATTGGTAGGAATTAGTGCCCCATAGTCAGGTCATATCTTTGGTATTGTCATGGAGAGAATTTGTAGAAGTTTCTAGGAAGAAGTACCTCTTGAGAGTTTATGTCCAAGAGAAGGCCATAGAATTTCTGAATCTCACATAGAGGGATATGA
Organism: Erythroxylum novogranatense; assembly: GCA_029891385.1. Lineage (NCBI taxonomy): Eukaryota > Viridiplantae > Streptophyta > Magnoliopsida > Malpighiales > Erythroxylaceae > Erythroxylum > Erythroxylum novogranatense. The sequence continues at coordinate 45,245,261 of CM057233.1, read as the reverse complement.
GTGTGAGTGAGTATGAGCTGAAGTTCACCTAGCTTTCATGGTATGTGGCCAACATTGTGGCGAATGAGGAGGATAAGTGCCACAAGGTTGAGGGAGGTGTTCATCTGGGGATCAAGGAGAAAGTCTTGATCCTTAATTTTTGTGACTATCAATAGTTGGTGGATGTTACACTCTAGGTTGAGAAACTGGTGAATATAAAGAGGAAGAACCAGGAACAATCTTCCAAGAAGGGAATGAGTGCTCCAATGCTTAAGAGAAATGTGAAGAGTTTTTACATGCAGAGTAAAGTGGAAAGTCATGGCTCCGCTAAGAATAAGCAAACCAAGGAAGCTTCAATACAAGCCTCAACTGTAGGAGGAAATAGAAGGATGGAGAGGAGTAGCTACACAAACCCCCAGTGTGAGCATTGTGGGAAATTTCATAAAGAAGAGTGCATCAAGTTACTTGGAGCATATTTTCGATGTGAAGAGAAGGGCCATATGGTCAGGGAATGCCCCTAGACACTGAGGAAAGATGAGTCGCAAATGCAAGCCCCAAAGAGAGTTGAAACAGTAGGAACCAGGCCAACCATTGAGGTGGGAAGTTTTGGAGCAGCAATGAAGGTTATTCCTCTAGGATGGCCAAGGAGTCAGGCACAGCCAAGGGTGTTTGCCATGACCAGAGAGGAAGCTACAGCCACATCTGAAGTTGTCACGGTTAGTTATTTAATTCTGAAGTATACGTCTTGATTGATTCTGGCTCTACACATTCATTTGTTTCTTCAAGTATGATTTTACATGAGGTTAATCTAGTGCCATTAGATAGTCCATTGATTTTTAGTACTCTCTTAGGGAGAAAGGTGATAATAAGTCAAGCATATAGAGATTGTGAACTTTTTTATTAATAGTGCTAAACTGGTAGTGAACTTAATGACTCTAAATTTGAAAGGCCTAGATGTGATACTAGGAATGGACGCCATGGAGAAATATTACGCAAAGTTAGATTGTAGGCTCAAGGAGGTAGAGTTTGATTTTGGCCATAGTGAGAAGGTGATGTTTAGAGGAGACCGAAGAGGACCACCACCCAAAATTGTTTAAGCTTTATTAGCTGACAGGATGATGAGGAAAGGATGTGAAGCCTTTTTAGCATATGTCATGGAAACTGATGTGAATGAAGGGAAGTTAGAGAATTTTCTGATTGTGAGTGTTGGACCCCGATTTTTGAGTAAAAATAAGAAATATTTAAAAGTGAAGGTGTTGATTTAAATAGAGTTGAAAAACAAGAACTAAAGAGAAAAAGAGTGAAAATATGAAAAATTGTGAAAAGTTTGACTTTTTGACCTTGGAGGGTTGACTTTTGATTTAGGCAAAATTTGAGAAAATGGTCTACATGAAACTTGTAAATTATATTAAAAGCTTTTTGTAGCCATAAAGTTTTTGGATGGCAAACAAATAGAAAGTAAACGAACGAAGATATTAATGTGGAAGTAGTCCTGTTCGAGACGGACAAATCTCCAATACAAGTATAATTTCAAATCACTCTTTTCACACCGAATGTAAAGAACCTAGGTATAATTTATAATAAAAATGAAAACAAAAAGTCTGAGATAGTGGAGAATGTGTCGCCATTCCTTCACATCACTTGTTCACAAGTTAGTTAGTTTCCACCTTCCTGTTCTTGTGCTAACTGTATTGCATCATCAGTAAGACCAAATAAAGATAAGAATTGGGTAGCAACTAACTCCTCTTCTCTATCACGTGCAAGTTGCTCTTTGCGTCTTCTGGCAAAGACCCGTAAGGGTCGTGAGTTTGTATCAATACTGCCCCTTTGGAAAAACGACTTGTCCTCAAGTCGAAATGTGGGAAATTGACCTTGAATTAAGTCATAATTTTCCTAAGATGCTTCCTCTATTGGCCTGTCTTTCCATTCAATTAATAATTCTAAGGTAGGAGTTCCCCTGTCAAGGATCCAACGATGAGATTGTACCTGACTGGGAAAAGTAGTAATTCCCCATCTTTTGAAATTGGTAGGGGTGGTGGAGATGCAGGGAACTGGCCTCTTGCTGGTTGTAATAGTGATACATGAAAAATGGGATGCAAGCGAGAATCTGATGGGAGCTTAAGTTCATATGCAACCTTACCCACCTGTCATATGACTTTATACAGCCCAAAGAAACGAGGAGACAGTTTCTGGAATTTCCGTTTAGCAAGAGATTTCTGTCTATATGGTTGTAATCGCAAGAACACATAATCACCAGCATTGAAACTTAACTCTCTTAGATGGAAAGAATCGTACATGGAAAATGTGTTAGAATATGAACAACCCGAAATGTTTTGCACATAACTTTTGGCATAGTGCTCCGAATTGGATGATTCTTGTGGCATTATGAAATTAAGACATAGAGGAATATTTTTCTAGAAGGAAGTTTTGACAAATTCCTTCAAATTGATAGTGCGAATCAAACCCGCAAGTAAGTATGAAGTTAGGGGCATTTTGGGAAGTCCACTTAAAGAGAGGAGCAAAAGGGTCATTTGACCCTTATTTAATGATTTGGCACTATAAAAGGAAGATGATTGTCGTTTTTGAGAGGAAGAAACACGATAATTCTAGAAGAAAAGAAAGAAAATAAGAAGAGGAAGAAGAGAGAAGGTTCGTCCATGGAGGAAGAAGAGAGAGAAAACAATATTTTGAAATTTTTGGGTCTTTAAGCTTGGGTTTTGAGTTAATTCAAAGGGAAAAATAGGAAAGAGGATGAAAGCTTTCCATGGGGCTTGGAAAATTCGAAGATTGAAGAAGAAAAGAGGTAAGAGAAAATGTTTAAGTTTTGAATTTTCTTGAAATTTTGGTTTGGAAATATGGAAAATAACTTGGGTATGTGATTTATGAAGCTAATTGTGATGTATATGCCTTAGGTTATGTTTAATTTTGGATGGAAAATTAATTAAGTTTTAGGCTTAAATGTGTGTTTGAGGATTTTGTAAAATTTTGGAGTAGAATTATAGATAATAATATGGGTTTGTGAAATATGAAATTAGTTTTAAAGAATTGGTGAATTATGAGATTGAATTTGGATGAATTGGTTTAGGTCAAATTTTAGAATTTGAGGATTATGCAAATTATGATATTTATTTTGGATAATTATGGCTTAGGGAATTTTTAAAGTTGAGGAAAGAAGAAGGAATTTGGAGATTCGATGCTTTGGACAAAGTATTAGCATGGATATGAGGTGGGTAGTACGTTTATTTATTGAATTTTAAGCATAAGCATGTAATTTGAAAAATCAAGAAGAAAAGCTTGGAAAAATTATTGTTTATGTAAATGTTTGAAAGATTATGATTTCAAAGGATTAAATTCCTTATTTTATAAATGATTTTAAGAAATTACAAGATTGAAGAAATTTATGGTTTTGAATTATTAGATAAATTTGAAAAGTGGGCATTTTGAATATGTATATGTTTGAGTTATGTTTTAAAGACATACATTGCATTCATATTTATGATTTAGATTAATACGTGATCAAATTGATGAATTTGGATTGCATGTGGATTGCTATATGATTTCATGCTTGGATATGTGGTTGAGATATGAAAATGTGTGAAAATTAAGATTTTGAAAAATGCCTTCGGGCAATTCGAATTTCCGTTTTCGCTTATGTGTTATGTGGGTTTGGTCAGGTCCCTCGTGAGTCGATTACCTTGTCTCTATTCATTTATAGCCTTCTCCCTTTGCCATGCTAGTGGCACGGACTCGATTCGGACTCCCTTCACGGCTACTTTGGACGCTTATGGGGAAAGTGTAGTACGTTCTATTCACTGTACCGCATGGGACCGCTATATGGAATGTGCGAGACGCTTTGTTTCGAACCGAACAGACCATTTGATGTGTTTTGTGTGTTTCGTTCTGTTTATAAGTGTGTTGCATTGCATCATCTTTAAAACAGAATGTGAAAATTTTGAGAAATAACTTATGGTGTTTTTTCAATTGAAGAGTGATTGCATTTGTTTTGGCAATATTTTGAAAAGTGTGAAAAATAAGAAATTTGCCAAATTTCTAATGTGAAATTTCGGAAATAAATGGTAAAGTTTTTCTAAATATGATTTCACTTATTTTTCAATATATAAACATATTATCCACGAGCTATTTTAGCTCACCCCCCTTTCATCTTCGTCTCCAGGTATTCGAGTAGGAGATCGGATGAAAGACTGTCAGGACACCAGTTCGATTTGTGTATGTTTTTGTATCTTGAGTAGTTTGGATCTTTGTATAAGTTTGTAAGTTTGGGGGAAAATTTTCTAAGGCATTGTCGAATTCCTCTTTCCCTCTACGGTGACTTCGATTTTCTTCCAATGGTGAGATCCTTTGATTCTTCCCTTATGGTTCCCTCCTAGTATCTTCGGGTAGAACTTGTTTCTTGTTATTGATGAAGGATTGAGAGGCTTTAGAGTGGAGTGTCGTTGATTGGAGGATTTTAGGGTTTCGATGGATTTTGAGGATCTGTAGATTTGAGCTTGATTGGTAAGTTTTAATGGCATTAATGTTGTTATTAATGGTTTCTACTGAATGTATGACATTTATTATAGTGGGTTTGAGTAGTTGAGAGTGTTAATAGTGGTTCTAGAAAGAAATGGGCGGAAGCGATCGGAGAAGGCGAAGATTTTGTCGCACTTGTGCGACTTTGCGCAGCAGCGTCGCCAAGTAATTTTCGGCGAGGAGAATAGGACGTCATGGCGAGCATCAATTAGTTGGCCTTGTGACGAGCCTCGTTCGTCTCATGGCGCCTAATCGTTGTTCGCCATGGCGAGGATCTCTTGGCAGCGGTGAAGGGACTGCTCGATGGTTTATATTTTGGTTTATTGGGTGTAGACCTCCGATTGAGGTAATTCAGTTCGTTATGAACTAGGAAAGAGGTCTACAATTGAGGATAATTATAGAATTTGAATTGATTTAAATGACATTGATTTATAGGGAATAAGGCCAATTATGGTTCATAGTGTGACCTAAGTATTGAATTGAGACAATTGGAGTTTTAATTGGGATTTTCAATAGAGGTTTTGACCTAATGGTTATGGAATTGTTATAGGGAACTGTTATAGGAAATACGAATTGAGAAAATTGACTGAATTAGGATTGAATCAAATTAGGATTGATTCGTTTGAATGACGAGTTAGAATTGGGCCAAAGAGTCCAAAATTGGGTTTTATCACCGGAAATCATGAACATGCATTGTACATCATTTCACTGAGACATATGCATTCTTGAACTGTTTATGTAAGCATCTAGTAATGTGATTGTATTTTTCTTGTTATAGGCGCCGTTGGATCGTCATTCCACAGACATTTTGGAACTTCAGCGATGTTTCGGAAGTTACGGTGAAGTAACCTAGTTGGTTTCTCAAATTCTTGGTATTTAAATGCTCAACATGAATTACTTGCCAAATGTGAAGCCAGTATGATTCTTGAAATATACATGATTGGATGGTATGCCTCTACTATATTGGACTGTGAAATTGCATGATTACTGAAATGTACGTGATCAAATGACATATTTCTATTGTACTGGATTGGATTACTTTACTGGACTGAATTACTGTATATTACTGAGAATCACAATACTGGGCTTTTATAGCCATACACTGAATTACTAAACATCGCATTGCATGCATAAATGCATGATCGATAATGGACATGTGACCCAAGTGCTATTATCATCGAAAAGAGTCTCGAGCTCGAACTTTGTCTTGACCAAGACCCGAGCCCGAGGGGAGAAATCTGACGCCCCCCATCTGAACACGATCGAGCACTTGGGCACAATCTTGAATAAGCGGAAAGAGTCTCATATGCATTATATACATGGTGATTGAATTGCCAAATTGTGTGACGATTCTTGAATCGCATGATGCCATGATTTCTTGTAAATTGTGATGTGAATCGCTTTATGCTATTGTAAATTATTCTTCATCATAAATCGTTATGTATCTGCGAAATTGTTATATAATACTGTTAATCGAATATTTCCGTGTCGTGCTGTACGCAATTTGCGTAATGCATGATTTGAGTAAACCATCGATGATGGTTTCTCACTGAGTTCGCAAACTCACCCAAAATTGCAATCTAATTTTTCAGGATCGATAGAGTAGACCCCTAGCTCCGGAGATAGCCTTTTCCTACCGTGCGAGGGTGCTAGCAGGAGAAGCGATGGCACACAGGTCGGTCAGCTGGGTTGGATTTTGAGGATGACTTAGGATAGATGCTTGTATCAGTTTCCTTTTTGGTTTTGTTCAGGGGACTGATAGACTTGTCTATTCTGTTATTGGATGACTGTATGTGATTGATATTATGATCATAAAAATTTAGTGGTTTCTGATATCGTGTTGTGTTATGGTTTTAAATTATTGCGATGCCATGTGGATTATTAAGGGAAATGTTCTGGTGGTGCACCTTTATCGTGGGATACGTATCAGAGCGACCTTCGGGTTTCCCGATGTGTACCCTACGGTGAGGGGGCGCTACAAGATTGATAAGAGTGTGTAAGGATAAAATTGAATTTGTGAGAATGTGCTAAGTGATTGTTTGATTTCGATGACAACAAGTATGATTGACTTTAGGAATGTGAAATTGATGTGAATGATTTGTCATGAATTATGTGAAGAATAAAAGTGATTATTTGATGAAGATGATAAGAATTTTGAGCAATTTAAGGAAAGAGTTCATGAAATTGAGATTTGAAAGTTCATGATGTATTGAATGAAGAGATGTTGAATATTTATGTGTGAGATGAAATGAGAAAGGTTTGAAAGATGGGATTAATATTGAAGATCCATTGGTTAATTTGGAATGACATTTGGTCCTTAGTGGATTCCTTAAAAAAAAAAAAAAGAGACCATATGACTTGTGAACTATTTGGTGTGAGGAGATAGTGACTTTGGATGTGATATTAGCATTTGACATAAGAAGTGAATAAGTAAGAAATTGTTTGATTATCTTCGTTTAGAAACAAATTATTTGTAAGGATGAGTTACTTGGTGTTAAATCAAGTATGAATTTCGAGGACGAAATTCCTTTAAGAGGGGGAGAAATATTGGACCCCGATTTTTGAGTAAAAATAAGAAATATTTAAAAGTGAAGGTGTTGATTTAAATAGAGTTGAAAAATAAGAACTAAAGAGAAAAAGAGTGAAAATATGAAAAATTGTGAAAAGTTTGACTTTTTGACCTTGGAGGGTTGACTTTTGATTTAGGCAAAATTTGAGAAAATGATCTACATGAAACTTGTAGATTATGTTAAGAGCTTTTTGTAGCCATAAAGTTTGTAATTTTTCGATATCGGGAGTGAAAGCTATGAGCAGTCAAAGTTTAGTATAAATTTGACTTTGTTTGAAAATGTTATGGGTTGACCTAGTATATGGCTGAAGCTTTGACTGGAAAATTTACCTAGTTAGAGGTGGATTTAACCTTTAAGTTCTACATGAAAGTTGAAGAGTTTGATTTTATCTTTATTTTGACATAAAGTATAGAATTTTTCGATCAAGGAATAATAAGTTATGATTTTTACAAGTTTCTGTTATGATTTTAGCATAAATATTAGAGGACATAATCTTTGACCGAAAAATGGACTCCCTTAGGAGTCAAATTGATTTTTATGTCCTTTATGAAAGTTGAAGGTGACTTTCTGATCTTCGCATCAATATAAAATGTGACATGATTGGGTTTTGGAGTTGAAAGATATGAATTTTTAAAGTTGAGTTATAGTTTAGGAAATATTAATTTGGACAAAATATTTGACTAGAAAATTTATTATTTTAGAGATGGAATTGGTTGTGGAGTTCTTATGGAAGTTGTAGAGCTTCCTTTAAGCTTTTCATAGAGACTAAGTTTGTTAAATTTGGAGTTAAGAATCAAAAGATATGAATTTTGGAAGTTTTAAAAAATTAAAAAAAGGACGAGCGCAGGTCCACTGTAATGTCACGGTCGTGCATGCGCATGATCACGACTATGGGGTTCCACCGGAATGTCGCGATCGTGCATGCGCACGATCGCGACTCCTCTGGTCCATACGGATATCGCGGTCATGCACGCGCATGATCGCGACTTTCTCTATTTGTTTAAGAAAGGTGATTTTATGAACATACTCCATTCTTTTGCTTATAACTTTTCCGTCTGACATCCGATTGAGTTGATTCTCGAAGTGTTGGATTCCTAAGACAGTGAATTTCATTTTTATGGAAAATTTGTGAATTTTTAAGATTAAATTAAGGTTGATTAAATTAATCAAAGTGAGTCGGGAAATTTTCTGAACATGGTTCAGTATTTTGTGAAATTCGGGATCTGTTGTGATCCGATTGAAGTGATTCTTGAGGCAAAATAAAATTAAGACATGGGGCTACGATTAATATGAAGAAAGTAAAGTTCAATTTTGCCCCTAAGATTTTTAATTTATGAATGGAAGTTCGGATTAGTGTGCAATTTTTGGGTTAGGAACATCTGAAAGTATTTTGAGCATAACTTTTGATTTGGGAATCGAAATGAGGTGATTATTGTTTTAAATTAAACTAGAGACATAAGGCTACAATATTTATGAAGACATTGAATGTCAATTTTGGGATTAAGAATGTTAATTTCTGGATGGAAAGAATCGTACATGAAAAATGTGTTAGAATATGAACAATCCGAAATGTTTTGCGCATAGCTTTTGGCATAGTACTCCGAATTGGATGATTCATGTGGCATTACGAAAATAAGACATAGAGGAATATTTTTCTAGAAGGAAGTTTTGACAAATTCCTTCAAATTAATAGTGCAAATCAAACCTGCAAGTAAGCATGAAGTTAGGGGCATTTTGGGAAGTCCACTTAAAGAGAGGGGCAAAAGGGTCATTTGACCCTTATTTAATGATTTGGCACTATAAAAGGAAGATGGTTGTCGTTTTTGAGAGGAAGAAGCACGATAATTCTAGAAAAAAAGAAAGAAAATAAGAAGAGGAAGAAGAGAGAAGGTTCGTCCATGGAGGAAGAAGAGAGAGAAAACAATATTTTGAAATTTTTGGGTCTTTAAGCTTGGGTTTTGAGTTAATTCAAAGGGAAAAATAGGAAAGAGGATGAAAGTTTTCCATGGGGCTTGGAAAATTCGAAGATTGAAGAAGAAAAGAGGTAAGAGAAGATGTTTAAGTTTTGAATTTTCTTGAAATTTTGGTTTGGAAATATGGAAAATAACTTGGGTATGTGATTTATGAAGCTAATTGTGATGTATATGCCTTAGGTTATGTTTAATTTTGGATGGAAAATTAATTAAGGTTTAGGCTTAAATGTGTGTTTGAGGATTTTGTAAAATTTTGGAGTAGAATTATAGATAATAATATGGGTTTGTGAAATATGAAATTAGTTTTGAAGAATTGGTGAATTATGAGATTGAATTTGGATGAATTGGTTTAGGTCAAATTTTAGAATTTGAGGATTATGCAAATTATGATATTTATTTTGGATAATTATGGCTTAGGGAATTTTTAAAGTTGAGGAAAGAAGAAGGAATTTGGAGATTCAATGTTTTGGACAAAGTATTAGCATGGATATGAAAGGTGGGTAGTACGTTTATTTATTGAATTTTAAGCATAAGCATGTAATTTGAAAAATCAAGAAGAAAAGCTTTGAAAATTATTGTTTATGTAAATGTTTGAAATATTATGATTTCAAAGGATTAAATTCCTTATTTTATAAATGATTTTAAGAAATTACAAGATTAAAGAAATTTATGGTTTTGAATTATTAGATAAATTTGAAAAATGGGCATTTTGAATATGTATATGTTTGAGTTATGTTTTAAAGAAATACATTGCATTCATATTTATGATTTAGATTGATACGTGATCAAATTGATGAATTTGGATTGAATGTGGATTGCTATATGATTTCATGCTTAGATATGTGGTTGAGATATGAAAATGTGTGAAAATTAAGATTTTGAAAAATGCCTTCGGGCAATTCGAATTTTCGTTTTCGCTTAAGTGTCATGTAGGTTTGGTCAGGTCCCTCGTGAGTCAGTGCACTGTCTCTATTCGTTTATAGCCTTCTCCCGGCTGCTTGCTAGTGGCACGGAGCTCCGATTTTGGACTCCCTTCACGGCTACACTGGACCGCTATGCAGGAATGTGCAGTACATTCTGTTTTGGACCGAACCAGATCATTTGATGTGTTTTGTGTGTTTCGTTCTGTTTATAAGTGTGTTGCATTGCATCATCTTAAAAACAGAATGTGAAAATTTTGAGAAATAACTTATGGTGGTTTTTCAACTAAAGAGTGATTGCATTTGTTTTGGCAATATTTTGAAAAGTGTGAAAAATAAGAAATTTGCCAAATTTCTAATGTGAAATTTCGGAAATAAATGGTAAAGTTTTTCTAAATATGATTTCGCTTATTTTTCAATATATAAACATATTATCAACGAGCTATTTTAGCTCACCCCCCCTTTCATCCCCATCTCCAGGTATTCGAGTAGGAGATCGGATGAAAGACTGTCAGGACACCAGTTCGATTTGTGTATGTTTTTGTATCTTGAGTAGTTAGGATCTTTGTATAAGTTTGTAAATGGCTTGAAAAGCCATTAAGGATTTGTAAGAAATTAAATTTTGATATGTATGAAATTATTGAAATTGTATAAGAAATTGTGTTATGGAAATGGATTTATATGCGGTTCATGGATTATGGGATTTGCTTATGAATAGAATTTGGGTTGTGTTTGGATGCGAACTATGGAAAGATATGAATGTGATCTAAATATGATTGATTTCTATTTATGATTTGTATATTGACTTGAATAATTCATAGTCTTTGGATATGTAGAATGTGTTTTGAATATGAATTGAAGACTGAAATGAATTGGACATGAATAACAATTTGAAACAGTTTAGAAATAGGTTTGTGTTTATCTGCTGAGATCCCGGACGGAGGGTCCGGTGGATTTTGATGAGAGTGTAATTGATTGGAATTTTAGAAGTGTATTTTGAACCTTTGCAGGTTTTGGGTTAGGTCAAAGGTAGCCGTTATGCTGCCGAAGTTTTGATAAAATTAGGATAAAAATGAGGTTTTGGACTTAGTTGCATGTACATAAGAGCATGATAAATCTGATATTTGTATATGGATGAATTTCCAAAAGTGGGAATTATTTGTAATTGATTGGCATGAGTTTGAATATGATGGTTATATGAAAAAGAAAAGAAAGAAAAAAAAATTATACCGGATTTTGGGACAGTTTGAGTAAAAGAAATTCCAACGCGATGAGTGTATTTGTTCCAACGGATGTCGGAAATTTGTTTCGGTTCGATTGATTATTTCGTTTGTCTCCGCCTTATGATTCGATTATAGGGATTCTTCCGATTTGTTATTCGGTTCCGATTTGCATTTGCGTTTCGCTATGTTTATTCGATTTGCTTTCGATACATTCCCTCCGATTTGCTTCTTTATTCACGGATGTCGGACATTTATTATGCGATTCGATTTGTCTTCATTTGTAGACTTTGATTGTAACCGTTCTGATTTGCTTCTTCCGATTCCGTATTCGATTTGCATTCGCTTTGCTTCCATTTTTCGCTTTGTTTGTCGTTATCGAATTCAATTTATCCTATTTGAATTCGCCTCGTTCTTCGTATCCGTTCCTGTTTTTTTTTTTTTTTCGGTTGGGATCCGGCTTTCAGATCGGGTCCCAACAGTGAGGAAATTTCCAGACGTGTTTTTAGAAGACTTACCTGGTTTGCCACTGGTGAGAGAAATCGAGTTTGTCATCAACTTAATTCCCGGTACTGCACTCATTTCTATACCACCGTATAAAATGACTCTAGATAAACTGAAGGATCTCAAGGAACGATTGAAAGAACTGTTAGAGAAGGGGTACATAAGGTTGAGTTCATCACCATGGAGAGCACAGGTTCTGTTTGTTAAAAAGAAGGATGGATCATGGCAGATGTGTATTGACTACCGGAGACTCAACAAGGTCACTATTAAGAACAAGTATCCTCTACCACGAATCGATGACTTGTTCGACCAGTTGCAAAGAGAAAGGGTCTTTTCTAAAATTGATCTCAGGTCAGGTTACCACTAGCTCAGGATCAGCGAATCTAATGTGAACAAGATAGCTTTAAGGACATGATATGGGCATTATAAGTTCCTAGTCATGCCATTTGGATTAACCAATGCTCTAGTTGCATTTATAGACCTCAGGAATAGGGTCTTCAGGGAGTATCTGGATCAATTTGTCATAATGTTTATTGATGGAATTCTGGTTTATTCTAAGAGTGAATAGGAATATAAGGAACATCTCAGAATAGTGTTACAGACACTGAGGGAGAAGGAGCTTTATGCCAAATCCAACAAATGTGAATTTTGGCTGTATAAGGTGATATTCCTTGGGCAAGTGATTTCGAAGATGGGGTACATATTGATCCGAGAAAAATTGAAGCAGTGGTGAAGTGGCACGCACCAAAGACAGTGACAGAAGTGAGGAGTTTTCTGGGTCTGACAAGTTATCATAAGAGGTTTGTCAAAGGATTTTCTATGATAGCTGCTCCGATGAACAAGTTATTGAGGAAGAATCAGAAGTTTATTTAGAGTGATGAATGCCAGAAGAGTTTTGAGGAGCTTAATTACAGATTGACAAGTGCTCCAATCTTGACTTTGCCTATGGGAGATGAGGGTTATACAATTTATAGTGATGCTTCAAGAAAAGATTTGGGCTGTGTGTTGATGCAAGGAGACAAGGTGATAGCTTATGCCTCACAACAACTAAACCTTATGAGTTGAATTATCCGACTCATGATTTGGAATTAGCAGCAGTGCATTGAAAATTTGAAAATATTATCTATATGGGGTTCAGACGAGGATTTTTATAGATCATAAAAGTCTCAAGTACTTATTGAGCTAGAAAGAGTTAAATTTGAGACGGTGAAGGTGGTTGGAGTTGTTAAAGGATTATGACTTGTTGATTGAATACCATCTAGTGAAGGAAAATGTAGTGGCGGATGCCTTAAGTAGAAAATCCTCCATAGCCCATGTTCAAACAATTTATCCGCCATTGTTGACAGAGATGGCTAAGCTTAAAATTAGCTTGAAACAGGAGGAGCCTGATTATATCATTGCTAATTTCAGAGTGAGATTGGTACTCAGGGAGAAGTTTAAGGAGTTACAAGCACAAGATGTAGAATTGAGCAAGATCCGATAAGAAATTCAGAATGGCAAGAAATTTGAAGTGGTAGTGAGGGATGATGGACTTAAGGTCGTAGGAAACAGACTCTGTATTTCGAATGTCAAGGAGATAAAGGATGAGATACTCAATGAGGCACACAATGTGTCTTAAGTTATGCACGTAGGTAGCACCAGGATGTACAGAGATTTGAAAGAGCATTTTTGGTGGAAAGGCATGAAGAACGATGTAGCAAAATATGTAAGTAAGTGTTTAGTGTGTCAGTAAGTCAAGGCTGAACACCAGGCACCTTCAGGCAAGTTAAGGACATTGTCCTTTCCTGAGTGGAAGTGGCAAGGGGTGACTATGGATTTTCTGATGGGTTTTCCCAAGACTGGTAGGAAGCGTGATACTATATAGGTTATTGTTGATCATTTGATGAAGTCAACCATTTTTTTAGCAATTAAACAGATTGATTCTCTACGTATGCTAGCAAATAAGTATATAGATGAGATAGTGAGATAGTGAGACTACATGAGATTCTAGATTCTATAGTTTCTGACATAGATCCTCGGTTCACTTCGATATTTTAGGAAAGTATAGAAGAAGCTCTAGGGACCAAGTTGCATTTTAGCACAACCTTTCATCCTCAAACTGATGGCCAATTTGAGAGGACCATTCGGACCTTTGAAGGAATGCTTAGGGCATGTGTGATGGATTTCAAAGGTGCATGGGATGAGCATTTTCCACTGGTCGAATTTGCTTATAATAATTCATACCACTCGAGCATTCAGATGACTCCTTATGAAGCATTGTATGGAAGGAGGTGTAGAACTCCTATATGTTGAGATGAAGAAGGAGAAAGGAGATTAGTGGGACCAGAGTTACTGCAGATGATAGTTGATAAGGTTAATTTAGTTAAGCAGAGGCTTAGAGCATCTCAATATAGAATGAAAAGCTATACTGATGTGCACTAAAAGAAAATGGAGTATGAAGTTGGTGAAAAAGTCTTTCTTAAGAAATCTTCTTTGAAAGGAGTCATGAGATTTAGCAAGAAGGGCAAGTTGAGCCCAAGGTATGTGGATCCTTACGAGATTCTTGAGAGGATTGGATTGCTAGCCTATAGGTTGGCATTGACACCAGAATTATTACAAATACATGATGTCTTTCATGTTTCCATGTCGAGGAGATATAGATCAGATCCCTATCACATCATTCAGACCACTGAGGTTCAGTTGAGAGATGAATTGACTTATGAGACTTCAGTGGAGATTTTGGACACTAAGGAAAAGGTCCTCAGGAACAAGATAGTCCAGCTAGTTAAAGTTCTATGGAGAAATCATTTTGTGAAAGAAGCCACATGGGAGCCCTTGGAGACTATGAAGGAGAAGTACCCATACCTCTTTGATGACTCAGGTAAGAATTTCAAGCACGAAATTCTTTTAAGAGGGGGAGAAATGTTGGCCCCCAGATTTTTTTCTTTGGTTAAGCATAATTAAATAAATTATGAGGTTTTAATAGATTAATTTTTAAGAGTTTATTAATTTATGTCTATGTTAGTAAGACTTATTTCATGGGTTAGTTGAATTAAAGTAGTAAGGATGTTCAACGGCATTTTTGGCAAGTCACTTAGGAATAAAAGCCATAAGGCATATAAGGAAGGGTAAAATGGACATTTCTTACTCATTAAGGGCATTAAGGGAAGAAACAAAGGTGTCTTGCATTTAAGAGAAGGGGAAAACGTGAGTGAGAGAGAGAAAGAAGAGAGTGTCATGGAGAAGAGAGAAAAGAAAGAAGATCAATTAGGTTTTATCTTTTCTTAGTCTTGAAGAGTGATTTTGGGGTTGTGCAAGAAGAGAAAAAGAAAGAGGAAGAGAAGAGCTTCCATTTGAGCTAAGTATCTTTCTATTTAGTAAAGACTCAAGGTAAGTCAAATTTTATTCCTTTGGATTTGTGGAAGGGTTTTGGTTCACAAAGCTTAGGAAATGCATGAGATTGTAGTGAATGTGCATTCTTTAGGTTTTCAATTTGAGTTCCTATTAAATGGAATTTTGCTATTGTTGAAGGAAATCAAGAAAGGCAAGAGGAGCAAGAGGAGAGGCATTCTTAAGCAAATTTTAAGCAAGGAATTCAAGGTAGGTTTCATGTTTATAATTAAGTAAATAAGCCATTAATATTTGTTTCAAATAAATGGAATTTAATGTTTTCAAACACTTTATAAATGTGAATTTATTATCCTATAATGCTTTGAGAAATTGCTATATGTTTGGTATATGAATTATGTTGATAATTTGGGGAAAGAATGTGAAAATGGTTTTTAAAAAGATGTTATGTTTATGATATCATGTTTTCGAAATGTGCCATTATGGGCAACACATTTACAAGATGTGAAATGCAGGATTATGTGGGTTTGTGGTAGTCCGTTCT
Organism: Erythroxylum novogranatense; assembly: GCA_029891385.1. NCBI lineage: Eukaryota > Viridiplantae > Streptophyta > Magnoliopsida > Malpighiales > Erythroxylaceae > Erythroxylum > Erythroxylum novogranatense. Next base: position 45,229,694 of record CM057233.1, on the reverse strand, counting down.
ATTATATCAAGTGCACTTTGACTCTATTAAAGGCTTCTCTCGCCTGCCCGCTAGTGATACGGAGCTCCTTCTAGGACTCCCTCATGTTTATGACTATGCAAGACCATTATGTGAGATTACGATAGTACGTTTTATTCACTACTGCACAAGACCATCATGTGAAAATATGTTAGTACGTTCTTTTTATAGACCTACCCAAATCATTTTTTATGTGATTATATGTTTAGAATGTGTTGACAAGTTTGATGAATGCATGACTTATGTTGCTTATGAATTGTTTGATAATGTGAGAATTTTGGAACCATACGTTTTATGGATTTTAATGCAAAGTGAATATGATGTTGGGCATTTTTAATTGTTTTGCTTGTTTCCGATTATAAACTTGTTACTCATTCCTTCCCATCCTTAGGTGATGAGCAAGAAATCGAGTGAAAGAGAGTCAAGGCATCACTCCGATTATACATATTTTTGTATTTTAAGCTAGATTTTGTAAATACAAGGCTTTAGTCGCATTTCAAGTATTATTAGTTCAAGTATCTTTTGTATTTTGGGATTTCTGAGAGATTGATGTATTGTGACTTGAAATGCCCATTAAAGCTTTGTAAAACTCTTTCCTTTTGAGGTTAATGAAATATGAGTTTTTGTATGGATGAGGTTGAGTTAAAATTAGGTATACTTGAGAAAGTTATCAATTTGAGATGATAAATTTTGAATACGAATTGTTGTTACATATAAGTGAGATGTGTTATGGAAAAGAAAAATAGGAATTTATGAAGGATGAGAATTAGTGGTAAGTAAGGAATCAAATAAGTAGAGATTAGAAAGTTTTTATGAAATAATGTTGGTAGTTAAATTGTTATGAAATGATGTTGCATTAGAGGAAGTGAATTTGGGATAATTTAGAGTGAAAAAAAAGGTTAGGATAGATGGAGAAACCTTGGGAAGGCTCTTGAGTTAACCCGCCCAGTGCCCAACATTTATGGTATCAAAGCATGAAGATGAACCGATGTTAGCTAATGAGGGTTCTTTGAAATAATCCTATAGGGTAATATGTTCACATTTTAGGACTCCGGAGTTGGACTCCAGAACTAGGGTCGAACACCTAGACACTCTCTATAAAGAGAAAAGTTTATGGAGAGAGAGGAGGCGTGAACGAGGCTAAAAAAGAGGGCTATAACGAGAAAAAAAATAGAGAACAGTGTCACAGAAAAGAAGAGAAACATAACAGAGAGCATAGTCGGGTGAGTAAGAGAGAAAAATAACAAAGAGGTGGGAGCTTGGAACAGAGGCAAAAAGCGAGAGTTGAAGTTAATCTTCTGGGTGAGCATCAGGAAGCGGCAGAAGGTGAGAGCTAACACTAGAGACGTCGAGGTTGATAGGAGATCCACCGCCAGCTTCCTAATCTAAGAGTCCATTTTGTTTGTCCATTCTTTTTCATCTTTGCTGCTATTGTGGAACTCATTTATTTTTTATTGAACTAATATCTACTATGTATTTAACTTGTTTTCCTCTATTAGTGCTTTAATAGTCCATTTCTATTTATTTAATTAGTTTATTGCTTTAACTCTTCTTTATTACTATTAACTATAGGATTGTGAAGTGTATGAAGATGATGAATTATTTTTATTCCATAATGGGTTGATTATTTGAATTAATGTAACTAATTTAGTCAATTATGCATGATGAAGGGATTGTTTTATTGTCTTATTATTTGCTATAGTTTTTTTAGCTTATTGGATGTAATAGTTTGGCCAACCTTTGCATCATTTTGGTATTAAACAAAGAATTGAGAGAAGAAGTTTAATGTTAGAACAAGAAACTATAGACACTTAAGTTGTGAATTAGAAATATAATAACTTAAGTGGGCAATGGGTTTTCATAATTAATTTGGATAATAGACTAGTCGGATACGAAATTTAGATTTAGATTATTATTTAAATTGATTTTAGAACCTAATTAGTAATTTTAATAAGATAATTATCCAATCAATTTGCCTTAGTCATGCATAGGAGATTAAATTAGTGAAGTTAATTTCTCAAGATGTCACCATATCGATTAATCAAATCGTTCTTTGCTTCTAGTTAAATTAGTTTATGTTTCAATTCAATTGCTTTATTTTCTTTACAACCTTTTACTCAACAAATCGAGATAGAGTGATTATGACTACATTTGTTTTTATTTTTATTCAAAGTTAATTTGAGTGAACCAATTTCATCTCTTTAAGAGACGAACCTAGGTATTCGACTACAATTACCTCATATAATTGTGAGTAGGATAGCCTAGGTTTTTTTAGAACTTATTATGGAACAATAAGTTTTTGGCTTCGTTATGGGGGAGGTGTTTAGTGTTTTAGACATAAATTAATTTTGCATACATTTTTGTGATGTTATTTCATTGATTTATTTTAGCAGTTTTTGGTATTAATTCAGTGTTGTCCTGATTTGGTTTATACAAGGAAGGAGGTCTCTAAAAGGTGAACTCGTTCCTTTTATTGATAACGTGCATCGAATAAGAGGACCTCAAAGGGACTTTAAAGACAATCTTGAGGACCTTAAGCTTGAAGATCAAGAGATAGGTGAAAGGTAGTTAGTAATGAAACTACCCCTTTGTGTATACGTTTAGGAGAGGTAGTTAGAAACCATGAATTAAAAAGCATCCACTACAATATGTTTCCATCGTTTTATCTATACCACTCACTAGACATTTCCTTTGGATGGCTTAAATGAAGATCAACTCAAAATGAGATGTTTCCCATATACATTGAAAGATTGGGCTAAGGCATGGTTGATGACCCTTCCATCCAATTCATTGACTAAATGAGAGAAGGTGTACAACAAATTCATGGGAAAATCCTATTCCTATCAAAAGACCTCTGAGTTGCAGATGAAAATAACTACCTTCGCTCAAATGAAGGGAGAGCCCTTCCATGAGGCTTGGGAATCCTTCAAACTCTTGCTAATAAAGTGTCTATACCATCATTTTCCTCTTCACATATAGAACCAATTATTTTATGATTGATTAACATAACAATGTCAGTACATGGTGGATAATGTAGTAGGAGGAGATATGGGTGAGAAGACCATCGAGGAAACATATGAAATCTTTAAAATGTTGGGGGTCAATTCTAAAAAAAAGAGCGTAAGGGGGAGAAGAGCTAGAGTTCATAAAGTGAACTCAAATTAAGAAATGGCTACGCAATTAGTTGAGTTAACAAAGCATGTGAAAATGTTAACTATGAGACTACCCCAAAACTTTCCAAATCAAGAGGTATGTGGTATATGTGGAACTTTTGGTCATGGAGCTAATGTTTATTCGTACTTTTTTGAATCTTTTGAAGGCAAGGAAGAATAAACAAACTCATATAATGGTTTTCAACTGAGGGTGAAAAATGATCCATATTTGAACACCTACAACTCTGGTTGGAGAAACTGTAACAGCCCAGACTAAAGTGAATCACACGTTAGTATAGACTTAATATTCAATATACAAAATGCACAAGAAGGGGGGGGGTTGAATTGTGTATCCGTTTCTGAAAACAATCCCCTTTTTAAACAAACTTCCTTTAAAACAAAACTTCCTTTCTCAAATGATTGAAAAACAGTATTATGAAGTATTTGTATCAACAATAGAAATTAAAAGTTGAGAGTTGAGAGTAAGAATCAACACAGTAGTTTTGTACTGGTTCACCCTAAATCATGGGCTACGTCTAGTCCTCATAATTCTTTATGAGATTTCACTATACTTCTTAAAGATACAAGTATTTTTTTCATCGAGCCTCTTCAGGTCTCTTACAATAAGTATTCTTTTTTGACTTAGCCTCTTTAGGCTATCAACTTTTCTTCCTTCTACTGAAAGATGTTTTGTTGGGACCCGATCCGGAAATCGGATCCCAACCGAAAAAGCGGAAAGAACGAAGGAGACGAAAGCGAATGGAAACGGAAATTTCGCATCGAAATTTTGAATCGGAAACAAGTAGCGGAAGCCAATAGCAAAACGAACTCAAATCACAAAGCAAGCGGAAGCAAAGCAAATACGAATCGAATACAGAATCGAAACGAAAACAATAACAGAAGCAAAGCGAATGCGAAACCGAAAACAGAAAATCAGAACGGTTACAATCAAAGGCGCAACAGAGACGAATCGAATTCAAACCTTCCAATCAAAGTATACAAATGAGGTCAAATCGAAAAACATAACAAATGTTCGACATCCGTGTATAAATTATCTTAAAGAAGCGTCGCGTTGGAAACCCAAACTATCCAAATCTGGTATAATTAATTTTTTTTCTCATATTCATTTATTACATCTTTAGGCAATCTCATTCAAATCAAACAAACAATTTCCACTCTTGGAAATTCATTCTCATGCAAATCTCAAAACTTGCTCATATTCTTATATATCCGTACAAGTCCCAAAATACATTTTTATCCCAATTTTTATCGAAATTTTGGCAGCATAACGGCTGCTTTTATCCTAACCCAAACCTGCAAAGTGTTCAAAACAATACTTCTATAATATCCAATCAATCACACAAATATCAGAATCTACCGGACCCTCCGTCCGGGATCTTAGCACACACAAACGCAAACCTAATTCTAAAACATTCTCATAACTGCAATTCAATATACTGATCTCATAACTCAATCCCCTTTTCAAATTCATACACAATTTCATATACAATTTCAATACTCTCATTCATTCATTCATTCATAATCTTTATACATTCTGAAATACACCATAATCACTACTTAACGGCAATTCAAGCCATTTACAAAATATTCCAAAACTCAATTCACATAACAATACAGACGATGCAAAAGTCGGACCAAACGTCTTCACATTCTTTCATCCGATCTCCTGCTCGAAACCTGGAGATGGGGATGAAGGGGGGGTGAGCTCGGAAGCTCTTGGATAACACATTTATAAAATGACAAATAAGCAGAAATCATTTCTTTCATAAACTTTTTGCCAAACGGGCTAATTTTTCAATTTTGTAACTTTTCAAAATGGTTTTCTCAAACCTTTTAATTTTCTTTCGAGCTTTTCATAACAAAAGTCACTTTTTTTCCTTGCTCAATTTTGTTTAAACATGAATGCAGCACACAGAACAAATCAAAATACATAACATATCAGAATGGTCTGGTTCGGTCCAAACAGAACGTACTGCACATTCCCGCATAGCGGTCCTGTGCTGTTGGAACCCGATCCAGAGACCGGACCCCAATTGCTTATAACTTTACACTCTTACTCTTGCTTTAATTTCACATCTTTTGGACCAGTCTCTAGAGTCAAAGTTTCGAATCCTGAAGCCCTGTGCTTATTACCTTGCAGGATCCTTAGCTGTAACTCCACATTCGTGGCGAGTGCACACTATGTAAACACCAAAAACATAGGTTGACTTATTCATATAAGTTGTAGCTCTATGTCTCAAGTTCGTTTCACAACAAGAATCACCTCAAACGGAGTTGTATAACTCAAGATATGCTTAAAACCCAAGGGGTGTTTTTTCACCCGAGGCTGTCCGTTTAACGGACATCCATGTCCGTTTAACGGACATGCAAATTCCCAAAAGCTTTCAATTCTCTTCCAATGCATCTCAATCTTGAACCTATTTTCATAACCATTATACACTTCCCAAATTTACTCATTCCAAAGCCTAAACACTTCAAACTCCAAGTTCAACTCACCAAATTCATAATTTCCAACTTAATTGATCCATCAAACCATGAATTCATTCCTTAGTCATCAAGGTCATCATAAGCTCACAAGCAATATGAAGATTAAAAATGACTTTAACAGTTATGTTCCAATTGTCATAACTTCCTACTCCAAAATCTAAAAAGTATATATTATACCTCAATGGAAAGATAACAAGATGACCTACAAGTTTCATTAAGGACGCAAAACTCAATTCCATCATTAAAGGAGGTAAAAAATCACTCAAATGTATAGCTCCTATAATGACCAATGGAATAGTAAAAATATCAGCATGAACAGTAACTGAATGTGTTTCCAACACCATAACTTCTTCATCCTAAGTCCGAAAATGACAAATTCTATATCATTGGAAAGATCTAAACCTCTACTACAATCTTCAATTCATACACCTTCACCTGCGTAAAACTCAATATCCAATCACATACCACATCATTCAATCCCAAATGTCTCCAAACACAATTCAAGGGCAATAACCACACTCCTAGAAATCTATACCATTCCAAAATTTAAAACAATACAATCTCAATCCTTCTTCTTTTGCTAATTCAAATCATACAATGATGCATTTGAATAAGACATATGCAATTTACATAGATTTCATTCAAACCCAACATTCTTGCATTTACATGAACAATCTGAGTTATTACAACGCTTTAGAGGGCATTAAGCCCGATTTCAACCCAAATGTCAAATGTCAAAATACATAATGATGCAAATCTCCAAATGCAACCTAAAGCTTCATTTTAAAAAAATGACTTCTAAGTTAAGAACATTGAAGTGGTGTCTCACTCCAATACTGCAACTCGTGTTCCCGCTCGTTACCTGTGGAGGGGGAAAGGGGTGTGAGCTCGACGGCTCAGTGGGTAACAGCTTAATAATTAAGAAAATAAGCAAAAACGTTCTTTATTTTTCATTCTCAAAGAAACTTTCCGATTGATCAAAATCTTTCAAACTTATCAAAACCAATTTATATTGATCAAAACACTTTCACTTCATCAAAACTCCTTGTTTTCAAAACCAATATCACATTGATCGAAACTTTATAAATTTTGCATAACCTTTTCTGAAAAACTTATTTCATCCAAGCAGTTACACATCAAGATCACATAAGCATGGAGAAAGCAATAAGTCAATTAATCAAAAGCATTTATCACACAACATAACTTACAAAAACAACATAGACAAGCATATCACATATAAGATGGTTTGGGTGGATCCAAACAGGACGTACTACATATTTCCGCAGAGCGGTCATGTGTAGCCGTGAACACATGAAGGAGTCCGTGAGGAGCTCCATTGCCACTAGCGGGCAGCCGGGAGAAGGCTATAATTTTGACAGGTGCACCTATCACACATGAGGGACCACCACAAACCCAAACAAACATGTATATCACATAATTCACAACAATTCATGCTCATTAGCCTCAATTGGCAAAATCACTTTCACATAATCGTTGAAATCATCCTTTCGGATATTTTTCTCTTGACAAACCATTTCATACATACTTTCACAAAGTCTTTACTTTCAAACATTTCATATAAGTTTAACTATCACAATTAGCAATTCATTTAAACTTGGAAAAACATAGGAAAGCATTATATGACATTTATTTCAAAGGAATTTAGTAGCTTATTAACTCAACTAATAAATTATCACCCACCTTAATCCTTTAGCCTTGCAATGAGTCAATTGACCTTGCTTCTAGCTCTAATAACCTCTCATCACCTTCATTAAGCAATAACAACCCAATTAACATGATGATAACCCAAATTAAGCATTTCTAGGAGAGGAAAGCATGGAGAAAAGCCTATCTAACTTTACCCATGCCTAACTTAAGCTATATTCACTAAAACCCATCTAAAATTTCAAAAGAAATCACATTTTCTTACCCTTGGGATGAAACCCACGAAAATCCTCTTTGGCTTCTAATGGAAGCTTGATCCTTTCCCCTCCTTTTCCCTCTCCTTTCTAAAGCAAGATGAAACTAGAACTCTAACCTTTCTTCTTCTCCTTCTTCTTCTTCTTCTTCTTCTTCTTCTTCTTCTTCTTCTTCTTCTTCTTCTTCTTCTTCTTCTTCTTCTTCTTCTTCTCCTTATACGACTCTCCCTCTCTCCTTTTTCTAGAATTTTCGTGACTCTTCTTTCCATAGCATTAACTCTTGTCTTTTAATTTAATCACCTAAGCTCAACCTCAAAACTACATAGTTTTGGTCAAGTCACTTGTTTTTCCATGTAAATTTTGTGGGCCTCTTCATTCCACATGGCTCCTACTCATTTGTTTCCTTCTTTTTCATTTTAAGTAAACTAAAAAGACCAAAGAAGCCTTCCTTGAAAGCCTTAGACTTTACAAACATAAAAGAACTTCCTAAAATGCCCTTACACCATTTTATTCATTTAATTTCTAACAACATACTTCACTTTAATATAAACATAATCCACCATTTAATTTCCATTTCTTAAGAGCTAAAACCTCAAAATAATTTAGACATGCTTAAGGAAATTAAAAAAAAAAATTCAGGGGCCAACATTTCTCTCCCTCTTAAAAGAATTTCGTCCTCGAAATTCATACATACTTAAGCGAACGTTAAGCAATACAAATTATTTACTCATGTCTTCCAAATAAATCGAGTCATTCTCATATTCAACTTTCTCACCACATATATCAATAAAGTTTTTGACCTCTTATCTTAAATACCATCCATATCAAATCCAACCCCCAATATTTCTTATCGAATTTATTAGGAGTGAAGGATACTCCTCTGTTTCTCATTTAACGTCATTGCTCGAAAACTTTCTTTCAAATGATAATGCTCAGTAGACTCATTCGATCTTTAAATTCGTTATTTGATCATTTACTTTCTTAACTAGTTCCTCCTTATGCTTCAGATCACTCACAATTTTTTTTTCCCACTTCTTGAGTTGATAACACCCTAATCTCATCATATCAATATTTCCTTAACATGCTCACTTATATCATACTTTGAATCCTTTTGTCAATATCATTAATTCACAATGCTTTCATATGAAACAATTTATAGGAGCACACCTGAGCAAGGTGATACCTTCAGAGACAATTCAGTTTTCACTTAATAATTCACATCGCTTTAGTCTCATTTCATGTAATTCTTATGTCAATTTCCTGTATTCCATATCTTTGCCGTAAATCCACCTAATTCATTCATTTTTCTTGATCACTTAATTTCTAATATCTCTTCAATCGATCTGACAGTTAGTCATTTTAGATCAGCCGAATATCAAAGTGATGACTCTTTCTATCTTCTAACTCCTCATCCATTATTCTTTTGAAAACACTATGTCAACGATTGAGATGCTTAAAGTCAAATAGAACTATAAATTGATCTCATGTTCCTACTAACTCTAAATTATAAACTTTATGCATATCTCTGACAGTTAAAACCGTTGACAATTCAGAATTCTAGTTACTTGACATATTTCTTCTAGAATGCATAGCTTAAATCACCATTATTTGCCTCACAGTCTCTTTGCTTAATCATCTTTGCCAGTACGCATATTTCTTATCTCAAATTACCCAGTATCATTTTTCCTATTCGAACACAAAATTCATATTCATTTCCAATTTCTTAGTAAGATTCACAAATTCCAAATCTTACATTTGGGCTTGGTTCACATGAACTGATCTGTATTTTTAGTGACTAATCATTTTGCCTAAAATCCAATTCCACATTTTACACTCTTTACTGCACTAGACTTGATAACCTCAAAATCCTAATTTATGATACACTGCTATTCATATCTCTATCCCATACATCTGATCATAACACTAGCTTTACCTATTTAGTACTCACTTATACAATCATAATCCTTCGAATAACTCTATCTATTGCCTCAATCTCATATGCAATTCTTTCAACTCAAGCATCTTTATTGATTTCATATATTTCTTATTCACTCACCCTCAAACTTGACACTCATATCTGTTTTCAATCTCATAATCTCTTAATCCTTAATTTGGAGTAAACTAAACCCTCTATTCTATGCTTTCTTTTCTATATGTCCTGATAACCTCAATATCACATTTCTACTTAAGGCATCTTACATACCACTTAGCTTCACTTGAAGTTTCCCGTTAAAACATTCATAGCCTTTCAGTGTTTATATCAATTTCCTGCGCCTTATAACTACTTCTTTCAATTCCTTGATTGTCTCAAACTTCTGTACATGTACTGTCTTCAAACTTTCAAAATAATCATTAATGAAGGAATTCCAAATCATGTATCAAATAGTCAACCTATAGAACTTCAATTGTCTCCATACATATGAAATCACTTTGTTACGCTGCATTGGATTTCAGCCAAATGTCTTATATAACATCAGTGCATACTATAAATTCTCCAAATCTATATGATATAATTTACTTCAGCCCAGTTCTTTCAAAATTATCTTTACTCATGTTACTCATACGTTTTACACATTTTTCTCCATGTGTTTAAACTATTATTCTCCATTCTTTGTATGCCTTTAATACACCATCAAATCTTGAATTTCTTTAGTCTCCAATACCAGAGTGCTATTAGGCATTTGTTAACTCAAGCAATTAATATCGAATTTCATATGCCTCTTGATTAGCCCTCGTGATTCCTTACATAACTGATCCTTAATGAGGTACATTGTCTCACTTTCTTTCCAATAGCCTACTTGACTTCCGTCCGCGAGTGATTTTCTCCATTCCTTAAATTTTCCTCATATCTCTCTTGGACTTATTCTCATGTTTGTTCATTCCACACCTTGAAATTTTATTTGCATACTTAACTTCTTGATTTTTTAAAGACATTCATCAAGATAGATTTGTATCTCCCGAACATACTTACATAGGATATAACACGAACCTATATACTCCGCATTTTGGAATCAATATCTCCCCAACATACTTTCACATAATGTAACTTGAATGTACATACTCCTCATACTAGAAAATTCACGTCTCCATAGATTCAAGAATCCATTCATATTACCCCTTTACTTCAAACATAATACATATATATTTTTGTTACATACTCCACCTCCTTGCTTGATGCTCTATTAGGGGAGTGTACTCACTTTCGAATCATTCATATTCCTTCATGATCAGTTTGTTCATCGATCACTCTTAATCTAAACTATCTAATCTGCTTATTATAACTTAATAAAATTTTCTTGAAAGAGGGTTTCTTGCTACCATCATCTATACTCTTTATGCAATCCTGATCAATCACTTATTACCAACTAGTCGTAATACCGCAGGAAGACCAATTTCTATCTTCCTCACAAGGTCATACTGTTCAAAATCACCCAAAATCCAAGGGAGTAAAGAACATACTTATTTGTCGCGCAAGCTTGGGTAACGTCACCAAATTCATCCTATTTTGACCACTTACCAATTCATTGGTCTCCATTAACCTCATACAATATTCTTCTTAGATCAATTTATTTCTCATTGTGGCATCTTTAACAATTTCAATCTATTCTCACATGATCATTATGAGCACCTTCATATGTTACTCTAATTTCCCCTCAAACTTTAGACTATGGGAGTTATGACTAACAATTATTCACTAAGTCATAAGTTTCTTCCTCTATCCTCTCCACACACACACATATATATATACTCACTTGTGTATGATAAAAGGTCAGCATATAGATACTCACAATAACAACCATTTAACCTTCTTGGACTTGTATAAGTATCACCTTCATTCATATAATCCTCCCATCATCCTTCACATTACATCTTACATATATCCATTCACCATTGATTCAAAATTATCACACAATTTATAAACATAAGAAAAATCATCATGCAACTTAGATATCAAACAAGTAGTACATTTCTCAAATCAATCATAAGTAAGAAAAGAAACATTTTTCAAGTAATTGAAAGCATTTCATGCTCTTGATTCAAAAACAAACTTTTATTTCTTGATTTGGAAAAAGAAAACTTAAAGGCTCATTACTCAATTTATAAGCTTGTACCCATTGAGGTTCCGATTTCATATTTTTAAGACCATAAGAAACTTTGTTTTCTATACATTCTACTTGTTCACTTTAAGCTCAACGTTTCCACTCATATCCTTGCCTTCCTCAGACAAGTCATGTCTATACTTTTACATCTATATCACATTCGGGGCTATATCGCCATAATGCCATACAATGCATCTTCCCCTGCACTTCACTTACATTGAATCATTTTCTGTCATATATATACCCATATGCTATTTCGCATTTTCATTTATCTAATGAAAAATTATCATTTCCCCTCACTGATTCGGTCAGCCCAAACTCTTAACAATTGGTTATCTGAGTAAGTTATATACATGCGCCCATGTAAGATCTCAATTCCGGCGCTCTGATATCATAAATGTTGGAACTCGATCCGAAGACCGGACCCCAACTGCTTATAACTTTACACTCTTACTCTTGCTTTAATTTCACATCTTTTGGACCCGTCTCTAGAGTCAAATTTTCGAATCCTGAAGCCCTGTGTTTATTACCTTGCAGGATCCTTAGCTGTAACTCCACATTCTTGGCGAGCGCACACTATGTAAACACCAAAAACATAGGTTGACTTATTCATATAAGTTGTAGCTCTATGTCTCAAGTTCGTTTCACAACAAGAATCACCTCAAACGGAGTTGTATAACTCAAGATATGCTTAAAAAGCCTAAAAGAGCTCATACTCCAAATATGATCTCCAAACCAACCTCTCACTTACTTTAATGCAAACGTTTTTCATTCAACTCCAAATGGTACAAAATTTTATTGAGAGAAAGATATATGTCCTAGAAATCTAATGGTTCAAGTCTCACCTCTATTGGAGGTCGGATGAGAGATTTATGCCCAAAAGAATCAAGTATGTTCATGCCCTAAATCAGTTTGAAACTCTTTTGGCGCGATCACCATAACTTTTGATCTATAAATCGCAATTCTTTCGTTTTTGTACCATTAGAAAGTAGATATCTAGATCTAAAACTTTCATGAAGACATCAAAATACACCATCTTTCCCGTATCTGTCCGTTAAACGGACAGCCATGTCCGTTTAACGGACAGGTACGGGTGAAAATGCCCCAAATGGTCCGAGAATGTCCGTTAAACGGACACCCATGTCCGTTTAACAGACAAGGGTAGGCTAAGGGGTGTTTTTTCACCCGAGGCTGTCCGTTTAACGGACATCCATGTCCGTTTAACGGACATGCAAATTCCCAAAAGCTTTCAATTCTCTTCCAATGCATCTCAATCTTTAACCTATTTTCATAACCATTATACACTTCCCAAATTTACTCATTCCAAAGCCTAAACACTTCAAACTCCAAGTTCAACTCACCAAATTCATAATTTCCAACTTAATTGATCCATCAAACCATGAATTCATTCCTTAGTCATCAAGGTCATCATAAGCTCACAAGCAATATGAAGATTAAAAATGACTTTAACAGTTATCTTCCAATTGTCATAACTTCCTACTCCAAAATCTAAAAAGTATATATTATACCTCAATGGAAAGATAACAAGATGACCTACAAGTTTCATTAAGGACGCAAAACTCAATTCCATCATTAAAGGAGGTAAAAACTCACTCAAATGTATAGCTCCTATAATGACCAATGGAATAGTAAAAATATCAGCATGAACAGTAACTGAATGTGTTTCCAACACCATAACTTCTTCATCCTAAGTCCGAAAATGACAAATTCTATATCATTGGAAAGATCTAAACCTCTACTACAATCTTCAATTCATACACCTTCACCTGCGTAAAACTCAATATCCAATCACATACCACATCATTCAATCCCAAATGTCTCCAACCACAATTCAAGGGCAACAACCACACTCCTAGAAATCTATACCATTCCAAATTTTAAAACAATACAATCTCAATCCTTCTTCTTTTGCTAATTCAAATCATACAATGATGCATTTGAATAAGACATATGCAATTTACATAGATTTCATTCAAACCCAACATTCTTGCATTTACATGAACAATCTGAGTTATTACAACGCTTTAGAGGGCATTAAGCCCGATTTCAACCCAAATGTCAAATGTCAAAATACATAATGAAGCAAATCTCCAAATGCATCCTAATGCTTCATTTTAAAAAAATGACTTCTAAGTTAAGAACATTGAAGTGGTGTCTCACTCCAATACTGCAACTCGTGTTCCCGCTCGTCACCTGTGGAGGGGGAAAGGGGTGTGAGCTCGACGGCTCAGTGGGTAACAGCTTAATAATTAAGAAAATAAGCAAAAACGTTCTTTATTTTTCATTCTCAAAGAAACTTTCTGATTGATCAAAATCTTTCAAACTTATCAAAACCAATTTATATTGATCAAAACACTTTCACTTCATCAAAACTCCTTGTTTTCAAAACCAATATCACATTGATCGAAACTTTATAAATTTTGCATAACCTTTTCTGAAAAAACTTATTTCATCCAAGCAGTTACACATCAAGATCACATAAGCATGGAGAAAGCAATAAGTCAATTAATCCAAAGCATTTATCACACAACATAACTTACAAAAACAACATAGATAAGCATATCACATATAAGATGGTTTGGGTGGATCCAAACAGGACGTACTACACATTTCCGCAGAGCGGTCATGTGTAGCCGTGAACACATGAAGGAGTCCGTGAGGAGCTCCATTGCCACTGATGGGCAGCCGGAAGAAGGCTATAATTTTGACAGGTGCACCTATCACACATGAGGGACCACCACAAATCCAAACAAACATGTATATCACATAATTCACAACAATTCATGCTCATTAGCCTCAATTGGCAAAATCACTTTCACATAATCGTTGAAATCATCCTTTCGGATATTTTTCTCTTGACAAACCATTTCATACATACTTTCACAAAGTCTTTACTTTCAAACATTTCATATAAGTTTAACTATCACAATTAGCAATTCATTTAAACTTGGAAAAACATAGGAAAGCATTATATGACATTTATTTCAAAGGAATTTAGTAGCTTATTAACTCAACTATTAAATTATCACCCACCTTAATCCTTTAGCCTTGCAATGAGTCAATTGACCTTGCTTCTAGCTCTAATAACCTCTCATCACCTTCATTAAGCAATAACAACCCAATTAACATGATGATAACCCAAATTAAGCATTTCTAGGAGAGGAAAGCATGGAGAAAAGCCTATCTAACTTTACCCATGCCTAACTTAAGCTATTTTCACTAAAACCCATCTAAAATTTCAAAAGAAATCACATTTTCTTACCCTTGGGATGAAACCCACGAAAATCCTCTTTGGCTTCTAATGGAAGCTTGATCCTTTCCCCTCCTTTTCCCTCTCCTTTCTAAAGCAAGATGAAACTAGAGCTCTAACCTTTCTTCTTCTCCCTTCTTCTTCTTCTTCTTCTTCTTCTTCTCTTCTTCTTCTTTTTCTTCTTCTCCTTATACGACTCTCCCTCTCTCCTTTTTCTAGAATTTTCGTGACTCTTCTTTCCTTAGCATTAACTCTTGTCTTTTAATTTAATCACCTAAGCTCAACCTCAAAACTACATAGTTTTGGTCAAGTCACTTGTTTTTCCATGTAAATTTTGTGGGCCTCTTCATTCCACATGGCTCCTACTCATTTGTTTCCTTCTTTTTCATTTTAAGTAAACTAAAAAGACCAAAGAAGCCTTCCTTGAAAGCCTTAGACTTTACAAACATAAAAGAACTTCCTAAAATGCCCTTACACCATTTTATTCATTTAATTTCTAACAACATACTTCACTTTAATATAAACATAATCCATCATTTAATTTCCATTTCTTAAGAGCTAAAACCTCAAAATAATTTAGACATGCTTAAGGAAATATAAAAAAAAAAATTCAGGGACCAACATGTGCAGCCGTGAATAGAACGTACTACACTTTCCTGCAAAGCGGTCCAGTGTAGCCGTGAAGGGAGTCCGAAATTGGAGCTCCGTGCCACTAGCGGGTAGCCGGGAGAAGGCTATACGAATAGAGACAGTGCACTGACTCACCAAAGGGACCTGACCAAACCCACATAACACATAATTCAATACTGAAACTTTCAGATTGCCCAAAGGCACTTTTCAAAAAATCTTGCTTTTCATCGAACACAAACAAACTCACAATTCAAGTACTTCATACAATTCAATTTATTCAATCAATCAATGCAAAAATTTGCATAGTTTATCAATGCATACACAACAAATGCATTTTCAGAAATTTCTATCAATTTATCAAATCATTTAAAACAATGAATTTAAGCTTATAATAATTTTTCAGAAAGCATTCTGAGATCATAATTTCAAACATTTATAAAAACAATAATTTATCAAAAATTCACATTTTTGCTTTCTTTAATTTTCAAAAATTCATATTGAGCTTACAGATCAAAATATAAATATGCTACCCATTCGAATGATGCTAGAACTCGTCCCGATCATCAATTTGATCCTTGCCTCTTTCCTTCTTTCAATTAAAATTGACCTAAGCCACAATCATTCAAATTCCACATCATAATTTGCATAATTCTCAAAATTAACTAGTGGAAATTCATAATCATCATATTTCAAGGCTTTCTAAAACCAGAATTTCTAAAATCTCCAATTTCAAAATTTGACCTAAACCAATACACTCAAATTCAATCTCATAAATAACTTAATTTTCAAAATTAATGTCATAATTCATCAATTCACACTCATATCAAGATATCTGAACCACAAATTTCGAAAATCCCCAAATCTCAAAATTGGCCTAAACCAATTTATCTAAATTCAATATCATAATTCACAAATTCTTCATAATTGATATCATATTTCACCAATTCATCATACTTTCCATGATTCTAAGTCATAAATTTCTAAAAATCCCAATTTTCGAAATTTGGCATAAATCTCAATTAATTTTCATCCAAAATTAAACTCAACCTAAAGTATATATATCAAAATCAACTTCATAAATCACAAACCCAAGCCTTTTTCCATGTTTTTCAATCAAGAATTCATCAAAATCTCAAAGCTCAAATTTTTCTCTTACCTCTTTTCTTCTCCAAATTCGAATTTTCTTGGGTATGGACGCAAGCTTTCACCTTTTTCCTTCCTTTTTCCTTGAAGACAACTCAAAACCTAAGCTTTAAGACCCAGAAATTTCGAAATATTTTTTTCCTTTCTCTTCTTCCTCCACGGACGAACCTTCTCTCTTCTTCCTCTTCTTATTTCTTCTTCTTTTCTCTAGAATAATTGTGTGTTTTCTCCCTTAAAAAATGACACCTCTTGTCTCTTTTAAAGCCATGTCATTTAAATGGTATCTAAAAGACCAAATTGCCCTTAAACTTTGCTTTATAACATGCTCACAAGCGGGTTTGATTCGTACTATTAAGTTGAAGGAATTTGTTAAAACTTCCTTCTAGAGAAATGTTCCTCTCAACCATACGAATTCAACGCCACTGACCGCGCTCAATTCGGATCACTACACCAAAAGTTATGTGCAAAATAGTTCGGGTATATCCATATTATAACACATTTTCCATGTACGATTATTTCCTTCCAGAACTTTACATTCTTAATCCCAGATTTGAAACTTGATGTCTTCATAACCATTGTATCCTTATGTCTCTAGTTTAATTCAAAACAAGAATCGCCTCATTTCGATTCCCAAATCAAAAGTTACGCTCAAAATACTCTCAGATGTTCCCAATCCAGAAACTACACACAAATCCGAACTTCCATTCATAATTCGAAGGTCTTAAGGGCAAAATTGACATTTTATTTCTTCATATGATTTGTAGCCCTTGTCTTATCTTTATTTCTCCTTAAGAATCGATTCAATCGGATCTCTACAGATCCCGAATTTCACAAAATACTGAACTATGTTCAGAAAATTTCCTGACTCACTTTGATTAAATTAATCACCATTAATTTAATCTCATAAAATTACAAATTTCTCATGAGGATGTAGGGAATTGTCTTAGGAATCCAACGCCACAAGAATCAACTCAATTGGATGTCGGACGGAAAAGATATGAGCAAAATAGTGAACAAAGGTCGGATTTGTGAAAGGAAATAACCAAAAGAACCAAAACGACGTCGCACCACGCAAGGGAAAACGGCGTCGTGCGAGGGTGGAACGCCCAGGTTACGCGTCGCCCTGAGTCGCCCTAGCGACTGGGATACTTCATTATTCTTTTTTTTTAACATAAAAAACTAAAACTTCTAAAATTCATAACTCTTAATCCCGAACTCCAATTTTGACAAACTTAGTCTCTATAGAAAGCTTAAAGGAAGCTCTACATCTTTCATGAAGGACATAAAAATCAATTCGACTCCAAGGGAGTTCATTTTTCGGTCAAAGATACTATCCTCTAATAATCATGCTAAAACCACAATATAAACTTGTAAAAATCATAACTTATTATTCCAAAATTGAAAAATTACATACTTTATATCGAAAGAAAGATCAAAACAAACCCTTCAATTTTCATGTAGAACATGAAAGCTCAATTAACCTCTAACTAGGTTAATTTCTCAATCAAAGTTTCAACCATAATAAAAGTCAAACCTTTCAAACATAAACTTTGACTGATCAAAACTTCCACTCCCGATATCGAAAAATTGCAAACTTTATGGCTACAGAAAGCTCTTAACGTACTCTACAAGTTTCCAGAAGACCATTTTCTCAAATTATGCCTAAATCAAAAGTCAACTTTCAAAGGCCAAAAAGTCAACTATTTCACAATTTTTCATATTTTCACACTTCCTCTTTTTTTAGTCATGATTTTCAACTTAATTTCAATCAACTCATCCACTTAATTTCATAAACCAAACCAATTCACTCAAAACCCCCAAAGATATCAAAATCAGATCATTTCTTTTCTTCTCAATATTCTTTAAACTTTAAGACATCTCTTATACAAGACATACACAAAACACTCCTTAAATTTCATTTTCATAATTCAAATTTTCACTCAAAGATCGGGGTCCAACATTTCTCCCCCTCTTAAAAGAATTTCGCCCTCGAAATTCATACTTACTTAAACTTCAAGTAACTCATTCTTGCATAAATTTCTTTTTAAACAAAGATCATCAAGTACTTTCTTACTAATTTCTTTCGAAAACTCATAATCAATCACTTTCTCTTATCTAATTTCCTCATCATATGTGAATCTCAATCTCTTTACACTATTTCACATCTTGTATCTCACACTAACCATATCATATCAAATCACTATATACATAATTCATTATTTCTTCAGATATGGACACAAGTCAATGGTCCATTTTATAAGGAACCCTGATACGGTTCAATCATCATTTTATCCTTCTCATTATGTCATCATTCTTTCATCTATATCAATTCATCACAATTTATCAAGAAATTCTAATCTTAAGTTCCTCAACACACTTCGAAAATCAATCATATTCTTAACACCCAAATCGAACCAATCACTTGAATTCGTCAAATAGTCATGCACATCAATTTCAAATTCCTAACGACAATCATACTTCTTCCATCAAAATCAAATGGTCACTTAGCATATCCTCACTAATTCAATCTTATCCTCACACACTCTTATCAATCTTATATGCCCAGTTAAGACCTTAATACTGGACTCTGATACCATAAATGTTGGGACCCGATCCGGAAACCGGATCCCAATCGAAAAAGCGGAAAGAACGAAGGAGACGAAAGCGAATGGAAACGGAAATTTCGCATCGAAATTTCGAATCGGAAACAAATAGCGAAGCCAATAGCAAAACGAACTCAAATCACAAAGCAAGCGGAAGCAAAGCAAATGCGAATCGAATACAGAATCGAAACGGAAACAATAACAGAAGCAAAGCGAATGCGGAACCGAAAACAGAAAATCAGAAAGGTTACAATCAAAGGCGCAACAGAGACGGATCAAATTCAAACCTTCCAATCAAAGTATACAAATGAGGTCAAATCGAAAAGCATAACAAATGTCCGATATCCGTGTATAAATTATCTTAAAGAAGCGTCGCGTTGGAAACCCAAACTATCCAAATCCGGTATAATTAATTTTTTTTCTCATATTCATTTATTACATCTTTAGGCAATCTCATTCAAATCAAACAAACAATTTCCACTCTTGGATATTCATTCTCATGCAAATCTCAAAACTTGCTCATATTCTTATATATCCGTACAAGTCCCAAAATATATTTTTATCCCAATTTTTTATCAAAATTTTGGCAACATAACGGCTGCTTTTATCCTAACCCAAACCTGCAAAGTGTTCAAAACAACATTTCTATAATATCCAATCAATCACACAAATATCAGAATCCACCGGACCCTCCGTCCGGGATCACAGCATACACAAACGCAAACCTAATTCTAAAACATTCTCATAACTGCAATTCAATATACTGATCTCATAACTCAATCCCCTTTCCAAATTCATACACAATTTCATATACAATTTCAATACTCTCATTCATTCATTCATTCATTCATAATCTTTATACATTCTGAAATACACCATAATCACTACTTAACGGCAATTCAAGCCATTTACAAAATATTCCAAAACTCAATTCACATAACAATACGACGATGCAAAAGTCGGACCAAACGTCTTCACATTCTTTCATCCGATCTCTCCTTCAAACACGGAGATGGGGATGAAGGGGTGAGCTTCGGAAGCTCGTGGATAACACATTTATAAAATGACAAATAAGCAGAAATCATTTCTTTCATAAACTTTTTGCCAAACGGGCTAATTTTTCAATTTTGTAACTTTTCAAAACGGTTTTCTCAAACCTTTTAATTTTCTTTCGAGCTTTTCATAACAAAAGTCACTTTTTTTTTCTTGCTCAATTTTGTTTAAACATGAATGCAGCACACAGAACAAATCAAAACACATAACATATCATAATGGTCTGGTTCGGTCCAAACAGAATGTATCGCACATTCAAGATATGGTCCTCAAACTGCGGAATGAGCGAGCGTACTACACTTTCTCATAAGCGGTCCAGTGTAGTCGTGAAGGGAGTCCGAAATCGGAGCTCCGTGTCACTAGCGGGCAGCCGAGAGAAGGCTATATAAATAGAGACAGTGCACTGACTCACCAAAGGGACCTGATCAAACCCACATAACACATAATTCAATACTGAAACTTTCAGATTACCCGAAGGCACTTTTGAAAAAATCTTGCTTTTCATCGAACACAAACAAACTCACAATTCAAATACTTCATACAATTCAATTTATTCAATCAATCAATGCAACAATTTGCATAGTTTGTCAATGCATACACAACAAATGCATTTTCAGAAATTTCTATCAATTTATCAAATCATTTAAAACAATGAATTTAAGCTTATAATAATTTTTCAGAAAGCATTCTGAGATCATAATTTCAAACATTTACAAAAACAATAATTTATCAAAAATTCACATTTTTGCTTTCTTTAATTTTCGAAAATTCATATTGAGCTTACAGATCAAAATATAAATATGCTACCCACCTCGAAATGATGCTAGGAACTCGTCCCGATCATCAATTTGATCCTTGCCTCTTTCCTTCTTTCAATTAAAATTGACCTAAGCCACAACCATTCAAATTCCACATCATAATTTGCATAATTCTCAAAATTAACTAGCGGAAATTCATAATCATCATATTTCCAGACTTTCTAAAACCAGAATTTCTAAAATCTCCAATTTCAAAATTTGACCTAAACCAATACACTCAAATTCAACCTCATAAATAACTTAATTTTCAAAATTAATGTCATAATTCATCAATTCACACTCATATCAAGATATCTGAACCACAAATTTCGAAAATCCCCAAATCTCAAAATTGGCCTAAACCAATTTATCTAAATTCAATATCATAATTCACAAATTCTTCATAATTGATATCATATTTCACCAATTCATCATATTTTCCATGATTCTAAGTCATAAATTTCTAAAAATCCCAATTTTTGAAATTTGGCATAAATCTCAATTAATTTCCATCCAAAATTAAACTCAACCTAAAGTATATATATCAAAATCAACTTCATAAATCACAAACCCAAGCCTTTTTCCATGTTTTTCAATCAAAAATTCATCAAAATCTGAAAGCTCAAATTTTTCTCTTACCTCTTTTCTTCTCCAAATTCGAATTTTCTTGAGTATGGACGCAAGCTTTCACCTTTTTCCTTCCTTTTTCCTTGAAGACAACTCAAAACCTAAGCTTTAAGACCCAGAAATTTCGAAATATTTTTTTCTTTTCTCTTCTTCCTCCACGGACGAACCTTCTCTCTTCTTCCTCTTCTTATTTCTTCTTCTTTTCTCTAGAATAATCGTGTGTTTTCCCCCTTAAAAAACGACACCTCTTGTCTCTTTTAAAGCCATGTCATTTAAATGGTGTCTAAAAGACCAAATTGCCCTTATACTTTGCTTTATAACATGCTCACAAGCGGGTTTGATTCGCACTATTAAGTTGAAGGAATTTGTCAAAACTTCCTTCTAGAGAAATGTTCCTCTCAACCATAAGAATTCAACGCCACTGACCGCGCTCAATTCGGATCACTACACCAAAAGTTATGTGCAAAACAGTTCGGGTATATCCATATTATAACACATTTTCCATGTACGATTATTTCCTTCCAGAAATTTACATTCTTAATCCCAGATTTGAAACTCGATGTCTTCATAACCATTGTATCCTTATGTCTCTAGTTTAATTCAAAGCAAGAATCGCCTCATTTCGATTCCCAAATCAAAAGTTACGCTCAAAATACTCTCAGATGTTCCCAATCCAGAAACTACACACAAATCCGAACTTCCATTCATAATTCGAAGGTCTTAAGGGAAAAATTGACATTTCATTTCTTCATATGATTTCATTATTCTTTTTTTTTTACATAAAAACCAAAACTTCTAAAATTCATAACTCTTAATCCCGAACTCCAATTTTGACAAACTTAGTCTCTATAGAAAGCTTAAAGGAAGCTCTACATCTTTCATGAAGGACATAAAAATCAATTCGACTCCAAAGGAGTCCATTTTCCGGTCAAAGATACTATCCTCTAATAATCATGCTAAAACCACAATATAAACTTGTAAAAATCATAACTTATTATTCCGAAATCGAAAAATTGCATACTTTATATTGAAAGAAAGATCAAAACAAACCCTTCAATTTTCATGCAGAACATCAAAGCTCAATTAACCTCTAACTAGGTTAATTTCTCAGTCAAAGTTTCAACCATAATAAAAGTCAAACCTTTCAAACATAAACTTTGACTGATCAAAACTTCCACTCCCGATATCGAAAAATTGCAAACTTTATGGTTATAGAAAGCTCTTAACGTACTCTACAAGTTTCCAGAAGACCATTTTCTCAAATTAGGCCTAAATCAAAAGTCAACTTTCAAAGGCCAAAAAGTCAACTATTTCACAATTTTTCATATTTTCACACTTCCTCTTTTTTTAGTCATGATTTTCAACTTAATTTCAATCAACTCATCCATTTAATTTCATAAACCATACCAATTCACTCAAAACCCCCAAAGATATCAAAATCAGGTCATTTCTTTTCTTCTCAATATTCTTTAAATTTTAAGACATCTCTTATACAAGACATACACAAAGCACTCCTTAAATTTCATTTTCATAATTCAAATTTTCACTCAAAGATTGGGGTCCAACATGTTTCGAGCTTTGTTACAGATAATGGTAGCTCTAAGTTTAGTACAATGAATAAGATTTCTAGCTTTTGAATCTCTAGCTTTTCTTGAAAATCACTAACTTTTTCAGTCTTCAACTCCGACTCGTATTTATAGTCTTCATCTTCAATTTCTTCTTGATAACAGCTTCTTTCTTCTTGTTTCTTGATCTTTGAAGAAATGGTTAGTCAGTTGAGTTCTGTAACTAACTCAAACTGATTTATCATCTGATGTGGTATCAGGTCTTGTCTTCAATTCTTTCATCTCATATTCTTCCGTCTCATTTTGCTTCACTTTATTTCATTTCTATCGTCTTATTTTCTTCCTCTCATTTTCAACTTTCACTTCCATCTCATTTTGCTTTTTGTCTCGTTTTGCTTTCGTCTCATTTTTCTTTCGTCTCATTTTTGTTCCGTCTTATTTTTGGCTTTTGCTTCCGCCTCATTTTCTTTCTTTTTATATTCGGCTTTTGCTTCCGTCTCATTTTTTACTTTTTCTTCTGTCTCATTTTCTTCCGTCTCATTTTTGGCTTTTGCTTCCGTCTCATATTCTTCCATTTCTTTTTTCTTCCGTCTCATTTTTTTTCCGTCTCATATTCAGCTTCCGTCTCATTTTGTATCTGCATTATTATTTGGTTTTCATCAAAATTATTAATCGTAAAGTCATTTTGACTTAACACAGACCACTTGCTCACAGATATTGTCTACTTTGGGTTACCCTAGGGCCATACCCCTCTTGTTTTTGCTCTTCCCACCCTTGGGAAAACTTGTCTTAGGGAGAGAGGTATCCATACCCTTATAAGGCATACTTCATTCTCCTCTTCAACCGATGTGGGATCTCACACTCTCCACCCCCTTGAGGCCTAGCCTAGTTGACACAACAGTTCGGGTACTGGCTCTAATACTATTTGTAACAACCCAGACTGCCCCTACAGATATTTTCCACTTTAGGTTACCCTTAGGGTCAAACCCGTCATGGTTTTGCTCTTCCCACCCTTGGGAAAATGCGTCTTAGGGGGAGAGGTATCCATACCCTTATAAGGCATACTTCGTTCTCCTCTTCAATCGATGTGGGATCTCACACTCTCTACCCACCTTAGGGCCCAACCTAGCTAACACAACGGTTCGAGTACTAGCTCTGATACCATTTGTAATAGCCTAGATCACCTACCCACAGATATTGTCTGCTTTGGGTTACCCCTAGGGCCAAACCCCTAACGGTTTTGCTCTTCCCACCTTTGGGAAAACTCGTCTTAGAGGGAGAGGTATTCGTACCCTAATAAGACATATTTTGTTCTCCTCTCCAATCGATGTAGGATCTCACACTCTCCACCTCCTTAGGGCGCAGCCCTCTTTGGGGCCTAACCCTCTTTAGGGCACAACCTAGCTAACACAATAGTTCAGGTATTGGCTCTGATACCATTTAGGCCAACCCAAAGTGAATAATATCTGTGGGCGGGTGGTCTGGGCTGTTACAGAAACCATCTCAATTTTTCTCGAAAGACCAACATTCCACCAATGCAGCCCCAACCAAAATATTAGAATTTTCAGAGGCAAAACTAGTTCTAAGGGCAATCCTCACATGAGAACCAACCAAAGAAGACTTCTTTCTAGGAAGTTTGAATGCATTTATTCAAGTAATGACTTAGAATCAAGAAATGAACAATAAAAGATTCAACTCCTTGGAAGCTTCTGTAAAGAAGATTGAGACTCAAGTAGCACAACTTGCTGCTCAAATGAAAAACAATTAAAAGGGAAGGTTGCCCAGTTAACCCAAACAAGCCCAACTGGTTACTATTATGAGAAGTGGTTAGGTGATTGACAATCATGTTGAGATTCCTTCTAATCTGTCTGATGCAGGTAATCAAGAGGAGGAGAGCCTTATCAAAGAATAAGAGTAAAATGAGGTAAGCAATGGCCATAACTCTTCAAGTCACATTTTAAAAGGTGAAAAATTTAGACATACAACTAAAGGTAATGAAGGACCAAGATTGCATAAGGCTACTGATCCTTATATACCATCGGTTCCATATCCAAGCTGCCTTATGGACTCGAAACAAGATGAGCAATTTTTTGATCTATATAACATGTTTTCAAAAATTAATATTAATTTTTCTTTGTTAGGTGTGATTAAGAACATGCTAGCTTACGTGAAGTTCTTCAAGGAACTAAGCACCAAAATATAGAAGTTTGAGCCAAATGAGAAGGTGATAGTTTCAGAAGTAGCAAGTGCGGTCCTTTAGTAATAGTTACCCCCCAAATTGAAAGATCTTGGGAGTTTCAACGTCAAAGTATTAATGGTTAATGGTGATGAGGTTAAGGGTATGCTTGACCTTGGAGCAAGTATAAACCTTATGTTTTATTCTATTTATGAGAAATTAGATCTATGACAGTTAAGATCTACCAACTTGTACTTACAATTAGTTGATAGGTCAATCTATTAGCTGAAAGGAGTAATAGAAGATGTGTTAGTAAAGGTTGGAGGATTGATTGTCCCTATAGACGTTGTTATCTTAAATATAGGGAAAGTAAAAGAACAAGAAAAGCAGCACACCATTCTCCTAAGGAGGCCTTTTATGGCCTTTACTAATACCTTGATTGAAATGAAGAGCGAAAAACTAACCATGACTGTTCTGGGAGAAAAAATAGAATTTTCAATCTTTAACTTTAAACCTATTCCTACTACTACTGTTTATGAAGAATGTTCTCTTGTTGATCAAATTAATGCTGCAGATCTTGATTTTGCATTGTAGGAAGAAGAAGAAAAGGAGCTCGACTTGGTAAAAAAAATTGATAAGTATTGCCAATTGTCAAATGATGCACTTAAGGGAGAGTTTGGCAAATTAATAGAAATAGCTCCCAATGAAGAGAACAATACATCCCCACGGAAAGTAAAGCGTGACTATTGAGGCATCCAGCTATAAGCCATTAAAGAAGCACTAAATGGGAGGCAACCCATATAATTTTTATTTTTTTCAAATATTAGTTATTCTTTTTATCTCTACTTATTTTTCTTTTAATTAAAAAAATCAATCCTTACCTAACCCTAATTTTCTGTCTATTCTATTTGTTTTCCTCGTAGATTTTCTCCACTCTTCGACACAGTTCGTCATGCTCCATACTGCACCAAGGATCAATGCAGCCACCAGCCCCACCTTTGTATAATATTTCTACCTTTTTATTTTTATTTTTATTTTTATTGTTTATTAGTTTAATTTCTTTTAGTTTTAATGTTTGTCCTTGGTTGCGTTATTTTGCATCTTAGATCCCTCTTTTATTTTCTTATCACATTAGGGACAATGTGATATTTAATTAGGGGAATACTTAACCAAAAACTTTTAATTTAAAAATTATTATTTGTGTGTTTTGTGTTTTTCCTATTTAATAGTTAGAGATGCATTGCCACAAAATAAACATGATCGGGATTAGAAATTCATAATATGAGTGAATAAGTACACTTGCATGCCTAGGGTGATTGACTTGGAATTTGATTAAAAGAACATTAACTTGTTGTGATGGATGAATGACACTTTCTTTGGTAAGATTTTGAGCCTCTTTGAAATATTAAACACCAAACTCAAGTGTTCTTTGTTGAGAGTGTTCTTTCATAATTAAGGAACTCTAAAACTTGCTTGCAGATACTAGTTGAGATCACATAATCTTATGCAAATATTGAAATAATGAAGGCAATTAGGATTTAACTCTTTTTGTTTAAAAAGTCATTATAATTTATGTAATGCACCACTACCATAGAGCATATGCCTGAACATCTAGATGACATTCAGGAACATACCCTATGAAAATGGTATGTTTGAGTAATCACATCAACTTATTATGAAATCATATATAACGTAAGTATTTCCAAAGATCAAAACTCCTCATTTCATTCACAAAATAAAACTTACTTACATTGTCATTACATTTCTTAACCCTTGTTTATAAATAATATAACATTTAGGAGTTTAAACTTATATGCAAAAAGTTCAACATGAAAGGAGAAGCTAAACAAAAGTATTCTATCTAGACTTCGTAGGTATCAGCTGACCAGACCTTTAAGCCATTCTTATTTACAAAATTGACAATACTAGAATTTTATTAAATTACCTTAGAAGCTAGGTCTCCTCAGTACCTGAAAATCAATGTCGCAATTTTGATGAGTTTGTAAACTCAATGAATGGACCATCATCGATGTGCTCACTCAAATCAAAACAAAACATCACAGACACATAACTAAATTCAACAGATGTATCACATTATTCAGAATCAAATCCCATATATCACATCATTCAATATTGAATACCAGATCACAAAATATATCATATTCTAGCAATTACATTCTGAACTACAAACATTTCATATAATCAGTTTAGAATAATCCAATCATTCATCTCAATCATTCATATTATTAACATGTACACAAACATTTCATATCACTATATCAACACAACTAAGTAATCCTTCGCAATCATTCATATGATACATGTAACGATATATGTAAAAGCAAATCCATATGTAACTCCACTTTCATTTTTACTTTGTTGTGGCTGAGTGTCTATTTAACTGTCTTATATCCGTTGTGGATACCAGGCTTATTTCATAACTTTCTCGTACCTATTGTGGATACTAGGCTCATTAATAACTGAGCATGTGGATATTTTTCCACAATTCCTAAGCTTTAAGATCTTTTTCACACTGGTCACTCTGGTCACAACTCCTTTATTTGATCATACATAACAATGTAGTGAAATGCATCAAATCACATATTATACTATGAATACCTTTCATTCAATGTGCACAAACATTTATCACATTCTTCATATCTGAGTCCGACATTCAACATTCAGTTGAGAACACATTTTATATTGCACATTCAATTTGAAAAAACTTCTAATACATTCCCGAATATCAAACTCCTCTGACTAACATTGTCCAAAATCATAACATTCATATCAATAACAGTTCAATATCTAAAAGTTAATAAAAAACAATTCAATCATAGCGAGAAAACCTCTAGGTTAACTCACAGTATGCTGAAAAAAAGCTATTGTCTTGATGATCCGACAATGTCTGGATGTTGGCGATCAACTTGTGCTTCTTTATTCAAACAATACACTCGTATTTTGCACATTACTAAATTGATCAATCATATGAATATTCAGTCATGCACATGTTTATATGTCATGTTCAATGCATGCCCAATTGACTTTCCTAGATCTTGATTATTCAATTTGTGCTTATACACCCTAAGACCATTCAAACATTATATTTTGTATATTCACTTTTTGCAATCAGTTTTGTACCTTTAAGTTAGCTTAATTTACTTTAAATTCATCAACCATACTTTACACTTATCTTTGAACATTTTTCATGATCAAAAGCCTTTTGTAACATACACACAATTATTACTTTAAATATGAAATTTGAGCAAGCTAGATCTATACATTCACCAAACTTTTTCTAGCAATATATATTCATACATTTACCCAATTCTCATTCATAATTACCCCATGTTCCTCAATGCTCATTCATCCATTCCTTATACACATTACTCAAGTCTTTAAGATCATGTTTGCATTAAAGGAACTCATTTATTCCTTAAACAAATCGTAATTTCCATATTTGAACTCAACCACATCAAAACAATATATTCTTTAGGTTATGACATCGATTAAC
This sequence comes from Erythroxylum novogranatense, assembly GCA_029891385.1. NCBI lineage: Eukaryota > Viridiplantae > Streptophyta > Magnoliopsida > Malpighiales > Erythroxylaceae > Erythroxylum > Erythroxylum novogranatense. The sequence goes on along the minus strand of CM057233.1, from coordinate 45,200,618 downwards.
TACATAAACTTATCAAGCTCTTAACCAATTAATCAAGAAAAAATCTAGGCTCATTCCTAGCCTTAATCAAGTCCAAATACACTAATTTAGAGTGAAATTTCTTGGCTGGTTCAACATGTACACAAGGCTGAAATTAAAATTCCAGAATTTGTCATCAATATCACTAATGTGTGTAACTTTACTACCTTCAATACTTCACGAATTTTACAAGCTTAGAGACATCTCTAACGCTTAAAATTTTCAAGATTTCATGTCCTTTACAAGCTTAAAGACATCTTTAACACCTTAAATTTTCTATATTTCATGTCTTTTAAGGTTACTTCATTTAAGGTTAATTTAACTTCCATATTGGTTACACTAAGGCTTACAAAATTATGCTCACTTATGTCATTAACAGTCACTTTTTACAAACACACCTACAACTCTAATTTTCTAGATTAAAAAACACCTTAATAACACCTATCTTTAGCATGAATTCTACATCAATTATAATTCAAATCCCAACTTAAACCATTCATACAACAACCCATAAACTACTATTTTTGTACATATAAAAATAGAACAAAAAAGTACCCATTCATTCTCCATTTTCCAGCACATCTTCAACATCAACATCGTATACAATTTATCCCAATTTAATCATCATAACTTTCTATTATAACATGCCATAAAGAACAACACTTTACTTACTTTTCTAGCTCAAATTTCCACCTCAATGATCAAGCTAACTTAGCTCTCCAAGCATGCAAAATCATCCAAGTAAAAGATGGAAGTAAAAATGATTTCAGCAAAGGCAAAATGATGATAGCATATTATAGCTATCTTTAAGCAGATTTTTTATGTGGATCTTGAAATGAATATGAACTAAATTGAAACAAGATTCAGTAGTTGTGAGGGATTTAGTGGTGAGAGTAATGTAAAGAAGGAGAATGAACACAACAGAAACTACTCCTGCAGTAGCTTGACTCATCAAGTGCTTGGTGCCTCCATGTTACAATGGCATATGTCACTAAGCATGTAAGCCACTTATCCCCTCCAAAACTTGCAAAATGTCACCTAGTTACTAGTCCATTTGTTACTATTCATTGCTGCCGTTTGTCAATTAATTGCCTATGCCAAATGTCACTCAATTTATAGTCTTAGTCATCCTAATTTTTCGTGTGTCAACTTGTCTTGCCACTTGGCATTTTTCCTAGTCTAAATGTACATTTTAGTTAATCAATTTTTAAATTACAATGATAAATTCTAAGTTTACTAACTGTAGTCCACCAAACTAAAATCCAAGTCATAAATAATACACAATTCACATCATGATCATTTTAACCCTTTCATACCTAGGAATATATCAATTGAGTGCATATTCTATCTTTGCAATTGTTTACTAAATCGTGATTCATATGTGTATGCTAATGATATGCATGTGAATGAATTGCATTTCATAAATTCTCAATGATATGACTCATATGCAATATTCTAAGACTCTAACCCTTAGTATGGAAAATGGGCTACTACAATTTAACCCTTAATGAGCCCTTTTTTAGCTTAACATGAAACCTTTTCTTTTTTTAAACCCAAAATATGAGCCTTGACCTTAACTATTTATGCTCTTCATTATGCATACCATAAGGACAAGTTGAGCATTTGAAATGGTATTACTGGTTTAGGAAATAATTGCATGAATAAGTGTGGGGGAATCATATCATATAGTTGGCTATTTAGTTAGAAATGGGTATGGTTATAACAACTTTTTATCTCTCCTCTACATTTTCTTCTTTTAGAAAAGGTAAAGTAAAAAGAATGAAAGAAAGAAAAAATTAAAGTAAAAATAAAATTAAAAAGAAGAAAAGAGAACCAAAATTGAAAAGAAAGAGGAGAGATATAAAAGATATGTTAATCTTGTTAATTAAGAGGAAAGAATTGAGTGTTTTATACTTTATTGTTTTGTATTATTTTAAATGCTCAATTAATTCTGTAGTTTTAAACTATGATTTTCCTTTTTCCTACCCTTAGACTGACCTTATTACAACCAAAATAAAGGCCTTTAGAATAATATTTGTGATTGACATGAGTGGTGGAGATTAGATTAGTAAGCAAGTTTATGGTAAATGCCTTACATGGAATGAATGATAAGTGAATATATCTTACCTTTGAATGCTTGAGAGGATGGAGAGTGGAGTGAGTGTCCATCACACTTGTTAATGGTCTTTGAGTTAAAGTACTTGTCAATTTTGGCTAAGTATGTAGAGAATAGCTTGTTGATGGAGTATTATGAGTTTCAAGTCCCTTTCCTTAAATCAGTTATAGTCAAAGGAACCTCAATGGGGACGAATTTGACAGGACCGAGACTTCTTAGGTTGTGTTTATTAAAATGACTCTTGATTAATTGAGAAAGTTGTTTGTTTTCATTTTTTGTTCTTTATATAATCTAGTATTCTTTATTGTTCTTATGGATAAGCATAGTTTATGTGTGGGGGAATTGTTATGACTAATTTTTATTAATTTTTCTAGCTTTTATATTTTCATTTTAGATACAAGTTGCTATGTTTCAATCTAAAGTTGAATGAAATGAGGTGCTGGGGTTTATTTTGTGAATGAAACAAAAAAAAAACAAAGAAAATATGTATGAAAGATGGCATGAACAAAGTTTGTCATGGGCGTGACTAAGGTGTCACGCCTCACACCCATAACAAGGGCTCTTATGGTGGTGACAAAGGTGTCATGCTCATGCCAATTCTCTTTATTGAATTTAATATCACGCATGTTAAGCAAGTAGGTAATGATGGATTAAAAAAAGACTTAAACCTAGAACCTCTTTATAAAGAGAAAAGTTTATGGAGAGAAAGAGGAGGCATGAATAAGGCCAAAAAGAGAGCTAGAATGAGAAAAAAGAAAGAACAGAGGCAAAGAAAAGAAGAGAAACATAAAAAGAAGAGAAACATAATATAAAATGTAGCTGGGTGAGTAAGAGAGAAATATACCAGAGAGGTAAGAGCTTGAAGCAGAGGCAAAAAGTGAGAGCTGGAGCTGATCTTTTAGGTGAGCATCGAGGAGAGGCAAAAGGTGAGGGATGATGCCAGAGAGGTTAAGGTTGGTAGGAGATCCACTGCCAGCTTCCTCATCCCAGAGTCCATTTTGTTTGTTCATTTCTTTCATCTTTGCTGTTATTGTGGAACTCATTTATTTTGTGTTGAACTCATATCTTTCATTCGTTGAGCTTGTTTTCCCCTATTAGTGCTTTGATAGTATATTTCTATTTATTTAATCAATTTATTACTTTGATACCTCTCAGTTATTGTTCATTATGGGATTGAAGTGTATAAAGATGATGAAGTATGTTTATTCCATGATGGGCTGATTATTTTTTCTTCATAATTAATGTAACTAATTTAGTCGATTATGCATGATGAAGGGACTGTTTTATTGTCTTATTATTTGCTATAGTTTTTGAGCTTATTGGATCTAATAGTTTGGCCAACCTTTGCATCGTTTTGGTATTAAACAAAGAATCGAGAGAAGAAGTTTAATATTTGAATAAGAAACTATAGACATTTAAGTTATGAATTAGAAATATATTAACTTAAATGGGTTTTCATAATTAATTTGGATAATAGACTAGTCAAATATGAAAGTTAAATTTAGTTTATTATTTGAATTGATTTTATAACTCAATTGGTAATTTTAGCAAGACAGTTATCCAGTCAATTCGCCATAGTCATGCATAGGAGATTAAATTAGTGAAGTTAATTTCTCATTATCTTACCATATCGATTAATCAAATAGTTCTTTACTTCCAGTTAAATTAGTTTACTTTTCTGTTCAATTACTTTATTTTCTTTTCAAACTTTTACTCAACAAATCGGGATAAAGTGTTTAGGACTGCATTTGTTTTTATTTTTATTGAAAGTTAATTTGAGTGAACCAATTTCACCTCCTTGGAAAACGAACCTGGGTATTCGACTACAATTATCTAGTGTACTCGCAAGTAGGATAGCCCAGGTTAAATTATTATGGCATAACAAAACTAACAAATAATTTGTTAGTAACTAACAAAATTATATTATCTACATACCATGGAGGTTTCAAATTGATGAAAAATAGCTATTCATCTGGAAACATTTCTATCAAAGGAATATTATCTTCCTTTTTAATAAAGGGTTTGAGGTGATTAATAACTACATTTTCTAGCCCCTTCTTACATATTATTTCCATATCAAACTTTTGAACAAGTCTTCAAAGCTACATGATTAGAGTAAACAATAACCTTAGTGCCTAATAAGTATTATTAAAGCCTGTCTAAAGAAAATATAGTAGATAAAAGTTTTTTTTTCAATTGTGGAATAATTCTGTTAGGCTACATTTAATGTCTTCGAAGCATAGTAGATGGCATGTGCATCTTTCCCACTATTGGTCCTAGAACTGCCCTTATTGTGTAATCACTTACATTAAATATAATTTTAAATGCAAGGCTTTAGTTTGGAGGATGAATTATTGGTAGGCATGTTAAGAGCTCCTTAATTTTATTAAAATCCTCCTTGCACTTATCAGTGAACTCAAAAGAGACATCTTGTTGTAATAGCTTGCACAAAGGTGAGGCTATCTTGAAAAAATCTTTGATGAACCTGTAGTAAAAACCTATATGGCTAAGAAAAGAACTGACTTCCTACACATTTAAGGGGTAAGTCAAGGCAAAATGTGATCAATTTTAAAATTTTCTATATCTATACCCTTAGAAGACATAACATGCCCTAGAATTATACCTTGATCTACCATAAAATGACAATTTTCTCAATTATGTAAAAGGTTAGTTTTAATACATCTTTCTAAGATAAATGCAAGATTCTCTAAGATAATATAAGAACCACAAACAATATATTCATCCATAAATATCTCTATGATATTCTCAACATACTCAGAAAATGCTTATTATGCATCTTTGAAAAGTGGCAGGTTCATTGCATAAACTATGGCATCCTTCAGTAAGACAACGTATCGAATGAGCATGTAAAGGTTATCTTTTCTTCGTTTTTTAGTACGATAGGGATTTGAAGATAACTTCAAAATCTATATAGAAATAACAATGTTCATATCTGATCAATCTTTTAAGCATTTGATCAATAAATGGGAGAGGAAAATGGTCTTAATAAGTTGTAAAATTCACTTTTCTATAATCAATGCATACGTGACACCCAATTTGTACCTGAGTGGTAACTAACTCACCTTCCAGATTAGCCACCACTGTTATTCCAAATTTCTTTGAAACCACATGTACTAGACTTACCCACTTGCTGTCAAAGATAGGATACTTATATTGGACTTAACCATTTTCCAAGATAAGTGGAATTTTCTCTAAGCAATTATCAAAAGAAGAACCACAAATACTATATTCATCCATAAATACCTCTATGATCTTCTCAAAATACTCAGAGAAATGCTTATTATGCATTTTTGGAAAGTGACGGGTTCATTGTATAAACCAAATGGCATCCTTCGGTAAGCTAGTGTATCAAATGAGCATATAAAGGTTATCTTTTCTTTGTCTTCTAGTGCAATAATGATATGAAGATAACTTGGAAATCTATCAAGAAAATAGTAATATTCATATCCAGTCAATCTTTCAATCATCTGATCAATAAATAGGAGAAGAAAATGGTCTTAATGAGTTGCAAAATTTAATTTTCTATAATCAATGCATACTAGCCACCCAGTTTCACATAGGTGGTAACAAACTCACCTTTCTTATTAGCCACCACTGTGATTCCAAATTTCTTTGAAACCACTTGTACTGGTTTTACCCACTGATTGGACCAAATTTATACTATAAATTAGGCCCGTTTTCTTTAGTAATTATGCATTTGTTGACTCCTGATCTATGATTTTTATGCTTATTTTGGTCCCGCACATTGAGTTTTGATAAATTGCACATTGTCAAGATTTTGTTGTCAATTGTCATTAATTTCGCATAATTTTATTGGGACAATTGATATCGCAAATGGGTTGTATTTTGTAGGACCAAAGGAGTCAACATTCAAGAAGTCAACATGCCGCAAGATTCGCTGGGGCGAACCAAGACCTCCATTCGCCGCAGCGAATGTCGGGTAACCTGGACTATAAATGGAAATTAATCCACTGTTCTGACCCGGCCCGCACAACCTCCTATAAAATCTTGCCATTTAGGGCAAAAAGCAGTGACCGCACCGGAGGTTAACTTCTTCTTTTCTGTCTTCTCCTTCGTTTCTAATAGTTTTTGTTCTGTTTTTATTTGCAGGTTCGCTGCCGCACTAGACTACGTCCGCTATTTCCAGTTTCTTCATCCGTTCCATTGTCCATCATTTGTTGCTGTATCCTTCCCTGTTCGTCGTTGGAATCATGAACCACAGTGATATTCCAACAGCGAACAGTTCATCCAGAGTTATGGTCGGCTAAGCGTTCCATTCTATTGAACATGTAGCAAGGATTGGAGTTCACCGAAAGCTTAATAGGGGTAATCACTAATGTCTGAAGTCTAGGTATATTTATGTATAGATCCGAGTTGGAGTATGCATTGATATAGCTAGGTTAGTGTGGTTAATAGTTTTAGCCGTGTGTTGACATTATGTTGAGATTTGGATATTACTTTTGTAGATTTTTCTGTGTCAAAATACATGAAGTCTCATGTATGTTATTCGGATTTTACATCGATTAATTTGATCGCCTAGTTGTGCTTGGTTGGGTTATGTGTTATTATCGATTAACTTATTGCAATTGTTTATCCAATTTTCACACTAATGGTTTTAACAAGATTTGACTAATCGAGTTGATTAATCAAATTCTTGGACTTAACGAGTTGTTAAGGTTTACATTTCAAACTTAGTGGATTTCAAACCCCGAAAATTATTTGAACGATGATAATCCAAGTTGCATTTTCAAGAGAGTTTTAGTAATTTGATTTCACACTTGTTTAATTTCAATCGCTTAGCTTTCTAAAATCCCAAAACATTTATTCTTACTTTGGCTTAGTTTAATTTTTAGTTAATCAAATCAAAACCCCCTTTTTTATTGCTTTAATTGCATGCATCATTCAAACATTAGGCTAGTCTTAGAATCGCTAGTAATGGTTCCTCGAGAGTCAATTCGAGGTTGCATCCTGTATTGCAATCCTTGGTACAAATTTTATTTGACCGGTTTTCGAGGATCAATTCTTTAATTGAACGATAAGCCGCCGATCAAATTTGGAGTCGTTGCCGGGGAATCAAATTAATTGGTTCTCTAGGTTAGCCAGTGTTTGTTTTGATCTTAATTTTTGTTGTTTACATTTTGTTTGAATTGCATAATTTTATTTAATTTCTTTTACGCTAAGTGTTTTAGTGTTAATCCTGTTTGTGATTTCATTCGCTTTGTTTTAAGTGTTTATTACGATTCGTTTGCTTTGTCGGTTCAGTGCTTCTTGGCTGTGACGAGTTCATCATTCGTCACAGCGAGTTCATTAGTCGCCGCAGCGAGTTCATATATTCGCCGCAGCGAAAGTTACAATTTATTCATTCATTGCAAATAATTACTACACGCCGCAATAACTCGAGTGAATTGAAGCCTTGCTATCCATTGTCGTTTTAGTGAGCTATCTTAGGTGAACTTCTCTTGTGCATGCCCGTAGACTTAGGCTAGTTCATTTTCAACCTGAAATTGAGCGACACCTTAGACAACTTAGGAAAACAAGAGAGAGCAAGAAAGACTTAGCACACTAGATCAACTAGAATCTGAGATGGCTGAACACCAAGAATATCTCGGTCAACCACCCCGAAATGGAGATCACGGTCTTAACGGTGACTAGGAACGCGTAGATGACAACAATGCGAACATCGACGAGAACCATCCGAGAAGCTACAACCTCGGACGTAAACTACGATCCTTTCATCGCGTCGCCCCTAACTTCGACGTAAATTTCGGGTTAAAGGTTTATTGATTAACTCCTACCCAAATTTCACGGTTTGGCGGGAGAGGACCCTACATGCATCTTCAGCCCTCACAATGATCTCATCAAAGTATGAAGCACAGTAGGAGCACATCTGGACCAGTCTTTGTGGAAGGTATTCCACTTATCGTTAGAAGGAAAGGCCCGGAGTGGTACATGAGCCTCCCAAGGCATGTCATGAATGCCTATCATAGTTGGGCCAACTTCAGGAAAGCTTTCGAAAATATTTTCCAACCTCGAGGACTTCGTCGATGCAAAAGAGATTTATTCCGCCAAGCAGATTACGACGAATCCTTATATGACTTTTGGAAGCAGATTCCAAGATCTGTTATCTCGGTGCCCCCATCATCAGATCCCTGATGAACAATTGGTTCATATTTTTACGATGGGGTGAAAAATCAGGAAAAGGGAATGTTGGATGCTGCGTCGGGAGGTTCGTTGATTGACCTCACCGCACCTGAAGCATGGGCCTTGATCAAGAGGATGGCCCTAAATCATCGCAATATAGGTCGAGATTCCAAGAATGTGCATGAAGTAGAGCCATGACGGCTCAAACTAAGAGTATGGAAAGCCCGAATCGAAGGTGGATTCCTCGAGCATAGGATAACTTCACGTTATCCTCGATCACGGCCGAGCTTAAGAATCGAATGTGCATCGCCCATCGCCTTCCATCGAATCGGTCGCACCTAGTTGCGAATCTTGTGGATCGGTGATGCACATTTCGATGTCTGTCCGGAAGGTATGAAGAAGTGTCCATTGTTTACAGGCGCATAAAATTCTAAGTGGGACCCGTACTCAACACATATAACGAAGGATGGAGATCTCATCCTAACTTCGATTGGAGGAATAATGAAGGAAGAGCACCCAACCGTTTTCAACAAGGGAGTGGAGTGGACCATCTACAAACCAGCTTCCGATCAGAAGCGTTGACGGTGCAAACCACACCACCAAAAGAGGACACTAATCACTTCGCATGGTATGATGACGTTGATGAAAGAGGAACGAACTTCCACAAGAAATCAATTCAACGCCATCGCGAACCTCATCCAACAGACTCGCTAAGAATGCTGCCCGCTTTAGTGCCTTGGAGAAACGCATGGAGCAATGGGAGACCAAGGCCGAGAACGTGAACGCCTATGTCACCCAATTGTCTAATAATTTGAGTGACAACCAAGCTCGAGGCGATGGATCCATTCCTCCAACACGGTAATAAACCCAAGAGTTTAAATGCAATTGAGTTGAGGAGTGGAAAGAAAGTGCATTTCACATTCTCAAGAAGAAGAATGCACCGAGGAAATTGAGGTTGAAGAAGCGCCTCAAGTGAGAGAGAAGAAAGCTATGCGATCGAGAGTGATCGCGAAGAAGAATTGTTGAGGAACAAGAAGCAATCAACAATTGAGGATAAAGAGCAATCATCGAGCATTTCAGGAAGAAGAGCTGATAAGGATAAATCGAGCAAAAATGAACCAGCCAGTAAGGAAGTCAACTTAAAGGACCTCCCTTTTCCGAACTCGTATCTGATGAGCAAGAGAGTCAATGAGCTCAAACACGAAAAAGAAATCATTGACCTGTTTGGGAAGGTTGAAGTCAACGTGCCCCTGCTGGATTTGATTAAGAAAGTGCCGGCTTACGCCATGAACGTGTCCAGGTGAGTTCAAATGTGTCGGCTTTATTTAAGCCCCAAATCCCAGTAAAGTGCCAAGATCCAGGCTCATTTACCATTCCTTGTGTTATAGGAAAGGAAACAATTGGGAGAGCATTATTGGATTCGGGAGCGGCGATTAACGTAATGCCGAAATCTGTCTATGAAGCCCTGGGCGTTAAGAGCATAAAGCCTACTTCGGTAGCCTTACAGTTGGCTGATAGATCATTTCGACATCTAGTGGGAATCATCGAGGACATCTTGGTCCAAGTGAAAGGTTTAGTGTTTCCTGCCGATTTTTACGTGTTGGACATGACCTCTGAAGTGGTGCAGGACACTTCTCTGATCCTTGGACGACCCTTCCTGCGGACTGCGAGCACAATGATTAATATGAAGGAAGGAAAGATCACCATGGAGGTTGGTGATCAACATGTTAGCTTCAACATGTATGAAGCTATGAAGCACCCTAACGAGGATTACTCCTTGCTTGGGGTGAATATGCTTGATGTGCTTGTGGATGATGCCTCTTTGACCCATCCTACTGACACTCTCTTCGGAGAAGATTATTTTGATGATAGTGCAGGTGCCTATTCGGATATGGGAATGGACATGGAGCTGCCCAAGACCCAAGCTGTTGACATGGAGCTTGGATATCGACTGCCCGTCCACCCCGAGCTACAAGATCCACCGTGAGCACCAGGTGTTTCTCTTCCTGCCTTTTCGATATATATTTGTGCACGTTCTTTGATTTGATTTGATATGTTGTGTTGCATGAATGTGTTGATTAAGTGTGGGGGGGAGAGACCCAACCAGTAGGTTTAGCTGTAGTTAGGTAGGATTTCCCTTTCCGTTTGAATAAAGTGTTTCCCCTTTGTTAGCTCTGTGTTCTTCCTAATAAAGCATGATTAGATTGACGAGAATGGTTGATATGTGGGATGATTAATTGAATGATTGTGCAAACTGAGTAGGATCCTTAGACATTGTGATGCTGTTTCGGGTAGTTAGCCGCGAGCATCTCTTTCATTGCGGCTAATCTAGGTTTTACTACTTGTTATTGCGTTAGGGATCGCGCCGTCGTGGCGAATAAGGACATCTCCCCTACGGACCGTTGGACATCTCTTTTTCCGAGGGCCATTTCTATCTTTCTCTCTCGCGTCCTTTCGTCTCCCGCGTCTTCTTCTTCTTCTTCTTTTTCTTTCTCCTTCCCTCCTCATTTCGCTGCCACCTTCGCTGCCTCGTCGTCGCTCCTCTCTGTGCCCTCTGCTATTTGAAGCTCCCAATCTCCTCCATTCTCCTTCCAACTGCGTTTTAACCCTTCTGTAAGTGTTCCTATTCCCTCCTCTTGTCCATTTTCGTTGTTATTCGTTAGATTTGAGGCAAACAGCGAACGCTGTTCGCCGCAACTGTTCTCAGAATCGCCATTCGCCGCGGCGAATTTCATATCTCGCCGCGGCAAACGTAGGGTATCGGTTATTGTGGCGAATATTCTTGCTAGCCGCGTAACGAAGATGCCAGTTCATTGCGGCGAACATCCTGTTGGTCGCGGCGAATGGCGAAGTCTCCTCTAGCCGCAGTGAATGCTCCTGTCGTTCTTGCGAATGTCCAAGACTTTGATTCGTGTAATTTTCTTAGTTTAATGCTCGTTCTAACGTTTGTGTGTGCAGGATTATGCCTAGAATGAAACAAGCCTTCAGACCGGAGCAAAGACCATCCTCTTCTTCCTCCGATCACACCATTTCCCTTTCTCGCAACCTTCCGTTTTTCCTCTCGTCCGGTAGATCCCGATGCGATCATTTGGCAACTTGTGTTGCCGGTCAAGATATACTTAAGGAAAACCATTTCCTCTAACCCCTGCAACAAACCCTTTTGTCCGTCAGCTTTTCGAATTAGACTTAGCTGGCCTTGCTCAACCTAATTCTATTGGCAACCTCACATTTGTCCGCCAATACTATTCATATGCTCGCTACTCCCACACCTACGGAATTAATTTCCGGGGTGTTTCCATTCCCGATGTTTTCACTTCCGTAATTATCCGTGAGCATTACCATCTTCCCGTCGTCCCTCATTGCCAATATTCCGACCTTCTCCGTAATTACCCATGGGAGGAAGTCATTGGTACTCTGCTTCGCAGGTCTCGATGGCTTCAACCCGTGGTTCTCAACGATACATCCGTCGGACCACCCTCCTTCACGAAGCTCGTCCTTGGTTACATTTTATATGTAACAATATTATGCCGACCCTCCATCTTTCCAACATCCCCAAAGAGCAGGCCCTATATATATACTTGCTGATGACTGGCCGTCCTGTAGACCTAGCCCCCGCCATTTCCGCTGCCCTTCGCCAGTGTGTTCTCTCTACCAACCCTAAACACAAACTCCTTTTCCCCCATCTCATTTCTGACCTGTTCCGGGCCTATCGAGTCCCGGAACATCCGGCCGATCTCACCTTTTCGCCTGCCTCTCCATTTGTCTATGTCCGTTTAGGTCAGCCACGTGCCATCCCACCCCCACCTCCTGCCCAACCTGCTTCAGCATCTTCTTCCTCTCCCTCACCTTCCCCTAGCCATCCCTCACCTAGAGCCCCTTCTCCCACCCCTCCCGTCCTTCCTGTTTCCCCCGAGGCTCTGCCTCGTCTTCCATCCCCGCCCTCTGCTCCCCTTACTCCTTCTGAGGTGGCTCTGCTGCGTGAGGAAGTCCTTCAGCTCCAGGCCCGGTTCACTTCTTTCGAGACTCAGGTGGCCGCCACGCATTCCCTGCTCACTATGATTGCGGCCCACCTCGGGCTGCCTATTCCGCCTCAGGCACCGGCTTCTTCAAATGCTCCTAGCTCTTCTACTGCTGCCCCGCCAGCTGACGATCCTGCCACATAGTCTGGGCTGTTTATTTTCTTTTGTTGTTGTTTTTCCTGTATTTTCTTTTCTTCGTTGTATTTTTTTAGTTCGTTCTACGGATCCTCTTTTTGTACATTACATTTTGAGCTTAATGCTATATCCACATTTCTGTTTTGTCTATTTTTGTTTCGTTTCCTCTGTGTTCGCTACTTTTGTCATTGTGGACAATGCCATGTTTAAGTGTGGGGGAGCCGTTCCCTTTTATATTTTGCATTGTACACCTATTAAAACTTGTGCATAATTTTGTGGGCCCGTTGCTTTTACTGATAAATTTGGACTCAATCAAACATTTTCTTTTCGTTCTTTTGTGCCCTTGCATGCAAAGCCCTTATAAGTTTCAAACTGATACTTGAGTTTTTGTGAAAATGCTCTCCATTCTTCGAACGATAATTGGTTTTGGCAAAAATTTTAACTTTTGAAGTTTTCAAAACAAAGTAAATGGGAGCATGCTAACAAGGTAGCATTTTAAGTTTTTAAGTTTTGAGATTGATCATTGAGACAAAACCTTGTTGGAAGGATATTCGAGCCAAAGATTTTTCTTCTATATTTTTGTGTGTGCATCTGCTTAGTTCATGCTTCTCTAGAACTTGTGTCAGTTTTTACTCAAAGCTTGATGGACTAGATTTTTGTGGATATGATAGAGGCGTTCTTTCTTTCAGCCCTTTCCCCAAACACCAACCCCTAAACACCGTTCCCTTGCTAGCCCCTTTGAGCCTTCTTGCTATGAGCATTTGCATGCATTATTTTCAGATGACGTCAATAGTCAGTTTGTTCTATTTTTAGTGAAAAAAAAAGTTAGTCTTGTTTATTCCAAAAAAGGGATAATAATGTGTATTGAATCCCAAAATGGGATTAGTATCTCAAAATGAGATAAAAAAAAATCAATCAAAATTTAGTTTAGTAGAGGTCTAGTTTCAGTATAGATTATCGACATCGATCCCTCATTTTATGCCATGCTCATATTTTTCTTTTTCTCACATCATCCATTCATTTAGCCTTCCGCTCATTACAACCCTTAAAGACCTCTTGATCTTCAAATTGATAGTCCTTGTAGTGGAGAAATAAAATTGATACAAGCCTATGGTAGGAGATGTATTATGTAGATTGAGAGAAAAATATCCCTACTATACAAGTGAGTTGAGCGTAAACATCATATCCTGAGTGATTCTCTGCTGTTCAATCTCATGTGCTTAAATTCTTTCAATGTTTGTTTTATTAGCACTCTTTCAATTTGCTGCGTTCGAATTCTGATAAAGTGGATTGAGTCAATTTTGGTTGTTGTTTGAGCATGGGCAGAATTTTCTTTTACTCTTGTACCTTTTTGACTCTTATAAGCTTTGTTCAGGAGTACAAAGGTTTAAGTGTGGGGGAATTTGATTGGACCAAATTTATACTATAAATTAGGCCCGTTTTCTTTAGTAATTATGCATTTGTTGACTCCTGATCTATGATTTTTATGCTTATTTTGGTCCCGCACATTGAGTTTTGATAAATTGCACATTGTCAGTATTTTGTTGTCAATTGTCATTAATTCTGCATAATTTTTATTGGGACAATTGATACTGCAAATGGGTTGTATTTTGTAGGACCAAAGGAGTCAACATTCAAGAAGTCAACACGCCGCAAGATTTGCTGGGGCGAACCAAGACCTCCATTCGCGCATGACAAATTAATGGTATTTAATTTATTATTGCGACGAGTGACTAAACTCATTCGCCATGGCGAATTACATCCATTCGCCGCAAATAATGTTGGGTAACCGGACTATAAATGGAAATTAATCCTTCGTTACGACCCGCCCGCACAACCTCCTATAAAATCTTGCATTTAGGGCAAAAAGCAGTGACGCACTCGGAGGTTAACTTCTTCTTTGTCTTCTCCTTCGTTTCTAATAGTTTTTGTTCTGTTTTTATTTGCGGGTTATTGCGCTTTTGCAACTCGTCATTGTTTCAGTTTCTTCATCCGTTCCATTGTCCATCATTTGTTGTTGTATCCTTCCTGTTCGTCGTTGGAATCATGAACCACGGTGATATTCCAACAATGACGATTCATCGAAGTCATAGAAGTTATGGCTAAGCGTTCCATTCTCTTGAACATGTAGCAAGGATTGGAGTTCACCAAAGCTTAATAGGGTAATCACTAATGTCTCAAGTCTAGGTATATTTATGTATAGATCCGAGTTGGGTATGCATTGATATAGCTAGGTTAGTGTGGTTAATAGTTTTAGCCGTGTGTTGACATTATGTTGAGATTTGGATATTACTTTTGTAGATTTTTCGTGTCAAAATACATGAAGTCTCATGTATGTTATTCGGATTTTACATCGATTAATTTGATCTGCCTAGTTGTGCTTGGTTGGGTTAATGTGTTATTATCGATTAACTTATTGCAATTGTTTATCCAATTTTCACACTAATGGTTTTAACAAGATTTGACTAATCGAGTTGATTAATCAAATTCTTGGACTTAACGAGTTGTTAAGGTTTACATTTGAAACTTAGTGGATTTCAAACCCGAAAATTATTTGAACGATGATAATCCAAGTTGCATTTTCAAGAGAGTTTTAGTAATTTGATTTCACACTTGTTTAATTTCAATCGTTTAGCTTTCTAAAAATCCCAAAAACATTTATTCTTACTTGGGCTTAGTTTAATTTTTAGTTAATCAAATCAAAACCCCCCCTTTTTTTATTGCTTTAATTGCATGCATCATTCAAACATTAGGCTAGTCTTAGAATCAGTTAGTACACTGGTTCCTTGAGAGTCGACCCGAGGTTGCATCCTGTATTGCAATCCTTGGTACAAATTTTATTTGACCGGTTTCCGAGGATCAATTCTTTAATTGAACGATAAGCCGCCGATCACCCACTTGCTGTCAAAGATAGGATAAATGAATCTAGTGTCAAGAAGCTTCAGTACTTCCTTCTTCATTACTTCCATCATAGGAGGATTTAACCTACATTGTACTTGCCTAGTGGGCGTGGCATCCTACTCTAGCAAAATGTGATGCATGCACATAGAAGGGATTATTCCTAAGATATCTACAATTATGCAACCAATGGCCTTCTTATGCACTCTTAAAATAAGAATCAATTTGTCTTCCTAACCAAAAATCAAAACTGTAGAAATAATAATTGGAAGGGTCTATTAATCTTCCAAATATGCATATTTTAAGTGTGTAAGCAATGGTTTAAGCTCCATATTAGGTACCTACACATTAGAAGGTATTAACCTCTGGTAAGATTTAGGTAACTATATAGAAGCAAGTTCATATCTTATGGTAGAGGGTTCCAAGGAATGTAAGGTAGCCTCCATCTTAATCAGCTCCTCTCCCAACTCAACATCATTAGGGGCTTCTAATGTTAGATGCTCGATGAAAACTACTTCTAATTGATCTTTGCAACTTAACTTAAAAAAATTCTTCCACTAAGGATCAATCACATCAATAGAGAAAGCAAGATGATCATCTTGAGGATGTTTCATTGCATCAAAAATATTGAAGTAAATTACTTCCCCATTAAATTCCATTGTGAGGATGCTCTCACAAACATTTATCTTAGTTTGGGTTATGTTAAGAAATGGTCTCCCTATTAAGATAGGTATGGGATTATATGAGGTTTCATTATTCACATCCTCCACATAAAAATTTGTAGGATACACCAACTTATTCATTTTCACCAAAGCATCCTCAACTACTCCATTAGGGTAGGAATTAGTATGGTTAACAAATTGTATGAAAACACTGGTCTCTTTTAAAGGGCTTAAGTTTAAGGAAGCATAGATAGAATGAGGCATAACATTGATTGATGCTCCTAGGTCTAACATAGCTATCTTTATCATATGTTACAAATCTTAAAGGGGATGGAAAACATACATGGATCCCTGCATTTCAGAGGTATTTTCTTCTTAAAGACCATGGAAACATTCTCATTTATCACGACCTTATCATAACCTCTTAAGGAGTCTTGCATACCTAATCACTTATTTAATCACGTCCAACAAAGGTATATTTACTTATATCCTTTGAAAAGTCTCCAATATATCGTTATCCTTTTCCTCCTTATTCAAAATTTTCCAACCTGCTAGGAAAAGATGGAGGTTTATTCTTAACTATATTAGGATATTCGTTATCTTCCTTTGAGTTAGATGAGGGATTTCCTTCTTCTTCAAACTCCTTCTTAACCTCATCTTCATTGGCCATCTTTGGTAGGGGTCATTTTAGGGACCTCAAGTTCCTTTCCACTCTTTAAGGTCACTGTGCTAACATTATTTGGATTCACCTTAGGTTGAGATGATAAACTCCCTTCGTTTTGTGATTCTAGCTAGTTGATAGCCATTGCCATCTGTCCTATTTGACTCTCCAATTTTTGGATGCTAGGCCTTATTTCTTGGAATTGAGATCTTGTTTCTTGCTAGAATTGCTTCATATCCTGCTAAAATTGTAGAGTATTAGTGGCAAGAGACTTATCTATGTTTTCCAGAGATGTAATTGAGTTGGAAGAAGAGGTTTATGATCTAGGTTGGAATTATTGTTCTCTTTGTAGCCTATTTGGAAAGTAATTCTGCTGCCTATTTGCCCCATAACTTAGATTTAGGTGATCTCTCCATCTTGGGTTATAAGTTTGGGAATATCGATTGTATTGATTGAAAAAATTCCATTTGCAGCATTAACATACTATGTGTTTCCCTTTTGCAAAGTTGGACACCCATTTGTCGGATGGTTCACATTTGCACATATACCGCAAGCTTTTACTTATGCCTAACCAACAACAATTTTTCTAACAAAAGATGTTAGTTCATCTAATTGATGTTCAACAGATGAAATATTTACCTTATTTACTCGACAAATATCATTGTGGATGTCAATTTTTGAGTGTTAACTAAGTGTTCGATTAAAATCTTTACCTCTATGGGACTCTTTTCATATAACACCCCACTACTCCTATCTATAGCTACAATCCTTTGTAGAATTATTAGATGAGGAGTTGTACTGAGATATTATGGTGAGGGAAGCTAGCACACAACTTCTTGAAGTGCTCCCAATACTCTTAAAGGGATCTCTATTGTGTTTCTTTATCTTGCATATTTATTTTCTTATGCTAGTTGCCTTTAATGCTGGAAAGTATTTCTCTAAAAATAGCCTTTTAGTTTCAATCCACGTGCCAATGCTCCCAGTACGTAAATAAAAAACTAGGTCCTTTATTGCATCCTTTAAAGAAAATGGGAAGGCCCTTAACATGATCTGCTCATTTGTCACCCATGAAGGTTTCATACTAAGACATACCACTTCAATCTCCTTGAGATGTTTGTGCATATCCTCACCCGAAAGTCCATGAAAGCTAGGTAAAAGATAAATTAAGCCAAACATGAGCTTAAAAGTGATATGCTCAAAAGTGATGCATAACGGTCTTTGACTCAAGTCTAGTACAACCAACTCTCTTAAAGTTCTCGGATTGGCCTCGACTTCTTCAAATTCAAGTTCTTGTTGTATTCTTGGAGTTGTTTTGGCTTTCCTTGACAACCTTCGTAGTGTCCTTTCATCTCCAGATCAAATTGTACAAGTTCTTGATGAGGAGATCTCGTTACTATCATATAAAAACACTAACAAACATGAAAAGATCAATAAATAAATTTAAAAACTATATATATATATATATATATATATATATAAACCAATTGAAGTTAAAAACAAAAACTAATCACTTCACTATTAAAAAATAGTGCCAAAATTCTTTATGCATGTTGAACACACCAAAAAATAAAACCTAACTCTATATACTCGATTTGATGTAGTGGTGAGTAGGGATCATATCGATAGAGAGTGTGTGTCTAACTCTTATAATGAGTGATTCGGTGTTTAGGATGTAGAAGGATTTGGTTGGATTCGATTAAGAAAATAAGTAAAATTAAACTTATAAAAGTAAATCAAATCAAACAATTGAAAAATGATAAGACTGACGAATGAGTTTAGAATCTAGTTCTTGATTCAATCTCAGCTTGAACATGAATACTCATCGTGTTGTTCTTATACCTCTCTTAGAAACTATTAACAACAGGTTAACAGTAAGCTATGTTAACCTCATTTTTCTCTTAGTTCATATCTAATCAAAATAAGCTCCTTAAGACCTATCTATCAAATAACCTAAAATAAGCTCTCTAGATTTAGTATGAAAATTGCATTAAGTGTTGGAATCGCTCCCCGGCAAGACACGTGCCCGACGTCCTACGTGACATCTGGACGCGCAACCCACAAGGGAGGGATTCCTCACCACAAAAAATAACTCAATCGAACTTATTTAAATGTCATCCGAACACATCTTGAGCAATTCACCCTAATTTTCCTCCAATAAAAAATTGATCTGCTTAGGGCCCATAATGAAATCCGATTCCTAAGCTAAAATGAAATTCCATGTCTTTATGTCAAATAGAATCAAAAATCTCCTCAATCGGATCTCTATAGATCGCAAAATCGCCCAAAAATGGAATTATAGTCAATACTGTCACATAATCGACTCGACTCTCTTATTATCTGTAAACAACCACTAAAACCCGAAAGCTCTAATTTTACCAAAAAGGGGTAGAAATTTTTTTTAGAGAACTAACGCTTCGAAAACCGAATAAATTGGAGGTCAAACAAAAAGGTTACAAATTAAATAATGAGAGGAGGTATTTCTTGGAAATTAGGAAAAAAATAGAAAATTAAAAAAAAATTAAAATTGTGAGTGCGACGCTCTCGCACTCAGCAGAGTGTGAGACCCTCGCACTCTGCTGAGTGCAAGGAACATTTCATATATTTTTTTACAAAAACGAAATAAACCTTCTAACTTTGAAAATTAATAACTCTTCACCCCGAAATCCAAATTTTGCAAATTTAGTATCAATAAAAAGGTACAAGGAAGCTCTACAACTTCCAAGAAGGATTGAAAAACTAGTTTGGCCTTTAAGGGGGTCAAAAATTGCTTCAAAGTTTCTTCCCAAACTTAAATTTTCCTACACAATGCCAAAAGTTTGAAAATTCATATCTTTTACTCAAGTATAAAAATGTCACATTTTACCTCATTGAAAAGATAAAGAGATGATCTACAACTTTCATGAAGGGTGAGAAAATCAATTCAGTCATTTAAAGAGGTAAAAACCCTCTCCAAGTTACTGCCTGTAAAAAAACCAATGGAACAGTATAATTGACCAAATGAACAGTACCTGTAATCTTTCTAACCTTATAACTTTTTATTCCTAACTCTAATAATTGCAAATTATACCTAATTAGAAAGGGGAAAAGATAATATACATTTTCTATGAAGGATGCAAAAATCAAAACAAACTCTAAAGGGGTAAAAAACCCACCCAAAGGTTCTGTCCAAAATTGTCAAATGAACAGTAACTGAACTATGTCTAACCCCTATAACGTTTTACTCCTAACTCCAAATAAGGCATAGTATACATCAATAGAAAGGGGGAAAGATAAGCTATATTTTCTATGAAGAGTTAAAAAATAAAAGCAGACTCTAAGGGGGTGAAAAACTCTCCCAAATGTGCTGCACAAAACTAACCTTTATCAACAGTAGCTGAAACCTTTCAACCCTTATAACTTTTCCATTCTAAGTCCAAATGTGACAAATTATATATCATTAGAAAGCTCTCAATATGTACTACATTTTTCAAGAAGGCATTTCACTTAAATTCAAGCTCTAACATGGTCTAAAACCCAAAAACATTTCTGCCCATTTTAGGAAAAATTTGACAGCACCTCCAATTCAATTCAACTAACCAAAATCTTCAATTCAATTCAACCCAACTCAAGTACCTGCATAAAAACTCAATATCCAATCTTTCACAACGCAATCCAATCCAAATATCTCATAATATCTACTCCATTGGAAGCATACGCACTCCTAAACATCTATTCAATTCCTAACTATAAAGAAACACAATCTTTATAGTTATGCCTTTGCCGATTTTTTTTAATAATTTCATTAAGCATAAATTTTGATAATTGAGTGATTATGCCTTAGTTTTAGTTAATTGGGAGTATTATGGATAATTACGATTTAATTGTGGTTTTATGAGGTTTAAAAAGTGTAAAAGCTTATGAGGGCATTTTGGGAAGTTTATTTAAGTTGAAATGGGTTTAGGGCTTAATTAGGAGGGCATTGTAGTCTTTGTACTTTCCCTTAGGTTTAAAAGAAGAAATTAGAAATAGAATAGAATATAGAAAGGAAAGAAGAGGAGAAGTCGTCGTAGGGAGAAGAGGAAGAAGAGTGGAGATTTGATTTCTCGGATCTTCGACGATTTGGGCGTTACCCGTAAGTTTAGCCGTTTCTTCTTGTTTATGTTTGGATTAAACATTAAGATAGCTTGGATTGGGAGAAATCGATGATTTAGGGTTTTTGTGTGAAAAAGTTGGGCAATTTGTTGGGTTGATGATTTTAGGATGGATTGGAATTTTAGAATGGGTTAGAATTGTAGTAGAAGAGTTAATCTATGCCTTAGATGTGTTGCATTTGAGTTTGGAACGGATTGGAGTTGGAAAATCTGGGATTTTTTAGGTTCGAGAACGTTTCCCCGATCCGCACGTCGCGACGTGCTCAAGAGCACGCCTTGTGGCGTGCGTTGTGGAGGCATCGTCATGGCCTTGCGACGTGGTATGACGACTTCGCCCGTGAGCGTCGCGCAAACGAAGTCTTCATTGTGCGCCCCTTTTCCAGCGATTTTTTCTTTTGATTTTTCGAAGCTTTTGAGTAATTGCCTTTGAATATAATTTGATTGGATGGAAACTTGGTTGTTTTAGAAAACCAAGCTGACACGATTTCATCGCAAGAGGAAGGACACCAGTGAGTCGACTACTCGAGCGATCTTAGGTGGGTAATATACTTATAGTTATTGTGTGACTAGGCAATTTCTTGCCTATGTATGAATATATGTTATTTGTTATGCATGTTTAAATGTGATGAATTGAAAGAATCATAAGAATTGATAGCATTACGTTTTGATTCCGATCATGTTATGCCTAGACTTCGGTCATGACATTTTGACTAAATACAAGATATGGAAGAATACCATACGATAAAATGATCATGAGCTTGATTATATGCTTTTGTTTGGGCGAGAGTGGAACCATTTCGTTCCTCACGTGCACGTAGACAAGAGTCTTCTCCCAGCTGCCCGCTTGTGGCATATGAGATCCGAATGGACTCATTTCGTTCAGGATGTAAACTTTGGTTTCTTCCTTTTGTTTCCATGGAACCCTCGAGCCATTATGATGTGCATTGCATATGTGGATTGTTCATTGTGAATGCTTTGTGACATATTTATGAATTGAATTAAGTTTATTGAATGCGTAAATTGTTTGAGTAGCATGTGAAATGCTTGAATTGATGTCTGTATAGATATAATATATATACACTCATATGCTGGGATTTGTGCTAGTTGCCGATGGCTATAATTATATTAGCCATCGAGTGTGTAGCTCAACCCATTACTTTCCTCCTCAAAAGTGCGAGCGGGACGATCTTTGAACTGCGAGGCATCGGAAACTTCGAGCTAATTAGGAGTCTGTATTAAGTTCGTATTTTGGTTGGCCCTCTAAACACATTATCATGGAGCATATTTTATGTGTTTTGGATTGAAACTTTATTTTATACTGTGTATTGTTTCAAAAACATGTTTAATTTATGAACTTGATGGCTTATGTAATCGTGATGAATTGTTTATGATTAGAATGCATGCGTAGGTGATCGATTGTATGAGAATGTATGTGTATGATCGAACTATGTTTAAATGTTGGGATCGGGTCCGACGTTGTGGGGCGCCCGTCGCCGGCGCGACCCGAGGGGCCACCTCGGGAATCGGGGATTCGGGGCCCGGGCCTAACATGTTTAGTATCAAGGCGCCTAGGCTTAGGTGTTCTCGGCTTAGAATGCATAATAGGATTGTGTGCTCTATGATTATTTGTTGGATTCCTTGATTGTATTCGGTGACATGCATATCATGCATACATGTAGATTGCCATATAGTTAATCCTTAGTATTTCCATTTGAAAGAGTACGATGCCACCTCGTAGAAGGACACGAGGACTTTTGCAAGGATCAGTTGCACCTGACTCTTCGACTAGAGAGGAGAGGACTGATGAGTCAGTAGCCCCAGGGAATGCTGAGGTTTCTGTAGGACTAGGCAGTGAGCCCTTGTCGCAGTCTCAGGAGTCGCCGATTCCGCCAGGGCAAGTGCCTCAGTTTGATCCGAGGATGTTCCAGGCCTTTACACAGGCGTTTGTTCAGGCTATGGGTCAGATGCCACAGCCTTTTACTCCGACCCCAGTTAAGAGGGGAAAACAGTTCGACAAACTGAGGAAGTATGGTGTAGTTGACTTCTTTGGGACAGCAGATCCTGAAGAAGCTGAGACATGGTTGCGAAAGACAAAGAGGGTGCTAGATCAGATGGACTGTGAGGATGACGAGCGAGTAGTGTATGCTGCCAGCTTGCTTCAGGGTGATGCTCTGCATTGGTGGGAGACCGTGCCGGGCAGTCAGAGGAGACCGGTAGGGTTGGCATGGCAGGACTTCTTATCTGCTTTTAGGAAGAAGTATTTGTCAGAGGTATATGTTCAGTGAAGCGAGAGGGAGTTTTGAGTCTCACCAGAGGAGATGGTATGTGATATGAGCACCGGTTCACACAGTTATCCTGGTATGTTTCAAACTTGATGCTGAGTGAGGCTGCCAGATGTCGTCGGTTTGAGTCGGGACTGCATTTGGCTATCAGGGAGAAGGTGATTGTGCAGAATTTCTGTGACTTTCAGTAGCTGGTTGAAGCAGCTTTGAGAGTGGAGAACATAGAAAATATCAAGAGTGCAGTCAACAAGAAGAGAAAGGGCAGAGAGCAGTTTAGGAGGGGAGGTAGCAATAGTACTCCTATGCCTGAGCGGAGTGCTAGGAGCTTCCCTACTCAGTCAGAGGAGAAGAGCAGCGGTGCGAGCAGGTCTTGACAGATGAGGACGCCTACTTTTTCTCATCAGGCTTCTATGACAGGAGGCAATAGGAGGGGAGATGGGGACAAGTCATCTGTCCCAAAGTGTGAGCATTGTGGTAATTTCCATGGCAGAGAGTGTTACCGATTGACGGGTGCATGTTTCAACTGTGGACAGAAGGGACACCGGGCTAGAGAGTGTCCTCAGCCACCCAGGAGAGAGGGATCTCAGATGCAGGCTCCTAGGAGGACAGAGACTGTGGGTCAGAGGACTTCGACAGAGGTAGGCAGTTCTGATGCTGCCAAGAGGGCAAGTCTTCCAGGAAGACCGAGAGGGCAGGCACCAGCCAGGGTGTTTGCTATGACTCGGGAGGATGCAGAGGCCGCTCCAGATGTTGTTACTGGTATGGCTTGATTATTTGATGATGATGTGCTTGTGTTGATTGATCTAGGTTCTACTCACTCGTTTGTGTCGTCGAGTAGACCTTTGTGTGATAGGATTGTGAGCCCTTTGGATACTCCGCTAATGGTGAGTACTCCAATCGGCCAGTACCTTATGATTAGTCAGGTGTTTAGAGGATGTGAGCTTAGTATTGGTGGAGGACTTCTAGTGGTAGATCTGATGCCACTGAAGATGCGAGGATTAGATGTGATACTGGGTATGGATACGTTGGAGAGGTACAATGCCCAACTGGATTGTTAGCAGAAGACAGTAGAGTTTGATTTAGATGGCAGAAGAGTGGTGTTTGCTGGGGATAGAAGGGCAGGTCCGCTCAGATTTGTTTCGGCTTTAGCAGCAGAGAAGCTGATAAGGAATGGATGTGAGGCATTTTTGGCCTATATGGTGGATTCCAGAGCAGATAGTGGGAAGCTGGAGGATATTCCAGTAGTCAAGGATTTCTCAGATGTCTTTCCTGAGGAATTGCCAGGACTACCGCCAGCTCGGAAGATTGAGTTTCCGATCGAGCTTTTGTTAGGTACGGCACCGATTTCGATTCCGCCTTACCGGATGGCTCCGGCGGAATTGAAAGAACTTAAAGAGCAATTAGAGGAGATGTTGGAGAAAGGGTACATCAGGCTGAGTTCTTCGCCTTGGGGAGCTCCGGTCCTGTTTGTAAAGAAGAAAGATAGCACATTGAGGATGTGCGTGGACTACCGGAAGCTGAATCAGGTCATGGTGAAGAACAGGTATCCGCTTCCTCGCATTGATGATATGTTTGATCAATTGCAAGGAGCAAAAGTTTTCTCTAAGATTGACTTGAGATCGGGATACCATCAGTTGAGGATTAAGGAGTCGGATGTGCCGAAGACTGATTTCAGGACTCGGTATGGACATTTTGAGTTTTTGGTGATGCCTTTTGGATTGACGAATGCTCCGGTAGCTTTTATGGATTTGATGAATCGGGTTTTCAAGCCATTCTTGGACCAATTTATCATTGTCTTCATCGATGATATATTGGTGTATTCCAAGAGTGATCGGGAGCATGAGGAACATTTGAGGATTTCTTTGGAGACTTTGAGGAGCAATGAGTTGTATGCCAAATTCGAGAAATGCGAATTTTGGTTGAGAGAAGTTTCATTCCTTGGGCATGTGATTTCAGATCAGGGGCTGCATGTGGATCCAAAGAAGATAGAAGCGGTAGTAAATTAGGAAGTCCCGAAGAATGTAGCAGAGGTGAGGAGTTTTCTGGATTTGGCAGGTTACTACAGGAGGTTTGTGGAGGGATTCTCAATGATATCCGCTCCAATGACTAAGCTATTAAGGAAAAATCAGAAGTTTGTTTGGAGTGATGAGTGTCAAAGGAGCTTCGAGGAGCTCAAGCGCAGATTGACGAGTGCTCCGATTCTGGTATTGCCTTCTGGAGATGAGGGCTATAATGTGTATAGTGATGCTTCGAGGTAGGGACTTGGAGGTGTTTTGATGCAAGGAGATCGGGTGATAGCTTATGCTTCGAGGCAGTTGAAGTCGTATGAGTTGAACTATCCGACGCACGATTTGGAGTTAGCAGCTGTGATCTTTACCTTGAAGATTTGGAGGCATTATTTGTATGGAGTTCAGACTCGGATCTTCACTGATCGTAAGAGTCTCAAGTATTTGCTGAGTCAGAAGGAATTGAATCTGAGGCAGCGGAGGTGGCTGGAGTTACTCAAGGACTATGATCTGTTGATTGAGTATCATCCGGGCAAGGCCAACGTAGTGGCGGATGCTTTGAGCAGAAAGTCTTTGATTGCTCATGTTCGGGTGGTGTATCTTCCTTTATTGGAAGAGATGGCCAAGCTTAAGATAAGCTTGAGGTAGGAAGAGCCGGATTGTCTTTTGGCTAATTTTCGAGTGAGGCCGATGCTTAGGGAAAGAGTTAAGGAATTGCAGGCTCAGGATGCAGATTTGAGTAGGCTCAGAGATGAGATTAGGAATGGAAAAACTTCGGAGATAGAGGTGAGGGATGATGGATTGATGACAGTGGGCAACAGGCTGTGTATTCCGAATGTGCGGGAGATCAAGGATGAGATATTGGATGAGGCACACAATGCGCCTTATACCATGCATCCAGGTAGCACCAGGATGTACAGGGATTTGAGAGAGCACTTTTGGTGGAAAGGCATGAAGAGGGATGTGGTAGACTTTGTGAGTAAGTGTCTTGTGTGTCAGCAAGTCAAAGCTGAACACCAGGCACCTTCAGGCATGTTGAGGCCATTGTCCATCCCGGAATGGAAGTGGCAAAGGGTGACCATGGATTTTCTGATGGGTTTGCCTAAGACCAGTAGGAGGCTTGATGCCATTTGGGTCATTGTGGATCGATTGACAAAGTCAGCTCACTTTTTGGCGATCAAGCAGACTGATTCTTTGCATGTGTTGGCAAAGAAGTATATCGATGAGACAGTGAGATTACATGGGATTCTGGATTCGATTGTGTCGGATAGAGATCCTCGGTTCACTTCGAGGTTTTGGGGTAGTTTGCAGGATGCTTTGGGCACCAAATTACATTTTAGTACGACATTTCATCCTCAGACGGATGGTCAATCGGAGAGGACCATTCGGACTCTTGAGGGGATGCTTCGGGCGTGTGTGATGGATTTTTGAGGAGCTTGGGATAAGCATTTGCCGTTGGTCGAATTCGTTTATAATAATTCGTACCATTCGAGCATTCAGATGGCTCCGTATGAGGCATTGTATGAGCGGAGATGTAGGACTCCGATCTGTTGGGATGAAGAAGGAGATAGGCAATTGGTGGGACCATAATTGATTCAGATGACAGTTGAGAAAGTCAATCTGGTTAAGCAGCGGCTTAAGGCAGCATAGGATAGGATGAAGAGTTATGTTGATGCTCACCGAAAGGA
Source organism: Erythroxylum novogranatense (assembly GCA_029891385.1). Classification (NCBI taxonomy): domain Eukaryota; kingdom Viridiplantae; phylum Streptophyta; class Magnoliopsida; order Malpighiales; family Erythroxylaceae; genus Erythroxylum; species Erythroxylum novogranatense. The sequence goes on along the minus strand of CM057233.1, from coordinate 45,173,841 downwards.
GATGGAGTATGAGGTCGGTGAGAAGGTGTTCCTTAAGACGTCTCTTTGGAAAGGAGTATTAAGATTCGGCAAGAAGGGTAAGTTGAGTCTGAGGTATTTGGGTCCGTATGAAATCCTTGAGAGGATTGGACCACTTGCCTACAGGTTGGCGTTACCTCCGGAGTTGTCACAGATCCACAATGTTTTCCATGTGTCTATGTTGAGGAGGTATAGATCAGATCCTTCTCATATCGTTCAGGCTAGTGAGGTTTGGTTGTGGGATGATTTGACTTATGAGGAGCTACTAGTGGAGATCTTGGATACTAAGGAAAAAGTCCTCAGGAACAAGACGATTCAGCTAGTCAAAGTCCTGTGGAGAAATCATTCGGTAGAGGAGGCTACTTGGGAGCCACTGGAAGCTATGAAGGAGAAGTATCCGTATCTTTTCGATGGTTCAGGTAAATTTCGAGGACGAAATTTCTTTTAAGAGGGGGAGAAATGTTAGACCCCGAATTTTTTTTTATGATGTCATTAAGCATAAATTTTGATAATTGAGTGATTATGCCTTAGTTTGAGTTAATTGGGAGTATTATGGATAATTACGGTTTAATTGTGGTTTTATGAGGTTTAAAAAGTGTAAAAGCTTATGAGGGCATTTTGGGAAGTTTATTTAAGTTGAAATGGGTTTAGGGCTTAATTAGGAGGGCATTGTAGTCTTTGTACTTTCCCTTATGTTTAAAAGAAGAAATTAGAAATAGAATAGAATATAGAAAGGAAAGAAGAGGGAGAAGCCGTCGTAGGGAGAAGAGGAAGAAGAGTGGAGATTTCGATTTCTCGGATCTTTCGACAGTTTGGAGCGTTACCCGGTAAGTTTAGCTTCGTTTCTTCTTGTTTATGTTTGGATTAAACATTAAGATAGCTTGGATTGGGAGAAATCGATGATTTAGGGTTTTTGTGTGAAAAAGTTGGGCAAATCATTGGGTTGATGATTTTAGGATGGGTTGGAAGCTTAGAATGGGTTAGAATTGTAGTAGAACAGTTGATCTATGCCTTAGATGTGTTGCATTTGAGTTTGGAACGGATTGGAGTTCGAAAATTTGAGATTTTTCAGGTTCAGGAACGTTTCCCCGATCCGCACGTCGCAACGCGTGCTCGAAAGCACGCCTTGGCGTCTGAATTTCTACTGTGGCGTGCGTGGAGGCGTCGTCATGACTTGCCGAGGAGGCGTCGTCATGGCGCTGCGATGCGTTCATGGCGACTTCGCCAAGGCTTGGCCTTCGTCGTGGTGAAGCGCCGCGGCGAACGAAGCCTTCGCCGCGGCGAGCCCCTTTTTCTAGCGATTTCTTCTTTTGATTTTCCGAAGCTTTTGAGTAATTGCCTTTGAATATTATTTGATTGGATGGAAACTTGGTTGTTTTGGGAAACCAAGCTGACACGATTTCATCGTAAGAGGAAGGACACCAATGAGTCGACTACTCGAGTGATCTTAGGTGGGTAATATACTTATAGTTATTGTGTGACTAGGCAATTTCTTGCCTATGTATGAATTTATGTTATTTGTTATGCATGTTTAAATGTGATGAATTGAAAGAATCATAAGAATTGATAGCATTACGTTTTGATTTCGATCATGTTATGCCTCGACTTTGGTCATGGCATTTTGACTAAATGCAAGATATGGAAGAATACCATACGATAAAATGATCATGAGCATGATTATATGCTTTTGTTTGGGGAGAGTGGAACCATTTTGTTAAATCACGTGCACGTAGACAAGAGCCTTCTCCGGCTGCCGCTTGTGGCATATGAGATTCGAATGGACTCATTTCGTTCAGGATGTAAACTTCGATTTCTTCCTTTTGTTTCCATGGAACCCTCGAGCTATTGTGATGTGCATTGCATATGTGGATTGTTCATTGTGAATGCTTTGTGACATATTTATGAATTGAATTAAGTTTATTGAATGCGTAAATTGTTTGAGTAGCATGTGAAATACTTGAATTGATGTCTATATAGATATAATATATATACATTCATATGCTGAGATTTGTGCTAGTTGCCGATGGCTATAATTATATTAGCCACTGAGCTGTGTAGCTCAACCCATTACTTTCCCTCCTCAGGTGCATAGCAGGACGATCTTTGAACTTGCGAGGTATCGGAAACTTCGAGCTAATTAGGAGTCTTGTATTAAGTTCGTATTTTGGTTGGCCCTCCAAACACATTATCAGGGAGGCGTGCGTCGCGGCGCACGCATGCGTTCGCGGGCGACTCGCCGCGAAGGCTTGGCCTTCGTCGTGGTGAAGCGCCGCGGCGAGCCCCTTTTTCTAGCGATTTCTTCTTTTGATTTTCCGAAGCTTTTGAGTAATTGCCTTTGAATATTATTTGATTGGATGGAAACTTGGTTGTTTTGGGAAACCAAGCTGACACGATTTCATCGCAAGAGGAAGGACACCAGTGAGTCGACTACTCGAGTGATCTTAGGTGGGTAATATACTTATAGTTATTGTGTGACTAGGCAATTTCTTGCCTATGTATGAATTTATGTTATTTGTTATGCATGTTTAAATGTGATGAATTGAAAGAATCATAAGAATTGATAGCATTACGTTTTGATTTCGATCATGTTATGCCTCGACTTTGGTCATGGCATTTTGACTAAATGCAAGATATGGAAGAATACCATACGATAAAATGATCATGAGCATGATTATATGCTTTTGTTTGGGCGAGAGTGGAACCATTTTGTTCGTCACGTGCACGTAGACAAGAGCCTTCTCCCGGCTGCCCGCTTGTGGCATATGAGATTCGAATGGACTCATTTCGTTCAGGATGTAAACTTCGATTTCTTCCTTTTGTTTCCATGGAACCCTCGAGCTATTGTGATGTGCATTGCATATGTGGATTGTTCATTGTGAATGCTTTGTGACATATTTATGAATTGAATTAAGTTTATTGAATGCGTAAATTGTTTGAGTAGCATGTGAAATACTTGAATTGATGTCTGTATAGATATAATATATATACATTCATATGCTGAGATTTGTGCTAGTTGCCGATGGCTATAATTATATTAGCCACTGAGCTGTGTAGCTCAACCCATTACTTTCCCTCCTCAGGTGCATAGCAGGACGATCTTTGAACTTGCGAGGTATCGGAAACTTCGAGCTAATTAGGAGTCTTGTATTAAGTTCGTATTTTGGTTGGCCCTCCAAACACATTATCATGGAGCATATTTCATGTATTTTGGATTGAAACTTTAATTTATACTGTGTATTGTTTCAAACACATGTTTAATTTATGAACTTGATGGCTTATGTAATCGTGATGAATTGTTTATGATTAGAATGCATGCGTAGGTGATCGATTGTACGAGAATGTATGTGTATGATCGAACTATGTTTAAATGTTGGGATCGGGTCCGACGTTGTGGGGCGCCCATCGCCGGTGCGACCCGAGGGGCCACCTCGGGAATCGGGGATCCGGGGCCCGGGCCCAATAAAAATTATTTTCCGAAATCACAAATTCTTGTCTTTTTCACTTAACAAACCATTAAACAAATCATTTCAACATAAGTTCATAATCAAAGAACATCACATACAAGTTCAAAACATCACAAAGAGTAAATCCTACAAAAATTCTAAGTCATTGGAAACCTTAATTAGCATTTATTATAAAAACGGTAATATGCCTATTAACTCAATTATTAAGAAATCACCCACCTTAAATCCTTTAACTTGGAGGTTGATCAATTTGCCTCTCCTCTACTTCCAATGGCCTCTTTAGACCTTCATTAAGCATAATAATCCCATATTAAAAGAGATAACAAAATTCATAATCCTTAGGAAAAGAAAAAATGAAATTGATTCCATATAACCTTACCCATACCTTATCTAAACCATTAGCATCAAAACCTATCTAAATAACCAACCAATTTCGAAATTCCTTACCTTCCAAGCCACCCACAAAATTGCTTCCTTTGCCTCCAATGGAGCTTAACCCTTCCTTTCCACTTTATTCTTGAAGAAAACTCTTAAACCTTCATTTCTAAAGCATAAAAACCTAAGCTCCTTCTTCTCTTCTTCTTCTTCTTCTTCTTCTTCTTCTTCAACCGAAGTCTCCCTCTCTTTTCTCTTCTAAGTTTCGAAATCCTCCTTTCTCTTGATAGTTTCGATGGTCTCTAAAAAATGGCTTAGGAAAAATGAGTCTTAACTTAAAACCTATACCTAAACTACGTAGTTTTAATAAGTCTCTTCTTTTTCCCTTATAAATTTTCATGACCTTCTCTTCACTCATGGCAACTCACCAATTACTTCTTCCTTTCTCCTATTAATGAATACTAAAAGACTCGAATGCCCCTCCTCATTGACCTTTAACTATAAAAACCTAAGTAAACTTCCCAATTTACCCTCAATTCATCTTATTCTTTTTAATTTCTCAAAACTTATCAAACCTCTAATTTAACTCAATTCCTTCATTTAATAATCAATAACTAAGTACTAAAAACCTCAAATTAATTTTAACAAAAAGAAAATTAGCAAACTAAGCCTAAAAAATAATTACACAAGCTTAATGCGAATCGGGGCCCAACATTTCTCCCCCTTAAGAGAATTTTTTCCTCGACCTAAATCAATGAAGAGATAAGGATAATTCTCCTTCATAGCTTCCAATGGCTCCCACTTGGTCTCTTCCACCGAATGGTTCCGCAACAAGACTTTTACCAACTGCACTGTCTTGTTTCTGAGAACCTTTTCTTTGGTATCCAAAATCTGCACTGGAAGCTCTTCATAACTCAAATCATCACTCAACTGAACTTCATCAGCTTGAATGATATGAGAATGATCAGATCGGTATCTCCTCAACATAGAAACATGAAAAACATCATGGATCTGTGATAGCTCAGGAGGCAATGCTAACCTGTAAGCCAACAGACCAATCCTCTCTAAAATCTCATAAGGCCCCACATATCTCGGACTCAGCTTACCTTTTCTCCCAAATCTCAGAATCCCTTTCCAAGGAGAAGTCTTAAGAAACACCTTCTCGTCGACTTCATACTCCATCTCTTTCCTGTGAGCATCTTCATAACTTTTCATCCTGTCCTGAGCTGCTTTCATCATGTGCTTTATCAAGTTGACCTTACCAACGGTCATCTGAATCAACTCTGGGCCCAAAAGTTTCTTGTCTCCCTCTTTATCCCAACACACTGGAGTCCTACATCTCCTCCCATACAGAGCCTCATAAGGAGCCATCTGAATGCTCGAATGATACGAATTATTATAAGCAAATTTGATTAAAGGCAAGTGCTCATCCGATGCTCCTCTAAAATCCATCACATATGCCCTGAGCATTCTCTCAAGGGTCCGAATGGTCCTCTCGAGCTGTCCATCAGTCTGAGGATGGAAAGCAGTGCTAAAACTCAACTTAGTACCCAAAGCTTCCTACAAACTGCCCCAAAATCTTGAAGTAAAATGAGAATTCCTATCAGACACAATCGAATCCGGGATCCCATGCAATCTCACAACCTCCTCAATGTAATTCTTGGCTAGCACATGCAGAGGATCAGTCTGTCTGATTACCAAAAAATGAGCTGATTTCATCAATCTATGCACAATCACCCATATGGCATCATGCCTCCTACTAGTCCTAGGCAATCCCATCAGAAAATCCATAGTCACTCTTTACCACTTCCACTCAGGAATGGATAATGGCCTCAACTGGCCTGAAGGTACCTGGTGTTCAGCCTTAACTTGCTGACACACTAGAAACTTACTCACATACTCGGCCACATCTTTTTTCATACCTCTCCACTAGAAATGCTCCTTAAGATCCCTGTACATCCTAGTGCTACCTGGGTGCATAACATAAGGCGCATTGTGCGCCTTATCCAGAATCTCATCCTTCACCTCCTTAACATCAGGAATACATAGCCTATTCCCAACTATCAGGAGTCCATCATCACTCACCATCATATCAGACTTCTTACCTTTCTGAATCTCTTCCCGCAGCTTACCCAGTTCTGCATCCTGATCCTGCAACTCTCTCACTTTTTCCCTGAGGATCGGTCTCACCCTAAAAGTGACAATCATGCAATCAGACTCCTCCTGTTTCAAACTGATCCTGAGCTTAGCCATATCTTCCAATAGCGGCAAATACACTGTCTGAACATATGCTATAGAAGACTTCTTGCTCAAGGCATCTACAACCACATTGGCCTTACTTGGATGATACTCAATCAGCAGGTCATAATCTTTGAGCAACTCAATCCACCTCCTCTGTCTCAAATTTAGCTCCTTCTGACTCAACAAGTATTTGAGACTCTTGTGATCTGTAAAGATCCTGGTTTCCACTCCATACAGATAATGTCTCCAGATCTTCAAGGCAAAGATCACAACTGCTAACTCCAGATCATGGTTCGGATAATTCACCTCATAAGGCTTTAGCTACTGTGAGGCATATGCTATCACCTTATCTCCCTGCATAAGCACACATCCCAACCCCTTTCTGGAAGCATCACTATACACAGTATAACCTCCCTCTCCTATGGGTAAAGCCAGAACTGGAGCACTAGTCAATCTGTGCTTGAGCTCCTCAAAGCTCTGCTGGCATTCATAACTCCAGACAAACTTCTGGTTTTTTCTTAGCAATTTAGTCAAAGGAGCGACAATCATCGAGAAACCCTCCACGAATCTCCTGTAATAGCCTGCTAAACCCAGAAGCTCCTCACTTCAGTCACTGACGTAGGAGTATGCCAGTTCACCACTGCCTCAATCTTCTTTGGGTCCACATGCACCCCACTCTCAGAAATGATGTGACCTAAGAAGATCACTTCATGCAGCCAAAATTCACATTTGGTGAATTTGGCATACGGTTCTCTCTCCCTCAGCCTCTGTAATACAATCCTCAAGTTATCCTCATGCTCTCCCTCATTCTTGGAATACACCAGAATGTCGTCGATGAACACGATAACAAACTGATCCAAAAACTCCTTAAAGACCCTGTTCATCAAATCCATAAAAGCAGCAGGAGCATTGGTCAGTCCAAAAGGCATAACCAAAAATTCATAAAGCCCATACCGTGTCCTGAAAGTTGTCTTGCTCACATTAGACTCCTTAATCCTGAGTTGATGGTAGCCAGACCTGAGATCAATCTTAGAGAAGACCGTTGCCCCTGCAGCTGATCAAACAAATCATCAATCCGAGGCAGAGGATACTTGTTCTTCACCGTCACCTTATTGATCCTCCTGTAATCAATGCACATTCGCCAAGTTCCATCTTTCTTTTTCTTCTTCTCCTCTCCACATAGCCGAAAGTCTCCTCTCCCTTTCTTTTCTTTGAAGTTTCGTAAGTCTCTTAAAAGACTTAGGGAAAAAATTGCTTCTTTACTAAAAACCTAAACATAAAACGTTTTAGTTTCATATCCCTCTTTAAAACTTGAAAATTTTATAGTTCTTCTCTTCACTCCCGAAATAATGGGGTTCCTTCATTCATTCTTCTTTTAATTTAAACTAAAAAGACTAAAATGCCCCTCCTTGAAAGCCTTAAGCCTTAAATCCTAAGCAAACTTCCTAAATTACCCCTACACCATCTTAATCTTTTTAATTCTAACAATTCATCAAAACTCTAATTTTAACTAAATCCCTTCAATTTATTCCATTAATTAAACACTAAATAAGTACTAAAAACCCAAAATTATTCTAACTAAAAGGAAAAATCAATATAACCTCAAAATAAATAACACAAGCAAGCTTAGTTCTAGGAAAAAGAGATCGGGGCCCAACATTAAGTACTAGGAAAGTAGGTTAATCTAGGCAATAACCATATAAACTCGGATCATTTAACCTATGCTATGTTATCCTTAATAATTCACAACCATTAGTTTACCACAATTGAACCAAAGTTACAATGATTACGTATTGTATTCTAGATTTTGGCAATAGGTTGATACATAAATAATCTATTGAAAGTGTTTAAATCTTTCATACATTAATTCACAAAACATTAATCAAAGAATAACATAAATGATAAGTGTAAATATTATGTTATCAAAGGCATAGTTTGATATGTGTTTAGCCGTTAATTTAATCATTTAGTACGTGTTTAGGTTAGAAATATGTTAGTTTGTTAATTATTTACGTTTTAAGTGTTTTATGGGTTAGTATAAGCTTTTGAGCTTAAATATTATGTTATTGAGGTACTTTGATGTGTTTGCTATTGTTTTAGGGTTAGTATTGAAGAACAGAGGAGTTTTGGAAGATATTCGGGCCAAAACAATGGCCCACAATTGTCGATCATGATAGAATGCACAGATGTGGGCCACAATCATGGTCTGTGTCAGGTAGACGCACAGTTGCTTACAAACTTCATATTTTGAGGGGCTTTTTGGACCTTTCTAGAAAGACCCTAGGGTTACCCAAAACATAAAAGACTATTTAAAGAACATTAAGAGGAGCACAAAGAAGCTTTTTTGCATCGATCACACTTGAAACCCTAAAAAGAGATACCAAAAGAGAGAGAAAGAAGAAGAAGGAAGAGGAAGACGAAGCTGACTTGACGTACTTCCTAGATCAGGAGTTTTCCTAATGTTACTGCCTTCTGTCACCTATTCTAAGTCATTATTTCCTTTTTGTTTCGATTTTATTTATGTATAGAGTTTAGATGGATAGTATGATGATAGGATTTGGAATATTGATGATGTTCTAAACCATCCTTTAGGATTTTATTTTGATTTAATGATAATTTAGTTGATTGTGTTTATTAGATGAATGTCATGATTTGATTGCATTCTTGCATAATTCAGTGATAAATTGAGAGGGTGAACTGAATGAAAAATGATTAAATTGGATTAATAAGAGCTAGGCAATTTAATAGAAACCATGTCAAATCATATTGGTAATTGTGCGGAGAGAGATCTCGTGTGATGTTTCGATAGTTTATTAGAGTTCTTCAAATCTAATTACGATTTTTGATAATTTGTGAATTAAGAGATTGTAAATTCCATAATTTGATTAGGGTTTATAATTTAGCGATTAATGATTATAACTCAAGAGAGAGTAATTAGCTCTAGGATAGTCTAGAACCAACACTCCATTGAAACATAATTGGCTAGGTTAGCATTAATGATAAGTAAAATCCCCTTTCTAATAAATTGGTAAATTCCTTAGGTTGATTTCTAATGTGATTGTATATTGCTTGCTTGTTAATGCTTTTGTGTTTAATTTCTGATTTGATTAGTTAAATTCAATTCTCATAATTAATTTTTGTTGTATCTTTTATTTTCAATTTTATAATTTTTCTGGCCTGAGATTACTCTTCTTCCTCGTGGGATCGACACCTTTAACACTACGCTATGAATCATGCGCTTGTAGAATATTGAGGCTTTGTAAGATTAAAACTTACCCCGATCAATAAACAATTTCTAAAGAGAGAGAACAACACTACAAGATGAAGAGATGCCCAAATGTATTCTTTAGCCTTGATTTCCCCTTTGAACCTAAAAAAATAAGCTTAGTCCTCATAGATATAAAAAAAGTTAAGTATTTTACTACTTTTGTGCTTTTAAAACCCTTGATTATTTGTTTAGCTACTTAAATTTCCTTTAATAGAAAAAATTAGGGTTCTAGAACATAGACAATTAGTTACACAGGTGTGTGGCTAATCATGTATGTAAAATTTTCCTCCCATTCATATTTTTACATAGTCTTGTGATCTACATGGCTAGTTACACAGATATATAACTTATTTACATGTCCATGTAGATAGTTACATAGTCGTGTAGGTTGCAAGAGGTGTTAAAACAATCCTACACGTTTCTAGAGAGTTACATGGTCTTATGCACAATCGTGTAGGTTGCAAGAACATCATTTCTTTCATTTTTTGTCCCATCTTCACCCTAATTCATCTCCTTCTTATTCTACGAAGGCAAATAAGTTTGTACATCAAGAGGCTGGCTCCAAGGATATGTTTTTAGAACATTTTAGTTCTTGTGATTCCAAATTGTACCTAAAACAAAATATTGACCAAAATAAGTATTTTAAGCACATCATGACATTAATCATTAAACATTAGGGGGTAAATATATAATCAACTAAACACTCATCAAGGATCCAAGAGACAAAATAAAAAATAACGCTCTAAAAAAAAAAGAATTTAGCATTGTCAGCCTCAAAAGAAGAATCAAACAAAGAGGAAGATACATTAACTAATGACAGAAACGAAGAAGAAATTGGCTTAATCATTAAAAAATTCAAGAAGTTTAATTCTCTAAAAGACAAGACTTCAAGGAAGATAAAAGATATTTTAATCATAAATTCTCTAATATTATTAAAGATATTTTAATCATAAACCCTTTAATATTATTTTCTTTGAATGTTGAAAACTCAACTATAAAAAGTCATAATATTCTCTGCTAAAAGATAATGAGAAGTTTGAAAGAAACTATAAGAATGACAAGAAGGAAAAAATGCACTTAAGCATTAGCTTGGGATGATACAAATGAATCTGAAAATGAACATTTGGAAGAAGAGATAATTTATATGTAATTTACTATTATTGATGATGATGAAGTAACATTTAACTGTAATTTGGGTGAAAATGATCATGATGTTAATTTGACATATAATGAACTAGTTGAGAGCCTTAAAATTATATGCATGAAAAATAAAAAAAATTCCTTCTAAACTTAAAGAAGTACAAAAATAGTTGGATGTATGCATGAATGAGAAATAAAACATAAAAAATAAATTACATAACATTAAAGCATCCAAAAATATGATTATTAAAGACAATCATGACTTAAATGCCTAAGTCATGATATTGAAACATTAAAAAAAGAGGTAGATTCCCTCAAGGACTCATTGTCCAAGTTTAATAAAGAGAGTAAAAACTAGAACATATGCTAAGAGATTAAAAGAATTCCAATGATAGGCATGTAATAGGATATAACTATAGAAGTGAAGGCAATTTTAAAACCACATCTGTCAAGGAAAAATATTTGCATAATAAAGAACCATTGCCTAACGTGATAAATGAGTAAGGAGAATCCATATCGGAGCATATGCATGTATATTCAACATCCACTAGGACTAATCCTAAAAGCAAGCATCATGCTTTCATATATGACTCATAACTTAGGTATAGAGTTCAATGCTATCGAGGGAAGAATAGGCATAACTTTTATGATAACATGCAAACCACTGATATCCTTATAGGCCACAAAGAAGTATACATCAAGCTTTCATTCATAGTAGATATTATATTTATAATCATGGGAGCTCATTTCACTACCTTAGAAAACCATTCAACACCTTTAATGTCCAAATGAAGTTTCACCATTATTCAAACACACATAGTAATGTATTTATGCATAATCATAACTCAAATAACATAGTAATGTATTTATGGATCATTATTGATAGGTTTTGTCTTCTTAAAAAAAATGAAAAGAAACCCATTGAAAGTATGGATTGAAAAGAAGAAGGAGCCTAACAATCAAGGAACCAAGCTTATTTTGATACCTAAAAGACATTAATTATCTTAATTTATAGGTTTCTTAAAGAGGAAATGGTATTTAGTAGAGAAGATAATTATTGAATTAATTATTATTTTGAAGAGCTTTTTTTTCATCTTAATAGATCTAACTTTCTTATATCTAAGAATGTTTTGAAAATGTTTACGTAGAATATGGATAAATTTGTTGTTAAAGAGAGCAAGAATGGTTAATTGCTCTTCAAAATAAAAAATAGTTGAACTAAGTGATGATGATAAGACGGATGGGATGCCTCCAATAGACTGTAAACTTAAAAGAATCTTCATTCAAATCATTCATAAGTGATTTTCAACAAGAGGTAACTATTAGTTCATACTTTAGAAATTTGTCATATAATGCTCGTATTTATCAATTTGAGAATAAATCCTAATGTTGATTGTTTGGTTTGAATATTGAATAATAATTATCTTTATAATATGAACCTTGGTATGTAAACTAAAAGATTACATGTAAAAGAGATTATAAACTAGAATTTGTAATAATTTAAAATAATTCCTCTAAACTATTAAATAAAGATAGATTTTGCATAATTAGGATAATTAGTTTTTTATGGAAACTTTTAGTTTTGTAGCATTTGTGATGTTATTTGAAACTAATTTCATGGAATTGTGTTTTGGGTGTATGGGTGTGTGAAATTCTTGCTTTTATTGATGATTAATGAGCTAGAATGTCAAGAATGTGATTTAGAGATGTTTTGGAAGTGAGAATTGGAATAAAATGATGTTTAGATGAGTGTAGAAAAGTATGATGATTGAGTGCATGTTGATGCTATGTTGTGGGTTAATGTTCAAGTAGAGGTCTTGACTTAGTTGTGGTTGATATATTGAGTGAATTGAGTAGTTCTTTAGTGAGGAAATGTTATGGAAGAGGTAGAAGAAGAGTTAGATGAAAATATGGAAATTTGAATTTGAGTATGTTTCAATGGAGTAGCCATAACTTCTTTTATAATTGTGTAATTGAGATGATTTTTAGTTTAAATTAAACTAGCAGTGTTTGCCTATATTTCTTGTGAAGAAAATGATGTTCAATTTTTTCCTTAAGAGTCCCAAATCTTGACATGAATGTGGGAAAGTGAGTAGGGAAGAATAGTAGCACTAGAGTTGAATTTTGTGATCTAAACCTTTGTGAATTGTTCTGGGTTGATTTACGCAGATTTTGCTAAATTGGTCTTCATGAAAGTTATAGCTTTTCTTGATAGCTTTCTATCGCCATAAAGTTTGCCATTTTTTGACATTAGAGTTGAAAGTTATGAGTAATTGAACATTGGATATGGTTTAGGTGATGTATAATAGGGAAGCCACAATAATGTGGAAATTTTCCCTAGTTAGAGGTAGAATTTGCTTCTAAGTTCTTCATGAAAGTTGTATAATGTGTTCTGATCTTTCCATTGATATAAAGCATGAAATTTTTGGACAATGAAATAGGAAGTTATGATTTTTAGAAGTTGTGTTACTGTTTAGGATGAGATTTACAGGACAGATACTTTGAAGTGAATTTTGGCCCCTATGGAGTTGGAATTTGTCTTTGAGTCCTTCATGGAAATTGTAGAGCTTTTTTTTATCTTTCCATTGAGACTTATTATGTCAAATTTGGACTCCTGAGCGAAAAGTTATTCATTTTGGAAGAAGAGAAGAAAACAAGTGGAAAATATATATATATATATATATATAAATGGGGAAATCGTAGCCTCGCGACTACGACGACGTCTTGTCGCGATCGCGAGCGGCTCATTTTCGAGTCGACTCACGATTGCGACGCGGCTCGCCAGCTCACCTGACCTCCCTCCACTCTTTTGTTTATAACTTTTTCGTCCGACCTCCGATTGACCTGATTTTTGAAGCGTTGGATTTCTAAGACATTCATCTACCTCTCCATGGGAATTTGTAGATTTTGATATTAAATTGAAAAATTTCTTGAGATTGTCACGAACATGCATTGTACATATTTCAATTCCTGCATGTGTATCATTATACACTTCTGATTGTACAACTTGTGATATATGTGTGTCTTAATTGTTAAAGAGGTGCAACTGGAACGTCAACTCATAGACATTGCTGAGACTTCCAGGCACTAACTTTGAAAGCAGTTGGTGAGCAACCTAGATGATTTCTCTCAATTATTGTTTGCTTATGATTATATATTGAATAATGATCGATTGTGATTTGATTGCAGACTCAGGACAGAAGGTCCGATGACTGTGTACTAGCACGTTGCGATATTGAAGTGATACTTGTATGTGAATATGAGACCTACGTGCTTATAATGTGATTGATTGTGGCATATGCATTTCTTCAGGAATGCATAATAATGTGATTGATTGTGACATATGCATTTCATTCATGAATGCATAATCAGATAAGGACAGTGGTGACCAGAGTAGCCATCTATTAGAGCTTAAAGCTCAACGAGTGAATTTGAGCCTCGAGCTCAGCAGTGATTTAGAGGCTTAGGCTCAATGTTTAATGAGCCCTATATGGGATAGTTCAGGCACTCAGTCATAACAACGTAATAATTGAAAAAGTGTCTCATGAGCATTTTATATGCATCTTGTTAAATGTGTTTGATTGAGTGAAAAGAAAAATTCCTTATGCTTAAGTGAAAGTGTGTTACTTATGATAAATGTGAAATTGTGACATAATTTGTGATATGAATTTATTTGTTGCATGAATTAAGTGAACCATTGATGATGGTTACCTCATTGAGTTCGTAAAACTGACCAAAATTGCAACGTTATCTTTTCAGGACCGAGAGTAGACTCCTAGCTATAGAGAGGCTCCCTCAGCCTTGTAGATTGTGTCTAGAAAGGGAAGTTATGGCTCAAAGGTCAGTCAGCTGGGACTTTTGGATAGCATAGATAGATTTGATACTTTTTTCCTCTTTCATGTAGTATTTTTGTACTAGGTTTTTGATTGATGTACAGATAGTAAGGGATGAAAAACATGTAGACTTTTGATTTAGATGGAATGAAATGAGGAAAAAGTTGGTTTCAAAAGTATTGTGATTTTCTATTGATGCTTTATTGGTAAATAATGATATGATGCCATGTGAAGTGAATGTAGTAATCGAACGTAGCTCGTCCTTATCGTATGATATGTACCGAAATGACCTCCAGGCGTCCCGGTGTGTATCCTGTGGTAAGAGGGTGCTACATTTTGGTGGTATCAAAGCATGGTTGGCATTTATTGGGACATATAGAATCTTAGGCATGAATTATCTTGAGAAATGCAGAAAAAATGATCGAATTTACTATTTGTTATTGGTCATCTGCTCTAGGTGATCAAATTGAACAACTAGCTGACCAAGGATCAGTCAGTGCCAGCAGGGAGTCCTCAGTGCCTCGATCTGAGGAATTGCCTCCTAGAGTTCCTGAGAGAATGGAGAGGAGGTATGATAGATTGCGTAAGCAGGGAGCTGTGGACTTCTATGGCAGCACAGACCCTACTGAGGCCGAGGGATGGCTTGAGAGGATAAAGAGAGTATTTGATCAGATGGACTGCGAGCCTGATGAGAGGTTTGACTATGCAGTGTCTCTACTGCAGGGCCCAGCATACCAGTGCCGGAAGATTGTTCCATATAATACCATCCGGCCCTGCCAATTTAAGTGGGAAGACTTTCTGAGGGTCTTCAGAGACAATTATATGCCCAAGATTTATTTAGACATGAAGTTTGCTATATTTCTTGTGAAGAAAATGATGTTCAATTTTGTCCTTAAGAGTCCCAAATCTTGACATGAATGTGGGAAAATGAGTAGGGATGAATAGTAGCACTAGAGTTGAATTTTGTGATTTGAAACTTTGTGAAATTTTCTGGGTTGATTTAGGCAGATTTTGCTAAATTGGCCTTCATTAAAGTTGTATCTTTTCTTGATAGCTTTCTATCGCCATAAAGTGTGCCATTTTTTGACATTGGAGTTGAAAGTTATGAGTAATTGAACATTGGATATGGTTTAGGTGATGTATAATAGGGCAACGACAATAATGTGGAAATTTACCCTAGTTAGAGGTAGAATTTGCTTCTAAGTTCTTCATGAAAGTTGTAGAATTGTTATGATATTTCCATTGATATAAAGCATGAAATTTTTGGACAATGGAATAGGAAGTTATGATTTTTAGAAGTTGTGTTACTGTTTAGGATGAGATTTACATGACAGATACTTTGAAGTGAATTTTGACCCCTATTGAGTTAGAATTTGTCTTTGCATACTCATGGAAAATGTAGAGCTTTCTATTATCTTTGCATTGATACCAAATTTGTCAAATTTGGACTCCTGAGTGAAAAGTTATTCATTTTGAAAGAAGAGATGAAAACAAGTGGAAATATACATATATATATATATAAATGGGGAAATCGCAACCTCGTGTCCGCGACGACGTCGCGTCGCGAGGCGGCATCGATAGCCATCATGATCACAAGCGGCTCACTCATTTTTGAGCTCGTGATGGTGAGTCGGCCCTTTTGGGCAAGCAGCTTGCACGGCTCGAGAGCTGGCCAGCGAGCCGTCACGCATGCGGCGCAGCTCGTCGACTCACCTGACCTCCCTCCACTCTTTTGCTTATAACTTTTTCGTCCGACCTTTGATTAACCTGATTTTAAAAGCGTTGGATTTCTAAGTCATTCATCTACATCTCCATGGGAATTTGTAGATTTTGAGATTAAATTGAAAAAGTTGGATTGAATCAAAGTGAGAGGATCGATTAAAAGAGTATGAGTTGGTTATTTTTCTGACCATATTGCAGTGTTTTGGAAATTTCTTGAACTATAGAAATCCAAATTGAGTAATTTTGGTGTCTATGGATTCCTAAAACATAGGGGAACACTTTCATCATAGATAGGTTAACTAAGTTACCTCATTTTCACTTTCTCATTAATCACGAACAGTAGACTCGAAAGTGTGTGTTTTGGAAAAATTGAAATAAGTATATGAGCAATAATTTGTGAGTTTAATGGTTTTAGTGAGGCTTAAACCTAAGAATAAATGAGTTTTGATATGGAAATGGTTTTGTGATGAAATTTATGGAATGATATCTGGGATTGTCATGAACATGCATTGTAAACATTTCAATTTTTGCATGTGCATTATTATACACTTCTGATTGTACAAACTGTGATATATGTGTATCTTAAGTATTATAGAGGCGCAATTGGAACGTCAACCCACAAACGTTGCTGAGACTTCCAGGCACTAGCTTCGGAAGCAGTTGGTGAGCAACCTAGACGATTTCTTTCAATTATTGTTTGCTTATGATAATATATTGAATAATGATCGATTGTGATTTGATTGCGGATTCCGGACGGAAGGTCCGATGACTTTGTACTAGGGCGTTGCGATATTGAAGTGCTACTTGTACGTGAATATGAGACCTACGTGCTTATAATGTGATTGATTGTGGCATATGCATTTCATTCAGGAATGCATAATAATGTGATTGATTGTGGCATATGCATTTCATTCATGAATGCATAATCAGATAAGGACAGTTGTGACCAGAGTAGCCACCGATTCGAGCTTAAAGCTCAATGAGTGAATTTAAGCCTCGAGCTCAACAGTAATTTAGATGCTTAGGCTCAATGTTTAATGAGCCCTGTATGGGACAGTTCAGGCACTCGGTCACAACAACGTAATAATTGAAAAGGTGTCTCATGAGAATTTCATATGCATCTTGTTAAATGTGTTTGATTGAGTGAAAAGCAAAATTCCTTATGCTTAAGTGAAAGTGTGTTACTTATGATAAATGTGAAATTGTGACATAATTTGTGATATGAACTGATGTGTTGCATGAATTGAGTGCAACATCAATGATGGTTACCTCATTGAGTTCACAAAACTCACCAAATTTGCAACGTTATCTTTTCAGGATCGAGAGTAGACTCCTAGCTACAGAGAGGCTCCCTCAGCAATGTAGATTGTGTCTGGCAAGGCAAGTTATAACATCCCATTAGTTGTGGGAGGGTTAGAATAGTAAATACGAGTGATTAATGAGAGTTAGAGATGCATTTCCATGTTCATGCATCTAAATTCCATGCACTTATACATGAATAGTGAATGAATTTGCACATGAAAATAATTGTACATGCATTCATGAATAATTCCGGGTATAATTGGATTGATTTATGAATTTTTAGAGTTATGGATGTTTTTACATTTGGAAATATTAGTGATTGGTGAAAATATCGTATTTATATATGTTGGTGAATTTATGGAGTATTGAGAAAGATATATATATAATAGGGAACAAGAAATTAAAAGAAGCTTTTGAGGTAGTTGGATTGTAAAGATGACAGTCAAGGGAGTTAGTTTTAAAAGAAACTAAGTTAGAACTTGGGTATTGGGTAAGTGACAAGTGTCACTTAATCTTTTGTACTCTTTCTAGAAGTAGGCTACTATTCTTTGAGAGTTGACAGGTTAAGTCTTGTCTAAGTCCCTTTCTTACTAACATCTTTTCCAATCTTCCTTTTGAAACCCAGAGTTTTACATCAAATACCTTCTAAGAGACTTCTGTATTTTTCCTTTCCCCCACCAAACCTACTTTGCCATTTGTTTCCTCTACCCTGAGAAAAACTAGAAGCTGGTTATTGTACTCAGTGAAGTACGAGTTTAGGGCTTGAAGATTTTGAAGTTTTCAGCAGGTAAGTGGTGAAAAAATCCCTTATAGTTGGGATTTGTGAAATAAAATTGATAGATTACTGTCATGTGCATGAAAAATGACAATTACAAGGTTGTTCATAAATACTGGGTAGTTGGGAAGAAATAAATTCAGTTATAGTGTTAAATTAGTTTTTGAAAAAAAATTGGTGTTTTGGTGATATAAAATATTGAAAGTTTGAAAATCTAGAAAATGTTCACTAATTACACTTCAGTCTTTTACCATAACGTTTTATCTAGTTGTCTAAATGAAATGATTCTTAATTTTAATTAAACTAGAGACACATGGCTACATTTTGTATGAAGACATCGAATTTCATTTCTGTCTCTAAGAGTCTCAAAAGTTGTCATGAAGTTGAGAATAGGGTGTAGGGCGTTGAAAGCTGATTGTAAAATTCGTGTTCTGATTTCGGGAGCAAATATGGACTTCATATAGATAGATTTCGACAATGTTTCCTTCTGTAAAGTTGTAGATATTTATTTTATCTTTCCAAAAGTATATAGCATGAAAATTTTAGACATTGGATTCAAAAGTTATGATCCATATAAGTGGAGACGTTCTGGGCAAGAAAAGGAGACGATAGAAATGAGACGGAAGAAAAACAGACGATAGAAATGAGACGGAAGAAAAGCAGATGATATAAATAAGATGGAAGAAAAGCAGATGATAGAAATGGTACGGAAGAGAAGCAGATGATGGCAATTAGATGGAAGAAAAGCAGACGATAGAAATGAGACAATGGAAATGAGACGATAGAACTAAGGCGTAAGCAAAAATAGACTGGACTCTTTTGATCATAACTTCTTCTCTAGACCTCCAAATGACCTGATTTTTGAAGCATTGGATTTATAACACATTTATTTATCTCTCCAAAAAAATTTATGGTTTTTTGTATTAAAGTTAAAATGATTGATTGAATCAAAATAAAGGTATCAGTGGAAGGAGCATGAACTGGATATTTTATTAAACATATTTTAGTATTTTGATGATATCTTGGTTTGTAGGATTACAATTGAGGTGATTCTTTATTTCTAGTAAACTAGAGTAATAGGGATACAAATCACATGAAGAAGCTGAATCTTGATCCAGTCTCTAAGGTATTCAATTTCTGGATGGAAGCTGGGTATAGTACATTGTTTTGGAGAGGAACATTCCAAAAATGTTTGAGGCATATCTTTCAAATTACTGAACCAAATTGAGTGATTTTGGTGTCAATGGAAAGATAAAAGATAGAGGAACACTTTTATAGAAGATAGTGGGCTCAAATTTCACAAATTTTTCCTTCTTATTGAATGTGAACAGTAAACCCGAAAGGGGTGTTTCAGAAAGTCTAAAGGTAAGTCAATGAGTAATGAAACGTGTTTTCAATGGTTCTAATGAGGCATAAACCTAAGTGTTAGTTATACTTAAATTGTAACATCCTATCACTGATGGGATGAGTACAGTAGATTGCATTCATAATTGGCATGTGCATGCATTGTTTAGCTTATGTATATTTGGATAATTGGCAACTATTGCACTAGCACATAAATGTACATACATGTATGACATATTCCCGATAAGATTGGGTAATTTGGAGATGATTTGGTCAATTAAGCTGTGAGAAATTTAATTAGAGTAAGAAATGAGAATTTGGAGTTTGAAATATGAAATTGGAGTGTATGATCGTGAGTTTTATAATTTTGAGGATTTATAGGAATTCTTCTGGAATTTTCGGAGTAATAGGTCCGGACCGAAAAATTGACTTAATTACTGATTAACTGGATTTTCGGTTCCGAATTTGATTGTCCAATGGTAATGGAGGATTAGAGTTTTTGATTTGATGAATTAGGGTTAGAACCATTGGAATTTGGGAGAAATTAGAAATTGAAATCGGATTGAGGTTGTTTGGGTTGGTCTTGTGGCAATTTCATTGCCAAACAAACCCTTAATTACCTTAATATATAAACCCTTACCTTTGAAATTCTTGTCTTCCTCGATCCTTTGATTTTTGAGACGAAAATTTCTCCTTCCTTCATCGTGATCTCTTCCCTTGATTTCTTCTTGATTCCTTCTTGCCATTTGTTCCTTTCCTTTGCCTTGAATCTATCTTTTGGCTTGGTGTGGAAAAAAGATGAAGATGGGTTTGGGTTTTGGTGTTGCCGTGAGTGGTGAAAGTGTGAAGAGTTGGTGATCATTGCAATTTTTGAAGGTTTTATCAAGTAAGTCTTCAATTTTCTTGCCTTGGAGAGTTAGATTTGTTGATTTATTGAGTTATATTGATGATTGGTTTAGCTATTGGATGATTGAATATGTTAGGGTTTCGGATGATGATTTTTGCTTGATTTAGTGTGGATAATTTAGGGATAATGGTTATTTGGTGAAATAGAGGATAGGAATTAGTTGTTGATGTATATTGAATCATTTGGGAGTGGTTTGGAAAGGAAGAAATCGGATTGGAAAGGTTGCAGAGTCGGAAATCTGGAAAAAAAATCTGGGTTTTAGGTGTTCTTTGGTTTTTGCGTCATGACGAAACAAATTAGCTTCATGCGCCTTGTAATGACGAGGATGGGTTCGTCGCGTCGGCGAAGCGTGCCTTGTGACAAAGGAAAGGAGGCTCGCCGCAGCGAGGGACCAGACGTCGCGGCGAGGAACGCCCAAATTTCCGAAAATGAGATTTTTCTAAATTGGAATTTAGGAATTTGGTTGATTAAATTGGTTCTGGATTAAATTCAATTGGGAGATTATTGAATTCGGGTTTTAGAATTGATATTGGAGAAATATCGGACTAGTGTCAGAAATGTCATAACATGTATAGTACAAAAATTCATTTGATACATAAGCATTATTGGTTATTGAAATTGGTACAATTAGTAATGTTATATTCATTCTGATTGTATAGAGGCTCAAGTTGAGCGTCGATCGTCCGCCGTAGGCGAGACTTCCCGGCAGTAGCTCGGAAGTTCTGAGGTGAGTAACCTAGTTGGTTTCTCAACCTGTATGTGTTACATTATATGCAATTATGCCATGGGGAGTTAAGGAAGGATTACGTTTGGTTGTTTTGATTGATTTCAGATCACAGGTGTTCGAAATATTTGGAATGTGCTATAGAAGTGTTAATTGTGCATAAATTGTCATTAATTGGTTTTAAATGCAAATTGGATAGGTGATATTAGACTGTGATACGACTAGTGGAATTTGGAACATGTGCATTCATGCCATTATGCATGATCAGATAATTGACAGTTGTGACCGGTGCAACCACCGTATTTAGAGCTTTAAGCTCAACGCACACCCAACGATTTTCAGAGCTTTATGCTCAACGTATTAGGGCTTCAAGCCCAATTTTTTCAAAGCCACTGGCTCAACGTAAATGAGCTCAGGCGTACGGTCACAACAACGTAATAAACGGAAAGTGTCACATATGCATTGTACATGAATGATCAAGTGTGAATTGTATGAAAGGCGAAATGTATTATAAATGTGAAATTGCATGTATGAGATTTTCTGGTTGTGATATACATGATATTGTGTGAATTTTTTGAATATGCATGAGTTGGGTGAACCATCGATGATGGTTTCTCGCTGAGTTCGCAAACTCACCCAACATTGCAATTATTTTTCAAGACATCTATAGTTGACTCCTAGCTCCAGTTAGCGAGACTTTTCCTGCTGTGTGAGTGCCGGCGAGAGGAGTATGGCTCACAGGTCGGTTAGCTAGGATCTTTTGGGGATGATCTAGTTAGGAGTTATTTTAGTCCCTTTTGAGTTTTGTGCAGTTGTAATCAAACAGAATTGTGAACTTACGATTTTTAAGAAATGAAATGAGAAGTATCTTTTGGTTTTAAAATTTAGTGAATTCGATATTGTATTTAATTATATATTGATGCCATGAGGTTTATAGAAATGATCGAATCGTAGTGCACCCTCATCGTAGGTTATGTATCGGTATGACCTACGGGCGTCCCGGTGTATTCCCTATGGTAAGGGGGCGCTACATAAATGAATTTTGGTTTGGGGATACTCGTCGTAGGTTATGAACTTTAGCATTTCTTCTTCTCTTCCTCCTCCTATGGTGATCTTCGATTCCTCCCATCGGTGAGGTTCTTCGATTTTTCCTTGTGATTTTCTCCTCATTGTGCTAAGCTAACTTGTTTATTGTGATTGATGAAGGTTGAGAAGCTTTGAGAGTGGTTAATCGTTGATATTGAAGGATTTTAGGGTTTATGGTGATTTGAGGGATTTGTGGAATTTGATCTTCGATTGGTAAATATTTATGGCTTTAATGTTGTTATTAATGGTTTTTGATGCATTTATGGCATTTATTTTGGTTGATTTGGGTAGTTGAGAGTGTTAATGGGAGTTTTAGAGAGAGAAATGAATGACGATCGGAGAAGGCGGGGGCTTGCGAAAGACGCGTGGCGACGTCTGGCGCAACCTCGCATGACAGTAATTAAGTGTTCGTCATGACGAATAGCTGATGAACGCTACGTCGTCGCGATAGTTTCGTCTTGCATGCTGACGTTTTCGTCTACGCCTTGGCGAAACATGAAGAGAATGCACACAGCGGCAAGCGTCCTTCACGCCGCAGCGAGCGATCTTCTGTATGCCGCGGCGAGGGATGTAAGTCGCGGCGAAGAGCAGTTTTCTGATGGATTGATTTTTAGTTTATTGGGTATAATTTATGGTGTAGACCTCCGATAGAGGTGATTCCTGATTCGTTATGAACTGTTATAAACTAGTAAAAGAGGTCTACAATTGAGAATAATTATGGAAGTTAGAATTTAATTTAAATGGTATTGATTTATCGAGATTAAGGTCAATTATGGTTCCTATAGTGACCTAGGTATTGAAGTGTGATAATTGGAGTTTTAATTGGGATTTTCAATAGAGGTTTTGACCCAATGAATAGGGAATTGCTATAGGGAGTATGAATTGAAGAAATTAAACTGAATTTTTAAGAATGGATCAATTATTGTCGATCAATTGAGCGAAGAGTTAGAATGGGGCATAAGAGTTCAAAATTGGGTTTTAGCGCCGGAAATCGTGAACATGCAATGTACATAATTCCATTGAGACATATGCATCACTGAATGGTTTAATTGAGCATTTAGTAATGGGATTTGTATTTAAGCTGTTATAGAGGCGCGTTGGATCGTCATTCCACAGATATTCTTTGGGACTTCGATCGAGAGCTCGGAGATTACTGGTGAGTAACCTAGTTGGTTTCTCAAATTCTGATTGCTTAAATGCTCTGTATGCTTACATGCAAAGGTGAACTACATGATTCTTGAAATGTATAGGAGCGAATTTCATGCTTTTCTTGTATTGGATTGGACTCTTGTATGGCTGGGAATTGCAATCTTGGGCTTTTATAGCCAGTACATTTGTAAATTCTTGAACATCGCATTACATGCATAAATGCATGATCGGATAATGAGCGTTGTGACCCAGTCGCGATTTTCTTGAAATGAGCCTCGAGCTCTAATCTTGTCTTGACCGGGCCTCGAGTCGAGGGAGAAATCTGACGTGTCCCCACCGAATCGTCTTGGTGGCGCTTGGGCACAACACTGAATAATTGGAAAAAAGTCACATATTCATTGGAATTTCATGATTACGTGATGGCATGATTTACTGTAAATTGTGATATGATACCACAAATTGTTACATGCTATTGTAAATTGTTATATGATAAATTGAATACTGTCGTGCTGTACGCAATATGCGTAATGCATGATTTGAGTGAACCATCGATAATGGTTTCTCACCGAGTTTATAAACTCACTCAAAATTGCATCTAATTTTTGGGGTGATAGATTAGGCCCTAGCTCCGAGATAGTCTTTTCTTGCGATGCGGCGTGCTAGAGAAGCGATGGCACACAGGTCGGTCAGCTGGGTTGGTCTTTTGCGGATGACTTAGGATAGATGCTTGTATCAGTTTCCTTTTTGGTGTTGTTTAGGGGACTGATAGACTTGTCTATTCTGATATTGGATGATTGTATCAAGATTATTTTGGATTTTAAAATTACTGATTTCTGATATATTATGGTATTAATTATTGCGATGCCATGTGGATTAACAGTCGGATTTTCTAGTAGTGCACCTTTATCGTGGGATACGTGTCGGAGCGACCTTCGGGCGTCCCGATGTGTACCCTACGGTGAGGGGGTGCTACAAGAGCAGAGGTTGCAGGATGTTCCCGTGATCAGGGAATTTCCAGATGTGTTTCTCGAGGTGTTACCGGGTTTGCCGTCGGATCGGGACACGAAGTTCTCGATTGACCTCGTTCCAGGTACCGCTCCTATATCTATACCCCGTATAGGATGGCACCTGTGGAGCTGAGGGAGCTTAAGGCTCAGTTGCAGGAGCTTCTAGATAAGGGGTTCATTAGGCCGAGTGTTTCGCCGTGGGGAGCTCCAGTGTTGTTTGTGAAGAAGAAGGATGGGACTTTGAGGTTATGCATCGATTATAGGCAGCTGAATCGGGTTACAGTTAAGAATAAGTACCCATTGCCTAGGATCGATGATTTATTTGATCAGTTGCAAGGAGCTCAGGTGTTTACTAAGTTAGATTTGAGATCGAGATATTATCAGTTGAGGATAACAGAGGCTGATGTGCCTAAGAGTGCTTTCAGGAGTAGGTATGGGCATTTCGACTTCTTAGTGATGTCGTTCGGGTTGACTAATGCCCCGACAGCCTTCATGGCCTTGATGAATACGGTCTTTCAGCCCTACCTGGATCAGTTTGTTATTGTATTCATTGATGATATTCTGGTGTACTCGAGGAGTAGCGAGAGCATCGAGCATCGAGGGTATATTGTAGATTATGAGATAGATATTTGTATGCCAAATTCACGAAGTGTGAATTTTGGCTGGACGAGGTGGTGTTCTTAGGCCACATTGTGTCTGGTGAGGGTATCCGGGTGGATCCTCACAAGATTGAGGCAATGAGGAGTTGGGAGGTTCCGAGGAATGTGTCAGAGTTGAGGAGTTTCCTTAGATTGGCAGGTTATTACTGGAGGTTTGTCGAGGGGTTTTCTGTAATCTCTGCCCCTTTGATAAGACTTCTGAGGAAGAATGTGGCTTTCAGTTGGACAGATGAGTGTCAGAGAAGTTTTGAGGAGCTGAAACATCAGTTGACTACGGCACTGGTGTTAGCTTTACCGTCAGAGTCTGGAGGCTTTGAGGTGTTTAGTGATGTTTCACAGCAGGGATTGGGTTGTGTCTTAATGCAGCACGGGAGAGTTATAGCGTATGATTCGAGATAGTTAAGGTCGCATGAGATGAATTATCCAATGCATGACTTGGAGTTAGCAGTAGTGGTTTTTGCCCTGAAGATCTGGAGACATTATTTGTATGGGGAGACGTTCCAGATCTTCACTGATCATAAGAGTTTGAGATATTTGTTGAGTCAGCGAGAGCTGAATCTGAGGCAGAGGAGATGGATTGAGTTACTTAAGGATTATGAATGCACTATTGAGTATCATCCGGGGAAGGCTAACGTTGTGGCTGATGCATTGAGTAGGAGATCTTATATCAGTGCAGCTCAGATTCAAATTGGGAGATTACCTAGCCTGATTCAGTTGAGAGCTCTGAATGTGTAGATAGATTTGGCTCAGGATGGAGCTCTGATTGCTACTCTGAGGCTTAGGCCGATGCTTCATGATAGGATCAGGCGAGTTCAGGACAGAGATCCTGCCTTGGTGAGATTGATTGAGAGAGTGCAGGCTGGTTCTGATTCTGATTTTGAGTTTAGAGATGGGACTCTTTGGATGGGCCAGAGATTGTGTGTTCCAAATGTGGATGATCTGAGGCGTGAGATTTTGGAGGAGGCTTATGTGGCTACCTATGCCATGCATCCTGGTACTACCAAGATGTATCGCACTCTTAAGTTACATTTCTAGTGGTCAGGCATGAAGAGGCAGGTGGCGGAGTTTGTTTCTCGGTGTCTGACGTGCCAGTAGGTTAAGGCTGAGCACCAGGCTCCAGTGGGTAAGTTACATTCGTTGCCCATTCCGGAGTGGAAATGGGAGTGAATTACGATAGATTTCATTATGGGATTGCCTAGGACATCGAGGCAGCATGATGCGATCTGGGTCATAGTGGATCACTTCCTACCAGTGAGGGAGAGCAATACCCTTGATCAGTTGGCCCAGAAGTATGTAGCAGAGATTGTGCGCCTGCATGGGGTTCTGGTGTCTATAGTTTCAGACAGGGATCTGAGGTTTACTTTGAGGTTTTGGAGGAGTTTGCAGTCGGCTATAGGTACGAGATTGAACTTCAGTACAGCATTTCATCCTCAGACAGATGGGCAAAGTGAGAGGACGATTAAGACCGTTGAGGATATGTTGCGAGCCTGTGTGTTGGAGTTTCGAGGTACATGGGATCAGTATTTGCCTCTGGTCGAGTTTGCTTATAATAATCAGTACCAGAGTAGCATTGGTATGGCACCGTATGAGGCGTTGTATGGGAGGCAGTGTAGATCGCTTCTTTACTGGGATGAAGAGGGTACGAGGATGTTAGAGGGTCTCGAGCTGATTCAGGACACAGTGGATAAGGTACAGCTGATTCGGAGTCACATCAAGGTGGCTCAGGATAGACAGAAGAGTTATGTGGATTAGCATCGGAGAGAGATGGAGTATGATGTGGGAGATAGAGTGTTCCTCCGAGTGTCTCCATAGAGAGGTTTTCTGAGATTTGGTTGGAAGGGCAAGTTAAGCCCTAGTTACATTGGTCCCTACGAGATCCTTGAGAGGATAGGGCCTTTGGCCTATAGGCTGGTTTTGTCGAGTGAAATGTCGCAGTTGCATGATGTGTTCCACGTGAGTATGCTCAGACGGTATAGGTCAGACCCGACCCACGTGATTCCGGCTCAAGAGATTGAGGTTGCCAGTAATTTAAGTTATGTGGAGGAGCCAGTTCAGATTGTAGGATCGCGGGTCAAGCAGTTGAGGTCCAGGGTTATTCCATTAGTGAAAGTCCTTTGGAAGAACCATTCAACTGAGGAGGCTACTTGGGAGACTGAGGACCTCATGAGGAGGCAATACCCTCATCTGTTCGACCAGTCAGGTAAGAAATTTCGTGACGAAATTTTTATTAGGAGGGGAGAATTGTAACATCCTGTCACTGATGGGATGAGTACAGTAGATTGCATTCATAATTGGCATGTGCATGCATTGTTTAGCTTATGTATATTTGGATAATTGGCAACTATTGCACTAGCACATAAATGTACATACATGTATGACATATTCCTGATAAGATTGGGTAATTTGGTAATTTGGAGATGATTTAGTCAATTAAGCTGTGAGAAATTTAATTAGAGTAAGAAATGAGAATTTGGAGTTTGAAATATGAAATTGGAGTTTATGATCGTGAGTTTTATAATTTTGAGGATTTATAGGAATTCTTCTAGAATTTTTGGAGTAATAGGTCCGGACCGAAAAATTAACTTAATGACCGATTAACTAAATTTTCGGTACCGAATTTGATTGTCCAATGGTAATGGAGGATTAGAATTTTTGATTTGATGAATTAGGGTTAGAACCATTGGAATTTGGGAGAAATTAGAAATTGAAATCGGATTGAGGTTGTTTGGGTTGGTCTTGTGGCAATTTCATTGCCAAACAAACCCTTAATTCCCATAATATATAAACCCTTACCTTTGAAATTCTTGTCTTCCTCGATCCTTTGATTTTTGAGAAGAAAATTTCTCCTTCCTTCATTGTGATCTCTTCCCTTGATTTCTTCTTGATTCCTTCTTGCCATTTGTTCCTTTCCTTTGCCTTGAATATATCTTTTGGCTTGGAGTGGAAAAAAGATGAAGATGGGTTTAGGTTTTGGTGTGGCCGTGAGTGGTGAAAGTGTGAGGAGTTGGTGATCGTTGCAATTTTTGAAGGTTTTATCAAGTAAGTCTTCATTTTTCTTGCCTTGGAGAGTTAGATTTGTTGATTTATTGAGTTATATTGATGATTGGTTTAGCTATTGGATCATTGAATATGTTAGGGTTTCGGATGATGATTTTTGCTTGATTTAGTGTGGATAATTTAGGGATAATGGTTATTTGGTGAAATAGAGGATAGGAATTAGTTTTTGATGTATATTGAATCATTTGGGAGTGGTTTGGAAAGGAAAAAATCGGATTGGAAAGGTTACAGAGTCGGAAATCTGGAAAAAAATCTTGGTTTTGGGTGTTCTTTGGGTTTTCTTGTCATGACAAACAATTTAATGCATGTCATGACGAAGCAGATTAGCCCATAGCGCCGCAATGAGCTGGAATCTGGCCTTGGCAAGCGAGGATGGGTTTTGTCGCGTCGAGCGCAGCGTGCAAGCCACGACGAAGGAAATGAGGCTCGCCGCGGCGAGGAACACCCAAATTTTCGAAAATGAAAATTTTCTAAATTGGAATTTAGGAATTTGGTTGATTAAATTGGTTCTGGATTAAATTCAATTGGGAGATTATGAATTCGGGTTTTAGAATTGATATTGGAGAAATATCGGACTATTATCAGAAATGTCATAACAAGTATAGTACAAAATTCATTTGATACATAAGCATTATTGATTATTGAAATTGGTACAATTAGTAATGTTATATTCATTCTGATTGTATAGAGGCTCAAGTGGAGCGTTGATCGTCTGCCGTAGGTGAGACTTCCTGACAGTAGCTCGGATGTTTTGAGGTGAGTAACCTAGTTGGTTTCTCAACCTGTATGTGTTACATTATATGCAATTATGCCATGGGGAGTTAAGGAAGGATTACGTGTGGTTGTTTTGATTGATTTCGGACCATAGGTGTTCGAAATATTTGGAATGTGTTATAGAAGTGTTAATTGTGCATAAATTGTCATTAATTGGTTTTAAATGCAAATTGGATAGGTGATATTAGACTGTGACATGACTAGTGGAATTTGGAACATGTGCATTCATGTCATTATGCATGATCAGATAATTGACAGTTGTGACCGGTGCAGCCACCGTGTTTAAAGCTTTAAGCTCAACGCACAGGGCCTCATGCCCAATAATTTTCAGAGCTTTATGCTCAACGTATCAGGGCTTCAAGCCCAATGTTTTCAGAGTCACTGGCTCAACGTAAATGAGCTCGGTATACGATCACAACAACGTAATAAACGAAAAGTGTCACATATGCATTGTACATGAATGATCAAGTGTGAATTGTATGAAAGGCGAAATGCCTTATAAATGTGAAATTGAATGTATAAGATTTTCTAGTTGTGATATACATGATATTGTGTGAATTGTTTGAATATGCATGAGTTAGGTGAACCATCGATGATGGTTTCTCGCTGAGTTCGCAAACTCACCCAACATTGCAATTATTTTTCAAGACAGCGATAGTTGACTCCTAGCTCCAGTTAGCGAGACTTTTCCTGCTGTGTGAGTGCCGGCGAGAGGAGTATGGCTCACAGGTAGGTCAGTTGGGATCTTTTGGGGATGATTTAGTTAGGAGTTATTTTAGTCCCTTTTGAGTTTTGTGCAGTTGTAATCAGACAAAATTGTGAACTTACGGTTTTTAAGAAATGAAATGAGAAGTATCTTTTGGTTTTAAAATTTAGTGAATTCGATATTGTAGTTAATTATATATTGATGCCATGAGGTTTATAGAAATGATCGAATCGTAGTGCACTCTCATCGTAGGTTATGTATCGGTATCACCTATGGGCGTCTCGGTGTATACCCTACGGTAAGGGGGCGCTACATAAATGAATTTTGGTTTGGGGATATTGTTGAGAAGAATAAAGGATAGATACCCGAGATTTATCACAAACATGCATTGTACATAATTCATCTCATACATGTGCATTATTGAAACTCTTAATAGTGCAAATTGTGATATCATGTATGTTATTCGTTATAGAGGGTCAATTAGAACGTCAACTTCTAGACATTGCCGAATCTTCTAGGCATTAGCTTCAGGAGAAACCTGTGAGTAACCTAGATGTTCTCACTCAATTAATTGTCTGCTTTAGAATGTGGTTAGAATGAGTTATTTAAGTGCTCCAAATTGTGAATGTGTATATGAATGCAAAAGCGTGCTCAACATTTATGCTGAATGCCAGAGTAAGGTGTAATGATGAATGTGATCTAAATGTGAATTTGCATCCATGTGATTGACTGAGGTTATGTTATGTGAAATATTCATTACATGAATGCATGTAAGATAAAGGAAGTTATGACCGGAGTTGCCAGGATAAAGAGCTTAAAGCTCAGAATGTGAATAGAGCCTCAGGCTCGAGTGCGACTGTACCCGATATCCACTAAGGAATATGGGACGTTATACAAAAAAGCTTGACATCCATGAAGGGATGAGCTGGTAAAAAGGCACTCAGTCATAACGACATTAATAAATGAAAGTGAGTCTCACATGCATTGCCAATTATAATTGATGTGTGTTTTGTATGAACAATGTGATATGTTGTGAATATGCAAAGAGGCGAATATTATGTTTTGTGTAATGATGTGATGCATGAATTGAGTGAACCATCGATGATGGTTACCTCATTGAGTTCGCAAAACTCATCAAAATTGCAACGTTATCTTTTCAGGACCGAGAGACGATTCTAGCTACTGAGAGGCTCTACCAATCGTGTGGATTGTGTGTTGACAAGTGAAGTCATGGCTCAAAGGTCGGTCAGCTGGAATTTATGGACAGTTTAGATAGACTGCATATATTTTTTCTCTCTCATGTAGTCCTTTTGTATTAGGTTTTGATATGTTCCTAAGGGAAATGTTGAAAGGCACAATGTAGACATTCGGTGATTATAAAACGTTATGAGGAAAAGTGGATTTAAAATATTGTGATCTTCTTATGATCCTTTTTGAGTAAATTATAATACCATGCCATTGGAAGTGAATGTAGTGATCGAACGTAGCTCACCCTTGTCGTAGGATATGTACCGGGGTGATCTTTGGGCGTCCTAGTATGTACCCTGAGGTAAGGGGGTGCTACATTTAGGTGGCATCAGAGCTTGATTTAGCATCTGCTTGGACATATAGAAATGATAAGCATGAAATATCTTGAACAATGTGGATAATGATTTAAGTTATCACTTGTTATTGGTCATCCGTCATAGGTGATCAGATTGATCAATCAGCTGACCAAGGATCGGTAGGTGCCAGTAGAGAGTCCTCGATACCTCGATCTGAGGGGTTGCCTCCTAGAGTTCCCGAGAGAAGGGAGAGGAGGTATGATAGGCTATGGAAGTAGGGAGTTGTAGACTTCTATGGCAGCACAGACTCGGCTGAGGCTAAGGGATGGTTAGAAAGGACAGAGAGAGTCTTCGATCAGATGGACTGCGAGCTTGATGAGAGGTTTGATTATGCAGTATCATTACTACAGGGCCCAGCTTACCAGTGGTGGAAGACTGTTCCAGACAGTAGCACCAGGCCTTGTCAGTTGAAGTGGGAAGACTTTCTAAGGGTCTTCAAAGACAACTATATGCCCAAGATCTACCTGGACATGAAGATGCAGGAGTTTTTGGAATTGAAGCAAGGCAGGATGTTAGTGGCTGAGTATGAGGCCAGATTCAATGAGTTGATGGGTTATGTTACTAATTTAATCCCCACAGAAAAAGACAAATGTAGGAGATTTGAAAATGGACTTAATATGGAGATCAGAACAAGGTTGGCGAGGTCAGATATGGGCACTTTCACTGAGTTAAGAGCTTCCTCAATCAGAATTGAACAGCTAATGAAGGAGAAACAAACAGAGACCGGGCAAGGGTCCAAAGGAAGGAGGCTTAGTGAGAGTCACAACAATTCTGGCAGGAGTTTTAGTAAGCGCCAAAGTAGATCATTCAGATTATCAGGTGGATCTAGACATTCAGGAACTACAAAGAGGGGTAGATTTATACAGACTGGTGGTGGACAAGGTACAGTGCAGAACCAGCGGCCCCCATGTGAGCATTGTGGAAAAAGGCACTGTGGAGAGTGTGGGACTGTGTCAGGAGCTTGTTTTGCATGCGGCTCTTTAGAACACAAAGTTAGAGATTGTCCGGTTGTTACTGGAGCCCAGTCTGGTGTGAGTGGGAGATCCGGTAGTAATGCTACAGTCCAACAGAGTAGGGGTGGTGGATCCGGACAGAGAGGCTGAGGAAGAGACAGATGGAGAGCTGGGAGTTCTTCCATGAGGCCTAAGGGACAGGGCAGCCGACCTCAATTCTAGGCTAGGGTCTATACTATGACCAGGTAGGAGGCCCAAGACTCACCAGATGTGGTTGCAGGTGCGCTTCTTGTTTATGATTTGGAGGCATTTGCACTACTAGATCCAGGATCCACACACTCCTTTATCGAACCGCATTTGGCATGTAGATTGCATTGTGATAGAGAGTTACTGCAGTATGGGCTAGAGGTGAGTACACTTCTAGGTAGTACTACTCTTATTGGTGAGATATGCAAAGAGTGCTTAATCAAGATTGATCAAGCATAGTTTGAGGCAGACTTGATAGTACTGCAGTTGAGGGAGATAGATGTGATTTTAGGTATGGATTGGCTCACTACCTATAGGGCCATCATAAACTGCTACACTAAGGAGGTAGTATTGGAATCTCCTGGTCAGCCGAGGGCAGTATTCAGAGGAGTTAGTCAGGCAGTGCTAGCTAGGATGATATCCTTCATAAATGCATTGAGGTTAATACAGGGAGGATGTGAGGCTTATCTGGCCCACATTATTGACACTAGGATTGAGCAGAGTGCACAGGACATTCCAGTGGTTAGGGAGTTCCTGGATGTGTTTCCTGAAGAGTTACAGGTTACCACGGATCGGAAGCGAGTTCTGATTGATTTAGTTCAGTCTTTGCTCTATATCTATTCCTCCGTATAGGATGGCACTTATGGAACTGAAGGAGCTGAAGGCTCAGCTTCAAGAGTTGCTAGAAAAGGGTTTCATTAGGCCCAGTGTTTCACCTTGGACAACTCCAGTGCTACTTGTAGGAAGAAGGATGGAACGTTAAGGTTATGCATCGATTATAGGCAACTAAATTGGGTGACAGTGAAGAACAAGTATCTGTTACCTAGAATTGTTGTTTTACTTGATCAGTTGCAGGGAACTCGGATATTTACTAAGCTGGATATGAGATCAGAGTATTACCAGTTGAAGATAGCCGAGAATGATATCCCTAAGAGCGCATTCAGGAGCAAGTATAGGCATTTTGAGTTTTTAGTGATGTCGTTTGAGTTAACTAATTCCCCGGCATCTTTTATGGCCTTAATGAATAAAGTGTTTCAGCCCTACCTGGATCGCTTTGTGATTATGTTTATTGATGATATCTTAGTACATTCGAAGAGTAGAGAGGAGCATGCTGAGCATTTGAGAGTCATCTTACAGATTATGAGGGAAAAACAATTGTATGCCAAATTCAGTAAGTGTGAATTTTGGCTGGATCAAGTTATATTTCTGGGGCATATAGTGATTGGTGATGGCATACAGGTAGATCCGAAGAAAGTAGAGGCAGTGATGAATTGGGAAGCTTCGAGAAATGTGTCGAAGATTCGAAGCTTTCTAGGATTAGTCGGATATTACCGAAGATTTGTCGAGGGGTTGTCCTTGATCTCGGTCCCTCTAACAAAACTTCTAAAAAAGAATGTAGTGTTTAGATGGAGTGAGGAGTGTCAGCAGAGTTTTGAGGAGTTAAAACATCGGTTGACTACTGCACCGGTGTTGACTATTCCATCGGGTACTGGAGATTATGTGGTGTACATTGATGTGTCGCATCAAGGTTTAGGATGTATATTGATGCAGCATAGCAAGGTGATCGCCTATGCATCGAGACAATTAAGGTCTCACGAGATCAATTATCCAGTACATGATTTAGATCTAGCTGCAGTTATCTTTGTTGTGAAAATTTGGAGACATTATTTGTATGGAGAGACTTTCCAGATATTCACTGATCATAAGAGTTTGAGATATTTGCTGAGTTAGAGGGAATTGAACTTGAGGCAGAGGTGATGGATTGAGCTACTGAAAGATTATGACTGTGCTATTGAGTACCACCCAGGGAAGGCTAATGTGGTGACAGATTCCTTGAGCAGGAAGTCTCACATCAGTGCAGCTCAGATTCAATTATCGAGGCTACCTAATTGATACATTTGAGAGCTCTAAATGTGTAATTGAATCTGGAGTAGGATAGGGCATTGATTGCCACATTGAAACTTAGACCGATGCTACATGACAGAATCAAGATGGTCCAGGGCAAAGATCCTGATATGATGAAGCTTATGGAGAAAGTAAAGACAAATCCGAATTCTGAGTTTGAATTGAGAGATGAGATTTTATGGTTGAGACAAAGGCTATGTGTGCCTATTGTGAATGATCCGAGGAAGGAGATTCTGGAGGAAGCTCATATGGCCACCTATGCTATACATCCTGGTACTACCAAGATGTATAACATACTAAAGCAACATTTTTGGTGGCCTGGAATGAAGAAGCATGTGGCAGAGTATGTATTTAGGTGTATAACGTGCCAGCAAGTTAAAGTTGAGCACCAGGCTCCAGTAGGGAAGCTCCATTCGTTGCCTATTCCAGAGTGGAAATGGGAACGAATCACTATGGATTTCATCATGGGATTGCCCAAGACTTTGAGGCAACATGATGATATATGGTTCATAGTGGGCCGGTTAACTAAATCAACCCATTTCTTGCCAGTGAGAGAGAATAACTCACTTGATCAGTTGGCGCAGAAGTATGTGAATGAGGTAGTGAGACTGCATGGGATTCCAGTGTCTATAGTATTAGACAGGGATCCCAGATTTACTTCAAGATTTTGGAAGAGGTTGCAGTCTGCTATGGGTACTAAGTTGAATTTTAGTAAAGTATTTCATCCTCAGAAAGATGGACAGAGTGAGAGGACAATCAAGATTGTTGAGGATATGCTTAGAGCTTGTGTATTGTAGTTTAGAGGAGCGTGGGATCAGTATATAGCTTTGATTGAGTTTACCTATAACAACCATTATCACAGTAGTATCAGAATGGCATCATACGAGGCATTGTACTGAAGAAAGTGCTGATCACCTCTGTATTGGGATGTAGAGGGTTTGAGAATGGTTGAAGGCCTAGAGTTGATACAGGATACAGTGGATAAAATGAAGTTGATCCGAAGTCAAATTAAAAGACTCAAGATGAGCGGAAGAGTTATGTGGATCGACCTTGAAGGAATATAGATGCAGTGTGGGAGCGAGTTTTCTAAGAGTGTCACCGTGGAGAGGAGTTTTGAGATTCAATAAAAAGGGCAAGTTAAACCTTAGATACATTGGTCCTTATGAGATCATTGAGAGGATGGGACCTTTGGCCTATAAGTTGGCTTTACAAATGAGATGTCTCAATTGCATAATGTATTTCATGTGAGTATGCTCTGAAGATACCGATCAGATCTGACACATGTGATACCGGCTCAGGAGATTGAGGTTGTTAGTAATTTGAGCTATGTTGAGGAGCCGATCAAGATTGTGGGATCGCAGATCAAGTAGTTGAGGAACAGAGTCATTCCATTGGTGAAAGTCCTTTAAAGGAACCACTCAACTAAGGAAGCAACTTGGGAGACAGAGGAGCATATGAGGAGACAATATCCTCACCTGTTCGAACAAACAAGTAAGAATTTCGAGGAAAAAATTTCTTTAAGGAAGGGAGAGTTGTAACATCCCATCACCGACGGGGAGGTTAGAATAGTAATTCTGAGTGGTTAATAAGTGCTTAGAAATGCCTTTACATGTTCATGCCTAATATAGTATACACATACATGTGAATATTAAATTTTGCACATGAAAATGACTGTATACGCATTCATGATATTTCCCTGTATAATTGTTAATAAATGTGATTGTTACTGAAAAATGTGATTTGTGTGTATGAAAAATTAAGTTGGAGAGGGTCATTGTGGTTTTCGAATTTTTGGAGAATTTCAGAAAAAAAAAAATTCTGAAATTTTGGGGTAATTTCTGGACTAGGAAAAATGCCAAGTGGCAGAATAATTCTTTAACGATAGTAGAAATTACTGTCCAATGGCAATGGAAATTTAGATAAATAATTTTCAGATTTATTAATTAGAGCCATTGGAAGTTTGGGGACAAATTGGAGTAGAAATTGAAATTTAGTTGGAAAGTTGGAAAGAAACTAAGTGAGAGCTTAAAAAGGAGACATATGGAAAGTGACAAGTGTCACTTGCCTAACCATGCCAACATGTTTTATTTTAATAAAACCCACCCCCCCCCCCCCCCTTTTAGAGTCTTTCACGATGCTTCTCCTTTTAAAAGGTTAATGGTGATTTATGTTAGGTTTTCTCCACCAATTTCGTAGCTTCTCCTCTTCTTTGCTTCTTCTTGATTTTTGACCATCTTTCATAGTACTCTTTCACCTTGCTTTCTCTTCTTTTTTCACTAAAAATCCAAACCTTCTAACCCTCAAGATGATGATGATCGTGTATGTTAGTGGGAGCTAGGGATTTTGTGGTATTGTTGAAGATTTGAAGAATTGGAAGCTAAACTAGGTAACAATTTTGTCTAATATTATGGATTTTTAGTTAAATGAAGCATTTGTGATGTTATTTGAAATTAATTTCATGGAATTGTGTTTTGGGTGTATGGGTGTGTGAAATTCTTGCTTTTATTGATGATTAATGAGGTAGAATGTGATTTAGAGAGGTTTTGGAAGTGAGAATTGGAATAAAATGATGTTTAGATGAGTGTAGAAAAGTATGATGATTGAGTGCATGTTGATGCTATGTTGTGGGTTAATGTTCAACTAGAGGTCTTGACTTAGTTGTGGTTGATATATTGAGTGAATTGAGTAGTTATTTAGTGAGCAAATGTCATGGAAGAGGTAGAAGAAGAGTTAGATGAAAGTCTGGAATTTTGAATTTGATTATGTTTCAATGGAGTAGCCATAACTTCTTCTATAATTATGCAATTGAGATGATTTTTATTTGAATTAAACTAGAGGTGTTTGTCAATATTTCTTGTGAAGAAAATGATGTTCAATTTTTTCTTGAAGAGTCCCAAATCTTGATATGAATGTGGGAAAGTGACTAGGGATGAATAGTAGCACTAGAGTTGAATTTTGCGATCTGAAACTTTGTGAATTTTTCTGGGTTGATTTAGGCAGATTTTGCTAAATTGTCTTCATTAAATTTGTAGCTTTTCCTGATAGCTTTCTATTGCCATAAAGTGTTCCATTTTTTGACATTGGACTTGAAAGTTATGAGTAATTGAACTTTGGATATGGTTTAGGTGATGTATAATAGGGCAGCCACAATAATATGAAAATTTGCCCTAGTTAAAGGTAGAATTTGTTTCTACGTTCTTCATGAAAGTTGTATAATGTGTTCTGATCTTTCCATTGATATAAATCATGAAATTTATGGGCAATGGAAAAAGAAGTTGTGATTTTTAGAAGTTGTGTTACTGTTTAGGATGAGATTTACAGGACAAATACTTTGAAGTGAATTTTGACCTCTATTGAGTTGGAATTTGTCTTTAAGTCCTTCATGGAAATTGTAGAGCTTTCTGTTATCTTTCTATTGATACCAAATTTGTCAAATTTAGACTCCTGAACGAAAAGTGATTCATTTTGGAAGAAAAGAGAAAAATAAGTAGAAATATATATATATATATATATATATATATATATATATATATATATATATATATATATATATGGGGAAATCATAACCTCATGGTCTCGACAACGTCGCGTTGCGAGGCAGCATCGTGAGCTGTCACGATCACGAGCCGGCCCTTTTGGGCGAACGGCTCGCTAGCAGGCCAGCGAGTCGTCGCGCATGCGGCGTCGCTCGTCGGCTCACTTGACCACCCTCCACTCTTTTGCTTATAACCTTTTCGTTCGACCTCCGATTGACCTGATTTTCACAGCTTTGGATTTCTAAGACATTCATCTACCTCTCCATTTGAATTTGTATATTTTGAGA
The DNA here is from genome assembly GCA_029891385.1 of Erythroxylum novogranatense. Taxonomy (NCBI): domain Eukaryota; kingdom Viridiplantae; phylum Streptophyta; class Magnoliopsida; order Malpighiales; family Erythroxylaceae; genus Erythroxylum; species Erythroxylum novogranatense. Next base: position 45,135,759 of record CM057233.1, on the reverse strand, counting down.
TTAAATTGAAAAAGTTGGATTGAATCAAAGTGAGAGGATCGATTAAAAGAGTATGAGTTGGTTATTTTTCTGACCATATAACAGTGTTTTGGCAATTTTTTGAACTATAGAAATCCAAATTGAGTAATTTTGGTGTATATGGATTCCTAAAACATAGGGGAACACTTTTATTAAAGAGAGGTTAACTAAGTTACCTCATTTTAACTTTCTCATTAATTGCGAACAGTAGACCCGAAAGTGTGTGTTTTGGAAAATTTGAAATAAGTATATGAGCAATAATTTGTGAGTTTAATGGTTTTAGTGAGGCTTAAACCTAATAATAAATGAGTTTTTATATGGGAATGGTTTTGTGATGAAATTTATGGAATGATACTCGGGATTGTCACGAACATGCATTGTACACATTTCAATTCTTGCATGTGCATTATTATACACTTTTGATTGTACAACTTGTGATATATGTATATCTTAATTGTTATAGAGGTACAACTGGAACGTCAACCCACAGACGTTGCCGAGACTTCCAGGCACTAGCTTCGGAAGCAATTGGTGAGCAACCCCGACGATTTCACTCAATTATTGTTTACTTATGATAATATATTGAATAATGATCGATTGTGATTTGATTACAGATTCCAGACAGAAGGTCCGATGACTGTGTGCTAGGGCGTTGCGATATTGAAGTGCTACTTGTATGTGAATATGAGACCTACGTGCTTATAATGTGATTGATTATGGCATATGCATTTCATTCAGGAATGAATAATAATGTGATTGATTGTGGCATATGCATTTCATTCATGAATGCATAATCAGATAAGGAAAGTTGTGACCAGAGTAGCCACCGATTAGAGCTTAAAGCTCAATGAGTGAATTTGAGCCTCGACCTCAATAGTGATTTAGAGGCTTAGGCTCAATCTTTAATGAGCACTATATGGGACGGTTTAGGCACTCGATCATAATAACGTAATAATTAAAAAAGTGTCTCATGATCATTTCATATGCATCTTATTAAATGTGTTTGATTGAGTGAAAAGCAAAATTCCTTATGCTTAAGTGAAAGTGTGTTACTTATGATAAATGTGAAATTGTGACATAATTTGTGATATGAATTGATGTGTTGCATGAATTGAGTGAACCATCGATGATGGTTACCTCATTGAGTTCGCAAAACTCACCAAAATTGCAACGTTATCTTTTCAGGACCGAGAGTAGACTCCTAGCTATAGAGAGGCTCCCTCAGTCGTGTAGATTGTGTCTGGCAAGGGAAGTTGTAACATTCCATTACTTGTGGGAGGGTTAGAATAGTAAATGCGAGTGATTAATGAGAGTTAGAGATGCATTTTCATGTTTATGCATCTAAATGCCATGCACTTATACATGAATAGTGAATGAATTTGCACATGAAAATAATTGTACATGCATTCATGAATAATTTCGGGTATAATTGGATTGATCTATGAATTTTTAGAGTTATGGATGTTTTTACATTTGGAAATATTAGTGGTTGGTGAAAATATCGTATTTGTATATGTTGTTGAATTTATGGAGTATTGAGGAAGATATATATATAATAGGGAACAAGAAATTAAAAGAAGCTTTGGAGATAGTTGGATTGTAAAGATGACAATCAAGGGAGTTAGTTTCAAAAGAAACTAAGTTAGAACTTGGGTATTGTTGGACCCCGAACTTTTGATGAAAATTAGAAATATTAAAATGAATTTAAGTAAGAAAGAAATTGGTGAGAAAATGTTGAGTTTAAGGAAATTTGATAAAATTATAAATTTTGAGGACTTTGATATTTAAGTGAACTTATATGGATTATATGAAAAAATTGTAAAAAAGTTTGACTTTTTGGCCTTTGAGGGTTGACTTTTGATTTAGGCAAAATTTGATAAAATGGTCTTCTGGAAACTTGTAGATTATGTCAAGAGCTTTCCGTAGCCATAAAGTTTGATATTTTTCGATATCGGGAGTGGAAGTTATGATCAGTCAAAGTTAAGTATGAAATTTGTTTGAAGTTTGACTTTAGGGATTGACAGTTGACTTTTTAATTGAGGCAAAATCTGAGAAAATGATCTACATAAAACTTGTAGCCTCTGTCGAGAGCTTTTCGTGGACATAAAGTTTGCTATTTTTCGATGTCGGGATTGAGAGTTATGATTTTCTGAAGTTAAGTGATCTAGCTTTGTTTTGTATAAATGACCTAAGTGTATATTTGCATGTGCTATACTTCGAGGCCACTTGTCGTATGGATTTAATCTGAATTGGAATAAGTGGTCTTAATGAAAGTTGGAGCTTGTATTTCGATCTTTCTGACGCCATAAAGTATGTAATTTTTCGATATCAGGACTAGGAGATATGATCTTTGAAAAATTCAGGTATAAGTAAGTATTTGAAGTCTTGTAACTTGGTTTGAACTTCGACCCTTTTGTAATCTTTTGCTTCTACATCCTTCGTCCGACATCCGATTGATTTGATTCTTGAATCGTTGGATTCATAAGACAATTACGTTCATTTTTATGAAGAATGATGATTTTTAGGAGATTAAATGGAAAGAGATTGATTGAACCAAAGTAAGAGATGAGTTATAGGTTATAAGTTGGATAATTTTCTGAATATGGTTCAGTATTTTGCGATTTTCGGGAGATGTACAACTCCGATTGAGTTGATTCTTGAGGGAAAATAAAGTTACGATATAGGGCTACAACTCTTGTGAAGGGATCGAAATTTAATTTCATCCCTAAGATTGTCAAATTTCATATGGAAGTTATGTTAATGTTCAGTTTCGGATTTTGTGCAGGTCAGTTAGTAATTCGGCCATAACTTCTTCGTTTTAGATCCGAATTGAGCGCCGTCAGTGGCGTTGGATTCGTAAAATCGAGAGGAAAAATTTTAATGAAGAAAGTTTGTCCAAGTTATTTCGTTTAGTTACTCGAAATCAGGTCACAATGTATCAGTTTTTCAAATTCCTGCAGGGGCAATTTTGGAAATAAGCAAACAAGTGAGGGCATAAGGGTCATTTTGGCACCATTTTAAGTGACATGGCAAAACTCACTTGGGACTGTCGTATTAAGCATCTGGAATGCACGAAATAAGCAGCAAAACAAGAAAGAAAATAAGAGAGAAATAAAAGAAAGAAAAGATGAAGAAGAGAGAAGAGAAGAGAAACTTGCGTGGAGGTTGAAGGAGAAGAAGATGAAGGGAAAAAGAAAGCTAATTTGGTTTGATGGTTTCAAAAGGGACTTTGATGCTATTTCAAGAGGAAGAGATAGAAGAAGAAGGAAAGCTTGTCTTGGAGCTAAAAAATAACGAAAATGAAGGAGAAAAGGTAAGAGAGAAAGTTTTGATTTTAAAATTTTGATGAGTTTGTTGGTTGATTTGGCTTGGAAAGGTTATGAAGTTAAGTTTTTAAAGTTTATTGAAGAGATTAGACTATGGTTATGTTGATTTAATGAATGTGGGGTTTATGCCTATGAGGTTTTAGTAAGATTTTGGTTAAGTGACTTAAGGTTTATATGGATTTGTGATTTATGAAGTTATTTATGGTGTTTATGCCTTAAGTGAGGTTTCATTTTGGATTTGATGAATTAGGGATTTATGTTAAGTTTGTAGATTTGGGGATGTTGGAAATTGTTAAGGTAGATAGTTTGGATATATGTGGGATTAGTGTTTGCTTAAGTTAATTGTGAGGATTTTGATTTTTATGATATTAAATATGGATGATTATGGCTTAGGTATTTTAAAGTTGAGGAAAGAAGAAGGATTTGGAAAAGTAAAGCTTTGGACAAGATGTTAGCATCGATTCGAGGTGGGTAACGATTTGTATTTGAATTTTAAGCTTTGTACAAGTGTGTGAAAATCAAGAATGAAAATGTTTTGGAAAATTGTTGTTTATGAAAATTGTTGCAAGTATTGATTTTGAAGGTTTAATTAAAAAAGCGATGTTATATGATATTTGAAATAAGTTAAGGAAATTATGTTTTGAAGAACCAAGAAGAGGAAAGATTTGAAAATTTGTTTAAGAAATTGTTATTCATGACGTTTGAATTACTCAAAGAAATTGCTTTGTTGGACAAAGCAAACAAGATGATTCAATTGATTACATTCATCGCTTTTGAATGTTTTGATAAAGAATGAAATAGTTGGTAATTTAACTGTTTGATAAAATGATTTCTTATGACAAGATTTGTACTTTTGATATTTGATATTTGAGAAATCCTTGGGTTAGAATGATGGACGTTAATGCTTTGGAATTTTATAAAACCACAGTTTATGAAAGTGTTTGAAAACTAGGATTTCGAAAGCTTTGAAAATGTTAGAAAATATAAACTTATAAAAGTGTTTGACAATTTATGATTCGAAGATTTTCTAAAGTGTTTATAAATTATAGTTTATATTAAAAAAGGGTTTGAAAACCTTGATTTCCGAATAAACTTGGAAGTGTTTAGAAAGTATTCTTTACATGAATGATAGAAGATTTTGATTTCCGAAAATGCATTTGAAATCGTGTAGAAAATATGATTTATGTGAATGTTTAAAGTTTATGATTTCCAATTACCTTCGGAATTAGTTATAAACTCTTGTTTATGAAAATGTTTAAAAATCTTAATCTCCGTTAAGTACATTCCTTGCTTTCGGAATTTCTGTAGAAATTGTTATATATTCAATGATTTTGGAATTCCAATTATTAATTTCGAATGCTTCAAATGCTTAAATTCCTTGATTTTGTACTGAATGGAGAAAATGTTTTGCAAATTTATTGTGTATGTTTTCGAAAAATCAAGAAAAGAAGAAGGTTTCGAAAATAGTTAAAATGATTCGATTTATTATTTTGAATGATGGTTTGATTGATTTGAAATTTTGATTTCCGAATGATTTCGAGAAGGTGGAAGAAAGAAAGTATCGAATTTTGGTATTGATTTCAAATGGTTTGGAAAATTGTTCCAAGTTCTACGTGTTTGAAAAGTTGGAAAATCATGATTTCTGACTATTTTGGAAAGTAGGGAAATCTATGATTGCGAATGTTTTAGAAATTAATTATAAAATATTGTTTATGTAATCTGTTTGATTTTCGTTCAATGAAATTCTTTGCTTTTGGAATAACTTTAGAAATTTTGTTATATGTTCAATGATATGAGAAATTGAAACTTTCAATTTGAAAGTTTTCAAAGGTTTTAAATATTGATAGATTTCGAGCATGTGCGAATTACGAAAATTATTACAAAAGTTAGATTTATTGTTTCTAAAGATTTTGAAAATTGAATGAAGAAATTGTTATTCAGTATATTCGAAAATTTTAGAGATTGTTATTATGTCTTGGAAAATCAAGGAGAGAAGCGTTTTGGAAATCGATTTAAGAAATTAAAATGATTAGTGATTTTATTGTTTTAAATAAAAGGTGAAAATCGTGGTTTAAATTTTGGATGGGACATGTGTATTGTATGTTTCAAAGAAATTGATAAAGTTGTTATCTATTTTGTGTTGCATACTTTAATTATGCATAGTTACAAACCGAATATGATTGTGAATCGGTATAAAAGTTATTGATGAATTGTGATGGTATTTGATTTTGTTATGTGAATTATGTGAAATTATGAATGATAATGTGAGACGATATGAAAATCAAGTTTTCGAAATGTGCCTCTGGGCAATATGATTTTCGAGTTTGATATATGTTATGTGGGTTTGGTAAGGTCCCTCCGATGAGTCGATCACTGGTTTCCCTCGATAGCCTTCTCCATTTGCCGCTAGTGGCATAGGAGTTCGATTTGGATTCCCCTGTTCACGGCTGCCTGCGACCATTATCTTGCGGAATGTGCGAGACGTCATGTTAGGACCGACCCAAACCATTTAATGTGTTATGTGCTTAGTGTTGGATGCGCGGTATAACCCATGAACACACGCCGTGATATAACTCGCAAACACCTACGGGTGGGGTGTGGGGTCCAACATCAAACCAATGATGTGTTAGATGATCTTGCTCTGTTTGTATGTGATATTCTATGATGTGATACATTCATGTTTGAAATGGTGCATAATTTGTGAAAAGTTTGAGAATTTGAGAAATAATGGTTAATTTTCAATCACGAAATTTCGCAAACAGTTTATGAGGATTTTAAAATAAATGAAGATGATGAGAAAAATCTTAGAAAATATTGACGAAGGTTTATAAATTTCCGAATGGGAAAGATTTGAAAAGTTTGAAAAAAAATTTTCGCTTATGTTTCATTTATCGTATGTTACCCATCGAGTTGTCGAGGCTCACCCCACCTCTCATCCCCATCTCCAGGTTTCCAAGCAGGAGATTGGATGAAGACGGTCCAGTCATCAGTTCTGCATGTGTCAGTAATAGGGTTCGTTGAGATTGTGGTTTTTGGTTTGATATCATGGATTGAAATTGTCACTTTGCTATTGATGATGTATTTGAGTTAAGTTATGAAATTGAATTTATGTATGATAGTGGAATTGGATTATTTAAGTAGATCATGTTAGTTTATATGAATATGATTGAATTGTATTCGAATTGAAGTATGTATGATGGATTGAGATTATGAAGTGCTTAGATATAGATGTGTGTTGCTGCCGGTGTTTGGATTCTGAACGGGGAGTCCGATGACTTTGTGTGATTGGATTTGGTTTATAGAAGTGTATTTTTTCCTTTGTAGATTTTTGGGCTGTCAAAATACAGCCATTATGCTGCCCGATTTTCGGTAAAAATCGGGTTAAGATAAGAATAAGAATAAAAAAATTAGTTTGGTAAAGATGAGATTTGTGTGATTAAGACAAATTATATGAATTTAGTGTTATATGAGGATAAATTTCCAAAAAGGAAATTGTATGGATTGATTATGATTTGAATGTGATTGAGTAAAGGGAAAAGGAATGAATAAGAAAAAAAAAAGAAAAAAAAAACTATACCGGTTTCGGATGGTTAGTCTAGGTTATCCAACGCACCTCGTTTCGTTTCTCGACCAATCTTCGTTACCGGATGTCGGACACTTGATTTCGATTCGCTTCGATGTGTATTTCGTTTCGAGATGTTCCGAGTTTTCTGTTTGTTCCGATTCCGCACTTTGTTTCGCTTTTTGTTCTTTTTCGTTTCTGTTTTTCGGTTGGGATCCGGTTCTCGGATCGGGTCCCAACAGGTATTGGGTAAGTGACAAGTGTCACTTAGTCTTTTGTACTCTTTCTAGAAGTAGGCTAATATTCTTTTAGAGTTGACAGGTTAAGGCTTGTCCAAGTCCCTGCCTTACTAACATCTTTTCCAATCTTCCTTTTGAAACCCAGAGTTTTTCGTCAAATACCTTCTAAGAGACTTCTGTGTTTTTCCTTTCCTCCACCAAACCTACTTTGCCATTTGTGTCCTCTACCCTGAGAAAAACTAGAAGCTGGTTATTGTTGATCGGCGGCTTATCGTTCAATTTAAGAGTTGATCCTTGGAAACCGGTCAAATAAAATTTATACCAAGGATTGCAATATAGGATACAACCTCGGGTCGACTCTCAAGGAACCAATGCACCAATTGATCCTAGACTAGCCTAATGTTTGAATTATGCATGCAATGAAAGCAATAAAAGGGGTTTTGATTGATTAATCTAAAATTAAACTAAACTAAAGCAAAGGTAAATATTTTGGGATTTTGAAAGATAAGGCAATTTAAATTAAATGAGACTGAAAACTATTAATTAAAACTCTCCGAAAATGTGGCTCGGTCATCATCACTCAAAATAAATATCGGGGTTTAAAATCCACTAAGTTTCGAAAACACAACCTTAACAACTCGTTAAGTCCAAGATTTAATTGATCAACTCGATAAATTAAAGCTTGTTAAAACCTTTAGTGTATGGCATGAAATGATTTATGCAATAAGTTAACCAGATAAAACACAATCAATTCAATCAAACACAACTAGGTAGATTAAATTAACTCATGCAAATCTGTTTAACATACATGAAACTTCATGTATTTCAGAACAATATCCAACACAAACTAATCCACACCATAAATCAAAGTTTTACATCCAATTAAACTATAGCCGGATTCAATCCATCATATATCGCAATCTCCAACTCGGAGGTTTTACAAAACATGACAAAAATCTAAAACTATGGTTGATTACCCCTTGAAGCTCATGGAACTCCGACCTTCGCTACATTTTCGGGAGAATACTGATTTAGCCGCTCATGACTCCGGCCAACTCCATCACTGCTGGAGAATCATCGATACTCATGATCAGACGACGAACTGTTGAAGATGAAGACAGCGAACGTTGTCTATGGCTGAACCTGTAACACAGAATGAAAACCTATTAGAAGCGAAAACAGAAAAGAATGAAAGAAACTGGAGAAGAACGAAGAAAAGGGAGGAAAAAAAAACTCTGTGCGGCCGTCCCTTTTTGCCCTAAATGGCAAGTTTTTATAGGGATACGCGGGCGGGTCGAATGAACGATGGATACTTTGCCAAATATAGGCCGGGTTACCCGACATTCGCTGCGGCGAATGGCTGTAGTTCGCTGCGGCGAAGTCCGGATGGTCACTCATTGCAGCGAAGTAATTGCATTTAATTTATTCGCCGCGTTCGCTGCGGCGGCGAATTTATGAGTTATTTGGCGAAGTCCGGATGGTCACTCGTCGCGTAAGTAATTGCATTTAATTTATTCGCCGCGGCGAATGGAGGTTTGGGTTCGCCCCAGCGAATCTCGCGGCATGTTGACTTCTTGAATGTTGACTCCTTTGGTCCTACAAAATACAACCCATTTGTAGTATCAATTGTTCCAATAAAAATTATGCAGAATTAATGACAAATGACAACAAAATACTGACAATGTGCAATTTATCAAAACTCAATGTGCGGGACCAAAATAAGCATAAAAATCATAGATCAGGAGTCAACAGATGCATAATTACTAGAGAAAACGGGCCTAATTTATAGTATAAATTTGGTCCAATCAATTGTACTCAGTGAAGTACGTAAAACGTGTGGAGTTTAGGGCTTGAAGATTTTGGAGTTTTCAGCAGGTAAGTGGTGAAGAAATCCCTTAGAGTTGGGGATTTGTGAAATAAAGTTGATAGATTACTGTCATCTGCATGGAAAATGACATTTACATGGTTGTTCATAAATACTGGGTAGTTGGGAAGAAATAAATTCAGTTATAGTGTTAAATTAGTTTTTGAAAAAAAATTGGTGTTTTGGTAATATAAAATATTGAAAGTCTGAAAATCTGGAAAATGTTCACTAAATACACTTCAATCTTTTAGCCATAACGTTTTCTCTAGTTGTTTAAACGAAATGATTTTTAATTTGAATTAAACTAGAGACACATGGCTACATTTTGTATGAAGATATAGAATTTCAGTTCTATCTCTAAGAGTCTCAAAAGTTGTCATGAAGTTGAGAATAGGGTGTAGGGCGTTGAAAGCTGATTGTAAAATTCATGTTATGATTTTGGGAGAAAATATGGACTTTATCTAGATAGATTTTGGCAACATTGCCTTCTGGAAAGTTGTATATCTTTCTTTTATCTTTCCCACAGTATATAGCATGAAAAGTTTGGACATCAGAGTCAAAAGTTATGATCCTTATAAGTGGAGACGTTCTGGGCAAGAAAAGCAAACGATAGAAATGAGACAGAAGAAAAGCAGACGATAGAAATGAGATGGAAGAAAAGCAGACGATAGAAATGAGACGGAAGAAGAGCAGACAATAGAAATGAGATGATGGAAATGAGACGATAAAACTAAGACGAAAGCAAAAACAGACTGGACTCTTTTAGTCATAACTTCTTCTCTAGACTTTTAAATGACCTGATTTTTTAAGCATTGGATTCCTAACACATTTCTTTATCTCTAGACAAAAATTTATGGTTTTTGGTATTAAAATGAAAATGATTGATTGAATCAAAGTAAGGGTATCGGTGGAAGGAGCATGAACTGGATATTTTACTGAACATATTTCAGTATTTTGATGATATCTTGGTCTGTAGGATTCCAATTGAGAAGATTCTTGATTTGTAGTAAACTAGAGTAATAGGGATAAAAATCATATAAAGAATTGGAATCTTGATCCAGTCTCTAATGTGTTAAATTCCTCGATGGAAGTTGGGTATAGTACACTATTTTGGAGAGGAACAATCTGAAAATGTTTGAGGCATATCTTTCAAATTACTGAACCAAATTGAGTGATTTTGGTGTCAATGGAAAGATAAAAGATAGAGGAACACTTTTCTATAAGAGAGTGGGATCAAATTTTACAAGTTTTGCCTTCTTATTGAATGTGAATAGTAAACCCGAAAGGGGTGTTTCAGAAAGTCTGAAGGTAAGTCAATGAGTAATGAACCTTGTTTTCAATGGTTCTAATGAATCATAAACCTAAGTGTTAGTTATACTTAAATGAATTTTGGTATGGGGATAGTGTTGAGAAGAATCAAGGAGCGATACACAAGATTTATCATGAACATGCATTGTACATAATTCATCTCATACATGTGCATTATTGAAAACTCTTAATGGTACAAATTGTGATATCATGTATGCTTTTCGTTATAGAGGAGCAACTAGAACGTCAACTTCTAGACGTTGCTGGATCTTCCAAGCATTAGCTTCAGGACCAACCTGTGAGTAACCTAGATTTTCTCACTCAATTAATTTTCTGCTTTAGAATGTGGTTAGAATGAGTTATTTAAGTGCTCCAAATTGTGAATGTGTATATGAATGCAAAAGCGTGCTCAACATTTCTGCTGAATGTCGGACTAAGGTCCGATGATAAATGTGATCTAAATGTGAATGTGCATCCATGTGATTGACTGAGGTTATTTTATGTGAAACATTCATTACATGAATGCATATAAGATAAAGGAAGTTATGACCGGAGTTGCCAGGATAAAGAGCTTAAAGCTCATAATGTGAATAGAGCCTCGGGCACGAGTGCGACTGTATCCGATATCCACTAAGAGATATGGGACATTATACGACAAAGCTCAACATCCATGAAGGGATGAGCTGGTAAAAAGGCACTCGGTCATAACGACATTAATAAATGAAAGTGAGTCTGACGTAGATTGTCAATTATAATTGGTGTGTGTTTTGTATGAACAATATGATATGTTATGAATATGCAAAGAGGCGAATATTATGTTTTGTGTAATGAAGTGATGCATAAATTAAGTGAACCATCGATGATGGTTACCTCATTGAGTTCGCAAAACTCATCAAAATTGTAACGTTATCTTTTCAGGACCGAGAGACGATTCTAGCTACTGAGAGGCTCTACCAGCCGTATGGATTGTATGTTGGCAAGTGAAGTCATGGCTCAAAGGTCGGTCAGCTGGAATTTGTGGATAGTTTAGATAGACTGCATATATTTTTCCTCTCTCATGTAGTCCTTTTATTGGGACCCAATCTAAGACCAGATCCCAACCGGAAAGCGGAAAGCAGAAGAGACGGAAAAATAGAGCGAAACGCAAATATGAGTCAGATCATATAGCGAATCAAAGTGAAGCAAACACATGAATCAAAAATGAAATCGAATAAACGGTCGAAATAAAATTATCGAATAATAGAAATATTAAACAAATACGGATTGAATCGAAGCAAATAAAACCGAAACCGACATACTATACAAATATCTTAATCATAGCGTTGGAAACCTTGGACTATCCAATCCGAAAACGGTATAAATTTTTTTCTTCTCTTTTTCTTATTATTCATTACTTTCATCATTTAATCCATCTTATTCAAAATCAAACAAATAATTTCCACTTTCGAAAAATTTTCCTCATACAAATCTCAAATCTTAATCACGATCTTCTTAATTATGCGCTAATTCAGTATCTTCACCACGAAACATATTCTTGTCCTTACTCTCATTTCTTGTCATAGCAATTTTACACTCATGCCAATAAACCCATAAATTTATACACTAATACTCTTATCCATATGCTACTCTACAAAAAATCGGGCAGCATAACGGCTGCACATGAACAAAACCCAAACCTGCATGGTGTAAAACTTACTTCTATAAATTCCAGACAATTATACATACATCATAATCCACCGGACCCTCCGTCCGGGATCTCAGCATAAACGCAATCCTAAATTCTAAACCACTTCAATTCATTTTTCATATTCAATTTATATTCATCACATTCAAACTCATATACAATTCCCATTAACTCATATACAAATTAATGCTTCCATTAAACCCAAAACCAATCGTATTTATAGATCATCACAATTCATATCCCATCATCAAACACATTCATCCATATCTATACATATATATCCCAATTACATTCATAATTCAATTTAATTTGTATACAATTCTAATATGCACCATCCATAGCCAATACTTTTCTAATTTCCATAAATCAAGTTCTTATACAATATCATAATCCAAAATACATCATGAACTAAATGCTTACAATACTCTAATGGCATTCCAAGCTATATACCATTACTAATAATCATAAACCAAAATACACATAGTACAAAAACATGCACAAATCGAACTGATGTCTTGACGTCTTTCATCCGATCTCCTGCTCAAATACCTGGAGATGGGGATAAAAGGGAAGGTGAGCTCGGAAGCTCGTGGATAACATGTTTATGAATCAAATGATAAGCAAAACATTTTGAAACCTTATTTTCCATTGATCAAACTATTACAGTAGTAAAAGCATCAAAAGTTTGATTCTCAAAAACTTCTCAATTTCAAACCTTTCATAAATCTTTACAAACAGTTTCCAAAACTATCATAGTTAAAAATCCAAATTCCTCATTTGTCGAAATTCCAAACCATTGTACAATTCATGAATAAAGTCGAAACACATGAAATGCATCACATATAAATGCACCACATTCTACACAAAGCAAAAACATATAACACATCAAATGATTTGGGTTGGTCCAAAAATAGGACATACTGTACATTCTCGCAAAGCGGTCCTGTGCAGCTGTGAACAGGACGTACTACACTTTCCCGCATAGCGGTCCAGTGTAGCCGTAAAGGGAGTCCAAAATCGGAGCTCCAATACCACTAGCAGGCAGCCGGGAGAAGACTTTAAAAATGAGACTAGTGCACTGACTCCACATAAGGGACCTAACCAAACCCATATAACACGTATTCATGCCTGAAAAATCATATTGCCCGAAGGCACATTTCGAAAATTCAACTTTTCATATTTTCATATTGTGTCGTACTCGACACATTCACATTCACAAACTTGCATACATGCATATAACAATTCAAACACAATCTCAAACTGTCAATCAATCTCATAAATAATCAAAATTCACATATTGCAAACTCAAACAATCAAACATAAAAAATTCAACAATTATGCTCATTTCATCAAATCCTTCAAACACTTTGGAAGTAGTTAATTTAATCATTTCATTTGAAAGTCCGAAACAATTCTTGAAATTTCTTGATTCATTCGGAAAACAATGAATCCAACAGTTCATAAATCATCCCAAAAATCACTTGATTCAAATCATTTGAAAAACAATAGCTTATAAACATGATTACTTTTTTTGATTTTTTTCCAAAACTTACAATTAGCATATAATTCGATAAATAAACGCGTTACCCACCTTGAATCAATGCCGGAAGCTTATCCCTAGATCCAATTGACCATTTCTTCTTTCTTTCGTCCAATTCAAACTCCCTAAACCAATTTTACCCAAAATTCAACATCGTAAATAACGCGATTTCTCAAATTGAGTTTAGAAAACATCAATCCCTCATGCATTCACGCTATCTCTATCACAAATTTACAAATCCCCAAATCACTAACATTGGGCATAACCCTAAATCATAAACATCCACAATTGATTTAATTCAAACATGAAAACTCTAAAATTGGCTTGAGAATCCACAAGCCCATACCAAAATTAAGTCAAATAAACCAAAATCTCATCAAAACTCAAAGATCAAGACTTATCTCTTACCTTAACCTTCTCCATTTTCGTACTTTGCTTGGCTCATCTTGGAGCTCTCACTTCCTTGCATGTTTTTCCCTCATAAACCAACAAAAAACCTTGCTTGGAACCTCCAAAATCTGAAACCCTAGCTTCATCTTCCTCTCCACGACAATCTCTCATTTCTCTCCTCTCTCTTTCTTTTCTTTCTCCCAATTTCGTGGGTCTCTTTCTCTTCCAACGACAATCTCTTCTATTTATATGCCATGTCATTAAAATGGGTGGTCAAAGACCCAATTTCCCTTCCACTTAAGGCTAAAACCCTAACTCTTTAAGTTAACTACCAAAACTGCCCCTGAACTTTACTTTTAAATCATGCTACTTTAGGACATTATTCTCACATCAAAATGAAGGAATTTGCTAAAACTTCCTTCTATAAAGTTGTTCCTTATCGTCTTAATTTCATAAGGCCACCAAAATCATTTAATTTGGTGCTCGACGTCAAAAGTTATAATCCAAACATGTCGGACATATCATCTGCTAACACATTTTCTAGCACATTCTTTCCATACACAAATTGACCTTCTTAAAGACAAAATTGAAACTCGATTCCTGCATAACAATTGTAGCCTATGTATCTAATTTAATCCAAATTAAGAATCACCTCAATTGGATTACTATAACAAAAGCTATGGCCAAATTACTTTAAGATGTTCCTAATCCAAGACTGAACACTAATCCGAACTTCAATTCAGAAATTGAAAGTCTTAGGGGCTAAATTGAAATTTCATTTCTTCATATCACTTGTAACCCCATGTCTTAATTTTATTTTTCCTCAAGTATCACTTCAATTGAATCTCAACAGATCCCGAATTTTGCAAAGTACTGAACTATGTTCAGAAAATTTCCCGACTCACTTTGATTTAAACAATCTTGCTCAATTAAGTCTCTAAAATTCATAATTTCTCATAAAAATGTAATTAATTGTCTTATAAATCCAAAGCTTTGAGAACCAAATCATTCGGATATCTAACGGAAAAGATATAAGCAAAAGATCTGACAAGGTCGGATGAGGAAGGAAAAATAGCAAGATCAGAATGAAACAAATCGTTCTGATTATCATAAGATTCAATCAAACTCTTTCAATTCAACTCCAATTGATGCAAATTTTCATGGAGAGAAGGATACATGTCTTAGGAATTCAGTTCTTCAAGAATCACTTCAATATGAGGTCGGATGAGTGAGTTATGCCCAAAAGAATAAACCATGTTTAAACCCGAAATCTATTTGAACCTCTCTTGGCGCGATTGCCATAACTTTCAATCTAGAAATTGGATTGATTTCGTTCTTAGACCATTAGAAAGTAGACTTCTAGATCTACAACTCTTATGAAGACCACAAAAATCAGATTCGGCCTCTAGAAATTTAAAAAATCACCATTTCCACAAGCTGACCCGTGAATGTCCGTTTAACGGACATGCATGTCCGTTTAACAGACATTGTCAGGCCAAAGTGTACCAATTATCCGAGAAAGTCCGTTAAATGGACATCCATGTCCATATAACGGACATAGGCACAGCAAAGGGTCCTTTTGACCCGTAAAGGTCCGTTTAACGGACATGGGTTTTCCAAAACCCCTTCAAAGCTTTTTCCAATGCTTCCTACTCCCAAACAAACATCATATTCAATCAATATCTTCTTAAATTCAAATCTTTTAGTACAAATTCATTTCATAACAAATCAAACACCAAATATATTTCATCAAACTCTCAATTCTTGATCCATTTGGTCCATCCAAACCACAAATTTTCATCAATTACCATAACTATCACATGCACAACTCCTATGAAACATCATAACTTATATCAATCATATTTCTTAACCCCAATCTCAAAAACTTGCATACTTAGTATCGTTGTAAAGATAAAAGAACAAGCTAAAACTTCAAAGAAGCAACTTTGGCCAATTCTACTTCAATTATTTCTGAATTTCCCTTTGAATCAGCATACACATTTACTTAACATTCTTGCCAACTCTACTTCTTCTATTTAATTTGCCATTGGAATCTATCCAACACTCAACCTCAAAGCTTATGATTTCTTACATTCAGTAACATCATGTCATTCACCAAGTTCCTCTCTTGATTGTGATTTTACATAATATCTCACATATATAACCATAATTCATACTTAAGGTTTCTCAACTCATTATCCTTACATAAACCCATATCTCATTAAGGAACAAATAACATCTATAACACAATTTATATACCAAAGCATTCATTTACTTTCATTTTCACATTTCTAATTTCCACTCAAAGTTCGGGGTCCAACACCTTTTGTATTAGGTTTTGATGTGTTCCTAAGGGAAATGTTGAAAGGCACAATGTAGACATTCGGTGATTATAAAACGTTATGAGGAAAAGTGGATTTAAAATATTGTGATCTTCTTATGATGCTTTTTGAGTAAATTATGATACCATGCCATTGGAAGTGAATGTAGTGATCGAACGTAGCTCGCCCTTGTTGTAGAATATGTACCGGGGTGATCTTCGGACGTCCCGGTATGTACCCTGAGGTAAGGGGGAACTACAGAAGTCATGGCTCAAAGGTCGGTCAACTGGGACTTTTGGATGGCTTAGATAGATTTGATACTTTTTCCTCTTTCATGTAGTATTTTTGTACTAGGTTTTTGATTGATGTACCGATAGTAAGTGATGAAAAACATGTAGACTTTTGATTTAGATGGAATGAAATGAGGAAAAAGTTGGTTTCAAAAATATTGTGATTTTCTATTGATGCTTTATTGGTAAATAATGATATGATGCCATGTGAAGTGAATGTAATGATCGAACGTAGCTCGCCCTTATCGTAAGATATGTACCGGAATGATCTCCGGGCGTCCCGGTGTGTACCCTGCGGTAAGGGGGCGCTACATATAACCTTCACAATATGGAACAAAATTGCATAAAATTGGTTCCATTAGAAACTTAATACATAAAGGAACAACTGTTTAGAAGGATGTTTTGCCTAAATCATTCATTTTCATTGTCAAAAGAACCATTAAAATTGACACGAAGGTCTATTTTAGGAAGAGCTGGGAAGAAAATAGAATAAAAGGTCATGCATGATAGTGCACGAGAAGGGTGTTCAAAGCTATCAAACAGCAGGATACCTTCACTGTCACGATCGTGCTTATACATGATCATGCACTTCCATTTGAACCTTCTTTGTCACAATCATGCTTGTGCA
The DNA here is from genome assembly GCA_029891385.1 of Erythroxylum novogranatense. NCBI lineage: Eukaryota > Viridiplantae > Streptophyta > Magnoliopsida > Malpighiales > Erythroxylaceae > Erythroxylum > Erythroxylum novogranatense. Next base: position 45,118,589 of record CM057233.1, on the reverse strand, counting down.
CAATCGTGCAACCCTTTAATTACCCATTTTAACGATCATGACTAAAATGGGTAATTAAAGGGTTGCAAGAAAGTGCAAAAGCATGATTGTGACAAAGAAGGTTCAAATGGACGTGCATGATCATGCATAAGCACTGTCACGATCGTGACAGTGAACGTATCCTACTGTTTGATAGCTTTGAACACCCTTTACTCTTTTATCATAACTTCTTCTCCGGACCTTTGAATGATTTGAATTTTAGAGCACAAACTCCTAACACATTACTCTTCCTCTCTACCAAGTTTCATTCTCATCTGAATTCATTAAGAATGAATTGTTTTTTACCAAATGTTTAGGTCTAGAATTTTGGAGAACGTTATATGAATGAGTGAGAGTTTGGATATTGTATGACAAGTTAGTTTGTTTGGAAATCTATAAATATGTCAAGTTAAACAAGTTGCATATTTTTCAATATGTTCCTCTCATGAGAATACTGAAATGAATCTGTTTTATTTTAAAACTATTAAGTCCTAGTTGTAGGAAAAGAGGCATGCCTAAAAGGTCTTTAGCTGCTCCTGTGACACTTTGGTGTGTTCTGTTATTGACATTTCGGTGTCTCTAGTTTCTGACACTTCGATGTCTCATATTAATGAGGCATAAGTCTCTCTTGTTCTATGAAACCGATTGGTATTTCCTGTATTAGTCTCGTTACCCACTTCAATAAAATGAATTAGCAGTCTAACTTGTTTTGTATTTTGAAACATGTTTAGTTTTGATATAAACAAAGTTTTTCTAGTTCAAATCATGTTCTGATCTAAAGGGTTTATACCCTATTCTGATATTCAGTTATGACATTTGTACATTCTGAAATGAGATTTAAATGATTTGCTTCAACATGAGAAATATTCTATATTGATAAATTATTTTCAGTTTTGAAATACATTATGTCTGAATTTTGATATTGGTGAGTTATGCTCTAGAACAAATATATATTATGTTTTACTATGTTATATTATGTTTTGTGATTCATGATATTTGGATTGTTTTTTAATATGTGAATGTTTAGAGACAGTTTTCATTATGTATCCTATTTAGTTATTCCCCACTAAGCTATATGCTTAGCATGGTGGATTTGGCCCATGTAGTTTCAGGTTTAAATAGAAGGGTATAAAGAATGGGACAAAGACAACCGTAGTGGCTAATGAAGTTTGTGTTTTGTTGTGAATAATGTTCAATTTGTTGATGTTACTATCTTGTACTCAATATGATGAGATAGTTTGTATTTTGCACATATGGTTTGTAATATTTATAAATAAGAAGACATTTGGACTTCAAGGCATGTAATATTTTTTTTCTTATGTCACTACATTTTATATAGTATGTTTACAAAATATTGACTTTCTAAGAATGCTTGGATTTGTTGGTATGTTTTTGTTTTGTTGGTATGGAATGTGTAGCATTTGCATATCCCCCCAGGGATATATGTGTCTTACATATTTTGGTATCAGAGCATGGTTTAGGCAATTCTGGTTTAACCAGTGCTTAACTGCTACTTATACTTGAGTGTAAAAGTTGTGTTTTGGCCTAATATGGTTTGTCCCATTTTTTTGTTTTAGATCTAAGTATAGAAAGATCTCATGGGGTTGTTGATGAGGTTGTTGAGAGTAATACAGGAAGGCCCCAAATTGTACCCTAGAGGAAAAAATACGTGGTCATGAAAGTACATGTATGTTAGATGGTTAGAAATTGAGATAAGCTTGAGAATGGCATATGACTTGTTTGATTAATTATAGTTCGTGAATTGGATTTAATTCATTCCATTAGAGAGTTTAGGTAATTAAATGTATATTTGGTCTAGGAAAAAATTATCAAGTGACAAGTTAAGTTGGTACATGCAAAATTAGCATGACTAAGCCTAGGAATTAGTGACATTTGCCTTAGCTAATACATTAACAAATGGCCTAATTGAATGGTGACATGTGGCAGCCACATATGATGACATATAGATGGCTTCATTGAAGGACATGTAGCATACCTTTAGGTGTGACATGTGGCCATAGTAGATCATGACACCTTGCAAAGCAAGTGCTGATTCACTTTAGCTCATTTATAGTTTCTGCAGCCTCTCTCTATGTTTGTATCCTCTCCATCGAAACCCTCCCATTTTCTCTCAACTTCTGGAATTTTGTTGGAGTTTGGACTATCAACCTTTGGAAGCTTGGTTTAGCTAGGTTTTTTATGTATTTAAAGTATAGTAAGGTAAGGGAACTATAAACTTGGTAAACATGAGTTGTTGAATGTTTGAAATGGATCAATTGTATACTGAATTAGGAATGAATTGAGGTTAGATACATGTAGGAAATTGGTTAGGAAGAGTAGTTCAACTAAATAGGTATCAGTATTTTATCCATATCTATCCCTATAAGTATCCAAATTGGATTAATTTAAATTCATATTAAACTAGAAACATATATCTACAACTTTCATGAAGAAGTCGAATTTTTGTTTCTATCACTAAGTGTGTCAAATTTTGGTTTAAAGTTGAGTTTCTGGATTCTATCACTATTTGAAGACAGTCCATATTATTTTGGTTATAACTCTCAAAATAATGAACCAAATTGAATAAAGTTGTTATCATTAGAAACTTAAGACATAAAGAAACAATTGTTTAGAAGAATGTTTGGCCTAAATCCTTCATTTTCATTATCAAAGTGACCATGTAAAAGTGACCTGAAAGTTTGTATTGGGAAGAGCTAGAAACAATTTGAACAAAAGGTAGTGCACGATTGTGCAAAAGCACGATAATGACTCTAAGGGGTCATGAAGGGGTTTCATGATCGTGCTTGTGCACAATCGTGACAACAGAAGGTCAATTGGAAGTGCACAATCGTGCATAGTGAAGGTGTTCTGCTATTTGACACCTTGAACACTCTTCACTCTTTTGACCATAATTTCTTCTCCCGACCTCCAAATGACTTAAAAATTAAACCAATAAACTCCTAACACATTTTTATTCCTCTCCATAAATATTTATGGCCATATGAATTCGTTATGGAAAGATTGATTGATGAAGTTAATGATGAAACGTGTTAGATTATGATAAATAAAGTGTTTTCACCGAACATGCTTCAGTAGTTAGGCTATATTTTGATCTGTAGATGTTCAAATGAGTTGATTTTTTATCTAGATTAAACTAGAGAAATATGGATATAACATTTCTTAAGAAATTGAATTGAAGTTCTGTCATTACGAATTCCAAAAATAGGCTTGAAGTTGAGTTAAGAGTTCTGCTACAATATAAAAACAGTCTGAAGTGTTGGGACCCGATCCGGGAACTGGATCCCAACCGGAAAACGAAGAACGAAGGAAACGAAAGCGAAGAACGAAGCGAATTCAAATGAAAATTTCGTATCAAAATTTTTGTTTGAATTCGCCTTATTCTTCGCTTCGCTTCCTTCGCTTTCTTTTCGTTGGATCCGGATCTGATTCGGTCCCAACATTTATAATATCGAGCCAATATTATGATCATACTTGGGCAATATGATTATCGAGATTGAATTTAGTGACTGTTTGATTGAGGTTAAGAAATTTGATTGATTTTAGGTGTGTGTTAATGAACTTAAGATTTGAAGTTGATAATGGCGATTTGATTTTGTACATGCAATTATGAGATGAGATGAAGGAAAGAAATATGTATGGAAGATCCATTAGTTAAATTGAAATGATTATTGGTCCTTATTGGGTTTCTTAAACAATGGAACCGTATGATTTGTGAAAATGTGTTAAGAAATATCTGATTTGAGGAGATAGGCATTTAACACAATAAGTGAGTAAGTGCAAATAAGTTGAGAAATATGTGTGGTCAAGGAAAAGTTATTGATTATGAGCTCTTGGAAAGCAATTAGATCAAAGAATGTGTTTCTTGGTGATTTCTTATGTATGAATTTCGAGGACGAAATTCTTTTAAGGGGGGAAGAAATGTTGGACCCCGATCTTTGAGTGAAAATTAGAATAAGTAAAATGAAATTTAAGGAGTGTTTCGTGTAAGCATTGTGTAATAGATGACTTAATACTTAAAGGATCTTGATAAGAAAAGAAATTATTTTGATTTTGATACCTTCGGGTTTGGAGCATCTTGGTATGGTTTATAAAATTAAAGTGGATGAGTTGATTGAAATTGAGTTGAAAATCAAGAAATAAAGAGAAAAAGTGTGAGAAGATGAAAAATTGTGAAATAGTTGACTTTTTGGCCTTTGAAAGTTGACTTTTGATTTAGGCAAAATTTGATAAAATGATCTACATGAAACTTGTAGATTATGTTAAGAGCTTTCTGTAGCTATTAAGTTTGCAATTTTTTGATATCGGGAGTGGAAGTTATGATTAGTCAAAGTTTATGTTTGATAGAGTTGACTTTTGACTTTAATTATGACTGAATCTTTGACTGAGAAATTAACCTAGTTAGAGGTTAATTGATCTTTGATGTTCTTCATGAAAATTGAAGGATTTGTTTTGATCTTTATTTTGATATAAAGTATGCAATTTTTCGATCAAGGAATAATAAGTTATGATTTTTACAAGTTTATGTTATAGTTTTAGCATGAATAAGGACAGAACCTTTGGCTGGAAAATGGACTCCCTTAGGAGTCGAATTGAGTTTTATGTCCTTCGTGGAAGATGTAGAGCTTCCCTCAAGCTTTCTATAGAGACTAATTTTGTCAAAATTGGAGTTTGGGATTAAAAGTTATGAATTTTGGAAGTTTCGGATTTCATGTGAAAAAATTATTTTTTTATGCATCCCCGTCGCTAGGGCGACGCATCACCATAGCGATGGCGAGCGTTCAGCCGTCGTCGCTACGGCTAGCGATGGCGAGCGTCCGGCTGTTGTCAGGGCGACCTCCCCCTTGCCTCGCCCAAACGCGGGCGTTTCCGTTGGTGCGACGCCGTTTTTGTTTCTCCAATACGACGTCGTTTTGATTTTTTTAGCTTGTTATTCCCTCCAATCCGACCTTTGTTCACTATTTTGCTCATATCTTTTCCGTCCGACATCCGATTGAGTTGATTCTTGTGGCGTTGGATTCCTAAGACAATTCCCTACATCCTTATGGAAAATTTGTAATTTTATGGGATTAAATTAATGGTGATTAATTTAATCAAAGTGAGTCGGAAAATTTTCTAAACATAGTTCAGTATTTTGAGAAATTCGGGATCTACAGAGATCCAATTGAAGCGATTCTTGAGGCGAAATAAAGATAAGACAAGGGGATACAAGTCATATGAAGAAATAAAATGTCAATATTGCCCCTAAGACCTTCAAATTATAAATGGAACTTTGGATTTGTGTGTAGTTTTTGGATTGGGAACATCTGAGAGTATTTTGAGCATAACTTTTGATCTGGAAATCGAAATGAGGCGATTCTTATTTTGAATTAAACTAGAGACATAAGGATACAATTGTTATGGAGACATCAAGTTTCAATTCTGGGATTAATAATGTAAATTTCTGGAAGGAAATAATCGTACATGGAAAATGTGTTAGAATATGGATATACCCGAACTGTTTTGTGCATAACTTTTGGTGTAGTGATCCGAATTGAGCACGGTCAGTGGCGTTGGATGCGTATGATTGAGAGGAACATTTATCGATAAGGAAGTTTTAACAAATTCCTTCAGGTTGATAGTGCGAATCAACCCGCAAGTAAGCATGACTTTAAGCTTTGAATGGAGGGGCAATATGGTCATTTGACCTCCATTAGTGACATGGCTTTAAAACACAAAAGGAGATGTCGTTTTTAGCCAAATAAAGCGACAAAATTGGCTGAAAAATGAGAAGAAAAGAAGAAGAAAATAAGAAGAAGAAGAATGGAGAAGTTTCGGTTATGGTGGAAGATGAAAGAGAAAGCTTAGTTTTGATTTTTTCTACTTGTTTCTTAGGGATTTTTGAGACGGTTCAAGAGAGAAAAAGGTGGAGGAGCGCAAGAGCTTCCTTCCAAGCCAAGAAAAGTCATATTTCAGTGAAAAATAAGGTAAGGTCGAAAATTTAATGTGTGATTTTTTATGAGTTCTTGGTTTAGAAATATGGATAATGATATGTGTTTGTGATTTATGAAGTTGATTTTGATATATATGCCTTAGGTTGTGTTTAATTTTGGATGGAAATTTGTTTAAGGTTTAGGCTTAATTTTGTGATTAAGAATTTTGTGAAATTTTGGTGTTGAATTATAGAAAATAATATGGGTTTGTGGCGTATGATATCAATTTTGAAGAAATTGTGAATTATGATATGAAATTTGTGTAAATTGGGTTAGGCCAATTTTGGAAATTGGGGATTTTTGAAATTGATGGTTTAGATATCTTGAAATTAGTGTGAATTGATGAATTGTGACATCAATTTTGAAAATTAAGTTATTTATGAGATTGAATTTGAGTGAATTGGTATAGGTCAAATTTGGATTTTGGAGATTTTAGAAATTCTGGTTTTGGAAAGCTTGGAAATATGATGATTGTGAATTTTCGATAGTTAATTTTGGGAATTATGCAAATTATGATGTGAATTTGAATGATTATGGCTTAGGTCAATTTTAATTGAAAGAAGGAAAGAAGCAAGGATCAAATTGATGATCGGGACGAGTTCCTAGCATCATTTCGAGGTGGGTAGCATATTTATATTTTGATTTGTAAGCTATACATGAAAGTTTGAAAATTAAAGAAAGCAATTTTGAAAATTTAAAGAAGGCGAAAATGGATTTTGATAAATTATTGTTTATGTAAATGATTGAAAGAAGGATTAAATGCCTTATTTTAGAAATGATTTTGAAATTACAAGATTGAAGAAATTCATGGTTTTGAATTGTTAGATAAATTTTGAAAATGTGCATTATGAATATGTATCTGTTTGAGTTATGTTTTAAAGAAATACATTGCATTCATATTTATGATTTGAATTGATACGTGATTAAATTAGTGAATGTGAATTGTTGTATTTCTTGATGTGATTTGTGAATGTGAGTGTGTCAAGTTTGACATTATGTAAAAATATAAAAAATTTGCAGAAAAGCAAGTTTTTGAAAAGTTCCTTCGCGCATTCCGACCTTTCATTTTCGCTTATGTGTTAAGTGGGTTTAATCAGGTCCTTGTGAGTCAGTGCACTGTCTCTATTCATTTATAGCCTTTTCTAGGCTGCCCGCTAGTGGCACGGAGCTCCGATTTCGGACTCCCTTCACGACTACACTGGACCGCAATGGGGGAAAGTGTAGTACGTTCTGTTCACGGCTGCACAGGACCGCTATGCGAGAATGTGCAGTACGTTTTGTTTTGGACCGAACCAGACCATTCTGATATGTTACGTGTTTTGATTTGTTTCTATGTGCTGCATTCATGTTAAAAATTAAGAAAGGAAAAAGTGAATTTTGTTATGAAAAGTTTGAAAAATTGAAAGGTTTGAGGAAACCGTTTTGAAAAGTTACAAAGTTTAAAAATTAGCCTTTTGGCAAAAAGCTTATGAAAAATTGATTTCTGCTTATTTTTCAATTTATAAATGTGTTATCCACGAGCTTCTGAGCTCACCCCCCCTTTCATCCCCATCTCCAGGTTTCGAGCAAGAGATCGGATGAAAGAATGTGAAGACATTTGGTCCGTTTTGCATCGTTTGTATTGTTATGTAAATATTGAGATTTGGAATATTTTGTAAATGGCTTGAATTGCTGTAAGTAAGTGATTATGATGTATTTCAGAATGTATGAAGTTTATGAATGAGTGAATGAGAATATGAAATTGTATAGGAAATTGTGTATGAATTTGGAAATGGGATTGAGTTATGAGATCAGTATGTTGAATTTCATTATGAGAGTGTTTTAGAATTAGGATTGCGTTTGTTTCTGCTGAGATCCCGGACGGAGGATCCGGTTGATTTTGATGATTGTATGTTTGATTGGAAATTTTAAAAGTGTATTTTGAACCCTTGCAGGTTTTGGGTTAGGTCAAAGGCAGTCGTTATGCTGCCGAAATTTTGACAAAAATTAGTATGAATATGAATTTTGGGATTAATATGAATGTATAAGAAAGTGTGTATGAATTGAGAATTTGTTTAAGGATAATTTCCAAGACAAGGGAAATTGTAGGGATTTTGCATAAGTTTTAATAAATATGAGTGTAAGAAAAAGAAAAAAAAATTTATACCAGATTTGGATAGTCTAGGTTTCCAATGCGATTGTGTTTCTCCGTTCTTTGTTTTCGGATGTAACATTTGTTTGCTTTGATTCGATCTGTTTCATATCTATTTTTAATTCATATTCGATCCGTATTTGTTTCGTATTTCGGCCATTCGATAATACGATTTTGATTAAATATTTTAAATGCATTATGTTTCTTGCCCTCTTCTCGATTCTGTATTCGAGTATTCGCTTCGCTCTCGCTTCTTTTGCTTTGTGATTCGAGTTAGTGTTTGCTATTGGCTTCCGCATTTTTTTTTTCGATTCGAAATTTCAATACGAAATTTTCGTTTGAATTCGCCTCGTTCTTCGCTTTCGTTTCCTTCGTTTTCATTTTTCGGTTGGGATCCAGCTCCTGGATCGGGTCCCAACATGAAGAGAATTTGTCATTAAGTGTGAATTGTTGTTTACCATATGTTCAGGTCTGGAAATTTGGAGATGTCATATCAATGAAAGAGAGCTTGGATATTGTATGATATGTTAGTTTGTTTGAAAATCTATGATTATACCAAGTGCGCAAAGTTGTATGTTTTGCAATATGTTTCTCACATGAAACATTTGAAATGAACTTGTTTTGTTTTAATACTGTTAAGTCCTAGTAGTGGCTAAATAGGCATGCCTAGAAGGTTTTGCTACTGCTCTTGTGATACTTTGGTGTCTCCTATTATTGACACTTCGTTGTCTCCTGTTACAGACACTTCGGTGTCTTCCATTATTGACAATTCGGTGACTCTTGTTATTGAGACATAAATCTCTCTTGTTTTATGATACCAATCACGGTATCTCCTGTATGAGTCCTGTTAACCACTTCTGTAAAACAGATTAGTAGTCTAACTTATTTTCTATTCTGATACATGTTTATTTTTTATAAAAACAAAGTCTATTGTGGTTCAAATCATGTTTTGATCTGAAGGGTTTATACCCTACTCTGATATTCAGTTCTGTCATTTGTATAATATGTTCTGATACTTAAATGATTGGCACTACCATGATAAATATTTTCAAGTGGTAGGTCGTACTATGTTCTGAAATTCATTAGGCTTAAATTGTTGATATAAATTGATTCAGTATATATGGAGCTTAGATGACTGTTAAACAGTTGTCAATTTATGTATAGTTTAGTTATTCCCCACTAAGCTTTATGCTTAGCACGGTGGATTTGCCTCGTGTAGGTCCAGAGAGAAGGGTATAAAGACTTGGACAAAAGACAACCGCAGTGGCTAGAGGAAATTGAGTTTTGTTTTGTCAAAATGTATATTTGTGTATGTCTTTGAGTTGTATTTGATAATTGAAACAGTTTGAAATTGTTTAAAGGTTTGTAATAACCTTAATACAGATTGATCTTCAAATTTATGATATGTATTATGATAAGCACAATATGAATGATATGTTTTGTTTTGAAAAAATCACATATGGATGATATGTAATGTATGTTTGCTTAAGTTTTTGGAAATGCATGTATGAAATGTTTTGTATGATTTGGATTGTTTTGGTTCTATCTATATGGCACTTGCATATCCTCTCAGGGGGTATGTGGATGTTACAAATACTCCTGCACAATCTCATTCGTCTATATCTGAACCCACTTTGGTAAATCGAGATGAATGATGATATGTCAAAGTGTGAGAAAATGAAAGTTCGTTGATATCTAAAAACGATCTAGAAGGGGGGTTGAATAGATCTTTGAAACTTTTTCTCAAAGTTCTACAAAAACAAAGAGTTAATACACATAAAACAAATTGAAATGTAAAAATGTAAAAGAGAAGGGAAAAGAGGCAAACACAGTTTTTATAGAGGTTCGGTGCTAAGACCTACGTCCTCTACCTAAGCTCCCACTTAGGATTTTGGTAAAACTCTTTACTACACACTTTTTAGTTCAGTGTGAACTCTTCAACACAACTTGACTTCCGGCTCAAGCTACACCTTACAATCAATCTGTTTTCTGGCACAAATCCTACCTTCCAAGTAATTCTCCACGAATCACTCAACTCACAATGACAATAATAGAAATTGAAGTTGTAAAACTTAGTATAGCTGAGTACAATTTAGAACAAGCTAAGAACAAATTGATGATAAATTGGAACTATAGTAGTATGCTTTGCTTTGGACTTGTGTATCCGATCCTTTGAAGTTCCCTCAATTTATTTGCAGGCTTCAAGTTGTTTCTAGACGTTGTAGAACTCTTCTAGCCTTTGTAGAATGCTCCTAGCCATTGTATGAAGATTTTCTTCCCGTTTGAAATCAATTGACATAGTCAATTATGTTCAGCTGCAAATGATAGTCGACTAGTAATAGTCGACTAATATATTATAGTCAACTTGTCTTCAAGTAATAGTCGACTAGTAACAACGTTTTTCATAAATCTTTTTGCTCCGCTCTTCGAATAGTCGACTAATAGGCTGATAGTCGACTAGTCCACTTATCCATGATGTTAATAGTCGACTTGCAACATGTTGGTCGACTTGTCTCAAACTCCAACTGACAAATATGATATTATTAGTCGACTTGCAACATGATGGTCGACTAGAACTGACTCCAATTTACAGATCTCATTGCCAATAGTCGACTTGCAACTTGAGAGTCGACTAGTACTTAGTTCCAACGTACATATCTCACATAATCTTCAATCTAATTTGTTAAGATGCTGATTTGAATTATCTGCACATTGTTTATCTTTTGCACGCTGAAGATATGTCAACCTTGATTTGCACAAATCCTTTATTTGAATTTCAATCCAAATACCTGAAATTATTTCTTAACCAATTCTTTAAATTTTATTATTATCAAAACATAGAAGGATTTAATTTTTCAACCTCCATTGGTCCAACAATCTCCCCCTTTTTGATAATGACAAAACATTTAGAAATTGTTTAAGAAATTAAATCAAAGAAAAATTGATCAAGGTTTTTAGGCCTTGTCTTTTTGGTTAGATTGTCTCCCCCTTAATCAATAAATTAATGAACTCAATGAGTCTAACAATCATAACCAACAAACCGAATTTTAATCCAACAAACCGTGATCAATAAATCAATGGTAAATTTCAGAACAATAATTCAATGATAAACAATCAAAACAATAAACAATCAATGATACTCCCCCTTTTTGTCATAATCAAAAAATCATAACACTCAAGAACATTTGTCGCCAAAGAAATCACACAATCAAATGGATACTCAAACCAACAATCATAGTTTCAAATTCACAAACAACCCAAACACTAGGCTTAGATCTGTGTAATAGACGACTACAAGGATATTAGTCGACTTATATAAATACACATTGTGGGATAATCAGGTATATTAATCGACTTACATGTCATTAGTCGACTAGTCAAAGACTATTAGTCGACTAATTCTCTAAAACTCTTAATCAATTTGTCCCCTGATACAATAGTCAACATACACATTAAGATTACTCGACTATTACCTCAACATCAGTCTACTTGGACTCCAATTATTCGACTAGAATATGTCCATATTCCAAAAGAATCACTTTATAATCTAAATATAGAACATGTTGATTTATTCTCCGATGGTATTACGTATTTGTCTAATAATTTAACCATTTTATTGTGAAATTGTATGCAAATCATCCAATTGAATTTAAATCACACATACCAAGTTTTAATTTAATATTTACAAACACATCTTCTTTAAGGAGTTTAGTAAATATATCTACAAATTGATCACTTGAAGAGACATGTTTCAAAGAAATATCACCTTCCAAACAATGATCACGTATGAAATGATGTCTAATCTCTATATGTTTTGTTCTACTAAGAAAAATTGGATTTTTACTCAAACAAATTGCACTTGTATGATCACAATAAATTAGAATATCTTTAACAACAATACCATAATCAAGTAATTGATGTTTGAGCCAAAGAACTTAGGCACATGCACTTCCAGCTGCTACATATTCAGATTCAGCAGTGGAAATAACTACACTAACTTGTTTTTTACTTACCCATGAAATCAAAGATGAACCTAAGAAATGACATAGGCCACTAGTGCTTTTTCTATCTATCCTACAACCTCCATAATCATCATCACTATAAGCATACAAGTCAAAAGAATCACAACTAGGATACCATAAACCATGATTAATAGTTTTGCTAAGATATCTAAAAATTCTTTTACAAGCATTTAAATGAGAAATTTTTGGACAGGATTGAAATCTAACACAAAGACAAGTAGCAAACATAATATCTGGTCTAGATGCGGTTAAATATAAAAGAGAGCCAATCATACCTCTATAAAGCTTTTGATCAACATCCTCTTCATGTCCAAATTTTTCCAAAACCATATTTGATGCCATTGGTGTTGCTGCATCTTTGCATCCTTCCATGTTAAACTTTTTTAGAAGCTCTTTTGTATAATTAGATTGGTGAATGAAGATGTCATCTTTGTATTGTTTTATTTGCAAACCAAGAAAGAACTTGAGTTATCCCATCATGCTCATTTGAAACTCACTTTGCATTAAATCACTAAATTCTTTGCACAAAAATTCATTAGTAGCACCAAAAATAATATCATCAACATAAATTTGACAAACTGACATATGTTGATCACCATGTTTTATAAACAAAGTATTATCAACTTTACCACAAATATAACCATTTTGAGTTAGAAAATTACTTAACCTTTCATACCATGCCCTAGGTGCTTGCTTTAATCCATATAATGCCTTCTTGAGCTTGTAGACATAATCTGGATGTTCATGATCTTCAAATCCCGGTGGTTGTTTGACATAGTGTTGGGACCCGATCCGGAGATCGGATCCCAATCGGAAAACGGAAGCGAAAGAAGCAGATAACAAAGTGACATGCAAAACAAAAGCGGAATCGCAAGCGAATCAAAGCAAACAAAGGGTTCAATCGGATACGAATAATCAAAGCGGATCACAAATGAAAATAAAATGTGAATTGAAAGCGAAACGAACATGAATCGAATCAAAGCAAACAAAGCTGAATCCGAAAACTACAGCAAACAAATCAAATGCGAATCGACTGAACAAAGGTCCGACATCCGGGAACAAATATCTTAGAAATACTATCGCGTTGAAAACCTTAGACTACATCAATCCGAAAGTCCGGTATAATTTTTTTTCTTGTCTTACTTTCTTATTCACTTTATTCATCTTTCATACAAAGCAAAATAATTTCCCCTTTTTGGAAAATTAATCCTCAATCACACTCAAATTACTTGATTTCTCTTAATCATTCTTAATCATTTATATTTCAATCTCATCTATAACAAAACGTATCCTTATTCATCCTTTTTCCATAAAAACCATAACACGTCTTATATAAAAACAAACCATATACAAATAGTGCTCCGAAAAATTGGGCAACATAACGGCTGCATTTTCATAAACCTAAAACCTGCAAGGGTTTAAAAACACTTCTATAATACTCAAACAATCAACAGTAATCATCGGACTCCTCCCGTCTGGAAACTCAGCACAAACAAACACAATCCTATTTCTAAACCACTTCAAGTCCTTATCCATATCCAATTCGTATTCATCACATTCATAATCATATACAATCTCCATTTATATCCAATTACATAACATATATCATAACCATACCCAATTTCATAATTCATCTCATCCATAGCTCAATCAACAATCATATCTCAATTCCATAAACAATTCTTATTCATAATCATACACACATCCCAACCATAACAAAATCCAAATACACAATTTAGGATTCATATACATCATACTCACTATTTACCCAATTTCATAAATCACATACATTCTGAAATGACTGCTTGTCATACATTAAAGGGGCAAATCAAGCCTTATACAGACAGATACAAAAATCCCACATACATAAGACACAAAACAAACAAAATCGAACATAAGTCTTGACATTCTTCCATCCGATCTCCTGCTCGAAACCTGGAGATGGGGATGAAAGGGGGGTGAGCACAAAGCTCGTGGATAATATGTTTATAAATTGAAAGATAAGCAAAAACATTTTTCAAAACCTTTTTGCCATTTATTTTAAAAGTTTCACGGTAGAAAATTTGGCAAATTTCTTATTTCTCAAACTTTTCAAATCATTGCCAAATAATTTCAATAAATTCTCAACTGAAAATTCCACAATGGTTTATTTCTCAAAATTTTCACATTTTTTCCTTTTTTTTCACATTTCATGAACAAAAACCATATTTCTTAAACATTTTTCAAAACATGCAATGCATCACACTTAGAAACAAAACAAGAACACATAACACATCAAATGGTTTGGTTCGGTCTAAAACAAAACGTACTACACATTTCTGCATAGCGGTCTTGTGCAGCTGTGAACGGAACGTACTATACCTTCCCGCATCGCGGTCCGGTGTAGCCGTGACTTATGGTAGTCTGAGATCGGAACTCTAGTGCCACTAGCGGGCAGCTGGGAGAAGGATTTAAAATAGACAAGTGCGCACTTGTCCCACTTATGGGACCTGACCAAACCCACATAACACATAATCGAAAACGAAAATTTGGATTGCCCGAAGGCACATTTTGAAATCTTGATTTTCAAATTTTTCATATCATATCATCATATCGTGTCGATACTTGACATATTCACATATCCACATATAACATCAAATCATATAGCAAATCATATTCAATCTCAATTCATAAATTTAATCACATATCAATCAAATTCATAACAATGAATGCACTAATTTCTTTAAATCATAAATCAAACTTATTCAAATTCACAAAGCACATTTTTCAAATTATTCAAATAATTTGAAACCAGTTAATTTCATAATCCTTTCTTTTTCTTAAAATCATTCCAAAACAAGGAATTTAATCCTTCAAAAATCATATTTTTCAAACATTATATAAACATTAATTTATCAAAAATTTGCTTCTTGAATTCTCAAATACACATGCTTAGCTTAAAATTCAAAATATAAACAAATTACCCACCTCGAATCGACGCTAGATGCTTGTCCCATTCATCAATTTGTCCATTGCTTCTTTTCTTCTTCCAATTTAGAAATAACTAAAACAATTCACCCAAATTCAACATCATAAATGACATAATCCTCAAAATTGATTTCATAATTCACAAACCCATACTAATTTCAAGATATCTAAATCAAAAACTTCCAAAATTCCCAATTCTCAAGAATTGGGCATAAACCCTAATTCACAATAATTCAAAATTAAACTAATTAATCATGAAATCTTCAAAATTGAGCATAGGATTGATAAACCCATACAATATGCAAGCTATCAACACTAAAAACGTATGACAATTCCAAAACTAAAAAATTTCTCTTACCTTCAACCTCCACCATTTTCGAATTTTTCTTGTCCCATAAGAGAGCTATGACCTTCTTGTTAGAGTAGTTCCCTAAAGGCAATCGCCTTTAGCGCGCATTGTACAAAGTTGTGTACATACTTTATGAATAAATAAATAAAGGAATATTTCATTAATTTGATGTTCATTATTGATGAATGGATATTGATCTATAAGCAAATTAATGAAGTCCATGGTACATGACATAGCATGAAGGAAATTATGATGTGATCATACTACTGAGATTCCTATCATGTGCAATTATGTCAGTATCTAAATTATCCCTAGTCATAGGATTACTGAAACTGGACATCGGTAATCCGGAAAGAACTAGCACATCTCAAGCTCCTTGATTTGATCAAGCAGTGGATCTCAGAAGCTGTAAATATAAGATATTTAGGGTTGAGATGTGAATGCTTACTAGAGGTAGTAAGTACATTAGATGACCTGCTATGAGATCATCACATGGATGTCCTATTCTAATGTCAGTGATAATCTCATCATAGCAATGGTGCAAATATCCTTAGACTTGAGGTACTCGAGGATATCTTGAATCTTGATTACGTGCTTTGACTCCATTCCTTGTTGCCTTACGAGAGGTCGCTCATAGGGTGGTGCTTGGGTACAGCTTGAGGTATTCAAGGTAATTGAGTAGCCAATAGAGGATTCACCACTACGTGATAGCGAAGATGATACCCATAGCCTCTTGTCGAGGTCATTACTTGGAAATCTCTGGCCGGAGTTCATATGTCATGAAGAGTGTCTTCAGTGACATATAAAGTAATGAGTCCCAGGACGAGAAATGATATCACTTGGACTAGATTTGACGTAGTCAGTATAGTAAGAGTTGACACTTTGTCTATACTCATAACCAAATGGGGTATAGCATGGTGAAAGGACGAATTGCACAGTAATTGTCTGTGGAAAGGTTCGTGATATGGTTCATGATGAACATAGGTTCATTCGTCAAACCAATTACTTTTCGATCAATTGGGGGTCATGATGTGTTGTTAGATACCGCTCATGACTTGCTCAGATTAAGTGTTAATCTAAGTGGCCAACATAACCGGGAACCTAATGGGTCACACGCATAAGAGTGATTCGGAGAATTCATAAAATAGTTTTGGATAGAGATCCATTATATGGAGAGCAATAGGATTAAATGGATCCCGATGAGATCGAGATATGTCCCGATGAGATCGCGACATCGATATTGCTGAAACAGGTCTTCGGTGTTTTTTTTCATACCGGAGGCCGGTAGGACCGACTCCAGTGTGACTGGACCACTTCAGCATTTACATATATATATATATCTTATTAATTAATTAAGTAATTAATTAATATATATATATATATTTCATTAACGTGGAAGATGGAGGAGAAGAGAGTTATCTTTATTATATATATATATATATATATAAGGCCAACGTGGAAAGGAGGAGAAGCTTCTCTTTTATGCTTTGTCAAAAGTTGCATTAAATGACTAGAAGAAAAAAATTGAAAGATAGAAGAGTGATGATCGTTGGCTTTGGAGAAAGAAGATAGGTTTTGAAAGGAAAAAGGTTTTCCTCTCTTCTTCATCAACGATCTTCAATCTTCAAGCTTCTCTCCAAGCTTCTTCTCTTCATCGTTTCTCCATAGCTCTCCAAGAATAAAGGTAAGATCTAGCATTCTTTACTTTATTCTAGCTATTCCCGAGTCAAAGGGTTTACCCCGGTTAAGTTCTCTGATCTCTGCATGGATACCGTTAGAGACGGTCTCTTTTGGTCGTTATGGTTTGACTTTGTTATATAGACACATGGATCCTGGCTCCGAGAAGGTCCCGAAACAAAAAATTTTGTTTTCCGCACCGTGTGAATGTGATGTACACACCGGGATTTTCCTACAATGGTATCAGAGCCACTTGTGTCGTATATAACGAAGAAATCATAACAAGGTTGGAGCTGCCTATTGGTTGTGACGATGATGCATGTTGACTGTGTTAATTTCGAAATCAGTATAGAAATATATTTTTCAAAATTTTCTTACCCATATGTGCTCATAAGATGTTTTTGAATATGTCTGTGGAAGACAAGAATTTATCAATGTGATTTGATATGGTTTTGCTAATTTATTCCCTAATGTTCTGGTTGCTGTGTTTGTGCACATTCCTTGAACAGGCATGCTTATAAATTCAAGAATAAATTATAGAAATTTTTTTTTTCGGATTTTCTTTCACTGACATGTCTCTAAGATGTTTATGAATTTCTATGAGGATGGAAAAATGTTTTCGAGGTGATTTACTATTTATTTGAGAATTTATTGTGTGCTGCTGGGAATAACTGTGTTGAGGAACACAGATTCAACATTGGTTTTGTTGTTGAGGTTGGTTGAGTTTTTGTTGGAAATAAATCCTGAAAAACTTCATGGATCATGTTGTGAACATGTTGTAACCTCTGTAATTTTCTCAGAATTTATTGAAATTGTTTTAATGAGTTTTTCAAGCAAAAGACAGAGCATGGCAGTTTTGAGAAAGTTGCTGGAGCTGTTTTGTTTGGAATGATTGATTGTGTATTTTTCGATTCCAATGCCTTGGATCATTTTTAATGTGATTAAAAATATGTTAAATTGATTTTGTATGCTTTCCAAAATGATTTTCTTGAAATTGGGTTTCCAAAAATTTTCGGATGTCAAATGTGTCACATCAGCGTCTCGTTAGTATATTTCGTTGTCTTGATTGTTTTGGTCGTCACATTTTTGTGACCAATGCCGAAGTAGTCTTGATAAAGTTTAGACTACCTAGAGATACTTAGGGTGATAGTTTGATATTCTCAAATTATTTGAAAATCTAAGTGAATAATTGTGTATTAATCGATTTCAAGTATTTCATGTATAGTATAACTATATATGGTAAGCATGATACAATGAAAGTGTTTCATTGGTACATCAAAGTAAAGTATATTACACTTGGTATTGTGAATTTAAACTACAAGGATTGAGAAATTAGCCGATTAGAGTGCATTCCAAATATTAGTCGACTAACACATGCATAAGTCGACTTGCATACTCAAGTAGTCGACTAACACATGCACTAGTCGACTTGTTCATGCACAGTAGTCAAGATTAGTCGACTTATACATGCACAAGTCGACTAGGGCGTCCACTTAAAGTGGAACAAAACCTTGAGGTCTTGGGTTCGAGCCGTGGCTCACCCTTGAGCAAAGAGGACAGTACTGATTAAGGTTGAGAGGTGCAGGTGGTACTCATTCGGGGACCTAAGCCCGAGTGTGGCAGCCTGGGCCCAGGAAAATCACTTCATGGAGCCAAAATTCGCATTTGTTGAATTTGGCATAGATCTCTTTCTCCCTTAATCTCTGCAACACTATTCGGAGGTGTCCCTCATATTCCCCTTCACTCTTGGAATAAACCAGGATGTCATCGATAAACACTATGACAAATTGATCCAGAAATTCCTTAAAAACCCTATTCATGAGATCCATAAATGCAGCCGGAGCATTGGTCAGTCCAAAGGGCATGACCAAAAACTCATAATGCCCATAACGTGTCCTGAAGGCTGTCTTGCTTACATCAGACTCTTTGATTCTGAGCTGATGATAGCCTGACCTAAGATCAATCTTAGAAAAGACCTATGCTCCCTGCAACTGATTAAACAAATCGTCGATCCGTGGCAGAGGGTACTTGTTGACCCAAAAAAAATTGAAGCAATAGTGAATTGGCATGCACTGATGACAGTGGCAGAAATAAGAAGTTTTCTGGGTCTAGCAGGGTATTACAGGAGATTTGTTGAAGGGTTCTTAATGATAGCTGCTCCTATGACCAAGTTGTTGAGAAAGAATCAGAAGTTTGTCTGGACTGATGAATGTCAAAAGAGCTTTGAAAAGCTGAAACACAGATTGACAAGTGCTCCAATTTTGACCTTGCCTATTGGAGAGGAGGGGTATACAGTATATAGTGATGCTTCAAGGAAGGGTTTGGGTTGTGTATTGATGCAAGGAGACAAGGTAATAGCTTATGCCTCACGGCAGCTAAAGCCTTATGAATTGAATTACCCAACCCATGATCTGGAATTAGCAGCAGTAGTTTTTGCCCTGAAGATTTGGAGACATTATTTGTATGGGGTGCAGACGAAGATTTATACTGATCACAAAAGCCTCAAATATTTGTTAAGTCAGAAAGAACTAATTTTAAGACAGAGAAGGTGGAAAGAGTTGCTCAAAGATTATGATCTAATGATTGAATATCATTCAGGAAAGGCAAACGTAGTGGTGGATGCCTTGAGTAGGAAAGCATCGATAGCTCATGTACAGACGATTTATTTGCCGTTATTGGAAGAAATGACGAAGCTCAGGATAAGCTTGAAACAGGAGGAACCAGATTGTATAATTGCAAATTTCAGAGTGAGGCCAGTACTTAGGGAGAAAGTTAAGGAGTTACAAGCACAGGATGCAGAGTTGAGTAAGCTCTGAGAAGAAATTCAAAATGGCAAGAAATCTAAAATGATAGTGAAGGATGATGGACTTCTGGTTGTCGGAAGCAGACTTTGTATCCCTAATTCCAAAGAAGTAAAAGATGAGATTCTGGATGAGGCACACAATGCGCCTTATGCCATGCACCCAGGAAGCACCAGGATATATAGAGATCTGAAGGAGCATTTTTGGTGGAAGGGCATGAAAAGAGATGTGGCAGACTATGTGAGTAGGTGTTTAGTGTGTCAGCAAGTCAAGGTTGAACACCAGGCACCTTCAGGTCAGTTGAGACCATTATCCATCCCTGAATGGAAGTGGCAAAGGATAAATATGGATTTTCTGATGGGTTTTCCCAAGACTAGTAGGAAGCATGATGCCATATGGGTCATTATTGATCGGTTGACAAAGTCAGTCCATTTTCTGGAAATCAGACAGACTGATTTTTCTACATGTTCTAGTCAAGAAGTACATTGATGAAGTTGTAAGGTTGCATGGGATCCCGGATTCAATTGTGTCTGATAGGGACCCTCGCTTTACATCGAGATTTTGGGGCAGTTTACAGGAAGCTTTAGGTACTAAGTTAAATTTCAGCACAACTTTTCATCCCCAGACGGATGGTCAATCTGAGAGATGTAAGTACAAGTTGACTTGTACTACTGATAAGTCGACTTGTTCTTGAAAAGTACCGATAAGTCGACTTGTACATTGCATAAGTCAACTTATTCAAGGACGGTACTGTTTATTTGTGCCCTAAAGGCAATCCCCTTTAGCGCTTTTATTCACGATCGCGCATGAATGAATAAATAAAGAAAATGCATAATTCATTAATTTGATGTTTATGAACATTGTTTATGAATTGATTGGATCTCTAATCAGATTAATGAAGTCCATGATATATGACATAGCATGAAGGAAATTATGATGTGATCATACTCCTGAGATTCCTATCATGTGTAATTATGTCAGTATCTAAATTCTCCCTAGTCGTAGGATTAATGAGACTGGACATCATTAATCCGGATAGACTAGCACATGTCATATTCCTTGATTGGATCAAGCAGTGGATCCCAGAAACTGTAAATATGAGATATTTAGAATTGACATGTGGATGCTTACTAGCGGTAGTAAGTTCATTGGATGACCTGCCATGAGATCATCACATGGATATCTTATCTAAGTGTCGTTGATGATCTCATCATAGCAATGGTGCAAGTATCCTTAGACTTGAGGTACTCAAGGATATCTTGATCTTGATCCGTGCTTTGACTCCATTCCTTGTTGCCTTCGGAGGTAACTCATATGGTGGTGCTTAGGTGCAACTTGAGGTATTCAAAGATAATTGAGTAGCCAATAAAGGATTCACCACTTACGGATTAGCGGAAGAGATACCCATGGCCTCTTGTCGGGATCATTACTCGAAATCTCGGCGGAGTGAATATGTCATGAAGAGTGTCTTCATGGACATATAGAGTAATGAGTCCCAGGACGAGATCTGTTATCACTGGGCTAGACTCGATCTAGTGAGAGTTGACACTTTGACCATACTCATAACCAAGTGGGGTATAGGATGGTGAAAGGACGAATTGCACAGTAATTGTCTCATGGAAAGGTTTGTGATCCGGTTCGTGATGAATACATCAAACCGATTACTTTCGGTCAATTGGGGATCATGATGTGTTGCTAGATACCGCTCATGACTTGCTCAGATTAATTGTTAATCTAAGTGGCCAACATAACCGGGAACCTAAAGGGTCACACGCATAAGAGTGTTTCAGAGAATCGTAAAATAGTAATTGGACGAGTTCCAATTATGGAGAGCATTAGATTAAATGGATCCCAATGGGATTGGGATATGTCCCGATGAGATCGCGACATCAATATTGCTAAGAAAGGTTTAGGAGTTGTTTCAAAGATCGGGGCCCGAGAGGCAGTAGGACCGAATTCCCGCTTGATTGGACCTCTTAGTAATTATATATATGTTAATTAATTAAGTAATTAATTAATTAATATATATATATATGCCATGTGTGCACGTTGGAAAGAGGGAGAGGATGAGAGCTTTGACTTTTCAAAGCTTTATTTCTTAATTCATTAAAGAAAATGAATGGTCATTTGGCTCACACATGTCCTAATCTTATGGTTGGCTTTTTAATTGTTAAAAAGACATATAAGAGGGCTTGAAGGTGGTAGTGGCCGTATGGTTTGCGTGGAGGAGAATAAGAAGTTGAAAGCTTAAAGGTTAAGCTTTGATTTGAAAAGGTTTCATGTTTCTTCTTCTTCCATCAAGCATCATCTTTTCTTCTCTTCTCCAAGGCAAGGTTCAACGTGCTCCTCAAGCTCTCCAAGACAGAGGTAGGCTCTAGCATGCTTTAATTTGTTCTAGCTATTCCCGGGTCAAAGGGGTTTGATCCGGTTAGGTTTTCTGATCTCTGCGTGGATCACCTTTAGAGATAGTCTCTTTTGGCTATTTAGGTTTATGTCTTCATACGGATACCTGGATCCTGGGTTCGGAAGGTCCGGAACAAAATTTTGTTTTCCGCTGCCTGTACATGTGATGTACCTCCGGGATTTTCCTACAGTGGTATCGAGCGTCGGTATCCCGTATGAAGCTAAAACCTAAGCTAGATCAGAAACCCTAAGTGCTGTTGATGTTGATGCATGTGTACTGCCCAGATTTCGAATTGCTATACAGATAGGTTTTTCGAAATTTTTCTGCCCAGAAATGTTCATAACATGTTAGAGAATATGTCTATAAATTTTCAGAATTTATCGATTTGATTTGATATAGTTTTTCTAATTAATTCCCTAAGGTTACAGATGCTGTTTTGTGAAACGATTCTGGAACAGGAAGTAGTATAAAATCGAGAATAAATTCTAGAAAAATCTTTTTCTGGATTTTCCTTCACCTACATGTCTCTAAGATGTTGGTGTATGTCCGTGAGCATGAAAATTGGATTTCAAGGTGATTGGATATTTATTCACGAATTTATTCTATGCTGTTGGGAATTGCTGTGCTGATGAACACAGATTTTGAATCGGTTTTGTTATTTAGGTTGACTGAGTTTTTGATGGCCTAAAATCCTGAACAAATTCATGTAGCATGTTCTGAACATGTAGTAACCTATATAATTTTCTCATGATTTATTGAAATTGTTTCATTGATCATTTCGAGCAATGTACAGAACTGGAAAGTTTTTGTAAAAATTGTTGGGACTGTTTTGCTTGGCTTGATTGAGTGTGATTTTTCAGTTCCAATGCCTTGAACCATTTTTAATGTGATTAAAAATGTGTTATCTTGATGTAGTATGATTTCCAAACTGAATTGCTTGAATTTGCTTTTCCAAGAATTTTTGAATGCCGAATTGGTCACATTAGCGTCTCGTTAGTATATTGCATTATCTTGTTTGTTTTGACCGTCATATTTTTTATGGCATGTGCTAAAATAAATTTGATAATGTATATGCTAGCTAGAGATGCTTAGGATGATAATTTGGGTGTTCCTAAAATGTTTGGAAATTAATGAGTTTTGACTCATTTCAAGCTTTTCATATAGTTTGACTATTTAAGGCTTTCATGGTTCAATGAATTGTTCATTGATACATCAAATTTATCAGATATTACCTTAGGTATGTAGGTGTTGTGAATTGGAATTTCATTAATTGAGGAATTAGCCGATTAGAAATTTTAGCAAAATTCCCTGAATAAGTCGACTTGTATGTGAAATAAGTCGACTTGTTCAAGGTTTTTGGGATAAGTCGACTTGTCTATAGAATAAGTCGACTTGTTCAGGATCTCAGTATAAGTCGACTTGTAGTACCTTATAAGTCGACTTGTTCATGGGCATGTGAAATAAGTCGACTTGTGTCATACAAGTCGACTTGTGTGTGGCAGAAGCACAAGTCCACTTGCATTTGATGAAAGCCCACTTGTGGCATGCTCGAGTTGGATGATGGATGATTATAAGGATTGATTCAATACGATTGATGAAACCTAAATCATTCCATATAGTCTTCGTGACTATAATCCTTGACTTGAGAAGAAGAGACTGAAATCCCTTCTCGGTATATGAAAACTAACGCTTCCATTAATATGGTAAGAACCGAGTTCTTATAGGGTTGGGTTGTTGAGCTAACCTCAAGCTCACTCTATACGAATATGTTCAAACCATGAAAATAAGATTTTCGGATTAATGGGTCGGTTTTCCTAGAAGCGTTGATTTGTTGAGCTAACCTCAAGGTCAACGTGGACAGAGGCGAAGTTGGGTAGCATACATTAGATGTATGCGCATCAAAGAGTTGATACCCAATGAAGTGCACACATCAACAAGTTGATAGCACTGATCGATAGTTGTGTCTAAGATGTAATTGGTATATCTGATACCTCCCGAGACATAAGGTGGCTTGTTGAGCTAACCTCAAGGTCATTCTTAATGTCGGTTATCGATGATGCAATTGGTATGACCGATACCTACCGATTGACCTAAGTTATGGTTTGTTGGGCAAACCCAAGGTCACTCTTAGCAATGTCGGATATAGACCCACTAGGACATTATGTCACATTGTTTCTCTGGATTCGTAAAGAGGGTTATGGATTCTAGGAAACTAGTGGGAGCCATATGCATGTCATGCAAGTCCTTATGATCATGCAGGCATTTCTATTCTATCATTCCTTCTCTCTATCGCGTTTAGGTTGATTGAAGAAGTCTTTCAGTGTGAATATACGCTCTCTATTCTGGACCGATTTTCTTGATTGGCTAAGGAATCTGAGAATTGTTCTCAGATCTGAGGAACTGGGATACGTCCTAGATGTTCCACTTCCAGATGCACCTGCTGTCAATGCTTCTGATAAGGATCAGAAAGCATATCGTAAGCATCTAAAGGACAGTGATATGGATACTTGCATTATGCTTGTCTCGATGTCACCAGAGCTGCAGAAGCAGCACGAGTCCATGGATGCTCACGTTATAGTATCTCATCTTAGGGAGCTGTTTGATGAGTAAGCTCGGTCTGAAAGGTTCAAGACCTCAAGCGCTTCTCTTCATCATTAAAGATGGCTCCAGGACAACCGCATGCAAAGATACCTCAAGATGAATGACTATATTGAGAGATTGGCCGTCTTAGGATTTGTAATGGATTATGAATTAAGTAGAGACTTAATTCTAGTTGGATTGTCTGATGGTTATTCACAGTTTGTGATAACTATCGGATAAACCAAATATCCACAACAATACCGAGTGATCAATCGCTTTCATGACAAATGAAAGCAGCTATCAAGATAGATAGCAAGTGCTAATGGTGGATGCTTCTTCTAGTTCAAAGAAGAAAAGGCCAAGAAACCAAAGGAAGTGCCATCAAGGAAAAACCAAAGAAAGCGCCTAAAAGGATTTTGCTTTCATAGGGCAAGTCTAGCCACCAGAGGCTAAACTCTGAAAATCTATCTCGAGTCCTTGAAGCGTAAGAAGGCATCGATGCCTCTACTTCTTCAAATATGTTTGTCATTGAGGTTAATACTATTCTGATCCAAACATATCGGTATTTGATACGGATGTGGCTCATACATATGAAATGATATGCAGGCCTCGGGGATGAGAAAGCTCATAAAAGGAGAACTGGACCTTCGTGTAGGTAATGCAGCAAGAGTCGCTACATTAGCCGTATGCACTTATGTCTTGCAACTCCCTGGTGAGCTTATATTCAAATTGGATGATTGTCATTTTGTACCCGTTTTAAACAAAGAACATATTGTATGTTTTATGTTTAATTAGAGCTGGTTTCCATTGGACTTTTAGTAGCAATTGTTGTTTTATTAGTTCGAATGGAATGCTCTATGGTACTGGTACATTATGCAATGGAATTGACATATGAGATATATCATATCCAATTATGAATGTCAATGACGCGAAAAGACATAATCGAGATAATTTAAAATCAACTTACTTATGGCATTGTCGGCTTGGCCATATAAATGAGACACGCATTGCTAAGCTCCATAAGAGTGGATGTTTAGGGTCATTTGATTATGAATCATATGACACATGCGAATCTTGTTTATTAGGCAAGATGACTAAGTTATCCTTTAAGGAAAGGGTGAACGCAGTGAATGGAATATTAGACCGATACATTTGGATGTATGTGGTCCGATGTCCATCCATGCCGTAAGTGGTTGTTTTACTTCATTACTTTTATCGGTGATTATTCACGATATAGGTATCAGATTCGATAAGATACAAAATCAAGCATTTGAATAGTTCAAATAATTCAGAAATGAAGTAGAAAACTAACTTGGTAAAAGTATGAAGACATTACGATCTGATCGTGGTGGAAAATACTTACACCAACAGTTTTGGATTATCTCAGAGATCATGAGATTTTATCTCAGTACACTCCACCTTACACGCCGCAGCACAATGGTGTGGCTGAAAGGAGAAATCGAACCTTGTTAGACATGGTGCGATTGATGATAGGTTTTCCACAGTTTTGGGAATATGCGCTTGAGACAGCTGTTTACTTGCTAAACAGAGTTCCATCAAAGACAGTTGATGTTACTCCATATGGAGATATGGACTAATAGAAAATCCTATCTTTCTTAGCTAAAAGTATGGGGTTGTCCTGCTTACGTGAAGCGGACACAGTCAGATTAGCTTGATGCAAAGCTGACAAGTGTTTGTTCGTGGAATAGCAATTCTACCTTGCTTAGGAACAAAAGTTGTTTGTTTCCAAGCATGCTGTTTTTTTAAAGAAATAGTTTCTTTTACAAGAAGATAGTGGGAGCAAAGTTGAACTTAGAGAAGTTCAAGATGCTCGAACAAACACAGATCAACTGCCTGAACTTGAAACTGTAACTCATGTAGATGAGGTAACAGTTCAACCTTCTATTACACACGAATTTTGTAGGTTAAGTAGGATACGCACTGTTCCTGAGAGATATGAATTTCTCGTAAGGGAACAGAATGACGTATTACTCATACGAGATGATGAACCTACTACCTATGAAGAGGTTTTGAAAAGTTCAGAGTCTGAGAAATGGCTTTAAGCCATAAAAAAGCCGAAATGGATTCCATGTACATAAACCAAGTATGGACTTTGGTTGTTACACCTGAAGGGATAAAACCCACAGGGTGAAAAGGGGTTTTCAAGAAGAAAACCAACATGGATGGTAATTTGATTACCTATAAAGCAATGCTTCTGGTTAAAGGCTTTCGTCACAGACAAGGAGTTGACTATGACGAAACCTTCAGCCCCGTAGCAATGCTTAAATCCATCCGGATACTCCTAGCCATTGCCACTCATTATGATTATGAGATATGGCAAATGGATGTGAAGATAGCTTTCTTGAGAGGAAATCTACCCGAGGATATGTATGACACAACCTGAGGGCTTCACTTCCATCGATGGCGAAAACATATGCAAGCTTCAGAAATCCATGTTTGGATTGAAGCAAGCTTCCAGGAGTTGGATTATCCGTTTAGTTGAGTTAATCAAAGAGTTTGATTTCTCACAAAATTCGGATGATCATTGTGTGCATAAGAAGGTTAATGGACCGCAATCGTATTCCTTGTGTTGTATGTAGATGACATATCGTTACTCGTAAACGATGTCTCTATGCCGCCATCGCTAAAATTTGGTTGTCCAATCAATTTGCGATGAAAGACCTTGGTAAAGCAACTGATATCCTTGGGATATAGATTTATGCAGATAGATCAAAGGTTGCTTGGTCTTTCACAATCATCGTACATAGATGAGATGCTAAAGAGGTTTAGCATGGAACAATGCTATGTACGAGGCCCGATGTATCGTATGCTCTAAGTGTTACGAGCATATACCAATCGGATCCTGGTGAGGGTCACTAGGTGACTGTCAAGAATATCCTCAAGTACTTGCGAAGCACTAAGGATGTTTTCTTGATGTTTGGAGATGGAAATCTCCTAATGAGCGGCATTAGGATGCGAGATCTAACTGATAAGGATGATTCGAATCACAATCAAGTTATATACATTCTGCTTTGAATAGCGTGGCGGTCAGTTGGAAAAATTCCAAACAAGAGAGGACTGCTGATTCAACAACCGAGGCAGAGTACATTGCCGCATGAGATGCGCAAAGGAAGCGGTTTAGATCAAGAAGTTCATTACTAAACTTGATCTGGTCCCTAGCTGTGATGGGCCCATAGGATTGTATTGTGATACAATGGGGCTAATACGCAGGCAAAGGAACCAAGGTCTCATCGACGATCCGAACTCGTACTCCGCCGATTCGGGAGATCATTAGTCGAGATGATATCCTGATAGAGAGAATTCCCACAGAGCAAAGTGTTGCTGTTCCATTGACAAAGCCATTGTCACAGGAGAATTGTGATTCTCATGGACTCGCTTATGGTATTGGATACTAAGGCGATTGGCTTTAGGTCAAGAGGGAGATTTGTAAGTACAAGTCGACTTGTACTACTGATAAGTCGACTTGTTCTTGAAAAGTACCGATAAGTCGACTTGTACATTGCATAAGTCAACTTATTCAAGGACGGTATTGTTTATTTGTGCCCTAAAGGCAATCCCCTTTAGCGCGTTTTATTCACAGTCGTATGCAGACTGAATGAATAAATAAAGAAAAGGCATAATTCATTAATTTGATGTTCATGAACATTGTTTATGAATTGATTGGATCTTTAATCAGATTAATGAAGTCCATGATATATGACATAGCATGAAGGAAATTATGATGTGATCATACTCCGAGATTCCTATCATGTGCAATTATGTCAAGATTCAAATTCTCCCTAGTCATAGGATTAATGAGACCGACATCATTAATCCGGATAGACTAGCACATGTCATATTCCTTGATTGGATCAAGCGGTGGATCCCGTAAACCGTAAATATGAGATATTTAGAATTGACATGTGGATGCTTACTAGCGGTAGTAAGTTCATTGGATGACTCGCCATGAGATCATCACATGGATATCTTATCTAAGTGTCGTTGATGATCTCATCATAGAATGGTGCAAGTATCCTTGACTCGAGGTACTCAAGGATATCTTGGATACCGATCCCGTGCTTTGACTCCATTCCTTGTTGCCTTCCGGAGGTAACTCATAGGGTGGTGCTTGGGTACACTTGAGGTATTCAAGATAATTGAGTAGCCAATAAAGGATTCACCACTCGGATTAGCGAAGAGATACCCATGGCCTCTTCGTCAGATCATTACTCGGAAATCTCGGCAGAGTGAATATGTCATGAAGAGTGTCTTCATGGACATATAGAGTAATGAGTCCTAGGACGAGATCTGTTATCACTGGGCTAGACTCGCCTAGTGAGAGTTGACACTTTGACCATACTCATAACCAAGTGGGGTATAGGATGGTGAAAGGACTAATTGCACGCAGAATTATCTATGGAAAGGTTTGTGATCCGGTTCGTGATGAATACATCAAACTGATTACTTTCCGGTCAATTGGGGTCATGATGTGTTGCTAGATACCGCTCATGACTTGCTCAGATTAATTGTTAATCTAAGTGGCCAACATAACCGGAATCTAAAGGGTCACACGATAAGAGTGTTTGAGAGAATCAGAAATAGTAATTGGACAGAGTTCCAATTATGGAGAGCATTAGATAAAATGGATCCCAATAGATTGGGATATGTCCCGATGAGATCGCGACATCAATATTGCTAAGAAAGGTTTAGAGTCAAGTTTCAAAGATCGGGGCCCTAGAGAGCCGGTAGGACCGACCCAGCTTGATGGACCTCTTAGTAATTATATATATGTTAATTAATTAAGTAATTAATTAATTAATATTATATATATATGCCATGTGTGCACGTTGGAAAGAGGGAGAGGATGAGAGCTTTGACTTTTCAAAGCTTTATTTCTTAATTCATTAAAGAAAATGAATGGTCATTTGGCTCACACATGTCCTAATCTTATGGTTGGCTTTTTAATTGTTAAAAGACATATAAGAGGCTTGAAGGTGGTAGTGGCCGTATGGTTTGCGTGGAGGAGAATAAGAAGTTGAAAGCTTAAAGGTTAAGCTTTGATTTGAAAAGGTTTCATGTTTCTTCTTCTTCCATCAAGCATCATCTTTTCTTCTCTTCTCCAAGGCAAGGTTCAACGTGCTCCTCAAGCTCTCCAGATGTAGGTAGGCTCTAGCGTGCTTTAATCTATTCTAGCTATTCCCGGTCAAAGGGTTTGATCCGTTAGGTTTTCGATCTCTCGTGGATCACCTTTAGAGATAGTCTCTTTGGCTATTTAGGTTTATGTCTTCATACGGATACTGGATCCTGGTTCGGAAGGTCCCGGGAACAAAAATTTTTGTTTTTCGCTGCCTGTACATGTGATGTACCTCCCGGGATTTTCCTACAAGAGAACCATTCGGACCCTTGAGGGACTGCTTAGGGCATGTGTGATGGACTTTAGAGGAGCATGGGATGAGCACTTGCCTCTGATCGAATTTGCCTATAGTAATTCGTATCATTCGAGCATTCAGATGGCGTCGTATGAGGCTCTGTATGGGAGGAGATGTAGGACTCCGGTGTGTTGGGATGAAGAGGGAGACAGGAATCTTTTGGGTCCAGTGTTGATTCAGATGACTGTTGATAAGGTCAACTTGATTAAACACAGACTGAAGGCAGCTCAGGACAGAATGAAAAGTTATGAAGATGCTCACTGGAAGGAGATGGAGTATGAGGTCAGCGAGAAAGTTTTTCTCAAGACTTCTCCTTGGAAAGGGATTCTGAGATTTGGGAAAAAGGGTAAGCTGAATCCAAGGTATGTAAGGCCTTACGAGATTCTGGAGAGAATTGGTCCGTTAGCGTACAAATTAGCATTGCCTCCAGAGTTATCGCAGATTCATGATGTGTTTCATGTCTCTATGTTAAGAAGATACCGATCGGATCCTTCTCATGTCATTCAGACTGATGAAATTCAGTTGAGTGATGACTTGAGTTATGAGGAGCTTCCAGTACAGATCTTAGACACAAAAAAAAAAGTTTTGAGGAATAAGACAGTGCAGCTAGTCAAGGTCTTATGGAGGAACCATTCGGTGGAAGAGGTCAAGTGGGAGCCCTTGGAAGCTATGAAGGAGAAGTATCCACACCTCTTCAATGAATCAGGTACGAATTTCGAGGACGAAATTCTTTAAGGGGGGAAGAAATGTTGGCCCCTGAATTTTTTTATATTATTAAGCATGATTTGTTAATTTTGAGGTGATAGATAAATTTTTTTGGAACCTTAATGGCATATTAATGTTTATAAGGTTAAATGGCATAGGTGATTTTATTTGAAGGGGTAGAAAGGATAAGTTGCAATAAGGGTATTTTGGGTAGATCTCAAATGTTGTTAAAGTCTAAGGCTTTCAAGGAGGGTTACTTTGGTCAAATTAAATTAGAAATAAAAAGGAAAGTAGAAAAAAGAAAGGAGCAAGGGTGGTTTAAGGAGAAGGAACAAAGCAAATGGCAAATATGAAGGTTTGGCACCAAAACTACGTAGTTTTGGGAGAGGAAACTTAGGCTTTTAGGTTAAAATATCAAACTTTGTTAAGTCATTTGGAAGCATACGAAAATATCAAGAAAAGAGAGGAAGAGAGGGATTTCGGCCAAAGAGGAAAGAAGAAGAAGAAGAAGAAGAGGAGGAGAGAAGAAGGAAGGTTAGGGCTTTGTGATTTCTTGCTCTAAGGAAGGGTTTTTAGAGTTCTATCAAAAGGATAGGGAAAGATCAAGCTTCCATTAGAAACCAAAAGGAATTTTCGTGGGTTTCATCTTTAAGGTAAGGAAATGTGGTATCTTTTGGATTTTTAGATGGGTTTTGGTTAGAATGGCTTAGGAAAGTTATGGGTTAAGTTAGATAGGTTAGATTTCTTGCTTACACCTCCTTAGAATGTCCATTTTGAGATCTCTTATTCATGGGAATTTTATGGCTATTGTTAAAGGGAACCAAAGAAGGGAAGTGGAGCTAAGGGAGAGGCATTTGGAGCAAAGTCTACAAGCAAGGAATCAAGGTGGGTGACATTTTCATATTTGAATAATAGGCTACTAAATATTTTCCTTCATAAATGCAATAAGTGAGCTTTCCAACTACTTTTAAGTGAGTATTTATGTTTCTTTAAATTGGTTCAAAAATTGCTTATGTGTGGTTGTGTGTAAACCTTGGAAATAGCCTTACATTGCTTTGCAAGTATGGTATTGATTGCTTTTGATTTGTATGAAATTGAGTTGATGAATTGTGTAAATTGGCAAATGTGTCAAGTGCATGAAATCAAGTTTTCAAGATTTTGCCATTTTGGGCAAATGCTTTCAATGCATGAATTACATGTTATATGGGTTGGGTATAGTCCATCAAGAAATTGTCACGTGCACATTGACCAAGTCAAGGCTTCTCTCACCTACCCGCTAGTGGCACGGAGCTCCCTTTGGGACTCCTCAAGTTTACGACTACATAAGGCCATTTTATGGAATTGTGTAGTTCGTCATGTTTATGGACTTGCCGAGCCATTTATGTGTTTATGTGCTTACATGTATTGACAAGTTTGAAAAAATGTTTGAATTATGAGAATTGTGATTTTATGAAGTGAAAAGTTTATGTTTTGTAGACAATTGTGAGAAATTGATATGTTTATGAACGTTTAAAATGGTTTTTGCTTATTACCGGATATAAACGTGTTACCCACGAGCGCAAGCTCACCCCCTCAAATTTCGTCCCATCTCCAGGTGATATTTGTAGGTGTAAGTAGACTTATGCTTGCTCGGTACTGATAAGTCGCCTTGTTCACCAGTGTAAGTCGACTTATGTATGTCCAGTACCATAAGATTGTTAGAGTAGTGCCCTAAAGGCAATCCCCTTTAGCACATTTTGTTCATAGTCATGTACATACTTTATGAATAAATAAAGCAAGGCATATTTCATTTATTTGATGTTCATTTTGTTATGAATTGATGTTGATCTTTAATCAAATTAATGAAGTCCATGATATATGACATAGCATGAAGGAAATTATGATGTGATCATACTATCGAGATTCCTATCATGTGCAATTATGTCAAGATTCAAATTATCCCTAGTCATAGGATTAACGAGACCGACATTGTTAATCCGGATAGACTAGCACATGTCATATTCCTTGATTGGATCAAGCAAAGGATCTCGTAAACCGTAAATATTGAGATATTTAGATTTGACATGTGGATGCTTACTAGAGGTAGTAAGTACATTCGATGACCCGCCATGAGATCATCACATGGGTATTCTATTATAATGTCGGTGATAATCTCATCATAGCAATGGTGCAAGTATCCTTAGACTTGAGGTACTCAAGGATATCTTGATCGATTCGTGCTTTGACTCCTTGTTGCCTTCCGGAGGTCGCCATGTAGGGTGGTGCTTGGAGTGCAGTTTGAGGTATTCGAAGGTAATTGAGTAGGCAATAAAGGATTCACCACTTCTGGAATAGCAGAATAGATACCCATGGCTTCTTGTCAGGATCATTACTTGGAAGTCTCTGGCGCCGGACCACACCCGTGTCATGAAGAGGGTCTTCATAGACATATAAAGTAATGAGTCCGGACGAGACCCGATATCACTTGGGCTAGACTCAGTCTAGTGAGAGTTGACACTTTGACCATACTCATAACCAAGTGGGGTATAGGATGGTGAAAGGACGAATTGCACGGTAATTGTCTATGGAAAGGTTCGTGATCTGGTTCCTGATGAGCTTGGGTTCATTAGTCAAACCAATTACTTTCCGGTTAATTGGGGGTCATGATGTGTTGCTAGACGCCGCTCATAACTTGCTTAGATTAAGTGTTAATCTAAGTGACCAACATAACCGGGAACCTAATGGGTCACACGCATAAGAGTGACTCGGAAATCTGTAAAATAGTTTTGGATAGTGATCCAATATCTGGAAAGCAATAGGATTAAATGGATCCCGATGAGATTGTGATATGTCCCGATGTGATCGTGACATCGACATTGCTGAAAATTGTCTCCGGCGATTTTTCGGTACCGGGGCCTGGTAGGCCGGTAGGACCGACCCCAGTTTGACTGAACCTCTTCAGCAAATATATATATGTTAATTAATTAATTGAGAATTGATTAATTATAATATATAAATGTGTATAGTGTTCGGTGGAAGCCTTAAGCAAATGGAGAAGTTTAGTTTGAAAAGTCAAACTAATGATTAAACTTGTTTTTTTTAATGGCCTTAAGGCTCCCCACGTGGGAGCTCTTCTATCCAAGCCTTCATATGTCTATTTAATTAATTAAATAACATATTAGAAGGTAATAGAAGCTAATGGTCGTGTGCCTTAAGGTTGAGGAACGAAAACTTCATAGTTAAGTTTTTGAAAATTGGATTTTCATCTTCTTCCTCTCAAAGTTCACGATAGCTTCATCTCTCCAAGGCTTCATCCTAGTTATCTCACTTGCTCTTCAAGATCAAGGTTAGTGCTAGCACACTCTTAACCTTGTTCTAGCTATTCCGGTCAAAGGGTTTGTCCCGTTAGGTTTCCCACCTCTGCGGATACTGTTAGAGACGGTCTCCTTTGGTCGTTATGGTTTGACTATTTATACATACACTTGATCCTGGCTTTGGGAACTTCCCGAACAAAACTTTTGTTTTCCGCATTGTGTCCATGTGATGGACACCCCGGGATTTTCCTACAGTGGTATCAGAGCCACTTGTGTTGTATAAACAGTTAAAATGATAACTAGGTCGGAGTTCCTTTGTGAATTGAGCTGTGTAGCATGCTGCCTGTGTTAATTTCGAATTCTGTCCAGAATTAGGGTTTTCGAAATTTTCTTGCATAGACCTGCTCATGAGATGTTGCTGAATGTTTCTATAAAAGGAAAAAATTTATCAATGTCGTTTGATATAGTTTTGCTAATTTAATTCCCTAAGTTTCGGATGCTGTCCTGTTGAACATTTCTGAAACAGGTATACTTGTAAATTCGAGAATAAATTCTATAAAAAAATATTTTCGTATGGGTTTCACTGAAACGTCCCTAAGATGTTTGTGAATGTCTCTGTGGATGGAAAAATGTTTTCAAGGTGATTTACTATTTATTTCCGAATTTATTGTATGCTGCTGGGAATGTCTGTGTTGAAAAACACAGATTCTGTTTCGGCTAGATTGCTGAGGTTGGATGAGTTTTTGTGGGAAATAAATCCTGGAAAAATTCATGGAACATGTTGGGAACATTTTATAACCTCTGTAATTTTCTCAGCATTTATTGAAATTGTTTCAATGATTATTTCGAGCAAAAGGCAGAGCTTGGCAGTTTTGAGAAAGTTGCTGGGGCTGTTTTGTTTGAAATGATTGGTTGTGTATTTCTGAATTCTAATGCCTTGAATCATTTTTAATGTGATTAAAATGTGTTATATTGATCTGGTATGCATGCCAAAATGAGATTCTTGAAATTTGGTTTCAATAATTTTTGGATGTCGAATAGGTCACTTTAGCGTCTCGTTAGATTATTCCGTTATCTTGGTTATTTTGGCCGTCGCAATTTTTGTGACAAGTGCCGGAGTAATCTTGATAACGTATAGCCTACCTAGAGATACTTAGCATGATAATTTGATATTCTTAAAATTATGTGGAAATCTAGTGATTAATAGTGATTAATCGGTTTCAAGTTTTTCCTATATAGTTTGACTATATGGCATGCATGATTTGATGAAAATGTTTCATTACCACATTAATATAAAGGATTATATACCTTGTTATATTGGTGTTGTGAATTGGGAATGCTTGGATTGAGAATTAGCCGACTAGATAGCAATTTTCCTTGTGTAAGGCGACTTGTTCATTGGATAAGGCGACTTACATGTGCAAGAGTCGATAAGGACTTGTATATTGACAAGGCGATTTGTACATCAAGAATAAACATAAGTCGACTTGCATTGGATAAGTCGACTTATATCATGCCTTGGCGGGATGATGGATGATTTTGGTATAAATTCAATGTGATTGATGCAATGCCCTAAATTACTCCATATAGTCATGGTGACTATAATCCCATAGCTCGATGAGACCTGAATTTGAAATCCTCCTCGTAATATGAAAACTAACGCCTTCCATTAATATGGTAAGAACCGAGTTCTTCTAGGGTCGAGTTGTTGAGCTAACCTCAAGCTCACTCTATACTTAATATGTTCGAACCATGAAAATAAGATTTTCGGATTAATGGGTCGGTTTTCCTAGAAGCGTTGATTTGTTGAGCTAACCTCAAGGTTAACGTGGACAGAGGCGAAGTTGGGTAGTGTACATCAGATGTACGCGCATTAAGTGTTGATAACCCAATGTTTGTGCACACATCAACCGTTGATAGCACTGATCGATAGTTGTGTCTAAGATGTAACTGGTATGTCTGATACCTCCCGAGACATAAGGTGGCTTGTTGAGCTAACCTCAAGGTCATTCTTAATGTCGGTTATCGATGATGCAATTGGTATGACTGATACCTACCGATTGACCTAAGAAGTGGCTTGTTGGGCAAACCCAAGGTCATTCTTAGCAATGCTAGATATCGACCCACTAGGACATTTTGTCACTTTGTTTCTTGGATTCGTAATGAGGGTTATGGATTCTATGAAACTAGTGGGAGCTATATGTATGTCATTCAAGTCCTTATGATCATACATTTAAGTCTATTATAACATTCTTTATCTCTCTCTATGGTTAGGTTGATTGAAGATGTCTTCCATTGTGAACTTGCGTTCACTAATTGACTCGAACAAATTACCGGACCTAATTTTCGATTATCGAGAAATCTGAGAAATGTTCTCAGATCTAAGGAACTGGGCTATATCCTTGATGTTCCACTTCCTGATACACTTGCTGTTGATGTTTTTGATAGCGATCAGAAAGTAGGAAGTACAGCCAAAAGAAAACCAAAGGTACTGCCCCAAAAAGGAACCTGCTTCCATTGTGACAAGACTGGCCACTAGAGGCGAAACTGTAAAGTCTATCTGGAGTCCCTGAAGTAGAAGAAGGCATCAGATGCCTCGACTTCTTCAGATATGTTTGTCATTGAGGTTAATACTGTTTTTGATCACAACATATGGGTATTAGATATCGGTTGTGGCTCACACATATGTAATGATATGCAGGGCCTCAGGGACAGTAGGCAACTCATTAAGGGAGATATGGACCTACGTGTTGGTAATGGAGCAAAAGTTGCTGCATTAGCCGTAGGGACTTATGTTTTGACACTCCCCAGTGGGCTTGTATTCAATTTGGATGATTGTTATTTTGTACCGGTTTTAACAAAGAACATATTGTCTGTTTCTAGTTTAAATAAAGCTGGTTTCCATGTAACTTTTGGGAGCAATGGTTGTTCTATTAGTTTAAATGGAATGCTCTATGGTACTGGTACATTATGCAATGGAATTTACATATTAGATATGTCACATCCAATTTTGATCACAATGACAAGAAAAGACATAAAAGAGATAATTTAAAATCAACTTACTTATGGCATTGTCGCTTGGCCACATAAATGAGAGACGATCACTAAGCTCCATAAGAGTGGGAGTTTAGGTCATTTGATTATGAATCATATGACACATGTGAATCTTGTTTGTTAGGCAAGATGACTAAGTTACCTTTAAGGGAAAGGGTGAACGAGCGATCGGATTATTAGACCTAATACATTCGGATGTATGTGGTCCGATGTCCATCCATGCCGAAGTGGTGATCGTTACTTCATTACCTTTATCGATGATTATTCTCGATATGGGTATCTCAGATTCGATGAGATACAAATCAAGCGCTTGAAAAGTTCAAACAATTGAAATGAAGTAGAAAACAACTTGGGAAAAGTATTAAGACATTACGCTCGATCGTGGTGGCGTAATACTTAGACCAAGAGTTTTTGGATTATCTCGTAGATAATGGGATTTTATCTCGATGGACTCCACCTTACACACCACAAAGACAATGGTGTGGCAGAAGGAGAAATCGAACCTCTTCGGACATGGTTCGATCTATGATGGGCTTTGCACGCTACCAAAATCCTTTTGGGGTATGCGCCGAGACAATTTGTTTACTTGTTAAGCAGAGTTCCATCAAAGACAGCTTGATGTTACTCCATATGAGATGTGGACTAACAAGAAACCTTATCTTTCTTATTTGAAAGTTTGGGGTTGTCTGCTTATGTGAAGCGGACAAAGTCGATAAGCTTGAAGCAAAGTCCGGCGTGTGTCTGCTCGTAAGATATCCTAAAGAAACAAGAGGATATCAATTCTACCTTCACGAGGAACAAAAGGTGTTTGTTTTGATGTATGTTGTCTTTTAGAGAAAGAGTTTCTTTTACAAGAAGACGGTGGGAGCAAAATTGATCTTCAAGAAGTTCTAGATGCTCGGATGACGCAGATCAATCGCTGAACTCAAAGCTGTAACTCATATGATGAGGTAACATTCAACCTTCTACTACACACAAAATTGTAGGTCAAGTAGGATACGCCTGCTCCCGAGAGATATGGATTTTCGTGAGTGAACAGAATGACGATTGCTCATAGAGGATGATGAGCCTACTACCTATGAAGAGGTTCTCAAGAGTTCGAGTTCGAAAAATGGCTTCGTGCCATGAAATCTGAAATGGATTCCATGTACGAAAACCAAGTATGGACTTTGGTTGATGCACCCGAAGGAATCAAACCCATAGGGTGCAAATGGGTTTTCAAGAAGAAAACTGACATGGATGGTAATGTGATTACCTATAAAGCAAGGCTTGTGGCTAAAGGCTTTCGTCAAAGACAAGGAGTAGACTATGACGAGACCTTCAGTCCAGTAGCAATGCTTAAATCCATTAGGATACTCCTAGCCATTGCCGCTCATTATGATCGTGAGATATGGCAAATGGATGTGAAGACAACTTTCTTGAATGGAAATCTGACTGAGGATGTGTATATGACACAACCTGAGGGCTTCATCTCCTATGATGGAGAAAAGGTATGCAAGCTTCAGAAATCCATTT
Source organism: Erythroxylum novogranatense (assembly GCA_029891385.1). NCBI lineage: Eukaryota > Viridiplantae > Streptophyta > Magnoliopsida > Malpighiales > Erythroxylaceae > Erythroxylum > Erythroxylum novogranatense. The sequence goes on along the minus strand of CM057233.1, from coordinate 45,079,654 downwards.
ATGGATTAAAGCAAGCATCCAGGAGTTGGAATATCCGTTTTGATGAGACAATCAAAGAGTTTGGTTTCTCACAAAATCCGGATGAGCATTGTGTGTATAAAAAGGTTAATGGAACTGCAATCGTATTCCTTGTGTTATATATAGATGACATATTATTACTAGGAAACGATGTCTCAATGCTGCAATCAGTAAAAATTTGGTTTTCCAAACAATTTGCCATGAAAGACCTTGGAGAAGCAACTTATATCCTTGGGATAAAGATTTATAGAGATAGATCGAAGAGGTTGCTTGATCTTTCACAGTCAACGTACATAGACAAGATGCTAAAGAGGTTTAGCATGGAGCAATCCAAGAGAGGGTATCTTCCCATATGTCATGGGATAACACTCTCGAAGTCTATGTGTCTTAAGACACAGGATGAGAGGATGCGCATGAATATGATCCCGTATGCATCTGCAGTAGGATCTATCATGTACGCAATGCTATGTACGAGACCCGATGTGTCATTTGCTCTAAGTGTTACGAGCAGATACCAATCGAATCCTGGTGAAGGTCACTGGGTGGCTGTCAAGAATATCCTAAAGTACTTGCGAAGAACTAAGGATGTTTTCTTGATATATGGAGATGGAAATTCCAGTGAACGGGCATCAGATGCCGTTTTCAATCGATAAGGACGACTCGAGTCCCAATCAAAGTTACGTTTTCACATCGAATGGAGGAGTAGTCGGTTGGAAGAGTTCCAAGCAAGAGACGATCACGATTCAACGATCGAGTACATTAGTACATCGCAAGATCGATGCAAAGAAAGGAAGATTTGGATCAAGAAGTTCATTATTGAACTTGGTGTAGTTCCCAGCTGTGATGGGCCCATACAGTTGTATTGTGACAACAATGGAGCTATTGCGCAGGCGAAAGAACCAAGGTCACATCAACGATCCAAACACGTACTCCGCCGATACCATCTGATTCGGGAGATCATTGCTCGAGGTGATGTCCTGATAGAGAGAATTCTCACAGAGCAGAACATTGTTGATCCATTGACAAAGCCATTGTCACAGAAGAATTTTGATTCTCATGTACTCGCTTATGGTATTAGATAACAAGGCGATTGGCTTTAGGTCAAGTGGGAGATTTGTAGGTGTAAGTCGACTTATGCTTGTTTCTAGATCGATAAGTCGCCTTGTTCACCAAATGTAAGTCGACTTATGTATGTCCAATTACCATAAGATTGTTAGAGTAGTGCCCTAAAGGCAATCCCTTTAGCACATTTTGTTCATAGTCATGTATGGACTTTATGAATAAATAAAGCAAGGCATATTTCATTTATTTGATGTTCATTTTGTTATGAATTGATGTTGATCTTTAATCAAATTAATGAAGTCCATGATATATGACATAGCATGAAGGAAATTATGATGTGATCATACTATCGAGATTTCTATCATGTGCAATTATGTCAAGATTCAAATTATCCTAGTCATAGGATTAACGAGACCGACATTGTTAATCCGGATTGACTAGCACATGTCATATTCCTTGATTGGATCAAGCAAGGATCTCGTAAGCTGTAAATATTGAGATATTTAGATTTGACATGTGGATGCTTACTAGAGGTAGTAAGTACATCGATGACCGCCATGAGATCATCACATGGGTATTCTATTATAATGTCGTGATAATCTCATCATAGCAATGGTGCAAGTATCCTTGGACTTGAGGTACTCAAGGATATCTTGGATACTGATTCTGTGCTTTGACTCCTTGTTGCCTTCCAGAGGTCGCTCATAGGGTGGTGCTTGGGTACAGTTTGAGGTATTCGAAGGTAATTGAGTAGCCAATAAAGGATTCACCACTACGGAATAGCGTAATAGATACCCATGGCTTCTTGTCGGGATCATTACTTGGAAGTCTCGCGCCGACCACACCGTGTCATGAAGAGGGTCTTCATGGACATATAAAGTAATGAGTCCGGACGAGACCCGATATCACTTGGGCTAGACTCAGTCTAGTGAGAGTTGATACTTTGACCATACTCATAACCAAGTGGGGTATAGGATGGTGAAAGGACGAATTGCACGGTAATTGTCTATGGAAAGGTTCGTGATCTGGTTCCTGATGAGCTCAGGTTCATTAGTCAAACCAATTACTTTCCAGTTAATTGGGGATCATGATGTCTTGCTAGACGCCGCTCATGACTTGCTTAGATTAAGTGTTAATCTAAGTGACCAACATAACCGGGAACCTAATGGGTCACACGCATAAGAGTGACTCGGAAATCTGTAAAATAGTTTTGGATAGTGATCCAATATCTGGAGAGCAATAGGATTAAATGGATCTCGATGAGATTGGGATATGTCCCGATGTGATCGTGACATCGACATTGCTGAAAATCGTCTCTGGCGATTTTTCGGTACCGGGGCCCGGTAGGCCGATAGGACCGACCCCAGTTTGACTGGACCTCTTCAGCAAATATATATATGTTAATTAATTAATTGAGAATTGATTAATTATAATATATATATGTGTATAGTGTTCGGTGGAAGCCTTAAGCAAATGGAGAAGTTTAGTTTGAAAAGTCAAACTAATGATTAAACTTTTTTTAATGGCCTTAAGGCTCCCCGTGGGAGCTCTTCTATCAAGCCTTCATATGTCTATTTAATTAATTAAATAACATATTAGAAGGTAATAGAAGCTAATGGTCGTGTGCCTTAAGGTTGAGGAACGAAAACTTCATAGTTAAGTTTTTGAAAATTGGATTTTCATCTTCTTCCTCTCAAAGTTCACGATAGCTTCATCTCTCCATGGCTTCATCCTAGTTATCTCACTTGCTCTTCAAGATCAAGGTTAGTGCTAGCACACTCTTTACCTTGTTCTAGCTATTCCCGGGTCAAAGGGGTTTGTCCCGGTTAGGTTTCCGACCTCTGCGTGGATACCGTTAGAGACGGTCTCCTTTGGTCGTTATGGTTTGACTATTTATACATACACTTGGATCCTGACTTTCGGGAACTTCCCGGAACAAAAAAGTTTTGTTTTCCGCATTGTGTCCATATGATGGACACCCCGGGATTTTCCTACAGAGCTCGAGATCGACCATCGAGCTTAAAGGCATTACTCCAGAAATGGATAATTTTTGTATTTCAAGTTAAATTTTTTTGTAAATCAATGCTTTAGATGCATTTTGGGCAAGTTTACTTTTGTAAGTTGTATTTTGGATTTTGGATGTAAGTGGCTTAAAATGCCCTCTAAAGCCTTTTAATAAATCATATTTTCATATGAATGCAAGAATGTTAAGTTCTAATGTATTTTGTGCAATTCATGTATGTTTTATAACTATGCATCATGGTATGGTTTGAATTTGACAAGAAGGGGGAAATGAATTGCTTTATAGTTTGGATTTGATTAGAATGCTAGGAGTGTGTTGTTGCCATTGAAGTTGATCCGTTGGGATAATTGGGTTGGTATGTGTTGTGGGATGTTGAGGATTTAGGTTTTTATGCAGGTACTTAAGTTAGGTTGAATTGAATTGAAGATTGGTTAGTGACTTTTTAATGGAAGTGCTGTCAAATTTTATGCAAAATTTGATTTGGATTGGGATATCTCCTTGAAGATTGTGGCATAAGATTAGATCTTTCAAATGGTGTATAATGTGCCTTAATTGGAGTTAGGAGTGAAAACTTATAGGGGTAAAACCTATACCAGTTACTGTTCATGTGGCTATGTTATTGTATCATTGGACATTATAGGAACAGTGCATTCGAGTAAGTTTTTACCTCATTTAATGATGGAATTGACTTTTGCATCCTCAATGATATTTGTAGGTCATCCTTTTATCTTTCCAACGAGACTAAGTATGCAAGTTTTCGAGATCGGAGTTGAGATTTATGCTTATTACAAGCTAAGATGTTGTGGTAATTGAAATTCCCGAATCTTTAGAGTTTGTGACGCGATCTCGGGCTCGAAAAAGTTCATTTTAGGTAAGATATGAGTAAAGGGGAAGTTGGGTTTGGTTTAGGACCCTTTTGAGGAGTCTTTAAGGGTGAAAATTTTGTTTCATCCGAAGGTTACATGGTCTGCCCGTGTGAATTCACACGGGCTATGTATTTCCAGCGCAGGGACACCCTTCTCACCCGAAGGTTACACGGCCTGACAGTGTGGGTTCACACGGACCGTGCTTTTTGACCTCCTTAACAACAAAATTGCAAATTTTGGTCTTCATGAAAGTTTTATCGCTAGATGTCTACTTTCTAATGGTCAAAGAACGAACTGAATCCGACATCTATAATGAAAGTTATGGTAATCACGCCAAACGATGTTCAAATTGACTTAGGATGTGAACATAATCTATTCTTTTGTGCATAACTCTCCCATACGACCTAAAATTGAGGTGAGACTTGAACCATTAGATTCCTTACACATATATTTTCCTCTCCATAAAAATTGGTACCATTTGGAGTTGAATTGAAAAAGTTTGCATTAAAGTAATTGAGTGGTCGGATTGGAGATCATATTGGGAGTATGAGCTCTTTTAGGTTTTTTGAGCATAACTTGAGTTATACAACTCCGTTCTAGATGATTCTTGTTTCAAAACGAACTTGAGGCATAAAGCTACAATTATATGAATAAGTCAACTTATGATTTTGTTGTTTAAATAGTGTGCGCTCGCCACGAATGTGGAGTTACAATTAAGGACCCTGCAAGGTTATAAGCACAAGGCTTCAGGACTATGAGAGTTGGGCTCTAGGAACGGGGTCCAACAGTGATCGAGCGACTGGAGTATTAGACCTAATACATTCAGATGTATGTGGTCCGATGTCCATCTATGCTAGAAGTAGTTGTCTTTACTTCATTACTTTTATCGATGATTATTCTCGATATGGGTACCAGATTCGATGAGATACAAATCTGAAGCATTTGAAAAGTTCAAACAATTCAGAAATGAAGTAGAAAACCAACTTGGGAAAAGTATCAAGACATTACGATCCGATCGTGGTGGGGAATACTTAGACCAACAGTTTTTAGATTATCTCAGAGATAATGGAATTTTATCTCAATGGACTCCTCCGTACACACCAGAACATAATGGTGTGGCAGAAAGGAGAAATCGAACCTTGTTAGACATGGTACGATCGATGATGGGCTTTGCAAAGTTACCAAAATCCTTTTGGGGATATGCACTCGAGACAACTGTTTATTTTTTAAACAGAGTTCCATCAAAGACAGTTGATGTTACTTCATATGAGACGTGGACTAACAAAAGACCCTATCTTACTCATTTGAAAGTTTGGGGTTGTCCTGCTTATGTGAAGCGGATACAGTCACATAAACTTGATGCAAAGTCTGACAAATGTTTGTTCGTAGGATATCCTAAAGAAATAATGGGATATCAATTCTACCTTGTTGAGGAACAAAAGGTGTTTATTTCAAAGCATGCTGTCTTTTTAGAGAAAGAGTTTCTTTTACAAGAAGATAGTGGGAGCAAAATTGAACTTGAAGAAGTTCAAGATGCTCGAACAGATGCAGATCAACTGTCTGAACCTGAAACTGTGACTCATACAGATGAAGTAACAGTTCAACCTTCTACAACACACGAAGTTCGAGAGTCACGTAGGATACGCCTCTGTTCGAGAGATATGGATTTCTCGTGAATGAACAGAATGATGTATTGCTCATAGAAGATGATGAGCCTACTACCTATGAAGAGGTTCTAAAGAGTTCAGAGTCTGAGAAATGGCTTCAAGCCATGCAGGCTGAAATGGATTCCATGTATAAAAACCAAGTATGGACTTTGGTTGATGCACCCGAAGGAATAAAACCCATAGGGTGCAAATGGGTTTTCAAAAAGAAAACCGACATGGATGGTAATGTGATTACCTATATAGCAAGGCTTGTGGCTAAAGGTATTCGTCAAAGACAAGGAGTTGACTACGACGAGACCTTCAGCCCAGTAGCAATGCTTAAATCCATTAGGATACTCCTAGCCATTGCCACTCATTATGATTATGATATATGACAAATGGATGTGAAGACAGCTTTCCTAAATGGAAATCTAGCTGAGGATGTGTATATGACACAACCTGAGAGCTTCATCTTCTATGATGGCGAAAAGGTATGCAAGCTTCAAAAATCCATCTATGGATTGAAACAAGCATCCAGGAGTTGGAATATCCGTTTTTATGAGGTAATCAAAGAGTTTGGTTTCTCACAAAATCCGGATGAACACTGTGTGTATAAGAAGGTTAGTGGGACTGCAATCGTATTCCTTGTGCTATATGTAGATGACATATTATTACTAGTCTCTATGCTACAATCTATGAAGATTTGGTTCTCCAAACAATTTGCCATGAAAGACCTTGGTGAAGCAACTTATATCCTTGGGATAAAGAGTTATAGAGATAGATAAAAAAGATTGCTTAGTCTTTCACAATCAACGTACATAGACAAGATGCTAAAGAGGTTTAGCATGGAACAATCTAAAAGAGGGTACCTTCCCATCACTCATGGGATAACACTCTCGAAATCTATGTGTCCTAAGACACAAGATGAGAGGATGCGCATGAATATGATCCCATATGCATCTGCAGTAGGATCTATCATGTACGCTATGCTATGTACGAGACCCGATGTATCATATGCTCTAAGTGTTATGAGCAGATACCAATCAGATCCTGGTGAGGGTCATGGGTGGTATCAAGAATATCCTCAAGTACTTGCGAAGGACTAAGGATGTTTTCTTGATATATGGAGATGGAGATCTCAAAGTGAGCGGGCATACAGATGCTAGTTTTCAATCTGATAAGGATGATTCTAAATCCCAATCAGGTTATATATTCACACTGAACGGCGGGGCGGTCAGTTGGAAGAGTTCCAAACAAGAGACAACTGTCGATTCAACAACCGAGGCAGAGTACATTGCCGCTTCAGACGCAGCAAAGGAAGCATTTTGCATCAAAAAGTTCATTACTGAACTTGGTGTGGTTCCTAGCTGTGATGGACCCATACAGTTGTATTGTGACAACGATGGGGCTGTTGCGCAGGCGAAGGAACCAAGATCTCATCAACGACCCAAACACGTACTCCGCAGATATCATCTGATCAGGGAGATCATTAGTCGAGGTGATGTGCAGATAGAGAGAATTCCCACATAGCAAAATATTGCTGATCCGTTGACAAAGCCATTATCACAAAAGAGTTTTGATTCTCATGTACTCGCCTATGTGTTAGTAGTGTGCCCTAGGCCAATGAACATTTGTGATTCATGTATTAACATTATGATTTGTTAATAATATATTATGAGGTATTCCGTTTCATATATGCATGTATTTTATGTAATGTGATTTACATTCCATGAATGGTATTAGACTTATGTCATCAAGTATGTGACTTGATAGTAAAACCATAAGCATTATAATACTATTCTAGATCGTCTCGTTGATCATTATTGGTGGAACAATAATGAATTAAGACTAGTATGTGTTCGATTGATGATCACGTTTATCGATCATGGATATGAGATATCAAATCGAAACATAGATATATGTTAGAGAACATATATTGGACTGACCCACATAAAAATACTACATGGTTTCATGTCATTAGTGATTCTTTATATGGTTTGAATTTAGTCCTTTGACTGAAGTAATCATGGTTCCTACATGAGGAATTTAGTGTTTTGATATTAGACTAAGTTATTTTTAACGAATAACATATAGTCTTATGTTGGACACTAAATGAATCATGCGGAGGATGTGAATGATGTAGATGGGATTTGTACCTCTCTTAAATGAGAGAGATATCATTTGGGCCTCTTGACAAGTGTGACTGAAGAAATGCATGGCCATGCTCAAATGAATTGATGAAGAGTCATCAAATGTCATTTGTTATAATCAGTCAACTTGGAGATCAAGAAACTATGATTAATCAAAGGTTGACATGTACCATGCCTTGTGATTAATCTTGATATCGTGTTACAAAAGGACTGAGCTTATAACCATAGTTACAGGTTAAATCGGATTATCGATCCTCATTTGATTTGGGTAGTCATAATGTCTTGCTAGAGGCCGCTTATGACTTATGGGCCTTGAAGTGTAATCAAGCTCATTGCCAACATCAAATGAGCCTACAGGGTCGCACACAAAGAGCAATGTGATCTGGGCTTATTCTCTTGGGCCTAATTTATTAGGTATTGAATAAATATATTTAGATATATTTATTGGGCTAGATTTATTTAAGTTGTCGGGCTTTTATTATATATGATATAATGGGCCGAAACTTAATAGGGCCTAAATGAGATTAGGGTTTCTCTATAAATAGAGGAACTTAGGTCTCATTAGGTCTAGGAAAGAATAGAGGAAACCCTAGCCGCCAACCAAGAGAAAGATCGTGCGGCGTTCGGAAAGGAGTTTCAGGACGTGCTAGCACACTACAGCCGCAACCCGAATCGTGCATGCTCGTGTGGATACCGGTAGAGGGCATTCGCATTTTGCAGTGTCTTGGAATCCGAAAAGAAGCAACCTATCCACGAAAATAAGGTATTTTCGTACATTTTTGGTATTCTCGATTATACTCATGCTGTTGTATGGTCTTTTTCCGCAGTGTATTGTGAATACTCAGACCGTACGCGATCCAACACTATGGTATTAGATATCAAGGCGATTGGCTTTAGGTCAAGTAGGAGATTGTTAGAGTAGTGCCCCAAAGGCAATCGCCTTTAGCGCGCATTATACAAAGTTGTGTACATACTTTATGAATAAATAAAGAAAGGCATATTTCATTAATTTGATGTTCATTATTGATGAATGTATATTGATTTATAAGCAAATTAATGAAGTCCATGGTACATGACATAGCATGAAGGAAATTGTGATGTGATCATACTACTGAGATTCCTATCATGTGCAATTATGTCAGTATCTAAATTATCCCTAGTCATAGGATTACTGAAACTCGACATCGGTAATTCGGAAAGACTAGCACATCTCAAGCTCCTTGATTTGATCAAGCAGTGGATCTCAGAAACTGTAAATATGAGATATTTAGGGTTGAGATGTGAATGCTTACTAGAGGTAGTAAGTACATTGGATGACCTGCTATGAGATCATCACATGGATGTCCTATTCTAATGTCAGTGATAATCTCATCATAGCAATGGTGTAAATATCCTTAGACTTGAGGTACTCAAGGATATCTTGGATACTGATTCTGTACTTTGACTCCATTCCTTGTTGCCTTACAGAGGTTGCTCATAGGGTGGTGCTTGGGTACAACTTGAGGTATTTGAAGGTAATTGAGTAGCCAATAGAGGATTCACCACTTCTGTGATAGCAGAAGATGATACCCATGGCCTCTTGTCAGGGTCATTACTTGGAAATCTCTGGCCGGAGTTCATATGTCATGAAGAGTGTCTTTAGTGAAATATAAAGTAATGAGTCCCAGGACGAGAACTGATATCACTTGGACTAGATTTGACGTAGTTAGTCTAGTAAGAGTTCACACTTTGTCCATACTCATAACCAAGTGGGGTATAGCATGGTGAAAGGACGAATTGCACAGTAATTGTCTATGGAAAGGTTCGTGATATGGTTCATGATGAACATAGGTTCATTCGTTAAACCAATTACTTTCCGGTCAATTGGGGGTCATGATGCGTTGCTAGATACCGCTCATGACTTGCTCAGATTAAGTGTTAATCTAAGTGGCCAATATAACCGGGAACCTAATGGGTCACACGCATAAGAGTGATTCGGAGAAGTCGTAAAATAGTTTTGGATAGAGATCCATTATATGGAGAGCAATAGGATTAAATGGATCCCGATGAGATCGAGATATGTCCCGATGAGATCGCGACATCGATATTGCTAAAACAGGTCTTCGGTGTTTTTTTTCATACCGAGGGCCGATAGGACCAACCCCAGTGTGACTGGACCACTTCAGCATTTACATATATATATATATCTTATTAATTAATTAAGTAATTATATATATATATATATATATATATATATATATATATATATATATGTCATTAACGTGGAAGATGGAGGAGAAGAGAGTTATCTTTATTATATATATATATATATAAGGCCAACGTGGAAAGGAGGAGAAGCTTCTCTTTTATGCTTTGTCAAAAGTTGCATTAAATGACTAGAAGACAAAAATTGAAAGATAGAAGAGTGATGATCGTTGGCTTTGGAGAAAGAAGATAGGTTTTGAAAGGAAAAAGGTTTTCCTCTCTTCTTCATCAACGATCTTCGATCTTCAAGCTTCTCTCCAAGCTTCTTCTCTTCATCGTTTCTTCATAGCTCTCCAAGAATAAAGGTAAGATCTAGTAGTCTTTACTTTATTCTAGCTATTCCCAGGTCAAAGGGTTTGCCCCGGCTATGTTCTCCGATCTCTGCGTGGATACCGTTAGAGACGGTCTCTTTTGGTCGTTATGGTTTGACTTTGTAATATAGACATATGGATCCTGGCTTCCGGGAAGGTCCCGGAACAAAAATTTTTGTTTTCTGCACCGTGTGCATGTGATGTACACACCGGGATTTTCCTACACTTCTTTCATATTTCCCTCTAGAATCCACGAAAATATCATGCTTGAAGCCCTAAAATCCAAAACCCCAAGCTTCCATCTTCTTCTTTCTTCCTCTCCATAGTCGAAACCTTCATCCTCTCCTCTCTTCTTTCATTTCTCTTCTTTTCCTCTAAGGTATCGTGGTCCCCATTGTAAAAACGATAGACACTTGGTTTATATACTGCCATGTCATTAAATGAGGGTCAATTGACCAAAATGCCCTTCCATTTTAGCCTAACTTCTTAATTCCTTAAGTAAACTTCCGAAATTACCCATAAAATCATGCTTTGCTTAGGTTATTTTTCAAATCATCAATTTGAAGGAATTTGCTAAAACTTCCTTCTCGAGAATTGTTCCTTATTATCTTAATTTCATAACGCCACCAAAATCATTTAATTTGGTGGACTACAACAAAAGTTATACCCCAAACAGTTTGGACATGTCTTATGTAAATCATTTTTCAGCACGTTATTTCCATCCAAAAATTGATATTCTTAAAGACAAAATTAAACCTCGAGTCCTTTATAACATTTGTATCCCTATTTCTCTAGTTTAATCCAAATTAAGAATCAACTCATTTGGATAACTAGAGCAAAAGTTATGGCCAAAATACTTTCAGATTTTTCTAATCCAAGACGGCACACAAATCCGAACTTCAATTCAGAAATTGAAAGTCTTAAGTGCTAAATTGAAATTTAATTCCTTCATATGACTTGTATCCCCATGTCTTAATTTTATTTTTCCTCAAGAATCACTTCAATCGAATCACCATAGATTAATAATTTCTCAAAATACTGAAATATGTATGAAAAATTTCCCGACTCACTTTGATTAAATCAATCAACCTCAATTTAATCTCATAAAATTACAAAATTACCCTGAGGAAGAAGATAATTGTCTTAAGAATTCAACGCTTTGAACACCAAGTCAATCGGATGTCGGACAGAAAAGTTAGAAGAAAAAGAGTAAAATATGTTCAGAAAATTTCCTTTCTTAAACAAATAGAGAAGTCGCGATCGTGCGCATGCACGACTGCGACAATCAAGTGGTCCAGCAGAGTTGCGATCGTGCGCGTGCACGATCGTGACATTTTGGTGAATCTGCAGAGTCGCGATCGTGCGCGTGCACGACCGCGACAATTGAGTAGACTTGCGACCCTTTCTTCTTAACCGACGTCTCAACTTTTAAAACCCATATCTTTTGACTCGGAACTCCAAATTTTACAAAGTTGGTATCAATAGAAAACTGAAAGAAAGATCTACAACTTCCATTAGAACTCAAAAACCAATTTCATCTCTAAAGGGGTCAAAATCCCACTCAAAGTTTCTGTCCAAATAATGTCTCCCTAAACAATAGCTCAACTTTGAAAATTTCTATCTTTTAACTCCAAAGTCCAAATGTAACATCCCGTTACCGATGTGATGGGTATATTGGTAATTGGGAATGGGTTGGGATTGTGTGCATGCATATTTCGAATTGCACATGCATTATAGCCTCTATACTTATAGATAAATGATCATTGTTGCACTAGCATATGCATGTACATACATGTATGGCATATTCCCGGTATCATTGTGTAAATTGGAAATTCTGTTATTATTGTGTAGATTGGGCTTTGAAAATTGAATTGGAATGAAAAATGAGAATTTGGGGTTAGAAATATGGAATCGAAGTGTATGATCATGTGTTTTTTATTTTTGGGGATTTTTATGAATTTTTTAGGAATTTTTAGAGTTATGGGTCCGGACCGGAAAAATGACCTAATGGCTGATAAATTGGATTCCGGTTCCGAAATTGATTGGCAAATGGCACTGGAAAATTTGAGTTATGATTTTAGGATTTATTACTTAGAGCCATTGGAAATTTGGGAGAAATTAGAATAAGAATTGGATTTTTAGACCCTAAGAAGTGGGCATGTGGCAAGTAAATTTCCAAACATGCCTTAGCCATTAAATCCTTTGTTTAAAACCCTTACCATTTGAATTTGCTAAGTCGACACTCTCTCCCTTTTGAAAGAAAAAAAATGGTCTTCTTCTTTGTTCTTCTTCTTCTCCTCCTTCGTGATCTCCTTGCTTGTTTTCTTCCATTTTCTTCTTACTAAATTGCTTCCTTCTTCACCATAATCTATCCTTAACCTTGTGTTGGAAGAGATGATGAGTGGTGAGGAAATGGGTGACAACCGTGGGTGTGTTTGAGTTTAAGGGTTGGAGATTTTGAAGTGATTATGAAGATTTATCAAGTAAGTTTTTGCTTGTTATGTTTTAAGTAGTTTGTTTTGATGATTGATTAGAGTATTTGATTGTTGGGAATGTATGAGTTTCGGATGATAGGAGTTAAGGATTTTATTGTTTTGTTTTGGGTAATTAAGGGATAATGGTTATTTGATGAAATTGAGTTTAGGGTTTAGTTTTTTTGAGTGTATTAAGTTGTTTTGGGAGTGTTTGAAGGAGAATTGATGGATTATAATTTGACAGAAGTGAGAAATCTGGGTTTCAGGCGTGTTTTTGGGGTTGCACGTCGCGACGTGTTCATCGCACGCCGCGGCGAGCAATTTTGCCTTCTCATGCCGCGACAAGCGAATACGCACGCCGCGGCGAGCATCAGCGAGCACGCCACGATGCGCCCCAACGCATATGCCGCGACGTATGTGAGGGATCTCGCCGCGGCGAGGACATCGATTTTTCGAGAATGATTTGTTTCTTTTAAATGATGACTTTTGAGGTTTAAGTCCCTATGAATTAGTTATTGCTTTATTTCAATTTAGAGACTAAGAACTGCAAATTTATAGGAATGGAAGTTCTGAATTAATTTCAAAAGTTCTTTATTTTGGATGGAAATTTAATGGTGAATAGAGAATTTGATTTCGATATAAAGATAGTCCCTATGTCTTGGAGTTTGATTTTTAGGAGTTCTGAACTTAGTTAATTAAGTTATGGGGTTTTTGAATTTCTATCTTTTAGAGAAAAAGAGTTGAGATGGGAAGATTCGGAAATAGTGTTGGGAATGTCATAAACATGTATAGTACGCATTTTAATCCCTGCAAGTGCATTATTGAGTTTTATGATTGTGCAATTGGTAATGTTTGTGTATTATGATTGTTTTAGAGGCTCAAGTGGAGCGTCGATCTTTTGACATGGTTGAGACTTCCAGGAAGTAGCTCGGAAGTTAAGAGGTGAGTAACCTAGTGGGTTCCTCAACCTTTATGTGTTAAATATTATGTGCTTATGTCATGCGGAGATAATGAAGGGTTATGTGTTGATTTTGATTGATCTCGGACCATAGGTGTCCGAAATATCGGAAAATTTGATATCGAAGTGTCAACTGTGCATGAGTTGCAATTACTTAGGTTTAATGCGAATTGAGACATATGCATTCATGCATAAAGGCATGTTCAGATAATGACAGTTGTGACCGAAGCAGCCAACGTAATTCAGAGCTTAAAGCTCAACGCATCAGGGCCTCGAGCCCAATGTAATTTAGAGCCACAGGCTCACTGTTAATGCGTCCATTTTTGGGACAGATCAAGCGCACGGTCACAACACCGTAATAAAATGGGAAGTATCACATGTGCATTACATGTACAAATGATTAGTTATAGACTGTGTGAAAGGCGAAACGCCTCATATTTATGAAATGATAATGCATGTGATATTTTCAAATGTGTTATTATGTGGTATTATGTGAATTGGTTGTATATGCATGAGTTGAGTGAACCATCGATGATGGTTTCTCGTTGAGTTCGCAAACTCAACCAACATTGCAAATATTTTTTTTCAGGACTGAGATAGTAGGCTCCTAGCTCCAGAGAGTAAGACTTTTCCTGCCTCGAAATTGAGTTGGCAAGAGAAGTATGGCACAGAGGTGGGTCAGCTGGGACTTTTGAAGATGACCTAGTGAGGAGTTGTTTTAGTTTCTTTTGAGTATTGTATACTCAGTGAGCAATGACAGAATTGTGTATTTATGGTTTCAATGCAATGAAATGAAAAAGAATTTTGATTTCCAAGATTAGTGATGGTTATGTTTATGTTGATGCCACGTGGATTGTAGTAGGGTTTGCTCGTAGTGCACCCTTATCGTAGGTTATGTGTCGGAACGACCAACGGACGTCCCGGTGTGTACCCCACGGTAAGGGGGCAATACATTTTGGTGGTATCAGAGCATGGTTTGGCATCTGTTGGGACTAGTCAGATATTTAGGCTTGAATTATGGTGAGAAATGCAGAAATTGACCAGATTTATTGTGTTGTTCTAGGTCATCCGTCATTGGTGATCAGGTAGATCAACCAGTTGACCACGGATCAGTCAGAGCTAGTAGGGAGTCTTCAGTGCCTCGATTTGAGGAGCAGCCTCCTAGGGTTCCCGTGAGATGGGAGAGGAGGTATGACAGACTGCGCAAGCAAGGAGCTGTGGATTTTTATGGCAGCACAGACACTGCTGAGGCTGAGGAATGGCTGGAGAGGACTAAGCGAGTCTTCGACCAGATGGATTGCGATGCAGAGGAGAGATTTGACTATGCAGTATCTCTCCTGCAGGGCCCAGCTTATTAGTGGTGGAAGAAGGCGTCCGGCAAAGACCTCCGTGCCTTGCTTATTGACATGGGAGGATTTTCTGAGGGCATTTAGAGACAACTATATGCCCAATGTGTATCTTGAAATGAAGATGCAGGAGTTTCTAGAGTTGAGGTAGGGTGTGATGAAAGTGGCAGAGTATGAGGTTAAGTTCAATGAGCTCATGGGGTATGCTACTGTTCTGATTGTTACTAAGGCTGATAGGTGTCGGAGAATTGAGGGTGGGCTTAATCTGGAGATCCGTACCAGGTTAGCCCGATCTGATATGGGCACATTTGTTGAGTTGAGAGATCTGCGGTCTTGGGTTGAGCGACCGAGGCAGCGAGTCAGGTGAGACCGGTCGAGGTCCAGAGGTAAGAGGTTGAGCGACAGCCAGGGCAGCTCTAGTAGGAGTTTTAGCAGGCGCCAGAGCAGGACTTTCAAGTCTTCAGGAGGATCTCGGCAGTCTGGATTTGGTCAGAGGGGGAGATTTGTGCAGACTGGCTGTTGGACTCCGAACTTTCGGTGGAAATTAACAATATTAAAATGAATTCAATGAGCGTTTTCAGATATGAATTGTGTTATAGATGTTATTGTGCTTAAAGGAGATTGAGGAGAAATGAAGTGATTGATTTTGATGACTTTGAAATTTGAGTAGATTTGTATGAGTTATAAAAGTTAAAATGAATTAGTTGATTGAAATGGAAGTTGAAATCAAGAAATAGAAAGTGAAAGTGTGAAATTTTGAAGAAAATTAGAAAGTTTGACTTTTTGAAGTAAAGAGTTGACTTTTGATTTAGGCAGATTTTGAGGAAATGATTTGAATGAAAATTGTAGCTTATGTTGAGAGCTTTCTGTAGCCATAAAGTATGCTATTTTTTGATATCGGGATTGAAAGTTATGATTTTTGAAAGTTAAGTGTATTTTGCTTTGGTTTTGGAAAATGCTCTAAGTGTAAGATTGTATATGTTGTGTTTGAGGTGATTTCTGGACTGATGTGGTTTGAATTGGAGTAAATGGTTTACGTGAAAGTTATAGAGAATTATAATAGATTTAAAATGATGTATAATATGCAATTCTTAGTTGTGTAGGTTGAAAGATATGATAATGTGAAATTTGGACATTGCTTAGGTGATTTCTATCAGGGCAGAACCTTTGATTGAAAAATTAACTTAGCTAGAGGTTGAATTTGCTTCGGAGTTCTTCATAAATATTGTAGAGCTTGTTTTTATACTTCTATTGATATAAAGCAAGAAAATATTGGACAAGGCAGTGGAAAGTTATGATTGTTAGAAGTTCTGATGTTGTTTAGTGTGAAGCCGATCGACCAGTCACTTTGTGTGGAGTTATTGACCCATTTACAGGTCAATCTAATTTTTAAAGCCTTCATGAAAGTTTTAGAGGGTTCTGTTACCTTTCTATAGACATCAATTTTGTCAAATTTGGAGTTATGAGTTAAAAGTTATGATGTTTGAAAGTTGAGGTGATGTGTAAAGTTTTGAGGAGATTATCGATCGGTCATATTCGAGTGCATTTTTGGCCCCTTTAAGAACTGAGCCTGCTTTTGTGTCCTTCTTGAAAATTGTAGATCTCTCTTTTATCTTTCCAACGGTACTAAGTTCGTCGAATTTGGAGCTCGGAGTCAAAAGTTATGAGTGTTAGAAATGTGAAGGTCGGATTGGGTGCCGACCGACCTCTGTTGGCCGACCTCTATGAGCCGACCTCTGTTGGCCGACCTCTGCTGGCCGACCTTTGTTGGCCGACCTCTGTGGGCCGACTTCTATGGGCCGACCTCTGCTGGCCGACCTCTGTTGGCCGATCGACCTCTGATGGCCGATCGACCTCTGTTGGCCGACCGATCTTCGTTCTGGCCGAGCTTTGATTTTCCGGCCGAGCTCTGACCTCCCTTCACTCTTTTGGCCATAACTTCTTCGTCCGACATCCGATTGACCTGATTTTTGAAGCGTTAGAATCCTAAAACATTTTTCTATCTTTCCATACTAGATTTATTGGTTTTAGCATTAAGTGAAAAAAGATTGACCTGATCTAAGTGAGCTGACCTGTAGAAAAGGTCCTAATAGTGTTCAGTATTTTGGAGATATCTCGATCGGTAGAGCTCCGATTGATCTGATTCTTTTTGGAAATTAAAATAGCGACATGGGGCTACAAATGTTATGAAGGAGCCGAGCTATAATTTAGCCTCTAAGACTTCCAAATACAGGTTGGAAGTTCAGTATAGTGTTTAGTCCCGGTGTTGTAGTGGCAGAACAGTGTTCAGTATTTTGGATATATCTCGATCACTAGAGCTCGGATTGAGTTGATTCTTGTTGATTATTAAAATAGAGACATGGGTATAAAATTTTATGAAGGATCCGAGCTATAATTTAGCCTCTAAGACTTTCAAATTCAGGTCGAAAGTTAGGTGTAGTGTTCAGCCTCTGGTCTGAAGAACAAACTTCAGTATTTTGGAGATATATTGAGTTATAGAGCTCCAAACGATCTGATTCTTGAAGTGATGGATTCGTAAGACATAGAGGGACATTTCCCTAAAGTTTTTAAGGCAAAAAGGAAGGGGAAATTTTGGAAGTTTACTTAAAGAGTTAAGTTTTAGGCTTATGAGTAAGGGCAAATGGGTCAATTTTAAGTCAATTAATGACATGGCACTATAAAAGCAAGTGGGCTGTCATTTTAAGAGGCAACCCACGACACTTAAGAGAAAAGAAGGAAAGAAAGAATAAGAGAATAAGAGAGAAGAGAGAAGAGAGAAGGGAGAGCAAGCTTCGGTGGAGAAAAAGGAGAGAAAGCTAGGGCTCGATTTTTCTACCACTTAAAGAGAGATTTTGATGTCATTCCAAGAGAGAAAAAGGTGAAGGATGAAGAGAGCTTCATCTTGAACCAAGAAAATCCAAAAATAGAGGAGAAATGAGGTAAGAGCAATTTTTAAGATTTGAGTTTCTCTTGAATTTTTGGTTTAGAATTATGGAAAATGGTATTGGTTTGTGGAGTATGAAGTCAATTTTGGTGATTGCTAAGTATTATGGGTTTAATTTTGGATGGAAATTAATTAGGGTTATGCCCAATTTTATGAATTGGGGTTTTTGAAAATTGGTGATTTAGGTGGCTTTTTTATGTGTGGAATTAGTGTTTTCTAAGTTCAATATTAAGGATTATGTTATTTATGAGATTGAATTCGTGGGAAATTGGTGTAGGGAATTTTCAATTGAAAGAAATAAAGAAGCAAGGGTCAAATTGAAGCATTGGACAAGTTTCTAGTATCGATTCGAGGTGGGTACCTGTTTATAATAGAATTTATAAGCCACTACTGCTTTCTTTAAACAAAGAGATTTTCTGATTTCAACTGCATCATAAATATTGCATCATTGTATGAATGGTTTGAAAAATCATTATTGATTCAATACATGAACTTTTGATGAATTGCAAAATACATTTGTGTTATGCCTCGAAAGATTTCATGGCATTGTGTATATTCGTAAAAGAGTATTCGATTAATTGATTTGAGCATGATATGTGCTTTTGTGTGGGCGAGAGAGAACCTATTTTGTTAAGTCACGTGCACGTTATTTGACCCCCCGCCCCCTTAGCCTTCTTCTGGCTGCCAGCTTGAGGCTTACAAGATTCGAAAAATGGACTCGTCGTGTTTACGGTAAACTTCTGTTTCCGTCGTGTTTATGGAACTCTCGAGCCAATTGTGTGCATTGCATATGTGATTTGCCATTGCATTTATGAATTGTCAAGTTGATGCATTAATGTTTTGCAACTTAAGGGTTTATGGCTGAAAGCCTAAAAATCATACGTTTTGTAATTGTGATTTGACTACAGCAAGAGCGGAACTTTTAGAAAATGTGCTTTATGGATTTCAAAGAAATGTTTTCTAAAACCAGAAAAGAAAAAGAATTTCAAGGATTTTGCTTATATATTTGTTATAAACTGTTACCCACGGGCTGTAAAGCTCACCCCGTTCATTCCCATCCACAGGTGATGAGAAGAAGATCGGGTGAAAGAAAATGAAGATTTCTATTTGCATGTGTTTATATTGTATTATTGTTAAGTTAGATGGTTGCTGAGAAGTCTAGAATCGTTGTGTATTGTGTACTTTGGTTTAGGGTTATGGGTAATGTATAAGGCTTGAAAATGCCACTATGATTTGTATAAAGCTTTGATTTATGAAATGGTGTATAAATCATAATTGAATTTATGAGGTTTGGATGAGGCTATTGAGTTATGGTATTGCACATGGATATGTTATATAACTTTTTTATGTTCAATTGAGTTATAAGCATGATTTGTATATGGAAAAATGTGAAGGAACATGTATTGGACATTGGATAGTGCGATCCTATGTGAATGTATTTGGATTGAGGAATGAGAAAAGAGAGAAAAGAAAAGGAAAAAAAATTATACCAGATTTTGGACAGTTTAATTCTAAGGTTTCCAACGCAAACGCTTTCTTTGATATTTGTTCACGGATGTCGGAAATTGGTTTCGATTCGACTTGATCCGAAGTTTGCTTCGTTTCGATTTGCTTCCACTTTGTGTTATTCGATTCGCCTTCGGATTTGATTTATCCGATTTGTCATTTGATTCGTATCTGATTTGATTTCGCCTTATATTTCGTTTCCTTGCTTTGATTCGATTCATATTGGTTCGTATTCGTATTCGTTTTCTATTTCTCCGGTTGGGATCCGGTTTCCGGATTGGGTCCCAACATTTGTTGTATCAGAGCTCAGTAATATGATCTTACTTGGGCGTATGTGTATGAGTAAGAAATGGATAAGAGTTAGTGAATGGATGTGATTGAATTAGTGAGAGTGTGATATTGATGTGAATAAGTGTTCAGAATTATTCGAGGAATTAAATATGAGATGCAATAGTAGAATACTTGAAAGATGAGATGAATGATAGAGATATATATGTATAGAAGTTTAAAAGGTTGATTTTGAATGATGATTGGTTCATATTAAGGTTATTAAGAATTAGACTATTGACTTGTGTAAAAAGATTACGAAACATTGATTCGTGGATATAGTGATGTTGACATGGTATTGGTGGTATTAGATACAAGAAGGGAAAGATTGTGAATAAATTTCGATATATGTATGATGAGGAATTAGATAAGAAAGTAAGTGACTATGAACGTTACTTGATAATGTCTTAGTAGGAATTTCGAGGGTGAAATTCTTTTAAGAGGGGGAGAATTGTTGGACCCCGAACTTTCGGTGGAAATTAGAAATATTAAAATGAATTCAATGAGCGTTTTCAGATATGAATTGT
Source organism: Erythroxylum novogranatense (assembly GCA_029891385.1). Classification (NCBI taxonomy): domain Eukaryota; kingdom Viridiplantae; phylum Streptophyta; class Magnoliopsida; order Malpighiales; family Erythroxylaceae; genus Erythroxylum; species Erythroxylum novogranatense. The sequence goes on along the minus strand of CM057233.1, from coordinate 45,059,252 downwards.
GTTATAGATGTTATTGTGCTTAAAGGAGATTGAGGAGAAATGAAGTGATTGATTTTGATGACTTTGAAATTTGAGTAGAGTTGTATGAGTTATAAAAGTTAAAATGAATTAGTTGATTGAAATGGAAGTTGAAATCAAGAAATAGAAAGTGAAAGTGTGAAATTTTGAAGAAAATTATAAAGTTTGACTTTTTGAAGTAAAGAGTTGACTTTTGATTTAGGCAGATTTTGAGGAAATGATCTGAATGAAAATTGTAGCTTATGTTGAGAGCTTTCTGTAGCCATAAAGTATGCTATTTTTTGATATCAGGATTGAAAGTTATGATCTTTGAAAGTTAAGTGTATTTTGCTTTGGTTTTGGAAAATGCTCTAAGTGTAAGATTGTATATGTTGTGTTTGAGGCGATTTCTGGACTGATGTGGTTTGAATTGGAGTAAATGGTTTATGTGAAAGTTATAGAGAATTAGAATAACTTTAAAATGATGTATAATATGCAATTCTTAGTTGTGGAGGTTGAAAGATATGATAATGTGAAATTTGGACATTGCTTAGGTGATTTCTATCAGGGCAGAACCTTTGATTGAAAAATTAACTTAGCTAGAGGTTGAATTTGCTTCTGAGTTCTTCATAAATAATGTAGAGCTTGTTTTTATCTTTCTATTGATATAAAGCACGAAAATATTGGACAAGGGAGTGGAAAGTTATGATTGTTAGAAGTTCTGATGTTGTTTAGTGTGAAGCCGATCGACCAGTCACTTTGTGTGGAGTTATTGACCCATTTACAGGTCGATCTGATTTTTAAAGCCTTCATGAAAGTTGTAGAGGGTTCTTTTACCTTTCTATAGACACCAAGTTTGTTAAATTTGGAGTTATGAGTTAAAAGTTATGATGTTTGAAAGTTGAGGTGTTGTGTAAAGTTTTGAGGAGATTATCGATCGATCATATTCGAACGCATTTTTGACCCCTTTAAGAACCGAGCTTGCTTTTGAGTCCTTGAAAATTGTAGATCTCTCTTTTATCTTTCCAACTGTACCAAGTTTGTTAAATTTGGAGCTCGGAGTCAAAAGTTATGAGTGTTAGAAATTTGAAGGTCGGATTGGGTGCCGACCGACCTCTGTTGGCCGACCGACCTCTGTCGGCCGACCGACCTCTGTCGGCCGACCTCTGCTGGCCGACCTCTGTTGGCCGACCGACCTCTATTGGCTGACCTCTGTTGGCTGACCTCTGTGGGCTGACCTCTGTTGGCCGACCGACCTCTATTGGCCGACCTCTGCTAGCCGTCCTCTGCTGGCCGACCTCTGTTGGCCGACCTCTGCTGGCCGACCTCTGATGGCCGACCTCTGTTGGCCGACCTCTGTTGGCCGACCGACCTCTGATGGCCGATCGACCTCTGTTGGCCGACCGATCTTCGTTCTGACCGAGCTTTGATTTTCCGGCCGAGCTCTGACCTCCCTTCACTCTTTTGGCCATAACTTCTTCGTCCGAAATCCGATTGACCTGATTTTTGAAGCGTTAGATTCCTAAGACATTTTTCTATCTTTCCATACTAGATTTATTGGTTTTAGCATTAAATGGAAAAAGATTGACCTGATCTAAGTGAGCTGACCTGTGGAAAAGGTCCTAATAGTGTTCAGTATTTTGGAGATATCTCGATCGATAGAGCTCCGATTGATCTGATTCTTTTTGGAAATTAAAATAGAGACATGGGGCTACAAATGTTATGAAGGAGTCGAGCTATAAGTTAGCCTCTAAGACTTCCAAATACAGGTCGGAATTTCAATGTAGTGTTTAGTCCTGGTGTTGTAATGGCTGAACAGTGTTCAGTATTTTGGATATATCTCAGTCACTAGAGCTCGGATTGAGTTGATTCTTGTTGATAATTAAAATAGAGAAATGGGGCTACAAATGTTATGAAGGATCTGAGCTATAATTTAGCCTCTAAGACTTTCAAATTCAGGTCGGAAGTTAGGTGTAGTGTTCAGCCTCAGGTCTAAAGAACAAACTTCAGTATTTTGGAGACATCTTGAGTTATAGAGCTCCAAACGATCTGATTCTTGAAGTGATGGATTTGTAAGACATAGAGGGACATTTTCCTAAAGTTTTTAAGGCGAAAAGGAAGGGGCAATTTTGGAAGTTTACTTAAAAAGTTAAGTTTTAGGCTTATGAGTAAGGGCAAATGGGTCAATTTTAAGTCATTTAATGACATGGCACTATAAAAGAAAGTGGGCTGTCATTTTAAGAGGCAACCCACGACACTTAAGAGAAAAAAAGGAAAGAAAGAATAAGAGAATAAGAGAGAAGAGAGAAGGGAGAGCAAGCTTCGATGGAGAAAAAGGGGAGAAAGCTAGGGCTCGATTTTTCTACCACTTGAAGAGAGATTTTGATGTCATTCCAAGAGAGAAAAAGGTGGAAGATGAAGAGAGCTTCATCTTGAACCAAGAAAATCCGAAAATAGAGGAGAAATGAGGTAAGAACATTTTTTAAGATTTGAGTTTCTCTTGAAGTTTTGATTTAGAATTATGGAAAATGGTATGGGATTGTGGAGTATGAAGTCAATTTTGGTAATTGCTAAGTATTATGGATTTAATTTTGGATGGAAATTAATTAGGGTTATGCCCAATTTTATGAATTGGGGTTTTTGAAAATTGGTGATTTAGATGGCTTGTTTATGTGTGGAATTAGTGTTTTCTAAGTTCAATATTAAGGATTATGTTATTTATGAGATTGAATTCGTGGGAAATTGGTGTAGGGAATTTTCAATTGAAAGAAAGAAAGAAGCAAGGGTCAAATTGAAGCATTAGACAAGTTTCTAGCATCGATTCGAGGTGGGTACTTGTTTATAATAGAATTTATAAGCCACTATTGCTTTGTTTAAACAAAGAGATTTTCTGATTTCAACTGCATCATATGTAACATCCCATCTTCGATGGGAAGGGTATTTTAGTAAATTGGGTCGGGTCAGGAGTATTAAATTATATCTCGGCATGCACATACATCATATAGCCTCTATGATTGATGGTTTGTTGCACTTGCATATGGTATACATGCATTCATGACATTTTCCGGCTTAGGTTTCAAATTGAGATCTTTTGTGAAATTTATGGGATAATTGTATTTGAAAAATTATTTGGAGTGCGCCATTGAGTGTTTTACATTTTTAGAAATTTATGGAAATTTTTCTGGAATTTTTCGGGGTTCTTGCCCGGACCGGAAAATTCCAACTGACTGATTTGGTCAGCCTTTTTGTACTGAAAAGGAGTTGCCTAATGGCATTAGATTATTGGCTAAATGGTGTTAAGGAATTATTTTAGTGCCATGATTAGAGCTTAATTGGAATTAGCACTTAATTAAATAGGATTAGTTGATAAATTCCATTTTTTCCCTTTGAATGCCAAGTGTCCCTCTTGATTTATTATTTTTGTCTTCTTATGATCATCATCTACGACACTCTTCATGCTTGAATCACTAAATTAGTTTTAAAAGATCAATTGCTTAAGTCTTGATCTCCTTGAAAGTTGAAAAAGAGTCATTTTAAAGGTGCCAAACTTCATTCATCCGAAGTCATCTTCCTCCTCCTTCGAATTTTTTCTTCTACTTATCTCATACAAGACATTTCTCCTTGGTTCTTTGTTTACTCTTCTTCACACATAAACCAAGTTGAAGCTTTGAGTTGATGAAAACCTTTGGTAAGCTTATGAAAACCGTGGGTGAGGTTTGAAAAAAAGTTGGTGAGAACTTGAAGATTTGATGAAGGTAGAGCTTGCAACTTGTTTGGTGAGTATTGATGGTTGTTTCCCTTCTTTTGGTAGTTAGAACCATTCATGGGGATCCTTTGTACATTTATTTGATTATGGAAGGGTAGGTTTGAATGGGTTTAAATGTATACTTGGTTAGGGATGAATGAATGACTATAATATTTCCTTGATTTTGGCTTGGTTTGGATTGAGTTTGTAAGGTTAGATGAATGGAAAACTTAGGAAGATAATTTGTGTTAGTGCTGCCAACTTTTGTATAATCATGTAAATATTTGTTGCGATGAATTTGTGGTTGAATTAGAGGTATAAATGGGTGCTTAGTGATGTGTTATTGATGTTAGAAGTGATAGGAGTTAGGTTGTAGTTGAAAAGCTGGAAAATGCAATTTGACCTATTGTAATGTTTTGGTCATAACTAATTTCGTAGGTGTGCAAATGAGGTGCGGTTTGTGCCCAATGAAACTTTGGGATGTTGTCTTCAACTTTGTGTGAAATAGTTGCTGTTAAATTGTAATGTTAGAAGGGTGAATCTTTGCAAGGAAAGTTTCTGTTTGCAGGGTCTGTGAACAGTACCCGCATATATGACCTGATTATTTTGCTGATTTTTCTAAATTAATTGAGATGGAATTTGGGAAAATGGTCTTCATGGAAGTTGTAGCATATTGAGTTAGCTTTCCATTGCCACTGATCTTGCTAATTTTCTAGTTGTATATTGGGATATATGAACTGATTACTATTGACTGGTTATGAGCATTTTGATGAAACCTAGCCTAAGTGTTGAGTTTGTGAGCTTGCGGATTGGAAGCAATTTTAGCAAATTATGTAAACTGAATTGGTGTGAGTGATTTCCTGTAAAGTTTCAGAGGAAGGAATTATCTTGAAAATGATATATGGTGTGTAATTTTTAGAGGTCAGATTTGGGAGTTATGATTTTTCAAACATTGAACCTGCATTAGGTTATGAATTGCTGATCATGGAAGTAACTTACATGACAGTTTTGAAATTGTTAGAAATTGAATTGGATTTTGAGTTCTTCATGAAAATTGAAGTTTGAGATCTTATCTTTTCAGGGATACAAGATTGTGATTTTTGTGACATTTGCGCTAAGTGAATTACTGTTTGGAAAATTACTGTCCAGATTGGTTGATTTCAGTAGACTGATTCTTTGTTGAATTGTTTGACCTAGTTAATTATGGAATTTGATTTTGGGTTGTTGATGAAAGTTGTAGATGACATTGTGAAATTATTGAGCATATTTATGTGGTAATTTCTGGCTGAAGAATCTGAGAGTTATGGAATTTGCAATATACTGTCTGTTTTAATGGGATTTAAGAAGGCAGTAGCTTTGAAGGGATTTTTGACACCCTTAGGGGTGAAATTGATTTTTATGATCTTCTTGAGAATTGTAGAGGGTTTCATGATCTTTCCAATGAGATATAGTTGGTAATTTTCTGAATTGTGTGCAATGAGTTATTGGTGTTGAAAGTTGGCTTGAAATCAAGAAATTAAAGAAGGGAATAAGGGTTAGGTATATATATAGATATTAGTTGTTTAATTTGAATTGTGGTTTCTTTTGTCAATTCCTTTTTCCGTCCGACGTTCGATTGACCTGATTCTTGAGGCATCGGATTGGTAACACATTGAATTTCATTTTGTGAGAAATTGAGAATTTTTAGCCGAGAAATTGACGTGGATCCGGGTAATTGTTCTATGGTCACTATTTTATTTATTTTTGGACCGATCGAGGTCCGAATTGAATGCTGTCAGTGGCTATAGCTTTCTAATTTTTAGATGAAATGATTATGACAGGAAAATTGTAGATTAGGGCCGGGAATACCATGAACATGCATGATACACGTTTTAATGATTCCATGTGCATTGTTTGGTCATTCTAGCTATACAGTTGGTAATGTGTACTTATTTTCATTGTTATAGAGGCTCGTTGGAACGTCGTTCTACGGACGTTGCAGAGACTTCCCGACAATAGCTCGGAAGTAATAGGTGAGTAACCTAGTTGGTTCCTCAATCTATATGTGATAAAAATGATGTGGTTATGCCATGTGGAGATAATGGAGGAATTATGTGCGTTTGTTTTTGATTGATTTCGGACCATAGGTGTCCGAAGTATTGAAAACTTGTTATCGAAGTGCTATTTGTGTGTGACTGTTTGTGAATGTTTACATTGGAGATCTCGGACCAAAGGTCCGAGGAAATGGGAAATTGATATTGAAGTGTTAATTGTGCATTTGATACATTGGATGTAATTATCAATGTGATATGGTAGGATGCAATAAATTGGAAATGTATATGATTGAAATCTGGGACCGAAAGTCCGAGGATATGGCAAATAACATTGACTTGTAAATGGAAATTGGAACATGTTCATTGCATGCATCAAATTATGATCGATAAAAGCGGTTGTGGACCGAGCGACCACCGATCGGGCATATCACGCCTAACGATATGAGAGCTTTCACTCAACGACAGACCTCTCAGTCCAACGTATTGAGCCTCGGGCTCAATGTATCGAGGCTTCAAGCCCAACGAAATTCGAGTCACCGCTCACCGTTATTGAGCTCAAAGCACGGTCACAACAACGTAATGAAAATGGAAAGGGTCTCATGTGCATTGCATATATGGTATGATTAAATGTGGACTGTATGAAAGGCGATACGCCTTACATTTGTGAATTGTGATTGTATGTGATAATTGGTAAAGTGTGTATATATGCATGAATTGAGTGAACCATCGATGATGATTTCTCACTGAGTTTGCAAACTCACCCAATATTGCAAATATTTTTCAGGGATCTAAGAGTACCCCGTTGGGCACGGGCGTATGAGTACTAATTGCAAGTCAGAGTTAAGGTCGGGATCAGTTCACGTCTGCATTTGTGTCTTTTGAATTATATGTAAATTTGTATTTCCGCAAGATTCGTACTGGTATTGCTGAGTGCCCGATTGATTAATGTTGTATTGTAATTTGATTACCGAAATAATGTTCTGATTGAAAATGATTTCGTATTAGAACGGGCCCAAATTGTTTACTGATATTTGCGCACTCGATGGGTTTTTAAAAAAAAATTATATATTACTAAGTTTTAAACTGTATTGACTGCTCTAGCATACCACCCTCGCGGGTTGCGGGCTCGGATATCACCGTCGATGTCAGGTTCGGGTCTCGTGGGAGTGGGATGCTACATCATAAATATTGCATCATTGTATGAATTGTTTGAAAAATCATTATTGATTCAATACATGAACTTTTGATGAATTGCAAAATACATTTGTGTTATGCCTCGAAAGATTTCATGGCATTGTGTATATTCTTAAAAGAGTATTCGATTAATTGATTTGAGCATGATGTGTGCTTTTGTGTGGGCGAGAGAGAACCTCTTTCGTTAAGTCACGTGCACGTTGACCCCCCCCCCCTTAGCCTTCTCCTGGCTGCCTGCTTGAGGCTTACGAGATTCGAAAAATGGACTCGTCGTGTTTATAGTAAACTTCGGTTTCTGTCGTGTTTATGGAACTCTCGAGCCAATTGTGTGCATTGCATATGTGATTTGCCATTGCATTTATGAATTGTCAAGTTGATGCATTAATGTTTTGCAACTTAAGGGTTTATGACTGAAAGCCTAAAAATCATACGTTTTGCATTTGTGATTTGACTAAAGCAAGAGCGGAACTTTTAGAAAATGTGCTTTATGGATTTCAAAGAAATGTTTTCTAAGACCAGAAAAGAAAAAGAATTTCAAGGATTTTGCTTATATATTTGTTATAAACTGTTACCCACGGGTCAGAAAGCTCCCCTTCATTCCCATCCACAGTGATGAGAAGAAGATCGGTGAAAGAAAATGAAGATTCTGTTTGCATGTGTTTATATTGTATTATTGTTAAGTTAGATGGTTGCTGAGAAGTCTAGAATCGTTATGTATTGTGTACTTTGGTTTAGGGTTATGGGTAATGTATAAGGCTTGAAAATGTCACTATGATTTGTATAAAGCTTTGATTTATGAAATGGTGTATAAATCGTAATTGAATTTATGAGGTTTGGATGAGGCTATTGAGTTATGGTATTGCACATGGATATGTTATATAACTTTTGTATGTTCAATTGAGTTATAAGCATGATTTGTATATGGAAAAATGTGAAGGAACGTGTTTTGGACATTGGATAGTGCGATCGTATGTGAATGTATTTGGATTGAGGAATGAGAAAAGAGAGAAAAGAAAAGGAAAAAAAATTATACCAGATTTTGGACAGTTTAAGTCTAAGGTTTCCAACGCAAACTCTTTCTTTGATGTTTGTTCACGGATGTCAGAAATTGGTTTCGATTCGATTTGATCCGAAGTTTGCTTTGTTTCGATTTGCTTCCGCTTTGTGTTATTCAATTCGCCTTCGAATTTGATTTATCCGATTTGTCATTTGATTCGTATCTGATTTGATTTTGCCTTATGTTTCGTTTCCTTGCTTTGAGTCGATTCATATTGGTTCGTATTCGTATTCGTTTTCTGTTTCTCTGGTTGGGATTCGGTTTCTGGATTGGGTCCTAACACTGGAAGTGGCAGTGGCAGAGGTTCAGGGCAGATTCCTCCGATCTGCAAGCATTGTGACAAGAGGCACCAGGGGGAGTGCTGGAGATTGACTGGAGCCTGTTTGAGTTATGGCTCCATGGATCATTAGATTCGAGATTGCCCCGCTACATTGTGAGCTCAGTCTGCTATGAGTGGGAGATCTGGTAGTAACACGACTGTGCAGCAGAGCCGTGGTGGTGGATCTGGACTGAGAGGCCCGAGGCAGAGGCCGTGGCAAAGTTGAGGGGTCTGTTGTGAGGACAGAGGGACTGGGTAGCCGTCAGTAGTCCCAGGCTAGAGTTTATGCTATGACTCGGCAGGAGGATCAGGATTCCCCAAATGTCGTGGTTGGTATGCTTCTGATTTCTGGCTTTGAGGCTTATGCATTGCTAGATCCTGGATCCACACATTCTTTCATTGTACCGCATTTGGCATGTAGATTGCATGGGGATAGGGAGAAGTTGCAGTATGGGGTAGAGGTGAGTACACCTCTAGGTAGTACGATTGCTTTGGGAGAGATCTGCAAGGGGTGCTCGATTCAGATTGATCGAGCAGTATTGAGTGCAGATCTTATAGTATTGCCTTTGAGAGAGATAGATGTGATTTTGGGGATGGACTGGCTTACTGCCCATAGGGCTGTTATGGACTGTTATACCAAGGAGGTCGTTTTAGAGTCTCCTAGTCAGCCTAGAGTAGTGTTCAGAGGAGTCAGTCAGGCAGTGCCAGCTAGGATGATTTCGTTTATTAGTGCCTTGAGGTTGATGCAGGGAGGTTGTGAGGCCTATCTGGCCTATGTTGTTGATACCAGAGTTGAGCAGAGGTTGCAGGATATTCCCGTGATCAGGAAATTTCCAGATGTGTTTCCTGAGGAGTTACCGGGTTTACCGCCAGATAAAGAAACGGAGTTCTTGATTGACCTCATTCCAGGTACCGCTCCTATATCCATACCTCCATATAGGATGGTACCGGTGGAACTGAGGGAGCTTAAGGCTCAGCTGCAGGAGCTTCTGGATAAGGGGTTTATCAGGCCCAGTGTTTCGCTGTGGGGAGCACCAGTACTGTTTGTGAAGAAGAAAGATGGGACTTTGAGACTGTGTAGAGACTATAGGCAGTTGAATCGGGTAACAGTAAAGAACAAGTATCCACTGCCTAGGATCGATGATTTATTTGATCAGTTACTGGGGGCTCAAGTTTTCACTAAGTTGGATCTGCGATCTGGTTATTATCAGTTGAAGATAGCGGAGGCTGATGTGCCTAAGAGTGCTTTCAGGAGTAGGTATGGGCATTTCGAGTTCCTAGTGATGCCGTTCGGGTTGACTAATGCCCCGACAACTTTCATGGCCTTGATGAATAAGGTTTTTCAGCCCTACCTGGATCAGTTTGTGATAGTATTCATTGATGATATTTTGGTATATTCGAGGAGTAGACAGGAGCACGCTGAGCATCTGAGGATCGTTTTGCAGATCATGAGAGAGAAGCAGTTGTATGCCAAATTCAATAAATGTGAATTTTGGCTGGATGAGGTAGTGTTTCTGGGGCATATTATGTCTGGTGAGGGTATTCAAGTGGATCCTCGCAAGGTCGAGGTAGTGTTACTTTGGGAGGCACCTAGGAATGTGTCTGAGGTTCGGAGTTTCCTAGGATTAGTTGGTTATTACCGGAGGTTTGTCGAGGGGTTCTCGCTGATCTCAGCCCCTCTAACAAAACTTTTGAGGAAGAATGTGCCGTTCAGATGGACTGGGGAGTGCCAGAAGAGCTTTGAAGAGCTGAAACATCGGTTGACTTCTGCATCGGTGTTAGGTATTCCATCTGGGACTGGAGGATTTGAGGTGTATAGTGATGCTTCGCATCAAGGTCTGGGATATGTTTTGATGCAGCATGGTAGGGTGATAGCTTATGCCTCGAGACAGTTGAGGTCTCGCAAGGTGAATTACCCAGTGCATGATTTGGAGTTAGCTGCAGTTGTGTTTTCCCTGAAGATTTGGAGACATTATTTATATAGAGAGACATTCCAGATTTTCACTTATCATAAGAGTTTGCGGTATCTGTTAAGTCAGAGAGAGTTCAATCTGAGACAGAGGAGATGGATAGAGCTGCTTAAGGATTATGACTACACGATTAAGTATCACCCAGGAAAGGCCAATGTGGTGGCTGATGCATTGAGTAGGAGGTCTCACATCAGTGCAGCTCAGATTCAGATTTGGAGATTGCCTAGCTTAATTCAGTTAAGAGCTCTGAATGTGCAGATGGATTTAGATCAGGATGGGGCTTTGATAGCCACTCTGAGGCTTAGGCCGATGTTGCATCATAGGATTAGGCGAGTTCAGGACAAGGATCCCGCTATGGTGAGATTGATTGAGAGAGTGAGATCTGATCTGACGTCTGATCTTGAGTTGAGAGATGGGACATTATGGATGGGTCAGAGACTTTGTTTCCCGGATGTGGATGATTTGAGGCGTGAGATTCTAGAGGAGGCGCTTTTTGTTAAGTCAAAATGACTTTACTTAGATATAATTTTGATGTATAACAAAGAGTAAAATAAAAGCAAAGCAAAGCAGACGAAGCAAAGCAGTCGAAGCAAAGCAGACGAAGTAATACAGACGAAGCAACATAGACGCAGACGCACAATAAGACGTAGACGAAGGACGCGGAAGAAATAATCAGACGCAGACATAGTATAATACAGACGAAGAAATACAGATGCAGACAGAGACAGTATAAAACAGACGAAGACGCAATAGTAAAAAAGACGAAGACGGGAGTAAAAAAGACAGACGCAGAAGAGGAATTACGAAGCAGACCCAAGAGTCAGTTTGGGTTAATTACAGAACTCAACTGATTAACCGTTTCTGTTAAAGATTCAAGAAACAAGAATCAAGAAGCAGTTGGAGACAAAGGCTATACATACAAGTCAAAGTCGAAGATTGCAAGGTTAGTCAAAGTTAGTTACGTGAGTTGAACAATTGAAAAATTAGCTGAATTACATCTACGTGATTGTAAAAAGCATTCTGTTCAAATTAGCCGAGAGCTATTCTTACTGTAACAAGTGTTCAAACACTTATCTGTGAGAAAGTAGTACAGATAGCCTGCATAGGCTAAGTGTGAAAGAATACTGGTTGTAGAGACCTGAAGAGGCTCACAAAGAATACTTGTAAAGTTGAAGAGATAGTGAAAATCTCATAAAGAACTCTGAGGATTAGACGTAGCCCACGGTTTGGGGTGAACCAGGATAAATCGCTGTGTCAACTACTCTTACTCTATCTCTCTTTTAGATTCAATTTTTATCATTACTTATTTTGAAACAAAGTTTTCAACATTTTTGATTAATTAGAATCTATTGGAAATTCTGTAAAAGAATTTTATTTCTAACAAACAAGTTTTTGAAAGATTTTCAAAAAGGGGAATACACAATTCAACCCCCCTTTCTCGTGCATTCTTATATCGTTATCTCAGTATTGTATTAACGTGTGATTCACTTCAATTGGTATCAGAGCCTGGTATCCAAGGATCACTGTAGCAAAGTGTGGATCAAAGATAATAGCGAAATCACATGTATACATCGCAGAAGGAGTCTCAGTCACTAGACCTCCAGCATGCAACGGAGAAGATTATCATTATTGGAAAGATAGGATGCGGCTATTCATAGAATCTACTCATGTCGACCTTTGGGACGTGATAGAGAACGGACCTTATACACCAGTAGATGAATATGGCAATTCTATTCCACGAATCTGATGGACGGCTGACCAAAAGGCGAGAATACAGCTGAACTCAAAAGTGAAGTTCTTCTTGACTTGTGCCATAAGCAGGAGCGAGTATGACAAAGTCCATAGATGCGACACCGCAAAGGAGATGTGGGACACATTGTCCATTGCTCACGAAGGCACAAACCAAGTTAAAGAATCCAAGATAAGTATTCTTGTGCACTAGTACGAACTTTTCAGGATGAAAGATGAAGAATCTATTGATCAAATGTTTGGAAGATTTCAAACAATTGTCAATGGATTGAAAGCTCTGGGAAGAACGTACAACAATCAAGATCATGTTCGAAAGATCCTAAGAATTCTTCCGAAGAGGTGGAGACTTAAAGTTACTACGGTGCAGGAAGCCAAAGATTTGAGCGTGCTAAAGCTTGATGAGTTGCTTGGATCCTTGAAGATTCATGAAGTTGAACTCGATGCTGAAGATAAGCCCAAACGGGACAAGACAATAGCGTTGAAGGCCGGACAGAAGAATCACAAGACTCAAAGAAGGAGGAAGTCATCAAAAGCCTTAAAGATTGAAGAATCAAAGAATGACGACTCCAGCCAATCAGAACAAGAGTCAAGTGATGAAGATGATGAATTATCTTTCATCTCTAGAAAGATAAGACGCCTGTGGAAGAAGAAGTCCAAAGGAAATCAGACTTTATAGAAGAATGGAAAAAATGAAGCTAAATCAGAGAAGTCATCTGTCATTTGCTATGAGTGCAATCAGCCTGGACACTACAAGTCCGAATGTCCTACTCTAAAGAAGAAACCAAAGAAGAGTAGAGAAGGCAAGAAAAGCATGATGGCAACGTGGGAAGACCTAGATTGTTGGACCCCGATCTTTGAGTGATAATTAGAATAAGTAAAATGAAATTTAAGGAGTGTTTTGTGTAAGCATTGTGTAATAGATGACTTAATACTTAAAGGATCTTGATAAGAAAAGAAATGATTTTGATTTTGATACCTTCGGGTTTGGAGTAGCTTGGTATGGTTTATAAAATTAAAGTGGATGAGTTGATTGAAATTGAGTTGAAAATCAAGAAATAAAGAGAAAAAGTGTGAGAAGATGAAAAATTGTGAAATAGTTGACTTTTTGGCCAATAATAGTTGACTTTTGATTTAGGCAAAATTTGATAAAATGATCTACATGAAACTTGTAGATTATGTTAAGAGCTTTCTTTAGCCATAAAGTTTGTTTCGATATCGGGAGTGGAAGTTATGATCAGTCACAGTTTATGTGAGATAGGGTTGACTTTTGACTTTAATTATGACTGAAATTTTGACTGAGAAATTAATCTAGTTAGAGGTTAATTGAGCTTTGATGTTCTTCATGAAAGTTAAAGGATTTGCTTTGATCTTTATTTCGATATAAAGTATAGAATTTTTCGATCTCGGAATAATAAGTTATGATTTTTACAAGTTTATGTTATGGTTTTAGCATGAATATTAGAGGACAGAACCTTTGACCGGAAAATAGACTCCCTTAGGAGTCGAATTGAGTTTTATGTCCTTCGTGGAAGATGTAGAGCTTCCCTCAAGCTTTCTATAGAGACTAAGTTTGTCAAAATTGGAGTTCGGGATTAAAAGTTATGAATTTTGGAAGTTTTGGATTTTTCATGTGGAAAAAAAAAAGAGGGAAATGAAGTATCCCCGTCGCTAGGGCGACGTATCACCTTAGCGATGGCGAGCGTCCAGCTGCTCCTTAGCGATGGCGAGTGTCCGGCTCGCCGTCGCGAGGGCAACGCGTCGCCAGGGCGAGCTCGCCCTCGCCTCGCCCAACGCGCGGGCGTTTTCGCTGAAATGACGCCGTTTTCTTCGTATGTTATACGGCGCCATTTTGATTTCTTTGTTAGCTTCCTCCTCCAATCCGACCTTTGTTCACTATTTTGCTCATATCTTTTTCGTCAGACATCCGATTGAGTTGATTCTTACGGTGTTGGATTCCTATGACAATTCCCAACATCCTCATGGGAAATTTGTAATTTTATGAGATTAAATTTATGGTGATTAATTTCATCAAAGTGAGTCGGGAAATTTTCTGAACATAGTTTAGTATTTTGAAAAATTCGGGATCTGTAGAGATCCGATTGAAGTGATTCTTAAGGTGAAATAAAGTTAAGAGAAGGGGATACAAATAATATGAACAAATAAAATGTCAATTTTGCCCCTAAGACCTTCAAATTATGAATGGAAGTTCGGATTTGTGTGTAGTTTCTGGATTGGGAACATCTAAGAGTATTTTGAGCATAACTTTTGATATGGGAATCGAAATGGTGCGATTCTTGATTTTAATTAAACTTGAGACATAAGGCTACAATTGTTATGAAGACATCGAGTTTCAATTTTGGGATTAAGAATGTTAATTTCTGGATAGAAATAATCGTACATGGAAAAATGTGTTAGAATATGGATATACCCGAACTGTTTTATGCATAAATTTTGATGTAGTGATCCGAATTGAGCGCGGTTAGTGGCGTTGGATTCGTATGATTGAGAGGAATATTTCTCAAGAAGGAAGTTTTAACAAATTCCTTCAACTTGATAGTGCGAATCAAACCCGCAAGTGAGAATGGCATAAAATAAAGTGCAAAGGCATTTTGGTCTTTTTAGTCATCATTTAATGACATGGCTTTAAACACATGGTGAGATGTCGTTTTAAGCATTATAAGGCCATGATGTTGGCTGGAAAATGAGAAAAAAGGAGTAGAGAAATAAAAGAGGAGAAGAGTGGAGAAACTTTCGGCTATGGAGAAAGAAGGGAGAAAAGTGAGAGAAAGCTTAGTTCGATTTTTCTACTTGTTTCTTAGGGATTTTTGAGATGGTTCAAGAGACAAAAAGGTGGAGGAGCACAAGAGCTTCCTTCCAAGCAAAGAACAGTCGAATTTTAGTGAAAAATGAGGTAAGATCAAAAATTTAATGTGTGATTTTTGATGAGTTTTTGGTTTAGAAATATGGATAATGATATGGGTTTGTGATTTATGAAGTTGATTTTGATATATATGCCTTAGGTTGTGTTTAATTTTGGATGGAAATTTGTTTAAGGTTTAGGCTTAATTTTGTGATTAAGAATTTTGTGAAATTTTGGTGTAGAATTATAGATGAGAATATGGGTTTGTGGAATATGAAATCAATTTTGAAGAATTTGTGAATTATGATATTGAATTTAAATAAATTGGTTTAGGCCAATTTTGAGATTTGGAGATTTTCGAAAATTGTGGTTCAGATATCTTGAAATTAATATGAATTGATGAATTATGACATCAATTTTGAAAATTAAGTTATTTATGAGATTGAATTTGAGTGAATTGGTTTAGGTCAAAGTTTGAATTTGGGGATTTTAGAATTTCTTGTTTTAGAAAGCTTGGAAAAGTGATGAATTTGGGTTCCCTACAGTTAATTTTGATAATTATGCAAATTATGATGTTGAATTTGAATGATTATGGCTTAGGTTAATTTTAATTGAAAGAAGGAAAGAAGCAAGGATCAATTGGAGCTTGAAATCAAGTTTCGGGCATTAATTCGAGGTGGGTAGCATATTTATATTTTGATTTGTAAGCTATACATGCAATTTAGAAAAATTAAAGAAAGCAATTTTGAAAGATTTAAAGAAAGCAAAAATTGGACTTTTGATAAATTATTGTTTTTGTAAATGTTTAAAAACAATGTTGATTAATGTTAGAAAATATGATTTCCGAACGATTTCTGAGAAATTAGTACTGTTTAAATTCATTTGTTATAAATGCATTATTGAATTATGCACATTGTTGAAAACATTGATTGAATGATTTGATTGTTGAAATTAGTATTTGAATGATGAATTGATTGAATTGTATGCATTTGGTGAAGGTATAAAATCAAATTTTCGATTTGTGCCTTCGGGCAATCCGAAAGTTTTAGTTTTGAATTATGTGATTAAGTGGGTTTGGTCAGGTCCCTAGTGAGTCAGTGCGCTGTCTCTATTCGTTATAGCCTTGTTCAGGCTGCCCGCTAGTGGCACGGAGCTCCGATTTCGGACTCCCTTCACGGCTACACTGGACCGCTATGTGGGAAAGTGTAGTACGTTCTGTTCATGGATGCACATGACCGCTATGCAGGAATTTGCAGTACGTTTTGTTCCGGACCGAACTAGACCATTCTGATATGTTACGTGCTTTGATTTGTTTCTGTGTGCTGCATTCATGTAAAAAAAAATTGAGAAAGGAAAAAGTGAATTTTGTTATGAAAAGTTTGAAGAATTGAAAGGTTTGAGGAAACCGTTTTGAAAAGTTACAAAGTTTGAAAAATTAGCCCTTTTGGCAAAAAGCTTATGAAAATTTGATTTCTGCTTATTTGTCAATTTATAAATGTGTTATCCACGAGCTTCCGAGCTCACCCCCTTCTTCATCCCCATCTCCAGGTTTCGAGCAGGAGATCGGATGAAAGAATGTAAAGACGTTTGGTCCGATTTTGCGTCGTTTGTATTGTTACGTGAATTGAGATTTGGAATATTTTGTAAATGGCTTGAATTGCTGTAAGTAAGTGATTATGATGTATTTCAGAATTTATGAAGTTTAGGAATGAATGAGTATAGGAAATTGTGTATGAATTTGGAAATGGGATTGAGTTATGAGATCAGTATGTTGAATTTCATTATGAGAGTGTTTTAGAATTAGGATTGTGTTTGTTTCTGCTGAGATCCCGGATGGAGGGTACGGTTGATTTTGATGATTGTATGTTTGATTGGGCTTTTAGAAGTGTATTTTTGAATACTTTGCAGGTTTGGGTTAGGATAAATGTAGCCGTTATGCTGCCGAATTTTCGATAAAAAATTAGTACGAATATGAATTTTGGGATTAATACCAATGTATAAGAATATGGTTAAGAGTTGAGATTTGGCATGAGAAAGAATTTCCAAGAAAAAGGATATAAGATTACTTTGTATGAGTTTGATAAATCAGTATAAGAAAAAAAAAGTTATACCGGATTTGGATAGTTTAGGTTTCCAACGCGACGCTTCTTTAAGATAATTTATGCACGGATGTCGGACATTTTTTATGCTATTTGATTTTGCCTTCATTTGTATCCTTTCATTTTAAGTTTGAATTTGCTCCGTTTGTTAAGTATCGATTCCGCTTCGCTTCGTTTTGCTTCGGTTCTTTCATTATTAGTTTTCTCTTCGCTCTCGCTTTTTTTGCTTTGTGATTCGAGTTCGTTTTTGCTATTGGCTTCCGTATTTCGTTTCCGATTCGAAATTTCGGTTGGGATCCGGTTCCCAAATCGGGTCCCAACATAGATTCATCAGAATCAGATACAGGTTCCGAGTCGTCTGAACATGCAAACATCTGCTTGGTAGCCGAGGAAGATAGTGATGAGGAGGTAAAATCTGATTACGATAACTTGCATGATGCCTACTCAGAATTGTTAGAAGATTCTCATGCTATTCTGAAACAGTACAAACTGTTAAAGAAAAAGTATGTAGAAAATATTAGACATACGGAAGAAACTGAGAGAGAAAATATATGTCTGAAGAAGCAATTAGAGGCGAAAAAGAAAGTCGTAGACAGATCAGAAGAGATCAATCAGCTGAAAATTAGAATTAAGAATCTATCAGCCGATTTAGCTACTTTCATCGATAGCACAAAGAAAATGAATGAGATGCTTGGAAAATGTAGACATCCGGGTGATAAAACTGGATTAGGGTTTACAGGCAATAAGTCTCATCTCCATAAGAACTCTTTCACTCAGAAGAGAAACTATAATAAATCTCGACCTAGTAATAGGTATAAAAAAACTCATTATGTGCATGCTACTAACCATAAAGGACCTAGAAAAATATGGGTACCAAATAATAAAATAGCTTCTCCTGTAGATATCCTTCCTTGGAAGATGCGGCAAGCACCATTGGTATTTAGACAGTGGATGCTCGCGACATATGACGGGAAAAAGGTCTATGTTCCTAGATCTTCAGTATAAGAAGGGAGGATCAGTAACTTTCGAAGATAATTAGCAGGGCAAGATTATTGAAATAGGTAAAATAGGTAAAGATTCCTTTGCATGCATAAATAATGTACTGCTTGTTGATGGTTTAAAACATAATTTGATCAGTGTCAGTCAATTGTGTGGTTCTGGTTTCACAGTCACATTCAATCAAAATCTTTGTGAAGTCAGAAACAAAGATGGATCTATACTTTTTTCTGCCAAGAGAAGAAATAATCTTTACAAAATTGATTTAGAAGATTTTCAAAGTCAAAATGTTTCATGTTTTCTATCTTCCGAAGAAGAAAGACTAGTGTGGCATAGAAAGCTAGGTCATGTTTCTTTTAAACACATTTCAAAGTTGGCAAAACATGATTTGGTAAGAGGATCACCAAGAACAAGTTTTGACAAAGAATTTTTCTGTGAAAATTGTTTGAAAGGAAAACAAATTAAAACTTCTTTTTCTTCTAAAAATTTTGTAACATCATCTAGACCTTTAGAGTTGTTACATATGGATTTATTTGGTCAAACAAGGACAATAAGTCTTGGCGGAAAGAAATATGGACTCGTTATTGTTGATGACTTTACTCGATTTTGTTGGATATTGTTTTTATCACACAAAGATGAATCTTTTAAGTGTTTTAGAACCTTATCAAGAAAGTTACAGAATGAAAAAGGAATGTCTATAGCTAGTATCAGGAGTGACCATGGTGGAGAGTTTGAGAATGAGAAGTTTAGGGTATTCTGTGAGGATAATGGAATTTTCCACAATTTCTCTACTCCCAAGACTCCACAACAGAATGGAGTTGTTGAAAGGAAGAACATGACGATTCAAGAGATGGCAAGGACTATGCTGTATGAAAAGAATCTTCCTAAGTACTTCTGGGCAGAAGCTGTGAATACAACATTCTATATTTAGAATAGAATTCTGTTGCGACCCATATTGAAGAAGACTCCTTATGAGTTATGGAATGGAAGAAGACCAAACATATCGTACTTTCATTCATTTGGGTGTAAATGCTCTATTCTGAATCCAAAGGAACTGTTGGATAAATTCAATTCAAAGACCTGTCCAGGAATCTTTCTAGGATACTCATTATCGTCTAAGGCATTTCGGGTATACAATCTTATTTCAAAGACAGTTGAGGAGACCATCCATGTCAAGTTCGATGATAGTTCCCAACCCCATAAGGAATATAACATGGAGAGTGAAGATCCTTCAAAGAACTTAGATGACACAACAGAAACTCCAACACCATGTACTCATGAAGATAAAGTTGAAGATATCCCAGAAACTATTGGATTGAAAAGAGACTGGAAATATAAAAGTTCTCATCCAGAAGAGTTGATTATCGGAGAAACCTCAGAAGGAGTTAGGACAAGGTCCAGATTCAGAAGAGAAGCTAACGTGGCTTTTATTTCTGAAATAGAGCCTAAGAAGGTTAAGGAAGCTCTTCGAGACGAAGCTTGGGTGTTAGCCATGCAAGAGGAGCTGAACCAATTTTCTAGGAATAATGTTTGGTCCTTAGTTCCTAAACCCCCTAAGAAATCCATCATAGGAACCAGATGGGTCTTTAAGAACAAGTTAGACGAATCAAGAAGAGTGAGTCGAAATAAGGCTAGATTGGTAGCACAAGGCTATAATCAGCAAGAAGGAATAGACTATAATGAGACATATGCTCCAGTAGCAAGACTTGAAGCTATTAGGATATTGCTAGCATATGCGGTCTGTCATAATATAAAGCTATTTCAGATGGATGTGAAGAGTGTCTATAGATGAAGAGGTGTATGTTAGGCAACCACCTGGTTTCGAGGATGTTAAGAATCCAGACCATACCTATAAACTTCATAAAGCCTTATATGGCCTGAAGCAAGCTCCTAGAGCTTGGTATGATCGTCTGAGTACTTTTCTCTTAGAGAATGGTTTTTGTAGAGGTCAAGTTGATAAGACACTCTTTAGGAAGAATTATGAGAATGAATTCATAATAGTTCAGATCTATGTTGATGATATTATTTTTGGTGCTACTTCAAAAAAGTTATGCATGAAGTTTGAGAGTCTAATGAAAAATGAATTTGAAATGAGCATGATGGGTGAGTTAAAGTTCTTTCTTGGATTGCAAGTTAAGCAAATCAAAGAGAAAATCTTTATCCACCAACAAAAATATGTGAAAAAATTGTTGAATAAGTTTGATATGCAAAGTGTGAAGCCAATGACTACTCCGATGCATCCTTCAAACCTTTTGTCGAAAGATGAACTTGGTAAGAAGGTGGATCAAACCTTGTATAGAGGGATGATCGGTTCTTTACTGTATCTTACAGCAAGTAGACCTGATATTTTATTCAGTGTATGCTTGTTTCCAAGGTTTTAGGCCTATCCTAGAGAGTCTCATTATATTGCTGTTAAAAGAATTATGAGATATCTCGCAGGTACTACTGATCTTTGCTTAATGTTTGAAAAAGGTAAAGATTTCAGGATAATTGGATATTGCGATGCGGACTATACTGGAGATAGAATCGAAAGGAAGAGCACAAGTGGAGAATGTCACTTTCTTGGCGCAAACCTAGTTTCCTGGTCAAGCAAGAGACAAAGTTCGATAGCTCTATCAATTGCCGAAGTAGAGTATATGTCTGCTGCAAGCTGTTGTTCACAAACGTTGTGGATCAAATATCAACTTGAAGACTATTCAATACAAGAAGAGGAGATTCCAATTTACTGCGACAACACCAGTGCAATTAACCTGTCAAAGAATCCGATTCAGCATTCGAGGGTGAAACACATCGAAGTCAGACATCACTTCTCAAGAGACTATGTTCAGAGGAAGGTAGCTAAACTTCAGTTCGTCGAAACAGAGTATCAGTGGGTAGACATCTTCACCAAACCACTTAGTGAAGAATGGTTCCAGAAGATCAGACGCAACCTTAACATGGTTATGTTAAGCGAACAGTCAGACTAAAGGAACGTCAAAAATAACGACGTCAGATACAGTAAGTTACAGCTGGTAACTTCTCTGAAAAGAAAGTTTTGGAGGGAAACGTTTCATGACCTTTAGTATCCCGACGATACTAGGGCACGCGTGATAAGACCCTTTAAGTAGCCTAAAGTTGACATTATTGCGGTTACTTTCATCTCTAGACGGTTCATCTTGATTTCCAATTTCTCTCAATCATCCTACCCTAGAAGAAAAACTTATCAGAGACAGTTTTTGTTCTGAAACAATGGAGGCAGCTATGATTTTCAGAAGGCATGTGGATTTCGAGTCACTAAGAAAGGATGGCATGGACGTAGAACCTGAGATTAAAAGAGCTGGTTGGAGAAATTTCTTCCAGATACGAGAACCAGTGTACACTGATGAGGTATTTGATTTTTGGAAGAATGCTCAACTTGTAGACAACACTATTGTATCCTCAGTAGACGGTATATCTGTTGTCGTGACTAAGGAGCTGATAAGGAAGGTGACCGATTGTCCATCGATTGGTGAGACTCTCTCAACCAAGGTGAAGTGGATGACAATGGTCAATATGAAGGAGCAAGATGTTAGCAAACAGCTGTATGGAGTGAACGACCCTTCGGAGAGGAAGACTTCGAGTCTAATTCCAAAAGCTAGGGTTCTTCATGCAATTTTGTTTAATTGCATCTTACCCAAAGTAGGTTCAAGACATTTGGTGACCACTCTGGATGAACAATGTTTGTTCTACCTATTGAATCGCAATCCTATTGATTTACCCTTTTTAATCTTTCATTATATGATTAAGGGGATGAAGGATACAAATAGCTATCCTTATGGCATGCTTCTTACAAGGATTTTTAAGGAATCCGGAGTCCTTCTACACAGAGGAAATAGAAGGATTGTACTTGTGAAGAGTACTATTGACTCAGTAACTATACGGCGAATGGGTCTGAGGATAGTGATTCAGGAAGATACAGACTCTTCAAAGAGAACTAGAACTGAGGGGGAGCGGTTATTAAAAAATTCTCCGGCAACAAGTTCTAGATCTCATGGAAGTGTGAGTATGCAAATAGAAGAAAGGAGAAGGTTAAACAAAAAGCCTTTGATAAAACAGGCATGTCCTAGAGAAGAGTATGATATTGCTCGGAGGACAGACGATGGCGCGACAAAAAGAAAAGGAGTGAATATGTTGGGTGAAATCACTAAGAAAGCAAGGAGATCCCCTAGGATTCGAACCTTAAGGCAACAAGAAGAGAGAAGAACCAGAGAGCAGGAATAAGAAGAAGCCTCTGAATCCAGTGCACCAAAGGCAAAGGTGACAAGATCTCTCGTCTCAATTTTGGAGGAAGAATCAGCCAAACAGAGCAAGGAGACTAAGAAGAAGAGAAAATTGGAGTCTGAGACACAGAAGTCTCAATTGAAGAAAACTCCAAGAATAAAAACTAAAGTGGTTAGTCGAAGGAGGAGTTTGTCTACTCCTGAGGAAGCTAATCAAGAGAAGAATACTCCCATTGTTGAGAAAACAAAGGAATTAGTGGAGCCTATGTAGAAAAATCCCGGTGTGAGCATCACATGCCCACGGTGCAGAAAATAAAAAAATTTTATTCCGGGACCTTCCCGAAAGCCAGGATCCATGTGTCTATACAACAAACTCAAACCATAACGGCCAAAGGAGACCGTCTCTAACGGTATCCACGCAGAGATCGGAGAACCTAACCGGGACAAACCCTTTAACCCGGGAATAGCTAGAACAAAGTAAAGAGTGCTAGCTCCTACCTTTTTCCTTGGAGAGCTTGAGAGGAATCGATGGAGAAGGAAGATTGGTGAAGAAGAGATGAAGCCTTGGATGAAAGATGATGAACTTTAGGATTTTAGAAACTCTTTCTTCAACCCACGATGATCACCAAAGAGTCATTTCTTCATATATCTTTCTCAAAGATCAAGAAGAGAAGATCATCGTTTTTCACTCTTCTTTCATCACCAACGAGCATCTCATCCTTCTCATCATTCTTTTTGTCATTTAGTCATCAAAAGCCATTTTGATGACTAAGCCAATAAGGAAGCTTCTAAATGCTTCTTTTTATCCTCCCACGTATTCATCATACATATTAATTAATTAATTAATTACTTAATTAATTAATAATATATATATATAAATAAATGCTGAAGTGGTCCAGTCACACTGGGGTCGGTCCTACCGGCCTACCGGATCCCGGTATGGGAAAAACCCCCGAAAATATTTTTCAGCAATATCGATGTCGCGATCTTATCGGGACATATCTCGATCTCATCGGGATCCATTTAATCCGATTGCTCTCCATATATTGGATCTCTATCCAAAACTATTTTACGAATTCTCCGAGACACTCTTATGCGTGTGACCCATTAGGTTCCCGGTTATGTTGGCCATTTAGATTAACACTTAATCTAAGCAAGTCATGAGCGGTATCTAGCAACACATCATGACTCCCAATTGATCAGAAAGTAATTGGTTTGACGAATGAACATGTATTCATCATGAACCATATCACGAACCTTTCCATAGACAATTACCGTGCAATTCGTCCTTTCACCATGCTATATCCCACTTGGTTATGAGTATGAGCAATGTGTCAACTCTTACTAGACTGACTACGTCAAATCTAGTCCAAGTGATTTCAGTTCTTGTCCTGGGACTCATTACTTTATATGTCAATGAAGACATTCTTTATGACATATATGCTCCGGCCAGAGACTTCCAAGTAATGACCCCGACAAGAGGCCATGGGTATCATCTTCGCTATCACGAAGTGGTGAATCCTTTATTGGCTACTCAATTACCTTGAATACCTCAAGTCGCACTCCAATCACCACCCTATGAGCGACCTCAGCAAGGCAACAAGGAATGGAGTCAAAGCACGTAATCAAGATTCAAGATATCCTTGAGCACCTCAAGTCTAAGGATACTTGCACCATTGCTATGATGAGATTATCACTGACATTAGAATAGGACATCCATGTGATGATCTCATAGCAGGTCATCCAATGTACTTACTACCTCTAGTAAGCATCCACATCTCAACCCTAAATATCTTATATTTACAGCTTCTGAGATCCACTGCTTCACCAAATCAAGGAGCGTGAGATGTGCTAGTCTTTCCGGATTACCGATGTCCAGTCTCAGTAATCCTATGACTAGGGATAATTTAGATATTGACATAATTGCACATGATAGGAATCTCAGTAGTATGATCACATCATAATTTCCTTCATGCTATGTCATATATCATGGACTTCATTAATTTGCTTATTGATCAATATCAGTTCATAAATAATGAATAGCAAGTTAATGAAATATGCCTTTCTTTATTTATTCATAAAGTATGTACACAACTTTGTACAAAATACGCTAAAGGCGATTGCCTTCAGGGCACTACTCTAACAATCTCCCACTTGACCTAAAGTCAATCGCCTTGATATCTAATACCATAGGCGAGTACATGAGAATCAAAACTCTTTTGTGATAATGGCTTTGTCAAAGGATCAACAATATTTTTCTCGGTGGGAATTCTCTCGATCTGGACATCACCTTATCCTATGATCTCCCTGATCAGATGATATCTGCGGAGTACGTGTTTGGATCGCAGAGACCTTGGTTCTTTCGTCACAAGAATAGCCCCATTGTTGTCACAATGCAACCGCATGGGCCCACCACCGCTAGGAACCACACCAAGTTCAAGAATAAACTTCTTGATCCCAATCGCTTCCTTTCACGCTCAAGCAAAGAATGTACTCTACCTCGATTGTTGAATCGACAAATCGTCTCTTGTTTGGAACTCCTCCAACTAAGCGCCTGACGCTCAGTGTGAATATGTAACTTTGATTGGGATTTGGAATCATCCTTATCGATTGAAAATCGCATCCAGATACCCGCCACTTTGAGATCTCCATCTCCATATATCAAGAAAACATCCTTAGTCCTTCGCAAGTACTTGAGGATATTCTTGTGACCACCCAAAGGACCCTCACCAGATCCGATTAGTATCCGTCAGAACACTTAGAGCATATGATACATCGGGTCTCGTACATAACATTGCATACATGATAGATCCTACCGCAGATGCATACGGGATCATATTCATGCGCATCCTCTCATCTTGTGTCTTAGGACACATAGATTTCGAGAGTGTTATCCCATGAGTCACGGGAAGGTACCCTCTCTTGGATTGCTCCATGCTAAACCTTTTTAGCATCTTGTCTATGTATGTTGATTGTGAAAGACCAAGCAACATTTTTGATCTATCTCTATAGATCTTTATCCCAAGGATATAAGTTGCTTCACCAAGGTCTTTTATGGCAAATTGTTTGGACAACCAAATCTTGACCGATTGTAGCATAGAGACATCGTTTCCTAGCAATAATATGTCATCTACATACAGCACAAGGAATACGATTGCAGTCCCATTAACCTTCTTATACACACAGTGTTCATCCGGATTTTGTGAGAAACCAAACTCTTTGATTACCTCATCAAAACGGATATTCCAACTCCTGGATGCTTGTTTCAATCCATAAATGGATTTTTGAAGCTTGCATACCTTTTCGCCATCATAAGAGGTGAAGCCCTCAGGTTGTGTCATATACACATCCTCAGCTAAATTCCCATTTAGGAAAGATGTCTTCACATCCATTTGTCATAGCTCATAGTCATAATGAGTGGTAATGGCTAGGAGTATCCTAATGGATTTAAGCATTGCTACTGGGCTGAAGGTCTTGTCGTAGTCAACTCCTTGTCTTTGACGAAAGCCTTTAGCCACAAGCCTTGCTTTATAAATAATCACATTACCATCCATGTCTGTTTTCTTTTTGAAAACCCATTTGCACCCTATGGGTTTTATTCCTTCGGGTGCATCAACCAAAGTCCATACTTGGTTTTTATACATGGAATCCATTTCAGTCTACATGGCTTGAAGCCATTTCTCAGACTCTGAACTCTTCAGAACCTCTTCATAGGTAGTAGGCTCATCATCTTCTATGAGCAATACGTCATTCTGTTCATTCACGAGAAATCCATATCTCTCGGGAACAGAGCGTATCCTACATGACCTACGAATTTCGTGTGTTGTAGAAGGTTGAACTGTTACTTCATCTGTATGAGTCACAGTTTGAGTTCGTGCGATTGATCAAGGTCTGCTCGAGCATCTGAACTTCTTCAAGCTCAATTTTGCTCCCACCGCCTTCTTGTAAAGAAACTCTTTCTCTAAAAGACAGCATGCTTCAAACAAACACCTTTTGTTCCTCAAGAAGGTAGAATTGATATCCTATTGTTTCTTTAGGATATCCTACTAACAAACACTTGTCGACTTTGCATCAAGTTGATCTCGACCGTGTCCGCTTCACATAAGCGTGACAACCCCAAACTTTCAAATGAGTAAGATAGGGTCTTTGTTAGTCCACATCTCATATGGAGTAACATCAAGCTGCTCTTTGATGGAACTCTGCTTAGCAAGTAAACAAATTGTCTCGATTGCATACCCCAAAAGGATTTTGGTAACTTTGCAAAGCCCATCATTGATCATACCATGTATAACAAGGTTCGATTTCTCCTTTCGCCACACCATTATTGTGGTGTGTAAGGAGGAGTCCATTGAGATAAAATTCCATTATCTACGAGATAATCCAAAAACTCTTGGTCTAAGTATTCCCACCACGATCCGATCGTAATGTCTTGATACTTTTCCCAAGTTGGTTTTCTACTTCATTTTCAATTGTTTGAACTTTTCAATGCTTTGATTTGTATCTCATCGATACAAGTACCCATATCGAGAATAATCATCGATAAAGGTAATGAAGTAAAGACAACCACTTCGGCATGGATGGACATCGGACCACATACATCCGAATGTATTAGGTCTAATACTCCGATCACTGCTCACCCTTTCCTTAAAGGGTAATTTAGTCATCTTGCCTAATAAACAAGATTCGCATGTGTCAAATGATTCATAATCAAATGACCCTAAACTACCACTCTCATGGAGCTTAGCTATCGCCTCTCATTTATATGGCCAAGCGACAATGCCATAAGTAAGTTGATTTTAAATTATCTCGTTTATGTCTTTTCGTGTCATTGACATTCATAATTGGATGTGACATATCTAATATGTAAATTCCATTGCATAATGTACCAGTACGATAAAGTATTCCATTCAAACTAATAGAACAACCATTGTTACTAAAAGTCACATGGAAACCAGCTCTATTTAAACAAGAAACAGATAATATGTTCTTTGTTAATATAGGTACAAAATAACATTCATCCAATTTAATTACAAGCCCAGTGGGGAGTGACAAAAAGTAAGTTCCTACGGCTAATGCAGCAACTCTTGCTCTATTTCCCACACGTAGGTCTAGTTCTCCCTTCATGAGCTGTCTACTGTCCCCTGAGGCCCTGCATATCATTGCATATGTGTAAGCCACAACCGGTATCTAATACCCATATGTTATGGTCAGAAACAATATTAACCTCAATGATAAACATACCTGAAGGAGCTGAGGCATCTGATGCCTTCTTCTGCTTCAATTCATCCAGATAGACTTTACAGTTCCGCTTCCAGTGGCCAGTCTTGCTACAATGGAAGCAAGTTCCTTTTGGTGCAGTCTCTTTGGTTTTCTTCTTGGCTGCATTTCCTTTTGGTTTCTTAGACCTTTTTCTTCTTTAGATTCTTTTTCTTTGAACCAGAAGAAGAGTCCCCCATAAGCACTTGCTTACTATCCTTCTTGATAGATTGCTTATGATATGCTTTTCGATCTTCATCGAAGCATCGAAGAAGAGTGGATCGGGAAGTGGAACATCTAGGATATATCCCAGTTCCTCTGACCTGAGAACAATTCTCAGATTTCTCAGCCAATCTAGAAAGTTAGGTCCAGTTAATTTGTTGGAGTCCATAAGCGAGCGCAAGTTCACACTGGAAGTCATCTTCAATAACCTAAAGGGAGAGAGCGAAAGAATGTTAGAATAGAATTACATGCATGATCATAAGGACTTTCATGACATGTATATGGTTCCCACTAGTTTCAAAGAATCCATAACCCTCAGTACGAATCCAAGAAACATTATGACAAAATGTCCTAGTGGGTCGATATCCGATATTACTAACAATGACCTTGGGTTTACCCAACAAGCCACCTTAGGTCAATCGGTAGGTATCAGTCATACCAATTGCATCATAGATATCCGACATTACTAAAATAACCTTGGGTTTACCCAACAAGCCACCTTAGATCAATCGGTAGGTATCGGTCATACCATTTGCTTCATAGATGCAACTATCGACTAGTACTATCAACTCGTGATGTATGCACACACATTGGGTTATCAACTCTTGATGCATATACATCGATGTACACTACCAATTTCGCCTCTGTCCACGTTGACCTTGAGTTTACTCAACAAATCAACGCTTCTAGTGAAAACCGACCCATTAATCCAAAAATCTTATTTTTATGGTTCGAACATATCCGTATAGAGTGAGCTTGGGTTTACCCAACAACCCAACTCTATAAGAACTCTGGTTCTCCCCATATTAATGGAAGACGTGAGTTTTCCTATTAAATGTGAGGGTTTTCAGGTCTCATCTTATTCTCCTCCAAGCCGTAGGATTATAGTCACCATGACTATATGGAATGATTTAGGGCATTTCATCAATCACATTGAATCTATACCTAAAATCATTCATCATCCCACCTTTGCATGTTGTAAGTCGACTTGTGTATGTATAAGTCGACTTATGCCTTTGTGTAAGTCGACTTATGCATGTGTAAGTCGACTTATGCTAGTGTGTAAGTCGACTTATGTAACTGTGCACGAACAAGTTGACTTGTACCATTGTGCAAGTCGACTTATGCGTCTACAGTGCACGGACAAGTCGACTTGTATCTTTATTAGTCGACTTATCCATGTGGAATGGCTATCTAATCGGCTAATTTCTCAATCCGTGTAGTTCCAATTCATAATGCCAAGTGTAATATCCTTTATTATGATGTACCAATGAAATACTTTCATTGTTGCTTACCATATATAGTCAAACTATACATGAAAAACTTGAAATTAATGAATACACTCTTATTCATTTAGATTTCTAAAAAATTTAAGAATATCAAACTATCACCCTAAGTATCTCTAGGTAGTCTAAACTTTATCAAGATTACTTCGGCACATGTCACAAAATTTGTGACGGCCAAAATAATCAAGACAACGAAATACACTAACGAGACGCTAATGTGACACATTTGATATCCGAAAAATATTTGGAAACCCAATTTCAAGAAATTCAATTTGGAAAGCATACAAAATCAATATAAAACATATTTAATCAAATTAAAATGATCCAAGGCATTGGAATTGAGAAATACACAATTTATCATTCCAAATAAAACAACTCCAGCAACTTTCTCAAAACTGCCAAGCTCTGTGTTTTGCTTGAAAAACTCATTGAAAAAATTTCAATAAATTATGAGAAAATTACAGAGGTTACAACATGTTCACAAAATGTTCCATGAATTTTTTCAGGATTTATTTCCAACAAAAAATCATCCAACCTCAGCAACAAAGCCAATGTAGAATCTGTGTTCCTCAACACAGTTATTCCCAGAAGCACACACTAAATTCTCAAATAAATAGTAAATCACCTCGAAAACATTTTTCCATTCTCATAGACATTCATAAACATCTTAGAGACATGTTGGTGAAAGCAAATCCGAAAAACAATTTTTATACAATTTATTATCGAATTTATAAGCATGCTTGTTTATTGAATGTGCACAAAGACAACAACCAGAACAGTGGGGAATAAATTTGCAAAACCATATCAAATCACATTGATAAATTCAGAGCTTCCACATAAATATGCAACATCTTGTGAACCTATCTGGGCAAGAAAATTTTGAAAACTATATTATTAAGTCAAACCAGACTTCACTTATTAAATAATTTTGATGACAAACAAAGAGAAATATATAAATGAAAAGTAGATGGACGCATGAAAAGTAAAAAACAGCTGAAGGAGAAAAATCAACCGAAGTAAGAATCAGCTGAAGCGAAAAGGCATTTAAAGCTTTACAAGAGAAAAGGCATTTAAAGCTTTACAAGAGAAAAGGTATTTAAAGCTTTACAAGAGAAAAGCATTTAAAGCTTTACAAGAGAAAAGGCAGATACAAAATATCGATGGAAGAAAGAAACATCAGTTTGAGTTAGTTCTGAGTCAAACTGAATAACCGCTTCTTTCAAGATTCAAGAAGCGATTATTCAAGAAAGCAGTTGAAGAACCCGACTATAAATGAGAGTCGAGATTGAAGAAGAAAAACTTCATGAAACCTTGAATATTCAACTTTGATTTTCGATTATCTCGAGAGAAAAATTGTGAACGATATTTCGAGTGAGCAGTGTTAAGAGCATTTCTATTGTAACAAGCTCTTTACTATTCTTTCAATTAGAAAGTGTTACTGAGATAGCCCCAAGAGGCTAAGAGTAAAAGAATACTTGCAGTAAAGAGACACGAGAGGCTCGATCGAAAGAATACTTGTAAGCAGTTTAGAAATAGTGAAATCTCATAAGGATATCTCGAGGATCGGACGTAGCCCACGGTTTGGAGTGAACCAGATAAATTGTGTGTTTTTCTTTCTACTCTCATATTACTTATATCGTAGTTTTCAAAATTAACAAAGTTTTTAAACTAGTTACTAATTGATTTCTTATAAGTTTTGAAAGAACAAGTAATTTCTAAAGGATTAATGAAAAGTTTATCACAATTCAACCCCCCCTTCTTGTGTATCTTGATCATATTATTGTTCAATATATTAACGTGTGATTCACTTAAATTGGTATCAGAGCCTGGTGTTCAAGAATCACTTTAATAAAGTGTGAATTAAAGAAAATGGTGGAATCACACATGTATATTGTCAAGGAGCTTCAAATACTAGACCTCCAAAGATTCAATGGTGAAGACTACCACTATTGGAAGGACCGGATGAGATTGTTTATCGAATCTACTCACATTGACCTTTGGGACATCATCGAGAACGGACCATACACACCTGAAGATGATGATAAAATCCAATTCCACGAGAAAGATGGATAGGTGAAGCGTAAAGCAAGATTTCAACTAAACCCAAGGCTAAATTTTTCTTGAGTTGTGCATTGAAGCGAAGCGAGTATGACAAAGTTCATGGATGCGACATCGCCAAAGAAATGTGGGATACATTATCAAGTGCACATGAAGGAACAAATCAAGCCAAGGAGTCCAAGATAAGCATTCGGTGCATCAAGACGAAGTTGTTCAAAATGAAAGAAGAAGAGACCATTGATCAAATGTTTGGAAGATTTCAAACAATTGTTAATGGGCTAAAAGCTCTGGAAGAACGTACAACGATCAAGATCATGTTTGAAAGATTTTGAGGAGTCCGCCAAAAGATGGAGACCCAAAGTAGCTGCAGACAAGAAGCCAAAGACTTAAGCGCACTAAAGCGATGAATTGCTTGGATCATTGAAGATACATGAAGTAGAGCTTGATGCGTAAGATAAGCCCAAGAAAGAGAAGTCCATAAAGCGCTCAAAGCAGTCAAAAGAATCATAAAATCCGGAAGAAAAGACAAAGAGGAATACATCAAAGGCATTAAAGATTGAAGAATCAAAGGATGATGATTCCAGAAGTCGAATCCAATCAAGTGATGAAGACGACGAGCTATCTTTCATTTCAAGAAAGATAAGAAGAATGTGGAAAAGAAGTCCAAAGGAAATTCAACATTCGGAAGGAACAATGGCAAAGACGATGGAAAAGTCGAGAAAGCATCTATTACATGTTATGAATGCAATAAGTCGACATTACAAGTCCGAGTGTCTAATGTTAAAAGACAACCCAAAAAGAGTAGGATAACAAGAAAAGCATGATGGCAACGTGGGAGGATCTAGATTCATCGTAATCGATACAAGCTCGTAAGCGCCGTAACATGCTAACATATATCCGTAGTCAAGAAGAAAGTGATGAAGAGGTAACTTCTAGCTATAATAATATACAAGATGCATACTCAGAATTGTTAGACGATTCTCATGCTATTCTGAAACAGTACAAGCTGTTGAAGAAGAAATATATAGAAAACCTCAAACATACTCATGAGATAGAGAGTGAGAATATAAGTCTGAGAAAACAAGTTGAGGAACTGAATAACAACAAAGTTATAGATAGATCCAAGAGATTAAACAATTGAAATCGAGAATCAATAATCTCGATTGATCTAGCTAAATTTGAGATAGTACAAAAAGATGAATGAAATGCTAGGAAAATGCAGATATCCGAGTGATAAACTGGATTAGGGTTTACTAAAATAAGTCCCAAAGATTACGTGAAATCAATTGTTCAAAAGATAAGAAAAGATATCAATCGGGTTTTCAAAAAGGTCATCAACGTTTTCATTTTACTTCTTATTATCATTCATTACACCATACTAACCCTAAAGGACCCAAGAGAACTGGGTACCTAAAACAAGATAATATCTCCTATGTAAATCCTTCTTTGGAAGAGCCAAAGAAGCACCATTGGTATTTGGACATGGATGCTCGCGCCATATGACGGAAAAAGGTCTATGTTCCTAGATCTTCAAGACAAGAAAGGAGGTTCGTAACTTTTGGAGACAACAAGGTGGCAAGATAATCGGGATTGGTAAGATTGGTAAGAATTTCATGCATGCATTAACAACGCATCGCTAGTTGATGGTCTAAAGCATAACTTGATAAGTATTAG
The DNA here is from genome assembly GCA_029891385.1 of Erythroxylum novogranatense. NCBI lineage: Eukaryota > Viridiplantae > Streptophyta > Magnoliopsida > Malpighiales > Erythroxylaceae > Erythroxylum > Erythroxylum novogranatense. Next base: position 45,026,499 of record CM057233.1, on the reverse strand, counting down.
TCAATTATGTGATTACGGTTTTGAAGTTACATTCAACCAAAACTTTTGTGAAGTCGAAACAAAGATGGTTCTATCTTCTTTTCGAGAAAGACGAAACAATCTTTACAAAATTGATTTAGACGATTTTCGGCCTCAAAATATTTCATGTTTTTATCTATCAAGAAGAAAGACTAATCTGCATAAAAAACTAGGTCATGTCGGTTTTAAACATATTTCAAAACTTTTGAAACATGATTTGGTAAAAGGTTTGCCACAAATTTGTTTTGACAAAGATTTCTTTTGTGAAAGTTGTCGAGAAAGGAAACAAGTTAAAACCTCTTTCTCTTCAAAACATTTCAGTAACTTCATCTAGACCACTAGAGTTGTTACATATGGATTTATTTGGTCCAACAAGGACAATAAGTCTTAGTGGAAAGAAGTATGGACTTGTCATTGTTGATGATTTTACAAGGTTTTGTTGATACTTTTCCGCACATAAAGATGAGTCTTTCAAGTGCTTTAGAAACCTTTCCATGAGGTTACAGAATGAAAAAGGAGTGTCTATAACCAGTATAAGGAGTGATCATGGTGGAGAATTCGAGAATGAGAAATTTAGAGTATTCTGCGAAGAAAATGGAATTTTCCATAACTTCTCTGCTCCAAGGACTCCGCAGCAGAATGGAGTTGTTGAAAGGAAGAATAGGACGATTCAAGAGATGGTAAGAACAATGCTATGCGAGATGAATCTTTCTAAATATTTCTGGGCAGAAGCTGTCAATATAGCATGCTATATTCAGAATAGAGTGTTGCTGCGACCAATATTGAAGAAAACTCCCTATGAGTAGTGGAATGGAAGGAAACCAAACATTTCTTATTTCCATCCTTTCGGTTGCAAGTGCACTATTCTGAACACAAAGGAAGTTCTGGACAAGTTTGATGCAAAGACACTTTCAGGAATATTTCTAGGTTATTCTCTCACCTCAAAGGCATTTAGAGTCTACAACCTCACCTCAAAGATCATTGAAGAAACTATGCATGTCAAGTTCGATGATAGCTCTCAACCCAATAAGGAAGAGGAATCAGATAATGATGTATTATATTGCCTTTGACGGAGTACAAAGAAGTATCTTCATCAGAAACACTATATGACGAAAAGAAAGACATTTCGAAGAATTTGGAGTTAAAGAAAGATTGGAGATACAAAAGTTCTCATCCTAAAGAGTCAATTATTGGAGAAACCTCAGAAGGTGTTCGAACAAGGTCCAAGTTCAGAAGAGAAGCCAACGTGGCATTTATATCTGAAGTAGAATGTAACACCCCACACCCGTAAGACCCGAACCCGATATCGTTGGTGATATCAAGTCCGTGTCCCGAGAGTAGCGTCTTACATCGATCGATTTAAAATTCAGTATACACTTTTTTTATAGCTATTAACTCCACGTCACACGGCAAACACGATAAGTAACAAAATCCCATGTTCACAATAAACCATTTGCAGTTAATACGGTCATCCAATAACAATTTACAATTAGTCAATGAGTAAAGCAAAGACAATCACAATGGGCTCGTTATAAATACAAAGCATTGTTGCACAATGATTGCGAAATATAATCGATAAGACACTAATGCAGAACGGATTGATCCCGACCTCTATCCTTTACTTGCTTACAGTAGATATACTCCCGTGTCAACCGGGGTATTCTTCAGGACCTGAAAAGTAGATGCAAATTTTGGGTGAGTTTTGCGAACTCGGTGAAAACCATCATCGATGGTTCACTCAAATCATGCATTACGCACATGGCGTACAACATAATCTGAGAATATTCGATTATCGGTATAATATAACGATTTATAACAGTTATGCAATAAACAACAATTAGCGAGAATATGTAACCATTTTGCAATAAATCATGTCATCACATAATCGATAATTGTCACAACACGGTATTCATGTGAATGCAATGCATGTGACTCTTTTCCGATTATTGAGGTTATTGGGCACATCAAACATAGGGTGCATGTATTTAAGTCATGTCACGGCGACGGTGACAATCGATCCCCGATGTAGTATATGAGTCATACTGTTTAATGATCGGGAGAATGAAATTAAGTCAATGATATGGCTATAAAGCCCGCATATAACGATGAAATTATGAGAAACCAACCCGTTACTATCATTTCGGTTTACATGCTCAACGTGAATTACGCAAAAGTGAATTGAATGATCCATACATGACCACCGCATGTATGGGATTCAATTGTGATTTTGCATCAATGATACCGAGCATCGATAGATCGGGCTTTATAGCCATCATATCAACATCGCTATACCGGGCTTTATAGCCATATCATTGACTTATCGCTACATCGGGCTTTATAGCCAAACACCGCACATTCATCGAATATCGCACCGCATGCATAATTGCATGATCGATAATGGACGTGCCCCAAGTTGCTATTTTTACCGATAAGAGCTTCGAGCTCTCATATCGCATCGACCGCCACGAGCCCGAGGGGAGAAAATCGACGCGCCCCCATCAACACCGACCGAGCACTGGGCACAACATCAATAATCTGGAAAGAGTCACATATGCATTGCATTCGCATAAATGATTTGTTTTGTGATAAGTACCGCTTCGTGATGGTATGTGTTCGTGAATGGTTTATCACATGGATATGGTTATTGATCGCATATTGGTAATTGATGCTATCAGATTATATCAGACGCCACGGGCGTAATGCATGATTTGAGTGAACCATCGATGATGGTTTTCACCGAGTTCGCAAAACTCACCCAAAATTTGCATCTATTTTTCAGTCCTCAAGAATACCCCGCTGACACGGAGTATGTCTACCGAGACGAGTAAAGGTTGAGGTCGGATCGCCAGGTTCGCATTAGTGTTTTAGTAAATTGTATTCCGCAATCACCGATAACAAGGCATTGTATTTTTACCGAGCCATTGTGGTAGTAATATTTTACCGCATTGATCGATTGTAATTAATACCGAATGACCTGTAATAATCGAAATCGTTTATATTAAACACGGATTTTATTTACTTACTGTGTTTGCCGGTGAACGGAGTTAATGGCTCCAAAAGAAAAAAAAAGTGTATACTGAATTTTAAATCGATCGATGTAGTACGCCACTCTCGTGGGACACGGACTCGGATATCACCAACGATATCGGGTTCGGGTCTTACGGGTGTGGGGTGTTACATAGAACCTAAGAAGATTGATGAAGCTCTAAAAGATGAAGCATGGATACTAGCTATGCAAGAGGAGTTGAATCAATTTCAGAGAAATAAAGTCCGTCCTTAGTTCCTAAACTCAAAAGAAATCCATTATTGATACTAGATGGGTATTCAAGAATAAACTAGACTAATCAGAAAAGTAAGTCGCAATAAGGCAAGATTAGTAGCACAAGGCTATAATCAGCAAGAAGGAATAGACTACAATGAGACATATGCTCCAAGAGCAAGACTTGAAGCAATAAGGATACCGCTGCATATGCAGTTTGCCATGACATAAAGCTTTTTCAGATGGATGTAAAAGTGCATTTCTAAATGGTTTTATAGATGAAGAAGTCTATGTTAAGCAACCTCCGGATTTGAGGACATAAAGTATCCAGATTATGTCTACAGCTTCATAAAGCCTTATATGGATCAAACAAGCCCTAGAGCATGGTATGATCGTCTGAGTTCATTTCTTATAGAAAATGGATTTACTAGAGGTAAAGTAGACAAAACTCTTTTTAGGAAGAACTTGAGTAATGATTTCATTATTGTGCAAATTTATGTTGATGATATTATTTTTGGTGCAACTTCAAGAAGGTTATGCATGAGTTTTGAAAATCTGATGAAAAATGAATTTGAGATGAGCATGATGGGTGAGTTAAAATTCTTTCTTGGATTGCAAGTAAAGTAAACTGAGGATAAGATTTTTAGCCATCAACAAAAATATCTTAAAGAATTGTTGTCTAAGTTTGATATGTGCAATGTTAAATATATGTCTACCCCGATGCATCCTTCAAACTTGTTGTCAAAAGACGAAAGTGGTAAGAAGGTGGATCAAACCCTATTTAGAGGGATGATTGGTTCTTTGCTTTATCTTACAGCAAGTAGACCTGACATTCTATTCAGTGTATGCTTGTGTGCAAGGTTTCAGGCCGATCCTAGAGAATCTCATTATATTATCAGAAACAAATTTTGAGATATCTCGCAGTACTACCGATCTTTGCTTAATGTATGAGAAAGGTAAAATTTCAGGTTGAATGGATATTGCGATGCGGACTATGCCGTGATAGGATCGAAAGGAAGAGCACGAGTGGTGGCTGTCACTTTCGACCAAACCCGTGTCATGGTCAAGCAAGAGACAAAGCTCGATTGCATTATCAACTCGCCGGTTGAATATATGTCCGCCGCAAGTTGTTGTTCACAAATATTGTGGATCAAGTATCAATTAGAGGACTACTCAATACAAGAGGAAGAGATTCCAATATACTGCGACAACACCAGCGCCATCAGCTTGTCAAAGAATCCAATTCAACATTCAAAGGTAAAGCACATAGAAGTCAGACATCATTTCTTGAGAGATTACGTTCAGAAGAAAGTCGTCAGTCTACAATTCGTAGAAACGAAATATTAGTGGGAAGATATCTTCACAAAACCACTAAGTGAAGATCGCCTTAAAGAAATCAGACGCAACCTCAATATGGTGATGGTTACGGACCATTCATCTGGTTTTTCATAAAGACAAGAAAGACAGACGGAGGAGTTAACGGACCATTCATCTGGTTTTTCATAAAGACAAGACAGACAGACGGAGGAGTTAACGGACCATTCATCTGGTTTTTTTATAAAGACAAGACAGTGGAACGGTGGAGTTAACGGCGTTAGACGGTTTTAGATATAAAACTTCTTTCACAAGAAAAAGTTTTAGAGGGAAAAAGCTGTCAGATCATCGAGAAGTACAATAGTTCTAGAATTCGCTATAAATTCCCTAAAACTGACTTTTGGGATTCCTACCGAATTCAGAAATTGCTAGTTCTCTTAAATCTCTCTGAAATTTCTTCAAGCAAGTTCCTACTCAATCAGAATCAGCAAGATGAATGTCAAGCCCATTTTGCGAGTTGATCCAGGATCGGGTTGGGGAAGATTGGTAAACTTCGAAGAACTAAGAAAAGAACAGATGGATATAGAGCCGGAGATAATAGCGGCAGGTTGGAGAAAATTCTTTCAAGTCTGAGATGAAGTCTATCTCCAAGAATTTTATGAGTTCTGGAAGAATACTAAGTCAGTAGACGATACAATCGTGTCGTATGTAGACACACACTCTGTTATAGTAACGAAGGAGTTACTGGAGAAAGTCACTGAATGTCCGATGGATGGAGTTCAACTCACTAATATGGCAAAATGGATGACTAAGCTTAAAATGAATGAAGATGAAGTTAGTCGTCAACTTTATGGACAAAATAACCCAACTGAAAGGAGAGCCTCTTGGCTGGTACCAAAGGCAAGGGTATTGTTCGCGGTTCTATGTGACTCTGTTTTATCGAGAATAGGTTCACGACATCAGGTCACTACCCTGGATGAACAATGTATTCTTCATCTTTTGAATCATCACCCAATAGATTTACCATATTTGATTTATCAGTACATGGTAAAATCAATAAAGGATACAAACACTTGTCCTTATGGGATGTTGTTGACAAGAGTGTTCGAGAATCGCATCGATTGATCGGGGAATTAGATGTAAGATATCGTTAAAAGCTATATAGATTCAACATCAATTGCTAAAATGGGTCTGAGATTTTCAGATAGAAAAGGAGCAGAATCGCCAAGGAAAGCAACAATTGAGGGGGAGCGTATATTGAAGAAGTCTTCTATGAAGGAAACAAGATCACATTCTCGTGAATCAAAGTCGAGAAGTGTTCAATTTTTGAATCAGTGACTTGAAGCGTAAGGGAACCACTATCGAGTGACATTCCAAAGCAAGCAAGAAGGTCACCCAGAGTGAAAACTCGCAATGTAAAGAAGCTACCAATCCAGAGAATCAAGTCACCAAAGCATTTCGAATCGCAAAGATCAAAAGCTACAAAGTCGCTGACATCAATCCTTGAAAAAGATTCGTAAACTCGCCTCAAGGAAGTGGAGGAGAAAGGAAAGAAGAACCCGAAAAGAAAAAACGAACCTAAAAAGTCACCAAGGGAAAGAAAATGAGTGTGACAAAGAAGGAAGTCCAACAATGTAAACAAAGTCTAAGAAGGTAAGGCAAGAAAAGATCGTTGTTGATACTACGTAAAAGTCCGTTGTTGATACGGTTGATATTGTCAAGTAAATATGGAAGTCATTCATCGTAATCTTAAGGATACTCACAATGTCCTTGATAATCCAATTTTGAAGAAGTAGTTTCTACTACTTTTCGGTCTTCACTTATTCGCAAGCAAATTGCTACATATGTTATGGGACAAAAGGTTACTCAAAAGTCTTGAGTGTGATGACTAATGTTCCATCCAAATATTTAACTTTTCAAAGAGAAAGTTGGGAAACAGATTGGTTGTCACAGAGGGAAGAAGACAAAATCTGTCATCATCCGAGACAAACCAAAGAGATTTGTGAAAGCCTTCTTCAAATCAGTTGAATTTGATAAAAGATTCTACATCCGCTGGATAGGGGTTACAAAATTTCTATGATCAATCAAGAGAGTTGGAAGAGAACCATATCCACCGAGCCATTTCGAGAGCGCCTTACTTTTATCCAATATCGACAAGATAAAGAATCAAGGTGGTACCGATTTACAACCACCAAATTTTGTTGAACGCAGTGTGAAGAGAAACTGTCGAAAGTTCAACCGTAACCGATTTTGGATGACATGACTTCGATCGATTGCGTATAAAGGCAATTGATTGATGAAACATGTGAAGAGAAAAGAAGTGGAAGTTCTATCTGCATTTATCAAGATCCAGGAACAAGCCAAACTAAGGCTACAGCAGATGATCCACAGGGAGGCACTATCAGAAAGGGTCAGTATTGATTGGCAACTTAAAATGTTCTTATAGTATTTTACGTAACATTCGCAAAATCGACCTCGTGGAGATCAACTCGATTCTTGAAGCTATGCCTTGGTTTGGAAGCACATTTCAACGTATACTTGATTCCTATGATCTTGATATTCCTGATCAAGCTGTATATGTTCCTCCGCCTCTCCTACAAATTATTGAACCACATGTCTCAAACGTGAAGCTTATACAACAACAGCTGTTGTTGTTGATGCAAGTTGTTGAGATGTAATCCTCGATCGCAATTGAATCATTGACTTTAAAGAAACAAGTTCGAAACTTGATAAGGATATGAAGAAGATTAAGAAGATGCTGAAAAGTTGGTGAAACATTTTGTGAAATAATTTTTTGATTAATAACAAATAGGGGAGAAGGAAGAATGAGAAGGAGAATCAAATTGAAAGGAAAAGGCGAAGAAATTTTGAAAGCGAAGTTATTTTGATTTATTCATACTTCAGATATTTGATACCTTTCATATTTCTCTATTTCACAATATTTGTTATCATCAAAAGGGGAGAATGTTAAGTCAAACCAGACTTCACGATTAAATAATTTTGATGACAAACAAAAGAAATATACAAATGAAAAGTAGATGGACGATGAGAGCATGAGAAGTAAAAACAATTGAAGGAGAAAAATCAGCCAAGTAAGAATCACCAATTTTAAAAGGCATTTAAAGCTTTACAAGAGAAAAGGCATTTAAAGCTTTACAGAGAAAAGGATGAAAGCTTTACAAGAGAAAAGCGATTTAAAGCTTTACAAGAGAAAAGGCATTTAAAGCTTTACAAGAGAAAAGGCATTTAAAGCTTTACAAGAGAAAAGGTATTTAAAGCTTTACAAGAGAAAAGCAAATGATACAAAATATCGATGGAAGAAAGAAACATCGGTTTGAGTTAGTTACTTGAGTCAAAATGAATAACCGTTTCTTTCAAGATTCAAGAAGAAGTTATTCAAGAAACAGTTGAAGAACCCGACTATAAATAAGAGTCGAGATTGAAGAAGACACAACTTTATGAAACCTTGAATATTCAACTTTGATTTTCGATTATCTCGAGAGAAAAATTGTGAACGATATTTCGAGGAAGCAGTGTTAAGAGCATTTCTATCAGTAATAAGCTCTTTACTATTCTTTCAATTAGAAAGTGTTATAGATAGCCCAAGAGGCTAAGAGTAAAAGAATCTTCGTCACGTAAAGAGACTCGAGAGGCTCAATGAAAGAATACTTGTAAGCAGCTCAAAAATAGTGAAATCTCGAAGGATATCGAGGATCGGACGAGCCCACGGTTTGGGGTGAACCAGATAAATTGCTGTGTTTTTTCTTTCTACTCTCATATTACTTATATCGTAGTTTTCAAAATTAACAAAGTTTTTTAAACTAGTTACGAATTGATTTACGATAAGTTTTTGAAAGAACAAGTAATTTCTAAAGGGATTAACGAAAAGTTTATCACAATTCAACCCCCCCTTCTTGGGTATCTTGATCATATTATTGTTCAATATATTAACGTGTGATTCACTTCATATATTTCTATACTGAATTCGAAATTCACACAATCAACATGCATCATCGTCATAAGCAATAGGCAACTCCAACCTTGTCATGGTTTCTTCGTTATATACGACACAAGTGGCTCTGATACCACTGTAGGAAAATCCCGGTGTGAGCATCATATGCCCACGGTTGGGAAAACAAAAAAAATGTGTTCCGGGACCTTCCCGAAAGCCAGGATCCATGTGTCTATACAACAAACTCAAACCATAACGACCAAAGGAGATCGTCTCTAACGGTATCCACGCAGAGATCGGAGAACCTAACCGGGACAAACCCTTTGAGCTGGGAATAGCTAGAACAAAGTAAAGAGTGCTAGCTGCTACCTTTGTCCTTGGAGAGCTTGAGAGGAATCGATGGAGAAGGAAGATTGGTGAAGAAGAGATGAAGCCTTGGATGAAAGATGATGAACTTTAGGATTTTAGAAACTCTTTCTTCAACCCACGATGATCACCAAAGAGTCATTTCTTCATATATCTTTCTCAAAGATCAAGAAGAGAAGATCATCGTTTTTCACTCTTCTTTCATCACCAACGAGCATCTCATCCTTCTCATCATTCTTTTTGTCATTTAGTCATCAAAAGCCATTTTGATGACTAAGCCAATAAGGAAGCTTCTAAATGCTTCTTTTTATCCTCCCACGTATTCATCATATATATATATATATAAATTAATTACTTTATTAATTAATAATATATATATATAAATAAATGCTGAAGTGGTCCAGTCACACTGGGGTCGGTCCTACCGGCCTACCGGGTCCCGGTATGGGAAAAACCCCCGGAAACGTTTTTCAACAATATCGATGTCGCGATCTCATCGAGACATATCTCGATCTCATCGGGATCTATTTAATCCGATTGCTCTCCATATATTGGATCTTTATCCAAAACTATTTTACGAATTCTCCGAGACACTCTTATGCGTGTGACCCATTAGGTTCCCGGTTATGTTGGCCACTTAGATTAACACTTAATCTAAGCAAGTCATGAGCGGTATCTAGCAACACATCATGACCCCCAATTGACCAGAAAGTAATTGGTTTGACGAATGAACATGTATTCATCATGAACCATATCACGAACCTTTCCATAGACAATTACCGTGCAATTCGTCCTTTCACCATGCTATACCCCACTTGGTTATGAGTATGGGCAATGTGTCAACTCTTACTAGACTGACTACGTCAAATCTAGTCCATTAAGGTATGTTGTTACAAGGCCATACCCTACAAAAATGTCTTCTCGTCCGTGCACTATTTATCCAGTCACAGAACAGTCAATAATAAAGATTGTACCAGGCATTCAGCCAAGATATCCCTTGAATTTGAATAAGGGGAAATCGAAACTTTTTCCTGAAGAAGTTAGTGATGATTTGTCCACAGATCAAATTGAAAAAGAAGTGCGAAAAATTAATGAGGCATGCGCTTCTAAAGAGAATAATGGTGGAGCTAGTTGTAGCTATACTGATAAGAAAGAAGACCGTCAAAGAAGGGAAGATTGATGATAGGGACATTCATCAATTACTTGTCTGCATAATTTTGCGTGACAGACCCTTATCTAATAATCGCCTATTGAAGCTAAAGGCATACTCTTGCAAGGAAGACAGTTGCTGATGCTACCTATTCCCTAAGACTTGGATATTCCAGAGTCAAGTGTATTCATTCATCCACCCACATGAAGACTATGTTCCATCCTCGGACGCATATGCTATAACAATTGCATTCACTGCACCCTCTGAAGATAATGAACAATCCTCCTCAACGTTTGCCTCCCAAGCAGAAATCAGTCAATTACGTGCAAAAGTAAATGAGATAAAGGAGACGATGAATGATCTGAAGAAAATGATGACAAAACTGTTGAAGAGTCATCGTCATTAATCATTTTTTATTATAACAAATAGGGGGAGAAGAGAATGAGCAGAAGAGAAGAGGAATGGAAATTGTCAAATCTTAAGGGTGTGATTGAAGGAGCTGAAGAAGAACGAAGAAGAAGAAAATTTCTTTTGAAGATAAGTTTTTTTCTTATACATTGTATTTTGTTTTTTTCTTGATTGTATATAATTTGTTATCATCAAAAAGGGGGAGATTGTTAAGTCAAAATGACTTTACTTAGATATAATTTTGATGTATAACAAAGAGTAAAATAAAAGAAAAGCAAAGCCGACGAAGCAAAGCAGTCGAAGCAAAGCAGACGAAGTAATACAGACGAAACAACACAGACGCAGACGCACAATAAGACGTAGACGAAGGATGCGGAAGAAATAATCGACGCAGTATACGTGATAATATGATGAAGAAATACAGACGTGAGCGGAGACATAGTATAAAATGTATTTAAGATGCAATAGTAAAATGTATTTAAGACGCGAGTAAAAAGATGACGCGAAGAGGAATTACAAAGCAGACGCAAGAGTCAGTTCGGGTTAGTTACAGAAATCAATCGATTAACCGTTTCTGTTAAAGATTCAAGAAACAAGATTCAAGAAACAAGAATCAAGAAGCAGTTGGAGACAAAGGCTATAAATACAAGTCAAAGTCGAAGATTACAAGGTTAGTCAAAGTTAGTTACGTGAGCTGAACAATTGAAAAATTAGCTGAATTACATCTACGTGATTGTAAAAAGCATTCTGTTCAAATTAGCCGAGAGCTATTCTTACTGTAACAATTGTTCAAACACTTATCTGTGAGAAAGTAGTACAGATAGCCTGCAGAGGCTAAGTGTGAAAGAATACTGATTGTAGAGACCTGAAGAGGCTCGTAAAGAATACTTGTAAAGTTAAAGAGATAGTGAAAATCTCAGAAAGAACTCTGAGGACTGGACCTAGCCCACGGTTTGGGGTGAACCAAGATAAACCGCTGTGTCAACTACCCTTACTCTATCTCTCTTTTATATTCAAGTTTTATCATTACTTATTTTGAAACAAAGTTTTCAACGTTTTTTATTAATTAGAATCTATTGGAAATTCTGTAAAAGAATTTTATTTCTAACAAACAAGTTTTTGAAAGATTTTCAAAAAGGGGAATACACAATTCAACCCCCCCTTCTCGTGCATTCTTATATCGTTATCTCAGTATTGTATTAACGTGTGATTCACTTCACTTTTGGTCACCTATGCTATGCATCCTGGTACTACGAAGATGTATAATTCTCTTAAGTTGCATTTCTGATGGCCGGGCATGAAGAGGCAAGTGGCAGAGTTTGTTTCTCGATGTTTGATGTGCCAGCAGGTTAAGGCTGAGCACCAGGCTCCAGTAGGGAAATTGCATTCGTTGCCCATTTCGGAGTGGAAATGGGGGCGAATTATGATGGATTTTATTATGGGGCTACCCAGGACGCCGAGGCAGCATGATGCGATCTGGGTCATAGTGGACCGGTTGACTAAATCGGCCCATTTCTTGCCAGTGAGAGAGAGCAATACTCTCGATCAGTTGGCCCAGAAGTATGTGGCAGAGATTGTGCGACTGCATGGGGTCCTGGTGTCTATAGTCTCAGACAGGGATCCTAGATTTACTTCAAGGTTCTGGAAGAGCCTGCAGACTGCTATGGGTACTAGGTTGAACTTCAGTACAGCATTTCATCCTCAGACAGATGGGCAGAGTTGTAGGAAAATCCCGGGAGGTACATCACATGTACCGGCAGCAGAAAACAAAAATTTTTGTCCCCGGGACCTTCCCGAACCCAGGATCCAGGTATCCGTATGAAGACATCAACCTAAATAGCTAAAAGAGACTATCTCTAAAGGTGATCCACGCAGAGATCAGGAAACCTAACCGAAGTCAAACCCTTTGACCCGGAATAGCTAGAAACAGATTAAGAGTCGCTAAACCCTACCTCCGTCTCCGGAGAGTCAAGAAAACGTTGGAATCCATGCCTTGGAGAAGAGAAGAAAAGATGATGCTAGATGGAAGAAGAAGAAACATGAAACTTTTTCAAATCAAAGCTTAACCTTTGATTGATCAGCTCAGGAATTGTTGTGGATATTTGGTTTATCCGATAGTTTAACACGAACTGTGAATAACCATCAGACAATCCAACCAGAATTAAGTCTCTACTTAACTCATAATCCATTACAAATCCTAAGACGGCCAATCTCTCAATATAGCCATTCATCTTGTGGTATATCGCATGTTAGCTTGTCCCTGGAGCCATTTTTGTGATGAAGAGAAGCCTTGAGGTCTTGAACCTTTCAGACCGAGCTTACTCAACAAACAGCTCCCTAAGATGTAATACTATAGAGTGAGTATCCATGGACTCGTGCTGCTGCTGCAGCTCTAGTGACATCGAGACAAGCATAATGCAAGTATCCATATCACTGTCCTTTAGATGCTTATTTATATGCTTTCGATCCTTATCAAGTATTGACAAAGAGTGCATCCGGAAGTGGAACATCTAGGACGATCCAGTTCCTCGATCCGAGAACAATTTCGATTCCTTAGCCAATCAAGAAAATCGGTCCGAATAGAGAGCGTATATTCACACTGAAAAACTTCTTCAATCAACCTAAACGCGATAGAGAGAAGGAATGATAGAATAGAAATGCCTGCATGATCATAAGGACTTGCATGACATGCAAATGGTTCCCACTAGTTTCCTAGAATCCATAACCCTCTTTACGAATCCAGAGAAACAAAGTGACATAATGTCCTAGTGGGTCGATATCCGACATTGCTAAGAGTGACCTTGGGTTTGCCCAACAAGCCACAACTTAGGTCAATCGGTAGGTATCGGTCATACCAATTGCATCATCGATAACCGACATTAAGAATGACCTTGAGGTTAGCTCAACAAGCCACCTTATGTCTCGGAGGTATCGATATACCAATTACATCTTAGACACAACTATCGATCAGTGCTATCAACTTGTTGATGTGTGCACTTCATTGGGTATCAACTCTTTGATGCGCATACATCTAATGTATGCTACCCAATTTCGCCTCTGTCCACGTTGACCTTGAGATTAGCTAAACAAATCAACGCTTCTAGGAAAACCGACCCATTAATCCGAAAATCTTATTTTCATGGTTTGAACATATTCGTATAGAGTGAGCTTGAGGTTAGCTCAACAACTCAACCCTATAAGAACTCTGGTTCTTACCATATTAATGGAAGGCGTTAGTTTTCATATACCGAGGAGGGATTTCGAGTCTCTAGACTCCAAGATTAAGGATTATAGTCACGAAGACTATATGGAATGATTTAGGTTTCATCAATCGTATTGAATCAATCCTTATAATCATCCATCATCCAACTCGAAAGCATGCAAGTCGACTTTCATCAAATGCAAGTCGACTTATGCTTCTGCACACACACAAGTCCACTTGTATGACACAAGTCGACTTATTTCACCTGCTTGATGAACAAGTCGACTTATAAGGTACTACAAGTCGACTTAAATCGAGATCTGAACAAGTCGATTTATTCTATCCACAAGTCGACTTATCTCTCATTTGAACAAGTCGACTTATTTCATATACAAGTCGACTTATCCAGGAAATATGCTAAAAACTCTAATCGGCTAATTCCTCAATTAATGCAATTCTAATTCACAACACCTACATACCTAAGGTAATATCTGATAAAGTTGATGTATCAATGAACAATTCATTGAACCATGAAAGCCTTAAATAGTCAAACTATATGAAAAACTTGAAATGAGTCAAAACTCATTAATATCCAAATAATTTAGGAACACCCAAATTATCATCCTAAGCATCTCTAGCTAGCATATACATTATCAAATTTATTTCAGCACATGCCATAAAACTATGACGGTCAAAACAAACAAGATAATGCAATATACTAACGAGACACAAATGTGACCAATTCGGCATTCAAAAATTCTTGGAAAAGCAACTTCAAGCAATTCACTTTGGCAATCATACCACATCAAGATAACACATTTTTAATCACATTAAAAATGGTTCAAGGCATTGGAACTGAAAAAGCACACTCAATCAAGCCAAGCAAAACAGTCCCAACAATTTTCACCAAAACTGTCCAGTTCTGTACATTGCTTGAAATGATCAATGAAAAAATTTCAATAAATCATGAGAAACTTATATAGGTTACTAAATGTTCAGAACATGCTACCTGAATTTTTTAAGGATTTTAGGCCATCAAAAACTCAGTCAACCTAAATAACAAAACCGATTCAAAATCTGTGTTCATCAGCACAGCAATTCCCAACAGCATAGAATAAATTAGTGAATAAATATCCAATCACCTTGAAATCCAATTTCCATGCTCACAGATATTCACCAACATCTTAGAGACATGTAGGTGAAGGAAAATCCAGAAAAAGATTTTTCTAGAATTTATTCTCGATTTTATACTACTGCCTGTTCCAGAATCGTTTCACAAAACAGCATCTGTAACCTTAGGGAATTAATTAGCAAAACTATATCAAATCAAATCGATAAATTCTGAAAATTCATAGACATATTCTCTAACATGTTATGAACATTTCTGGGCAGAAAAATTTCGAAAAACCTATCTGTATAGCAATTCGAAATCTGGGCAGTACACATGCATCAACATCAACAGCACTTAGGGTTTCTGATCTAGCTTAGGTTATAGCTTCATACGGGATACCAGACTCTCTGATACCACTGTAGGAAAATCCCGGGAGGTACATCACATGTACCGGCAGTAGAAAACAAAAATTTTTGTTCCCGGGACCTTCCCAAACCCAGGATCCAGGTATCCGTATGAAGACATCAACCTAAATAGCCAAAAGAGACTATCTCTAAAGGTGATCCACGCAGAGATCAGAAAACCTAACCGAGTCAAACCCCTTTGACCCGGGAATAGCTAGAACAGATTAAGAGCTGCTAGACCCTACCTCTGTCCTGGAGAGCTGAAGGAAAACGTTGGAATCCATGCCTTGGAGAAGATAAGAAAAGATGATGCTAGATGGAAGAAGAAGAAACATGAAACTTTTTCAAATCAAAGCTTAACCTTTAAGCTTTCAATTTCTTATCCTCCTTTCACGCAAACCATACGGCCATTCAACTCTCCAAGCCATCTTTTATGTCTTTATAACAATTTAAAAGCCAACCATGAGATGATGACATGTGTGGAGCTAATGGCCATTCATTTTCTTTAATGAATTAAGAAATAAAGCTTTGAAAAGTCAAAGCTCTCATCCTCTCCCTCTTTCCAACGTGCACACATGGCATATATATATAATATTAATTAATTAATTACTTAATTAATTAACATATATATAATTACTAAGAGGTCCAGTCAAACTGGGGTCGGTCCTACCGACGTCGGGCCCCCGTCTTCAAAACGACTCCTAAACCTTTCTTAGCAATATTGATGTCGCGATCTCATGGGACATATCCCAATCCCATTGGGATCCATTTAATCCTAATGTTTCCATAATTGGAACTCGTCCAATTACTATTTTCTGATTCTCTCAAACACTCTTAAGCGTGTGACCCTTTAGGCTCCGGCTATGTTGGCCACTTAGATTAACAATTAATCTGAGCAAGTCATGAGCGGTATCTAGCAAAACATCATGACCCCAATTGACCGGAAAGTAATCGGTTTGATGTATTCATCACGAACCAGATCACAAACCCTTCCGAGATAATTACCGTGCAATTCGTCCTTTCACCATCCTATACCCCACTTGGTTATGAGTATGGTCAAAGTGTCAACTCTTACTAGACCGAAGTCTAGCCCAGTGATAACAGATCTCGCCCTAGACTCATTACTCTATATGTCCATGAAGACACTCTTCATGACATATTCACTCGCCGAGATTTCGAGTAATGATCCGATAAGAGGCCATGGGTATCTCTTACGCTAATCCGAAGTGGTGAATCCTTTATTGGCTACTCAATTACCTTGAATACCTCAAGTCGCACCCAAGCACCACCCTATGAGTTACCTCCGAAGGCAACAAGGAATGGAGTCAAAGCACGTGATCAAGATTCAAGATATCCTCGAGTACCTCAAGTCTAAGGATACTTGCACCATTGCTATGATGAGATTATCAACGACACTAGATAAGATATCCATGTGATGATCTCATGGCGGTCATCCAATGAACTTACTACCGCTAGTAAGCATCCACATGTCAATTCTAAATATCTCATATTTACAGCTTCGAGATCCACCGCTGATCCAATCAAGGAATATGACATGTGTTAGTCTATCCGGATTAATGATGTCCACCTCATTAATCCTATGACTAGGAGAATTTAGATCTTGACATAATTGCACATGATAGGAATCTCGGGAGTATGATCACATCATAATTTCCTTCATGCTATGTCATATATCATGGACTTCATTAATCGATTAAAGATCCAATCAATTCATAAACAATGTTCATGAACATCAAATTAATGAATTATGCCTTTTCTTTATTTATTCATTCGATACGATCGTGAATAAAACGCGCTAAAGGGATTGCCTTTAGGGCACAAATAAACAAAGATCATCCTTGAATAAGTCGACTTATCCAATGTACAAGTCGACTTATCGGTACTTTTCAAGAACAAGTCGACTTATCAGTAGTACAAGTCGACTTGTACTTACAAGAGTGAGAGGACGATTAAGACCGTTGAGGATATGTTACGAGCTTATGTATTGGAGTTTCGAGGAGCTTGGGATCAGTATTTGGCTCTGGTTGAGTTTACGTATAATAATCAATACCAGAGTAGCATTGGGATGGCTCCTTATGAGGCTTTGTATGGGAGACAGTGTAGATCGCCTCTTTATTAGGATAAAGAGGGTATGAGGATGCTTGAGGATCCCAAGATGATTCAGGAAACTGTTGATAAGATAAAACTGATTCGGAGTCGCAATAAGGCGGCTCAGGATAGACAAAAGAGTTATGTGGATCAGTATCGTAGAGAGATGGAGTACAGTGTGGGAGACAGAGTTTTCCTCCGAGTGTCACCTTGGAGGGGAGTTCTGAGATTTGGCAGGAAGGGCAAGTTGAGCCCTAGGTACATTGGTCCTTATGAGATCCTTGAGAGGATAGGACCTTTAGCCAATAGATTGGCATTGCCGAGTGAGATGTCTCAGTTACACGATGTCTTCCATGTGAGTATGCTTCGGAGATATAGATCAACCCGACCCATGTGATTCCGGCTCAGGAGATTGAGGTGGCTAGCAATCTGAGTTATGTAGAAGAGTCGATTCAGATTATGGGGTCACGGGTTAAGCAATTGAGGAACAAGGTTATTGCATTGGTGAAAGTCCTATGGAGAAACCACTCAACTGAGGAAGTGACTTGGGAGAATGAGGAGCATATGAGGAGACTGTATCCTCATCTCTTTGATCAGATAGGTATGAAATTTTGGGACAAAATTTTTTTTAGGAGGGGAGAATTGTAACATCCCGTTACCGATATGATGGGTATATTGGTAATTGGGAATGGGTTAGGATTGTGTGCATGCATATTTTGAATTGCACATGCATTATAGCCTCTATACTTATAGATAAATGATCATTGTTGCACTAGCATATGCATGTACATACATGTATGACATATTCCCGGTATCATTGTGTAAATTAGAAATTCTGTGATTATTGTGTAGATTGGGCTTTGAAAATTGAATTGGAATGAAAAATGAGAATTTGGTGTTAGAAATATGGAATCGAAGTGTATGATCATGTGTTTTTTATTTTTGGGGATTTTTAGGAAATTTTCAGGAATTTTTAGAGTTATGGGTCCGGCCCAAAAAAATGACTTAATGATTGATAAATTGGATTCCGGTTCCGAAATTGATTGGCAAATGGCATTGGACAATTTGAGTTATGATTTTATGATTTATTACTTAGAGCCATTGGAAATTTGGGATAAATTAGAATAAGAATTGGATTTTTAGACCCTAAGAAGTGGGCATGTGGCAAGTAAATTGCCAAACATGCCTTAGCCATTAAATCCTTTGTTTAAAGCCCTTACCATTTGAATTTGCTCCCTTGACACTCTCTCCCTTTTGAAAGAAAAAAATTGGTCTTCTTCTTTATTCTTCTTCTTCTCCTCCTTCGTGATCTCCTTGCTTGTTTTCTTCCATTTTCTTCTTACTAAATTGCTTCCTTCTTCACCATAATCTATCCTTAACCTTGTGTTGGAAGAGATGATGAGTGGTGAGGAAACGGGTGACAACCGTGGGTGTTTGAGTTTAAGCATTGGAGATTTTGAAGTGATTTTGAAGATTTATCAAGTAAGTTTTTGCTTGTTATGTTTTAAATAGTTTGTTTTGATGATTGATTAGAGTATTTGATTGTTGGGAATGTATGAGTTTCGGATGATAGGAGTTGAGGATTTTCTTGTTTTGTTTTGGGTAATTGAGGGATAATGGTTATTTGATGAAATTGGGCTTAGGGTTTAGTTGTTTTGAGTGTATTAAGTTGTTTTGGGAGTGTTTGAAGGAGAATTGATGGATTATAATTTCACAGAACTGAGAAATCTGGGTTTTGAGCATGTTTCTGGGGTTGCACGTCGCGACGTGTTCATCGCACGTTGCGGCGAGCAATTCTGCCTTCGCACGCAGCGACGAGCGAATACGCACGCCATGGCGAGCGTCAGTGAGCACGCCGCGATGCGCCCCAACGCATACGCCGTGACGTATGCGAGGGATCTCGCCGCGGCGAGCAACCTCACACCGCGACGAGGACATCGATTTTCCGAGAATGATTTGTTTCTTTTAAATGATGACTTTTGAGGTTTAAGTCCCTATGAATTAGTTCTTTCTTTATTTCAATTTAGAGACTAAGAACTGCAAATTTATAGGAATGGAAGTTCTGAATTAATTTCGAAAGTTCTCGATTTTGGATGGAAATTTAATGGTGAATAGTGAATTTGATTTCGATATAAAGATAGTCCTTATGTCTTGGAGTTTGACTTTTGGGAGTTCTGAACTTAGCTAATTAAGTTATGGAGTCTTTGAATTTCTATCTTTTAGAGAAAAAGAGTTGAGATGGGAAGATTCGGAAATAGTGTCGGGAATGTCATAAACATGTATAGTACGCATTTTAATCGCTGCAAGTGCATTATTGAGTTTTATGATTGTGCAATTGATAATGTTTGTGTATTCTGATTATTTTAGAGGCTCAAGTAGAGCGTCGATCTTTTGACGTGGCTGAGACTTCCAGGCAGTAGCTCGGAAGTTAAGAGGTGAGTAACCTAGTGGGTTCCTCAACCTTTATGTGTTAAATATTATGTGCTTATGCCATGCGGAGATAATGGAGGGTTATGTGTTGATTTTGATTGATCTCAGACCATAGGTGTCCAAAATATCAGAAAATTTGATATCGAAGTGTCAACTGTGCATGAGTTGCAATTACTTAGGTTTAATGGGAATTGAGACATATGCATTCATGCATAAAGGCATGTTCAGATAATGACAGTTGTGACCGGAGCAACCAACGTAATTCAGAGCTTAAAGCTCAACGCATCAGGGCCTCGAGCCCAACATAATACAGAGCCACAGGCTCACCGTATCAGGGCTTCAAGCCCAACGTAATTCAGAGCCACAGGCTCACCGTTAATGCGCCCATTTTTGGGACAGATCAGGTGCACGGTCACAACACCGTAATAAAATGGGAAGTGTCACATGTGCATTGCATGTACAAATGATTAGTTATGGACTGTGTGAAAGGCAAAACGCCTCATATTTATGAAATGATAATGCATGTGATATTTCTGAATGTGTTATTATGTGGTATTTTGTGAATTGGTTGTATATGTATGAGTTGAGTGAACCATCGATGATGGTTTCTCGTTGAGTTCGCAAACTCACCCAACATTGCAATTTTTTTTTCAGGACCGAGATAGTAGGCTCCTAGCTCCAGAGAGTAAGACTTTTCCTGCCTTGTGGATTGAGTTGGCAAGAGAAGTATGGCACAGAGGTGGGTCAGTTGGGACTTTTGGAGATGACCTAGTGAGGAGTTGTTTTAGTTTCTTTTGAGTGTTGTATAGTCAGTGAGCAATGACAGAATTGTGTATTTATGGTTTCAATGCAATGAAATGAAAAAGTATTTTGATTTCCAAGATTAGTGATGGTTATGTTTATGTTGATGCCATGTGGATTGTAGTAGGGTTTGCTCGTAGTGCACCCTTATCGTAGGTTATGTGTCGGAACGACCTACGGGCGTCCCGGTGTGTACTCCACGGTAAGGGGGCGCTACACCAAACATGTCATATTTTATATCAATGTAAAGATCAGAAAGAAATCTACAACTTTCATGTAGGTCAAAAAAATTAATTTGACGTCTAAGGAAGTCAATTTTCCAATCAAAAGTTCTGTCCTCTAATAGTCTTGTCAAAACTATAACAGAAACTTGTAAAAAATCATAACTTCCTATTCCATGATCCAAAAATTCTATACTTTATATCAATAGAAAGATCAAAACACAATCTAAAATTCATGAAGAACTCAAAAGCAATTTCAAACTCTAACTAAGTCAATTCTTCAGTCAAAGTTTCTGCCATATAATTGGTCAACCTATGCCACATTCAAACTTTCAAATTTCATAACTTTTAATTTTGACATCGAAAACTATCATACTTTATAGCGAAAAAAAGCTCTCAACAGAAGCTACTAGTTTCATGAAGATCATTTTCTCAAATTTTGCTTAAATCAAAAAGTCAACTCTCAAGTCAAACTTTCTATCACTATTCATCCCCAAAAGTCAAACTTTCTTAATTCTTTAAATTCTCACACTTTTTCTCTTTATTTCTGATTTTTAACTTCATTTCAATCAACTCATCCACTTGAACTTTCATAATCCATACAGATCTATTCAAAACCCAAAGTTATCAAAATCAATCAATTCTTTTTCTCATCACTTTCCTTTAAGTATAATTACATCTATACCATAACATATACACAAAACACTCATTTCTTTTCAATTATTATTTCTAAATTTACTTAAAAATCGGGGTCCAACACATAGACTTCCTCTTGAATGTAGATATTGAGAAATGCACTTTTGACGTCCATTTGATTTAATTTGATCTTCTTATACGAAGCAAAGGCACATAACAATCTGATCGCTTCCAATCAAGCCACAAGTGCATATGTCTCAATAAAATCAAAGCCTTATTCTTGATAAAATCCTTGAGCTACTAACTTTGATTTATTCTTGATTGCATCACCATTTTCATCAAACTTTATCCTTTTTACCCACTTGACTCCAATGATGGTTTTGTCCTTTGGTGGATCTACCAAATCCCATACATTATTCCTTTTGAATTGATTAAGTTCTTCTTGCATAGCCAACAACCAATTTTTATCTTCAAGAGCTTCTTTAATGTTTTTAGGTTCCACTAGTGAGATGAAGGCTGAATTGCTCATGTGTTCATATATCTTCTTTCTTGTTCTTAAACCATCACTCAAGCTGCCAATTATTTGCTCTGTAGGATGATTTTTTGCTTTTTCCCATGTTGTAGTGCTAGGTACATGATCTTCTTCATCCAACTTATCTTCTTCAATCTTGGATTTTATTTCTTCAACTCCATTTCCTAAAATTCCTGTATCATCATCAAAACAAACCTTTCTCGGGGGTGAAATCATATCATCGAATTTAACATGAATACTTTCTTCAACACACTTAGTTCTATTATTATAGACTCTAAATGCCTTACTAATTAGTGAATAACCAAGAAACACACCAACATCATATTTTGAATCAAATTTTCCTAAGTTGTTCTTTCCATTATTATGAATAAATACTTTACAGCCAAAAGGATGAAAATATGAAATATTGGGTTTCTTACTTTTCCATAACTCGTATGGTGTCGTATTTTTGTCTCGTCTTAGATGCACTCTATTTATGACATAGCAAGCGGTGTTGATTGTCTCCTCCCAAAAAGATTTAGGAAGATTATATTCATTCAACATTGTTCTACTCATCTCTTCAAGTGAACAGTTCTTCCTTTCTATTACTCCGTTTTGTTGTGGAGTCCTTGGTGTTGAGAAATTGTGCTCCATTCCATATTTGTCACAAAGTCTTTCGAATGGTTCACAATCATACTCTACTCTATGTTCGGTTCTTATAGCAACAATTTTCAAGTTCTTTTCATTTTAAACCAACCTACACCACTTAGTAAACTCGTTAAAGGCATCACTTTTATTTGCAAGAAATCTCACCCAAGTGAATCTAGAGAAATCATTCACAATAACAAGAACATATAATTTACCGCTTAAACTAGCATGCCTAGATGGTCCAATTAAATCCTTATAAACAAGTTCAAGTATTCTAGATGTACAAATTTCTTTCTTTGGTTTGAAAGATTCTCTAACATGTTTGCCTTTCAAGCAAGATTCACACAAGTGGTCTTTAACAAATTTTATCTTAGGCAAAACTCTCACAATATCATTTTTAGAAAGTTTAGAAATTAAAGGAAATGGTGCATGTCCTAACTTTCTATGCCATAAAAATGCATTTTCTTCTAATGTTACCAAACATTTTTCATTAAAGAACTATCATCATGCAAATCAACAATATATGTATTTCCATGTCTCAAACCAATGAAAGCAACATTTCAACTTTCTTAACCATACAATGAGATGATTCAAATGTCACATTAAAATTCATATCACATAATTGAGAGACACTTATCAAATTATGTTTCAAGCCATCAACAAGTAAAACATTGTCAATGGTAGGCAAAGGTTCCTTACCCACTTTACCAACACCAATGAATTTATCTTTGTTGTTGTCTCCAAATGTGACAAATCATTAATTCTTTGGTTTGATTTATACAAATAAGCTCTTGTCTCCACTCATATGCCTTGAACATCCACTATCAATGTACCATGTGCTTGGTGGATTTTCATTCCTTGCTTGTATCTCATCCTCATCATCACTTGACAAGGTACTGTTTGCCATAAGAGCCAAGTTGCGCTGATCATTGCTTAGATATGCTTCCTCATCATCACTCCAAGTGGCTACAAGACTAGCTTTCTTCTTTCCTTTGTCATATTTGTCATTTTTTTGGAGAAAGGAAGAGCTTTTGTGTTAGAGTAGTGCCCTAAAGGCAATCGCCTTTAGCGCATTTTGTACAAAGTTGTGTACATACTTTATGAATAAATAAAGAAAGGCATATTTCATTAACTTGCTGTTCATTAATTATGAATGGATATTGATCTATAAGCAAATTAATGAAGTCCATGATATATGACATAGCATGAAGGAAATTGTGAAGTGATCATACTACTGAGATTCCTATCATGTGCAATTATGTTAGTATCTAAATTATCCTAGTCATAGGATTACCGACATCGACATCGGTAATCCGGAGAGACTAGTACATCTCAAGCTCCTTGATTTGATCAAGCAAAGGATCTCGAAGTCGTAAATATGAGATATTTAGGGTTGAGATGTGGATGCTTACTAGAGGTAGTAAGTACATTGGATGACCTACTATGAGATCATCATATGGATGTCCTATTCTAATGTCAGTGATAATCTCATCATAGCAATGGTGCAAGTATCCTTAGACTTGAGGTGCTCAAGGATATCTTGGATATTGATTCTGTGCTTTGACTCCATTCCTTGTTGCCTGACAGAGGTCGCTCATAGGTGGTGATTGGGTACAGACTTGAGGTATTCAAGGTAATTGAGTAGCCAATAGAGGATTCACCACTTACGTGATAGCGAAGATGATACCCATGGCCTCTTGTCGGGTCATTACTTGGAAGTCTCGATCGAGCATATATGTCATGAAGAATGTCTTCATTAACATATAAAGTAATGAGTCCTAGGACAAGAACTGAAATCACTTGGACTAGATTTGACATAGTCAGTCTAGTAAGAGTTGACACATTGCCCATACTCATAACCAAGTGGGGTATAGCATGGTGAAAGGACTAATTGCACGGTAATTGTCTATGGAAAGGTTCGTGATATGGTTCATGATGAATACATGTTCATTCGTCAAACCAATTACTTTCCGATCAATTGGGGTCATGATGTGTTGATAGATACCGCCATGACTTGCTTTCAGATTAAGTGTTAATCTAAGTGGCCAACATAACCGGAACCTAATGGGTCACACGCATAAGAGTGTCTCGGAGAATTCGTAAAATAGTTTTGGATAGAGATCCAATATATGGAGAGCAATCGGATTAAATGGATCCCGATGAGATCGAGATATGTACCGATGAGATCGCGACATCGATATTCTTTGAAAAACGCTTTAGGGGTTTTTCCCATACTGGGACCCGGTAGGCCGGTAGGACCGACTCCAGTGTGACTGGACCACTTCAGCATTTATTTTTATATATATATATATATAATTAATATATAATTAATTAATTAATATATATATATATATGTACACGTTGAAAGGAGAAGAAGTTTCTCCTTTTTTGCTTAGTCATCAATTCATTTAATGACTAAAAATAAAATAGCAAAGGAGAAAGATGAGGATGATCGTGGCTGATGATGAATTGAAGAAAAATGAAAGAGTTTCTTCTCCTTCATTGAAGTTCTTCGTGGGTTTTAGGTAAAAACCTAAGGATTTGAAAAGAAATTGTTTCTCTCATCATCATCGATCTTCACTTCCCTTCTTCATCTTCCAAGCTTCTCCATTCATCCTCTTCATCGTGATTCCAAGCTCTCCAAGGAAAAAGGTAAGAGCTAGCACTCTTTAATTTATTCTAACTATTTTCGGGTCAAAGGGTTTGTCCCGGTTAGCTTCTCCGATCTCTGCGTGGATACCGTTAGAGACGGTCTCCTTTGGCCGTTATGGTTTGAGTTTGTTGTATAGACACATGGATCCTGGCTTTCGGGAAGGTCTCGGAATAAAAAAATTTTTTTTCCGTACCATGGGCATGTGATGCTCACACTGGGATTTTCCTACAGTGGTATCAGAGCCACTTGTGTCGTATATAACGAAGAAACCATGACTAGGTCGGAGTTGCCTATTGCTTGTGACGATGATGCATGTTGATTGTGTGAATTTCGAATTCAGTATAGAAATATAGTTTTTGAAATTTTCTTGCCCAGATATGTTCACAAGATGTTTTTGCATATGTCTGTGGAAGCTCGGAATTTATCAATGTGATTTCTTATGGTTTTGCTAATTTATTCCCTAATGTTCTGGTTGCTGTCTTTGTGCACATTTAATGAACTGGCATGCTTATAAATTCGAGAATAAATTGTATAAAAAATTTTTTTCGGATTTTCTTTCACCAACATGTCTATAAGATGTTTTTGAATGTCTATGAGAATGGAAAAATGTTTTCGAGGTGATTTACTATTTATTTGAGAATTTATTGTGTGCTGCTGGGAAGAACTGTGTTGAGGAACACAGATTCTACATTGGCTTTTTTGCTGAGGTTGGTTGAGTTTTTGTTGGAAATAAATCCTGAAAAACTTCATAGAACATTTTGTGAATATTTGGTAACCTCTGTAATTTTCTCATAATTTATTGAAATTTTTTCAATGAGTTTTTCAAGCAAAACACAGATCTTGGCAGTTTTGAGAAAGTTGCTGGAGCTGTTTTGTTTGGAATGATAAATTGTGTATTTCTCAATTCCAATGCCTTGGATCATTTTTAATGTGATTAAAAATGTGTTATATTGATTTTGTATGCTTTCCAAATTGAATTTCTTGAAATTGGGTTTCCAAATATTTTTCGGATGTCAAATGTGTCAAATGTGTCCTGCTTATGTGAAGCGGACACAGTCAGATAAACTTGATGCGAAATCTGACAAGTGTTTGTTCGTAGGATATCCTAAAGAAACAATGGGATATCAATTCTACCATGCTGAGGAACAAAAGGTGTTTGTTTCGAAGCATGTTGTCTTTTTATAGAAAGCGTTTCTTTTACAAGAAGACAGTGGGAGCAAAATTGAGCTTGAAGAAGTTCAAGATGCTCGAACAGACGCAGATCAATCGCTCAACTCAAAGCGTGACTCATATGAGATGAAGTAACAGTCCAACCTTTACAACACACGAAGTTCGAGGTCACGTAGGATACGCCTGTTCGAGAGATATGGATTTTCGTGAATGAACAGAATGACGATTGCTTCATGTAAGATGATGAGCCTACCACCTATGAAGACGCTCAAGAGTTGAGTCTGAGAAATGGCTTCAAGCCATGAAGGCTAAAATGGATTCCATGTATGAAAACCAAGTATGGACTTTGGTTGAGGCACCTGAAGGAATCAAACCCATAGGGTGCAAATGGGTTTTCAAAAAGAAAACCGACATGGATGGTAATATAATTACCTATAAAATAAGGCTTGTGGCTAAAAGCTTTCGTCAAAGACAAGGAGTTGACTACGACGAGACCTTCAGCCCAGTAGCAATGCTTAAATCCATTAGAATACTCCTAGCCATTGCCACTCATTATGATTATGAGATATGGCAAATGGATGTGAAGACAGCTTTCCTAAATGGAAATCTAGCTGAGGATGTGTATATGACACAACCTGAGGGCTTCACCTCCTATGATGGCGTAAAGGTATGCAAGCTTCAGAAATCCATCTATGGATTGAAACAAGCATCCAGGAGTTGGAATATCCGTTTTGATGAGGTAATCAAAGAGTTTGGTTTCTCACAAAATCCGGATGAACACTGTGTGTATAAGAAGGTTAATGAGACTGTAATCGTATTCCTTGTGCTGTATGTAGATGACCTATTATTGCTAGGAAACGATGTCTCGATGCTACAATCGGTAAAGATTTGGTTGTCCAAACAATTTGCCATGAAAGACCTTGGTGAAGCAACTTATATCCTTGGGATAAAGATTTATAGAGATAGATCAAAAAGGTTGCTTGGTCTTTCACAATCAACGACATGTACAAGATGCTAAAAGGTTTAGCATGGAGCAATCCAAGAGAGGGTACTTTCTCGTGACTCATGGGATAACACTCTCGAAATCTATGTGTCCTAAGACACAAGATGAGAGGATGCGCATGAATATGATCCCGTATGCATCTGCGGTAGGATCTATCATGTATGCAATGCTATGTACGAGACCCGATGTATCATACGCTCTAAATGTTACGAGCAGATATCAATCGGATCTTGGTGAGGGTCACTGGGTGGCTGTCAAGAATATTCTCAAGTACTTGCGAAGGACTAAGGATGTTTTCTTGATATATGGAGATGGAGATCTCAAAGTAAGCGGGTATACAGATGCCAGTTTTCAATCTGATAAGGATGATTCCAAATCCCAATCAAGTTACGATTCACACCGAATGGCGGGCGATCGGTTGGAAGAGTTCCAAACAAGAGACGATGGCGATTCAACGATCGAGGCAGAGTACATTGCCGCTTCGTAAGCGTAGAAGCGTGAAAGGAAGATTTGGATCAAGAAGTTCATTACTGAACTTGGTATAGTTCCTAGCTGTGATGGGCCCATGCAGTTGTATTGTGACAACAATGGGGCTATTGCGCAGGCGAAATAATCAAGGTCTCATCAACGATCCAAACACGTACTCCACAGATATCATCTGATCAGGGAGATCATAGGACGAGGTGATGTCCAGATCGAGAGAATTCCCACCGAGCAGAATATTGCTGATCCGTTGACAAAGTCATTATCACAAAAGAGTTTTGATTCTCATGTACTCGCCTATGGTATTAGATATCAAGGCGATTGGCTTTAGGTCAAGTGGGAGATTGTTAGAGTGGTGCCCTAAAGGCAATCACCTTTAGCGCATTTTGTACAAAGTTTTGTACATACTTTATGAATAAATAAAGAAAGGCATATTTCATTAACTTGTTGTTCATTAATTATGAATGGATATTGATCTATAAGCAAATTAATGAAGTCCATGATATATGACATAGCATGAAGGAAATTGTGATGTGATCATACTACTGAGATTCCTATCATGTGCAATTATGTCAAGATCTAAATTATCCTAGTCATAGGATTACCGAGACCGACATCGGTAATCCGGAGAGACTAGTACATCTCAAGCTCCTTGATTTGATCAAGCAGTGGATCTCAGAAGCTGTAAATATGAGATATTTAGGGTTAAGATGTGGATGCTTACTAGAGGTAGTAAGTACATTGGATGACCTGCTATTTGATCATCATATGAATGTCCTATTCTAATGTCAGTGATAATCTCATCATAGCAATGGTGCAAGTATCCTTAGACTTGAGGTGCTCAAGGATATCTTGGATATTGATTCTGTGCTTTGACTCCATTCCTTGTTGCCTTACAGAGGTCGCTCATAGGGAGGTGATTGGGTACAGCTTGAGGTATTCGAAGGTAATTGAGTAGCCAATAGAGGATTCACCACTTTTGTGATAGCAAAAGATGATACCCATAGCCTCTTGTCAGGGTCATTACTTGGAAGTCTCTGGCCGGAGCATATATGTCATGAAGAATGTCTTCATTAACATATAAAGTAATGAGTCCCAGGACAAGAACTGAAATCACTTGGACTAGATTTGACATAGTCAGTCCAGTAAGAGTTGACACATTGCCCATACTCATAACCAAGTGGGGTATAGCATGGTGAAATGACGAATTGCACAGTAATTGTCTATGGAAAGGTTCGTGATATGGTTCATGATGAATACATGTTCATTCGTCAAACCAATTACTTTTCGGTCAATTGGAGGTCATGATGTGTTGCTAGATACCGCTCATGACTTGCTCAAATTAAGTGTTAATCTAAGTGGCCAACATAACCGGGAACCTAATGGGTCACACGCATAAGAGTGTCTCGGAGAATTCGTAAAATAGTTTTAGACAGAGTTCCAATATATGGAGAGCAAAAGGATTAAAAGGATCCTGATGATATCGAGATATGTCCCGATGAGATTGCGACATCGATATTGTTGAAAAACATTTGTGGGGTTTTCCCATACGGGACCCTGTGAGGCGGTAGGACCGACCCAGTGTGTTGGACCACTTCAAGATTTATTTATATATATATATAATTAATTAATTAAAGAATTAATTAATATATATATATATATGTACACGTTGAAAGGAGAAGAAGTTTCTTCATTTTTGCTTAGTCATTAATTCATTTAATGACTAAAAACAAAATAGCAAAGGAGAAAGATGAGGATGATCGTGGCTGATGATGAATTGAAAAAAAATGAAAGAGTTTCTTCTCCTTCATTGAAGTTCTTCGTGGGTTTTAGGTAAAAACCTAAGGATTTGAAGAAAAATTGTTTCTCTCATCATCATCGATCTTCACTTCCCTTCTTCATCTTCCAAGCTTCTCCATTCATCCTCTTCATCGTGATTCCAAGCTCTCCAAGGACAAAGGTAAGAGCTAGCACTCTTTAATTTGTTCTAACTATTTCCGGGTCAAAGGGTTTGTCCCGGTTAGCTTCTCCGATCTCTACATGGATACTGTTAGAGACGGTCTCCTTTGGCCGTTATGGTTTGAGTTTGTTGTATAGACACATGGATCCTGACTTTCGGGAAGTTCCCGAAACAAAAATTTTTGTTTTCCGCACCGTGGACATGTGATGCTCACACCGGGATTTTCCTACATTTTGAACTCTTTAGCATGATGTCCTCTTTTTCCACATTTCCAACACTCTTCATTGCTTATCTTTTCTTCGTAGCTTTTGTTCCTTCTTTCCATGGTGTACTTCTTTCTTTCTTCATTTCTTCCACCACGTAATTCCCTTTTCCTATTCTTGAATAGTCCTTTGAACTTTCTCAAGTTTCTATCATAAAGTGCTAGTTCTTCATCATCTTCTTCTTCATCTAATTCTTCATCACTTTCATCAAGAGAAGAAACATTAGCTTTTAAAGAAATTGATTTTTGTGACTTACCTCTTCCTCCTCTTGATTTGAGAATGATCTCATAGTTAATGAGTGATCCCACTACGGCATTGAATTCCAATCGATTGAGATCTTTAGACTCCATAATGGCTGTGACTTATGATTCCCATTCTTTTGGCAATGAATGTAGAATCTTTTTCACCTTCTCGCTATCTTTCATGTGCTTTCCAAGGTTGCCTAGTCCATTGATAATTTCTGCAAAATGATCAAGCATAGTGGAAATAAACTCACCTTCCTTCATGACAAATATTTCATAGTTATGGAGAAGCATGTTGATCTTTGTTTCTCAAACTTGATTTGTTCCTACGTGAGTGATGCGTAGTCTCTCCCACATTTCTTGAGCACTAGTGCATGAGTTCACTCGATTTCTCTCCTCAACAGTGAGAGCATAATATATCAGCTTCATAGCTTTTGCGTTAATGTATGTTTGCCTCCAATCATTGTCATCATATTCCAGCTCTGTCTTTACCTCACCATTTTCGTTCAATGGAATATGTGGACCGAAGATTATGATCTTCCAATAATCCACTCCCTCGCTTATGGTATAGTATTTCATAGGATTTTTTCAAGAAGAATAGTTAGTACCATTAAAAAAAGGAGGGCGATTATTTGTGTTACCTTCTTCCGCTAGGTTTTCGTGTGTCAAACTCAGAGCCATCCCTAGATTTTTCTACTATGATACCAATTGAAAACGATCTAGAAGGGGGGTTGAATAGATCTTTGAAACTTTTTCTCAAAGTTCTACAAAAACAAAGAGTTAATACACACAAAATAAAGTGAAATGTAAAAATGTAAAAGAGATGGGAAGAGGGCAAACACAATTTTTATAGAGGTTTGGTGGTAAGACCAACGTCCTCTACCTAAGCTCCCACTTAGGATTTTGACAAAACTCTTTACTACACACTTTTTAGTTCAGTGTAAACTCTTCAACACAACTTGACTTACGGCTCAAGCTATACCTTACAATCGATCTGTTTTCTGGCATAAATCCTACCTTCCAAGTGATTCTCCACTAATCACTCAACCCGTAATGACAATAATAGAAATTGAAGTTGTAAAACTCAGTACATCTGAGTACAATTTAGAACAAGCTAAGAGCAAATTGATGATAAATTGGAACTATAGTAGTATGCTTTGCTTTGGACTTGTGTATCTGATCCTTTGAAGTTCCCTCAATTTATTTGCAGGCTTCAAGTTATTTCTAGATGTTGTAGACCTCTTCTAGCCGTTGTAGAATGCTCCTAGCCTTTGTATGAAGATTTTCTTCCCGTTTGAAATCAATTGACACAGTCAATTATGTTCAGATGCAAATGATAGTCGACTAATATATTATAGTCAACTTGTCTTCAAGGAATAGTCGACTAGTATCAACGTTTTTCATGAATCTTTTTGCTCTGCTCTTTAAATAGTCGACTAATAGGCTGATAATCGACTAGTCCACTCATCCATGATGTTAATAGTCGATTTGCAACATGCTGGTCGACTTGTCTCAAACTCCAACTGACAAATCTGATATTATTAGTCGACTTGCAACATGAAGGTCGACTAGAACTGACTCCAACTTACGGATCTCACTTCCAATAGTCTACTTGCAACTTAAGAGTCGACTACTACTTACTTCCAACGTACATATCTCACATAATCTTCAATCTAATTTGTTGAGATGCTTATTTGAATTATCTGCACATTGTTTATCTCTTGCACGTTGAAGGTATGTCAACCTTGATTTGCACAAATCCTTTATTTGAATTTCAATCCAAATACCTGAAATTATTTCTTAACCAATTCTATAAATTTTATTATTATCAAAACATAGAAGGATTTAATTTGTCAACCTCTATTGGTCCAACAATATCCTGATATAGGAGATATTTCTTGGCTCAATAAGTTGAACATAGAGTCAATGTATTTGTATTGGTTATATTAAGGAATATGAGATTCATATTATGTTTTGAACTTGATGTGGAAGTAAATATATTTCATGGATTTGATGGAGAAAAAGAATAAAGATGTAAGTAAAAGTGATGTGATTTCAAGTGTGCAAGTAAAGGTGAAAGAAAACCAAAAATTTTATTACCTTAAGAGTAAAAGAGCATGCCTATCGCTTTACTAACTATTTTGAATTAAATTGAAGTAAAAGAGTATTTGAATTAATTTTGAATTCTGATATTAGTGAGTTATGCTCTAGAACTAATATATATTATGTTCTACTATGTTATATTATGTTTTGTGATTCATGATATTTGGATTGCTTTTGAATATGCGAATGTTTAGAGAAAATTTTCATTATGTATCCTATTTAGTTATTCCCCATTAAGCTATATGCTTAGCACGGTAGATTTTCCCCTTGTAGCTTCAGGTTCAGATAGAAGGGTATAAAGATTGGGATAAAGACAACCGCGGTGGCCAATGAAGATTGTGTTTTGTTGTGAATAATGTTCAATTTGTTGATGTTACTAGCTTGTACTTAGTATGATGAGATAGTTTATATTTTACACATATGGTTTGTAATATTTATAAACAAGAAGACATTTGGACTTCAAGGTATGTAATATGTTTTGAGTTATGTCACTACATTCTGTATAGTATGTTTACAACATATTGAAATGTAATGTATGGTGCTTGAGTTTCTGAGAATGCTTGGATTTGTTGGTATGTATTTGTTTTGTTGGTATGGTATGTGTAACATCTGCATGTGCTTCCAGGGGGTATGTGGGTGTTACAAGACAACCCAAGGGAAGTTTATTTCTTTTTATTTATAATTTTGCATTTTTTGTTTATGTTAAATGCTCCATTTATTACATTGATGTTATATTGGGGACAATGTAAGTTTTAAGTATGGGGGTGGGGATCTTAGTTTCAAGCATATTTTAAAGCTTATTTTTTACTAATATGTGTTTCTTAGGTGTTTTAAAAAATCAAGCAAACAAACAAACATTGTCTCTTTTTCTATAGCTTTTAAAACTATATAATCATAATTAAAGATTGAATTGACTAGAAAATTTCATGGCAACTTGAGCATGTACTTTTAATCCTGTGATTAGTTAATAAATATTATCTTTAAAAGAGTAGTGACTAGTGGTAGATGCAAGCTAGTGAGATTTTAAGCCTTTATAAACTGGCACATCCATATCAGTCTCATTGTCTTTTGTTTATGTGTGATCTTCATAAAATGTACATCCTGACTTTGTTTTGATTTTTTTATTAAAGACCACATTTTATCATATGCATTAACATGGAAATGGTATATTCATTCTTTGTTTCTTAAGCTACACTAGCCAAATAGCCTACCTATTTATATGATTTTTCCTTTAGATAAGCCACTTTGAGCTTTTTTTGCCTTTTCTTTTTGTGTTAACCATATTATATATCTTAAACCTAACCAAATGTCCTATCGAAGCCTCAAGGCTAGTGTAGCATTTGTTAATTGTTGATGATTGTGAATGCACAAAA
Source organism: Erythroxylum novogranatense (assembly GCA_029891385.1). Taxonomy (NCBI): domain Eukaryota; kingdom Viridiplantae; phylum Streptophyta; class Magnoliopsida; order Malpighiales; family Erythroxylaceae; genus Erythroxylum; species Erythroxylum novogranatense. The sequence continues at coordinate 44,992,709 of CM057233.1, read as the reverse complement.
TTATAAGTGTGGGGGTGTGCACATATGAGGGTTGGTTATAATTTTCGGAATGTCATTTTAAGTCTTGTCAATTAATTCCAATGATAATATAGCTTCCTTTCATTTTTGTTAAGTAAAAGTATTAAGGAGGGAATGCATTTTTTTGTAAAGTTATTCATGATTAGTTTTTCCTCCTAAAGTTGTATACACTGGATGATTTGAATATGATGCATATGATTTAAATGTCGTTTTTAAGGCTCACTCCTTATAATTTCAATGTATTGTTTATAATCAATTTTTATGAGTTATCCCTTCTTATTGGTTATACTTCATGTGGTTTATGGTGTGAGGGCTTGAATTTTAGTTGTGAAACATTTATGGTGTCAAGGCTTGAATTTGAGTTGTGAAACATAGTTTTTGCATTCATCATAACTGATAGTACCCAGTTTTGAGTGAATGTTAGCTTTTACACTTAATGTAGGACCTCGGCCTCTTAGGCCTGGCGTGTTGGGACCCATTTTCAGAACCCAACCTCGGAAACATAAATCAAAAAACAAAGTGGCAGAAATGAAAGAACGGATCATAAAGCGAAAGTGGGTCAAATGGTAAAACGAATGATCGGACGGAATCAAAAGCGAAAGTCAAAGTGAGCGAAATCTAAAGAAATCAAATCGAATCAAAAAGCGAAGGAATCGAAAGCGCGTGCGGAACCAAAAGAATCGAAATGCTGCAATCAAACTTAAGGTCAAATTCTGACATCTGAAAACGCATACTTTAAAAGAAAACAAACAAATGCGTTGGAAAACTATAAAGACAATCCAATCTACCTCAATCCGCTTAGGCAATTGAGTCTAAACCCAAATCCAAAACTGTATAAAAAAAATTTTCATCATTCAAAACAATTCAATTTCCCCATTTGGAAATCATCAATTCCATAACCTCAATTCATTTTATGCTTCATATGCGAATCATAACCATCAATTCATACACAATGAGCACTTCAATAATTCAGATCCATCATCGGACCTTCTGTCCGGAGTCCAAACGCAATCTATCACATTCATATACACATAATACTTCAATATCCAAGTCACGTACACACCTCAAATCTATACACAAATCCATAACTCATTTTTCTATTTCATATATAAATCTATATCTCATACACAAGTTCATAATTCAAGTCCATATACAATTTCATAACTCATTTCCATTATGAAATAAATGTTTACAACATATTAATGACATTTCCAAGCCATATACAATATAAATACCAAAATCCAAAATACACAAGATACAAGACCCAATAATTTCTCAACAAAAGTCTCAAATCTTATTCTTACAGCAATCTACCTTAAAACACATCATATACAGAAACAAACGGTTGCCTTGACTTTCTTTCATCCGATCTCCTGCTCGTTACCTGGAGATGAGGATGAAAGGGGAGGTGAGTTTTACAGCCCGTGGATAACATGTTTATAACTGAAAAATAAGCAAAAATCATTTTCCAAAACTTATTGCCAGTTTATAGAAATTTCATAGTAGAAATTCATCAAATGCTTATTTTTTAAATTTTCTCAATTTATCAAAGAGATTCATGAACAATTTTTAAAACATGGATGCTTCACACTTAGAAACAAAACAAGAGCACATAAACACATCAGAATGGTTTGGGTCGGTCTAGAAATAGAATGTACTACACATTCCCGCATAATGGTCCTGTGTAGCCGTGAACAGAACGTACTACACATTCCCGTATAGCGATCCTGTGTAGCCGTAAACTTATGGGAGTCCTCAAAGGAGCTCCAATGCCACTAACGGGCAGGCGGGAAAAACCTTTTTGACAAGTACACTTGACATCTTATGGGACCTAACCAAACCCACGTAACACAACTTCACACTTGAAATCAGATTGCCCGAATGGACATTTCAAAAAATTAATTTTTTTCGTAATCATGTCACATCAGACACATTTACATTCAAAATTTCACAATGTCAATCCTATTCACATAACATATTCTCAATCATTCAAAGAATGCAATAATTATAGCAATTATCAAATCATTCAAACACAATGAATTCAACAATTATTGCAATGTCTTAAGTCATTCAAAACCATGAATCTGAAAAACACTTTATTTTATTTTATTTTTTTGAAAAAATTTCATCTTCTTGATTTTTCGAAAACATATAGATGGCTTATAATTCAAATTATAAACATGGTACCCACCTCATATCCGTGCTTAATTACTTGTCCAAAACCCCTTCCATTGCCTTGGTTCCATAGCCTCACTTAATTTCCTTCCTCTAATGAAAAAATTCCCTAAGTAATAAACATCCAAAATTGAGCAATTTATACCATGTAATCACCAAAATTGAGCTTAGTAAACTTAATCTCATACAATTCTCGAGCTACCTAAACCAAAATTCTTTCAAAATCCAACAACTCAAAATTGTCTCTTACCTTAATCCTTCCCCCAAACGAGAAATTTCTTGGCTTGATTGAAAGCTCTCGTGCTCCTCTTCATTTTTCCCTCTTGAAACAACATCAAATTCGCACTTGGAACTCACCAAAAATCAAAACCTAAGTTTCTTGCTTCTTTCTCCTTTTCTCCATTCGAACCTCTCCCTCTTTCTTTCTTAATTTGTTATTTTGTTTCTTTTCTTCCCTAGTTTCGTGCTTGCTCCCTTCTTATACGAAGACTCATCTTTTCAATTTACCAACTTGCCATTAATGAATGAGAAAAGACCCTTATGTCCTTCCTTATAAGCTTTGAAACATAAAAGCTTTAGTATTCTCCCAATTTTGCCCCTCAAGCATTTTTAACACTTTTATTCTATTTAATCCAATCGACCTATGCCATATGATCTTACTCAAATTAACATGATAATTACTCACATTAACATGCTAATTAAGTCCTCAAAATCTTAAAATAAATCAAAGTCTCAAAATATCATCAAATCATGATTAACTTAGGACATTTTTCTAATCATCAAATTGAAGGAATTTGCTAAATTTTCCTTCTAGAGAAATGTTCCTTATAGTCTCAATTTTATAATAACACTAAAATCATTCAATTTGTTTCAATACTCTAAAAGTTATACTCCAAACATTTTCAGACTATTCTTATGTTAAAATATTTTCCTGCGATTTACTTCCATCCAAAAATTGATAGTCTTAGAGACTAAATTGAAACTCAATTCTATCAAAACATTTGTATCCATATCTCTCTGGTTCAATCCAAATCAAGAATCACCTCATTTGGATTACTAGAACAAAATCTATGGCCAAAATACTTTCAACTCTTACTAATCCAAGACTAAACATTAAACCCAACTTCAATTCAGAAATTGAAGGTCCTAAAGTCTGAATTAAAATTCAATCCCTTCAGATAACTTTTAATTCCATGTCTCTAGTTTATTTAGGAACAAAAATTAACTCAATTTGATCTCTAGAGATCAAGAAATCACCAAAATACCTAAGTATGTTCAGAAAAATGTTCAACTAATACTCTTTAACTAATCCTCTAACTTTGATTCAATCAATCTTTTTTAAATTAATCTAAAAAATCCACAATTTTCATGGAGAGGTAGAAGAATGTCTTAGGAATCCAACGCTTTAAAAATCAAGTCAATCGGATGTCGGACTAAAACAATACAAGCAAAAGAATGGGAAAGGGCTCAGGTCAAGTCGGGTTGGGTCGGGTCGGATCTGTCGGGCCGCCCCGGCTCGAACCTGGTCGTGCGGCGACTGCGTCGTACTCGCGACGCAGTGACTTTTTTCCTTTTTTCCCAATTTCCAAAAATCATAACTTCTGACTCAAAATTTCAAATTTTACAAATTTGATATCAATAGAAAGCTGAAAGGAAGCTCTACAACTTCTATGGAGAATTTAAAAGCCAATTTGGCCTCTAGGGGAGTCAAAATTTTACTCAAAGTTTCAGTTCAATGTATGTTATCCTAAGCAGTAACACAACTTCGAAAATTTCTATCTTTCAGCTCCAAGGTCAAAAAATGTCATACTTTATATCAATGAAAAGATCAAAATACAACCTACAACTTTCATAGAGATCTTAAGAGCAATTTCAACCTCTATAAGGGTCAAAATTATAATCAAAGTTACTGTCCAATAATGATCATCCTGAACAGTAACATAATCTCTAAAAATCATAACTTCCTATTCCATTGCCCACAAATTCCAAACTTTATATCAATGGAAAGATCAAAACACAATCTTCAACTTTCAAGAAGGACTTCAAACCAATTTCAACTTCTAACTCGTTCAAACTTCACTCTAAACCAAATCTAAACTTCTAAACTTCATATCTTTCAATTCCCACAAACAAAAATAACATATTATACATCATTGTAAAGCTATGCATTTCTATATAACTTTCATGTAGACCACTTACTCCAATTCAAACCATATCCATACAAAATTGGCCTCAAAGCACAGTACACACAAACTTACCCTAATAAGCACTTTCAAAAACAAAGCAAAATAACTTAAATTCGAATGATCATAATTCTCAATCCCGATACCGAAAAATATCATACTTCCTAGTGATAGAAAGCTATCAAGAAAAGCTACAACTTTCATAAAGATCATTTTATCAAAATCCTTCCAAATCAAATTAGAAAAATTCATGAAAGTTTCAACTTACAATTCACTTTCTACTACTATTAATCCTAAACAATTTCAGACTTACAATTTTCCAAAATCTCACACTTTCACTATTCATTTATTGCTTTTCAACTCCATTTAAAGCAATTCATTTACTATAAATTTCATAGCACCCTCAAAGTCATCAAAAAGCCAAAATTAATTCTTTTCACTCTTCCAAAATTTTCATACACAACTTAAAAAATAACACAATTATGTACAACAAAAAAATCCTTAAATTCTCATGCTTCTTTCATTTCATCAAAGTCTCACATATTCATACTTTTCATTAGGAAACATATCATTTTTCCTCACACATTTTCAAATATTCACCACCCCTTTCCTCATTTAATTTCATTTTATAATTCAAAATTTCAAGAAAAGTTTGGGTTCCAACATCGCGTCCAAAGGGCCTCGTGCCCACCCGCTTGTAAATATTGTCCTCTTTGGGCCTCGATCTCTAAGGCCTCGCACCCTCACAGTTTTGTTTTTCCAGGACTTCCCAGGAGATCACCCATCCTGGTACTGCTCTTGCCCTAGCACGTTTAGCTTCGAAGTTTTGATGGGATCTGATGCGTTAGGGCATGAAAAATGCATCTACAAGGGAGAGGTTTTCACATCCTTATAAGGCATACTTCGTTCTCCTCTCTAGCCGATATGGGATACCCCTAAGTATCCACCCCCCCACAAGAGGCCCAGCATCCACGCTGGCATATCGCTCGGGGGCCTCGCGTCCACAGGACCTCGACCTTTTCCAGGACTTCCTAGGAGGTCAGCCATCCTAGTACTGCTCTTGTCCTAACACGTTTAACTTCGAAGTTCTGATGGGATCCGGTGCATTAGGGTATGGAAAATGCATCTACAAGGGAGAGGTTTACACATCCTTATAAGGCATGCTTTGTTCTCTTCTCCAGCTAATATGGGATACCCCACTTAAATGTAGCGCCCCCTTATCATAAGATACACACCGGGATGCCCGGAGGTCATTCAGGTACATAACCTACAATAAGGGCCAGCTACGTTCGATCATTACAATCACTTCACATGGCATCATATCAAAATTCACTTATAAAGCAGCAATAGATAAACCACAATATTTTGAAACCAACTTTTTCCTCATTTCACTTCACAAAACTGAAAGTCTACAATGTGTCTTTCAACATTTTCTATATGTACATCAACAAAAGTGCTACATGGAAGAGGAAAAATATACATAATCTAACTAATCTGTCCAAAAATCCCAGCTGATCGACAAAAGCCATGAATTCTCTTGCCAAATCACAATCTACACTGCTGGTGGAGCCTCTCAGTGGCTAGAGTCATCTCTCGGTCCTGAAAAGACAATGTTGCAATTTTGGTGAGTTTTACGAACTCAATGAGGTAACCATCATCGATGGTTCACTCAATTCATGTATCACAACAATTCACATGACATATCATTCACAACTTAGCATAATGAGCACATATCACATTTACATTTAAGAGCAAACTAATTTGGCATTTCTAACAATCCACATACTTGTTAAAAATGCATATAAAATGCTCATGAGACATTTTTTCAATTATTACATTGTTGTGACCGAGTGCCTGAACTATCCTGCATCCATTTTAGATATCGGGCTCATTAATAACTATCCCTTATCTGCTTGGAGGATACAGGGGTCATTTTACATAGTGAGCCTTAGGTTCTTAATCACTTTTAAGCTCGAGGCTCAATTTCACTAGTTGAGTTTTAAGCTCTGATCAGTAGCTACTTTGGTCACAACTGCCATTATCTTATTATGCATTCATGTATGGAATGCATGTACCATAATCACTCACATTATAAAGCACTTAGGTCTTCACATTCACATTCAAGTAGTACTTCAATATCTCAATCCACATTCACATTCCTCGGACCTTCTGTCTGGAATCCACAATTAAACACATTCAGTTAACATTCAAAACATAAATTAAGCACACAAGTAATTAAGTGAGACCATCTAGGTTACTCATAAGTTGCTCCCAAAGCTATTGCCTCGAAGTCCCGGTAACATCTGGAGGATGGTGCTCAATTCGATCCTCAATATTAAACAACATACACATATATCACAATATGCACAATTATAATTGTTCAATATTGCACATGTATGAAACGAATTATGTACAATGCATGTTCATGTTAATCCCGGGTATTCATCCATCAATTTCATCACAAATTCAATTTCATATCTCATCTAACTATAATTTATACTTAGATTTATGCCTCAATAAACCATTAAAATCTTTATTCCTCTCTCATTGACTCACTTAACAAATTTTTTTCAAGTCACACTTTCAAATCTACTATTCATATTCAATAACAACGTGCTATGTGTAAGTGCAAGTCGACTTGTACATTGTGTAAGTCGACTTACACGTATTCAGTACCGATAAGTCGACTTGTACATGGGGTAAGTCGACTTATGCAAGGACGGTACTGTTTATATTGTGCCCTAAAGGCAATCCCCTTTAGCGCGTTTTATTCAAAGTCGTGTGCAGACTTTATGAATAAATAAAGAAAGGCATATTTCATTAGTTTGATGTTCATGAACATTGTTTATGAATTGATATGGATCTTTAATCGAATTAATGGAGTCCATGATATATGACATAGCATGAAGGAAATTATGATGCGTTCATACTACTGAGATTCCTATCATGTGCAATTATGTCAATATCTAAATTATCCCTAGTCATAGGATTAACGAGATTGGACATCGTTAATCCGGATAGACTAGCACATGTCATATTCCTTGATTGGATCAAGCAGTGGATCTCAGAAACTGTAAATATTGAGATATTTAGATTTAACATGTGGATGCTTACTAAGGGTCGTAAGTACATTGGATCATCACATGGATATTCTATTTAAATGTCAGTGATAATCTCATCATAGCAATGGTGCAAGTATCCTTAGACTTGAGGTACTCAAGGATATCTTGGATACTGATTCTGTGCTTTGACTCCATTCCTTGTTGCCTTCCAGAGGTCGCTCATAGGGTGGTGATTGGGTACAGCTTGAGGTATTCGAAGGTAATTGAGTAGCCAATAAAGGATTCACCACTTCTGAAATAGCAGAAGAGATACCCTGGCCTCTTGTCAGGACCATTACTTGAAGTCTTCGGCCGAAACATAACTATGTCATGAAGAGTGTCTTCATGGACATATAAAGTAATGAGTCTGGACAGAACTAATATCACTGGGCTAGACTCAGTCTAGTGAGAGTTGACACTTTGACCATACTCAGAACCAAGTGGGGTATAGGATGGTGAAAGGACGAATTGCACGGTAATCGTCTATGGAAGGGTTCGTGATCTGGTTCGTGATGAATTCATCAAACCAATTACTTTCCGGTCAATTGGGGGTCATGATGTGTTGCTAGATACCGCTCATGACTTGCTCAGATTAATTGTTAATCTAAGTGGCCAACATAACCGGGAGCCTAAAGGGTCACACGCATAAGAGTGTTTCAGAGAATCTGTAAAATAGTATTAGACAGAGATCCAATTATGGAGAGCATTAGGATTAAATGGATCCCGATGAGATTGGGATATGTCCCGATGAGATCGCGACATCGATATTGCTAAGAAAGGTTTAGGAGTCGTTTTCAAGATCGGGGCCCAAAGAGCAGTAGGACCGACCCCAGTGTGACTGGACCGCCTCAGCAATAATATACATATATATATATATATATTATTAATTAATTAAATAATTAATATATATATATATATATATATATATGCCTTAACGTGGATGAAGGAGAATGAGCCTTGTCATTTTAGCTTTATCTATAGATATATATATATAAAGCCTAAGGTGGATCTATGACTCATCACTTAGCATTTAATGGTCTTTAATTAGTTAAAGAAAAAAAAATAAAAAGGTGAAAAGGTGTGTGTGGTCGTGGGATGAGTTGTAAGAGAGGAATTCATTTTATGAAATGAAGATGAAGATGTTCGTGGGTCTTGGGTTTTTAGATGAAAGAAAGAGTTTCTTTCTCCAAAAGCAAGGAGCATACGATGATCTCTTCTTTGTCTTTGAGAAAGGCATACGGAGAGATGAAAGGGAGAGTGATCATCGTGGGTTTAGGGTTTAAGAAAGGGTTTCTAAATCCTAAGCTTTGATTTTTTCATCTTCCTTCATCATCAGGGCTTCCTCTCTTCATCTCCTTTATCGTGTTGTCCAAGCTCTCCAAGGACAAAGGTAGAGTCTAGCAGCCTTTATTCTGTTCTAGCTATTCCCGGGTCAAAGGGTTTGTCCCGGTTAGGTTTTCTGATCTCTGCGTGGATACCTTTAGAGACAGTCTCCATTGGTTGTTTAGGTTTGAGTTTGCATACAGACACATGGATCCTGGCTTCGGGAAGGTCCCGGTAACAAAAATTTTTGTTTTCCGCACCTGGTACATGTGATGTACCTCCCGGGATTTTCCTACAGTGGTATCAGAGCCACTTGTGTCGTGTATGAAGCTAAAACCCTAGCTAGGTCAGAATTCCTATTTGAATTTGTGGCTGATGCATCTGATCTGTCCAAATTTCGATTCTATATAGAGATATGTTTTTCGAAAATTTCCTGCCCAGAATGGTTCATAACATGTTATAGTATATGTCTGTGAAAGATGAGAATTTATCGATTTGATTTGATATGGTTTTGCTAATTGTTTCCCTAAGGTTCCAGATGCTGTTTTTTGAAACATTCTGTGAACAGACATGAGTATAAATTCGATAATAAATTCTAGAAAAAATTTGTTTCGGATTTTCCTTCACCTACATGTCCCTAAGATGTTTGTGAATGTCTATGTGGATGTAAAAATGTTTTCAATGTGATTTGTTATTTATTTTCGAATTTATTCTATGCTGTTGGGAATTGCTGTGTTGATGAACACAGATTTTGAATCGGTTTTGTTGCTTAGGTTGACTGAGTTTTTGATGGCTATAAATCCTGAAAATTTTCATGAAGCATGTTCTGAACATTTAGTAACCTGTGTAATTTTCTCAGAATTTATTGAAATTGTTTCAATGATTATTTAGAGCAATGTCCAGAACTTGGCAATTTTGTGAAACTTGCTAGGACTGTTTTGCTTGGCATAATTGAATGTGCAATTTTCAGTTCCAATGCCTTGGACCAATTTTAATGTGATTAGAAATGTGTTATCTTGAAGTGGTATGCTTTCCAAACTAAATTTCTTGAAATTTGTTTTCCAATAATTTTCAGATGTCAAATAGGTCACATTAGTGTCTCGTTAGTATATTTCGTTGTCTTGATTGTTTTGGCCGTCACAAATTTTTGTGACAAGTGTCAAGTAGTTTTGATAGTGTGTAGACTAACTAGAGATGCTTAAGGTGATTATTTGATGTTTTGAATTATGTGGAATTCTAAGTGATTAATAGTGTATTAACTCATTTCAAGATTTTCATGTATAGTATGACTATATGGCAAGCATGATACAATGAAAATGTTTCATTAGCACATCAATATAAAGGACAATATACTCAGTATATTGGTATTGTGAATTGGAAATGCACGGATTGAGAAATTAGCCGATTTGTTAGCAATTCTTTGTATAAGTCGACTTGCACATCAGAACAAGTCGACTTGTACAGGCGCAGGAGTATAAGTCGACGTGCAACTGGTAAGTCGACTTGTACAGGACCAGATGTGTAAGTCGACTTGTAGGATACAAGGCGACTTGATGGAGCACAGGAGCATAAGGCGACTTGCATTCTTATGTAAGTCGACTTGTGACATGCTCAGGTTGGATGTTGGATGATGGATGATTATAAGGATGGATTCAATGTGATTGATGAAACCTAAATCATTCCATATAGTCCTGGCGACTATAATCCTTTAGCTTGGAGTCTAGAGTTCGAAATCCCTCCTCGGAATATGAAAACTAACGCCTTCCATTAATATGGTAAGAACCAGAGTTCTTATAGGGCTGGGTTGTTGAGCTAACTCAAGCTCACTCTATACGAATATGTTCGAACCATGAAAATAAGATTTTCTGATTAATGGGTCGGTTTTCCTGGAAGCGTTGATTTGTTGAGCAAACTCAAGGTCAACGTGGACAGAGGCGAAGTTGGGTAGTGTACATTAGATGTACGCGCATCAAGTGTTGATAACCCAATGTTTGTGCATACATCAACAAGTTGATAGCACTGGGCGATAGTTGTGTCTAAGATGTAATTGGTATGGCTGATACCTCCCGAGACTTAAGGTGGCTTGTTGGGCAAACCCAAGGTCATTCTCAAAGTCGGTTATCGATGATGCAATTGGTATGACTGATACCTACCGATTTGTAAGTACAAGTCGACTTGTACTACTGATAAGTCGACTTGTTTTTGAAAAGTACCGATAAGTCGACTTGTACATTGGATAAGTCGACTTATTCAAGGACGGTACTGTTTATTTGTGCCCTAAAGGCAATCCCTTTAGCGCGTTTTATTCACGATCGTATGCGGTGAATGAATAAATAAAGAAAAGGCATAATTCATTAATTTGATGTTCATGAACATTGTTTATGAATTGATTGGATCTTTAATCGATTAATGAAGTCCATGATATATGACATAGCATGAAGGAAATTATGATGTGATCATACTCACGAGATTCCTATCATGTGCAATTATGTCAAGTATCTAAATTCTCCTAGTCAAAGGATTAATGAGATGGACATCATTAATCCCGATAGACTAACACATGTCATATTCCATGATTGGATCAGCGGTGGATCTCGAAGCGTAAATATGAGATATTTAGAGTTGACATGTGGATGCTTACTAGCGGTAGTAAGTTCATTGGATGACTGCCATGAGATCATCACATGGATATCTTATCTAGTGTCGGTGATAATCTCATCATAGCAATGGTGCAAGTATCCTTAGACTTGAGGTACTCGAGGATATCTTGAATCTTGATTACGTATTTTGACTCCATTCCTTGTTACCTTCGAGAGGTAACTCATAGGGTGGTGCTTGAGTGCAGTTTGAGGTATTCGAAGATAATTGAGTAGCCAATAAAGGATTCACCACTTACGGATTAGCGGAAGAGATACCCATAGCCTCTCGTCGGGATCATTACTCGTAAATCTCGGCGAGTGAATATGTCATGGAGAGTGTCTTCATGGACATATAGAGTAATGAGTCCTAGGGCGAGATCTGTTATCACTGGGCTAGACTCAGTCTAGTGAGAGTTGACACTTTGACCATACTCATAACCAAGTGGGGTATAGGATGGTGAAAGGACTAATTGCACGGTAATTGTCTATGGAAGGGTTTGTGATCCGGTTCGTGATGAATACATCAAACCGATTACTTTCCGGTCAATTGGGGGTCATGATGTGTTGCTAGATACCGCTCATGACTTGCTCAGATTAATTGTTAATCTAAGTGGCCAACATAACCGGGAGCCTAAAGGGTCACACGTTTAAGAGTGTTTCAGAGAATCTGTAAAATAGTAATTGGACAGAGTTCCAATTATGGAGAGCATTAGGATTAAATGGATCCCAATGGGATTGGGATATGTCCGATGAGATCGCGACATCAATATTGCTAAGAAAGATTTTGAGTCGTTTCAAAGACCGGGGCCCGATAAGCCAATGGGACCGACCCAGTTTGATCGGATCTTTAGCAATTATATATATTAATTGATTAAGTAAATAATTAATTAATATATATAAATATATAGACATGTGCGTTGGAATGGGGAGGAGAAGATAAGATGGTTTGAAAAGTCAAACCTTATTTCTTTATTAAGTTAAAGAATGAATGGCCATTAATCCACCATTTGTCATAAGCTTATGGAAGAGTTTTTAAAGGTTAAAAATCAACATAAAAGGCTTATGGAAGAGGGTGTGGCCGTATGGGATGCGTGGAGGAGAATAAGAAGTTGAAAGCTTAAAGGTTAAGCTTTGATTTGAAAAGAGTTTCATGTTTCTTCTTCTTCCATCAAGCCATCATCGATTTCTCTCTTCTCTCCAAAGCAAGGTCCAACGTGTTTCCTTCAGCTCTCCAGGACAGAGGTAGGGTCTAGCAGCTCTTATTCTGTTCTAGCTATTCCCGGGTCAAAGGGGTTTGATCCGGTTAGGTTTTCTGATCTCTGCGTGGATCACCTTTAGAGATAGTCTCTTTTGGCTATTTAGGTTTATGTCTTCATACGGATACCTGGATCCTGGGTTTCGGGAAAGTTCCGGGAACAAAAATTTTTGTTTTCCGCTGCCGGTACATGTGATGTACCTCCCGGGATTTTCCTACAGTGGTATCAGAGAGTCTGGTATCCCATATGAAGCTAAAACCTAAGCTAGATCAGAAACCCTAAGTGCTGTTGATTTTGATGCATGTGTACTGCCCAGATTTCGAATTGCTATAGAGATAGGTTTTTCGCAATTTTTCTGCCCAGAATTGTTCATAACATGTTAGAGAATATGTCTATGAATTTTCAGAATTTATCGATTTGATTTGATATAGTTTTGCTAATTAATTCCCTAAGGTTACAGATGCTGTTTTGTGAAACGATTCTGGAACAGGCAGTAGTATAAAATCGAGAATAAATTCTAGAAAACTCTTTTTCTGGATTTTCCTTCACCTACATGTCTCTAAGATGTTGGTGAATATCTGTGAGCATGGAAATTGGATTTCAAGGTGATTGGATATTTATTCACGAATTTATACTATGCTGTTGGGAATTGCTGTGCTGATGAACACAGATTTTGAATCGGTTTTGTTATTTAGGTTGACTGAGTTTTTGATGGTCTAAAATCCTGAAAATATTCATGTAGCATGTTCTGAACATGTAGTAACCTATATAATGTTCTCATGATTTATTGAAATTTTTTCATTGATCATTTCGAGCAATGTACAGAACTGGACAGTTTTTGTGAAAATTGTTGGGACTGTTTTGCTTGGCTTGATTGAGTGTGCTTTTTCAGTTCCAATGCCTTGCACCATTTTTAATGTGATTAAAAATGTGTTATCTTGATGTAGTATGATTTCCAAACTGAATTGCTTGAAGTTGTTTTTCCAAGAATTTTTGAATGCCGAATTGGTCACATTAGCGTCTCGTTAGTATATTGCATTATCTTGTTTGTTTTGACCGTCATATTTTTTTGGCATGTGCTGAAGTAAATTTGATAATGTATATGCTAGCTAGAGATGCTTAGGATGATAATTTGGGTGTTCCTAAATTGTTTGGAAATTAATGAGTTTTGACTCATTTCAAGCTTTTCATATAGTTTGACTATTTAAGGCTTTCATGAATCAATGAAGTGTTCATTGAGGTATCAATTAACAGATATTACCCTAGGTATGTAGGTGTTGTGAATTGGAATTGCATTAATTGAGGAATTAGCCGATTAGAGATTTTAGCAAAATTCCCTGAATAAGTCGACTTGTATGTGAAATAAGTCGACTTGTTCAAGGTTCCTAGGATAAGTCGACTTGTGGATATAATAAGTCGACTTGTTCAGGATCTCAGTATAAGTCGACTTGTAGTACCTTATAAGTCGACTTGTTCATGGGCAGGTGACATAAGTCAACTTGTGTCATACAAGTCGACTTGTGTGTGGGCAGAAGCATAAGTCGACTTGAATTTGATGAAAGTCGACTTGTGGCATGCTCAGGTTGGATGATGGATGATTATAAGGATTGATTCAATTTGATTGATGAAACTTAAATCATTCCATATAGTCTTCGTGACTATAATCCTTCGGCTTGGAGAAGAATAGACTCGAAATCCCTCCTCGGTATATGAAAACTAACGCCTTCCATTAATATGGTAAGAACCAGAGTTCTTATAGGGTTGGGTTGTTGAGCTAACCTCAAGCTCACTCTATACGAATATGTTCAAACCATGAAAATAAGATTTTCGGATTAATGGGTCGGTTTTCCTAGAAGCGTTGATTTGTTGAGCTAACCTCAAGGTCAACGTGGACAGAGGCGAAGTTGGGTAGCATACATTAGATGTATGCGCATCAAAGAGTTGATACCCAATGAAGTGCATACATCAACAAGTTGATAGCACTGATCGATAGTTGTGTCTAAGATGTAATTGGTATATCTGATACCTCCCGAGACATAAGGTGGCTTGTTGGACAAATCCAAGGTCATTCTCAATGTCGGTTATCGATGATGCAATTGGTATGACCGATACCTACCGATTGACCTAAGTTGTGGCTTGTTGAGCAAACTCAAGGTCACTCTTAGCAATGTCGGATATCGACCCACTAGGACATTATGTCACATCGTTTCTCTGGATTCGTAAAGAGGGTTATGGATTCTAGGAAACTAGTGGGAGCCATATGCATATCATGCAAGTCCTTATGATCATGCAGGCATTTCCATCCTATCATTCCTTCTCTTTATCGCGTTTAGGTTGATTGAAGAACTCTTTCAGTGTGAATTTTCGCTCTCTATTCTGGACTGAATTTTCTTGATTGGCTAAAGACTCTGAGAATTGTTCTCAGATCTGAGGAACTGGGATATGTCCTAGATGTTCCACTTCCAGATGCACCTGCTGTCAATGCTTCTGATAAGGATCAGAAAGCATATCGTAAGCATCTAATGGACAGTGACATGGCTATTTGTCTCGATGTCACCAGAGCTGCAGAAGCAGCACGAGTCCATGGATGCTCACGTTATAATATTTCATCTTAGGGAGCTGTTTGATGAGTAAGCTTGGTCTGAAAGGTTCAAGACCTCAAGGCTTCTCTTCATCACAAAGATGGCTCCAAGGATAACTGCTGTGCAGTATGCCCTGAAGATGAATGGCTATATTGAGAGATTGGCTGTCTTAGGATTTGTAATGGATTATGAGTTAAGTAGAGACTTAATTCTGGTTGGATTGTCTGATGGTTATTCACAGTTCGTGTTAAACTATCGGATGAACCAAATATCCACAACAATTCCTGAGCTGATCAATCTGCTCATGATAGCTGAGCAGGCTATCAAGAGAGATAGCAAGTGATAATGGTGGATGCTTCTTCTTCTGGTTCAAAGAAGAAAAGGGGCAAGAAACTAAATGGAAGTGCCATCAAAGAAAAACCAAAGATTCTTCCCCAAAAGGTTTTTGCTTTCATAGTGGCAAGACTAGCCACTAGAGGCGAAACTGTAAAATCTATCTGGAGTCCTTGAAGCAGAAGAAGGCATCAGATGCCTCTACTTCTTCAAATATGTTTGTCATTGAGGTTAATACTATTCCTGATCCAAACATATCGGTATTTGATGCCGGATGTGGCTCATACATATGAAATGATATGCAGGGCCTCAGGGACAGTAGAAAGCTCATAAAAGGAGAACTGGACTTTCGTGCAGGTAATGAAGCAAGGGTTGCTACATTAGCCGTATGCACTTATGTCTTGTTACTCCCTACTGGGCTTATATTCAAATTGGATGATTGACATTTTGTACTTGTTTTAAACAAAGAACATATTGTATGTTTTATGTTTAATTAGAGCTGATTTCCATTTGACTTTTAGTAGCAATGGTTGTTATATTAGTTGCAATGGAATGCTCTATGGTACTCGTACATTATGCAATAGAAATGACATATTAGATATGTCATATCCAATTATGAATGTCAATGACGCGAAAAGACATAATCGAGATAATTTAAAATCAACGTACTTATGGCATTGTCGCCTTGGCCATATAAATGAGACACGCATAGCTAAGCTCCATGAGAGTGGCAGTTTAGGGTCATTTGATTATGAATCATATGACACATGCGAATCTTGTTTATTAGGCAAGATGACTAAGTTATCCTTTAAAGGAAAGGGTGAACAGTGAATGGAATATTAGACCTAATACATTCGGATGTATGTGGTCCGATGTCCATCCATGCGTAAGTGGTTGTTTTACTTCATTATTTTTATCGGTGATTATTCACGATATAGGTATCTCAGTATCGATAAGATACAAATCAAGCATTTGAATAGTTCAAATAATTGAAATGAAGTAGAAAACTAACTTGGTAAAAGTATGAATACATTACGATCTGATCGTGGTGGAAAATACTTAGATCAACAGTTTTGGATTATCTCAGAGATCATGAGATTTTATCTCAGTACACTCCACCTTACACGTCGCAGCACAAGGTGTGGCTGAAAGGAGAAATCGAACCTTGTTAGACATGGTGCGATTGATGATAGGTTTTGCAGATTTTGGGAATATGCGCTTGAGACAAATTGTTTACTTGCTAAACAGAGTTCCATTAAAGACGATTGTGGTTACTCCATATGGAGATATGGACTAATCGAAACCCTATCTTTCTTAGCTGAAAGTTTGGGATTGTCACGCTTCGTGAAGCGGACACGGTCAGATTAGCTTGATGCAAAGTCGACAAGTGTTTGTTCGTGGAATATCAATTCTACCTCTGCCGAGGAACAAAAGTTGTTTGTTTCAAAGCTTCTTTGTTTTCTTAAAGAAATAGTTTCTTTTACAATAAGACAGTGGGAGCAAAGTTGAACTTAGAAGTTCAAGATGCTCGAACAAACCTGTATCAATCGTCAACTTGAAGCTGTAACTCATGTAGATGAGGTAACAGTTCAACCTTCTATTACACACAATTTACAGAGGTTAAGTAGGATACGCCTTGTTCGAGAGATATGAATTTCGTAAGGAGCAGAATGACGATTACTCATACGAGATGATGAGCCTACTACCTATGAAGAGGTTACGAAAAGTTCGAGTTCGAAACATGGCTTTGTGCCATGAAAGCGAAATGGATTCCATGTACATAAACCAAGTATGGACTTTGGTTGTTACACGAAGGATAAAACCCACAGGTGCAAAGAGGTTTTAGAAGAAAACCAACATGGATGGTAATTTGATTACCTATAAAGCAATGCTTCGTCAAAGGATATAAATCACGCATAAAGAGTTGACTATGACGAAACCTTCAGCCCCGTAGCAATGCTTAAATCCATTAGGATACTCCTAGCCATTGCCGCTCATTATGATTATGAGATATGGCAAATGGATGTGAAGATAGCTTTCCTGAGAGGAAATCTACCCGAGGATGTGTATGACACAACCTGAGGGCTTCACTTCCATCGATGGCGAAATGGTATGCAAGCTTCAGAAATCCATTAATGGATTAAAGCAAGCTTCCAGGAGTTGGATTATCCGTTTAGTTGAGTCAATCAAAGAGTTTGATTTCTCACAAAATTCGGATGATCATTGTGTGCATAAGAAGGTTAATGGGACTGCAATCGTATTCTTTGTGTTGTATGTAGATGACATACTGTTACTAGAAAACGATGTCTCTATGCTGCAATCAGTTAAAATTTGGTTGTCCAATCAATTTGCCTTGAAAGACCTTGGTGAAGCAACTTATATCCTTGGGATATAGATTTATGCAGATAGATCAAAGGTTGCTTAGTCTTTCACAAGCATCGTACATAGATGAGATGCTAAAGAGGTTTAGCATGAAAAGATGCTATGTACGAAGCCCGATGTATCGTATGCTCTAAGTGTTACGAGCAGATACCAATCGGTTCCTAGTGAGGGTCACTAGGTGGCTGTCAAGAATATCCTCAAGTACTTGTGAAGCACTAAGGATGTTTTCTTGATGTTTGGAGATGGAAATCTCCATATGAGCAGGCATTCAGATGCCAGTATTTAATCTGATAAGGATGATTCTGAATCATGATCAGGTTATATACATTCACACTGAATAGCGTGGCGGTCAGTTGGAAAGAATTCCAAACAAGAGAGGACTGCTGATTCAACAACCGAGGCAGAGTACATTGCCGCATGTGATGCATGAAAGGCGGTTTGGATCAAGAAGTTCATTACTGAACTTGATCTGGTCCCTAGCTGTGATGGGCCCATAGGATTGTATTGTGATACAATGGGGCTAGTGCGCAGTCAAAGGAACCAAGGTCTTATCGACGATCCGAATTCGTACTTCGCCGATTCGGGAGATCATTAGTCGAGATGATATCCTGATAGAGAGAAATCCCACAGAGCAAAGTGTTGTTGTTCCGTTGACAAAGCCATTTTCACAGGAGAATTGTGATTCTCATGGACTCGCTTATGGTATTAGATACTAAGGCGATTGACTTTAGGTCAAGTGGGAGATTTGTAAGTACAAGTCGACTTGTACTACTGATAAGTCGACTTTTTTTTGAAAAGTACCGATAAGTCGACTTGTACATTGGATAAGTCGACTTATTCAAGGATTCAGATTGTTTATTTGTGCCCCAAAGGCAATCCCTTTAGCGTTTTATTCACAAATGATGCGCGGTGAATGAATAAATAAAGAAAAGGCATAATTCATTAATTTGATGTTCATGAACATTGTTTATGAATTGATTGGATCTTTAATCGATTAATGAAGTCCATGATATATGACATAGCATGAAGGAAATTATGATGTGATCATACTCCCGAGATTCCTATCATGTGCAATTATGTCAAGATATCTAAATTCTCCTAGTCAAAGGATTAATGAGCTGGACATCATTAATCCGGATAGACTAGCACATGTCATATTCCTTGATTGGATCAAGCGGTGGATCTCGTAAACCGTAAATATGAGATATTTAGAGTTGACATGTGGATGCTTACTAGCGGTAGTAAGTTCATTGGATGACCTCGCCATGAGATCATCACATGGATATCTTATCTAGTGTCGGTGATAATCTCATCATAGCAATGGTGCAAGTATCCTCAGACTTGAGGTACTCGAGGATATCTTGATATCTTGATTACGTACTGACTCCATTCCTTGTTACCTTCCGGAGGTAACTCATAGAGGTGGTGCTTGGAGTGCAGTTTGAGGTATTCAAGATAATTGAGTAGCCAATAAAGGATTCACCACTTACGGATTAGCGTAAGAGATACCCATGGCCTCTTGTCAGGATCATTACTCGTAAATCTCTGGCCAGAGTGAATATGTCATGGAGAGTGTCTTCATGGACATATAGAGTAATGAGTCCTAGGACGAGATCTGTTATCACTTGGGCTAGACTCAGTCTAGTGAGAGTTGACACTTTGACCATACTCATAACCAAGTGGGGTATAGGATGGTGAAAGGACGAATTGCACGGTAATTGTCTATGGAAGGGTTTGTGATCTGGTTCGTGATGAATACATCAAACCGATTACTTTCCGGTCAATTGGGGGTCATGATGTGTTGCTAGATACCGCTCATGACTTGCTCAGATTAATTGTTAATCTAAGTGGCCAACATAACCGGGAGCCTAAAGGGTCACACGCTTAAGAGTGTTTCAGAGAATCTGTAAAATAGTAATTGGACAGAGTTCCAATTATGGAGAGCATTAGGATTAAATGGATCCCAATGGGATTGGGATATGTCCCGATGAGATCGCGACATCAATATTGCTAAGAAAGATTTTTGATTTGTTTGAAAGAAGGGGCCCGATAGGCGGTAGGAGAGACCAATTTTGCTTGATCGATCGCTTTAGCAATTATATATATTAATTGATTAAGTAAATAATTAATTAATATATATAAATATATAGAACATGTGCGTTGGAATGGGAGGAGAAGATAAGATGGTTTGAAAAGTCAAACCTTATTTCTTTATTAAGTTAAAGAATGAATGGCCATTAATCCACCATTTGTCATAAGCTTATGGAAGAGTTTTTAAAGGTTAAAATCAACATAAAAGGCTTATGGAAGAGGGTGGCCGTATGGGATGCGTGGAGGAGAATAGAAGTTGAAAGCTTAAAGGTTAAGCTTTGATTTGAAAAGAGTTTCATGTTTCTTCTTCTTCCATCAAGCCATCATCGATTTCTCTCTTCTCTCAAAGCAAGGTCCAACGTGTTTCCTTGACTCTCCGGAGACGGAGGTAGGGTCTAGCAGCTCTTATTCTGTTTAGCTATTCCCGGTCAAAGGGTTTGATCAGGTTAGGTTTTCGATCTCTGCGTGGATCACCTTTAGAGATAGTCTCTTTTGGCTATTTAGGTTTATGTCTTCATACGGATACGGATCACAGGTTTCGGAAAGTCCAGGAACAAAAATTTTGTTTTCATTGCGGTACATATGATGTACCTCCTGGGATTTTCCTACACGATTGACCTAAGAAGTGGCTTGTTGGGCAAACCCAAGGTCATTCTTAGCAATGTCGGATATCGACTCACTAGGACATTTTGTCATAATTTTCTTTAGATTCGTAAAGAGGGTTATCGATTTTTAGAAACTAGTGGGAGCCATATGCATGTCATTCAAGTCCTTATGATCATGCAGGCATTTCTATTCTAGCATCCGTTCTCTCTATCGCTTTTAGGTTAGTTGAAGATGTCTTTCAGTGTGAATTAACGCTCACTCTTATGGACTTAATTTTTTCGATTGGCTGAGAAATCTGAGAATTGTTCTCAGATCTATGGAACTGGACTATGTCCTGGATGTTCCACTTCCTGATCCAATTGTTGTTGATGTTTCTGATGAAGATCAGAAAGTAGGAAGTGCAGTCAAAAGAAAAACCAAAATATCTGCCCCAAAAGGATATTGCTTTCATTGTGCCAAGAACGGCCACTGGAGGCGAAACTGTACAGTCCATTTGGAGTTCCTGAAGCAGAAGAAGGCATCAGATGCCTCAACTCCTTCAGATATGTTTGTCATTGAGGTAAATACTGTTTCTGATCAAAACATATGAGTATGTGATACCTGATGTGGCTCACGCATATGCAATGATATGCAGGGCCTCAGGGACAGTAGAAAGCTCATAAAGGGAGAACTTGACCTTCGTGTAGGTAATGAAGCAAGTGTTGCTACATTGGCCTTAGACACTTATGTCTTATCACTCCCTAGTGGGCTTGTATTTAAATTGGATGATTGTCATTTTGTACCTGTTTTAACAAAGAACATATTGTCTGTTTCTTGTTTAGATAGAACTAATTTCCATTGAACTTTTGGTAGCAATAGTTGTTCTATTCGTTCGAATGGAATGCTCTATGGTACTGGTACATTATGCAATAGAATTGACATATTAGATATGTTACATCCAATTATGAATGTCAATGACTCGAAAAGACATAATCGAGATAATTTAAACTCAACTTACTTATGGCATTGTCGCCTTGGCCATATAAATGAGAGACACATCACTAAACTCCAAAAGTGGATGTTTAGGGTCATTTGATTATGAATCATATGACACATGTGAATCTTGTTTATTAGGCAAGATGACTAAGTTACCCTTTGAGGCAAAGGGTGAACGAGTGATTGGAGTTTTAGACCTGATACATTGAGATGTATGTGGTCCGATGTCCATCCATGCCAAAAGTGGTTGTTTTACTTCATTGCCTTTATCGCTGATTATTCTCGATATCGGTTTTGATGTCGATGAGATACAAATCTGAAGCATTTGAAAAGTTCAAACTAATTCAGAAATGAAGTAGAAAACCAACTTGGTAAAAGTATTAAGCCATTGCGATCGGATCGTGGTGGGAAATACTTAAACCAACAGGTTTTGGGTTATCTCAGAGATAATGGTATTTTATCTCAGTGAACTCCACCTTTTACCCCGCAGCATAATGGTGTGGCTGAAAGGAAAAATCGAACCTTATTATACATGGTGCGATTAAGGATAGGTTTTGCACAGTTTTGAGGGTATGTGCTCGAAACAGCTGTTTACTTGCTAAACAGAGTTCCATCAAAGACAGTTGGTGTTACTCCATATAAGATGTGGACTAACAGAAATCCCTGTCTTTCTCATCTGAAAGTTTGGGGTTGTCCTGCTTATATGAAGCGGACACAGTCAGATACATTTGATGTAAAGTCGACAAGTGTTTGTTCGTAGGATATCATGGGATATCAATTCTACCTTCTTTGAGGAACAAAAGTTGTTTGTTTCAAAGCATGTTGTTTCTTAGAAAGAGTTTCTTTTACAAGAAGGCGGTGGGAGAAAAGTTGAACTTGGAGAAGTTCGGATACTCGAACAAACACGGATCAATGCACGAACTCAAACTGTCACTCATTCAGATGAAGTAACAGTTCAACCTTCTACTACACACGAAGTTCGTAGGTCAAGTAGGATACGCTCTGTTCCCGAGAGATATGGATTTCTCGTAAGTGAACAGAATGACATATTGCTCATAGAATATGATGAGCCTGCTACCTATGAAGAGGTTCTGAAGAGTTCAGAGTCTGAGACATGGCTCCGTGCCATGAAATCTGAAATGGATTCCATGTATGAAAACCAAGTATGGACTTTGGTCGTTGCACCTAAAGGAATAAAACCCACAGGGTGCAAAGGGGTTTTCAAAATGAAAATCGACATGGATGGTAATCTGATTACCTATAAAGTAAGACTAATGGCCAAAGGGTTTTCGTCACAGACAAGGAGTTGACTATGACGAGACCTTCAGCCTAGTAGCAATGCTTAAATCCATTAGAATACTCCTAGCCATTCCCTCTCATTATGAGTATGAGATATGGTAAGTGGATGTGAAGACAGATCTCCTGAGAGGAAATCTATCCGAGGATGTGTACATGACACAACCTGAGGGCTTCACCTCCTATGATGGCGAAAAGGTATGCAAGTTTCAGAAATCTATTTATGGATTGAAACAAGCATCCAGGAGTTGGAATATCCGTTTTGATGAGACAATCAAAGAGTTTGGTTTCTCACAAAATTCGGATGATCATTGTGTGTACAAGAAGGTTCGTGGGACTGCAATCGTATTCCTTGTGTTATATGTAGATGACATATTATTACTAGGAAACGATGTCTCTATGCTACAATCTGTGAAGATTTGGTTGTCCAAACAATTTGCCATGAAAGACCTTGGTAAAGTAATAAAGATTTATAGAGATAAATCAAATGTTGCTTGGTCTTTCACAATCAACGTACATAGACAAAATGGACAAGATGCTAAAGAGGTTTAGCATGGAGTAGTCCATCAGAGGATGCGCATGAGAATGATCCCGAATGCATCTGCAGTAGGATATATCATGTACGCATAGCTATGTATGAGACACGATGTATCATATGCTCCAAGTGTTCTGGCGGATACCAATCGGATCTGGTGAAGGTCCTTTGGGTGGTGTCAAGAATATCCTCAAGTACTTGCGAAGCACTAAGGATGTTTCTTGATTTATGGAGATAGAAATCTCAGTGGCGGGCATAAAGATGCTAATATTTAATCGTCGATGATTACGAATCACAATCGGGTTATATATACATTCACTCGAATATCGCGGTCGGTTGGAAAGAGTTCGAGACAGAGACAACTGTCGATTCAACAACCGAGGTGAGTACTTTACCGCATGAGATGCGCAGAGGAAGCAGTTTGGATCAAGAAGTTCATTACTGAACTTGATGTGGTTCCTAGCTGTGATGAGCCCATAGGATTGTATTGTGATACAATGGGGCTAGTGCGTAGGGAAAGGAATCAAGGTCTCATCATTGATCCGCATACCGTACTCGTCGATTCCATCGATTGAAATCATCCGTCGAGATGATGTCCTGATAGAGAGAATTCCCACAGAGCAAAGTGTTGCTGATCCGTTGACAAGGCCATTGTCACAGGAGAATTGTGATGCTCATGTACTCGCTTATGGTATTAGATACTAAGGCGATTGGCTTTAGGTCAAGTGGGAGATTTGTAAGTGCAAGTCGACTTGTACATTGTGTAAGTCGACTTACACGTATTCAGTACCGATAAGTCGACGTGTACATGAGGTAAGTCGACTTATACAAGGACGGTACTGTTTATATTGTGCCCTAAAGGCAATCCCCTTTAGCGCGTTTTATTCAAAGTCGTGTGCAGACTTTATGAATAAATAAAGAAAGACATATTTCATTAGTTTGATGTTCATGAACATTGTTTATGAATTGATATGGATCTTTAATCGAATTAATGGAGTCCATGATATATGACATAGCATGAAGGAAATTATGATGCGTTCATACTACTGAGATTCCTATCATGTGCAATTATGTCAATATCTAAATTATCCCTAGTCATAGGATTAACGAGATTGGACATCGTTAATCCGGATAGACTACACATGTCATATTCCTTGATTGGATCAGCGGTGGATCTCGAAGCGTAAATATTGAGATATTTAGATTTGACATGTGGATGCTTACTAAGGGTAGTAAGTACATTGGATGACCTGCCATGAGATCATCACATGGATGTCCTATACAAATGTCAGTGATAATCTCATCATAGCAATGGTGCAAGTATCCTTAGACTTGAGGTACTCAAGGATATCTTGATCTTGATTACGTGCTTTGACTCCATTCCTTGTTGCCTTCAGAGGTCGCTCATAGGGTGGTGATTGGGTGCAACTTGAGGTATTGAAGGTAATTGAGTAGCCAATAAAGGATTCACCACTTCTGAAATAGCAGAAGAGATACCTCAGCCTCTTGTCGGGACCATTACTTGAAGTCTTGGTAGAAGCATAACTATGTCATGAAGAGTGTCTTCATGGACATATAAAGTAATGAGTCCCGGACGGGAACTAATATCACTGGGCTAGACTCGGTCTAGTGAGAGTTGACACTTTGACCATACTCGAGAACCAAGTGGGGTATAGGATGGTGAAAGGACTAATTGCAGTAATCGCCTCATGGAAGGGTTCGTGATCCGGTTCGTGATGAATTCATCAAACCAATTACTTTCCGGTCAATTGGGGTCATGATGTGTTGCTAGATACCGCTCATGACTTGCTCAGATTAATTGTTAATCTAAGTGGCCAACATAACCGGGAGCCTAAAGGGTCACACGCATAAGAGTGTTTCAGAGAATATGTGAAATAGTATTGGACAGAGATCCAATTATGGAGAGCATTAGGATTAAATGGATCCCGATGAGATTGGGATATGTCCCGATGAGATCGCGACATCGATATTGCTAAGAAAAGTTTCGAGCTGTTTGATCAAGGGGCTAAGAGCGGTAGGACCTAAACCAGTGTGATGGACCGCCTCAATAATAATACATATATATATATTATTAATTAATTAAATAATTAATTAATATATATATATATATATATATATGCCTTAACGTGGATGAAGGAGAATGAGCCTTGTCATTTTAGCTTTATATATAGATATATATATATAAAGCCTAAGGTGGATCTATGACTCATCACTTAGCATTTAATGGTCTTTAATTAGTTAAAGAAAAAATAAAAAGGTGAAAAGGTGTGTGGTCGTGGGATGAGTTGTAAGAGAGAATTCATTTTATGAAATGAAGATGAAGATGTTAAATGGGTCTTGGGTTTTAGATGAAAGAAAGAGTTTCTTTCTCCAAAAGCAAGGAGCATACGATGATCTCTTCTTTGTCTTTGAGAAAGGCATACGGAGAGATGAAAGGGAGAGTGATCATCGTGGGTTTAGGGTTTAAGAAAGGGTTTCTAAATCCTAAGCTTTGATTTTTTCATCTTCCTTCATCATCAGGGCTTCCTCTCTTCATCTCCTTTATCGTGTTGTCCAAGCTCTCCAAGGACAAAGGTAGGGTCTAGCAGCCTTTATTCTGTTCTAGCTATTCCCGGGTCAAAGGGTTTGTCCCGGTTAGGTTTTCTGATCTCTGCGTGGATACCTTTAGAGACAATCTCTATTGGCTGTTTAGGTTTGAGTTTGCATCTGAGACACATGGATCCGGCCGGGAAGGTCCGGTAACAAAAATTTTTGTTTTCCGTACCTGGTACATGTGATGTACCTCCCGGGATTTTCCTACACTATGTACAAATTCCATCAAGAAATTCAATATGTTAGAGAGAGAATTGAAATTCGACTTTTATAGAAAAGTTTTAGGCCTATATTCTAGTTTACTTCAAATTAAAATTCATCTTATTTTGAATCCTACAGATCAAGATATCACTAAAATACTAAAATATGTTCAGTAAAAATATCTAACTCATACTCTTCCCATCGATCCCCTCACTTTGATTCAATAAATCTTTTTAAAAATAATACCAAAAGCTATATATTTTTGTGTAGAGATATAAGAATGTGTTAGGAATCCAATGCTTCAAAAATCAGGTCATTATGAGGTCGTACGAAAAAGTTATGGCTAAAATACTGAAACATGTTTAGGTTGGGAGGAGGTCCTATGGGTCGCGATCGCAACCTGCGCGCTCCTACGCCCTCTTCCTCCCTTTTCTCTTCTTCTTCAGACCTATTTGGTAAAATAGGTATAACTTTTACTACAAATATTCGATTAAGGTGATTCAAAGACCGTTTTGAAGAGAACGTCTAGACTTACAACTTCCATTAAAACCTCAAAAACAAAATTTGCCTCTATAATGGTCAAAATTTCAAATCAATGCAGCTATCCCGAATGCCCATCCCATTTAATACCACAAACTTCTAAATATCATATCTCTCCACTCCAATGTCTAAAAATTTCATACTTTATATCAATGGAAAGCTAGAAAGATAAGTTACAACTTTCATAAGACAATTTTGTCAAAATCTACCTAAATCAATGCTGTAAATTCACAGAAGTTTCAGATCAAAAACTGTAACATCCCGTCACCGATGGGAAGTTTATATTGGTAAATTGGGACAGGATAGGATTTTACCGCATAATATCGACTGAACATTCATTTGGCCTCTAATTGTAGAGGATTAAGTCTTTTGGCACGTGCACTAATAGGTACATGCATTTATGACTCTTTCCCGACATTTAATTGTGATACGGTTATGAATTGTGAAATTGTGAATAATTAGGTTTGCTTTTGAATTATGGAGAATTGTGGAATAATTGGGATTGAAAATTGAATAGGAAATGTTTTAGAGTAATTGCTAGTTGGTAGTGACTCTTCGGAAATTTTCTAAAAATTTGGGAGAAAATTTCTGAACTGGAATTTTTTCGAGTGGCGAACCGATTGACTATATAGTACCGAAATAATTGTTCAATGGCTATGGGAATTTAGAAATATGATTTTTAGAATTATTATGTCGAGCCTTTGAATTTTGGAGACGAATTGGACTGGAAATGATTGTAAATCGAGAAAGAGATTTGAGGATAAAGACAACAGGCTTAAGTGCTTAACCTTTAAATATTTGAGGTTTGAAATTGGCAGAGAAAAATTCATTTTCTCTTCTAGGACACGATTCCTTCTTCTCTCCCTTTGGTGATTTCGATCTCTCTTTGAGATCCTTGCTTGCCCTTCTTTGAGGTTGATGAATGGTTAGAATCGTTGAGATAGTGATGATTTTTTAGAGTTAAGAAGCTCATCGTGGGTGCCAGAGAAAGGGGAAAGAGTTGGAGAAATTTTGGAAGAATTGAGGATTCGAGTTTCGATTGGTAAGTATACGGGTTTAATGTTATTGATTATGCAAGCATGGGGTTAATTGTGAAAAGATTGGGTAGTTATGTGTGAGTTAATACTGGTTTTAGAGAGAGAAAATGGCAAAAATCGATCGGAGAAGACGACCCTGCGTTAGCACGTTGCGACGAAGGAATTATTAGTGCGTCGCGACGAGCGTACGCCGCGACGAGCTTAGGTGCCGCAACGAGCACACGTCGCAACGAGCAAGTTTATGCGTCGCGGCGAGCCCCAAGGGAAATGTTCGTCACGGCGAAAGACCTTCTTGACGTCGCGGCGAGGGACAGAATTTTGAATGGGTTTGTTTTAGTTTATGGGGCATAACTTATGGTGTAGACCTCCAATTGAGGTGATTCTTGATTCGTTATAAACTAGAGAACAAGGTCTACAATTGAGGAAAATAATGAGAGTTTGAATTTGGATTTTTGAGATCTCAATTAGTGAAAAAAAGTTAAGGATGTGATTGTATTGCAAATTAAGGATGGTTTCTGATAATTGGGTTATAATTGTGAGAATTTCGAATGCGAATTCAATGCAATCGGAATCTTCAATAGGTGAATTTGATCTAGTTCAAATGATATTGGTTTTGAGATTTTTGTGAGATTAGCCTAGTGTATATAAATTGGCAAATGGAACTAAACAGTAGAAATGAATCTGGTGGAGTTCTATGATATGTTATTGAATTAAAATCAGTCATTATTGATAAATCGAGTGAAAAGTTAGAAATTTACAAAAGAAAGTGAAATTGGGAAATAGCATCGGGAAGGTCATGAATAGGCATAGTACATCCTTTTAATTAAGACATGTGCATCATTAAATTATTTCTGATTATGCATTTTAGTAATTGGAAATTGTTTGACTGTTTTTGAGGCATCGTTGGAACAACAATTCCACGGATATTACTGAGACTTCCAGACAGGTAGCTCGGAAGTTCAGTTGAGTAACCTAGTTGGTTTCTCAATCTATGTGTGTTTAATATTATGCATTGATGCCATGTGGAGATAATGGATGGATATGTGTGATTGAGTTTGATTAATTTCGGATCATGGGTGTCCGAAATATTGGAAAACGTGATATTGAAGTGTTAATATGTGTAAATGATTATGATGCATCAATTCAATAAATTGTAAATGCATATGACTAAAATACCGGACCGAAGGTCCGAAGGAATAGGAAATGGCATTGAATGTAAATGACTGTAAATGGAAATTGGAACATATACATTCATGCATAAAAGTATGATCAGATAAAAGTAGTTGTGACCGGAGCAGCCACCGTATCAGGGCATATCATGCCCAACGTATATGAGAGCTTTAAGCTCAACGCACAGGACCTTAGGTCCAACGTATTCAGAGCCTCAGGCTCAATGTATCGAGGCATATCCGTAACGCGTTTTGAGCCATCGGCTCAATGCAATGTGCCCATCACTGGGACAGTTTCAGAGGCACGGTCACAACAACAAAATGAAAATGGAAAGTGTCACATGTGCATCATACAAATATATAATGATTGAATATGAATTGTGTTAAAGGCGAAACGCCTTACATTTGAATAATGTGATTGTATTTGATATTTGGTAAATTGATTGTATATGCATGAATTGAGTGAACCATCGATGATGGTTTCTCATTGAGTTCGCAAACTCACCCAACATTGTAACTATTTTTCAGGAATTAAAGAGTACCCCGTTAGTAAAACGGGAGTATGATTACTACCAGAGAGACAAAGTTTGAAGTCGGGATCGGTTTCACGTCTGCATTTGAGTCATTCTGATTTATATGTGTTAATTTGTATTTTTTCGCAGATTAATATTGTTATTGTATTGGGCCCAATTTGGCTATGATTATACGTGTATGAATCGATTTATGACTGAAATTGGATTTTGATTGAAAAATGTTTTCGTATCGCGAGCGCAAATTGTTTATCGATATCTGCGCACTCGATGGTTTTCAAAAAGAAAAATGTCATAATGAGTTTTTAAACTGAATTGACTGCTCTAGCATACCACCCTCGTGAGCTACGGGCTCGGATATCACCATCGATGTCGGGTTCAGGTCTTGCGGGAGTGGGATGCTACAAAAACTCAAAACTATTACTATTTATTCCCAATTCTCATCTCATTTAATTCATCATCTCAATGGATAAATTCTCCAAAGATACCAAATTTTAACTCAAAATCATCTATGCACATTTCATATTCCTCACTTTCTTATAAATACCCAAAATATAACAAATTCCCATACACTCAAAATATAATACAACATAAACATTCATCCACAACTTTTGCTGCACCCAGTTCTCATTTTCACATCAAAATTTAGGACTCTTAAAAACAAAATTTAAACTCGAAGTCTTCATAATAAAAGTAGGCATATGTCTCTAATTTAATCCAAATCAAGAATCAAATCATTTGGATAACTACTGAACAAGTTATGGTTAAAACACAGAAGCATATCAGTGGAAATTTTTTCTGCTAACATTTTCTATATTTTCAAACTTTCAACATTTACTTTTAACTCATCTTATACCTAGATTATCTATTCCATTTCATTTACTCATCATTCTCTACCCAATTCAAATCAATAAATCACTCACAAATAAATCATGATCTATAATTAATCATTAACCAAAAACAGAGCATATATATATTTACCCATTCATATGCAATTTTCTACTCTTATCCAAACACCACTTTGATGATCATTCAACTTCCAACACACCTCTATAACAATTCATGGGTCATTAAGGATCATTTACAATTACAAAAACAAGAAATTTACTTAGATTTTTCACCATCCATGTCACACACACACAACTCACATAATCAAGCCATCAATCCCACATTTCTCATCATTCTTATTTCATTTTAACAATACCCATAACATTTAAAGCATAACTTACTTGATTTAGCTCCAAACTCTTCAAAATCTCACTCAACCCTAGCTCCTAAGCATCCCACGTTCTTCATCTTCTAGAGGTGGTAGGGTTGGGTTCTTAAATGACAAAGTGAAGAAGAAGAAGATGATGATGATAGCAAAGTGATGGTGATAAGTGGAGGCAAGAACAAGCTCCAACGTTAGCGAGGTGAGAAGAGAATGTCGTAGATGAAAAAGATGAGTAGAGAAATTACAAGAGATGAGAGTAAGTGAGTAAGGTAAAAGCCAATTAAAATGAGATAGTCTTTAATTTTTGAACAATTTCGTGGGTTATAGCACAAGCTTGTCACTTGCCACATGTCCCCTTTTTGTGGTCTCTCCTAGGTCTTTTATTTAACTAGTCCAAAAATTACCCCAAATTTTCATAAACTTTCCTAAAATTCTCCAAAATTTCTAAGTCAACCATTTCACTTTCCAAATCAATTTTCAATACAAATAAACCAAAATTCTCAATAACAATCACATTTATAAACAATTATACCTAGAATGCCAATGAATGCATACATAGTCATTTCAATGAGCAACATTTCACTATTCCCTTGTATACGTGTTCCATATTATGCATGAGAATGAAAAATGCATTGCTAAGCTCTCTTTAATCACTCATATTTACTATTCTAACTTTCCTACAGGTAATGGGATGTTACACTTAATGTTGCATTGAGTGCTACTTTTACTTCATTAACTTTGATGGCTTTTATGCTACATTACCCAAATACATCTCACCTAACCTTGACCTACATTACAAACTTAAAAAGTCCTTTGATTCATGATTATGCATGTGAATCTTAGTGGTGGAGAAATAAAACGATATGTAAAATTGTGGAATGTCTTGATCATAAATTGTGATTGAGTGTACCTATAGATCAATACCATTTAAACACATTTGTCCAAGTCTACCACCAGATTGCTCAGTTTCTAAAGATAATGATTGTTGATTGATCATAAGTAGAGGAATTTAATGTTAACTTCTTGTTATGATTTTAATTATGGCTATCTATTCTTAGGAAATATGGAAATTGTGAAAGTGTTTGGTTTGTGACTTTGATTTTGTTGTTTTGCCTGAGGATGGTTAAAAGTTAAATGTGGGGGAATTTGATGTGTGCTTAATTGTTTGTACATTCACTTCTTAATACTTAGTGATTATTGTTGTGAAATGTTTAAGATACTCATTTTAGGACATATTTGGTTTTAGGTACAAGTTTGAACCACAAGAACTTAAATGTGGTAAAAGCAGAAGCCTTAAGCCAAAATTTTAATGTTCAAACTCAATTCCTCTTTTAGAGCAAGAAGGAGATGGATTAGGGTAAAGATTGGACAAGAAGTCACAAAAGGAAGAACAATTGAACAAGACCTAAGAGATACACAATTTTATATATACTTAGACAACAATGCATGCATTTGAAAGATAAATTTTAGCTTACACAGTTGGATATAAGACTATGTATTCAACCGTGTATCTTCATGAGTTTTACATTTTTCTGACTTATGCAGTTTGATACGTTGCTGTGTATCAAACCGTGAATATGTTCAAAAACCTAATTTTTCATATAAATAGAACATCTAGAGGGAAAAATGGGGAGAATCAACTTAGGATTTTGTGAAAGGTAAAAAGCTTACTATTTTAAAACCCATGGTGGGCTAGGCTTTTTCTTTAAGAATTGTTCATAATATTTTGTGCCTATTGAATTGGGTATTGTGAAAGAAAATTTAAATGCTCTATTGGACTATTTTTATGAAAACCCATTGCTAGAGTTTTAAATACGATATGTAATAGTTATGTTTGGATTCATTTGTGGAAACTAATGACATTGAATTGATATAGATAACGTGACATAGGCTAAATAACTCAAACTTGTGTGGTTATTACTTAGATTGCTCTGTTTTCCTTATTCGTAATACAATTGTCCAATTAAATCTAAAGAGCTTATTCTAGGTTGTTCCATAGTTAGGTTTAACTAAAAAGTTGTTTTTGATTAAATACAATATAAGGAAAAACCAAGGTTAACAGAGGTTGTTGTTAACCTACGATCAATAGTCCTAAGACAGGTATGATGCAATGGCGTATGCTTATTTATGTTTAGGATGACATTGATCCAAGAACCAAATTCTAACATATTCATCACTTTTGACTTTTTTTAATTATTTTCTTTCATAGGTTCAATTTTACTTTGTTTTTTTTAATTGCATCAAACCAAATCCCCCTTTATACATATAAATATTGTTGGACCCCGAACTTTTGATGAAAATTAGAAATATTAAAATGAATTTAAGTGAGAAAGAAATTGGTGAGAAAATTATGAATTTAAGGAAATTTGATGAAAAAAAATTATACCGGGTTTGGATAGTCTAAGTTTCCAACGCGATCATGTTTCTCTGTTTGTTGTTTCCGGATTTCGGATTTGTTTGCTTTGGTTCGATCCGTTTCGTATCCGTTTTCGTTTTCCGGTTGGGATCCGATTTCTGAAATTGTATGGTTTGAATGTGATTAAGTAAAGAGAAAAGGAATGAAAAAGAGAAGAAAGAAGAAAAGTAAGTGAGTTTATGATTTTTCTAAGTCTTAAAGCAAGATTTGGAGGTTGTTCCAAGAGAGAAAAAGATGGAAAAGCATGAGAGCTTCCTAAGGAACCAAGAAAATTCGAATTTGGTGGAGAAATGAGGTAAGAGAAAATTTTCAACTTTGAGTTTTTGTTGAGTTTTTGATTGAGAAACATGGAAAATGATATGGGTATGTGATTTATTAAAGCAATTTTGATGATTATGTCTTAGGTTTTGTTTAATTTTGGATGGAATGAATGTCAAAGTTTGCAATTTGGGGGTTTTTGAAATTGATGTTTTAGATAGCTTGATTTTATGTGGAATTAGTGTTTTCTAAGTTTAAATTGATGAATTATGACATTTATGAAGTTGAATTTGGATTAATTTGGTTTAGGAAATTTTAATGTGGAATATGCATGTGTCAAGCTTTTTGACACAATTTGATGTTATGATTTGAAAATTGTGAAAAATTAAGATTTTGAAAAGTGCCTTCGGGCAATCTGAAATTCCGTTTTGCTTATGTGTTATGTGAGTTTGGTCAGGTCCTTTTGTGAGTCAGTGCACTGTCTCTACTTGTTTAAGCCTTCGTTCGGCTGCCCGCAAGAGGCAATGGAGTTCCGATCACGGACTCCCTTCACGGCTGCACATGACCGCTATGCGAAAATGTGCAGTACATCCTATTATGGACCAAACCAAACCATTTAATGTGTTATTGTGATTTGTGTTGGATGCCGCGGTATAACCCGCAAACACACGCGCAAAGATAACTCGCAAACACCTACGGTGGGGTGTGGGGTCCAACATCAAACCATTCTGTTATGTTATGTGGTTTTTGTGATGCATTCATGTTTAAAGCTGTGCATGATTGGTAAAAAGTTTGAGAATTTGAGAAATGAGAAAGTGAATTTTCAATCATGAATTTCGAAATCTGTTTATGAATGT
The DNA here is from genome assembly GCA_029891385.1 of Erythroxylum novogranatense. Classification (NCBI taxonomy): domain Eukaryota; kingdom Viridiplantae; phylum Streptophyta; class Magnoliopsida; order Malpighiales; family Erythroxylaceae; genus Erythroxylum; species Erythroxylum novogranatense. Next base: position 44,958,380 of record CM057233.1, on the reverse strand, counting down.
TTTGAAAAGTTTGAAAATGGGTTTTGGATAAATTTCGAAAGGAAATGTTTGAAAATTTTGAAAGATAATTTTCGTTTATGTTTCAATTTATAAATATATTATCCACGAGCTTCCGAAGCTACCCCTTTCATCCCCATCTCCGTGTTTCGTGCGTGAGATCGGATGAAAGAGTATCAAACGTTTGATTCGATTTTGTATTATTTGGATTTTTGTGCAAATTGAGATTTTGGTATTAAGATTGAATATGGCGAATTTCCATGTATGTATATGATTTATGAAGTTTGTATGAAATTGTGTATATTAGGTTGATGTAAAAGAATGAAGAGGTCGATGTAATGGATTTTGAATTCTGTGATTGTAAATGATTTTGGAAATTGGATATGAAATTGTGTATGATTTTGGGAAAATATATTGTTAATTGATATGGGAATTTGATTGAAGTGTTTAGAACTAAGATTGCGTTTGTTTGCTGGTGTTTGGATTCCGGACGGGAGAGTCCGATGATTCTGGATTTTGTGATATTAGAAGTGTGTTTTTCCTTGCAGAAATTTTTGGGATAGGATAAATGCAGCCATTATGCTGTCGAATTTTCGTTAGAAAATAAATTGGAAAAGAAGAAAAATCGATTTATGAGATTGGTATTAATGCTAAGAAATTTATTATGATTTGAGTGCGATTTGGGATTTGTATGAGTATCCAAGCATATGATGATTTTGTATATAATGAAATAAAGTGATTAAGAATGAAAAGACAAGGAATAAGAAAGAAAAAAAATTTATACCGGATTCCGGAATGGTACGTCTGAGGGTTTCCAACGCGATGAGTTTCCTATGCTTCATGTTTGCAACGGATGTCAATGTTTGTTCGAGTTGATTAATTCGTTCGCTTAGTATTTGATTCGATTCGCATTCGATTCCGAATTCCGTTTTCCGGGCTCTGTGTTCCGGTTGGGATCCAGTTCCCGGATCGGGTCCCAACATAGATGGTATCAGAGCAAAATCACATAACACATCAAAATTGACTTAGGATATCTTAAATTCATCATTAATCCAAGCTATCTAAAGCATCAATTTCCAAAATCCTTCAAAATCTCCAAATTCCAAAATGCACCTAAACCAATCCACTCAAATTCAATATCATATTTAACTTAATTTCTCAAATTGAGCTTAGAAAACATCAATTCCTCACATATTCAAGCTATTTCAATCTCCAATTTTCAAAATTGGCCTAAACCAATTTACACAAATTCAATACCATAAATCACAATTTCTTCAAAATTGATTTCATATTTCACCAATTCCTACTATTATTGATGATTCTACACCATTAATTCACAAAATCCCTAAATTTCTAATTTCGCCTAAACCCCCAATTTATAATTTTCCAAATTAAACTTCACCTAAAGCATAAACATCAAAATTAACTTAGGAATTCACCAATTTACCACAATTCCAAGCTATCTAACTCACCAATTTATAAAAAATTTATACCGGATTCCGGAATGGTACGTCTGAGGGTTTCCAACGCGATGAGTTTCCTATGCTTCATGTTTGCAACGGATGTCAATGTTTGTTCAGGTTGATTAATTCGTTCGCTTAGTATTTGATTCGATTAGCATTCGATTCCGAATTCCGTTTTCTAGGCTCCGTGTTTCGGTTGGGATCCGGTTCCCAGATCGGGTCCCAACATAAATGGTATCAGAGCCAGGTTTTATGATCGTACTTGGGCGTTTGTGTCTGACTGATTTGTATAAGAGTGTTCAAGCATAAGATTGAATTTGTGAGATTGTGATAAAGATAAAGTGTATACCAAAGTGATTGATAGATGAAGATGATAAGAATGTTGAGTGATTTTAGGAAATTGTTCATGAAAGATGAGCATGGAGATGGATTTTTATGAAATATTTGAAGACCTAATTAAGTGATTGATGAGGGACAAGAACTTTGATGAATTTTAGGTTTGCGATGAGTGATGATTGATTAGAAGAAAGTGTTAAGGGCAATTGAGAGGAGAATTTCATGATGAAATGGGAAGAATTGATTTTAGTTATACATGTGTGAGTCGAATTAAGAAATACTTGAAGGATAAGATTAACTGATATGAAGGTATGTCATGAAATATTTGACAAATTAAATTTGGATGAATTATTTTCGAATATGCATATGTAAGATGCAATTAAGGGATACTTGAAAGATGAGACAACTTGAGTTTATATCTATATATGTAAGGCATATTGAATTGTGGATATAGTGAAGTGATATAATAGTGAATGTGGTGTACTTGATATAAGAATTAAGTTAAGAATGTGTATGATGAGGAAATTAGATAAGAAAAGTGACTATGATCTTCTGGAAAGAAATCAGCTAAGAGAATGTGTTACTTGATGATTTATTACGTATGAATTTCGAGGACAAATTTCTTTTAAGAGGGGGAGAAATGTTGGACCCCGAACTTTTGATGAAAATTAGAAATATTAAAATGAATTTAAGTGAGAAAGAAATTGGTGAGAAAATTATGAATTTAAGAAAATTTGATGAAAAAAAAAATTATACCGGGTTTGGATAGTCTAAGTTTCCAACGCGATCATGTTTCTCTGTTCATTGTTTCCGGATGTCGGATTTGTTTGCTTTGGTTCGATCCGTTTCGTATCCATTTTCGTTTTCCGATTGGAATCCGGTTTTCGGATCGGGTCCCAACAAATATAACTTAGGAAAGTAATTTGATTTAATCCCTAAAAGATTGACCTAAACTCATCACTAGCTATAGTTTTAAGTTTAGTTATTTTATGTAGTATTACGACGTGCTACCATTGAAATAAGGGAGGTTCAAATTGATGTTTTGATGATTATTACTAATAAGCTTACTGTTTTGATTTAATGCAATATAAGAACAAAAATAAAGTCGTAAACTCATAAAGATAGTTTATGAAGTTGACAAATAGAAGTTAAAGTTTGAAGTTAATGAAGCGAAGATCAAAACAAGAAAAAAAGAAGATCAAGGATAATTAAGGTCTTTTTACATTTCATGTTAATAACTATAATCTCTTTTTGTTAATTTGATGTTCTAAAAGACTCATCATACATAAACATTTCATTTTACTTCAATGCATAAGCCTTTACATTTATTAAGAGGTATTAAAAAATTTTAATAGAAAAGTCTCTTGATTTTAAAACAAACTTTGGGAAACATTGTGGGAAGTGTTTAAATCATAATTGCATTAATCAAATTGAGTTTGAGTACTTGAAGTTATTAAAATCAAGGTTTTTAGGGTGATTGGTGTAGGAAAATCCTGGTGTGTGCATCACATGCACACAGTGCGGAAAACAAAATTTTTGTTTCGGGACCTTCCCGAAAGCCAGGATCCATGTGTCTATATAACAAACTCAAACCATAACGGCCAAAGGAGACCGTCTCTAACGGTATCCACGCAGAGATCGGAGAACCTAACCGGGCCAAACCCTTTGACCCAGGAATAGCTGGAACAAATTAAAGAGTGCTAGCTCTTACCTTTGTTCTTGGGGAGCTTTGGAAGAAACAATGAAGAAGGAGAAGCTTGGTGAAGAAGAGTTGAAGCCTTAGATGAAAGATGATGAACCTTAGGATTTCTCAAATCCTCTTCAACACCCACGATCATCAACACTCTTCTTTCTTCATTAGCCTTTTGTCTTTAACAATTAAAGGCATTAAAAAGCTAATGGTGGAGGATTGTCCACGTTAGCCACTTTATATATATATATATATATATATATATGAAGTTAAAAAGATAAGACTCCTCCTCCATCCTACACGTTAGTCTCATATATATATATATTAATTAATTAATTACTTAATTAATTAATTAATTCTATATATATATATAAATGCTGAAGTGGTCCGATCACACTAGTGGTTGGTCCTACAGGCCTCTAAGATCCCCGTATGGAAAACCACCGGAAACCTTTTTCAGCAATATCGATGTCGCGATCTCATCGGGACATATCTCGATCTCATCAGGATCTATTTAATTCCATTGCTCTCCATTTATTGGATCTTTATCCAAAACTATTTTAAGAATTCTCCGAGTCACTCTTATGCGTGTGACCCATTAGGTTCCCGGTTATGTTGGCCACTTAGATTAACACTTAATCTGAGCAAGTCATGAGCGGTATCTAGCAACACATCATGACCCCCAATTGACCGGAAAGTAATTGGTTTGACTAATGAACATATATTCATCATGAACCATATCACGAATCTTTCCATAGACAATTATTGTGCAATTCGTCCTTTCACCATGCTATACCCCACTTGGTTATGAGTATGGGCAAAGTGTCAACTCTTACTAGACTGACTACGTCAAATCTAGTCCAAGTGATTACAGTTCTCGTCCTGTGACTCATTACTTTATATGTCACTGAAGACACTCTTCATGACATATGAATTCCGGCCAGAGATTTCTAAGTAATGACCCTGACAAGAGGCCATGGGTATCATCTTCTACTATCACAGAAGTGGTGAATCCTCTATTGACTACTCAATTACCTTCGAATACCTCAAGCTGTACCCAATCACCACCCTACGAGCGACCTCTGTAAGGAAACAAGGAATAGAGTCAAAGCACAGAATCAGTATCCAAGATATCCTTGAGCACCTCAAGTCTAAGGATACTTGCACCATTGCTATGATGAGATTATCACTGACATTAGAATAGGACATCCATGTGATGATCTCATAGCAGGTCATCCAATGTACTTACTACCTCTAATAAGCATTCACATCTCAACCCTAAATATCTCATATTACAGTTTTCGAGATCCTTTGCTTGATCAACTCGAGGAGCTTGAGATGTGCTAGTCTCTCGGATTACCGATGTCCGGCCAGTAATCCTATGACTAGGGATAATTTGAATCTTGACATAATTACACATGATAGGAATCTCGATAGTATGATCACATCATAATTTCCTTCATGCTATGTCATATATCATGGACTTCATTAATTTGCTTATAGATCAATATCCATTCATAAATAATGAATAGCAAAGTAATGAAATATGCCTTTCTTTATTTATTCATAAATTCTGTACAGAACTTTGTACAAAACGCGCTAAAGGCGATTGCCTTTAGGGCACTACTCTAACAATCTCCCACTTGACATAAAGCCAATCACCTTGATATCTAATACCATAGGTGAGTACATGAGAATCAAAACTCTTTTGTGATAATGGCTTTGTCAACGGATCAGCAATATTCTGCTCGGTGGGAATTCTCTCGATCTGGACATCACCTCGTCCAATGATCTCCCTGATCAGATGATATCTGCAGAGTACGTGTTTGGATCGTTGTTGAGACCTTGGTTTCTTTGCCTGCGCAATAGCCCCATTGTTGTCACAACACAACTGTATAGGCCCATCACAGCTAGGAACCACACCAAGTTCAGTAATGAACTTCTTGATCCAAACTGCTTCCTTTGCTGCGTCTGAAGCAGCAATGTACTCCGCCTCGGTTGTTGAATCGACAGTCGTCTCTTGTTTGGAACTCTTCGAACTGACTGCCCCGCCGTTCAGTGTGAATATGTAACCTGATTGGGATTTGGAATCATCCTTATCAGATTAAAAACTGGCATCTGTATACCCGCTCACTTTGAGATCTTCATCTCCATATATCAAAAAAACATCCTTAGTCCTTCGCAAGTACTTAAGGATATTCTTGACAGCCACCCAGTGACCCTCACCAGGATCCGATTGGTATCTGCTCGTAACACTTAGAGCATATGATACATTGGGTCTCGTCATATAAACAGTACATGATAGATCCTACCACAGATGCATACGGGATCATATTCATGCGCATCCTCTCATCTTGTGTCTTAGGACACATAGATTTTGATAGTGTTATCCCATGAGTCACGGGAAGGTACCCTCTCTTGGATTGCTCCATGCTAAACCTCTTCAGCATCTTGTCTATGTACGTTGATTGTGAAAGACCAAGCAACCTTTTTGATCTATCTCTATAAATCTTTATCCCAAGGATATAAGTTGCTTCACCAAGGTCTTTCATAGCAAATTGTTTGGACAACCAAATCTTCACAGATTGTAGCATAGAGACATCGTTTCCTAGTAATAATATGTCATCTACATATAGCACAAGGAACACGATTGCAGTCCCATTAACCTTCTTATACACACAGTGTTCATCTGGATTTTGTGAGAAACCAAACTCTTTGATTACCTCATCAAAATGGATATTCCAACTCCTGGATGCTTGTTTCAATCCATAGATGGATTTCTGAAACTTGCATACCTTTTCACCATCATAGGAGGTGAAGCCCTCAGGTTGTGTCATATACACATCCTCAGCTAGATTTCCATTTAGAAAAGCTGTCTTCACATCCATTTTCCATATCTCATAATCATAATGAGTGGTAATGGCTAGGAGTATCCTAATGGATTTAAGCATTGCTACTGGGCTGAAGGTCTCGTCGTAATCAACTCCTTGTCTTTGACGAAAACCTTTAGCCACAAGCCTTGTTTTATAGGTAATTACTTTACCATCCATGTCGGATTTCTTTTTGAAAACTCATTTACACCCTATGGGTTTTATTCCTTCGGGTGCCTCAACCAAAGTCCATACTTGGTTTTCATACATGGAATCCATTTCAGTCTCTATGGCATGAAATCATTTCTCAGACTCTGAACTCTTCAGAACCTCTTCATAGGTAGTAGGCTCATCATCTTTATTGAGCAATACGTCATTCTGTTCATTCACGAGAAATCTAAATCTCTCGGGAACAGAGCGTATCCTACGTTACTTCGAATTTCATGTGTTGTAGAAGGTTGAACTGTTACTTCATCTGTATAATTCACAGTTTCAGGTTCAGGCAGTTGATCTGCGTCTGTTCGAGCATCTTGAACTTCTTCAAGTTCAATTTTGCTCCTACTGTCTTCTTGTAAAAGAAACTCTTTCTCTAAAAAGACAGCATGCTTTGAAACAAACACCTTTTGTTCCTCAGCAAGGTAGAATTGATATCCCATTGTTTCTTTAGGATATCCTACAAACAAACACTTGTCAAACTTTGCATCAAGTTTATCTGACTATATCCGCTTCACATAAGCAGGACAACCCCAAACTTTTAAATGAGTAAGATAGGGTCTTTTGTTAGTCCACATCTCATATGGAGTAACATCAACTGTCTTTGATGGAACTCTGTTTAGCAAGTAAACTGTTGTCTCGAGTGTATACCCCCAAAAGGATTTTGGTAACCTTGCAAAGCCCATCATTGATCGTACCATGTCTAACAAGGTTCGATTTCTCCTCTCAACCACACCATTATGCTGTAGTGTGTAAGGAGGAGTCCATTGAGATAAAATCCCATTATCTCTGAGATAATCCAAAAACGCTTAGTCTAAGTATTCCCCACCACGATCAGATCGTAATGTCTTGATACTTTTCCCAAGTTGGTTTTCTACTTCATTTCTGAATTGTTTGAACTTTTCAAACGCTTCAGATTTGTATCTCATCAGATACAGGTACCCATATCGAGAATAATCATCGATAAAGGTAATGAAGTAAAGACAACCACTTCTAGCATGGATGGACATCGGACCACATACATCTGAATGTATTAGGTCTAATACTCCAGTCGCACGTTCACCCTTTCCCTTAAAGGATAACTTAGTCATCTTGCCTAATAAACAAGATTCACATGTGTCATATGATTCATAATCAAATGATCCTAAACTACCACTCTTGTGGAGCTTAGCTATGCGTCTCTCATTTATATGGCCAAGGCGACAATGCCATAAGTAAGTTGATTTTAAATTATCTCGTTTATGTCTTTTCGTGTCATTGACATTCATAATTGGATGTGACATATCTAATATGTAAATTCCATTGTATAATGTACCAGTACCATAAAGCATTCCATTCAAACTAATAGAACAACCATTGTTACTAAAAGTTAAATGGAAACCAGGTCTATTTAAACAAGAAACAGACAATATGTTCTTTGTTAAAACAGGTACAAAATAACATTCATCCAATTGAATTACAAGCCCACTAGGGAGTGACAAAAAATAAGTGCCTACGGCTAATGCAGCAACTCTTGCTCCATTTCCTACACGCAGGTCTAGTTCTCCTTCATGAGCATCTCATCGTCCCGAGGCCCTGTGATATCATTTCATATGTGTGAGCCACAACCGTATCTAATACCCATATGTTATGGTCGAAGCAAGATTAACCTCAATGACAAACATACTGAAGAAGTCGAGGCATCGATGCCTTCTTACGCTTCAATTCTTCGAGATAGACTTTCTATTTAAGCCCAGGTGGCGGCCTTGCCACAATGGAAGCAAGTTCCTTTTGGTGCAGTTTCTTTGGTTTTCTTTTTGGCTGCACTTCCTTTTGGTTTCTTAGACCTTTTCTTCTTTAGATTCTTTTTCTTTGAACCAGAAGAAGAAGAGTTCACTACTGACATCGGCTTGCTATCCTTCTTGATAGCATCAACAGCAAGTGGATCAGGAAGTGGAACATCGAGGACATAACCCAGTTCCTCAGATATGAGAACAATTCTCAGATTTCTCAGCCAATCAAGAAAATTAGGTCCAGTTAATTTATTGGAGTCCATAAGTGAGCGCAAATTCACACTAGAAGTCATATTCAATCAACCTAAAGAGAAAGAGAGAAAGAATGTTAGAATAGAATTACATGTATGATCATAAGGACTTGCATGACATGCATATGGCTCCCACTAGTTTCAAAGAATCCATAACCCTCATTACGAATCCAAGAAACATTATGACAAAAGGTCCTAGTGGGTCGATATCCGACATTACTAAAATGACCTTGGGTTTACCCAACAAGTCACCTTAGGTCAATCGGTAGGTATCGATCATACCAATTGCATCATAGATATCCGACATTACTAAAATGACCTTGGGTTTACCCAACAAGCCACCTTAGATCAATCGGCAGGTATCAATCATACCAATTGTATCATAGATGCAACTATCGACTAGTGCTATCAACTCGTGATGTATGCACACACATTGGGTTATCAACTCTTGATGCACGTACATCTGATGTACACTAACCAATTTCGCCTCTGTCCATGTTGACCTTGAGTTTACTCAACAAATCAACGCTTCTAGTGAAAACCGACCCATTAATCCGAAAATCTTATTTCTATGGTTCGAATATATCCGTATAGAGTGAGCTTGGGTTTACCCAACAACCCAACTCTATAAGAACTCTGGTTCTCCCCATATTAATGGAAGGCGTTAGTTTTCATATTAAGTGTGAGGGTTTTCAGGTCTCATCTTCTTCTTCTCCAAGTTATAGGATTATAGTCATCATGACTATATGGAATGATTTAGGGCAATTCATCAATCACATTGAATCTATACCTAAAATCATCCATCATCTCACCTTTGCATGTTGTAGTCGACTTTTGCATGTTGTAGTCGACTGGTGCATGTCTTTAGCCGACCGGTACATGTACAAGTCGACTACTTTGATTCTTGTGCACGAGCTAGTGATTGGTGCATGTCTTGGTCGACCGCACATGTGCTAGTCGACTGGTACATGTACTGGCATGCTCTCTAATCGGCTAATTTCTCAATCCGTGTAGTTCAAATTCACAATACCAAGTGTAATATCCTTTACTTTGATGTAATGAAACACTTTCATTGTATCATGCTTACCATATATAGTTATACTATACATGAAAAACTTGAAATTGATGAATACACTATTATTCACTTAGATTTCCAAATAATTTTGCGAATATCAAACTATCACCCTAAGTATCTCTAGGTAGTCTACACTTTATCAAGACTACTTCGGCACTAGTCACAAAATTTGTGACGAACAAAACAATCAAGACAAGGCAATATACTAACGAGACGCTAATGAGACACATTTGACATCCGAAAATGTTTGGAAACCCAATTTCAAGAAAATCATTTTGGAAAGCGTACAAAATCAATGTAACACATTTTTAATCACATTAAAAATGATCCAAGGCATTGGAATTGAGAAATACACAATTAAACATTTCAAACAAAACAGCTCCAGCAACTTTCTCAAAACTGCCATGCTCTGTCTTTTGCTTGAAAAACTCATTGAAACAATTTCAATAAATTTTGAGAAAATTACAGAGGTTACTAAAAGTTCACAACATGCTCCATGAATTTTTTCAGGATTTATTTCCAATAAAAACTCATCCAACCTGAGCAACAAAGCCAATGTAGAATCTGTGTTCCTCAACACGCTTATTCCCAAAGACACAATAAATTCTCAAATAAATAGTAAATCACCACGAAAACATTTTTCCATCCTCATAGTCATTCATAAACATCTTAGAGACATATCAGGAAAGAAAATCGGAAAAAATTTCTATAATTTATTCCCGAATTTATAAACATGCCTGCTCAAGGAATGTGCACAAACACAAGAACTGAACATTAGGGAATAAATCAGCAAAACCATATCAAATCACATTGATAAATTCTGGTCTTCACAGACATATTCAACAACATCTTATGAGTATATCTCAGCAAGAAAATTTGAAAACTATATTTCTATACTGAATTCAAATTAACACGATTAACATGCATCATCGTCACAAGCAATAGGTAGCTCCGACCTAGTTATGATTTCTTCGTTATATCCGACACAAGTGGCTCGATACCACTGTAGGAAAATCCCGTGTGTGCATCACATGCACAGAAAGGAAAACAAAATTTTGTTCGAGACCTTCCCAAAGCCAGGATCCATGTGTCTATATAACAAGCTGAAACCATAACGCCAAAGAAGACAGATCTCTAACGGTATCCACGCAGAGATCGGAGAACCTAACAGGGCAAACCTTTGACCGGGAATAGCTAGACCAAATTAAAAGTGCTAGCTCTTACCTTTGTTCTTGAGAGCTTTCAAGAAACAATGAAGAAGGAGAAGCTTGGTGAAGAAGAGATGAAGCCTTAGATGAAAGATGATGAACCTTAGGAGTTCTCAAATCCTCTTCAACACCCACGATCATCAACACTCTTCTTTCTTCATTAGCCTTTTGTCTTTAACAATTAAAGGCATTAAAAAGCTAATGGTGGAGGATTGTCCACATTAGCCACTTTATATATATATATATATAAAGTTAAAAAGATAAGACTCCTCCTCCATCCTACACGTTAGTCTCATATATATATATTAATTAATTAAGTACTTAATTAATTACTTAATTCTATATATATATATATATAAATGCTGAAGTGGTCCAGTCACACTGGGGTCGGTCCTACCGGCCTACCGGGTCCCGGTATGGAAAAACCACCGGAAACCTTTTTCAGCAATATCGATGTCGCGATCTCATCGGGACATATCTCGATCTCATCGGGACATATCACGATCTCATCGTGATCCATTTAATTCCATTGCTCTCCATTTATTGGATCTCTATCCAAAACTATTTTACGAATTCTTCGAGTCACTCTTATGCGTGTGACCCATTAGGTTCCCGGTTATGTTGGCCACTTAGATTAACACTTAATCTGAGCAAGTCATGAGCGGTATCTAGCAACACATCATGACCCCCAATTGACCGAAAAGTAATTGGTTTGACGAATGAACATATATTCATCATGAACCATATCACGAACCTTTCCATAGACAATTACTGTGCAATTCTTCCTTTCACCATGCTATACCCCACTTGATTATGAGTATGGGCAAAGTGTCAACTCTTACTAGACTGACTACGTCAAATCTAGTCCAAGTGATTACAGTTCTCGTCCTGGGACTTATTACTTTATATGTCACTGAAGACACTCTTTATGACATATGAACTCCGGCCAAAGATTTCCAAGTAATGACCCTGACAAGAGGCCATGGGTATCATCTTCGCTATCAAGTGGTGAATCCTCTATTGGCTACTCAATTACCTTCAATACCTCAAGTGTACCCAATCACCACCCTACGGTGACCTCGTAAGGCAACAAGGAATGGAGTCAAAGCACGAATCAAGATATCAAGATATCCTTGAACACCTCAAGTCTAAGGATACTTCCATCATTGCTATGATGAGATTATCACCGACATTAGAATAGGACATCCATGTGATGATCTCATAGCAGTCATCCAATGTACTTACTACCTCTAGTAAGCATTCACATCTCAACCCTAAATATCTCATATTTACGGTTTCGAGATCCTTCGCTGATCAACTCAAGGAGCTTGAGATGTGCTAGTCTCTCCGGATTACCGATGTCCAGCCAAATAATCCTATGACTAGGGATAATTTAGATACTGACATAATTACACATGATAGGAATCTCAGTAGTATGATCACATCATAATTTCCTTCATGCTATGTCATATATCATGGACTTCATTAATTTGCTTATAGATCAATATCCATTCTTAAATAATGAATAGCAAAGTAATGAAATATGTCTTTCTTTATTTATTCATAAATTCTGTACAGAACTTTGTACAAAACGCGCTAAAGGCGATTGCCTTTAGGGCACTACTCTAACAATCTCCCACTTGACCTAAAGTCAATCGCCTTGATATCTAATACCATAGGCGAGTACATGAGAATCAAAGCTCTTTTGTGATAATGGCTTTGTCAACGGATCAGCAATATTCTGCTCGGTGGGAATTCTCTCGATCTGGACATCACCTCGTCCAATGATCTCCCTGATCAGATGATATCTGCAGAGTACGTGTTTGGATCGTTGTTGAGACCTTGGTTCCTTTGCCTGCACAATAGCCCCATTGTTGTCACAACACAACTGTATAGGCCCATCACAGCTAGGAACCACACCAAGTTCAGTAATGAACTTCTTGATCCAAACTGCTTCCTTTGCTGCGTCTGAAGCAGCAATGTACTCCGCCTCGGTTGTTGAATCGACAGTCGTCTCTTGTTTGGAACTCTTCCAACTGACTGCCCCGTCGTTCAGTGTGAATATGTAACCTGATTGGGATTTGGAATCATCCTTATCAGATTAAAAACTGGCATCTGTATACCCGCTCACTTTGAGATCTTCATCTCCATATATCAAAAAAACATCCTTAGTCCTTCGCAAGTACTTAAGGATATTCTTGACAGCCACCCAGTGACCCTCACCAGGATCCGATTGGTATCTTCTCGTAACACTTAGAGCATATGATACATTGGGTCTCGTACATAGCACAGCGTACATGATAGATCCTACCGCAGATGCATACGGGATCATATTCATGCGCATCCTCTCATCTTGTGTCTTAGGACACATAGATTTTGATAGTGTTATCCCATGAGTCACGGGAAGGTACCCTCTCTTGGATTGCTCCATGCTAAACCTCTTCAGCATCTTGTCTATGTACGTTGATTGTGAAAGACCAAGCAACCTTTTTGATCTATCTCTATAAATCTTTATCCCAAGGATATAAGTTGCTTCACCAAGGTCTTTCATAGCAAATTGTTTGGACAACCAAATCTTCACAGATTGTAGCATAGAGACATCGTTTCCTAGTAATAATATGTCATCTACATATAGCACAAGGAACACGATTGCAATCCCATTAACCTTCTTATATACACAGTGTTCATCTGGATTTTGTGAGAAACCAAACTCTTTGATTACCTCATCAAAATGGATATTCCAACTCCTGGATGCTTGTTTCAATCCATAGATGGATTTCTGAAGCTTGCATACCTTTTCACCATCATAGGAGGTGAAGCCCTCAGGTTGTGTCATATACACATCATCAGCTAGATTTCCATTTAGGAAAGCTGTCTTCACATCCATTTTCCATATCTCATAATCATAATGAGTGGCAATGGCTAGGAGTATCCTAATGGATTTAAGCATTGCTACTGGGCTGAAGGTCTCGTCGTAATCAACTCCTTGTCTTTGACGAAAACCTTTAGCCACAAGCCTTGTTTTATAGGTAATTACATTACCATCCATGTCGGATTTCTTTTTGAAAACTCATTTACACCCTATGGATTTTATTCCTTCGGGTGTCTCAACCAAAGTCCATACTTGGTTTTCATACATGGAATCCATTTCAGCCTCTATGGCATGAAATCATTTCTCAGACTCTGAACTCTTCAGAACCTCTTCATAGGTAGTAGGCTCATCATCTTTAATGAGCAATACGTCATTCTGTTCATTCACGAGAAATCCATATCTCTCGGGAACAGACCGTATCCTACGTTACCTACGAATTTCATGTGTTGTAGAAGGTTAAACTGTTACTTCATCTCAGATAAGTCACAGTTTGAGTTCAGCGATTGATCTGCGTCTGTTTCGAGCATCTTGAACTTCTTGAGTTCAATTTTGCTCCTACTTGTCTTCTTGTAAAAGAAACTCTTTCTCTAAAAAGACAGCATGCTTTGAAACAAACACCTTTTGTTCCTCAGCAAGGTAGAATTGATATCCCATTGTTTCTTTAGGATATCCTACAAACAAACACTTTTCAAACTTTGCATCAAGTTTATCTGACTGTATCCGCTTCACATAAGCAGGACAACCCAAAACTTTCAAATGAGTAAGATAGGGTCTTTTGTTAGTGCACATCTCATATGGAGTAACATCAACTGTCTTTGATGGAACTCTATTTAGCAAGTAAACTGCTGTCTCGATTGTATACCCCCAAAAGGATTTTGGTAACCTTGCAAAGCCCATCATTGATCGTACCATATCTAACAAGGTTCGATTTCTCCTCTCAACCACACCATTATGCTGTAGTGTGTAAGGAGGAGTCCATTGAGATAAAATCCCATTATCTCTGAGATAATCCAAAAACGCTTGGTCTAAGTATTCCCCACCACGATCAGATCGTAATGTCTTGATACTTTTCCCAAGTTGGTTTTCTACTTCATTTCTGAATTGTTTGAACTTTTCAAACGCTCAGATTTGTATCTCATCGAATCTGGTACCCATATCGAGAATAATCATCGATAAAGGTAATGAAATAAAGACAACCACTTCTAGCATGGATGGACATCGGACCACATACATCTGAATGTATTAGGTCTAATACTCCAGTCGCACGTTCACCCTTTCCTTTAAAGGATAACTTAGTCATCTTGCCTAATAAACAAGATTCACATGTGTCATATGATTCATAATCAAATGATCCTAAACTACCACTCTTGTGGAGCTTAGCTATGCGTCTCTCATTTATATGGCCAAGGCGACAATGCCATAAGTAAGTTGATTTTAAATTATCTCGTTTATGTCTTTTCGTGTCATTGACATTCATAATTGGATGTGACATATCTAAGATGTAAATTCCATTGCATAATGTACCAGTACCATAAAGCATTCCATTCAAACTAATAGAACAACCATTGTTACTAAAAGTTAAATGGAAACCACTCTATTTAAACAAGAAATGCATAATATGTTCTTTGTTAAAACAGTACAAAATAACATTCATCCAATTGAATTACAAGCCCACTAGGAGTGACAAAATAAGTGCCTACGGCTAATGCAGCAACTCTTGCTCCATTTCCTACACGCAGTCTAGTTCTCCTTCATGAGTATCTCATCGTCCCCGAGGCCCTGCGATATCATTGCATATGTGAGCCACAACCGGTATCTAATACCCATATGTTATGGTCAGAAACAGTATTAACCTCAATGACAAACATACCTGAAGAAGTCGAGGCATCTGATGCCTTCTTCTGCTTCAATTCTTCCAGATAGACTTTACAGTTTCGCTTCCAGTGGCCAGTCTTGCCACAATGGAAGCAAGTTCCTTTTGGTGCAGTTTCTTTGGTTTTCTTTTTGGCTGCACTTCCTTTTGGTTTCTTAGACCTTTTCTTCTTTAGATTCTTTTTCTTTGAACCAGAAGAAGAAGAGTTCACTACGAGCACTGGCTTGCTATCCTTCTTGATAGCATCAACAGCAAGTGGATCAGGAAGTGGAACATCGAGGACATAACCCAGTTCCTCAGATATGAGAACAATTCTCAGATTTCTCAGCCAATCAAGAAAATTAGGTCCAGTTAATTTATTGGAGTCCATAAGTGAGCGCAAATTCACACTAGAAGTCATATTCAATCAACCTAAAGAGAAAGAGAGAAAGAATGTTAGAATAGAATTACATGTATGATCATAAGGACTTGCATGACATGCATATGGCTCCCACTAGTTTCAAAGAATCCATAACCCTCATTACGAATCCAAGAAACATTATGACAAAAGGTCCTAGTGGGTCGATATCCGACACTACTAAAATGACTTTGGGTTTACCCAACAAGTCACCTTAGATCAATCGGTAGGTATCGGTCATACCAATTGCATCATAGATATCCGACATTACTAAAATGACCTTGGGTTTACCCAACAAGCCATCTTAGATCAATCGGCAGGTATCAGTCATACCAATTGTATCATAGATGCAACTATCGATTAGTGCTATCAACTCGTGATTTATGCACACACATTGGGTTATCAACTCTTGATGCACGTACATCTGATGTACACTAACCAATTTCGCCTCTGTCCACGTTGACCTTGAGTTTACTCAACAAATCAACGCTTCTAGTGAAAACCGACCCATTAATCCGAAAATCTTATTTCTATGGTTTGAATATATCCGTATAGAGTGAGCTTGGGTTTACCCAACAACCCAACTCTATAAGAACTCTGGTTCTCCCTATATTAATGGAAGGCGTTAGTTTTCATATTAAGTGTGAGGGTTTTCAGGTCTCATCTTCTTCTTCTCCAAGTTATAGGATTATAGTCATCATGACTATATGGAATGATTTAAGGCAATTCATCAATCACATTGAATCTATACCTAAAATCATCCATCATCCCACATTTGCATGTTGTAGTCGACTTTTGCATGTTGTAGTCGACTGGTGCATGTGCTAGCCGACTGGTACATGTACTAGTCGACTACTTTTGATTACTGTGCACGAGCTAGTCGACTGGTGCATGTGCAGTCGACTGGTACATGTGCTAGTCAACTGGTACATGTACTGGCATGCTCTCTAATCGGCTAATTTCTCAATCCGTGTAGTTCAAATTCACAATACCAAGTGTTATATCCTTTACTTTGATGTAATGAAACACTTTCATTGTATCATGCTTACCATATATAGTTATACTATACATGAAAAACTTGAAATTGATGAATACACTATTATTCACTTAGATTTCCAAATAATTTTGCGAATATCAAACTATCACCCTAAGTATCTCTAGGTAGTCTACACTTTATCAAGACTACTTCGGCACTAGTCACAAAATTTGTGACGACCAAAACAATCAAGACAAGGCAATATACTAACGAGACGCTAATGAGACACATTTGACATCCGAAAATGTTTGGAAACCCAATTTCAAGAAAATCATTTTGGAAAGCATACAAAATCAATGTAACACATTTTTAATCACATTAAAAATGATCCGAGGCATTGGAATTGAGAAATACACAATTAAACATTTCAAACAAAACAGCTCCAGCAACTTTCTCAAAACTGCCATGCTCTGTCTTTTGCTTGAAAAACTCATTGAAACAATTTCAATAAATTTTGAGAAAATTACAGAGGTTACTAAAGGTTCACAACATGCTCCATGAATTTTTTCAGGATTTATTTCCAACAAAAACTCATCCAACCTCAGCAACAAATCCAATGTAGAATCCGTGTTCCTCAACACAGTTATTCCCAGCAGCACACAATAAATTCTCAAATAAATAGTAAATCACCACGAAAACATTTTTCCATCCTCATAGTCATTCATAAACATCTTAGAGACATATCAGTGAAAGAAAATCGGAAAAAAAATTTCTATAATTTATTCCCGAATTTATAAACATGCCTGTTCAAGGAATGTGCACAAACACAGCAACCAGAACATTAGGGAATAAATCAGCAAAACCATATCAAATCACATTGATAAATTCTGGTCTTCCACAGACATATTCAACAACATCTTATGAGTATATCTCAGCAAGAAAATTTCGAAAACTATATTTCTATACTGAATTCGAAATTAACACAGTTAACATGCATCATCGTCACAAGCAATAGGTAGCTCCGACCTAGTTATGATTTCTTCGTTATATCCGACACAAGTGGCTCTGATACCACTGTAGGAAAATCCCGGTGTGTGCATCACATGCACACGGTGCGGAAAACAAAATTTTTGTTCCGGGACCTTCCCGAAAGCCAGGATCCATGTGTCTATATAACAAACTGAAACCATAACGGCCAAAGGAGACCGTCTCTAACGGTATCCACGCAGAGATCGGAGAACCTAACCGGGGCAAACCCTTTGACCCGGGAATAGCTAGACCAAATTAAAAAGTGCTAGCTCTTACCTTTGTTCTTGGAGAGCTTTCGAAGAAACAATGAAGAAGGAGAAGCTTGGTGAAGAAGAGATGAAGCCTTAGATGAAAGATGATGAACCTTAGGATTTCTCAAATCCTCTTCAACACCCACGATCATCAACACTCTTCTTTCTTCATTAGCCTTTTGTCTTTAACAATTAAAGGCATTAAAAAGCTAATGGTGGAGGATTGTCCACGTTATCCACTTTATATATATATATATATAAAGTTAAAAAGATAAGACTCCTCCTCCATCCTACACGTTAGTCTCATATATATATATTAATTAATTAAGTACTTAATTAATTACTTAATTCTATATATATATATATAAATGCTGAAGTGGTCCAGTCACACTAGGGTCGGTCCTACCGGCCTACCGGGTCCCGGTATGGAAAAACCACCGGAAACCTTTTTCAGTAATATCGATGTCGCGATCTCATCGGGACATATCTCGATCTCATCGGGACATATCTCGATCTCATCGGGATCCATTTAATTCCATTGCTCTCCATTTATTGGATCTCTATCCAAAACTATTTTACGAATTCTCCGAGTCACACTTATGCGTGTGACCCATTAGGTTCCCGGTTATGTTAGCCACTTAGATTAACACTTAATCTGAGCAAGTCATGAGCGGTATCTAGCAACACATCATGACCCCCAATTGATCGGAAAGTAATTGGTTTGACGAATGAACATATATTCATCATGAACCATATCACGAACCTTTCCATAGACAATTACTGTGCAATTCTTCCTTTCACCATGCTATACCCCACTTGATTATGAGTATGGGCAAAGTGTCAACTCTTACTAGACTGACTACGTCAAATCTAGTCCAAGTGATTACAGTTCTCGTCCTGGGACTTATTACTTTATATGTCACTGAAGACACTCTTTATGACATATGAACTCCGGCCAAAGATTTCCAAGTAATGACCCTGACAAGAGGCCATGGGTATCATCTTCTGCTATCACAGAAGTGGTGAATCCTCTATTGGCTACTCAATTACCTTCGAATACCTCAAGCTGTACCCAATCACCACCCTACGAGTGACCTCTGTAAGGCAACAAGGAATGGAGTCAAAGCACAGAATCAGTATCCAAGATATCCTTGAACACCTCAAGTCTAAGGATACTTCCACCATTGCTATGATGAGATTATCACTGACATTAGAATAGGACATCCATGTGATGATCTCATAGCAGGTCATCCAATGTACTTACTACCTCTAGTAAGCATTCACATCTCAACCCTAAATATCTCCTATTTACAGTTTCTGAGATCCACTGCTTGATCAACTCAAGGAGCTTGAGATGTGATAGTCTCTCCGGATTACCAATGTCCAGTTTCAGTAATCCTATGACTAGGGATAATTTAGATACTGACATAATTACACATGATAGGAATCTCAGTAGTATGATCACATCATAATTTCCTTCATGCTATGTCATATATCATGGACTTCATTAATTTGCTTATAGATCAATATCCATTCATAAATAATGAACAGCAAAGTAATGAAATATGCCTTTCTTTATTTATTCATAAAGTCTGTACAGAACTTTGTACAAAACGCGCTAAAGGCGATTGCCTTTAGGGCACTACTCTGACAATTGGATGATCTGTATGGGTTAGTGATCGACTAATATAGGTTAAAGTTGTTAAATTTGATGTACTGTGAGTTTGATACAATTTTGTTGTGTATTGCTTGACCAATGTGCTATATTGGTCGAACAATATGCCTATTGGTCAACTAATGTTCCAACGACTAGTAATTTGGTATTTTTAATGCAAATTGGTTGACCAATATACTATAAGTAGTCATTATAATGGCTAGTTCTTGGTTCCAACAACCAAGAAAGGTTCCAAAACATTATAAATAGGTCTTTGCCCATTATTTTTGTATCAAAAATCATGTGTATTTTACATAAATTTATAAGTGTTTTTTAATCATTTGAATATCATTGTTTTATATTTATGTGAGTAAGCCTTTTTGGAATTATTAAGTGATAAAATAAGTTATTTTGATTTATAAGATTTGTTTGGAAAATCATATTATTGTTTTTAGGGTGATTCAAGTGGGATTATCGGAATTCTAAGAAGAATATAGGGAGTCGACGTAGTCAAGGATAATTTGCCAAACTACTATAAATCAGTTTTAATTCTCGTTTCCCTATCTTCTTTAAATTATTATTCAATTGATTAATTAATTTATGTTAAGCCATTTTACATCAATATTTATATTGATAGTTATTAATTGAGTACAATGGATAGAAAATTTCTTAAATTTTATAAACATCTAATTCACCCCCTCTTGGGTAAGGACTAATATAAACATTTTGTTCAGTGGCCCTGTAAGATTATATTCAATCTTTTGGATATCATATAACCTTTTGCTATCATATTTGCTTATGAATTTATTAGATAATACATGCTTTGACTAAACATCATTTTATTTTCATATACAATATTAAACTTGTTAATTGATTTAATTAGAACTACTAAAATAAATCATTTTATTTTCAACGAAAATCAAGTATTTGTAATCCCTTAAACTTCGACAAGCTCAAGTATCAAGTTACTACATATATCATAATCTTTTTATCAATGAACATAAACAAAATCAAAGGTAGATATCCTTGATCAAAAGCAACCATAAAATTAAAATAGACCTTCCTCACGATATTCACTCATGTCACTCAAGTGTAAGGGTTGTGTTTCACTCAAAGCTTCCTCTAAGAGATTATACTACCATAAGCTTGCAAATTCACCTATTTTCCACTACATAGAGTACATGTCATCATAGATCAAAAGGGCTTTTACTAAGGGTTGTAATAGGACTTAGGTTAAGGTAAAGTAAAAAAGGACAAAGGCTACTCAAAAGCATTCACAAAGTACTAAGTAATGTGGGACAATCAAAAAGAAATTCTGAGATGTTCAAATAGAAACACAGGACTACAACTACTCATCACTATCCAATGCTACTGTTTGATCTTTTTCTTCTTTTTTGTTTTTTGGTTTGTTTTTGTTTTGGTTTTTTTTCATAACATTAAACATAAAAGAAGATAGTAGTAGCACAAATCAACAACAACTGAATATATGTACCTCTAAAACATCTCAAAATAGCATATAAAACAAAAATCCCTAAATCAAAGTCATCAAATACTTAGTACTTAATTCAACTTGTGAAAGGGTCAGGCTAAAAAGTTTTCAGATTTAAACGCAATGTGATTAATACAAAAACAAACAAGGTCAATGACTCAAAGGGGCTAGCTAGGGACAAATGACTTGGTGGGTCATTTAAGCTAAAGGTTAAAAACAAAGAAGGCCTTTATCATGTCCATAAAGCATGTAACTAGTAGTATCCAACAGGTTCAGAGTAAGTTCTGAAGGTAATTCACATAGGGAAGCATCACATACAACAAAGAAAATAAATGACTATGAGATGCAGTCATATGGCTCAAGACCTCACATGGCTCATCACTCAACATCAGTTATTAACTAAGTTTATGCAATCAACTACTTCAATCAATCTACATGGTTCACTATCCTCTCAAGCTACCTAATCTAAGTTTACGAATATAACTCAATTCTCCATCCAACTACTTTGACAAAATCATAAGGTCAAATTCATCAAAGATGGGACCGTTAGCTACCAAAAAAATCGCAAATATTCAATTGTGTATCTCTCAACATCAACATCAATATCATAAACATTAATATGCACATTGTTGGACCCCGTCTCCGAGGCCCAACATTCAGAAGCACACAAGCACACATAAGCATAGAAGACCCATAACTCACCACAATAGGGGAAACTTGCAATAGAAAAGTTGGATAGGCTTTTTAAGAAAAAAAATATGTTCCTTACACTCTCACAGTTCCAACGGCACTGAAAACGCTCAATTTGGATTAGAAATGAAGAAATTATGGCAAAAATGTTATTTCAAATAAAACAGCCAAAATTGAGCACTACCGACTTCAGGTCAGAATTTGAAAATCTTAAAGGCTTAATTGCCGATCAGTTCCTTCATAAAACTTGTTGGTTTAAGTCTCTAGTTTAATTTAAAACAAGAATCGCTTTGATCGGAGCCCTATAGCTCATGAAATCTCAAAATTAGTAAAGTATGTTCAGTCTTGATCAGCCGACCTCCACATTTTGTTTCAACCCACCTTTTTCAATTTAAAAGCAATGCTTGTAGATCAAGTGTAGAAATATATAAAAATTTCTTAGAAATCCATCGCTTCAAAAATCAGCTCAATCGGAGGTCTATGCAAAAAGTTATGGCAAAAATAAGGAAGAGAGATCGGCCGGCTCGAAACCGACCTCAAATCGCTAGCTCGCCCAAGGGCGAGTAATCGCCTCGCTCGCCCGCGGGACAAGCGATCGCTCGCTCGCCCGCTGGGTGAGCGATTCACCTCGCTCGGCATGTCGAGCGCCTTGGGCGCTCGCATGTCGAGCCGAGCGACCTACCCAGTGATCCGACCTAAGAGACTTCTAACTTTAATAACTTTTGACTCCGAGCTCCAAATCAGACACGGTCGGAAGCGTTGGAAAGTTGGAAGAAAAATCTATATTTTTCAAGCAGGACTCACAAGCAAGCTCAGACTCTACGGGAATCAAAAATTTATATTAAGGTCGATCGACTAGCTCCTCCTAAGCAGTACCAGAACTTGCGACCTCCATAACTTTTGATCCAGAACTCCAAATTTAACAAACTTAGTGTCTATGGAAAGGTAAAAGAATTATATACAACTTTCATGAAGATCACCGACCTAGATTCCCACTCTATAAGGGTCAAAAGTGGACTCAAATATCTGCCTAACAAGCTGCCATTTAGACAGCACCTCCATTTAACTCCAACAACTCACACCTACCAATCAACACATCATGAATAACTCATAAAACCTCCTGGGAGAGCTCTACAGCTCACCTATCACTCTCAAGGAGTCTCAATAATCCCAGATGACCTATATCAACCAAGAAATTTCAGAAAACACAACATACCCAAAAGTTGCAAATCTTCCACAATTCATAACCTTAGCAAATTTTCCAGCGACCTCTCTCAAGGCAAAACTCACCAGCAACTCCCTACTAAACAAGGCACATACACATGCCCTTTTCAAGACCATACATAGGTCGTAAATCAACAAACTCACATGAAGAGAGTACTAGAGCTCTCATTCTCATTTCAATTTATAACAAAGATTCATGCATAGCTTTGGTTACACATCGGCATATTCATCAATATCAAGTACAAAATACAAAAGATGAGATGCTCAATGATCAATATGCTTACAAAGCTATACCAAAAGCTAGTTACTAACTTAATACAAAAGTGACTAATTTTTCTTGGAGTGATGCCCGATGCCTTGCAAGGTTCAGCTCTCAACTTGAATTTTGCACCTGAGGAGGGAGAATGGGGAGCAAACACGGCTCAGTGGCTAACAAGTTTATAGCCATCGGGTAATGAGCCATACAACACATCATTTACAATCCGAAACAATGGCAATTTATCATATAAAACTCAAATAACCCAAAATCATCACATAAGCATAACATGAGATTTCATATCAATCAAACACATATTATGCACCATAAACACATATAAATGATGGAATGCACACATTTGACTCGAGGGTTCCATAAACACGCCGAAAATCGAAGTTTACCGTATACACGACGGAAACCGAAGTTTACCGTATACACGACGGAAACCGAAGTTTACCGTATACACGCCGAGTCCATTTTCGGATCTCGTATGCCACAAGCGGGCAGCCGGGAGAAGGCTAGGGGGTCAACGTGCACGTGACTATCGAAGTAGGTTTTCTCTTGTCCAATTACAACCAATTTATGCTCACATATTCAAGCATAAGAATAGCAAAGGTAGCACACATAGGGCATTTGCCCATTACACAACAACTATAAAAAATGTTACCCACCTATCGTCGGTATCCGAATTCAAGATTGCCCTTCCTCCTTGTCGTGAGTGGGGTTCTCTTGATTTTCTTCAATCAAAACATACTCCATTCACTATTTATATTCTAAAAGAAAGCATAGCATTCATAAAAATCAAACAAAATAAAAGTATACTTTAAACCTAACCTACCCATAAGCCATATATGCTAGAATAACCATAACCTTAGTGAGAAAGTCCCTAAAATCCATAGATCTTACCCTTCTTTTCATCTTTCTTCAATCTCTACATAAACCCTAACTTCCATTTCTTCCCATACTTGAACCTAACACAAGTAAAGGCAGAACTTACCTCTCACAAGTAGCTTGCTCCTCTTTTTCTTCTTCTTTCTTCCTCCCTACGACTCTCTCCCTTTTAGCCGAAAGCCTCCTTCTCCTTTGGCTCACATTTTCACTCTTCTCCTCTTTTCTTTAGCCTTCTACGACAACTTGCTTCCTCTCCATTCCAACTTAACTCTTTTATTCTCACTTAAAGCCTTCCTCCCCAAAACTACATAGTTTTGGTGCTCTCCTCTAACTTTCAAAGCTTTTGGGCTCTCCTCCTCCTCACAAGCCCACTATACCCTAATCCACTTATCCTTATTCCATTTATTCCTAAAGCCCATACTTTCCAACATTAAGTCCAAGCCTTCATTTTAATTCCCAATCACACATGCTAATTCCAAGACTCAATAAAAATATATCTATATAAACACATAATTAAATCAATTAAGGCAAAATAAAAAATAATTAAAGTAAGCGAATAATTAAACAAATCCATAAATAAATAAATAATAAATATAAAAAAAATTTCGGGTTCAACACACATAATCTCAATCCCCCCACACTTAATATGAACATTGTCCCTAATGTTCAAGTAGTCAACAATCAAACACAAAGAGGGGCAAGAGCAAGAAGAAACTTCCCTAAAAAAAATCAACCAAGAACTGTTCGCCAATAACCACGTAAACCCTAAAAAAAACTCAAAACAACTCAAAGAAATGCATTAAACTAGAAAAAAACATAAAGAAAACAACGATAAAAGAAAAGAAAGAAAACTACAGTCCTACTGAAAGGCATATACTGCAATCAAGGAGGCGAAGTGTCATGAAGAGACAATCACTCCTTAGAATTATCCACAAACCTGGGCATATATAATTTAGCTCGTTGTCCATTTACCTTGAAAGGTTTTTCATTTTCTCATTTTACCTCAAGGACCCTAAAAGAAAGGACTTGGATCACTACGAATGGACCATACCACCTCGAGTTAAGCTTTCCTAGAAAAAGAAAAAGATGGGAATTGTAGATCAATACTTGGTCGCCTACCTTAAAGTCTCGATAAAGGATCTTTTTGTCATGCCACTTCTTTACATGCTCCTTATACAACTTCGAATTATTATAAGCATCCAAATGAAATTCTTCAAGCTCGTAAAGCTACATAAGTTTCTTAACACCTACAGAAGACAAATCAAAGTTAAGAAATTTGGTAGGCTAGTATAATTGATGCTCTAACTCAAATGGAAGATGACAAGACTTTCCATACATTATCCTGAATGGTGATATGACTATAGGTGTCTTAAACGCGTTCCTATATGCCCAAAGTGCATCATTTAACTTTAAAGACCAGTCCCACCTAGAAGCATTAACAGTTTCTCTAGTAATTTCTTTAATTCCCTTTTTGAGACTTCAACTTACCCACTAGTTTGGGGGTGGTATGGAGTAGCAACCTTATGGGTCATCCCATACTTAGCTAATAATGAATCAAAAATTTTATTACACAAATGTGACCCCCCATCACTAAATGTGCTAAAATGTGTAAAAATATTCTTCTTCAAAAACTTAACAACACGTCTAGACTCATTTGTAGGTAATGTTGTTGCTTCCACCCACTTGCTAATATAATCAACAACCAATATATATTGATGGAAGAAAGACTTAGGGAATGGTCCCATGAATTTTATGCCCCTAATATCAAAAAAACTCGCAAGCAAGAATGTTAGTCAATGACATATCATGTCTCCTATTAATGTTCCTGACCCTTCAACACCTATCACAAGATTTGACAAATTCAAATGCATCCTTAAATAAGGTGGGCCAATAGAAACCACACTCTAAAACCTTATGAGCTATCCTATATGGAACATAATATCCCCCAGCCTCTCTAAAATGATAATGATGTAACACAAAGGATATTTCCTCTTCAGGGATGTAGGGCCTAACAATACCATCCACACAAATATTGTAAAGCAAAGGATCATCCCAAAGATAGCATCTTAGCTCAGGCAAAAAAAAATCTTTTGAGCATAAGAAAAATCAGGGAGTGGATATGACCAATAAGGTACTTTACATAGTCTGCAAACTAATTAGAGGCTAATGTATCGCGTCAACAAGTAATATAAAATGACAAGAACCGGATATTATACCCAAAGGATTCCAACACGTAAGACAATTAAATTAAATGATACAAAATTACTCAAACGATCAAGAATTGATTGATTTAAAAATAAAATAAAGTAAACGAATTGAGCAAATATTAAAGATGCAAAGTACGAATTAAAAAAAGACTAGATTTAATCAAATGACAGAAATTGGCTAAAGTATTGAATTTCAATTGGATTAGATACTAAAACTTGTAATGGTAGATTGATTTTGGATTTATTTCACTTAAGCAAGTCGAACCCAATATTCATAGGAATTCCCTTCTCCTCTAAATCTGAATTACCTACTTAGTTCAAAGATAATTTGGAATAAGAGGCATTTAATACAAGAAACCTAAAATTAAATTCGTTAATCCTAGGTATCCTCACACAAGATCCTAAGGTTGGTCTATGCTTTAGTCTCAAATATGTTTCTTAATTAAATCCCATTGGCTATGACATTCAATCATCTAAGGCTTTAATCCAGGTGATCAAGCTAAATTAGGACTAAATATACATTCAATCAAGCAAAAATTAATACCACAAAAGTTTTCCTAATCTAATATCAATCCTAACCTTAACCTAAAAAAACTTACTCACGCATATTCATCAATATAACACAAATCATGGTCATAATAAATATTTGCATTGATTAAATCCACAAAAATTAAAATAAATAAGGAATAAAAACAAATTAAAACACCCCTTCTCCCACAGTTGTAGCTGCTCACACTATCTTCTTGCTACTGTAGCTGTTCACGCTATCTTCTTGTTTCTATCTAAGGTTTCGGTCCACCTTTTGGCATTCTTTAGTTCACGCAACTTCTTCCTTGCTCTGCCATTGATGTGACAAAAAGTTTTGTTGGTCCACTAGCTCATGCACAACACTCATGCTTCAACGTCCTCTTGCCACTAGCTACTTCAGCTTCCTCTTGCCACTAGCTACTTCAATGTCCTCTTGCCACCAGCTGCTTCATGTGTGTAAGTGGAGAGTATATATTGAGTGGGGGCTGTGGTGTGAGTGTTGGAGGAGTTGTTTTTATTACTCTCTATGCTGTCAGTTGCACACGCACACTCACACGCCTCATACTCTTCTGCCACTAACCTTTTATTCTATGTATTAAATCATTTTCTACTCTCTTGGTCCCTCTCTTTTCACGCCTTTAGCACTATTTTCCTTATTGTCTGCAATGTTAGATTTATGTAAATATAGTGCCCTGGAAAGCAAGTGTATTTACATGTAACTTTATCTTCTTCAATTACAGTTTTGTAATGAAAATATTTATTATTAATAAAACAAAAGAGTTTGGTTTTATCTATGTGAGCGTTATATCTGGTCAAAAGGTACCAAGATTCTTTTGTAAGTAATATACATATACATAGAGATGTATGGGAAACATGTATTGTTGGGACCTCGATCCGGGAGCCGGATCCCAACCGAAAAGCAGAACGGAAAACGAAATGCGGAAGACATAATGCAAAGCGAAGCCCAAACGAAAGGGACTATAAAGCGACCAAAAGGGAAAATACAAACCGAAACGAATCGAATCAGAAAATACAAAGCGAAAGCGGAGACAAACACTTAGCAAAGCGGATCCGACATCCGAGAACCAAAACCAGAGAAAAACGATCGGATGAACATAATCGCGTTGGAATCCTTACGACATTTCAAATCCGTATATTTTTCTTTCTTTATTCCTTGTCTTTTCATTCTTAATCACTTTACTCCATTACATATAAAAATCATCATTCTTATTCCTTCCTATAAATCCTCAAACTCTTTCTTTAAACCCATTTTATCAAATTTTACCGAAATTTCAAAGATAACTGTTGTATTTTGACAAGCCAAAAATTTAAAACAAAGCAAACGCACTTCTAATATTGTAATCCATCCAATAACACAAGGCAACATCGGACCTCCGTCCAAGCATCCAAACACCAAAGCAGAAACACAATCTTAATTCTAAACACTTCATAAATCCAATCCATAACTATCTCAACTCGTAAATTTCAATCAATCCCAACCACATTCAAAATCCAATCTCATACATAAAGTATAATCATACTTATAACTCATTAGAACATAATACAATCTTATACATTTATCGACCACAAGCAAAACCATTCATATACAATCGAACTAAAATACACTTTACTAGCTTTCTAACTATCCATAAAGATCGATACAAACATTAAACTTTAAACATACTACGAACACGCATAAGTCGGACTATGATCATACTAGTCTTCCATCCGATCTCCTGCGTAAAACACGGAGATTGGGGATGAAAGGGGTGAGCTCGAAAGCTCGTGGATAATATATTTATAAACCGAACAATAAGCGAAAATTATTTTCTTTTAAACTTTTCAAAATTTCCCATTTAAGCATTTATCCGAAATCTTATTTTCAAACTTTTCAAAACTTTCATAAACCTTCCGAAATTTCATGATTATAAATTTACTGTCTTATTTCTCAAAATCTCAAATCTTTTTCAAATCATGCACAGCTTTAAATATGAATGCATCACATTATAAACAAATCAAAAACACATAACACATCAGAATTGGTTTGGTTCGCATTAAAACAGACGATCGCACATTTCCGATAAGCGGTTATATGCAACAGGAATGAGGGGAGTCCGAAATCGGAACTCCTATGCCACTAGCGGGCAGCCGGGCGAAGGCTTAAACAGGTAGAGACAGCGCTGACTCACAAACGGACCTGACCAAACCCACTTAACACATAACGAAAACAGAATTCAGATTGCCCGAAGGCACTTTTTGAAAATCTTGATTTTTCACATTTTTCAAATCTTATCATCATATTGTGTCATAAATGACACAAGCACGTATCCACATGAATTCACATAACAAATCTAATGTAATTCATATCATTACTTAAATCACATACTCATCACAATATATGCACCAATTCTTTAAATCATCCAAATCATAAATCACATAATTTGAAAGCCATGAAATTCACAAGTTTTGCATTTTCTAAAACTCATTTTACTCCTTTGAAATCATAATTTCAAACATTTACATCCTTTTTCAAACATTTTTATCAATAATAATTTATCAAAAATCAAATTTTGCTTTCTTTAATTTTCAAAAATTCACATTTAGCTTATAATTCAATAAATAAATATACTACCCACCTCATATCCATGCTAGCATCTTGTCCAATGCTTCAATTTGACTTTTGCTTCTCTCTCTTCCAAATTAATAAAACCTAAACCATAATCATCCAAATTCACATCATAAATTACAATTTCTTCAAAATTGATTTCATAACTCACAAACTCATCATGTTTCAAGCCATCTTAATCCAACAATTTCTAAAAATCCCAAAATTCCCAAAATTCCAAATTGAACCTAAACCAATCCAATCAAATTCAATATCATAATTAACTTAATTTCTCAAATTGAACTTAGGAAACATCAATTCCCCACATATTCAAGTCATTTAAACCTCCAATTTTGAAAATCCCCAATTTTTAAAATTGGCCTAAACCAATTTATACAAATTCAATACCATAAATCATACTTTCTTCAAAATTGAATTCATATTTCATCAATTCCTACTCTTAATTAAGATTCTACACTATTAATTCATAAAAACCCCAATAATTCACAAAAACTCCAAATTTCTAATTTAGCCTAAACTTCAAATTTGTAATTTTTTAAATTAAACTTCACCTAAAGCTTAAACATCAAAATTAACTTCATACATCTCAAATTCATCACTAATTCAAGCCATCTAAAGCATCAATTTCACAAAGCCCCAATTTTCAAAATTTGACATAAACTCAAATTTTCAATTAATCCAAAATTAACCATCATCAAAGCATAAACACTTCAATTAACCTTAGATAAACTCAATTCATATCCTATCCAAGCCAAATCAACCAATAAACTTATCAAAAATTTAAAAACTTAAGCTTTCTCTCACTAACCTTCTCTCTCTAATTTTCGAAATTGTAGAACTCCAAGCAACTTTCATCTTCTTTCATGCTCTTTCCCACTTGAAGAGGCTCGAAAATCACTCTTGAAAGTGCAGCAAAACCGAACTCTTCACCTTCTTCTTCTCTCCTTCATGGCCGAATGGCTTCTTCTCTTCTCTCTTCACTTTCGTTTCTTTCCTTTTCATTTTCATTTCTTTCTCTTATGTTTCGTTCCTTCTCTTATTTCTGGTAGTTTCCAGACTTCCAAACGACACTCTCTCATGTGTTTTGATGCCATGTCATTAAAATGAGGAGAAAAGACCATAATGCCCCTCATTTAAGTTAACCTCCAACATTTACCTGATGGCTTGCGACCTGATTTCAGGCAACTAAACAGCATAATTTGGACAAACTTTCTTCTTGAAAATTGTTCCTCTCGATCTTATGAATCCAACGCCACTGACGGCGCTCAATTCGGATCTAAAACGAAGAAGTTATGGCCAAATTACTAACTGACCTGCACAAAATCCGAAACTGAACTTTAACATAACTTCAGTCCAGAATTTGACAATCTTAGGGATGAAATAAAATTTCGATCCCTTCACATGATTTGTAGCCCTATATCTTAACTTTATTCCCCAAAAAGAATCAACTCAATCGGAGTTGTATAACTCCGAAAATCGCAAAATACTGAACCATGTTCAGAAAATTATCCAACTTATAACCTATAACTCATCTCTTACTTTGGTTCAATCAATCTCTTTCCATTTAATCTCCTAAAAATCATAATTCTTCATAAAAATGAACGTAATTGTCTTAAGAATCCAACGCTTCAAGAATCAAATCAATCGAATGTCAGACGAAGGATTTATAACAAAAGATTGCAAAAGGGTCGGAGTTCAAGCAAAAGTTACAAAACCTTAAATACCCACTTATAACTAAATTTTTCAAAAATCATATCTCTTAATTCAGAACTCAGAATTTGACGAATTTGGTGTCTATAGAAAGGTCAAAGGAAGATCTACAACTTCCCTGAAGTACACAAAATCAAATTAGGTCTTTAAAGGAGTCAAAACCTCAATCAAAGATTCTGTTCAAAATAATTTTTCCTAAATGACTTCCAATTTTTAATCGCTCATAACTCCTAGTCCTGATATCGAAAAATTACAAACTTTATGGCGTCGGAAAGATCGACATACAAGCTACAACTTTTAGTAATACCACTTACTCCAATTCAGACTAAATCCATACGACGAGTGGCCTCGAAGTATAGCACATGCAAATCTATACTTAATAACATTTTCAAAACAAAGCATATCTTCCGAAATTCATATCTCTCAATCCCGACATCGAAAAATAGCAAACTTTATGTCCACGAAAAGCTCTCGACAGAGGCTACAAGTTTCACGTTGATCATTTTCTCGAATTAGGCCTAGATCAAAAAGTCAACTTTTTACCCTGAAAGTCAAACTTCCAAACCAACTTTGACTGATCATAACTTTCACTCCCGATATCGAAAAATTGCAAACTTTATGTCTACAGAAAGCTCTTAACATAATCTACAAGTTTCATGTAGATCATTTTATCAAATTTTGCCTCAAACAAAAGTCAACTCTCAAAGTCAAACATTCTCTCTCCAAAAAGTCAAACTTTCTAAATTCTTCAAATTTTCAGACTTTTTCTTTTTAATTCTTGCTATATAACTTCATTTCAATCAACTCATCCACTTTTGAAAACTTCTTATTTTTACTCAAAGATCGGGATCCAACATGTATATTATTAGAATTTGAATTAATTGATTCACAGTTGAATAATCAAGTTGGTCACTTGATTATGGTTTAGACTATAGTGTTGCGATTTATCTCCATATAAGTAAAGGAGTTTACTTAAAGGGAATGATGAGTTTCATATCATGATAGTAGTAGACTATCGATAATGTCACTATTAAATGAATCTGGAATCAATTATGTTTTTAAGAATAAAGTGGGTTGTTACTTTAATCTTAAAATATACAGCTTAAGCATTCTCTTATTATGAATCATAATCTTGATGAGTGGTGAACTCATATATGTTTCATTATAATTCTTGATATGATCATAATGGATTTTTACATATTATTTATCCAGTGTCTGCATGTTGAAATTATTAATTGAAACATGTATCAGGGAACATTCACTCAAATAAAGAGTTTATAGTGCTATCATCACTTCTAGATGTTTTAAGGGGATTTGGTGATTAAACTGACGCCAGTGGTTTGATGGACTAGCTACCCATAAAGTCTTGACACCAAGATGAGATCTTGTTTCTTAATCATCATATAATGTAAAACAGAAGATCTAGAAGAAAAAACCAACATAAGGGCAAAACAGTAATTTTACCCTTTGTTGTGCGAATGACTATAATAAGGTTCTAAATAGGGTTTGCAATTGGACATAAAATATGTATTCTCATAATATTTAATAATTCAAGAGTTCAACTAATTGTCTTTAGTGGAATGACATTTAGTTAATAAGCTAGAATTAATTCTAATGAGATTGAATTAATTTTGGGCTTATTGGAGCTTGAATTATCAAAGTCCAATAAGATTCCCCACTTGGCTTTAAGGAACGTTATCAAGCTAAACAAGAAATATAAATGGAGGTTTTAGAAGCCCATAATTGAATGTTGGGCTTAGTCTAATTAATGGTTAATTAGAAGCCCAAATGTACATTTAGAAATGGGCTAGATTTTGGTTTAATGTAATTAATTAGATTAATTATATTAAAACAATTTTTTAAGGAGAAGTAGCAATTTCGGTTTTGTTAGGTGAAATGTGAAGCTACACATTTGACATTAAAATGTTAAAATAAAGATGGTCTTTATTATGGTTTATCATCATTAAATGGAGTTATGATGTAGCGCCCCCTTATCGCAGGGTACACACCGGGACGCCTGTAGGTCATTCCGATACATATCTTACAATAAGGGTGAGCTAGGAACAATCACTACTGTACTTCACATGGCATCATAATAATAAAACATCATTATAAAATCACAAACTTTTTGAACCAAAATGTTCCTCATTTTATTTCCTCAAAATCAGAAGTTTATACATCTGTCAGCGATTAAGCGATTACTGTATGTACATCACTCTAAAAACCTAGTACAACATGCTACATAAACAGGGAAAATACATCAGCTCTATCTAGGTCATCCCAAAAGTCCCAGCTGACCGACCTATGAGCCATGACTTCTCTTGCCAACATGATCTATACGGCAGGAAAAGTCCCTCTGGAGCTAGGAGTCTACTCTCGGTCCTGAAAAATATGTTGTAATTTTGGGTGAGTTTGCGAACTCAATGAGGTAACCATCATCGATAGTTCACTCAATTCATGCAACAATCAAACATATCATAGTTATTTCATAATTTCACATACATCAGAAGTACCATATTTCATGTTCACACAAGCATAAGGCATTTTTTCCTTTCACTCAATCAAAGAGATTAACTCAAATGCATATGAAATGCGCATGTGACACTTTTCCAAATTATTTCGTTGTTGTGACTGAGCACCTGAACTGTCCCAATATGAGTACATTAATCATTAAGCCTGAGGCTCTGAATCACTGTGGGGCTCGAGGCCCAAATACAATCATTGAGCTTTTAGCTCTCGGTGGCTGCTCCGGTCACAGCTGTCATTATCTGATCATGCATTCATGCATGGAATGCTCATTTCATAATCAAGCAGTATATATATATCACAATCAACACATGTGTCACAATATATCACATCATAAACAAGTAGTTCACAAATTCACATACAAGTAGCACTTCTATGTCATATCTCCCCAATACATCGGACCTTCTGTCCAGAATCCACAATCAGAAACAATTCTCAAACTCACCATTAATCACCACAGTATTCTAAGCAAATAATAATTGAGAGAACCGTCTAGGTCACCCACCAATAGCTTCCGAAGCTAATGCCTGGAAGTCTCGGCAACGTCTGTGGGTTGACGTTCCAAATGCGCCTCTATAACAGTTAAAATACACAAATATTACCAAGTGTACAATGAAAAATATTTAATAATGCACATGGAGAAATTATAATGTGTACAATGCATGTTCATGACATTCCCGGCATTTTTCAAAAATTCTCATCATAAAATTTTCCTCTAAATTTCAGAAATTCATAGACACCAAAACCACTCAATTCGGACCTTTATAGGTCCGATTATCAAAACACGGACCAGAAAAATAATTACCCGATCCCCTCACTTTGACCTAA
This sequence comes from Erythroxylum novogranatense, assembly GCA_029891385.1. NCBI lineage: Eukaryota > Viridiplantae > Streptophyta > Magnoliopsida > Malpighiales > Erythroxylaceae > Erythroxylum > Erythroxylum novogranatense. Next base: position 44,923,478 of record CM057233.1, on the reverse strand, counting down.
TCAATCCACGTCAATTTCATCTATAAAAATTCCCAATTTTACATAAAAATGAAATTAAATATTTCACGAATCTGATGCCTAGAGAATCAGGTCAATCGTAGGTCGGATGAAAAGGTTATTCACAAAAAAATGAAATTGGGTCAAAATAAATAACAAAATCATAAAATAATAAAATAAAGGAAAATGGGCTGAGTGCAACGGGCGAGGCGTCCTCGCTCTCGCGAGGAGCGAACTTCCGCCAATTTCCTATTACATGCCTAAGATTTATCTCAATATGAAGATGCAGGAATTTTTGGAATTGAAACTGGGTAGGATGTCAGTGGCTGAGTATGAGGTGGACCTACAGGCATCCCAGTGTGTACCCTGCAGTAAGGGAGTGCTACATTTAGGTGGTATCAGAGCAAGGTTGGCATCTGTTGGCCTAGTAGACTATTTAGGCATGAATTATTTAGAGAAATGAGGAAATTGATCGAAATTATTGTTTTGTTATAAGTCATCCATCTTAGGTGATCAGGTTGATCAACCAGCTGACCAAGGATCAGTCGGAGCCAGTAGGGAGTCCTCGGTGCCTCGATTTGAGGAGTTACCTCCTAGAGTTCCCTAGAGACGGGAGAAGAGGTATGATAGGCTGCGCAAGCAGAGAGCTGTGGATTTCTATGGCAGCACAGACCCTGCTGAGGCTGAGGGGTGGCTTGAGAGGACTGAGAGAGTCTTCGACCAGATGGATTGCGAACCTGATGAAAGGTTCGATTATGCAGTGTCTCTCTTACAGGGCCCAGCTTATTAGTGGTGGAAGACTGTCCCATGCAGTACCACTTTATCATGGGATTGCCTAGGACTCCGAGACAACATGATAATATCTGGGTCATAGTGGACCGGTTAACTAAATCGACCCATTTCCTGCCAGTGAGGAAGAATAATTCACTCAATCAGTTGGCCCAGAAGTATGTGAATGAGGTAGTGAGACTGCATGGGGGTTCCAGTGTCTATAGTATCAGACAGGGATCTCAGATTTACTTCGAGGTTTTGGAAGAGTTTGCAGTCTGCTATGGGTACCAAGTTGAATTTCAGTACAGCATTTCATCCTCAGACAGATGGGCAGAGTGAGAGGACAATTAAGACTATTGAGGATATGCTTCGAGCTTGTGTATTGGAGTTTAGAGGAGCATGGGATCAGTATCTAGCTCTGATTGAGTTTGCTTATAACAACCATTATCATATTAGCATTGGAATGGCACCATATGAGGCCTTATATGGAAGAAAGTGTCGATTGCCTTTGTATTGGGATGAAGAGGGTGTGAGATTGGTTGAGGGCCCTGCACATGTCATCCTAATAGTACTACAATCTTATCAAACTCATAATTTCCTATCCCATTGTCCAAAAATTCCATGCTTTATATCAATGAAAAGATAAGAAAACATGCTACAATTCTTATGAAGTACTTAGAAGCAAATTTCACCTCTAACTAGGTTAAATTCTCACATGATTGTAGCTGCCCTGTTAAAGATTGTTAAATAAGATATGACCTAAACCATCTCCATACTTTAAAAATCCATAACTTACCATTATTACATCCAAAAATAGCATATTATACCTCATTACAAAGCTAATACATTCCTCTATAACTTTCCATAAGATCACTTGAGCTAATTTAAGTCATAACAGTTCAGAATTAGCTTCAAAGCACAGTAATCACAAAACCCATACTTAGAAACATTTCACACACAAAGCTCATTAATACATGAACTACCATCTGAAAGTTAACAAGTCATAACTTTCAACCTCAAAATCGAAAAATGTCATACTTAGTGGAGATAGAAAGCTAACAAGAAAATATTCAACTTTTATGCAGACCAATTTCACAAAATCTATCTACTTTAGCCTAGAAAAATTCCCCAAAGTTTCAGGTCACAAATCTTCAATGTTAGAATCATAAACATGGCACTATTCACCCTGCACAGATTGCCCACTTTCAAGGAAAAAATAAGAACCCTTCAAGCCACAATTGGACAACACTTCCTTCATAAGAATTCTAGCCAAACTTCTCATGTTTAATTCAAGCCAAACCTCATTTCAATAGCATAACCATATAAAAAAGTTATAACCAAATCATTGGAACATACTCAAAGCCAATTTTCCAGATTCACAACCTAACTCAATTCCTACATCTTCCATACCATTTCTAAACCAACCAACACTCAATTCACTCCATAAATGAACCATAACTACCTCACAACCTATCCTTGAACTTTAGTCCACAAAATGGCAGCAACACTCTTTCAATCACTCATACATTTCCTACACTCTCTAAACCTACTTTCACTTCCAAAACCTTTCCCACACACATTCAGCCAATTCTACATCATTTATCATTCATCTAGGCAAGACATCTATACACACACACCCATATATTCCAACCACAATTGCCATGCAATTCACTTTAAATAACATCACAATTAATGTAATTAACTACAAAACTATCAAATAAAACATATTACTTACCTAATCAAGCTTCCACTTCTTCAATTCTTCAAACTCTCACAATTCTCCTAACTTTTCCTACCACTCAGGACCATCATTTTCTTAAGGGGAGAAGCTTAGGTTTGTAATTTTTTGTAAATAAAAGAAGAGGAAATACGTAGGATATGAGGGCTTGTATAGGTGGAGATGAGTAGCAATTAATAAGAAGGAGAAAACTAAAGAAGAAGAAGGGGAAATGGAAGCTAAGGGTGAGAGGAGAAAACAAAGGGGTTTTGTCTTCACATAAGAAAGCATCGTGGAAGACTCTCAAAATTTAGGTTATTTAAACTAAAACTAAGTATAAGACATAGCTAGGCAAGTGATAAGTGTCACTTGCCACATGTCTTATTTTTAGGCACTCTTTTATTTCCTTTCCAATAACAATTCAATTTCTACTCCAATTTTTCCCCAAAATTCCAATGGCTCCATTTAATAAATCCTAAAATCATGTATCACATTTTCCAGTGCCATTGGACAGTTATTTCCAATATTGGAAAACAATCAGTCTGCCACTTGGCAATTTTTTCGGTCTAGAAATTTTCCTGCGAAATTTTCCAAAAAAATTTCTACAATTCTCTAAAAATTCAAAACACACAAAAAACTACTCCAATTAAATTTTCAAGCACAAAAATCATATTTTTCACAATAATCACATTAATGCCACATATACCGGGAAATGTCATGAATGCATGTACAATCATTACATGTACAAAATTTACTATTCACGTGTATATATGAATGCATGAACATAGCAAAACAATTTTAAACACTCCTAACCCGATCCAAATTACTATTTTACCATTCCCATCGGTGATGGGATGTTACATATGAACTTACCATTAAATGGTTTAATGGTTGTCTTTTAATGTTAGCACGTAACCTATTTGCATTCATTAGATTAAAGATGAAAGATGTACATTAGATGGACCATCTTCCTTCTTTCTTCTTTCCAAAATCGAAATTAGTTATTCAATTTTAGGTTATAGTCTTTTCATATAGCCATTTTAAAGATAAATGAAGAGAGTCTCATTTATTGGCCATTTTATGATTGATTAATGCAAGAAGTGATGCATTGGATGCCTCTCTCTTCTTCCATTCATGCATAACCGAAATTGGAGTGTCAGAAAGACATCTTGCATGTTCTTGACACCTTCTCTCCTTTCATGCAAGGTAGAATCGAAAATATCAATTGAAAGAGTTTCATTTTTGGTTCTTCTTCTTCTAAGAAAATCTCCTCCAAACATTTCTTCTCCTTTCCCACCAAAGGATTTTGTTAACCTAATTATCCTTGAAGAACAAGTGGTAAATCTAATTGGTTGAGGATACAACAACAAGGAGAAAGTAGATTACTAAAGGAAAAGATTCAAAGGCAAAGGATTTGGATACAAGAAGAAGGAGAGGATAGCGCAACGAGGATTTAAAGCTGCAGCAAAGGAGTCAGTAATACTCCTGATCTTGTTTATGTTTTATTATCCTTATACCATATCATGTATGGATTAGCATGATAATTTGGATTTGTTGTTTCCACTACAAGTAATGATTTTTAAAAATTTTTGAAATCTATCGTTTCTCCAAATATAGCATGCTTTGTTTTTCCGATCCAACATGCAGCTCCCACATTCATATCTAACTTCACACATAAGCACATTTTTCTTCAATCTCCACCGTCAGGTCTTCATTCCTTGATTGTCGCCGGCTGCCTCTCTTTTACTCTCCTTGTTGATGTGACAAATGAAGCTCTTGGTCCACCTTATTCACGTATGCTACTCTCTTCACCTTCACTCATGCAACTCATGCTCTTCATCCCTCTCTGCGTCGCCACTCTCTTTTGTTTTCTACGTATTAAATCTTCCTCCATCTGTCCTTTTCCCACCTCTTTTTTAACTTATCATTCATGCAAAAACCTCAATTTTTGTCTTCCAAAATGTTAACATTTTAGGTGGCTAAAACGTTAACTTGTTTTTTACCCAAGCTCCTTTGAAAGTTTTTCTTGATTTATGGTATTAGATGTTCCAAATCAAAGGTGCCTAAAATCAAAACAAATAACCTTAATTAATGTAATTTAACAAGAGTTTAACAAATAATGTATTTAAAATCAAAATAAAATACCCATTGACAAGAAATCATAGTAATAGGCATAATTACGGAAGAAATAAATATTACATTATACAATATATCATATTGTGTTTTCTCCTTACATAAATCCATATTGTTATTAAATTTAGTAATAAAGACACCCATTATAGAATCTTATTTCTTATAGATAACTGAAAATTTTATATCTCACCGCATTGATCTAATCAAAGAGTTTCAATGTTTTTAATGCTTAATTTCTATTTAGATTTAAATAATTTGAACTTCTAAAATTTTAAATCAATAATTCATTTAATACATACAGTTATAACACACTAAATCATTAGTAAATTTAATGAAATATAAGTATCATTCTTTTATCATTACATCTAGTACATCATATGTATAAAATTTAACAATTCAATACCACCATCTTTTAACTAAAGGTTACTTTTATTATTCTTCAACTTAACAAGTTTTATAATTTTCATATACTTTGTAATCAAAAGGATACATATATCCTTATATGTAACTTTATGATTCTCATTATCTTGATTTAACCAACATGGCATAAAAGAATAGTCATGTTTATCTAACTTTGTATTATTTCCATTTATGTTAAGTATAAGTCTCTTGATCCAACATATACTAATATTTGATTAAATTTGGATCAACTACTTATACTCAACAATCTATTTCTTATCATGCCTTAAATTAGAAATATATATTATCTCTGTTATATCACATATAGGTAAGGAAATCCATGTAATAATTCTTCTTTAATGATAACAATAATAATATCTAAGCCAATGCCTTAAACTATAGTCCATGTTTATGCTTTCAAGATAACAAATCGAGTGGAACAACTTTATTAAGGTATTATACCTTTTAGATCTACTTTAGCCAACCTCTTGCATCATGTTATCATGACATTGATATATATCTTAAATATTATCATTAAAATTTATAAGATAATAGTCAACTCAAAATATTATTACATTTTATCATCTAAATGATGTTAACATATCTCCAAAACTTTTTAACAAATCCTTAACAAGGATTAATAGCTATATAGGATAATAGGAATACTTTTTTCTATATTTGAGAACTCTTCTCAAACCTATCCTATATCTAAGATATTTGGTTCACTAAATCTTAATATAAATTGTACTAAACAAAGATAATTTATTTTCAAAACAAAATATAAATGCAAGAAAAGTAAGTAATGGGTTATATTCTATGACAACCAAATAAGAGTAAGACTTCAATCATTTGTTTGGTTACTCTCACTATTTTATGTGAAATGATAGCCATCACTACTATTAAGAGAGACTACTCATCTTTCTAGTTGACTAGGATCCTATTTAAATTTAGTTGATTTTGAGTCACTCAAAAAAACTAACTAAACTTAAATTAGGTAGGTAACTGTTGGATCAAAAAAAGAAAGCATGCCATATTTAAAGAAACGATAGATTTAAAAACTTTTTAGAAATCTAAATTACAACGAAACCAATATTTCCAAATCATCATGTCAATATATACATGATATGGTATAAGGATAATAAATATAAGAACAAGATGAAGAATATATAACTGACTCCTTCGCTACAGCTTTGACTACTCACTACGTTATCCTATCCTCGGCAATATATCATCTCCTAAAAGTTGTATCCTCTTCTCGATATTGTATCCTTGACCAATTCGATCTACCACTTGTTTTTTTTTTGACAACTTGGTTATCAAGATTCTTTGGTGGGAAAGGAGAAGAAAACTTTGGAAGAGAATTTTCTTATAAGAAAGAAGACCAAGAATGAGACACTCTCATGCAATTTGTGATTCTTTCATGCAAGATAGGAGAGAGAGTGATAAAAATGTAAGAACACCTTCTTTCACACTCACACTTTCGGTTAACAACAAAGGAAAGAAGCGTTTTCCATCCAATGCATCATTTTTTCATTTAATCAATCATAAAGAAGCCATTAAATAAGACTCTTCTCATTTGTCTTTAAGATGATTATATGAAAAGTCTATTAACTTAAACGAGACCTATCAATTTCATTTTTGATGATGAAAGAAGGAAGATGATCCATCTAATGTACATCTTTTTTCTTTAATCCAATTAATGCTAATAGGTTACATGCTCACATTAAAAGATAACCATTAAACCATTTAATGGTAAGTTCATAACTCCATTTAATGATCATAAACCATAATAAAGCTCATCTTTATTTAGAAATTTAATGTCAAATGTTCGACTGCACATTCAGCCCTAATGAAAAATGAAATTGCACTTTACTTTCTTAAAAATTTTGTTTTAATTTAATTAATCAAATTAAACCAAAGTCTAGCCCATTTCTAAGTGTACATTTGGGCTTCTAATTAACCATTAATTAGTGCAAGCCTGACATTCAATTATGGGCTTCTAAAACCTCCATTTATATTTCTTACTTAGCTTGATAACCTTCGTTGAAACCAAATGGAGAATCTTATTAGACTTTGATAATTCAAGCTCCAATAAGCCTAGAATTAATTTAATCTCATTAGAATTAATTCTAGCTAATTAACTAAATGTTATTCCACTAAAGACAATTAGTTGAACTCTAGGATTATTAATTATTATGAGAACACATATTTCATGTCTAATTGCAATCCCTATTTTGAACTTTATTATAGCCATTCGCACAACAAAGTGTAAAATTATTATTTTTCCCTTATGTTGGTTTTTCCTTCTAGATCTCCCATTTTACTTTATATGATAATTAACACAAGACTTGATGGATAGCTAGTCCACAGACTACTGGCGCCAGTTTAATCACAGATATACTTAAAACATTTAGAAGTGATGATATCACTATAAACTCTTTATTTGAGTGAATGTTCCCTGATACATATTTCAATTAATAATTTCAACATGCAAAAACTAGATTAATACTGTATAAAAATCCATTTTGATCATATCAAGAATAATAATGAAACACATATGAGTTCACCACTTGTCAACATTGTGGTCCATAATAAGCGAATGCTTAAGTTGTATGTTTTAAGATTAAAGTAACGACCCACTTTACTCTTTAAAACATACTTGATTCTAGATTTATTTAATAATGCCATTATCGACAGTCAACTACCATCATGATATGAAACTTATCATTCCCTTGAAGTAAACTCCTTTACTTACATAAAGATAAATCGCAACACTACAGTTTAAACCATAATCAAGTGAATAACTTGATTATTCAACTGTGAATCAATTAATTTAGATTCTAATAATATACATATTTTCATACATCTCTATGTATACGTATATTACTTACAACAGAATCTCGGTACCTTTTGACTATATATATAATGCTTATACATATAAAACCAAACTCTTTTGTTTCATTAATAATAAATATTTTTATTACAAAACTGTAACTGGAAGAAAATTAAGTTACATGTAAATACGCTTACTTTCTAGGGAACTAAATTTACATAACTCTAACAATCTCCCACTTGCCCTAAAGCAAGTATGACATATCCCCTATTCCCATCCCTTCTAGGTAACCCTTAAAGCTCTTTTGAGACAATGTCTTTATGAACAGATCATCAAGGTTTTGCTCTGTGGGAATCTTTAGCACATTCACCTCTCTATGTTGTATTATCTCCCTTATGAGATGGTAATTTCACTCAATGTGATTAGTAGCTTTGTGATTTCGAGGTTCTTTATAATCAGCCACTACCCCACTATTATCACAATAAAGTGTAATGGCCTTTTCTGCCTCATGAACCACCTCCAAATCATTTAGGAACTTACGGAGCCATATTGCTTCTTTTGCTGCTTCATAAGATTACTTGATACTCCTCCAGACTATGGCTCCACCTCCTAAAATAAATATAGAACCAGAAGTTAATTTCCTTGAATCAACATCTAATTGGAAATCAAAATCTGCATATCCCATCAGAATAAGATTACTTGCAAAGTAAACAAGCATAAAGTTATTTATCCTATGAAGATACTTCAGTATACACTTAATCGCAATCCAATGTTCCATTCCTGGATTGGACTGAAATCTGCTTACCAGTCCTACTACGTAACAGATATCTAACCTAGTGCAAAACATTGCATACATTAAACTTCCAACTACCGAAGCATATGGAATGTTATGCATGCGTTCAACCTCCTCTTGGGTTTTAGGCGCTTGTTCCTTTGAAAGTTTGATTCCATGTCATGTAGGTTTGAAACCCCTCATAGAATCTTGCATGGCAAACTTATTGAGCATTTTCTCAATGTAGGTTAATTGAGACAGGGCTATCTGTTTGTTCTTACGATCCCTTATAAGTTTGATCCCTAGAACATAGTGAGCCTCTCCCAAATCCTTCATTGAAAACTGTTCATTTAGCCATCCCTTAACTATAGATAACATTCCCATATCATTCCCAATAAGTAGAATGTTATCAACATACAGGATTAGAAAAATAACCTTTCCATCTTATATCCTTTTATAGACACAAGGCTCATCTAGGTTTTGTATAAACCTATAGGTTTTGATAGACTTATCAAACCTAATGTTCCAAGACCTAGATGTTTGCTTAAGTCTGGACCTTTGCAACTTGCATACCTTATACTCGTTACTTGGCTAAATGAATCGTTCTGGTTGGGCCATATAAATGATCTCCTCAAGATCCCCATTATGAACTACGATCTTGACATCCATTTTCCATATTTCATAATCGAAATAGGTTGTTATGGCCAAAAGAATCCTGATGGACTTAAGCATGGCAATCAGAGAAAAAGTCTCCTTATAGTCTATACCCTCTTTTTGAGTATAGCTCTTAGCTACCAATCTAGCTTTAAAGGTCTTTACCTTTCCATTTGATCCTCTTTTCCTTTTGTAGATCCATTTACACCCTATGACTTTTACATCTAGTGGTAAATCTATAAGGATCCAGACTTTATTGGTGTATATGGAATCTATTTTCGATTCCATTACCTTGAGCCATTTTTCTGCATCAACATCATTAATAGCCTATGTATACATAATGGGATCCATTTCTTCTTGATCTGAGATGGCAATAAAGCCTTCTCCTAGACCTGGATACCTATTTGACTGTCTCACAACCCTCCCACTACATCTAGGCACTGCTTGATGTTCAGGTTACACTTCTAATTCAACTCTTAAATCCATTTCGCCATCTTATTATATCATACCCATATCAACTCTTGAATTGGATGAAATAGCTAACTCCTTTGATACTACTTCACTTCTTCCTTTGTGATTTGTCACAAACTCTTCCTCTAAAAAGGTCACATTTGTCGACATAAATACTTTCCTATCCTGAAGACTGTAAAAATAGTACCCTCGAGTTCCCTTAGGATATCCTACAAACAAAATACTTTTGACCTTGGTTCCATCTTTGTGGATTCAAGTCTTAGAACATAAGCTGGGCAGCCTCAAGTCCTTGATTTCTGTAATTAAGGCACTCGACTAGTCCACAACTCCCTAGGTGTTTTAGGCACCGATTTGGATGGAGCAAAGTTAAGAAGATATGTTGCCATTTGTATGGCATATCCCCATAACGATTCTGGAAGGCTAGCATAGGACATTATTGATCTTACCATTTCCAATAGAGTCTTATTTCTCCTCTCAGCTACACCATTATGTTGAGGTGTTTAAGGAGCTGACAAATTAGAAAGAATTCCATTGTCAATTAAATATTGCTGGAACTCTCCAGATAAGTACTCACCACCTTGATCCGATCGAATTTGTTTTAATGGCTTACCTTACTGCTTTTCAGCTTCGGCTTTGAAGTCTTTGAACTTTTAAAAAGATTCACTCTTTTTATGCATCAAATAAAAATAGCCATATCTTGAGTAATCATTTATAAAAGTTATGAAATATTCATAACCTCTTTTAACTTGTACATTCATGGGCCCATACACATCTGTATGTACCAAGTCCAACGTAGATTCAGATATGTTTTCTTTATAAGGAAATGAGGCCTTGGTCATTTTTCCTTCAATACGAGATTCACAGGTGGGTAATGGATCCTTATCCAATCCCATATGGATCCCATCCTTTACTAACCTATCAAGTCTTTTCTGATTGATATGACCCATTCTTAAGTGCCACAAATATTTAGAATTAATGCTAGAGTCATTGGAATGTCTTGGTTTTATCAACTCTGTGGTGTTTAGTGAGCCTATCATAGGTTCTATAAAAAACAATCCCTGTTTAATTATCACATCACAATTAAAATCCTTATTCTTATATATTGAAACAACATTTTCAAAATATAAGGAATAACCAAATTTTATTAGACAAAAAATAGAAATCATGTTCCTTACAATCATTAGCATATAAGAAACATCCTTCAATATAACCTACGATCACTAGGAAAGTCCAAGATAACTACTCCCACTGATTCTGTTAAAACATAGGATCCATCTACTATCTTAACTTGAAACTGGCCTTTAGGTAGTCTTTTCCTTTGCTAGAAACCCTTGTTTACTTTTGAGGGACTCAAGGTAGACTGAACAGTTTCTTTTCCAGTGGCCCATCTCATCACAGTGGAAACACTTTCCCTTGGTGTTCTCTTTGGCCTTCTTTTTCATAAGATGGGCCTTGAACCCTATTTGGGCCTTCTTTTTCATTGGACCCTTTTTCTTTTGCTTGCCCTTACCCTTGGGCTTAGAAGAAGATGATACATTAACTTCTGACCCATCAGCCTTGATATTCAATATCTTCTCCGTACTCTGGAGGGTATTCATCAACTCACTCAAGGTGTAATCCTTGTTGTTAAGATCATAGTCCAACTTAAACTGCTAAAAGCAAGAGTTTAAGCTATTGATGATCATAATCATCTGCGTATCCGCATCCATGTCCACCCCAAGAATCTCAGCCTCAGTGACCGCAAAGATTACCTTCATCATGTAAAGTTCACCAGGATTTTGTCTGAGATTATGAAAGGTTTGGATAGCTTTAACTCTTGCAGACCTAGTCCTCACACCAAAATCTCATGTAGGTGATGGACCATAATACTAGCAGTTTTCATACAAGCAATTTGCTTTTACAACATGCTACTGACAGTGTTGGACCCCGTTTTCGGAGCCCAACATCGGACATGAAAGCGTGGTGCATGATGCGTGCGGTGAAACATATAAATGAAAAGAAATAAAAGAAATCCCCTCGGAAGCACAAGGGGCGTCGCCGCGGCGTGAGATGTCTCGCCATAGCGAGCCCTCTTGGCCTGCCATGCCGCGGCAAGCAATGAAGCCCTCGCCTCGACGAGCGAAAGGGTTCTCGCCGTGGCGAGCGAAGCAACTCTCGCCGCGATGAGCCCTTCATGCGGCTTCGCCGCGGCGACCGCATGCCTTCGGCCCACCGTGAATAAACCTGAAACTTTCTCTCATTGCATTAAATCAACCCATCCCAAAACTTAACATCATGCACTCGAGCAAATTTCTAAATGATTCAATGCGTAAGATTTGAAACATAAACATGCATACCTCATTAATATCCAAAGAAATGAGTTTTACAAAGCTTTAATAACATTTCAAACCAAATTACAAACTTTGAGTTCAAGTGTCAAAAGTACAAAGATACACTTGAACTAATCGAAATCAAAAAGAAACTAAAGCCTTGTCTTCCAAAAGTACATCTTGAAAATACACAAATATAATAAATCGGAGTGATGTCATAACCCTTGACTTACTCAGTCTCTTACTCGTCACCTGAATGGGGAGAGTAAAGGAGGTGAGCTATAAAGCTCGTGGGAACATATTTATAATACAGTAATAAGCAAAATGATTCAAAAATAACTCATTGTCGTGGTACTCTTTGAAATCATAGCAACTGTGTATGTAAAAGCCATTCTTGCTTGATCTTGAAACAATTCATGAGTGGAACTCAAAACATGAATGCATGAAACATAACAACAGATCATAAGCACATAACATAGCATAATGGTTTGGGGTTAGCCCGGGTTCATGACGTACTACACATTTCCATCGAAATGGTCCTGTGTAGTCGTAGTTGGAGTCCTTGTGAGGAGCTCCGTGCCACTAGCGGGTAGGCGGGAGAAGCCTTTTCATGGTCAACGTGCTCGTGACGGTTCTTGGGAATACCACAAAGCCAAATAACATGCATGATTCAAAGTCCTGTAAACTTGATTGCCAAACCGGCACTTGCTTGGAAACTTGCATTTCATATATTTCGGAAAACATGATTTCATGTGCATGTATTCTTGAAAGGAGAAAACCCCTTTTGAAACCTTTTTAATAATCATGAATGCAAATCATATAGCAACATAGAATCATTCCACAATAGCATGTAATGCAATCATTGTTGATGCAATTTAAAGCATTAAATCTTTCTTGATTTGAACAAAACAATGAGTAACTTATTTACTCTATTATAAACATGAACCCACCTTGAATTCCTTGCTTATACTTGCTTAGGAATGCCTTTCCTCTTGATCCTCTTGATCCTCTTGCCTCACTTGGTTTCCTTAACCAAATAACCAAGATTCCAATCAATTTGGTGTAGAAATCGGAAAGTCATACTTTAACAATTCAAACTATAACTAAAACTGAAACAAAAATTATATGCTCAACTTCCATGCACAATTTCATATCCTTAGAGACTGATTCAGAACATTATTTCTTCATAAAACTTGTATCCCTATGTCTCTAGTTTACAACGCATTAAAAATCACCTCATTTGGACATCTACATCAAAAGTTATTCCCAAAATACCAAAACATGTCGCAGTAGGAAATTGGCCGCTCGCCGCGGCGGAAAGAAGCTCGCCGTGGCGAGAAAACTGGGGTGCCCCACGGCGAACGAACCCAGAAACCTCCCGTAACTTGTTTTTCTCACTTTCTTCAACCCTAATCCTCCCATCCTTCAATTCTAACACATCTAAACCCTAAATCATGACTTAAACTTCATTTCTAAGCTCATTACAAACTTAAAAACAAACACAAACACAACATGATCATCAAGCCTAAGAGATTTAACCATTTTTCCATAAACTTCTCCACAACCGAAACCTACACATTCTAAGCTATTCTAGGGTTTCATCCAACCAAAACAAGAAGAGAAAGAGCTTAACTTACTTGATGATGGTTTGATTCCTTCAAAATCTTCAAACCTAGCTTTCCTCATTTTCTCTTCTTCTTCCTCTCTTCCACGACACTCTCTTCTTTCCCTCTTTTTTTTATTTTTCTTCTTCTATCTTCTTTCACTTAAGCCTAAAAGAATGAGCAAGGACTATAATGCCCCTCTATGCAAGCCTTAAACCTCTTACCCTTAAGTGATCTTCCATGTTTGCCCTTATACACTTTTACTTCTTCATTTTTCACTTACACCATACTATACTCTAATTTAATCTTAATTTTCCACTAACACTTCCAATAAAATCAACTATGCAATAAATCATACAATCAACATAATTCATGCTTAATAACATCAACTAAAGAAATCTGGGGCCCAACAGACAGAAGCTAGAATATAACACTTAGTAGTCTTATCAGCAATTTACCAATGCTCATATTGTTAGACTATCTCAGGAGTTGAATCTCTACCCGAAGGTGTAGTCTCATTATCAATTAAAACCCATGAAATACATTCATATTGAAGAACTATGTCAAGGTTACATCTCCATTCATTAAAATTCTATCCGTTTTCCAATTTGTTATTTGTTAAGAGCAAAGTGACTGGATTCATTTTGTGGTTGATTATGTCTGAAAATATAAATTATTAAAACATGAGCATACTTATTGGACCCCGAATCTTTTTGGTAAGCTAGGATTATTAAATAAGGATTTTTGAATGATTATTCATGAGTGAAGAAGTTAAGAATTCTTGAAATTGAAATGAAATAGAAGATATGGTATAAATATGAGATGGATTAATGTGGAATTAATTGACATGTTAATATGCTTAAGGTAAGGTGTCATGAAATTAGGTGGCATGATTTAATGGGATTCAAATATTGTATTTTGTGGACTTAATTAGCATGTTAAGGAAATTTAATTAACATGTTGATTAGACTAAGACTATATGACATGGATTAAGTGTATTAAGGTGTTATGAAGGTTGTAAATGTATTAAGGGTTAAATGGGCCTTGGACTCAAGTTGGGCTTAAGTGGTGATATAAAAAGAAGAGGATTAAAAGAGAGTAATGAGTTAGGTGGCATGAATTAATACAATTAAATGTGTTAGTTGAATTTAAGAGTTTAGAGTTTAATTGGGCCTAAGAGAATAATGGGCCTAAATCATAAGAAAGGAAGAGGAAATAGTTTGGACTTAAGTGTCTTAGTAGGATGAGAAGAAAGAAGGAAGAATAAATTGGGCTTTGGGTCCAAATGAAGTGAATAAAGAAGAGAGGGTAAATGAAATGGGCCTAAGTTGTATTAGGAAAATAAGAAGGAAGGAATTAAATGAAATGGATTTGGGCTTGAGTCCATGAAGTGGAAATTAAAAGGAAAAGAATGGAAACAAAATGAAGAAGTGGACTTGGGCTTAAGTTGTAGTATGAATTAAATGAAGGAAGGAAGAAGGAAAGAAGAGGGAAGTGAATGGGCTTTAAGGCTTATGGGCTTAAGTGAGTGGGAAGTAGTATAAAAGAGAGGAAATAAGGAGGAAGAAGAAGAAGGGAGTTAGGTTTGGGCTTTGGGCTTAAGTAACTTAAGTAAGGAGTATAAAAGGAAGGAGAATAAGTGAATTGGTGTAGGAAAGGAGAGGAATTTCGAAAATTAGAAGAGGGGAAGAGAGAGTTTCGGTGGTGAGGAGAAAAGAAGAAAGCCATGCCTAGGGTTTGTGATTTTCCAAGAGAGTTAAGAGGTTTTTGAAGAAAGTTTAAGAGGAAGAAGTGTGGGAAATCACTAGAGCTTCACTATGAACCAAGGAATCACTTGGTTAGCTAAAGATTCAAGGTAAGTTCTTGATTTAAGTTTAAGTTTTTGTTGGTTTTATGGTTTAGAAAGACTAAGAATGGAATGGGTATAGTGATTCTCAAGCTAATTTCATGAAAGGGGTTTTATAGAATTTCATTAGAATTTGTGTTTATTATAGGTTTTCGATTTTAATGAAGGGAAAGAAGGAAGAGAAGAGGAACAAGAGTTGTAGCAAAGAAACCAAGGATTTAGCAAGTTATAAGGTAGGTTTTATGTTTATAGTTAAATGATAGGCCACTAATATATTTTTCAAAAGAATTATGAATCTAAAAATGCTTTCAAATTCATTGTTTTTAAAATGCTTTGAAAAATTGCTATCATTGATATATAATGGTATGAATGATTTGAAAATGTTATGTAAATTGGATGATTGATGATTTGATAGTGAATGTGGATGTTATGTGATGTTGCTTGAGGAATGATGATGCATTGCATATGAAATGCCTTATGTTCATGAAATGATTTAAGAAAATTTTGCATGATTTATGCAAAAAAATAAGATTTCCAAGATTTTTGCCTTTGGGCAATCAAGATTCAAGACATGATTATATGTTATGTGGGTAAGGTTAAGTCCACCCAAGAAACGTCTCGTGCACGATGACCATGAAAAGCCTTTGCCCGGCTGGCCGACTGTGGCATAGGATGATCCAATATTTGGACTCCTCAAGATTTGCCCATATAAGATCATTAAATGAGATTATATGGTTGCCAAGAATTGTGGACTTGCCAAACCATTATGATGTGTTAGGTTGTATGTGTTATATGATGTGAATTGTGATAAGTTGAATTGCATTCATGATTTCATGAAAGTTTGAAAAAATGCATGAATTGTGTTTATGATTTTATAAACCTTTGAAAAATGAATGATTTGTGATTTCAAGAAAATGACAAGAGTTCTTAGTTTATGATTTTATGAAACTTTGAAAAAAAAAGAATGATTTGTGATTTCAAGAAAATGACAAGAGTTTTGAAGAAAACAATGTTTTATGATCCAAAGGAAATTTATATGGAAATGGACTTCTAAAACTGTTTTGCTCATTATTTAGTTATAAGCATAGAACCTATTGGGCTCCCCAAGCTCACCCCCCTATTTTCCCAATTTCCAGGTTTTTAGCAAGAAGTCAAGAGGAAGTGGATCAAGACATCTTGTGCTTGTTTTATTGTGTATTTTGAAGTTTGGTTATGTAAATGTATAGTTGTAATTCATATGAGCAATTGAATAAGGTTATTGGTTTTGGATTTTGGCTAGGAAATGCCAATGAAATTGTAAAACTCTTATGTATGATGATTAATGCAATATGGATTTGAGTATGGTTGTGAATGTAAAATTGCATATAAACGAATATGGAGCAATGGTTGAAAGTTAGCATGATGCCTAAGTCTTGTTGATGAGGATAGCTTTGATGGTTGCCTAGGAATTTAGGGTTTGATGAGCAAATTGAATCAAGAATTTATAGAATGATAAAATAAGTGTGATGTTTGAGTCGTTATAAAGTATGTTAGCATGAGAGGGCATGAATATCATATAGATAGGTAAATGTTATGAGGTTGGGATTGATGGTCATGCATGTGTAATGAAGGTGAGAATGAGGCTTGTGTGAGGTTGATTAGGCAAAGTCATGTTGAGGTGTTAAATTATTGAATGAATGAGTTGGGCATAGAAATGGGTAGGTTTAAAAAGGTTAGGAGTGTTCATGGTGTTTGGGTTAGGTCAAGAGAGCGTATAGAGGGTTGTAGACGAGCTAATAATAGACATAGCTCGAGTTATTGTCTCCATAACTCGACTTGTGAAGCACAGTTTGAATAATAAGTCGATTTGTTAGTGATAAGTCGAGTTATTTGTCTCCATAAGTCGACTTGTTAGTGATAAGTCGAGTTATTTGTCTCGATAAGTCGACTTGTTAGTGATAAGTCGAGTTATCCATCAGCAGACCTCGAGTTACGAGAAAAATGGCGTATTGGACATTGTTAGAGGCCGAATTTGGTTTTGTGTTCTTCATGAGAGTTGTAGATCTAGATGTCTACTTTTAAATGGTGAAAGAACGAACATGATCCGACCTCTAGATTAAAAGTTATGGCAATCGCTCCAAAAGAATCTCAATTGGATTTTTGAAGTGAGCATGGTCTATTGTTTGGGTACAAATCCCTCATGCGACCTCCAAATGAGGTGAGGCTTGAACCATTGGATTTATAAGACATATATCTTTCTTACTAAAGAAATTGGTTTCATTTTGAGTTAAATTGAGGAAGTTCTCATTAAAGATAGTGAAAGGCCGGTTAAGAGAGCATGTTTCCGGTATGAACTCTTTCAGGTTATTGGAGTATATCTAGAGTTATATAACTCCGATTGAAGCAATTCTTGTCTTAAATTAAACAAGAGTCATAAGGCTATGATTTACAAGAAAATTCCAAATGAATTTAAGATTTTAAGTTTTTTTCAAATTCGGTGAACGCGTAGAGAAAATAAGTTCAAGTAAGATGATTAGGTACATGGGCACATTACGGAACTTTGGTAAGTGAATTTTGAGAGCGTTTTGAGCATGAGAATGAATTCATGATGTCTTTAAGGGTTCAAGGGATTAAGAATGAAAAAAAAAATTAAAACCCTTCAAAGTAATACGCACGCTCAGGTTTCACGATCTTAAGCAAGAGAGTTGGGTTCCGGTAACGGGATCCAACAGTTGGGGTCCGGTCTCCGGGTCGGGTTCCGACAATACTAGTCAATAAAAATGGAACTTAGTATAAAATCATGATGCATGTATACATGATGATAGATTTAACAAAACTTAAAAACAATTAAATCTTTATATGATAGTTATTTTTCTTATCTATAACAGATTAAGTGATAGTGGGTCATCTTATCCATCAAAGGAAAAACTGGGTACCAAGCATCTTCATGCTTAACTTTTAAAGAAGTGTCTTAATTTGGTCCATACTTTTATCAATAGAGCTACGGTGGGCAAGTTATTGACAAAATATGTTGAGCGTTTAACCATTTGATTCATTCACTAATGGTACTTGTAAATTATGCCTCGGTAGGAGGTCACATTTGCTACCAATAAATGGACTTATCCTTAAGGAAACTCAAATCATGCAAGACCTAGGATTCATGCCCTCCGTTAGGGAGTAACACTTCACCACATGCAAATGGGCCATCATTTGGAGACCGTGGATTTGTAGGAAAATCCCGGTGGGTACATCACATGTACCCGGTGCGGAAAACAAAAATTTTTGTCCCGGGACTTTCCCGAAACCCAGGATCGTTGTGTCTATATAACTAAATCAAACCATAACGACCTCGTGAGCCCGTCTCTAACGGTATCCACGCAGAGGTCGGAAAACCTAACAGGACAAACCCTTTGACCCGGAATAGCTAGAACAAAGTAAGAAGTGTGCTAGCACTAACCTTGTTCTTGGAGAGCTTGAAGAATGGATGAAGAAGTTGACAAAACTTGGATGAGAGGATGAAGAAAGCGATGGAGATGATGGTTTTCTCAAAACCTTGCTTCTCCTCTTTCATTCACGATGATCACCTTTCAAAAGACTTCTACAAATTCTTTTCCATCTTTCTTCTTATGTAAGGCACGACCATCATCATCCTTTTAATTGTTTTGTCTTTTCTCATTAAATGCTTGATGACTAAGCATTAATATGGAAGATTCTTAAGCCTCCTCTCCTCCATCCACGTACACACTTATAATATATATATTAATTAATTATTTACTTAATTAATTAATATATATAATTCTGAAGTGGTCCATCAAGCTGGGTTGGTCCTACGGCCTCTCAAGCCCCACCGGCGAAAAATCGCCGGAGACCCTTTTCAGCAATGTCGATGTCGCGATCTCATCGGGACATATCCCAATCTCATCGGGATCCATTTAATCCGTCTGCTCTCCGGTATTGGATCACTATCCAAAACTATTTCTGAGTTCTCCGAGACACTCTTGTCGTGTGACCCATTAGGTTCCCGGTTATGTTGGCCACTTAGATTAACACTTAATCTAAGCAAGTCATGAGCGGTATCTAGCAACACATCATGACCCCCAATTGACCGAAAAGTAATTGGTTTAACGAAGTTATATAAACTACGAACCAAATTACAAACCTTTCCATAGACAATTGCCGTGCAATTCGTCCTTTCACCATGCTATACCCCACTTGGTTTGAGTATGGGCAAGTGTCAACTCTTACTAGACCGATCAGATCAAATCTAGTCCAAGTGTAATCAGTTCTTGTCCTAGGATTCATTACTTTAATGTCCATGAAGACTGTCTTCATGACATATATGCTCCGACGCCAGAGACTTGCAAGTAATGATCCTCACAAGAGGCCATGGGTATCTCTTCTGCTAATATCACAGAAGTGGTGAATCCTTTGTTGGTTACTCAATTACCTTCGAATACCTCAAGCTGTACCCAATCACCACCCTATGAGCGACCTCTGAAAGGCAACAAGGAATGGAGTCAAAGCACAGAATCAGTATCCAAGATATCCTTGAGTACCTCAAGTCTAAGGATACTTGCACCATTGCTATGATGAGATTCTCACTGACATAATATCCATGTGATGATCTCATGGTAGGTCATCCAATGTACTTACTACTACTAGTAAGCATCCATATGTCAACTCTAAATATCTCAATATTTACTGAGTTACGAGATCCACTGCTTGATCCAATCAAGGAGTTTGACATATGCTAGTCTATCCGGATTAACGATGTCCAGTCTCATTAATCCTATGACTAGGGATCATTTAGATAGTGACATAATTGCACATGATAGGAATCTCAATAGTATGATCACATCATAATTTCCTTCATGCTATGTCATATATCATGGACTTCATTAATTGATTTAAGATTAAAATCAATTCATAAATATGAACATCAAATTAATGAAATATGCCTTTTCTTTATTTATACAAACATCTTTGTACAAAATGCGCTAAAGGAGATTGTCTTTAGGGCACTACTCTAACACTCTTACAATGCATAAGTCGACTTATTACATATACAGTCGACTTGTACTTACAAATCTCCACTTGACCTAAAGCCAATCGCTTGGTATCTAATACCATAAGCGAGTACATGAGAATCAAAATTCCTCTGTGACAATGGCTTTGTCAGCGGATCGACAATGTTACGCTTCTGTGGGAATCCTCTCTATCGGACATCACCACGCTCGATGATCTCCGAATCAAATGATATCGGTGAGTACGTGTTTAGATCGTTGATGAGACCTTGGCTCCTTTACTGCTGTAATAGCCCCATTATTGTCACAATACAAGTGTATGGGCCCATCACTGCTAGGAACCACACCAAGTTCAGAGATGAACTTCTTGATCCAAACTGCTTCCTTTGCCGCCTCTGATGCAGAATGTACTCTGCCTCGGTCGTTGAATCTGCAGTCGTCTCTTGTTTGGAACTCTTCCAACTGACTGCTCCGCCATTCAGTGTGAAAATATAACCTGATTGAGACTTTGAATCGTCCTTATCAGATTGAAAACTGGCATCTGTATGCCCGCTCACATGAAGATCTCCATCTCCATATATCAAGAAAACATCCTTAGTCCTTCTCAAGTACTTGAGGATATTCTTGACAGCAACCCAGTGACCCTCACCAGGATCCGATTGGTATCTGCTCGTAACACTTAGAGCATACGATACATCGGGTCTCGTACATAGCATAGCATACATGATAGATCCTACTGCGGATGCATACGGGATCATATTCATGCGTATCCTCTCATCTTGTGTCTTAGGACACATAGATTTCGAGAGTGTTATCCCATGAGTGATGGGAAGGAACCCTCTCTTGGATTGCTCCATGCTAAACCTCTTTAGCATCTTATCTATGTCGTTATTTGTGAAAGACCAAGCAACCTTTTAGATCTATCTCTATAGATCCTTATCCCAAGGATATAAGTTGCTTCACCAAGGTCTTTCATAGCAAATTGTTTCGACACCAAATCTTTCTTGATTGCATCATTGAGACATCGTTTCCTAGTAACAATATGTCATCTACATACAATACAAGGAATACGATTGTTGTTCCATTGACTTTCTTATACACACAATGTTCATCCGGATTTGTGAGAAATCAAACTCTTTGATTGTCTCATCAAAGCGGATATTCCAACTCCGGATGCTTGCTTTAATCCATAAATGGATTTTTGAAGCTTACATACCTTTTCGCCATTATTGGATATGAAGCCCTCAGGTTGTGTCATGTACACATCCTCAGCCAGATTTCCATTCAGGAAAGCTGTCTTCACATCCATTTGCCATATCTCATAATCATAATGGCTGCAATGGCTAGGAGTATCTAATGGATTTAAGCATTGCTCTTTGGATGAAGGTTTCGTCGTAGTCAACTCCTTGTCTTTTTGAAAGCCTTTGGCCACTAGCCTTGCTTTATAGGTAATCACATTACCATCCATGTCGGTTTTCTTCTTGAAAACCCATTTGCACCCTATGGGTTTGATTCCTTCGGGTGCATCAACCAAAGACCATACTTGGTTTTCATACATGGAATCCATTTGATTTCATGGCACGAAGCCATTTATCAGATTCTGAACTCTTCAGAACCTCTTCATAGGTGGTAGGCTCATCATCTTCTATGAGCAATACATCATTCTGTTCACTCACGAGAAATCCATATCTCTCGGGAACAGAACGTATCCTACTTGACCTACGAACTTCGTGTGTAGTAGAAGGTTGAGCTGTTACCTCATCATATGATTTGATTTGAGTTGAGCGATTGATCTGCGTCTGTTCGAGCATCTTGAACTTCCTCAAGTTCAACTTTGCTCCCACCGTCCTCTTTAGAAGAAACTCTTTCTCTAAAAAGACAGATGCCTCGAAACAAACACTTTTGTTCCTCGCCAGGTAGAATTGATATCCTCTTGTTTCTTTAGGATATCCTACGAACAAACATTTGTCGACTTTGCATCCGGTTTGTCGACCGTGTCCGCTTCACATAAGGTGACAACCCCATACTTTCAAATGAGAAAGATAAGGTTTCTTGTTATTCCATATCTCATATGGAGTAACATCAATATCTTTGATGGAACTCGCATTTAACAGTAAGCAATTTGTCTCGAGTGCATACCCCAAAAGATTTGGGTAATCGCAAAGCCCATCATTGATCGTACCATGTCCAACAAGGTTCGATTTCTCCTTTCGCCACACCATTATCTTTGTGGTGTGAAAGGAGGAGTCCATCGAGATAAAATCCCATTATCTCGAGATAATCCAAAACTCTTGGTCTAAGTACTCACCACCACGATCAGATCGCAATGTCTTGATACTTTTCTCAAGTTGGTTTTCTACTTCATTTCTGAATTGTTTGAACTTTTCAACGCTTCAGATTTGTATCTCATCGATACAAATACCCATATCGAGAATAATCATCGATGAAGGTAATGAAGTATCGAGAACCACCTCCGCATGGATGGACATTGGACCACATACATCCGAATGTATTAGATCTAATAATCCATCGCTCGCTCACCCTTTCCTTAAAGGTAACTTAGTCATCTTGCCTAATAAACAAGATTCACATGTGTCATAAGATTCATAATCGAATGACCCTAAACTGCCACTTTTATGGAGCTTAGCTATGCATCTCTCATTTATATGGCCAAGGCGACAATGCCATAAATAAGTCGATTTTAAATTATCTCTTTTATGTCTTTTAGTGTCATTGACATTCATAATTGGATGTGACATATCTAATATGTAAATACCATTGCATAATGTACCAGTACCATAAAGCATTCCATTCGTACTAATAGAACAACCATTGTTACTAAAAGTCAAATGGAAACCAGCTCTATTTAAACAAGAAACTGATAATATGTTCTTTGTTATAACAGTACAAAATAACATTCATCCAATCTAAGTACAAGCCCACTTGGGAGTGATAAAAATAAGTCCCTACGGCTAATGCAAAGAACCCTTGCTCCATTCCCAACGCGTAGGTCTACTTCTCCTTTGTAAGTCGCCATCGTCCTCGAGGCCTCGTGATATCATTACATATGTGAGCCACAACCGTATCTAATACCCATATGTTATGATCGAAACAGATTAACTTCAATGACAAACATACCGAAGAAGTTGAGGCATCGATGCCTTCTTACGCTTCAGATTCTTCCAGATAGACTTTGCGATTGCGCCAAGGTGACCGATCTTACCATGATGGAAGCGGGTTCCCTTGGTGCGATCTCTTTGGTCTTCTTCTTGGCTATACTTCCTTTTGGACTTTCCTTGGGTTTCTTACCTTTCTTCTTCTTGATTTCTTTTCTTGGAACCCGAAGAAGTAGATTCCACCACGAGCAATCGGCTTGCTATCCTTCTTGATAGCTTGCTCTGCATTGTCTTGAAAGCAGATTGATCAACTCGAGGATTGTCGAGAAACTTGGTTCATCCGATAGTTCATCACAAACCGTGAATAACTATCGACAATCCAACAAGAATTAAGTCAATACTTAATTCATAGTCCATGACAAAACCTAAGACGGCCAATCTCGATATACCCATTCATCTTGGTGCATCTCTTGCCGGCGATGAACTCGAGTCATCTTAGTTGTGAAGAGCAACACGGAAGTCTCGAACCGTTCGGACCGAGCTTGCTCATCAAACAACTCCTAAGATGAAACACTATGGTATGTGCATCCATAGACTCATGCTGCTTTTGCAGCTCCGGTGACATCGATGCAAGCATAATGCATGTGGCCATGTCACTGTCTTTAAGATGCTTTTGATATGCTTTCTGATCACCATCAGAAGCATCGACAGCAGGTGGATCAGGAAGTGGAGTATCCAGGACGTATCCCAGTTCCTCAGATCTGAGAACAATTCTCAGATTTCTCAGCCAATCTAGAAAGTTTGGTCCATTTAATTTGTTTGAGTCCATTAGTGAGCGAAGATTCACACTTGTAGACATTTTCAGACAACCTAAAATAGAGAGAGAAAGAATGTTAGAAAAGATTTAAATGCATAATCATAAGGACTTAAATGATATGCATATGGCTCCCACTAGTTCCTAATGAATCCATAACCCTCATTACGAATCCAAGGAAAAAGTGACAAAATGTCCTAGTGGGTCGATATCCGACATTGCTAAGAATGACCTTGAGTTTGCCCAACAAGCCACCTTAGGTCAATCGGTAGGTATCGGTCATACCAATTGCATTACAAAATGCAACTATCGCCCAGTGCTATCAACTGTTGATGTATGCACACACATTGGGTTATCAACACTTGATGCGTGTACATCTGATGCACACTACCCAATTTCGCCTCTGTCCACGTTGACCTTGAGTTTGCCCAACAAATCAACGCTTCCAGGAAAACCGACCCATTAATCCAAAATCATATTTTCATGGTTCGAACATATTCGTATAGAGCGAGCTTGAGTTTGCCCAACAACCCAACTCTATAAGAACTCTGGTTCTTACCATATTAATGGAAGGCGTTAGTTTTCATATTCAGTTTGAGGGATTTCAGGTCTCATCTAAAGTCAAAACTCATCCAGGCTATGGGATCATAGTCAAACTATATGGATTGCTTTAGGGCATTTCATCAATCATATTGAATTTAAACCTAAATCATCCATCATCCCATTTCAGCATGTAATAAGTCGACTTGTGCCATGCAAGTCGACTTATGCCACTGTGCACGTACAAGTCGACTTGTGCTATTGCAAGTCGACTTATACATCTCATGCTGTGCAAGTCGACTTATGCTGCTTTTGCAAGTCGATTTGCATACTCATCAAGTCGACTTATTTCGCTTCACGCACGTATAAGTCGACTTATTTTCTAACAAGTCGACTTATTCTGCATGTGCAAGTCGACTTACACTAGGTTTTGCTATCCAATTGGCTAATTCTCAATTCATGCAATTCTAATTCACAATACCAAGTATATACACATTACTAGATGTATCTATGAACACCTTCATAGGTCCATGCTCACCATATAGTCAAACTATTCATGAAAAGCTTGAAATAGATGAATACACTTATTCATTTTGACTTCCATAAAATTTAAGAATACCAAATTATCATCCTAAGTATCTCTAGGTAGTCTATACATTATGAAGATCACTTCGGCACATGTCACATAATTTGTGACGGCCAAAACAATCAGGACAATGCTATATACTAACGAGACGCTAATGTGACCTATTTGACATCCGAAAATTCATGGAAATCCTATTTTAAGCGAATCAGTTTGGGAAGCATGCCAACATCCAAGTAACATGTTTCTAATCACATTAAAAATCATTCAAGGCATTGTAATTGAAAATTACACCCTAAACCATTCAAACAAAAACAGCTCCAGCAACTGTCTCAACATTGCCATGTTCTGTTTGTTGCTTGAAAATTCCATTGAAACACTTTCAATAAATTCTGAGAAAATTACAGAGGTTAGTACATGTTCAGAACATGCTCCATGAATTTTTTCAGGATTTATTTCCATCAAAAACTCAACAAACCTCAGCAATTTAGCCAATGCTGAATCTGTGTTCTCCAACACAGTTATTCCCAGCAGCACACAATAAATTCGTAAATAAATAGTCAATCACCTTGAAAACATTTTTCCTTTCTCATAGACGTTCACATATGTCTTAGAGACAGGTCAGTGAAAGAAAATCCGAAAAACCATTTTTCTAGATTTTATTCTCGAATTTATAGTCATGCCAGTTCCAGAAACTTGTACAAAAACAGCAACTAGCACATTAAGGAATAAAATAGCAAAACCATATCAAATGAGATTAATAAATTAATTCCTTTTACAGATACATGCCATAACACCTTATGAACACATCTGGGCAAGAAATTTTCGAAAACCATATCTTATACAGATTTCGAAATTGGCATACATAACATGCATCATCATCAATTTCACTAAGCTACTCCAACCTAGGCATGGTTTCTTCTTTATATAAGACACAAGTGGCTTTGATACCACTGTAGGAAAATCCCGGTGGGTACATCACATGTACCCGGTGTGGAAAACAAAAATTTTTGTCCCGGGACTTTCCCGAAACCCAGGATCGTTGTGTCTATATAACTAAATCAAACCATAACGACCTCCACGAGCCTGCCTCTAACAGTATCCACGCAGAGGTCGGAAAATCTAACCGGGACAAACCCTTTGACCCGGGAATAGCTAGAAAAAAGTAAGAAGTGTGCTAGCACTAACCTTGTTCTTGGAGAGCTTGAAGAATGGATGAAGAAGTTGACAAAAACTTGGATGAGAGGATGAAGAAACGATGGAGATGATGGTTTTTCTCAAAAACCTTGCTTCTCCTCTTTCATTCACGATGATCACCTTTCAAAAGACTTCTACAAATTCTTTTCCATCTTTCTTCTTATGTAAGGCACGACCATCATCATCCTTTTTAATTGTTTTTGTCTTTTTCTCATTAAATGCTTGATGACTAAGCATTAATATGGAAGATTCTTAAGCCTCCTCTCCTCCATCCACGTACACACTTATAAATATATATATTAATTAATTATTTACTTAATTAATTAATATATATAATTCTGAAGTGGTCCAGTCAACCAGAATTGGTCCTCTGCCTCTCGGCCCCACCGTGAAAAATCGCCGGAGACCCTTTTCAAGAATGTCGATGTCGCGATCTCATCGGGACATATCCCAATCTCATCGGGATCCATTTAATCAAATCGCTCTCCAGTATTGGATCACTATCCAAAACTATTTTACGAGTTCTCCGAGACACTCTTATCGTGTGACCCATTAGGTTCCGGTTATGTTGGCCACTTAGATTAACACTTAATCTAAGCAAGTCATGAGCGGTATCTAGCAACACATCACGACCCTAATCGACCGGAAAGTAATTGGTTTAACGGTTATATAAACTACGAACCAAATTACAAACCTTTCCATAGACAATTGCCGTGCAATTCGTCCTTTCACCATGCTATACCCCACTTGGTTTGAGTATGGGCAAGTGTCAACTCTTACTAGACCGATCGATCAAATCTAGTCCAAGTGTAATCGATTCTTGTCCTAGATTCATTACTTTAATGTCCATGAAGACTGTCTTCATGACATATATGCTCCGACGCCAGAGACTTGCAAGTAATGATCCTCACAAGAGGCCATGGGTATCTCTTCTGCTAATATCACAGAAGTGGTGAATCCTTTGTTGGTTACTCAATTACCTTCGAATACCTCAAGTCGCACTCCAATCACCACCCTATGAGCGACCTCGAAAGGCAACAAGGAATGGAGTCAAAGCACGTAATCAAGATCAAGATATCCTCGAGTACCTCAAGTCTAAGGATACTTGCACCATTGCTATGATGAGATTCTCACTGACATAATATCCATGTGATGATCTCATGGTAGGTCATCCAATGTACTTACTACTACTAGTAAGCATCCATATGTCAACTCTAAATATCTCAATATTTACAGGTTCTGAGATCCACTGCTTGATCCAATCAAGGAGTTTGACATATCTAGTCTATCCGGATTAACGATGTCCAGTCTCATTAATCCTATGACTAGGGATCATTTAGATAGTGACATAATTGCACATGATAGGAATCTCAATAGTATGATCACATCATAATTTCCTTCATGCTATGTCATATATCATGGACTTCATTAATTCGATTTAAGATTAAAATCAATTCATAAATATGAACATCAAATTAATGAAATATGCCTTTTCTTTATTTATACAAACATCTTTGTACAAAATGCGCTAAAGGAGATTGTCTTTAGGGCACTACTCTAACACTCTTACAATGCATAAGTCGACTTATTACATATACAGGTCGACTTGTACTTACAGGATTCTCACATGAGCATCCTCTCCCACTCAATCTTTTTAGGCTTTAAGTTTTAATTACCATCTTGTCTATATGCAATTTTTTATCCATCCTATATTGTTCCATCATATATCTCATACATAATGAAAGCATGGCAAAGCCTATGGTTGGCAATTTTCTAAATGATATGCAATCACATAATATCACATATTATTTGCATTCATTTATCCATTCATCACATAAAATAATAAGCCACATTTGATTGTCCATCCTATAAACATAAAAATAATTACAAGCTTTTTAGACCCAAAATACTCTTCTTGGACTTAGATCTTCCGCTTCAAACTCTTCGCTCACATGACCCAGCCCAATTAGTAAAAATGTGTAATGGCCTTACTTTTCAACACAAATTTGATTTTCATAAAACTGAATTTTTTCCATTGAAAAAAACAAAAATCTGCACTTGTTTTTCACCCAAAACTGAAACTTATGAATATTAAATAAAAATTTCAACACTTATAAAAAACAAATTTTGTTACAAAAAAGTTCATACAACCAAAAATTTTGTTAAAACAAAATTCTAGCACATTTTTTTTCTAAAAACAGAAAATAGCCAAGACACCATAACCATAACCGAAACTTTTCCTCTTCCTTTCTTCAATCCATGGCTTCTTCATCTCTCATCATTACATGATTTTGTACATTACATAATCAAAGTAAACATAAAAATAAAACCAAGGAGGAAACATGGTGATAATAGACCGCCCTCCTCGTTACAAACCAAATAAAGAAATCTTACAAGGTAACTTTAGAATCTATGGACAACCAAAAGAGCAAAACAAACACCATATAGATTTCAATCGCATAAAAATATGCAGCATACAAAAATGATTGCCAACTCATGCATCACATATAAAGGAACTGAAATCATGCATAAGAAAATTGGATCTGATACCAATTCTTGGATCGAAAAAAGAAAGCATGCCATATTTGGAGAAACAGTAGATTTAAAACCTTTTAGAAATCTAAATTGCAGTAGAAGCAATATTTCCAAATCATCATGCCAATATATACATGATATGGTATAAGGATAATAAACATAAAAACAAGATGAAGAACATATTACCAACTCTTTCGCTGCAGCTTTGACTCCTCGCTGTGCTTTTCTATCCTCAGCAATATATCCTCTCTTAAATGTTGTATTCTCTTCTCGATATTGTATCCTCAATCAATCCGATCTACCACTTGTTCTTCTTGGACAACTTGGTTATCAAGATCCTTTGGTCGGAAAGGAGAAAAAAACTTTAGAGGATAATTTTCTTAGAAGAAAGAAAACTAAGAATGAGACACTCTCATGCAATTTTCGATTCTTTCATGCAAGATAGGAGAGAGAGAGATAAAAATGTAAGAACACCTTTGTACACACTTACACTTTTGGTTAACAACAAAGGAAAGAAGAGTTTTCCATCCAATGCATCATTTCTTCATTTAATCAATCATAAAGAAGCCATTAAATGAGACTCTTCTCATTTGTTTTTAACATGACTATATGAAAAGTCTATTAACCTAAATGAGACCTATCAATTTCGTTTTTGATGATGAAAGAAGGAAGATGATCCATCCAATGTACATCTTTCTTCTTTAATCCAATGAATGCTAATAGGTTACATGCTAACATTAAAAGATAACCATTAAACCATTTAATGGTAAGTTCATAACTTCATTTAATGATGATAAACCATAATAAAAACCACCTTTATTTAGCAATTTAATGTCAAATGTGCAGCTACACATTCAGCCCTAACGAAATTGCACTTTACTTTCTTAAAAAAAATTAATTTAATTAATCAAATTAAACCAAAGTCTAGCCCATTTCTAAATGTACATTTGGGCTTCTAATTAACCATTAATTAGTGCAAGCCTAACATTCAATTATGGGCTTCTAAAACCTCCATTTATATTTCTTACTTAGCTTGATAACTTTCGTTGAAGCCAAGTGGGGAATCTTATTGGATTTTGATAATTAAAGCTCCAATAAGCCTAGAATTAATTTAATCTCATTATAATTAATTCTAGCTTATTAACTAAACGTTATTCCACTAAAGGCAATTAGTTGACCTCTTGAATTATTAATTATTATGAGAATACATATTTCATGTCTAATTGCAAACCCTATTTTAAACCTTATTATAGTCATCCGCACAACAAAGGGTAAAATTATTATTTTTCTCCTATGTTGGTTTTTTCTTCTAGATCTCTCGTTTTACTTTATATGGTGATTAATATACAAGATCTCATCTTGGTGTTAAGACTTGATGGGTAGCTAGTCCATTAAACTACTGGAATCAGTTTAATCACCAAATATCCTTAAAACATCTAGAAGTGATGATATCACTATAAACTCTTTATTTGAGTGAATGTTTCCTAACACATGTTTCAATTAATAATTCCAACATGCAAACACTGGATTAATACTCTATAAAAATCTATTCTGATCATATCAAGAATTATAATGAAATACATATGAGTTCACCACTTGTCAAGATTGTGGTCCATAATAAGCAAATTCTTTTGTTGTATGTTTTAAGATTAAAGTAACGACCCACTTTATTTTTTAAAACATACTTGATTCTAGATTCATTTAATAGTACCATTATCGATAGTCAACTACTATAATGATATGAAACTCATCATTCTCTTGAAGTAAACTCCTTTACTTACATGGAGATAAATCGCAACACTACAGTCTAAACTATAATCAAGCGACCAACTTGATTATTCAACTGTGAATCAATATATTTAGATTCCAATAATATATATATTTCCTATACATCTTTATGTATATGTATATTACTTACAAAAGAATCTCGGTACCTTTCGACTAGATATATAATGCTCATATATATAAAACCAAACTCTTTTGTTTCATTAATAATAAATATTTTCATTACAAAACTATAACTGTAGGAAAATTAAGTTACATGTAAGTACACTTGCTTTCCAAGGCACTATATTTACATAAGTCTAACAGTAACATCATTATCAATCACATCTCATATAACTTATGGATCCATTAGGTGACAATTCTTGTTAAAACATATCTTTTATGCTATTCCTAACTTTCCTCTAAACTCATATGATTATGAGTCACTCATCTATATCATACAAATTTAGTTAAGTGGCACCATTACTTTAAGATAAAATATAGTTGGTTAAAAGTGTCTTCGGTCACTCAACAAGTCTAACAATAAACAAAACTCTGGTTTTATTGATAAATAATAAAAGGCAAAAATCATGTTCTCAACATGCACTTCTCATTAGTAGTCGTTGCTTTCAAAGCCAACTATTGCTTTTTTCATCGCCAGTCTCTATTATCCAACATCGCATATAATCGTAAGATTCTCTTACTAATAGTAGTTGTGACTTCTCTTCAATTATATTGTTGCCTCCATCTCTGAACTATATCATATGATCATTGCATTAGCCAGTCATCATCTGTTCAAGCTTTTATATGTCTCTAATTGCTTCTTCCATCATCACCATATTTGACATTAACCATCACTGAACCTTATGCTGCCAATAGTTATTGATAACTTGTCCAACTTCCTCACCATCAAGCCATCACTACAAGCCTCCAATTCTCCAACATGTTCAATCTCTAAATCCCCAACAGTAATCCTATGTCAATCATAAAACATCCCAGAAATTCTAGAAATCATTGACATTATTCCACCACTATTAAAGGATATTCAAACTAGTCACAACATCGTCAATAATAATTAAGAATTCTATAAATATTCTAGGTTTCTAAAGTTGGTTGGTGAACTTTTAATTATTAATTAAATATAATTTAATCTAGGATTAAGGTTTTGCATTTTAATAATTATTTCAAATCTAATTGGTTAGTTTGAGGATTTTAGGATATCAATATAAAACTTCCGTCAAGAACACTTAATTAAACCTTAATTTGATTATTGGGGTTTGTAATTAAAGGAAGATAATATGAACTCTTCATATTTTAATATTTTGATTTCAAGAATACTAAAATATAAAATGATTTTGGGGTTTGTAGCAATTGCAATTTCAATTCCAAAATTCACATTAATAGTAATCAAACAACTTTAATCCAGTAATAAAATTAAAAGGAGGCTTTGATACCACTGTTAGGATATTATAACAGAATCCGATCTTGCACGCAGCAAATTAAACATGAAAATTTTCATATTTGAATTTCTAAAATTTAAGCTCACTTAAATTCTGTAAAAATGATTAACATATAAAATATAAATAATTCATAATTCATAATTCATAATTCATACCTTATTGTAAAGCTTGATCCTTTTTTTACTTTCCTTAAACCATTTCTAAAACTAACTCATCTAAACTATTATAACTGCAAATAAACTCGACCTCTAACGGTATCCATAAAGCATATTAAAAAAACTCTACAACTATTGTAGAGAGGATTAGGCAAAAGTACTAGTTCCTTTAGAACTTAAACTTATTTATAATATATTTTGAAACTTTTAATAATTTAATTGAAATAAAATTATAAGTAACTCTATTTAAATAATAATTAGGCCTAAATAAGATCCAATACCTCATATTGGTCCTTATTTATTAAATATCTCAAATTTAATTCTAAAGTTTCTCAAACTTTACATTTAAATTCAACTTGATTAAAACATCTCTCTCTTAAACTCATTTTTATGTGTCACTTATTAGGCTTCTAAATATATTGACAATGGATATAAATTATAACCCTAAATCATATTTAGGACTAGATAAATTAAACTCCTTTATTTCATCTTTAATACTAAAATTAAATAATTTATATCCATGGATCATCTTGGTGTCTAGTAATGTATCATGATTATTTAAATATTTATAAATGATAATGTAATTTTGGCTAATTTTTTGTGCAATATTTTCATATAATTCAATCATTTCATCATATAATGTTCCATTATACATAGAACATGGAACTAATGTCTACCTATTTGAGTCCAATTATATTAACTCTCTGCCATTATTAATTGATTCTATAAATAACATCTATAAACTATTTTACAAAATATCATTCTATCTCGCTAAGAATTTTCAAATCAATACTAATCGAGAATAATAGAACATTCTTCTTAATTATTTTAGGGTAATAAATCATATGTTTATTACTTAAACCTATCTTTATGTAATTCATGATATATTCAATAACTACCACTAAGTTACCTTTAACTATAATTTGTTATAAGTAGCATTAAAATATAACAGATCCTTACATGAGATACTTTGGTTATTTCAAGTCAAATGATCACTTATACAATCATCAAAATAAGAACTTTTATAAAAATACAAGTAACGTTTCAAATAAATTTCTCATCGTGGTCAATTTATTAAACATGTTATCAAACAAGCACCTAAATGTTTGATTAAGTATCTTTGTACTTTAGTTTATGAGATCAACTACGTCCTTTATAAGGAAGAAACATAAGTTTGCTAGTCTTCTTATACACTATTAATGTCTAATCTTAATATAACAATGATTAAGAATAATTTAAAGATAATACACAAATAAAATATGAATCTCATAATTATGATATTGGTATAATTTTATTGACAATATATATTCACCCAATGGACTTTAATATATACATCTAAATATGTATATGTTAAAGAATATCTTTATGTAATTATGTCACTAAATTACAATCAACTTATTAGCTATACGGTATAAATAACAACCCCTCACACTAAGCTAATCGTTTATATTTTTCAACTATATAATGTGAATCTCATAATTATGATATCATTATAATTTTATAGGTTAATTACAAAAAAATCTCAAACTTTGGTCAATTTTGTAATTGTAGTCTGAACTTTAAAAAGTGGGAATAAAATATCCAAACTTCAATTGTTTTCAATTATAGCTTGACATTAGTGACTCCGTTATCTTTACTGATGTGGCAATGCCATGTGTCCAAAACTCTAATTAATA
This sequence comes from Erythroxylum novogranatense, assembly GCA_029891385.1. Lineage (NCBI taxonomy): Eukaryota > Viridiplantae > Streptophyta > Magnoliopsida > Malpighiales > Erythroxylaceae > Erythroxylum > Erythroxylum novogranatense. The sequence continues at coordinate 44,889,129 of CM057233.1, read as the reverse complement.
AGACACGTCAGTAGTGGTTAAAATTAAAAATCCTGATTAATTAAACGACATCGTTTAATCACTTTAGTAGGAAAATGTCCAAACCTGTTGTTCTTTTCATCGTGAAACACAGTCCAGAAAGAAACATTATTTTCGGTCTGACATGTCTGTCGCTTTCTCTATTCTTGTTCTGAAGTTAACAAGAACCCCATCTCCAAGGTCTTTGGGAATACAAGGTTTCCATATCTTGCTTTTACTTGGCGACTTTCAACACTAACATTGGTCTGGATTCTTTTTGTCTCTATTCCCTATATCTATTATCAATACCTCACATCCTTGTATTAATCGAAAGTTTCACCTAGTAACCACAACATCATTCTTCAACAATTGCTTGCTATTTCCACATTAAATAAAACCCCAAAAATCTTAGAATCCACAAACCTTTATCATATATTTTTTCGAATTGCGTCAGCTTCTAAGTTATGGAACTATAGGAAAAACTACATCAAACTGTGTTGGAGACCAAAGGAAATGTGTGAGATGGTGTGGTTAGCCAGGCCTCTGAAGAATGACAAAGAAGATAGATTCTTGCCACCAATAAGATGACAGGTTCTTGCCACCGATAAGATTAAATGACAGCTATGGAACAAAGAAACAATGGTGTCTGCGTTTGGGAGGAGAGATCGATAGACAGATTTAGGGATTTAATCTTGTTAAAATGATATTGTTTTAGTTATATCATAGAACGACGTCATTTCATTAATCTAAGTCACTTTTGTTAATTAAGGCTGACGTTTCTTATCAATTAGGGTTATTGAACAGGTGGCTCTACCACGTCAGCAAAGATAACAAAGTTACTAACGTAGGATTAAAATTGAAAAAAAATTAAAAATTTGAGCATTTTATTATCACTTTTTAAAGTTCGAACTATAATTATAAAATTAATCAAAGTTTGAGATTTTTTATAATTAACCATAATTTTATTTGTAATATATATTCACCTTGTGAACTTTAATATATACATCTAAATGTGTATGAGTTAAAGGATAACTTTAAATAATTATGCCATTAAACTACAATCAACTTATTAGCTATAGGACATAAAATAACAATCTCTCACTTGCTTTGCCAATCGTTTATATATATTCTTCAACTATAAAAGGAAATAAATTCTTGAAAATGTCATGATCAACAATATGAAAAGGTACATTGCATCAGAGCCACTAAGATGTCTTATTCTATACTTAAAAATCTAACTATTAAGAATGTTCTTGATATGTTTATTTGGAAAAGAATTACAAACACATCATTAATACCAAATGTCCCGAAAAAAGAAGAATTTAAGAACATGTACGATACAGCAGAATCTTTGCAGGTAAGCAGCAACACAACTGGTTTTCATGTATTCAATCATGTTCCAGATATAGCCACCTCATTTTTGTGGGTGGGCCAGCGCATAGAGTGACAACAGCGTTAGAAACGTCGAGCTCTTTATTACTTTCACATGACATGTTACTACAAACTACAGTATTCAGCATCAGGGTCCTGCCAAATTTTGTTCTGCGCAAAGGAGGAGAGAAATTCCACTCGGTATATCTTGCGCATCGGGAAGGAGTGCAGGAACTTGGGACATGTTATGTTCCTAGAACAATTGAAAACTGATTTTGTCCACGTTTTTTGGTGCAAAATCAATTCCATTTGAAGAAAGGTACACGTTTATATTAATGGAGGTCAGAACAGAACCCAGTGCCAATTCCAAAGGAAAAGAACGTAACCAAGATAGACAATGATTTGCATTCATATTCTAGATTAATTCAGAATTAGTTGCTGATGATAAAACATTCAGCATAGAACAGAAGATGATTCTTGTTACTGGTTAAATCAGAATAAACCTCCGTGGACCCAAGCCCTTTCTTAGTCTGTTTTTGGTCATTACTATCTCTTCTTTCTTGGGACAAATTTGTTATATTTTTAGTGGTTTTTCAAATTTTTCTTACATTTCTAAATACTATTTGCATCTCTACAATTGAAGAAAGAGAATTTTTTTATATTTCCATTTGAGTGAAAAGTTTAAATTATTACTGTAATATAATTTTGTTATTAGATGGTTATTGATAATTTGTTATGTTATTAATTATAATTTTTGATATTGATTCAATTTCTTATGATATTTCATAAAAATGATGAGAAGCTCATATGAAATTTGAAATAAGATAGTTATAACTTATTTATCATATATGTTGATATGTGAAAATATTAAGGGATGTTAGTTTAAAATATATTTGAACTTAAAATTTATATTTAGGTAAGAATATATAATTAATTCATTAATTAAATATTTGATTAGAATTTTTGAAATAAATAAAAATAGTTTGTATTATGGAATATAATTTCGTCCCAACTTTTTATGAGCATTAATTTTGGATGAACATAAAGTCACTAAGTATCATGTTTCGAAATTTGATGAAAACAGTTTGCTGCTTAATTGGTTTTGATAACACTAGGTATCAGAATTCATCATAAATACTTGTTGGTAGGTAACAAGTCACAACAATTAAAGTCCCTGATTCATCAGCCATCTGCTTCAACTTCGCTCCTCGTATTATGTCAACTTATTAAAAAAAAATGTTGATGTAAAACTGATGTTAAATGTGGAAAGAAGATGATGTTATTAATTGATTGATTAAGTCAAGCACATCCCTGTCAGAAAATTACTCTTTGCTCTCTGGTATGAAAGCAGGGCACGAGGGAGAAGCCATGTCTAGGAATTAGGAAGTGACAACGTAGCTAGGATGTAACGGAGCTCTCTTGCTCAGGCAGCAAAAAATGACTGAATGATTAGGCAGGTCTGCTTACAATTGACATAAGCATATTTTAGTGAGGATCAATTATTTGCATCTCCTTTTATCACTTTGATGTTATGTACATAGATGTACTATCTTTGTAACTATCGGAAAAAGACTCACATCTGTCACACTTAACCTTATCTGAGGACGCTGATAATTCAATGCAAGTCAAGTTCATTTCAATACATGTACGTGCCATTGAATTGCAACGATAATCAGTGCAGGCAAACAAATATGGTTGAACAAGAAAGCATCATTAGATTCTTATTTCATGATGTGGGCAACTCATGAGAACGAAATTGGAATTGTCGTATCGAAACCTTTACTTGCATCAGACGAACACAACCTTCTTGAACCATTTAGCTAAAACACTTGCGGCCTATTTCTTGGTGAATCTCAAATGCTATCCAACTATCAAATCAAGGGGCTCGCAGTCGCTGATATATACAATAAAAAGGTTAGAATGCGATTTAAAACTTTTTGGACAATATCTAATCAAATCATAACGGAGAGAGATTGAACAATGCAATCAACAAGCTTCACACACTTTTATGGCGGCCGGAGGTGGAAGGACCAAAAACTATATGACTCTATCGGAGATAAGATCTTCTGTTTAATATTATTCTGTCTTATTCTGTCTCATAAAATGGCTGAGATTTATTGGACACAATAAAACACCATAATATTAAACAGGAGATCTGGACTCACCATACCGTGGTTATGTCCATCCAAATTGGGGCATATTATAATTTGAAAAAAATATAAGGGAGAATTTGACAATAGTACTAATTATTGGCAACACTTTAGTGCTGTATAATGCATTGAGCCTCATGTTATTGATTACAACTTATTAGTATGCATCATGTGGCTTCCTTGGTATCAGGTTTTCATGACCAAGTAATTGATTCCGTCAGAATTAACTAGCACACCTTCAATGAATCATTGTAAGGAAAATGGTCATGGACTTGTTGATACACCAAGCATGCAGTGGAAAAGACAACATGCACTTCCGTCAAGGTTTGGCAGCTCTTACTGGGGTTCAGCTTAATTCACGGGTAACCCCCCTTCGCTTTCATATATCTTTTTCAATCTTCTCCTCAATGCTTATAAATTTCCTTTTCTTGTGAAAACAACCGGATTTTAATTTTAAGTTTAACCATGGTGTCAATGACAAAACTCTCTCTCGATCATATATATGTGATTTTTGCTAGCGAGTTGTAGGTCCCTCTTTAGGTCCACATGCACCAGCAAACTATGGTCATATGAATGCACCTGGAAGAAGCACGTACGCACCCAGAAGATATTTCCAAGAGGTAAAAAGTAACACGACTTTCTTCCCATCCACACAATAACTTTAGGCCTATGTATCTTAAGCTACTTCCAAAAGCAACGTACCCCAAGAAACTAAAAACCATATATAGATATATAATGTGAAAATACCAAATCGAGGCACTGCACAAGAAATTGTGGTTCTACAAGTTATTCAAACCCTTGCTTTCTATGGAAAATGGTTCGTCCCTGGCAGACTCCATCCCCAATCTTGGAAAGAGTGAAAGAAGTACCAAAAATAACAATGCTAGCTATATTACTGATGAAAAATATGTGGTGTACATATCCGTATGCAAAATGACTTTTTCATAATTTTAATCTCACACGTTTCGGGTACAGTCAATAAACTTGATAACTGGCCCCTGTCCGCACGCACTCATTAATGTTCATAAACGTATGTATATATGTATTCATAAACATATATTTAGTCAATTCCTACGCCTATATTTAGTATCTCTTCTGTATAATTTATAACTGCATACTTGATTATAACGTAACAACGATAGATTGGTGTGGAAGAAGCTGGGGAACCTCGGATTAGAGTTAAACACAGTACTGTATATCGCAGGATTGACCAAGTCCATTAACGAAGAGATGCTTTTTATTAGTTCAAATGGTAATGAAATCTTCAAGAAATCAGGAGCCCAAAACTAAGGATATACGAAAGCACTAAGACCAAGACTTTTTAGGGTTTAATGCTCTCATTATCACCCACTTCAAAAATGGTACAATCCATCACCTCTCGTTCGTAGTTATCACCTTCATGAAAGCAACTTCAGAACAATCACAGCTCGCCACATCATGTGGTCCTCGGTCCGTCCTCTTAATTATGCCAATGCCAGTCTAAGGAAGTGGTGCTCAGCTAGAAATGAGAGATAAAGAGATAGAGAGAGGTTTGTACAAATAGTGGGGAAGAGAGGTTTGTACAAATAGTGGAGAAAGCGGCATGTAAAAATGGAAAGGAAATATCACGAGGGTGGAAGTAAATGGTAGACCACAGAGAGAAGGTTAGCTTTCTCAAGTGTGGAATACTGGTAGTACTGCCATTTCCAAATATGACGACATATATATTTAGGGGGGCTGGGTTTCTGTAGTTATGGCAAGAGGTGATTGGCTAGGGTTTTCAGAGAGGTTCTTGTGGATAGCATAGCATTGATTGGATAGTATAAGCACCAAGCAACCATTCTTTGACAACTTTTTTTGTGTTTGTCTTGTGTCTGTGATGGTGAGAGTTAGAAGGGCAGCTTTTTTACCGATAAGCACGCATGGCTTGGATAGAGCCCAACAAGAACAACAATAACATGGACAATCATGACATTATAGACTTGAGAACGAAAGATAAAGAGAGGGATGAGATGAGGTTTCTCTTTTAGTGAAAGCGACGCCTAGACAAAGAGTCAAACGAGCATTGGTTCTCATGGCAGACTCTTACAGCAGCATATGCCCTTTGAGTGAAATAATTGTCCTTCCTTTCTACGCTTACACAAAGCCACGTGGATCTAACATTACAAAACATGAATTATAGCTTGAACTTTCCCATAACAAGTCACAGCCTGTGATGTAGCAACCTTAACCCCCAAAACCCACTGCCTCGTCTATTCAAAGCTCAAACATGCAGCTCCTTTGTTGAGTTCTCTGTCAATATGTCACTTACTCAAGTGAACTCAACTGACATCTACTTCTTTGCATTTCCTATCCACTCACTTCAACAAATGCGCTTCTGTTTATACTTTTCCAAGTCCTAATTAATACCCAACTTTTCCTCTCAACACAAGAAAAGATAATGGAAAAAGATGGCTCATTTTAGCCAATAAATTCCACCCACTGCCTACCTGAATCAATTATTACTCAAATCCCCCCCTAGCGTCCAAGCTCTCTCTCTCCCGGCTCCACAACCGCAGCACATCATCAACGTATGATACACTTTCTATGCTGTCTGTCTCAAGCTCAATCCCTTGCTTGCCCCAAGGTAAATGGAAGCTCTCCTTCCCTCTCACTTAATTCAGACCCCACAGCTTTGCTATACAAACTCAACAATGTGTATGTACAAACATGAAAATGCAGTTATGAGCAGTATGCACCAAGACATATATCTCAGCCATTGCTTCTGAGTTGGGGGTTAACAAAGCATCAACGAATGTCTGTCTTTCCCACTAACTACATACTGGTTTCCTTTCCTTGCAGAGATGTTGATTTGAAGAAGATGAAATTTCTGGGCTTTTAATTCCCTGGAGAGAGAGATAGAAATACAATATTGAATTTATCCACTAATTAGTTATTCTGCTGACCTACCTAGGTTATATGTCCAGTGCAATTACATATCTAAAATGATTCCCTCCAGCAACAATGGAAACAACCCAATATCTTCCAGCGACCAACTAGCTTACAACAGACCCTGTTTCAGTGAGATTATTGCCAATTCCAAGCAAGAAGATTTTCTCTCGTCTTTCTTCCACTTCCCCTCTCATTTCAATCTTCATGAGGATTTTGACTTAGGAGACCATGACCTTTTTATCCAAGAACGCCATGAACTTTTACTTCAGTCCTTGCAAGCTGCTGATCCTGCAGTCTATGATACCATCGATAGCATGGTGGATTCTAAAAAAAGTGACGTTGGTGAGTTAGACAAAATCTGCAGCAAGAAACCTCACCAAAGTGCTGAACAGATTCCAAGAAAGAGATCCTCCAAGCCAGATCGTCACAGCAAGATAGACACCCGTCACGGACCAAGAGATAGGAGAATAAGACTGTCCCTTAAAGTTGCTCCTAATTTTTTTGATCTGCAAGAGAAGCTCAACTTCGACAAACCTAGCAAAACTATTGAGTGGTTACTAATACAGGCAGCAAGTGAAATCAAGAAACTATATAGTGGGATTATGAACTACGGGTGCAGTACAGTTGCGATCGAGAGTGCATCATCTACTTCTGAGTGTGAAGTTATGTCAGGTATTGATGAAATCTTCTTTAAAAGAAACAATATTTCCAAAGGCAAACCAACTCCACGTATCGTTAACAAGGAGAAGAAGGCCAGGCTATCGTGTAAAAGAGGAGTTCACTTTCTTCCAAGGGCGTTAAGAGACAAAGCAAGAGAAAGGGCCAGAGAAAGAACAAGAGAAAAGATGAAGATTCGAAAAAGTTCGCATGAATCAATGATTCATTATCATTATCAGCAAGCAACGGACAAAGGATTGAACCAATTAAGTTGTTTGAATCCCTTTGAAACTGGGGAGGAATCAGCCACTCATGGTCATTTAATGAACCCCTCTACAGATCAGCTGGTTGAGCTGCTTAGGAGCTCACAAGAGCAAAACCCCTTCCGTACAACGATAGAGGGGAGCAATATGATTGATGAATCCTTGGTGGTTATGAGTAAGTGGAGCCCCTCATCACTTTTCAGTCATCTGGAAAATAGTGGAATTTCTCAAGAGGTAATTACTTATGTTCCAAACCCAAATTTTGATGATGTTTGAGAAGTTTCATAGTATATACTTCATATTAGGTACTACTACAAATCAAAATGCATAAACCATACAAACAGGAAATGTCCTAGATCAAGTTATTTCCTCAATATCTAAGCAACCCTTTATCACATTTTTGGCTGCAGAATCAATTCACTGATTTTCAGTCCTGCAAACCCTGGGAACTCTATAACGGTAAAAGTCTCTGCTGAATGCTGATATTAATGGACTCATGTCATTCTTGGCATTGGATCAGGTAAGCAGAGCTTTGAATGGCATGCATATGGTCTACTCCTGGTGTTGGATTGTAATATGAACATGGTGTCTTTTCATTTTAATTAAGCAGATTTCTTCTGAATTGCTTCGTCAATGATTGTTCAATTTTCTGTCTATCAAGTCAGTATTGTGTGCGTTTCTTAATCTTTTATCATGTTGTCAATTTAGAGCTGAATAGATCCGCTGCTAGTCACCTAAAGCGGTTAGATTTCTTGAATATGACAAGATCACTTTTCTACTTCTTACACCCTTCTTTACTAGCTGATCCATGATCAATATGCCATACAATTTTTACGGTTAAACTTGATTCCCAAGATTCTCTTCGATCTCTTGTTTCATTTTCCATCAATTTCAGTCTAGAGTTATAATCGTTTGACTTGAATAGCTTTCCTTTTTCTGTCTAGACTATGGACTTTTTTATACTACAACAAGAAATTAACATAACTTACTTCTTACAAAATTCAGAGTTTTTTTATAACAGAAAATAATATAAACTTAATTAGGTAATCTAAATAATAGAATTTAAGAGTAAGTTTTAAAATGTTAAATTTTGAAAACTTCAAAATTAGTAAACTGTTTGAATCTTAAAATATGGTGTTTAGATAATTGATTATATATGTGTGTAATTTTATGTAGTAAATCATAAGACAATCATATATATATATATGGCAATATAATTAAGTTTTATCATTAATAGTAGAATACATATATATTTATTTTCATAGTTCTTAATATATAAAATTAAAATTAAAATTAAATATTTTGTTAAAATTTAAAATATTCGGACCAATTTATCCAAAAGTCATGAATTAAAGTTTACTAATATAATGAATATCATGTTAATTAAAAGAAGAAAGACATAAGAGAAATAAGTGCGTGAGGACCTAGCAAAAATTCTTCGTTTAGCTCTCCTGAACTTCATACATGTTCCTTGACTTATTATTCCTGCTAAGCTTCTCTTTACTTATTCTCCGCCCCGTTTCTTCCGATAATATAGTCTTTACAAAATAAATTGTTGAGATGGGAAAAGAAAATAAAATTTTATAATTTTTCAGAATTTTAGATTATTTTAGTTTTAAAATATGATTAATTGATAAACATAATAAAAGCATGAATAGAAAATCATACTTTATTATAAAGCTGTGTTAGCTTTTCAGCATCTCTTTGTAAGACTAATTTTCAAAACAGGTTATTAATTAAAAGTAATTAAAATTGCGCACATGTCTTAACCTTTAATAATATCCATATGAATAAGTTGAGTTAAGTTTGCAAAATGATGTAGACGGGCATGTCAAAAGTGCTAGTTTTTAGAAAGCATACACATATTTATAATAAGGTTTAGATCGTTTTAGTAATTTAATGATTATATGTTTATAAATTAAATTAAATATTGATTAAGTCTTAATAAATAATTACAATATCTAATATTGGGACCTATTAGCCAAAATTCTCATATTTGATTTTAATGTTTCTCAAACTTTTAATAAATTTAATATAATTTAATTATCTTTTATCACTCTAATTATTTTTGTATGTAACTCATTTAATTCTTAAGTAATTTGACAATGAAAAATTTTATAATATAAAATCATGTTTAAAAATAGGTATATAAGTTCTTTTAATTTATTTTAAATGTTTAATTAAATAATTTATATTATAAATCAATAACAATGTTTATCGACGAATCATGATCACTTAAATATTAAAAATGTTAAAGTATTTTAAACTAAAAAATTTTGCATAATTTTATAAAATTAAAGTATTTCTACATATATTGCCTGGGTAAATATAAAGTATGAATTTAGTATCTATTATATTTGAGTCTAATTATTTTAATTCTTTAGCATTACTAACAGATCTTTTAATGATATTTAAAATTATATTCAAATTTTTATTTTATCTTAGTTAAATATTTCTTAAAAAATACTAATTAAAAGTAACAGAACATTTTCCTAATTACTTTAGAGTACTAAATCTCATATTAATAATTCAACTACCTCTATATATTTTATGTCAATTTAATGACTATCAATTTAGTTACTTATGATTATGATAAGTCATAAATAGTATCAAAATATAATAATTTTAAGTCCAAGAATAACTCATACAATTATCACATTAAAAGTTTTATTAACATACATGTAATGTTTTATATACAACAACAATCGTGTAGCAATTCTGATAATATGTGGGATCTAAAGAGGTTTAATAATAAACAATCTTACCTTTAATTAATACAGAAGTTATTTCTAATATTGTTTTCAATGAACTTATTTTTAACAATTACATATGTTTAACTATATCTATAATTTAATCAATTTCTCTTATTATTAATTTCTCATATTTTTATTAACTAATGGATTTCGTTATCTTGTAACTAATGGGTTTCATCAAGATTGCCAACTTCAGCTGAAAAAAAGGCTTCTAGCTTTCTCTCATCGAACGGGAAGGACCAAGTAGTACTGAATATATACAGATTTATTTATTTACTCTCAGTGTTAGTGTTTCCAAAAGAATAAGCCTCTCGTCTAAAATGAAATTGTCCCTTTAGTATCCGTTGCCAAGTTGTAGAAAAATGTTACAGAAGAAATTAATGGGCCATACCTAATTATGGACAAGTTTGGTATTGTTAGCTTAGAAAAGGAGGGAGGCTACTCCTTAACCCTTGTCATGATCCATTTTATATTGCTGACACTGCTGTTTCAATTCCTGAAAACTGGGATGAACCCAATGGCTAATATTAATATGTTCACCTAGGAGAGAGGCTACTTTTTAATCCCTTGTCATGATCCATTTTCTATTGCTGACACTGCTATTTCAATTCCTGAAAACTGGGATGAACCCAATGGCTAATACTAATATGTTCACCTGTCCTTTTTGCCACTACTTTAAAATTGACTAGTTACCTGATTATAAAAGACTCCATAACTACTATGTTATGCTCCACTAAAAGAAAAACAAGCCGAGAAAAGCACTCTTGCCTATAAAAGTTGAATGATAAAAATATGATATTATAAATATTGAAGAGCATTGTTTTAAATTACAGATAATAACTATAACTATGATATTATGATTACAGTCTATTTTATTATAATAATTAAAAAATATCAAAATTTATAATAATTAGAATTATGGCATCATTTGCACAATAACTCATAAACACAATATAGTACTCTATTGGTTGGCACCTGAAAACGCTGTCCAAGAGAAATACATACAGCCCTAATTGTTGCCATGTTCACAAACATAACCACTAACTTCAGGATTTTTAATGGCTAAGTAACATACTATCATTTATAAAAAGACAATTGTACCAGTGGAATGTCGCATGAAAGATATAGAAAAAGAGCCAGGTGAGGGTGGTTTACCATACAAGTAATCAAGCAATTCAAGTATTGGTCACATATTGATCAAAGCAATGGATCATTCATAGAATCGGGTGAACTAATGACGAAACCCCTATTCAACAGAAGAAGAATATAAATGTGAAAACATCTTTGAAATGAATGGTGAGACTGAAGGGAGGAATCCTTCATGAACAGTAAATCACGATAATTCAGGCTTCTAAATTAGGGTCCGGATCCGGACAATAGCTCTACAATTCGAATCTGTCTCTCAATCTCTCCCCAGAGTCCTGTCTGATCCAAATAGAGTAATACAAAACCATGAAGATATCATTCTTTTCTTCTGTTTGTTTTTCACGAGATATCTACACCTACCTACCTTGAATCTCACACAGAACAACATTACGGCTTCCTACACAGTAATTCGTCGGTCTCCAAGCTTTTAAGAGAAGGTTTAGTCTCACTCTCTTTCTCTCCGTCCAAAGTCCTCATCTGCTCATTGACCCAAATAGAATAGTACAGAGCTATCAAGAGCCATCTTCTTTTTCGTAATCTTACCTACTGAATCTCACACAGGACAGATACAAAGCAGAGGTTTCTGAAAGGCTGTGAACCCAGAGATTCAAAGCCATTGATAACCACATCTAGCGCAGAAAGAAGTCGTCTATCTCTCGTGAAAACAATAAAGAGAGGAGCTATCGCTAGTTAGGGATTCTAGGCAAAGAAGAAAGCATCTAAAAACCCTAAAAGTAACAGTACGATAACAGCAGCAGATTTGAGATGTCAAAATTTTGTTGGATTTGTAGCAGCAACCAATAGATCTCTGCTATCCAGTTAAGGGAGGGAGATTTCGAGGACCAAGAAAGGTTATCCAGATCCAGAGCACTTCAGATCTCAAAATAACTCGGAACAAATTTACGGTTTACTTACCCAAAAGTTTCTGTTGCTAACAAGAAAGAACCCATAAAATATATTGTTTACATCTTATTATGAAGAGGAAGGGGAAATCTTCACAAATCAAGAACAAATAATCTTTATTGGCGAAGAAAACTCAAGATTAGCCTTGGACAAAAGCCCATTAAAGAAAAAGAACGATATTCGAGAACCCTATGTAGATGGCGAGAGAGAAGCATCACCTGGGAATCTTTTTGTTAAAAGAAATTATTCACACCTTACAAATAGATAGATCTTTTGAAGAGGGAATTAGAAATTAAGTAGAAAGTAGGGCACAGCTCTAAGGAAATGCACTCGCTACCAGATCGTTTTCGGAGAAACCCTAGGATAGCCAGATAAAGAGAAAACAGTAACAACGAACAAAACAGGGTGGAGCTTCCGTCCGTAAATTAATGGCTGAATCTTTGAAAAAACATTTTGTGCCTTAAGATGTAGTTAGATATTTTGGGTTAAGCGGAAAACATCAGTATGTATGTAGGTACCGAGAGGATAAGAGGGAACGCCGGTGGATAATGAAGTACTATTTGTACAGAAGATAAGAACACTGAATTGACACTTTTCGTCTCGGTGCTGTGTAAGAATTTTAAATAATCAATGCAAACGAAATACACGTCTCCCAATGCATTTATTATTTTCATAATTAATATTTTTTTATTATACATCACCTGTCAGCTCAATTAAAAATTCTAACGACTTAAGGTACAAATTAGACCTACGAGATTTTAGTAAAATTCCTACACTATTCCTTATCTCTCTTTTTATTTCTCCTCTTGATTATTCCATATCTTAAACACTATTTGAATATTTCATAATTCTTATAAATTATTATAAACCTTTTATAAAGATTTAACAAACATTATAATTCAAATTATATTTATTATCCATTAAAATTTTGTTCAATATTAAAAGTTAATTGCATTCTACGGATTTATAGTTCAATATCCATTATTCATAATTATTGCATAATGAGACATTTGTAAAATAGCAATATATTATGCAAAATTAGGAATTTTTTTTTTTGAGATATAGAGCCCGATAAAATATACTGGACTTTATACTAGGCCCACGTTTGCGAATCCAACTTAAAAAAAACCCTAGCATTATGTCATTTGTATTATATTTTCCTAGTGTATCATATTATCGGAAAACAATTCACAGTGAATAAAAAACCCTAACCGCCCTTAGACGCAGCCATATTTTGGTTAACCACGTGAATCTGTGTGTTCATTTTATTTTTCATATTGTTCTTTAATTATTGTGATTGATCGTCCGTAACAACTAGTATCAGAGCTTGGTTCATATTACAACAATCTAAAAAGATGAAAAGCGCGAAGTTTTAAATTGAGAAATTTGATGGAAATGATTTTGGTTTATGGAAGATACAGATGGAAGATTGTTAGGGATGAAGCCGAAAATCATGAGACAGGAGATTTGGGATCTAAAAGATCGGCAGGCGCTAGGATTGATTCATTTGTCGTTGTCGAGAAACATTGCCTTCAACATCGTTAAGGAGACAACGACTGCAGGAGTATTAAAGGCGCTGTCTAACATGTATAAAAAATCGTCGGCTATCAAGAAGGTATATTTGATGGGTCGTTTGTTTAATCTGGAGATATCTGAAAGTGGATCTGTTGCAGATCATATTAACGAATTTAATATGATTATCAGTCAATTAAGCTCTGTTGATATTAATTTTGATGATGAGATTAGAGCCCTGATTTTGATGTCCTCTCTACCCGAGTCATGGGATACTGTTGTTGCTGCAATTAGTAGTTCGTATGAGTTTGAGAAGCTAAAGTTTGATGAAGTCCAAGATGTTGTCTTGAGCGAGAGCATTCGCAAAAGAAAAATCAGGGATTCGTCTAGTAATGCACTCAGTATTGAGGGAAGGGGCAGGAGTAAGTTGAAAGAAGGTCGATCGAAATCAAAAGGGCGAGAAAAATCTCAAGTCAGGAAGGAGGTCACTTGTTAGGATTGTGGTAAAAAAGGACACTTCAAGAAGGACTGCACTAAACCTAAAAATAAGAAAGGTCAGAAAAACAATAAGTCCCATGAAGATGATGATTCTGTATGTTATGCGGAAGACATTGGTGACGCCTTAATTCTTAGTGTAGACAGGCCGGTTGACTAATGTATATTTGATTTCGGTGCATCATTTCACTCTTTTCTGAGCAGAGAGATATTCCATAATTTCAAGCCTGAAAATTTTAGGAAGGTGTATCTTGCTGATAACAAAGCCTTGGAGGTTATTGAAAAAGAGGATGTATATATACAGACCTCAGTTAGAGGTAGATGGAAGCTGCAGGATGTCAGGTATATTCCTGACTTGAAGAACCTGATTTCTATTAGTCAATTGGATAGCACGGATTACAGGGAAGCGTTCGGGGAGAGTTCTTGAAAAATTGTGAAGGGAGCTATGGTGATAGCACGAGGCACAAAATCTGGAACTTTATACAGTACGATAAGGTGTTTGAACATGGTTGCTGTAGTCGATAATGCATTGAGCTCGAGTCTGTGGCACAACAGATTAGGACACATAAGTCAGAAGAGGATGAAGATGCTAGCTTCAAAGGGGCATCTATAAGGTTTGAAATATGTTGACTTGGGTTTTTATGAGAGTTGTGTTCAGGGAAAGCAGAAACGGGTTAGTTTCACAAAGGCTAACAGAGAACCAAAGGCAGAACGGTTAGAACTAGTACACACAGACGTGCGGGGGCCATCTCCAGTCTCCTCTCTTGGTAGTTCGAGATACTACGTCACCTTCATAGATGACTTCAGCAGGAAGGTATGGGTTTACTTTCTAAACCATAAGTCAGATGTGTTTATTACTTTTAAGAGGTGGAAGGTTGAAGTTGAAAATCAAACTGGGTTGAAGATTAAATGTTTAAGGTCTGATAATGGTGGAGAGTATGATTCTACGGAATTCAAAAAGTTCTGTGTTGATGAGGGAATCAGGTTCACCAGGACAGTTCTTGGCAAGACAAGACATAATGGGATTGTTGAAAGGATGAACATAACGTTGAATAAGCGAGCAAGAAGCATGAGGTTACATGCTGGGTTGTCAAAATCGTTTTGGGCAAATGCAATGAACACAACAGCATACTTAATAAATAGAGGCCCTTCAGTTCCTTTGGGTTTCAAGATGTCAGAAGAGGTTTGGTCGAGTAAAGAGGTCAAGCTTGCTCACTTGCAGACTTTTGAGTGTGCTGCCTATGTTCATGTTGATCTAGAGAAGAGAGACAAGCTTGATGCAAAGGCTTTGAGACATGTGATATGACAAAAATAGGAAAATCTTGAGACATTGTGATATGACATTTGATGAGAATGTCCTATATAAGGAAAAATTTGGGGTGAGACCTGAAGATGCAGAAGAAGTGGAGCTGAGGTTCAGTTATCCAAAAATCCAGAAAATATTTTTGCATAATCAAAACAAAAACCAGTCACACCTGAGCTAGTGTTGAGGAGATCTACCAGGGTTATCAGGCTACCCGAAAGGTATTCACTATCCTTGCATTATTTGTTGTTGACTGATAGAGGAGAACCAGAATCTTTTGATGAGGCTTTGCAGATAAAGGATTCAATCAAATGGGAGCCAGCTATAGATGATGAGATATGGTCACTTGAAAAGAATGATACTTGGGAGTTAACTGAGTTGCCTGTAGGGAAGAAAGCCTTGTTAAACAAGTAGGTCTATAGGATAAAGAATGAAACTGATGATACAGTTAGGTTCAAGGTTTGATTGGTGGTTAAGGGATATTCACAAAGGAAAGAGAACTTGCACCTTGAGCAGATGGATGTAAAAACAGTATTTTTACATAAAGATCTGGAGGAAGAAATCTACATGCAGCAACCTGAGGAATATGAGGTTCCTGGTAAGGAACACATGCTGTGTAAGCTCAAAAGGAGTTTGTATGGATTGAAGCAGGCTCCAAGACAGTGGTACAAGAAGTTTGACTCCTTCATGTTCAGAAACGGTTATCACATGAGTGAAAATGATTAATGTTGTTACATCAAGAAGTTTACTGACTCCTTTGTTATTTTACTTCTGTATGTGGATGAAGATTTCCCGAGATCGATTTGCTAGAATTATAAATTTATCCCAGGAGCAATACATTAAGAAGGTGTGGTCTAGATTTAAAGTTGATGATGCCAAGCCCAGGGGCAAGCCTTTGGCTAACCATCTCAAATTGTCAAAGGAGCAATCATTCAAGACAGCTGAGGAACGTGAGCATATGAAAAAGTGTCTCATGCTTCTACAGTTGAGAGTCTGATGTATACTATGTTCTGCACTAGGCCTAATACAGCACATGCAGTGGGAGCTGTGAGCAGATACATGTCAAATATAGGGAAAGAACATTAGGAAGCTGTGAAGTGGCTTCTGAGATACTTGAAAGGAATAGTTAGCACCTCACTTTGTTATGGGAATGACAAAGTAGTGCTGGAGGGTTTTGTTGATGCTGATCTTAGTGGAGATGTGGATCCAAGCAAGAGTACATCTGGGTATGTCTACACTATAGATGAGACAGTAGTGAGTTGAATGTCTAAACTTTAGAAGTGTGTTTCTATGTTATCTACAGAGGCTGAATATGTTGCAATAGCTGAAGTTGGTAAGGAGATGATATGGTTGACTGATTACTTGGAAGAGTTAGGCAAGAAGTAGCATGACAAGGTTCTCTTCACTGATAGTCAGAGTGCCATATAGCTGGTGAAGAATTCAGTTTTTCATTTTAGAACTAAGCATATTCGGCCACTTCACTCGCAATTTGGTGAAAGAAGGTGAGATGTTTTTGAAGAAGATTGATGGTGCTAAGAATCCGACAGACAAGTTAACTAAAGGTATGGATGCTGCGAAACTGGGGCTATGCAAGGCCTCAATTGGTCTTCTACCATAGCATGAGAGATGTTGCGACTAAGTGAGTTTGTTGGGTACATTGGCATGGAGAATGAAGATGGTTAGGTTGACTGGATCAATCTCTAAGTGGGAGAATTGCTGAGATATGGAGCCTGATAAAATATACTAGACTTTACACCAGGCCCACGTTTGCAGATCCAACTTAAAAAAACCCTAGCGTGATGTCTTTTGTATTCTATTATCCTAGTGTATCGTATTATCAGAAAACAATTCACAGTGAATAAAAAACCCTAGCCGTCCGTGGACGTAGCCATATTTTGGTGAGCCACGTAAATCTATGTGTTCGTTTTATTTTCCGCACTGTTCTTTGATTATTGTGATTGATCATCCATAACAACTTTAAATTCACCGGGAAATGTGTTAGAAGTTCAATGCCATTCGAACTCTTGAGTCTTTTAATATGTTAGTAACAAATAAATTGTTGATATATTTTAACTTAGCAGTTTCTAGTTTCCTGTTACTACATTGGTCAATTGACATATTTTAGTTAAATATGTTTCTAGTTATTGCTTATGCATTGCCTATTTAAAGGCTTCGCTCTTATGTTAACAAGCATCTTTGATCCGTAGCATCAAGCTTCCGATCGTTATCTCTTTTACTTGTCTATTTCCTAACAAAAATGGTATCAAAGTCAATTTCCTTCAAGAATTGGGAGTTTGTTATCCTTTGAAAAATTGGCAACAAATTCAAATTCTCTAAGTGTATCTCAACTGCAGATACTGATCTTTAAAGGAGATTTGTACAAAGTTCAGAGTATCAAGATGAAAACTCTTTTCAAATCTCATGATCTTTGGGATTACATCGAATCTGGTTATGCCAAAACTGGTGATGATGAAAAACACTAGAACTTGAAAGGTGATGCAAAAACTCTATTTTTCAATCAACAAGTAGCATATATGTTCATTTTCTCAAGAATTGTTGCAGTTACAACCATAAAATAGGCGTGGTCAATCCTTAAAACTGAGTATCAAGGATCTAATACGGTAATTGTTATGAAACTTCAATCACTTGGGCATGATTTTGAAACTTTTGGCATGAAGAATAAAGAATTAGTTCAAGAATATTTGGCAAGAGTCTCTACTGTTGTAAGTCAAATGTGTTCCTATGCAGACAAAATTAGCAATGAAACTGTTGTTGCTAAATTGTCAAGAAGTCTTACCCAAAGTTTGATCACATGGTTGCCACTATTGAGGTCTAAAGATTTGTCAGTTTTTTCGTTTAACAAACTAATAGGGTTTTTACAAGCCCATGCATTGAGAATTAACAAGTCCTTCGGTAAAGAAGAAGAGAAGGCATTTCAAACAAAGGGAGAGCCTGAATCCTCTAACTAGTGTATGAGAGATTCTCTAACCAGTATATGAGAGGAAGAGGATGAGGATGAGGAAACTTTTGTGGCAGAGGTCAAGGGCACACCAGCTCTCTCCATTGTTCTTACTGTAACAAATATGGACATACCGACAAATTATGTTATTCAAAACTTGAGGAGGCCAAAATGACTATTTGTTCATGACTTGCTCTAATAATAATGAATCAAGCAAAGAGATCTAGTACATTGATAATGATTGTTCATCTCACATAACAGGGGACAAATCAAAATTCAAAGATATCAATGAATCACATAAATCACTAGTTTAACTTGGAGAAAATAAGGAACTACAAATTGAAGGAAAAGGAATGGAGACAGTTGTTGTAGATAACCCCACAATACTTATAAAGGATGCACATTTTGCTCCATGTTTGGCTTATAACTTATTAAGTGTGGTCCAATTAGTTGAATATGGACATTCGATGTTTTCTTATGATAACAAATATGCAGTGAAGAAGAAAGCTACAAGTGAAATTCTTGCATTTGCTCTTATGTTGCCAAATAGGATGTTCTTTCTCAACTTCGCAAAACACACATAAACATTTTTGGTGAGCAAAACTATTGAAGATAGTGAGCTCTGACACCTCATGCGCGGTCATTTCAACATCAAAGGCCTTCAATTGTTGAAAACTAAAGAAATGGTTAGAAATTTGCCCATTATTACATAATTGGAGAAACTATATTAGGGATGTGTTCTTGGAAAGCAAACCAAGAAGACATTCTTAACAAGGAAATCCATACGAGCTACGCAAATCTTGGACCTGATTCATGTTGATATTTGTGGATCAATGAGTATTTCTTGTTGTTTACTGACGATTATAGTAGCATGAGCTAGGTCTATTTCTTGGAATCCAAGTCAGAGACTTTCGAATGCTTTAAAAAATTCAAAGAAATGGTGGAGAAACAAAGTGGAGAGAACAAAAAGACTCTGAAAATAGACCATGGAGGTGAGTTCCTCTCAAAAGAGTTCATCAATTTTTGTGATGAATTTAACATCAAGAGAGAGCATATCTCGCCATATACGCCTGAACAAAATAGTGTAGTAGATCAGAAAAACCAATCCATTGTGGAGATGGTTCGATACATGATGAAGGCAAAGGGGTTGTCTAATTCTTTTTGGGCAAAAGGAGTAGTTACTGTAGTGTATCTTTTAAATATTTCTCTCACAAAGGCAATCTGGGATTAGGCTCCGTATGAAACTTGGTATGGTAACAAACCTTTGGTAAGCCACTTACATATATTTGTTTTTATTTTTTATGCCTTACTCATAAGTCACAAGCACAAGTTGAAGAGAAATCAAAGAAACACATATTTGTTGGTTACTGTGCTCAATTAAAAGCTTATAGGCTTTATGATCTACAAAGTAAGGAAATTATTGTTAACAGGAATATTGTGATTGATGAATTGAGTAGCTAGAAATGGGAGGAAATTACAAATCAAACAAGTTCTTTAGTTGAGTTGGAAGAAGAAGATGTAAAGACATAAGATGCAACAACCTCTACACTTGATAGCTTGCAAAACTTGACATTAGCAAGAACAAGTCCCACTAAAGTGGCTTACTTAAACAACACGAATCCTACCACCAAACTTGATAGAAAATCATCACATGAGATCTTATTCTATATCAAGATACCATATAGACATGTTAAAATTTTTGGATGTCTTTGTTATATTCACAATAATCCTAGATAGAAAGACATATTTTTAGCTAAAAGTAGGCAATAAATTTTTGCAAGCTACCTTTATGGAAGAAGTGTTGAAAATTGCATGACCTTGAGAACAAAATTTTCTTTTTTTAATGACATTTTGTTCCATGAAGATGCATTTCCTTTTAGATAGTATATGAGATATCTTAGACAAACAAAAAAAGACATACTCATTATTTAGGGCCACTCAAGTGTTTCTTAAGCATCATGGCAACAAGATCACTATAGGAAATATTTTTATGCCAAAGGGATATGCTTTGGATATAATATTAGAGACTAGTCTCCTTGGGGGAAAGCTGCTAACTTTCTAATGGAACGAGGATAAAATTTGGCAGTAGTAGAGGGTGAAGAGATAGATAATGCTTAAGCTTATCAATAATTAAATTAGGTGAATAATTTACTTAACGATTACTAACCATAAATTACCTATTTAATACATGTATTGTCTCAATTTGCACAAGCATCTTGGAAGGAACACTTTGAGGCAACCATGTAAGTGATAAACAACCTCAAAAGTAATCTTAGGCAAGGGACCTTACTTCATGATAATGGTGACCTAAGGCTATATGTCTATTGATATTTTGATTGGGTGAGATGCTCAATCACACAATGATTAGTGATGATATATTTTTGTATACGTAGACAATCACTTATATCGTGAAAGATGAACAAGTAAATAGAGGTAGAGTATTATGCAATGGCGACAACTAGTAGAGCATGCTGATTTGGATTGGCATATTTAATGATGGTTCACATCGGCCAATGAAGTTATATTGTCATAGTTAGTCTACCATACATATATATAAGAGTGAATAATGTGTTTATAGATGAACTAAACATACTGAGATTAACTGCCATTATATTATGAAGCAACTTTATGTTGAGAATACTGTCATGGCATATTTACGGTCACCGTTTCAAATAGTAGATGTAAATATTTTCACCAAAGCTCTCACTCAATAACAATTTCAATTTCAATTTTTATTGTGCAAGCTAGGCATTTATGTTTTTTATATGTCAACTTGAGGGGAGTGTTATAAACTAGATATTTGTTGCGTATTTAGTAAGAGATAATTACGGTTACATTACAGATAAATGTACATTTTGTAGATAATATTTTACTTTAATTAAAATTCCTAGGTTGGAAAGTTGGTTTATTATATATACCTATATACATTTCATTTTTCAATTATAATGATAATGGAGTTCCTTTTTTTCATATTCTTTCACCTCTTATGGAACGCCTTTCTTATTGTAGATGACAACAAAAACTCCCACATGTCTTCCTTTTTCTTTTGATGCATATGAAATAAAATGACTTAAATATTTTTAATCAAACCACGTATAAGCTTCTTACTATATATACAGCTAAGTACCATAATAATACAATATATAGGTAAATTATAACGTGAACAAATAAAAACATGTGCACATTGCTTCATTTGATGAATGATGTTTCTATTCGGGAACTACGCAGATCACCCGAACGATCAAGGAACACTTTGCTGTACCCTGACATCCCACACTGGCACGGCCCAAATCTTGTTTTTTAAAAGAAAATTAAATATTAATATCCATTTATCAAAATAGTATTTATTTAGATAAATTTTAGTCAAAACGTTAAAAATAATAATTTTATAAAATTTATTTTATATGGTAAAAGATTATAATTTATTATTAAGTTCTAATATATTTAGAGAATGCATTACTATATTTTTACATGTTATAAGGAGTAATCAGTAAGTATATAAGAATTTGATAACATTGAAGAAGTTGAACTAGTCTTGGTACGGGTCAGGCAAGTCGAGCCTACTCTTGATCCTGTCAAGCTCGACTGAAGTTGGGTTCAGTCGGATCTAACCTGATCACTAAGAGTTGACTCGAGTCACTCATCATCATTGTTTTGGTTTCATACTATTATTTTGAGTTCCTTATTTAAAGATTAAAACGTCTTTTTAAAACATTAAAATTAAAATAAGATTATTTTAAGTTCCTTCTCCTCAAGCCTCAAGGGAATGCATATCACTAAAAGCGAAAAAATGTATTGGGAAGACATCAAAACCAGTGGAACCGACCTCTTAAGAGCAAGTAATGCAGAATTCAGCGAAGTTACGAAAAAGTTCATGGGCCTGTTACGTACCTTGAAGTGTAGAAACAACATAAGCTTCACCATCATCCATCCGCGTGTTGCATTCTCTCTTCCACCATCTAGACGAGCTTTACACTCTGAAGAATAGCAAAACAGAAAAGAAAGCATAATGTGACAATGATGTAGGGGCAAGTGCAAGATTAGTTCATATATAATATAATTATTGCAGTATAACGACCATAAACTCTGCAACTTTTTTTTTATTATCTGCACTATATTGATATAGAGCAAGAGGATAACCAGAGACCTGAATATTTCATTTTTGTACATATGCGAACACTGCACATGGAAGTTAAGAGATTGGAAAAAGACACTCGATGAACCGCACAAATAAAGCAAAGAACCTTAGTTGTTCAGGCATTTATAGCTTCTTATTCTTGAAGTCCAGACACATTTGTCTTCATACTGAGAAGAAGACAAAACCCAGAAAAGCACAAATGAAAAGAAAGGGGACAAAAGCTGAAATAGTGTGCCGACTTGAGAAAGGAACAAAAGCTGAAATTGTGTGCCGGCTTGAACTATTTTTAGTGGTGTGCCAAAAAGCTTTGGAACGCCGAGGAGGAATGCGGAAGGGAGACAAATCTTGCAAGTTGCAAGAGAAAAGCAGTATATATGTATTGAAATTGTATGATGGCTACATATAAATATAGGTATTTTTGCTTGTGGTTCACTTGTGTGAATGCTGAGAAAAGCAAAGTCTATAATGGGTAGAGGAAAAGTATACCAGCGTGACTGACAGATATGTAGGTTAGGAATTTATATGTTATTCCTGCATTCTCATCTCCATCTGACATCCTATCGAAGCTAAACTTGGTGATATCAGTCAATTCCGTATTCAACTAGCTCAATTATAACTCAATATGTTAATTGTTAAAATTTAGAAATTGTGGTTGGGAAAAGGTTTGGTAATTACTTACACAGACATGCATGTGGGTTGCACTTACATTACGTGATCTACTTGCCAGGTTTTGTTTCTCATTGATTGGTGGTAGACTGTAAGTGGGGGTTGTTTCAATTTTGTAACTCTTTGCATCATAACTTCCCGGTCCCCACCTGTACACATATAATCAATGAAGCATAGCTTTTGGCTAAGTCAAGTCTTTATTATCAGTTTGTTCACGTTGGGTTCTCTTTTTATTTCTTGGGAGACTCCCTCTCCGTTAGTAAGATATGATAAGTTGAGCTAATGACGTTCTTCCAACGCCTTGAGATCCTCTGTCTCAAAGTACCTGGCCTGTCCCCTTTGCATCTAAATCATCCATTCACAATAAATAGATGGCTTAGATGCAAAAGAGACGGGGGCAAGGTATTTTGGGATAGAAGAATACGTCCCTTCTTCTATACGTAATGTCTGTCTTAACAATGAGAATGACACATCAATTATTGCAACCTTACATTAACATAAAAGTTTGGTGCTCTGTAGCATTGAATTCCGAATCTTTTGTCTAATTTTATGATTTTTTATTCTATTTCATAAATTTTAATCATTTATTTATATAGGTCTAATATAAATTCCACACAAATAAACACAAAATTTATATAAATAAATAACTGAAATTTATGAAATAAAATAAAATACCGTTCAAAACATTACGCAAGCTTGAGTTTACGAGACCATATTGGAGGGAGGGGCGTCTTTCTCTAAAATTTGCAGGGTACGGCGTCTGTGGAATATGGAGCTATATTATGTCTTATTACGAAAAACATGACGTACTGGTATGGAATTGGGCAGGTTCAGTCGGGTTTGTATGACAACCCATATTATTTTGTAAGAACTATATAATAATGTCTCGTTACGAAATACAAAACGTATTCGGATGGAATTGGGCGGGTCAACTCATCCCGGGTTCGAATGAATCTGAAATTTACGGTTTGATTTAGAGTTCAATCAAACTTGGATCGTTTGAAATTAAAGTCAGGTCAATTCTATATTTTTAAATTAAATTATATTTTATTTTAAAAGTAATATTGATTTGTTCAAAAATAATGTATTTTATACTTAATATATTTAAACTTTGGATCATATTAGACTATAAAATTTAATTATAAACCGATTTGAAATTTAAAAAATAAAAAAGAGTCTGAAATTGGCCGAAACAATATTTATGGACTAGACGAGGTTGAGATATGGTAGACCTAACACAAATGTCATTTCCTCGTGGATGCAATGGCCTATGGATTCAAAAAGTATATGAACAATGACATTTAAAAAACAAATTGATGGAATTCAAATCAAGTATATTATTTTTAGGATAAAAAAACATTTCATAATATTAGTTAAAATTATTAATATTTTTTATTTATACTTATAATTAATGATATTGATATAAAATTATTTAACAAATTATATTTAGGTGATAAATGGTTAATGCGCCTTCAAGGGGTGTGGCTTGATGGTTGAGAACGGGACTTGACTTTAGTTAAGTCCCAGGTTCGATTCCATGTTAGCCCTTCTTTAAGAAGCCAAGGCGATCGAATTTTACTTGTAGATGGAGAATCTAGTTTGGCCGCCGATGATGAGGTATGTAAACTTAACTAACTTTGTGAGGTGGTCTTGTGGAGTTGAGCCCTCGAGAGGTGTCTGTCGTTTGGCCCTTTATGGGGTTTCCTCGAATCCAAAAAAAAAGATAAATGGTCAATGCTATATCAAATAATCGAATTAAAATTAAGAAGAATAAAATAAAAAGAAATAAAAATTGCTATTAAACTTCAAAAGAAAAACCCTAGCATGTGACAGTAAACACAAAATCCAAAATTGGATTGGTGGAGATCACTCAAAATCGGGTCCAAGACAGAAACTTGCAATGCAAAAAGTAAGTAATGAAGAAGGTACAGAGTGATTTGAAGCGTAGCCTCTTCCATCAGATCATGTCTGGTCTCTATGGCCTCATCGTCGTCCTTTTTGTCTTCCTTTTCTCTGTCGAAACTTATGATTTGTATTTAGAAAGAGAACAGAATGAAAATATAGCTACTGCTGTCTGTGTCTCTAATCGCTCTTCTTCTCCTTCTTCTAATTTCGTTGGCGTATATGTAGGGTGGAATAAACTGTGAGGAGAGGGTCAAAGACTATTCATGAATTGTCTGACGCCCTTTTGTTCTCAACGACTTCATTCTTTTTTATTCTATTCCAATTTCCAAGTCATTTTATTTATTTTTTATTTTTATTCAATTATAGTAAGTACATGTTATTACTTTTTAACTAATGTTATCCATTAATATCACATTATTGCTGTTAATTATGAAATTAACTCGAACTATTTTATTACAAATTAGTAAAATTTATTTGGTATTATACAATTATGTAAACTTTATAGAAAATATAACAGAGTGTTGTATTGGTGAGAGCACAACCGCTACTCACTCAATCAATTTTACTTAGTTACAGTAACCCAAGAAGAACCTTTAAATAAAAAAACCAAACTAATCATCTACGGAAACAACTATAATAAAATACATAGAATCTCTACATCCCCCCCTCAAGTTGGACTTTGGAAGTAATCCAACAAAGCCAACTTGGACAGTAAACGATGAAACACCGGTGAAGACAGCGACTTGGTAAAAATATCCGCAACCTATAAAGACGAAGCCACATGAACCGGCAAAATAAATCCTTGTTTATACTGATTGCGAACAACATGACAATCAATGTCAAGATGTTTCGTGCGCTCATGGAAGACAGGATTACAAGTGATGTGAATAGCAGATTTACTGTCACAATGAAAAGGAATCGGAAGAGAAACTGGAATCCGCAAATCAGTCAACACATAGCTAATCCACTGTAATTCACACACTGTCGAAGCCATTGCCCTGTATTCAGCCTCAGCAGAGCTGCGAGAAACAGTAGTTTGACACTTGGTCTTCCAAGAGATCAGACTATCGCCCAGAAAAATACAGAAACCAGTAAGCGATTTTCTAGTTGTAACACAAGAAGCCCAATCAGCATCGGAATAAGCTTGTAAAGATAAATCGGAAGAAGCAGAAAAATGAAGACCCAAAGACGGACGAAGCTTAAGATACTTCAAAATATGAACAGCATGTTGAAGATGAACCTCTCGTGGAGCCTGTAAATATTGACTAAGCTGCTGGACATAATACGTAATATCCGGCCTAGAGAAGCCCAAATACAATAACCGACCAATGATACGACGATATTCCTGAGGATTGTCCAACAAAGGACTGTAATCACTCTGCAGATCAGCTCCTTTCGGAAAAGGAACCCGCTTAGGTTTACAACCAAGCAAACCCGCATCAGTCAACAAATCTAACACATACTTCCTCTGATTAAGAAAAATACCAGAACTATCACGAAAGAGCTCTAAACCAAGAAAATACCTAGCCTCCCCTAAATCCTTAATAGAGAACTTCTCATGAAGAGCAGATTTCAATCGATTCTGATGTAGCAATGAAGTACCATCGATAAGAAGGTCATCGACGTATACCAAAAGCATCAAAAACAATCTTCCGTGTAAAATATAAACAAACAAGGGTCATACACACTCTGAAAACCAAAATAGAGGAGAAAACCTGTGAGCTCGGTGTTCCATTGACGAAGCCCGCTTAAGCTCAGATAAAGACCGCACAAGCTTACAAACTTGACCCGCACGCGCCTTGGTATATCCTTCCGATGGCACCATGTAGACATCCTCATCAAGATACCCATGCAAAAAAGCATTGTTAATGTCCAATTGATTCAAAAACCATCCTCTGGCTGCAGCAACAGCCAGAAAAATCCTCACAGTTACGACCTTTGCCACCAGGGAAAAACAGTTAGTATAATCTTCACCATAAACCTGATTATAACCCTTAGCCACTAAACGTGCTTTGTACCTGTCTATCGTGCCATCTGGGTTGTACTTCAATCGGAAAACCCATTTACTCCCAATAGCAGTCTTCCCCGCCGGTAACGTAGTGAGCTCCCAGGTGTGATTATCTTCCAACGCCTATATCTCGGAACCCATAGCCCGAATCCAATTTTCGTCTTGACACGCTTCCCGAAAAGACCGAGGCTCCTTCGCAACAGTCACATGACAAAGGAAATCTGCAACATCAGCAGATACTTTTGAACGAACAGAGAAAGGAAACGTGGGAGGTACATGAGGAGAAGAATAGGTGTTGGCGCCTTGGGCAAAATGCACCACATAGTCCGACATCCAAGACGGCGCTCTCCGTGGTCGACAGCTCCGACGATTTTCAGGAAGTGAAGAGGAGGGAGAAACCGTGTTGGGAACCTCAGCTGTAACAGGTGGGTCTAATCGAGGCTCAATAAAATCACGCACCGTTGGATCAGAAATAGAAGATGGTGCACATGGACGATCTAAAACAGAAGATGGAGCACGGGGATGAGCAATAATATCGTCTCCGACAATAGGTAAAGAAGGGATAGGTGGACCAACATCAGCCACACATTTTTTATCTACAAAAGGAAATAAATGTTCATGGAAAGTTACGTCCCTGGAGACAAATAACCGGCCAGTATCAAGATCATAAACCCTGTATCCCTTTGAGCCTGCAACATAACCCAGAAAAACACACTTAAACGCCCGGACTCCAAACTTATCCTTGTGAGGCTTAGTATCCGCAGCAAAACATAAACACCCAAAGACCCGCAAGTCATCAAGAATAGGTGATTTCAATCGAACTTCATACGGAGATTTCCAACGCAAGGTAACAGTAGGCAATTTATTTATCAAATAAGTAGCATGGAGAATTGCCTCACCCCAAAAATCAGTGGACAAATGTGCTTGATGCAATAAAGCCCGAGCCACCTGAAGAAGATGTCGATGCTTCCGTTCTACTCTACCATTCTGTTGCGGAGAATAAACACAAGAACGTTGATGTAATATGCCATGATCAAGGAAAAGCTGTTGACAATTAGAACCAACGAACTCACCCCCATTATCCGTTCGAACTATTTTAACTACACTATTATACTGGGTTTTCACCATGAGGAAGAACTGTGGTAGAATAGAACTAACTTGGTCCTTATGTCGCATCAAAAATGTCCAGGTAACACGACTATAATCTTCTACAATCGTGAGGAAATAAAAGGCCTCAGTTAAAGATGACTTTTTATACGGCCCCCAAACATCAACATGAAGTAATTAAAAAATGTGATCACTATGACTATCACTCGCAGGAAAGGGCAAACGAGATTGTTTTGCCTTCGCACAAACATCACAAATAATATCTGAATCACAGGAATTTTTATTAACAAAAGGCATTTTCTGTACAACGTCAAATGAGGGATGCCCCAGCCTTTTATGCCACAATACAGCAGATTCATTATGAGGAATCCTATCTACATATTTCACAACCTTATACAATTGACCACCATCAACATGAGCTTCATCTCGTCGTAAAACAACAGAAGCAGAGGTTAACATATCTGCATGAAAAGACTCTGCCGTAAGATAATACAGACGACCAACAGCTCTTCCCACAACCAATATATTCTTACATTTTCGGCCCTATAACACACAGAAGGATGGATAAAAGGTAAAAACGCCAGCTTCATGTTGCAAGATTCGACTCACAGATAACAAATTATACTTGAAGCTTGAAACATAAAAAACATGCGACAAAACTACATCCTTGCTAAGCCTTATCTCTCCCACCATATTAACCTCTGTAACCGATCCATCAGGCAGGCCAATTGTAGATACCTGCGTTACTGGACCCAGCTTATGAAACAAAGACACATTGCCTGAAACATGAATGCTAGCCCCAGTATCTACTATCCAACATGAAGTAGAAATAGCTCGATGCCCTAATTTTGTCTCAAGAGCAGAAATATTACCTGCAAATTCTACACCAAAGTTCACCGTCTCCATGTTAGAAACCTTCATTTGTTCTTTCATCATCTTCGCCAATTCCTGTTGAATAATCGTCCTCATACTTAAGCCACCAACATCATCTACACTCTCCTCCAACGGTGTCTCTGCCAAATTTACCTTGCCTACTTTCCCCCCAGATTTTTTGTGTTGATTTTTAAGGTCAAGATACCACTCGGGATAGCCATGTAACTTAAAACATGTATCCTTTGTATGACCATCCATTTTACAGAACGAACACTTCTTATCTTCCTTATCAGCCTTCCAGTCCTTTTTCTTGCCATTACCCTTGCCCGAGTTATAAGGTTTTATAGAACCAGAACCAACCATAAGTGCATTCCCTTCTGGAATATCCCCAAAAGAATCTACAACCTGCTTTTGTCGTTCCACATTCATCAACATAGAATATACTTTGTCGATATTAGGGTACGATTCCATCATAAGAATCTGATTCTTGACATGGCCATAAGAATCATTCAAGCCCATTAAGAACTGAATAATTTTTGTATTATCATTGAGTTTCATGATCTTACCAGACACATCACAGGTGCAACAACCACAGATACATTGTGGGACAGGTATGATACACTGTAGTTCATCCCATAACTTGCAAAGCTTCGTGAAATACATGGAAAGACTAGAATTACCTTGTGAAATACTGCCAATCTCTCGTCGAATATGATATTCTTGAGGACCAGTAGAATCACCAAAACGATTTGCAAGCTTATCCCAGAGATCCTTAGCAGAAGACACGTACAAAAACGCATCATGCAAATCTTTAGTTAACGAGTTGAGAATCCAGGATTCCACCATGGCATTAGCACTCATAATCTCTTCGTAATCTACTGCATCCTCAGTTGGAATCTGAATCTTACCAGTTATATAACCGAGTTTGTGCTTAGCTGCGAGAGCTTTCTTCATAGACGTACT
Source organism: Erythroxylum novogranatense (assembly GCA_029891385.1). Lineage (NCBI taxonomy): Eukaryota > Viridiplantae > Streptophyta > Magnoliopsida > Malpighiales > Erythroxylaceae > Erythroxylum > Erythroxylum novogranatense. Next base: position 44,859,050 of record CM057233.1, on the reverse strand, counting down.
CCACGTTCTGTAATTGAGTCCATTCAAGGGAGTAATAACAAGACTAACACCCGGATGATCAGTATCTTTCTTCGTCGCCATCTTACTACAATCACACCCCGATCAAAAGTCGACGTTACAGATCTACCTCTGGGGACGGTTACAAAGAAAAAACCGCTCTGATACCATATAGAAAATATAATAGAGTGTTGTATTGGTGAGAGCACAACCGCTACTCACTCAATCAATTTTACTTAGTTACAGTAACCCAAGAAGAACCTTTAAATAAAAAAACCAAACTAATCATCTACGGAAACAACTATAATAAAATACATAGAATCTCTACAAACTTCAAGATTTTTTTGTATAATATTTTATAATAAATTTATTTAGTATTATAAAATTATGTAAACTTCCAGATTTTATAATGTCGCAGTTATCCAATTTGAGCTAATAAAGAAAGAGGCAAACAAAAAAGAATGGTAACCCATAACCCTAAGCTGATCCGATCCCCATACAAAATCTAATTTATTTTCGTGCATGCTATAAGCTTAGATCCTGCGTAGGTACTACTGCTTTGGTAATCGCTATCATAAAGACAGTGCCACCAACAAAACCTACACACACTCATATTTGCCTACACGCAATACAACATAAGCTTTACGTACTCAGGGACATAATAAAATATAGGAGCTCTTTTTGACCGGAGCTCCATAGTTAGGCTTAGGCAGGTTAGAGGTTTAAATAAGAGAAAACATTACATAGAATAGAAGAGAAATGAGCCAAAAGATCTGAACGTACCGAAAAGAGAAAAAAATCCCACCTAAACAAAATCCATCCGCATGCATTTGTTGCTGCGGCGATTGATATCTATCTTTGCTATGTTTAGTACAAATTTATTTTTGTCAGTATATGGTTATTCACCCCCTCTCCAGTTTTGTTGTTTGCCGCTTGAATCTATTGGCTGGTAGGTTATATTTAAACAAAATATTTCCTAGCTGTACCTTTATGTCCACTTTTAAAAGAAAATACTAGGACAACAGGGATGGTCGAGCTCAGGGCTGCCTGGCCCGACCTATCATCAATCAGATTTATTAATTAAAAAATTTCAAAAAATGTCCTTTTTTTCTATAACACGATATTGTTTTGTCACTCTTGGTGGGCCACAAGTTGGGGCAACAAATCTTGATTCGTGGCTCGGTCAACTCGGGCTTGACTCGTTAATTTCAGGTTGGGAGCCTCGGCTAGTGGCCCAGATATGTTGACTTTGAATTGGGCTAGTTCGGGTCAGATTATTATCTACAAGGATGCGGTTGATTCATACGGAAGAATGATAATAGAAATGAGAATGAATATAGTGAGAAATGAGAATGGATATTATCATTATAATTATAATGGTCGATTAAAAGGAATGAATGATTACTATTATTATTGATAGTAGTTGATTTGTAAAAATATTGATAAATAAAGATTTATTATATTTTAATTAATTAATTAATAATATATTAATTAACTATATAGTAATTAATTGTAATTAATTAATATATTGTAATTAATTAATTACAATATTTTAATTAGTGAATGAATTAAATTTTAATTAATTATATTGTAACAAATTACTCAATTATTTTAATTATTTATAATGTAATGTAATTAATTAATAATAATATTTTAGTTAATTATATTGTAATTAATTAATTAGAATATTTTAAATAATGAATAATTATATTTTAATTATTTATATTTTAATTAAATAATTAATAGTAACATTTTAATTAATCAATTACAATATTTATATTAATGAATAAATTATATTTTAATTAATTATGCTGTAATTGTTAATTAAAAATTTAGAGATTTGTTTGGAGATGAGGAAGCACACAACAGAGTAGAGTACTGAAGGAATGATTTTGGTACAATGGGAATCTACATCAACTATTCGAGGCATTGGTGGTAGGGTAGCTGGTGGTGCAGCTGGGTGTTTGGATTTACAAAACAAGATAGATCAGGAACATTGTGTAGGACGATGTTTAGGATACTACTTTAGTTAATTGCGTATTCGCTATCTCCATTAGCTTTTTTGAGCCCATTGATAAGTCTGCTGTTGTTAAAAAAGAAACCATCAGTCTTTTCCTATTGCTTCTCGTTACTACCCCGCTCTTTTTGTCTTGCTCGACTTCCTTTATAAGACAAGGCTTTTTTTTTTGGTTTTAACATGTTTTAATCAACATCCTCTAGAAATTTATGTCTCTATAGACTTACTCCTTACCAGGCACAAAGACCATTTCTCCTGCTACTTTAGAAATCTCTTGGTGAGCTCTTCAACTTTGAAGAGAATGTTGTGTGTTTCTACATGGACCAAGTATTGTATTGTGCGGGTTTCAACATATTTTCATGCTCTAATCAGTTATGCCTTTTGTTTTCATGTTGGTATTCTTTGTGCACTACTGAAGCTCCCTTTGGTTGGAAAATTATTTATTATTTATCTTATTTTTATTTTATTAATATTTTATTATTTATTGATTTTTCTTATTATTATTAGTTTATTATTATTATTATTATTGTTGTTGTTGTTGTTGTTGTTGTTGTTGTTATTGTTGTTGTTGTTGTTGTTATTGTTATTATTATTATTATCAGCTTTTAAGAACTTCTTAGGATAGTACCTACAGGAAATATGAAAGTCACGAGGTAGGAGGGATGCCTTTAAATCGAGCGGATGGAATCAGTGCAAGCGGTTTGGTGCACGCAACATGCAAGAATAAAAAAGGAGATGCCTTAATAAGAAAGGCTCTTAGAACATTGGGACCCTCACGGGAAAGTCTTTGGAATTAGTAGAGATTTTAGATAAGTATAGGATACAAATAGCCTGCATTCAGGAAACTAAGTGGTCAGGAGCTAAAGCAAGGGAGATAGGGGGTTTCAAACTATAGTACTCAGGAAGTACACGGAAGCAGAATCGGAAAGATATCTTAATGGTCAAGGAACTTATAAATCGAGTGGTGGGGATCACAAGGGTCAATGATTGGTGGAAAAATTTGTTTTTAGCAGTGTGATTCTCAATGTAGTATGTGCTTATACACCTCAACCTGGTTCAGACGAACAGAAAAAATGTATATTCTGCACAACACTGGATGGGGTGCTTCTAGAAATCTTTAATACTGAGCAAATCATTCTAGGAGGTAATTTTAATAGGCATATAAGGGTGGTTTTAGATGAATATACAAGAACTCATGGGGGCTTCAGATACGACACTAGAAATTAAAGTGGGAATGCTTTATTGGACATCGCCATAACGTATGAGTTAGTAATAGCAAATTCCTTATTTAAGAAAAACGAAACGCACTTGGTGAAATTTCAAAGTAGCATGACCAAGATGCAAATTGATTATCTCCTTGTCAAGAAAAGAGCCAGATTATGGTGCCAGGATTGCAAAGTGCTTCCGACCGCATGCCTATCAACTCAACATAAATTGTTAGTTTTGGATCTAGGAATTAAAGGATGGAGGTCACATCAATTTACCAAGCATTGTAAAATTAGACAGTGGAGGCTAAACTGGAATATGGTGGAACAATTTAGGACCTAAGTTTGGTATAATACAACACGGTATGTGAGGGGGATGCTAATAGGATGTGGAAGGGAGTAGCCCCGGTAGTGAGAGAACCCCCACAAAACTCCTAGGGGTATCTAAAGGGTAGGGGCGGGTGGATGGAATCTTGGTGGTGATCAGGCGAGGTCCAGGGGATGGTAAAGGCAAAAAAGCGAGCTTTTAAAGATCTTTTAGCAAGTACAGGTACTCACAGAGGCCCAACCCATCAAGAGGAGATGATAGAGATACTTTTATGGCCTATATACCGAAGACATATTGGTCAACATTTGTTAGGCAAACCCTCCGTGTTGGGGCATTTTCTTAACGAGTACTCATAGGGAAGGGTCACAAGGGGAGAAATTACAAAGGTTTTGAGGGGGATGGGGCACAGAAGGGCCGTAAGGCTGGATGAGATTCCTATAGAGGTATGGAAGTGAATAGGACTTGTTGGTATTGAGTGGCTAGTTCAGCTCTTTAATGTGATCCTCGAGTCAACCAAAATGCTGGATGAATGGAGATTGAGTACGTTGATCCCCTTTATACAAGGGCAAAGGAGACATCCAACAATGTCAAAACTATAGAGGCATCAAATTACTAATTCATACCATGAAGTTTTGGGAGAAGGTAATTGAAAAGAGAATCCAGAGAGCTGCTTCTATATTGGCCAACCAATTTGGATTTATAGTAGGTCCATGATAGAAGCAATACATCTACTTCGTAGACTAATGGAATGCTGCAGGGAACGAAAATGGGATTTGCATATAGTTTTTATTAATTTGGAAAAGGCATATGATAGGGTTCCTAGAGAACTCCTATGGAGGTGTTTAGAGGCACAGGACATCCCTATGACTTATATAAAAGTAATTAGGGATATGTATGAAGGAGCATTGACCAGTGTAAGAATGATAAGAGGCGACACGGAAGCATTTTCTATTGGTGTTGGACTACAACAAGGCTCTGCCTTAAGCCCTTTTTTTGTTCATATTAGTGTTAGATGAAGTTACCAAACATATTCAAGGAGAGGTACCTTAGTATATATTATTTGCTAACGATATTGTTCTAGTGGATGAGATCAAAGAGGAGGTCCATTTCAAGATAGAACGTTGGAGAGAAACGTTAGAATCGAAAGGTTTTAGAATGAGCAAGAATAAGACAGAGTATTTATAACGCAACTTTTTGGGAAGCCAGATGGCACATGAGGCGGCGGTAGAAATTGGTACTAACATCATACCATATAAATTGAGTTTTAAATAACTCGGGTCCATCATTCAGAGAGATGGTAATATCGATGTCAATATAGTACATCTTATTAGATCTGGGTGGGTCAACTGACAAACTGCATCAGGTTTTTTATGTGATAAAAAGATTCCTTTAAAACTCAAAGGGAAGTTTTATAAAATGGTGAATTGGCCAACCATGTTATATAGGGCAGAGTGTTGGCCTGCCAAACGTAGACATATAAGATAGTTATTGGTAGGAGAAATACGTATGTTTCGATAAATGTATTACATTACCAAAAGAGATAAGGTCCGAAATCATGTGGTGAGAGATAGACTACAGGTGGCTAGTATTGTTGACAAGTTAAGCGAGACCAGGCTTAGGTGATTTGGGCATATGCGTAGGACGCCCTTTGATGCTCTGATACCAAGTTGTGATAAAATATCCCTTAGTGACTACAAGAGGAAGGCGTTACAAAAATTGGTGGGAAGTGACCAAGAAAGATATGTCAGAGTTGGCCCTTACTGAGACAGTGAGTAGAAATAGAAAAGTCTGGCGTGATCGAATAAGGGTAAAGGATACCCTTTAAAGTTCACCGAAATAGTTGAGTAAGTTATTCAGAGATGTTTGCTTTAATGCTCACGCCACCTAGTTATTGCATAGGAAGTCCAACCCAATGTCCTTTCTGCCTTTGCTAGTTGTAAGTCTTGGACAAGGCATCGGGCTTACAACTTGGCTTTTTAAGACAGGTGTATGGGGAAAGAATCCACGAGGCCATCTAAAACCGTAAGATTGTCATACCCTCAGGGTCTCTGAGTAAAGACCCCTACCTTAACTTGTTGGACATCGATTTCGGAACCCAACCTCGGATCATTAACGTGAACTTAAACCTATGGAAGTTCCTTAAACGACACCAATTCATCTTCTTACTCTGATGCCATGAATGTTGGATCGCGCTTGAGTCCGGAATCTAACGCTTGCGAAATCATGAAATGTGATCTTCTTCATTTCTCCTTAGAATTTTTTTTACACTCTTTGAAAACATGAAACATATACGTCTTACCCTGTAGGGCTAATTCATTTAATCCTTATAAAGCATGAACAGATTTCCTTATAGAGTTGCTTCAAAGTACTTTCATTAGCCATCATCGATTCCTCATTATTCTCATAACATCTCAAGCCACAAAGGGCATACTCACACAGCGGAATCACAAGAATCACTATTACCTTCTTCAAAATGGTATGCGCCCACACCAAGCCAAATGTCAACAAAAGTATTCATCTCACTTACTTCCGAACAGATTTTGGAACATCTCAAAAAAGAATTTCAAAAGAACTTCTTCATAATATTTTTTTTCCTATTTTCATTAATCTTTTAAAGACATTAAAAAAATTCGATTTGGTTTAGAACTCTAAAAGTTATGGCCCAAAACACTTTCGGACTATTACTAAACTGAGACTAAGCACTATACCCAACTTCACTCCAGAAACTGAAAGTTTTAAGGATCGAATTGAAATTCAATTCCTTCAGATAAATTGTAGCTTCATGTCTCTAGTTTATTTAGAAACAAAAACCACCTCATTCGAAGCTCTATAGCTCAAGATATCGCCAAAATAGTAAAGCATATTCAGAAACATATCCAACTCATATTCTTTTAATCGATCTTCTCACTTTGATTCAATCAATCTTTTTCAAATTAATATCAAAGCCTACAAAATTTTATGGAGAGGTAAATAAATGTCTTAAAAATCCAACGCTTCAAAAATCTAGTCAATCAGAGGTTAGATGAAAAAGTTATAAATAAAAGAATGAAAAAGGGGTCGGGGTAGCCCTCGCGACTCAGGTCGCCCTACGACTTTTTTTTTCTCTTTCTCCAACAACCTAACTTTTAAAATTTTTATTTTATGACCCAGAACTCTAAAATTTACAAATTTGGTATCAATGGAAAATTAAAAAGAAGCTCTACAACTTCCATGAAGGACTTAAAAACCAAATCGGCCTCTAAAGGAGCCAAAATCCACCACAAAGTGGCTGTCTAATTAATGTCCTCCTAAAATAGTAACATAACTTCTAAAAATCATAACTTTATACTCCATTGTCCAAAAGGGTCATACTTTATATCAATGAAAAGATAAAAAAGATAAACTTCCACCTTCATAAAGATCTCTTGAACAATTTCTACACTTATCAGGGTCAAAATTTCACTCAAATTTTCTGTCTCGGAATTGCCATCCTAGACAGCACCCGAATTTCAAAAATTCACATCATTCAACTCCCACATCCAAAACTCGTATACTTTATAACGTTGGAAAGCTATAAAGACAAACTACAATTTTCATAAAGCCAACTTTGGCTAATTCTACACAGATTATTCCAAATTTTCCATGGAAGTCAGAACACAAATTTTATCCTTGCGAAAACTTGAATTTCATCCAAACTTCACTTCCTTAACTAAAGAAACACATTCTTATCCATTCGACAACCAATTGGAATTCATCAAATCATCAACTTCAATTTATTTTACTCTTAATATATAACCACATCTCATCATTCATAACATTTCTATCTTTCTTTTCTATAGTGCCTCACTTATGTATATAACAATAAGTCATTTAACTCAAGGGGATTACTTCTTCAATCGTACTTAATTCCAATCTAATCTCATCCTTACACAAATTTACATTTCAATTTGGCAATCATCCATACACAAACTCATATTTCATTTACATCATAAATTAAGAATTTCACAAACATTAACGGCATTTCCAAGCCAAAATACATCATTTCACAAAATCCCCAAAATACAACAAAAGATACAAAATCTCATAATTCTCAAAATATGTTTAAAGTCTTATTTTTACATCAATTCAACTTAACAATACAACATATACATAAACAAACAATTTCCTTGACTTTCTTTCGTCCGATCTCTGTCTCATCACCTGGACATGGGAATGAGAGGGGGTGAGCTTAACGCTCGTGGGTAACAAGTTTATAACCAAGAAATAAGCAAAAACTATTGAAATATTTCTTTCTATTGTAAAATTTAAATTGAAATTCATGTCGCATATTTTCAAACTTCACCACTTATCAAGAAATTCATAAACATCATAAATCATAATTCATTGAAATTTGTTACACATCATGAACACATAACACATCAGAATGGTTTGGGTTGGTCCAAAAACAGAACGTACTACACATTTCCACATAGTGGTCTTGTGTAGCCGTGAACTTAGGGGAGTCCTTGAAGGAGCTCCATGCCACTAGCGGGCAAGTGGGAGAAGCCTTTTGACAAGTGCACTTGACATACTTAAGGGACCTAACCAAACCCACATAACATGCATTTCATAACTTGAGAACGGATTGCCCAATGGCACATTTCAAAAACTTGTTTGTCTTGCGCATGACACATTTCATAAGCCTTCCCATCAACATTTCACAATTCATCACCCAAAATCTCATACCAATCATATAACCATTACTCAAATCATCCAAAAGCCACAAAATACAACAATTTTGGAACAATTTGAAACCATTCCCATATCACTCAAAATTCATATACGAAAACTTATGGCACATTTTCAAACTATTTTAAAGAACAATAAATGTACATTTTTTTTTGGAAAACCCCTTTAATGTAGTGATTTCTCAATCAATCAAAGCAATAAAAGCAATATTTAATGAAGAAATTGAAATCATTTTACTCTCTTGATTCAAAAGAAAACAATTGTGGCTCATTACTCAAATTATAAACATGAAACCCACCTTAATTCGTTGCTCAATACTTGTTCAAAAAGCCTCTACTCTTGCTCCTTTTTGCCTCTCTTACTTTCCTTCATCAATCGCAAAAATTCCTAATCAATAGGCATCCAAATTTAACAACTCATAAGACATAATTACCAAAATTGGTCTTAGAAAACTTAAACCCATACCATTCTTAAGCTATATACACCAAAACCCTTTCAAAAATCCAACCAATCAAAAATGTCCTTACCTTGATCCTTCACCAAATGAAGAGTTTTTTGGCCTGAATGGAAGCTCTCATGCTCCTCTTCCTTTTTCCTTAATAAATAAACTTCAAAATCCCTCTTAAAAGCTTAGAAAAATCAAAACCCTAACTCAGTTCTTTCTTTTATCTTCTTCTCCACCGACTCTTTCCTCTCTTCTCTCCTTTCGTTTGGTTCTTTCTTCCCAAATTCGTGCTTCCCTCTTCCTTAAAAGCCAACCCACATATCTTATTACAATAATGCCATTAATGAGTGAAAAAATGACCCTTATACCCTTCCTTGTAAGCCTTGTAATCTTAATACTTAAGTGTTCTTCCCAAAATGCCCTCATACATTCACACTCTGGCTACTTAATTCAACCAAACCATATCTTAAAATCCAACTAACATTAACACAATAATTAACTCCAAATAAAATAATTAATCTTGCAAAATCCCAATTTTTTTTAAAAAAATCATGCTTAACTCCTTCCAAAAATCAAGACCTTATTCTAATAATGAAATTGAAGAAATTTGGTAACGCTTCCTTCTAAAACAATGGTCCTCATTGTCTTAATTTTCCAAAGACATCAAAACCATTCAATTTGATTCAATAGTCCAAAAGTTATACCCCAAATATTTTTGGTTTGTTCTTATACTAAAACATTATCCTGCGCTTGACTTCCATAAAAAAATTGATACTCTTAGAGACTGAATTAAAACTCAATTTCATTGGAAAATTTGTAGCCTTATCTCTCTAGTTTAATCCAAATCAAGAATCATCTTATGTGGATGACTAGAGCAAAAGTTATAGCTAAAACACCGAATCATACTCAATGGACATATACATTTTCCAGTTTTTAACTTCCAAGATATCACATATAACCCATCTTGTGTCTAAACCATCTTTGCCATCTTATTTCAAATTAAAAAATTTTCCTTTTTTTCTACACATGAATAATCACCAACAATTTCTCATTTAATAGAATGGTTCGGGGTCCAATAATTCTCCCCCTTAAAGAATTTCATCCTCGAAATTCTCACCTGAGTGATCAAACAAATTAATAACTCATGAGTCAATGGTCCGGTTCTTATTAACTTTATAGGGACCAAAACAATTTAAGCTGAGTTGCTTCTTTATCCTACCCTGATCACATCTTGCATTCAATCTAACATACTTTGGGAACATGATACTCTTAGAAACAATTCATCCTTCGCTTCATAAATCACATCTCCATCGTGTCAGTATACTTAACTTTTATATCTATCTCACTGTATTTCATACCCTTGGTGTTAACCCATCTAATCCATTCATCTATCTTGAATCACTTAATTTCTAGCATTGATCAAATTCACCTGTCAAATAACATCTCCAATTCTGTCCTTCAATAACTTGTAGGCCTTACTCATCATAATACAAGAGCGATGACCTTTTTCTATCATCTAACTCCTCATACAGTATTCAAGAAGAAATCACTAGGATAGCGATTGTCGTACTTAAAATCAAGTAGAACTATACTTGGATCTCATGGCCCTATGAATTTCAAACTATATGCCTTAAGCACATTCTTGATAGTTAAGACCATCAGTTCAAACATCCACTTACTTACTTTGACATTCTTAGTCACTATCTTTCGATGCATTCCTACTAGGATGCATAACTTATGTTACCATTTGTACTTTTCTTGCAATCCTTTGCTCAAGCATCTTTATTGATTTCACATACTTCTTATTTCACTCACCATGTATCATTCTTCTTATTCGAACTCGAAATTCAGGTCTGTTTTCAATCTCTTAATAAGATTCGCAACCTCTTAATCCTTAATTTGGGATAAACAAAACCCCCTATTCTATGCGTCTTTTTGCATTAGTTCTGATGACCTTAATATCGAATTTCTACTTAAGGTATCTGATATAACACTTAGCTTTACTTGGAATTTCTCACTTGAACAATCATAGCCTTTTGGTATTTATATCAATGAGTCTCATAATTAATTCTCCCAATTCAGTGATTGCCTCAAACTTTTATGATCTGTACTTGCATATGTATATCTAAGATGTTCCTGTACATATACTGTCTCCAAACTTTCAAAATAATCATGAATGTAGCAGTTCTAAATCATGTATCAAATAATCAACTCGTAGAACTTTAGTCATCTCCATACATATAGAATCACTTTGTTACACTGCATTGGATTTTAGCCAAATGTCTTATATAATATCAGTGCATACTATAAAAATCTCCAAATCTATATGATATAATTTACATCAGCACAGTTCTTTCAAAATTCTCTTTACTTACATTACTCATACGCTTTACACATTTTTCTTCATGTATTCAAACTATTCTTCTCAATTCGACGAATACCTTTAATGCGTCATCAAATCTTGGACCACTTTAGTCTCCAATACCATAGTGCTATCGGACATTTTTTAACTTAAGCAATTATTATCAAATTCCATGTGCCTCCTGATTAGCCCTCATGATTCCTTAAATAACTGATTCCTCAATGAGGTACATTGTCTCACTTTCTTTTCAATTTCCCAATTGACTTCCTTCCTCGAATGATTTTTTCTATTCCTTGAATTTCCTCAGATCTCGCCTGGAATTATTCTCATGTTTGCTCATTCATACTAATTTCTCCACACATTGCAATTTATCTGCAGATTTAACTTCTTATGATTTTAATACATTCATCAAGTCAGATTTGTATCTCCCTAACATACTTTCACATAATATAACGTGAACGTACATACTCCTCATACTAACAATTCGTGTCTCCTCAAATTCAGGAATCCACTCCTATGACCCTTTACATCAAACAAAATACATACTTTTTCAGTAACATGTTCTACCTCCCTGCTTGATTCTCTATTAGGGAGTGTACTCACCTTCGAATCATTACATATTCCTTCCTGATCAGTTCTTCCATTGATCATCCTTAATATAAAATATCTAATCTGCTTATTCTTCTTCGAAAGAAGGTTTCTTGCTACCATCATCTATACTATTCATGCAATCCTAATCAATCACCTATCATCATCATCACATTATCATCTATTCTTAATACCTCGGGAAGACCAATTTCTATCGTCCTTACAAGGTCATAATGTTCTAATCGCCACAAATCAATGGAGTGATGAACATACTTATTGTCACATATGCTTGGGTGGCATCATCAAATTCATCCCATTTTGTCCACTTACTAATTCATATTTTACATGTTGGATACTTTGGTCTCCATTAATCCTAGACAATATTCTTCTCTTAATCTTTGAATTTATTCCTTATTGTAACATTTTTAACAAATCTCAATCTATCCCCGTGTGATCATTATGAACACCTTTATATGCTATTCTAGTTCCCCTCAGACTTTAATCTATGGTAACTATGACTAACAAATATCCAATAAGTCATAAGTTTCTTCCTCCATCATCTTCACTCATACATTACCTACGTGCTTAATATACTCACTTATGTATGATGATGGATCATCATATAGATACTCACAATAACAATCAATTTAACCTTCTTGGACTTGTGCAATATCACTATCATTCATCTTCCCATTATCCTTCACATTGCATCTTACATATGTATATTCGCCATTAATTCAAACTTATAGAAGTATAATCATCATAAAAATTCTGATCTTAGTTCTGCTAACATATGTTTATGGAGTATCATAACTCTTTGTCAGATTTATCAAGCAACCACTTAGGTTCTGATTTCATCTTCGTAAGATCATAACAATTTATGTTTTCCTTATTGTCTACTTGTCTCCATTTCCTTTTTAGTCACTTCATGAAAATAGTTCCACATCTATATCAATTCAAGTACGTATCAACAAACTTTCCTTATGTTCTTACTTTCTGACAAATCATTCTTCTTCCTATTATTTCGATCAGCTTAAACTCTTAACAATTGCTTATATGAGTAACATATACACTTGCGCCCATTTAAGATCCTAATAATGGTGCTCTGATATCACAAATGTTGGGCACCAATTTCGGAACCTAACCTCGGATCATTAACGTGAACTTAAACCTATGGAAATTCCTTAAACGACACCGATTCATCCTCTTACTCTGATACCATGAATGTTGGATCCCGCTTGAGTCCGGAATCCAACGCTTGCGAAATCATAAACACATGATCTTCTTCATTTCTCCTTAGAATTTTTTTACACTCTTCGAAAACATGAAACATATACGTCTTACCCTGTAGGGTTAATTCATTTAATCCTTATAAAGCATGAGCGGATTTCCTTATAGAGTTGCTTCAAAGTACTTTCATTAGCCATCATCGGTTCCTCATTATTCTCATAACATCTCAAGCCACAAAGGACGAACTCACACAGCAGAATCACAAGAATCACTATTACCTTCTTCAAAATGGTATGCGCCCACACCAAGTCAAATGTCAACAAAAGTATTCGTCTCACTTACTTTCGAGCAGATTTTGGAACATCTCAAAAAGGAATTTCAAAAGGACTTCCTCATAATATTTGTTCCTCTTTTCATTAAGCTTTTAATGACACCAAAAACATTTGATTTGGTTTAGAACTCTAAAAGTTAGGGCTCAAAACACTTTCAGACTATTACTAAACCGAGACTAAGCACTATACCTAACTTCACTCTAGAAAATGAAAGTCTTAAGGACTGAATTGAAATTCAATTCCTTCTGATGAATTGTAGCTTCATGTCTCTAGTTTATTTAAAAATAAGAACCACCTCATTCGAAGCTCTATAGCTCAAGATATCACTAAAATACTAAAGTATATTCAGAAACATATCCAACTCATATTCTTTTAATCGATCTTCTCACTTTGATTCAATCAATCTTTTTCAAATTAATATCAAAACCTGCAAAATTTCATGGAGAGGTAAAGAAATGTCTTAGAAATCCAACGCTTTAAAAATCGGGTCAATCGGAGGTTGGACGGAAAAGTTATAAGCAAAAGAATGAAAAAGGGGTCGGGCTGCCCTCACGACCAGGTTGCTAGGCGACCAGGTAGCCCTCGCGACAAGATCGAGAGGCGACCAGGTCACCCTGTGACTTTTTTTCTCTCTCTTTCTCCAGCAACCTAACTTCTAAAATTCCTATTTTATGGCCCAGAATTCCAAAATTTGCAAATTTGGTATCAATGGAAAGTTAAAAAGAAGCTCTACAACTTCCATGAAGGACTTAAAAACCAAATCAGCCTCTAAAGGAGCCAAAATCTACCACAAAGTGGCTGTCTAATTAATGTCCTCCTAAAACAATAACATAACTTATAAAAATCATAACTTTCTGCTCCATTTTCCAAATATCAATGAAAAGATAAAAAGATAAACTTCCACCTTCATAAAGATCTTATGAACAATTTCTACCCTTATCAGGGTCAAAACTTCACTCAATTTTTTTGTCCCGGAATTGCCATCCTAGACAGCACCCGAATTTCAAAAATTCACATCTTTCAACTCTCACATCCAAAACTAGCATACTTTATAGCGTTGGAAAGCTATAAAGATGAACTACAATTTTCATAAAGGCAACTTTGGTTAATTCTACCCGGATTATTCCAGAATTTTCATGGAAGTCAGAACACAAATTTTATCCTTGTGAAAACTTGAATTTCATCCAAACTTCACTTCCTTAACTAAAGCAACACATTTTTATCCATTCAACAACCAATTGGAATTCATCAAATCATCAACTTCAATTTATTTTACTCTTCATATATAACCACATCTCATCATTCATAACATTTCTATCTTTCTTTTCTATAGTGCCTTACTTATGTATATAACAATAAGTCATTTAACTCAAGGGGATTACTTCTTCAATTGTACTTAATTCCAATTTAATCTCATCCTTACACAAATTTACATTTCAATTTTGCAATCATCCATACACAAACTCATATTTCATTTACATCATAAATTAAGAATTTCACAAACATTAACGGCGTTTCCAAGCCAAAATACATCCTTTCACAAAATCCCCAAAATACAACAAAAGATATAAAATCCTATAATTCTCAAAATATGTTTGAAGTCTTGTTTTTACATCAATTCAACTTAACAATACAACATATACATAAACAAACAATTGCCTTGACTTTCTTTCGTCCGATCTCTTTCTCATCACCTGGATATGGGAATGAGAGGGGGTGAGCTTAACGCTCGTGGGTAACAAGTTTATAACTAAGAAATAGCAAAAACTATTGAAATATTTCTTTCTATTGTAAACTTCAAATTGAAATCCATGTCGCATATTTTCAAACTTCACAACTTATCAAGAAATTCATAAACATCATAAATCATAATTCATTGAAATTTGTTACACATCATGAACACATAACACATCAGAATGGTTTGGGTTGGTCCAAAAACAGAACGTACTATACATTTCCACATAGTGGTCTTGTGTAGTCGTGAACTTAGGGGAGTCCTTGAAGGAGCTCCATGCCACTAGCGGGCAAGTGGGAGAAGCCTTTTGACAAGTGCACTTGACATACTTAAGGGACCTAACCAAACCCACATAATATGCATTTCACAACTTGAGAATGGATTGCCCAATGGCACATTTCAAAAACTTGTTTGTCATGCACATGACACATTTCATAAGCCTTCCCATCAATATTTCACAATTCATCACCCAAAATCTCATACCAATCATATAACCATTACTCAAATCATACAAAAGCCACAAAATACAACAATTTTGGAACAATTTGAAACCATTCCCATATCACTCAAAATTCATTCCCAAATTCATATACGAAAACTTACGGCACATTTTCAAACTATTTTAAAGAACAATAAATGTACATTTTTTTATTTTTTTTGGAAAACCCCTTTCATGTAGCGATTTTTCAATTAATCAAAGTAATAAAAGCAATATTTAATGAAGAAATTGAAATCATTTTACTCTCTTGATTCAAAAGAAAACAATTATGGCTCATTACTCAAATTATAAACATGAAACCCACCTTAATTCGTTGCTCAATACTTGTTCAAAAAGCCTCTACTCTTGCTCCTTTTTGCCTCTCTTACTTTCCTTCATCAATCACAAAAATCCCTAATTAATAGGCATCCAAATTTAACAACTCATAAGACATAATCACCAAAATTTGTCTTAGAAAACTTAAACCCATACCATTCTTAAGCTATATACACTAAAACCCTTTCAAAAATCCAACCAATCAAAAATTCCCTTACATTGATTCTTCACCAAATGAAGAGTTTCTTGGCTTGAATGGAAGCTCTCATGCTCCTCTTCCTTTTTCCTTCATCAATAAACTTCAAAATCCCTCTTAAAAGCTTAGAAAAATCGAAACCCTAAGTCACTTCTTTCTTTTCTCTTCTTCTCCACCGACTCTTTCCTCTCTTCTCTCCTTTTGTTTGGTTATTTCTTCCCAAATTCGTGCGTCCCTCTTCCTTAAAAGCCAACCCACATATCTTATTACAATAATGCCATTAATGAGTGAGAAAATGACCCTTATACCCTTCCTTGTAAGCCTTGTAATCTTAATACTTAAGTGTTCTTCCCAAAATGCCCTCATACATTCACACTCTTGCTAATTAATTCAACCAAACCATATCTTAAAATCCAAATAACATTAACACAATAATTAACTCCAAATAAAATAATTAATCTTGCAAAACCCCAATTTTTTAAAAAAATCATGCTTAACTCCTTCCAAAAATTAAGACCTTATTCTAATCATAAAATTGAAGAAATTTGGTAACACTTCCTTCTAGAAAAGTGTTCCTCATTGTCTTAATTTTCCAAAGACATCAAAATTTGATTTAATAGTCCAAAAGTTATACCCCAAACATTTTCGGACTGTTCTTATACAAAAATATTATCCTGTGTTTGATTTCCATCCGAAAATTGATACTCTTAGAGACTGAATTAAAACTCAATTTCATTTGACAATTTGTAGCCTTATCTCTCTAGTTTAATCGAAATTAAGAATCATCTTATTTGGATGACTAGAGCAAAAGTTATAGCTAAAACACCGAAGCATACTCAATGGACATATACATTTTCCAGCTTTTAACTTCCAACATATCACATATAACCCATCTTTGCCATCTTATTTCAAATTCAAGAATTTTCCTTTTTTTCTACACATGAATAATCACCAACAATTTCTCATTTAATAGAATGGTTCGGGGTCCAACATAACTAATGACAAGAAGGCCTGGATTTTGCAGTTGATCAGGTACTAGTAGATCTGGATACCATAAGGTATATCCTTTCGTTATATTTTATTTTTATTTATTTATGTATTTATTGTAATTTTATTTACATAATTATTTAACGTGCCAATTTTACCTATTTACTCTTTAATTTACATCACTATTTTATTATCACATCTACATGTGGGTCTATAAAAAACAGTCTCTCTACTATGTCGGGGTAAGGCTGTGTAATATCAGACCCCCAGGCCCCGCTTTATTGCGTGACTTCGGATTAGGAGTGATGATGATGATGATGATGATTTAATTTAATTAATTAATTGTATTTAATTAATTAGTATTAAATTTATTTTTAAAAAAGAGCCACTACTATGCAATGTGTTTAATTCCTCTACTAAATAGAGGGTATGAAAGATTTCCCAAAAGTGGGATATCAAACTATTGTCCCTATAATGATAATCAACAACCAGCTACTCATTTTTCATTCTTTGTCATTAACTCCTTCTCAAAACCAACAACCAAGTACCCCATGAATATTAAATATATGTAGGAATTTTGTATTTGGTGACATATGAATGATATTTTTAAAATCTCGTCTTTGTTTAGCCAAGGAATTTCTTGTGTCCATTTTCAAAGAAAAAAAAGTTCATAACCAATGTCCCTTCCCAGGCCTAATTCAGGAAAGCCTCAATCTGGGTGGGTGCAGTGAGTGTGAGGAACTTATGATTTTCAATCTTACGTGCAATAACATGAAAATCAAAATACAACACCTAAGACTCTTTCCGAATATAATATATGAATGTATTAGTTGGTAAGTAGTCATGTGACCTTAAGCTAATTGGATTAGAACCTGCAAACTCAATAGTTTTGAATCCCTAACGGATATAGTAACAAAAATTATTATTTTCAAGTGTAGATTTTGTGTACTTAAAAAGATCAAATTGCATATTCAAGATTACTGTTGTAAAATGGTTAAGTTCATTGGGTGAGGAATTTTATTTTTAACCAAATACTCATTCTAAATATATGGCAATAAATTTGAGAGCATGGTACTGAGCTACAGAAATTACTTAATATGTAGTACATTTTTTTCGAAATGAAATTATGAATATTCAACCAGAATTAGGTATAAGACCTTGAAATTTTTTGGTCCTATTTCAGGAGAATTATGAACAAGGTAGTTATCAAAAATATTATAATAAATTGAATTTTAAAACACTTATCCAATGACATTTATGTTTAATCTATTAATTAATACTGTAACATCCTATCACCGATAGGAAGGGTAAATTAGTCATTTGGGATGGGTTAGGCGAGTGTAAATATACCTCGGTATGTTCATGCATCATATAGCCTCTATATAGATATGAATGGTAATTTTTGCACATGCACTTGATTTGTACATGCATTCATGATATTTTCCGGTAAATGTGTCTAAATATAAATTTTTGTGAAATATGTGATAATTGTGTTTGAAAAATTGAATCGAAGTGATTTATGTGTGTTTTACATTTTTAGGGACTTTTAGGAATTTTTCTGAAATTTTTGGAGAAAAATGTCCGGACTGAAAAAATTGTCAAGTGGCAGACTAATTAGTTTCTGATACTGATAATTTCTGTCCAATGGCACTAGAATATTGGGTACATTAATTTGGGATGTAATTAGAATGATCTACGAGCGTCCCGGTGTATACCCTATGGTAAGGGGGGGGTGCTACAAATACTTTAATAAATACAATACATAAAATTATAAATTAATAAATGCTTATGTGTAATTAATTTGAAACACAAACCACATGTTACATCTCTCATGGAAACATGCTATTAACTCCTTAGCACATGAAAGCACTTCATAGCTAGTTGGAAATGAACCTTGGGTGGAAGGTTAGCTAGATTACATGCATGGCGGTGGCATGCGAAGGCTCTAAGGTGACTTAGTGATCGGCTCTTCGTATCGATCTAAAGATCAATCCCTTGGAAACCGAATCAAAAATAATTTAATTCCAAGGATTGCAGTACAGGATGCAACCTCAGGTCGTCTCACTTAATCGGAACCTAATGAAATGGGCCTAAGCTAGCCTATATGTCATAAAATGCAAGTGATATCAGCAAGGAAAGGGGGGGGGGTTTGATTTTTGAAAATGTTAAAGAACTAAAAAGTATTGTAAAAAGCATGTAAAAAATATTTTTGGGTTTTAGAAAATGAAAAGATTAAAAAAAGTGATAAAATCCTCTTGAAAATGAACTTTGGCTATCACAGTTCAAAACTAATTTGATGGGATTAGCAAACACTAAGTTTGAAATGATAAACCTTAAAGGACTATCTTTAAGTCCAGGATCTTGATTAATGAACTCCATTTCTCAAGATCCCATTAAGTGCTCTTGAGCCTTAGAACCTTAAAGGACTCTTTAAGTCCAAGGTTTTAATCAATGAACTCCATTTCTTAAAACCTTGTTAAGCTCATCTTAGTGTGTGCGGTGGAATTTGCCAAAGCAAAGGGCCAAAGGAAATCTAGCATCAACTCAATATCAAACACAACTAGGCTGATAAAAGAGAATCAACAAGATCACAAGTAGACATATATGAGACTTCATATATTTAAGCTCAAAGTTCTCCATAAACAAATCCATACACATTACATTGTTCAACACTTGATTAAACTCTAATAAAGCAAATCTAACTACAAAGCAATAAACCCCAACTCGGCTGTTCATAACAAAGTAGTTAAACGTGACAATGTAAACTACTAATCTAAACAACACATTAAATGTCCAACATTTAATTAAGCTATAATCGAGTAGCTTCACTACAAGTTACAAATCCTAGACCTAGGCATTCATAAATCATAGCTAAACTACGGATTAAGCTACTCCCCTTTGAAGCTCGGTAAACTCCAGCCGTCACTACATTTTCAGGAGAAAATAAACGCCTAACCACGCATTACAACCGAAAACTTCACAACTCGTGACGAATCCAAGCTACTCATGGTGGAGTTGACGGTGAAATGAAAACAAAAACCTATACAAAGATTCTACCTAGGGAACCCCGAAGGGAACCCTGGGTGGTGAGGCCGTGAATTCTTTTGTTGTCTCTTTGCTCTTTTGTCTCCTCTTTCTTTCAGTGTTCGACCTCCCAAAAGATGATTGTTCTAACCTAATTCGGCAAGATTTAAAGGATGGGTCACGGGTTGGGTCGGTATAGTGAGAGATATTTCTATTGGGAGTTCGGGTATCTGTCTACACGTCCCGACGAGTGAATTATTTGACGTCGCGGCGTACGGTTGCTTGTTCTCTCTCCGCGGCGTGTGAATTGTTAGACGTCGCGACGTGCTATTGCTCGATCATACGCCGCGACGTAAGAATTGTTTGACGTCGCGACGTGCTTTCTGCTAGATGCGCCGTGACGTGCATGGAAGGCTCATTTCCTGTTGACTTTTTGATGAGTTGACTCCCTTGTTTTCTTACAAAACAAAAGAGCCATTTGCAGTATTAATTTTCCTTAGAAAAATTATAATGCAATTAATATCAATTTGCGACAATTTTACTAACAAATTGCAAATCATATGAGCTCAATATAAGGAACTAATTTAAGCACAAAAGTTACAATTAGGAGTCAAAAAGTGCATTAACAGTTATTAAAGTGTAGCCAATTAATAAGATAAACTTGGGCTCAATCAAATTCCCCCACACTTAGACCTTTGTACTCCTGGAAAAAATTTACAAGAGTAAAAAAGATACAAGTGTAAAAGCAAATCCGCCCATGCTCAAAACAATAATAGGAAATTGACACAAATCACTTCCTCAGAATTCGATCAAAGCAAATTGAAAGAATGTTAATAAAACAAACACTAAAAGAATTTAATCCAAGAGATTGGAAAAAAGAGATTTCCCTCAAGATAAAGTGTTTACTCTCACCTCACTTGTGTTTAGGGATATTTTCACTCTCAATATGGTTAATCCATACTCTACTATAAGCTTATATCGGCTCTATTTCTCCACTACAAGAACTATGATTTTTGAAAATCAAGAGGACTTTTCAGGGTTGTAATGTGCAGAGGGCTAGATGAATGGATGGAATGAACGAAAGAAAAGGTATGAATACATGCACTAAAATTTTGAATGGATGTCAATAGTTGAACTAATAATGATTTTTTTTTTCTTTTGTTTTTTTCTATTTCTTTTTGGAACACACTTTTTCTGTTCCTCTTCTTTTTTTTGAACACACTCTTTTTGGATTATTTTATTTTATTTTATTTTAAAAAGGAAATGCAAATTAAACTAATGACATCATATGAAATGCGTGCAAGTGCTCATACATAATAAGGCTCAATGGGCTAGCAAGAGATAAGTGTTTATGGGACTGTGTTTGGAAAAAAAAGGGTTGAAGAAGGAATGCCTCTATCATATCAACAAAATTCTAGTCTATAAAGCCTTGATTAAGAATTGAAACAAGTTCTAGAGATATATGGAATAAGTAGATGCACACAAGAATTGAAGAAAAATTAGGCTCAAATATCCTTCCAACAAGGGTAATATCTTCAATGAACAATCTCAAGTCTCAAAAATGTAAAGTGCTACTTTGTTAGCATGCCTTCATTCACTTTGTGTTGAAAACATCAAAAGTAAAATCAGCCAAGACCAACTATTGTTAAAAGAATGGAAGGTATTTTCATAAACTCAAGTACCACTTTGAAACTTATAAGGTCTTTGAAAAAAAAAGTTGTAAGAGTCAAGTGTGGAAGAAGTTGGAATTGAGGGAAAAATTTGTCACAAGCATTTTGTAAAAAGGGTGGACGTCGCGACGTGCGACATGCATGCCGCGACGTGTGTGCGTTAATCACTAGCCTCGCCGCCGCGTGTGATCTGTTGCCGTGGCGAGGAACAACAGAATGGCAGAAACAAATATGCACCAAGTTTAAAAATGTGTAACATGATGCAAGGTGGGCTAACACAAACATAAGAAGTGTCAAATAGGCATGCAACAAGAGAAATAAAAATGTGAACAACTCCCCCACACTTAAGCAACACATTGTCCTCAATGTAGAACGAGGATAGATAAATCATAAGGTAAGAAAGCACAAAGGGCAATTCAACACAATAAGAGGAGGGTAAGAGACAGAACTCAAAGGGGAAATTATTGAATTGAAAGGGTGCTAATTAAACTAAAAGCTAAACTATGTTCCTACTGGGCTGTTTCTCCCTGACACTTACTTAACAAACCAATGCACTAATATATGTCACGAGCAATCACAAGGCATAAGTAAGTAAACAAGTGAAGGAAAGAAACAACCTGGGAGTTTTGGAGGTTTTGTTTTATTCTCCCGGTTAACCTTCGACAGATGGCCATGGTGTGGCGAAATAACTTCATCCAGTCCTATGTCCATGTCAACCTCCACTATACCAGATTCACCTGAAATGATTGTCGCAGAAAAAATAAGAGTTAGCCTCAGCGAACTTCCATGGAAGGTGTAATCTATAAAATGCTAGCTAGCAAAGATAAAGGAAAACTACCAATGAGTATGAAACTAAACTATCTAGAATGCAATCTAAAAGGAAAGACTCCTAACTTCACTTAGCAAAAAAATGACAAAAGCTAACCTCAAGAACCAATTCGTGGTTCCCCGACAACGACGCCATTTTGATCGGCTCTTCGTATCGATCTAAAGATCAATCCCTTGGAAACCAAATCAAAAATAATTTAATTCCAAGGATTGCAGTATAGGATGCAACCTCGGGTCGTCTCACTTAATCGGAACCTAATGAAATGGGCCTAAGCTAGCCTATATGTCATAAAATGCAAATGAAATCAGTAAGAAAAGGGGGGGAGGTTTTGATTTTTGAAAATATTAAAGAACTAAAAAGTATTGTAAAAAGCATGTAAAAAATATTTTTGGGTTTTAGAAAATAAAAAGATTAAAACAAGTGATAAAATCCTCTTGAAAATGAGATTTGGCTATCACAGTTCAAAACTAATTTGATGGGATTAGCAAACACTAAATTTGAAATGATAAACCTTAAAGGACTCTCTTTAAGTCCAGGATCTTGATTAATGAACTCCATTTCTCAAGATCCTATTAAGTGCTCTTGAGCCTTAGAACCTTAAAGGACTCTTTAAGTCTAAGGTTTTAATCAATGAACTCCATTTTTTAAAACCTTGTTAAGCTCATCTTAGTGTGTGCGGTGGAATTTGCCAAAGCAAAGGGCCAAAGAAATCTAGCATCAACTCAATATCAAACACAACTAGGCTGATAAAAGAGAATAAACAAGATCACAAGTGGACATATATGAGACTTCATATATTTAAACTCAGAGTTCTGCATAAACAGGTCCATACACATTACATTATTCGACACTTGATTAAACTCTAATCAAGAAAATCTAACTACAAAGCAATAAACCCCAACTCGGCTGTTCATAACAAAGTAGTTAAACGTGGCAATGTAAACTACTAATCCAAACAACACATTAAATGTCCAACATTTAATTAAGCTATAATCGAGTAGCTTCACTACAAGTTACAAATCCTAGACCTAGGCATTCATAAATCATAGCTAAACTACGGATTAAGCTACTCCCCTTTGCAGCTCAGTAAACTCCAGCCGTCACTACATCTTCAGGAGAAAATAAACGCCTAACCACGCATTACAACCGGAAACTTCACAACTCGTGACGAATCCAAGCTACTCATGGTGGAGTCAGTGGTGAAATGAAAACGAAAACCTATACAAAGATTCTACCCAAGGAACCCCGAAGGGAACCCTGGGTGGTGAGGTCGTGAATTCTTTTGTTGTCTCTTCGCTCTTCTGTCTCCTCTTGCTTTCAGTGTTCGACCTCCCAAAAGATGATTGTTCTAACCTAATTAGACAAGATTTAAAGGATGGGTCACGGGCCGGGTCGGTACAATGAGAGAAATTTCTATTTGGAGTCTGGGTATTTGTCTGCACGTCGCGATGAGTGAATTATTTGACGTCGCGACGTGCGATTGCTTGTTCTCTCGCCGTGGCGTGTGAATTGTTAGCGCCGCGACATGCTGTTGCTCGATCATACGCCACGACGTAAGAATTGTTTGACCTCGCGACGTGCTTTCTGCTGGATGCGCCGCGACGTGTATGGAAGGGTCACGTCCTGTTGACTTTCTGATGAGTTGACTCCCTTGTTTTCCTACAAAATAAAATAGCCATTTGCAGTATTAATTGTCCTTAGAAAAATTATAATGCAGTTAATATCAATTTCCGACAATTTTACTAACAAATTGCAAATCATATGAGCTCAATATAAGGAACTAATTTAAGCACAAAAGTTATAATTAGGAGTCAAAAAGTGCATTAACAGTTATGAAAGTGTAGCCAATTAATAGGATAAAGTTGGGCTCAATCACTTAGTAAGATAGATCAAGTGTTGTGCAAGTTTTGGTAGAGTTTCAAACCTTGTACAAAGGCTAAGTTTTTGATGGATTAAGAACTTAATGTATGGTCAAATGAATGGACCATGACTAATGGACTTGACATGGATAAGCATTGGATCAAACTAATATGTTATGACTAGCTTTAGCTTGGATGACTCATCAATAATGGATAGAGATCGTAGAGAGATCTTGGATGATGTGGCAGATAAGATCACGGAGGATAAACATCAGCTCTAAAGGATAAAGACCATGCGAGAGGATTATCTAAAGATACTGGACATCTTCGTGGATAAGGATAGATTATGTGTAATTTTTTATCTGGTTAGTTGGGATGTAGATAGACCTTATTGGATAGAGTCCTATTTAAATGGGGATGTCATCTTATTAGATAATGTTGCAATATAATAGGATAAGATGTGATCTTGGGTAGTAGAGTTATGTTAAGATTCTAACTTGTCCTCAAGCCTGAATGCCTATATATAACTCATTTGAGCCTTGCTCCTCAGACACAAAGATTGAGAGAGCATCTTTTGTATAGTTTGAGGAAAGTAATAAAGGTTGGCAGTTTGCTATATCTCTTTCTTGTTTTTATTGTTTATTTTTTTAATATTCTAGTGCTTTCATAGTTTTCTTGAAAGTGTGATAGTTAAACACTACAAAGGTTTTGAGACATTCGAGAACAAGGTTGTTGGTTGATGATCACGTAAGAAGGCTGAGTCTTGCTTAAGCAAACCTAAGTAAGATTATCGTGCAAAGGAGTAGACGTGACTTACGGTATAAGTTCGGTACTTAAGAAGATCTTTGTAACACACAATCATTTGAAAATTACAATGAAGATACTAGTTACTGAAATTTGTTCTTCTTTCAGTAAACGACCCTTCTACCCCTTCAAGCAATCAGGTTTGTTCTCTTCTCCTTCAGTTGCAACAATGTCGGTTAACTTGCTGGCTTCTGACTTCCACAAGTCGCTGAATTTAGTTTCTTCTTTACCTATCCTAATCTAAAATTGTAATCGATTTAGTAACTCCAGCAAAACTATAATTGATTTACAAATAATTGATTTCTTCGCTTAGATTTTTGGAAATGTACTTATAGTGATTTTGAGCTTAATTTGGGCATGTATTGGCATATTTCCATATGAGGCTTAGCTGTGAAGAATTGAGACTTTAAATCGGGCTAAAATAGTTCCAAAATTAGGCTAAAAATTGAAATTGTTTGAAAATTGAGCAATTATTTTCTTTTCTTGGAAGTTGAATTAACTTAAGTAATTCAAAATTCCTGGAGTATTAATTTTGTTTAATCAAATTAAGGAATTTAGTAAAACACTGAGTTAATTGTTTATATCAATATTACAGTTTTCTTTTAATTGGGCTTTAGTTTTAAATAGATTATTCCTTAAGATTTAATTGGAGTTAGACCGAGAATTTAATTATTTAAGAATTGATTGAGTTAATTTTAAGAAAATTGATTAGTTTTTAATAAAACTTAAATTTTAGTAAAATTGAGGATTTTGGAAAATTGATTTCATATATATGCCTAAATATGTTCTTTGACAAGTTTAGAAATAAATATTCTACACTAAAAGAAGTTATGATGTGAACCTAAGGATGATACTTTGAAATCTAATACACTTAATTTATAATCAAATATAAAACAAGCTAAAATCATATTGAGGATAGAACTTTGACCAAATGATTATATAATAAGAACTAAAATGAAGTTTATAAGATGATTTAAATGCCAAAAGTAAATAATTTAATAAGCTCGAAAGTTATTTGAAATTTAAAAGAAGATTCTCATAATTATATTAATGATTAATAATGTCTAATAACTAAAAAACAAACTTTAAATACTTAAAACACAAGTCTAGGATTTTTATACTTTGACTTTGGATAGGATAGTGGGCTAGGCCATGTTAGCTATAGACATTTTAATGCTATTGAGTGCGATTTGAAGCACGTCTTTCTCTGAGATCGTTTATGAACTTTGTGAAGTTGAATACAATTTGAGAAATGTTGTATCTGAGACTGTAGATCCTGCTATAACTTTATTAAGTTAAATATGACTTAATCTATGTTAGAGACTGTGTATCTATCTATAATTTCGAAAGATGGACACTATATGGGCCATGCCTATATTAGAGATGTCTCACCATTAAGTTATCCATTTAGTAATATAGGCTAATACATGACCGAATTACAAGTTATTTTCACGTCTAAATCTTCCCTAGCCTTAGCTCAAATCAAGCTAATCAATACTTGTTCTTCAATTTAGCTTGATTTCATATTTGTATCCACTTCTTTCACAATATCATTAAGCATAAGAATGGTAAAAGAGCCCAACCTTAACTTGAAGTTGATTTGTTTGACCCAAGTTGAATAGGTTTTAGACCAAGTTGAATTTTGTTTAAACTTTAGGTTTTAATCTAGACTTGGGCTGGATTTTATAGTCAAATCCAACCTGATTCTAAAGTTGAAGCATTAATGTGAAGTTATATTTTAAATGTTGTCATTTTGTTTCCTTTTGTTGAGTTAAAAGGTATGAATTCCCCCTTTTACATTTCTTAAAAAGTCTAAGTTAATCTATACCGTTGTTTATAGTATCACATTACACCTTATTGTTTTCAAAATGGTATTAAAAGTACCTTAAATCCTAAAAAATTTAAATTTTTAGCTATTTCTAGCATATGGATCATCAATTTAGCCTATGTGATGTCACAATTCTGTAATATGGACCAACTTGATGTTTGATGTAATCTTAAAATTAATTTATTTAAGCATTGGTTAAATGTACAATTTTCTCCTTAACTTTTCATAAAAGGTCTAAATAATCTCCTACCATTACCAATGTTACCACTTTTATTCCTATTAAGGATAAAATGGGTACTATTTTAGTAATTTTAAGGTGCAAAGTTGTATTAAAGATGACGGTAATGTAATGCATCACTACCATAGAGTATATACTCGAACATCCAGAGGACATTCAAGAACATACCTTATGAAAATGGCATGTTAGAGCAATCACATCAACTTATTATGGTATTATATAGAACATAAGTATTTCTAAAGATCAAAACTCCTCATTTCATTCACAAAATGAAACTTACATTGTCATTACATTTTATAATCCATATTTATACATAATATAACGTTTGGGAGTTTAAATTTCTATATAAAAAGTTCAACACGAAAGGAGAAGCTAAACAAAAGTATTCTATCTAGACTCCACAGGTATCAACTGACCAAACCTTTGAGCCATTCTTGTTTCCAAAATTGATAGTACTAGACTTTTATTAAATTGACATAGAAGCTCCTCAGCACTTGAAAATCAATGTTGTAATTTTGATGAGTTTGTGAACTTAAGTGAACCATCATCTTTGTGCTTACTCAAATCAAAACACAACATCATAGACATATAACCAAATTCAACAGATGTATCACATTATTTAGAATCAAATCCCATATATCACATCATTCAGTATTGAATACCAGATCATAAAATATATCATATTTAAACAAGTACATCATGAACTACAAACATTTCATATAATCTTTTCAGAGTAATCCAATCATTCATCTCAATAATTCATATCATCAACATGTACATAAACATTGCATATCACTATATCAACACAATTCAATAATCTCCCATATCTGTTGTTAGTACTGGGCTCATTTCATAACTATCCTATATCCATTATAGATACCGAGCTCATTAATCACTGAGCATGTGGCTCTTTGTGCACATTTCTTAAGGTTTAAACACTTTTTCAAGCTTGTCACTCCAGTCACAACTCCTTTATTCGATCATGCATAATAATGTAATGAAATGCATCAAATCAAATGCATCAAATCACATATTATGCTATCAATACCTTTCATTTAATGTACACAGCCATTTATCACATTCTTTGGATTTGAGTCTGGCATTCAACATTCAGTTGAGAACACATTTCATATTGCACATTCAAACTTCCAATACATTCCGGAATATCAAACTCCTCGGGCTAACATTGCCCGAAATCATAACAATCATATCAATAAAAGTTCAATATTTGAAAGTTAATAAAAAACAATTCAATCATAGTGAGAAAACATCTAGGTTAACTTAGAGTATGCTCCATAAAAGCTATTGCCTTGATGATCCAGCAATGTCTGGATGTTGGCGATCAACTTGTGCTGCTTTAGTCATGCAATACACACATATTTTACACATCACTAAATTGATCAATCACATGAATATTTAGTCATGCACATGTTTATATTTCATATTCAATGCATGCTCAATTGACTTTCCTGGGTATGTATCCTTATACATAGATCTTGATTATTCAATTTGTGCTTATACACCCTAATACCATTCAAAAATTATATTTTATATACTACCATTTTGCAATCAGGTATATACGTTTAAGTTATCTTGATTTACTCCAAATTCTTCAACAGTACTTTAAACTTATCCTTGAACATTTTCATAATCAAAAGCCTCTTATAACATACACACAATTGTTACTTTAAATCTGGAATTTCAACAAGTTAGATCTATACATTCACCAAACCTTTTCCAATAATATATATTCATACATTTACCCAATTCTCATTCATAATTACCCCATGTTCTTCAATGCTCAATCATCCATACCTTATCCACTTACTCAAGTCTTTAAGATCATGTTTGCATTAAAAGAACTCATTTATTCCTTAAACGAATCATAATTTCCAAATTTGAACTCAACCACATCAAAACAGTCCATTCTTTAGGTTATAACATCAATTAACTACATAAACTTATCAAACTCTTAACCAATTAATCAAGAAATAATCTAAGATCATTCCTAGCCTTAATCAAGTTCAAAAATACCAATTTAGAGTAAAATTGCTTAGTTGGTTCAAAATCTACAAAAGCTGAAATTAAAATTCCAGAATTTGTCATCAACATCACTAATGTGTGTAACTTTACTACCTTCAATACTTCACGAATTTTACAAGCTTAGAGACATCTATAGCACCTGAAATTTTCCAGATTTCATTTATTTTAAGGTTATGACATTTCAAGTTAATTTAACTTCCATATTGGTTACACTAACACTTACAAAATTATGCTCACTTATGTCATTAACAGTCCCTTTTTACAAACACACCTATAGCTTTAATTTTTCAAATTCGAAAACACCTTAATAACACCTGTTTTTAACAAGAATTCTTCATAAATTATACTTCAAATCCCAACTTAAATCATCCATACAAAAACCCATAAACTATTTTTTTCGTACATGCAAAAACAGAAAAGAAACGTAACCATTCATTCTCTATTTTCCTGCACATCTTTAACATCAACGTCATATACAATCTATCCCAATTCAATCGTCATAATCTTTCTATTTGAACATGCCATAAAGACCAATACTTTACTTACTTTTTTTAGCTAAAGTTCCACTTCAATTCATCAAGTTAACCTAGCCCTCCATGCATGCAAGATCATCACAAATTCAAGTTGAAAGTAAAATGATTTTAGCAAAGGCAAAATGATGATAACAGATTATAACTATCTATGAGTAGATTTTTGTGTGGATCTTGAGGAGACTATGAAAAAAATTGAAGCAAAATTTAAAAGTTGTAAGAGTGTGTGAAACTTTTGGTGGTTAAAGTAATGGAAAGGAGAGGGATGATCACAACAGAAACTATTCCTGCAGTAGCTTGACTCATCAAATTCTAGGTGTCTCCATGTTACAATGGCTTATGTCACTAAGCATGTAAGCCACTTATGTTGGACCCCGATTTTTGAGTGAAAATTTAAATTATGAAAATGAAATTTAAGGAGTGCTTTGTGTATGTATTGTATAATAGATGAGATATTGATAAGAAAAGAAATGATTTGATTTTGATATCTTTGGGGTTTTGAGTGGATTGGTATGGTTTATGAAATTAAGTGGATGAGTTGATTGAAATTAAGTTGAAAATCATGAAATAAAGAGAGAAAGTGTGAGAAAATGAAAAATTGTGAAAAGTTTGACTTTTTGGCCTTTGAGGGTTGACTTTTGATTTAGGCAAAATTTGAGAAAATGATCTACATGAAACTTGTAGATTATATTAAGAGCTTTCTGTAGCCATAAAGTTTGCAATTTTTCGATATCAGGAGTGGAAGTTATGATCAGTCAAAGTTTATGTGTGATAGGGTTGACTTTTGACTTATATTATGGCTGAAGCTTTGACTGGAAAATTTACCTAGTTAGAGGTTAATTTAGCCTTGAAGTTCTGCATGAAAGTTGAAGATTGTGATTTGGTCTTTATTTCGATACCAAGTATAGAATTTTTCGGTTAAGGAATAATGAGTTATGATTTTTACAAGTTTCTGTTATGGTTATAGCATGAATATTAGAGGACAGAATCTTTGATCGAAAAATGGACTCCCTTAGGAGTCAAATTGATTTTTGTGTTTTTCATAAAAGTTGTGGGTGACTTTTTTTATCTTCGCATCGATATAAAATAAGACATGATTGGATTTTGGAGTTGAAAGATACAAATTTTCAAAGTTGAAGTCTTTGTTTAGGTTTTTATTATTTGGGCAGAACCTTTGATTAGAAATTTGATCATTTTAGAGATGGAATTGATTATGGAGTTCTACATGGAAGTTGTAGAGATTCCTTTAAGCTTTCCATAGAGACCAAGTTTGTTAAATTGGGAGTTCAGGATCAAGAGATATGATTTATGGAAATATTCAGTTTTATTAAGTGAAAAAAATGAAAATGAAAATGAAAATGACGTATCGCCGTAGCTAGGGCGACGCATTGCCTTCGCGAGGGCGAGCGTCCAGCTCGTCGTTTGAGACGCCGTTTTCTCCTTTCCGTTGCGACGTTGTTTCTTGTTTCGCCTCTTCAATACGCGCGCATTTCGACTCGGCACGACGCCTGTAACATCCCACCCCCTCCTGGAAGGGTAAAATAGTAAAATTGGCATAGAATGGAATTGATAAGGAATAATCATTACTGTTCATGCATAATAGGATTGATACACAGTATCAATTGTGTATACGGAATTACGGTAAATGCATTCATGACATTCCCGGTAATTGGGCCTAACGGTATTTTATTGTGATTAACGTGGTTATGGGATTTGAAAAATTGTTCTGAGTGCGCTATTAAGCGTTTTACATTTTTAGGGATTTTTAGGAATTTTTCTGGAATTTTCCGGAGAAAGTTCCCGGACCGGCAAAATCGCCGGTGACTGGCCTAAACATGTTTTGGGGTAAAAAAGGGTAATTGTTGTGATTGCAAAATTAATTAGAGTGCACTGTTACCTGTTTTATAATTTTAGGGAATTTCATTAATTCTCAGAAAAATAATTCGGGGAAATTCTCGGACCGGATAAATCGCCAATTGGCGAACCGGTCAATTCTCGGTAGCAAAAATCGCTACCCACTGGTACTGTACTATTGGGTATATTATTTTGGGACTGAAAGTAGGGCCATTGGAGTGAAATGGAGTAAAATTTTGGACTGAATTAAATAAATATACTTTGAATTTTCTTATAAAAATAAACCAATCATTTGTTGCCATTTAAAAGGGCATCATTTAATGCCTCTCTTCTTTGCTTTCGGACGTGTATGGTTATTAAACAAGGAAAGGAAATGGATTGTTTTAAAAGGCAACAATGAGTGTTTCTCTCCATGTTCTGAGATATGTGTTGTTTCAAAGGAAAGGAGAAATTGTTTTAAGGCTTTTGGTTATTAACATCCAAAACTTCACTCTTCTTTACAAAGTCCATCGATTTTGCACTCTTCTTTCTACTTTCTCCACATCTTCAAGCTATCTCTTATTCCATCAAAGCTTAAAGATGAGTTTTGTGCATGCTTGAGAAGGAAAGGTTTGGTGTGGAAGTTAGAAGTTAGAAGTGGTTGTTGAGGTTTGAAGGAGGTTTTAAGTTGGTAAGTATTTATTTAAGTTTGATCTTTAAATGATGTTGCATATGGAATTAAATGCCATGATAGTATGGGGTAGTTAATATAAGGATTTAAAGCATGTATAAGGTTCATGTAGGCATTAAAGTGTTGATTATTATGATTTAAAATAAGGGGCATAAAGCTAAGTGATGACTGAATTGAAAGTAATGATATGATTTGATTTTGAATTGATTATGGATAATTAATTGAGTATCTGAATTGAGGATTTTAATGCTGTAAATTTTTCAGTATTAACCCTAGTATCTGTGTGACTGGAGTAAGATTTAATTTGTATTTATTGTGATGTTTAATGATGTGAAAAAGGCATTGGAAGTGGTTGAACTAAGGTTAACCTTAAATCTGGAAAGTTGGAATTTTAATTGATGTTACTGTTTTATTCATAACTTATTGTGTAGAAATGAAAATGAGGTAAGGTTAGTGGCCACTGAAACTTTGGGATGTTGGCTTCAATTTAGTGTGAAATAGGTGTTGTTAAATTTCAATGTTAGAAGGGTGAATTTTTGAATGGGAAAGTTCCTGTTCCATTGGCTATGAACAGTAACCGCAACCATGACATCTGAGTTTTGTTGATTTTTATGAATTAATTGAGATGGAATTAGGGAGAATGGTCTTCATGGAAGTTGTAGCATATTTGATTATCTTTCCATTGCTACTGATCTTGTTATTTTTAGAATTGTGTATTGGGAGATATGAATTGATTACTAATGGCTGGTTTTGAGCATTTTGGATGAAACCTAGCTTA
The DNA here is from genome assembly GCA_029891385.1 of Erythroxylum novogranatense. Taxonomy (NCBI): domain Eukaryota; kingdom Viridiplantae; phylum Streptophyta; class Magnoliopsida; order Malpighiales; family Erythroxylaceae; genus Erythroxylum; species Erythroxylum novogranatense. The sequence goes on along the minus strand of CM057233.1, from coordinate 44,825,980 downwards.
AGTGTGATTTTGTGAGTTTACTGATTGGAGGCAATTTTAACATTTGATGTGGACTGAATTGGTGTGAGTGAGCTTCTGAAAAGTTGTAGAGGAAGAGATTATCTTGAAATTGATATTTGGTATGTAATTTTTAGAAGTCAGAATTGGGAGATATGATTTTTCAAAAAACTGATCCTACATTAGGTTATGAATGGCTGATGATAACAGAAACTTCCATAACAATTTTGAAATTGTTAGAGATCGAATTGGGTGTTGAGTGCTTCATGAAAAATGAAGTTTATGATGTTATCTTTACAAGGATATAAAGTTCTGATTTTATTGACTTATATACTGGAAGTTATGCTTCTTGTAAGATTACTGCCCAAAGTGAAGGATTTCAGGGACAGTAACATTAGATGAATTAATTGACTTGGTTTGCAATAGAATTTGATTTTGGGTTGTTCATGAAAGTTGTAGAGGACATTGTGAACTTATTGACCATATTTTTGTGGTAATTTATTACTAAGGAATAAGTGAGTTATGAAATTGTAAATGTACTGCTCTGTGTTGATGGAAATTGAGTAGGCAGAAGGTTTGATGGATTATTTGACACCCTTAGGGTTGGAATTGATTTTTATGGTCTTCTTGAGAATTGTAGAGCTTTTCATAAGCTTTCCAATGAGGTATAGTGGGTATTTTTCTGATTTGTGTGCTAAAAGTTAGAGTAGTTGGAAATTAGGAATTGAAATCTGAAAAAGAAAAGAAAAGGACAAGCAGGATGATTTCAGCCTCGCGAGGGCGACGTTGCGCCTCGCGAGGGCGAGATTTAAAGTGGCTGGTCGCGAGGGCGACGCCTCGCCCTCGCGACGCAGTAAGGTGAAATCGCCTCGCGAGGGCGGCGTCTCGCCCCCGCGAGGCAGGCTTCCGAATATATATTTATATATTATTGTTTTTGATTTTATTTGGTATAAATTGATCCGATTGTTCTTTTGTCAATTTCTTTCCCGTCCGACGTCCGATTGACCTGATTCCAGAGGCATCGGATTCGTTGAATATTTAATTTCATATTATGAGAAACGGGAATTTTAGGCGGAATTTGGCGTAGCCCCTATTGACGGAACATGTAAACACTTTTATTTAATTGAGGACCTATAGAGGTCCGAATTGCACCGTCGGCGCTTATGGATTTCTAATTTTTGATAGAATTTTATTATGGGAAAATATTGAATTAGGACCGGGAATTCATGAACATGCATATCTCATCAACATGAACACAAATTTCATATTTAGTGACTCGTACTTTTTCTGATTCATATAGAGGCCCAATTGGAGCGTCGATTGACCGACGTCACGGAGACTTCCCGGCATTAGCTCGGAAGTAATAGGTGAGTAACCTAGTTGGTTTCTCAAATTTCTGGTTGTTTACATGCTCAACGTGAATTACGTGCAAAAGTGAATTGAATGATTCCGTCGAATCTTGGCATGTATAAGAGTGGACTATTGTATGTTTCTTGATTTTCTTGTCTTGGGCTTTATAGCCAAAATATGAATCTTGCTATCTTGGGCTTTATAGCCATATCATTGATTCTTGATACACTGGGCCTTATAGCCAAACCTTTGTACATTCTTGAATCTTGCATTGCATGCATAATTGCATGATCGATAATGGGCGTGCCCCAGTTGCTATTTTCTTGATAAGAGCTTGAGCTCTCATCTTTGTCTTCGACAGACCCACGAGCCCAGGGGAAAATCTCGACGCGTCCCCACTGAACACCGGTGAGCACTTGGGCACAATCTTGAATAACTAAAAAGAGTCACATATGCATTGCATTCGCATAAATGATTGTTTTGTGATAAATCTTGCTTCGTGATGGTATGTATTCTTGTGAATGGTTTCTTGTTACTAGATATGGTTATTATTCGCTTATTGGTAATTGATGATTCTTGTCTTGCATCAGACGCCACGGGCGTAATGCATGATTTGAGTGAACCATCGATGATGGTTTCTCACCGAGTTCATAAAACTCACCCAAAATTTGCATCTATTTTTCAGGTCTGAAGAATACCGGTTGACACGGAGTATGTCTCTTGTAGTCGAGTAAAGGTTAGAGATCGGGATCGGTTAGGTATGCGCATTAGTGTTTTAGTAAATTGTATTCCGCAATCAACGTATAACAAGGCATTGTATTTTACCGAGCCATTGTGGTAGTAATATTTCTTGCATTGGTGATTGTAATTAATCTTGAATGACCGTAATAACTGGCGGTGTATATTGAACACGGATTTTATTTACTTACTGTGTTTGCCGTGTGAACGTGGAGTTAATGGCTACAAAAAGAAAAGAAAAAAAAATGTATACTGTATTTTAAATCGACTGATGTAGTACGCCACTCTCGTGGGACACGGACTCGGATATCACCAACGATATCGGGTTCGGGTCTTACGAGAGTGGGGTGTTACAACGCCATTTTGGGACTCCTCTATGCGACGCCGTTTTGATTTCTTTGTTAGCTTCCTCCTTCAATCCGACCTTTATTCAATCTTTCGCTCATATCTTTTCCGTCCGACATCCGATTGAGTTGATTCTTGAAGCGTTGGATTCCTAAGACAATGAATTTCATTTTTATAGAAAATTTGTGAATTTTTGAGATTAAATTAAGAATGATTAAATTAATCAAAGTGAGTCGGAAAATTTTCCGAACATAGTTCAGTATTTTGAGAAATTTGGGATCTGTAGAGATTCGATTGAGATGATTCTTGAGGAGAAATAAAATTAAGACATGGGGATACAAATCATATGAGAAATGAAATGTCAATTTTGAACCTAAGACCTTCAAATTATAAATGGAAGTTCAGATTAGAGTGCAGTTTTTGGATTAGGAACATCTAAAAGTATTTTGAGCATAACTTTTGCTCTGGAAATCGAAACGAGGTGATTCTTATTTTGAATTAAACTAGAGACATAAGAATACAATTGTTACGAAGACATCGAATGTCAATTTTGGGATTAAGAATGTTAATTTCTGGATGGAATTAACGTGCTGGAATATGTGTTAGAATATGAATATACCTGAAATGTTTTGAGCATAACTTTTGATGTAGTGCTCCGAATTGGATGACTTTTGTGGAATTATGAAATTAAGACATAGAGGAACATTTCTCTAGAAGGAAGTTTTGACAAATTTTTTCAAATTGATAGTGCGAATCATATCCGCAAGTAAGGATAAATTAAAGTAAAAGTTGGGGGCATATTGGGTATATCACTTAAAGAGATAGATAAGAAGGCTAATATGGAGGGAGATGGGGGTCTTTTTGTCTTTCATTAAAGGGATTTTAAGTGTGCTGTCGTTTTCCTAAGGAGAGACCCACGACACTTATGAATAAATGGAGAAAAAAAAAGAAAGAAGGGAGAGAGGAGAAGAGAGAAGCAACTTCGGTCATGATGGAGGAGAAGAAAGAAGATGAAAGCTTCAACTTTTCTACTTGATTCTTGAGGGGTTTTGATGCTTTTCAAGGGAAAAGGGTGGCAAAAGCTTAAAAGCTTTCTAATAGAGTCCAAAAATATGAAATTGGTAGAGAGAGAGGTAAGTTCGAAATTTTTTTAAAGTTGAGATTTGATGTGTTTCTTAGTTTAGAAATCATGGAAATGATATGGGTTCATGGATTATGAGCTCAATTTTTGGAAATTTCATGATTAATTGATTTAATTTTGGATTTATGTAAGTTAGGGTTTAGGCCAATTTTAGTAAATTGGGGCTTTTAAAAATTGGAGATTTAGATAGTTTGAATATGTGAGGAATTGATGTTTTCTAAGTCCAATTTGAGTATTGAAGTGATTTATGATATTGAATTTGAGTGAATTGGTTTAGGTCAAATTTGGAATTTGGAGATTTTAGAAATTCTTGCTTTAGATAGCTTGGTAAAGTGATGAATTTGGGTTTCCTATAGTTAATTTTGAGAATTATGCAAATTATGATGTTGAATTTGGATGATTATGGCTTAGGTCAATTTTAATTGAAAGAAGGAAAGAAACAAGGATCAAATTGATGATCGGGACGAGTTCCTAGCATCATTTCGAGGTGGGTAGTATGCTTATTTATTGAATTTTAAGCTAAGCATGAATATTTGAAAATTTAAGAAGCAACGTTTTTGATAAATTATTGTTTATGGAAATGTTTGAAAAATGGGTTTTCGGAACAAGTTTTATGAAAATGCAATTTGAATTATATGAATGAGTTGAAAATGTGAATCTGAATAAGTTTGATTTTTTTAATGATTAAAAGAAGTTATTGTATACATTATTGTGAATTTGATTGGTTTGTAATCAAATTGATGATGTGAATTGCATTAGATGTGTTACATGAATTTATGTGGATATGTGAATGTGTTGAAAAATTAGATTTTCGAAAAGTGCCTACGGGCAATCCGAATGTTCGATTTTTCGATATGTGTTATGTGGGTTTGGTTAGGTCCTTTAGTGAGTCAGTGCACTTTCTCTATTTGTTAAAGCCTTCTCTCGGCTGTCCGTTAGTGGCATTGAAGCTCCGATTTTGGACTCCCTCCACGGCTACACTGGACCGCTATACGGGAAAGTGTAGTACGTTCTGTTCACGGCTGCACAGGATCGCTATGCGGGAATGTGCAGTACGTTTTGTTTGGACCAAACCAGATCATTTGATGTGTTTTGTGTGTTTTGTTCTGTTTATAAGTGTGTTGCATTGCATCATTTTTAAAAACAAAATGTGAAAAATTTTGGGAAATAAATTATGGTGGTTTTTCAACTGAAAAGCGATTGCAATTGTTTTGGCAATATTTTGAAAAGTGTGAAAAATACGAGATTTGCCAAATTTCTAATGTGAAATTTTGGAAATAAAGGGTAAAGTTTTTCCAAATATGTTTTCGCTTATTTTTCAATTTATAAACATATTATCCACGAGCTATTTTAGCTCACCCCCTTTCATCCCCATCTCCATGTATTCGAGCAGGAGATTGGATGAAAGACTGTCAGGACACTTGTTCGATTTGTATATATTTCTGTATCTTGAGCAATTTGTAAGTTTGTAAATGGCTTGAATGGCCATTAAGGATTTGTAAGAAATCAAATGATGATGTGTTTGGAATCATTGAATTTGTATATGAATTTGTGTATGACATTGTGTATGATAATGATATTGATTTAGGGATTTGTGTATGGATTTAAGATTGAAATGTGTATTGGAATTGGACATGATTAATGATTTGTATCTCCGCTCTTCTATAAGTCGACTTGTGCTGTGTAAGTCGACTTGTGGTCCAAGATAAGTCGACTTGTATGCTGTTAGTCGACTTGTGTTGATATATTTTCATAAGTTAGTCGACTTATGCTGTTCTAGTCGACTTATGCTATTCAGGTCTTGATGTATAAGTCGACTTATGCTTGTGCAAGTCGACTTGTGCTCCTCCAACCGTAACATCCAACCGAATCCTCTATAATTCTCATTATTTAAGCCTCTTCCACTTATAAGGAAACTTCCATCTTGATTCTTCAATGATTTGTCACTTGCCCATCTTGATTTGCACAATTCTTTCATTGAATAATACTCCCAAAATTCCTGAAATAATTTCTTAACTGATTCTAGATATTTTATTATTATCAAAACATAAAGGGATTTGTCAACCACCATTGGTCCAATAATCTCCCCCTTTTTGATAATGACAAAATATTTAGAAATTGAAAAGAAATTTGAAAAACATGAAACTTGATCAAGGTTTTTAATCCCTTGTCTTGATGGTTAGTTTGTCTCCCCCTTAATTCATAAGCTAAGGAATTTTAATAAAAAATGTTGCAAAATAAAATCTCAAATCAAACACACATATTCATACTCATACTCCCCCTTAATCAAACATCAATTTCCAATATTACTCCCCCTTTTTGTCATAATAAAAAATCACTAGGGAAAATAGTCTCAAATGAAGTTTATAACCAAACATAGCATCAAACACAAGTAATAGCAATAGTCATTACAAAATATGTCAATCCAACACAACATGCACAATAAACACTAAAAGAGATCATAAAAGCAAGTGTTGGTTGAGGCGAAGAGCAATACACATCATGATGAAGAGTCATCATGCCTACATCCTAACTTCTTGAAGATCTTCTTGATCATTTTGTGTTGTGCATCCATTTTCTTTGCAAATCCATGAAGTACAGACTGGATACCATCGATGCGATAATGTAAATCATCCAATTGTTCATTAATTTCAGAAATCTCATCTTGAGATACCTCACTTCTTCTCTCATTACTGGGCCGTGAACTACTAGGATGATCTGCTGTCCTCTTAGATCGTTTCCTCAAAGGTACCTGCTCACTTTCTAAAGTCAAACCAAGCTTCTCAACATGATAAAAGTAGACCCAGCCTTTTTCAACTGTTCTTACTAGCTTCATACTTCTCAAATTATAAGGCGTGAATCTCCAACTCTGAGGATAAGGAAGATAAGCATAAGAAGCCAGATCACACCTTTGGAACTGAGAGAGATGGGTTATCAAAGCAGCATAAGGCATTCCTTTATGTCGGACAGGTTTCCCTTTCAGCTGTCCCCGTAATAAACTAGCCTTCTTCCTCATCATTTGAATAATTAGGCTCGCATAATTGATTTTTCGTCCTTCTTCTATATGCCACAGAATCTCCTTATCCAATAAAGTGATCTGATTATTACTAGCCTTCTTTGGGTAAATGACCCTGTTGATTACATAATGTAATAACCTATAATTTAAAGGCAGATCCATAGCCTCAAAGGGAGGGGAATGATCTGAACATAACCTACTCAATAGATCAGCCCCTTTTTCTTCGGTATAGCCGAAATTCTCTTCAGCTTCCTCATCAGTATCACCTTCAGCATTCCTCAAAATTTCAAAGTCAGTAAAAGATGCTCTAGGCCTTACTCCACCTCTAGGCAAATGAAGCATAGAACACAAATTTGATTCACACAGAGTAATATCCTTCCCGTTAATTTTGGATTTCATAATAACTCTATCCTCAACATTACTATCGGTCACAAATAGATTCGCATAGAACTCTCTTACTATATCTTCATAAATATCATCATGAAATCCTATGAAATCTCGCAATCCCAGATTCGTAATTTCAGTAAACACATCAGTGAACTCACTATGGTCTAGTTCACCCCAGTCAAACCTCATAGAAGGAATCAATACCTCATTTTGTAGCACCTTGTAGTAGAGAGTTTGTGCGTCCTTTGACGCAAACCTAGATTCAACCACATCTTCTTCTCTTGAAGCATCTCCTCTAGAGGAAGACCTATGAACACGTGGTCCATAGTGAACATGAGGACCTGGTGGAGGAGCGGTTTCTATCCCTTTCCCTGAAGACTTTCGAGGAGCCATTGATTCGTAGAGAGAGAAACAATTTCGCAGGTTAGGGTTTTAGAGATAAAAGAGAGGTTTTTTTGTAAAAGAAGGTTGATTTGAAGGTAAAAAGAGGGGGTTTTGTGTTAATGGAGGTCAAAAATTGATGGGTAAGGAAGATTTGAAGAGATTGAAGAAATTAGTCGAGTTGTATGAGAGGAATTTCAGAGATTTAGAGAGAAGAGGTCTGCGAAGAAGAAAGGGCAGAAAAGGTTTTAAAGCTTCCGTATAAACATAAGTCGACTTGTCTCCCTCATAAGTCGACTTATCGACCTTAATAAGTCGACTTGTTAGCTTCATAAGTCGACTTATCGACCTTTATAAGTCGACTTGTTGATCTATATAAGTCGACTTATCCTCCAATTTCTGCATTCCCCAAACGCTGTGAAAAATCATAAGTCGATTGATTCTCAGATAAGTCGACTTGTTAATGGCCAAGTCATAAAATGTGTCCAAACTCCAAATAAGTCATTTTTCAGCCCAAATATGCAACACGATGAATGTATCTTCAGATGTGATTGCACGTTTGCCTCATAATTTGACCATTTGATATATGAATGTAGCCAAAAATAAATTCAACCAAAGGAATTTAAATCACACATGCCTAGTCTCAATTTAATGTTCACAAACACATCTTCCTTAAGAGGTTTAGTAAAAATGTCAGCTAATTGATCACTAGTTGATACATGCTTCAAGCAAATGTAACCTTTTAAACAATGATCACGGATGAAATGATGTCTAATTTCTATATGCAAAATTGGATTTTTACTTAAACAAATTGCACTGGTATTATCACAATAAATAGGAATATTTTTGACCACAATACCGTAATCAAGCAATTGATGTTTAATCCAAAGAAATTGGGCACATGCACTCCCAGCTGCTACATATTCAGATTCAGCAGTGGAAATAGCTACACTAACTTGTTTTTTACTAGCCCAAGATATCAAAGATGAACCTAAGAAATGACATAAGCCACTAGTGCTTTTTCTATCAATTCTACAGCCACCATGATCAGCATCACTATAAGCATACAAATCAAAGGATTCACAACTGGGATTCCATAAACCATGATTAACAGTTCTACTCAAATATCTAAATATTCTTTTGCAAGCACTCAAATGAGAAATCTTGGGGCAAGATTGAAATCTAGCACAAAGACACGTGGCAAACATAATATCAGGTCTAGAAGCAGTTAAATGCAAGAGAGAGCCGATCATACCTCTATAGAGTTTTTTATCAACATTGTCTTCATGTTCATGTTTTTCCAAGACCACATTTGTTGCCATTGGTGTTGCTGCCACTTTGCATCCTTCCATTTTAAACTTCTTAAGAAGTTGCTTGGTATACTTCGATTGGTGGATGAAAATGCCATTTTTGTATTGCTTGATTTGCAATCCAAGAAAGAACTTGAGTTCCCCCATCATGCTCATTTCAAATTCGCCTTGCATTAAATCACTAAATTCTTTACACAAAAATTCATTAGTAGCACCAAACACAATATCATCAACATAAATTTGACAAATAAGCATATCCTTGTCAACATATTTAATGAATAAAGTATTATCGATCTTACCACGAACATACCCATGTTGAGTTAGAAAAGTACTTAACCTTTCATACCATGCTCTAGGTTCTTGCTTTAATCCATAGAGTGCCTTCTTGAGTTTGTAAACATAATCCAGATGCTCATGATCTTCAAATCCCGGTGGTTGTTTGACATAGTTCTTCTTGAATGTATCCATTGAGAAATGCGCTCTTGACGTCCATTTGATTTAATTTGATCCTTTTATGAGATGCGAAAGCACATAATAGCCTTATTTCCTCCAACCGAGCCTCAGGAGCATATGTCTCATTTTATTCAAGGCCTTCTTCTTGATAAAATCCTTGAGCCACTAACCTTGATTTATTTTTAATCGCTTCACCATTTTCATCATATTTTATCTGATTTACCCACTTGACTCCAATAATGGTCTTGTCCTTTGGTGGAGCTACCAAATCCCATACATCATTCCGCTTGAATTGATTAAGCTCTTCTTGCATAGCTAATAGCCAATTTTCATCTTCAAGAGCTTCTTCTATATTCTTGGGTTCTACTAATAAGATGAAGTCTGAATTTCTCATATTCTCATAGATATTTCTTCTGGTCCTCTGATTGGACCAAATTTATACTACAAATTAGGCCTGTTTTCTTTAGTGATTATGCATTTGTTAACTCCTGATCTATGATTTTTATGCTTATTTTGGTCCCGCACATTGAGTTTTGATAAATTGCACATTGTTAGTATTTTGTTGTCATTTGTCATTAATTCTGCATAATTTTTATTGGGACAATTGATGCTGCAAATGGGTTGTATTTTGTAGGACCAAAGGAGGAGTCAACGTTCAAGAAGTAAACATGCCGCGAGATTCGCTGGGGCGAACCAGACCCTCCATTCGCCGCAGCAAATTAATTGCATTTAATTTATTCGCCGCGACGAGTGACCAAATTCATTCGCCATGATGAACTATAGCCATTCGCCGCAATGAATATCGGGTAACCCGCCTATATTTGGCAAAAGTATCCTCGTTCACCAGCCCCAAGACGTATCCCTATAAAAACTTGCCATTTAGGGCAAAAAGAGGAGAGCCGCACTCCAGAGGTGAATTTCTTCTTCTTTGTTTTCTCTGTTCGTCTAATAGTTTTTGGTTTTCTGGTTTTGCGGTTTGTTTGGAGGCAACACATCGTCTACTTTCACCATCTTCTCGCTCGCCTTTATTTCGTCGCGACCATTCATTCATCCTTCACCGTCTCGAGTCATGAAAAAGCGTCGGGTGCCCAAAGATGATGGACTCTTCTGCCGTGATGCGTGGCTAAGTCTCCGACCTCTTGAAGATGGAGTAAGGGTGCGAGTTCCGTGAGCTTAACAGGTGTCGATCTTAGTTTTAGATTTTCGTTATATTTTGTATCAACTCCGAGTTGGAGAATGCATTTGTATGATGGATTGAATCCGGTTATAGTTTAATCGGATGTTAAACTTTGATTTATGTTATGGATTGATTATTGTTGAATGTCGTTCTTAAATACATGGAGTTCATGTATATCGGTTGGATGATTGCATTAATTGATTTAATCTGCCTAGTTATGTTTGATTAAGTTGGTTGTGTTATTATTTGGTTGATTTATTGCATTAATCATTCTATACATACACTAATGGTTTTAACAAGATTTAGTTAATCGAGTTGATTAATTAAATCTTGGACTTAACGAGTTGTTAAGGTTTAGCTTTCGAAACTTAGTGGATTTCAAACCCCGATATTATTTTGAACGATGATGACCCGAGCCACATTTTCAGGAGAGTTTTAATTAATTGTTTTCTATCCTGTTAATTTTCAATTATTAATTTTCTAAAAAAATCCCAAAACATTTACCTTTGCTTTAGTTTAGTTTAATTTTTAGTTAATCAAATCAAAACCCCCTTTTATTGCTTTCATTGCATGCATAATTCAAACATTAGGCTAGTCTAGGATCAATTGGTGCATTGGTTCCTTGAGAGTCGACCCGAGGTTGCATCCTGTATTGCAATCCTTGGTATAAATTTTATTTGACCGGTTTCCAAGGATCAATTCTTAAATTGAGCGATAAGCCGATCAAATTTGGCGTTCTTCGGGAATCAAATTAATTGGTTCTCTAGGTTAGCCGATGTTTGTTTTGATTTTAATTTTTGTCGTTGCATTTTGTTTGCATTGCATAATTTTATTTAATTTACATTACGCTTAAGTGTTTTTAGTGTTAATCACATTTGTGATTTCATTACGCTTTGTTTTAAGTGTTTATTCGATTCGTTTGCTTTCTTTGATCATACATCTTGGGCGTGTGAGTTCATCATTAAATCACAATGAGTTCATTAATCGCCGCTGCGAGTTCATATATTCGCCGCAATGAAAGTTACAATTTATTCGATTCATTGCAATGGCGAATTACTACGTCATGACGAACTGAGTGAATTTAAGCCTTGCTATCATTGTCGTTTAGTGAGCTATCTTAGGTGAACTTCTCTTGTGCATGCCCGTAGACTTAGGCTAGTTCATTTCAACCTGAAATTGGCGACACCTTAGACAACTTAGGAAAAACAAGAGAGAGCAAGAAAGACTTAGCACACTAGATCGACTAGAATCTAAGATAATTTGAACACCAAGAATATCGGTCAACCACCCGAAATGGAGATCATGGTCTTAACGGTGACCGAGAACGCGTAGATGACAACAATGCGAACATCGGACGTAGAACCATCCAGAAGCTACAACCTCGGATGTAAACTACGATCCTTTCACTGCTGCCTGCCCTAACTTCGACGTAAATTTCGAAGTTAAAGGTTTATTGATTAACTCCCTACCCAAATTTCACGGTTTGGCAGGAGAGGACCCCTACATGCATCTTCAGGCCCTCACAATGATCTGTCAAAGTATGAAGCCTGTAGGAGCACATCTGGACCAGGTGCTGTGGAAGGTATTCCACTTGTCGTTAGAAGGAAAGGCCCGGGAGTGGTACATGAGCCTCCCAAGGCATGTCGCGAATGCCTATCATAGTTGGGCCAACTTGCGGAAAGCTTTCCTGGAAAAATATTTTCCAGCCTCGAGGACTTCGTCGATGCGAAAAGAGATTTATTCCGCCAAGCAGGATTACGACGAATCCTTATATGACTTTTGGAACAGATTCCAAGATCTGTTATCTCGGTGCCCCCATCATCAGATCCCTGATGAACAATTGGTTCAATATTTTTACGATGGGGCAAAGAATCAAGAAAAAGGGATGTTGGATGCTGCTTCGGGAGGATCGTTGATCGACCTCACCGCTCCAGAAGCATGGGCCTTGATTAAGAGGATGGCCCTAAATCATCAGCAGTATAGTGTCAGAGATTCCAGAAGTGTCCAGGAAGTGGGAGCCATGTCGGCTCAGACAAAAAGGATGGAAAGCCTGGAATCAAAGGTGGATTCCCTAGAGCATAAGATAACTTCACATTTGTCCTCTATTACTACCGAAGTGAAGAATTTGATGTGCATCGCGCCTTCGCCGTCTTCTCGAATCGGCGCACCTAGTTGCGAATCTTGCGGATCGGTGATGCACATAACCAAATGTCGTCCCGGGAGGTATGAAGAAGTCTCTGCAGTGTACCCGGGGAGACAAAATCCTAAGTGGGATCCGTACTCCAACACGTATAATGAAGGATGGAGATCTCATCCTAACTTTAGTTGGATGAGTAATAAGGGAAGAGCACCCAACCGCTTTCAACAAGGGAGTGGAGCTGGAACATCTACAAACCAGTTCCCAGATCAGCAAGCATTGACGGTGCAATCACAACCACCGAAGGAGGACACCAACCAGCTGCTGCACAGCATGATGACTCTCATGAAGGAAGAGAGGAATTCGACTGCGAATTAATTCAACGCCATAGCTAATCTGATTCGACAGGACTCCTCGAAGAATGCCGCTCGCTTCAGTGCCTTGGAAAAACGGATGGAACAATGGGAGACCAAGGCTGAGAACCTGAACTCATATGTCACTCAGTTGTCTAACAATTTGAGTGAGAGTCAAGCGAGGAATAGCGGATCAATTCCTTCCAACACGGTCATAAATCCAAAGAGTCTGAATGCTATTGAGCTACGGAGAGGAAGGAAAGTGCAGTTCAACATTCCTAATAAAGAAGAATGCACCGAAGAAATCGAGGTTGAAGAGGCGCCTCAAATTAAGGAAAAGCCGGATGTGAGATCCGAGAGTGAACAAGAAGAGAAGTTGCGAAAAGGACAACAATCAAGCAATCTGGAAGTAAGAGCTGAAAAGGAACAACAAAACGGAAATGAAGCAACACAAAGGGAAGTCAATCTGAAGGACCTTCCCTTCCCGAATTCCTACTTGATGAGCAAGAAGGTCAACGAACTGAAACATGAAAAGGAAATTATTGACCTATTTGGGAAGGTGGAAGTAAATGTGCCCCTTTTGGACCTGGTTAAGAGAGTGCCGACCTATGCCAAGTATCTGAAAGACTTGTGCACCAACAAGAAGAAATTTAGGCCGAACGAAAGAGTCCAAGTCAGCTCGAATGTTTCCGCATTATTCAAGCCCTAAATTTCGGTAAAGTGTCAAGACCCAGGATCGTTCACCATTCCTTGTGTCATAGGAAAGGTGACAATTGGTAGAGCGTTGCTGGATTTGGGAGCGGCAATCAATGTGATGCCAAAATCTATCTATGAAGCCCTGGGGGTTAAGAGCGTAAAACCTACTTCGGTAGTGTCACAGTTGGCTGACAAATCCTTCCGACACCCTGTGGGCATCATTGAGGACATTCTGGTCCAAGTGAAAGGATTAGTGTTCCCTGCCGATTTTTACGTGCTGGATATGTCTACTGAAGTGGTGCAGGACACTTTTCTAATCCTTGGACGACCCTTCCTTCGGACGGCAAGTACAATGATCAGTATGAAGGAAGGGAAGATCACCATGGAGGTTGGTGATCAACATGTTAGCTTCAACATGTATGAAGCTATGAAGCACCCTAACGAGGATTACTCCTTGCTTGGGGTGAATATGCTTGATGTTGTGATTGATGATGCTTGTTTTGAATTTGCAGAAACTCTAACCCCGGCCACTAATGATCTCTTTGGAGGCAGTTTTTATTTTGATGATAGTGCAGGTGCCTATTCGGATATGGGAATGGACATGGAGCTGCCCAAGACCCAAGCTGTTGACATGGAGCTTGGATATCGACTGCCCGTCCACCCCGAGCTACAAGATCCACCGTGAGCACCAGGTGTTTCTCTTCCTGCCTTTTCGATATATATTTGTGCACGTTCTTTGATTTGATTTGATATGTTGTGTTGCATGAATGTGTTGATTAAGTGTGGGGGGGAGAGACCCAACCAGTAGGTTTAGCTGTAGTTAGGTAGGATTTCCCTTTCCGTTTGAATAAAGTGTTTCCCCTTTGTTAGCTCCGTGTTCTTCCTAATAAAGCATGATTAGATTGACGAGAATGGTGATATGTGGGATGATTAATTGAATGATTGTGCAAACTGAGTAGGATCCTTAGACATTGTGATCTGTTCTGGGTAGTTCACCGCATTTTTTTTTTAGTTCGTTTTACGGATCCTCTTTTTGTACATTACATTTTGAGCTTAATGCTATATCCACATTTCTGTTTTGTCTATTTTTGTTTCGTTTCCTCTGTGCCCTGCTACTTTTGTCATTGTGGACAATGCCATGTTTAAGTGTGGGGGAGCCGTTCCCTTTTATATTTTGCATTGTACACCTATTAAAACTTGTGCATAATTTTGTGGGCCCATTGCTTTTACTGATAAATTTGGACTCAATCAAACATTTTACTTTGACTCGTTCTTTTGTGCCCTTGCATGCAAAGCCCTTATAAGTTTCAAAGCGATACTTGAGTTTTGTGAAAATGTTCTCCATTCTTGAGCGATATTTGGTTTTGACAAAATTTTAACTTTTGAAGTTTTCAAAAAAAAGTAAATGAGAGCATGCTAACAAGGTAACATTTAAGTTTTAAGTTTTGAAATTGATCATTGAGACAAAACCTTGTTGGAAGGATATTCGAGCCAAAGATTTTCTTCTATATTTTGTGTGTGCATCTGCTTAGTTCATGCTTCTCTAGAACTTGTGTGGTTTTACTCAAAGCTTGATGGACTAGATTTTTGTGGATATGATAGAGGCGTTCTTTCTTTCAGCCCTTTCCCCAAACACCAACCCCTAAACACCGTTCCCTTGCTAGCCCCTTTGAGCCTTCTTGTTATGAGCATTTGCATGCATTATTTTCAGATGATGTCAATAGTCAGTTTGTTCTATTTTTAGTGAAAAAAAAAGTTAGTCTTGTTTATTCCAAAAAAGGGATAATAATGTGTATTGAATCCCAAATGGGATTAGTATCTCAAAATGAGATAAAAAATCAAAATTTAGTTTAGTAGAGGTCTAGTTTGATATAGATTATCGACATCGATCCCTCATTTTATACCATGCTCATATTTTTCTTTTCTCACATCATCCATTCATTTAGCCTTCCGCTCATTACAACCCTTAAAGACCTCTTGATCTTCAAATTGATAGTCCTTGTAGTGGAGAAATAAAATTGATACAAGCTATGGTAGGAGATGTATTAAGTAGATTGAGAGAAAATATCCCTACTATACAAGTGAGTTGGCGTAAACACCATATCCCGAGTGATTCTCCGTTGTTCAATCTCTTGTGCTTAAATTCTTTCAATGTTTGTTTTATTAGCACTCTTTCAATTTCTTTGCGTTCAATTACGATAAAGTGGATTGAGTCAATTTTGGTTGTTGTTTGAGCATGGGCAGAATTTTCTTTTACTCTTGTACCTTTTTGACTTTTATAAGCTTTGTTCAGGAGTACAAAGGTTTAAGTGTGGGGGAATTTGATTGGACTAAATTTATACTACAAATTAGGCCTGTTTTCTTTAGTGATTATGCATTTGTTGACTCCTGATCTATGATTTTTATGCTTATTTTGGTCCCGCACATTGAGTTTTGATAAATTGCACATTGTCAGTATTTTGTTGTCATTTGTCATTAATTCGCATAATTTTATTGGGACAATTGATCACGCAAATGGGTTGTATTTTGTAGGACCAAAGGAGGAGTCAACGTTCAAGAAGTAAACATGCCATGAGATTATTGGGGTGAACCAGACCCTCCATTCGCCGCAGCAAATTAATTGCATTTAATTTATTCGCCGCGACGAGTGACCAAATTCATTCGCCGCAGCGAACTATAGCCATTTGGCGCAGCGAATATCGGGTAACCCGGCCTATATTTGGCAAAAGTATCCTTTCGTTCGGCCCGCCTGCACGTATCCCTATAAAAACTTGCCATTTAGGGCAAAAAGAGGAGAGCCGCACTCCAGAGGTGAATTTCTTCTTCTCTGTTTTCTCTGTTCGTCTAATAGTTTTTGGTTTTCTCTGGTTTTTGCAGCTTGTTTCGGAGGCAACAGACATCGTCTACTTTCACCATCTTCTGCTCGCCTTTATTTCGTCGCGACCATTCATTCATCCTTCACCGTCTCGAGTCATGAAAGCGTCGGGTGCCCGGCGATGATGGACTCTTCTGCCGTGATGCGTGGCTAAGTCTCCGACCTCTTGAAGATGGAGTAAGGGTCGAGTTAAGTGAGCTTAACAGGGTAATCGATCTTAGTTTTAGATTTCCGTTATATTTTGTATCAACTCCGAGTTGGAGAATGCCTTTGTATGATGGATTGAATTCGGTTATAGTTTAATCGGATGTTAAACTTTGATTTATGTTATGGATTGATTATTGTTGAATCTTGTTCTTAAATACATGGAGTTCATGTATATCGGTTGGATGATTGCATTAATTGATTTAATCGCCTAGTTATGTTTGATTAAGTTGGTTGTGTTATTATTTGGTTGATTTATTGCATTAATCATTCTATACATACACTAATGGTTTTAACAAGATTTAGTTAATCGAGTTGATTAATTAAATCTTGGACTTAACGAGTTGTTAAGGTTTAGCTTTGAAACTTAGTGGATTTCAAACCCGATATTATTTTGAACGATGATGACCCGAGCCACATTTTCAGGAGAGTTTTAATTAATTGTTTTCTATCCTGTTAATTTTCAATTATTAATTTTCTAAAAAAATCCCAAAACATTTACCTTTTCTTTAGTTTAGTTTAATTTTTAGTTAATCAAATCAAAACCCCGTTTTATTGCTTTCATTGCAAGCATAATTCAAACATTAGGCTAGTCTAGGATCAATTGGTGCATTGGTTCCTTGAGAGTCGACCCGAGGTTGCATCCTGTATTGCAATCCTTGGTATAAATTTTATTTGACCGGTTTCCAAGGATCAATTCTTAAATTGAACGATAAGCCGCCGATCATCCTCACACCATCATCCAAGCTACCAACGACTTGCTCCATAGGATGATTCTTTGCTTTTGCCCATGATTTAGTGTTAAGTACATGATTTTCTTCATCTAACTTTAGTTCCTCAATCTTGGACTCAATTTCTTCAATTTTATTACCTGAACTTCCTGCATCATCATAAAAAAAACCTTTCTCGGGGGTGAAATCATATCATCAAATTTAACATGAATACTCTCTTCAACACATTTAGTCCTATTATTATAAACTCTAAAAGCCTTACTAGTTTGAGAATAGCCAATAAACACACCAACATCAGATTTTGAATCAAATTTCCCTAAATGGTTCTTTTCATTATTATGAATAAAGACTTTACAACCAAAAGGATGAAAATAAGAGATATTGGGTTTCTTATCTTTCCAAAGTTCGTATGGTGTCTTATTTTTGACTCTTCGTATATTGATGACATAACACATTGTGTTGACTGCTTCCACCCAAAATATTTTAGGAAGACTGTACTCATTTAACATAGTCCTGCTCATTTCTTCAAGAGAACGATTCTTCCTTTCTACTACACCATTTTGTTGCGGAGTCCTTGGTGTTGAGAAATTGTGTTCCATTCCGTATTTGTCGCAAAGACTTTCGAATGGTTCACATTCAAATTCACCTCCATGATCGGTTCTAATTGCAACAATTGACAAAATTTTCTCATTTTAAACCAATCTACACCACTTGGTAAATTCGTTAAAAGCATCACTTTTATTAGGAAGAAATCTCACCCAAGTAAATCTAGAAAAATCATCCACAATCACAAGGACATATAATTTACCACTAAGACTAGCTTGTCTAGATGACCCAATTAAATCCATATGAACAAGTTCAAGAATTCTAGATGTGCAAATTTCTTTCTTTGGTTTGAAAGATTCTCTAACATGTTTTCCTTTTAAACAGGATTCATATAAGTGATCTTTAACAAATTTTATTTTAGGCAATCCTCTCACAATGTCATTTTTTGAAAGCTTTGAAATTAAAGGCAAAGGAGCATGTCCTAATTTTCTATGCCATAAAAATGCATTTTCTTCTAATGTCACCAAACACTTTTCATTAAAAGAACTATCATCATGTAAATCAACAATGTATGTATTTCCATGTCTTAAACCAATGAAAGCAACATGACCATCCTTCTTAACCATGCAATGTGATGATTCAAAACTTACATTAAAATTCATATCACATAGTTGAGAGACACTTAACAAATTATGTTTCAACCCATCAACAAGCAAAACATTGTCAATGGTTGGCAAAGGTTCCTTACCCACTTTACCAATACCAATGACCTTACCTTTTTTGTTGTCTCCAAAAGTGACATAACCTTGATCCTTTGGTTTAATTTCCGCAAAAAGGTTCTTGTCTCTACTCATGTTTCTTGAACACCCGCTATCGATGTACCAAGTGCTTGACGACCTTTCATCCCTTGCTTGTACCTACAATATCAACGTTCTTTCTTTTTATAGGTACCCAAGCCATTTTGGGTCCATTTTGGTTAGCCATATAAACCACATTAGGTGGTGTTGTGCCTTTAATTACCCAAATTTTCTTAACCTTAACACATCTTCTAGTACTTTTGCATGCAATTTCTATATGACCATCTTTCAAACATTTAGCACATTGAGCGATTTTTCCATCCTTAGTAAATTTGGAAATTAACGAACAATCTCTATCAAAAGGATCATATCCTAATCCATGTTTAGAAATAGAATATCTTTGTAACGATAACAATTTTTCAAACTTTTCGTTTCCATTCGCAAATTTTCCAACCACATACGAAAATTCTTTTCTAAGTCTATCAAGTTCACAAATAAGATTTTCCTTTTCAACAAGGCATGCAGAATGATCTTCCTTTGGACTATCTAAATGATCAATAGTCTCATGTAAGGTACTATTTTCAGCAATCAATTCTCGTATTTTCTTTCTCAATTTTTTTGTTAATCTCAATAGCTTCTTCAAAATCAGCTTGTAAAGCATCAAAAGAATCTCTTAGATCTTGGTCATTGAAAGTTAACTCATTTTCATCATCACTTGATGAGCTTTTTGCCATAAGTTCCAAGTTGTTTTCATCATCGCTTTGGTATGCTTCCTCATCATCACTCCAAGTTGCTACCAGGCTAGTTTTCTTTTTTCCTTTGTCGTATTTGTCACTTTTCTGGAAGTTTGATGTGGAGGATGAGCTTTTGCATTCTCTTGCGAGATGTCCCCTTTTTCCACATCTCCAACATTCTTCATTGCTTTTCTTTTCATCATACCCTTGGATTTTCTTTCAATTGCAAATTTCTTCCTTTCTCCATTTCTTCCACCATTTAATTCCTTCCTACGATTTTTGAGAAGTCCTTTGAATTTTCTCAAATTTCTAGCATACATTGCTATTTCTTCGTCTTCCTCCTCTTCATCTATTTCTTCACCACTTTCATCAAAAGAAGAAGTATTAGCTTTTAAAGCAATTGATTTTTGTGACTTACCTCTACCTCCTCTGGATTTGAGAATGATCTCATAGTTGATAAGTGATCCCACCAAGGCGTTGAATTCCAGATGATTGAGATCCTTGGACTCCATAATGGCGGTGACTTGTGAGTCCCATTCCTTTGGTAGTGAGTGAAGAATTTTCTTTACCTTCTCGCTATCCGTCATATGCTTTCCAAGGTTGCCTAATCCATTTATGATTTCTGCAAAACGATCAAGCATAGTGGAAATAGACTCACCTTCCCTCATGACAAACATTTCATAGTCATGAAGAAGCATGTTGATCTTTGTCTCCCGGACTTGGTTGGTTCCTTCATGGGTGATGCGAAGTCTTTCCCACATTTCCTTGGCGCTGGTACAAGAATTAACTCGGTTTCTTTCCTCAACCGTGAGAGCGCAATAAATTAGCTTCATTGCTTTCGCGTTGATGTAAGCTTGCCTCCAGTCATTGTCATCGTATTCCAGCTTCGTTTTTAACTCACCATTTTCTTTCAACGGTGGTTGTGGACCGAAGATAATTATCTTCCAATATTCTACTCTCTCGCTTATAATGTGATACTTCATAGGATTTTTCCAAGATGAATAGTTAGTACCATTAAATAAAGGAGGGCGGTTGTTTGTGTTACCTTCTTCCACTAGGTTATTGTGTGCCATCCCTGGATACTTCTGCTCTGATACCAATTGTAAGTGATCTAGAAGGGGGGTTGAATAGATCCTTAAGCTTTTTATAATTTTCTACAACAAAATCAGAAGTTAATTCACACAAAAATAATTTAAACAAATTTAAATAAAAAGAGTAGGGAAGAAGATCAAACACTATTTTTATAGAGGTTCGGTGCTAAGACCTACGTCCTCTACCTAAGCTCTCACTTAGGATTTTGCCAATCACTTTATTGCACACTTTGTAGTTGAGTGTGAGCTTTTTACAACGCCACTTGATTTCCGGCTCAAGCTACCTTTACAATCGATTTGTCTTCCGGCACAAATCTTACCTCACACGTGACCTTTCACTAGTCACTCAAATTGTAAGAGAAACATGATAAAGATTGAAGAACAAGTGCTCAATACAATTATGTAACAAAGTAAGAATAATAATGAGCAATTTTGGAGCAATAGAAGAGTATTTTGGCTTGTAGAACTTGTGTTAACTCTTTATCAATCATCCATTCTTTATAATAGAAGAAAAATAGTTGTTGGAGCTCATTCTAGCCGTTGCATGATTGTTATAGTCGTTCCTTAATAATCTCCTTTCCATTTGTGGCTAATTGGACCGTTGGAATTGATTTTCTATATCCATAAGTCGACTTGTCGAATGTATAAGTCGACTTATGACAACATTTTACGTAAAAATTGTATCTCCGCTCTTCTATAAGTCAACTTATGCTGTGTAAGTCGACTTGTGGTCCACGATAAGTCGACTTGTATGCTGTTAGTCGACTTGTGTTGACATATCTTCATAAGTTAGTCGACTTATGCTGTTCTAGTCGACTTATGCTATTCAGGTCTTGATGTATAAGTCGACTTATGCTTGTGCAAGTTGACTTGTGCTCCTCCAACGGTAACATCCAACCAAATCCTCTATAATTCTCATTATTTAAGCCTCTTTCACTTATAAGGAAACTTCCATCTTGATTCTTCAATGATTTGTCACTTGCCCATCTTGATTTGCACAATTCTTTCATTGAATAATACTCCCAAAATTCCTGAAATAATTTCTTAACTGATTCTAGATATTTTATTATTATCAAAACATAAAGGGATTTAATTTGTCAACCACCATTGGTCCAACACATTATACATAGTGAGCCTTTGGCTCTTAATCACATTATGAGCTTTAATCTCTTTTTCACTTTCTAAGCTTTAAACTATTTTTTGGTGGCTACTCTGGTCGCAATAGCCTTTATGTTATCCTGTATTCCTATAATGAAATGTATCAATCACATAAGATTAATCAGTCACTTTATTTCATTTTACACATTCACTTTCTCATGTCATTGAACCTAAGTCCAACATTTAACAATTATGTTGAGAATCACTTATTCAATCAAATTCACATCCAAGGAGCACTTCCAATTATTTTTACATGCATCAAGTGCCTCAGGCATTTATTGTCCGGAATCAACACATTCACTTCAATCATATTAGTAGTAATTCAATGTAAAAATTTAAAATAGAACAACAATAAAAATGAGACCATCTAGGTCTACTCACAGTACGCTCCAGATTAGCATTTGCTTCCTTGATCTAGAAACATCTAGATACGAACGTTCTATCCTGTGTATCAACATCATGCACTAGAAATATTGCACATACATTATTAATTGCACAATCTTTTGGATACTCAATCACATACATATGTATATGTGTTGTGTATAATGCATGCTCAATGACAACCCTAGGAATATTACCTAAATTCACATCTTATTTTCATTTTCATTTCATAATTCTTATATGTCTAATTGAACTTAGGTTTACATTTCATTTGTACATGATCATTCTAAGTTCACCATTCAATCCTTATCCTTTATATTTGTCTAGCTTATTCTTAGGCTTACATATCAAGAACACTTGGTTATTCTAATATCATAAATCAATTTCTCCTCATTTCTTTTCTAACATTATATGCTCTCATAATACCCATTTCTCATTCACATTTATTTAAATACATATCCCTAAACTCTTTTGAATCATAACTACAGTAATGTGAATATCTCCATTCCCATTATACTTATGCCTTGGGTACTTTGATTTCAACAATTCATTCACTAAGTTATAACCTCATTATCACTTCGTAAATATCACACATATAGTCACTTAATCCAAGCATCATTCTAGGTTCATCACTCAATCATTCACCAAGATTATTCTAGAATTATAAGATCACCAAATATCCAATTCCTCATTTATCTTTAGTTAATATAAATCATTCATCTCCTTTGAATCTCATTAGTATTCATAAGATCACTTTCATTCATTGCACATTGTCATTCTCACAATTTCATTGGATCTATGTCCATTAGGGGATCTTATGTCCATGTCATACATTATCTTTTGAAGAAAATTTCAGTCGAAATGGCCAGTAAATATCCATTGGGTGGACTTATGTCCATTGGGTGGACCTTTTTAGGTTTTACAACTTTCCAGCTCTGCTCATGTCTGTTTGAAGGGACATCATATCCACTGGGTGGACCTTCATGGGTCACCTATAGAAATGTGAAAATTTGACCCTTTAGATAACAAAATCTCTCCTCGGGGTCTTATAGACTCGAAGTCCTCTTCAAAAGCATACTTAAATGACCTCAATCTAACATCCACAACAAAAGTTATGCCTCTTGCCTCAAAATCTATCCAATTACATCCTTAATTTTCCAGATTTCTAACTCTTTACTTACTAGATTTGATACTTTATGCTGATATATTATTTATAATTTAATTACTCATCATTTTCCCATCATTCTTAACTTCATTTCAGCTCAATATCATCTATAAACAAATTATGGTCCACGATTGATCATGAACACTAAAAACATAACTTATACATATATACTTTCATCATCAATTTTCTACATATGTTTAACTTCAGTGCCACTTTCATTTCACTTCTAACTATCACCTTAATTCTTCCCTTTTCAAGACACCACATTCCTTCATTTCTTTAGCTCTAGGCCCTGTTTAGTTTAGCTCCAAAACACCCAAAGAAATCTACATTAATGAACTAAGAAAACAAAACATAAAACTCATTATCTATTAAATTTTTTTGCACCTTTTCCTACACCATTTTTTATGATCTTTTTGCTTCAAACTCATCTCTATAATAGGTTATGAAAAATTGATCATCATAAAAACAAAAATAAGACATCAATGTGTTCATTTCTTTACCTACGTTCCAACATATATATAACACCATATACTCTATTAATCCAACATTATATCATTCCATAATCTATTATCCATCAAAACACAAAAGCAAGATATGGATATGGTCATTGTTCACCCACGTTACACATATATTTTAAACATATTTTTCATGATCAACCCACCTCTTAAACTATCATCAAATATTCTTTATTTAACAAAGCCATGAAGATTAATATGTTAGTTACTTGATTTACCCAAATCTTCTTCAAGAGTCTCCAAGAAACCCTAACTCCTCCAACATACACGATCATCGACTTTTAAGGTGGAATAGGTTAGGTCTTTTAGCAACAAGAAGAAGATAACAAGATATTTAAGTGGCTAGTAATGGAAGAGAGCAAGGTTTAACTTTGATGCTTGGAGAAGAGTGTGTCGTGAGAAGGAGAGGAAGATGAAGAGAATGAAGAAGATGAAGACAAGAAGCATGTATCGAAAATGACAAGTGACAGATCATAAGATGGTCTTTAATTAAGGTAAAATATCGTGAGTGGTGAGTGGCAAGTGTTGTGACACTTGTCATTTGCCACTTGTCATTTTGTTGTAATCTCCAATTGGCTCTTTTAAAAAGCTAGTCTATTTGTTTACAATTTCTAATCCAATAGTCTCCCAATTTTCAATGACACTTATCCTTAAATCTGAATGTCACTTATCAATTATTTCTACTTCCATTTGACATTTATTTCTATAGCTATTTATCAATTATCTTGCCACTTTGCATTTTTCGTAGTCCAAAAATACCCATAATTTTAGAAAATTCTCTAATTTTACCAAAAATTCTAAATCAATAATTTATTTCACCAGATTAAATTTTAAGGCAAAATATTTACTATCCATATCATAATTACATTAAAACTATCATTTATACCTAGAAAATGTCAAATGAGTGCATGAACAAATCATTACAATATGTGTAATAATCAAATTCACGTGTATGTATACTATATTATGCATG
Source organism: Erythroxylum novogranatense (assembly GCA_029891385.1). Taxonomy (NCBI): domain Eukaryota; kingdom Viridiplantae; phylum Streptophyta; class Magnoliopsida; order Malpighiales; family Erythroxylaceae; genus Erythroxylum; species Erythroxylum novogranatense. Next base: position 44,801,326 of record CM057233.1, on the reverse strand, counting down.
AGGATGAAGTGCATATCCTATTCTCTCATTGTTATTTCTCATTTATAGAAATCTAGGGTTTTGACCCTTAGTATGGAAACGGAATGTTACAATTCTCCTTCCTTAATAAAATTGATCCTCGAAATTCTTATCTGATTGAACAAAAAGGTATGGGTGTTGTTTCCTTATATGCTCCATTTCCCATTTAACTTCATCACTTGAACGGTTCCTCTCAAGGGACAGTAGCCGATGGAATCACCCAATGTTTTAGTCACTTACTCAGATATCACACTATCTTAACTATTTCCTTAATATATTTTAGATTACTCACAATTTCACTTCCGGTATCAATAACACTTATATTGGATTATAACGATATTTCCTAAACATATCTATGTAACACTGTGCGAATATGAAATTTTTTTTATTAGTAATACTAACTCATAAGTCAATGGTCCTATTCTCACAATAACTTTATATGGATTAATTTATGTCGGGCTTAGCTCCTCCCTTTTTCCTAACCTAAGCACACCTTGCTATGGCAATTCTCTCAGAAATATTTCATCTTTCGCTTAATATTTCACATCTTTTTAGTGTTAACACACTTAACTCTTATGTCTATCTCACTATATTCCATATCTTCGATGTTGATCCACCTAACTCATTCATCTTTCTTGAATCACTTAATTTCTACTACAGATCAATTTCACTTATCAATAACATCTTCAATCAATTCTAGCCTTGAACCATTTTTAAACCCTCTTCATTTCAATATAAAGGCCAACAACCCTTTCTATCTATAACGTCTCATATTATGTCCTACTAAATCAAATTCAAATCAGAACTGTACATTAGTCTCATGTTTCTAGAAACTTTAAGCATATCTCCAACAGTTTGGAATGTTGGCAAATCAAACATTTAGTCACTTATTTTGACATATTCCTATTAGAATGTATAACTTAGTTGTTATTTGTGCTCTCTAATAATATCTTTGCTCAATCATCTTTATTAGGTACACATACTTTTTAATACAATCATAAAATATCAATTTTCCTATTCAGACTCAAAATTTGAATTCATTTTCAATTTTCTTAGTAATATTCACAAATTATGAATCCTTAGTTTGGGCTTTGCTAATCTTTTCATATGAAACTTATCTTAAATTCAATAGCTAATAATCCCTTGATTTGCCGAAAATTTAACTCGACATACTATGCTTTTTTTTGCATTAATTTTGGTAACCTCAATATCTAAATTTGTGTTATCCATTATTGAATTTTCTAGTCAATGCATCAGATACACACTAGCTTTATCAGGATAGTACTCATTTGTACAATCATAATCTTCAAGTAACTCTATCCATTGTCTCAGTCTTTTATTCAACCATTTTAAACTCAATAATTACATCAAACTTAAATGATTTGTATATTTATATATATCCAAAACAATACATATAATGTCTCTAAGCTTTCAAAGCAATTACTATTGTAGCAAGTTCTAAATCATGTATCAAATAATCAACTCATGAGACTTTAATTGTCTCTATGCATACAAAATCACTTTATTATGTTGCAATACATTGCATCCTAATCTCTGGTGTGAAACATCATTATATACTACATAATCTCCAAATCCAAAAGATATAATTAACATTGATGTTATAATTCCTCAAAATTCTTTTTACATTCACCAGTCCATACAATTTACATGTTTTTCCTCAAACATTTTTGTCAAAGGGGCTAATATTAGTAAAAACTCCTTAACAGTCTGTTGGACCCCGAATTTTTAGTGGAAATATCAAAATGGAATATGAGTTTATGTATGGCTTTGAATTATGAATTGGTATATAGATGGTTGTGAAATTAGAATGAGAACTAAGTATGGATGATGAGTTGAGAAACCTTAATCATAAACCATGGTTATGTATGTAAGATAGGATGTTTGGTGAATGATAAGAGGTTATTGAATATGAGAGTATATGAATTGAGGTTGAGTATTGAATGGATTCCAATTGAAAGTTAAATTGCTTTGAATGATGTTGTAATAGAGAAAGTGAAGTTGGGAAAATGTTAAGTTTTGTATGAGGATAAAAATGAGTATGTTGATTCAAGGGAAATTCTAGAATAATTGAGATAGAATTAGACAAAGTTTTCTTCTTTGAAGTTGTATATTGTTCTATTATCTTTCCAACGATACTAAGTATGCAAGTTTTCGAGACCGGAGTTGAGATTTATGCTTATTGCAAGCTGGGACATCGTGGTAATCAAAATTCTTGAACCTTTAGAGTTTGTGACGTGATCTCGGGCTCGAAAAGGTTGATTTTAGGTAAGATATGAGTGTATGAGAAGTTAGGATGGATTTAGGACCCTTGGGAGGGGTCTTGGAGGGAAAAAATTTGTCTTACCCGAAGGATACACGGCCTGCCCGTGTGGATTTGCACAGGCCGTGTAAATCTGGGCGCAGAAGACCCCTTTCCACCTGAAGGTTACACGGGCTGTGTGATTTTTACATGGTTCGTGTATCCCTATAATGTTCGAATTTCAAATTTTAGTCTGCATGAAAGTTGTAGCCCGGATGTCTACTTTCTAACCGTCGAAGAACGAAGTCAATCCGACATCTATAATGAAAGTTATAGCATTTGCGCCAAAGTATGTTCAGTAGGAATCTGGATATGAACATATCGGATTCGTTTGGCCATAACTCCTTCGTCTGACCTCCAATTGAGGTGATTCTTGAAGCGATAGATTATAACATCTTTAGATATCTCTCCATGAAAATTAGTATCAATTGGAGTTGAATTGAAAGAGTTTGATTGAATCTTATGATAATCGAAACAATTTGTTTCCTTCCGATTTTGTTATCTTCCTTCCTCATCCGATTTTTGTTCAATTCTTTGCTTATAACTTTTCCGTTCGACATCAGATTGAGTTGATTCTTGAAGCGTTGGATTCTTAAGACAATGAATTTCATTTTATGGAAAATTTGTGAATTTATGAGATTAAATTAAGGGTGATTAATTTAATCAAAGTGAGACGGGAAATTTTTGAACATTGTTCAGTATTTTGACAAATTCGGGATCTGTAGAGATTTGATTGAAGTGATTCTTGAGGCAAAATAAAATTAAGACATGGGGCTACAAGTAATATGAAGAAAGTAAATTTCAATTTTGCCACTGAGATTTTTAATTTATAAATGGAAGTTCGGATTAGTGTGCAGTTTTTGGGTTAGGAACATTTGAAAGTATTTTGAGCATAACTTTTTCTCTGGAAATCGAAATGATGTGATTCTTGTTTTGGATTAAACTAGAGACATATAGCTGCAATTGTTATGAAGATATCGAATGTCAATTTTGGGATGAAGAATGTAAATTTCTGGATGGAAATAACATGCTGGAAAATGTGTTAGAACATGAACATATCTGAAATGTTTTAAGCATAAATTTTGATGTAGTGCTCCGAATTGGATGATTTTTGTGACATCATGAAATTAAGACATAGAGGAACATTTCTGTAGAAAGAAGTTTTAGCAAATTCCTTCAAATTGATAGTGATAAACTTGTCCTAAAGTAAGCATACATGAAACTAAAGTGTAAGGGCATATTGGGAACATCACTTAAGGAGTTAAGACCTTAGGCTTAAGGGGAAGGGCAAATTGGTCTTTAGCCAATCATTTAAGTGACATGGCACTATATAAAGCACATGTCTGTCATTTTAGAAGAGGCAACCCACAAAATTTGAGAGAAAAAAGAAGAGAGAATGAGAGAGAAAGGGGAAATCAGCAATGGAGAAGAAGAAGAGAGAAAGGATGGCAAGGGTTTCGATTTTATGGGGCTTTTAAGAGTGATTTTTCGTTGCTTCTATAGGAAAAAGATGGATGAAGTCAAGAGCTTCCTAAGGAACAAGGAGAAATTCGAAAATGAGGAAGATGAAGGTAAGTGATGGTTTTTAAGCCTTGAGTTTTCTTGGATTTTTGGTTGTTTTAGCACGGAAATGATATGGGTTTATGGATTTTGAAGTCAATTTTGGTGTTTGCTTAGGATTATTGGGTCAATTTTGGGATGATTAATAATTAGGGTTTATGCCCAATTGTATGATTTGGGGATTTTGGAAGTTCTTGATTTAGATGTCTTGATATGAGTATGGTTTTGTGATTTATGTAATCAATTTTGAAAATCATGATTTTTATGAAGCGGAATTTGGGTTGATTTGATTTAGGGAATTTGAAATTAGGAGAAAGAAGAAAGGCTTTAGAGAATTGAAGCTCTAATCAAGCTCCAAGCATGGATATGAGGTGGGTTTCATGTTTATAGTTGAATAATAAGCCATTAAAGATTTTCCCAAATTGAGAGAATAAAATGATTTCAAATATTTTATGATTGTGCGTATGTTGTTTTAAAATGATTTAAAGAATTGGTTTATATGTGTTCATATACTCCATGAACTGGATTTGAATGGTTATGAGCATGCAAAAATGCATTGTGATGTGTTATGTTATGTTATATTATGCATTGAGAAATATATGACACTTTGATGAGAATTGAATTGTGATGTGATTATGCTATGTATCTGAGCATGGCATTGTGATTTATTGGAAAGAAGAAAAAGAATATGAAAAGCATGAAAGCATTTCATTTCAATGGAATGAGTTTGATCATTGTTTATGTGCTTTGTTTGGGCTGAGAGGAACTGTTTCGAGTCACGTGCACTTCGATGTCAAAGCCTTATCCCGGTTGCTCGCTTGTGGCCCACGAGATCCGAAAATGGACTCGTTTCGATTCACGACGTAAACTTCGGTTTCGTCATTTTGATCACGAAACCCTCGAGCCATTTGGTTGTGTATTTGCATTGATGTGCATTGCATTTATGAATTAAGAAATTGTGATTTGTGAACAAGATGATGCATTCTTGTTTTCCGATTTATGAATTTGAATACATGACGAAAATTTGAGAAACGAGCAGTTTATGGATTTTCAACAAGAAATTTCTATGACAGTAAACTTTTGAATGGTTTTGCTTATGATTGATTATAAACCTGTTACCCATGGGCTTTTTAAGCTCACCCCCCCTTCATTCCCATCCACAGGTGATGAGAAGAAGATCGGGTGAAAGAAAATAGGAGATTTCGTTTATATGTGATTCCATTGAATCATCGTCAAGATAGAATTGTTATACGTTGTATACTTTGGACTTTGATTATTGGTAATTGTATATGGCTTGGAATGCCATTAGGGTAATGTAAGCGTTTAGTTCATGATATATTTGGATGGTGAATTTGTATAAGAACTTGAGTTATGGAAATTGGAATTGTTTATGGTTAGGGATTGTACATTATGGTTTTATATGTAAATTGAGTAGAGATTGATTGTGATTTGAATATGGATGAACTGGATTGTTTGAGCTGGTATTATAGAAGTGCGTTTTAGAACCATTTACAGGTTGGGTTAGTTAAAATGCAGCTGTTATGCTGCCAAAATTGTGTTAAGTAAAGAATGTATGTATGATTATGTTTGCATGTGTGAGTTTTTATGACAAAAGAAAAGACTAAGATTTTGGTTAAAATGATACTTATGATTCATAAATGATAGTTGATAAAATTGAGGATGTGGAAATTATAATTTCCAAATTGAAGAAGCCTATGCTTTGTATACGATGAGAAGAATGAAGAATAAGAAGAAGAAAAATTTTATATCGATTCGTATAGGTTTAGTCTTAAGATATCCAACGCGACCATATTGACGCTTTTCTAAGATAATTGTGCGGATGTCAGAATTCGTGTTTCAATTCGATTGGATCGTTTGTTTGGTTTGTCTTCGAGCCAATTCGATTTGACTTTGTTTGTATGCTTTGCTTCTAAGTTGGATTTCGATTCGTAATTGATTTGTTTCGATTCAGTTTGATATATGATCCGTTCGTTTCGCTTTGTGATCAATCGTTTTATTTGTTCCGCCTCTTGGTTATTCATCTTTAGCTTCATCTTCCGGTTGGGGTCTGGTCTTGGGATCGGGTCCCAACACAGTCTCTAGTAGTATCCAATATACAGCTAGTTCTAGAAAACTTTGGATCTCTTATATATTCTTTGGAGTTTCTCACTTCTTCATTACCTTTATTTTCTTTGGGTCCCAATATGCCATGTTTAGATACTATACGACCCAACATATTATTTGATCAAGCTAAGATTAACTCTTAATGAACTTGACATATAATTATTTCTCCTTCATGATATGTAAAATTTACCTCAAGTATTCAAAATATTCTTATCAACTTTTCGAATACATTCAATATATCATTTATGATCATAGTCACTAATGATCCAAGCAAAATTGGGAATACCATAGTACTATAGGGGGCATTTGTCAAACTAAAATAGATATTGCCAAAACTCAATATGCCCATGGTTAGTTCTCGTAATTCCTTAAGTAACTAATTCCTCAATTGGGGTAATATTATCTCATGTTATTTTCATTTTCCCAATTGACTTCCTTTCTCAAATGATTTTCTCCATTCATTCAATTTCTTCTTATTTCTCATCGACTTATTCTAATACTAGACCATTCTTACTAAATTCTCCACACATTTTAATCTATTTGCAGGCCTCAATTTTTTGAACACACTCGCTAAGTCTAACTTATACCTTTGGAATATACGAATATAGAATACGTCGTGAACCTAAGTTCCTTCAGCAATAGCAATAATATCATCTCAATTTCATTAACCTCATTATGTAAATGGTTTACCTTTCATCAACAAGCTACGTGTACTCTCTGTAGCATATTCAACTTCTTATGCTTGAGTCTCTGATAGAAATGGGAATCCAATATTCACTTCTAATTTGTTCAATAATCATTCATTTCTAGAAATTGAACATTTGACTTATATGATATACTTCGATGAAAGTCTATATCAAAAAAAGATTTTCCCCTCGATTATATGTACTCTTTATATACTATTTATCAGTCAACTATATTCATTATCACTTTTCAATCATTTTTAATACCTCAAGAAGTCAATTCTAGCTGTTAATGAAAAGAAGAATGAAAAGGAGAAAGAAAGAGAAAAAGGGAATGTCATGAAAAAGAGAGAGAAATACAAAAAGAAGAATGAAAGAGAGAAAGAAGAGAAACAAGCTAGGGTTTCAATTTCCTTAGCGTATAAGAAAGATTTTAAGGTTATTCAAGAAGAGAAAAAGGTAGAGGAAGAGAAGAGCTTCCATTTGAGCCAAGGATCTCCTCATTTGGTGAAGAGACCTAATTCAGTTAGATAAGCTCACGGAGCACACATTAAAGATACAACAGGAAAGAGCTCTAGAGACCTCAGGTTGTTTGCCAAGAGAAGAGTTATTCTGAGCAAGTCTATAAGCAAGGAAATCAGGCGGGTTTCATGTTTATAATTGAGTAATGAGCCATTAATGTTTTTCTTCCAAGTCAAGAAAATAAAATGATTTCGATTACTTAATAAATGTTGCTTATATTTCCTTAGAATGATTTGCAAAATTGTTACATGTTTCGATTTATGAATTTTTTATAATGAATTTCAAAATAAGGATGGAAATGCATTGAAACATTTTATGTTATGCCTTGAAAAATGTCATGGCATTTTGTACATTTGGAAAAGAAGAAGAAGTATGAGCATTTGATAAAGTGATTTGAGCATGCTTATGTGCTTCTTTTTGTGCGAAAGTGGAACCATTCTATTCGTCACGCGCACGTTGGCAAGAGCCTTCTCCCGACTGCCCACTTGTTGGATCGGAAAAAGAAAACATGCTTTGTTTGGAAAAACGGTAGATTTCAAAACTTTTAAGAAATCATTACTTGCAGCGGAAGCAACAAATCCAAATCAACATGCCAATCCATACATGATATGGTATAAGGATAATAAAATATAAACAAGATCAGAGTATTGCCGACTCTTCGCCATGACTTTAAATCCTCACCGCGCTATCCTCTCCTTCTTCGTGTATCCAAATCCTTTGCCTTTGACTCTTTTCCTTTAGCAATCTACTTTCTCCTTGTTGTAGTATCCTCAACCAATTAGATTTACCACCTATTCTTCAAGGACAATTAGGTTAACAAAATCCTTTGGTGGGAAAGGAGAAGAAATGTTTGGAGGAGATTTTCTTAGAAGAAAAAGAAGCAAAATTGAAACTGTTTCAATTGGTATTTTCGATTCTCTTTTTCATGAAAGGAGAGAAGGTGTAAAGAACATGTAAGAACTCTTTCTTACCTACCAATTTCGTATATGCATGGATGGAAGGAGAGAGATGCATCAAATGCATCACTTCTTTCATTAATCACTCATAAAATAGCCAATAAATGAGATTATCTTCATTTATCTTTATGATGGCTATTTAAAAAGACCATAACCTAAAATTCAATATCCAATTTCAGTTTTACCAAGAAGAAAGAAGGAAGATGGTCCATCTAATGTACATCTTTCATCTTTAATCTAATGAATGCAAATAGGTTACAAGCTAACATTAAAAGACAACCATTAAACCATTTAATGGTAAGTTCATAACTCCATTTAATGATGATTAACCATAATAAAGACCATCTTTATTTAGCATTTTAATATCAAATGTGTGGTTACACATTTAACCTAGTAATAACCAAAATTGCTATCTTCTTCTTAAAAAAATTGTTTTAATATAATTAATCTAATTAATTACATTAAACCAAAAACCAAGCCCATTACTAAATGTACATTTGGGCTTCTTTAATTAGACCAAGCCTAAGATTCAATTATGGGCTTCTAATTAACCTCCATTTATATTTCTTACTTAGCTCGATAACCTTCCTTAAAGCCAAGTAGGGAATCTTATTGGACTTTGATAATTCAAGCTCCAATAAGCCCAGAATTAATTCAATCTCATTGGAATTAATTCTAGCTTATTGACTAAATGTCATTCCACTAAAGACAATTAGTTGAACTCTTGAATTATTAAATATTATTAGAATATGTCCAATTGCAAACCCTATTTAGAACCTTATTATAGCCATCCGCACAACAAAGGGTAAAATTACCGTTTTGCCCTTATGTTGGTTTTTCCTTCTAGATCTCTTATTTTACTTTTTTTGGTGATTAACACATAAGATCTCATCTCAGTGTTAAGACTTGATGGGTAGCTAGTCCATCAAACTACTGGCGCCAGTTTAATCACCAAATTTCCTTAAAACATCTAGAAGAGATGATAACACTATAAACTCTTTATTTGAGTGAATGTTCCCTGATACATGTTCAATTAATAATTCAAACATGCAGAAACTGGATTAATACTATGTAAAAATCCATTCCGATCATATCAAGAATTATAATGAAACATATATGAGTTCACCACTCATCAAGATTCTGGTTCATAATAAGCAAATGCTTAAGTTGTATGTTTTAAGATTAAAGTAACGACCCACTTTATTCTTGAAAACATACTTGATTCCAAATTCATTTAATAGTGCCATTATCGATAGTCAACTACTATCATGATATGAAACTCATCATTCCTCAAGTAAACTCCTTTACTTATATAGAGATAAATCGCAACACTATATCTAAACCATAATCAGCGACCAACTTGATTATTCAACGTGAATCAATTAATTGATTCTACTAATATACATGTTTCCCATAAATCTCTATGTATATATATATATATTACTTACAAAAGAATCTTGGTACCTTATGACCAGATATATAATGCTTATATAGATAAAACCAAACTCTTTTGTTTTATTAATAATAAATATTTTCATTACAAAACTGTAACTGAAGAAGATAATGTTACATATAAATACACTTGCTTTCTAGGGCACTATATTTACATAACTCCAACAATCTCCCACTTGCCCTAAAGCAAGTTTGACATATCCCTCACTCCCATCCCTTATAGGTGACCCTCAAAGCTCTTTTGAGTCAATGTCTTTGTGAACGGACCAGCAAGGTTTTGCTCGGTGGGAATCTTTATCATAACCACTTCTCCACGTTGTATTATCTCCCTTATAAGATGATACTTTCACTCAATGTGTTTGGCAGCTTTGTGGTTCCGAGGTTCTTTAGAATTAGCCACTGCCCCACTATTATCACAATAAAGTGTAATGGCCTTTTCCGCCTCTGGAACTACCTCCAAATCATTTAGGAACTTTTGAAGCCAGACTACTTCCTTTGCTGCTTCACAAGCAGCAACATACTCAGTCTCCATAGTCGAATCAGCAATACAAGATTGCTTGACACTCCTCCAAACTATGGCTCCACCTCCTAAAGTAAATATAGAACCAGAAGTTGATTTCCTTGAATCAACATCTGATTGGAAATCAGAATCCGTATATTCTATCGAAATAAGATTACTTCCAAAGTAAACAAGCATTAAGTTCTTCGTCCTACGAAGATACTTAAGTATACACTTAACATGATTCAATGCTCCATTCTTGGATTGATGAAATCGCTACTAGTCCCATGTGTAAAGATATTCGGTCTAGTGCAACATTGCATACATCAAACTACCAACTCCCGAAGCATATGGAAGGTTACGCATGCGTTCAACCTCCTCTTGGGTTTCAGGTGCTTGTTCCTTTGAAAGTTTGATTCCATGTATAGTAGGAGTAAAACCCCTCTTGGAATCTTGCATGGCGAACTTATTGAGCATATTCTCAATGTAGGTTAGTTGAGACAAAACTATCTGCTTGTTCTTTCGATCCCTTATAAGTTTGATCCCTAGAACATAGGTAGCCTCTCCCAAATCCTTCATTAAAACTGTTCATTCAGTCATCCCTTAACCGTAGATAACATTCCCACATCATTCCCAATGAGCAGAATGTCATCAACATACGGGATTAAGAAAGTAACCTTACCTTCTTGTATTCTTGTATAAACACAAGTCTCATCTAGGTTTTGTATGAACCCATAGGTTTTGATAGCCTTATCAAACCTAATGTTCCAAGACCTAGATGCTTGCTTAAGTCCATAAATGGACCTTTGCAAATTGCAAACCTTATGCTCATTACCTGGTTCAATGAATCCTTCTGGTTGGGCCATATAAATGGTCTCCTTAAGATCCCCATTAAGAAATGTGGTCTTGACATCCATTTGCCATATTTCATAATCGAAATAGGCTGCTATGGCTAAAAGAATCTTGATGGACTTAAGAATGGCAACTGGAGAAAAAGTCTCCTCATAGTCTATACCCTCCTTTTGAGTATAGCCTTTAGCTACCAATCTAGCTTTAAAGGTCTCTACCTTTCCATCCGATCCCCTTTTCCTTTTGTAGATCCATTTACACCCTATGGCTTTTAGACCTGGTGGTAGATCTACAAGGACCCAGACTTCATTAGTATACATAGAATCTATTTTCGATTCCATCGCCTTGAGCCATTTTCCTGCATCAACATCATTAATAGCCTGTGTATACATAATGGGATCTATTTCTTCTTGGTCCGAGATGGCAATTAAGCCTTCTCCTAAACCCAGATACCTATCTGGCTGTCTCACAACCCTCCCACTACGTCTAGGCACACCTTGATGTTCAGGTTACACTTCTGATTCAACTCTTGAATCCATTTCGACATCTTGTTCTGTCATATCCAAAAAAACTCTTGGTTTGGATGAAATAACTAACTCCTTTAGTACTACTTCACTTCTTCCTTTATGATTTTTCACAAACTCTTTCTCTAATAAGGTTGCATTTGTCGAGACAAATACCTTCTTATCATGAGGACTGTAAAAATAGTACCCTCGAGTTCCCGTAGGATATCCTACAAATAAACATAGTTCTGACCTTGGTTCCATCTTTGTGGATTCAGGCTTTAGAACATGGGCTGGGCAGCCCCAAGTCCTCAAATGCCTCAATGAAGGCACTCGGCCAGTCCACAACTCCCTAGGTATTTTAGGCACCGATTTGGACGAAGCAAAGTTAAGAAGATATGTTGCCGTTTGTATGGCATATCCCCAGAACGATTCTAGAAGGCTAGCGTAGGACATCATTGATCTTACCATTTCTAATAGAGTTCTATTTCTCCTCTCTGCTACACCATTCTGTTGGGGTGTACGAGGAACTAACAAATTTGAAACAATTCCATTTTCAATTAAATATTGCTGAAACTCTCTAGATAAATACTCACCACCTCGATCTGATCGAAGCTGTTTTAATGGCTTGCCAAGTTGCTTCTCAGCTTCAGCTTTGAATTCTTTGAACTTTTCAAAAGATTCACTCTTTTTATGCATCAAATACAAATAGCCAAGTCATGAGTAATCATCTATAAAAATTATGAAATATTCATAACCTCCTCTAGCTTCTACATTCATGGGCCCACACACATCAGTATGTACCAGGTCCAATGTGGATTCAGATCTGTTTCCTTTAGAAGGAAATGAGGCTTTGGTCATTTTTCCTTTAATACAAGATTCACAGGTGGGTAATGGATCACTATCCAAGCCCATAAGGAGCCCATCCTTTACTAGCCTGTCAAGTCTTTTCTGATTGATATGACCCATTCTTAAGTGTCACAGATACTTTGAATTAATGCTAGAGATTTTGGATTGTCTTGGTTTTATCAATTCTGTGGTGTTTAGTGAGCCTTTTATAGGTTCTATAAAAAAAATCCCTGTTTAGTTATCGCATCACAAATAAAATCCTTATTCTCATATATTGAAACAACATTTTCAAAATATAAGGAATAACCAGATTTTATTACACAAAAAATAGAAATCATGTTCCTTACAATCATTGGCATGTAATAAACATCCTCCAAATATAACCTATGACATTAGGAAAGTCCAAGATAACTACTCCCATTGATTCTGCTAAAACATAGGAACCATCTGCTATCTTGACTTGAAACTGACCTTTAGGTAGTCTTTTCCTTTGCTGGAATCTCTGCAAAGAATTACAAACATAGTTAGTGGTTCTTGAATCTAATATCCAAGAAGTAGATAAATCTGCCACATTTCTAGTTCCTAACAAACTTAGGAAGCCCATACCTTGTTTGCTTTTGAGGGACTCTAGGTAGATTGGACAGTTTCTTTTCTAGTGGCCCATCTCATCACAGTGGAAACACTTTCCTTTGATATTCTCTTTGGCCTTCTTTTTCATGGATTTGGCCTTGACCCCTGTTTGGGCCTTCGTTTTCATTGGACCCTTCTTCTTTTCCTTGCCCTTACCCTTGGGCTTAGAAGAAGAAGCTACATTAGCTTCTGGCCTATGAGCCTTAATATTCAATATCTCCTCCGTGCTCTGGAGGGTATTCATCAACTCACTCAAGGTGTAATCCTTGTTGTTGAGCTCATAGTCCAACTTAAACTGCTAAAAAGAAGAGTTTAAGCTATTGATGATCATAATCATCTGCGTGTTCGCATCCATATCCGCTCCAAGCATCTCAGCCTCAGTGACCGCAGAGATTACCTTCATCATGTAATCCCGCATCGGTTCACCAGGTTTCTGTCTGAGATTATGAAAGGTTTGGATAGCTTTCACTTTCAGACCTAGTCCTCACACCAAACATCTCATGTAGGTGATGGACCATTGCACTAGCAGTTTTCATACAAGCAATTTGCTTTTGCAACATGCCACCGATGAAGCTTTAATATAACACTTGCGATCTTGTCGAAGATTCTCGCCAACGCTCATGTTGTTGGACTTGCTCAGGAGTTGAATCTCCACTTGGAGATGTAGGCTCATTTTCAGTTAACACCCATGAAATACGTTCATATTGAAGAACAATGTCAAGGTTACGTCTCAATTCATTAAAATTGTCTCCGTTTTCCAATTTGTTATTAGTCAAGAGCAGGGTGAGTGGATTCATTTTGTGGTTGATTATGTCTGAAAATATAAATTATTAAAACATGAACATACTAGTCAACAATTTATGGAACTTTGTATAAAATCATGATGCATGTATGCATGATGATAGATTTAACAAAACTTAAAAAAAATTAAAACATTATATGACGGTTATTTTTCTTATCTATAACAGACTAAGTGACGGTGGGCCATCTTATCCATTAAAAGAAAAACTGGGACCCTCCCACTCAAAAACTACCAAGCATCTCATGCCCAATTTTTTAAGAAGCGTCTTAATTTGGTCCATACTTTTACCAACAGAGCTACGGTGGGTAGTTTATTGATAAAAAATGTTGAGTGTTTAACCATTTGATTCATTCACTAAAGATACCTACAAACCATGCTTCGGTGGGAGGTCACATTTGCTATCATTAAGTGGACTTATGCTTAAGGAGACCCAAACCATGCAAGATCTAGGATCCATGCCCTCCGATGGGGAGTAACACTTCACCACATGCAAACGGGCCATCATTTGGAGACCGTGGACTCTCACAGGAGCATCCTCTCCCACTCAATCTATTTAGGCTTTAAGTTTTAAATACCATCTTGTTTTGATGCAATTTATTATCCATCCTATATTGTTTCATTATATATCTCATACATAATGAATGCATGGCAAAGCCTAGGGTTGTCAATTTTCTAAATGACATGCAATCACATAATATCACATATTATAAGCATTCATTTCTCCATTCATCACATGAACTAATAAAGCCACTTTTGATTGTCCATCCTAGAAAAATTAAATAATTACAAACCTTTTAGGCCTAAAGTATTCTTCTTGGACTTGGATTTTCCGCTTCGAACTTTTCACAAACATGATCTTGCCTATTCAGTAAAAAAAATGTAATGGCATATATGAAAATCGAATTTTGTCACTTTGAAAAATAAAATTCCAGCACCAGATTTTTAGAAAACAAATCTTTGTTTTGACAAAAAATTCCAGCACTAGTTTTCATTAAAACCGAAGCTCATTTCATGAAAATAAAAAACCAGCACTTAGTATTTTAGTAAAACCAAAATTTGATTCTTTGAAACAAAAATCCAGCGCTTGTTTTTACAATAAAAACTGAAAAGTGATCCATTGAAACAAAATTCCAGCAACTCTGTTTTCACAAAACTTATGCCAATACACAAAAGGATACACCGAAAATTTTACCTTTCCATTTCTTCAATCCATGGCTGCTCCATCTTCATCATTACATCAATTTGTACATAACAAAATGAAAAAAAAATAGAAAAAGAAACTAAGGAGGAAACATGGTGATGATAGACCACCCTCTTTGTTACAACCAATGAAGAAATCTTACAAGATAAATTTAACTTCTATGGACAACCAAAAGAGCAAACATACACTATGTATATTTCTATCACATAAAAATATGCAGCATACACTAAAATATTGCCAACCCATGCATCCAATAGATAGTAACCAAAATCATGCATTAGAAACTGGCTCTGATACCAATTGTTGGATCAGAAAAAGAAAACATGCTTTGTTTGCAAAAATGGTAGATTTCAAAACCTTTAAGAAATCATTACTTGCAGTGAAAGCAACAAGATCATACATGATATGGTATAAGGATAATAAAATATAAACAAGATCAAGAGTATTACCGACTCCTTCACTACAGCTTTAAATCCTCGCTGTGCTATCCTCTCCTTCTTCGTGTATCCAAATCCTTTGCCTTTGACTCTTTTCCTTTAGCAATCTACTTCCTCCTTGTTGTAGTATCCTCAATTAATTAGATTTATCACCTGTTCTTTAAGGACAATTAGGTTAACAAAATCCTTTGGTGGGAAAGGAGAAGAAATGTTTGGAGGAGATTTTCTTAGAAGAAGAAGAAGAAGCAAAATTGAAACTGTTTCAATTGGTATTTTCGATTCTCTCTTTCATGAAAGGAGAGAAGGTGTAAAGAACATGCAAGAACTCTTTCTTGCCTACCAATTTCGTATATGCATGGATGGAAGGAGAGAGAGGCATCAAATGCATCACTTCTTTCATTAATCACTCATAAAATAGCCAATAAATGAGATTATCTTCATTTATCTTTATGATAGCTATTTGAAAAGACCATAACCTAAAATTCAATACCTAATTTCAGTTTTGCCAAGAAGAAAGAAGGAAGATGGTCCATCTAATGTACATCTTTCATCTTTAATCTAATGAATGCAAATAGGTTACAAGCCAACATTAAAAGACAACCATTAAACCATTTAATGGTAAGTACATAACTCCATTTAATGATGATTAACCGTAATAAAGACCATCTTTATTTAGCATTTTAATGTCAAATGTGTGGTTACACATTTAACCTAGGAATAACCAAAATTGCTATCTTCTTCTTAAAAAAATTGTTTTAATATAATTAATCTAATTAATTACATTAAACCAAAAACCAAGCCCATTACTAAATGTACATTTGGGTTTCTTTAATTAGACCAAGCCCAAGATTCAATTATGGGCTTCTAATTAACCTCCATTTATATTTCTTACTTAGCTTGATAACCTTACTTAAAGCCAAGTGGGGAATCTTATTGGACTTTGATAATTCAAGCTCCAATAAGCCCAGAATTAATTCAATCTCATTGGAATTAATTCTAGCTTATTAACTAAATGTCATTCCACTAAAGACAATTAGTTGAACTCTTGAATTATTAAATATTATGAGAATATGTCCAATTGCAAACCCTATTTAGAACCTTATTATAGCCATCCGCACAACAAAGGGTAAAATTACCATTTTGCCCTTATGTTGGTTTTTCCTTCTAGATTTCTCATTTTATTTTATATGGTGATTAACACATAAGATCTCATCTCAGTGTTAAGACTTGATGGGTAGCTAGTCCATCAAACTACTGGCACTAGTTTAATCACCAAATCTCCTTAAAACATCTAGAAGAGATGATAACACTATAAACTATTTATTTGAGTGAATGTTCCCTGATACATGTTTCAATTAATAATTCCAACATGCAGACACTGGATTAATACTCTGTAAAAATCCATTCCGATCATATCAAGAATTATAATGAAACATATATATGAGTTCACCACTCGTCAGGATTTTGGTTCATAATAAGCGAATGCTTAAGTTGTATGTTTTAAGATTAAAGTAACGACCCACTTTATTCTTGAAAACATACTTGATTCCAGATTTATTTAATAATGCCATTATCGATAGTCAACTGCTATCATGATATGAAACTTGTTGGGTCCAAAACTCAACTACTTAAACTTAACACTTTCACTCTATGCTCTGATACCACAACTGTTGGGACCCGATCCCGAAGACCGGCGCCCCAACTCGATCCCGAAAGACGATCAAAGCGAAACGAATCACAAAGAAGCGGAACAAATAAAATGATTGATCACAACGCGAAACGAACGTATCATAGATCGAAGTGAATCGAAACAAATCAATTACGAATCGAAAGTGAATTGGATCAAAGCAAACAAATTGCTTATTCGATATTAAACAAATTTCAACATCCGTAAACAAACACTTTAGATAGCTGATCGCGTTGCGTTGGAAACCTTAAACTTAATCTATCCGATTCTGTGAAAATTTTTCTTTTTCTTATTTTTC
The DNA here is from genome assembly GCA_029891385.1 of Erythroxylum novogranatense. Taxonomy (NCBI): domain Eukaryota; kingdom Viridiplantae; phylum Streptophyta; class Magnoliopsida; order Malpighiales; family Erythroxylaceae; genus Erythroxylum; species Erythroxylum novogranatense. Next base: position 44,783,936 of record CM057233.1, on the reverse strand, counting down.
ATTCCTTCTCTTCTTATTCATCTTTATTCAAAGCTCATACTAATCAAAACAATATCATTTCCCTTTTTGGAAATTCATTCTAAACAAAATCCCACTTACTTGATTCTTCATGTTCAAACCACATCCCATCAATAAATTCAAAACTTGTCATTCTCTTTATTTGCCAATAAACACTTAGTACATATACCACTATACTACCCTACAAAAAATCGAGCAACATAACGGCTATATTAAGCTAACCCAAAATCTACACACATAGGATTTAAAACTCACTTTTATTGTTGGGCCCCGAAAATTTTTATTTTTATTTATTTATTGATTTATCGATTTACTTGACTTATTCTTTATTTTTTCTTTAATTGTTTCAATTATGTGTGTATAGATATATATAAATTATGTTGAGCCTTGGGATTAGTTAGTATGATTGGATTATTGGAAGTGAGCTTGAAGTGCAGAGCCATATGAGACAAATAAAGGTTTGTTAGAAAGAATGAGCTTTAATGTATAGTGGGCTTGGGAGGAAGGGGAGCCCAAAAGGAAATGCAAGTGAGCTTAAAGGAGTATCAAAACTACATAGTTTTGAGGTAGGGCTTTAAGTTGAGATATAAAGGAATTAAAGGAAGAGTAGGAAGCAAGTTGTCGTAAGAGCCAAGGAGAAGAAGAGAAGAAAAAATTGTGAGTCAAGAGAAAGGAGGGTTTCGGCCAAGAAGAAAAAGGGAGAGCTGTAGGAAGCTTGAAGGGAGGAAGAAAGAAGAGAAAACTACTTGTGAGAGGTAAGTTTTATCTTTGTTTGTGTTGGGTTCGAAAATGGGAGGAAATGGAAGTTAGGGTTTGTGTAGAGATTGAAGAAAGATAGAAGAGAAGGGTAGATCTATGGATTTTTTAGATTTCTAAGTTAGGGTTTTGGGTTTTCTGATATAGATGGCTTATGGGTAGGTTGGGTTTAGAGTTTATTTTACCTTTGCATGATTTTATGCATGCTATACCTTTCTTTTGGAATGTATTTATTAAATGGAGTGTGATTTAATTGAAGGAACTCAAGAGAACCCCACTCAAGACAAGGAGGAAGGGCGATCTTGAATTCGGATTCTGACAATAGGTGGGTAACATTTTTATAGTTGTTGTGCAATGGGCAAATGCCCTATGTGTGCTATCTTTGTTAAATGGTGTGTATATTGAAAGTGTTTTCATTTGGTTTGCAAGAAAAAGAAAGAAATTATGATGATTTGGTAGAATGAAAGAAGTATAAAATGCTATGCTTGTGTCGTAATGTGTGAGCATAAATTGGTTGTGATTGGGCAAGAGAGAACCTACTTCGATAGTCACGTGCACGTTGACCCCCCTAGCCTTCTCCCGGCTGCCCGCTTGAGGCCTACGAGATTCAAAAATGGACTCAGCGTGTTTACGGTAAACTTCGATTTCCGTCGTGTTTATGGAACTCTCGAGCTAACTGTGTGCATATCATCATTTTTGAGTATATGATGCATATTATATGATTTAATTGATAGAAGATTCTATGTTATGCTTTAGGTGATGATTTTGACTAATTTATGATTTATGTGATGAAGTTGAGTTATTTGTGCTTTATATGATAGACTGCAAATGTTTGGATTCTTTATGTGTTGTATGGCTCATTACTCGAAGGCTATAGAGGTGTTAGCCACTGAGCCTTGTTTGCTCACCCCATTCTCCCTCCTCAGGTGCAAATTCTAGTTGATCGTGGAACCTTGCAAGGCATCGGGCATAACTCCAAGAAACTTTAGACACTATTGTATTAAGTTAGTAACTAGCTTTCGAAATGGCTTTATTAGCATATTAAGCATCGAGCATCTCATATGTTGTATTTTGGTACTTGATTCATGATGGATATGATGAATATGCTGATATGTAATTAAAGCTATGATTGAACTCTTGAATGATTGATAAAGAGATGAGAGCTCTAGTACTCTCTTCTTCATGTGAATTTGTTGATTTGCGATCTGTGCTTGACCTTGAAAAGGGTATATGTATGAGTCTTTAGATCATTGAGTTGTTGTTGAGTTTTTTCTTGGGATAGCTTTTTGGAATTTGCAAAGGTTTATGAGTTGTGATAAGGAAATATTTAGAGATAAGATTGGTAGTGATCTGAAAAATGTTCACTGAATATGCTTCAGTCTTTTATCCACAACGTTTTCTCTAGTAATCCAAATGTGATGATTCTTGATTTGGATTAAACTAGAGATATATGGCTACATTTTGTAACAAGACATCGAATTTCAATTCTGTGTCTAAGAGTCTCAAATATTGTCTTGAAGTAAAGAATTGGGTGCAGTGTTGGTGCAGGAATGAAAGTCTTATCTTCTGACGTTAGGGGCAATTTTGGGATTGATGAAGATAGATTTTGGCAAAATTCCCTTCTGGAAAGTTGTAGATATTTCTTTTATCTTTCTAACGGTATAAAGTTTGTAAATTTTGGACATCTGAGTGAAAAGTTATGCATCTTCGAAGTGGAGATGTTCTGAAGAAAAAGGTCAGACGAAGTTAATCTTCATCTTCGTCTGTGATGACGTCACTTCGTCTGTGATGATGTCATCTTCGTCTGTGATGACATCATCATCTTCAGCATCATCTGCTTTTGGTTTTCACCCTTCTTCCTTCTTTTGGCCATAACATTTTGCACAGACCTCCGATTTAGCCGATTTTTGAAGCGTTGGATTCATAAGAAAATTTTCTATCTTTTTATACCTGATTGGTCAGTATTGCTTTTAATTTGAAAAAGGTAGTTTGAAACAAAGTATGATGATCAATTGTCAAAGTCTGAATATACTTCACTAATTTTAAAATATCTTGAGCTATAGAGCTCCGATTGAGGCGATTCTTATTTTAAATTAAACTAGAGATATAAACCTACAAGTTTTATGGAGGAACAGATTGGAAATTTAGCCTCTAAAGTTTTCAAATTCTGACATGAAGTTAGTAGAGTGTCAATTTTGACTGTTTTTTTTAGATAGTATTTTGAGCATAACTTCTTCATTTCTAATCCGAATTAAGCGTTTTCAGTGGCGTTAGAATTTTTAGATCATGAGGAGCAAATGTCCTTAAGATGTTGATCCGAGTTTCCTTTTGGAGGTTTTTCCAAATTGTGGTCAGTGCGTGGTCAGTTTTGGGTCTTCTACGTTTGTGTGCTCCCGAATGTTGGGTCTCGGAGACGGGGTTCAACATTGTTTGGTATCAGAGCCTAGGTTTCACTCCTAGGCTTAGGATGCATAGTAGGAAATTTTTTTTGCTATGTGATTAAATGTTTGCATTATGAATTGATTGTTTGTATTAAATGACATGCATATCATGCATACATATAGGAACTAAGATTAACAAGAATTGTAGCTAATCATAAATATTTTCATTGAAGGAGTAAGATACCACCTCGTAGAAGGACTCAAGGAGTTATGCAAGGTTCAATTGCACCTGACTCTCCACTGAGAGAGGAGAGCACGGATGAGTCCGTAGCCTCGGGAGTAGCCCCAGCTGAGGCTTCTCGAAGACAGAGTAGTGAGCCCCTCCGATCTCAGACGCAGCAGTCACCTAGTCAATTTGAGCAAGTGCCTACTCTAGGCCCGAGATTATTCCAGGCATTTACCCAAGCTTTTGTTCAGGCTATGGGTCAAATGCCACAGGCTTCTGGTTTGACCCCAGTTAAGAAGGGGGGACAGTTTGACAAGTTAAGGAAGTACGGAGCGGTGAACTTCTATGGGACCACAAATCCTGAGGAAGCCGAGACTTGGTTGAGGAAGACCGAGAGAGTGTTAGATCAGATGGAGTGTGAGGATAATGAGAGGGTGGTTTATGCAGCCAGTTTACTTCAGGGTGATGCCTTGCATTGGTGGGAGTGTGTACTGGGGAGTCAGCTGAAGCCGATAGGGTTGACATGGGGAGACTTCCTGGCTGCTTATAGGAAGAAGTATCTGTCTGAAGTGTATATTGAGAAGCGAGGGAGTTTCGAGTCTCACCAGAGGAGATGACGATTCATGAATATGAGCTTGGTTTACCCAGTTATCGAGGTATGCTTCAGAGATGATGTTTAGTGAGGCTGCCAAGTGTTGCAGGTTTGAGTCGGACCTGCACCTAGCTATCAGAGAGAAGGTGGTAGTGCAGAACTTTGGCGACTTTCAACAGCTGGTTGAAGCAGCATTGATAGTTGAGAACATCGAGAACATTAAGAGTGCAGTTAGCCGGAAAAGAAAGGGGAGAGAGCAGTTCAGGAGGGGAGGTGGTACTTCTATGCTTGAGAGAAGTGCCAGAACCTTTCCTGTGCAGTTTGAGGAGAGAAGCAGCGGTGCGAGCCGGCCTAGACCTATGAGGACCTCCACAGTTTCTCACCAAGCCTCAACGGTGGGCGGCAGTAGAAGAGGAGATGGGGAGAGGCCACCTCTTCCCAAATGTGAGCACTATGGGAATCTCCATAGGGGAGAATGTCGCAGATTGACAGGAGCACGCTTTAATTGTGGGCAGAAAGGACACATAGCCAAACAGTGTCCTCCTAAGCCGGATAGAAGAGAGGGATCATAGATGCAAGCTTCTAGGAGGACAGAGACAGTGGGACAGAAGGCTGTGACTGAAGTGGGTAGCTCTGGTGCACCTAAAAGAGCTCATCCTTCAGATAGATCCAGGGCGCAAACACCAGCTAGAGTGTTTGCAATGACCCGAGAGGAGGCAGAGACAACTCCAGAAGTGGTGACGGGTATAGTAAAATTGTTTGATGATGATGTTCATACTTTAATTGATCCGGGTTCTACCCATTCCTTTGTGTCTTCGGGTAGGACTGTGCCTAGAAGGATTTTGAGCCCATTAGATACTCCGCTGATAGTGAGTACTCCGATCGGCCAGTATATTATTATCAGTCAAGTGTATAGAGATTGTGAGATAGGGTTTAGTGGAGGAAAATTTGTGGTAGATTTGATGCCTTTGAAGATGGGAGGATTGGATGTGATCCTAGGTATGGATACATTAGAGAAGTATCATGCCAATTTAGATTGCAAGCAGAAGACTATGGAATTTGAGCTAGAGGATGGCAGAAAAGTGGTATTCATGGGTGATAGAAAGGTCAGTCCGCCTCGAATTGTTTCGGCGATGACAGCAGAGAGAATGATGAGTAAGGGGTGTGAAGCATATTTAGCCTATGTGTTAGACACGAAGGCAGATAGAGGGAGGTTGGAAGACATTTCTGTAGTCAGGAAATTCCCGGATGTCTTTCCCGAGGAATTGCCAGGATTACCCCTGCCTAGGGAAATTGAGTTTCCTGTTGAGCTTCTTCCAGGTACTGCACCGATCTTAATTCCGTCTTACCGAATGGCTCCGACAGAATTGAAAGAGCTTAAGGAGCAATTGGAAGATCTTTTAGAGAAGGGTTATATTAGGCCGAGCTCTTCACCTTGGGGAGCTCCGGTTCTCTTTGTGAAGAAGAAAGATGGGTCGTTGAGGATGTGTGTGGATTATAGGAAGCTGAACCATTCCATCATTAAGAATAGATATCCGCTCCTGCGCATAGATGATTTATTTGATCAATTGCAAGGGGCGAGAGTCTTTTCCAAGATAAATTTGAGATCGGGTTATCATCAGTTGAGAATAAAGGAAACCGATGTGTCAAAGACTGCTTTTAGAACTAGGTATGGCCACTTTGAGCTTTTGGTTATGCCTTTCGGATTAACGAATGCTCCTGCAGTCTTTATGGATTTGATGAATAGAGTCTTCAAGTCTTTCTTAGATCAATTTATCATTGTCTTTATTGATGATATATTGGTCTATTCTAAGAGTGACGAGGAGCATGAGGATCATTTAAAGGTTGCTCTGGAGACTTTGAGAAAGAACGAGTTGTATGTCAAATTTGACAAGTGCGAATTTTGGTTAAGAGAAGTGGTATTTCTTGGGCATGTGATTTCAGAGCGTGGAGTGCATGTGGATCCACAAAAGATAGAAGCTGTGGTTAAATGGGAAGCACCTAAGAATGTAGCTGAAGTGAGAAGTTTCTTGGGATTAGTCGGATATTACAGGAGGTTTGTGGAGGGCTTTTCTATGATAGCTGCTCCACTTTCCAAATTGACAAGGAAGAATAAGAAATTTTAGTGGACTGGGGAGTACCAGAACAGTTTTGAGGAATTGAAGAATAGACTTACTACTGCACCGATTTTGACGCTACCCTATGGTGATGATGGATACATTATTTACAGTGACGCCTCTAGGAAGGGTTTAGGGTGTGTACTGATGGAAGGGGAGAAATGTAGGAAAATCTCGGGAGGAACATCACATGTTCCAGTAGCGGAAACAAAAATTTTTATTCCCGGGACCTTCCCGAAACCCAAAATCCCGGTGTCGGTATGAAAACTCAAACCTGAATAGCCAATAGAGACTATCTCTAAAGGTATCCACGCAGAGATCAGAAAACCTAACCGAGTCAAACACTTTTGACCCGGAATAGCTAGAACAGAATAAGAGCCGCTAGACCCTACCTCGTCACGGAGAGCTTGGATCAACGTGGAGGAGATGACAAAGCTTCAAGAAGAAGATGAAGAATCGATGGAGAAATGAGAAGGAAAACAATTTTCCTTTCAATCTTTTCTCTTCTTTCAACCCACGAAGAACACTTCTTCAAAAACCGAAAAGACTCTTTTCTCTTGTTATTTAACCAAGTCATCGACCATCTCTTCTCATCTTTCTTCCTTTATTGTTTTGTCTTTTAACAATTAATGAAAGGTGATGACTAAGCTTCCAAATGGAAGCTTCTCCCATCTTCCTTTGTCTTCCACGTTACAAGCATATATATATATATATATTAATTATTTATTTAATTAATCATATATATATATGTATATATATTCTTTGAAGTGGTCCATCACACTAGGTCGGTCCTACCGGCCCCTGCATGGAAAAACTACGAAAACCTTTCTTAGCAATATCAATGTCGCGATCTCATCGACATATCCCAATCTCATCGGGATCCATTTAATCCAGCTTGTTTCCATAATTGGAACTCACCAATACTATTTTACTGATTCTCTGAAACACTCTTATGCATGTGACCCTTTAGGTTCCGGTTATGTTGGCCACTTAGATTAACAATTAATCGAGCAAGTCATGAGCGGTATCTAGAACACATCATGACCCCAATTGACCGGAAAGTAATCGGTTTGATGAATTCATCACGAACCGATCACTTAACCCTTCCATGTACAATTATGTGCAATTCGTCCTTTCATCATCCTATACCCCACTTGGTTATGAGTATGGCTAATATGTCAACTCTTACTAGACTAAGTCTAGCCCAAGTGAAATCAGTTCTGTCGAGGACTCATTACTTTATATGTCCATGAAGACACTCTTCATGACATAGTCATGTTCGGCCGAGACTTAAAGTAATGATCCCTGACAAGAGGCTGTGGTATCTCTTACATTCTCACGTAGTGATGAACTTTATTGGCTACTCAATTACCTTGAATACCTCAAACTGCACTCCAAGCACCATCCTATGAGTAACCTCTCGAAGGCCACAAGGAATGGAGTCAAAGTGCGGGATCAAGATTCAAGATATCCTCGAGTACCTCAAGTCTAAGGATACTTGCACCATTGCTATGATGAGATTATCATCGACATTAAATCCATGTGATGATCTCATGGAAGGTCATCCAATGAACTTACTACCACTAGTAAGCATCCATATGTCAACTCTAAATATCTCATATTTACGGTTTACGAGATCCACCGCTGATCCAATCAAGGAGTATGACATATGTTAGTCCGTGGGATTAATGATGTCCATCTCATTAATCCTATGACTAGGAAAATTTAGATCTCGACATAATTGCACATGATAGGAATCTCAAGATTATGATCATATCATAATTTCCTTCATGCTATGTCATATATCATGGACATCATTAATTTGATTATAGATCAATATCAATTCATAAAGAACATCAAATAAATGAAACATGCCTTTCTTTATTTATTCATAAAGTCATACATGACTATGAACAAAAAGCGCTAAAGGGATTGCCTTTAGGGCACTACTCTAACAATCTCCCACTGACCTAAAGCCAATCGCCTTGGTATCTAATACCATAAGCGAGTACATGAGAATCAAAATTCTTACGTGATAATGGTTTCGTCAACAGATCAAGAATGTTCGCTCTGTGGGAATCCTCTCGATCGCAACATCACCTCTAGAATGATCTCTCGAATCGATGATATCTGCGAGTATGCGTGTTTAGATCGTTGGTGAGACCTCGGTTCTTTTCCCGAGCAATAGCCCCATTGTTGTCACAATACAAGCTGATGGGTCCATCACACTAGGAACCACACCAAGTTCGAAATGAACTTCGATCCAAACGACTTCCTTTCGCCTCGATGCAAAGAATGTACTCGCCTTCGGTCATCGAATCGCAGCCTCTTGTTTGGAACTCTTCCAATCGACCACTCCGCCGCTTAGCGTGAAAACATAACCTGGCGGGATCCGAGTCATCCTTGTCGATTAGGAAACCGCATCCAGATGCTCGCCACTTGAGATTTCCATCTCCATATATCAAGAAAACATCCTTAGTCCTTCGCAAGTACTTGAGGATATTCTTGATACTACCCGAAGGACCTCACCAGATCCGATTGGTATCCGCCGTGACACTCGAGCATACGATACATCGGGCCTCGTACATAACATAGCATACATGATCGATCCTCTCGCAGATGCATACGGATCCGATCCATGCGAATCCTCTCATCTTGTGTCTTAGGACACATAGATTTCGAGAGTGTTATCCCATGAGTAATGGAAGAAACCCTCTCTTCGATTGCTCCATGCTAAACCTCTTTAGCATCTTGTCTATGTACAATGATTGTGAAAGACCAAGCAACCTCTTTGATCTATCTCTATAGATCTTTATCCCAAGGATATAAGTTGCTTCACCAAGGTCTTTCATCGCAAATTGCTTGGGCAACCAAATTTTAACTGATTGCATCAATGAGACATCGTTTTGAGTAACGAGATGTCATCTACATACAATACAAGGAAAACGATTGCATTCCCATTAACCTTCTTGTACACACAGTGTTCATCCGGATTTTGTGAGAAACCAAACTCTTTGATTGACTCATCAAAACGGATGTTCCAACTCCTGGATGCTTGCTTCAATCCATAGATGGATTTACGAAGCTTGCATACCTTTTCGCCATCTCTCGAAGTGAAGCCCTCTGGTTGTGTCATGTACACATCCTCGGCCGATTTCGTTAAGGAAAGTCGTCTTCACATCCATTTGCCATATCTCATAATCATAATGAGCGGCAATGGCTAGGAGTATCTGAATGGATTTAAGCATTGCTACGGGTCAAGGTCTCATCATAGTCAACTCCTTGTCTTTGGCGAAATCCTTTCGCCACAAGCCTTGCTTTGTAGGTAATCACATTACCATCCATGTCGGTTTTCTTCTTGAAAACCCATTTGCACCCTATAGGTTTTATCCCTTGGTGCATCAACCAAAGTCCATACTTGGTTTATGTACATGGAATCCATTTCGCTTTCATGGCACAAAGCCATTTTTCGGACTCAACTTTCGTAACCTCTTCATAGGTAGCGTGCTCATCATCTTCTATGAGCAATACGTCATTCTGCTCACTTACGAAATCCATATCTCTCGAATAGTGCGATCCTACTTGACCTCTGAACTTCGTGGTGTCATGAAGGTTGAACTGTTACTTCATCCGAATGAGTGACGATCTGTGTTCAGCAATTGATACGTGCTTGTTTGAGCATCTTGAACTTCTTCAAGTTCGACTTTGCTCCCATCGCCTTCTTGAGAAGAAACTCTTTCTCTAAAGATAGCATGCTTCAAACAAACACCTTTTGTTCCTCAAAGAAGGTAGAATTGATATCCCATGGTCTCTTTAGATATCCTACAAACAAACACTTGTCGACTTTGCTTCAAGCTTATATGGTGAATCCGCTTCACGTAAGCAGACAACCCCATACTTTCGGATGAGAAAGATAAGGTTTTCGCTAGTCCACATCTCATATGGAGTAACATCAATCTGCCTTAGAGGGAACTCTATTTAACGAGTAAACAAATGCCTCTAGCGTATACCCCAAAACGATTTTGGTAACTTCATAAACCCATCATTGATCGTACCACGTCCAACAAGGTTCGATTTCTCCTTTCAGCCACACCATTGTCTTTGCGGCGTAAGGAGGAGTCCATCGAGATAATATCCCATTATCTCGAGATAATCTCTCGCTGGTCTAAGTATTCTCCACCACGATTGGATCGTAATGCCTTGATACTTTTACCAAGTTGGTTTTCTACTTCATTTTCAATTGTTTGAACTTTTCAAACGCTTCAGATTTGTATCTCATCAGATACAAGTACCCATATCGTGAATAATCATCGATAAAGGTAATGAAGTAACGACAACCACTTCTGGCATGGATGGACATCGGACCGCATACATCTGAATGTATTAGGCCTAATATTCCAATCGCCGCTCACCCTTTCCTTGAAGGGTAACTTAGTCATCTTGCCTAATAAACAAGATTCGCATGTGTCATATGATTCATAATCAAATGACCCTAAACTGCCACTCTTATGGAGTTTAGCGATGCGTGTCTCATTTATATGGCCAAGCCGACAATGCCATAAGTAAGTTGACTTTAGATTATCTCTTTTATACCGTTTGGTGTCATTGACATTTAAAATTGGATTAGACATATCTAATATGTAAATACCATTGCACAATGTACAGTTCCATAAAGCATTCCATTAGAATTGATAGAACAACCATTGCTATTAAAATTCATATGGAATCCATTTCTATTCGCACGAAAGAAAGATAATATATTCTTTGTCAAACGGGTACAAAATAACAATCATCCAATTCCAAAGACAAGCCCAAGAGGGAGATACAAAACATAGGTTCCTACGGCTAATGCAAAGAACTCTTGCTCCATTTCCAACACGTAGGTCTACTTCTCCTTCATGAGTTGCCATCGTCACGAGGCCCCGTGATATCATTACATATGTGAGCCACAACCAGATCAAATACCCAAATGTTGTGATCAAGAAATGATTAACTTCAATGACATACAAACTCAAGTAGTCGAGGCATCCGATGCCTTCTTCGCTTCAACGACTCAAGATAGACTTTGCAATTGCGCCCCAATGGCCATCTTTACCACAATGGAAGCAAGTTCCTTTCGGCAGCTTCTTTGGTCTTCTTCTTGATGGCGCTTCCTTTGGTTTCTTTGCCTTCTTCTTCTTTGAGTTCTTTTCTTCTTGGAACTTGAAGAAGAAGTTACTACCAAGACTTGCTTACTATCACTCTTGATAGTCCGCTCACTGCCTCGTCTTGGCGATTGATCACCTGTATTGTAGTGGATATTTGGTTCATCCGATAGTTTAACACGAATCGTGTATAAGCGCCGGACAATCCAACAGAATTAAGTCTATACTTAACTCATGATCCATTGCAAAACCTAAGACGGCCAATCTCTCAATATAGCCATTCATCTTGTATGATCGCATGCCTGTGAGATGTCCCTGGAGCCATCTTTAATGGTGAAGAGAAGCCTTGAGGTCTCGAACCTTTTGGACCGACTTGCTCGTCAAACAGTTCCCTAAGATGAAAAACTATAGTGTGAGCATCCATAGACTCGTGCTACTTCTGCAGCTCTGGTGACATCGAGGCAAGCATGATGCAAGTAGCCATGTCATTGTCCTTTAGATGCTTACTATATGCCTTCTGATCATCATCAGAAGCATCGACAGCAGTGCATCTCGAAGCGAAAAATCTAGGATATATCCCAGACCTTCAGATATGAGAACTATTCTCGATTCCTTAACCATCAAGAAAATTCGGTCCAGATTAACTTGTTGGAATCCATGTTTGAGCTTAAGATTCACACTTGACGACATTTTCAAACAACCTACACGGATAGAGAGGAAGAATGTTAGAATAGAATAGCTGCATAATCATAAGGACTTGAATGATATGCAAAAAGAGCTCCCACTAGTTTCATAGAATCCATAACCCTCATTATGAATCCAAAGAAACAAAGTGACATAATGTCCTAGTGGGTTGATATCCGATATTGCTAAGAATGACCTTGGGTTTACCCAACAAGCCACAACTTAGGTCAATCGGTAGGTATCGAACATACCAATTGCATCATCGATAACCGATATCGAGAATGACCTTGGGTTTACCCAACAAGCCACCTTATGTCTCGGAGGTATCGATATACCAATTACATCTTAGACACAACTATCGATCGGTGCTATCAACTTGTTGATGTATGCACTTACATTGGGTATCAACTCTTTGATGCGCATACATCCGATGTATGCTACCCAATTTCACCTCGTCCACGCTGACCTTGAGTTTACTCAACAAACTAACGCTTCGGTGAAAACCAACCCATTAATCGAAAATCATATTTTCATGGTTCAACATATCCAGATAGAGTGAGCTTGGGTTTACCCAACAACCCATCCCTATAAGAACTCGGTTCTTACCATATTAATGGAAGGTGTTAGTTTTCATATACCGAGGAGGATTTAGAAACTCTAGACTCAAGTCAAGGATCATAGTCACTAGACTATATGGCATGATTTAGGTTTCATCAATCAAATTGAATCAATCCTTATAATCATCCATCATCCAACTGAGCATGTCACAAGTCGACTTTCATCGAATGCAAGTCACCTTATGCTTCGCTCACACAAGTCGACTTGTATAATACAAGTCGACTTATGACACCTACCATGTACAAGTCGCCTTGTAATGTACTACAAGTCGATTTATACTAAGACTGAACAAGTCGACTTATTCCATACACAAGTCGCCTTATCCAAGGAAATTTGCTAAAATCTCTAATCGCTAATTCCTCAATCCATGCAATTCCAATTCACAATACCATCATACCTAGGGTAATATCTGTAAATAGATGCCTCAATGAACACTTCGTTGATTCATGAATGCCTTAAATAGTCAAACTATATGAAAAGCTTGAAATGAGTCATAACTCTAAGATTTCCAAATAATTTAGGAACACCCAAATTATCACCCTAAGCATCTCAAGCTAGTGTATACACTCTCAAAACTACTTCGGCACTTGTCACAAAAATTGTGACGGCCAAAACAAGCAAGAAAATGAAATATACTAACGAGACACAAATGTGACCTTTTAGGCATCCGAAAATTGTTGGAAAAGAAAATTTAAGCAATTCAATTTGGAAATCATACTACATCAAAATAACACATTTTTAATCACATTAAAAATGGTGCAAGGCATTGGAACTGAAAAAACACACTCAATCAAGCCAAGCAAAACAGTCTCAACAATTTCCACAAAACTGTCCAGTTCTACATTTTGCTCGAAATGATCAATGAAACAATTTCACTAAATTCTGAGAAAATTACATAGGTTACTACATGTTCAGAACATGCTACCTGAAGTTTTTCAGGATTTTAAGCCATCAAAAACTCAGTCAACCAAAATAACAAAACCGATTCAAAAACTGTGTTCATCAGCACAGCAATTCCCAACAGCATAGAATAAATTCGTGAATAAATATCCAATCACCTTGAAATCCAATTTCCATGCTCATAGACATTCACTAACATCTAAGAGACATGTAGGTGAAGGAAAATCCAGAAAAAAGATTTTTCTAGAATTTATTCTCAATTTTATACTCATACCTGTCCACAGAGTGTTTCACAAAACAGCATCTGGAACCTTAGGGAATTAATTAGCAAAACTATATCAAATCAAATCGATAAATTCTGAAAATTCATAGACATATTCTCTAACATGTTATGAACAATCCTGGGCAGAAAAATTTCGAAAACCCTATCTCTATAGCAATTCGAAATCTGAACAGAATGCATGCTACAACATCACAAGCAATTAAGGTTTATGATCTAGCTTCAGTTAAAGCTTCATACACGACACCAGACGCTCTGATACTACTGTAGGAAAATCCCGGGAGGAACATCACATGTTCCAGCAGCGGAAACAAAAATTTTTATTCCCGGGACCTTCCCGAAACCCAGAATCCCGGTGTCGGTATGAAAACTCAAACCTGAATAGCCAATAGAGACTATCTCTAAAGGTATCCACGCGGAGATCAGAAAACCTAACCGAGTCAAACACTTTTGACCCGGGAATAGCTAGAACAGAATAAGAGCTGCTAGATCCTACCTCTGTCCTGGAGAGCTTGGATCAACGTGGAGGAGATGACAAAAGCTTGAAGAAGAAGATGAAGAATTGATGGAGAAAATGAGAAGGAAAACAATTTTTCCTTTCAATCTTTTTCTCTTCTTTCAACCTACGAAGAACACTTCTTCAAAAACCAGAAAAGACTCTTTTCTCTTGTTATTTAACCAAGTCATACGACCATCTCTTCTCATCTTTCTTCCTTTATTGTTTTTGTCTTTTAACAATTAATGAAAGGTGATGACTAAGCTTCCAAATGGAAGCTTCTCCCATCTTCCTTTGTCTTCCACGTTACAAGCATATATATATATATATATTAATTAATTATTTAATTAATTAATCATATATATATATGTATATATATTGCTGAAGTGGTCCAGTCACACTAGGGTCGGTCCTACCGGGCCCCAGCATGGAAAAACCACCGAAAACCTTTCTTAGCAATATCAATGTCGCGATCTCATGGGACATATCCCAATCTCATCGGATCCATTTAATCCGATTGCTCTCCATAATTGGAACTCAGTCCAATACTATTTTACGGATTCTCTGAAACACTCTTATGCGTGTGACCCTTTAGGTTCCCGGTTATGTTGGCCACTTAGATTAACAATTAATCTGAGCAAGTCATGAGCGGTATCTAGAACACATCACGACCCCCAATTGACCGGAAAGTAATCGGTTTGATGAATTCATCACGAACCGTATCACTAACCCTTCCATAGACAATTATTGTGCAATTCGTCCTTTCATCATCCTATACCCCACTTGGTTATGAGTATGGCTAATATGTCAACTCTTACTAGACTAAGTCTAGCCTAAGTGAAATCGCCTCGTCGAGGACTCATTACTTTATATGTCTATGAAGACACTCTTCATGACATAGTCATGCTCGCCGAGACTTAAAGTAATGATCCCGATAAGAGGCTAAGGTATCTCTTCCGCTCTCACGTAGTGATGAACTTTATTGGCTACTCAATTACCTTCGAATACCTCAAATCGCACTCAAGCACCATCCTATGAGTAACCTCGGAAGGCCACAAGGAATGGAGTCAGCATGCGTGATCAAGATTCAAGATATCCTCGAGTACCTCAAGTCTAAGGATACTTGCACCATTGCTATGATGAGATTATCACCGACATTAAATCCATGTGATGATCTCATGGCGAGTCATCCAATGAACTTACTACCACTAGTAAGCATCCATATGTCAACTCTAAATATCTCATATTTACAGCTTCGAGATTCACCGCTGATCCAATCAAGGAGTATGACATATGCTAGTCCGTGGGATTAATGATGTCGGTCTCATTAATCCTATGACTAGGAAAATTTAGATCTCGACATAATTGCACATGATAGGAATCTCAAGATTATGATCATATCATAATTTCCTTCATGCTATGTCATATATCATGGACATCATTAATTTGATTAAAGATCAATATCAATTCATAAAGAACATCAAATAAATAAAACATGCCTTTTTTTATTTATTCATAAAGTCTGTACATGACTATGAACAAAAAGCGCTAAAGGGGATTGCCTTTAGGGTACTACTCTAACAAGAAAGTGATTGCCTATGCTTCTAGGCAATTAAAGCCTTATGAGATGAACTATCATATTCATGACTTGGAATTGGTTGCTATAATTTTCGCATTGAAGATCTGGAGACATTACTTATATGGAGTTACCACTAGGGTATTTACAGATCATAAGAGTCTTAAGTACTTGTTGACCCATAAAGAGCTGAATTTGAGGCAGAGGCGATGGTTAGAATTGTTGAAAGATTATGACTTGGTGATAGATTACCATCCGGGGAAAGCTAATGTGGTAGCCGATGCTCTGAGTAGGAAGTCCACGATGGCACATGTGGAAATGGTGTATCTTCCTTTGCTGAAGGAATTAGCCAGGCTTGATGTGACGTTGAGACAAGTTGAACCTGATTGTATCTTGGCAAATTTTAGAGTGAGACCAGTATTGAAGGAGAAGATTAAAGAATTTTAGGAATAGGATGAGTACTTGAGTAAGCTTAGAGAAGAGATAAAGAATGGCAAACCTTCTGGTGTAGAGGTGAAGGAAGATGGATTGATGGTTATGGGCAATAGATTGTGTGTTCCAGACATGTTAGAGCTGAAGGACGAGATCCTTGATGAGACGCATAATGCTCCGTATGCAATACACCCAGGGAGTTCTAAGATGTATCGGAATTTGAAAGAGTATTTTTAGTGGAAGGGAATGAGAAAAGATGTGGCAGAGTATGCTAAAAGATGTTTAGTGTGTCAGCAAATTAAAGCTGAACACCAAGCACCTTCAGGCAAGCTTAATCCATTGCCGATTCCGGAATGGAAATGGGAGAAGATTACTATGGATTTTCTGATGGGATTACTGAGGACTAGCAAGAAGCAGGACACTATATGGGTGATCATTGATAGGTTGATCAAGTCAGCACACTTCTTGCCAATTAGACAGACATATTCCTTGAATGTTTTGGCTAAGAAATACGTGGACGAGGTAATCAGACTTCATGGGATTCCTAGCTCGATAGTTTCTGATAGGGATCCTAGGTTTACCTCCAGATTTTGGGAAAGTTTACAGGAGGCTCTGGGGACTAGATTGCATTTTAGTACGGCTTTCCATCCGCAGACTGATGGACAATCGGAGAGGACGATACGAACTTTGGAGGCGATGTTGAGAGCTTGTGCATTGGATTTCAAAGGTTCGTGGGATGATCACCTACCTTTGATTGAGTTTGCTTACAATAATTCCTATCACTCGGGAATTCAGATGGCACCTTACGAGGCTTTGTATGGTAGGAGATGCAAAACTCCTATTTGTTGGGATGAGGAAGGTGAAAGGAAGCTTGTAGGACCTGAATTGGTACAAAGCGGTCGATAAAATCAAAGTGGTAAAGCAGAGGCTTAAAGCAGCTCAAGATAGAATGAAGAGCTACACGGATGCCCATAGGAAAGAGATGGAATTTGAAGTGGGAGAAAGGGTGTTTCTTAGAGCTTCTCCATGGAAAGGTGTTTTGAGGTTTGGCAAGAAGGGCAAGCTTAGCCCGAGGTACATAGGCCCATATGAGATCACTGAAAGGATTGGGTCTTTGGCTTATAAGTTAGATTTGCCATTGGAGTTAGCTAAGATTCATAATGTGTTCCATGTATCGATGCTGAGGAAGTACAGATCAGATCCTTCGCATATAGTTCAACCTTCAGAGGTTCAGTTGAGAGAGGATTTGACTTATGAGGAGCAACCCGTGGAGATCTTAGATTCAAAGGAAAAGGTGTTAAGGAATAAAGTTGTAAAGCTGGTAAAGGTCTTGTGGAGGAACCATTCGACCGAAGAGGCAACTTGGGAGCCTTTAGAAGCCATAAAGGAGAAGTATCCATACCTCTTCATGGACTCAAGCAAGGATTTCGAGAACGAAATTCTTTCAGGAGGGGAGAATTGTTGGGCCCTGAAATTTTTTATTTTTATTTATTTATTGATTTATCAATTTACTTGACTTATTCTTTATTTTTTCTTTAATTGTTTCAATTATGTGTGTATAGATATATATAGATTATGTTGAGCCTTGGGATTAGTTAGTATGATTGGATTATTGGAAGTGAGCTTGAAGTGCAGAGCCATATGAGACAAATAAAGGTTTGTTAGAAAGAATGAGCTTTAATGTATAGTGGGATTGGGAGGAAGGGGAGGCCAAAAGGAAATGCAAGTGAGCTTAAAGGAGTATCAAAACTACATATTTTTGAGGTAGGGCTTTAAGTTGTGATATAAAGGAATTAAAGGAAGAGTAGGAAGCAAGTTGTCGTAAGAGCCAAGGAGAAGAAGAGAAGAAAAAATCGTGAGACAAGAGAAAGGAGGGTTTCGGCCAAGAAGAAAAAGGGAGAGCTGTAGGAAGCTTGAAGGGAGGAAGAAAGAAGAGAAAACTACTTGTGAGAGGTAAGTTCTATCTTTGTTTGTGTTGGGTTCGAAAATGGGAGGAAATGGAAGTTAGGGTTTGTGTAGAGATTGAAGAAAGATAGAAGAGAA
Organism: Erythroxylum novogranatense; assembly: GCA_029891385.1. NCBI lineage: Eukaryota > Viridiplantae > Streptophyta > Magnoliopsida > Malpighiales > Erythroxylaceae > Erythroxylum > Erythroxylum novogranatense. Next base: position 44,765,673 of record CM057233.1, on the reverse strand, counting down.
GGGTAGATCTATGGATTTTTTGGATTTCTAAGTTAGGGTTTTGGGTTTTTTGACATAGATGGCTTATGGGTAGGTTAGGTTTAGAGTTTATTTTTCCTTTGCATGATTTTATGCATGCTATGCCTTTCTTTTGGAATGTATTTATTAAATGGAGTGTGATTTAATTGAAGGAACTCAAGAGAACCCCACTCAAGACAAGGAGGAAGGGCGATCTTGAATTTGGATTCCGACAATAGGTGGGTAACATTTTTATAGTTGTTGTGTAATAGGCAAATGCCCTATGTGTGCTATCTTTGTTAAATGGTGTGTATATTGAAAGTGTTTTCATTTGGTTTGCAAGAAAAAGAAAGAAATTATGATGATTTGATAGAATGAAAGAAGCATAAAATGTTATGCTTGTGTCGTAATGTGTGAGCATAAATTGGTTGTGATTGGGCAAGAGAGAACCTACTTCGATAGTCACGTGCATGTTGACCCCCCCTAGCCTTCTTTCGGCTGCCCGCTTGAGGCCTACGAGATTATGGTAAACTTCAGTTTCTGTCGTATTTATGGAACTCTCAAGCCAACTGTGTGCATATGTAGCGCCCCCTCTCTGTAGGGTATACACTGAGACTCCCGTAGGTCATACCGATGCATAACCTACGACGAGGGTGCACTACGATTCGATCATTTCTATAAACCTCATGGCATCAATATAATAAAGAAGTAATATCACATTCACTAAATTTTAAAACCAAATCGTACTTCTCATTTCATTCTTAAAACCATAAGTACATCAGTCATATATACAACTGTACAAGCCCAAAAAAACTAACACAACTCCTAGATGAGTCATCCATAAAATATCCTAAAAGATCCCCAGCTGACCAACCTATGGGTCATGCTCCTCTCGCCGGTACTCATACAGCAGGAAAAGTCTCACTGACCGGAGCTAGGAGTCAAACTATCGCTGTCTTGAAAAATTAGATGCAATGTTGGGTGAGTTTGCGAACTCAGTGAGAAACCATCATCGATGGTCCACCCAACTCATGCATATTCAAACATTCACACAGTATCGTACATATATCACAAACAAGAAATCACATGCAGTTAATTTCACATTTATAAGGCGATATGCCTTTCACACAATTCACATGTAAACATTCATATATGGAATGTGCATGTGACTCTTTCATTTTCTTTCGTTGTTGTGACCGTGCGCCTGAGCTCATATACGTTGAGTCATTGGCTCTGAAATTATTGGGCTCAGAAGCCCTAATACGCTGAGCATAAAGCTCGAAAATCGCTAAGCACGAAGTTCTCGTGCGCTGAGCTTAAAGCTCGGATACGGTGGCTGCACCGGTCATAACTGCCTTTATCTGATCATACTGTTATGCATGTATGCACATGTCCAATTTACAATACATGCATCACACTAAAACTTCATATACCTAATTCTCACCCTTTGGAAACAATTATGAACAATTTATACACAATTAACACTTCTATATCACAATCCAAATATTTTGAACACTTGTGGTCCGAAATCAATCAAAACAAACACATAGAATCCATCCTTAACTCCACATGGCATATTGCATCGAATTTAACACATATAGGTTGAGAAACCAACTAGGTTACTCACCTCAGAACTTTCGAGCTACTGCCGGGAAGTCTCGCCTACGTCGGACAATCGGCGGTCTACTGACACCTCTATAACAATCAAAACATAAATAACATTACTAATTGTATCAATTCTAATACTCGATGATTCATATGTATCAAATAATGTACATACTATACATTTTATGACATTTCTGACCTTATTCCCGAATCCTCTCAATTCCGCATTTTCACTATAATCCATAGCAATTCCTAATACCATAATTCAATTGACTATACTCCCAATAATTTCTGACTAGTCCCATTTTAACCTCAAAATTCTCAAATTAAAAGAATCACTATTTGGCCCAAAATAGACGTCCTCGTCGCGACGTCTAGCTCCTCGTCGCGGCGTGGAATCTTCTGTTCGTCGCGACGTGCGTTGCTGCTTGTCGCGACGTACAGACGAAATCCGCTCGTCGCGACGTACTCATCCCTTCGTCGCGACGTACACCAAAACTCTGCTCGTCACGACTAATATTCATTTATTCGTCGCAACGTGTAAGGAAAGGTGGCTCGCCGCGGCGTGTTCATCACACGTCGCGACGTGCGAACCCAGAAATTTCTCAGATCTTCTGATATAAATCCCTACAAATCCATTCTAAACACTCCAAAACAACATTCTACACTTAACGCTACTCATTCCTAACCTTAAATCCACAAATCCACCATTATTCCATAAATACCCAAATTAAAATCACCAAATTTCCTTCTAACCCTAACTTCCGAAACTCTAAATTCCCAAACAATTAAATACTCAAATCCATGATCAAATTAACTATGTGAAGCATAAAAGAACAATAACTTACTTGATTCAAGCTTCTAATCCTTCAAAATCACCAAGGTAATCCAAGTCTCAAGCTAAATCACTACCCACGACACCCACGGCAACACCAAACTCAAACCCAAATGTCATGCTCTCCAATTTCAAGCCAAGGGAAGAGATCAAGGATGGAAGAAGAAGCCAATCCAAGAGGAAGATCCACGATGATGGAAAGAGGAAGAAGAATCAAGAGCAAACCTATGATTTCTTTCAAAATGGAGGAGTATCGTGGAAGCAATTTTCAAAGGTAAGAGCTATATATATTAAAGGATTTAAGGTTTGTTTGGCAATTCTAATTGCCACAAGTCCAAGTCCGAACCACCTCGATCCAATTTCAAATTCTTATTTCTCCCGAATTCCAATGGCTAAATCCTAATTCCTCAATCCAAATTTCTAATCTATCCGTGCCATTAGATAATCAATTTCGAAACCAGAAGTCCAATTAACCAGTCATTGATCAATTTTCCGGTCCGGGCCTATTGCTCCGAAAATTCCAGAAAAATTCTTATAAATCCTCAAAAATAAAAAACTCATAATCGTATACTCCAATTTCATAATTCAATTTCCTAACTTTCATTTCTAACTCAAATTCAATTCTCGCGCCTAATATGACCTAATTATTACACTTGCCCTAATCATTTCCAAATCCAAGTCGTCCAAATCAAACCGGAAATATGTCATACATGTATGTACGTACAAATACCAATACAATCATTGCCAATTATACATAATTAAATCATGCATGCACATGCAAAAATATGTATGCAATGAATTGTACCCATCCCATCGGTGACGGGATGTTACAATTCTCCCCTCCTAATAAAAATTTCGTCCCAAAATTTTTTTACCTGACTAATCAAACAGATGAGGGTACTGCCTCCTCATGTGCTCCTCAGTCTCCCAAGTCGCCTCCTCAGATGAGTGATTTTTCCAAAGGACTTTCACCAATGGAATCACCCTGGATCTCAACTGCTTGACCCGCGATCCAATAATCCGCACCGGCTCCTCAACCTAACTCAAATCACTGGCTATCTCGATCTCCTGAGTCGGAATCACATGAGTCGGGTCAGAACGATATCTCCGAAGCATGCTCACATGGAAGATGTCATGCAACTGAGACATCTCACTTGGCAACGTCAATCTATAGGCCAACGGTCCAATCCTCTCGGTAATCTCATACGGACCGATATATCGAGGACTCAACTTGCCCTTACGGCCAAATCTGAGAACTCCTCTCCACGGAGACACTCTGAGGAACACTCTATCACCCACAGCGTACTCCATCTCTCTCCGATGCTGATCCACATAACTCTTCTGCCTGTCCTGAGCTACCTTGATGCGACTCCTAATCAACTGTACCTTATCTACTATGTCCTGGATCAGCTCGGGACCCTCTAACATCCTCATACCCTCTTCATCCCAGTAAAGAGGGGATCTACATGGTCGACCATATAAAGCCTCATACGGTGCCATACCAATGCTGCTCTGGTATTGATTATTATACGCAAACTCCACCAGAGGCAAATACTGATCCCATGCACCTCGAAACTCCAATACACAGGCTCTCAACATATCCTCAACAGTCTGAATAGTCCTCTCACTCTGCCCATCCGTCTGAGGATGAAACGCAGGTCAAGTTCAATCTCGCACTCCATAGCCATCGCAAACTCCTCCAGAACCTCGAAGTAAACCTGGGATCCCTATCTGACACTATCGATACTGGGACCCTATGCAGTCGAACTATCTCTGCCACATACTTCTGGTCCAACTGATCGAGGGTATTACTCTCCCTCACTGGCAAGAAGTGAGCCGATTTAGTTAACCGGTCCACTATGACCTAGATAGCATGACACTGCCTCGGCGTCCTAGGCAACCCCATAATAAAATCCATCGTAATGCGCTCCCATTTCCACTCCAAAATAGGCAACGAATGCAATCTCCCAACTGGGGCCTGGTGCTCAGCCTTAACCTGCTGGCATGAAAAACACCGAGAAACAAACTCCGCTACATGCCTCTTCATACCAGGCCACCAGAAATGCAACTTAAGAGTGCGATACATCTTGGTGACACCAGGATGCATGGCATAAGTAGCCAAATGAGCCTCCTCCAAAATCTCTCGTCTCAGAGCCTCCACATCCGGAACACATAACCTCTGACCCAACCACAGAGTACCATCTCTCACCAAACTCGACATGACCATCCAGATCGATTCGCCAATCAATCTCACTAACACTGGATCCTCGATCCCCGAACTCTCCTAATCCGCCATGCACATCGCTCGAGCCTCAAAGTCACAATCAGAGCTCCATCCTGACTCAAATCCATCTGCACATTAAGAGCTCTCAACTGAACCAAACACGATAACCTTGAAACCTGAATCTGAGCTGCACTACCATGCGATCTCCTACTCAATGCATCTGCCACCACATTAACCTTCCCTGGGTGGTACTCAATAGTATAGTCGTAGTCCTTAAGCAGCTCTAACCATCTCCTCTGCCTCAGATTCAGCTCTCACTGACTCAACAGATATCGCAAACTCTTATGATCGGTGAAGATCTGGAATGTCTCACCATACAAATAATGTCTCCAGATCTTCAAAGCAAATACAACTGTAGCTAACTCCAAGTCATGCACTGGATAATTAATCTCATGGGATCTCAACTGTCTCGAAGCATACGCTATGACTCTCCCATGCTGCATCAGCACACAACCTAAACCCTGCTGCGAAGCATCACTAAACACCTCAAAACCTCCTGCTCCAAATGGTAGGGCTAACACCGACGCCGTAGTCAACCAATGTATCAACACCTCGAAACTCCTCTGGCACTCATCTTTCCATCTGAAGGCCACGCCCTTCCTCAGAAGTCTTGTCAAAGGGGCTGAGATCACAAAAAACTCCTCGACAAACCTCCGGTAATATCCTGCCAATCTGAGGAAACTCCTCAATTCTAACACGTTCCTCGGAATCTCCCAACTCCTCACTGCCTCTATCTTGTGAGGATCCACCCGGATACCCTCACCAGACACAATGTGGCCTAGGAACACCACCTCATCCAGCCAAAATTCACACTTAGTGAATTTGACATACAACTTTCTATCCCTCATAATCTGCAGCACTATCCTCAGATGCTCCGCATGCACCTGTCTAGACCTCGAATACACTAGGATATCATCAATAAACACAATAACAAACTGATCCAGGTATGGATAAAAGACTCTATTCATCAAAGCCATGAAGGCAGCCGGGGTATTAGTCAACCCGAACGACATCACTAAGAACTCGAAATGCCCATACCTGCTCCTGAAAGCGCTCTTAGGCACATCGGCCGCTGCGATCCTCAACTGATAATATCCAGATCTCAAATTCAACTTGGTAAACACCTGAGCTCCCTACAACTGATCAAATAAATCATCGATTCTAGGCAGTGGGTACTTATTCTTGACTGTAACCCGATTGAGCTCCCTATAATCGATGCATAACCTCAAAGTCCCGTCTTTCTTCTTCACAAATAACACCGGAGCTCCCCACGGCGAAACACTCGGCCTGATAAATCCCTTATCCAATAACTCCTGCAGCTGAGCCTTAAGCTCCCTCAGTTCCACCGGTGCCATCCTATATGGAGGTATCGATATAGGAGCGGTACCTGAAACGAGGTCTATCTCAAACTCTGTCTCCCGATCCGGCGGCAAACTTGGTAACTCCTCGAAAAACACATCTAGAAACTCCCTGATCACAGGGACATCCTGCAAACTTTGCTGCACTCTAGAATCCACCACATGCGCCAAATAAGCCTCACAACCCCCTCGCATCAATCTCAGAACACTCATGAACGAGATCATCCTGGCTGGCACTGCCTGACTAACACCTCGAAACACAGCCCTAGGCTGACCAGGAGACTCCAACACGACCTCCTTGGTATAACAATCCATAATAGCCCTATAGGCAGTGAGCCAGTCCATCCCCAAAATCAAATTAATCTCCTGAAGGGGCAACACTATCAGGTCTGCACTCAATACCACTGAATCAATCCGAATCGGACACCCCTTACAGACCTCACCCAAAGCAGTAGTACTACCTAGAGGCGTATTCACCTGCACCCATACTGTAACATCTCCCTATCCACATGCAATCTACATGCCACATACGGTGCAATAAAAGAATGCGTGGACCCTGGATCTATCAATGCATAAACCTCAATATCAGAGAGCAAAAGCAAACCTGCAACCACATCGGGAGAATCCTGGGCCTCCTGCCTGGTCATGGCGTAGACCCTAGCCTGGGACTGCGGCCTACTGCCTCGCCCCTCGGACCCCACAAAGGAATCTCCACCTCTACCTCGGGCTCTGCCTCGACTCCTATATCCAGGTCCACTTCTGGCTCTGCACAGACTTTGTCGAGCTACTACCGGCTCTCCCACTAGCAATGACCGAACTCCCAAAGTCGAGGACAACTCCAATCATATGATCCATAGATCCACAAAGCTAAACAGTTCTGCCACTCTCAAAGACTTCCATCGTGCCTCTTATCACAACGCATGACATCGCAAGGCTGTGTCCGCCCTCTGCCACTACTACTGCCACTACCAATCTGTCTAAATCTCCCTCTCTGACCAGAACCCGACTGTCTAAATCCTCCTGTCGATCTGAATCTGCTCTGGCGTCTACTCAAGATCCTACCAGAGCTACCCTGACTATCACTAGATCGCTTGCCTCCTGATCCCTGACCAGTCTCAGCTCGACTCTGTCTCAGAAGCTGCTCTATCCTCACGGCGGCTGCTCTCAACTCCACAAAGATGCCCATATCTGACTGGGCTAACCTAGTACGAATCTCCAGATTAAGCCCTCCCTCGAATCTCCGGCACCTATCAGCCTCAGAGGTAATCAAAACATAAGCATATCTCGACAAATTTCATCAACTCGACCTCATAATCACCATCTTGACATGGACCCCTGTCTCAGCTCAAAGAACTCCTGCATCTTCATTTCCAAATAAACCTTGGGGATAAAATTATCTCGGAAAGCCCTCAGAAAATCAGCCCAAGTCAATACACAAGGCCTGGTGGAACTACCCGGGACAGTCTTCCACCACTGATAAGCTGGACCCTGAAGCAAAGAGACAACATAATTGAAACGCTCCTCAGGGTCGCAATCCATCTGATCTAGGAACCGCTCGGTCCTCTCCAACCATATTTCAGCCTCAGCAGGGTCTGTGCTGCCATAGAAGTCCACAGCTCCCTACTTACGCAAATGATCATACCTCCTCTCCTGTCTCATGGGAGCTCTAGGAGGCTGCTCCTCATACAGAGGCACTGAAGACTCCCTACTCACTCCGACTGATCCTTGATCAGCTGGTTGATCTACCTGATCACCAAGAACGGATGACCTACAATAAAACCACAATTCTGATTAATTTCTTTCTTTTCTTACAAAATTCAAGCCTAAAATATACTATGCCCAAAAGATGCCAAATCATGCTCGATACCATTTATCGAAGCCCCTCTCCGTAGGTATACACCGACTCAGTAGGTCGCACTGATGCATAACCTACGATGAGGGTGCACTACGATCGATCATTTCTATAAACCTCATGGCATCAATATAATAAAGCAGTAATATCACATTCACTAAATTTTAAAACCAAATCGTACTTCTCATTTATTCTTAAAACCATAAGTACATCAGTCATATATACAACTGTACAAGCCCAAAAGAACTAACACAACTCCTAGATGAGTCATCCACAAAATATCCTAAAAGATCCCCAGCTGACTGACCTGTGGGCCATGCTCCTCTCGCCGGCACTCATACAGCAAGAAAAGTCTCACTAACTGGAGCTAGGAGTCAAACTATCGCTGTCCTGAAAAATTAGATGCAATGTTGGGTGAGTTTGTGAACTCAGTGAGAAACCATCATCGATGGTCCACCCAACTCATGCATATTCAAACGTTCTCACAGTATCATACATATATCACAAACAAGAAATTACATGCAGTTAATTTCACATTTATAAGGCGATATGCCTTTCACACAATTCACATGTAAACATTCATATATGGAATGTGCATTTGACTTTTTCATTTTCTTTCGTTGTTGTGACCGTGCGCCTGAGCTCATATACGTTGAGCCATTGGCTCTGAAAACATTGGGCTCAGAAGCCCTAATACGTTGAGCATAAAGCTCTGAAAATCGTTGGGCACGAAGCCCTGTGCGTTGAGCTTAAAGCTCTGGATATGGTGGCTGCACCGATCACAACTGCCTTTATATGATCATACTGTTATGCATGTATGCACATGTCCAATTTACAATACATGCATCACACTAAAACTTCATATACCTAATTCTCACCATTTGGAACCATTATGAACAATTTATACACAATTAACACTTCTATATCACAGTTGAAATATTTCGAACACCTGTGGTCCGAAATCAATCAAAACAAACACATAGAATCCATCCTTAACTCCACATGGCATATTGCATCGAATTTAACACATATAGGTTGAGAAACCAACTAGGTTACTTACCTCAGAACTTCCGAGCTACTGCCGGGAAGTCTCGCCTACGTCGGACAATCGGCGGTCTACTGGTACCTCTATAACAATCAAAACATAAATAAAATTACTAATTGTATCAATTCTAATACTCGATGATGCATATGTATCAAATAATGTACGTACTATACATGTTTTGACATTTCTGACCTTATTCCCGAATCCTCTCAATTCTGCATTTTCACTCTAATCCATAGCAATTCCTAATACCATAATTCAATTGACTATACTCCCAATAATTTCTGACTAGTCCCATTTTAACCTCAAAATTCTCAAATTAAAAGAATCACTATTTGGCCCAAAATAGATGTCCTCGTCGCGACGTCTAGCTCCTCGTCGCCGCATGGAATCTTCTGTTCGTCGCGACGTGCGTTGCTACTCGTCGCGACGTACAGATGAAATCTGCTCGTCACGACGTACTCATCCCTTCGTCGCGACGTACACCAGAACTTTGCTCGTCGCGACTAATATTCATTTATTCGTCGCGACGTGCAAGGAAAGGTGGCTCGCCGCGGCGTGTTCATCACACGTCTCGACGTGCGAACCCAAAAATTTCTCAGATCTTCTGATATAAATCCCTACAAATCCACTCTAAACACTTCAAAACAACATTCTACACTTAACACTACTCATTCCTAACCTTAAATCCACAAATTCACCATTATTCCACAAATACCTAAATTAAAATCACCAAATTTACTTCTAACCCTAACTTCCGAAACTCTAAATTCCCAAACAATTAAATACTCAAATCCATGATCAAATTAACTATGTGAAGCATAAAAGAACAATAACTTACTTGATTCAAGCTTCTAATCCTTCAAAATCACCAAGGTAATCCAAGTCTCAAGCTAAATCACCACCCACGACACCCACGACAACACCAAACTCAAACCCAAATGTCATGCTCTCCAATTTCAAGCCAAGGGAAGAGATCAAGGATGGAAGAAGAAGCCAATCCAAGAGGAAGATCCACGATGATGGAAAGAGGAAGAAGAATTAAGAGCAAACCTATGATTTCTTTCAAAATGGAGGAGTATCGTGGAAGCAATTTTCAAAGGTAAGAGCTATATATATTAAAGGATTTAAGGTTTGTTTGGCAATTCTAATTGCCACAAGTCCGAGTCCGAACCACCTCGATCCAATTTCAAATTCTGATTTCTCCTGAATTCCAATGGCTAAATCCTAATTCGTCAATCCAAATTTCTAATCTATCCGTGCCATTAGATAATGAATTTCGGAACCAGAAGTCCAATTAACCAGTCATTGATCAATTTTTCGGTCCGGGCCTATTGCTCCGAAAATTCCAGAAAAATTTCTATAAATCCTTTAAAATACAAAACTCATAATCGTATACTCCAATTTCATAATTCAATTTCCTAACTTTCAGTTCTAACTCAAATTCAATTCTCGCGCCTAATATGACCTAATTATTACACTTGCCCTAATCATTTCGAAATCCAAGTCATCCAAATCAAACCGGAAATATGTCATACATGTATGTACATACGAATACCAATACAATCATTGCCAATTATACATAATTAAATCATGCATGCACATGCAAAAATACGTATGCAATGAACTGTACCCATCCCATCGGTGACGAGATGTTACAGCATATCATCATTTTTGAGTATATGATGCATATTATGTGATTTAATTGATAGAAGATTCTATGTTATGCTTTAGGTGATGATTTTGGCTAATTTATGATTTATGTGATGAAGTTGAGTTATTTGTGCTTTATATAATAGACTGCAAATGTTTGGATTCTTTATGTGTTGTATGGCCCAGTACTCGATGGATATAGAGGTGTTAGCCACTGAACCGTGTTTGCTCACCCCATTCTCCCTCCTTAGGTGCAAATTCTAGTTTATCGTGGAACCTTGCAAGGCATCGGGCATAACTCCAAGAAACTTTAGACACTTTTGTATTAAGTTAGTAACTAGCTTTCGGAATGGCTTTATCAGCATATTAAGCATTGAGCATCTCATATGTTGTATTTTGGTACTTGATTCATGATGGATATGATGAATATGCTGATATGTAATTAAAGCTATGATTGAACTCTTGAATGATTCATAAAGAGATGAGAGCTCTAATACTCTCTTCTTCATGTGAATTTGTTGATTTGCGATCTGTGCTTGACCTTGAAAAGGGTATATGTATGAGTCTTTAGATCATTGAGTTGTTGTTGGGTTTTGTCTTGGGATAGCTTGTTGGAATTTGCAAAGGTTTATGAGTTGTGATAAGGAAAGATTTAGAGATAAGATTGGTAGTGATCTGAAAAATATTCACTGAATATGCTTCAGTCTTTTAGCCACAACGTTTTCTCTAGTAATCTAAACGAGATGATTCTTGATTTGGATTAAACTAGAGATATATGGCTACATTTTGTAAGAAGACATCGAATTTCAATTCTGTGTCTAAGAGTCTCAAATATTGTCTTGAAGTTAAGAATTGGGTGCAGTGTTGGTGCAGGAATGAAAGTCTTATCTTCTGACGTTAGGGGCAATTTTAGGATTGATGAAGATAGATTTTGGCAAAATTCCCTTATGGAAAGTTGTATATATTTCTTTTATCTTTCCAAAGGTATAAAGTTTGTAAATTTTGGACATCTGAGTGAAAAGTTATGCATCTTCGAAGTGGAGACGTTCTGGAGAAAAAGGTCAGACGAAGTTAATCTTCATCTTCGTTTGTGATGACGTCACTTCGTCTGTGATGACGTCACTTCGTCTGTGATGATGTCACTTCATCTGTGATGACGTCACTTCGTCTGTGATGACGTCATCTTCGTCTGTGATGACGTCATCGTCTTCGCATCGTCTGCTTTTGGTTTTGACCCTTCTTCCTTCTTTTGGCCATAACTTTTTACACAGACCTCCGATTTAGCCGATTTTTGAAGTGTTGGATTCATAAGAAAATTTTTTATCTTTTTTTATTGGTCAGTATTGGTTTTAATTTGAAAAGTTGGTTTGAAACAAAGTATGACGATCGACTGTTAAAGTCTGAATATACTTCACTAATTTTAAAATATCTTGAGCTATAGAGTTCCGATTGAGGCGATTCTTATTTTAAATTAGACTAGAGATATAAACCTACAAGTTTTATGAAGGAACCGATTGGCAATTTAGCCTCTAAAGTTTTCAAATTCTGACATGAAGTCGGTAGAGTGTCAATTTTGACTGTTTTCTTTAGATAGTATTTTGAGCATAACTTCTTCATTTCTAATCCGAATTGAGCATTTTCAGTGGCGTTAGAATCGTTAGATCATGAGGAGCAAATGTCCTTAAGAAGTCGATCCGAGTTTCCTTTTGAAGGTTTTTCCAATTTGTGGTCAGTGCGTGGTCGGTTTTGGGTCTTCTACGTTTGTGTGCTCCCGAATGTTGGGCCTAGGAGACGGGGTCCAACATTTATAATTCAGCTCAAACACACAATCCTCAAATCAGTACAAAAATCTCATACTGCATTACAATCCATACTCAACTTTATAAATCAAATCCTTATACAACCCAATCATTCTCATCTATCATAACCATACACAAGTTCTTATACAATTCCATAATCCAAATACATCATGAACTAAACGCTTACATTACATTAATGGCCTTCCAAGCCATGTACAATTTTCCAATGATAAAAATCCAAAGTACACAATGAACAATAATTCTCAATTTCTCAACAACATCTAAACTTAACAATAGTTCAATAAGAACTCATACAAATAAAATCTCTCATTTTCTTTCACTCGATCTTTTTCTCATCACCTGTGGATGGGAATGAATGGGGGGTGAGCTTAAAAAGCCCGTGGGTAACATGCTTATAATCAATCATAAGCAAAACCGTTCAAAAGTTTACTGCCATAGAAATTTCTTGTTGAAAATCCATAAAATGCTCGTTTCTCAAATTTTCGTCATGTATTGAAATCCTTAATCCGCAAAACATAAATGTATCAACTTGTTTAAAAATCACAATTTCATAATGCAATACATCATATCATAACACATATTTGAATACAATTCAATCCAAAGCATAGCTTATCACATTAATATGCGAATGCACAATCAATTGGCTCAAGGCGTTCCGTGAAACAAAACGGATAAACCGAAGTTTATACCATGAACGAAACGAGTTTATTTTCAGATCTCGTGTGGCACAAGCGGCCAGCCGGGAGAAGGCTTTTGTCAACGTGCACGTGACTTATGAAACGGTTCCTCTCTCGCCCAAACAAAGCACATAAACAATGATCAAACTCATTTCATTGAAATGAAATGCTTTCATGCTTTTCATATTCTTTTTCTTCTTTCCAATAAATCACAATGCCATTCTCAGATACATAACATAATCTCATCACAATTCAATTCTCATCAAAGTGTCATATATTTCTCAATGCATAACATAACACATCACAATGCATTTTTGCACGCTCATAGCCATTCAAATCCAATTCATGGAGTATATGAACACATATAAACCAATTCTTTAAATCATTTTAAAACAATATATGCAGAATCATAAAATATTTGAAATCATTTTATTCTCTCGATTTGGAAAAATCTTTAATGGCTTATTATTCAACTATAAACATGAAACCCACCTCATATCCATGCTTGGAGCTTGATTAGAGCTTCAATTCTCCAAAGCCTTTCTTCTTTCTCCCAATTTCAAATTCCCTAAATCAAATTAACTCAAATTCAACCTCATAAAAAATCATGATTTTCAAAATTGATTTTATAAAACACAAACCCATTCTATTTTCCATGATTCTAAACCAATAATTCACAAAATCCCCAAATCTCAAAATTTGGGCATAAACCCTAAGTAATTCTCCTCCAAAATTAAACATAACCCAAGGCATAATCATCAAAATTAACTCCATAATCCACAAACCCATATCAACCTTAAACTATCCAAACCAAAAGCTCACTAAAAACTCAAGGATTAAAACTCATCTCTTACCTTTTCATTCTCTATTTTTGAATTTATCAAGCTCCAAAGGAAGCCATCTTCTTCTTGCTTTCTTCCCCTTTGACAAGCATCGAAATCCTCTAGGAAACCCAAAAAAACGAACCTTGCTTCCTCCTCCTCCTCCTCCTCCTCCTCCTCCTCCTTCTTCTTCTCCTTCTTCTCTCCCTCTCTATCGTTTCTTTCTTCTTTTCTCTCTTAAATTTCGTGGGTTCCTCTTCTAAAATGACAGACATGTGCCTTATGAAGTGCCATGTCACTTAAATGATGGTTAATTGTCCAAATTACCCTCCCATGCAAGGCTAAACTCTTATCTCTTAAAGTGGACTTCCAAAACTGCCCCTGAATTCATTTTCATTTGAGCTTACTTTAGGACATTATTTTCACCATCCAATTGAAGAAATTAGTCAAAAATTCCTTCTAGAGAATTGTTCCTCATTATCTTAATTTCATAATGCCTCAAGAATCATCCAATTTGGAGCACTACATCAAAAGTAATGCTCAAAACATTGCGGGTATGTCCTATGCTAACTCATTTCTCCAACACATTATTTCCATCCAAAAATTTACATTCTTACTCCCAAAATTGACATTCGATGTCTTCATAACACTTGTAGCTCTATTTCTCTAGTTTAATCCAAATTAAGAATGACCTTAATTGGATGTCTATAGCAAAAGTTATAATCAAAATACATTTAGACTATCACTAAACCGAGACTGAACACTAATCCAAACTTCAATTCATAATTTGAAGATCTTAGTGGCTAAATTAAAATTTATTTTCTTCATATGACTTGTAGCCCCATGTCTTAATTTTATTTCACCTCAAGAATCAATCCAATCGGATCACCATAGATCCCGAATTTCTCAAAATACTGAACTATGATCAGAAAATAGTCCAACTCACTTTGATTAAATTAATCACCCTTAATTTAATCTCATAAATTCACAAATTTCTCATAAAATCAAATTCATTGTCTCAGGAATCCAACGCTTTAAGAATCAATTCAATCGGATGTCAGACGAAAAAGTTATAACCAAAGGATTGGTCAAAAGTCGGATGAGGAAGGAAGATAGCAAAATCGGAAGGAAACAAATTGTTCCGATTATCATAAGATTCAATCAAACTTTTTCAATTCAACTCCAATTGATACGAATTTTCATGGAGAGATAGATACATGTCTTAGGAATCAGACGCCTTAAGAATCGCCTCATTCGGAGATCGGACGAAGGAGTTATGGCCAAACGAATCCGATATATTCATGTTCTGATTCCTACCAAACATACTTTGGCGCAAATGCCATACATTTCACTATGGATGTCGGATTGACTTCATTCTTAGACCATTAGAAAGTAGACATCTAGGTATAAAACGTTCTTGAAGACCAAAATTTGAAATTCTGTCTCTATGGGGGTACACGGACCGTGTAAAAATCACACAGCCCGTGTAACCTACGGGTGAAAACTGTCTCCTACGCATGGATTTACACGGCCCGTGTAAATCTTCACGGGCAGACCGTGTAACTTATGGGTATAGAAAAATTTTCACCCTCCAAGACCCCTCCAAAGGGTCCTAAACCCATCCTAACTTCTCCTATAATCATATCTTACCTAAAATCAACCTTTTCGAGCCCGAGGTCACGTCACAAACTCTAAAGGTTTGGGAATTTCGATTACCAAGACATCCTAGCTTGCAATAAGCATAACTCTCAACTCCGGTATCGAAAACTTGCATACTTAGTATCGTTGGAAAGATAAGAGAACAAGCTACAACTTAAAAGAAGACAACTTTGGCCAATTCCAATTCAATCATTCTAGAATTGCCCTTGAATAAACATACACATTTTTATCCTCATACAAAACTTAACATTTTCCCAACTTCACTTTCTCTATTACAACATCATTCAAAGCAATTTAACTTCCAATTGGAATCCATTCAACACTCAACCTCAATTCATATACTCTCATATTCAATAACCTCTTATCATTCACCAAACATCCTATCTTACATACATAACCATGGTTTATGCTTAAGGTTTCTCAACTCATCATCCATACTTAGTTCACATTCTAATTTCACAACCATCTATATACCAATTCATATTTCAAAGCCATACATAAATTCATATTCCATTTTGATATTTCCACTAAAAATTTGGGGTCCAACAAAACTCATCATTCCCTTGAAGTAAACTCCTTTACTTATATAGAGATAAATCGCAACACTACAGTCTAAACCATAATCAAGCGACCAACTTGATTATTCAACTGTGAATCAATTAATTCAGATTCTAATAATATACATGTTTCCCATACATCTCTGTAACACCCCACTCCCGAGTGACCCGAATCCGACATCGATGGTGATATCCGAGTCCGTGTCCCGCGAGGGTGGTGTGCTACATCCCTCAGTCAAAACTCAGTATAAATTTCTTTTTTTTAACACACATACATACACATCACAAGTTATGCGAAAAACAATTTATATAAACAATTCACTGGCCTCGAGGCCCTTTTCATAAACACAATTTATTTTAGTCGGTTAACTTTACAAACTGATCTCATCAAGAATACAAAATTCAGAAAATAAAATACAATAATGCGACGCCGAATCGATCCCGACCTCTTCTACTTGATAACCAACAGATGTCATACGCCTGTTGCCTAACGGGGTATTCATCTGAGTCCTGAAAAATAATTGCAAATTTTGGGTGAGTTTTGCGAACTCAGTGAGAAACCATCATCGATAGTTCACCCAACCCATGCATATACACAATACACATCATATCATATATATTAACACATTCATATAATCACATGCATTCAATTTCACATTTTTAAGGTGTTTCGCCTTTAACACAATTCATGTTCAATTGTTTGTATATACAATGCACATGTGACACTTTTCATTTTCATATCGTTGTTGTGACCGTGCGTCTAAAACTGTCCCAGTGACGGGCACATTGCGTTGAGCCAGTGGCTCTGAAATATTGGGCTTAAAGCCCTAATACATTGAGCCTGAGGCTCTGAATACGTTGGACCTAAGGTCCTGTGCGTTTAGCTTAAAGCTCTCATATACGTTGGGCATGATATGCCCTGATATGGTGGCTGCTCCGGTCACAACTGCCTTTATCTGATCATACCAATATGCATGAATGCATATGTTCCAATTTCCATTTACATTTCATGCCATTTCCTATTCCTTCGGACCTTTGGTCCGGTATGTCAATCATATCATTTTCAATTTATTGCATTGATGCATCATAATCATTTACACATAATAGCACTTCAATATCACATTTCCAATATTTCAGACACCCATGGTCCGAAATCAATCAAAATCTAAATCAATCACATATCCATCCGTTATCTCCGCATGGCATCTATGTGTAAAATTAAACACATAAAGGCTGAGAAACCAACTAGGTTACTCACCTATACTTCCGAGCTAATATCTGGAAGTCTCAGTAACGTCAGTAGATCGATGCTTCAATTGTGCCTCTATAATAATCAGAAAATAGAACCATTACCACTTGTCCAATCAAAACTTTTTAATAATGCAAATGAAGCAATTTGTAGGTGCACAATGCATGTTCATGATATTCCCGGCCCTATTCCCTTTTTTTTCCAACAATAAAATCCGTAGAAAAATTAAAAATTCAACGGCGCTAATGGCGCTCAATTTGGACCTCTATAGGTCCCCAATTAAATAAAACAGTAATGCAATACCCATTTCCCGGACACCCGTAAATTTTCCGTCCAAAATTCCCAATTTCCCATGAAATGAAATTCAATAGCTCACGAATCCGATGCCTCAAGAATCAGGTCAATCGGACGTCGGATGGAAAAGTTATAAGCAAAAGAGTGGAGGGAAGTCGATTCAGAAAAAATACATGTCCTATTCGACTAGTACAGGTTGTAGTCGACTAGTATTATTACAATGACAAATCTGAAACAGTTTCCTCCGACATGCCAACTTGTTTAGGCCATAACTCTCAACTCCGAACTCCAATTTGGACAAATTTGGTGTCTATTTCATAGAGAAAAGAGAGATCTACAATGTTCATGAAGAACCCAAAAGCCAAATTAACCTGTAAGGGTGTTAAAAATACAATCAAAGTTTCTGTCCAGTCAATGACTTCCTAACCAGTGCAGTAGAGTTCCTAACCAGTGCAGTATTTTGTAAATTCAATAACTTCCCATTTCCTTAGTTCAAAATTACACAATAAATGTGCTCAGTAAGATCACAATGTGATGTACAACTTTCATGAACAGTCTAAATTCAAATTCAATGGCTAACTAGATCAAACAATTCAGTGAAGGCTGCTGCCCCAGAAAGTACTCAAATTGGACAGTAATTTTTTTCAAACAGTATAAATCCTTGTAAAAATGTCGAAAAATTGCATACTTTATACCCATGAAAAGATAAAACACAGTACTACACTTCTCATGAAGGGCTCATAATCAAATTCTATCATTAACCAATTCAAAACAGTCCTGCAAGTTAGTGTCTTGTTCAACAATCCCTGACCTAACTTCAGTCCAATCTTTGAAAAATCATAAGTCCCAATTCTGTTATCTAAAAATAGCATGCTATATAGCATTTTCAAGATAATCACTTTTTATACAAATTTTCAGAAGATCACTCAAACCAGTTCAATTCACATAAATTGCTAAAATTACTTCTAATCAGGATGTTCACAAAACCTACACTGATGGGTAGGTTTCACCAATTGCTCAAAATCAATCAATATTTCACAATGCATATATCCCAATATACAGATCGAAAAATTGCAAACTCATTGGAAATGGAAATATCATTTAATAGGCTTCAACTTTCATTTAGACCATTTTCTCTAACTCCTTCTCAATTAATTTAGAAAAATCATCAAAACTCCTAGGTTATGGTTTCGGGTACTATTCATTCCAGTCAATAGCAGTAACTTTCCAAGCCAAATTGCAACCTCTTAAAGCTAAAATTGGACAACACCTATTTCACACAAAAATGTAGCTAACAAACCAAAGTTTCAGTGGGCACAAACCTTTCCTCAATTGCATAACCACACAATGAGTTATGCTCAAATCAGTGTAATAGGTCAAACTCACATTTTCCAGCTTTCCTTCTCAATTCAATTCCTAATACTTCCAATACCAATACCACATGCATAAGCATCCTAATGACACAAGAATTTAGCCAATAGGTCAGAAAGACCTTCACTTCAATATAAATCCAAAAATTTCAGCATCATCCTCAATCATTTTCCTTTCAAAGATTAATCATCTAACATGACTAACTTCACTTTTAATCATCTTTACACTCTACTTACATTCATCAAGTTTTACCCTATCAATATATCAAGCAACCATCAATTAAGCAAGCCAATTTCATATCCACATATACAAGCATAGGTCACATACAATTTAATGCATAAACATCACAATAAATACATCAAAAGAACAATCAACACTTAAACATAAGCTTACCAAATCAAAGCTTCCAACTAATCAATCCTTCACTCTTCAATTCTTTTCTTTAATAAGACACCAAGACCACTTCATTCACACCTTTAGCACACATGATACTCATCAAAGGGAGGCAAAGGTTTGAGCTAGTATGGTAGACAAAGGACTACTTATGGAAGGAGAAGGGTAAGAGTTTGCTAGAACCTTTGAAGAAAACCAATGAAGAAAGAAAAGAGGAGGTTTCGGATGCTTGGAAAAATTCACCAAAACAAGTGTTTTTTTTTCTCTCTTTCACTAGAAGTTTCCGTAATATATAGGATAACCATGCATTTAATGTGAAACACTTGGCAATTGGAGGAAGAAAGAAAGAAAAGTCAAACTACCAATCAAATATTTGAGAAAAAATAAGCCAAATACCAAATCAAGTCAAGAAATTTCGGTTTCAACAAATTTTAAGGGTCCACTTTTGGGTCCCACCAAAATAATTAATAGTTTAGTACCAAAATAACAGTAGAAAATCAACCGATTCGCCACTTGGCGATTTTTTTCGGTCCAGAAATTTTCTCGAATCATTTTTTTGAAAATTACCTAAATTGCCCAAAATTGTAAAACATATAACAGTCCACTCTCAATAATTTTTCAAACACGAAAACCACATTTTCCACAACAAAAACACATTTAGGCCATTTACCGGTAATTTTGCTGGTCCGGAAATTTTCTCCGGACAATTCCAGAAAAATTCCTCAAAATCTCTTAAAATATAAAACACTCAATAGCACACTCAGAATAATTTTTCAAATCCAATAACCACGTTAATCACAATAAAATTGCAGTAGGCATATCTACCGGAAATGTCATGTATGCATGTACCGAAATCTGCATGTGCACAATTTCACTGTTTACTAATACTAGTATGCATGAACAATACTAATTAATCCCTATCAATCTCATCCTATGACAATTTACTATTTTACCCTTCCTGTCAGGGGTGGGATGTTACAACTCCCCCCTCCTTATAAAAATTTCGTCCTCGAAATTCTCAGTTAACAATTCACTATGACAGTTCTCAAAGTCCTTACATGTTCCATACACTTTTCCACTCAATGATGCATTTTCTGAAAGGTCACAGTGACCACACTCAGTCAGTTGTTCAGTCATTTATTAGGCCAACTTATTATCACTCACCACAGTAGACGAATTCCACAAGGCTGTTAGTTGGCGACCTTACTATCTTAACTATTTCACTTACCATTTCCAGAGTAGCCACTACCTTTAGTTCCGATGCTATGAGTCAGTTCATTCATTTTTTTTTTAACCTATTCACTTATCAAATTTTATCACTCCAATACCTTTTTCGCCTGTAACATGTAGACTAATTCGTATTTCAGACATCCTTTCAAGGTGATACGTACCATAACCTCTTTTATCTCATCCTTCACATTCCTTTGGTACCAATACAATGACATTTAGTTCCATTTCACTACAACCAGTGATACTTTACCTAATGCAGTCATTCTTTATATCCCACCAACTCTCTGTTCAAATTCAATTCTCCTTAGACAGTTCACTGTTTTATAGTGTTCACGCACTCTATTCAGATATGCATTTAACTCTGTTTCACTTATCCGATCCTAATCCACTTTAGGTAACCCATGCCGTTTTCCTATGTCACTTTCCTTTGTTTCACTCAACACAGTCTCAAATTCATTGTGGTCTTTGACTTCCGTTAGTCACTGTCCAGTGTGGCAGTGTATCTTTACAGTAAATCAGAACTTTATAACACGATCAAAATCATGTGAAACCCAAACCACTTAAGCATTTTTCCTGTTGAACATTCAAACCTATTAGTAACTCAAATTCACTTTTTGTGTATTCCTACGAGAATGTCTCGCTTCGATTATTCAATTTCTTTGCTTACCAATTCCTTTGCTCAATCACTTTTGTCAGGTACATATACTTCTTCCTTGAATCACTCAATACTGTTCTTCCGATTTTACTCAAACATCCAGATGCAGTATGAAAATCATCATTTTGACTCTTGAACTTTTAGCCTTTCTTAACTCTATCTAGCTCAACACTTCACTTATAACCATTCAATGTTTTTTTTTTCACTCGCATATTCAGACTCATCATAGGGCTCACCACTTTAACTTCTGTACTCTTAACCTTTCTTACTTCTATCTAGTATCACTAGATCTACAACTTCAATTTTCCAGTAACACTTCATAATGACCCATAATCTACTTGACATTCTTTGAAAATCCCAATATCTGTAATTGGTCTGTTTATTGCAGCATCTGTTCACTATTTGAGTTAAGTAGGCAGAATTGCCAGGTCATTTCAGCATTGTCGGTATCATAGTCATTTTTGCCCGTCTTTTTCCTTGAATTAACACAATGTATCATTATAGGAATCTAAAGTTTCCAATACCATTTATCAAAGTCAATTCAATTTATCTAATACCATTTTAACATATTGTCTCAGTTCATCACACACTGCCCACTCTCCAAGGGAATGCTTATCTTCAGTGTTAGATTCCTCAATTATTCAAATAGTTCTTTTTACTTTTCATTGTTCAACACTGTCAAACACATTCCGTCAATAAACGTAGTCACTACCATTTGCTTACCTCACATCATTCCCTATTAGGGTCTTGTTGACTTTACCGTACATCATTGTACTTTTTTATTGAGTCCACAATTAATCTATTTGTAATCCCATTATACATCACGTCATTATCAGTTTCCCTTTAGGACTTCTTGTCTCTGTTCATTTTCTCTTTTCAATCGATTTCCTGTCATCCACATCGATATATCTATCTATACCAATACCTAATCATCTGTACTTGGACTTCCATCGATTTCCACTTCATTTGAGTATTCCACTTCACAGTTCGGGACTGTTTTATTCTTAGTTTCAAATCTAGATTTCCCAACAGTATTGCATCACATATGGAGCTCTATTCACTTCACATTGCAATAGGATCATCTTAAATTAAAATTCCCCTTATGTTGTTGGATACTTTACATTTCCGTACACACAGTGCAGATAACCTCAATTTCACTTTTGATTTCGTCCCTACTTCTTTTCGTTTGACCATTAGTCTTACTACCATCTTTATACTATTCACGAAAGTCTCATCAGCCAATTAGTGTCCGTAATTACTTGTCAATCATTCTTAACTCTACGCACTATCTCAGTCAGAACAATTTTAAAATCCTTTCCGTTGATGCTAATCCTCGAATAAAGGACTTATGCCATAATTATTCTTTATTTCCTCTCATACAGGTACATTCAGTCCTCCTATGTCTTACTTTGATCCATTATGAACTTTACACTTATAGCCATTCACCGATCATCTCCTCTCTTGTTTCCATGTATTTTTCACATACGTTTCATTAATCAAGATCAACTTTACTGTCCAACAGATACTCCCAACGGTAAACCGACTTAAATGCGACAACTCTTTCCATATATCACTATCATTGTTTCATTTTCCACGTATCATTGAACTATATGTCTCATCATTTTATTTTCATATCCGTCAGGTGCAAGCTTGATCTTGTAAGGTCATAACAGTTTGACTTATACACTGTCATTTCCTTATTTCTACGTATCTCTTTATTTTCCTTAAACAGTCCATGATAAGGTATTCATAGCAACTCCACTGTATCTCCATCCATTAATCTATTTACCCATCCATTTACCCTTTCTGTATCCACATACATCTTTTCAACCAATCCAGAATTTCCCTATACTCAGTCAGTAGAAATTGTCAGTCTGTTTTTTCCCTTATACTGATTTCCAAACTCTTAGCACAATATTCATATACCCATTTCAGTCTCAATCTTATGCGCTCAAGATCATAACCGTTTCAAGAGTTCTTTTCAGTTTATCTGTACACTTTTGTCTCACCATTTCCACTTTTTCTTACCCTACTAGGCACTTTGCTCTTTCATTTCTTTGTATACCATTACAATACAATATCGATCTCAATACAATCTCACTAGCATCATCTATGATATCCACTAACACAAATGTAGTGAATCCATATCTGCCTGATCGAACCATATACTCTTTACTCATTTCCAGTTCCCATTTCGTCGAAGATACAAATCAGAACTCTAATTACCTCAGCATGTAATTACACATAGACCTACTATAACTAGTATGTTTCTCATATCTCCAGTGGACCTCTCCAAGTTCTAGCCATATTCGTTTTTCTGTCGCCGTAATATTGCCATTATAATCAGGGGACTCAGTTTGATATGAATTCTTTCCTTAATCTGTCTAGGCCAACATAGTCATTCTAACCACAGTACATTATAATTCTCATTATCGATGTTTCCTTTTTTCCCCTTCCTCATTGCCCATACACATTCATGGGCTCACATTCTAATACGGTCTCCTTTTTTTTTCTCACTTAGTCATTTAACACGTATGCACACGTAGGATTTCTACTCGTGCGACTCAGACTGGGGATCAGTTGCCATGGTCTGCAACGACACGACTCAAATGCACGCAACCTTAACCTATGTTTCAGACTGTGCCCAGATACATTACGTACTACTGGGCTCTGATATCACCTAAATGTAACACCCCACTCCCGAGTGACCCGAACCCGACATCGATGGTGATATCTGAGTCCGTGCCCCGCGAAGGTGGTGTGCTACATCCCTCAGTTAAAACTCAGTATAAATTTCTTTTTTTAACACACATACATACACATCACATGCTATGTGGAAAACAATTTATATAAACAATTCACTGGCCTGGAGGCCCTTTTCATAAACACAATTTATTTTAGTCGATTAACTTTACAAACTGATCTCATCAGTAATACAAAAATTCAGAAAATAAAAATACAATAATGCAGACGCGAACTGATCCCGACCTCTTCTCTACTTCAATAACCAACAGATGTCATACGCCCGTTGCCTAACGGGGTATTCTTCTGAGTCCTGAAAAATAATTGCAAATTTTGGGTGAGTTTTGCGAACTCAGTGAGAAACCATCATCGATGGTTCACCCAACTCATGCATATACACAATACACATCATATCATATATATTAACACATTCATATAATCACATGCATTCAATTTCACATTTTTAAGGCGTTTTGCCTTTAACACAATTCATGTTCAATTGTTTGTATATACAATGCACATGTGACACTTTTCATTTTCATATCGTTGTTGTGACCGTGCGTCTGAAACTGTCCCAGTGACGGGCACATTGCGTTGAGCCAGTGGCTCTGAAATATTGGGCTTAAAGCCCTAATACATTGAGCCTGAGGCTCTGAATACGTTGGACCTAAGGTCCAGTGCATTGAGCTTAAAGCTCTCATATACGTTGGGCGTGATATGCCCTGATAAGGTGGCTGCTCCGGTCACAACTGCCTTTATCTGATCATACCAATATGCATGAATGCATATGTTCCAATTTCCATTTACATTTCATGCCATTTCCTATTCCTTCAGACCTTTGGTCCGGTATGTCAATCATATCATTTTCAATTTATTGCATTGATGCATCATAATAATTTACACATAATAGCACTTCAATATCACATTTCTAATATTTCAGACACCCATGGTCCGAAATCAATCAAAATCCAAATCAATCACATATCCATCCGTTATCTCCGCATGGCATCTATGCGTAAAATTAAACACATAAAGGCTGAGAAACCAACTAGGTTACTCACCTGTACTTCCGAGCTAATATCTGGAAGTCTCAGTAACGTCAGTAGATCGATGCTTCAATTGTGCCTCTATAATAATCAGAAAATAGAACCATTACCACTTGTCCAATCAAAACTATTTAATAATGCAAATGAAGCAATTTGTAGGTGCACAATGCATGTTCATGATATTCCCGGCCCTATTCCCTTTTTTTTCAACAATAAAATCCGTAGAAAAATTAGAAATTCAACGGCGCTAACGGCGCTCAATTTGGACATCTATAGGTCCCCAATTAAATAAAACAGTAATGCAATACCCATTTCCCGGACACCCGTAAATTTTCCGTCCAAAATTCCCAATTTCCCATGAAATGAAATTCAATAGCTCATGAATCCGATGCCTCAAGAATCAGGTCAATCGGACGTCGGACGGAAAAGTTATAAGCAAAAGAGTGGAGGGAAGTCGATTCAGAAAAAATACATGTCCTAGTCGACTAGTACAGATTGTAGTCGACTAGTATTATTACAATGACAAATCTGAAACAGTTTCCTCCGACATGCCAACTTGTTTAGGCCATAACTCTCAACTCTAAACTCCAATTTGGACAAATTTGGTGTCTATTTCATAGAGAAAAGAGAGATCTACAATGTTCATGAAGAACCCAAAAGCCAAATTCACCTCTAAGGGTGTTAAAAATACAATCAAAGTTTCTGTCCAGTCAATGACTTCCTAACCAGTGCAGTAGAGTTCCTAACCAGTGCAGTATTTTGTAAATTCAATAACTTCCCATTTCCTTAGTTCAAAATTACACAATAAATGTGCTCCGTAAGATCACAATGTGATCTACAACTTTCATGAACAGTCTAAATTCAAATTCAATGGCTAACTAGATCAAACAATTCAGTGAAGGCTGCTGCCCCTGAAAGTACTCAAATTGGACAGTAATTATTTTCAAAAAGTATAACTCCTTGTACAAATGTCAAAAAATTGCATACTTTATACCCATGAAAAGATAAAACACAGTAATACACTTCTCATGAAGGGCTCATAATCAAATTCTATCATTAACGAATTCAAAACAGTCCTGCAAGTTACTGTCTTGTTCAACAGTCCCTGACCTAACTTCAGTCCAATCTTTGAAAAATCATAAGTCCCAATTCTGTTATCTAAAAATAGCATGCTATATAGAATTTTCAAGATAATCACTTCTTATACAATTTTTCAGAAGATCACTCAAACCAATTCAATTCACATAAATTGCTAAAATTACTTCTAATCAGGATGTTCACAAAACCTACACTGATGGCTAGGTTTCACCAATTGCTCAAAATCAGTCAATATTTCACAATGCATATATCCCAATATACAGATCGAAAAATTGCAAACTTATTGGCAATGGAAATATCATTTAATAGGCTTCAACTTTCATTTAGACCATTTTCTCTAACTCCTTCTCAATTAATTTAGAAAAAATCATCAAAACTCCTAGGTTATGGTTTCGGGTACTATTCATTCCAGTCAATAGCAGTAACTTTCCAAGCCAAATTGCAACCTCTTAAAGCTAAAATTGGACAACACCTATTTCACACAAAAATGTAGCCAACAAACCAAAGTTTCAGTGGGCACAAACCTTGCCTCAATTGCATAACCACACAATGAGTTATGCTTAAATCAGTGTAATAGGTCAAACTCACATTTTCCAGCTTTCCTTCTCAATTCAATTCCTAACACTTCCAATACCAATACCACATGCATAAGCATCCTAATGACACAAGAATTTAGCCAATAGGTCAGCAAGACCTTCACTTCAATATAAATCCAAAAATTTCAGCATCATCCTCAATCATTTTCCTTTCAAAGATTAATCATCTAACATGACTAACTTCACTTTTAATCATCTTTACACTCTACTTACATTCATCAAGTTTTACCCTATCAATATATCAAGCAACCATCAATTAAGCAAGCCAATTTCATATCCACATATACAAGCATAGGTCACATACAATTTAATGCATAAACATCACAATAAATACATCAAAAGAACAATCAACACTTAAACATAAGCTTACCAAATCAAAGCTTCCAACTAATCAATCCTTCACTCTTCAATTCTTTTCTTTAATAAGACACCAAGACCACTTCATTCACACCTTTAGCACACATGATACTCATCAAAGGGAGGCAAAGGTTTGAGCTAGTATGGTAGACAAAGGACTACTTATGGAAGGAGAAGGAGTAAGAGTTTGCTAGAACCTTTGAAGAAAACCAATGAAGAAAGAAAAGAGGAGGTTTCGGATGCTTGGAAAAATTCACCAAAACAAGTGTTTTTTTTTCTCTCTTTCACTAGAAGTTTCCGTAATATATAGGATAACCATGCATTTAATGTGAAACACTTGGCAATTGGAGGAAGAAAGAAAGAAAAGTCAAACTACCAATCAAATATTTGAGAAAAAATAAGCCAAATACCAAATCAAGTCAAGAAATTTCGGTTTCAACAAATTTTAAGGGTCCACTTTTGGGTCCCACCAAAATAATTAATAGTTTAGTACCAAAATAACAGTAGAAAATCAACCGGTTCGCCACTTGGCGATTTTTTTTCGGTCCAGAAATTTTCTCGAATCATTTTTTTGAAAATTACCTAAATTGCCCAAAATTTTAAAACATATAACAGTCCACTCCCAATAATTTTTCAAACACGAAAACCACATTTTCCACAACAAAAACACATTTAGGCCATTTACCGGTGATTTTGCTGGTCCGGGAATTTTCTCCGGACAATTCCAGAAAAATTTCTAAAAATCCCTTAAAATATAAAACACTCAATAGCACACTCAGAATAATTTTTCAAACCCAATAACCACGTTAATCACAATAAAATTGCAGTAGGCATATCTACCGGGAATGTCATGTATGCATGTACTGAAATCTGCATGTGCACAATTTCACTGTTTACTAATACTAGTATGCATGAACAATACTAATTAATCCCTATCAATCTCATCCTATGACAATTTACTATTTTACCCTTCCTGTCAGGAGTGGGATGTTACATCTCTATATATATATATATTACTTATAAAAGAATCTTGGTACCTTATGACCAGATATATAATGCTTATACAGATAAAACCAAACTCTTTTGTTTTATTAATAATAAATATTTTCATTACAAAATTGTAACTGAAGAAGATAAAGTTACATGTAAATACACTTGCTTTACAGGGCACTATATTTACATAACTCCAACAGGTTTCCTGTTTATAATTGAGTAATGAGCCATTAATGTTTTTCTTCCAAGTCAAGAAAATAAAATGATTTCGATTACTTAATAATTATTGCTTATATTGCCTTTGAATGATTTGCAAAACTGTTACATGTTTCGATTTATGATTTTTTGTTGATGAATTTCAAAATAAGGATGGAAATGCATTGAAACATTTTATTTCATGGAATTTTGTACATTTGGAAAAGAAGAAGAAGTATGAGCATTTGATAAAGTGATTTGAGCATGCTTATGTGCTTCTTTTTGGGCGAGAGTGGAATCATTCTATTCGTGACGTGCACGTTGACAAGTGCCTTCTCCCGACTGCCCACTTGTGGCATATGAGCTCTGAAAAGGACTCATTCTGTTCATGGTGTAAACTTCGGTTTCACCATTCTATTATCATGGAACCCTCGAACCATTTGTTTGTGCATTACATCTTTGAATTGTCAAGAATGTTGCGTAATTGAGTGTTTTGCTTTGATGTTTAAATGTATATGTTATGTTTAGGTGAAGATATTTCTCTAACTATGAATTTTGAACTGAAATTTCAAATTTGGTTAAGAATTTGAGAACGAAAGGTTTTTAAATTCAATATGATTTTTATATAACAAATGAACATTTCAACGGTTTTGCTTATGCTTTATTATAAACTATTACCTACGAGCTGCCAAGCTCACTCCCTCTCTGTCCCCTCCTCAGGTATTTTGATAAGAAGTCAAGAAAGCAAGAGCATGAAGGAAACACTTTAGATTTGTTTACTTTGTATTTTTGAGTTTTGATAGAGTTGTAATGTTTATACTGGTTATTTCGGATTATGATATATTAGAACTTGTAAAACCCATTGATTTGAGGGTAGTGAAATGTAAATGATCATATTTTCAGCTGTAAGTAATGTATTGAGAAGTATGATGGATGTAAATATTTGTTTAAGTTTTTGGATATTCGTAAGTTAGTTGGGTTTTGGAAACGGGTCCCAACACGTCCTCACCAGATGATACGTCATCATCAAACGATACATCTTCACTAGACGATACGTCCTATACTCCTGAGTATCTCAACTTATAAAAACCATAACTTTTGACTATGATATCCAAAAATTTCATTCTTTGTAGTGTTGGAAAGCTAGAAAGACAAGCTATAACGTCCATAAAGATAACTTGTCAAATTCATCCTAGATCAATCCAGATTTTGCCCTGAAGTCAGAACACAAATTTTTTCCTTGTGGAAGACTTGAAATTTTTCACTACGCAAACTTGGAATGTTCTCAGCATAACTATTCAGTTGCCAGAATGATTTCATTAAACTCTCAAATCTGAACTCATTTGTCTCATCACCTTTAACTACATCCGATCAATTATCATTCATATCTTCCTTTCCGTAACATCTCACTTACGCATACATACATACACATATATATATATATATATATCAATGATTTATGCTCTAAAATCATCAACTCAAGTTGATTGCTTCTGCACGTATATCTAATTTCAACTCACATCATCCATGCACCATTCACACTTCATTAACATCAAAAGAATAAAGTTTTTACAACGTTTTAGTGGGGATTTTGAGCCACCGTACATCATAGTCCAAAAATACCAACTTTACTAGAAAATTAATTTGTCAAAATGCGCCTAAAGCCTTGTTTTACATTATCTAACTTCAAAAGAACAAAATATGCAAATTGGAGTGATGCCTTGACTCTCGACTCCATCACTTGATATCTTGTTCATCGGCTGTAGATGGGGAGGCATAGGGGTGAGCTTAAAGCTCGTGGGTAACAGTTTTATAATCAGTAATAAGAAAAAACCCTTGAAAACCCTTATGAACATAACAAATTTTCCTTTAAATCCATACAACATAAATTTCTTAACTTGCATAAGTCAAACAACATCAAACTTGTTAACACTTGTAAACATATAAGCACATCATAATGGTTTGGGCAGATCCATAAACATGTCGGACTACACAATTCTACTTAATGGTCCTATGTAGTTGTAAACTTGAGGGAGTCTATAAACGAGCTCCGTGTCACTAGTGGGCAGGTGGGAGAAGCCTCTAACTTGGTCAACGTGCACGTGACATTCTTAAATGGACTACACCAAACCCATATAACTTGTAATTCATGAACTAAAAACAGTTTGCCCAATTGGCACATTTTTGGAAACTTGATTTCATATACTTGGTATCCTTTCAAAATCATTTCCATTTTTGTTTCATAGTTTATCCACAAAATTCATACACACAACATGTAGCACTTTCTCAAAGCATTTAAAAAATAATAAAAGCACATTTACAAGTAGTTGAAAACATTTATTTCCTTTTCTTGAAAGAAACATTTAAGGCTTATTATTCATTTATAAAAATGTTACCCACCTAAGTCTCCTCGCTTGAAAACTTGCTCAAGGATGTCTCTCCGCTTGCCTGTCTATAACATTAGCAAAAATTCCCATTAAAAAATGAACTCCAATTGGAAAACCCAAAGAAACCTATGCATGAAATTGATCCTAGAATACTTATACCTATGCATTTTCTAAGCTCTTTGAACTAAATCCCTTTCAAAAATCCAAATATTAAACACCAACTTACTTTGAATCTTCACCAAACAATGAGTTTCTTGGCTCTAATTGAAGCTTTAACCTTCCTCTTCCTTTTCCCCCTCTTTCTCAACCCTAAAATCCCTCTTGAAGACTAAGAAAAATTGAAACCTAGATGACCTCCCTTCTTTTCTCTTCTTTCTCTCTTTTTTCGTGCTTCTCTCTCTTCTCTCTTTTCTCATTCATGTTTCTGGCTTCTTCCGAATGCAAGACAACAAATTTTCTTTTCTCCCCTTTTATACCCTTTCCTTCAAAGCTTTAAGACTTTACAACTTAAGTGATGTTCTAATAATGCCCCACATGCAGTCTTACCACTCTAACACTTTAATTCAATTAACCTATGCCATATAATCTCACTCACATTAACATGCTAATTAATTCCAACATAATTTAATCTAGCAAGACCCTAAAATTAATCTAATCATGCTTATTCATCAAGAAAAAAAATTCAGGGGCCAACATTTCTGCCCCTCTTAATAGAATTTCGTCCTCAAAATTCTTACCTCAATCGTTAAAGAGATATGGGTACTTCTCCTTCATGACTTCCAAAGGTTCCCATGAGGCCTCTTCCATAGAATGGTTTCTCCACAGGACTTTGACTAGCTGAACTATCTTATTCCTGAGGACCTTTCTCCTTAGTGTCCAAGATCTCCACTGGAGTTTTCTCATAGGTCAAATCATCTCTCAACTGAACCTCAATGGTCTGAATAATATGGGAGGGATCCAATCTATACCTCCTTAACATGGAAACATGAAAGATTTCATGTATCTGTGACAATTCTAGTGGCAGTGCCAACTTATAGGCTAGCGGTTCGATCCTTTCTACAATCTCATAAGGACCCACATATCTTGGACTCAACTTGCTCGTCTAACCAAACCTTATGACTCCTTTCCAAAGAGATGTCTTAAGAAAGACTTTCTCACTGACTTCATACTCCATTTCCTTCTAGTATGTATCAGTATAACTTTTCATTATATCCTGTGCTAGCTTAAGCCGTTGCCTAACCAAATTAACCTTGTTGACTGTCATCTGAAGCAATTCTGGCCCTATCAGTTTACTCTCTCCTTCTTCATCCCAACATATCGAAGTTCTATATCTCCTTCCATATAGTGCTTCATAAGGAGCCATCTGAATGCTCGAATGATAAGAATTATTATAAGCTAATTCGATCAATGGCAAGTGCCTCTTAGATTGACCATGTGTCTGGGGTGAAAAGCAATGTTAAAACTTAACTTGTTTCCTAGAACCTCTTGTAAGCTTTCCCATAATCTCGAAGTAAACTGAGGATCTCTATTAGAAATTATAGAGTAAGGAATTCCATGCAATCTTACGATCTCATCAATATACTGCTTTGCTAGCATATGTAGAGATTCAATCTGTTTAATTGCTAGACAATGGGTTGACTTCGTCAAACGACTAATAATAACCTATATGGCATCATGTTTCCTACTGGTCTTGGGCAAACCCATAAAAAAATCCATAGTTACCCATTGCCATTTCCACTCAAGAATGGACAACGGCCTTAACTTGCCTGAAGGTGCCTAGTGTTCAGTCTTAACTTGCTGAAACACTAGACACTTGCTTGCATATTTTGCTACATTACTCCTTATGCCTTTTTGCCATAAATGCTCCCTCAAATCCCTATACATCCTGGTGCTACCTGGGTGCATGGCATAAAGCGCATTGTGTGCCTCATTAAGTATCTCATCCTTCTCCTCTTTGACATTTGGAATACAATGCCTATTCCCTACAACCATAAGTCCATCATCCCTTACTACCACTTCAGATTTCTTGCCTTTATGAATGTCTTTTCGGAGCTTATTCAATTCTGCATCCTGTGCTTGTAACTCCCTAACCTTCTTTCTGAGTATCGGTCTCACTCTGAACGTAGCAACAATACACTCAGGTTCTCCTATTTCAAACTTACCCTAAGTTTAGCCATGTCTTCCAATAACAGTTGATAAACTGTCTGAACGTAGACCATTGAGGATTTCCTACTCAAAGCATCTGCCACTATATTAGCCTTTCCTAGATGATATTCAATTAGCAGGTCATAATCCTTGAGCAACTTTAACCACCTTCTCTGTCTCAAATTTAACTCTTTTTGGCTCAGTAAGTACTTGAGATTTTGATGATCAGTAAAAATCCTTGTCTGAACCCCATACAGATAATGTCTCCTGCTGCTAATTTCAGAACATGAGTCGGGTAATTGAACTCATAAGGCCTTAGCTGCCGTGAAGCATAAGCTGTCACCCTATCTCCTTGCATCAATACACAACCCAAACCCTTTCCTGAAGCATCACTATGGACTGTATAACCCTTATCTCCAGTAGGCAAAATCAAAACTGGTGCACTTGTTAATCTGCGTTTGAGCTCCTCAAAGCTTTTCTAGCATTCCTAACTCCAGACAAATTTCTGATTCTTCCTCAATAACCTAGTTAGTGGAGCAGCTATCATGGAGAATCCTTCCACAAACCTCCTATAATAACCTTCCATACCTAGAAAACTCCTCACTTTTGTCACTTTCTTGGGTGCATGCCACTTTACCACTGCTTCAATTTTTCTCAGATCAACATGTATCTCATTCTCAGAAATTACACATCCAAGGAATACCACCTCATGAAGCCAAAATGTACATTTGTTAAATTTGGCATAAAGTTCCCTCTCCCTCAATATTTTCAATACTATCTTGAGATGTTTCTGATATTCTTCTTCACTAATGGAATAAACCAGAATGTCATCTATAAACACTATGACAAACTGATCCAGATACTCCTTGAAGACCCTATTGATAATATCCATAAACGCAACTGGAGCATTGGTTAATCTGAATGGCATGACTAAGAACTTGTAATGTCCATAACGAGTCCTAAAGATTGTCTTGCTTACATCAGAATCCTTGATTACGAGTTGATGATAGCCTGACCTGAGATCAATCTTGGAAAAGACCTTACACCCTACAACTGGTCAAACAGATCATCAGTCCAGGGCAGAGGATACTTGTTCAAACAGATCACCTAAGCAAAGGCTTGAAAGAACTGTAGATCTATGGGGTTTGCTTGAGGCATTGGTAGAGGCGGCGGAGGCACTTCCTGTTACATACTAGGTGCCTCAGAATCTGGAGCATAATGTTGGACCAATGGTGGTTGACAAATTAAATCCCACTTATGTTTTGATAATAATAAAATGTATAGAATTGGTTAAGAAATTGTTTCAGGTAATTTGGGATTGATATTCAATGAAAGAATTGTACAAATCAAGATGGGTAAGTGTTTAATCATTGAAGAATCAAGATGGGAGTTTCCTTATAAGTGAAAATGGCATAAATCATGAGGATTATAGAAGATTTGGTTGGACGTTACGATTGAAGGCAACATAAGTCGACTTGCACAGCATAAGTCAACTTATACATCAAGATCCGAACAGCATAAGTCGACCAGTACGTCATAAGTCGACTAATATATGAAGATCTGTCAGGTTGAGACAACACAAGTCGACTAATCATACATAAGTCGACTTATCGAGGACCACAAGTCGACTTACACATCACAAGTTGGCTTATAGAAGAGCGGAGATGCAAGTTTACATAAAATGTTGTCACAAGTCGACTTATACAACTCGGCAAGTCAATTTATGGATGCAACAAATCAATTCCAACGGTCCAATTAGCCACAAATGGAAGGGAGATTATCAAGGAACGGTAATATTAATCAAGCAACGACTAGAATGAGCTCCAACAGCTATATTTCTTCAAGTATAAATAGAGGATGAAGGAAGAAGAGAATACACAAGTTCTACAAGCCTAAACACTCTTCTATTGCTCCAAATTGCTCATTGTTGGTCTTATTTTGTTACGCAATTGTATTGAGCATTTTTTCCTCAATCTTTATCTTATTTCTTTTACAATTTGAGTGACTAGTGAAAGGTCACGTGTGAGGTAGCTTGAGCCAGAAATCAAGTGGTGTTGGTAGGATTTGTGCCGGAAGACAAATCAAGTGTAAAGGTAGCTTTAGCCGAAAATCAAGCGGTATTGTAAGAGTTTACACTGAACTACAAAGTGTGTAATAAAGTGGTTTGCAAAATCCTAAGTGGGAGCTTAGGTAGAGGACGTAGGTCTTAGCACCGAACCTCTATAAAAACAGTGTTGGATCTTCTTCCCTACTCTTTTATATTTAAATTTGTTTAAATTATTTTTGTGTGAATTAAATTCTGATTTTATTGTAAAAAATTACAAAAAGCTTAAAGATCTATTCAACCCCCCCTTCTAGATCGCTAACAATTGGTATCAAAGCAGAAGTATCCAGGGATGGCACACAACAAACTAGCGGAAGAAGGTAACACAAATTATCGCCCTCCTTTGTTTAATGGTACTAACTATTCTTCTTGGAAAAACCTTATGAAGTATCACATTATAAGTGAGGGGGTGGAGTATTGGAAGATCATCATCTTCGGTCCACAAGCACCGTTGAAAGAAAATGGTGAGTTAAAAACGAAGCTGGAATACGACGACAATGACTGGAAGCAAGCCTACATCAACGCGAAAGCTACGAAGTTGATTTATTGCGCTCTCACGGATGAGGAAAGAAACCGAGTTAATTCTTGTACCAGCGCTAAAGAAATGTGAGAAAGACTTCGCATCACCCATGAAGGAACCAACCAAGTTCGGGAAACAAAAATCAACATGCTTCTCCATGACTATGAAATGTTTGTCATGAAGGAAGGTGAGTCTATTTCCATTATGCTTGATCATTTTGAAGAAATCATAAAAGAATTAAGCAACCTCGGAAAGCATACGACGGATAGCGAAAAGGTGAAGAAGATTCTTCGCTCACTACCAAAAGAATGGGACTCTCAAGTCACCGCTATTATGGAATCTAAGGATCTCAATCAGTTGGAATTCAACGCCTTGGTGGGATCATCAACTATGAGATCATTCTCAAATCAAGAGAAGAAAGAGGTAAGTCACAAAAATCAATTGCTTTAAAAGCTAATGTTTCTTCTCTTGATGAAAGTGAAAAAGAAATAGATGAAGAGGAAGAAGACGAAGAAATATCAATGTACGCCAGAAATTTGAGAAAGTTCAAAGGACTGCTCAAAAATAGGAGAAAAGAATTAAGTGGCGGAAGAATTGGAGAAACGAAGAAGTATACTGTAGAAAGAAGGTCTAAAGGCTATGAAGAGAAGAAGAGTTCAAATCTTCAGAAAAATGACAAGTATGACAAAGGGAAAAAGAAAACTAGCCTTATAGCCACGTGGAGTGATGATGAGGAAGCATATCAAAGCAATGATGAAAACAACCTTGCTCTAATGGCAAATAGCTTCTTGACAAGTGATGATGAGGATGAGGTAATAATCTCAGATCAAGAACTTAGAGAGTCTTTTACTGCTTTGCAAATTGATTTTGAAGAAGCTATTAAAATCAACAAGAAATTGAGAAAGAAAATAAGGGAATTGGTTGTTGAAAATAATGCTTTACATGAGACGATTGATGATTTAGATTTTCCTAAGGAAGATCATTCTACATGTCTTACTGAAAAAGAAAGTCTTACTTGTGAGCTTGACAAACTTAGAAAGGAATTTTCTTATATGGTTGAAAAATTTGCTGGTGGGAATGAAAAGTTTGAAAAGATGTTATCTTTACAAAGATATTCAATTTCTAAACATGGTTTAGGATATGATCCTTTTCATAGAGATTATTCTTTGATTTCTAAATTTACTAAAGATGGCAAAGTTGCTAAATGTGCTAGATGCTTAAAAGATGGACATATAGCAATTGCATGCAAAAGTATTAGAAGATGTATTAATGTGAAGAAAATCTGGGTAGTAAAAGGTACAGCTCCTCCTAATGCGGTTTATATGACTAAACAAAATGGACCCAAGATGGCTTGGGTACTAATGAGAAGAAAGGATGTTTCAGTTGTAGGTACAAGCAAGGAATGAAAATCCACCAAGCACATGGTACATTGATAGTGGATGTCGACTAATTGGTGACAAGTCGACTTATGTGGGAATAAGTTGACCTATGATATACACAGCCTTTGGGACTGAAGAAATTTTAGGATAAGTCGACTTATAAAGAACGACAAGTCGACTTATGAAGGTCGATAAGTCGACTTATGGAGGTAAACAAGTCGACTTATGTCTACACGGATTCTTATGCTATTTCAAGTGTGTGGTGCTTCTTATGACTTTCTGATATTTGTATTAATTGTTGGATTGTTATGTTATGACTCTGCATTTTCGTTTTGTTTGCTTATGAACTGCCAGTCGAATATAAGTTATCTGGGTCTTCTTCAAAAATTCTCTTTTTCCTAAAATCTCCGAAAACATATTCTCTTCTACTTTTGAGATTTATTCTTGATGATGTTTCTCCACCATGATGGTTTTTGTATCTAGCCAAGAATAACATTTCATATTATTTGTATTTGCTTGCTACTTGAGACTAT
Organism: Erythroxylum novogranatense; assembly: GCA_029891385.1. Classification (NCBI taxonomy): domain Eukaryota; kingdom Viridiplantae; phylum Streptophyta; class Magnoliopsida; order Malpighiales; family Erythroxylaceae; genus Erythroxylum; species Erythroxylum novogranatense. The sequence continues at coordinate 44,728,223 of CM057233.1, read as the reverse complement.
TTGTGGTTGATGACTTGTTTCTCTATTTAATGTGATTGCGATATTTCATCTATTGTTGGTTTGTATTAGTTTTTTTGATTATGACAAAAAGGGGGAGAAAAATGAGAAATTGGATATTCTTTAGTTACTTGATTAAGGGGGAGTATGTGATAATTGTCTTTAATTTTATCTATCATGATTTCAAATTACTTTTATGAATTTGATCTTACAAGGTTATTAAATTCAATTATTTATATGATTGAGGGGGAGACTTCTAACCAAAATGACAAGGTATAAAAACCTTGATCAATGTTTCTTTGTTTTCATTTCTTAAACAATTTCTAAATGTTTTTTCATTATCAAAAAGGGGGAGATTGTTGGACCAATGGTGGTTGACAAATTAAATCCCACTTATGTTTTCATAATAATAAAATGTATAAAATTGGTTAAGAAATTGTTTCAGGTAATTTGGGATTGATATTCAATGAAAGAATTGTACAAATCAAGATGGGCAAGTGTTTAATCATTGAAGAATCAAGATGGGAGTTTCCTTATAAGTGAAAATGGCATAAATCATGAGGATTATAGAAGATTTGGTTGGATGTTACCATTGAAGGCAACATAAGTCGACTTGCACAGCATAAGTCGACTTATACATCAAGATCCGAACAACATAAGTCGACTAGTACGTCATAAGTCGACTAATATATGAAGATCTGTCAGGTTGAGACAACACAAGTCGACAAATCATACATATGTAGACTTATCGAGGACCACAAGTCGACTTACACATCACAAGTTGGCTTATAGAAGAGCGGAGATGCAAGTTTACATAAAATGTTGTCACAAGTCGACTTATACAACTCGACAAGTCGACTTATGGATGCAACAAATCAATTCCAACGGTCCAATTAGCCACAAATGGAAGGGAGATTATCAAGGAACGGTAATATTAATCAAGCAACGGCTAGAATGAGCTCCAAAAGCTATATTTCTTCAAGTATAAATAGAGGATGATGGAAGAAGAGAATACACAAGTTCTACAAGCCTAAACACTCTTCTATTGCTCCAAATTGCTCATTGTTGGTCTTATTTTGTTACACAATTGTATTGAGTATTTTTTCTTCAATCTTTATCTTATTTCTTTTACAATTTGAGTGACTAGTGAAAGGTCACGTGTGAGGTAGCTTGAGCCAGAAATCAAGTGGTGTTGGTAGGATTTGTGCCGGAAGACAAATCAAGTGTAAAGGTAGCTTAAGCTGGAAATCAAGCGGTATTGTAAGAGTTCACACTGAACTACAAGGTGTGTAATAAAGTGGTTTGCAAAATCCTAAGTGGGAGCTTAGGTAGAGGACGCAGGTCTTAGCACCGAACTTCTATAACAACAGTGTTTGATCTTCTTCCCTACTCTTTTATATTTAAATTTGTTTAAATTATTTTTGTGTGAATTAAATTATGATTTTATTGTTGAAAATTACAAAAAGCTTAAAGATCTATTCAACCCCCCTTCTAGATCGCTAACAATTGGTATCAGAGCAGAAGTATCCAGGGATAGCACACAACAAACTAGCGGAAGAAGGTAACACAAATTATCGCCCTCCTTTTTTTAATGGTACTAACTATTCTTCTTGGAAAAACCTTATGAAGTATAACATTATAAGAGAGGGAGTGGAGTATTGGAAGATCATCATCTTCGGTCCAGAAGCACCATTGAAAGAAAATGGTGAGTTAAAAACGAAGCTAGAATACGACGACAATGACTGGAAGTAAGCCTACATCAACGCGAAAGCTATGAAGTTGATTTATTGCGCTCTCATGGTTGAGGAAAGAAACCGAGTTAATTCTTGTACCAGCGCTAAAGAAATGTGGGAAAGACTTCGCATCACCCATGAAGGAACCAACCAAGTTCGGGAAACAAAGATCAACATGCTTCTCCATGACTATGAAATGTTTGTCATGAAGGAAGGTGAGTCTATTTCCATTATGCTTGATCATTTTGCAGAAATCATAAATGAATTAGGCAACCTCAGAAAGCATATGACGGATAGAGAAAAGGTGAAGAAGATTCTTCGCTCACTACCAAAAGAGTGGGACTCTCAAGTCATTGCTATTATGGAATCTAAGGATCTTAATCAGTTGGAATTCAACGCCTTGGTGGGATCATCAACTATGAGATCATTCTCAAATCAAGAGGAGGAGGAGGTAAGTCACAAAAATCAATTGCTTTAAAAGCTAATGTTTCTTCTCTTGATGAAAGTGAAAAAGAAATAGATGAAGAGGAAGAAGACAAAGAAATATCAATGTACGCCAGAAATTTGAGAAAGTTCAAAGGATTGCTCAAAAATAGGAGAAAAGAATTAAGTGGCGGAAGAATTGGAGAAACAAAGAAGTATACTGTAGAAAGAAGGTCTAAAGGCTATGAAAAGAAGAAGAGTTCAAATCTTCAGAAAAATGACAAGTATGATAAAGGGAAAAAGAAAACTAGCCTTATAGCCACGTGGAGTGATGATGAGGAAGCATATCAAAGCAATGATGAAACGACCTTGCTCTAATGGAAAATAGCTTCTTGACAAGTGATGATGAGGATGAGGTAATAATCTCAGATCAAGAACTTAGAGAGTCTTTTACTGCTTTGCAAATTGATTTTGAAGAAGCTATTAAAATCAACAAGAAATTGAGAAAGAAAATAAGGGAATTGGTTGCTGAAAATAATGCTTTACATGAGACGATTGATGATTTAGATTATCCTAAGGAAGATCATTATGCATATCTTACTGAAAAAGAAAGTCTTACTTGTGAGCTTGACAAACTTAGAAAGGAATTTTCTTATATGGTTGAAAAATTTGCTGGTGGGAATGAAAAGTTTGAAAAGATGTTATCTTTACAATGATATTCAATTTCTAAACATGGTTTAGGATATGATCCTTTTCATAGAGATTATTCTTTGATTTCTAAATTTACTAAAGATGGCAAAGTTGCTAAATGTGCTAGATGCTTAAAAGATGGTCATATAGAAATTGCATGCAAAAGTATTAGAAGATGTATTAATATGAAGAAAATCTGGGTAGTAAAAGGTACAGCTCCTCCTAATGCGGTTTATATGACTAACCAAAATGGACCCAAGATGGCTTGGGTACCAATTAGAAGAAAGGATGTTTCAGTTGTGGGTACAAGCAAGGAATGAAAATCTACCAAGCACATGGTACATTGATAGTGGATGTCGACTAATTGGTGACAAGTCGACTTATGTGGGAATAAGTCGACCTATGATATACACAACCTTTGGGACTGAAGAAATTTTAGGATAAGTTGACTTATAAAGAACGACAAGTTGACTTATGAAGGTCGATAAGTCGACTTATGGAGGTAAACAAGTCGACTTATGTCTACACAGATTCTTATGCTATTTCAAGTGTGTGGTGCTTCTTATGACTTTCTGATATTTGTATTAATTGTTGGATTGTTATGTTATGACTCTGCATTTTCGTTTTGTTTACTTATGAACTGCCAGTCGAATATAAGTTATCTGGGTCTTCTTCAAAAATTCTCTTTTTCCTAAAATCTCCGAAAACATATTCTCTTCTACTTTTGAGATTTATTCTTGATGATGTTTCTCCCCCATGATGGTTTTTGTATCTAGCAAAGACCAACATTTCATATTATTTGTATTTGCATGCTACTTGAGACTATTTGTGGTTGATGACTTGCTTCTCTATTTAATGTGATTGCGATATTTCATCTATTGTTGGTTTGTATTAGTTGTTTTGATTATGACAAAAAGGGGGAGAAAAATGAGAAATTGGATATTCTTTAGTTACTTGATTAAGGGGGAGTATGTGATAATTGTCTTTAATTTTATCTATCATGATTTCAAATTACTTTTATGAATTTGATCTTACAAGGTTATTAAATTCAATTATTTATATGATTGAGGGGGAGACTTCTAACCAAAATGACAAGGTATAAAAACCTTGATCAACATTTCTTTGTTTTCATTTCTTAAACAATTTCTAAGTGTTTTGTCATTATCAAAAAGGGGGAGATTGTTGGACCAATGGTGGTTGACAAATTAAATCCCACTTATGTTTTCATAATAATAAAATGTATAAAATTGGTTAAGAAATTGTTTCAGGTAATTTGGGATTGATATTCAATGAAAGAATTGTACAAATCAAGATGGGCAAGTGTTTAATCATTGAAGAATCAAGATGAGAGTTTCCTTATAAGTGAAAATGGCAAAAATCATGAGGATTATAGAAGATTTGGTTGGATGTTACCATTGAAGGCAACATAAGTCGACTTGCACAGCATAAGTCGACTTATACATCAAGATCCGAACAGCATAAGTCGACCAGTACGTCATAAGTTGACTAATATATGAAGATCTATCAGGTTGAGACAACACAAGTCGACTAATCATACGTAAGTCGACTTATCGAGGACCACAAGTCGACTTACACATCACAAGTCGACTTATAGAAGACCGGAGATGCAAGTTTACATAAAATGTTGTCACAAGTCGACTTATACAACTCGACAAGTCGACTTATGGTCACAAGTCGACTTATACAACTCGACAAGTCGACTTATGGATGCAACAAATCAATTATAACGGTCCAATTAGCCACAAATGGAAGGGAGATTATCAAGGAACGATAATATTAATCAAGCAACGGCTAGAATAAGCTCCAACAACTATATTTCTTCAAGTATAAATAGAGGATGATGGAAGAAGAGAATACACAAGTTCTACAAGCCTAAACACTCTTCTATTGCTTCAAATTGCTCATTGCTGGTCTTATTTTGTTACACAATTGTATTGAGCATTTGTTCTTCAATCTTTATCTTATTTCTTTTACAATTTGAGTGACTAGTGAAAGGTCACGTGTGAGGTAGCTTGAGCTGGAAATCAAGTGGTGTTGGTAGGATTTGTGCCGGAAGACAAATCAAGTGTAAAGGTAGCTTGAGCCGAAAATCAAGCAGTATTGTAAGAGTTCACACTGAACTACAAAGTGTGTAATAAAATGGTTTGCAAAATCCTAAGTGGGAGCTTAGGTAGAGGACGTAGGTCTTAGCACCGAATCTCTATAAAAACAATGTTTAATCTTCTTCCCTACTCTTTTATATTTAAATTTGTTTAAATTATTTTTGTGTGAATTAACTTCTGATTTTATTGTAGAAAATTACAAAAAGCTTAAAGATCTATTCAACCCCCCTTCTAGATCGCTAACACATAACGTGTCCCTGCATCTTATGGTACATAGGATTCATCCGTGCTCCCTTAGCGAGAACTAGATCAAGTCAGAGATACTTGAGTTCTTTTACAAGGTAGCATATTCACTCCTTCAATTTATAACCGGTGAAAATTTTTAGTTCATGCAAAACAGTTTCAGATCATGTATAACAATTCATAATATTGCAAGTTGTTCATTTAAAATACTACATGTTCATTTCATGTCCTAAACTGCCCATTTCATGCCTAGGATACTCCCTAACCTAGTCGCTCTGATACCAAGACTATTAAACCCCACTTCTAGAGCCCAACATCGGAGTCATGAGATGTGAGCCTAATACCCCTTAGTTTTCAGAGCCCAACAATCCGGAGTCATAAAGTGTGGACGGGCTTTCTTATGGGGGGTTATTTCAATGACTCCTCATTATTCATTGTCCCATAAGGGTGATGTGCCCACATCAGTTAAACACCAAAAAACAATTTGACTTCTTCAAAAAAATTGTAGCTTTCTGCCTCTTGTTTATTTTGAAACAAGAATCACCTCATTCGGAGCTCTATAGCTCAAGATATGCCTAAAAATCCAAGTACATTCATAACCCAATTATGCTCTTCCAACCAATCCCTCGTGTTTTTTGCATCAATATTTTCCAAATCTACATCAAAAGCTACCAATTTTTAATAAGAGATAGCACAACATATTAGTAGTCTATTACTTCAAGAATCACTTCATTTGAGGTCGAGTGATGAAGTTATGGTCAAAAGAATCAAGTATGTTTATATCCTTAATCATATTGTACCTCTCTTAGGAGAATTGGCATAACTTTCTCTACAAACCTCATATTGGTGTTTTTATTTGACTGTTTGAAAGAAACTTCTAGATCTACAACTTTCATGAAGACTCTAATGTTGGACCCCGAACTTTCGGTGAAAATTGGAAATATCAAAATGAATTCAATGGGTGTTTTCGGATATGAATCGTGTTATAGAAGTCTTTATGCCTTGAGAAAATTGATGAGAAAAAGAATTTATTGGTTTTGATGACTTTGAAGATTAGTTTTAGTTATGAAAGTTTAAGTGGATGAGATGATTGAAATGGAAGTTGAAATCAAGAAATAGAAAGTGAAAGTGTAAAATTTTGAAGCAATTAGAAAAATAAAGAAAATTTGTTTGGTTATGCATGTCGTGTTTTAAGTTAGATTGTTTTAAGAATAAGATTTCAGTCATATGTGGAGAATGATGGAGTTTTGTATCTTTTGTATTTGGACTTGAATACTGATGTTGTAATATGGCTTGGAATGCCATTTAATTTTATAAACATTTATCTTATGATGTTAATGAGACATGGATTTATATATGGATATGAAAGATCAATTGTGTATGGATATGACATGTAAATTGTGTATGAATGGCATGAGTTGTTGAAGTTGAGTGTAGAAGATGCAAATTCTGGGCTGATGTGCTCATGTAGTCAATTTTGGGTATATTGTGTTGTGCTGCAATTTCTGGACTAATATAGATCAGATAGGATCATTTATACTTTCAAAGGGGGTTAGCCGAGCTGTAGAGCTTGTCCATGATGTGTATGAGCTAGTTTTGGAGGTGTTAAATTGCATTATGTGAGTTACTAGAGTTGGGTGCAGGTGCTGTCTAAATGGCAGATCTCAGACAGATCTCTGAGGCCACTTTTGACCTTTATAGAGTTAGAATTGGGGTTGGTGACCTTCATGAAAGTTGTAGATATTTCTTCAAGCTTTCCATAGAGACTAAGTTTGTCAAATTTGGAGTTCTGGATCAAAAGTTATGATGTTTGCAAGTTTTGGTACTGTTGAGAAATTATCGATCAGTCATCTTTGTTTAAATTTTTGATCCCTTTAGAGTCCGAGCTTGCTTGTGAGTCCTTCTTGAAACTTGTAGATCTTTCTTTTATCTTTCCAACGAAACAAACCGCGACTGATTTGGAGCTCGGAGTCAAAGGTTATGAGGGTTTGAAGTTTGTAGGTCGGATTGGGTACCGACCGACCTCTGTTGGCCGAGCCGACCTATGTTGGCCGACCGACCTGTGATGGCCGACCGACCTATGTTGGCCGACCGACCTGTGATGGCCGACCGACCTCTGTTGGCCAACCGACCTCTGATGGCCGACCGACCTCTGTTGGCCGAGCCGACCTCTGTTGGCCGACCGACCTCTGATGGCCGACCGATCTTCGTTTTGGCCGAGCTTTGATTTTTCTGACCGAGCTCTGACCTCCCTTCACTCTTTTGAACATAACTTCTTCATCCGACATCCGATTGATCTGATTATTTTTGGACATTAAACTAGAGACATATATCTACAATTCATCTGAAGGAGCTGATAGATAATGTCGCTTCTAAGACTTTCAAATATCGGTCGGAAGTTCAATATAGTGTTCAGTCTCGGTGTTGTAATGGCTGAACAGTGTTCAGTGTTATAGGTCGCTAGAGCTCGCTAGAGCTCGGATTGAGTTGATTCTTGTTGTTAATGAAAATAGAGACATGGGGCTACAAATTTTATGAAGGAGCCGAGCTATAATATAGCCTCTAAGACTTCCAAATATAGGTCGGAAGTTCAGTATAGTGTTCAGTCCCGGTGTTGTAATGGCTGAGCAGTGTTCAGTATTTTGGAGATATCTCGATCTCTAGAGCTCGGATTCAGTTCATTCTTGTTTCTAATTAAACTAGAGAGATGAGGCTACAAAGGTTATGAAGGAGCCAATCGACAATGGAGCCTCTAAGACTTCCAAATATGGGTCGGAAGTTAGGTGTAGTGTTCAGCCTCGGGTCTGAAGAACAAACTTCAGTATTTTGGAGATATCTTGAGCTATAGAGTTCCGATCGATCCGATTCTTCAAGCGATGGATTCGTAAGACATAGAGGAACATTTCTTTAGAAGAAAGTTTTATCAAATGACTTCATTTACCAGATCGAAATAATCAGACAATATGTCAGTTTTAAAGACCAATGAAGGGACAATTTTGGAAGTTTACTCAAAGGGTTAAGTTTATAGGCTTAAATGGAGGGGCTTATGGGTCATTCCTTATTCATTAATTGACCTCGCACTATAAAATCAAGGGGGCTGTAGTTGTTTGGAGGAGAATCACGATCATTGCCCAAAAGACTTAAAAGAAATAAGAGGAGAGAAGAGAGAAAGCTTGTTTCGGTGGAGAAGAACCGAAGAGAAGAAGAAGAGAGCTTCAAAGGTTCAGTTTTCTCCAAGTTTCTTGAGGGTTTTGGTGTTTTCAAAGGAAAGGTGAAGAAGAAGATGAAAGCTTCTTATGGAGCCTAAAAATCTGAAAATGGTGTGAGAGAAGGTAAGATACGAAATTTTGAGATCTGTGAATTTTGATGAATTTTGGTTTAGAAATATGAAAATGGTATGGGTTTGTGGAGTATAAAGTCAATATTGATAATTGCTAAGTATTATGGGTTTAATTTTGGATTTATGTGAGTTAGGGTTTAGGTCAATTTTGTGAATTGGAGATTTTAGAAATTCTTGCTTTAAAAGCTTGGAAACATGATGATTATGAGTTTCTATAGTAAATTGTGAGGATTATGATTTTATGATGTTGAACTTGGGTGAAATTGCTTTAGGTGAAGTTAAATTGGAAGAAAGAAGGAATCAATGGACAAATTGGAGCGAGGAATAAGTTTCTAGCATCGATTCGAGGTGGGTACTGTTTATAATAGAATTTATAAGCCACTACGCCTTTCTTTAAACAAAGAGATTTTCTAATTTCAATTGCATCGTAAATGTTGCATCATTGTATGAATGATTTGAAAATCATTATTGATTCAATACATGAACTTTTGTCGAATTGCAAAATACATTGTGTTATTCCTTGAAAGATTCCATGGCATTTCGTATATTCGAAAAAGAGCATTCGATAAATGATATTGAGCTTGAATATGATAAAGGTTTGAAAAGTTATGATTTTCGATTAGTTTTAAGAGTGTTTATAAAATATGGTTTTATGTAAAGGTTTGAAAACTTGTGATTTTCGCATAAATTCGAAAGGGTATAGAAAATATTGTTTATGGAAATATTTGAAAGTTTTGATTCCTAAAAATGCTTTGAAATTGTCTAGAAAATGGTTTATGCAAATGTTTAAAAATGTACGATTTCCGAATACTTTCGAAATTATTTAGAAAATGTTGTTTATAAAAGCGGTTGAAAGATTTCGATTTCCGAATATCTAATGTTTATAAAAAGTATTTGAAAATTTATGATTTCCGACATTGTTTATAAAAGTGTTTGAAAAGTTTACGATTTCTGAACTTGTTTATAAAAATGTTTGACAAAGTGTGATTTCCGAAATGCGTTTGAAATTGTTTAGAAAATAAGGTTTATTAAAATGTTGAAAAGTACGCTTTCCGGAATGCGTTTGAAATTGTTTAAAAATGTTGGTTATGTAAATATTTGAAGTCTTTGATCCTCGTATGATTAGATTCCTTACTTTTAAAATGGTTTTAGAAATTGTTTTAAGAAATTATACAAGTTTTAAATGTTTGATAAACTAAGAAAATTTCTGAAGTTTTGAAAAATGACACAAAGGTTCAATTTCTGGTTTTCAAATGATTTGGCAAATTGATTGAAAATTTAGAAAGTATTGAATTTTATTGTTCCCGAATATTTTTGGAAAAAGGGTTACGAGTTTTAAAATGAATTGAGAAATGAAGAAAGATTTTGAAATTCATTTCAGTGGTTGGGATTTAAGAAATCGCGTAAATTGTTCAATTCATTATTTTCGATAAATTCGATAAGTTATGAAAATGCTTTCGGAATGTTTCTTTAGAAAATACAAGATTCATGCAAATTATGTTTTTGAATAAATGTGCTTTATGAATTTGCATACGTTTGGTTTATGTTTTAAAGAAATAACTTGCATACATTGTTCTGACTTTGGTCTATACGTGATTAAATTGTTGAATTACTATGATCATTGAAATTGCATTGCAATTGGTGAGTTATGCCATTAAAATATGTTATGGCATTTTGCATGAATGAAAAGATAGAAAAGCTTGAAAGTATGGGAACATTCGATAAATTGATTGAGCACAAATTGTTATGTGCTTTTATGTGGGCAAGAGAGGAACGTTGTGTTAGTCACGTGCACGTCGCCGTATGGAAAATTATAGCCTTCTCCCGGCTGCCCGCTTGTGGGCCTACGAGATCCAAAATCGGACTCGTTGTGTTTATGGTATAAACTTCGGTTTATCCGTCGTGTTTACGAAACTCTCGAGCCATGTGTTGTGCATTGCATATATGATTTGCCATTGCATTTATGAACTGTCAAGTTGATGCATTCATGTTTTGCAACCTATGGGTTTATGGCTAAAAGCCTAAAAATCATACGTTTTGCAATTGTGATTTGACTACAGCAAGAACGGAACTTTTAGAAAATGTACTTTACGGATTTCAAAGAAATGCTTTCTAAGACCATAAAAGAAAAAGAATTTCAAGGATTTTGCTTATATTTTTGTTATAAACTGTTACCCACGAGCTATAACCTCACCCCCTTCATTCCCATCCACAGGTGATGAGAAGAAGATCGGGTGAAAGAAAGTGAAGGTTTTCGTATATTGTGTATTGTGTATTCGGATTTTATTATCGATGTTGTATTATGGAATATTTGGTAAGCACGTATTCATGACGTATATACTCTATGGAATTGTCTATGGAATGCTAAAATGAATTGTGATTTGAGTATGGAATTGAGATATAAGTTCGTGTATGATTATTGGGGATTGTGTTGATATACTATGTTAAAGGATATGGATATGTAGATATAGGATTGCGTGTGTTGAGTTGGATTCCGGACGGGGAGTCCGATGATTCTGGTTATTGTGTGAGAAATATAGAAGTGTATTTTGAACACTTTGCAGGTTGGGTTAGTTAGGATGCAGCCGTTATGTTGCCGAAAATTTTTGGTAAGATGGGTATGAAAATGAGAATTGAGATTCAAATGAGTGTATAAGAAAATGATTATGAATTGAGAAATTGATTGAGGAAGAAGAAAGAAGAGAAAAGGAAAAAAAATTTATACCGGATTTTTCAGATCGGATAGTCTAGGTTTTCAATGCGATCATATTCTCTAAGCTATTTGTTCACGGATGTCGGAAATCGTTTTCGATTCTATTTGTATTCGATTCGTTTCTTCCGCATTTTGTTATTGATTCGCCTTCAGATTCAATTTATCCAATTTGAATTCGCTTTGTTTCCTTCGTTTTCCGGTTGGGATCCGGTCTTCGGATCGGGTCTTAACATCTAAAGTGAAATTCGATCGTTTATAGGGTGAAAAATGTGACCAAACGATATGATGTCATCATCAGACGATATGTCCTTACCAGACGATACGTCTTCACCAGATGAAGCGTCCTTACCAAACAAAACGTCCTCACCAAACGAAGTGTCCTCATGAGACAACAAGTCCTCACTAGATGAAGCATCCTCACCAAATGATACGTCCTGTGTCTACATCCTCACCAGATGAAGCATCCTCACCAAACGATACCTCCTCACCAGATGATACGTCCTCACCAAATGACCTCACCAAACAATACGTTCTCACCATACGACACATCCTCACCAGATGACACGTCATCACCATATGATACGTCATCACCAGACGATACGTCCTCACCAGACGACATGTCATCACCAGATGATATGTCATCACCAGACGATATATCTTTACCAGATGACACGTCCTATACTCCTGAGCATCTCTACTTATAAGGATCAGAACTTTTGACTCCAATGTCCAAAAATTTCATACTTTATAACGTTGGAAAGCTAGAAAGACAAGCTACAACTTCCATAAAGAAAACTTGTCAAATTTATCCTAGATTAATCCAGATTTTGAGCTAAAGTCAGAACATGAATTTTTTCCTTATGAAAAACTTGAAATTTTAAGCTATGCAAACTTGGAACGTTCTCAGCATAACCATTCAGCTACCAAAATGATTTCATTAAACCCTCAAATCTCAACTCATTTGTCTCATCACCTTCAACTAAATCCAACCAGTTATAATTCCTATCTTCCTTTCGGTAGCATCTCACTTATGCATACATATATACATACATATATTGTAACATCCCACTCCCGCAAGACCCGAACCAGATATCGACTGTGATATCCGAGCCCATGACCCGCGAGGGTGGCATGCTAGAGTACTAAATCCAAAATCAGAATGCGATTTTTTTTGAAACACTGACATGGACTGAAGTCCAATTTCCATTTAGGCCAAATAACATTAAAAGTCAATAGCATATTGTTTCCCATGTATTACACTCACAACATTTTCAATGATCGATTAGGGCCCATTTTTATTCATACTCCTTTTTGTGAAAAACCAATCCACTTTGGGCAATTCGGGCCCATTCAATACATAAAACATTTTCAAACAATTCCACTTAATATATATATATATATTTAGCAACATTCGCATTCAATCAATCCCATTTATTCAGATTCCATTTATTCAGATTCCCATATTTTAGAACTTATTACAAATTGAAATGTTCAAATAGTACACTGTACAAAAATTACAGAATACATGGTATACAAAATCCTAATGCAGACACGAACTGATCCCGACTTCTAACTTTTCTCTGCAAGCTAACAGTCTACTCCCGTTGCATAACGGGGTATTCTCCTGAACCCTAAAAAATAGATGCAAATTTAGGTGAGTTTTGTGAACTTAGTGAGTGACCATCATCGATGGTTCACCCAGTCACCCAATACATAAATTCATTCCTCAATATGCCATAATTCAAATTCACTATTATACTTTACAAATATATTCACAATCAATTCAATTCCATGTTCCCAATCAATACAATTTTGTGTGCCCAATCAATATAATTTCCTATGTCCATTCAATACAAGTAAGTCAGTCCCATTCAATACAATTTCATATGTCCCATTCCATACCATTTCATATTCCCATTCAATGTAAATTCATATTCCCATATACACATAGATCAATGCACATTTCAATAACTCAAGCACATTTAACAAAATGCATCGGAAATGCTTATGAAACCCCTTTCTCAGTTATTACATTGTTGGCCGAGTGCCTGAACTGTCCCGTATCCATGGATACCGGGCTCATTAATCGTTGAGCCATTGGCTCTCGAGCTCGAGGCTCGTTTTCATTCGTTGAGCTTTAAGCTCTAGCGGTGGCAACTCAAGTCCAACTTCCATTATCTATTTATGCATTCATGAATGGAATGCATGGAACACAATATATCATGTCAATTTCATTCAATTCTAGTAAACCAATCCCATTCAAAACAATCAAGTCAATCATATTATGTATACATATGTACATGAGACTCAATCTCCAGTTATTTAGTTCTTTGTTGTGACCGAGTGTCTAAACTGTCCCATATAGGGCTCATTGTCGTTGAGCTTGTAGCTCTAATGACTGTCCCATATAGGGCTCATTGTCGTTGAGCTTGTAGCTCTAATAACTGTCCCATATAGGGCTCATTGTCGTTGAGCTTGTAGCTCTAATGACTGTCCCATATAGGCCTCATTGTCGTTGAGCATGTAGCTCTAATAATTGTCCCATATAGGGCTCATTGTCGTTGAGCTTGTAGCTCTAATAACTGTCCCATATTGGGCTCATTGTCGTTGAGCTTGTAGCTCTAATAACTGTCCCATATAGGGCTCATTGTCGTTGAGCTTGTAGCTCTAATAACTGTCCCATATAGGGCTTATTGTCGTTGAGCTTGTAGCTTTAATCATTGATTACTCTGGTCACAACTCCCATTATATTTCATTTAGTCATGCATTGAAATGCATTGTTCATATTTGCATGAACTTAATCAACAATGATCACTTCATCGGACCGTAGTCCGGCATTCAACATCTATTCGAGAATTCACATTTCATCCATATGCAAATTATCTATATGCAATTATGCATTCAAACCATTTAATAATCACATCATGTACACTTAGTTCATCCAATTCACAATCAAGGAACACTTCAATAACGCAATTCCCAGTTCACAATCAATCATCGGACCTCCTGTTCGGAACCCATATTCAATTTCAATCAATATTACCATTCAACAATTTATCAATGTATGAATTTCATTCAGTTGTAACTGAACCAAATAAACCATAAAAATAAGACCATCTAGGTCTACTCACAGTAAAACGTCTGTCTGTGGACGTTCTGTCCTGTATCATTCATATGCCAAACACAATTTACACACACATTAATAAAGGTACAATCATATAGCCATCCCATTTTCACATATGTATATGTGCAATATATAATGCATGCTCAATGACAATTCCGGGTTATATGCTTTACACTGACCGATTATCCATTCTCAAATCATAATTCAATTTGTCTAGTTGTATATGATTATTTTCAATTATCCATTCAAATTTGACTCTTTAAGAATCTAGCAAAAACCATACACTTGCATCTCATTTGATAACATAACTCAATTTACCTTCATTTTATTTCTAACCTTGTATGATCTCCTCATATCCAATTCCCTATCATAATAAATCACTTAGTACCATTTACTAACTTCCTTGAACAATATCACAAGCATGTAAACAATTCCATTCCCATTTACACATGCATTTGACACTTTTGATCCTACCCATTCATTCACCAAGTTTTAACCTTCGATTTCGCTTTAAACCTTTCATACATTAGTCCCATAGACTAAGGATAATTCTAGGTTCACTTTAAAACCCATTTGAGGCTTAATTTGTATCCTTTGTCCTGTGAATGTCCGTTAAACGGACTTGCATGTCCGTTTAACGGACTGCTACGGGTCACCTATACCACTTTAAAAATTCGACCCTCAAAACGTCTGAATTTCAAAATTTTGCCTGAAATAGAAGTTGTAGATATTGAAGTCTACTATCAAATACATATAAAGATCATCTCATTCCGAGTTTTACACAAAGAGTTATGCCCCTTGCACTAAACCATGTTCAATTTAGTTGTCATGAACTTCCAGATTTCAACTCTTCACTCTCAATACTCAATTCCTCATGCTTAACCAATTATTTCTAATGCAATACTCATCAATTATCCATTCTTATAACTCAATGATAATTTAATATCATCCATAACCAAGATAGGGTCCATTATTGATCATAAACACTTGAAAAGCAACACAATCATAGACATTCATTCATAACAATATCAACACCCCATTGCCTAACTTCATGCCATCATGTGGAATCTTTCAAGACAAAATTCACAATCAATAGCTTCATAAGATTTGTAGCCAAATGCCTCTAGTTTCATTCAAGCCAAATCTCAACTCCTCTAGACTATTATACAAACAATTATGCCTATCCAAGTAGAGCACATTCCCAAGATCAAGCCATTTCAAATTTCCAGATTTTCCATAAGTTCATTCTTACCATTTAACTCATTCAATTCCTCTTATGCCTAGATCAGCACCTCTATTAGAATTTTTCATCAATCTCTACCTCATTCAATTCAATAACTCATTCACAACAAATCAAGAGCTACAGTTGACCATTATCCCAAAACAGGGCATAAAACAATATCCAAGTATAAAACCATTCTACATTCGTTCATGCATCTCTTTGAAAACCCATTCATCTCTAAGCCCTTCCATACCATTACACGTAAGTATCACTCATTCTACGCATACATAACAAGAGAAGAACAAACTTCATCATCATCCATAACACAAACATAACCCTTGCACTAATCAATTCAACACACTATAGTTTAAGCATCATGCAAGCTTAAAATAACCATGCTTATAACATTAAAACCATAACTTACTCGATTTTCCTTCAATTTATTCAAAGTCACCAAGAAACCCTAACTTTCTCATCTCCAAAATCTTCATCTTCTAGGAGGTTAAGCTAGGTTTTTCTTAGCTCAACTCGAAGAGACAACAAAGAGGGAGCAAAAGTAGAAGATGAAGTAAAGTTTCCAAGCATCAAAGCACCAAAGCATGAAGGAGGAGAAGAGGGGGATGGGAGGTCACGAAAATTGAAGAGAAGAGAGCAAAAACAAGTCACCAAATGGTCCTCCCAAGAAGAAAGTGTCGTGAGAGAGAGTAGGGGAAGCTTTAATGAAGCTTAGATATTTTAAATACTAGGCTAAAATAATGCCACACGGCATAACCCTAAGCCTCCACTTGTCATTTCCTCATAACTCATCAATTTCATCAATTTCAAACCCAATTCCCACTAATTAATATTTGTCCATAATTCCTATAGCCACATATCCAAAATCCCAGTATTTAACAATCAATTCTACTGCCAATTATTGATTGATCTGCCACTCGACATTTTTCCTAGTCCAAATTTTTCCCCGAAAAATTCTAGGAAAATTTCCTAAAATTTCCCAAAAATGCTAATTTCACTATCCATAATAATTTTCAATAACCCCAACTCGAAGTTCTCAAAACAATCCCATGCATTACCAATTATACCCAAAAAATGTCAATTGAGTGCATGATCAAAAATTTTAATGTGTGCAATCATCCAACTTATCAATGAATATCCAAATATGATGCATTTTTTAATCAAAAAACTCACTTAAGGCCACATGTACCAAATTTAAAATGGTCAAAATCGCAATTTACCAAAGTGGCCCTAAGCATGTCCGTTAAACGGACACACATGTCTGTTAAACGGACACAGATTGGCTAAGCAACCCAAAATCACCCGAGAGTGTCCGTTAAACGGACTTCCCTATCCGTTAAACGGACATGAAACCACCAAGTGCTCCAATTTCTCCTGAGAAGGTCCGTTAAACGGATATGAGCCTTCCGACCAATCCGTTAAACGGACTCTCGTGTCCATTTAGCAGACACATCCTGTCCTAGGGTAATCTGACATCCGAGACTGTCCGTTAAGCGAACTTCTGTGTCCGTTTAACAGACACATGCTATACCAACATTCTTCAAAGATTTTTTGCCAAGTTTCCAACCCTCATTAATCATCAAACACTTCAAACAAAACACAATCATAACCATTTCCTCTAATTTCATTTAAACCAAGCTCTATAGCTCACATGCACCAAATTTTAAGGTTCTAACCCGAAGTAGGGGCGGGATGTTACATATATATATATCAATGATTTATTCTCCAAAATCATCAACTTAAGTTGATTGTTTCTTCACGTATATCTAATTTCAACTCACTTCATTTATGCACCATTCCCACTTCATTAACGTCAAAAGAATAAAGTTTTTACAATGCTTTAATGGCCATTTCGAGCCACCTTACATCATAGTCTAAAAATACCAACTTTACAAGAATAATAATTTCTTAAAATGTGACTAAAGCCTTGATTTATATGATCTAATATCAAAAGAACAAAATATGCAAATTGGAGTGATGCCTTGATTCTTGACTTGATCACTCGATATCTTATTCATCGTCTATAGATGGGGAGGAATGGGGGTGAGCATAAAGCTCGTGGGTAACAGTTTTATAATTGGTAACAAGAAAAAAACCTTTGAAAACCATCATGATCATAATAAATTTTCATGAAAATCCTTACAACATAAATTTCTCAACTTGTATAAGTCAAACAATCATCAAACTTATCAACACATGTAAACACATAAGCACATCATAATGGTTTGGGCATATCCATAAACATGACGAACTACATAATTCCATATAATGGTCCTGTGTAGTCGTAAACTCGAGGGAGTCTATGAAAGAATTTCGTGTCACTAGTGTGCAGGCGGGAGAAGCCTTTAACTTGGTTAATGTGCAAATTACATTCTTGAATGGATTACACCAAACCCACATAACATGTAATTCATGAACGAAAAATAGTTTTCCCAATTGGCACATTTTTGGAAACTTGATTTCATATACTTGGTATCCTTTCAAAATCATTTCCATTTTTGTTTCATAGTTCATCCACAAAATTCATAAACACAACATGTAACACTTACTCAAAGCATTTAAAGAACAATAAAAGCACATTTACAAGTAGTTGAAAACATTTATTTCCTTTTCTTGAAAGAAAAATTTATGGCTTATTATTCAATTATAAAAATGTTACCCACCTTAGTCTCCTTGCTTAAGGATGTTTCTCCTCTTGCTCCTCTTGCCTCTCTTGCCTCCCTTCAACATTAGCAAAAATCCCCATTCAAAAATGAACTCCAATTAGAAAACCCAAAGAAACCTATGCATGAAATTGATCCTAGAATAATTATACCCATGCATTTTCTAAACTCTTTGAACCAAATCCCTTTAAAAAATCCAAGTATTAAACACCAACTTACCTTGAATCTTCACCAAACAATGAGTTGCTTGGCTCTAATTGAATCTTTAACCTTCCTCTTCCTTTTTCCCCTCTTGTTTAACCCCAAAATCCCTCTTGAAGACTAAGAAAAATTGAAACCTAGATGACCTCCCTTCTCTCTTCTTTCTCTCTTTTTTGTGCTTCTCTCTCTTCTCTCTTTTCTCATTCACGCTTTTGGCTTCTTCCAAATGCAAGACAACAAATTTTCTTTTCTCCCCTTTTATGTCGTTCCTTCAAAGCCTTAAGACTTTACAACTTAAGTGATGTTCCAACAATGCCCCTCATGCAATCTTACCACTCTAACACTTTAATTCAATTAACATATGTCATATAATCTCACTCACATTAACATGCTAATTAATTCCAGCACAATTTAATCTAGCAAGACCCCAAAATTAATCTAATTATGCTTATTCATCAAGAAAAAAATTTAGGGGCCAACATATGTGTTGCATAATCAGAATCTCATAATCATCGGACCTAAGTCTGATATTTAACTTTCATTGAGAATACAAATATCATTCAAAATTTCACAGCAATCAAAACACTTCCAATATATTACCAAATATTAAATCCTCGGACTTTAAGTCCAGAATCCATAAACAAACCACAAACATTTAATAATTAGAAGTCAAACAAATTCAATCAATCATAGGAAAAACATCTAGGTTGACTCACAATACGCTTCGATATGCTATTGCCTAGATCGTCCAGCAATGTCTGACTAATGTCCAATGTGCTCCTTTATATCATACAAAACACATTTACAATTATTACACTTTTGCACAAATATATAAGCATGCCTTTATGCATACCTATGTGTATCAAAAATGCACAACGCATGCTCAATGACAATCCGGGGTATCTTATCGAATTCTTATCACTATATCATTCAAATATCAAAAACCTTATAAATATAATTAGTACTTAGGGTTTGGAGCAAAATAAATGTAACATCCCGTTACCCATGCTAGGGCTAGAATTGTGAATTTTGAGAATTTGTGAGAAATTAGGAAAATGCACATCATGCATTATTAATTGTGACATGCACATTTTTTCACATTTATATGATTGTACATGCATTCCTTGACATTTCCGGGTACAATTGAATTATTAATTATGATTAAAATGTGTTTTGGTGATTTTGATATTATTTAAGACATTTTGGGATTTTTAGTGAATTTTAGAAAAATATTTATTTTTGGACCAATCCGATTGTGACACGTGGACTAATTGTTGTGTGACAAATGACTTGATCATGTTAAAGCCATGTGTAAAATTGTCATTAACTCACATAGGTACATGTTTGGGTAAAGAGTTCGGCCGATTGCATGTTTCATTTGAGTTTACCTTCATCTTCTCCGAGTGTAGTCGACTGATTCTGTTGAGAGTAGGCTTTTGAATCTTACATCAAGAGAGTGCTTAATCGGTGATCCTTAGTTTTCTTTACTCACCGTGAACTTCATTGCTGGAATTGGAGCTTAATCAAGTAAGTGTTGTTTTTCATGCAATGCGGTGACTATGGTCTGTTTTCCCCTGTAGATGCATAGATATTTGAGTGTTGTTATAAGTCTGTTGATGCTTGAGTGATTGGAAATGTAGGCATGCATGCGAGGTTAGAGAAGTGGGTTTCGGTGTTGAATAGAGTAGATGATTGTTTGAGAGTAGGAATTTGTTAATACGATGTTGAATGAACTCCAGATTGGAAGATTTGTAAACACTCTGTTCGGGTTTTGGGATAGTCGAAATGAACATGCAAACACTCTTGTTCGATTTTTATCAGTAGAAGTGGAACTGCATGTGTGAAGATCGGATTTTGATGTTTAAGAATGAATCTTGAGTTTGATCTTATGTAAATGTTTCAAACTGGGTTAGGAGTTTATTGGAGTGAAGTTTTAGAGATTATTTTGGGTATAGAATTGAGAAGTCTGGAAAAAGAAATCGGGGAAGACAAGTTGCAGAACCAGACGTCGCGACGTGTTTTTAATTTATTCACCGCGACGTGTAGCTTATTTTGTTTATTCGTCGCGACGTCCATTTTTTCCTCGCCGCGACGTTCATTTTCTTCCTCTCCGCGACTTAGGTGACCCTCCCTTGACCTCGTCGCGGTGAACGCTGTAAAAATCCAGAGAAAATCAATTTTTTGGGTTGTTCGTCGCGACCTCATATTTTCCCCACGTCGCGACGAGCACCCATCTTTTGACACCTCGAACATGCTTTCGTATTTTGACCATAACTTTCTCTATACTGATCCAATTTGGGTGATTCTTGATTCCATGTGAACTAGAGACATAGGGATACAACTTTTATGGAGAAATAGAGTTTTAATTCTGTCTTTAAGAATTTCAAATTTTGTTTGGAAGTTGAGGTATAAATTTTCCTGGAACTTATGAACCATCTGGAATATTTTGAGGATATCTCTTGGTATACTGATCCAAATTAAAAGATTTTGGTGTCCTTAGAAAGATAAGAAATGGGGGAACAACTTTACAGAAGGAAGTTTTGTCTAATTTGGTCATTTACCTGATCTAATTTAGTATGGAAAGTTGACCTGAATATGTTCTATAGGAAAAATCTGAAGTGGTCAATGAAGCTATGAAATTATTTGGCTTTGTTTGGTCCAATTCAATTGTAAGAATACATGGTATTAATGAGGGATTTGATTCCTAAATGATTTTTTATAAGGATCACATTATTGCACCTCAGAATTGTCATTGAACATGCATTGTGCATACATTCTATACATTGATATTTTTATGAAAGAACATTTGTGCAATTGTGCAAAGTGTGATATTTGTGAATGTGTTTTGCCTATTTTAGAGGAGCATATCGGACGCCAATCGGATATTGTCGGACCATCCAGGTAATAGCTTATTGGAGCATACTGTGAGTCAACCTAGATGTTTTCCTAGGATTGATTTAATTTGATTTGTTTAAGCTTCCAATATTGTTTTATTGCTTGCGATTTAATTATGAATTCCGGACTTAAATTGTCCGAGGAGATCAGTATTTGGAAATGTATTAGAAGTGCTTTGATTGTGACTTTGTTTGCGATGGAATTCTAAACGTGATTATAAATGTTATGTGAATCCTCAACGAAAGTTGAATGCCGGATTTAGGTCCGATGATTATGAGATTTGTTGAACATGTGATTGTGATACATGCGATATTCAGATTGATGCATTTCATAAAATGCATGCTCAGATAAAGGAGTTGTGACTTGAATTGCCCGTATGAAGCGCTTCCACGTAGAGCTTTGCTCCGTGATATATGTGTGTGCACGTAGAGCTATGCTCCGTGATTCTATTCTGATTGAGCCCTACGGGCCAACAACTGTATAAGTATGTGATAGGCATTCTGTCACAACAATAAGAACGAATGTGAGTCCCATATGCATATGTTTTTGTTTATATATGAACTGTTTGGCAATGATTAAATGTTACACCTGATTGTGTAAGTTTTGAATTATAAATGTATCTGCTTATGAATGTTTGTGAATTATGTAATGTGTGCTTATGATCCGGTGAATTCAGCAATGATGGTTCACTCATGGAGTTTGCAAAACTCATCAAAATTTGCAATGTGGCTTTTCAGGTACGAGTCAGGAGACCTAGTTCCTTAGTCAGGACTTAAGGAATCTTTTGGTTAGAGATATGGCTCAGAGGTCTGTCAGCTGACACCAGAAGTGTTCTAGCCTTATTTTTGTCATTTTGTTGGGTATTGTATAAGCTTTTACGCTTAGTTTTTTGGTGGTATCAGTGTAAACTTTATGAATGAAAGGATTTAAATGGTTTTAAAAATTTAGTTACTTTGAGTGCGTTAGATGATGCCATGTGTTTGTTGGATTGCCATGTGTAAGTCAGATATGTTTTTGCTCCAACATACTATTGTCATAAGGTATGTACTTGAATGTCCTTCGGGTGTTCGGGTATTTGCCTTATGGTAGTGGGATGTTGCATTTTTAGTATCAGAGCATGGTTTGGCATCCTTAGGGAAGTAATATGATTCATAGTGGAGGATTGCATAAGAATTGCAGCTTTTGTTTGTTATAGGTCATCTTCCATGGGGATCGATTAGTGAGTCGGTGACATGGAGTCTATAGGAGCCAATTTAGGGTCTCATGTACCTGAATTTTCTGAAATGCCTCCGAGAATTCCCGTGAACCGGGAAAGGAGATATGATAAGTTGAGAAAGCAAGGGGCTGTGGACTTCTACGGAAGTATGATCCATTGAAGCGTAAGAATGGCTTGAGAGAACTGAAAGAGTGTTCGATCAGATGAACTGTGTAGCAGAGGAGAAATATGATTATGCAGTCTCATAACTGCATGGTCCCACATACCAGTGGTGGAAGACCGTGCCAGGTAGTACCACCAGACCTTGTAGCTTGACCTGGGAGGATTTTCTGATAGCATTTCAAGAGAATTACATGCCAAAGATTTACATGGATCGGAAAATGAAAGAATTCTTAGATTTGAAGCAAGGCAAGCTCTCAGTAGCAGACTATGAGATAAGGTTCAATGAGTTAATGGGGTATGCGACTGCACTGATTCTCTAAATATTTTCATATTATTCTCATTATGAAACAGTACCCTATACTCAAATTCCATCCAGAAATTGAAAGTCTTGGAGACTGAATTAAAATTCGATTTCTTCAAACAATCTGTAGTCCTTTGTCTCTAGTTCATCTCGACTAAAAATCATAGCCTTCTGAAATATATTGATTGATGAATTTAAGATGAAATATTATGGAAACATCAGGAAAGTTTATTATGGAGTTTGGATGTTGCACCCAAAAATTCTGACATAATAATTATTAACACCAAATAGATTTTTAGTACAAATAATACATGATTCCCATTTAAAAATCAATTCTAACCCAAAAAAGTTAATGAATTCATGTACAATCATATTAATGTGCAAAAATGTGTATGTCATATTTAACTTAAGCATGATATGGATATTCTAATTTCTCAATAATTTCTCATAATACACAATTTTAGCCTTAACATGGATAACGAGATGTTACAAGAACCTCTGACATTAACCTTTTCCCCATCCTTTTTTTTGCTACTGTAGATAACATTTGGACTGAAAGAAATACTCCAACATTCGAAGATGAACCTATGGATGTGGGGAACCTATACTCCAGAGTAATCTTCCAAGTTAAGGAACATCTAAGCTTAAGCACCATATGAAGGTAATTTTTGAAGAACTTATTCATTAATATTTTTTTCTACAAGTTTTTTTATTTTAGGAGTGCTAAATGGAGGTCCAACATTTCTTCAGTTTCTAAAGCAAAAGAGAAAGCTGGTTTAGGGAATATTCTTGTTTCCAATCAAAAAAACATAGAGTTGGTAGGTTAAGGACTTTGTTGAAACAAATAAAAGGATTTCTAGGAAGTAGTTCACAAGCATTTAAAGTAAGAGAACTATCTCCTACAGTTGGAATCCAGTAGACTTGTTAATGGTATATCAATGGAAGTATGTGATGTAACATCATCTCACTCTCCATCTTATGTTATGCTGTAGGTTTATTTGGACTGTAATTAATTGATGGTTGATTAGTAGTGCTGTAAATTGTTTATTGGTTAACTTAAGTTACTGGTTAGATGAGTTAGCTCTATAAGGTTTTCTTTGGTAGAAAGGTCGTTGTTGTTTCGGTTGGTTATGTTTGTTGTACGGAAGTGATGTAGCTTCCTCTTGTATTTACCTTATGTTTCCTTTTGGTTGGTAAGAGATTATTGCTCAAGCAGTCTCTAGTGGTGTACGTAACATTTCTGATTTGTATAAAATCTTCTGATTTACTAGAAAAACACATACTTAAGAATTTGTTTATTATGTACCACAATATTGATTAGTGGTGAACTCATATGTGTTTAATTATAATTTTAATATGATCAGAATGGATTTTTAGAAAGTATCAATCCAGTGTCTACATGTTGGAATTATTAATTGAAATATATATCAGGGAACATTCAGTCAAAGAAAGAGTTTATAGTGATATCATCACTTCTAGATGTTTTACGAAGATTGGTGATTAAAATGGCACCAGTAGTTTGATGGACTAGCTACCCATCAAGTCTTAACACCAAGGTGAGATCTTGTGTGTTAATCATCATATAGAGTAAAATGGGAGATCTAGAAGGAAAAAATCAAGATAAGGGCAAAAAGGTAATTTTACCATTTATTGTGCGGATGGCTATAATGTGGTTTATACTAGAGTTTGCAATTGGAAATATTATTTGAAACATGTGTTCTCATAATATTTAGTAATTCAAGAGTTCAACTAATTGTCTCTAGTGGAATGACATTTAGTTAATAAGTTGGAATTAGTTCTAATGATATTAAATTAATTATGGGCTTACTAGAGCTTGAATTATATAAGTCCAATTAGATTCTCCATTTGGCTTCTAGGAAGGTTATCAAGCTAAGTTAGAAATACAAATAGAGGTTTTAAGCCTATGATTGAATGTTAGGCTTGCTTTAATCAATTGTTAATTATAAGCCCATATGAACATTTAGAAATGGGCTACATTTTGGTTTAATTTGATTAATTAAATTAAAAGAAAGTTATTAAAGAAAAAAGGAGGTGGATTTTCGATTTTAATAGGCTAAATGTGCAGCTATACGTTTAGCATTGGTTTGTTATATTTAAAATGATTTTTAACATGCTTTTATCATCATTAAATGGAGTAATGATCTTATCATTAAATGGTTTAATGGTTGTCATTTAATGATAAGCATGTAATCTTTTATCATTCATTGGATTAAAGAACAAAGAGGTGCATTTGATTGACCATCTTCCTTCTTTCCATGACAAAACTGAAAATGAGATGTATCATTTAGGTTTTTTTTTTTCATATAGCCATCTTAAAACAAATGAGAAGAGTCTCATTTATTGGCTTCTTTATGATTAATTAAGGAAGGATGTGATGCATTGGATTCACTTCACTTCTTTCTTTAAGGCTTAACTGAAATTGAGAGAGGGAATACAAGGAGTTATCGAATTTTTATCTCCCTCTCTCCTATCTTGCATGAGTTAGTTGAAAATTGCATGAGAGGTGTCTCATCTTTGGCTTCTTTCTACTGAGGTAAAATCTCTTCAAGTTTTCTTCTCCTTTCCCACTAAAGGATCTTGTTAACTAAGTTATCCAAGGAGAACAAGTGATAGATCGGATTGGTCGAGGATACAATAATGAGAAAAGGATGCATTACCTAGGAGAGGATACATTGCCAAGGATAGGATAACATAGCGATGAGTTAAAGTTATAGCGAAGGAGTTGGTAATAATTTCCATCTTGTTTCTATGTAAAATTATTATCCTTATACCGTATCATGTATAGCTCTGCATGTTGATTTGGTTATATTGCTTCCACTGCAATTTTAATTTCTAAAAAGTTTTGAATTCTACTATTTTTGCCAAATTGTGCATGCTTAATTTTTCGATCCAACAAAATATAAATGCCTCAAATTGAAAGAAATGTAATAATCCTGCAATGATATCAGGATAATTATGTGCCTCCTATTTGGTGATAGCAAAGATTCTAGCCTGAGACTGCGGTTGGTTACTCTGCATGTTAGTCCTGACACTAAGACTAACTAAATTTGTTCTACCTCTACGTCTACCTCTCTGTCCTACTCCAATAGCTCTACTTTGCTAGAAAGTCATATTAGTTAATAATCCTCCTCTCAACCTAGAATGTGCTCCTAAAGTTGTGGGATAGTCTCTAATCTGATGCTCAAAAGAGCCACAATGAAAGCAAGCTCCCGATATCTTCCAACATTCCCCACCATGTTTCTTTCAATGCTCACAAATGGGCATATGTTGTGTTTGCACTCCATAAGTCTATCCTCCAGACTCCTGACCTCTACTACTACCATCATAAACAAAACTGCCTCTCTTTCTAAATCCTGACTATCTCGATCTAGCTTGTGATCAAAATGATCTATTTGGCATTTACTGAATCTTCTGCTAGATTCAACTTGAGACTTACCATGCCTCGTAACTATGAATTCCTGGCTATACTCTCCATGTACATCTTTCAATAACTGTTTTATTAGGATTGAGATAGCTCTCAGTTTAGTAAAACTACTC
Organism: Erythroxylum novogranatense; assembly: GCA_029891385.1. NCBI lineage: Eukaryota > Viridiplantae > Streptophyta > Magnoliopsida > Malpighiales > Erythroxylaceae > Erythroxylum > Erythroxylum novogranatense. The sequence continues at coordinate 44,701,604 of CM057233.1, read as the reverse complement.
AAATTAGTAATGGCCAACCTTGTAACACACCACTCTCATATGGCATATTCTCGAACATAACAATGATATTTGAAAATATACTCTATAGGGATGGTACGTTAAGACTATCAAAATAACACATTACAAAAATTTCATACATGAAACATATCTTACACAACTTATGTTTCATTTGGGCCCATTTCAATACAAACAGATTCAATAAGAAAAGTCTTTACATTTCAAAATTTATATGTATATAATACAACATTTGCATAATGCAATGCTTAATAAAAATTAATTGAAGACATATGCAAGTGCTAACTGATCCCGACCCCTAACTCATGTTCATTTGCAGTGGTTGAACTTTAATAGGTCTAATTGGATAACTCCTCTGAACCTGAAAAAGCCATGTTGTAATTTTGATGAGTTCTGCGAACTCAGTTGAATAGCCATCCTCGATGGTTCACTCTTGTCATGCAACACAACAATTCATATTATTATAAAACTCACATTAACTTAATTATCATCAAGTAATATCATGAAACACTTTGTTCAAAAATGTCACATTTCAAACACAAATCCATACAATTCATCATTTCACTTCAATTTTATAGAACACAATCATCGATAAATTATCATGTATTCATATAAGAAAAGTCCTCAAAACATTACAATCATTCAATTTATTCAAAACATATGTGAATCTATTGTTTATGAGGCTCAAATTCATTTATTACGTTGTTGTATCCATGTGCCCTTTTCATTATCCCGTATTCGTTGAGGATACCAGGCTCTTTCATACTGTCCCTTATCCGTTGGGGATACAGGGCTCATTGCACACATTGAACCTTAGGCTTTTTTTACAAATGTTCGAGCTTTAAGCTCTTTTTCACCCGTGACATCATTAATAATTGTTAGTAGTGTGCCCTAGGCCAATGGATAATTGTGATTCATATATTAACATTATGACTTGTTAATAATATATTATGAGGTATTTCGTTCATATATGCATATATTTCATTTATGTAATGTGATTTACATTCCATGAATGGTTTTAGACTTATGTCATCAAGTATGTGACTTGATAGTAAAACCATAATCATTATAAGACTATTCTAGACTGTCCCTGGTCGATCATTATTGGTGGAACAATAATGAATTAAGGTTAGTATGTGTTCTTGTTGATGATCATGTTTTACTGATCATGGATATGAGATATCAAATCATAAACATAGATATATGTTAGAGAACATATATTGGACCGACCCACATAAAGAATACTACATGGTTTCATGTCATTAGTGATTCTTAATATGGTTTGACTTTAGTCCTTTGACCTGAAGTCATCATGGTTCCCTACATGAGGAATTGGGTGTTTTGATATTAGACGAAGTTATTCTTAACCGAATAATAAGTAATCTTATGTTGGACACCAAATGAATCATGCGGAGGGATGTGAATGACGTAGATGGGATTTGTACCTCTCTTAAATGAGAGAGATATCATTTGGGCCTCTTGATAAGTGTGATTGAAGAAATGCATGGCCGTGCTCAAATGAATTGATGAAGAGTCATCAATGTCATTTGTTATAATCATTCAACTTAGGGATCAAGAAACTATGATTAATCAAAGGCTGACATGTACCATGCCTTGTGATAAATCTTGATATCGTGTTACAAAAGGATTGAGCTTATAACCATGGTTACAGGTTAAATCGGATTATCAATCCTCATTTGATTTGGGTAGTCATAATGTCTTGCTAGAGGCCGTTTATGACTTATAGGCCTTGAAGTGTGATCAAGCCCATTGCCAACATCAAATGAGCCTACAGGGTTGCACACAAAGAGTGATGTGATCTGGGCTTATTCTCTTAGGCCTAATTTATTAGGTATTGAATAAATATATGTTTATGACCCAAAAAAAAGAATAAATATATGTAGATATATTTATTGGACTAGATTGAATTAAGTTGTCAGGCTTTTATTATATATAAGATATAATGGGCCGAAACGTATTGGGGCCTCAATGGGATTAGGGTTTCTCTCTAAATAGAGAAGCTTAGGTCTCATTAGAATGAGGAGACACAATTGTCATGAAACCCTAGCCACCATCTGAGAGGAAAATCGTGCGACGTTTGAAAAGAGTTTCAGGACGTGCTAGCACACCACAGCCGCAGCCCGGATCGTGCATACTCGTGTGGATACCGATAGAGGGCTTTCGCGTTTGTAGTGTCTTGGAATTCGAAAAAGAAGCAACCTATCCACGACAATAAGGTATTTTCGTACATCCTTGGCATTTTCGATTATACATCATATTATTGTATGGTCTTTTCCGCAGTGTATTGTGAATACTCAGACCATACGCGATCCAACAATAATTGCCTTTATATTTCATGCATTAGAATGAAATGCATTCCACATATTTAATCATTATACTCATTTAGTCACATTCACATTCTTTCTCATTCGCATTTGTCATCGGATTTTTAGTTCGACATTCAGCATTTAAGTTGAGAAACAAGTAGTCAATCAAATTCACATTCAAGTAGCACTTCCAATATTTTATTCATACATCAAACTCCTCGGATATTTCATGTCCTAAATTAAGTACACATACAACACATATCAATTTAATTCAGTATCAAACATAACAAATCAAGGTAAGACCATCTTAGGTTACTCACAGTACGCTCTCGTATGTGTTATCGCCTAGATGGTCTGGCAATGTTGGAATGATGGCATACCTCTTGAGCGTCTAAATACATATACCTTGTACACATTACTAACTTGATCAATCAAATACGTATTCAACTATGCATATATATATAAGCCATATGCAATGCATGCTCAATGACTATCTAGGGTATGTTTCCTTAATCACAATTCATAATCGTTCAAACATTATCACCCAAACATGAAACATAGACTTTAACCATTAAACATAACGCTCAAATGCATCATACTTGATAATTCAAAGATGTAATGCATAAACAAATGGCTCGAAGGTTCTATGGAAATAGAATGGAAAAACTGAAGTTTATACCATGAACATAATGAGTCCTTTTTCGAAGCTCATAAGTTACAAGTGGCTAGTTGGGAGAAGGCTCATGTTGACGTGCATGTGATGAATAGAATGGTTCCACTCTTGCCTAAGTCAAAGAACTTATTCATTTTTTTATATGCTCATACTTTCATGCTTTTTCTTCTTTTCATTTAATACAAAAATTGTCATCACTTTTTCAAGCTATACCATCATCATAATTCATCATGCATTTTCAAACATTCACAACAATTTAAATTCAAGCAATCTAAACATACACACACATAGGCAAGAATTTGCCCAATCGCACAATAACTATAAACACATTACCCACCTAATTTTGCTTGCAAAAAATCCAACTCAAGGTTTTCTTTCTTCTTGCTCTTGGGTAGGATTCTCTTGGTTTCCTAATATAACCAAGGTTCCATTAAAAAAAACATTCTAATAAAATTTATAAACTTCAATAATCACACAAAAATGAAATAAATACAAAAATTGGGTTTAACCTTAACGTCCCATAATCTATCTAGGTTAGCTAGACCAAAACTTAGTTTAGAAACTCTAAAATCAATTGGGTTCTCTTAAATCATCTTCTTCCAACACAAACCCTTCATTCTCTACAGAAAACCCCTTACTCTCTCTAACTCCTTCTCTAACAAAGTAAGAAGAAAAACATGAACTTACCTTGACAAAATGATTTCCTCGTCTTTTTCCTTCTTCTTTCTTTCTCTCTAATGATTTTCCCTTCTTCTTCCCTAGCTTCCACGATTCTTCTTCCCCTCCTCTCTTCTTTCACATTTTTCTCTATTTTCTCCCTTTCTCACGACTTCTCTCTTCTTCTTTCCTAATTCAAGACAATTCTTGTCTTTTTCTTCCAAAGTTGCCCCTCCTTTGTTTTTTCCTTCCAAGTTTACTGTTCCTTCTTTTAACATAAAGTCTACTAACTACTTAGCCTGTTGGACCACGAATTTTTCTAATTATTATTGATTTGTTTATTTTATTTTATTATTTTTTAGATTTTGGTTGATTATTTAATTGTTTGAATTTACCCATTACTTTAGTGGCATGAATAGAGATTAGAATTTGATGGAAAGATTAGAATTAAGTTAGAATTAATATGGGAAGGTTAGAATCAAGTTAGCTTAAGGAGTTAGTAGAAGGAAATAGATGAAAGAGGGGTAAATTTGGAAAGGTAAGGTGAGTGAGGGGCATAATTAGAAAAATAAGCTAAAGATTGGTCGTGAATTATAAGAAAGGGAGAAGTGTCGTAAGAACTAAAGTGGAATAAGAGAAAAACGTGAAAAGGAGAAGAGAAGAAGGAAGATCGTAGGAAACTTGGAAGGAAGAAGAAAGAAGAAGAAAATGAAGAGGAAATCAACTTGTTGGAGGTAAGATTTCATCTTTCTTCTTGCTAGATTCAAAAAGGGATTAAATAGAGACTAGGGTTTGTGTTGGAAATGAAGGAAGAAAGAAGAGGAAGATGAAATCAATTTGATGTTGGATTTCTAAGCTAGGGTTTTGGTTTTTCTAGCTTAGATGGGCTATGGGTAGGTTAGGTTTAAATTCAATTTTATCATTTCTTTGATTCTTGAACTTTTATGAACTTTCATTTATAGAAATTGGTTTATTTGAAAGGAATCAAGAAAACCTTACTCAAGAGCAAGAGGAAAGACAATCTTGAGCTTGGATTTTTTGCAAAATTTGCCAGGTAATATGTTTATAGCTGTTGTGTGATGGGCAAATGCCTTATTTGTATGTTTATGTTTAAATTGTGTGAAATTGAATTGATGTGAAGATTTGAAATTGTTTGATGAATTATGACCATGTTATACCTTGAAAAGGGTGATGGCATTTTGAATTGAATGAAAAAGAAGAAAAACATGAAATATGAGAATTTGATGACAAGAAAGAAACATGAAAGTACGAATTTGTGATTTACTAAATTGTGCATAAAATTTTTTGTGATTGGGCAAGAGAGAATCCCGTTTCGATAGTCACGTGTACGTTGACTCATAGCCTTTACTCGGCTGCCCGTTTGAGGTCACGAGATCTTGAGAAATCGGACTCGTTTTGTTCACGATATAAACTTCTGTTTCTCCATTTTATTCCATGGAACTCTCGAGCCATTTGTTGTGCATTTCATCATTTTTGTGTTGTGTTTGATACATAATTGAGTGTTATGCTTTGGTAGATAATTTCATGATGTGCTTTATTATGTTAATTATGAATTTTGAGATGAATTGTGAATTATTGAATTACTAGACATATATGTATATATGTTTGTTTGTATGGCTCATTGCTAATGGTCATAAATGTATTAGCCACTGAGCCGTGTAGCTCACCCCACTATTCCCTCCTCAAGTGAAAAACAAGACGAGGGTTGAACCTTGCTAGGCATCGGAAACTCCAAGACTTTAGACACTTTGGTAACTAAGTTAGTGGCTAGACTTTTGGATAGCTTTATAAGCATATCAAACATTGAGCATCCAATGTATTTTGTATTTTGTATTAAGTTTGATGTGTATGTTGATATGTAAGCAAAGGTTGTATGAACATTTATTTTTTCTAGAAATGAGAACAAGAATTTGAGGAACTCTCTTTGTGTATGATTATATTATGCTATTGTATGGGTTGAGTGTGATGGTTGTGGAAGAGAAATATGTATGTGCATATTCTTCCTTGTTGAAGTTGCAAATGGTAAATCGTGTTAGAATAGCATATGGGAGATTAGAAAGGTTGTATGGGATGAATTACTTGAGGAGAGGTTCAAAAGTTACCGAAAGGTACTTAGTAGTGGATTAATATGAAGAGATATTGTGTTTAGCAAACTTTCCTAAGTGTAGGATTGGTGTTCGAAATTAAAAGAAACAAATGTATCGATAATTAGCTAAAGTTGTCTTCATAAAAGTTGTAGCCTATCTTTTTAGCTTTCCATTGATATAAAGTATGAAATTTTTGGACATTAGAGTTGGATGATATAATCATTAGAAGTTTGGATGCTATTTAGGATGGAACTTTCAGGATAGCCATATTGATTTGGTATTTTGACCCTTATAGTGGTAGAAATTGACTTTAAATTCACTAACAAAGATGTAGATCTTTCTTTTAGCTTTCCATTGATACCAAATTTGCAAAATTTGGAGTCCTGGATCAACAGTTATGGGGTTTAGAAGTTAGGATATCGAAAGAAGAAAAACGAAGACTTGGTTGTTTTCCACGCAGTGTCGCGATCACGACTTTACTGATTTTTTCATGACCTGAACACCTCTCACTCTATCGTCATGATTGCGACTTGGCTATTTTCCGCGCATTGTCGTGATCACGACTTTGCTGATTTTTCCTGACCAAAACACCTCTCACTCTGTCATCACGATCGCGACTTGGCTGTTTTCCACGCATTGTCGCGATCGATCATGACGCGTTGCGATCGTGACTCTGCTGATTTTTCCTAACCTGAACACCTCTCACTCTATCGATCATAACTTTTTCGTCTGACCTCCAAATGACTTGATTTTTGAAGCATTGGATTGTTAGCATGGAATGACTTCCTCGTTGCTTATAAGAAGAAGTATCTATTTGAGGTGTACATTCAGCAGAAGTAGAGGGAATTCCTAAGTCTCACCCAAAGGGAGATGATGGTTAGTGAGTACGAGCGCCGATTTACATAGTTATCGCGATATGCAATAGAGATGATGCTGAGTGAGGTGGCTAAGTGTTGTCAGTTTGAATCAGGACTGCACCTAGCCATGAGGGAAAAAGTAGTGGTGCAGAACTGCACCTAGTGTTGGACCCCACCCCCCACACCTGGGCTAATATTTCCCACCCAGCGTGTGTTTGCGGGTTATACCACGGCGGGTGTTTGCGGGTTATACCGCGGCATCCAACTTAATCGATCTTGTCCTCTTTGGTCAAGGTGAGGCCACGACTCAACCCTTGACCTCAAGGTTTTATAGCTTCCACATGCTAAAGCTTAGCCAATGGTAAGGCAAGCATGTGAAGCTATCCTCAGTCAGGTTGAGTCACTCTGACAGAGACGTCAAGATCTTGAACATGCTTCGATGACATGCTCTAAGCTGGTGTAATAGCCAGGGGGTCCAACATTAAAAGGCGCCTTTTAATGTTGGACCCCACCCCCCACACCTGGGCTAATATTTCCCACCCAGCGTGTGTTTGCGGGTTATACCACGGCGGGTGTTTGCGGGTTATACCGCGGCATCCAACTTAATCAGTACTGTCCTCTTTGGTCAAGGGTGAGGCCACGACTCGAACCCTTGACCTCAAGGTTTTATAGCTTCCACATGCTCGCCTCTTACCATTTGGCTAAGTCTTTTAATGTTGGACCCCACCCCCCACACCTGGGCTAATATTTCCCACCAGTGTGTTTGCTTGGGTTATACAGACGGGTGTTGCGGGTTATACCATGCATCCAACACCATTCGATCTTAGCCTCTTTGGCAAGAGGCCAGACTCGAAGCTATGACCTCGAGGTTATGGTTCGAGTCGTGCCTCACCTCGACCAAAGAGGACAAGATCGAATGGTTGAATGCCATGATAACCTGCAAACACCCGCCGTGGTATAACCCGCAAACACACGCTGGGTGGGAAATATTAGCCCAGGTGTGGGGGGTGGGGTCCAACACCTAGCCCCAGGAAATGTTGTGGAGTCCTTAAGGCAAAGTAGTGAGCCCATTCAATCACAAACGCAAGAGTCGCCTGTTCTGTCAGATCAAGTGCCTACTTTGGATCCCAAATTGTTTCAGGCATTTACTCAGGCCTTTGTCGAGTTTAGGTCGATGTTTGAGCTTCGCTTCGGCAGCTTGATTAAGAAGGAAACATTTGACAGTGAGGAAGTATGAAGCAGTGGACTTTTATGAGACCACTGATCCTGAAGAAACTGAGACCTGGTTGAGAAGGACAGAGAGGGTATTGGAGCAGATGGATTACGAAGATGATAAGAAGGTTACATATGCTGCAAGCATCAAGAGTGCAGTAAAAAAAAAGAGAAAGGGGAGAGAACAGTTAAAGAGGGGAGGGGGTGCTTCTGGGCCAGAGAGGAGTGCCAAAACCTTCCCTATGCAATCCGAGGAGAGAAGTAGTGGTGCTAGCAAGTCCAGAAAGATAAGAATTGTTTCCCATCAAGCCTCAACAGCTAGAGGCAATAGAAGGGGAGGAGGGGGCAAGTCATCCTTCCCTAAGTGTGATCATTGTGGTAAGTTCCATGGAGGGGAATATTACAGATTGACTGGAGCATGTTTCAACTGTAGAGAAAAGGGGCACATGGCCAGAGAGTGTCCGAAGTATGCAAAAAGTGAGGAAACTCATATGCAAGCTTGAAAGAGAACTGAGACAATGGGCCATAAGATTACAACTGAAGTGGGCAGTTCTGAGACAGTTAAGAGAGTAAACCCTCCAGGAAGATCAAGGGGCAGGCACCAGCTAGAGTGTTTGCAATGACACGGGAGGATGCAAAGATCGCTCTAGAAGTTGTGATTGGTACGGTTAAATTATTTGATGTTGATGTTTTTTTAATTGATCTGGGCTCTACCCACTCTTTTATTTCATCGAGTAGAAGTATCAATGGTAGGGAATTGAGCCCATTAGATACTCCTTTGATGGTTAGTACTCCAATCGGCTAATGTATTATTATTATTTGAGCAAACTTATAGAAGAGATTAAAAATGGTAAACCCTTTGAAATAGAGGTAAGGGAAGATGGATTGATGGTGGTAGGAAACAAACTATGTATTCCTGATTGCGGCTCTGTCGATGCGATCTTGCGATCGATCCTTAGAAACCGGTCAAATATAATAAATTCCAAGATTGCGGTATAGGTTGCAATCCTCGGGTCGTCTCACTTAATTGGAACCAAGTGAAAAAGGTCTAAGCTAGCCTATATGTCAAAAATTGCAATGGAAGTTGATAAAATGGGGGTTTGGTATTTTTGTCAAACTGGTAAAGTAATCAAAACTGAACAAAAAAAATATAAAAGAATATTTTTGGAATTTTGTAAATGATGCAATTAACAAAATATCTGATAAAAATCAAATTGATAAAATCCTCTTGAAAATGAGGCTCAGGCTATCACAGTTCAAGAATAATTTTCAGGGATACAATCCACTAAGTTTCGAAATATCAACCCTAAAGGACTCTTTAGGTCCAAAGATTTAATTAATGAACTCCATCATTTAAATCTTTGTTAAAAACCTTAGTGTGAAAATAGACAAGCAATTGCAATTGGTCAATTGAATAAAACACAACAATCTCAATCAAACACAACTAGGCAGATTGAAGACCGTAAATACAATATCCAATGACATATATGAAACTTCATATATTAAGCATCAAGATGTTCTACAAATTACTTTGTCCAAATCCAACATAGTTATCAGCACACGGTTAAACTATAACAATGCTAATCTAAATATATCGATGCAATCCTCTAACTCAGAAGTCACATAAATATAAATAGACTTCAGATACTATGTGATTACTCCCCTTCTAAGCTTCAGTGAACTCAAGCCATTGCTACATCTTCAAGAGGAAGGTTGGTTTAGCTACGCATGACTCCGGTTGATCCCTATGATACTGGAGAATGAACGATGCTCATGTTGGCAGAAGATGCTGACGGTGGTGGTGGCAACGGTGGTGATGATGAAAATGTGAGGACGGAATCAAATGTCATCTCCTTCTGCTTCCAGAGTCTGCGTGTTCGAAGTTTTTCTCTGTCTCTCGTCTCCCCTTTCTCTGATCTCCCCCTTTTTATGACCTAAAACGGCAAGTTTTTATATGATGGAGCGCGGGCCGGGTCGAACAGTGAGATAAACTTTCCATAAAAAGTCAGATATCCGCTCGTACGTCGCGATGAATAAAATAAACAAATCAAATTCATCGCGACGTGTACAATCGCCTGCTCGTCGCGTCATGTGAGATGCTATGCGTCACGACGTGCGGAAAGATCTATGGCTGTTGACTTCCTGACGTTGACTCCTTTGTTCCTGCCATAAGATAATAACAACAATTTGCAGTACTAATTGTCCCAATAAAAATTGTAGAGAAATAAGTATCAAATCATGACAATTTACTAACAAATTAAGAATTGAAAGAACTCGATATGAGGAACCAATTAAAGCACAAAAAAATCATCAATTAGGAGTCAACACATGCACAAGCAGCTATAAAAATGTAGCCAATTCATAATATAAACTTGGCTCAATCAATTCCTGATATGCAAGGTTTGAAAGATGAGATTCTTGATGAGGCACACAATGCTCCTTATGCAATGCACCCGAGGCATATGAGGATGTATCGAGATTTGAAAGAGAAATTCTGGTGGAAAGGAATGGAGAAGGATGTTGCAGAGTATGCTAAAGGATGCTTAGTGTGCCAGCAAGTTAACACCAAGCACCTTCAGGCAAGCTTAATCCTTTGTCGATCCCGAAATGAAAATGGGAGAACATTATAATGGATTTCTTGATGGGATTGCCAAGGACTAGCAGGAAGCATGACGCAATATGGGTGATTGTGGATAGGCTGACCAAGTTCGCACATTTCTTGCCAATTAAGCAGACGAATTTTTTGAATGTGTTGGCCAAGAAATACATAGATGAGATAATCAGACTTCATGGGATTCCTAGTTCAATAGTCTCGGATAGAGATCCCAGGTTCACCTCCAGGTTCTGGGAAAGTTTACAAGAGACTTTGGGAACTAAGTTGCACTTTAGTACGACTTTCCATCCACAGACTGATGGTCAATCAGAGAGAACAATACAGACATTAGAGGCAATGTTTAGAGCTTGTGTTATGGATTTCAAAGGTTCATCGGATGATCATTTACCTTTAATTGAGTTTGTTTATAATAATTCCTATCATTTGGGAATTCAAATGGCATCTTTTGAAGCTCTGTATGGTAGGAGGTGCAGGACTCCTATTTGTTGTGATGAGGAAAGTGAAAGGAGGCTTGTAGGACCTAATTTGGTACAGGTTACAATTGATAAGATTAAAATGTTGAAATAGAGACTCAAAGTAGCTCAAGATAGGATGAAGAGCTACACGGATGTCCATAGAAAAGAGATGGAATTTGAAGTTGGAGATAAAGTGTTTTTTAGAGCTTCTTCATGGAAAGGGGTTTTGAGGTTTGACAAGAAGGGCAAGCTTAGTCCGAGATATATAGGCTCTTATGAAATCATGGGGAGGATTAGGCCTTTAGTTTATAAGTTAGCCTTGCCAGCAGAATTGTCTAAGATTCACAATGTCTTCCATGTATCGTTGCCAAGGAAGTACCGATCGGATCCTTCACACATAGTTCAACCTTCAAAGGTTCAATTAAGGGAGGATTTGACCTATGAGGAGCAACCAGTGGAGATCCTAGATTCAAAGGAAAAGGTTTTAAGAAACAAGATTATAAAGCTAGTGAAAGTCTTATGGAAGAATCATTCGATGGAGGAGGCAACATGGGAGTCTTTGGAAGCAATGAAGGAGAAGTATCCATATCTGTTAGTGGAAATAGGTAAGAATTTCGAGGACGAAATTCTTTTTGGGGGAAAGAATTGTTGGACCCCAAATTTTTCTGATTATTATTGATTTGTTTATTTTATTTTATTATTTTTTAGATTTTGGTTAATTATTTAATTGTTTGAATTTACTCATTACTTTAGTGGCATGAATAGAGATTAAAATTTGATGGAAAAATTAGAATTAAGTTAGAATTAATATGGGAAGGTTAGAATTAAGTTAGCTTAAGGAGTTAGTAGACGGAAATAGATGAAAGAGGGGTAAATTTGGAAAGAGAAGGTGAGTTAGGGGCATAATTGGAAAAATAAGCTAAAGATTGGTAGTGAATTATAAGAAAAGGGAGAAGTGTCGTAAGAACTAAAGAGGAATAAGAGAAAAACGTGAAAAGGAGAAGAGAAGAAGGAAGATCGTAGGAAACTTGGAAGGAAGAAGAAAGAAGAAGAAAAAGAAGAGGAAATCAACTTGTTGGAGGTAAGATTTCATCTTTCTTCTTGCTAGATTCAAAAAGGGATTAAATAGAGACTAGGGTTTGTGTTGGAAATGAAGGAAGAAAGACGAGGAAGATGAAATCAATTTGATGTTGGATTTCCAAGCTAGAGTTTTGGTTTTTCTAGCTTAGATGGGCTATGGGTAGGTTAGGTTTAAATTCAATTTTAGCATTTCTTTGATTCTTGAAGTTTTATAAACTTTCATTTATAGAAATTGGTTTATTTGAAGGGAATCAAGAAAACCTTACTCAAGAGCAAGAGGAAAGACAATCTTGGGCTTGAATTTTCCGCAAAATTTGGTGGGTAATATGTTTATAGCTATTGTGTGATAGGCAAATGCCCTATTTGTATGTTTATGTTTAAATTTGTGAAATTGAATTGTTGTGAAGATTTGAAATTGTTTGATGAATTATGACCATGTTATACCTTGAAAAGGGTGATAACATTTTGAGTTGAATGAAAAGATGAAAAACATGAAATATGAGAATTTGATGAAAAGAAAGAAGCATGAAAGTACGAATTTATGATTTACTAAATTGTGCATAAAATTGTTTGTTATTGGGAAAGAGAGAAACCTGTTTTGATAGTCACGTGCATGTTGACCCATAGCCTTTACCCTGCTGCCCGCTTGAGGCCACAAGATCCTGAGAAATCGAACTCATTTTGTTCACGGTGTAAACTTCAGTTTCTCTATTTTGTTCCACAGAACTCTCGAGCCATTTGTTATGCATTTCATCATTTTTGTGTTGAGTTTGATACATAATTGAGTGTTATGCTTTGATAGATAATTTCATGATATGCTTTATCGTGTTAATTATGAATTTTGAGATGAATTGTGAATTATTGAATTATTAGACATATGTGTATATATGTTTGTTTGTATGGCTCATTGCTGATGGATATAAATGTATTAGCCACTGAGTCGTGTAGCTCACCCCACTATTCCTTCCTCAGGTGCAAAACAAGATTAGGGTCGAACCTTGCAAGGCATCGGAAACTCCAAGACTTTAGACACTTTGGTAACTAAGTTAGTGGCTAGACTTTTGGATAGCTTTATAAGAATATCAAACATTGAGCATCCAATGTATTTTGTATTTTGTATTGAGTTTTATGTGTATGTTGATATGTAAGCAAAGGTTGTATGAACATTTATTTTTTTTAGAAATGAGAACGAGAATTTGAGGAATTCTCTTTGTGTATGATTATATTATGTATTGTATAGGTTGAGTGTGATGGTTGTGGAAGAGAAATGTGTATGTACTTATTGTTCCTTGTTGAAGTTGCAAATGGTAAATTGTGTTAGAATAGCATGTGGGAGATTGGAAAGGTTGTATGGGATGAATTACATGAGGAGAGGTTCAAAAGTTACAGAAAGGTACTTAGTAGTAGGTTAATATGAAGAGATATTGTGTTTAGAAAACTTTCCTAAGGAGAATTAGCTAAAATTGTCTTCATAAAAGTTGTACTTATCTTTTTATCTTTCCATTGATATAAAGTATGAAATTTTTGGACAATAATGTTGGAAGATATGATCATTAGAAGTTTGGATGCTATTTAGGATGGAACTTTCAGGACAGCCACATTGATTTGGAATTTTGACCCTTATAGTGGCAGAAGTTGATTTTAAGTTCTTTATAAAAGATGTAGATCTTTGTTTTAGTTTTTCATTGATAACAAAGTTACAAAATTTGGTTGTTTTCTACACATTGTAGCGATTGCGACCTTGCTGATTTTTCCTGACCTTAACACCTCTTCACTCTTTCGACCATAACTTTTTCGTCTAACCTCCAAATGACTTGATTTTTTAAGCATTGGATTTATAGCTTTTGGAGTTAATCTAAAAAGTTTGATGGAATTAAAGTAAGGAATTCCGTTTGAAGAGTATGAGTTGGATATTTTTTTCCTGAGCATGCTTCAATATTTTGGTGATATCTCAATCACTAGAGCTCCAAATGTGATTATTCTTATCTCTACATAAACTAGAGACATAGAGCTACAATTTATCTGAAGGAATAAAATTTTAATTCAGTCTTTAGGACTTTCAATATGTGGGAGGAAGTTCAATATAGTGTACAGTTTAGTTGAGTATCGGCCCGAAAACGTTTGGGCTATAACTTTTGTATTTTTGAGCCAAATTGAACGATTTTGATGTCATTACAAAGATAAAACAAGGGGGAACAAATATGCTGAAGATTCCAAATTAAAATTCCAATTTGAGGTTTCCCAAAACTATTTTGAATAACACTTTTAGAACTACAACTTCCATGAAGACCCCAAAAACAAATTTTGTTGGACCCCGAACCTTGAGTGACAATTTGACTATGATCAAGTGGATGAGTTGATTGAAATTAAGTTGAAGATCATGAAATAAAGAGAGAAAGTATGAAAATATGAAAAATTGTGAAATAGTTGACCTTTTTGGCATTTGAAAGTTGACTTTTGTTTGAGGTAAAATTTGATAAAATGATCTACATGAAACTTGTAGATTATGTTAAGAGATTTTTGTGGACATAAAGTTTGCAATATTTCGATATCGGGAGTGAAAGTTATGATCAGTCAAAGTTTATGTTTGATGACTTTTATTATGGTTAAAACTTTGACTGAGAAATTAACCTAGTTAGAGGTTATTTGAGCTTTGATGTTCTTCATGAGAATTGAAGGATTTGTTTTGATCTTTATTTCGATATAAAGTATGCAATTTTTCGATCTCGGAATAATAAGTTATGATTTTTACAAGTTTGTATAGAGGATAGTATCTTTGACCGGAAAATGGACTTCCGTAGGAGTCGAATTGATGTTTATGTCCTTCGTGAAAGATTTAGAGCTTCCCGCAAGCTTTCTATAGAGACTAAGTTTGTCAAAATCGGAGTTCGGGATCAAAAGTTATGAATTTTGGAAGTTTTGGATTTTTTATGAAAAAAAAAAAAAGAAATGAAATTGATTCATGCCCGTCGCTAGGGCGACGTATCGCCCTAGTGATGGTGGCGTTTATTTCGCATCGCTAGGCGACGATCGCCTCATGACGGCTGGCGTTTCGCCAGCGTCACCAGGCGACAGCGTCGCTAGGGCGATCTTGCCGTCTGACGCCGTTTTGATTCTTTGGTTTCTTGACTTTATTTCCTCCAATCCGACCTTTGTTCACTATTTTGCTTATATCTTTTCCGTCCGACATCCGATTGAGTTGATTCTTTTTGCGTTGGATTCCTAAGACAATGAATTTCATTTTATAAGAAATTTGTGAACTTTTGAGATTAAATTAATGGTGATTAATTTAATCAAAGTGAGTCGGGAAATTTTCTGAGCATGATTCAGTGTTTTGTGAAATTCGGGATCTGTAGAGATCCGATTGAAGCGATTCTTGAGGAGAAATAAAGATAAGACAAGGGGCTACAAATCATATGAAGACATGAAATGTCAATTTTGCCCTTAAGACTTTTAATTTCTGAATTTAAGTTCGGATTGGGGTATAATTTTTGGATTGGGAACACCTGTGAGTAATTTGAGTATAACTTTTTATCTGGGAATCGAAATGAGACGATTCTTGTTTTGAATTAAACTAGAGACATAAGGCTACAATTGTTATGAAGACATCGAGTTTTAGTTATGGGATTAAGAATGTGAAATTTTGGACGGAAATAATCATACATAGGAAATGTGTTAGAATATGGATATTTCCGCACTGTTTCGCGCATAACTTTTGATGTGGTACTCCGAATTGAGCGCGGTCGGTGGCGTTGGATTCGTATGAGTGAGAGGAACATTTATCGAGAAGGAAGTTTTGACAAATTCCTTCAAATCGATAGTGCGAATCAAACCGCAAGTAAGTATAATTTTAAGTTTTGAATGGAGGGCAATTTGGTCATTTGACCATCAATTAATGAAACTCATTAATGATTGTCGTTTTGAGCTATTAAAAACGATGAATGGTCTGGAAAATTACAGAAGAAGAGAAAGAAGAAGAAATAAGAAGAGAGTGGAAGTTTCGTATGGAGAAAAGATGAGAGAGAAAGTTATTTTTGATTTTTCTACTTGTTTTCTTAAGGATTTTGGGATGGTTCCAAGAGAGAAAAGGTAGAGGAGCATAAGAGCTTCCTAAGGAACCAAAAAAAATTCGAATTTGGAAGAGAAAGAGGTAAGAGAAATTTTTCTACTTTGAGATTTTGATTAATTTTCGGTTTAGAATTATGGCATATAAGATGGGTTTATGATTTATGAAGTTAATTTTGAAATATATGCTTTAGGTTGGGTTTAATTTTGGATGAAAATTTGATTAAGGTTTAGGCTTAATTTTATGATTAAGAATTTTGTGAAATTTTGGTGTAGAATTATAGATAATGTTATGGGTTAGTGATATATGATTTCAATTTTGAAGAATTTATGGATTATGATATTGAATTTGGATAAATTGGTTTAGGCCAATTTTAAAATTTGGGGATTTTGAAATTGAGGATTTAGATATTTTGGAATTAATGTGGATGGATGAATTGTGAGATTAATTTTGAAAATTAAGTTATTTATGAGATTTAATTTGGGTGTATTGGTTTAGGCCAATTTTGAAAATTGGGATTTTCAAAATTGGAGGTTTAAATGACTTGAATATGTAAGGAATAGATGTTTCCTAAGTTCAATTTGGGAAATTAAGTTAATTATGATATTGAATTTGATTGGATTGGTTTAGGTTCCATTTGTAATTTGGGGTTTTGGAATTAGTGATGTAATTATCTTGGAATTAGTAAGAATTGATGACTTATGCATCAAATTGAAGGATTAAGTGATTTATGAGATTAAATTTTGATGAAATTGATTTAGGAAATTTTCAATTGGAAGAGAGAGAGAAGCAAAAGTCAAATTGAAGCATTGGACAAGATGCTAGCATAGATATGATGTGGGTAGTATATTTATTTATTGAATTATAAGCTAAATGTGAATTTTTGAAAATTAAAGAAAGCAAAATGTGATTTTTGATAAATTATTATTGATAAAAATGTTTGAAAAAGGATGTAAATGTTTGAAATTATGATTTCAAAGGAGTAAAATGAGTTTTAGAAAATGCAAAACTTGTGAATTTCATGGCTTTCAAATTATGTGATTTATGATTTGGATGATTTAAAGAATTGGTGCATATATTGTGATGAGTATGTGATTTAAGTAATGATATGAATTGCATTAGATTTGTTATGTGAATTCATGTGGATACGTCTTGTGTCATTTATGACAATATGATGATAAGATTTGAAAATGTGAAAATCAAGATTTTCAAAAAAGTGCCTTGAGCAATCTGAATATTTTCGTTATGTGTTAAGTGGGTTTGGTCAGTCCGTTTGTGAGTCATGTTGTCTCTACTGTTTAAGCCTTCGCCTGCTGCCCGCTAGTGGCATAGGAGTTCGATTCGGACTCCCCTCATTCACTGTTTGCATATAACCGCTTATCTTGAAATGTGCGAGACGTCTGTTTTGGGCGAACCAAACCAATTACGATGTGTTATGTGTTTTGATTTGTTTATAATGTGATGCATTCATATTTAAAGCTATGCATGATTTGAAAAGAGTTGAGATTTTGAGAAATAAGGCGATAAATTTATAATCATGAAATTTGGAAGGTTTATGAAAGTTTTGAAAAGTTTGAAAATAAGATTTGGATAAATGCTTAAATGGGAAATTTTGAAAAGTTTAAAAAGAAAATAATTTTCGCTTATTATTCGGTTTATAAATATATTATCCACGAGCATCCGAGCTCACCCCCCTTTCATCCCCAATCTCCAGGTTTTTACGCAGGAGATCGGATGGAAGACAGTATGATCATAGTCCGACTTATGCGTGTTCGTAGTATGTTTAAAGTTTAATGTTTGTATCAGATCTTTATGGATAGTTAGAAAGCTAGTAAAGTGTATTTTAGTTCGATTGTATATGAATGGTTTTGCTTGTGGCCAGTAAATGTATAAGATTGTATTATGTTCGGAATGAGTTATAAGTATGATTATACTTTATGTATGAGATTGGATTTTGAATGTGGTTGGGATTGATTGAAATTTCTGAGTTGAGATAGTTATGGATTGGATTTATGAAGTGTTTAGAATTAAGATTGTGTTTCTGTTGGTGTTTGGATGCGGACGGGAGAGTCCGATGGTTACGATATTACGATTAGGGATTATAGAAGTGTATTTTGCCATTGCAGAAATTTTGGGTTAGGATAAAGGCGCAAGTTATCGCGAAATTTTGGTAAAAAATTTGGATAAAAGTGAGACTTTGGATATGTATAAGTGTATATAAGAGTTTGAGAAATTTGAGATTAGTATGGATTTATATCAGAATATGTACGACTGTATGGGTTTAAGATGATTAGTATATGTTTGAGTAACGAGAAAAGAAATGAGAATAAGAAAAAAAAAATTCATAACGGATTTTGGAACGTCTTAGGATTCCCAACGCAATTATGTTCATTCGATAAGTTTTCTTTGATTATTGTTTCCGGATGTCGGATGTGTCTGCTTTGATTTCGATTCGCTTTGCAATCTGTTCGTTTGATTCGATTAGTATTTGCTTCCGCTTGCATTTGCTTCCGCTTCGCTACTTTCGGATTTGTTCGCTTCCGCATTTTGTTGTCGATCCGAAATATCCGCTTCCCTTCGTTTCGTTTGCTTGGTTTCGTTCGCATACGTAGTTGGGTTCGTGAAGGATCCAACATTTATGGTATCAAAGCAAGAAGAGTTTATAAGGAATCATGCGTTCGTAGGAGGGAATCTGTATACGTAGTTGGGTTCCGGTAACGGGATCCAACATTTATGGTATCAGAGCATAGAGTGAAAGTGTTAAGGTTAAGTAGTTGGATTTCGGAAACGGGATCCAACAAATTTTGCCTCTATAAGGGTCAAATTTTCAAATCAATGCAACTATCCCGAATGCTCATCCCATGTAATATCATAGACTTCTAAATATCATATCTCTGAACTCCAAAGTCCAAAAATATCATACTTTATATCAATGGAAAGCTAAAAGAAAGATATATAACTTTTATGAAGACAATTTTGTCAAAATTAGTCTAGATAAACACAGAAAAATTCATGAAAGTTTTAGCTTGAAAATTCAACACTGTTACTATTCATTCCTAGAAAATTCAGACTTTCATTCTTTTCAAAAATCCACATTTCAAATTTTTATTTCTAATTTTTCTACTCCATTTCCGTTAACTCATTCACCATAAATTCATACTGCCCCAAAATATTCAAGTTTAATAAAAAATCATCAAAATTCAAAAATTCATGTTCATCATATTCATGCTCTGCCACTTTTTCTACATTTTCAACTTTTGTTCTCAATCTCCATGTTTCCTCTCAACCTTCATTTTTACACTCATTCCCATCTTAGACTATCATTTTACAACTACACTTCAACTCAAAAGCCATTCTTTTGGTTATCTCTAAATACTCACATATTCACATACACTCATATAAATATATACATATTCATAGTGAAGAGAAATAGAGTATATCATAATATCACCCTTTGTACATTCTTTATTTTTCTTCTCAACTTTCATTTAAACACTCATTCTCATCTCAAATCATCACTTTACAATTGCTCTTCAACTCAGACATCATTTTCTTTATCATCCCTAAAGCTTCCATCTACTAACGTATTCACATGCATATATATATATATATATTTATGCATAGTGAAGAAAAACAAGAAACAACGTGTACCACCATTTCATTCTTTGATTTTCTACACTCACTTCATACACTATTTCATTTCTATTTCAAACTCCAAAATTCATTTCCACATCACTTGATCACTAAAATCCATCAAAACTAAAATAACACTTTATCTATACTTTCATTCCATCTATACTGTGTTCATGAATATATACACGTAAACATCATTTCCCATGCATATAATAGTAATTCATCAAATATGTTTCATAAATCTCCAACTCTAAATAATTTATTCACTACTTGTTAAAAACTCCAAGATCCTCAACTATCCCCAAAGCCCAAACTTCATGCAAAATCACGTACTCCTCTGTGAAAAATAACCAGCTTCTGGTTTTCCTTAGGTAGAAAAGCTAAATAGCAGTGTGATAGAGGTGTGGGATGAAGAAACATAAAGAAATCTCTCAAAAGAATTTTTTGGTGAACAACTTGTGTATTGGAAAGAAATCCGAAGAGGATGACTATGAAGGAGGAACTTAAATAATTCACTAAACCTTTTAACTCTCAGAGAACCCTACTAATGAGTTATAAAAGGAACTTTCTAATTAGTGACACTTGTCACTTTCTTAATGACTAAACTCTAATTTAGTTTCTTTTGAAATTAACTCCATTAATTCCATCTTTACAATCTAAGTATCACCAATATCCTTTGAATTCCTTTTCCTAATTTTCCAAAATGCTCTATAATTTCCAAAATTAAAAAATATCACAATTCTAATAATCAATAATATTTTCAATATAAATAAAATTTGAATTCTCAAAATTTTCCAATAATCACAACTCAATCTAATTATACCCCGAATTATTCGTGAATGTATGTACAATTATTTTCATGTGCAGAAAAGTTTACTATTCATGTGTATGTGTATGCCATATTATGCATAACCATGAAAATACTTTTCTAAGCTCTCATTGGTTACTCTTATTTACTATTCTAACTTCCCCGCAG
The DNA here is from genome assembly GCA_029891385.1 of Erythroxylum novogranatense. Classification (NCBI taxonomy): domain Eukaryota; kingdom Viridiplantae; phylum Streptophyta; class Magnoliopsida; order Malpighiales; family Erythroxylaceae; genus Erythroxylum; species Erythroxylum novogranatense. Next base: position 44,680,931 of record CM057233.1, on the reverse strand, counting down.
GTAACAGGATGTTACATCATTACTTTCTCAACATTGATACATGGAAGATATCATGAATCTTAAACAATTCTGGTGGCAAAGCTAACTTATAGGCTAAAGACCCAAACAGATGCGAAGCAAAAGGCGGAACCGACATCCGAACACATACACTGAATCGCATTGGATACCTAGATTGTCCAAAAGCCGGTGTAAATTTTTTTTCTTTTTTTCTTTCCTTCTCATATTTATTCAAACTAATGCAAATCAAGAATACAATTTCTTCCTTCTTGGAAAGTGTCCTCAATCCATTTCTCAATTCATAACAAACTTTTTTATCAATCATATAAGTCCCATAATCCATCATCACACATATCTTAATCTTATTTTTATTCGTTTTCAACTTATTATCTAACAAAAATTCGGCAGCATAACGGTTGCCTTTGACCTAACCCAAAACCTGCAAGGGTTCAAAATACACTTCTAAAATTCCCAATCAAATATACAAACATCAAAATCCACCGGACCCTCCGTCCGGGATCTCATCATACACAAACGCAAACCTAATTCTAAAACACTTTTATAATTGTAATTCAATCTACTAGTCTCATAATTCAACCTCATTTCCAAACTCATACACAATTTCATATACAATTTCACACTCTCATACTTTAATTCATAATCCTCATACATTCTGAAATACATGCTCGAAATACATCATAATCACTTACTTAACAGCAATTGAAGCCATAAACAATATTAATATCCAAATCTCATTTCACATAAAAATACAGACGCTGCAAAATCAGACCAAACGTCTTCACATTCTTTCATCCAATCTCCTGCTCGAAACCTGGAGATGGGGATGAAAGGGGGGTGAGCTCGACGGCTCAGTGGATAACACATTTATAAATTGACAAATAAGCAGAAATCATTTTTCATAAGCTTTTTGCCAAAATGGCTAATTTTTTTCAAACTTTGTAACTTTTCAAACAATTTTCTCAAACCTTTCAATTTTTCAAACTTTTCATACAAATCCCACTTTTTCATTTCTCAATTTTAAACATGAATGCAGCACACAAAAACAAATCAAAAGCATGTAACATAACAAAATGGTCTGGTCGGTCCGAAACAGAACGTACTACACTTTCCCGCATAGCGGTCCAGTGTAGCTGTGAAGGGAGTCCGAAATCGGAGCTCCGTGCTACTAGCGAGCAGCCGAGAGAAGACTATAAACTAATAGAGACAGTGCACTGACTCACAGAGGGACCTAACCAAACCCACATAACATATAAGCGAAAACGGAGATTCGAATTGCCCGAAGTCACTTTTCAAAATCTTGATTTTTTTCAAAATTTTCATATTTCTATATCATGTCACACTTGACACACTCACATACATAAATCATATCAAATCATATGCCAATTCACATTCAATTGAAATTCAACAATTTAATCACGTACCAATCCAATGCATAAAAATGAATGCAATTTATTTCTTTCAAACATATATCAAAACGTATACAATTTCATAAAGCACATTGTTCCAATTTTTCAGATAATTCAAAAATCATTCGGAACTCATAATTTCAAATATTAATCAACATTTTTTTAAAACATTTACAAAAACAATAATTTATCAACATCCCATTTTTGCTTTCTTTAATTTTCAAAAATTCGTATATTGTTTACAAATCAAAATATAAATATGCTACCCACCTCGAATTAATGCCAGAAACTTGTTCCAAGCTCCAAATTGACCATTTCTTCTTTCTTCCTTCCAATTTAAAATAACCTAAGCCATAATCATCCAAATTCAACATTATAATTTGCATAATTCTCAAAATTAACTATTGGAAATTCATAATCATCATATTTCCAAACTTTCCAAATCAAGAATTTCTAAAATCTCAAATTCTCAAATTTTACCTAAACCTTAACTCACATAAATCCAAAATTAAATCAATTCATCATGAAATCTTCCAAAATTAATCATGGAAATCACAAACCCATCACCTTTTCCATATTTCTAAACCAACAAATCACTAAAACTCAAAACTTAAAAATTTCTCTTACCTTTTTCTCTTCCTATTTTCAGATTTATAGAGCTTTAGAGGAAGCTTCCACCTTCTTTCATCATTCTCCCTTGAATCTACTCCAAAAACAAGCTGAAGTCTTAAAAATTCAAAAATCCTTAAGCTTCCATCTTCTTCTCCATGGCCAAACGAGCTTCTCCTCTTTCTCCTTCTTCTCTTATTCTTTCTTCTTATTTCTTCTTTCCTCCTCTAGAATAATCGTGATTTCTCTACTCCAAACGATAGCCCACTTAACATTTATATGCCATGTTATTTAAATGAGGAGTAATTGACCAAATTACCCTTACTCTTTAGCCTAATTCCAAAATTGCCCCTACACTTTCCTTTAAGTTATTCTCACTTGCGGACATGTTTTGCACTATCAATTGAAGGAATTTGTCAAAATTTTCTTCTAGAGAATTATTCATTTATGTCTTAATTTCATAATGCCACAAGAATCATCCAATTCGGAGCACTACATCAAAAGTTATGCTCAAAACATTTCCGACATGTTCATATTCTAACACATTTTCCATGTACGATTATTTCCATCCAGAAATTAACATTCTTAAACACAAAATTGAAACTCGATGTCTTCATAAAAATTGTATCCTTATATATCTAGTTTAATTCAAAACAAGAATCACCTCATTTCAATTCCCAGATCAAAAGTTATGCTCAAAATACTCTCAGATATTCCTAATCCAAAAACTGCACTCTAATCCGAACTTCCATTCAAAATTTGAGGGTCTTAGGGGCAAAATTGACATTTCATTTCTTCATATGATTTGTAACCCCATGTCTTAATTTTATTTTTCCACAAGAATCACTTCAATCGGATCACCACAGATCCCGAATTTTGCAAAATATTGAACCATATTCAGAAAATGAGTCAACTCACTTTGATTAAATTAATCACCCTTAATTAAATCTCAAAAATTCATAATCTTCCATGAGGATGTAGATAATTGTCTTAGAAATCCAACGTCGCAAGAATCAAGTCAATCGGATGTCAAACGGAAAAGATATAAGCAAAATAGTGAACAAAGGTCGGATTGGAGGAGAAAGCAACGAGGAAATCAAAACGGCGTTGCATGAAGGGGGTCTGAAAACAGCGTCGTATGAAGCAAAACGCACGCTCACTGAGGAGGCAAAACAAGAAATGACGTCACAGCAAGGAAGGAGGAACGACGTCGACTGGCGGCGCCCTCATGAGTGCTCAATGGGCGGCAGCTCGCATCCAATGAGCCGGACTCACCTCGCGAGCCCTTTGGAGTGCGACGGGCGAGTGCGAGCTTAAACCATTTTTTTTCACATAAGTAAATCTCAAATTTTCAAAATTCATAACTTTCCACTCAGAACTCCAAAAATTGCAAATTTGATCTCTATAGAAAGCTTGAAGGAAGCTCTACAACTTCCATAAGAAATCAAAAATCAATTCTGTCTCTAAACTGATCACTTTTCTAGTCAAAGATTTTGTCCAAATTAATATATCCTTAAACAAAGATTCAACTTTGAAAATTTGTATCTTTCAACTCCAAAGTCCAATCATGTCATATTTTATATCGATGCAAAGATCAGAAAGTCACCTTCAACTTCCATGAAGGACATAAAAATCAATTTGACTCCTAAGGGAGTCCATTTTCCGGTCAAAGATTCTGTCCTCTAATATTCATGCTAAAACCATAACATAAACTTGTAAAAATCATAACTTATTATTCCTTGATTGAAAAATTGCATACTTTATGTCAAAATAAAGATCAAATCAAATACTTCAATTTTCATGAAGAACTTCAAAGCTAAATTATCCTCTAACTAGGTAAATGTTCTAGTCAAAGCTTCAGCCATAATATAAGTCAACTTATAACACACCTAAACTTTGACTGATCATAACTTTCACTCCCGAGATCGAAAAATTACAAACTTTATGGCTACAGAAAGCTCTTAACATAATCTACAAGTTTCATGTAGATTATTTTATCGAATTTTGCCTAAATCAAAAGTCAACCTTTAAAGGCCAAAAAGTCAAACTCTTCACAATTCTTCATATTTTCACACTTTTTCTTTTTACTTCTTGTTATTTAACTTCATTTCAGTCAACTCATCCACTTTAATTTCATAAACCATACCAAGCTACTCAAAACCCGAAGGTATCAAAATCAAAATCATTCTTTTCTTATCAATTTCCTCACAGTATAAATACCTTTATTTCACAATACACATATAAAACCACTCATTTAATTTCACTTCATATTTCTAAATTTCACTCAAAAATCGGGGTCCAACACGTACCATACAAAGCTTCATAAGGTGCCATCTGAATTCTCGAGTGATAGGAATTATTGTAAGCAAATTTGATTAAAGGCAAATGATCATCCTATGAGAGTTTGAATTCCATAACATAAGCTCTCAATATTGCCTCCAAAGTTAGTATTGTCCTCTCTAATTGTCCATCAGTCTATGGATGAAAAGTTGCCCTAAAGAGCAACTTAGTTCCCAAAGCCTCCTGTAAGCTTTCCCAAAATCTGGAGGTGAACTAGGGATCTCTATCTGAGAATATAGAACTCAGAATCTCACGTAGTCTATTTATTTCATCAACATATTTCTTGGCCAAAGTATTCAAAGAATTCGTCTATTTAATTAGCAAGAAATGTGCTGACTTAGTTAGCCTATCAACAATCACCCATATCACATCAAAATTCTTGCTAGTTCTTGGCAATCCCATCAAGAAATTCATCGTAATCCTCTTCCATTTCCATTCAGGAATTGATATAGGTTTAAGCTTACTGATAGGTGCTTGATGTTCTGCTTTAACTTACTAGCACACTAAACATCTTTTAACATACTCTGCAACATCTTTCTTCATTCCTTTCCACCAAAAGTATCCTTTCAGATCTTTATACATTCTCCTGCTTCCTGGGTGCATTGCATCAGGTGCATTATGTGCCTCATCAAGAATCCTATCTTTCAACTCTTGAATATCAGGAATACATAGCCCGTGACCTATCACCATCAATCCATCTTCCCTTAACTCTATTTCATAAGGTTTACCATTTTTAATCTCTTCTCTAAGCTTGCTCAAATACTCATCTTGATCTTTTAATTCCTTAATCTTCTCATTCAACACTGGCCTTATTCTAAAATTACCCAATACACAACTAGATTCGGCTTGTCTCAGTGTCACCCTGAGTTTGGCTAATTCCTTCATCAAAGGAAGATACACTGTCTCCACATGTGCCATAGTCGATTTTCTACTCAGTGCATCCGCTACTACATTAGCTTTCCCTGGATGATATTCTATTATCAAGTCATAATCCTTTAGTAGCTCTAACCATCTTCTCTGTCTCAAATTCAACTCTTTCTAGTTCATCAGATACTTAAGACTTTTGTGGTCTGTAAACACCCTGGTGGTGACTTCATATAAGTAATGTCTCTATATTTTCAATGCAAAGATTATAACAAATAACTCTAAGTCATGTGTAGGATAATTTATCTCATAAGGTTACAATTGCCTAGAAGTATAGGCAATCACTTTATCTCCTTGCATTAACACACACTCTAATCCCTTCCTCGAGGCATCACCCTACGCTATGTATCCATCACTACTAGGAGGCAAAGTCAAAATTGGTGCAGTTGTGAGCCTGTTTTTCAATTCCTCAAAACTACTCTAACACTCCTCTGTCTATACAAACTTTTGATTTTTCCTTGGTAATTTAGAAAATGGAGCTACTATCATAGAAAAGCCCTCTGTAAACCTTTTATAATACCCAGCTAAGCTTAAGAAACTTCTTCCTTCAGCTAATTTCTTAGGTGCTTCCCATTTCATAACCGCTTCTATCTTCCTCGGATCCATATGTACTCTTTGCTCCGAAATCACATGTCCAAGAAATGTCATTTCCTTTGGCCAAAATTTACATTTGTCAAATTTGGCATATAACTCGTTCTTTCTCAATGTCTCCAAGACAATCCTTAAATGCTCTTCATACTGCTTATCACTCTTAGAATAAACCAATATGTGATCAATAAACATTATGACAAATTGTCCTAAGAGCTTGAAAATTATTCATTAAATCCATGAAAGCCGCAGGTGCATTCATCAATCCAAAAGGCATAACTAAAAACTCAAAATGCCCTTACCGTGTTCTAAAAGTAGTCTTTGAAACATCAGACTCCTTTATCTTCAACTAATGGTAACCTGATCTTAAATCTATCTTAGAAAAGATCCCTTCCCCTTGTAATTTGTAACATCCCATTCCCATATTAAGAGTTAAAGCCCAAAAATACGGTACATATGAGATCAAAGAGAGATTAAGAAAACTACATTTTCATGCTCATGTGTAATGTTAGCATACACACATGGGAATTTGAATTTTTCCACACATTAAAATGACTATACGTGCATTCATTGACATTCCAGGTATAATTGATTATAAATGTGCTTATATGATAACTGTGAATTATTTGTATTGAAAACCAAATTGGAGAAATATAAATAGTTGGATTAGAATTTTGGTGAATTTTAGGACAAATTTTCTAAAAATGTTGGGTATACTGACCTAGGAAAAATGCCACTTGGCAAATAAATTGATGAATAAAAATATAAATAATAATTCAATGATATTAAAGAAATTTCATAGATGACTTTGGATTTATTGAGAAAATGATATTGAGAATTTGGAGACAATTAAAGTAGAAATTTAGTTGACAAATGGACTGATTATTAAGAGTTATGTAGTACTATAAGTGAAAGGCATTAGTATTTATTTTATGTGGTAAGTGTCGTGACATGTGTCTTGACATTTACCAAGCTTTTTAACCACATTTATTTGCATCTATGGAAAGACCATCTTCATTTTGTCATGTCTTTCATTTTCACGAAATATTCTCATCTTCTTCATCTCTTTTTCTTTCATACACCATGCTCTCATAACCCACCCATCAAGGTTGAGCTTTTGTATCATCCTTCACCTTACCACTTCAACACTTTTTCATGTTCTTTATGTTGATAAAAACCCAACCAATTCCACCTTAAAAAGGTGATGATTGGATGATGCTTAGAGGCTAGGGCTATTTGAAGATTTGAAGAAGCTTTGGAGCTAAACATGTAAGTTAAGCTTTGTTCTTCATGGGTGGCCTAAATAGTAGCATATATGATGATAGATGGTGATTTCGGAGTAAAATATATGTGCAGAAAATTGATAATGAATGGGTACATGTAATATGTTCTGTTTTTGGGTTAATGATCAAATATAGACCATGATTTGTTTATGATCGAAATTGAACTAAAATGGAAGTAGGAATGAAGAGGAAATATTTAGGAAATAAGCTAGAAGCGATAGACTAAGCAAAAGAGATTAATTAAGATGAGAATGATGATGAAGAGTGTTAGAAAATGTACAGATGCAGTGCCTTCACTAAACATACATCTGTATTTTTACCATATTTTGGTCTGTAGACATCCAAATTTGATTCTTTTAAGTTCAGATTAAACTAGAGACGTAATATACTTGTCATGAAGAAATTAAAGTTCAATTCTGTCTCAAAGAATTTCAAAATTTAGCTTAAAGTTGATTTTGTGGATTCTGCTATGGTTTGGAACAGTGTATAATGTTTTTAGCATAACTTTCATAATATCGAACCAAATTTCATGAAATTAGTTTCATTTGAAATTAAAGACATAAAGGAACAACTTTTTAGAGAGTATTTTGCCTAAATCCTTCATTTTTCTTGTCAAAATTGCCATGAACATGTAAGCCAAAGGTCTATTTTGGAGAAGAAGAGACTTTGCAGCACTTGAATTTGGAGAAGAAAATGAGGGGTTGCTGCTGGACCCCACTTCCGGAGCCAAGCATTCGGAGACAATTAACAGTCAAGTCATATTGAAATTGTTTTAAAACAATTAAAGCGTAAGCGAAAAAATCGAAAATCAAATCGGCCCGATTTATTTAAAACCATTTCAGTCATAATGATGCAAACATTATTGCATACATTAGAGTTTTGGTAATCACTTGGGCACATCACAAAACACAAAGCTTGTTTTCAAAGCATCTTTACATTTCAAAAAATACCCCTTCACTTTATTAAAAATACAAAATACAAAGTACAAAAAATACACATGATACAATTGAATGTCTATGCTTGATATGATTCTAATATACAAAAAGTTCCTGAACTAATAAATTACAAAATTCTTTAACTATCTTGGAGTTCCAATGTCTTATAAGGATCGCTAATCTTCTTTTTCTGCACCTAGGGAGGGAAGTGTGGGGTGAGCTACACAACTCAGTGGCTAATATATTCATAGCCATTAGCAATTGACCAAAAACAAGCATATGTATGAATATATATATACATATATATATATATATTATTTGAGCGAAATTTGATGAATGTTTACATTGCTAGAATAAAGTATGAATGCTAGAATCGCTAATAAAGTATGAAGGCTAGAATCGCTGGATATATATATATATATATATTCATACTTTATTCTAGCAATGTGAACATTCATCAAATTTTGCTCAAATCACATAACACTCAATATGCTACATACTTGACAATTTAAAGATGCAATGCACAATAAATGGCTTGAGGGTTCCATGAAATAGAATGAGAAATCGAAGTTTACCCCATGAATAGAATGAGTCCATTTTTGGAGCTCATATTCCACAAGCATGCAGCCAGGAGAAGGCTCTTGTCAACGTGCACATGACGAACAGAATGGTTCCACTCTCGCCCAAACAAAAGCACATAAACATGATCAAAATCATTTTACCAAAATGCTTTTATATTTTCAAACCTTTTTTTCATCTTTAAAGTTCTTTCCCTTCTATATATATACAAAATGCCATGACATATTTCAATGGCATAAAATTGATCAAAATCACAATTTAATTTTATAAAGATATCGTGCTTTTTTCATAATATAATCAAATCAAAATCATCATGTATTTTCAACAAGTTAAATTCAAACAATTTAACACATATTCACACATAAGCAAGAATTTTCCCAATCACACAATAACTATAAATACATTACCCGCCTAATTCTCTTGCAAAAATCTGAGTCAGGGTTGTCTTTCTCCTTGCTCTTGGGTCAGATTCTCTTCGTTCCTTAAAACAAACCAAGTCTCATTCAATAGGAATCTAATAAAAATCCCACAATGCAAAATAACTAAAATTGATTCTAGAATGCTTAAACCCAAGCATTTTTTAAACTTCATGGACTAAAATCCTTCCGAAAATCCAAAAGATCCAAAATGGTCTTTCCTTGATTCTTCACCAATTGAAGAGATATTTAACTTAAAGGGAAGCTCTTCTCTTCGTCTTCCTTTTTCCTTTCTTAAACAACTCTAAAATCTCTCTTGAAGGTTAACACAATTGAAACCCTAGCTTTTTTTCTCTTCTTTCTCTTATTCTCTTATTCTCTTTGTATTTCTCTCTATTTTTCATGGCATTCTCTCTTTTCTCTTAAAATTCCATTCTTCTCTTTTGCTTATCCTTCCATTCACGTTTTTCTTATTCATTTATAAGCAAGACAACACTTCTTCTTCCAATTATGACCTTAATGATTGAGAATTGTCTCATTTGCCCTTCCATTTATGCCTTATGTCTTTTATACTTAAGTGTCTTTCCAAAAGCACCCTTGAGTATTCTGAAATAACCCTTTCTTCTAGAAAAATTTTCTTCCTTGTTTTAAGTTTCCAATGAAACCAAAATCAATCCATTTGGTTCAGTGATTCGAAAGATACACTTCAAACATTTTTGGACTGCTCTTGTCCAAATTAGTATACTATGCACAACTTCTATCCAAAATTTAAATATCTTAGAAGCTGAATTAGATTTCAACTTCTTCATGCCATTTGTAGCTCCATGTCTCTAATTTATCTTGAAATAAGAATCATCTTATTCAGAGCTCTACTAGTCTAGAAATCATCAAAATACTGAAGCATGCTCAATAAAATATCCAATTCCTACTCTTCCAATCGATTCCCTTACTTAATTTAATACATATTTTCACATAAATTCTAGAATCTATAACATTTCATGGAGATTTAAAAATAAAAGTTTTAGGAATCTAAGGATTCAAGAATCACTTCATTTGGAGAAGATAGCAAAATTATGGTCGAAATAATCGAACAAGATTTGGTCCTCAATCATATCAAACTTGTGTCGGGACAAATCACATAACTTTCACTAGAGATGTTGGATTAAGATCATCTTAGGACGATTTCAAAAAGAACTTTAAGATCTACAACTTTGAAGAAGACCATGAGGTCAGATTTTATCATTTGAAGGGCCAAAATTGACCAGACAATCGGATTAAGTGAAGCCAAAGGAAAAAACAGACGAATGGAAAAAGACAGAAGAACTGGGAAAATTGCTATAACCTTCTCTAAAGATATCGAATTAGGGTGTTCTTCATATGGTTTTAAAGTAGACTTCAAGATCTACAACGTTCATGAGGACTAGAAGATAGATTCTATCTTCTGAAGGGCCAAAAATGGAATAGAAGATAGGTATAGATGAAGTCAAATGAAAAAGCATAAGAATGGAAAAAAAACAAAAGAAGTGGGAAAATTACTATGACTTTCCCTACAGATATCGGATTAAGATGTTATTTATATGGTTCGAAAGAAGATTTCAATGTCAACAACTTTCATGCAGACCTTAAAGACAGATTTTATCACCTGGATAGTCAAAAATAAACTAGAAGATAGAAAAAGGCAGAAGAAGCATAAGACAGAAGAAGTAAAACACAGAAGATAGCAAAACACAGAAGAAGCGCAAAGACAGAAGAAGCAAAAAGATAGAAGTTAGCAATACACAGAAGAAGCAAAAAATAAAAGAAGCAAAACACAAAAGAAGATGACGTCATCACAGAAGAAACACAGAAGAAAATGTCGTCATCACAAAATAAGCAAAACACGGAAGAAGCAAAAGAAAGAAGAAGTGGGAAAAATACTATAACTTTCCCTACAGATATCGGATTTGGTTGTTATTTATATGGTTAAAAAGAGGAATTCAAGATCTACAACTTTCATGAAGACCTTAAAGACATATTCTATCTTATGAAGGGTCAAAAATGGACCAAAAGATAGGTACAAAGTAGACTAATGAAAAAGATAGAAGAAGTGGAAAAAGATAGAAGAAGTGGGAAAATTACTATAACTTTCTCGACAGATATCAGATTAAGGTTCTCTTTATATGATTCAAAAGAGGACTTCAAGATCTACAACTTTTATGCAGACGTTGAAGACAGATTCCATCTTCTGAAGGGTCTAAAATGGAACAAAAAATAGGCCAGGAAAAAAAAAGGAGCAAAATATAGAAGAAGATGACATCATCGCAGAAGAAACAAAAAGGCAGAAGAAGCAAAGCACAGAAGAAGATGACGTCATCACAGAAGAAGCAAAACACAGAAGAACATGACATCATCACAAAAGAAACAAAACATAGAAGAAGATGATGCCATCACAGAAGAAGCGAAAAGGTAGAAGAAGCAAAACACAGAAGAAGCAAAAGGCAGAAGAAGCAAAAAACAGAAGAAGCAAAACATAGAAGAAGTAAAACACAGAAGAAGAAAAATATAAAAGAAGCGAAAAGATAGAAGATACATTTTCCTTTATAGGGCCAAAACTTTTAGCTTAAAAGTCCAAAAATCTCGTACTATATATTGTTAGAAAGCTAAAAGAAAGACCTATAACTTTCTAGAAGACACCTTTGCCTAAATCAGTCTAGATTAATCCAGTTTTTCCCTCGAATATAGAAAAGGAATTTTTACATTCATCCAATGTACTACACCCAGTTCTCTACTTCATGAAAAATTTTGAGATTCTTAAAGACAGAATTGAAATTCAATGTCTTCATAAGAAATGTTGCCATATGTTTCTAGTTTAATCTAAATTAAGAATCAGCTCGTTTGGATAACTAAGAAAAAAGTTGTGGCTAAAAGACTGAAGCATAATCGATAAACATTTTCCAAATCAACCGTCCATTTTGTTTCACAATCTTTCCTCAACACAAATCATACTAAGATCACCTTTTTTACTTCATTTACTCCTCATTTTCAACTTCATTTCAAATCAATATCATCTATAAAGAAATTATAATCCATGATTAGTCATGAACACTAATAACAAAATATACACATATATACGTATTCTTCATCAACTTACTACACAAATGCATAGCTTTCATTTTACTTCAAACTTTCCCCTTAATTATTCTCACTTCAAACTCTTTTATCCACCATAAACACCAAAACAAAACTTGGACAAATCCACATTTCTCATTCACTACTTTACCCTTGCCTATCATTTCTTGGTTCATGAATTTTCATCATTTGTTCTTTACTCATGACTAATCTCCAAAAATTCTCATTCAAATAGTTCTAACTTTTATGAAACATTCGGGGTCCAACAATTCTCCCCCCTTTAAAAAAATTCGTCCTCGAAATTCTTACCGGAGTAGTCAGCCAAATGGAGGTAACATTGTCTTATGTTTTCCTCAGTTTTCCTAGTAACTTCTTCACTTGAATAATTTCTTTCAAATGATCACTGTCAAAGGACTCATCAAGTTTTTCAATTACTCATTTTAATCATTCACTTTCCAAATAAGTTCCTCATTAGGTTTCAGATTACTGACACTTTCCCCACTTCCTGTGTCGATAACACCATTATTAAATTATATAGATATCTCTCAACAATCTTACATTACGAATCGAAGACATCTTCGTTGGTAATACTAACTCATAAGTCAATGGTCCAGTTCTCAATGTCTTTATTTGGACCAATACAATTCAAGTTTAGTTGACTCCTTATCCTAACCTGAGCACATTTTGCACTCAATCTAAGCACACCTTGAGAAGGTGGTACGCTAAAAAATATTTCATCTTTTTCTTTATTGTTCACATCTCTATAGTATCAGTGTGCTTTACTCTTATGTCTATCTCATTTTACTACATGTAGGAAAATCCCGGGAGGTACATCACATGTACCGGCAGCGGAAAACAAAAATTTTTGTTCCCGGGACTTTCCCGAAACCCAGATCTTGGTATCCGTATGAAGACATCAACCTAAATAGCCAAAAGAGACTATCTCTAAAGGTGATCCACGCAGAGATCAGAAAATCTAACCGAGTCAAACCCTTTGACCGGGAATAGCTAGAACGATTAAAGCTCGCTAGAGCCTACCACTGCTACGGAGAGTCAAGGTAAACGTTGGAAGAAGAGATGAAACTTGGAGAAGATGGAGAGATGATCGTGAGCTTTCATTGAAAGCCTCTTGAAAAACTCTTTTTCTAAGCCTTCTCCCAAAAGTCACGAAGATCAACCCAATCCTCCACCTATCTTGCCTTTTTATATGTCTTATAACCTTTGCAAGACACATTAAAGTTCATGGTGGAGAGAGCCCCACGTATGGCCTTTATATATATATATATAAAGTAAAGATAAAGCTTCCTCCTCCATGCTTCCACGTATCACACACATATATATATATATTAATTAATTATTTAATTAATTAATCATATATATATATATATATAATTGTCAAGCGGTCCAATACACTTTGGGTCGGTCCTACCGACCTCAGGGGCCCCGCCCGATGTCAAACAACTCTAAACCTTTCTTAGCAATATTGATGTCGCGATCTCATGGGACATATCCCAATCCATTGGGATCCATTTAATCCTAATGCTCTCCATAATTGCAACTCGGTCCAATTACTATTTTACTGATTCTTCAAACACTCTTATCGTGTGACCCTTTAGGCTCTCGGTTATGTTGGCCACTTAGATTAACAATTAATCTGAGCAAGTCATGAGCGGTATCTAGCAACACATCATGACCCCTAATTGACCGGAAAGTAATCGGTTTGATGCATTCATCACGAACCGATCACGAACCCTTCCATGTACAATTACCGTGCAATTCGTCCTTTCACCATCCTATACCCCACTTGGTTATGAGTATGGTCAAAGTGTCAACTCTCACTAGATCGAGTCTAGCCTAAGTGATATCGGTTCTCGCCCTGGGACTCATTACTCTATATGTCAATGAAGACACTCTTCATGACATACATGCCGCCGACCTTAGTAATGATCCCGACAAGAGGTGGGTATCTCTTACGCTAATCCGTAAGTGGTGAATCCTTTATTGGCTACTCAATTATCTTGAATACCTCAAGTCGTACCCAAGCACCACCCTATGAGTTACCTCCGAAGGCAACAAGGAATGGAGTCAGCACGTGATCAAGATTCAAGATATCCTCGAGTACCTCAAGTCTAAGGATACTTGCACCATTGCTATGATGAGATTATCACCGACACTTAGATAAGATATCCATGTGATGATCTCATGACAGTCATCCAATGAACTTACTACCGCTAGTAAGCATCCACATGTCAATTCTAAATATCTCATATTTACGCTTCGAGATCTACCGCTTGATCCAATCAAGGAATATGACATGTGTTAGTCTATCCGGATTAATGATGTCGGTCTCATTAATCCTATGACTAGGAGAATTTAGATATCTTGACATAATTGCACATGATAGGAATCTCGTGAGTATGATCACATCATAATTTCCTTCATGCTATGTCATATATCATGGACTTCATTAATTCGATTAAAGATCAAATCAATTCATAAACAATGTTTATGAATATCAAATTAATGAATAATGCCTTTTCTTTATTTATTCATAAAGTCGCTCACGACTTTGAATAAAACGCGCTAAAGGGGATTGCCTTTAGGGCACAAATGAACAAGATCGATCTTGAATAAGTCGACTTATCCAATGAACAAGTCGACTTATCGGTATCGAATATGTGTAAGTCGACTTACACATGGTACAAGTCGACTTATCACTTACAAATCTCCCACTTGACCTAAAGCCAATCGCCTTAGTATCTAAGACCATAAGCGAGTCCATGAGAATCACAATTCTCCGTGACAATGGCTTTGTCAACGAACAACAACACTTTGCTCGTGGAATTCTCTATCAGGATATCATTTCGACTAATGATCTCCGAATCGGTAAGCACGAGTTCGGATCGTCGATGAGACCTTGGTTCCTTTGCTCACAAGACTAGCCCCATTGTATCACAATACAATCCTATGGGCCCATCACGGCTAGGGACCAGATCAAGTTCAAGAATGAACTTCTTGATCCAAACCGCCTTTCATGCGCATCTCATGCAAAGAATGTACTCGCCTCGGTTGAAGAATCAGATCCTCTTGATTGGAACTTTTCCAATTGACCGCCACGCTATTCGGTGTGAATGTATATAACCTGATTGTGATTCAGAATCATCCTTATCAGATTAAATACTAGCATCTGAATGCCCGCTCATTTGGAGATTTTCATCTCCATAGATCAAGAAAACATCCTTAGTGCTTCGCAAGTACTTGAGGATATTCTTGATACTACCCAAAGGACCTCACCAGATCCGATTGGTATCGCTTGTAACACTTAGAGCATACGATACATCGGGCCTCGTACATAGCATTGTTCCATGTTAAACCTGTTTAGCATCTCATCTATGTACGATGATTGTGAAAGACCAAGCAACCTTTTGATTTATCTCTATAAATCTATATCCCAAGGATATAAGTCGCTTCACTAAGGTCTTTCATCGCAAATTGATTAGACAACCAAATTTTAATTGATTGCAGCATAGAGACATCGTTTCCTAGTAACAGTATGTCATCTACATACAACACAAGGAAAACGATTGCAGTCCCATTAACCTTCGTATACACACAATGATCATCCGGATTTTATGAGAAATCAAACTCTTTGATTGACTCATCAAAACGGATAATCCAACTCCTGGATGCTTGCTTCAATCCAAACATGGATTTACGAAGCTTGCATACCATTTCGCCATCGATGGAAGTGAAGCCCTCGGGTTGTGTCATACACATCCTTGGGTAGATTTCTCTCGGAAAGTCGTCTTCACATCCATTTGCCATATCTCATAATCATAATGAGTGGCAATGGCTAGAGTATCCTAATGGATTTAAGCATTGTTACGGGTCAAGGTTTTGTCATAGTCAACTCTTTGTCTGTGACAAAATCCTTTAACCAGAAGCATTGCTTTATAGGTAATCAAATTACCATCCATGTTGGTTTTCTTCTGAAAAATCCTTGCACCCTGTGGGTTTTATCCCTTCAGGTGTAACAACCAAAGTCCATACTTGGTTTTCATACATGGAATCCATTTCAGATTTCATGGCACAAAGCCATGTTCCAGACTCTGAACTTTTCAGAACCTGTTCATAGGTAGTAGGCGCATCATCTCATATGAGCAATACGCCATTCTGTTCACTTACAAGAAATTCATATCTCTCGGGAACAGTGCGTATCCTACTTAACCTACGAAATTCGTGTGTAGTAGAAGGTTGAACTGTTACCTCATCTATATGAGTGACAGTTTCAGGTTCAGGCAGTTGATCTATGTTTGTTCGAGCATCTTGAACTTCTCCAAGTTCAACTTTGCTCCCACTGTCCTCTTGTAAAAGAAACTCTTTCTTTAAGAAAACAGCATGCTTGGAAACAAACAACTTTTGTTCCTCAAGAAGGTAGAATTGATATCCCACGATATCCTACGAACAAACACTTGTCGACTTTGCATCAAGCTAATCGATCGTGTCCGCTTCACGAAGGTGACAACCCCAAACTTTCGATGAGAAAGATAGGCTTTCGTTAGTCCATATCTCATATGGAGTAACATCAACTCGTCTTTAATGGAACTCGTTTAGCAAGTAAACAAATTTGTCGAGCGCAAATTCCCAAAAGCTGCAAAACCTATCATCAATCGCACCATGTCTAACAAGGTTCGATTTCTCCTTTCAGCCACACCATTGTGCTGCGGCGTGTAAGGAGGAGTCCACTGAGATAATATCCCATTATCTCTGAGATAATCCAAAACTGTTGGTGTAAGCATTTTCCACCACGATCAGATCGTAATGTATTCATACTTTTACCAAGTTAGTCTTCTACTTCATTTCTGAATTATTTGAACTATTCAAATGCTTGATTTGTATCTCATCGATCTGAGATACCTATATCGTGAATAATCACCGATAAAAGTAATGAAGTAAAAATAACCACTTCTGGCATGGATGGACATCGGACCACATACATCCGAATGTATTAGGTCTAATATTCCATTCATTCGTTTACCCTTTCCATTAAAGGATAACTTAGTCATCTTGCCTAATAAGCAAGATTCGCATGTGTCATATGATTCATAATCAAATGACCCTAAACTGCCACTCCTATAGAGCTTAGCGATGCGTGTCTCATTTATATGGTCAAGTCGACAATGCCATAAGTAAGTTGATTTTAAATTATCTCGATTATGTCTTTTCGCGTCATTGACATTCATAACTGGATATGACATATCTCATATGTCAATTCCATTGCATAATGTACGAGTACCATAGAGCATTCCATTCGAACTAATAGAACAACCATTGTTACTAAAAGTCCAATGGCAACCAGCTCTAATTAAACATAAAACATACAATATGTTCTTTGTTTAAAACAGGTATAAAATGTCAATCATCCAATTTGAATACAAGCCCAGTAGGGAGTAACAAGACATAAGTGTCTACGGCTAATGTAGCAACTCTTGCTGCATTACCTACACGAAGGTCTAGTTCTCCTTTATGAGTCATCTCATCGTTCCGAGGCCTGCATATCATTTCATATGTATGAGCCACATCCGGTATCAAATACCGATATGTTTGGATCAGGAATAGTATTAACCTCAATGACAAACATAATTGAAGGAGTAGAGGCATCTGATGCCTTCTTCTGCTTCAGGAACTCCAAATAGATTTTACAGTTTCGCCTCTAGTGGCTAGACTTGCCACATTGAAAGCAAAATCTTTTTGGGACAGAATCTTTGGTTTTTCCTTGATGGCACTTCCCTTTGGTTTCTTGGCCTTTTTCTTCTTTGAACTAGAAGAAGAAGCATCCACCATTAGCACTTGCTATCTCTCTTGATAGCTCGCTTTCATTTGTTATGAAGCAGATTGATCACTCAGGAATTGTTGTGGATATTTGGTTTATCCGATAGTTTAACACGAACTGTGAATAACCATCAGACAATCCAACCAGAATTAAGTCTCTACTTAACTCATAATCCATTACAAATCCTAAGACGACCAATCTCTCAATATAGCCATTCATCTTCGTGGTATCTTGCATGTTAGATTGCCCTCGAGCCATCTTTGTGATGAAGAGAAGCCTCGAGGTCTCGAACCTTTCGCATCGAAGCTTACTCATCAAACAGCTCCCCAAGATGAAATACTATAGAGTGAGCATCCATGGACTCGTGCTGCTCGTGCAGCTCTGGTGACATCAAGACAAGCATAATGCAAGTAGCCATGTTACCGTCCATTTGATGCTTACGATATGCTTTCTGATCCCCATCAGTAGCATCGACAGCAGGTGCATCTGGAAGTGGAACATCTAGGACGTATCCCAGTTCCTCAGATCTGAAAACAATTCTCAGATTCCTTAGCCTATCAAGAAAATTCAGTCCAGAATAGAGAGCGAAAATTCACACTGAAAAACTTCTTCAATCAACCTAGCGCGATAGAGAGAAGGAATGATAGAATAGATATGCCTGCATGATCATAAGGACTTGCATGATATGCATATGGCTCCCACTAGTTTCCTAGAATCCATAACCCTCTTTACGAATCCAGAGAAACAAAGTGACATAATGTCCTAGTGGGTCGATATCCGATATTGCTAAGAGTGACCTTGAGTTTGCCCAACAAGCCACAACTTAGGTCAATCGGTAGGTATCGGTCATACCAATTGCATCATCGATAACCGACATTAAGAATGACCTTGAGTTTGCTCAACAAGCCACCTTATGTCTCGGGAGGTATCAGATATACCAATTACATCTTAGACACAACTATCGCTGATCTTATCAACTTGTTGATGTGTGCACTTCATTGGGTTATCAACTCTTTGATGCGCATACATCCGATGTATGCTACCCAATTTCGCCTCTGTCCACGTTGACCTTGAGTTTGCTCAACAAACCAACGCTTCAGTGAAAACCAACCCATTAATCCGAAAATCTTATTTTCATGGTTCAACATATCCAGTATAGAGTGAGCTTGAGTTTGCCCAACAACCCAAATTTCTATAAGAACTCGTTCTTACCATATTAATGGAAGGCGTTAGTTTCATATTCCGAGGAGGGATTTCTAATTCTCGACTCAAGTCAAGGATAATAGTCACAGACTATATGGAATGATTTAGGTTTCATCAATCACATTGAATCAATCCTTATAATCATCCATCATCCAACCTATATGATGCCACAAGTCGACTTTCATCAAATGCAAGTCGACTTATGCTTCTACCACAAACAAGTCGACTTGTATGACACAAGTCGACTTATTTCACCTGCCCATGTACAAGTCGACTTACAAGGTGCTACAAGTCGACTTATACTGAGATCTTGAACAAGTCGACTTATTCTATCCACAAGTCGACTTATCCAAAACTCTTGAACAAGTCGACTTATACCCTATACAAGTCGACTTATTCAGGGAATTTTGCTAAAATCTCTAATCGGCTAATTCCTCAATCAGTACAATTCCAATTCACAACACCTACATACGTAGGGTAATATCTGTTAATTGATGCCTCAATGAACACTTCATTGATTCATGAATGCCTTATATGGTCAAACCATATGAAAAGCTTGAAATGAGTCAAAACTCATTAATTTTCAAACAATTTAGGAACACCCAAATTATCATCCTAAGCATCTCTAGCTAGCACATACATTATCAAATTTACTTCAGCACATGCCATAAAAAATATGACGGTCAAAACAAACAAGATAATGCAATATACTAACGAGACACAAATGTGACCAATTCGGCATTCAAAAATTCTTGGAAAAGCAACTTCAAGCAATTCAGTTTGGAAATCATACTACATCAAGATAACACATTTTTAATCACATTAAAAATGGTTCAAGGCATTGGAACTGAAAAAGCACACTCAATCAAGCCAAGCAAAAGAGTCCCAACAATTTTCACAAAACTGTCCAGTTCTGTACATTGCTCGAAATGATCAATGAAACAATTTCAATAAATCATGAGAAAATTATATAGGTTACTACATGTTCCGAAAATGCTACATGAATGTTTTCAGGATTTTAGGCCATCAAAAACTCAGTCAACCTAAATAACAAAACCGATTCAAAATCTGTGTTCATCAGCACAGCAATTCCCAACAGCATAGAATAAATTCGTGAATAAATATCCAATCACCTTGAAATCCAATTTCCATGCTCACAGACATTCACCAACATCTTAGAGACATGTAGGTGAAGGAAAATCCGAAAAACCATTTTTCTAGAATTTATTCTCGATTTTATACTCATACCTATTCCAGAATCGTTTCACAAAACAACATCTGTAACCTTAGGGAATTAATTAGCAAAACTATATCAAATCAAATCAATAAATTCTGAAAATTCATAGACATATTCTCTAACATGTTATGAACATTTCTGGGAAGAAAAATTTCGAAAAATGCATCTCTATACAGAAACGAAATTTGGACAGCAAGCATGCATCAACAGCAAATTCCATTAGGGATTCTGATCTCGCTTAGGTTATAGCTTTATACGGGATACCAGACGCTCTGATACCACTGTAGGAAAATCCCGGGAGGTACATCACATGTACCGGCAGCGGAAAACAAAAATTTTTGTTCCCGGGACTTTCCCGAAACCCAGGATCTTGGTATCCGTATGAAGACATCAACCTAAATAGCCAAAAGAGACTATCTCTAAAGGTGATCCACGCAGAGATCAGAAAATCTAACCGAGTCAAACCCCTTTGATCCGGGAATAGCTAGAACAGATTAAAGCCTGCTAGAGCCTACCTCTGTTCTGGAGAGCTGAAGGTAAACGTTGGAAGAAGAGATGAAACTTGGAGAAGATGGAGAGATGATCGTGAGCTTCCATTGAAAGCCTCTTGAAAAACTCTTTTTCTAAGCCTTCTCTCAAAAGCCACGAAGATCAACCCAATCCTCCACCTATCTTGCCTTTTTATATGTCTTATAACCTTTGCAAGACACATTAAAGTTCATGGTGGAGAGAGCCCCACGTATGGCCTTTATATATATATATATAAAGTAAAGATAAAGCTTCCTCCTCCATGCTTCCACGTATCACACATATATATATATATATATATATATATATATTAATTATTTAATTAATTAATCATATATATATATATATATAATTGCTGAAGCGGTCCAGTCACACTGGGGTCGGTCCTACCGGCCTACCGGGCCCCGATGCTGAAACAGCTCCGAAAACCTTTCTTAGCAATATTGATGTCGCGATCTCATCGGGACATATCCCAATCCCATTGGGATCCATTTAATCCTAATGCTCTCCATAATTGAAACTCAGTCCAATTACTATTTTACAGATTCTCTGAAACACTCTTATGCGTGTGACCCTTTAGGCTCCCGGTTATGTTGGCCACTTAGATTAACAATTAATCTGAGCAAGTCATGAGCGGTATCTAGCAACACATCATGACCCCTAATTGACCGGAAAGTAATCGGTTTGATATATTCATCACGAACCAGATCACGAACCCTTCCATAGACAATTACCGTGCAATTCGTCCTTTCACCATCCTATACCCCACTTGGTTATGAGTATGGTCAAAGTGTCAACTCTCACTAGACCGAAGTCTAGCCAGTGATATCGGTTCTCGCCCCGAATCATTACTCTATATGTCAATGAAGACACTCTTCATGACATACATGCCGCCAACCTTAGTAATGATCCCGACAAGAGGCCATGGGTATCTCTTCGCTAATCCGTAAGTGGTGAATCCTTTATTGGCTACTCAATTATCTTCAATACCTCAAGTCGCACTCCAAGCACCACCCTATGAGTTACCTCCGAAGGCAACAAGGAATGGAGTCAAAGCACGTGATCAAGATTCAAGATATCCTCGAGTACCTCAAGTCTAAGGATACTTGCACCATTGCTATGATGAGATTATCACCGACACTTAGATAAGATATCCATGTGATGATCTCATGACAGTCATCCAATGAACTTACTACCGCTAGTAAGCATCCACATGTCAATTCTAAATATCTCATATTTACAGCTTCGAGATATACCGCTTGATCCAATCAGGAATATGACATGTGTTAGTCTATCCGGATTAATGATGTCCGGTCTCATTAATCCTATGACTAGGAGAATTTAGATATCTTGACATAATTGCACATGATAGGAATCTCGTGAGTATGATCACATCATAATTTCCTTCATGCTATGTCATATATCATGGATTTCATTAATTCGATTAAAGATCAAATCAATTCATAAACAATGTTTATGAATATCAAATTAATGAATAATGCCTTTTCTTTATTTATTCATAAAGTCCGCTCACGACTTTGAATAAAACGCTAAAGGGATTGCCTTTAGGCACAAATGAACAAGATGTCCTTGAATAAGTCGACTTATCCAATGAACAAGTCGACTTATCGGTACCGAACATGTGTAAGTCGACTTACACATGGTACAAGTCGACTTATCACTTACACTACATACTTTCGGTATTGATCCACTAACTCCTTTAACTCTTTATTAGGTATACATATTTGTCCTTTTCGATCACAAAGCCTCATCTTCCAATTTAAACTAAATTCATATTCATTTTCAATTCCTTAATAAGATTCTCAATTCCTAAATCCTTAATTTGGGACAAACCAAGCCTTTCATTCTATGTTCTTTTTACCTCTAGTTCTGATAATCCTTAGTATCGAGTTTCTACTTAGGGTACCTGATATAACACGTAGTCTTACTTGGAATTTCTCACTTGTACAATCATGGTCTTTCTGTATTTATATCAATCTTCTCGATCTCATATTCAATTCTCTTAATTCAGTGATTGCCTCAAACTTTTATGATTTGTACTTGTATATATACATCTCAGATATTCCTTTACATATACTGTCTCCAAACTTCAAACAATCACTACTATAGTATCTCTAAATCATGTATTAAATAATCAACTCATAGGACTTTAGTTGTCTCCATACATAGGAAATCACTTATGTTGCATTAGATTCACCCAAATCTCTTATATAATATCATTGCATACTATAGAATCTCCAAATCTATACGATACAATTAATATCAGTATAATTCCTCAAAATTTTCTTTACTTCCATTTCTCATACGTGTTACACATTTTTCTTCACGTATTCAAGTTATTCTTCTCAAATTTTTGAATACCTTTAATACATCATCAAATTTTTCTTGGATCACTTAAATCTTCAATACTATAGTGCTATCGAGGCAATTGTTAACTCAAACGATTATTATCAAACTCCATATGCCCATGATTGGCTCTCCTAATTCCTTAAATGACTAATTCCTCGATTAGGTAACATTATCTCGCGTTATTTCAATTTCCCAATTGACTCACCTTTCTTAAATGATCTTCTACATTCTTTAGATTTCCTCATATTTCATATTGGCTTATTATAATGTTTGCTCATTTATACTAGTTTCTCCTCACATTTCAATTTATTTGCAACTTAACTTCCTGCTTTGGTAACACATTCATCAAAATCTAATCTATATTTCCTTCGCATATTCTCATAGAATATAATGTGGATCTAAGTTCTCCTCACATTAGTAATAGTGTTATCTCAATTTTCTAAAATCCACTTTTGTAGTTGGATACTTTTTATCGAAAAATATACATACATTCTCAGTAGCATACTCTACCTGTTATGCTTGAGTCTCCACTAGGGATAGAACTCCAATATTTACTTCTCATTCATTACATATCCATCTTTGATTGGTTCTTTTATTTATCAGTCTTCATATAAACTACCTGATCTATTTAACCTATTTCAAAATAATTCTTCTTCGAAAGAAGATTTCTTACTACAATCATCTATGCTATACTTCCATCTCGTTACTCTAATTCATCTCATAATCTTTATCTATAGGGATCATTGATTATCTCCTATCCATATCCACATATAGGTCTCATATGTACTCAATCATATTATTCACCAATTTACTACATTATCAGCTAAGTGCTCTTAAAAACTGGTTGGCAAACTCTTGAGGACTTCTACTATATCACTATCATTTATTCCCCTTTCCGTACATACATTCTTAATCAATTTAGGAGCATAAACATATAGCCATCTTGAAATTCAAATCTCAAATTCACTAATACAATCTTATACTTGATCATAATTTTCAATTTAACCTTTCAATTCCACTTTGCTTGTACATCGTAAATCTTGTCGTTTTCACGTTGTCTCGATCTCTTCTTTAATCAACTCATAAAAATATTTTCGCATTCGTATCAATTCAAGTACATATCCTCATGAAATTTTGTTACTTTATTCGCTGACATGACGTTAGATACTACATCTGTGTCTAACATATTGGACTACACAACATTTCTTATTTCTAAATATCCCCAAACTTTCCTCATCTTACACTATAACCAAACACCATTCTTCTCATTATTTCTACTAGTCTAAACTCTTAACAAAAGTTCATACATTCAACTCATATGGTTGCAATTACTAGGATTTTATACTTATCAGTACCCATCTCAAATGGTGAGGAATCTGATGCAGTAGATCCTTGCAAAACTCCTCGTATTTTTTCACGAGGTGGCATTTTACTCCTTTGCTAAGACACCATCTTTCAGCTTACTTTCATTTTAATCTTATTTCTTACATGTATGCATGATATGCATGTCACTTAATGCAACACATAAATTCACAATACCACAATAAATCACATAGCACACAATTCATCCTATAATTCATCCTAAGCCTAGAAAAAAGCCTAAGCTTAGATATCAAATAATGCTGGGCTCCGCTTCCAAAACGGAGCCTAGCATTTGAAGACAATTAACAGTTAAGTCACATTGCAAAATTTTTTAAAACAATTAAAACGTAAGCGAAAAAATCGAAAATCAAATTGCCTCGATTTATTTAAAACCATTTCAGTCATAAAGATGCAAACATTATTGCATACATATGAGTTTTGGTAATCACTTGGGACCATCATAGAAGACAAAGCTTGTCTTCAAAACATCTTTACATTTCAAAAACTACCCTTTTGCTTTATTACAAATACAAAATACAAAGTACCAAAAATACATATGATACAATTGAATGTCTATGCTTGATTATGATTTTAGTATACAAAAAGTTCCTGAACTAACTTAATTAAAAAAAGTCTTTAACTATCTTAGAGTTCCAATTCCTTACAAGGATCTCTAATCTTCTCTTTCTGCACCTGAGGAGGGAAGCATGGGCTGAGCTACACAGCTCAGTGGCTAATATATTCATAGCCATTGGCAATTGGCCAAAAACAAGCATATGTATGAATATATATATGTAGCGATTCTAGCATTCATACTTTATTCTAGCAATGTGAACATTCATCAAATTTCACTCAAATCACATAACACTCAATATTCTTCATACTTGACAATTTAAAGATGCAATGCACAACAAATGACTCTAGGGTTCTATGAAACAGAATGAGGAAACCGAAGTTTACCCCATGAATAGAATGAATCCATTTTCGAAGCTCATATGCCATAAGTGGGCAGTCGAAAGAAGGCTCTTGTCAACGCACACGTGACGAACATAATAGTTCCACTCTCGCCCAAACAGAAGCATACAAACATGCTCAAAATCATTTTACCAAAATGCTTTTATATTTTCGAACCTTTTCTTTCATCTTTCATGTTCTTTCCCTTCTATATATATACAAAATGTCATGACATATTTCAATGGAATAATATTGATCAAAATCACAATTTAATTTTATAAAGATATCATGCCTCTTTCACAATATAACAAAATCAAAATCATCATGTATTTTCAACAAGTCAAATTCAAATAATTTAACACATATTCACACATAAGCAAGAATTTTTCCAATCACACAATAACTGTAAATAGATTACCCACCTAATTCGCTTGCAAAAATTCAAGAAAAGGTTGTCTTTTTCCTTGCTCTTGGGTAGGATTCTCTTGATTCCCTAAAACAAACCAAGTCTCATTCAATAGATAAAAATCCCACAATGCAAAATCACTAAAATTGATTCTAGAATGCTTAAACCTAAGCATTTTCTAAACTTCATGGACTAAAATCCTTCTAAAAATTCAAAAGATCCAAAATGATCTTACATTAATTCTTCACCAATTGAAGAGATCTTTAGCTCAAAGGGAAGCTCTTCTCTTCCTCTTCCTTTTTCCTTTCTTGAACAACTCCAAAATCTCTCTTGAAGGTTAAACCAATTGAAACCCTAGCTTGTTTTCTCTTCTTTCTCTCATTCTCTTCTTCTCTTTGTATTTCTCTCTATTTTTAATGGCATTCTCTCTTTTCTATTAAATTTTCATTCTTTTCTTCTGCTTACATTCACGTTTTTCTTCTTAATTTATAAGCAAGACAACATTTCTTCCTCCAATTATGCCCTTAATGATTGAGAATTGCCTCATTTTCCCTTCCATTTATGCCTTATGTCTTTTATTCTTAAGTGTCTTTCCAAAAGCACCCTTGAATATTCTGACATAACCCTTTCTTCTAAAAAATGTTGTTCCTTGTCTTAAGTTTCCAATGACACCAAAAACAATCCATTTGGTTCAGTGATTTGAAAGATACACTTCAAACATTTTTGAATTGCTCTTGTCCAAATTAGTATACTATGCACAACTTCTATCCCAAATTTAAACATCTTAGAAGCTGAATTAGATTTCAACTTCTGCATATCATTTGTAGCTCCATGTCTCTAATCTATCTTGAAACAAGAATCATCTTATTCGGAGCTCTACTGATCTAGAAATCATCAAAATACTAAAGCATGTTTAGTAAAATATCTAATTCCTACTCTTCCAATCGATACCCTTAATTGATTTAATACATATTTTGCACATTAATGCCAGAATCTATAACCTTTCATGGAGATATAAAAATAAAAGTGTTAGGAATCTAAAGGTTCAAGAATCACTTCATTTAGAGGCCCGATAGCAAAATTATGGTCGAAAGAATCAAACAAGATTTGGTCCTTAATCACATCAAACTTGTCTCGGGACAAATGGCATAACTTTCACTAGAGATGTTGGATTAAGATCATCTTAGGATGATTTCAAAGAGAACTTTGATATATACAACTTTGAAGAAGACCTTGAGGTCAGAGTTTATCATCTAAAGGTTAAAACGGACCAGACAATTAGACCAAACGAAGCCAAAGGAAAAAGCAAACGAATGGAAAAAGACAAAAGAAGTGAGAAAATTGCTATAACATTTCCTACAGATATCGGATTAGGGTGTTCTTCATATGGTTTTAAAAAAGACTTCAAGATCTACAACTTTTAAGCAGACCTCAAAGATAGAATCTATCTTCTGAAGGGTCAAAAATGAAACAAAAGATAGGTACAAATGAAGTCAAATGAGAAAGCAGAAGAATGGAAAAAGACAAAGGAAGTGGGAAAATTGCTATAACTTTCCCTACAGATATTGGATTAAGATGTTCTTTATGTGGTTCGAAATAAGACTTCAAGATCTACAACTTTCATAAGACCTTGAAGATAGATTCTATCGTCTGGATTGTCAAAAATAAACTATAATATAACAAAAGGCAGAAGAAGCAAAAGATAGAAGAAGTAAAACACAGAAGATAGCAAAACACAGAAGAAGCGAAAATTCAGAAGAAACAAAAAGATAGAAGATAGCAAAACACAAAAGAAGCAAAACACAGAAAAAGATGACATCATCACAGAAGAAGCAAAACACAAAATAAGCAAAAGACAGAAGAAGTGGGAAAATTACTATAACTTTCCCTACAGATCTACAACTTTCATGAAGTTCTCAAAGACATATTCTATCTTCTGAAGGGAAAAAATGGGCCAGAAGATAGGTACAAAGCAGACTGATGAAAAAGATAGAAGAAGTGGAAAAAGACAGAAGTAGTAGGAAAATTGCTATAACTTTCCCTACAGATATCGCATTAAGGTGTTCTTTATATAGTTCGAAAGAGGACTTCAAGATCTACAACTTTCATGTAGACCTTGAAGACAAATTCTATCTTCTAAAGGATCTAAAATGGAACAAAATATAGGCCAGGTGAAAAAAATAGAAGAAGCAAAACATAGAAGAAGATGACATCATCACAGAAGAAACAAAAAAGTAGAAGAAACAAAACACATAAGAAGGTGACGTCATCAAAGAAGAAACACAGAAGAAGATAATGTCATCACAGAAGAAGCAAAATACAGAAGAAGATGACGTCAACACAGAAGAAACACAGAAAAAGATGACGTCATCACAAAAGAAACGAAAAGGAAAAAGAAACAAAATATAGAAGAAGCAAAAGTTAGAAGAAGCAAAAACAGAAGAAGCAAAACACAGAAGATACAAAACATAGAAGAAGCGAAAAGACAGAAGATACATCTTCCTTTATAGGACCATAACTTTCAGCCTAAAAGTCCAAAAATTTCATACTATATATCTTTGGAAAGCTAAAAGAAAGACCTACAACTTAAACCTTTGCCCAAATCAGCCTAGATTAATCCAGTTTTTCCCTCGAATACAGAACAAGAATTTTCACTACATCCAATGTACTGCACCCAGTTCTCTACTTCAAGACAAATTTTGAGATTCTTCAAGATAGAACTTAAATTCTATTTCTTCATAAGAAATGTAGCCATATGTTTCTAGTTTAATCCAAATTAAGAATCATATCGTTTAGATAACTAGATAAAAAATTGTGGCTAAAAGACTGAAGCATACTCCATAAACATTTTCCAAATCAACCATCCATTTTGTTTCACAATCTTTCCTTAACACAAATCATACTAAGATCACCTTTTCTAATTCATTTACTCCTTATTCTCAACTTCATTTTAAATCAATATCATCTATAAAGAAATTATAATCCATGATTAATAATGAACATCAATAACAGAATATACACATATATACATATTCTTCATCAACTTACTACACAAATGCAACTTCCTTTTAGCTTTCATTTTACTTCTAACTTTCACCTTAGTTCTTCTCACTTCAAAATCTTTTATCCACTAGAAACACCAAAGCAAAACTTGGACATATCCACATTTCTCATTCACTACTTTACCCTTGCCTATCCTTTCTTGGTTCACGAATTTTCATCATTTGTTATTTACTCATGACTAATCTCCAAAATTTCTCATTCAAATAGTTCTAACTTCTATGAAACATTCGGTGTCCAACAGTTGCATGATCGTGACTTTTTTTATTAGTTTGGAAAAGTACAATCGTGCCCAAACATGATCGTGACTTTTCTGATCCAACTTGAATCTCATGATCGTGCATAAGCACGATCGTGACATTGAGTGCTTTCTGAAGTGGACTGATGTGAACATCCTTCACTCTTTTGGTCATAACTTTTTATCCCGACCTCCAAATGACATGAGACTTGAACCATTGGACTCGTAACTCATTTGTATTCGTTTATACAAAAACTTACAGCCATATGAAATCATTCTGGAGATATTTATTGATGAATTTGGGACAGAATTGATGAGGAGTTTTGGAAATGATAACTGGAGTATTTTCATGGAACATGCTTCGGTATTTCAGGCATAACTTGTTATTTAGTTATACAAATGGAATGATTATTGATTTAATTTAACATAGAGACATAGGAATACAATTTTTAGGAAGAAATTAAATTCCAATTCTATCACCATAGTTCCAGAATCTGACTTGAAGTTGGGTATAGAATACTATTATAGTTAAGGAATGGTTCGAATTATTTGGAGTATAAATTTTGGAATATTGCACCAAATCAAATGATATTAGTGTTATTAGAAACTTAATACAATAGGGAACATGTTATTAGAAGAAACTTTTGCCAAATTACCTGATTTGCATTATCTAATTGGTCATGGAAAATAGACCCAAAGGTCTGGAATTTAGGATAATTTATAAGAAAGAATGAGAGTTTGGATATTGTATGATCATATAATGTTATAATAACAATAGTGAACGAATTGTTGGTATTAAAGTGCCAAGGAAATGTGTATAATGGAGATGAAGGGGTTGATATGATTGTGGTTATGATTCAAAGGAAATGAGTAATGAGTATCAAGTTAAAGTTAAAGTGAATGAGAATTTGATTTTTATGAGGGCAAATAAGGCTAAAATGAAATGGTGAGTAATTGAGTTATAAAATGAGAATGTGGATAAGATATGAAATTTGATAATATACTCAGGATCGTCAAGAACATGCATTGTACATAGTCCGTATATACATTTGTACATAAATAAATGCTTATAATTGTGCAAAGCTATTAATGTGTGTGTGTAATGTGTGTATTGCATAATTTTGATGTGCAGGATAAACGTCTGCATTCAGATGTTTCCATATCATGGAAGTTAATTCTAATTTGGAGTGTACTGTGAGTAGACCTAAATGGTCTCAGTTTATTGTTTATTCTATTTTGAATTTTTATATTGATTGACTACTGAATGACTATATGAATGTGATTAATTGTGTTGGTTTCCAGATAAGAGGTCTGATGAATGCGATGTATGAATGAAATATTGAAGTGCTCATTGAATGTGACTTGGATAGAATAATTGTTTTCTCGACTTAAGTGTTGAATGTCGAACTAAGGTCCGATGACAATGTTAGAGTAGTGCCCTAAAGGCAATCGCCTTTAGCGCGTTTTGTACAAAACTGTGTACATTCTTTATAAATAAATAAAGAAAGGCATTTTTCATTACGTTGCTGTTCATTATTTATGAACTGATATTGATCAATAAGCAAATTAATGAAGTCCATGATATATGACATAGCATGAAGGAAATTATGATGTGATCATACTACTGATATTCCTATCATGTGCAATTAGGTCAGTATCTTAATTATCCCTAGTCAAAGGATTATTGAGACTGGACATCGGTAATTCGGAAAGACTAGCACATCTCAAGCTCCTTGATTTGATCAAGCAGTGGATCTCAGAAACTGTACATATGAGATATTTAGGGTTGAGATGTGGATGCTTACTAAAGGTAGTAAGTACATTGGTTGACCTTCTATGAGATCATCACATGGATGTACTATTCTAATGTCAGTGATAATCTCATCATAGCAATGGTGCAAGTATCCTTAGACTTGAGGTACTCAAGGATATCTTGGATGCTGATTCTGTGCTTTGACTCCATTCCTTGTTACCTTACAGAGGTCGCTCATAGGGTGGTGCTTGGGTGCGACTTGAGGTATTCAAGGTAATTAAGTAGCCAATAGAGGATTCACCACTCGTGATAGCGTAAGATGATACCCATGGCCTCTTGTCGGGGTCATTACTTGGAAATCTCGATCGAGTACATATGTCATGAAGAGTGTCTTCATTGACATATTAAGTATTAAGTAATGAGTCCCGGGATAAGAACTGAAATCACTTGGACTAGATTTGACGTAGTCGATCTAGTAAGAGTTGACACTTTGCCCATACTCATAACCAAGTGGGGTATAGCATGGTGAAAGGACTAATTGCACAGTAATTGTCTATGGAAAGGTTCGTGATATGGTTCATGATGAATATAGCTTCATTCGTCAAACCAATTACTTTTCGGTCAATTGGGGGTCATGATGTGTTGCTAGATACCGCTCATGACTTGCTCAGATTAAGTGTTAATCTAAGTGGCCAACATAACCGGGAACCTAATGGGTCACACGCATAAGAGTGTCTCGGAGAACTCGTAAAATAGTTTTGGACAGAGTTCCAATATATGGAGAGCAAAAGGATTAGATGGATCCCGATGAGATCGAGATATGTCCCGATGAGATCGCGACATTGATATTGCTGAAAAACATTTCCGGGGGTTTTTCCCATATCGGGACCCGGTAGGCCGGTGGGACCGACCCTAGTGAGACTGGACCACTTCAGCATTTATTTATATATATATATATAATTAATTAAATAATTAATATATATATATATATATATGAAACGTGGAGGAAGGAGATGAAAAGCTTATCATCTTTTAACTTTTTATATATATATATATATATATATATATATATATAAGAAGCCAACGTGGGTGCATGACTCACCATTGGCATTTATTGTTTCTTTAAAGTGTTAAAGACATAAAAGGCTTAAAAAATGGCTTGATAAGGTGAGACATCGTTGGCTTTTGAAAATATAGGAAAGAGTTTCCTTCCAAAAGCATACGAGCATCATTTTCATCTCATCCTTCAAGCTTCTTTTCTTCCTTCTTCCATCGTTGATTCAAGCTCTCCAAGGACAAAGGTAGGAGCTAGCACTCTTTACTTTGTTCTAGCTATTCCCGGGTCAAAGGGTTTGTCCCGGTTAGGTTTTTCGATCTCTGCGTGGATACCGTTAGAGACGGTCTCCTTTGGCCGTTATGGTTTGAGTTTGTTATATAGACACATGGATCCTGGCTTTCGGGAAGGTCCCGTAACAAAAATTTTTGTTTTCTGCATCGTGGGCATGTGATGCTCACACCGGGATTTTCCTACAGACAATGCGAATAAGATGTAATAGTGAATATGATTGTGTGTTATTGAGCACTTTCAATCGATTGAATATTGTGATGCAATTCATTACATGATTGCATGAAACATAATGGTAGTTGTGACCAAAGTTGCCACCGATCAGAGCTTAAAGCTCATCGAGTGAAAAAGAGCCTCAAGCTAAAAAATGATTAAAGGCCTAAGGCTCACTATGTAAAATGAGCCCTATATCCCCCAAGCAGATAAGGGACAATTACTAATGAGCCCGGTATCCAATGGATATGAGATAGTTTAGGCACTCGGTCATAACAAAGAAACAAATAGAAAGTGAGTCTCATGTGCTCTGCATATGCATAATATGAATGATTAAATTGTATTGAATGTGAAATGAGAAATGATGTGAATGTGAATTATGTGTTATGTGACTGGGTGAGCCATCGATGATGGTCACTTATTGAGTTCGTAAAACTCACCCAAAATTTTCAAATATTTTTCAAGATCAGAAGAATACCCCGTTAGGCAAACGAGAGTACACCTCCTACATGCAAGTCAAGGATAGACGTCGGGATCAATTCTCTTATGCTTTGTATTTCTTTATTTTCGTGTTAAATTGTATATTCCGCAAATTTTTGTATCATATGTATTTGAATAGCTCAATATGTAATAACTTTTGAAATTGGAAATGTTTTGTATTTGAATTTAGGCCCAAGTGAATAGTGAAATTTTGATGAGTTATGCACTGGTTGTAACTTTGTGTTTGAAAATGTTTATGCATAAAATGGGTCCAAATTTTATTACCGATTTCTGCATACTCATATGCGTATATTGTTTTCTAAAAGAATAAAAAAAATTGTATTGAGTTTTCGAGTGGTTGACTATTCTAGCATGCCACCCTTGCAGGATTCGCACTCGGACATCACTCAGGACGTCGGGTATGTGACTTAAGAGGGTGGGGTGCCACATAATTGGTCAAACAAATCATCTATACATAAAAACAAATATCTACTCTTGATAGTGACATGATTGAGTTTCCCGTAGTCCACGCACATTCTTAACAATTCATCTTTCTTCTTCACAAAAATGACCAGAGCTCCCCAAGATGAAAAGCTAGGCCTAATGTACCCCTTCTCTAACAACTCTTCCAATTGCTCCTCAAGCTCTATATTTCCACCGAAGCCATTCGATAAGGCAGAATTAAGATCGGTGCAGTACTCGGAAGAAGCTCAATGGAAAACTCAATTTTCCTAGGGGTGGTAGTCCTGGTAATTCCTCAGGAAAGATATCTAGGAATTCCATGACCACAGGAATGTATTCTAACTTTTCTCTATCTGCCTTCGTGTCTACCACATAGGCCAAGAATGCTTCACATCCTTTCTTCATCATTCTCTTGGCTATTAGAGCTGAAACAACTCTAGGCAGATTTGCTTTCCTGTCCCCCATAAACACTACCATTTTACCTTCATCCAATTCAATCTCCACTGTCTTCTGTTTGCAATCTAGATGGGTGTTATACTTTTCTAACATATCCATACCCAATATCATATCTAATCCCCCCATCTTCAATGGCATTAGGTCCACCACTAAATTTTCCCCACCGATACATACTTTACAATCTCTATAGACTTGACTAATAATGATATACTAGCTGATTGGAGTACTCACCATCAAAGGAGTATCCAATGGGCTCAAATCCCTACCATACATAGTTCTACACCCAGGTAAATTAAAAACAACAACTTTAGTATGAAATAATTTAACCGTATTAGTCACAACTTTTGGAGCGGTCTCTGCATCCTTCTATGTCATTGTAAACACTCTAGCTAGTGCTTGCCCCCTTGATCTCCCTAGAAGATTTACTCTCTTAGTTTCCTCAGTGTTGCCCAATTCTGTTGTAGTCTTATGCCCTGCTGTCTCAGTTCTACTTGAAGCTTGCATCTGAGTTCCCTCTCTTCTTGCATACCGCAGACACTCTATAGCCATGTGCCCTTTCA
The DNA here is from genome assembly GCA_029891385.1 of Erythroxylum novogranatense. Taxonomy (NCBI): domain Eukaryota; kingdom Viridiplantae; phylum Streptophyta; class Magnoliopsida; order Malpighiales; family Erythroxylaceae; genus Erythroxylum; species Erythroxylum novogranatense. Next base: position 44,646,265 of record CM057233.1, on the reverse strand, counting down.
CTCCACATTTGAAACAAGCTCCAATTAGCCTATAGCATTCCCCTTTATGGAACTTGCTACAATGATTGCACTTAGGTATAGAAGACTTATCCCCTTCTCCCCTTCTACTGCCTTCCTCCGTTGAGGCTCGATGAGAAACAGTAGAAGTCCTCATAGGTTTGGACTTATTTGCTCCACTGTTTCTCTCCTCAGACTGTACAGGAAAAGTCCTTGGATTCCTCTCAAACATAGGAGTACCACCTCCCTTCTTGAACTATTCTCTCCCCTTTCTATTTTTGTTCACGGTGTTCTTTATGTTTTCTATATTCTCAACCCTCAGTGTTGCTTCAACCAGCTATTGAAAGTCATAGAAGTTCTGCACCACCGCTTTTTCTCTTATGGCTAGATGAAGTCCTGCTTCAAACCTATGGCACTTAGCCGTCTCACTCATCCTTATCTCAGTTGCATACCGAGCCAATTATGTAAATCGCTACTCATATTTTCTCATAGTCATCTCCCTCTGCGTAAGATTCAAAAATTCCCTCTGCTTCTGTTACATATACACTTCAAAAAAATACTTCTTCTTATACACTGCTAAGAAATCTTTCCATGCGAGCACTAACAGTTTCAATTGACTCCCTGGCACACTCTCCCACCAATGTAGAGCATCTTCCTGTAGCAAGCTTGTAGCATACACAACTTTCTCATCAGCCTCACAATCCATCTAATCCAGTATCCTCTCGGTCTTTCTTAACCAAGTCTCGGCATACTTCCTGAACTTATCAAACTAGCTGGCACTCATCACTCTAGACAAACTTTTGATTCTTCCTCAATAACTTGGTCAAAGGAGTGGCAATCATAGAGAAACCCTCCACGAATCTCCTATAATAACCTGCTAAACCCAGAAAGCTCCTCACCTCTGTCACTGTCGTCGGGGCATGCCAAATCACTACTGCTTCAATATTCTTTGGATCTACATGCACCCCATTTTCAGAAATAATGTGACCAAGGAAAACCACTTTATGAAGCCAAAATTCACATTTAGTGAATTTGGCATACAACTCCCTCTCCCTCAACCTCTGCAATATAATCCTTAAGTGTTCCTCATGCTTTCCTACACTCCTTGAATACACCAGGATGTCATCGATGAACATAATCATAAACTGATCCAAAAACTACTTAAAGACCCTTTTCATCTGATCCATGAAAGCAGCAGGAGCATTGGTCAGTCCAAAAGGCATAACCAAAAACTCATAATGCCCATACCGTGTTCTGAAGGCTGTCTTGCTCACATCAGACTCCTTAATCCTGAGTTGATGGTAGCCAGACTTGAGATCAATCTTAGAGAAGACCGTTGCTCCCTGCAGCTGATCAAACAAGTCATCTATTTAAGGCAAAGGATACTTGTTTTTCATTGTCACCTTATTGATCCTCCTATAGTCAATGCACATTCTCTAGGTTCCATCTTTCTTTTTAACAAACAAGAACGGTGCTCCCCAAGGTGAGGAGCTCGGTCTAATAAACTCCTTCTCCAACAACTCTTCCAACTACTCCTTAATTTCCTTCAGCTCAACTGGAGCCATCCTATAAGGTGGAATATAAATAGGAGCCGTCCTGGGAGCCAAATCAATAGTAAACTCGATCTCCCTCTCCGGTGGTAACCCGGGTAACTCCTCTGGAAACACATCAGGAAATTCCCTCACAATAGGAATTTCCTCCACCCTGCTCTCCTTCACACTCGTATCAACGACACATGCCAAGAAAGCTTCACAGCCTCTTCCCATCAGTTTATCAGCTAACAAAGCTGAAATAAGCCTTGGCGGCGATGTCTTTCTATCCCCTCTGAAAATGACTTTCTGACCATTACCCAGATCAAACTCCACTTCCTTTAGACTACAGTCAAGCTTTGCCCGATACTTCTCCATCACATCCATGCCGACAATAACATCCAACCCCTTCAGATCTAGAGGTAGCATATCCACTACTAAACTAGATCCCTCGATAATAAGCTCACAGTCTCTATAGATCCGGCTTACAATAACATTCCTCCCTAATGGAGTGCTAACAAGCAGAAAATTATCCAAAGGAACTAATTGCATACCAGGTAATATCATATTTGTAGAGACATAGGAATGCGTAGAACCATAATCAAATAGAACATATAAATCATAATGAAAAAGCTGAGCCATACCAGTAACAACTTCCGATGCGGCTGCAGCCTCCTCCCGTGTCATAGTAAACACTCTAGCCTGTGATTGCCCTCTCGGCCTCCCTGAAGGAATAGGCTTCCTAACTGACCCAGAACTACCCACCCCAGTAGCTGGCCTGGTCCCCACTGTCTCTGCTCTCCTCGGAGCCTGTGGCTGAGATCCTTCCCCTCTAGTCATCTGAGGACAATTTTTTATTCTATGTCCCTTCTCTTCACACTTGAAACAGGCACCCAATAGCTTGTAGCACTCACCCCGATGTAGCTTCCCACAATGCTCACATTGGGGGTTCTGGTTTCTGCTTCTCTCAGTTCTGCTATTTCCTCCCACTAAGGAGGCCTATACTGACCCTGCCTTGAATTGCTTGCTCTACTGAGAGGCACTACTGCCACCCTGACTCTGAGTACGGGTACTCTTCTCACCCCTGACAGCTGTCTGAACACTACTCCCCTTCCTGAAAGATTGCTCTCTGTTCTTTCTCTTTTTGCTCACCTCCTGTTTAATGTTCTCCAGCTTTTCAGCCTGGAGTGCAGCATCCACCAGTTGCTGATAATCAGAGAAGTTGTGAATAATTACCTTCTCTTTGATTCCCAGGTGGAGACCTCCCTCAAACTTGCGACACTTGTCTTCTTCATTAGCCATTATGTGAGCTGCATATCTAGATAGCTGAGTGAACTTCAGCTTATACTCGCTCACAGTCATCTCCCTCTGAGTCAGATTTAAGAACTCCCTGGCCTTTTCCTGGATATAGACTCGAGAGAGATACTTCTTCTTAAACACCTCCCCAAAATCCCTCTATGTCAAGACTGAGGCACAAAGATGACTCTGTGCAATCGACTCCCACCGGTGGAGAGCATCCCCACAAGAAGCTCATTTGCATCGCAGCTTCTCTTTATCTATGCACTTCATCTGCACCAAGACCCTCTTTGTCCTCTTCATCCAGGATTCAACTTCCTCTGGATTGGTGGTACCATTAAAGTCCACCGCTCCATACTTCCGCATCTTGTCATATTGCCCGCCCCTAACCACTGGAGCTGGCACTGGAGTCTGAGACCCTTGTCCTATGACATAGGTGAAAGCCTAGGCAAAGGCCTAGAAGAACTGCGGATCCATCGCAGGCATAGTAGGAGGAGGAGGAGGCGGCTCCTCAGGTTGTACACTAGGTGCCTCAGAGCTAAGAGTAGAGCATGTCCCCGCATCTTGTGGGACATGCAACTCATCCGTACTCCCCTGTTGAGAGCTAGAGTGAGACCGTACTCCTCGATTTCTACTCCGAGGTGGCATATTTACTCCTTCAAGAGAAAACCAGTGAAAATCTTTAGTTCATGCAAAAACAATTTTCGAAGTGCATAGAACGGTGTAAATCATGCAAAATCAACATTTACTCATGTAAAATAATTTGAAACAATGCAAAACAATGTAAATAATGCAAATAATGAAATTTTAAAAAAATGCATAATGGGGCATAAAAACCCTAAGTTTCTCCCTAAACTCGGACCTAAACCGAAATGTTGTGATACCATAAGTGTTGGAACCCCTCCCTGGTGAGTCACGGGTCCGACGTCCTACGTGACATCTGGACGCACTTCCTACGAGGGAGGAACTCCCCACGATAGAAGACAACTTCAAATCGATCTTATTTCACTTCCTCCCGAGCGAAACTTGAAAAATTCATCCTAATCTACTCAATAAAAATGATCTACTTAGGGCCTGAAATTTAATCCGATTCCTAATCTAAAATGAAATTCCATGTCTCTAGGTTAATTAGAATAAAAATCTCCTCAATCGGATCTCTATAGATCAAAAAATCGCCCAAATACAGAATCATATTTAAAATCGCCACATAATTGACTCTCTTTGATTTAATCTGTAAATTCCAAACAAAACCCGAAAGCTCTAATTTTACCAAAAAGGGGTAGAAATTTTTTTTAGAAAATCGATGCTTCAAAAACCGAGTAAATCGGAGGTCAAACGAAAAAGTTACGAGCAAAAGAGTGAGAGGAGTTTAATTTGGAAAAAGGAAAATCAAAAAATGAAAGAAAACCCAAAAATGCCCAAACGGCATTGCCTCACGTGCCGGGTCACTCACGAGGGCGAGGCGCTTGCCCTCGCGAGCGCTCGCTCTCGCGAATGCGCCTGCGAGTCCGAAATTCTATATTTTTTTCTTTAAACCAAACAATACACCTGAATTTTTAAAAATTCATAACCCTTCACATCGAATTCCAAACCTCGCAAATTTTATATCAAAAAAAAGTTCAAAGGAAGCTCTACAACTTCCATGAAGGATTTAAAAACTAATTTAACCTCTAAGGGGGTCAAAAGTTACTTCAAAGTTACTGCTCAAATTGAAAAAGTCATACTCAAGGCCAAAAGTTTGAAAATTCATATCTTTTAACAAAATAGCCTAAAAATGTCACATTTTACCTCAATGGAAAGATAAAAAGATTATTTACAAATTTCATGAAGGAATAAAAAATCAATTTAGTCATTAAAAGAGGTAAAACTCTCTCAAAGCTCGCCTATAAATGCCCATACAAAAAGAAATGATCATATGAATAAAGAATAACAAAAATTTCCAAACCTCATAACTTCTCACTTCTAACCCCAAAAATGTTATATCATACCTCAATGGAAAGATAAAAAGGTGATTTAAAATTTCATGAAGGGTGTAAAAATCTATTCAGTCATTAAAAGAGGAAAAAATTCACTCAAAGGTACTGCCTATATAATGACCAATGAAACAGTAAAATAACCATATGAACAGTAACTGAATGTTTTCCCAACCTCATAACTTCTTATTCCTAACTCCAAAAATTGCATATAATACATCAATGGAAAGAATAAGAGACAATCTACATATTTTGTGAAGAATGAAAAAATCAATGCAGGCTCTAAGGAGGTGGAAAACCCTTCCAAAGATATTGCCCAAACAATACCCTTATCAACAATAACTGCAACTTTTCAAACCTTATAACTTCTTCATCCTAAGTCCAAAAGTGACAAGTTATATACCATTGGAATGCTCTAAACATGCGCTACAATATTTAAGAAGACCCCCCAATCCAATTCAAGCTTTAAGAGGGTCAAAAACACAAACAAAGTTTCTGCCCATTTTTACAAAAATTTGACAACACCTCCCCTAAAAATCAACTAGCCAAAATCTTCAATTTTACAACCCAAACTCAAACACCTGCACAAAAACCTCAATCTACACAATCTTCAATCTCCCAAATCACCAACCAATCCATATAAACCTATAATCTAACTCAAATGGCAGCAAAAACAATTCTCCTCTTTTTGTCAAATTCAAACCATACAACAATACATTGTTATAAAACACATACAAATTGCACAAAATACATTAAAACTTAAAACTCTTGCATTTACATGAACAATAGAAGTTATTACAAAGCTTTAGAGGGCATTTAGGCCCTAATACATCAAGAGTATCAAATGTAAAAATACAAAGAAAGTCATTTCTCCAAAATGCAATCTAAAGCCTTGTTTTCCAAAAGATGACTTCAAAAGTAAAATGCATCGGAGTAATGCCTCAATCCTGATGCGGTAACTCAGTTTCTCGCTCATCGTCTATGGAGGGGAAAATGGGGGGTGAGCTCGACGGCTCAATAGATAACAGCATAATAATTAAGAAATAAGCAAAAGCATTCTTTATGCATTCATTTTCAAAACAAACTTCACATTGATAAAACATTTCCAATTTATTAAAACTCTTCACAAATTTATCACATCAACAACTCACAAATCCGAATATCACATAAGCACAGAGAAAGTGGTTCTGGTGGATTCAAAACGTAACGTACTACACATTCTCGCGAAACGGTCATGTGTAGCCGTGAACTTATGGGAGTCCGTGAGGAGCTCCAATGCCACTAGCGGGCAGACGGGAGAAGCCTATAATTAGACAGGTACACCTGACTCTTAAGGGACCACCTCAAATGCAAAGAAAGCATACATATCATGTAATTCACACAATTCATAAATATTAGCCACAAAAGGCCCTTACAAAATTCACTTTCACATAATTCTCACATAATCGCCCAAAATGACATTTTTTCGAAATTACATATTTGAATCTTTTTCACTTGACAAACAATTGTACACATATTTCCATAAGGTCTTTACATACAAAAAACATCTCATACAAGTTTAAACCATCACAAATAGTCATTCATTCAAAATTGGAAAGTCATAGGAAAGCATTAAATGAAATTTTTTTGAAAGACCATTAAGTAGCTTATTAACCTAATTATTAACCAATCACCCACCTTAATTCCTTTAGCTTTGAGCTTGGTTAATTTGCCTTTCCTCTAACTCCAATTGCCTCTCTTGACCTTCATCAAGCACAATAATCCCATATGAATAAGAGATGTCAAAATTGGAAATTCTAAGGAAAGGAAACCATAAATTAAAACCTACGTAACCTTACCGAAGCCTTTCCTAAGCTATTAAAACCAAAACCCATCTAAATTTATCAAGAATTTCGAAAACCCCTTACCTTAGAAATCACCCACGAAAATGGCTTTTTGCCTCTAATGGAAGATTACCCTTCCCCTTCCTCTTTCCTTCCTGAAGAAACTCTTAAAAACACATTTCTAAATCAAGATTTAACAAAGCTCCAACCTCTTTTCTTCTTCTTCTCCTTCTTCTTCTTCTTCTTTTTCTTCTTCTCTTCAGCCGAAAGTCTCCCACTCTCCTTTCTCTTTGTAAGTTTCATAACATCATAGGCCTTAGTCAATTTTTCTCTTTTACCTATAAAGCCTAAGTCCAAAACTACGTAGTTTCGTCCTTCCTCTTTATTACTTGAAATTTCTCCTTCTCTTCTTAAACCAAACGACCACATTCTTTCACTCATACGGCTACAAGCTTTCTTGTTTCTTTCCTTCTTGTTTTAATGGCCAAAAGGACCAAAATAGCCCTCCTTGAAAGCTTTAAACCTTAACAACATAAGTAATCTTCCTAAAGTACCCTTACACCATCTTATTCTTTTTAATTCTAACAACTTATCAAACTTTAATTTTTAACTAAATTCCTTCATTTAATAACCATTAACTAAGCACTAAAAACCTCAAATTATTCTAATCAAAAGGAAATTATCAAACTAAACCTCAAAATAAAAAAAATAAACAAGCTTATTTACTAAGAAAAAGAATCGGGGCCCAACAGAGGAAGTTAAGGCGTCCTCGGGAGGGCGAGCAGCCCTCGCACTGGGCTGAGTGCGACACACTCAGCCCAGTTTCCTTTTTTATTATTTTTAATTATTATGTTATTAGTTTTGTAATTATTTTGTCCCAATTACATTCTTTTGTGAATAATTTTGTCATCCGACCTCCGATTGACCTAATTTTCGAGGCATGGGATTCGTGAAATATTTATTTTCATGTTTATATAAAATTGTGATTTTTTAGAGATGAAATTGACATGGATTGATTAGGTCAAAGTGAGGGGACTGGGTGATTATTTTTCTGGTCCGTGTTTTAACAATAATCGGACCTATGGAGATCCGAATTGAGTGATTTTAGTATCTATGGATTCTTACTGCAAAGAGAAATTTTTCTATCAAGGAGAGGTTACCTAGGTTACCCTCTGTGGACTAGCTCATCGATCGGGAGTAGTAGACCCGAAAGTATGGTTTCAGAAAAATTACAATTGGCATAAATTGCGAGTTAAGGACTTTAGTGTAGCTAAACCCTAGGCATACTTGAATTGTGATATTGGAATGATTTTTTAGATAAAAATTTATAGATTGATACCGGGATAGTCATGAATATGCATCGTACATATATGCGCATCAATAATTATAATTGTGCAAAATTATTAATGTGTGTGCAACGTATTGAATAAATGGGTTATGCAGGCTAAGAGTTCACAGTCAGGCGTTTCCAGAATTTGGAAGCAAATGCTAATCTGGAGCGTACTGTGAGTAGACCAAGATGGTCTCATTTCACCCTTTATTCTATTTTGTTTCATTTTGTATAATTGCTGAATATGGTGAATAATGGTGGGTTTGAGATTTGTTGTGATTGTGATTTCCGGACAGAAGGTCCAATGACTGTGTACTGGGCAGTTGGTTATAGAAGTGCTACTTGTATGTGAATTTGCGACCTATATGCCTATGATGTGACTAATTGGGATACATGTGATTAATTGTGATACATAAATGTTAATTGTGGCATTCATAGGCTGATTGATTGTGACATATGCATACGTGCATAATAATGTGATTAATTGTGGCATATGCATTTCATTCATGAATGCCCAACCAGATAATGACAGTTGTGACCGGAGCAGCCACCGAGAGCTAAAAGCTCAACGATTGTACTCAAGCCTCGAGCCCCACAGTGATTTAGAGCCTCGGGCTCAGCGATTAATGTGTCCATATTGGGACAGTTCAAGCACTCAGTCACAATACCAAAATAAATTGGAAAGTGTCACATGGGCATTTCATATTCGTTTGCTTACATATATTTGATTGAGTGGAAAGCAAAATGCCTTATGCTTATGTGAAATAAATGTGTTCTGATGCCGGACTACGTTTTGATGACGTGTGAAAGAGAGTAGATGTGACTGATACATTGCATGGCATAAGTGCATGAAATATAAGGGTTGTTGTGACCAGAGTCGCTATCGATCAGAGCTTTAAGCTCAACGAGTGAAAATGAGCTTCGAGCTGATAAGTGATTCAGAGCCTTCGGCTCAACATCTAATGAGCCCTGTATCCTTCAAATGGATAAGGGTCAGTTATTAATGAGCCCTACATGGGACAATTTAGGCACTCGGTCACAGCCAAATAATAAATGAAAAGTGAGTCTCATGTGCATTGCATCTGCATAATAGAAATATCAAATATGAATAATGTGAATGTGTACTAAGAAATAAAGTAGATGTATGAATAGTGTGTTATGTGACTGGGTGAACCATCGATGATGGTCACTCACTGAGTTCGCAAAACTCACCCAAAATTTGCAATTATTTTTCAAGACTCAGAAGAATACCCCGTTAGGCAACGGGCGTATAGTAACCGCCTATGAGTGAGAGAAGAGGTCGGGATCAGTTCACGTCCATATTAGTGTCTGATAAATTCTGTATAAAATTGTATTTTCTGAATTTTTGTACTCAATATGTAAAGTCAACGGACTAAATTAATTTGTATTTATGAAAAAAAAAGGGCCCCCATGGTCATTGTACTTACTGGTGATAGTGTATGTTTGTGTTTTTTTTTTAAATATATATTGAGTTTTGACTAAGTGATGTAGCACGCTACCCTCGCAGGGCACGGACTCGGATATCACCATCGATGTCGGGTTCGGGTCATGCGAGAGTGGGGTGTTACAATCATAGTGCTCTTCTATGGAAATTATAGTTGGAGCCATATACACTAGTCATTGAAATAGTATAGTTACCATGCAGAATGGTACAAATGTGCATCATTTGGTCCCTTGAATCAATTATTCTGAAATTCACTTTGCTTGAATCATAGGCTACAATGATTCATCTCTAATGATGATGTTGACAATTTATTGAAAAATACTAGGAGTTTCCTAGGGTTTGCATCTTTAGGATGTTCTTCTACTTGATTTTGGTTTCCAAAATTTTGATTAAAATAGGATTGATTTCTAGAAAAAAAATCGAACTACATAAAACTTATTGGGGCTATTTAAACCATTTACATTTTAAGCTATAACTGACATTATTTAGGGTTTGAGGGCTTAACACCTTTCGATTTTCTTCTCTTCCCATTATTCTTTCCTACTGATTTGGACTTTATTGAAGTCAAGCTCTATTTCATCATTCTTATAGGAGTGTACCTCGCTCTCTTCTTCCCCTATTAACTACTCAGTGGAGATGGTATTTTCTTTAATGAGTGATACCACATTAGTTTAATGTCTCAATCTCATTGTTTTTTCCAGTCTTTAGGAAAACTTTAGAAACGTCCTTGGTAATAATTCCTTTACCTTATCTAATAGGTTTTTTTTAGTCTAAATAGGTCTTTCCCCTTGCACTTTACCATTTAATTTCATAAGTTCTTCAAAGTCCCCTTTTATGAATGTCCTCCCTATAATGAATGTCCTCCTTATAGGATCCCCCATTTTCACTTGTTAGTGTTGGCCTCCAACTATATGAAACATGGATTAGATCTTCAATAAGTTCAATATCATCACTAAGCTTCATTATTAAGACTGTTTCTAGAAGTAGTTTATTGAGTTCCACACTAATACAAATTCTTGCGTAGCCTATGCTTTTCCTCTTTAGCGGTAGTTTCATCTATACATAGTGATTTTCCAATAAAAATATCTAGAGAACTTAACCCTTTGGTTGACTAGTATTCCAAAGGTATATTATGGAAGTTAACCCGTAAAGGTATTTTTTCATGTTTAATTCTTTCTAAGTTAATACCTAGTCTCCAGATTTGTAGAAACAAAGGTATATTATAAATGTTCTAAGGGCCAAATTCTACAACACTTTTAGATTCACTTTGACTTTAAAATTTGAACATTATATGATTTTTCTTATGAAATCATTACCTTTTACAGGCCTTTTCCTCTCCATGAACTAAGTGCCCAACTTTGAATTGCCTGAAAGAAAGACCTTTGATCTATTAAGAATTCAAAAACTATGGTGTTCCAATCCTTTACTCCTTTTCTCAAATTCTCTATATCTAATGATACGATGTTCTTGCAATGTGAGAGCTTAGGGGGAGTATTGGAGTGTATTTTTAGTATCTTCTCTTACAACACTTTTTAAGTTCATGGTTATAATCTTTGAAGTAACAAGTTTACCCTGAACTGAGGTGCTTGAGGAGCTTGCATTGCCCTTTGTAGGAGGCAGGGGTGGAAAGGTCCATCTAATTAGATTTATCTAGATTTGTGTTAATAGGTTTTTCCATGCCATAAAAGGGAAGCAACTTTGTTAGGGGAAAGTTTGGAAAAAAAAGTACTAAAAAAGGAAAGGGTTGAAGGTCAGAATTGATGGGAGTACGTTGATGTCTAAAATGCCCTTAAGATGAGTAGAGTAGGATGAGTATTTAAACAAGAATCAAAATGCAATAGGATGGTGGATATAGGAAGGTTAAAAAGCAAAAAAGAAAGAGGCAACACGTTTAGAGGAGGACAGTGATAGAAAAACAATAGTGAGGAATGAAGGTTTAAAGGAGCCATAGCTGGTCTGGATTAAGAAGGATAAGATGAGGGCATTTTGGAGAGGGAGAGTTTTCCATTATGTAAATTGTGCGCTCATTCATAAAGCTCCTTATGTTATACTATATTGGTTTTATTATCTTGTTAAATATTAAAGATAATGTCATGTTTGTGGGAGTGAATTCTTGAAAATATAATTTTCTTATTCTTTTTCAATAGTTTTTATGTTATACCTAACATTTGTTATGTGTTTTTGTTTTTTAAGTTTATATTTTTTACTTTCTTTTATTGTATTTAAAATCCTATTAGTTATTTTAAGTTAATAGTATAACTTTATTCGTAATTCTTAATTAAGATTAGCTGTTTAAATTTAGTTGCAAAATATATCAAGTGGTTATTATACTAATTTAACTTAATGCTAAAAATCAAATTCATTAGGTGATAATGCTTTGACTTGACTTGAGTATCCTATGAGAAATTAATCTTTCAGGAAAAATATTTCCTTTCGAATGTGGATGTCTTCTTTGATTGCGTGGTTGGGCTTGCGTGGACGGCTGCCAACTAAAGATCACCTTTTGTTTTTTGATATTGATCGAGCTTGTGGATTATGTTCCCAGGGGATAGATGAAACGATTGACCATTTGTATTTTCAATGTGCGTTCACTAAGGCAGTATGGATGGACGTTCGGAATTGGTTAGGAATTACGCATAAAATGGGGTCCCTTTTGCGGGCTATTAAATGGATTCGTGCTGAGAGTAAAGGGGCATTACTGAAATGTAAAGCTACTAGGGTAGCTTTCCTCTGTACTGTGTATACTATTTGGCAAATTCAGAATGTCGTTCTCTTGGATGGTGCCTCTTTTTCTAGCCGTGATGTTATCTGTAAAATCAAGACTTCCGTGTATAAGATTATGTACCGTCTTTATCTAGGTGATCTTATACAGTTTTAATTTGGGGTGGTTGACGTGGTTCGTCTGTCTCTTTTGGCTGATGCAATTGGGTTGCTTGGTGTCCGGTTTGAAAAATTGGTGGCTGTTGATTTACCCTTGGACTTTGTTATCATTCTTCCTATTGTATTGGTGGGAAGGGTTACGATGTCGTTTTATATTACTACTTGCTTATAAGGGTGGAATGACAAGGGGCTTATTTGGTTTCTATTCGTCATTTTCCTTCTGGGTAGACGCGGAGTCTTGGGGTCTGCCTATTGTCGGGATGTCTTGGGGCTCAATCACTTGGTTTGGTTCCTCCTGGTAGTGTCCTCCCCCAGGTTGCCCCTCCCGGGCTTCCTCTCTGGCCGTGCGGTTGTGGTGGTCTTGCGGTTTGCTTGCTTATACGGTGTCATTTTGTCCCTGTTTGTTTTGTGGGGACCGGGTGCTGGCATTATTCGCGGGGTTGTTCATGGCAGGTTGGTCTAGAGACATCGTGTATGTGAATAGATGAGTGTGATGCCGTTTTGGCGAGGACTGCTGGCGCTTTGCTGTAGGTGGGATTCTATGATGCTAAGGCCTTTTTCTTTTATTTTTTCTTCTCTGGAGGAGGGAGATGGTTTTTTGGGACCTAGGGTCAATGTTTTGTCGTATTACTTTGAGGGTGTTGCTGCGATGTTGTTTACCAAGGCGTGCTTAAGTTCTTTTGTGAGTGGAAGTCTGTTTGGTGTGTCGTGTTCTGTCAGGGGTTGAGGATGAGGTCGGTGGTTCTGTATTATTGATTTTGAAGGTCTTCTGGATTTTCTAATTCTGTATGTCTGGCGTCTCTCCCTTGGTTCCCTTTATATTCTGGATGCAATTGGATCCCTCTGGCAAGTATTTTCTTATCTCTGGGTTGTGTGTTGACTGTAGGAAGACGCCTATCTTTGCGTCTGGGCTTCTCCTTTCTACTATCTGCTGATGGTTTTGTTGGGCATAACACGACGTCGGTTTCTGTGGTTCATGATGCTGCGTCGCTTTGATGAAGGGTTGGTGGAGATTAGTTTGCTTGCACCGGTCCTTGGTGAGCCATATGATTATTACTTTGGGTGTTAGACCTTGATTTTTTTTTATGATGTCATTAAGCATGAATTATGATAATTATGTGTTTATGGCTTAGTTTGATTTAATTGGGTATGTTAGTGGTTAATTGGAGTATAATTGAGATAAATTAGGGTTTAATTGAGGGCCTAGAGGATTAATTTGTGTAAGGGTATTTTGGGAAGTTATTTAAGTTTAAACGGGTTTAGGGCTTATTAGGAGGGCATTGTAGTCTTTGTGCTTTCCCTTAGGTTTAAAAGAAGAAATTAGAAATAGAATAGAAAATAGAAAGGAAAGAAGAGGAAAAGAAGAAGGAGAAGCCGTCGTAGGGAGAAGAGGAAGAAGAGTGGAGATTTCGATTTCTCGGACCTTTCGACAGTTTGGAGCGTTACCCGGTAAGTTTAGCTTCGCTTTTTCTTGTTTATGGTTGGATTAAACATTAAGATAGCTTGGATGGGGAGGAATCGATGATTTAAGGTTTTTGTGTGAAAAAGTTGGGTAAATCGTTGGGTTGATGATTTTAGGATGGATTGGAAGCTTAGAATGGGTTAGAATTGTAGTAGAAGAGTTGATCTATGCCTTAGATGTGTTGCATTTGAGTTTGGAACAGATTTGAGTTAGAAAAATCTGGGATTTTCAAGTTCGGGAACGTTTTCCCGACCCGCATGCACATTGGTGCGTCATTTGTTAAGAGGCGACGTCGCGACGACGACGACGTAGCGTGTCTTGGCGCCTCGCTTGAAGGCTTGGCCTTCGTCGCTGCGAAGGAAGCCTTCGCCCATGCATGAAGCGAGCCTCACGCGGCGTAGCCCTCCTTTCCAACGATTTCTTCTTTTCATTTTCCGAAGCTTTTGATTAATTGCCTTTGAATATTATTTGATTTGGGACTTGGTTTACTATAGGAAACCAAGCAGATCAGTTTCCATCGCAAGAGGAAGGACAGCAGTAGTCGGATACTAAAGCGATTTTCGGTGGGTAATATACTTATAGTTGTTGTGTGATTAGGCAAATTCTTTCCTATATGTGAATATATGTTATCTAATATGCATGTGTTATACATGATTTTGATGTCATATGCCTTGTAAAAGCATGAAATTATGATTATGAGCATGTTATGCCTTGACCTCGGTCATGGCATTTTGAATAAATAAAAAGCATGAAAGTATACCATTTGACAAAATAATTCTGAGCATGATTATATGCTTTTGTTTGGGCGAGAGTGGAACCATTTCGTTCGTCACGTGCACGTCGACAAGAGCCTTTTCCCGGCTACCCGCTTGTGGCTTATGAGCTCCGAATGGACTCATTTCATTCAGGATGTAAACTTCGGTTTCTTGCTTTTGTTTCTATGGAACCCTCGAGCCATTGTATTGTGCATTGCATATTTGAATTATTCGTACTTTGTGCATATTTTGTGCATTGAATTGACAACAATATATGTGTTACTATTCGATTTGCATGTGAATGCTAAGATTTGTACAAGTATATTGGTGTCTTATATATTTATTCATATGCTTGATTTTGTACTGATTGTCGATGGCTACAATTATTTTAGCCACTGAGCTGTGTAGCTCAACCTATTATTTCTCCCTCCTCAGGTGCAACTAGGGAACTCAGTTGATCTTTGCCAGGCATCGAAGAACCCCACATTAGTTAAAGACCATTTTATTAAGTTAGTATTTTTAGTTGGCCCGCTGAGCATGACAGCATGGAGCATATTTCCTGTATTTTGGATTTCGACTTATTTGTCATATGTATGGATTGATAGTACTTATTGACTTTCTTTTGAATTGTCATGGCATGTAGCCCCGGGTTTTGGGGTGTTTAATTCGAATTATATTATGAATGATTTTGTGTATGAATTGCATGTGTGAATCGAATTTGGTTTGGATGTTGGGATCGGGTTCGCAGTTTTGGGCCGCCCGTCACGAGCGCAACCCGAGGGGCCACCTCGGGAATCGGGATCCACGGCCCGGGCCCAACATGTTTGGTATCAGAACTTTAGGTTAGTGTTTCCTCGGCTTAGCATGCATCGTAGGACGAATTGTGTGATATATGCTTAAGTGTTGCATTTGATTGTTTGAAATAAGTGGCATGCATAACATGCATACATGTAGGACTTACGATTGACATATAGCTAATCCTTAGTGTTTCCATTTGAAGGAGTACGATGCCACCTCGTAGAAGAACACGAGGACTTTTGCAAGGATCAGTTGCACCTGACTCTCCGACTAGAGAGGAGAGGATCGATGAGTCGATAGCCTGTGGAATCTTGAGGCTTCTGTAGGACTAGGCAGTGAGCCCATGTCGCAGTCTCAGGAATCGTCGATTCCGCCAGGGCAAGTGCCTCAGTTTAATCCGAGGATGTTTCAGGCCTTTACCCAGGCGTTTGTTCAGGCTATGGGTCAGATGCCACGCCTTCCGCCCGGCCCGATTAAGAGGGGAAAGCAGTTCGACAAGCGAGGAAGTATGGGCGATTGACTTCTTTGGGACAAGAGATCCGAGGAAGCCGAGACATGGTTGCGGAGGACGAACAGTCTTTGGATCGATGGATCGTGAGGATGACGAGCGAGTGGTGTATGCTGCCAGCTTGCTTCAGGGTGATGCTCTGCATTGGTGGGAGACCGTGTCGGGTAGTCAGAGGAGACCGGTAGGGTTGGCATGACAGGACTTCTTAGCTGCTTTTAGGAAGAAGTATTTGTCAGAGGTATATGTTCAGCAAAAGCAGAGGTAGTTTCTGAGTCTCACCCAGAGGGAGATGACTGTGAGCGAGTATGAGCGTCGGTTCACACAGTTATCCCAGTATGCTTCCGACTTGATGCTGAGTGAGGCTGCCAGATGTCGTCGGTTTGAGTCGGGACTGCATTTGGCTATCAGGGAGAAGGTAATTGTGCAGAATTTCTATGACTTTCAGCAGCTGGTTGAAGCAGTTTTGAGCGTGGAGAACATAGAAAATATCAAGAGTGCAGTCAACAAGAAGAGAAAGGGCAGAGAGCAGTTTAGGAGGGGAGGTAGCACTAGTACTCCTATGCCTGAGCGGAGTGCTAGGAGCTTCCCTACTCAGTCAGAGGAGAAGAGCAACGGTGCGAGCAGGTCTCGACAGATGAGGACGCCTACTTTTTCTCATCAGGCTTCTACGACGGGAGGCGGCAGGAGGGAGATGGGGACAAGTCATCTATCCCTAAGTGTGAGCATTGTGGCAATTTCCATGGCGGAGAGTGTTACCGATTGTGGTGCATGCTTCAATTTGTGGATGAAGGGACACGGGCTGAAAGTGTCCTCACCACCCAGAGAGAGGATCTCGAATCTGAGCTCTAGGAGGGACGAGGCGTGGGGGTCGAGGATCGCAAGAGGTGGGCGATTCGATCTTTGCTAAGAGGGTAAGTCTTCTAGGAAGACCGAGAGGGCAGGCACCAGCCAGGGTGTTTGCTATGACTCGGGAGGATGCAGAGGCCGCTCCAGATGTTGTTACTGGTATGGCTCAATTATTTGATGATGATGTGCTTGTGTTGATTGATCCAGGTTCTACTTACTCGTTTGTCTCGTCGAGTAGACCTGTGGGTGATAGGATTGTGAGTCCATTGGATACTCTGCTGATGGTGAGTACTCCAATCGGCCAGTACATTGTGATTAGTCAGGTGTTTAGAGGCTGTGAACTTAGTATTGGTGGAGCACTTCTAGTGGTAGATTTAATGCCACTGAAGATGGGAGGACTAGATGCGATATTGGGTATGGATACGTTAGAGAGGTACAATGCCCGTCTGAATTGTAAGTAGAAGACAGTGGAATTTGATTTGGGTGACGGCAAAAGAGTAGTGTTTGCTGGGGACAGGAAAGCCAGTCCGCTCAGATTTGTTTCGGCTTTGACAGCAGAGAAGCTGTTGAGGAAGGGATGTGAGGCATTTTTGGCCTATGTGGTGGATTCAGGCGAGATAGTGGGAAGTGGAGGATATTCCGATGTCGAGGATTTCTCGGATGTGTTTCCCGAGGAATTGCCGGGACTACCGCCAGCTCGGGAGATTGAGTTTCCGATCGAGCTTTTGTCAGGTACTGCACCGATTTCGATTTCGCCTTACCGAATGGCTCCAGCGGAATTGAAATAGCTTAAGGAGCAGTTAGAGGAGATGTTGGAGAAAGGGTACATCAGGCCGAGTTCTTCGCCTTGGGAAGCTCCGGTCCTATTTGTAAAGAAGAAAGATAGCTCATTGAGGATGTGTGTGGACTACCAGAAGCTGAATCAGGTCACGGTGAAGAACAGGTATCCGCTTCCTCGCATTGATGATCTGTTCGATCAATTGCAAGGAGCAAAAGTTTTCTCTAAGATTGACTTAAGATCGGGATATCATCAGTTGAGGATTAAGGAGTCGGATGTGCCGAAGTCTGCTTTCAGGACTTGGTATGGGCATTTTGAGTTTTTGGTGATGCCTTTCGGATTGACGAATGCTCTGGCAGCTTTTATGGATTTGATGAATCGGGTTTTTAAGCCATTCTTGGACCAATTTATCATTGTCTTCATTGATGATATATTGGTGTATTCCAAGAGTGATCGGGAGCATGAGAAGCATTTGAGGATTTCTTTGGAGACTTTGAGGAGCAATGAGTTGTATACCAAATTTGAGAAATGCGAATTTTGGCTGAGGAAAGTTTCATTTCTTGGATATGTGATCTCAGAACAGGGAGTGCATGTGGATCCAAAGAAGATAGAAGCTGTGGTTAATTGGGAAGCGCCGAAGAATGTAGCAGAAGTGAGGAGTTTTCTGGGTTTTGGCAGGTTACTATAGGAGATTTGTGGAGGGATTCTCTATGATAGCCGCTCCGATGACTAAATTGTTGAGAAAGAATCAGAAGTTTGTTTGGAGTGATGAGTGTCAGAGGAGCTTCGAGGAGCTCAAGCGCAGACTGACGAGTGCCCCGATTCTGATTTTGCCATCGGGTTATGAGGGCTATACGGTGTATAGTGATGCTTCGAGGAAGGGTCTTGGATGTGTTTTGATGCAAGGAGATCGAGTGATAACTTATGCTTCGAGGCAGTTGAAGCCTTATGAGTTGAACTATCCGACGCACGATTTGGAGTTAGCAGCTGTGATCTTTGCCCTGAAGATTTGGAAGCATTATTTGTGTGGACTTTAGACTCGGATCTTCACTGATCATAAGAGTCTCAAGTATTTGCTGAGTCAGAAGGAATTGAATTTGAGGCAGAGAAGGTGGCTCGAGTTACTCAAGGACTATGATCTGTTGATTGAGTATCATCCGGGCAAGGCCAACGTAGTGGCGGATGCTTTGAGCAGAAAGTCTTCGATTGCTCATGTTCGGAAGTGTATCTTCCTTTATTGGAAGAGATGGCCAAGCTTAGGATAAGTTTGGCGCAGAGAAGGCGGATTGTCTTGGCTAATTTAAGTGGTCGATGCTTAGGGAAAGAGTTAAGGAATTGCAGGCTCAGGATCCGGATTTGAGCAGGCTCAAAGATGATATTAGGAATGGCAAGACTTCGGAGATAGAGGTGAGGGATGATGGATTGATGACAGTGGGCAACAGGTTGTGTATTCTGGATGTGCAGGAGATCAAGGATGAGATATTGGATGAGGCACACAATGCGCCTTATGCCATGCATCCAGGTAGCACCAGGATGTACAGGGATTTGAGAGAGCACTTTTGGTGGAAAGGTATGAAGAGGGATGTGGCAGACTTTGTGAGTAAGTGTCTTGTGTGTTAACAAGTCAAAGCTAAACACCAGGCACCTTCAGGCATGTTGAGGCTGTTGCCTATTCCGGAGTGGAAGTGGCAAAGGGTGACGATGGATTTTCTGATGGGTTTGCCCAAGACTAGCAGGAGGCATGATGCCATATGGGTTATAGTGGATCGGTTGACGAAGTCAGCTCACTTTTTACCGATCAAACAGACTGATTCTTTGCATGCGTTAGCAAAGAAGTACATTGATTAGATCGTGAGATTGTATGAGATTCCGGATTCCATTGGGTCTGATAGAGATCCTCGGTTTACTTCGAGGTTTTGGGGCAGTTTGCAGGAAGCTTTGGGGACGAAGTTGAACTTTAGTACGGCATTTCACCCTCAGACAGATGGTCAGTCTGAGAGGACTATACGGACACTTGAGGGGATGCTTCGGGCTTGTGTGGTGGATTTTCGAGGAGCTTGGGATGAGCATTTACCGTTGGTCGAATTCGCTTATAACAATTCATACCATTCGAGCATTCAGATGGCTCCATATGAGGCTTTGTATGGGCGGAGGTGTAGGACTCCGATCTGTTGGGATGAAGAAAGGGATAGGCAATTGGTGGGACCAGAATTGATTCAGGTGACAGTTGAGAAAGTCAATCTGGTTAAGCAGCGGCTTAAGGCAGCACAGGATAGGATGAAGAGTTATGTTGATGCTCACCAAAAGGAGATGGAGTATGAGGTCGGTGAGAAGGTGTTCCTTAAGACGTCTCCTTGGAAAGGAGTATTGAGATTCCACAAGAAGGGTAAGTTGAGTCCGAGGTATGTGGGTCCGTATGAAATCCTTGAGAGGATTCGCCACTCGCTTCTGAGTTGGCGTTACCTCGGAGTTATCCACAGATCCTGATGTTTTCCATGTGTCTATGTTGAGGAGGTTTGGCTGCGGGATGATTTGACTTATGAGGAGCTACCAATGGAGATATTGGATACTAAGGAAAAAGTCCTCAGGAACAAGACGGTTCAGCTAGTCAAAGTCCTGTGGAGAAATCATTGATGAGGAGGCTACTTGGAGCCACCGCATTATGAAGGAGAAGTATCAAGTATCTTTTCGATGGTTGGGTAAATTTCGAGGACGAAATTTCTTTTAAGAGGGGCAGAAATGTTAGACCCCGATTTTTTTTTTTTATGATGTCATTAAGCATGAATTATGATAATTATGTGTTTATGGCTTAGTTTGATTTAATTGGGTATGTTAGTGGTTAATTGGGTATAATTGAGATAAATTAGGGTTTAATTGAGGGCTGAAGGATTAATTTGTGTAAGGGTATTTTGGGAAGTTATTTAAGTTGAAACGGGTTTAGGGCTTATTAGGAGGGCATTGTAGTCTTTGTGCTTTCCTTAGGTTTAAAGAAGAAATTAGAAATAGAATAGAAAATAGAAAGGAAAGAAGAGGAAAAGAAGAAGGAGAAGTCGTCGTAGGGAGAAGAGGAAGAAGAGTGGAATTTGATTTCTCGGACCTTTCGACGATTTGGGCGTTACTCGTAAGTTTAGCTTCGCTTTTTCTTGTTTATGGTTGGATTAAACATTAAGATAGCTTGGATGGGGAGGAATCGATGATTTAGGGTTTTTGTGTGAAAAAGTTGGGTAAATCGTTGGGTTGATGATTTTAGGATGGATTGGAAGCTTAGAATGGGTTAGAATTGTAGTAGAAGAGTTGATCTATGCCTTAGATGTGTTGCATTTGAGTTTGGAACAGATTTGAGTTGGAAAAATATGGGATTTTCAGGTTCGGGAAAGTTTCCCCGACCCGCACACCGCGTGCACGTTGGTGCACGTCGCGGCATGCTAGGAGGCGTATGTCGCGACGCACGCATGCGTGCTCACCGCGACGTGCGCGGGCGCCTCGCCGCGAAGGCTTGGCCTTCGTCGCGACGAAGGAAGCCTTCGCCGCGGCGAGTTCCTTTTTCCTTCGATTTCTTCTTTTGATTTTCCGAAGCTTTTGATTAATTGCCTTTGAATATTATTTGATTTGGGACTTGGTTTACTATAGGAAACCAAGCAGATCAGTTTCTATCGTAAGAGGAAGGACAACAATAGTCGGATACTAAAGCGATTTTCGGTGGGTAATATACTTATAGTTGTTGTGTGATTAGGCAAATTCTTGCCTATGTGTGAATATATGTTATCTGATATGCATGTGCAATATATGATTTTGATGTCATATGCCTTGTAAAAGCATGAAATTATGATTATGAGCATGTTATGCCTTGACCTCGGTCATGGCATTTTGAATAAATAAAAAGCATGAAAGTATACCATTTGACAAAATAATTCTGAGCATGATTATATGCTTTTGTTTGGGCGAGAGTGGAACCATTTCGTTCGTCACGTGCACGTCGACAAGAGTCTTTTCCCGGCTGCCCGCTTGTGGCCTATGAGCTCCGAATGGACTCATTTCGTTCAGGATGTAAACTTCGATTTCTTCCTTTTGTTTTCATGGAACCCTCGAGCCATTGTATTGTCCATTGCATATTTGAATTATTCGTACTTTTGCGTATATACATGCATTGAATTGTGACAATCTATGTGTTACTATTCAATTTGCATGTGAATGCTAAGATTTGTACAAGTATATTGGTGTCTTATATATTTATTCATATGCTTGATTTTGTGCTGATTGCCGATGGCTAGAATTATTTTAGCCACTGAGCTGTGTAGCTCAACCCATTATTTGTCCCTCCTCAGGTGCAACTAGGGAACTCAGTTGATCCTTGCCAAGCATCGAAGAACCCCGCATTAGTTAAAGACCATTTTATTAAGTTAGTATTTTTAGTTGGCCCGTTGAGCATGACAGCATGGAGCATATTTCCCATATTTTGGATTTCGACTTATTTGTCATATGTATGGATTGATAGTACTTATTGACTTTCTTTTGAATTGTCATGGCATGTAGCCCCGGGTTTTGGGGTGTTTAATTCGAATTATATTATGAATGATTTTGCGTATGAATTGCATGTGTGAATCGAATTTGGTTTGGATGTTGGGATCGGGTCCGCGGTTTTGGGCAGCCCGTCGCGGTCGCAGCCCGTGGGACCACCTCGGGAATCGGGATCCGGGGCCTGGGCCTAACATGTTTGGTATCAGAGATTTAGGTTAGTGTGTCCTCGGCTTAGAATGCATCGTAGGACGAATTGTGTGATATATGCTTAAGTGATGCATTTGATTGTTTGCAATAAGTGACATGCATAACATGCATACATGTAGGACTTACGATTGACATATAGCTAATCCTTAGTGTTTCCATTTGAAAGAGTACAATGCCACCTCGTAGAAGAACACGAGGACTTTTGCAAGGATCAGTTGCACCTGACTCTCCGACTAGAGAGGAGAGGATCGATGAGTCGATAGTCTGTGGAATCTTGAGGCTACGTAGGACTAAGCGATGAGCCCGTGTCGCGATCTCGGGAATTGTCGATTCCGCGAGGCAAGTTCCTCGGTTTGATCAAGGATGTTTGAGCCTTTACCCGAGCGTTTGTTGAGCTATGGGTCGATGCCTGACCTATACCCTCCGCCCCGATTAAGAGGAAAGCAGTTCGACAAGCGAGGAAGTATGGGCGATTGACTTCTTTGGGACGGCGAGATCACGGGAAGGCGAGACATGGTCATGGAGGAGCGAACAGGTCTTTGGATCAGATGGACTGTGAGGATGACGAGCAAGTGGTGTATGCTGCCAGCTTGCTTCAGGGTGATGCTCTGCATTGGTGGGAGACCGTCTTGAGACGATCGAGGAGGCCGGTAGGGTTTGCATGGCGAGACTTATTAGCTGCTTTTAGGAAGAAGTATTTGTCAGAGGTATATGTTCAGGAGAAGCTAAGGCAGTTTCAGAGTCTCACCCAGAGGGAGATGACTGTGAGCGAGTATGAGCATCGGTTCACATAGTTATCCCGGTATGCTTCCGACTTGATCTTTGAGTGAGGCTGCCAAATGTAAATCGGTTTAGTCGGAATGCATTTGGCTATCGGGGAGAAGGTAATGTGTGAAATTTTTGTGACTTTCATTTGGTTGAAGCGACTTTGAGTGGAGAATATAGAAAATATCAAAGTGCGATCAATAAGAAGAGAAAGCGGAAGAGCGGTTTAGGAGGAGGTAGCACTAGTACTCCTATGCAGCGGAGTCTTAGGAGCTTCCCTACTCGGTCGAGAGGAGAAGCGGCGGTGTGGCGTGTCTCGGCAGATGAGGACGCCTACTTTTTCTCATCGAGGCTTTTTACGGCGGAGAGGCAGAAGGGAGATGGGGACAAGTCATCTGTCCCTAAGTGTGAGCATTGTGGCAATTTCCATGGCGGAGAGTGTTACCGATTGTGGTGCATGCTTATTTGTGGACGAGAAGGGACACCGGGCTAGAGAGTGTCCTCAGCCACCCAGAGAGAGGGATCTCACATGCGAGTTCTAGGAGGACAGAGGCTGTGGGTCGAGGGCTGCTGCAGAGGTGGGCGATTACGATCTTTGCTAAGAGGGCAAGTCTTCGGGAAGACCGAGAGGCGAGCACCGGTAGGGTGTTTGCTATGACTCGGGAGGATGCAGAGGCCGCTCCAGATGTTGTTACTGGTATGACTCGATTATTTGATGATGATGTGCTTGTGTTGATTGATCCAGGTTCTACTCACTCGTTTATCTCGTTGAGTAGACCTGTGGGTGATAGGATTGTGAGTCCATTGGATACTCCGCTGATGGTGAGTACTCCAATCGGCCAGTACATTGTGATTAGTCAGGTGTTTAGAGGCTGTGAACTTAGTATTGGTGGAGCACTTCTAGTGGTAGATTTAATGACACTGAAGATGGGAGGACTAGATGCGATATTGGGTATGGATACGTTGGAGAGGTACAATGCCCGTCTGGATTGTAAGCAGAAGACAGTGGAATTTGATTTGGGTGACGGCAAAAGAGTAGTGTTTGCTGGGGACAGGAAAGCTAGTCCGCTCAGATTTATTTCGGCTTTGACAGTAGAGAAGCTGATGAGGAATGGATGTGAGGCATTTTTGGCCTATGTGGTGGATTCCAGAGTAGATAGTGGGAAGCTGGAGGATATTCCAGTAATCAGGGATTTCTCGGATGTCTTTCCTGAGGAATTACCGGGACTACCGCCAGTTCGGGAGAATGAGTTTCCGATCGAGCTTTTGTCAGGTATTGTACCGATTTCGATTCCGCCTTATCGGATGGCTCCGGCGGAATTGAAAGAGCTTAAGGAGCAGTTAGAGGAGATGTTAGAGAAAGGGTACATCAGGCTGAGTTCTTCGCCTTGGGGAGCTCCGGTCCTGTTTGTAAAGAAGAAAGATAGCTCATTGAGGATGTGTGTGGACTACCGGAAGCTGAATCAGGTCACGGTGAAGAACAGGTATCCGCTTCCTCGCATTGATGATCTGTTCGATCAATTACAAGGAGCAAAAGTTTTCTCTGAGATTGACTTGAGATTGGGATATCATCAGTTGAGGATTAAGGAGTCGGATGTGCCGAAGTCTGCTTTCAGGACTCCGTATGGGCATTTTGAGTTTTTGGTGATGCCTTTCGGATTAACGAATGCTCCAGCAGCTTTTATGGATTCGATGAATCGGGCTTTTAAGCCATTCTTGCAACAATTTATCATTGTCTTCATTGATGATATATTGGTGTATTCCAAGAGTGATCGGGAGCATGAGAAGCAGTTGAGGATTTCTTTGGAGACTTTGAGGAGCAATGAGTTGTATGCCAAATTCGAGAAATGAGAATTTTGGCTGAGGAAAGTTTCATTTCCTGGATATGTGATCTCAGAATAGGGAGTGCATGTGGATCCAAAGAAGATAGAAGCTGTGGTTAATTGGGAAGCGCCGAAGAATGTAGCAGAAGTGAGGAGTTTTCTGGGTTTGGCAGGTTACTATAGGAGATTTGTGGAGGGATTCTCTATGATAGCCGCTCCGATGACTAAATTGTTGAGAAAGAATCAGAAGTTTGTTTGGAGTGATGAGTGTCAGAGGAGCTTCGAGAAGCTCAAGCGCAGATTGACGAGTGCCCTGATTCTGATTTTGCCATCGGGTGATGAGGGCTATACGGTGTATAGTGATGCTTCAAGGAAGGGTCTTGGATGTGTTTTGACGTAAGGAGATCGGGTGATAGCTTATGCTTCGAGGCAGTTGAAGCCTTATGAGTTGAACTATCTGACGCACGATTTGGAGTTAGAAGCTGTGATCTTTGCCCTGAAGATTTGGAAGCATTATTTGTATGGAGTTCAGACTCGGATCTTCACTGATCATAAGAGTCTCAAGTATTTGCTGAGTCAGAAGGAATTGAATTTGAGGCAGAGAAGGTGGCTCGAGTTACTTAAGGACTATGATCTGTTGATTGAGTATCATCCGGGCAAGGCCAACGTAGTGGCGGATGCTTTGATCAGAAAGTCTTCGATTGCTCATGTTCGGGCGGTGTATCTTCCTTTATTGGAAGAGATGGCCAAGCTTAGGATAAGCTTGACGCAGGAAGAGCCAGATTGTCTTCTGGCTAATTTCCGAGTGAGGCCGATGCTTAGGGAAAGAGTTAAGGAATTGCAGGCTCAGGATGCGGATTTGAGCAGGCTCAGAGATGAGATTAGGAATGGCAAGACTTCGGAGATAGAGGTGAGGGATGATGGATTGATGACAGTGGGCAACAGGTTGTGTATTCCAGATGTACGGGAGATCAAGGATGAGATATTGGATGAGGCACACAATGCGCCTTATGCCATGCATCCAGGTAGCACCAGGATGTACAGGGATTTGAGATAGCACTTTTGGTGGAAAGGCATGAAGAGGGATGTGGCAGACTTTGTGAGTAAGTGTCTTGTGTGTCAGCAAGTCAAAGCTGAACACCAAGCACCTTCAGGCATGTTGAGGCCGTTGCCTATTCCGGAGAGGAAGTGGCAAAGGGTGACGATGGATTTTCTGATGGGTTTGCCCAAGACTAGCAGGAGACATGATGCCATATGGGTTATAGTGGATCGGTTGACGAAGTCAGCTCACTTTTTGCCGATCAAACAGACTGATTCTTTGCATGTGTTAGCAAAGAAGTACATTGATGAGATCGTGAGATTACATGGGATTCTGGATTCCATTGTGTCTGATAGAGATCCTCGGCTTACTTCGAGGTTTTGGGGCAGTTTGTAGGAAGCTTTGGGGACGAAGTTAAACTTTAGTACGGCGTTTCACCCTCAGACAGATGGTCAGTCTGAGAGGACTATACGGACACTTGAGGGGATGCTTCGGGCTTGTGTGGTGGATTTTCGAGGAGCTTGGGATGAGCATTTGCCGTTGGTCGAATTCGCTTATAACAATTCGTACCATTCGAGCATTCAGATGGCTCCATATGAGGCTTTGTATGGGTGGAGGTGTAGGACTCCGATCTGTTGGGATGAAGAAGGGGATAGGCAATTGGTGGGACCAGAATTGATTCAGATGACAGTTGAGAAAGTCAATCTAGTTAAGCAGCGGCTTAAGGCAGCATAGGATATGATGAAGAGTTATGTTGATGCTCACCGAAAGGAGATGGAGTATGAGGTCGGTGAGAAGGTGTTCCTTAAGACGTCTCCTTGGAAAGGAGTATTGTGATTCGGCAAGAAGGGTAAGTTGAGTCTGAGGTATGTGGGTCCGTATGAAATCCTTGAGAGGATTGGGCCACTCGCCTACAGGTTGGCATTACCTCCGGAGTTGTCACAGATCCACAATGTTTTCCATGTGTCTATGTTGAGGAGGTATAGATCGGATTCTTCTCATATCGTTCAGGCTAGTGAGGTTCGGCTGCGGGATGATTTGACTTATGAGGAGCCAATGGAGATCTTGGATACTAAGGAAAAAGTCCTCAGGAACAAGACGGTTCAGCTAGTCAAAGTCCTGTGGAGAAATCATTCGGTAGAGGAGGCTACTTGGGAGCCACTGGAAGCTATGAAGGAGAAGTATCCGTATCTTTTCGATGGTTCAGGTAAATTTCGAGGACGAAATTTTTTTTAAGAGGGGGAGAAATGTTAGACCCCGAATTTTTTTTTATGATTTCATTAAGCATGAATTATTATAATTATGTGTTTATGGCTTAGTTTGATTTAATTGGGTATGTTAGTGGTTAATTGGAGTATAATTGAGATAAATTAGGGTTTAATTGAGGGCCTAGAGGATTAATTTGTGTAAGGGTATTTTGGGAAGTTATTTAAGTTGAAACGGGTTTAGGGCTTATTAGGAGGGCATTGTAGTCTTTGTGCTTTCCCTTAGGTTTAAAAGAAGAAATTAGAAATAGAATAGAAAATAGAAAGGAAAGAAGAGGAAAAGAAGAAGGAGAAGTCGTCGTAGGGAGAAGAGGAAGAAGAGTGGAGATTTTGATTTCTCGGATCTTTCGACAGTTTGGTGCGTTACTCGGTAAGTTTAGCTTCGTTTCTTCTTGTTTATAGTTGGATTAAACATTAAGATAGCTTGGATGGGGAGGAATCGATGATTTAGGGTTTTTGTGTGAAAAAGTTGGGTAAATCGTTGGGTTGATAATTTTAGGATGGATTGGAAGTTTAGAATGGGTTAGAATTGTAGTAGAAGAGTTGATCTATGCCTTAGATGTGTTGCATTTGAGTTTGGAACGGATTTGAGTTGGAAAAATCTAGGATTTTCGGATTCGGGAACGTTTCCTCGACCCGCACTTCGCGACGTGCTCAAGAGCACGCCTAGTGCACATTGGTGCACGTCGCGGCGTGCCAGGAGGCGTACGTCGCGACGCACGCATGCGTGCTCACCGCGAAGGCTTGGCCTTCGTCGCTGCGAAGGAAGCCTTTGCCGCGGCGAGCGAGCCTTCGTCGCGGCGAGCGACTTTTTCCAGCGATTTCTTCTTTTGATTTTCCGAAGCTTTTGATTAATTGCCTTTGAATATTATTTGATTTGGGACTTGGTTTACTATAGGAAACCAAGCAGATCAGTTTCCATCGCAAGAGGAAGGATAGCAGTAGTCGGATACTAAAGCGATTTTCGGTGGGTAATATACTTATAGTTGTTGTGTGATTAGGCAAATTCTTGCCTATGTGTGAATATATGTTATCTGATATGCATGTGTAATACATGATTTTGATGTCATATGCCTTGTAAAAGCATGAAATTATGATTATGAGCATGTTATGCCTTGACCTCGGTCATGGCATTTTGAATAAATAAAAAGCATGAAAGTATACCATTTGACAAAATAATTCTGAGCATGATTATATGCTTTTGTTTGGGCGAGAGTGGAACCATTTCGTTTGTCATGTGCACGTCGACAAGAGCCTTCTCCCGGCTGCCCGTTTGTGGCCTATGAGCTCTGAATGGACTCATTTCATTCAGGATGTAAACTTCGGTTTCTTCCTTTTGTTTCCATGGAACCCTCGAGCCATTGTATTGTGCATTGCATATTTGAATTATTCGTACTTTGTGCATATTTTGTGCATTGAATTGAAAACAATATATGTGTTACTATTCGATTTGCATGTGAATGCTAAGATTTGTACAAGTATATTGGTGTCTTATATATTTATTCATATGCTTGATTTTGTGCTGATTGCCGATGGCTAGAATTATTTTAGCCATCGATTTGTGTAGCTCGACCCATTATTTCTCCTCCTCGATTGCAACTAGGGAACTCAGTTGATCCTTGCCAGGCATCGAAGAACCCAGCATTAGTTAAAGACCATTTTATTAAGTTAGTATTTTTAGTTGTCCCGCTAAGCATGACAGCATGGAGCATATTTCCTGTATTTTGGATTTCGACTTATTTGTCATATGTATGGATTGATATTACTTATTGACTTTCTTTTGAATTGTCATGGCATGTAGCCCCAGGTTTTGGGGTGTTTAATTCGAATTATATTATGAATGATTTTGCGTATGAATTGCATGTGTGAATCGAATTTGGTTTGGATGTTGGGATTGGGTCCGCGGTTTTGGGCCGCCCGTTGCGGGCGCAGCTCGAGAGTCCACCTTGGGAATCGGGATCCGGGGCCCGGGCCCAACATTGGGGGAGGTCAATATGTGACGTCGTTTCGTCTTTGGGGAGTTTGGAATTATCCGACGCCGTTTCTATGAGGGTTGCTAACGCTGCAGCTTCTTAATTGTTTGGTGGGGGCCTTGGAGAGACGTCTTGGCCTTGCTTTTGGTGCCTCTGGAGTGAAACGTTGTCGTCATGAGCGCATGGTGTCGTCCTTTGCTTCTTGGGGGCAGCGGCATCGTTTAATGTTGTGTGCGGCCTGGTGCTTTCCACGGTGTCGTTCTAAGAGCAATGTGGTCCTTTTGTTACTGGTTCTTCACTTATGCTACGGCGTGAAGCGTCGCTGTCTCTAGTTCACGGTGTTGTCTTCTGTGTCCTATGATGAGAACATGCCTTACTTCTGCCTTTGAGGAGAGCTCTTTTGGTTCCTTTTGCATACACCCTCTTCTGAGCCTGGATGCTTTAGGAACCGGTCATGGTGGGACAGCTTTCACTATGAGGGTATTTCTGCGTGTACTGGCTGATTACTTACCTGTGTGCTGCAGTTGTAACTTTCGTTGATGTCTCCAGAGAATCCGATACGGTGTGGTACGTTGATCTTGGGTATGAGTTACTACTCTAGGATCTACTTGGCCTCATGTGCCTATTTCCCTGGTTGGAGTATTGTGAACCGATTCTTGCTGCCCTCCATTGGGCCTTGACTCTTCTGGTTGTGGGCTTTTGCCTTTCTTGATTAAGTGGCTTTGTATGTATTTATTTTGGTAGGGCTGGGCTCCTCTATGTATGGGCCTCTTTTGTTCTTTTTCTCAGGGGAGGGCTTGTCATCCCCTATTGACTGGAGTATGCCCCTGAGCTTGTGTACATACCCTATTCTTTTGATAAATATTTACCGTTTATATAAAAAAAAAGATTCTATAAGATATGTATGATCATTAAAATAATAAAGGCAATTAAAAGTTTTATTTGAGTCAAATTGCTTACCTTTTATACATGGAACTCAATGTATGGAATTTCGTTCCGCCAAGCCGATCGCCGTAGAACGCGTCTGTAACGGTTAGAATCGGAGCGTCTGCACGCCAGAACTGAGCGAAATAAGCCTCATCGCATGCCGTCAGTCTTGTTAAGTCAGAATGACTTTACATAAAAATGATTTTGATGTATAACAAAGAGAGATCATATACAAGATAAACAAAAGCATACGCAGACGAACTCGAGATACGACGCGTACGAGGCACGAAGTCCGAGATGAGCGAAGTTGCAAGAAAACAAATGAATTGAGCGAAGTTGATAAAAGTCAAACACAGACGAAGTTGCAAAAAAACAGTCAGACACAGACGAAGTTGATAAAAGTCAAACACTGACGAAGTTGAAAAAAGCAGACGCAGACGCAGACACAAAAGCAAAGCAGACGCAGACGCAGACGCAAAAGCAAAGCAGACGCAGACGCAGACGCAGACACAAAAGCAAAGCAGACGCAGATGTAGACGCAAAAGCAAAGCAGACGCAGAAAAGAAACAGACGCAAGAGTCAGTTCGAGTTAGTTACAGAACTCAACTGATTAACCGTTTCTTTAAAGATTAAAGATTCAAGATTCAAGAATCAAAGAAGCAGTTAGAGATAAAGGCTATAAATACAAGTCGAAGTCGAAAACTGAAGAGCTGACTGATGTTAGAAAAATTACACAAAGTGAAAAAGCGATCAAGTGCGAATTAGCTGAGCGCTATCTTATTGTAACAAAGTGTTCAAATATTTTTCTGAGAAGAAAAGTTATGCAGATAGCTGCAGAGGCTAAGTGTGAAAGAATGGTTGTAGAGACTGAAGAGGCTCGTGAAAGAATATCGTAACGCTGAAGAGATAGTGAAATCTCAGAAGAAACTCTGAGGACTGGACGTAGCCCACGGTTTGGGGTGAACCAGGATAAATCCTCGTGTCTACTACTCTTACTCTTTATCTTTATCTTGCCTCAAAGTTGATCATTACTTACTATTCATATACTTAGCATTGAAAAGTTTGATCAATCAGGATTAATAAAGATTCTGTAAAGAATTTTATTTCTAACAAGTAATTCTGAAAAAGATATTAAAAAAGGGGAATACACAATTCAACCCCCCTTCTCGTGCATTCTACTGTATTTCTAAGTGTTGTATTAACGTGTGATTCACTTCAATTGGTATCATAGCTTGGTATCCAAGAATCACTTTGGCGAAGTGTGGATTAAAGATAATGGCGGAATCACATGTATACATCGCTGAAGGTGCCTCAGTCACTAGACCTCCAGCATTCAACGGAGAAGACTATCATTACTGGAAAGATAGGATGCGGTTATTCATCGAATCTACACATGTAGTCCTTTGGGACATAATAGAGAACGGACCCTATATACCTGTAGATGAAGAAGGCAGTTCTATTCCACGAAACAGATGGACGGCTGATCAGAAAGCAAGAATACAACTTAATTCAAAGGCAAAATTTTTCTTAACGTGTGCCCTAAACAGAAGCTAGTACGACAAAGTGCATGGTTGCGACACTGCAAAAGAGATGTGGGACACATTGTCCATTGCTCATGAAAGCACAAGTCAAGTTAAGGAATCCAAGATAAGTATTCTTGTACATCAATATGAACTTTTCATGATGGAAGATGAAAAATCTATTGATCAAATGTTTGGAAGATTTCAAACAATTGTCAATGGATTAAAAGCTCTTGGAAGGACATACAATAACCAAGACCATGTTCGAAAGATCCTAAGAAGTCTTCCTAAGAGATGGAGACCTAAAGTTCTTTGCAAGATCTGAAGCCAAAGACTTGGCGTGTTGAAGCTAGATGAGTTCTTTGGGATCCTTGAAGATTCATGAAGTAGAACTCAACGCTGAAGACAAGCCCAAGCGAGACAAGTCAATAGCACTGAAGGCCGGATAGAAGAATCATAAGACTCAGAGAAGGAGGAAGTCATCGAAAGCATTGAAAATTGAAGAATCAAAGGATGATAACTCAAATCAATCAGAATCAGAGTCAAGTGATGAAGATGACGAATTATCTTTCATTTCCAGAAAGATAAGACGTATGTGGAAGAAGAAGCCCAGAGGTAACCAGACATTCAGAAAGAATGGAAAAGATGAAGCTAAGCCAGAGAAGTCTTCTATCATTTGCTATGAGTGCAACCAGCCTGGACACTACAAGTCCGAATGCCCTACTCTCAAGAAGAAACCCAAGAAGAGTAGAGAAGGCAAGAAAAGCATGATGGCAACATGGGAGGACCTAGATTCATCTGAATCAGATATAGGCTCCGAGTCATCAGAACATGCAAACATTTGCCTAATGGCTGAGGAAGATAGTGATGAGGAGGTAAAATCAGATTATGATAATTTGCATGATGCGTATTCAGAATTGTTAGAAGATTCTCATGCTATTCGAAACAAGACAAGTCGTTAAAGAAAAGTATGTAGAAAATATTAAACATACTGAGATAATAGAGAGAGAAAATAGTTGTCTAAAGAAACAATTAGAAGATAAAAGAAAGATTGTAGATCGATCAGAAGAAATTAATCAGCTTAAGCTAAGGATTAAGAATTTATCAGCTGATTTAGCTACTTTCACAAAAAGTACAAAGAAAATGAATGAAATGCTTGGAAAATGTAGACATCCGAGTGATAAGACTGGATTGGGGTTTACTAGAAACAATACTCAGTCTAGTAGCAAATCTGTCATTCAAAAAGAAAGATATAGGATAACATATTTTAATCAACGTTCGAGTAATATGCATTATAGATCATATCATAAGCATACTACTAACCATAAAGGACCCAAGAAAATTTGGGTACCAAAAAATAAAATAGTTTCTCCTGCAGATATCCTTCCTTGGAAGATACGACAAGCACCATTGGTATTTAGACAGTGGATGCTCGCGACACATGACGAGAAGAAGGTCTATGTTCTTAGATCTTCAGTATAAGAAGGGAGGATCAGTAACTTTCGGAGACAACCAGCAGGGCAAAATTATTGGAATCGGGAAAATAGGTAAAGATTCCTTTGCATGCATAAATAATGTACTGCTTGTTGATGGTCTAAAGCATAACTTGATTAGTGTGAGTCAGTTGTGTGATTCTGGTTTCACAGTTACATTCAATCAAAATCTTTGCGAAGTCAGAAACAAAGATGAGTCTATACTTTTCTCTGCCAAGAGAAGAAACAACCTTTACAAAATCAATTTAGAAGATTTTCAAAATCAAAATATTTCATGTTTTCTATCTTTCAAGAAGAAAGACTAATCGGCATAAAAAGCTAGGTTATGTCTCTTTGAAACATATTTCAAAATTAGTAAAACATGATTTAGTAAGAGGTTTGCCAAAATAAGTTTTGACAAAGAACTTTTCTGTGAAAATTGCTTGAAAGGAAAACAAGTTAAAACCTCTTTCCTTCTAAAAATTTTGTAACCTCATCAAGACCTTTAATCGTTACATATGGATTTGTTTGGTCCTACAAGGACATTAAGTCTTAGCGAGAAAGAAATATGGACTTGTCATTGTTGATGACTTTACTCGATTTTGTTGGATATTATTCTTATCACAAAAAGGCGAGTCTTTTAAGTGCTTTAGAACTCTATCCAGAAAGTTACAGAATGAAAAAGGAATGTCCATTACTAGTATCTAGAGTGATCATGGTGGAGAGTTTGAAAATGAGAAGTTTAGAGTATTCTGTGAAGAGAATGGAATTTTCCACAACTTCTCAGTCCCTAGAACTCCTCAACAAAATGGAGTTGTTGAAAGAAAGAATAGGACGATTCAAGAAATGGCAAGGACCATGCTATGTGAGACTAATCTTTCTAAGTATTTTCAGGCGAGAAGTCGTGAATACAAAGATGTTATATTCAGAACAGGATCTTGTTGCGACCTATGTTGAAGAAGACTCCTTATGAGTTATGGAATGGAAGAAGACCAAGCATATCATACTTTCATCCATTTGGGTGTAAATGTTCCATTCTGAATACGAAAGAGCTGTTGGATAAATTCGATTCGAAGACCTACCCAGGAATTTTTCTTGGCTACTCATCATCGTCTAAGGCTTTTCGAGTTTACAACTTGATTTCAAAGACTGTTGAAGAGACGATCCATGTCAAGTTTGATGATAGTTCTCAACCCCATAAGGAAGATGACATGGAGAATGAAGGTCCTTCAAAGAACTTAGATGATACCTCAGAAACTCCCTCGTTAGACACTCATGAGAACAAAACTGAAGATATTCCAGAAACTATAGAACTAAGACAAGATTGGAAGTACAAAAGTTCTCATCCAGAAGAGTTAATTATCGGTGAGACCTCGAAGGAGTTAGGACTAGGTCCGATTAGACGAGAAGCTAATGTAGCTTTTATCTACAAGTAGAGCCTAAGAAGGTTGAGGAAGCTCTTCAAGAGCGAAGCTTGGGTGTTAGCCATGCAAGAAGAGCTGAATCAATTCACGAGGAATAACGTCTGGTCCTTAGTTCCAAAACCTCCTCAGAAATCCATTATAGGAACCAAATGGGTTTTTAAGAATAAGTTAGACGAATCAGGAAGAGTGAGTCGTAACAAGGCCAGATTAGTAGCACAAGGCTACAATCAGCAAGAAGGAATAGACTACAATGAAACATATGCTCCAGTAGCGAGACTTGAAGCTATAAAGATTTTGTTAGCATATGCAATCTGTCATGATATAAAGTTGTTTCAGATGGACGTAAAGAGTGCATTTCTGAATGGCTTTATAGACGAAGAAGTGTATGTAAAACAACCACCTGGCTTCGAAGATGTTAAAAACCCAGATTATGTCTATAGACTTCACAAAGCCTTATACGGCCTGAAGCAAGCTCCTCGAGCTTGGTATGATCGTCTGAGTACCTTCTTGATAGAAAATGGTTTCAATAGAGGTCAAGTTGATAAGACACTCTTTAGGAAGGGTTTTCAAAATGATTTTATCTTAGTACAGATTTACGTTGATGATATCATATTTGGTGCTACTTCAAAAAAGTTGTGCTTGAAGTTTGAGAGTCTAATGAAAAGAGAATTTGAAATGAGTATGATGGGTGAATTAAAGTTCTTTCTTGGGTTGCAAGTTAAGCGGCATCAAGAAAAGATCTTCATTCATCAACAAAAGTATGTGAAAGAATTCTTTGAATAAGTTTGACATGAATAATGTGAAGCCTATGGCAACTCCGATGCATCCTTCAAATCTTTTGTCGAAAGACTAACTTAGTAAGAAGGTGGATCAAACCCTATATAGAGGGATGATCGGTTCTTTCTTGTATCTTCTGACAAGAAGTAGACGATATTCATTCAAGGTGTATGCTTGCGTGCAAGATTCAAGCCGATCTAGAGAGTCTCATCTTATTCATTGTTAAAAGAATTTTGAGATATCTCGCAGTACTACCGATCTTTGCTTAATGTTTGAGAAAGGTAAAGATTTGAGTTAATTGGATATTGCGATGCGGACTATGCTGAAGATAGAATTGAAAGGAAGAGCACAAGTGGAGGATGTCACTTTCTTGGAGGAAATCTTGTCTCCTGGTCAAGCAAGAGACAAAGCTCAATTGTCCTATCAACCGCTGAAGCAGAATATATGTCTGCCGCAAGTTGCTGCTCACAGACGTTGTGGATCAAATACCAGCTTGAAGACTATTCAGTCAAAAAGGAGGAGATTCCAATTTGTTGCGACAACACCAGTGCGATAAATCTATCAAAGAATCCAATTCAGCATTCCAGTGTGAAGCATATAGAAGTCAGACATCATTTCCTGAGAGATTATGTTCAGAGGAAAGTGGTGATTCTACAGTTTGTTGAAACAGAACTTCAATGGGCAGATATCTTCACTAAACCACTAAGTGAAGAACGTTTTCAGAAGATAAGACGCAATCTTAACATGGTGATGCTAAATGAGCAGTCAGGTTAAAATAACGTGAGAAACTAACAGCATTATATACAGAGAGTTACAGCTGGTAACTTTTCTCACAAGGAAGATTTTTTGAGGGAAAAATATGATAAACTCGAGGTTCTTAATGATTCGAGAACCCATCAGTCCATAACCCTATAAGTAGACTGAAGATGAGATTATAGCAGTCTTTTCATCATCTCCTGACGGTTCATTTCTACTTTACCAATTCTCTCAAAATCTTCTCACTCAAAAAGTTCTCCAAAAGATAATTTTTCGCTTTATACAATGGAAGCAACCATGGTTTATAGAAGACTTGTGGACTTTGAGTCACTAAGGACTGACGGCATGGATGTAGAACCAGAGATCACAAGAGCTGGCTGGAAGAACTTCTTTCAGATACGAGAACTTGTCTATACTGGATGAGGTATATGAGTTCGGAAGAACGCCGTGCAGTAGAAGACACTATTGTATCCTCTCGTGGAAAGAATATCATTCTTGTCACAAAGGATTTAATAAGGAAGGTGACTGATTGCCCATCGGTTGGTGAGAAACCGTCTACCAAGGTCGGATGGATGTCCTCGGTTGGAATGAAAGAAGAAGATGTCAAGAGACACTCTATGGCACAAATGATTCCAGGAGAGGAAGACATCAAATCGATTCCAAAGGCTCGGGTTCTTCATGCAATCTGTTTAATTGCATTCTTCCCGAGTTGGTTCAAGGCATTTGGTGACTACTTTAGATGAACAATGCATTCTTTCTTCCGAATAGAAATCCCATAGATCTACCATTCTTAATCTTTCACTATATGGTTAAGGGTTAAAGGAAACTACAAGTTATCCTTATGGAATGATTTTGACGAGGATCTTTATGGAATTCAAGATTAAATGCACCACGGTATCGATTTAACTGTTCTGTGAAGAGCAAAATCGATGCACATACGATTCGGCGAATGGGTCTGAACATAGTAGAAAGAGACCAAGCCGACTCTTCAAGGAAGCCAAGAACTGAGGGGGAGCGTGTATTGAAGAATACTCCTGTCTCAAGTTCTCAATCGCCAGTAAGTATCAAATTGCCTACTGTCGAACTAAGGAGAGTGCTAGGGAGACCTCTCATGAAAATGGCGAGTCCTCTTTTCGGAGAAAGCCAATCTCAAAGGGCAAAGCAAAGTGCGCCAAAGAGACAAGGAGAAAGTCTCTTGAGCGAGGTTGTGAAGAAAGCCAAGAGATCTCCAAGAATCAGGACTCTGAGGCAACAGGAAGAGAAGATTGCCAGAGAACAAAGGCGAGAAGAAACTTCTAAATCTTGTGCACCCAAAGTCACAAGATCCTTAGTCTCTATTCTGGAAGAGGATACGGCCAGAAAATCCAAAGAGACTGAGAGGAAGAGAAAAGCAACATCTGATAAAAGAAAATCTCCTGCAAAGAAATCAGTGAAACTAACTGAAGCAGAGAAAAAGACTAAGAAGGTTAGTCGAAAGAAGAACATCTCAACTGCTGAGGACGTTAGTCAATAGAAAGACATCACTGATGCTGTTCAAGTAGAAATAGAAGCTGAGCAGTATACAGTTCAGGAAACCCCTGTGGTTCAACAAGAAGAACCAGTTGAAGAAAACACGGTTAAGGAAACACCTAATGATCAAGAAAAGGAGCTAGTAGAGGAACCAACACTGGAAACACCTTTTGGTCTAAAGAAGGAGCCAGAAGATGGAAGTCCATTCAGTGAAGTCTCTGCAAAGACATCAAGGAGCAACAGCGGTTTGACTTCGGATGTTGGACCAGGTCTGAAGGTACACAACTACCATAGATTTATGAGGAAACAGAAGCTGAAAATCAAAATGGTGGAAGTTGTTACCAGACAAAGGACTGCTATTGCAATTGGTGTTCAACCAGTGAAGAAAATAGTGGCTATAGTGGAACCTATGGTGATTAATCACAACACATGGCAGTTACTCAAAGAAGACGAAAGGATCTTCTATGACTCCTTGGGATTTGCTGCTACAATGCCATATCCTACAAATCGTCCCTGCCATCCATGTACCATTTTCCCAGTCACAAAGAACACAGAAATCATGGTTGCACAGACATACAACCAAGATTTCCAAAAGATTTCACAAAGGGAAAAGCAAAGTTGTATCCTGAAGATGATGCTAGTGATGATCGTCTGCAGATCAAATTGTAGAAAGAAGTGCGGAAAATTGATGAAGCATGCACTCCTCGCATGTAATCCAGATCAAACAGTGTAGCTACACTAATCGAAGGAACACTTGCCCGATGGGAGGAAATATAAGAACAGGAACATTTCTGAGTTCCTCGTTAGATAGCTTTTTCATATTAGGCCTCTGACTAGTACACTGTGTATAGAAGCACAAGCCTTACCCTGCATGGAAGGCGATTCTTGATCTTTGCCAGATTAGCTTAATTTAGATCTTCCGAAGTTGAAACGCTTATTCGTCCACCGACTTTTGAGATCAATGAAGACTACACTCCATCCTCTGATGCCTACACTACTTCAATTCCTTTCGCTCCTCCATCAGCAGAAGCAGATCAAGCCTCTTCGTCAGTTGATCCACCAGATGAAGTCAGTAGATTACGTGGTGAACTCAATGACATGAAGGAGACAGTGAATGATCTGAGAAAGATGATAGCAGAACTGCTGAAGTGCCAGAATCGTTAAATTATTTTGATTATAACAAATAGGGAGAGCGGGAAAGAAGATAATCAATGTAAGAGGAGAGGATGTTCAGATGAAGAAGGTGTGACCCTGACAGACGAAGAAAGGAAGAAGATAAGTTTTTTATTTTGCAACATCTGAATTTTTGTTTTGTTTTCTTTTCTTGTATATAATTTGTTATATTCAAAAGGGGAGATTGTTAAGTCGTAATGACTTTACATAAAATGATTTTGATGTATAACAAAGAGAGATCATATACAAGATAAACAAAAATGATACTGATTTAACTCGTAAACAGGCGTATATGAGGCGAAGTCCGAGATGCATTTAAGTTGCAAGAAAGCAATGGACACTGAGGCGAAGTTGATAAAAGTCAAACATGAGCGAAGTTGCAAGAAAACAAATGTATACGAGGCGAAGTTGATAAAAGTCAAACATGCACGAAGTTGAAAAAGCGCGTATATAGACGCAGAACACAAAAGCAAAGCGGATACCTGACGCAGCATTTAAAAGCAAAGCAGACGCAGACGCAGATGCAAAAGCAAAGCAGAGCGCAGCGCAACATAATAAAAGCAAAGCTTGACGCAGACGAGACGCAAAAGCAAAGCAGACGCAAGAGTCAGTTCGAGTTAGTTATAGAACTCAACTGATTAACCATTTCTTTAAAGATTAAATATTCAAGATTCAAGAATCAAAGAAGCAGTTAGAGACGAAGGCTATAAATACAAGTCAAGTCGGCTCAAGAGTCGATCGATGTTAGAAAAATTACACAAAGTGAAAAGCGATCAAGTGCGTAATTAGTGAGCGCCATCTTCTCAGTAATAAAGTGTTCAAATATTTTCTTAGAAGAAAAGTTTTGAGATAGCCTGCAGAGGCTAAGTGTGAAAGAATACTGGTTGTAGAGACCTGAAGAGACTCGTGAAAGAATACTGTAACGCTTGAAAAGATAGTGAAATCTCAAAAGAAACTCTGAGGACTGGACGTAGCCCACGGTTTGGGGTGAACCAGGATAAATCCACGTGTCTACTACTCTTACTCTTTATCTTTATCTTGCCTCAAAGTTGATCATTACTTACTATTCATATACTTAGCATTGAAAAGTTTGATCAATCAGGATTAATAAAGATTCTGTAAAGAATTTTATTTC
This sequence comes from Erythroxylum novogranatense, assembly GCA_029891385.1. NCBI lineage: Eukaryota > Viridiplantae > Streptophyta > Magnoliopsida > Malpighiales > Erythroxylaceae > Erythroxylum > Erythroxylum novogranatense. Next base: position 44,606,542 of record CM057233.1, on the reverse strand, counting down.
TAACAAGTAATTCTGAAAAAGATATTAAAAAAGGGGAATACACAATTCAACCCCCCCCTTCTCGTGCATTCTACTGTATTTCTAAGTGTTGTATTAACGTGTGATTCACTTCAGGTACCGGTGGTTTTCGGTCGGTACAGACCGGTACCGTCGGTTCCGAAAAATTCCGTCTGGTACCGTAAAAATTAAAAATCCTAAGGACCTAATTGTAATTTTGAAAATTCCCCCCCAAACCCGACTCTTCGTTTCTCTTCTCTCCTCACGCCGTCGTCTCTCCTTCTTCTCTCATCTGTGTTGTGCCGCTCCTCACCGTCGTTCGTCGCCTCTTCCAGTCCTCCTCGACGCTCGGCGTATAACTGGAAAAACTGGAAAAAAAAACCACAGCTTTTGTTGAAAAGGAGAAATTTTCAAATGGGTATAACTAAATCAACCGCAAGGAAACATAAACAAAATCAACAGCTATCGAAGATGATTGTGGCGGCTGAGAAGTAGAGTAAAAAAAGAGAAAGAGAGAGAGAGGGGTAGAAACTAGAAAGAGAGAGTGAGCGGCGGCCGAAGAGTCGAAGACCTAAATACCTAAAGGACATAAGTTATGCAGTTTTTTTAAAATATTATCATAAGAAAATTGTTTTCGTAAATTAAACAAGTGGCAATAAGGTTATAAAGGAGCAGCTTTACAAATTTGGTTTTTATCCCATTACAGTAACCTAATAGCAAGTTTTGTATTTTATATAAATAAATAAATATATATATATATATATGTATAGTTGTATACACTATAAATTAATTAATTCAATTAAATCAAAACATATTATTAAAGTTAATTAATTTATTATTTTTAGAAAAGTAGATTTCTGAAATTTTTATATATTATAAATCAGTAATTTTCTTTTTATTAAAAATATTTTAAATTAAAATATCTTAATAAAATTCTATAATAATTGTATTTCAATAAAAGTTTTCTGAGCGTAAAGATTAAGACTTTGAAGTGGTTATATGTTTACAATTAACATTAATGCAGTTTTGCTTTATATATTTAATAACAATATATTTTATATAATTTCATTAAAGTCCATCTTTCTCTAGTTAAAAGGTGTTATAGAATGTAGAGTACATAAAAGGTGCTTATAAAATAATTAAAATTATGTGGTATAAATTAAACTCTAAAATTAATGGAAGTCAACTAAAATTTTAGATTAGTTAATTTTGGATTTAAAATGAATATTTTAAAATACTTAAAACAAATAAACTCTTTTAAATATTTAATTTTAGTGTAATATTAAAATTAAAATTATACTTTTCATAAAATAATTATTTTAAAATTTTTATTTTAGTGTTAAATTTTTGAAATTTTATATTTAATAACTTAATTTTAAAACTTTGTATAAATAAAGTAAATAATATTTGTATTATAATAATGAAATTGTATGATTGTAATATTTTAAATGCTTTGTATTATTCTTAATTTTATAATTGTATGATGATGATTGTCTTTGTTTATATTAGTTGTGGTTATTATTTATATGTAAAATATTTAAAATTATTGTTATTTCAAATTAATTGTCATTATTATTTATTATTAAGATTTTTGAAAACATGGGTGATGTAAGCGATAAACCGAAGAAAGTATCTGAAGACAATTGTATAATATATCATTATGGACTATTTTGCAATTTTTAAAAAATTTAGGAACTATTTTATAAATTTAAAAATATCCTAAATCAAGCATCGATAGATCGATCGACACCGTACAATTCCGTTCTGAATCTAATCGATGCAAATCAGAAGTGCAGATTGCGTTCGAGTCTAATCCGCATCGAGCCCAATACAGTATTCATAACATTGATGGAACTATTAGTGAATCCTTTTTATCCAATTACAAAATTTTAGCCTTTTTGTTTATAGCCTTTTTCTCAAAGAACATTTAGCCTTAAAAAAATGCAATTGCTCCCTAATTCATGATTAGTAAGGTTTTTACTTGTAATTTGATAATTTTATGGATGGTATGCAAAGGAGTAAGCGCCAAAGAAATGGTGACGTGCATGAAAAAGACAATTTAAAAGACGAATTATATGCCAATTTAAATAAAATATAAAAAATATAAAACGAGAAAATTGTTAAAAATCAATTGGAAAAATATTCTAACATTTGGAAAGAATAAAGAAAAGGGGGTTGTTATAAAGATATGAGGATTTAATGGAGCAATGTAGTGATATTTCTCTAGATTTACTTGCTCTTGCTCTACCAAGTATGAATATTTTTTATTCCCTATTTCCTTCCTATGTTAACCTACTTACACTATTGGCCCATTACAACCAATTCAAAGTCCTTTTGATTTTTGCTTGTATATGTCTATTTGAATAAAGGAGATTATATGCTTTTTAAGCATATGGTAAGTCCAATATGATAAAAAGATGATGAGTGTACCTCGCCTAAAATCTTAAACACTTGTGTAATTGAGTGATACCTTATGAGGAAAATTTTAAATTGAATTATTTGAGCTTTAAGATGAAGGTAGAATAGTATTTGATTGCCTTATTTATATAGTGATTTACCCAATAAATATTATGTGTTAAAGTATTGGAATTCAATTGAAGGCTTAAATATGTATATCTTGTGTTATTAAGTTAGCTAATGTGTGTAGGTTAATATTTGTAGATATCATTCTAATAAATCCTCTACTAGGGACATATCTAGTGGTTTAAAGTCTTATGACATAAGATAAACATCATTGTACACCTATCAAAGTGGATTTGTTCCTTATTTTAATTAGTACGTAGTTTCTAGTTAGTCAAGGTTTCTTGCATCAATTTCTTAAGAACAAGTAATGAGTTAACTATGAAGGAATTAGATAAGTTACTATTTTGCATATTTATAAGGGTTTCATTAATTTATAATTTAGCATATTTATAGGATATTTTATACATAATTATATTATATTTTCTCATGTTTGATATTTTGACTTGTAGGTGAATATTTAAAGCAAGATTATAAATTTAAGTCTAAATTCTCCACAATTATCCGATCAAGGTGAAACTATAGTCCATTAGAAGTTAACATGATGGACAATAATTCGTTAAAAGGCATTAGAGATCAATTCAAACTTAAAGATGTCGAAAACTTTAAAAAGTTAAAGAATTGGATAACATGGCACCAATACAGGCTTGTGTTCGATCTGCACTGGTGTTTGTCTATGAAAGAAGTTCTAGAAGTAAACCAACATTGGTACGAAAGCTAGTCCATTGGTGGACTCACAACATGCAATATGAGAATATGTAAAAATGTAATTTTACCAAACTTAAAAATCTATTTTGTAACTTTAACTATATATACTCTTATTAGGGTTCAATATATGGGGTTTGGAAGTTATGTGATAGCCACCTTCTATTTTTAATCTAGTTTTAGGTTTCTTATAAAAAAAAGGATTTGGAATAAGGATTGAAAGGAGATCAACCTAAACTTGAATGCAATTGGTCATATCTTGTTTTTATCTTTTCTACTTTAATCTTTTGATGTTAAGATTGATTTATTTTAGTTTTGTTTTCATAATGTTGAGTAGCTAAATCTCTAGTTAGAGTTAAGGATGTAGTTTATGTTGGATATTTCAATTATTAATACATAAGTTTTATCATTTTGGTTTAATGTATTATTTTTAATCTTAATTATTCATTTTATTCCTTATCACCATATACTCAACCTTAAAGATTGCATGAAGGATCGAGAGAAGAAGTATGATTTGTGCATTATAAGAATAAACATACTATGTTTAAAGAAAGAGATTTTCTAGACTTGTTTAATAACCAAATATATCGGCTATATTTGATGAGTTTAATTAAGGATAACTGCAAATTCGAAAGATTGAAAATTCTTAATTGAATATGCATGTGTACCTTAAGATAGGGCTTTTTTTTGTTACAGCAGACGAACAAACTAAAATATTAACGAGGAAACGCTACACCCTGCGCATCAGCGCTCAAATAGTGATGAAGACCAGGTGGGGGTGTACTCTAGACGCTCTCCGAATGTGGGCATCCCGAGCCTAGATGAGTTAAAAAATCTGCACATTGATTACCTTCGCGAAACACATGAATAATGTTGTATTGAGGAGTCCTTTCCAGGTAGGAGCGTATATCGTGTATAAGATGAGCCAGAGGATGAAAGAGTAAAATATCATCAGGGAGGGTGAGACAGTGCAATGCGTCCTTAGAGTCGGATTCGATCATAAGGTCGGCCCAAGAGTAATTGTTGGCAAATGCGAGCCCATATCGTAGGGCGAGGAGCTCCGCAACCATGATGGTAGTAATACCGACCCCACAGGAGAAGCCAACTAGCCAAAGACCTGTGCTATCTCGAAGCAAGCCGCCAATCCCGGCTTGCCCGGAGGGACCCCGAACGCTCCCATCAACATTGAGTTTGAGCCACTCAGTTGGAGGAGGAATCCAAGTAATCAAGAGCGGGGGCAGAGGTGGAGGGAACCTGGATTGGTCAATGGCGAATGCTGGAAGAAAGTCGCTATAAAGGAGGTGTACCTGATTCAGTTGGGCTGTCAAGGTGGAGTGGGTACCTTCAATCACTAGTTTGTTGCGGGTGCACCAAATGACCCAGCAAGTAATAAGAAAACGCCCCAGGCAGTGGACGGTCCCGTTAGGTGGGATACAATTGGCTTGAAACCACGCAAAAGAGAGCTGCTCACTGAAAAAAGAAGCCGGACGAAAGGGCGGGACTACTTCCCAAAGTTGCCTGGCATGAGGGCAATCTCGGAGAAGATGGAGGACAGTTTCCCGCTGTGCACCACATCTTTCACACAAGGGGGAAGCACAAAGGCCTCGCTCGTACCGTACTTCGTTAGTGGGAAGTCGGTTCCAAGATGCTAGCCATAAGAATAACTTGTGTTTGTGCGTCGCCCGGAGTTTCCAGATCCAACGCCAACCACTCGGACCGTTGAGAGAAGGAACCCTGGTAATAAAATCATACCCACCCCTATAAGTGTAGATGCCCGTGGAGCTATCATACCAAATACGTCGGTCAGGGCCACGGTGCAAGAGGGGGCGGGGAAGTGCTCGGATGCGCTCGTAGAACTCATACGGAATCAAATTCTCAATAGGAGTTAAATTCCAACCAGTGTGAGATGAGATGAGGTCACTAACACGGAGGTCTTGGAGTGAAGGAGGGATGTTCTCGACCACGGCCGCCAGTGTGCCATCAAATAGCCATTTATCATGCCAAAAAAGAATGTCAGTACCATTACCAATATGCCACCCATAACCATCTCTGAGGATAAGCATGGCTTTCATAAGGCCTTTCCAAGCTACCGAGGCTGTCAGAGGAGGAGTGTGATGGAGAAGGTCCTATTCAAGGAGATATTTCGAGCGTAGAACTTGTACCCACAAACTCGGTCTCGCCATACATACGTCCCAACAGAGCAGTATTAGAGTCTCAGGCTTGCCTCAAACCTAAACCCCCGCATGCATTGGGTTAACTATACATTGGGTTAACTATTATTTAAACCTCAATAATCAAACTTGCATGATAATTAGAATTCATCATAAGTGACCCCTCAAGCCCTAACATTTACCCTATTGATTTCTTTTCACTAAGTGTTTTCATTAGTTTGATAAGTCAATAAACTTTTATAAATTCTTTATTTTGTTTAATTGAATTTAGTTGATTGCAATTAATAAATATAACAATATAGTCCTCGTGAGATCAATAGACTTCGAATATTTCAAACATTATAAATTGCTACGTTCAATTTCATAAACTTGCAAATATTTTCAATCATTAGTCAAAAATTATTTTAAAAGTTAAATATTGATTATAAAATAATGAGTGTTTAATAAGAATCCTATGACAAATAGGAGCAACCAAAAATGAAATAAATAATATCTTTAATATTTTATCACATCCGATCTCAATATTTGTTTACATATTCATTAAAATTTTATAATTAAGATGAAATATGGACAAAAGATTTATGCAAATAAATAATGAGTATTACAATTATAATTTTGTGAACATTCGCCTCAATTCATCCTGCAAAACTCTTTCTTCAAACAGTTGAGGAGAAAAAGAAAGATTCTCCAAGACGTTTACAGGGAACCATGGTTTCGAGAGGAATTTTTTATTATAATTATGAAATTACTCACCAAATTAGAAGTATTTAGATAATAATAAAGCTGCTTTTAGTCAGAAGTCGTTTACATGTGAGCAGGTTTCCCAACTCATCAATTATCTCCTTGGAGTATGTAAAATATGAGTATCTTCTTCTCTTGTGTGTTGCTGTCAACGACTTAAAACGCTAAAATTTAGAATTTAAATGGAAAAGTATAGCTATAGGGGATGGTGCACTTTACTTCAATTTGTGAAAGCCACTTATCAATCAAACTCCCAAGAAGCAGCAGAGATAAAGTTGTCTTTTTGGTGCATACTGCATAATAGTCTGTAAGGGCAATTGACTTTTGATACATACAAAGTTGGTAATGGTCATTTTCTTTAAATTGGGAAAATGACATAATTTTTTAAATTGCCAAATTTAAACATATTTTTATAATTATATCCATATTATTTATAACTTTTTTTTTGTTTTAGTCATGAGGTGTCCTAGGAGGATCATAACTTTGGGAATACGCCTTTAAGCTATCTACACTTAGACTAATCTTCACTCACATTGGGTCAGCTCGTAAGGAGTAAAGTATTGATTAAACAGATTTTTTCATTTTCATGGCTCGAACTTAAGACCTCTGATTAAGGGATAAGAGTAATTTAATAATTATATCCATATTATTTGTAACCACTTTAATAAAAAGGAAATTTTTAATTTAAATTTTGCAAGATTGTATATATGTGAGATAGTAAAAAGGCCAAATCTTAGAGTTGCTAATTGGTTGGGGTTTCCTCATGGAATGGCCAGGAGACAAATTTGGTTAGTGTTGAACCTACTCTTCGGCTTTGCCAAAGCCCTTCAGAAAAAGTCCATTTTCACTTCCGAAAGACGGGGAAAGTCACAACCACTCACTTGGGTTGCTTTTGGCAGTTTAAATCCATTGGAGCTAGCGCAAGCACACCAAACTTGATGGATCTTTGTCGCAAGCTTAAAGTTACGACAAATTATATAATGAAAAGTCAAAGTTGTTCAGTGATACTTGAATGGTTTATGTTATTAAAATATTGGAGTATATTTTATCTTAAGAAGCGTTAAACTTGAGGCCCTGAGGTAAAGGAGCCGGAGGTAAATGGTACCAGTTAAAGTCACAACCTATTGATTCGCATGTTCTTTTCAAAAGTAAATTGAATCATATGAGCTCAAAGAAGTAAATGACAACGTGTTTAAAGCGGGTTGGGTCTCGAATTTAGTAGGAGTGTAGGACTGTGTAATTGAATGTATAACTTAAGTTTATTTCCTATTTTAAAATATAAATTATAAAATAATTAAATAAGAATTGATTATATAAAATTATTAATTATACATTTATAAAAATCAAAAATAGGTAAATAGAAATTCATTAGTAGTTTTAATAACCGTATAAAACTCATCCTTATATAGATCTCCACTTAATATTAACTATAATAGTTCAAATATAAACTCATTCAATAATTTATATTAAATTAAGTAAATACTCAGTAAACATTAATTTTAATTAAACAAATAAAAGTTGATTAATAATTTTATAAGGTTATAAACTCTTTCACTCTTTTAATTTTAATATAAAATTTAGCATCCATTTCTTATATAGATAGTCAAATTAAAACTTACATTTGCAATTGTGATTTGGAATTATTGATCTTGCATGAAATATTACAGCTCTAAATTTATTTTGTTCTTCAAAATGTATGGCATTTCCGTAAATTTTAACATTCTTATTATTATATCAAAAGAACAACAGAAAATTGTAGAGCCCCGTTCAAAGTTCAACTTATGATTTAACTCCTTTACATTCAACCAAGACAAATCTATAATATTTTATTTGACCAATTTAAGTTAACTTTACATAACAAATAAAGAGTATATAATTAGAGGGTTGAATTATATACTCTTTATATAATTAGAGGTTTGACAATTTGTGCTTTAATGGCCCTTAGTTGCTTGAACGCAAAGGAGTTTTCATTGGAAGAAGCAGGCTCCACAATCCTGCTCCCTCTCCGCATCCACTGTGCCTTGCATGCCTCTCTCTATTTTTCTCCACAAATAGGTAAACAAACAAGGATAAAACCAGAGTCACATGGAAGCATATACAGTTCCATGTCAACTTTGTGCCCCTTTTTTTGTGCTTGCCCTCATCTACTACTAGCTATACCACAAGACTCAAGCTGCCAAACTTGCAAGCTTTCCCATCCTCTAAAACATCAATCTTTTCGTTTGCATTATCCCTTCATCAATAGGCAACTTTCTTTGTCGCTTTCTCTCCATGCAATCTCTTCTCTTTACCCTTTTATATGTTCTATACAACAACCATGAAACCCTCCCTTCCCTTCATGAGTACTATTATTCTTTGGCTCTCTCTTTGCGTTATATTAGTTCAGTTTTGGCGGTGTAATTTCTTCTCCAGTGTCAATGCCATTCATAACAACAGTGTATCCATTTCCAATGAGCCTTTTAGTAACAGAAAAATGTTGGCCACCAAATTTGACTTCACCCCTTTTCTCAAAAGCCACTATCAACATCATCATCATCATAGTCGGCACCTCCCCTTGCACCGTGAGCCGGCCGGAAGTGATATTGATCAGCGTTATGGTGCTGACAAACGACTCGTTCCAAGTGGCCCAAACCCTTTGCACCACTAAGGTGCTTTCTTTTTCTTTTTATGTTTTGTTGCATATGCTTTTCTATTGTATAACGCATCTTCGTGTAATCATCTCATCCATTCTTCAATAACCTAAAAGAAAGAAGCTAGTCTAGTGGGATTTCTGAAATTTGTCGCCGGCAGATTGTATTCATAATTTATAACAATGCGAGCACAGGCGAGTCTGCTTTGTCATCTCATTCTCACGGAATTTCATGTTTGATGAATCATAGATGTATCCTACTCAACCGTTCTTAATTTATTGCGGGAGAAGCAATAATACCTGTGACGGCACGGAACCTAAATTCAATAATATGTATATATATATTTCTAGATATATATATATCTTATCAACGTTACCATAATGGTTAATTTTCTGCAAATCCTGCTTCTCATAAACTTACTATAGAATTAGGGTTTTAATTAATTATATTAACTAGAAACTTGAAAAACTTAGCATGAAACATGTGTAACACCTAACATAGGATCCTCAATGAAGAGATGCATTAATTTTTGAATCAAAACGAACATATTACCATCTGGGTCAAAGACCAGAACTTCCCTTTGTACTCCTAGCCGTTTTTTCTCCGAATGCTGTCTGGAACGGACATAAGTTTCAACGCCTGGTAGGTATTAGTTGAGTGGAAGTTAAAATGGTAAACCACTTCCAGTTATTATTCGTTGCTACACTGATTTTTATATTTTACTAAATATTGGTTATTATTCTTTGGATGTTAACTGGGGTTATGGCCTTCCGACTACCACAGTGATTTTTATATTATACTAACTATGAATGATCAAATAATGGACCCCATAGTTCCTAAGTTCAAATGTTTTGATTGAATCCAAATTTAATTCAAAGTTCAGTTAATTGCCTTGGGTCCCTTAAATAATGGATTGAGCTGAGTGATTGCAATCCTGGTTCCATTCGTACTCGTTTGGGTTTATAAAGCCCAAGATTTTTTCTAATTTAAAATAAATTAGATAATAATTAATTTCATCAATTTATAAATTATTTAAGTAAATATAACTTAGTATGTCAAACTATTCATGTTGTGTTAGTATCATGCCAAATTAACCTGAGGTCTCATTACACGCATGTCAAATATAAATTCTAAACCAATTATGTTTTTGAAAAATTAAATAAATAGGAGTAAAATTACATACCATCAGACTTTTTCAGATTTCACTTTATTGCAGGACTTCAAATAAGATGTGATGATGAGATAAGGATAAGCCCAAAGAAAATTACCCAGTTTTACCTCAACCCTCTAAGCTCTTTTTTTACGAAATTCCCAATCTTTTAATGTCCTCCAATCAGATGGGTTGATCTCTAATCTCCTTTTTCTTTGAAAATGACTTGGAAATAGGGTTTCCACGCTTTCTAAATAAGGCATGCATTCAACTGTCACAGTGAGCATGGGCCATAACACTGTTGTGCTCGGGATTGTGTCCAACTTTGTAATTTAAATTCTCCATCTAAACACCAGTGCAACTTCTAACATGCTTATATCTAAGATTGTTTCTTTGAACCTTAACTCTAAACAAGAACACGAGCTAGCGTATGCCAGTTTGTGGGATCGTGCTTAACTTGTTCATTCATATTCCAGGTCTATAAACGAATATGCCTAAAACACATATGTGATTAAGGCGGTATTTAGTCAAATATTTTTCTTCCTTTTATTTTGATACATAAAAATCCCAAAGTAATATTTCTCCAACATTACTTAAAACATCAAATAAAAATAATTTCAACATCAAAGCAACATAATTTAGATAGAAACATATCTAAATGCCTTTAAAACATATGTACACTACACATATATCAAATCCTCTCGCACTTAAGTAATTTCTTTTTTGTCCTAAAACAAATCAATTACAATGGTTGTCAACAAAAGCAAGTGTCAATTCCAGGTTGAGTAAACTATAACATCATTATTCGCTTAATTACACTATTCATAAACCAACTAGATTTCTTAATATTTACACTAACTTGCATGCACTTCAGTTTCAAACTACCTTTACAATTTTTAACATTTAACTACATTTTAAAATTGTACTTTATATATAAAATGAATATAATATGAGTAAATTGTATAAATCAATAAGTAGTCATCAAACCATATTGAAATAAAAATACATAATAATTTTAAATTTTCATAGAGCACAGAAAGCATATTTGAAATTTCATCCTAATTTTTTACATAATTGTAAATACTTGGTCAAGAATATCTCTAGTTAATTAGGTCACAACTTCAAAATTAATTATTAGAACTATTCACAACCTATTAACTTAGACTAATATCGGTGGAATAAAAGTTTATTTATGTTCAAACTTTATTTATTACCTTTATTTATTTTCTTTTACTCTATACTAATTCACCATTAATATAGAATGATAAACTACTTATCAAGCTATAATCTAGACTTATATTATGTTAAGATTATATAAATGGTAGCATCATTTAACTAAAGAGTTATTCTCAAGATTATTAGGTCAAATTTGAATCAAACTACTCATTAGTGACTATATCAATGAACCTACTGTAGTTAATAAACAGAGCATTGTACACTTCTAATAAATCAATTTACTTACCTTAATTTTCGATGTTTATTTTCCTAAAATTGTAACCTACTAAGCCAAATGCAATTGCATTTATTTACTTAGAGGTTTAAATCTGTGCAAATATAGCTTATGACAAATCCTTCGCCCACACTTAAAGATATACATTATCTTTAATTGAAACATATATGGCATATAAATAAATAAACTAATACATAAAAAGTGAAGAAAGATTAAAAAAGACATAGATAATGTAACTTTCCTAAGCTAAATTGTTAAAGTTATGATCATTTAAGTCTACAAGAATCATAAAAATTGAGTACCTCAAACATAAAATAACAAGCACAAAAATAAAATAACAAGCACAAAAGGTAAAATAACAATTGAAATAGAGAAAACTAAATCAACTTATAAAAATTGCAAGGTAACAAATAATAAAGATGTCTAAAATTAAGGACCTACTAAACAAGTACCAATAAAACTAAAAATTAGCTGGTTGTTCTTTTAGAAAAATAGAATGCAAAATGCAATAGTACAGAAATTACTAGGCAATTGTAGTTCTCTCTTTTTATAGTATAGTTTAGTGAGTCAAAGTATTAATCCCATGAGAATCGGAATCGACAAGTACTAGCCATTTTCTTATTATTTAAACTAATAAAGTGAAAGATTGAGTGAAAGATATAATTAAATAAACTAAAATAACAATATAAAATGACAAATTAAACTAATATTCAAGAATCATAGAATTTTCCTACACTTGAATCTATCTTGATTCAATGATTAACCTTAGTTCTTAGATCAAATAGAAAATTAAAAGTTATAACTTTACTCTCTTTCAAGACATACAATCCTTATCGTCAAGTATTTTGATCAAAAGTTCTCTCGAACTAATCCTCCCTAAAATGCATTAATTTGTTATATGAATTTCCATAATAGATTTCACTATAACTCAAAAAAATATGTGATCTTACATCTAAGATCCCATTAAACTCTCATTTTCTATGATGTGACTTAATTATATATAAGATCTTCTGTGTTTTCCACTTCAATCCAATACATGAATCTAAAATTGAACGATCTCTCCTTGCTATGTTGATTTAATATAATAAATGAACATGAACAATTCTCAAGATACTAAAATCTTTCATTAAATTAAAGAAATCAATATATAAAGCAACAATATTAGGGTCCATTCCATCTAAATCTATATTCCTATTAGTTTATAATCAAACAAAGATAACCCACAATAAACAATGAAGAACACAAGAAATAAGATCAAGTTATTATGGCTTGAATTTTAAATGTACTTGATGAATCTTGAGGTATATTGAATGTTTTTTATAAATGTTGTTGTTTTTCTCTCTAAGATCATTTTCATCTTAATCCCAAATTTTTTTAATCATTTTTTAATTACATTTTTAACGTTTCAGAATGAACTCCCTTATATATTTCACCATCCCTCTTTCTTGAGCATAAAACTATAAAAGTGATATCCAATATGGGGTAAACATAGGCCTGTGTTTACTCCTATGTAATTTAATACCACACTCAGATTCTTTTTTATAACAATTATAGTCAACATAGGTAAAAAAAACATACAATCATATTTCCACCATATTGATGAATATGGGCAGAACATTGTAACATATTTGGTAGATGCTTGGAGAAATATATGACCCTTTATTTAATGTGGTAGGAACACTGATCCATGATCTTGCCATATTTTTCTGCAATAACTCTCCCAAAATCATAATATGGCATGATAAAGCATGAGGAGCAATACAAATTTATGTTAAGACCTTGTTTTGAGTCATTAGGAAAAAAAATTGTACAATTTGCTCTAATTTGACCTAAATCTTTATTTCTAAATTGATTCCTTATTAATTGAGGGACCAAAAAAGTATAAAAATGTCAAAACATGAGCATAATGTTCTAAAATCATGGTAAAACATAATGGAATTAGCTATTATGAAATTTCCCCACACCTAAACATTTTCCTATCCTTAAGCAAATCAATGTCATTACTTATAACTTAGACATAAGGAAATTTTAGGAGAGAGTTTAACAAATCAAATATATCAATCAAAATTCTCCATTAATCATTCAATTGCAAAGCTCATTAAAATGTTAGGCATTTAAATTTTTGCTTCATGTCATAAATCAATTCAACTCACTCCATCTGAAAGGACCCATCAAGGAGTTCCCCTTCTGGAACCCGAGTGGAGGCCTCCTGATGATCCCACGATAGCCCTCCAATCAATATCTTACTCGACTGAAGGGTTCCCTTAAAGCCAAGCCATTTAACTTTATATACTTTAATAATTAAAAGAGCAAAAAATAGTGAGAATTTTTTATTATTTTATTGAAAATTTTGGGAGCATAATGATTGTATTTTAACATTCCCTAAGTTTTTAAAAGCCTTGTAAACTTTGAAAACACTTCTATATTCAAACTAATTTCTCAACTATAAATTTTTGGACTTTAAGTCCACTCACAAACAACCCAACAAATAATTCTCAGCAGTCACTACAATGAACTTTTAAAATATAAAACATATTTATGCATTTCATTTAAAAGCTTTTATAAACATCCATTTTTTACACAAATGTACATTGCAAAATGACATAAGCACAGAAGCACTAGAAAATATAACTAATCTTGAGGTGGAGTCCCAATTACTATAGCATTTGCACACATACCTGGGGTGGTTTATTTAAAAGCATAAAAATAAGGGTGAGCTAAATGAGCTCAATGAGTGTATAAGTTTACAATAAAAATTAAACTTTTTATAACAATATAACTACAATATTCCATACAATTATAAAGCTCATGGTAAAACATTTTCTATAACAATTTATTCATGCATCAACAAATCTAGTAATAACATAACATTTCGTAAAACACAATTTCAACTTTTTTTATAAAAAACTATTTCGAAATACTTCTAAAATTAAGCTCATCATATAAAATTTTCCATTTCCCATTTTCCTTAATCAAAAAACAGTGGTGGCAATATGTTTTATGAAAACCTTAATATTGAAAAATAAGCTAACCACTAGCATTGGTACTATACGGTACCTCTCAAATCACTTTTAACATAAATAGTGGCGACATTACTATTTTCATGACTTTTCTTACTCAACATAGCCTACCATAAGTTTCTTTACCATACGGTATACTAGGCATAAAATCACGCAATTGGTTTTGCATCGCTTACCCACGACTAGTTAACCATTATTTATGGAGTTGGTTTTGCATCGTTTACCCGTAACAGGTTAACTATTATAGATCGGTAGTTACGAAGTTGGTTCTACATCACTTACCCATAACAAGTCAAGGAGCTAGTTCTACATCGCTTACCCATGACTAGTTATCTACTATTTACGGAGCTAGTTCTATATTACTTACCCGTAATAGGTTAACCATTATAAATATATTGGTATAATAACATGTATAAAGCCTACCAGTGTACCATAGGCAAAAACAACTTATTTTCTAACTCAAGTATGGGACAATTCATAAGTGAATTATTTCAATGTAACTCCCAATCATATAAAATTTAACTTTCAAATTAAAACTAATATGTTGCCAAAGCATATACTTATGCTAGCAGTATTCATATAAAATATCATTTGTATAAAACTCAGCATAAATATTCATTTCATGGTCAAATGAAAACCATTTACATAAAATCAATTTAAACATCACTCACATGTCATTAATGCTTTTGCAAAGAATGTAGTCATATAAAACAATTGAAATACACTCACAACTTGTTAGTTTCCTTTTCACCATTTCGAATCCCTTCAATTGGCTTCGTTTTTTGATTCAAAAACCTAATACCAATACACTCAACTCCTTAATACATTTTTCAATTAAATATACCATAAACTATGTCAACTTCATTACTTTCCACATACACTCCACATATTTAATCACACTCACATGGTTTTTACTTCATTACCTTATTTTTACACTAAAAAAATATCCTTAAGGCTAAAGTTAACATATTATACATTAAACTTTTCCAATTCAATTTCATTTTATTTATAACATTTTAAAAATTAATCTAAATTCACTTTTATGACATTTTAGTACACACATTTAATCCAAAAAATATCATTAACAATGCGTTTACAAAATCAAGCTCTCTAGGCTAAATTTTTCAAACAAAACCAATTCCAAACCAATTACTTTTCATTTCTTTACTTCATTAGTCATAAAACATCAAAATAGAATTTTAGATCAAAACACATTAAAAATCCTAACCTTGGCCGAAAACTCATCTAATCATTTCTATACTTTTTCTTTCATTCTTTCATCATTAAATTGAGTTCCTAATGTCATTCATTACTAGTAAATCATCAAATAAAAACATCACACACTTTAGGCAATATATCTCACATTTGATGAAGTTTGACCAAGGTTCCATACACTTAATTCACGTGGTTTTCTTCTCCCAATTGCTTTCAATGCAATAAAACCTTGATAATACATCAAAAGGGTGTAATTTACACCATCAAAACAAAATCTAACCTATAACCCAACAAATCAAAATTTCTTTAAGAGCCCCCTATCTTGTATTGATTAAGTGACCTGCCAAGTACTCCATGAGGACTCTCCAGTTGATATCCAAGTTGTCTGAAAAGTTCCTATAAAGGCAAGCCTGTTACCTTTGTTAAGGAAAAGCTTCAATTCGTAATAAGAAATGTAAATAGTGGAGTTTTGTTTTCTAGTTTATGAAAATTTTTAGAAGCACAACGACTGTATTTTGATATCCTAAAAGTTTCAAATTCCCTATAAAAGTTCAAAACATCTCTATTATCACATCAATTTCTTAACTCCAAATTGTGGACTCCAAATCCTCTTACATGCATTCTCCAATAGTTACATTAATAAATTTTGAAAAGCTAAAACAACGTCATGCATTCCATTTAAAAACCTTTATACACATCCATTTTTTATACACATGTACTTTCCAAAACAAGTTCAAAGTTATGCAACAATTCTAAAAAATATGTACAAGGCATGTAAACGATCTAGAAGGGGGGGGGGGGGGGGGGTTGAATAGATCTTTGAATTTTTTTCATAAAGTTCTACAAAAACCAGAAGTTAATACACATAAAACAATTAAACAAATTTAAAAGCAAAGAGTAGAGAAGAGAGGCAAACACTGTTTTTATAGAGGTTCGGGGCTAAGACCTACATTCTTTACCTAAGCTCCCACTTAGGATTTTGTCAAAACACTTTACTACACACTTTTAGTTTAGTGTGAACTTTTCAATACAACTTGACTTCCGGCTCAAGCTACGCCTCACAACCGATTTGTTTTCCGACACAAATCCTACCTCACAAGTGATTTTCCACCAATCACTCAACTCACAATAACAATAGTAACAATAGTTGTATGCTTTTTCTTTTTGGACTTCACTACTCGATCATTTGATCTTCCTCTATTTATTTGCAGACTTCCAGAGGAATATAGTTATTGGAGATCTTCTTCTAGCCGTTGCTGATTGCTTATAGACGTTGCGAAATGATTTCCTTTCCATTTGTGATTAATCCGGATAAATTTTGTTCAGCTCCACCTAGTAGTCGACTAGTCGAGGTATTATAGTCGACTAGTGCCAACGTTTTTCCATGCAAGTTTCATCTCCGCTCTTTGAATAGTCGACTAATGTGATGTTAGTCGACTAGTGAACCTATCCACCTGATTAATAGTCGACTTGTCACATGTTAGTCGACTTGTTTCATGCCCCATCTGACATATCTGAATT
Source organism: Erythroxylum novogranatense (assembly GCA_029891385.1). Lineage (NCBI taxonomy): Eukaryota > Viridiplantae > Streptophyta > Magnoliopsida > Malpighiales > Erythroxylaceae > Erythroxylum > Erythroxylum novogranatense. The sequence goes on along the minus strand of CM057233.1, from coordinate 44,589,422 downwards.
TATTAGTCGACTTGTGATATGCTACTCGACTGGTGCTGACTCCAACAGATAGATTTAACAAAATCTTCCCATAATCTTCATGTTTGAATATCTCTAGCATGTTGAAGATAATTTCCAACTTGATTTCATAATGATTTATCTTTTGCCCATAGAAGATTAATGTTGTCTTGATTTTGCACAAATCTTTTATTTACATTTCAATCCAAAACACCAGAAATAATTTCTTAACCAATTCTATACATTTTTTTATTATCAAAACATAAAAAGGATTTAATTTGTCAACCACCATTGGTCCAACAATTTCTTCCTTTTTGATAATGACAAAACATTTAGAAATTGTTTAAGAAATGAAAACAAAGAAACATTGATCAAGGTTTTTATGCCTTGTCTTTTTAGTTAGATTGTCTCCCCCTCAATCATATAAATCAATGAATTCAATAACCTTGCAAAATCAAATTTATAAAATCATATAATCCATAATGTTAGTTTCAAATCAAGATTAAAAAAAATGTTATGATCCATATAAGCCAAAACAATTTTAACACATAGTACTCCCCCTTTTTTTCATAATCAAAATAATTAATACAAACCAACAATAAAAATCGCAATCACATTAATAGAGAAGCAAACCATCGAAACACACAAGTCCATAGTCTCAAGTAACAAACCACACAAAATGAAAATCACAAACAATATGAAGAAAACACTATGAAATGTTGATCTAAAGCAAATTCAATAACTATCCAGATGAAAAAGCATCATCATGTCTACAACCTAACTTATCAAAAATTTTCTTAATGCTTTTCTCCAAGCGTTTTTGCATACTTCGTTGATCATCAACACTTTTCTCCAATCGCATGAGCATACTTTGTTGATGGGTATTGTGGATTGAAGATATCAGAGGGGAGTAGTCGACTAGGAAGGGGAAATTTCTGGGGAGGAGATGATGGCTTTTCGGAGATTTGGGGAAGGAATGAGTTTTTAAGTGATCGTGTATAGCTATAGTCGACTGGAACACTATTAGTCGACTAATATAATTCAGAGATGGGGTTTAATAGACATTAAACTAGTCGATTGGTTGAAGAAGATTAGTCAACTGGTTTGGAAAATATGTGTATTAGTCAACTAGTCAAAGACTATTAGTCGACTATAACTGTAATATTTCAACAAGCAAATCAAAATTACTCGATTCATTCCTTAACCTCAGTCAACTTAAACTCTAATTAGTCGACTATAATATTGCTAAACTCCAGAGAAATCACATTTTAGCCTAAGTGTAGATCATGATGATGTATTCTCAGATGGAATTGCATATTTACCTAATATCTTGATCATTTTGAGAGATCATTTATTCGTATCCTAGTATATCGAAGTTTTCTATTGTAGGCCAAGTCCACGGGAAGTTCCAAAAGAGTTATATCATTCTTGATCACGTCCCCCCAATTTTTATTAAGCCCTCCTTTTTTCTTATTACAGTCTTTCAGTACTATTTTCTTGCATCTTCTCACTAGAGCATTAGGATGCCTCATTTTAACATGTCCAACCTACCTAAGCCTTGTCTCTCTTAATTTTTCATTAATAGCCACTTTTAATTTGTCGTTTACTAATATATTCTTGACCTTATCTCTTTTAATAAGGTTACATATCCAACGGAGCATCCTCATCTCCACCACCATTAGCTTATAACTATATACTTATTTTATGGGCCAACACTCTGCCCTATATATCATGCTAACCTAATTGTTAAATGATAGAATTTACTGTTGAGCTTGAGTTGCATCTTCTTACTATACAAAACTCCTGATGAACTTTTCCATTTAAGCCACCTTGATATAATACAATGGATTATATCTTTATCGATCTCTTCATTGCTTTAATTATAGAACCTAGGTACTTAAAACACTCATTTTGTTGTATAACTTCTGAACTAATCTTTACCTCCATATCATAAGCCACCCTATGGCTCAAAAGTTTATAGTCTAAGTACTTAGTCTTAGTCTTGCTTAATTTAAAACACTTCAATTCTAACATATCCCTTAAATGTTCTAGTTTGACATTGACACCTTCTTTTGTCTTGTCCAGTAAGATAATAACATTAGCAAAAAAAAAGTACACTAAGATAAATGCCTTTGAATTATCTTAGTGAGCTCATTTATCACTACTTCAAATATCGTTCTTACTTTATTCCTTACCCATTTATATATATATCTCTAATAATTTATCTATAGGTCATTAGAACTCCCTTAACCTCTAAACACCTCCACATGATTTTCCTAGTTACCTTGTCATATGCCTTCTTTAAATCAATAAAACCATCAGTAAATAACTCTATCTTTCTCTATAATATTCCATTAATCATCTAAGGATATGTAAAGCTTCTGTCATAGACCTTTATAGTATAAAACCAATCTGGTCCTCTAAGATAAGAGCATTCTTTCTAACTCTCTTGTCAATCAACTTCTCTTATAATTTCATGGTGTGACTAAGTAGTTTGATCCCTCTATAATTGTTACAATTTTGGATGTCCCATTTATTTTTGTATAGAATGATTAACATACTAAATATCCACTCATATGATATTTTGATAAACTTAAGGATCTTATTGAAAAGCTTGGCTAGCCAAGTAAGATCCTTTATGCTTGGAATATTCCACACCTTTGTGGATGTCTCATTAAGCCCTACTGCCCTTCCTCTCTTCATTTCCCTCAAAGCTCTATAAAACCCCTCGGACATACTAAGATCACCTAAAGAGATGTTGTCCTCTATGCCTTCATTAAAAAGGTTATAAAAGTACCTCCACCATCTTCTTTTGATGTCATTCTTAGCCACGTGCACCTGTCCTACTTCATCTCTTATAAAACAAACTTGAACTAAGTCTCACATTTTAAATTCCCTAGCTCTCTCCAACTTAAAAATGTCCTTTACTCTATCTTTGGTTTCCAATATTCGTTATAATTTCTTGTAACCTCTATTTTAGTTATTGAGATTGTCTTCTTGCCTCTTTATTTTCCAATTTGTGCCTTTCTCTATTAGCTACTCTTACTACCTTAGTGGTGCTATCTAATAAAGCTTTATAGGCACCCTTCTTAATATTAACCTTTTCTTGTACATCTTCATTCCACCACCATAACTCCATCTTACTACCTTTAGGGCCTTTAAAAACCCCCCAAGATCTCTTTAGTTGTATTCCTTAAAAGAGTTGCTACTCTTTTCCACATCTAGTTAGCATCTCCTTCCAATTTCCATACATCTCCATATATTACTCTATCCCTAAATTGTTTCACCATCTCCCCATTTAGATTCCACCATCTGACTCAGATACAACTTCCAAGACTTCTCTTCTTCTTCAATCCTTAATTATAGGATCCAAAACTAACATCTTATATTAAGTTGATAAGCAATCGTTTGGTATCATTTTATAATCCTTACATTTATGTTGATCACTCTGTCTTACAAGGAAGTAGTCAATTTGAGTTTTATGGTTCTACTCTTAAAATTCACCAGGTGTTTTTTATTTTTCTTGAAAAAAAAATTGAATATTATTAACTTAAATGCTAATACAAGATCTATCAAACCAATCCCACTTTCAATCCTATCCTTGTACCTAACCCTCACAATTATATAACCATTAAAGTCTCCTCTTATAATAACTTTCTCGTTAAGGGGGATCTACTAAGTTACCTTATATAACTCTTCCTACAATTGAATTTTAAGTTGTTTATCCAAACCCTGTAGGAAAATCCCGGGGTGTCCATCACATAGACACAGTGCGGAATTTAAAATTTTGAGTCCCGGGACATTCCCGAAAGCCAGGATCCATGTGTATGTACAAACAATCAAACCATAACGACCAAAAGAGACCGTCTCTAACGGTATCCACGCAGAGGTCGGAAAACCTAACCGGGACAAACTCTTTTGACCCGGAAATAGCTAGACTAAGGAAAAGACTACTAGATCTTACCTTAGTCTTGGAGAGCAACAGAATTCACGATGAACAAGCCTTGGAGAAGAGAGAATCGTGAGTTGAGATGAGAGAGAAGTCTTTGAAAACTAATTTTCACCTTTTCTCTCTAAAACCAACCTTTTTTTAACTCTTAAGCTTTCAAGCTTATAAACCCACGCATTCATCATCTGATAGCATTAGTTTCTAACAATTAAAAACAATTAAAAGGCTAACCAATAAGAGCATTTCACGTGGATGCCTTAAAATGCTAAATGAATGATGATTTTGACTATTCTTCTCCCTTTCTCCTTCTTACGTGAATCACCATATATTTATATATATATATTAATTAATTATTTACTTAATTAATTAATATATATAATTCTTGAAATGGTCGATCAAGCTGGGTTGGTCCTATGATCTCTAGGGCCTCGCCGCGAAAAATCACCAGAGACCCTTTTCAAAGAATGTCGATGTCATAATCTCATCGGGACATATCCCAATCTTATCGGGATCCATTTAATCCTATTGCTCTCCGGATATCGGATCTCCGTCCAAACTATTTCTGATTCTTGAGTCACTCTTATCGTGTGACCCATTAGGTTCGGTTATGTTGGCTACTTAGATTAACACTTAATCGAGCAAGTCATGAGCGGTATCTAGCAACACATCATGACCCCAATTGACCGGAAAGTAATTGGTTTGACTAATGAAACCATATCACGAACCCTTCCATAGATAATTACCGTGCAATTCGTCCTTTCACCATGCTATACCCCACTTGGTTTGAGTATGGGCAATGTGTCAACTCTTACTAGACTAATCAGATCAAATCTAGTCCAAGTGTAATCAGTTCTCGTCCTAGGACTCATTACTTTATATGTCCATGAAGACCCTCTTCATGACATATGTATGCTCGGCGCAGAGACTTCAAAGTAATGATCACGATAAGAGGCCATGGGTATCTCTTCTGCTATCTCAGAAGTGGTGAATCCTGTATTGGCTACTCAATTACCTTCGAATACCTCAAGCTGTACCCAATCACTACCCTATGAGCGACCTCTGAAAGGCAACAAGGAATGGAGTCAAAGTACAGAATCGGTGCCAAGATATCCTTGAGTACCTCAAGTCTAAGGATACTTGCACCATTGCCATGATGAGATTATCAACGACATTTGTATAGAACATCCATGTGATGATCTCATGGCGGGTCATCCAATGTACTTACTACCACTAGTAAGCATCCACATGTCAAATCTAAATATCTCAATATTTACGGTTTTACGAGATCCACCGCTTGATCCAATCAAGGAGTTCGACATATGCTAGTCTATCCGGATTAACGATGTCGGTCTCGTTAATCCTATGACTAGGATAATTTGAATCTTGACATAATTGCACATGATAGGAATCTCAGTAGTATGATCGCATCATAATTTCCTTCATGCTATGTCATATATCAGGGACTTCATTAATTTGATTAAAGATCATTATCAATTCATAATAAAATGAACATCAAATAAATGAAATATGCCTTGCTTTATTTATTCATAAAGTCTGTACATGACTATGAACAAAATGCGCTAAAGGGGATTGCCTTTAGAGCACAACTCTAACAATCTCCCAGTTGACCTAAAGCCAATCGCCTTGGTATCTAATACCATAAGCGAGTACATGAGAATCAAAATTCTTCTGTGGCAATGGTTTTGTCAACGGATCAGCAATATTCTGCTCTGTGGGAATTTTCTCTATCAGGACATCACCCCGCGTAATGATCTCCCGAATCAAATGGTATCGGCGGAGTACGTGTTTGGATCGCTGATGAGACCTTGGTTCCTTTGAATGCGCAATAGCTCCATTGTTGTCACAATACAACTGTATGGGTCCATCACAGCTAGGAACCACACCAAGTTCAGTAATGAACTTCTTGATCCAAACGGCTTCTTTTCTTTGCGTCGATGCGCAATGTACTCTGCCTCGGTCGTTGAATCGTGATCGTCTCTGTTTGGAACTCTTCCAACCGATCGCTCCGCCATTTAGTGTGAAAACATAACCTGATTGTGACTTGGAGTTGTCCTTATCAGATTGAAAACTGGCATCTGTATGCCAGCTCACTTGGAGATTTCCATCTCCATATATCAAGAAAACATCCTTAGTTCTTCGCAAGTACTTTAGGATATTCTTGATGACCACCCGATGACCCTCACGGGATCCGATTGGTATCCGCTCGTAACACTTAGAGCATATGATACATCGGGTCTCGTACATAGCATTGCGTGCATATGATAGATCCTACTACAGAGGCATACGGGATCATATTCATGCGCATCCTCTCATCCTGTGTCTTAGGACACATGGACTTTGAGAGTGTTATCCCATGTACAATGGGAAGAAACCCTCTCTTGGATTGTTCCATGCTAAACCTCTTTAGCACCTTGTCTATGTCGTTATTTGTGAAAGACCAAGCAACCTCTTGATCTATCTCTATAAATCTTTATCCCAAGGATATAAGTTGCTTCTAAGGTCTTTCATGGCAAATTGTTTGGACAACCAAATTTTCTTGATTGCGACATTGAGACATCATTTCCTAGTAACAATATGTCATCTACATATAACACAAGGAATACGATTGCAGTTCCATTAACCTTCTTGTACACAAAGTGTTCATCCGGATTTTGTGAGAAACCAAACTCTTTGATTGTCTCATCAAACGGATATTCCAACTCTGGATGCTTGCTTCAATCCATAAATAGATTTACGAAGCTTGCATACCTTTTCGCCATCGCCAGAAATGAAGCCCTCAGTTGTGTCATGTACACATCCTCGGCCGATTTCCATTCAGAAAGTTGTTTTCACATCCATTTGCCATATCTCATAATCATAATGGCGGCAATGGCTAGGAGTATCCTAATGGATTTAAGCATTGCATTGGATGAAGGTCTCGTCATAGTCAACTCCTTGTCTTTGACGAAAGCCTTTAACCACAAGCCTTGCTTTATAGGTAATCACATTACCATCCATGTCGATTTTCTTCTTGAAAACCCATTTGCACCCTATAGGTTTTATCCTTGGTGCATCAACCAAAGTCCATACACGGTTTTCATACATGGAATCCATTTGATTTCATGGCACGAAGCCATTTTTCGGACTCGAACTCTTGTAACCTCTTCATAGGTGGTAGGCTCATCATCCTCTATGAGCAATACGTCATTCTGTTCACTCACGAGAAATCCATATCTCTCGGGAACAGAGCGTATCCTACTTGACCTACGAATTTCGTGTGAAGTAGAAGGTTGAGCTCATTACCTCATCTGTATGAGTTACGATTTGAGTTCAGCAGATTGATCTGCGTGCATCGAGCATCTTGAACTTCTTCAAGCTCAATTTTGCTCCCACTGTCCTCTTTTAAAAGAAACTCTTTCTCTAAAAAGACAGCATGCCTTGAAACAAACACCTTTTGTTCCTCAGCAAAGTAGAATCGATATCCCCTTGTTTCGTTAGGATATCCTACGAACAAACACTTGTCAGATTTTGCTTCAAGCTTATCTGACTGCGTCCGCTTTACATAAGCAGGACAACCCCATACTTTCAAATGAGAAAGATAAGGTTTCTTGTTAGTCCACATCTCATATGGAGTAACATCAACTGACTTTGATGGAACTCTGTTTAACAAGTAAACAGCTGTCTCAAGGGCATACCCGCAAAAGGATTTTGGCAATTATGCAAAGCCCATCATAGATCGTACCATGTCCAACAAGGTTCGATTTCTCCTTTCTGCCACACCATTATGCTGTGGTGTGTAAGGAGGAGTCCACTGAGATAAAATCCCATTATCTCTGAGATAATCCAAAAACTCTTGGTCTGAGTATTCACCACCACGATCGGATCGTAATGTTTTGATACTTTTACCAAGTTGTTTTTCTACTTCATTTCTGTATTGTTTGAACTTTTCAAACGTTTCAGATTTGTATCTCATTAGATACAGATACCCATATCGAGAATAATCATCAATAAAGGTAATGAAGTAACAACAACCATTTCTGGCATGGATGGACATCGGACCACATACATCTGAATGTATTAGATCTAATAATCCAGTCGCTCGTTCACCCTTTCCCTTAAAAGGTAACTTAGTCATCTTGCCTAACAAACAAGATTCACATGTGTCATATGATTCATAATCAAATGACCCTAAACTTCCACTCTTGTGGAGCTTAGCGATGCGTCTCTCATTTATATGGCCAAGGCGACAATGCCATAAGTAAGTTGATTTTAAATTATCTCTTTTATGTCTTTTTGCGTCATTGACATTCATAATTGGATGTGACATATCTAATATGTATATTCCATTGCATAATGTACCAGTACCATAAAGCATTCCATTTGAGCTAATAGAACAACCATTGTTACCAAAAGACAAATGGAAACCAGCTCTATTTAAACAAGAAACAGACAATATGTTCTTTGTTAATACGGGTACAAAATAACAATCATCCAAGTTAAGTACAAGCCCACTGGGGAGTGTCAAAACATAAGTCCCTACGGCTAATGCAAAGAACTCTTGCTCCATTGCCAACACGCAGTCCATTTCTCCCTTTATGAGTCGCCTCTCGTCCACGAGGCCCTACATATCATTACATATGTGTGAGCCATAACCGGTATCTAATACCCATATGTTATGATCAGAAACAGTATTAACCTCAATGACAAACATACCTGAAGAAGTCGAGGCATCTAATGCCTTCTTCTGCTTCAGTTCTTCCAGATAGACTTTGCAATTCGCCTCCAATGACCGGTCTTACCACAATGGAAGCGGTACCTTTTAGTGCGATCTCTTTGGTCTTCTTCTTGCCTTTCGCTACACTTCCTTTCGGCTTCTGAGCCTTTTTCTTCTTCTGTTTCCTTTTCTTGGAACCAGAGGAAGAAGAATCCACTAATAGCAACGCCTTGCTATCTTGCTTCACAGCTTGTTCTGCTGTCTTGAGCAGATTGATCAGCTCGGGAATTGTGGTAGATATTTGGTTCATTCGATAGTTCAACACAAACTGTGAGTAACTATCTGACAAACCAACAAGAATTAAGTCTATACTTAACTCAGAATCCATCACAAAACCTAAGACGGCCAACCTCTCAATATAGCCATTCATCTTCAATGCATATTGCACTGCAAATGAACCAGGAGTCATCTTCGTTGTAAAGAGCAACCTTGAGGTCTCGAACCGTTCGGACCGAGCTTGCTCATCAAACAACTCTCTAAGATGAAACACAATCGTGTGAGCATCCATTGACTCATGCTGCTTCTGCAGCTCAGGTGACATCGATGCAAGCATAATGCAGGTGGCTATGTCACTGTCTTTTAGATGCTTACGATATGCCTTCGATCATCATCGAAGCTCCTTCACAAGTGGATCCGGGCGAAAAATCAAGGATATATCCTAGATCCTCGGATCGAGAACAATTCTCGATTCGCAGATCAATCAAGAAAATTTGGTCGATTAATTTGTTTGAGTCCATTAGCGCGAAGATTCACACCGGTCGACATCTTCAACCAACCTAAACGTAGAGAGAAAGAAAGTTAGAATAGAAGTAAATGTATGACCATAAGGACTTAAATGACATACATATGGCTCCCACTAGTTTCAACGTAATCCATAACCCTCATCATGAATCCAAGAAACAAAATGGCACATTGACCTAGTGGGTCGATATCCGACATTACTAAGAATGACCTTGGGTTTGCCCAACAAGCCACCTTAGGTCAATCGGTAGGTATCGGACATACCAATTGCATCTCAAATGCAACTATCGCCAGATCTATCAACAGTTGATGTATGCACATACATTGGGTTATCAACACTTGATGCGTGTACATCTGATGTACACTACCCAATTTCGCCTCTGTCCACATTGATCTTGAGTTTGCCCAACAAATCAACGCTTCTAGGAAAACCGACCCATTAATCCGAAAATCTCATTTTCATGGTTCGAACATATCCGTATAGGGCGAGCTTGAGTTTACCCAACAACTCAACCCTATAAGAACTCTGGTTCTTACCATATTAATGGAAGGCGTTAGTTTTCATATTTAAATTGAGGGATTTAGGTCTCATCTTTCTAATCTCATCCAAGGATCATAGTCACCATGACTATATGGTCTGATTTAGGGCATTGCATCAATCACATTGAATCTATACCGAAAATCACCCATCATCCCGCCTTTGCATGTTATAAGTCGACTTGTATATGTATAAGTCGAGTTATAGCTCTGTATAAGTCGACTTATGCATGTGTAAGTCGACTTGTGCATCTGTGCACGAACAAGTCGACTTGTATCATTGTGCAAGTCGACTTATTAAATCTGATTTACCAAACAAGTCGAGTTATGAACATATAAGTCGACTTGTTCATCAGGCATGCATTGGAATTGCTATCTAATCAGCTAATTCTCAATCCAAGCATTCCCAATTCACAACACCAATATAACAAGTATATAAACCTTTATATTAATGTGCTAATGAAACATTTTCATCAAATCATGCATGCCTTATAGTCAAACTATATAGGAAAAACTTGAAACCGATTAATCCACCATTAATCACTAGATTTCCACATAATTCAAGGACACCAAATAATCATACTAAATAGCTCTAGATAGTCTACACATTATCAAGATTACTCCGGCACTTGTCACAAAAATTGCGACGGCCAAAATAAGCAAGATAATGGAATAAGCTAATAAGACGCTACAGTGACCTATTCGACATCCAAAAATTATTGGAAACCCAATTTCAAGAATCTCATTTTGGGATGCATTCCACATCAATATAACAAATTTTTAATCACTATAAAAATGATTCATGGCATTGGAACAGAAAATAACACAAGCAATCATTTCAAACAAAACAGCCCCAGCATGTTTCTCAAAACTGCCAAGCTCTGCCTTTTGCTCAAAATGATCATTGAAACAATTTCAATAAATACTGAGAAAATTACAGAGGTGAAAACATGTTCCCAACATGCTCCATGAATTTTTCCAGGATTTATTTCCCACAAAAACTCATTGAACCTCAGCAATCTAGCCGAACTAGAATCTTGTTCTCCAACACATACATTCCCATCAGCACACAAGAAATTCGGAAATAAATAGTAAATCACCTTGAAAACAATTTTCCATCCACAGAGACATTCAAAAACATCTTAGGGACATGTCGGTGAAAACCAATCCGAAAAACACTTTTTCTAGAATTTATTCTCGAATTTACAAGCATACCTATTTCAGAAACGTTCAACAAGACAGCATCCGAAACTTGAGGGAATTAAATAGAAAAAACATATCAAACGACATCGATAAATTTTTTCCTTTCATAGACACATTCAGCAACATCTCATGAGCAGATCTATGCAAGAAAATTTCGAAAACATGCATCTCTATACTGATTCGAAATTCACACAAATAACATGCATCAGCAGCTCATTCACTAAGGAACTCCGACCTAGTTATCATTTTAACTGTTTATACAACACAAGTGGCTCTGATACCACTGTAGAAAAATCCCGGGGTGTCCATCACATGGACACAGTGCGGAATTTAAAATTTTGAGTCTCGAGACATTCCCGAAAGCCAGGATCCATGTGTATGTACAAACAATCAAACCATAACGACCAAAAGAGACCGTCTCTAACGGTATCCACGCAGAGGTCGGAAAACCTAACCGGGACAAACTCTTTTGACCCGGAAATAGCTAGACTAAGGAAAAGATTGCTAGATCTTACCTTAGCCTTGGAGAGCTACAGAATTCACGATGAACAAGCCTTGGAGAAGAGAGAATCGTGAGTTGAGATGAGAGAGAAGTATTTGAAAACCAAATTTCACCTTTTCTCTCTAAAACCAACCTTTTTTTAACTCTTAAGCTTTCAAGCTTATAAACCCACGCATTCATCATCTGATAGCATTAGTTTCTAACAATTAAAAACAATTAAAAGGCTAACCAATAAGAGCATTTCACGTGGATGCCTTAAAATGCTAAATGAATGATGATTTTGACTATTCTTCTCCCTTTCTCCTTCTTACACGTGAATCACCATATATTTATATATATATTAATTAATTATTTACTTAATTAATTAATATATATAATTGCTGAAGTGGTCCAGTCAAACTGGGGTCGGTTCTACAGTCCTACTGGGCCCCGCCGGTAAAAAATCACCGGAGACCCTTTTCAGCAATGTCGATGTCGCGATCTCATCGGGACATATCCCAATCTTATCGGGATCCATTTAATCCTATTGCTCTCCGGATATCGGATCTCGTCTCAAACTATTTTACTGATTCTCCGAGTCACTCTTATCGTGTGACCCATTAGGTTCCGGTTATGTTGGCCACTTAGATTAACACTTAATCCGAGCAAGTCATGAGCGGTATCTAGCAACACATCATGACCCCAATTGACGGAAAGTAATTGGTTTGACTAATGAAACCATATCACGAACCCTTCCATAGATAATTACCGTGCAATTCGTCCTTTCACCATGCTATACCCCACTTGGTTTGAGTATGGGCAATGTGTCAACTCTTACTAGACCGATCGATCAAATCTAGTCCAAGTGTAATCGATTCTCGCCCTAGGACTCATTACTTTATATGTCCATGAAGACCCTCTTCATGACATATGTATCTCGGCGCCAGAGACTTCAAAGTAATGATCCCGATAAGAGGCCATGGGTATCTCTTCGCTATCTCGAAGTGGTGAATCTGTATTAGCTACTCAATTACCTTGAATACCTCAAGTCGCACCCAATCACCACCCTATGAGCGACCTCCGAAAGGCAACAAGGAATGGAGTCAAAGTATGTAATCAAGACTCAAGATATCCTCGAGTACCTCAAGTCTAAGGATACTTGCACCATTGCTATGATGAGATTATCAACGACATTTGTATAGAACATCCATGTGATGATCTCATGACAGTCATCCAATGTACTTACTACCACTAGTAAGCATCCACATGTCAAATCTAAATATCTCAATATTTACGGTTTTCGAGATCCACCGCTTGATCCAATCGAGGAGTTCGACATGTGTTAGTCTATCCGGATTAACGATGTCCGGTCTCGTTAATCCTATGACTAGGGATAATTTAGATACTGACATAATTGCACATGATAGAAATCTCAGTAGTATGATCGCATCATAATTTCCTTCATGCTATGTCATATATCAGGGACTTCATTAATTTGATTAAAGATCATTATCAATTCATAATAAAATGAACATCAAATAAATGAAATATGCCTTGCTTTATTTATTCATAAAGTCTGTACATGACTATGAACAAAATGCGCTAAAGGGGATTGCCTTTAGGGCACTACTTAACAAACCTACTTGAGGTGTATAAGCACACACCATATTGAGAACAACACCATTCACCATAATTTTTACGAACATATTCCTATCATTAGTCCTCTTTTGCCCCATGACATGATTTATAAGTTCCTTAACAACTATGAAACCTACCTCATTCTATCATCTCGAATACTCTAAATACCAAAGTTTGAACCCATTACTCTCTTTTTCTTTAGCCCCTGTCCACTTTGTATCTTGCGCACTATATGAATCTTATATTTGCTAAAATCTCTACTAATTCCAAAGACTTCCATATAAGAGTTCTGATGTTCTAAAAACCTATCCATAATCTTTTAACATTTTCTTTTCTTTTATTTTGGACCCAAAACTCATCAAAGGACTAACCCTTTGCTTTATCATCAATGGTCAAAGCCACTACTCCTATCCCAATACCCAACACAAGCTAAAGAAGTAAGTCCGAGGAGTTCCCAAACAACTCCAATATAACTTGAGAGAGGAAACACAAATTACTAATAAATTCCTAAAAGGGAACCATAATAAATGGTTTTGAAAATCACAAGTACATGTTGAGATATGGAACCTGATAAAAATACTGGACTTTACAGGTTAAGATTTTGTATTATATTCTCCTGGTGTATCGGTTTATTGAAAACTATTCATAGTGAAAAATTAAAAAAAAAACTAGCTACCCGTGGACGTAGCCATATTTTGATAAATTAGGTAAATTTGTGTGCTCGTTTGTTTTTCGCATTATTTTTTGATTATTGTGATTGATCATCCATAACAGTACACACGATCATAAGAAAATTAAAAAAATTGATAATCCAAAATCTTAACCACTACTAGCAATTAGGATTATATAGAATGCTAAAATTCAGTATTGAATAGTTATAATATAGCAAACAAAATATTGAAAATTATAAATAAAAAAGTTGAACTAACAGGGATATTAAACCTACATCCGATGGAAAAATTTATGAAGAAATCAAGTGCATAGGACCAAAAATATCAACAGTACCGAATCCACGTAATAACTTCAAGCCTAATTAAAACTAAGCTACATGATAAGTTATGGGATTTGATGATAGCCCTAAATGAAAAGTCTGGTAATAAGTAGAACTAATAAACACAAACAGTGACAAGGAGAAACAAATCAAGTTGGAATAAAAGCTATGGCAACATAACACTAAATTTTTATGACAATCACACAAACTAAAAATGCAACAACCACTTAATAAACGATACAAATTAAGATTTACATGCAAAGATAAAGACCCACAAATTTCAAAAGTAAAATTGATAAAAATTGGTTTGGTATTGTCCGCTTTGGTCGTGAATCGATCACGTGACCTCACGGATTTGCTGCGTTGAGACTCACGCCTTTTACCATTGGGTTACGTAGCTCAATGGTAAGAGGCGTGCGTCTCAACGCAACAAATCCGTGAGGTCGCGTGATCGATCCACGACCAAAGCGGACAATACCAAACCAAAAAAGGCACCTTTTTGGTTTGGTATTGTCCGCTTTGGTAACGTGATCGATCCACGACCAAAGCGGACAATACCAAAAAAGGCGCTTTTTTGGTTTGGGTCAGGACCCTCACCGGCCAGGTATTGTCCCCTTTGGTCGTCAGGTCCTTTAGTGAACCCTATCTCCTCTTTGGGGACATGCGGGAGTCGAACCTGTGACCACAGGATTTTGTTGCGTTGAAACGCACGCCTCTTACTATTGAGCTACGTAGCTCAATGGTAAGAGGCGTGGGTCTTGCACCTAACAAAATCCTGTGGTCACAGGTTCGACTCCCGCATACTCCCAAAGAAGGGATAGGGTTCACTAAAGGATCTGGCGATCAAAGGGGACAATACCTAGCCGGTGAGGGTCCCGGCCCAAACCAAAAATAAACTTCATTAAGCATCTTTGGAAGAGTGTCAACACTTGCAAGAAGTGATTGTAAGAGAAAAACACAAACTTTCAGAAAAATTGAGCCAATTGAGGTAAGTTCGCAGAAATACTAACTAAAAAAAGAGTTAAAAATAGCAGTGAGTCAAAACATCAGAAAAATTGAGCCAACTGAGGTAAGCTATGTTTTAAAACCCGGACCGGTCATCGAACCGGTGGCCTTATTGGTTACTGGTTTGATCGATTCGACCGGTTCAACCACCGGTCGAACCGGTGTGACGTAATAATTATGCAATAATTATATATAATATTAAAAATATTTAAAAAAAATAAAAAAATTATCCAACCGGTCGGACCGGACCGATCCGACCGGTCAATTGACCGGTTTTGACCGGTTCAGACTGGATCAATTGGAGACGGGTTTTGAAGCATCAACCGGACCGGACCACCGATCGATCACCGGTCGGACCGGCCGGTCCGGTCCGAGTTTTAAAACCCAGGAGGTAAGTAAGCATAAATACTAACTAAAAAAAAGAGTTCAAAATAGCAGTGAGTCGAAACAACAAAGTTCAGAAAAAGAAACTTACGTTAGTAGACCTAATTAGGAAGAACGAAGACACTTCTGTAGTTGCTAAATTCGTAAGAAAGGATCAAAACCAAAGCTTTTGTAGCGGAGAGAGAGTAAAAAAGAAGACCTAACAAATTAAGAAGTGTAAAACATAGCAAATAGTGCGAAGAACGGAAGACAATAAGGAAAGGGAAACTCAGCTAGGAAACCAAAACAAAATCATGGTAGTTCAAAACTATAGATGAGGAAGTGAAATCGATTCCCAAAATGTGGCTGTCGAAATTCTTATATACGTTAAAGAGGAAGTGTATGAGGACAAGTAATGATGTACGACGATGAGATAAGCCGATTGCCTCCAGAAGTAAAAATATAGCGAATGGACATTGAAGGTAGACCCACCCAGAGCTAATCTGAAATCCCAAAAAGTAGAGAACCGTTAGATAAAGGAGAAGAAAACATCAAGAACAAACCCGTTTTTGAACCAATATCCTGTCGATAGAGACGTTGTTATGGGCCAAAAACTCTATAGCCAAAAATTTGACACCGATAAGAGACCGCTGTTGGTAATCTTTCAAACGTCTCTTAACAGTCCTTGCAACCGACAGAAGCAACGACAGTGAGGGGGAAGCAGTTACAGCTCAAAATGCTACTCGTCGTTGCTTATTTTATTAGTGTCTTACCGGTCGCTGGGAGATGTGTCCAGCGATTCTTTGGCGCTACTCAATGCCAGTCACGGCTCTTTGTTCAAAAGTTATTTTTAAGACAATAGGACCAGAAGTCCGGAAACAGAGAGCGAGAGAGAGGGGGCCAAATAGGCTCCCGAAAGTTTTGATTAATCATGTTGATATTGCACAATGCTAAAAATGAATAACTCGATGTTCTTCGTTGAACCAAAGTATACAAATATATACAATCTTAGGAAGGTAATCACCCCACACAATTCCACACAATTCTCCTAATATTGCGTTAACACAGCTGTACAGATTATCCCAAACTTCCTCCAAAAATATCTCTTCGATCACACCCCAATCTTTGGTGATATGATTAGATATTACAGAAACATATATAGTAACAGATATTACGGCATATCATCGTATTACCCCCCTCAAGTTGGTGCATGTAAGTTTTGGACACCCAACTTGCTTAATAAGAACAAGAACTGCTTTGTCCCAAGGGCCTTGGTGAATATATAGGCAAGTTGAGTACAAGTACGGACATAAGAGGGGCGGATAGTGTGCTTGAGAATCTCGTCCTTAACAAAATGACAATCAACCTCGATGTACTTAGTTCGTTCATGAAAAACAGGATTCTTAGCTATATGAAGAGCTGCTTGGCTGTCACAATAGAGATGCATTGGTTGAGTATGATGAACACCAAGACTGGATAGAATATCCTTTAGCCACTTCAATTCACATGTGGTATTAGCCATAGAACGGTACTTTGCTTCGACAGAAGACTTGGAGACTGTGGGCTGTTTCTTGGTCTTCCAAGAAACTGGCGAGTGACCAAGACAGATGAACCAACCCGTAAGAGATCTTCGAGTAAGAGGACAACTTGCCCAATCCGAGTCACACCAACCATATAAGTGCAGATCACTGTCTCGACGCAAGAGAATACCTTGGCCGAGGTTCCCTTTCAAGTAACGGACCACACGCAAAGTAGCATGCCAATGATCTTCTTTGGGCTGCTGCATAAACTGAGATAGTATATGGACACTCTATGAAAATTCTGGTCTAGTGAAACACAAGTAGATGAGGCGCCCAACGAGGCGTCGATAATGGGCAGGATCAGAGAACAAAGGACCGTCGGCTAACGCTAAACGATGATTTTCTTCAAGAGGAAGAGAAGCCAGTTTGGCCCCAAGCAACGCAGTTTCAAGAATAATATCCAAGGCATATTTTCTTTGACACAGGTAAATTCCGGTGGAGGTTGCGTGGACGTGCGTGCAACCTCCACTCCAAGGAAACACTTTAATCGTCCTAAATCCTTCATATGAAAGCAAGTATGAAGATAACACTTAAATCGTTGAATAGCTCCAGAATCATTACCAGAAATAATAAGATCATCTACGTAAACTAGCACCACAAGATGCACATGGGTATGTTGCAACGTGAACAAGGAATAATTGGAGTAGGATTGATGAAACCTATAATGCTTAAGAGCGGCAGAAAGCTTGGCAAACCAACATCTGGGAGCTTGCCTCAAACCGTAAAGCGATTTACGAAGTTTGCATACCATGCCATGGTGTTGCACCAGAAACCCGGGTGAGAGTTTCATGTACACATCTTCCTGTAATTCACCATGCAGGAAGGCATTATGAACATCCACTTGGTGGAGTTCCCAATCTTTAGCAGCAGCCACAGCCAAAACTGTACGTACAGTAACCATTTTTTCCACAGGAGCAAAAGTTTCCGTGTAGTCTAGCCCTTTAACTTGGTGATTCCCCAAAATGACCAGCCATGCTTTGAATCGCTCAATGGTGCCATCTGAATGGTACTTGATTTTGTAGACCCACTTACAACCCAGCGCTTTCTTTCCTGGAGGCAAGCTCGTGATGGTCCAGTTAACATTGGTTTGAAGAGCTTGAATATCATTTGCCATGGCTTTCTGCTAGCGTACATCTCTCATAGCGTCAGAAAAATGTATTGGCTCTCGCTCTGCACTTACTGCTGCAAGAAACTGACGGTGGTGGTACGGAAATTTGTCACAGTTTACATAGTGAGCTATAGGATAACACGCACCTGAGTCATGTGATGTAGCAGAGAACGGTCAAATGGGCTTAACTTTCTCATGGTGTTTGTCACATAATCACGCAACTTCACAGATAGGTGCTTGAGCCGATGACCTTGTCCAAGCTGAGTAGCAGGGGCAATGTTGGGACCAAGTTCTATTTGGTCATCATTGCTGCAGGTCTGATTTTTTGGTTCAGTCTCACAAATCCGAGATTCATCAGGTGATGTAGCAGTACCCCCATGGCTTCAAGGCTCTAGTTACTAGGATGGTTGTCCTCAACAATATATTCCTCAACTTTGCTAGGATTAGTGATGAACATCGGTGATACTGGTGGGTTAGTATTCCCTTCTTCAAAAGGAAATTCTATTTCAACAAACTTCACATCCCGTGAGACAAAGAAAACCTTTCTCTCTAAGTCAAACAATTTTCATCCCTTTTGTCTGTAGGGATACCCAACAAAGATACATATAAAGCTTCTACTATTAAATTTATCTCCACTTCTATCTTGATTGTGTGCATAACAAAGTGACCCGAACACTCTCAAGTGATCATAAGGGGGAGGTTTTCCATGAATCATTTCATATGGAGTTTTGCCATTGTGGATGGGGGTTGGTGTCAGATTAATTAGGTAGCCTGCGGTGAGAATGCATTCACCCCAGAAACGAATCGGAAGTTTTCCTTGAAATCTTAGTGCTCGTGCTACATTGAGGATATGTCAATGTTTTCTCTCTACTCGTCCATTCTGCTGTGGTGTTCCAGTACATGATCGTTGGTGAATAATGCCATGATCAAGAAAGTATTGTTTTAAACAAGTAAATTCTGTTCCATTGTCACTCCTGACCACTTTGATGCGTTTATTGTATTGTCGTTCAACTAAGGCGAAGAAATTCGTTATTTTCTGTGACACTTCCCTTTTTTCAGACAACAACTATATCCAAATAGCTCAAGAATGATCATCAACCAGTATCAAAAAATAGGATGCACCACAGGATGAGGGTGTTCTATAGGGTCCCCATAAATCACAATGTGTCAAGTCAAAAATAGCTTAAGCTCGATAAGTGCTTAAAGGAAAATTTTCTTTTTTTTGTTTTGCTCTCTCACATATTTCACATGTTTTATTCAAACACTCACTTCTATGACTACTACTCACGTTAGGAATCTGCTGAACAACCTTAAAAGATGGATGCCCCATTCGTTTGTGCCAAAGGTTAAGTTGATTCTCTGCACTAGTCTAATAAACCTTCACACTTCGAACACCATGATACAGATAAAGCCCATCCTTTCGCTCACCCACTCCAATCACTATCCTCGAAGTGCGGTCCTGCGTCACACATAATTTGTTAGTAAACTGGACAACACAATTTGCTTCATCTATTATCTGTGAGACAGAGATCAGATTGCAATTTAGTTTTGGCACATAAAGAACATTCTCAAGTTTGAGACCCCCATCAAGGATCACTGTTCCTTCCTTGGTTGCAATTATTTGTTCTCCATCAGGTAATCCTACTGGACATCCTTGTATTGCTCTCTGCTGGAAAAGGTTTTCCAAATTTCCTATCACGTGATTAGAAGCACCGGTGTCTATAATCTATAAATCATGTGGATTCTTACCACTTATTTTTTCATTCTCACTTGTCTTAAGGGTGTTTAGCATCTCAACAAGGACCTGCCACTGCTCGTTGCTCAGACCAACTAGTTCATTTTTCCCAACTTCTGTGTCAAATTTATTTATATTACGGCCTGCAACTTGTGCTGCATTAGCCCGAGTTGCACCCCCTCTCCCATATCCTGCTGATGTCCCATTCTGTTGTTGACTTCTGCCACTAGTTCTGCCTTCGTTTCGTGGTCGTTCACCCCACCACTCTGGATATCCGATGAGTTGGAAGCAGCCTCAAGCATCATGACCTGTCTTTCCACAATGAGAACATACCGTTGATTTATCCTTCGTCTCTCCTCGCCCTTTGGACCTATGTCTCGTTTGTACTGCAAGACCCATGACTGCTCCTCTCTCTTCCTTAAATCTGGTGATTGTTTTCATCCTCTCTTCTTGCACTAGAGTTGTAAACAATCTAGAAGGGGGGTTGAATAGATCTTTAAAGCTTTTTGTAAAATTCTACAATAAAATCAGAAGTTAATTCACACAAAAATAATTTAAACAAATTTAAATGTAAAGAGTAGGAAAGAAGAGCAAACACTGTTTTTATAGAAGTTCGGTGCTAAGACCTACGTCCTCTACCTAAGCTCCCACTTCGGATTTGGCAAACCGCTTTACTACACACTTTTAGTTTAGTGTGAATTCTTACAACACCACTTGATTTCCGGCTCAAGCTACCTTTACACTTGATTTGTCTTCCGGCACAAATCCTACCAACACCACTTGATTTTCGGCTCAAGCTACCTTTACACTTGATTTGTCTTTCGGCACAAATCCTACCTCACAAGTGATCTCCTCTAATCACTCAACTCACAATAATCACAATGATAGAAAATAGAAGTGCTAACTCTCAGTACAGATGAATGGAATTAAGACCAAGCTAAGAGTAGTATGAGAACAAATTCTTAGAACTATAGTAGTATATTTTGATTTTTGCGTTCCTTCCCATTTCCCTTGATGTTTCTCTATTTATTTGCAGGCTAAAGGATGATTATAGACGTTAGGGATGTCCACTAGGCATTGTTGATTGATCATAGACCTTGCTAAATTATTTCCTTTCCATTTTTGAATGGTTGACTTCGTCAGAATCAGTTTGCTGTACTCGTAAGTCGACTTGTCGTGGTGTGTAAGTCGACTTATAACAACGATTTTCGTAAAACTTTATCTCCGCTCTTCTATAAGTCGACTTATGCAGTGTAAGTCAACTTGTAACATTCGATAAGTCGACTTATGCAGTGTAAGTCGACTTGTAACCTTCGATAAGTCGACTTATACAGTGTAAGTCGACTTATAACCTTCGATAAGTCGACTTATAGTCTATTAGTCGACTTGTGTTGTTCTCAACCTGACAGATCTTGATATATTAGTCGACTTATGATTTACTAGTCGACTTATGTTGGCTTCAACGGTTATATTCAATCAAATGTTCTATAATCTTCATGTTTAATGTCTCTAGCATGATGAAGATTATTTCCTTCTTGATTTCACCATGATTTATGTCTTGCCCATTCAAGATTGGTGAAGATTATTTCCTTCTTGATTTCACCATGATTTATGTCTTTCAAGATTGATGTAGTCTTGATGTATTTGAATCTAAATCACCTGAACTAATTTCTTAACCAATTCTATACATTTTATTATTATCAAAACATAAGTCGGATTTAATTTGTCAACCACCATTGGTCCAACAATCTCCTCCTTTTTGATAATGACAAAACATTTAGAAATTGTTTAAGAAATTGAAATCAAAGAAACATTGATCAAGGTTTTTAAGCCTTTTCTTTTTAGTTAGAAGTCTCCCCCTCAATCATATAAATCATTGAATTTAACAACCTTATAAGATCAAATGCATAAGAGTTGTATAATTCATAAATTTAATATAAATTCAATTCAAAGACAATTTAACATACATACTCCCCCTTAATCAAGTAACTAAAGAATATCCAATTTCTCATTTTACTCCCCCTTTTTTTCATAATCAAAACAACTAATATGAAATGTCGCAAATATGAAGAGAAAAAAAATTATCGCAATTACATTAAATATAGAAACAAGTCATCAAACACAAATAGTCTCAAGTAGCAAGCAAATATAAATAATATGAAATGTTAGTCTTGGCTAGATACAAAAAAACCATCATGGTGGAGAAAAATCATCATAAAGAAATCTCAAAAGTATAAGAGAATGTGTTTTCGGAGATTTGGGGAAAAAGTGAGTTTTTAAAGAAGACCCAGATGACTTATAGTCGACTGGCAGGGGGTTAGTCGACTAATAATAAATAAAAATAAGAGTGGGGGTTGTCTGATATAAAACTAGTCGACTGGTCGCATATAATTAGTCGACTAGATTTGACAAATAGATGAATTACCCAACTATGGTGTAATACTCGACTAAAGCAATTAAACACCTTATCTCTTGATGCAATGGTCAACAATATATGTATTTCCATGTCTCAAACCAATGAAAGCAACATTTTCATCTT
The DNA here is from genome assembly GCA_029891385.1 of Erythroxylum novogranatense. Taxonomy (NCBI): domain Eukaryota; kingdom Viridiplantae; phylum Streptophyta; class Magnoliopsida; order Malpighiales; family Erythroxylaceae; genus Erythroxylum; species Erythroxylum novogranatense. The sequence continues at coordinate 44,566,781 of CM057233.1, read as the reverse complement.
TCTTAACCATACAATAAGATGATTCAAATGTCACATTAAAATTCATATCATATAATTGAGAAACAATTAGCAAATTATGTTTAAAGCCATCAACAAGTAAAACATTGTCAATGGTAGGCAAAGGCTCCTTACCCACTTTACCAATACCAATGACTTTACCTTTGTTGTTGTCTCCAAAAGTGACATATCCTTAATTTTTTTTGGTCTAATTTCTGCAAATAGGTTTTTGTGTCCACTCATATGCCTTGAACATCCACTATCAATGTACTATGTGCTTGGTAGATTTTCATTCCTTGCTTGTGCCTACAACTAAAACATTCTTTCTTCTCATTAGTACCCAAGCCATTTTGGGTCCATTTTGGTTAGTCATATAAACCACATTAGGAGGTGTTGTACCTTTTACCACCCAAATTTTCTTAATATTAATACATCTCCTAATACTCTTATAAGCAATTTCTATATAACCATTTTTCAAGCATTTAGCACATTTTGCAACTTTTCCATCCTTAGTGAATTTAGAAATCAAGGAACAATCTCTATCAAAAGGATCATATCCTAAACCATGTTTAGAAATAGAATATATTTGTAAGGACAACATCTTTTCAAACTTTTCATTTCCACCAGTAAATTTTCCAACCACATAAGAAAACTCCTTTCTAAGTCTATCAAGCTCACAAGTAAGATTTTCTTTTTCAGCAAGACATGTAGAGTGGTCCTCCTTAGAGCAATCTAAATCATCAATAGTCTCATGCAAAACATTATTTTCAGTAACTAGATCTCTTTTTTTCTTTCTCAACCTCTTGTTGATTTTAATAGCTTCTTCAAAATCAATTTGTAAAGCATTAAAAGAATCTCTAAGATCTTGATCAATGAATATTACCTCATTTTCATCATCACTTATTGAGGAGCTATTTTCCATAAGCGCTAAGTTGTTTTCATCATTACTTTGGTATGCTTCCTCATCATCACTCCAAGTGGCTACTAGGTTAGCTTTCTTTTTCCCTTTGTCATACTTGTCATTTTTCTGGAGATTTGAAGTGAAGGAGGACCTTTTGCATTCTCTAGCATGATATCCTCTTTTTCCACATTTCCAACACTCTTCATTGTTTTTCTTTTCTTCATAGCTTTTGGTCCTTTTTTCCATGGTGTACTTTTTTCTTTCTTCATTTCTTCCACCACTTAATTCTTTCCTCCTATTTTTGAGTAGTCCTTTAAACTTTCTCTAGTTTCTGGCATATATTGCTATTTCTTCGTCTTCTTCTTCTTCATTTATTTCTTCGTCACTTTCATCAAGAGAAGAAGCATTAGCTTTTAAAGTAATTGACTTTTGTGACTTACCTCTACCTCCTCTGGATTTGAGAATGATCTCATAGTTGATGAGTGATCCCACCAAGGCGTTGAATTCCAAATGATTGAGATCCTTGGACTCCATAATAGCGGTGACTTGTGAGTCCCATTCTTTCAGTAGTGAGCGAAGAATCTTCTTCACCTTTTCGCTATCCATCATATGCTTTCCAAGGTTGCCTAATCCATTTATGATTTCTGCAAAACGATCAAGCATAGTGGAAATAGACTCACCTTCCTTCATGATAAACATTTCATAGTCATGGAGAAGCATGTTGATCTTTGTCTCTCGAACTTGATTGGTTCCTTCATAAGTGATGTGTAGTCTCTCCCACATATCTTTAGCACTAGCACACGAGTTCACTCGATTTCTCTCCTCAATCGTGAGAGCACAATATATCAATTTCATAGCTTTAGCGTTGATGTAGGCTTGCTTCCAATCATTGTCATCATATTCCAGCTCTATTTTCACCTCGCCATTTTCTTTTAATGGAACATGTGGACCGAAGATGATAATCTTCCAATATTCTACTCCTTCGCTTATAATATGATACTTCATAGGATTTTTCCAAGAAGAGTAGTTAGTACCATTAAATAAAGGAGGGCGATTATTAGTGTTACCTTCTTCCGCTAAGTTATTGTGTGCCATCCCTGGATACTTCTGCTCTGATACTAATTGTAAACGATCTAGAAGAGGGTTGAATAGATCTTTAAAGCTTTTTGTAAAATTCTAAAATAAAATCAGAAGTTAATTCACACAAAAACAATTTAAACAAATTTAAATGTAAAGAGTAGGGAAGAAGAACAAACACTGTTTTTATAGAGGTTCGGTGCTAAGATAAGCTCCCACTTAGGATTTGGAAAACCACTTTACTACACACTTTTTAGTTTAGTGTGAACTCTTACAACACCACTTGATTTCCGGCTCAAGCTACCTTTACACTTGATTTGTCTTCCGACACAAATCCTACCAACACCACTTGATTTCCGGCTCAAGCTACCTTTACACTTGATTTGTCTTCCGGCACAAATCCTACCTCACAAGTGATCTCCTCTAATCACTCAACTCACAATAATCACAATGATAGAAAATAGAAGTGCTAACTCTCAGTACAGATGAATGGAATTAAGACCAAGCTAAGAGTAGTATGAGAACAAATTCTTGGAACTATAGTAGTATATTTTGATTTTTGCGTTCCTTCCCATTTCCCTTTATGTTTCTCTATTTATTTGCAGGCTAAAGGATGATTATAGACGTTGGGGATGTCCACTAGGCGTTCTTGATTGATCATAGACCTTGCTAAATTATTTCCTTTCCATTTCTGAATGATTGACTTCGTCAGAATCAGTTTGTTGTACTCGTAAGTTGACTTGTCATGGTGTGTAAGTCGACTTTTAACAACGATATTCATAAAACTTTATCTCCGCTCTTCTATAAGTCGACTTATGCAATGTAAGTCGACTTGTAACCTTCGATAAGTCGACTTATGCAGTGTAAGTCAACTTGTAACCTTCAATAAGTCGACTTATGCAGTGTAAGTCAACTTGTAACCTTCGATAAGTTGACTTATAGTCTATTAGTCGACTTATGTTGTTCTCAACCTGAAAGATCTTGATATATTAGTCAACTTATGATTTACTAGTCGACTTATGTTGGCTTCAACGGTTATATTCAATCAAATGTTCTATAATCTTCATGTTTAATGTCTCTAGCATGATGAAGATTATTTCCTTCTTGATTTCACCATGATTTATGTCTTTCCCATTCAAGATTGATGAAGATTATTTCCTTCTTGATTTCACCATGATTTATGTCTTTCAAGATTGATGTAGTCTTGATGTATTTGAATCTAAATCACCTGAAATAATTTCTTAACCAATTCTATACATTTTATTATTATCAAAACATAAGTGGGATTTAATTTTTCAACCATCATTGGTCCAACAAGAGTGGCATATACTCGATTCAATAAGGGTATAGGATCTCCAGGTAGTATGTTAAAACGGACAGGACCATAGCTCACGTCATTCAAGCCCATCAAGAATTGATGAATCCTCTCTTCTTCTCTTCGCTTTTCAAGTTTAGAGGCAATATCATAATTGCATCCCCCGCATGAACACCTTAGGATCTTCTCATAGTTTGCCAACTCGTCCCAGAGTGTCTTTAATTTTCCATAGTATGCAACAATGATCATTCCTTGTTGCTTGCAATCTGCTAACTCAACTTTCAGTTGTTGGATTCTTGGACCATTCACGACTGAGAAACGATCTCGAATCTCCTCCCACAACTCCTTTGTATTCTCCGCATATGTCACGGTTGAACGCAGGGTAGGTTCGATGGTATTCAATATCCATGACACAAGCATGGATTGAACAGTCCACCAATCCTCTATTTTGGGTGCATCTTCATCAGGCTATTTATGGATTCCATCTATAAAACCCCACTTTCTTCTAGCACGCAACGAAATCTTTATCGCACAGGCCCATTCTTCGTAGTTCTCTCCTCGTAACTGCACTTGTGTGATTACATTCCCAGGATTGTCATTTGAGTTCAAGTCGTACAGTGATGGAGTTTTCTTGCTTCCTTCAATCTGAGGCTTCTTAGTTTCTCTGGATATTTCTTCTTTTTCTGCCATGATAACAGTAGAAATCTGTCGAGGTACAAGATAGTATTAGAGCCTAGTTGGCTCTGATACCATGCTAAAAATGAATAACTCGATGTTCTTCATTAAACCAAAGTATACAAATATATACAATCTTAGGAAGGTAATCACCCCACACAATTCTCCTAATATTGCGTTAACACAGCTGTACAGATTATCCTAAACTTCCTCTAAAAATATCTCTTCGATCACACCCCAATATTTGGTAATATGATTAGATATTACAGAAACATATATGGTAACAGATATTACGACATATCATAGTATTACACAAAGATTATACATACCTGTTAGAGGGATGGGTGACAACATTATGCTCATACAAGAATTCATGAAGGGATATTCCAGTAGTAATGGTGGAAAGAATTGTATCTTGAAAGTGGATTTGAAGAACGCATATGACAATGTGAATGAGACTTTCCTCAGTGACATTCTGAAAGCTCTGAAGTTTCCAAAAAGTTGCACTTAATGGATGAAATTGTGTTTTTCTACTCTTACATTTAACATAAGCATTAATGGAGAACACACAAGACATCCAAACTCACCATACATCTTTTCTCTTATTTTTTGGAAGTTTTTAATAGATTTTTGAAGATAATTGTGGAGAGAAATAAGCACTTTAAGTTTCACTCAAAATGTAGAAGATTGGTCATCACCAATCTTAATTTTGCTGATAATATAATAATCTTAGCAAGAGTTGATGGAAATTCAATAATAGCATTGATGAAGGCCATTAAGATGTTTACCAAATTGTCCGGACTTCATGTTGATATAGAAAAGTGTTTTTGTACATTTCTAAGAGTGCCTTGATGAGGATCAAATATTGAGTGGCATTACTGGATTTAGGTGTCTTTCTTCACCTTTCAATTGGAGTACCAATTGCTTCCATAAGATTGAGTTATGGAAACTTCAAACCATTGGTGGACAAAATACAAGCAAAAATCTATGAATGGAGTTTTAAACAATTATCTCTAGCTGTTAGAGCTCAATTAATCTCAGTTGTTCTAATTACATCGGGCTACACATCTAGCTATTCCTAAAGTTGTGAACAAGATAATGGACAAAATGCTCAAAAGATTCCTATGCCCTAGAACCAAAGATGATGAATTTAGAGCTGCTATCAAAAGGTCTGCAATCTAAGAAGGTATAGAGGCTTGAACATAATTTCCTTAAGGTTGTTGAATAGATGGATGTTTATGAAGAAATTATATAGGTTAATTGAAGATCAAAAATCTTTAAAATGCAAATAGGTACATGAATATTACATCAAAGGTTATTCCATATGGAAAATTGATCTCTCGACAATGAACACTTCAACTACTTTAAAAGAGATTCTCAAGCTTAAAAGCACAATCATACCCTACATTTGCAAGAAAGTTGTTATTGGACTCAAAATCTTTTTCTAGTACCAAAATTAGACTAATGAATGCAGGATATTAACATGTGATAAAAAGTAGAATACATGAAAATCATAATGTTGGAAATTCTCTATAATCAAGAATGAGAATTTTTTAAGAGTTTATGATAGGAATATGCAAAATAAGTTTAATAGACTGGTGTTATATGAGAACATGGAAGATAGAAACTGGTGGAATGCTATTTCAATAGAATTTTAGATGTGTTCTGTGGTATAAATTTTTTTTGTGCAAATTTAATCTCCTTAGAGTTGCTACTACTTTGTAAAGAGCCTTCAAAGATAGATTACCCACTATTAAGAGACTCAACAAGTTCAAATGTATGAAAATTTTGTGAATTCTCTTTAAATGCAAATGGAGAGTTCATCTGATCTATTTTTAATTTCAAATGCAACTTCACCAGCGAAGCATGGAGGCTACTATTACACTAATGTGTTATAAACAATCCCTCAGATGATTGGTAATAAATAGTCATTCGGTGTTTGGATTTGTAGCATATCATACAGTAAATGGTGTTTCTACATTGTTGTATCTTACCTTGTGCTTAACATATGGGAACAAAGAAATAGGAAACTTTTTAGCAACACAAAAACAAATTTGGAGACATTTATAAAAGGAGTTATTAAATGCTATTAGATTATACATCAACCTATTTTGTGATAAGCTCTCTTTATATTCAAATTCTATTGATATTGGGGGTATTAAAAGGTTCTTTGTAACAATTGTTGGCATTTTCAATAGCATGGCTTTCTAATTTGGTATGGAACTCTCATCCTCTTGGTAAGATCGAAATTCATTTTGATTGCCTATTTTGCTTTAATTCATTTACTTTTTAAAAAAACACCCTTTTGACAAAAAATTATTTCAAAAATTCCTTTAAAGTGTTTTAATGCATCAATATAAAAGGTTCTAAAACTTCCTCTTGATTATAAAAAAAGAATATGTAATATGCTCTAAGTATAAATGATTGAGCCCTAATTCATTAAAATGCCCAAAATAAAATTACAAGAAGGATTATAATTATTTATTTAAATCTTGATGTGCTTGATTCCTTCTCTTCTTAATACTTCACGTGAATTGTATATGTACACTTTTATTCATTTTCATCATCCTTTAATTACTCTAGTTGACTCTTTTGCTTACTTTGTGCTTCTATTGAACTTGAACTTTCACATATTAGCTTACTAACATTGATAAGGAAAAAATATTAGTAATAATATATTTTTCTATTATTAGAGCTATAGGTCAAAACTTTACTTTGTCTAATAATATCCTTTTATTTATAATGAAAACATTTTGTTGATATTATAAAAAATGAAAGATATTAAGTAAGATTCCTTATACTAAAGTAAATGTAATACGTGCTTCGCTTAAGTTATGCATCATAAATGATATTTCAATATCACCATTCTCTATCCCCTTTTTCAATATTAAAAGGGCATATGATATATAAATATGTATATATTGAAAGAAAAATAAATAAATGACTTCCTTCTACTCTTGAAAGCTCTATATATGGGAAAAGAATACATACAAAGTTCCTTTAAATAAATAAACAATTGTCAAAAAGCTCACATACAAATTTAAAGATTAATAAATATTCCTCTCTCCATAAGATACCAATAATAATACTTTTTCACCTTAAATTTCTATTCAAGTTAATATACTCATATATTATCAATAAAAAATGCAAATGTACTCCTTTTATATACCACCAATGGTTACCTTCTTTTCTTCGTTACTTGGTTCGATAATTAGTCATCTGATGCAAAGATGTTTTTCTAAAATTAATTATTGGATATATAGGTGATACCGATTAGTAGTATTCAATTTATGCCACATGATATCTCTTATGAGGTAAAAATCAACATGTTATGGGTGGCTTTACAAACTTGGATCCTTAGGGAATAGTGCTTATACATTTTTCAACCTATATCCTTTTAGGTTTACTTGAAAAATATTGTTATAAAAATAAATTTAGATGGATATACCAACAAATAACAAAAATTAAAATCTAACATAGATTATTTGAAATATAAATCACATAAGATTGGCCTATATGATTGTAACACATGCATTTCTAGGTATACCTAACATGTTATGTTAATTTTAATCTTTACTTTAGATAAATGAGGGATAAAAGGCTCTTCTTTCATGATAGTGAAGCTTAACAAATGAATTGGAATAAAACATATTTTAATGAATTTTTCCTATATTAATTATAAACAAGAGCCTTTTTCTTATATGGGTGCTTATGATAATTGACATCTTATTTCATGTCCTTTTGATAATAAAGAGGTCTATACAAAGAAAAATGTTTCATACTCTTTTAATGTGACTTTTTACAAAAATTATGCTTACTTTTCCTTTAATTTTATTCACTTTAGGTTTATAATATGAACCATATATAAATACCTGAAATTTGTTTTAAGCTTGAGATCTAGAAGATGATGCATCAGCATTAAAGTTTTCTTGTCTAGAATTGAATGTAATATGACCACATGATGACTTAATAGCTCATCACTACATATGCTATCCCTTCACAAAAATTTTCCCACCATTAGATGATGCACTTCTATTAGTGCACTCAATCTAAGAATGCTATTTAATTTTTCAATACTTATAGTGAATTTACATAAGGAATCTTTGAGGTTATTGATCTCCTTCTTATTGCCTTATTTCTTTTGTAATAAATGATGCTTATTATTATTGGCAACAACCATACTCTTAGATTCTATCATATATACATATCACATATCACATATCACATTTTAATTTCACATTCTCAAGCATCCATGCATTTAAGAGTTTTTAAACCTTTTTTTTCCTTTTCAAACTCATCATTTCTAGGCATTCAGTAAGTTCTTCATAAGATAAATCATCATCATTATTATCACAATAATTAACATTAAGAGATTTTGAAGTGGAGGATATTTCATCATTATTTTTCATTAATCACATATGAGTTGCTTAATTATTCCATTCTTTATTTTTATAATTACTCGTATCATTACATATGTTTAGTGCCCTCTTTAACCTTTTATCCTTCTCCTTCTTTTCACTTCACTCTTGATTGTCATCTATACTATCATCAAACTCATTATGATTAATATCTAATATCATTTAAAATATGTAATGTCAAATATGTGTCCAATATCATATGCACTTTGTCACATTGAAACTTCAAATAACACATTCCTATCTAATGTGAAAGGAAAATAGTGCATTGCCTTACTATATAACAAAAGCAAGTCTATTAGCACTCATATCCCATTCATTATTCTCTACAATCTTCTAATTAGAAAAAATGTACATTGCCTTACTATTTATTGAAACAAGTCTAATAACACTCACATCCCATTCACTATTCTTTACAATCTGCCATGTTTCAAATTCTTCAATCATGAAAACTATTTTCTTATTTCTCTAAAATAAGTAATAATTTTCATTAAAGAATATTATAATGCTAATTTCTCAACTCTCTTGACCACTTCAAGAAAACTATTATTTTGTGACGAAAAATTACCGACGGTATTAATAATCGTTGAAATTACCGACCGACGTCGGCAAAGTTGGTTATGGAATATAACTTTTGCGACGGTCAAATAGTCCGCCACTAAAATAAATGGTGGAGTTTTATCGACACACATTTCAGTCGGTAAAGCTGGCGATAAAAGTCGTCAGATTCTAGCCCCAATATTGATACCCAAAATGATGTCATTTTGGTTTAAACCAAAATGATGTCCTTTTGGATATAATTGAATGTTAAAATAACAACCAAAACAACGTCGTTTTGGTTATTAATTTAACCGTCCCATAACTTCTTCTTCTTTCTTCCCCGCTCGCTGCTCCCGCCTGCGTCTCCCTCCGTCTGCATTTTTTCCTCCTCCATTACCGCCTGTCGTCACCATTTACTGTCGTCTGGAGTGGGTTCTCGCCATCGTCCTCGTGCGTGTTTGGCGTGGTGTTCTCCGACAGGTAACCACTCTTCTCCTCCCCTCTTTCTCCGATACATGTTGTTGAAAATGGTGGGTTTTATATGTATTGTTTTTTGTAATTGTTTTATATTTAAATGTTTATTCTTACAAATAAACAAATCAATTTAATGGGTTTCTGACTAATTAATTAGTTTAATTTTATTAGCATTTAGTTCAAATAGATCCCTGTAGGTGACTCCATCCTCCTCGGTTATGTTTTGTTGCTTTGCAATCTATATAGAGTCAGTTTCATACATTACCTAATTTGCAATCTGAAACTAATTAATTTCTAAAGTTAATTAATTAGTTTAATTTTATCAGCAATTAGTTTAAATAATTAAGCAATTTATAATTTAAACTCTAAAATTAACTTGATTTTATAATATTAATTATATAGTAAGAATGAGACAATAGTAATTAAACCTAATGGATGAAATTTTAAATTCTAAATTTAACTTGATTTATATAGTTTTCATGCATATAATATCATCTCATATAAGCTTCAACATCTTCCTTTTATATGAAACTCTTTTAATGAAATTCTCAACTATATAGCATGACAAGTATAAGAAGTAATTATAACATATTCGAATTCACATGTAGAGAGTATGACTATAGGTTGTTTCTTTGAACACCAAGAAATTATATTATTTTAGAAAAGAAACAAATGTATTAATAATTTTACCAAAAATTCAAATTAAAGTATTCAAAAGATGAGTAACATATGTCATAGTCAATAATATCTTTGAGAAACCAATTTTTTTTTACTATCTTTAAATGAACTTTAGAAGGTGTCTTCATAAATTAACAAATAAGTATAACTACAAATAAGATATCTAGCCTTGCGTAAGTTAAATGCCTCAATTTTGTAACAAGATTTTTTAACCAAGATGAATCTACACTCTCTTGCTCAATCAAAGTTGGATAGCTTCATTTCATACTCTTAGTGTTAATCGGCTTACTATCAAACTGAAGTGAATCACACGTTAATATATTGAACAATAATATGATCAAGATACACAAGAAGGGGGGGTTGAATTATGATAAACTTTTTCTTAATCCTCTTAAAAAAATTACTTGTTCTTTCGAAAACTTATCGTAAATCAATTCGTAACTAGTTTGAAAAACTTTGTTAATTTTGAAGAATACGATATAAGTAATATGAGAGTAGAAAGAAAAAAACACAGCAATTTATCCTGATTCACCCCAAACCGTGGGCTACGTCCAGTCCTCAGATATCCTTCTGAGATTTCACTATCTCTGAATTGTTTACAAGTATTCTTTCGATCGAGCCTCCGTGTCTCTTTACGAAGTATTATTTTATTCTTAGCCTCTTCAGGCTATCTGTAACACTTTCTAATTGAAAGAATAGTAAAGAGCTTGTTACAATAGAAATGCTCTTAACACTGTTCACTCGAAATATCGTTCACAATTTTTCTCTCAGATAATCTGAAAATCAAAAGTTGAATACTCAGAGTTTCATGAAGTTTCATAAAGTTGCATAAAGTTGTTTCTTCTTCAATATCGACTCATATTTATAGTCGGGTCTTCAACTGTTTCTTGAATATCTGCTTCTTGATTCTTGAAAGAAACGGTTATTCAGTTTGACTCCGTAACTAACTCAAACTGATGTTTCTTTCTTCCGTCTGATTTTTTGTATCGGCTGCTTTTCTCTTGTAAAGCTTCCGTCTGCTTTTCTTGTATCAGCTGCTTTTCTTTTGTAAAGCTTCCGTCTGATTTTTTGTATCGGCTGCTTTTCTCTTGTGACACTTTCGTCTGCTTTTTCCTGTAAAGCTTTCGTCTGCTTTTGCTTGTAAAGCTTTCGTCTGCTTTTCGCTTCAGCTGATTTTTCTCCTTCAGCTGTTTTTTACTTCGGCTGATTTTTCTTCTTCAGCTGTTTTTTACTTCGCATGCGTCCATCTACTTTTCATTTGTAAATTTCTCTTTGTTTGTCATCAAAATTATTTAATACGTGAAGTCTGATTTGACTTAACATTCTCCCCCTTTTTGATGATAACAAATGTTGTGAAATAGAGAAATATGAAAGGTATCAAATTATGAAAAGTATCACATATCTGTAAGTATTAATAGATCAAAATAACTTCGCTTACGCTTTCAAAATTTCTTCATCTTTTCCTTTCAAATTGATTCTTCCTTCTCATTCTTCCTTCTCCCTTCTCATTCTTCCTTCTCCCCCTATTTGTTATTAATCAAAAGAATTATTTCCCAAACTGTTTCACCAACTGTTTCAGCATTTTCTTAATCTTCTTCATATCCTTATCAAGTTTCGAACTTGTTTCTTTAAAGTCAATGATTCAAAGAAGATCGAAGATTCTGTCTCAACAACTTGTTTTTCAACAATAGCAATCGTTGTTGTATAAGCTTCCACGTTTGAGACATGTGGTTCAATAATTTGGAGGAGAGGCGAGGAACATATACGACTTGATCAGAATATCAAGATCATAGGAATCAAGTATACGTTGAAATGTGCTTCCAAGCCAAGGCATAGCTTCGAATTGAGTTGATCTCCACAAAGGTCGATTTTGCGAATGTTACGTAAAATACTATAAGAACATTTTAAGTTGCCAATCAGAAAAGAACGATACTGACCCTTTCTGATAGTGCCTCCCTGTGGATCATCTGCTGTAGCCTTAGTTTGGCTTGTTCCTGGATCTTGATAAATGCAGATAGAACTTCCACTTCTTTTCTCTTCACATGCTTCATCAATCAATTGCACTGCTTCTGCAATCTGATCAGAAGTCATGTCATCCAAAACTGGTTCTGGTTGAACTTTCAGCTTCAGTTTCTCTTCACACTTGCGTTCAACAAAATTTGGTGGTTGTAAATCAGGTACCACCTTGATTCTTATCTTCCAATATTGGATAAAAGTAAGACGCTCTCCAAATGGCTCTGGTGGATATGGTTCTCTTCCAACTCTCTTCAGTTGATCATAGAAATTTTTGTAACCCCTATCCAACAGATGTAGAATGCTGTTATCAAATTCAACTGATTTGAAGAAGGTTTTCACAAATCTCTTTGGTTTGTCTCGGATGATGACAGATTTGGTCTTCTTCTCCTCTGTGACAACCAATCTTTTGTCCCATAACATGTGTAGCAATCTGTTTGGGAACAAGTGAAGACTGAAAAATAGTAGAAACTACTTCTTCAAACATTGGATTATCAAGGACATTGTGAGTATCCTTAAGATTACCAGTAACAGCTTCCACACTAACTTCAGTAATATCAACCGTATCAGCAACAGACTTTTCTGTAGTATCAACAACAGTCTTTTCTTGCCGTACCTTCTCAGACTTTGTTTCTGTTGTTGAACTTCCTTCTTTTGTCGCACTTATTTTCTTTCCCTTTGGTGACTTTTTAGGTTGCGTTTTTTGTTTTTCAGGTTCTTCTTTCCTTTTTCCTCCACTTCCTTGAGACTGAATTTCTGAATCTTTTTCAAGGATTGATGTCAACGACTTTGTAGCTCTTGATCCTTGCAGTTCAGAATGCTTTGATTGGCTTGATTCTCTGGATTGACTGGCTTCTTTCATTATTTTTCGCTCTGGGTGACGTTCTTGCTTGCTTTGGAATGTCACTCAGCAGTGGTTCCCCTTTACGCTTCAAGTCACCTGATTCAAAAAATCGAACACTTCTCGACTTTGATTCCTGAGAATGTGATCTTGTTTCCTTCATAGAAGATTTCTTCAGTAAACGCTCCCCCTCAATTGTTGCTTTTCTTGCCAAATCTGCTCCTTTTCTGTCTGAAAATCTCAGACCCATTTTAGCAATAGATGTTGAATCTATATAGCTTTTAACAGATATCTTCTGTCTGATTCCCCTTTCCAATCTGATGCCAGATTCTCTGAACACTCTTGTCAACAACATCCCATAAGGATAAGTGTTTGTATCCTTTATTGATTTTACCATGTCCGATAAATCAAAATGGTAAATCTATTCGTGATGATTCGAAGATGAAGAATACATTGTTCATCCAGGTAGTGACCGATGTCGTGAACTATTCTTGGTAGAACACGATCACTTAGAACCGCGAACAATACCTTGCCTTTGGTACCAGCCAAGAGGCTCTCCTTTCATTAGGTTATTTTGTCCATAAAGTTGACGACTAACTTCATCTTCGTTCATCTTAAGCTTAGTCATCCATTTCGCCATATTAGTGGGTTGAACTCCATCCATCGGACATTCGGTGACTTTCTCCAAGAACTCCCGTTCATTATAACAGAGTGTGTCTACATACGACACGATTGTATCGTCATCGATTTAGTATTCTTCCGTAACTCATAAACTTCTTGTAGATAGACTTCATCTCGTATTTGAAAGAAGTTTCTCCATCATGCCGCCATTATCTCCTGCTCTATATCCATCTGTTCTTTTCTTAGTTCTTCGAAGTTTACCAATCTTCCCCAGCCCGATCCTGGATCAACTCGTAAAATAGGCTTGACATTCATCTTGCTGATTCTGATTGAGTAGGAACTTGCTTGAAGAAATTTCAGAGAGATTTTAAGAGAACTAGCAATTTCGAATTCGCGTAAATCCCAAAAGTCAGTTTTTAGGGATATTATAGCGAATTCTAGAACGATTGTACTTCTCGATGATCTGGACAGCTTTTTCCCTCTAAAACTTTTTCTTGTGAAAGAAGTTTTATATCTGAAACCGTCTAACGCCGTTAACTCCACCGTTCCACTTTCTTTTCTTTTTGAAAAATTAGATGATCAAACTGTTAACTCCACCGTCTATCTGTCTTGTCTTTTTGAAAAACCAGATGAATGGTCCGTTAACTCCTCCGTCTGTCTGTTTTGTCTTTATGAAAAACCAGATGAATGGTCCGTTAACTCCTCAAATCTGCATCTTGTCTTTATGAAAAACCAGATGAATGGTCCATTAACATCACCATATTGAGGTTGCGTCTGATTTCTTTAATGCGATCTTCACTTTGTGGTTTTGTGAAGATATCCGCCCACTGATATTTTGTTTCTACGAATTATAGACTGACGACTTTCTTCTGAACGTAATCTCTCAAAAAATGATGTCTGACTTCTATGTGCTTCACCTTTGAATGTTGAATTGGATTCTTTGACAAGCTGATGGCGCTGGTGTTGTCGCAGTATATTGGAATCTCTTCTTCTTGTATTGAGTAGTCCTCCAATTGATACTTGATCCACAATACTTGTGAACAACAACTTGCGGCAAACATATATTCAGCTTCGGCAGTTGATAATGCAATCGAGCTTTGTCTCTTGCTTGACCATGATACCAGGTTTGGTCCAAGAAAGTGACAGCCACCACTCATGCTCTTCCTTTCGATCCTATCACCGGCATAGTCCGCATCGCAATATCCATTCATCCTGAAATTTTACCTTTCTCATACATTAAGCAAAGATCGAGTAGTACTGCGAGATATCTCAAAATTCGCGTTTCAAAGAATATAATGAGATTCTCTAAGATCGGCTGAAACCTTGCACACAAGCATACACCTTGAATAGAATGTCGAGTCTACTTGCTTTGTAAGATAAAGCAAAGAACCAATCATCCTCTAAATAGGGTTTGATCCACCTTCTTACCACTTTCGTCTTTTGACAACAAGTTTGAAGGATGCATCGGGGTAGACATATGTTTAACATCGCGCATATCAAACTTAGACAACAATTCTTTAAGATATTTTGTTGATGGATAAAAACTTATCCTTAGTTTACTTTACTTGCAATCCAAGAAAGAATTTTAACTCACCCATCATGCTCATCTCAAATTCATTTTTCATCGATTTTCAAAACTCATGCATAACCTTCAGAAGATGCACCAAAAATAATATCATCAACATAAATTTTCACAATAATGAAATCATTACTCAAGTTCTTCCTAAAAAAAGTTTTGTCTACTTTACCTTTAGTAAATCCATTTTCTATAAGAAATGAACTCAGACGATCATACCATGCTCTAGGGGCCTGTTTCAGTCCATATAAGACTTTATGAAGTCTGTAGACATGATCTGGATACTTTATGTCCTCAAATCCGGGAGGTTGCTTAACATAGACTTCTTCATCTATAAAACCATTCAGAAATGCACTTTTTACATCCATCTAAAAAAGCTTTATGTCATGGCAAACCGCATATGCAAGCAGTATCCTTATTGCTTCAAGTCTTGCTACTGGAGCATATGTCTCATTGTAGTCTATTCCTTCTTGCTAATTATAGCCTTGTGCTACTAATCTTGCCTTATTGCGATTTACTTTTCCTGATTCGTCTAGTTTATTCTTGAATACCCATCTAGTACCAATAATGGATTTCTTTTCAGGTTTAGGAACTAAGGACCAGACTTTATTCCTATAGAATTGATTCAACTCCTCTTGCATAGCTAGTATCCATGCTTCATCTTTTAGAGCTTCATCGATCTTCTTAGGTTCTACTTCAGATATAAATGCTACGTTGGCTTCTCTTCTGAACTTGGACCTTGTTTGTACACCTTCTGAGGTTTCTCCAATGATTGACTCTTTAGGATGAGAACTTTTGTATCTCCAATCTTTCTTTAACTCCAAATTCTTCGAAATGTCTTTCTTTTCATCATATAGTGTTTCTGATGAAGATACTTCTTTGTACTCCGTCAAAGGCATCGAATAAAGATCATTATCGATTCCTCTTCCTTATCGGGTTGAGAGCTATCATCGAACTTGACATGAATAGTTTCTTCAACAGTCTTTGAGGTGAGGTTGTAGACTCTAAATGCCTTTGAGGTGAGAGAATAACCTAGAAATATTCTTGAAAGTGTCTTTGCATCAAACTTGTCCAGAACTTCCTTTGTGTTCAGAATAGTGCACTTGCAACCGAAAGGATGGAAATAAGAAATGTTTGGTTTCCTTCCATTCCACAACTCATAGGGAGTTTTCTTCAATATTGGTCGCAGCAACACTCTATTCTGAACATAGCATGCTGTATTGACAGCTTCTGCCCAGAAATATTTAGGAAGATTCATCTCGCACAGCATTGTTCTTGCCATCTCTTGAATCGTCCTATTCTTCCTTTCAACAACTCCATTCTGCTGCGGAGTCCTTGGGGCAGAGAAGTTATGGAAAATTCCATTTTCTTCGCAGAATACTCTAAATTTCTCATTCTCGAATTCTCCACCATGATCACTTCTTATACTGGCTATAGATACTCCTTTTTCATTCTGTAACCTCATGGAAAGGTTTCTAAAGCACTTGAAAGACTCATCTTTATGTGCCAGAAAAAGTATCCAACAAAACCTTGTAAAATCATCAACAATGACAAGTCCATACTTCTTTCCACCAAGACTTATTGTCCTTGTTGGACCAAATAAATCCATATGTAACAACTCTAGTGGTCTAGATAAAGTTACGAAATGTTTTGAAGAGAAAGAGGTTTTAACTTGTTTCCCTTCGACAACTTTCACAAAAGAAATCTTTGTCAAAACAAATTTGTGGCAAACCTTTTACCAAATCATGTTTCAAAAGTTTTGAAATATGTTTAAAAGCGACATGACCTAGTTTTTTATGCCGATCGTCTTTCTTCTTGATAGATAAAAACATGAAATATTTTGAGACGAAAATCGTCTAAATCAATTTTGTAAAGATTGTTTCGTCTTTCTACCGAAAAGAAGATAGAACCATCTTTGTTTCTGACTTCACAAAAGTTTTGGTTGAATGTAACTTCAAAACCAGAATCACATAATTGACTAATACTTATCAAGTTATGCTTTAGACCATCAACTAGCGAAGACGTTGTTAATGAATGCATGGAATTCTTACCAATCTTACCAATCCCGATTATCTTGCCTCGCTTGTTGTCTCCAAAGTTACCGAACCTCCTTTCTTGATCAAGATCTAGGAACATAGACCTTTTTCCGTTATGTGACGCCAAAGATCCATCGTCCAAATACCAATGGTGCTTGCTGGCTCTTCCAAAGAAGGATTTCTGTAGGAGATATTATCTTGTTTTTAGGTACCCAGATTCTCTTGGGTCCTTTAGGGTTAGTATGGTGTAATGAATGATAATAATAAGTAGAATGAAAACGTTGATGACCTCTTTTAAAACCTGATTGATATCTTTTCTTATCTTTTTGAACAATTGATTTCACGTAATGCTGGGACTTATTTTTAGTAAACCCTAATCCAGTTTTATCACTCGAATGTCTGCATTTTCCTAGCATTTCATTCATCTTTTTTGTACTATCTGTAAATTTAGCTAGATCAATCGAGAGATTATTGATTCTCAGTTTCAACTGTTTAATCTCTTCGGATCTATCTATAACTTTGTTGTTATTCAGTTCCTCAACTTGCTTTCTCAGAATTATATTCTCACTCTCTATCTCATGAGTATGTTTGAGGTTTTCTACATATTTCTTCTTTAACAGCTTATACTATTTCAGAATAGCATGAGAATCCTCTAACAATTCTGAGTATGCATCTTGTATATTATTATAGCTAGAAGTTACCTCTTCATCACTTTCTTCTTCAGCTACCAGACATATGTTAGCATGTTCTGACGCTTCTGAGCTTGAATCTGATTCTGATGAATCCAGATCCTCCCACGTTGCCATCATGCTTTTCTTGTTATCCCTACTCTTTTTGGGTTGTCTTTTCAACATTGGACACTCGGACTTGTAATGTCCCGGCTTATTGCATTCATAACATGTAATAGATGCTTTCTCGATTTTTCCATCGTCTTTTCCGCTGTTCCTTCTGAATGTTGAATTTCCTTTGGACTTCTTTTTCCACATTCTTCTTATCTTTCTTGAAATGAAAGATAGCTCATCGTCTTCATCACTTGATTCAGATTCTGACTTGCTGGAATCATCATCCTTTGATTCTTCAATCTTTAATGCCTTTGATGTATTCCTCTTTGTCTTCTTCTTCTGGATCTTGTGATCCATTTGACCTGCTTTGAGCGCTATGGACTTCTCTTTCTTGGGCTTATCTTCTGCATCAAGCTCTACTTCGTGTATCTTCAACGATCCAAGCAATTCATCAAGCTTCAGTACGCTTAAGTCTTTGGCTTCTTGTACAACAGTTACTTTGGGTCTCCATCTTTTTGGCAGACTCCTCAAAATCTTTCGAACATGGTCTTGACTGTTGTACGTTCTTCCAAGAGCTTTTAGCCCATTAACAATTGTTTGAAATCTTCCAAACATTTGATCAATGGTCTCTTCTTCTTTCATTTGCACCAGAATGCTTATCTTGGACTCCTTGACTTGATTTGTTCCTTCATGTGCAATTGATAATGTATCCCACATTTCTTTGGCAGTGTCGCATCCATGAACTTTGTCATACTCGCTTCTGCTCAATGCACAACTCAAGAAAAATTTCGCCTTGGAGTTTAGTTGAAATCTTGCTTTCTGCTCAACTATCCATCTTTCTCGTGGAATTGGATTTTTATCATCATCTTCAGGTGTATATGGTCCGTTCTCGATGATGCCCCAAAGGTCAATGTGAGTAGATTCGATAAACAATCTCATCCGGTCCTTCCAATAGTGGTAGTCTTCACTATTGAATGCTGGAGGTCTTGTGACTGAAGCTCCTTTGGCAATATACGTGTGTGATTCCACCATTTTCTTTCATTCACACTTTTTTAGAGTGATTCTTGAACACCAGGCTCTGATACCAATTGAAGTGAATCACACGTTAATATATTGAACAATAATATGATCAAGATACACAAGAAGGGGGGGTTGAATTGTGATAAACTTTTTCTTAATCCCTTAAAAAATTACTTGTTCTTTCGAAAACTTATCGTAAATCAATTCGTAACTAGTTTGAAAAACTTTGTTAATTTTGAAGAATACGATATAAGTAATATGAGAGTAGAAAGAAAAAACACAGCAATTTATCCTGGTTCACCCCAAACCGTGGGCTACGTCCAGTCCTCAGATATCCTTCTGAGATTTCACTATCTCTGAATTGTTTACAAGTATTCTTTCGACTGAGCCTCTCCAGGTCTCTTTACAGCAAGTATTATTTTACTCTTAGCCTCTTCAAGCTATCTGTAACACTTTCTAATTGAAAGAATAGTAAAGAGCTTGTTACAATAGAAATGCTCTTAACAATGTTCACTCGAAATATCGTTCACAATTTTTCTCTCAGATAATCTGAAAATCAAAAGTTGAATACTCAGAGTTTCATGAAGTTTCATAAAGTTGCATAAAGTTGTTTCTTCTTCAATCTCGACTCTTATTTATAGTCGGGTCTTCAACTGCTTTCTTGAATATCCGCTTGATTCTTGAAAAAAGCGGTTATTCAGTTTGACTCAGAACTAACTCAAATGATGTTTCTTTCTTCCGTCGATTTTTGTATCGGCCGCTTTTCTCTTGTAAAGCTTCAATGCCTTTTCTTATCACCGCTTTTCTCTTGTAAAGCTTCCGTCTGATTTTTGTATCGACCGCTTTTCTCTTGTGACGCTTTAAATCGCTTTTCTGTAAAGCTTTAAATGCTTTTGCTTGTAAAACTTTCGCCTTTTGGCTTCAAATTGATTTTCTCCTTGATTGTTTTTACTTGCTGATTTTCTTCTTCATTGTTTTTTACTTCGCATCGTCCATCTACTTTTCATTTGTATATTTCTCTTTGTTTGTCATCAAAATTATTTAATACGTGAAGTCTGATTTGACTTAACACAAACATCTTAAACTTTTTAAGCACCTTCTTTTATATGACTTTCTTCAGTAATGAAAACTAAATTATCCATTTATTTTACCTTGATGACCAAGTATTAAGGAACCAATCTTGTATCCCTCAAACTCTTACTCTTCAAACTTCTTTATGTTACTGCTTATGAAGATAACATCATTTATATAGATACAAGCAAATAACATATCATCTTTATTCATTTTAACATTAAAAAACAAATTAGCATAAGCATCTAGTAAAACTATTATTATGAAGATAATTGTTAAATCGGCTATTATAAACTCTTAATGCTTGTATAAATCCATACAATGACTTCTTTTACTTTAATACTTCAGTATCTTAATGTAAACTTCTACTTATAAATAACAATTAAGGAAAGAAGACTAGACATCTAGTTAATGAATCCTCTAATGATTTTAGGTAGTAAGACATATTAATCAACAAATTGTTTACAAGTGAGCAATATGGATGAATATGTCAATGCCTTACCTTTTGTTTTTACCATTTGATGACAAGTCTTACCTTGTATCTTTTTGTATTACCTTTAACATTTTTATTAAACTTGTATATCCATTTGACTCAAAAGACATGATGAGCCCTCAGAAGAAATCTAGTTCTCATGTATCATTTCTTTCGATGGCTTGAATTTTTTCATTTGTTGTATAGATTCATTTTTCATTCGAACTAACATCTTCAAAATTTAAAATCTTTATATCTATAAGTACATAAAACAAGATAGGAATGTCATAAATTAATTCTTTGAATAATGTCCTTTTTTCTTTATCTTTAAAATAGTGAAGGAAATCATAAGATCTCTCTATTTCAGAGCTCTAATTCTAAGATAATTCTTCATTAAATTAAATTTCTCTACTAATGACCATATGTCAAATTTTTAGAGTGAACAACTTATAGAATTTTAAGTTTCACCCAAATTAATTTTTTTCTTATTTTGATTATTAACTTTGGACTTAAGTTACTTAGAATATTCTTTAGTGTGAAGTGAAAGGATTCTTCCATTATATGTTTCTAACAGAGTGACATCTTTTAATCTTTTTAAATACAACATGAATATTTGATGGTTCTATTAAGTATGTTCAATTAGTTCACCACTCCTACGACTAGTAAAGTAATATGAAAGGAATGAAGTTTATTTCTGAATGCTAATGTGATTTAAAGAACAAGAGTAATGTGAATACATATAAAGTGTAATTACTTAATGTATTGATTGGTACATTATTACAAATGCTTATGTTTATAAGGCATGATTATTTTGTTCAAGTGAGAATAAATGTGTTCAGCTTTGGCATAAGAAAATGAATTCATACTTATGCATTATTTCATTGTCATGTGATTATGATATTGTGATAATTCTAGACTATCAATTGTCCGAGGGACTATCAATTGTCTGAGGGGTTTGATAATTGGGATTGTATTGGAAGTGATTTACAATTATGTGAATATATAATGTGTGATGACTCAATACTTTTATTGATGCATTATTGCACATGTTTGTATTTATAAGGCATGTTAAATTTGATCAAATGTCAATGAATAAGTTAAATTGGAGCAAAATGAAAATTTGTCATATGTTCTTTAGATCATTGTGGAGGATTTTAACACCATTTTGTGTTAATATTAAGTATAAGGTAATGTTAACAAACAAAGTGATCATAATGATGATGTTAAGCATTGTGTTAATCTGGAAAATTTTCAAACTTAAAAATTGAAGGTAATGTCATGTTTTGGGGTTATGGTATTATATGTGGTTTATAATTTTTACGTAAGGGATAATGTTGAAGGAAATTATTAAAATTTATATTACATTGATAAGAGACTTGTAGTATGGAGACCCAAATTACGTAGTGGTTGTTAGTAGTGTGCCCTAGGCCAATGGATAGTTGTGATTCATGTATTAACATTATGACTTGTTAATAATATATTATGAGGTATTCCTTTCATATATTCATGTATTTCATTTATGTAATGTGATTTACATTCCATGAATGGTTTTAGACTTATGTCATCAAGTATGTGACTTGATAGTAAAACCATAAGCGTTATAAGACTACTCTAGACTGTCCTTGATCGATCATTATTAGTGAAACAATAATGAATTAAGGCTAATATGTGTTCTTGTTGATGATCACGTTTTATTGATCATGGATATGAGATATCAAATCAGAAACATAGATATATGTTAGAGAACATATATTGGACTAACCCACATAAAGAATACTACATAGTTTCATGTCATTAGTGATTCTTAATATGGTTTGACTTTAGTCCTTTGACCTGAAGTCATCATGACTCCCTACATGAGGAATTCGTTGTTTTGATATTAGACGAAGTTATTCTTAACCGAATAACAAGTAGTCTTATGTTGGACACTAAATGAATCATGCGGAGGGATGTGAATGACGTAGATGGGATTTGTACCTCTCTTAAATGAGAGAGATATCATTTGGGCTCTTGATAAGTGTGACTAAAGAAATGCATGGCCGCGCTCAAATGAATTGATGAGCAGTCATTAATGTCATTTGTTATAATTAGTCAACTTGGAGATCAAGAAACTATGATTAATCAAAGGTTGACATGTACCATGCCTTGTGATTAATCTTGATATCGTGTTACAAAAGGACTGAGCTTATAACCATGGTTATAGGTTAAATCGGATTATTGATCCTCATTTGATTTGGGTAGTCATAATGTTTTGCTACAGGTCGCTTATGACTTATGGGCCTTGAAGTGTGATCAAACTCATTGCCAACATCAAATGAGCCTACAGGGTCGCACACAAAAAGTGATGTGATCTGGGCTTATTCTCTTGGGCCTAATTTATTAGGTATTGAATAAATATATGTAAATATATTTATTAGGCTAGATTGAATTAAGTTGTTGGGCTTTTATTATATGAGATATAATGGGCCGAAACTTATTGGGCTTCAATGGGATTAGGGTTTCTCTATAAATAGAGAAACTTAGGTCTCATTAGAGTGAGACACGATTGTCACACGAAACCCTAGCCACCATCCGAGAAGAAAAACGTTCGGCGTTCGGAAAGTGTTTTAGGACGTGCTAGCACACCATAGCCGCAGCCTGGACCGTGCATACTCGTGTGGATACCGGTATAGGGCATTCGTACATTGCAGTGTCTTGGAATCCAAGAATAATGGTATTTTCGTACATCCTAAGTGTTTTCAATTATACTTCATGTTGTTGTATGGTCTTTTCCGCAGTGTATTATGAATACTCGGGTCATATGCGATCCAACAGTGGTTACTGGTTGATATAGAAGTGTGTTTTTATTACAGGGGGACCCTTATTTCATAAGGGGGATGTATGTATTATAGGGGAAATGTTGCCAAAATTTCAATAGGATCCTCGTAGATGATGATTTTGAAATTAAAACATGAGCTCCTTAGTTTTAACTTATGATCTTATTTGGGAGGAGACTTATAATTATGGAAATTATTGAGTATAAGACCTGATGGTTGAATTATTTGAGTATAATAAATGTCATTCTTTGAGTATAATAACTCCTTGCAACTGTTTTCATATATCACGCTTTCTAATTAAGCTATGAATGATTTTGTTGTTGGTTTTCATTATAGCTCTATCATCATCTTCTACTTTGACGTACTTCAGGAACATCTCTCTGCGTTTTGATTGAGGTCAGTGCTTATGTTTTTGCTACAGTTTTTTTGCTCTTCATTTATGTGTTTGCGTATGAACTTCCCATAACAACTTCCTGAATCTTTTATTGATATGACTTGCATGATGTGAAACTTGATTGTAGTATAAACTTCGGTTATGTATTAATTTATACATGACGAGGTTGACTTATGTAATTGTTCCAATTACCTTAATTATTTGAATCCATAATTTGATTTGCGCATATTTTGATATGTTTTTATGAAATTGTATATGTTCAATGAATTGATTAAAATAGGTTTTCACAATAATATTCATATTTTTATTAATACTTATTTGGCAATTGTTTGATATTTAATATCCATTAAATATCAAATTGTGATCAATCATTATCTTATGACATATATGATTGCAAACATATATGTTGGATATTCAGTTTAAATATAAGAGGAGCCTAACTAGGATTCAGAACGAGAAAACCTGAAGTTTAATCACACGTCTTATCTGACATGTTTTGTTATATGTGCCTAACATAGCATACTAGCCTTGGATTCACCGTTTTAAAATAACAGTCCTCCAGATATGAGTTTCAGTGATAGATCATGGATGTATAGATGTTTAACCCCTAATGGTTTCATTAATCCTGAATTTGTTGAGGGAGTTGATGCGTTTATTCATTATGAATATTCGCAACCTACATGTATGGATGGGTCAAAGATCAGATGTCCATGTAAAAAGTGTAAACAAAAATGTTTCCTTAATATTTATGAAGTTAATTTGCATTTGTTGAGAAAAGGGTTTGTTCTCAATTATTTTGAGTGGACCTAACATAGAGAACCATTGATTTCTAACACCTCAAGGAGAACTGAAGCACATTCATATGTCAACTTAAATGAGTATAACGGGGAGGTTACATTTAGAATAATTATGTTAATGGAACTGAAAACTCATACAAGTAAATGGTTTACGATGGGGTTTGTTATACATTTGAGCCAAATAGGAAAAATGTTGAAGAAGAACCTAACCCACAAGCAAAATATTTTTTTGACTTACTACAGTCAACTGACTGAGAATTGTGGTCAAATTGTGAGACAATGACCCAATTGTCATCAATTGCTCGAATATTGAACATAAAGAGTGAAGGGCATATTTCGGATCGTAGTTTTGATAAAATTCTAGAGTGGTATAATGAATCATTGCCTGCTGATCATACAATGGTTGATAGTTTTTACAATATGAAGAAACTTATTCGGGGTCTTGGTTTGCCTGTGGAAAAGATTGATTGTTGTCGATTGGGATGTATGTTGTATTGGGGAGATGATACGAACTTAAAGCATTGCAAATTTTGTGTTCAACCTAGGTTTAAGCCAAGAAACCGTTCTATGAAACAGAAATTAGTTCCATGGAAGCGGATGTATTATTTCCCGTTGACTCTGAGATTACAAAGACTTTATGCTTCTAATGTTACCGCATCTCACATGAGATGGCATGCTGAACACGAACAGGAAGATGGATTAATGATTCATCCATTAGATGCACTGACATGGAAACATTTTAATGACACCCATGTTGATTTTGCAGTTGACAGTTAAAATGTTCGGTTGGGATTGTCAACGGATAGATTTCAACCTTTTGGTCAATCTGGTCAGTAATATTCTTCATGCCCAATTATAATAACTCCTTATAATTTGCCTCCTTGGATGTGTATGAAAGAGGCATATATGTTCTTGATAGTTATTATGACAAGGCCAACAAATCCTAAGAAAAAATAGATGTTTTCTTACAACCATTGATATCTGAATTATAGTAGCTTTGGGAATATGGTGTTCAAACATATGATGTCTCCCTGAAACAGAACTTTGTGTTGAGAGCGGTTTTGATGTGGATCATTAGTGACTTTCCAGCTTTTGCCATGTTATCTGGATGGAGCACAGCTGGAAAATTGGCTTGTCCTTATTGTGACAATGATTCTGATGCGTTTTATCTTCTAAACGGAGGCAAAATATGTTGGTTTGACAATCACAAAAAAATTCTTCATTCAGATCATCCATTTAGGTGCAATAAACATAATTTCATAAAAAATATGATGGTCAACACACCTCCTCCTCCTATAAAAGCCGGTGAAGAGATTTTGCAAGAGATTGAGGAATTATGTTTGCTAAAAGTAATAGAATTAGAGGCCGATGAAGCAAATTCAACCATTAGTCAGAACTTTGGTTGGCAAAAACGAAGCATATTTTGGGATTTTCCATATTGAAAAACGAATTTGATACGTCATAATCTAGATGTCATGCACATTGAGAAAAACATTTTTGACAACTTGTTCAATACCATTATGAACATTGAAGGGAGGACAAAATACAATGCAAAATCTAGAGCTTATTTGCAACTTTTTTGTACAAGAAATGAGTTACATAAAAATCTTTGTACTGGGAAATATCCGAAAGCATGTTACACTTTGGGCAAGAAAAAAAATTAGCTTTTATGTGAATGGTTGAAAAGTCTAAAGTTTCCTTATGGTTATGTTTTAAACTTGGCTAGGTGTGTGGATCTCAGGAAGTACAAATTATTTGGGATGAAAAGTCATGATTGTCATGTATTTATGCAAAGGCTAATCCCAATTGCATTTCGGGAGTTGCTACCTTCTAAGGTATGGGAAACTATAACAGAGTTAAGCTTGTTTTTTAAAAGCTTAACATCAGTTGAAATCAAGTTTGGTGATTTGGAAAAACTAGAAAAAGAAATTTCAGTTACTTTGTGCAAGTTAGAAGGCATTTTTCCTCCCAGCATCTTTGACTGTATGGAGCATCTACCTGTGCATTTAACACACGAAGCAAAACTAGCCGATCTAGTTCAATATTGATAGATGTATCCATTAGAGAGGTAACTCGACATATATTACTGCAATAACCATTTTTACATGCTTTATCAACTAAATTGTAATAACTATTTTGTCTAATATAGGTATTTGCATCACTTGAAAAAAATGTGAAAAACAAAGCTAGTGATGAAGGCTCCATATGTAATGCTTATTTAGTAGAGGAACCTAGTACATTTTGTGGGCATTATTTTGAGCCGCATTTTAACACAAGAGCAAGAAAAGTTCCTTGTAATGACGATGGGGGAGGAACGAGTAATGATGATGGAAACTTGTCCATTTTTTCATATTCTGGACAAACATATGGATGTGCGATAAGAAGAAAGTTAACAGAGGAAGAAATTGAGGTTGCACATGGTTACATTTTATTGAACTGTGAAGAGGTTCTTCCTTTCGTTCAGTAAGTTGAACATGATTATTTCTTTATTTAAAATTGTGTGTTGTTGATGACTAAAAATTGTTATCATGTATTTAGATTATACGAGACATTGTTACGGGAGATAATGTCGGGCATCACACAGGATGATATAAATAAAGAAGTTGGAAAACTCTTTCTTCGATGGTTCGAGAGATTGTGAGTTTTCACTTACAAGTATTCTTAATTATAATTCAAAGGCATATTTAACTATTCTCATGACATTATACTCTTTGCTATGATAAATTTAACTTTGTAGGCCTTAGAAAACTCAATAGAGAACAAGTTCATTTGTGATCTTGCTAAAGGACCTCTGCGAACTGTTAAATTGTGTCCAGTATATTTCGTTAATGGATACAAATATCATATAGAATCTCATGGACATAGCATGTCAACAATAAACAGTGGTGTTTCGATACAGGGAGAAATGATGGGTTACTATGGTAAAATTATTGAAATACTAGAAGTTGAATACCCAGCTTTGCCAGTGAAGCGATGTGTGATATTTAAATGTGACTGGTATGACCCGACACCAAATCTTAGAACAAAAGTGCATAGCCAATACAATCTAGTTGAAATCAATCACCGAAGAAGATTGAGACAATTTGAACCTTTCGTCTTAGCTGTGCAAGCAAAATAGGTTTGTTAAATCCCTTTTCCAAGCTTACGACAAGATAAGACAGATTGGTTAGTGGTTTGCAAAGTAAAACCTAGAGGTATTTATGAATCACATGGAAGAGGAGAGCATAGTCTTGAAAGTGGGGCGTTTCAGGAAAATGTCACTTTTATCAATGCTTTTTTCACGTATGACGAAAATGAACCTTTGAACGATCCATCAAACGAATATGTCAATATTTCTTCTGGGGAGGATGACGAGGGTCAGGGATCTGAAGAGGAGTTGGAATTTGATTCTTATTCTTCCGAAGAAGAAGATGATTGTAATTTATCATTAAGTTTTGATAACAAATAATTTATGTTTGAAATTGAATATTTTAATTTAAAAAACAACATTATTTACATTTCATATATTATGTAAAGTCTTTCATTGAATTTCTTATTAAAGGAATGTCAACATGGCGATTGGTTCCGGATGGTAGTAATTCTTTCCGTTGTGAGCAATGTGGCAAAATTGTCATATCGCTGCATCGTACACTAATAATCATTTTCCTTCCATGGCCGATCTGTTACTTGAAGGTGTTTAGTATGATCTACACGTCGTCTCTTTCCTTATTATGTACATCTCATTTCCTTTATTTAATTTATTATACATATTCTCATTTGATTGTCTATCCTACATGTTTAAGCTTCCTTTAAACTCAAAGAGGATATGTATGTCGATAAAGGTGAGAGAAATGTCACAACGGCCTATAAAGGATAAGGGAGATCGACTCTTGTCAAAAATTCTTCTATTCCTCAAACCTCATCTACACAATCACGTATGCATTAATATCTAGTTTTTGTTGGTTAAATAGTTTTCTAATATCACGGTTTCAAAACTTCTTCACTGATTATGTTTTAGGTAAAAATGTTCCTGTTAGTAGTTCATCTGGAGAATTAGTCTTCCATACTAAGAGTGGCAACTCATTCACTATTTCTTCAACAAGTATAGCTATAGCTTCAAAGCTATTGCAAGAAGGTGTTCAAAAGCCTACACCAGGTGGAAGAAGTTTCACTGTTTCCATTAATGCGTTTAAACATGTCAGGACCCTTCTCGGGAACAAAGACATTGGGGACTTTTTTACCTTTACTGACTCCTATGTCACATGGAATCAAACAAATTAATTATATCAATGTGATTTTTCGATGCAGTATATTATTACACTAAGCTTTCAAGTTGATTTATTGTTGTATCTGTAAGACTTCGTTAAACAATGCATATTTTTATTATTGTTAAGGTTGATTTATTGTTGATAACAATTTGTTAACCTTCAACTCCATTGCCTTATTTTCTTCTCCATATATTGTGTAAAATATTGATTTTCAAAGTATTAATTATACTTGTAGAGAATTGGGAAAATTTGAATTTCAGGTAAACAAATGGGACCAAAGAGACAGCGTGAGGTTACGCGGCCGAGGTTTAGAGCCATGTTTGGAGCAATTTATTGTGAAGGTGGTTCATCACAATCTGCAACTCCCACTGACTCACCTCCTCCGCCTCCAGCACCGACAGTTGCAGATGAGGCATCACATACTACTCCTCATCCTACGCCATCCCCTTCCCCAACGCATATATCATCCAATACCTGTTTATCGGATAGAGGAGATATCCACAAGCCTGGAGCTGAGGGACCTGATGGAAGAAAGTTTATAACAATTGTCAATGAATAGTAAGTGAAATCACATCACTCATAATTTGCTTATTATTAAGTCTTAGGTTTATCAATTTTGACATAGTATAACATAATTTGTTATGTTAGGTTGATTCCATCTGGACCGAGTTCCAGAAATATGACCTCTTCATTTAAGCAAAGAATTGAACCTGAGGGTTATATGTGGAAGAATATATCTGACGCCACAAAACAATTTTACTTTCAGGAGTTTTAGGTACAAATAATAGTTATTTTCTTGTTATATTGATTTATATACACAATTTACATAAATATTTTAACATTATATAATTTTTCCCTTTTTATTTTAGAAATAATTTTATTAGGATTCTTATTTCGACGCCAGCATGTATAAAGTCTAGGAAAAGAAAGCTCGAACACGTTATCGCAACTTAATTAATGCGATACACAAGGCTGGTTTATGACCGCGTTATATTTCGTAAGAAATTTGGAGTCGTTGGACTGAGTATTGGACATCACCTGCAGCAATGTCCATCTCAAAGAGTAACTCCAACAACAGACGTGGAGGCCCAGGGGGTGACAGTCTTCCAGTACATACGGAAAGATCAATTACCCACTACAAGCATGCACATAGACTAGTAAGTATCTAAACTTCACACCTATTTTGTATATATTTTGCTTTGCTTTATTGTACATACTGATTATGATATAAATGTTTGGTGCCATATATGGCTGTATTAAGTTATTTTCTTTGTTGAACAGGGGAAAATATCATAAATATAGAGGAAACTCTGCTGAAATTTTTATAAATTCTAGTTCACATATGACAATTTAGGTTATACATGTAGAAAAAGTAATTGGGCACCAAGCCTACACCTATCCAGCTGCTTTTGCACACCCACATCAAGAAACATGATGGTGTCACACTCATCAACACCCGATGTAGAGAACTGAATGTAAGTGAAATAAATACATTTTTATAATTTTTAACAATAATACCTTAATTACTAATGTAAATATTGTTTCCTAATAGGACCAAATACAACAAAATATTCAACGACTGTCTCAGGAGGAACAACTTGTAGATGAGACTCAGACATATCTTGATGTTGTGGGTGGTACGGACTGTCGTAGAAGAATATTCGGCCTAGGTTCATATGCAAACACATGTTATTCGCGCTCTTCCCTGTCCAGTACAGCAGCATCTGCTAGGCCAACACAAAGTAATGAAGTAATCGAGTTTCAGGCCACAGTGGACACATTGAGGGAGCAGATAAGGTATTTGACAGAGGCTAACGTTAATCAACGAATGGAGCACATGGAGCAGATAGCTAAGATGAGAGAGGAGATGAGAGAGAAGATGAGAGAGGAGATGGGTGACGTGGAAAAGATGAGAGAGGAGATAGAACAGGTGTCAAAGATCAGAGAGGCGATGGACCAGGCAGCTAAGATGAGAGAGGGGATAGAGCGGCTTATTAAGATGAGAGCGGAGATGTAGCAGATGACTAAGATGAGAGAGTAAATGGAGCAGATGACTCAGCTTAGACAAGAGATGGAACAGTTAAAGGAGAGTCTTAATAGTTCAAAGCACCCACGATCACCACGACATTAGCTTGCCCTTGTCATTTGTTTTCAATTAAAAACATAAGTTATGCTCATTATAATGTTTTTATTATTAATTAAAATACTTGATATGTTATATTATCAATTAATTTTTTGATTAATCAAATTATATAAACAAATTGATTTATCATGAACAAATAATTGGTAACTCTTAACAATATGCATTTATAACAACAACATAACATTGGAATTTAATAAAAAAACTGTAACCAGCTATTACTAACGGACAAATTTTCTGTCAAAAATTTTGTACTTATTTACCGATGATAAACAGAACCGTCGGTAAATTAGATGATTTTTTTCGTCATTACTTTCGGTTTACCAACATAAAATTATCCGTTGTTAAATTTCACCGACGAAAATTAACTTAATATATTCCGTCATTAAATTTTGTCGATGATTTATTACCATTGCTAATACATTTTCGACTGTCGGTAAAATACCGATGAAAATTCACGGTCGATAATTTTAACTACGGCCCATTTAATGATGGATTTTTCCACCGCCAAATTCCGTCGATAATTATTATTACCGATAGAAATTTCCAATTTATAGATGGAATCTTCCGTCGGTAAACAAGTGATTTCTTGTAGTGGACTAAAAGGTGATGCCATAGTATCTTTACTCAAATTTTGTTAGAAATTTATATTCAATGAATTGTTCCCACTCTTATTCCACTAGATGTCATACAAGTGGGGATGAATTATGTTTTTTTCCTTTTTTCCTATTTCTAAAATAATAAAATGTTATAAAAAAAAGTCATATATAATATTTTCATACAATAAAATAAAATAATAGTAAAAGAGAGTAGGGAAAGACGTACAAAATCAAATTATAATATTTCAAATAAACACCCCTTGGTCTATGTGTACTCCTAAAGCTCCACTTTAAAAATTACCATCTTCTTCCTTCAAAGGGTAAAGAGGACCCTCTATACAATATCTTCTTTGTAATAGGTAAGAGAAGCCCTTTCAAATATTTTTCAAGGTTAAGAGGAAACCTTTATTTTTGTATCTTAGAAATTTCATCAATGGTAACAATTACAATTTATAAAACTCAAAAGCTTCTTCTGAAGCTCACACTAATAAACAAAGACTCGATATTTCTTATGCAATGTACACATTCACTTAAATTTTTTATCTAGCCTGTTAAGGGTCTAAGTAACTATATTTTATATCTAATATCCTTTCAACAGTTCACAGATTGTATATTTATACTTAAAACAACTCAAATAGTTGTTAGAAATAAAAACTAGACATTGTAAAGACTAGTAAACTTAGCATTGATTGACAATTATAGCACCTGAACTCATTCTACATATTATCAAAATATATTGATCGACCACATTACCACATTAGTTGATCACTATCTAAAACCTTAAATTTGGTTATATAAATTCCTATATTAACTAATCAAAATTCTTGAAAAAATATTTTAGAAAATATTCAAGTTCTTTCAAAGATCAAAACACACTCCTTTGAGAAACAAATTGATTTCCTTTTGCCCCAAGTGCAAATGATCATAAAATAATTGAGCCTTTAACTTTATAAAATTGGATAAGATAAGGTCATAAGAAGGATTGCAATAATTTGTTTCAATCTTGATATTATTGATTCCTCGTCATTCTTGGTTATTTACTTGAATTACATATGTACTCTATTTTACTCATTTTATTAATCCTTTACTTGCTCAATTTATTCAATTAGCTCTTTTGTTTAATATATCCTTCCATTATTATTGGGCCCCGACTCGTAATAAGTATGCTTAAATTATGTTGAGGCATGTTTAAATTATTTTGAGGTTTTAGTTTGATAATTTTAATTTGGTTGGAAGAAATTGAGGATTTTATGGTGTAGGTTATGAGTATTCAATGAAAGGATTTAGTGAAATTCGATTTGTTGAGAAATTATTATTTGGTGATGCATTGTTAGTATTAAAAGAATTATACGACTTGAGGGTCTTATGAAGAGGGTCTTAGTGATTGAGATTAAATGGGGGATCATTTAATTAGAGCTTGTATGGATTTTTAGAAATTAAATTGAAGAATTTAGTTAAAAGAGTAGACTGTAAATTTGAAAGAGCCCATTAGGAAGATGATAAATGCTTTTAAAGCTTAAGCTAAGTAAAGTGGGCTTTTAGCCTTTAGCCCTTTTTAAAATTGTAGTTAAATGAAGGAGAATGAAGTAATTGGGCTAGGTCCATTAACAAGTAGTTGATCATGTATTAAATGAAAAAGAAAGGGAGCATTTGGGCTTTTAAGTGGGAGCCCACAAAAATTTAAGTTAGAAGGAGGGAAAATGAAAATTTGGGAAAAGTTATAAGGAGGAAAAAGACTTGGGCTTGAAGAATTGGGCTTAGGGTATAAGTTAAAGAGTTAGGTTAATGAAGAGTTAGGTTAATGGAAGGATTAGGAAGTTTCTTAAGGCATAAAAGGAGGCTAACGAAATTTTCAAGGGAGGGAGCCAAGATCATGTCGTTTTTGGCTAGGTGAGTAAGTGAGTAAGAAGAAACACCTAGGTCATTGGAGTTAACCATTCGAAAGTTGCAAGAGAGGAAGATTTTTTAGAAGATTTCGAAATTTTTCAAAGGAGAAAGAAGAGTGAGATTCGGCCATTGGAGAAGAAGAAGAAGAAGAAAAGGTGAGAGCTTTGGTTTCTTTTAGTTTAGGAAGGTGATGGAGAGAGTTTTCTTCGAAGAAAAAGGAAGAGGAAGAGATTATCCTCCATTAGAGTCAAGAAGAAGGATTTCGTGGGTCTCTCCAAAAGGTAAGAGATTTCGAAATTTATGGTTTAATAGTTAGGGTTTTTGTTTTTCTTGCTTATTCATGGTAGATTGAAGAGTTATTCATGAAGAAAAAAATTAAAGAAGAAGAGTTGATTTCATTGGGTTAGGGTTTTCGAAATTCCTTAGTGTTGTTGTTAGGATTTGTGTCTTTAATGATTGTTTTGATGTTAAGGGATAGGTTAAAGTATAGGTGGGGTGATGTTGCATGAATTTCAAGTTTTTCCCATTCTTGGAAAATTCCAGCACTTGAGTTTTTATTAAATTGTGAATCTAAGATGGGATTTTGCTTGGTTTAGAGAGGGGTTATGATGTTAATTGTTTAAAGAAGGTATAGGTCAAGTGAGATGGGTGTTAAACCCAGATTTTGTATTCTTTAACATTTTCCAGCATATGTACCTTATGTTAATTATGATCTTATTGTTAGAATTTTGCTAAAAATGATGGTTTGAAGAGTAAATATGAAGAAAAGGGTAGGTTAGGTTAGTTTAAATGGAAGTTAGTACATCCTTTTAAAAATTCCAGCATAGTTGGTTTTTGTTAATTATGATTCTATTGTTAGAGGTTTGCTTAAAGATGGGATTTGCTTTGCTTGGTTCAAAAGTGTGGTTGGAGAATGATGTATGATGGAAGAAGGAAAGAATAAGAAAAGAAAGATCAAGGGGAAAAAAAATCAGATTGTGATAGGTAACTTTTAGGCATGAGTTTTTGAGAAAGTTGTTGGTTATTGAGATAGGTTTTGATGACAATGACTTAGATAAAGTATAGCTAAGATGATAGCAAAGAAATTTCATGTTTTCCTTGATGGTTTAAAATTCCAGCATTGGTAATGTTATCTAATTCATGATTTTATTGTGAGATTTGTAAAGTTTAAGAATTTATTTAGTTAAGGTTTTAAAGAAGACATTATTTAGGAAGGAAAAGGAAAGAAGAAGAATACATGAAGTTCGAAAATTTCAGCATAGAGAATATGTGAGAGTTTGCATTTTTGTTCAAACATGGTGGTTTGTAGTGTGAATATGAAGGTATAGGGAAGATTAGAATAGGTTAAATGCAAGTTTTCCCAAACCTTAGAATTTTCCAGCATGTGTATCTTATGGTAATTAGGATTTTATGCTTTGTTTAAGGTTAAATAAGGTAATTGAAGGCATTAAAGGAAAAGAGAAATGAGAAAGGTAATGGAGGTGTAAGAAAATCAGCATTTGTGGGGTTCTTTAAAGCAGGAGATTGTTGAAAAGTTCAGCATTTGAGAAGGGTTTTGATAGTTATAATTTAGGAATGGCATAGGCATAGTTAGGTAGGTTTTAAGCATGATTTCTATTCTTTTAAAATTTCAGCATTGATTCATTATGTTAAATAGGATTTTATGTCTTGATTAAGGTCCAATAAGGCATGGGAAGTAAAGGAAAGGCAATTGGACCAATCCTAGAGTTAAAGGAAAGGTCATCGGTCCGAGAATAACGCTTAAGGATTTAAGGTGGGTGACTATTTAATGTTTGAGTTGTAAGATTACTGAATTGTTATGAAATCAATATTACTAAATGTTTTTCGATAACTTGCCAAGTGTGGAAATGCATTATTATTTGCGAAGGTTTGAATTTGTATTCGGTGCCTTATATGATTAGTTGCGATGAAATGCATTATCATTTGTAAATGTGATTTTGGAACATTGGAACATTGATTGAAGGTGAAAAAGACTTGAGTATGTGATTACATTTTGCTTATCCGATGACAAATATATCGAGAATTGTAATATGCATGTATGTGATATGTGTTATATGGGTTTGGGTTAGGTCCCTTAATTTGAGTCAGTGCACTGGTCTCGTGTTAAAAGCCTTCTCCCAGCTGCCTGCAAGTGACTTAGGAGCTCCGAATTTCGGACTCCCCTCTGTTCACGACCTACTCAAACCATTTAAATGTGTTAGGTGGTTTGTGTTGGATGCCGCGGTATAACCCGCAAACACACGTCGCAGTATAACCTGCAAACACCTACGAGTGGGGTGTGGGGTCCAACATCAAACCACTGGATATGTGACTTTATGCTTTTGTGTTATGAATGTTGACTTTGTAAATGTTTTGTTATTGGAAACTGTTTTCGATAAAGATAATTTTGACAATAATTATTTAAGACAATTTATGTATACTTATGCTTGAATATTAAATTGTTACCCACGGAGCCGTCGAGCTCACCCCCCCATTTTTTCCCCTTTTCAGGTAGCTAGCGAGAAACCGAGTAACCGCATCGGGATTGAGGCAACCCCGATGCAATTTTGGCTTTTGAAGTTGTGTTTTGAGAAAACAGGCTTTGGGTCGCGTTTTGGGCTCTTATGTAATTTTCGCTACTTTTGATGTAATCGGCCAAACGCCTCTAAAGCCTTGTATGAACTTAATTCTACATGTTTGTAGGAGTTTTGGATTTGAAAATGTAACTTGTGTTTGTTTCTTGCAAATGTATTGTTGTATGGTTGAGAATGACAAAAGGAAAGAATGGAATGTGTGACTTTATAGATTGGAAATGAGTAGATACTTACGAGTGAGATTGCCCTATAGTTTGAGAAATGTTTAGAAGCCTAGGAGTGTGTTGCTGCTATTGGATATTGAGTTCTTATGCAGGTTGATGAATTGAATTGAAAATTTGGGTTAGGTGTAAATTAGGGAGGTGCTGTCCAATTTTCCAGAAATTGGGCAGCAACTTCCATTCAATTTTAGAGTGGCTTAGAGCTTGAATTGGTTTGTATGGTCTTCTTGAAGAATGTAGAGCATGATTAGAGCTTTCCAACGACATAAAATTTATCACAGGTGGACTTAGGATGAAAAAGTTATGAGAATGGAAAGTTTCAGCTGCTGTACAGGAGGGACTGAAATTTTGCAACAACTTTGGAAGACTTTTTCACCCTCTTAGGGGATGATCTAGTTTTTTCTTTCCGCATGAAAAATGTAGATTATCTTTCTATATTTAAAATGAGGTATGATTTACAGTTATTGGATTTAGGAATAAAAAGTTATGGGGTTGGAAGTGTTTGATTCATCGTTCATGCTTGCAAAAACACTGCTCCATTGGTTTTCATTTTAGCTGAAACTTCAAGTGTGTTTTCACCTCTCCTAATGACTGATCTGGCTTTTACTACCTTCATAAGAGTTGTAGATTACCTTTTTACCTTTCCAACGAGGTATAGTATGCAATGTTCGGAGTTAGGAGTAAGAAGTTATGAGAATCGGAAATTGACATTTCACTATTCATTTGGTCAATAAACTCACTATTCATTTGGTAAGTAGCTAGAAAGCAACTTTGGACCTTCTAAAGAACCGAGCTAAGTTTTTAAGTATGAAAATGGAGTTAAGATGAATAAGAAAAAAAAATTATATCGGGATTTTCGGATTAGAGATTGGATTTTCGGTAACGGGTTATAAGAGTTTATAAGGAATCATGTGTACGTATTGAGGGAATATGGATAAGTAGTTGGGTTCCGAATGCGGGATCCAACATTTATGGTATCAGAGCCCAGTATTAGGACTTGGGCTATATGTTTGTTAAGCTTGAATTTGGGAGAATGTGCTAAATGATTGTTTGATTTAGATGACGAGAATGATGAGTTTACATGGGCAATCTTCGGATAAGTGTCAGAGCCCCAACATTAGGATCATGGGCGTATGTGTATAAGTTACACACATAAGAAAGTGATAAGAGTTTCAGTTGATAGAAGTAGTGCATGAATTGATAAAGATGTGAAACAAATTTCATGAAGTGACTGAAAAAGAAAATAGAGACAAATAGAAGTGATGGGATTAAAGTTTACAAGGAGGAAATAAAGTTTCTTAAGCAAAATTGGAACCTAAGTGGTTGCTTGATGAATCTGACAAAGAGTTATGATAATTTATGATGATTATACATCTATAAGTTCGAATAAATGATAATGTGTGTGTAAGATGTAAGATGATGGATAGTGGGAAGATAAGCTGCATGATAGTGATAATTGTACAAGTCCAAGAAAGTTAAATGATTGTTATTGTGAGTTTGTGAGTATCTATATGATGATTCATCATCATATATAAGTGAGTATGCATTATTCTGACATGAACCTTATGCATTGTTTTGAATTGTTTTACATGTTTTGAAATTGTTCGTTAGGAATTAGTTACGATTAATATATTAGTAGTGAGTGATATGGGGACTTGAGGATAAGAGATGAAATATACATATGAGATGATCGATACGACATGATAGTGGTATTATCGACGCAAGAAGTGGAAATTGTGAATAGTTTGGAGAATTAGTTAAGAAATTGAATGACTCAATAAGTAATGGAATAAATCAAGAGAGTCTATTGATTGAGATCAATTGAAAGAAATTATTAGAATGACGAAATTAAGTGAACAAATAAATGACTTGGTGATTATTCAGTAGGAATTTCGAGGACGAAATTCTTTTAAGAGGGGGAGAAATGTTGGGCCCCGACTCGTAATAAGTATGCTTAAATTATGTTGAGGCATGTTTAAATTATTTTGAGGTTTTAGTTTGATAATTTTAATTTGGTTGGAAGAAATTGAGGATTTTATGGTGTAGGTTATGAGTATTCAATGAAAGGATTTAGTGAAATTCGATTTGTTGAGAAATTATTATTTGGTGATGCATTGTTAGTATTAAAAGAATTATACGACTTGAGGGTCTTATGAAGAGGGTCTTATGAATTTAGGTGATTGAGATTAAATGGGGGATTATTTAATTAGAGCTTGTATGGATTTTTAGAAATTAAATTGAAGAATTTAGTTAAATGAGTAGGCTGTAAATTTGAAAGAGCCCATTAGGAAGATGATAAATGCTTTTAAAGCTTAAGCTAAGTAAAGTGGGCTTTTAGCCTTTAGCCCTTTTTAAAATTGTAGTTAAATGAAGGAGAATGAAGTAATTGGGCTAGGTCCATTAACAAGTAGTTGATCATGTATTAAATGAAAAAGAAAGGGAGCATTTGGGCTTTTAAGTGGGAGCCCACAAAAATTTAAGTTAGAAGGAGGGAAAATAAAAATTTGGGAAAAGTTATAAGGAGGGAAAAGACTTGGGCTTGAAGAATTGGGCTTAGGGTTTAAGTTAAAGAGTTAGGTTAATGAAGAGTTAGGTTAATGGAAGGATTAGGAAGTTTCTTAAGGCATAAAAGGAGGCTAACGAAATTTTCAAGGGAGGGAGCCAAGATCATGTCGTTTTTGGCTAGGTGAGTAAGTGAGTAAGAAGAAACACCTAGGTCATTGGAGTTAACCATTCGAAAGTTGCAAGAGAGGAAGATTTTTGAGAAGATTTCGAAATTTTTCAAAGGAGAATGAAGAGTGAGATTCGACCATTGGAGAAGAAGAAGAAGAAGAAAAGGTGAGAGCTTTGGTTTCTTTTGGTTTAGGAAGGTGATGGAGAGAGTTTTCTTAGAAGAAAAAGGAAGAGGAAGAGATTATCCTCCATTAGAGTCAAGAAGAAGGATTTCGTGGGTCTCTCCAAAAGGTAAGAGATTTCGAAAATTTATGGTTTAATAGTTCGGGTTTCTTGCTTATTCATGGTAGATTGAAGAGTTATCATGAAGAAACAAATTAAAGAAGAAGAGTTGATTTCATTGGGTTAGGATTTTCGAAATTCCTTAGTATTGTTGTTAGGATTTGTGTCTTTAATGATTGTTTTGATGTTAAGGGATAGATTAAAGTATAGGTAGGGTGATGTTGCATGAATTTCAAGTTTTTCCCATTCTTGGAAAATTCCAGCACTTGAGTTTTTATTAAATTGTGAATCTAAGATGGGATTTTGCTTGGTTTAGAGAGGGGTTATGATGTTAATTGTTTAAATAAGGTATAGGTCAAGTGAGATGGGTGTTAAACCTAGATTTTGTATTCTTTAACATTTTCCAGCATATGTACCTTATGTTAATTATGATCTTATTGTTAGAATTTTGTTAAAAATGATGGTTTGAAGAGTAAATATGAAGAAAAGGGTAGGTTAGGTTAGTTTAAATGGAAGTTAGTACATCCTTTTAAAAATTCCAGCATAGTTGGTTTTTGTTAATTATGATTCTATTGTTAGAGGTTTGCTTAAAGATGGGATTTGCTTTGCTTGGTTCAAAAGTGTGGTTGGAGAATGATGTATGATGGAAGAAGGAAAGAATAAGAAAAGAAAGATCAAGGGAGAAAAAAAAATCAGATTGTGATAGGTAACTTTTAGGCATGAGTTTTTGAGAAAGTTGTTGGTTATTGAGATAGGTTTTGATGACAATGACTTAGATAAAGTATAGCTAAGATGATAGCAAAGAAATTTCATGTTTTCCTTGATGGTTTAAAATTCCAGCATTGGTAATGTTAGCTAATTCATGATTTTATTGTGAGATTTGTAAAGTTTAAGAATTTATTTAGTTAAGGCTTTAAAGAAGACATTATTTAGGAAGGAAAAGGAAAGAAGAAGAATACATGAAGTTTGAAAATTTCAGCATAGAGAATATGTGAGAGTTTGCATTTTGTTCAAACATGGTGGTTTGTAGTGTGAATATGAAGGTATAGGAAGATTAGAATAGGTTAAATGCAAGTTTTCCCAAACCTTAGAATTTTCCAGCATGTGTATCTTATGGTAATTAGGATTTTATGCTTTGTTTAAGGTTAAATAAGGTAATTGAAGGCATTAAAGGAAAAGAGAAATGAGAAAGGTAATGGAGGTGTAAGAAAATCAGCATTTGTGGGGTTCTTTAAAGCAGGAGATTGTTGAAAAGTTCAGCATTTGAGAAGGGTTTTGATAGTTATAATTTAGGAATGGCATAGGCATAGTTAGGTAGGTTTTAAGCATGATTTCTATTCTTTTAAAATTTCAGCATTGATTCATTATGTTAAATAGGATTTTATGTCTTGATTAAGGTCCAATAAGGCATGGGAAGTAAAGGAAAGGCAATTGGACCAATCCTAGAGTTAAAGGAAAGGTCATCGGTCCGAGAATAACGCTTAAGGATTTAAGGTGGGTGACTATTTAATGTTTGAGTTGTAAGATTACTGAATTGTTATGAAATCAATATTACTAAATGTTTTCCGATAACTTGCCAAGTGTGGAAATGCATTATTATTTGCGAAGGTTTCAATTTGTATTCGGTGCCTTATATGATTAGTTGCGATGAAATGCATTATCATTTGTAAATGTGATTTTGGAACATTGGAACATTGATTGAAGGTGAAAAAGATTTGAGTATGTGATTACATTTTGCTTGTCCGATGACAAATATATGGAGAATTGTAATATGCATGTATGTGATACGTGTTATATGGGTTTGGGTTAGGTCCCTTAATTTGAGTCAGTGCACTGGTCTCATGTTCAAAGCCTTCTCCCGGCTGCCCGCAAGTGACTTAGGAACTCCGAATTTCGGACTCCCCTCTGTTCACGACCTACTCAAACCATTTAAATGTGTTAGGTGGTTTGTGTTGGATGCCGCGGTATAACCCGCAAACACACGCCGCAAATATAACCTCGCAAACACCTACGGTGGGGTGGGGTCCAACATCGACCAATCGGATATGTGACTTTATGCTTTTGTGTTATGAATGTTGACTTTGTAAATGTTTTGTTATTGGAAACTGTTTTCGATAAAGATAATTTTGACAATAATTATTTAAGACAATTTCTGTATACTTATGCTTGAATATTAAATTGTTACCCACGGAGCCGTCGAGCTCACCCCCCCATTTTTTCCCATTTTCAGGTAGCTAGCGAGAAACCGAGTAACCGCATCGGGATTGAGGCAACCCCGATGCAATTTTGGCTTTTGAAGTTGTGTTTTGAGAAAACAGGCTTTGGGTCGCGTTTTGGGCTCTTATGTAATTTTCGCTACTTTTGATGTAATCGGGCCAAAACGCCCTCTAAAGCCTTGTATGAACTTAATTCTACATGTTTGTAGGAGTTTTGGATTTGAAAATGTAACTTGTGTTTGTTTCTTGCAAATGTATTGTTGTATGGTTGAGAATGACAAAAAGGAAAGAATGGAATGTGTGACTTTATAGATTGGAAATGAGTAGATACTTACGAGTGAGATTGCCCTATAGTTTGAGAAATGTTTAGAAGCCTAGGAGTGTGTTGCTGCTATTGGATATTGAGTTCTTATGCAGGTTGATGAATTGAATTGAAAAATTTGGGTTAGGTGTAAATTAGGGGAGGTGCTGTCCAATTTTTCCAGAAATTGGGCAGCAACTTCCATTCAATTTTAGAGTGGCTTAGAGCTTGAATTGGTTTGTATGGTCTTCTTGAAGAATGTAGAGCATGATTAGAGCTTTCCAACGACATAAAATTTGTCACAGTTGGACTTAGGATGAAAAAGTTATGAGAATGGAAAGTTTCAGCTGCTTTACAGGAGGGACTGAAATTTTGCAGCAACTTTGGAAGACTTTTTCACCCTCTTAGAGGCTGATCTGGTTTTTGTTTCCTTCATGAAAAATGTAGATTAGCTTTCTATCTTTAAAATGAGGTATGATTTGCAGTTATTGGATTTAGGAATAAAAAGTTATGGGGTTGGGAGTGTTGACAGTTACTGTTCATGCTGCAAAAACACTGTTCCATTGATTTTTCATTTTAGCTGAAACTTCAAGTGTGTTTTTACCTCTCCTAATGACTGATCTGGCTTTTACTACCTTCATAAGAGTTGTAGATTACCTTTTTACCTTTCCAACGAGGTATAGTATGCAATGTTCGGAGTTAGGAATAAGAAGTTATGAGAATCGGAAATTGGCATTTCACTATTCATTTGGTCAATAAACTCACTATTCATTTGGTAAGTAGCTAGAAAGCAACTTTGGACCTTCTAAAGAACCGAGCTAAGTTTTTAAGTATGAAAATGGAGTTAAGATGAATAAGAAAAAAAAATTATATCGGGATTTTCGGATTAGAGATTGGATTTTCGGTAACGGGTTATAAGAGTTAATAAGGAATCATGTGTACGTAT
This sequence comes from Erythroxylum novogranatense, assembly GCA_029891385.1. Taxonomy (NCBI): domain Eukaryota; kingdom Viridiplantae; phylum Streptophyta; class Magnoliopsida; order Malpighiales; family Erythroxylaceae; genus Erythroxylum; species Erythroxylum novogranatense. The sequence continues at coordinate 44,524,164 of CM057233.1, read as the reverse complement.
TGAGGGAATATAGATAAGTAGGTGGGTTCCGAATGCGGGATCCAACATTTATGGTATCAGAGCCCAGTATTAGGACTTGGGCTATATGTTTGTAAAGCTTGAATTTGGGAGAATGTGCTAAATGATTGTTTGATTTAGATGACGAGAATGATGAGTTTACATGGGCAATCTTCGGATAAGTGTCAGAGCGCCAGCATTAGGATCATGGGCGTATGTGTATAAGTTACACACATAAGAAAGTGATAAGAGTTTCAGTTGATAGAAGTAGTGCATGAATTGATAAAGATGTGAAACAAATTTCATGAAGTGACTGAAAAAGAAAATAGAGACAAATAGAAGTGATGGGATTAAAGTTTACAAGGAGGAAATAAAGTTTCTTAAGCAAAATTGGAACCTAAGTGGTTGTTTGATGAATCTGACAAAGAGTTATGATAATTTATGATGATTATACATCTATAAGTTTGAATAAATGATAATGTGTGTGTAAGATGTAAGGAGAAGGATAGTGGGAAGATAAGTTGCATGATAGTGATAACTGTACAAGTCCAAGATAGTTAAATGATTGTTATTGTGAGTTTGTGAGTATCTATACGATGATTCATCATCATATATAAGTGAGTATGCATTATTCTAACATGAACCTTATGCATTGTTTTGAATTGTTTTACATGTTTTGAAATTGTTCGTTAGGAATTAGTTACGATTAATATATTAGTAGTGAGTGATATGGGGACTTGAGGATAAGAGATGAAATATACATATGAGATGATCGATACGACATGATAGTGGTATTATCGACGCAAGAAGTGGAAATTGTGAATAGTTTGGAGAATTAGTTAAGAAATTGAATGACTCAATAAGTAATGGAATAAATCAAGAGATTCTATTGATTGAGATCAATTGAAAGAAATTATTAGAATGACAAAATTAAGTGAACAAATAAATGACATGGTGATTATTCAGTAGGAATTTCGATGACGAAATTCTTTTAAGAGAGGGAGAAATGTTGGGCCTCGACTCGTAATAAGTATGCTTAAATTATGTTGAGGCATGTTTAAATTATTTTGAGGTTTTAGTTTGATAATTTTAATTTGGTTGGAAGAAATTGAGGATTTTATGGTGTAGGTTACGAGTATTCAATGAAAGGATTTAGTGAAATTCGATTTGTTGAGAAATTATTATTTGGTGATGCATTGTTAGTATTAAAAGAATTATACGACTTGAGGGTCTTATGAAGAGGGTCTTATGAATTTAGGTGATTGAGATTAAATGGGGGATTATTTAATTAGAGCTTGTATGGATTTTTAGAAATTAAATTGAAGAATTTAGTTAAATGAGTAGGCTGTAAATTTGAAAGAGCCCATTAGGAAGATGATAAATGCTTTTAAAGCTTAAGCTAAATAAAGTGGGCTTTTAGCCTATAGCCCTTTTTAAAATTATAGTTAAATGAAGGAGAATGAAGTAATTGGGCTAGGTCCATTAACAAGTAGTTGATCATGTATTAAATGAAAAAGAAAGGGAGCATTTGGGCTTTTAAGTGGGAACCCACAAAAATTTAAGTTAGAAGGAGGGAAAATGAAAATTTGGGAAAAGTTATAAGGAGGGAAAAGACTTGGGCTTGAAGAATTGGGCTTAGGGTTTAAGTTAAAGAGTTAGGTTAATGAAGAGTTAGGTTAATGGAAGGATTAGGAAGTTTCTTAAGGCATAAAAGGAGGCTAACGAAATTTTCAAGGGAGGGAGCCAAGATGATGTCGTTTTTGGCTAGGTGAGTAAGTGAGTAAGAAGAAACACCTAGGTCATTGGAGTTAACCATTCGAAAGTTGCAAGAGAGGAAGATTTTTTAGAAGATTTCGAAATTTTTCAAAGGAGAAAGAAGAGTGAGATTCGGCCATTGGAGAAGAAGAAGAAGAAGAAAAGGTGAGAGCTTTGGTTTCTTTTGGTTTAGGAAGGTGATGGAGAGAGTTTTCTTAGAAGAAAAAGGAAGAGGAAGAGATTATCCTCCATTAGAGTCAAGAAGAAGGATTTCGTGGGTCTCTCCAAAAGGTAAGAGATTTCGAAAATTTATGGTTTAATAGTTAGGGTTTTTGTTTTTCTTGCTTATTCATGGTAGATTGAAGAGTTATTCGTGAAGAAAAAAATTAAAGAAGAGTTGATTTCATTGGGTTAGGGTTTTCGAAATTCCTTAGTGTTGTTGTTAGGATTTGTGTCTTTAATTATTGTTTTGATGTTAAGGGATAGGTTAAATTATAGGTAGGGTGATGTTGCATGAATTTCAAGTTATTCCCATTCTTGGAAAATTCCAGCACTTGAGTTTTTATTAAATTGTGAATCTAAGATGGGATTTTGCTTGGTTTAGAGAGGGGTTATGATGTTAATTGTTTAAATAAGGTATAGGTCAAGTGAGATGGGTGTTAAACCCAGATTTTGTATTCTTTAACATTTTCCAGCATATGTACCTTATGTTAATTATGATCTTATTGTTAGAATTTTGCTAAAAATGATGGTTTGAAGAGTAAATATGAAGAAAATGGTAGGTTAGGTTAGTTTAAATGGAAGTTAGTACATCCTTTTAAAAATTCCAGCATAGTTGGTTTTTGTTAATTATGATTCTATTGTTAGAGGTTTGCTTAAAGATGGGATTTGCTTTGCTTGGTTCAAAAGTGTGGTTGGAGAATGATGTATGATGGAAGAAGGAAAGAATAAGAAAAGAAAGATCAAGGGAAAAAAATCAGATTGTGATAGGTAACTTTTAGGCATGAGTTTTGAGAAAGTTGTTGGTTATTGAGATAGGTTTTGATGACAATGACTTAGATAAAGTATAGCTAAGATGATAGCAAAGAAATTTCATGTTTTCCTTGATGGTTTAAAATTCCAGCATTGGTAATGTTAGCTAATTCATGATTTTATTGTGAGATTTGTAAAGTTTAAGAATTTATTTAGTTAAGGCTTTAAAGAAGACATTATTTAGGAAGGAAAAGGAAAGAAGAAGAATACATGAAGTTTGAAAATTTCAGCATAGAGAATATGTGAGAGTTTGCATTTTTGTTCAAACATGGTGGTTTGTAGTGTGAATATGAAGGTATAGGGAAGATTAGAATAGGTTAAATGCAAGTTTTCCCAAACCTTAGAATTTTCCAGCATGTGTATCTTATGGTAATTAGGATTTTTATGCTTTGTTTAAGGTTAAATAAGGTAATTGAAGGCATTAAAGGAAAAGAGAAATGAGAAAGGTAATGGAGGTGTAAGAAAATCAGCATTTGTGGGGTTCTTTAAAGTAGGAGATTGTTGAAAAGTTCAGCATTTGAGAAGGGTTTTGATAGTTATAATTTAGGAATGGCATAGGCATAGTTAGGTAGGTTTTTAAGCATGATTTCTATTCTTTTAAAAATTTCAGCATTGATTCATTATGTTAAATAGGATTTTATGTCTTGATTAAGGTCCAATAAGGCATGGGAAGTAAAGGAAAGGCAATTGGACCAATCCTAGAGTTAAAGGAAAGGTCATCAGTCCGAGAATAACGCTTAAGGATTTAAGGTGGGTGACTATTTAATGTTTGAGTTGTAAGATTACTGAATTGTTATGAAATCAATATTACTAAATGTTTTCCGATAACTTGCCAAGTGTGGAAATGCATTATTATTTGCGAAGGTTTGAATTTGTATTCGGTGCCTTATATGATTAGTTGCGATGAAATGCATTATCATTTGTAAATGTGATTTTGGAACATTGGAACATTGATTGAAGGTGAAAAAGACTTGAGTATGTGATTACATTTTGCTTGTCCGATGACAAATATATGGAGAATTGTAATATGCATGTATGTGATATGTGTTATATGGGTTTGGGTTAGGTCCCTTAATTTGACTTAGGAACTTTGAATTTCGGACTCCCCTCTGTTCACGACCTACTCCCAGCTGTGATATGTGTTAAAATGCATTATCATTTGTAAATGTGATATGTGTTAAAAGCCTTCTCCCAGCTGCCCGCAAGTGACTTAGGAACTTTGAATTTCGGACTCCCCTCTATTCACGACCTACTCAAACCATTTAAATGTGTTAGGTGGTTTGTGTTGGATGCCGCGGTATAACCCGCAAATACACGCCGCAGTATAACCTACAAACACCTACGAGTGGGGTGTGGGGTCCAACATCAAATCATTGGATATGTGACTTTATGCTTTTGTGTTATGAATGTGGACTTTGTAAATGTTTTGTTATTGGAAACTGTTTTCGATAAAGATAATTTTGACAATAATTATTTAAGACAATTTCTGTATACTTATGCTTGAATATTAAATTGTTACCCACGGAGCCGTCGAGCTCTCCCCCCCCCCCCCCCATTTTTTCCCCTTTTCAGGTAGCTTGCGAGAAACCGAGTAACCGCACCGGGATTGAGGCAACCCCGATGCAATTTTGGCTTTTGAAGTTGTGTTTTGAGAAAACAGGCTTTGGGTCGCGTTTTGGGCTCTTATGTAATTTTCGCTACTTTTGATGTAATCGGGCCAAAACGCCCTCTAAAACCTTGTATGAACTTAATTCTACATGTTTGTAAGAGTTTTGGATTTGAAAATGTAACTTGTGTTTGTTTCTTGCAAATGTATTGTTGTATGGTTGAGAATGACAAAAAGGAAAGAATGGAATGTGTGACTTTATAGATTGGAAATGAGTAGATACTTACGAGTGAGATTGCCCTATAGTTTGAGAAATGTTTAGAAGCCTAGGAGTGTGTTGCTGCTATTGGATATTGAGTTCTTATGCAGGTTGATGAATTGAATTGAAAAATTTGGGTTAGGTGTAAATTAGGGGAGGTGCTGTCCAATTTTTCCAGAAATTGGGCAGCAACTTCCATTCAATTTTAGAGTGGCTTAGAGCTTGAATTGGTTTGTATGATCTTCTTGAAGAATGTAGAGCATGATTAGAGCTTTCCAACGACATAAAATTTGTTACAGTTGGACTTAGGATGAAAAAGTTATGAGAATGGAAAGTTTCAGCTGCTGTACAGGAGGGACTGAAATTTTGCAGCAACTTTGGAAGACTTTTTCACCCTCTTAGAGGATGATCTAGTTTTTTCTTCCTTCATGAAAAATGTAGATTATCTTTCTATCTTTAAAATGAGGTATGATTTGCAGTTATTGGATTTAGGAATAAAAAGTTATGGGGTTGGGAGTGTTGACAGTTACTGTTCATGCTGCAAAAACACTGTTCCATTGGTTTTTCATTTTAGCTGAAACTTCAAGTGTGTTTTTACCTCTCCTAATGACTGATCTGGCTTTTACTACCTTCATAAGAGTTGTAGATTACCTTTTTACCTTTCCAACGAGGTATAGTATGCAATGTTCGGAGTTAGGAGTAAGAAGTTAAGAGAATCAGAAATTGGCATTTCACTATTCATTTGGTCAATAAACTCACTATTCATTTGGTAAGTAGCTAGAAAGCAACTTTGGACCTTCTAAAGAACCGAGCTAAGTTTTTAAGTATGAAAATGGAGTTAAGATGAATAAGAAAAAAAATTATATCGGGATTTTCGGATTAGAGATTGGATTTTCGGTAACGGGTTATAAGAGTTCATAAGGAATCATGTGTACGTATTGAGGGAATATGGATAAGTAGTTGGGTTCCGAATGCGGGATCCAACAATTATACTTGATCTTTTACATAATAACTTTCTAATATCACCAATTATAAAAAATATTAGCAATAACATGTTTTAATATCATCAAAACTATAGGATAAAAACTCACTTATTATAACGTCATTAAATTGAATGAATTGTCAAATAATTCAAATGATGTTTGTATTTATTTCAAAATTATTAAATGCAATTTTCTCATCTAGCTATATTAGATTGCATCCTACAATGATGGTTTCGCATCATCCATCATTATATGGTCTTTGTATATTATATCAACTTGTCAAATTCTTAGTTGATATACAATATCTTAGGTTTCTTAGGCTAATGACCTCTTTCATTCTCTAAGTATTTAAAGAAGTGTTTTCTTAATTTCATAATATTTTTACAGAATTTAAATGAATTACTTTTCTCCATACATTCTCCCAAACATGAAATTAAGAACAACACTAAGCATATAACATAAGAAATTAAAATTGAATAAAACAAAATGAAATAATTAGAGTAAAATTCTTGAATCTCCTTGATATTAATGGATCCCTGAAAATGAAAATAAATTTTTTATGATCATTTTTCATTCTTAATATTGATACTATCAAACTTACACAGGTGCATCTATTATTTGTAAAAGTATAACAAATAGAGTATCATTTCCACGAAGATATGTTAATTACTATGTTTTCTCTTATTACCATCTAGTTAACAATATAGTTAAAAGCATTCTAATTTAACTCTAACATTATCCCAAAGTATACAAAAGTAATTATCAAAAGAAAAATTAAAATTAATAGACATCTATATAAAACTCACTTTTATCATCATCATTATATTCATAATTCAATTATTTAATAGATTTTACAACTTAGACTAACGAAAATTTATGATTTAATGAATTGCTCTCTCTTAATATACAACCACCCATCTTTAAATTGATTAAATGAAATCTTTATTTAATTAAAATTCTAAAATTCATTGAGATTTGTGAAATCCTAAATAAGACTTAACTCTAATATGTAAGTGTTTAGAGTTAATCATAACAAATATTTAAAATTAGAAAATTCTAGAGTATCAATCCCTATGAACTATATGACTAAAATTTTAATCCTAACTAAACAAATAAAGTAAATAATTAATAAAGATAATGAAACTAATAAAACTAATGCAAATAGGTTAGTGAAAGGAAATTAACAAGGCAAATGTTAGGCTTTATGGTTAACTTATATGTAATTTTGATAATCTTTTATATAGATAACAAAGTGTTAATAAGGAAGAAAATTTGGAGGCTATTGACCAATAATGATGCTTTACAAGTCAAATAGGTGCACACCTATTTCTTAAAGGATAAAATTTTTTGACAAATCAATCCTAAACTTTCCCACTCTTAGTTCTTCACTCAACTCTTTAAACTCATAAATCTATTAACTAATCATTTCAAATGCATAGTCGGGAATGAAGATCTAATCTCTCAATGGTTGGAGTAAGATAAGCTGTAACATCCCATCACTGATGGGAAGGTCATATTGGTAGATTGAGGAGGGATAGGATATTATCGCATAATATTGACTAAGCATCTTGTTGACCTCTAATGTTGGAGGCCATGAGTCTTTTGCACATGCACATGTAGGTACATGCATTCATGACTTTTACCCGGTTTTTAATTGTGATACCGATATGAATTGTGAAATTGAGAGATAATTAGATATGATTTATGAACTATTTGAAATTTTGGTATAATAGGGTCTGAATAGTTGATTTGGAAATATTTTAGAGTGACTGTTAATTGATTGTGAACCATAGAAATTTTTCTGAAAATTTAGGAGAAAATGTCCGGACCGGAAATTTTTCGAGTGGCGGACTGATCGATTGTATAGGACCGAAATGACTGTCTAGTGGCTATGAAAAATTAGGCATATGATTCTAAAAATTGATATGTCGAGCCATTGAAATTTAGAGACAAAATGGACTGGAAATGATCTTGTTAGAGGAAGAGGGAAACCCCTTTTATAATGCCTAAATCCTCTTCTGAAACCTAAAAACCCATTTCATATACCTAGGGCACGTTTTCTTCTTCCCCTTCCTCGGTGATTTTCGATCTTCACCTTCAAGATTTGCTTGTTCCATCTTTGTGGTTGAAGATCAAGCCAAAGCCTTGTGAGAGTGATGATTTTTGAGAGTTGGAAGCTCACCGTTGATGTTAGAGAGAAGAGGAAAGGGATAGACGATTTTCGGTAGTTTGGAGATTTAAGGCTTGATTGGTAAGTATTCTTGGTTTTAATGTTGTTTATTATTGTGTTAAATGCATTCATGGGGTTAAATATGAAAGATTGGTTAGTTTAGAGTGATTAATACTAGTTTTTAGAGAGAGAAAGCTCAAAAAATCGATCGGAGAAGACGATGTGGGCCGCACGTCGCGATGTCTGGAAAAGGCCTCACCGCGGTGAGAAAATGCGTGCTCGCCGCGGCGAGCAAGGTGGGACGCCACGGCGAGCGAATGAATTCACGTCGCGGCAAACCTTTTTGCTCTACGTCGCGGCGAGTCCAGTGAAGGTGTTCACCGCGGCGAATGGTTCCCACGTCGCGGCGAGCGACCCTTTACACGTCGCGGCGAGGGACGAATTTCTGAAAGTTGTGTTTTAATTTATGGGGCATAACTAATGGTGTAGACCTCCAATTGAGGTGAGGTTTGATTCGTTGTGATCTAGAGAAAGAGGTCTATAATTGAGGAAAAGAATGAGAGTTTGAATTTAGATTTTTGTGATCTCAATTAGTGAAAGAAAGCTAAGAAATATGATGGTATTGCATCCTAAGAATTGTTTTGAGTAATTGGGGTATAATGTGAGACTTTGAAAGTGAATTCAATGTTATTGGGAATTTTAGGAACTAAGCATAAAGGCTGAATTCGACCTAGAGAACAGTGCTGTTGATTTTGAGGTAATACCCTGACAAATATGACTGGATAAATGGACTGAATATTAGAAATGAAATTGATGGAGTTCTATTACATGCTATGGAATTGGAAGTGAGTTATTTTTGAGCAAATGAGTGGGAAATTAGATGTGGTCAAAGAAAGTGAAAAATGGGAATCGGTACCAGGAAAATCATGTGTAACACCCCACTCCCGTAAGACCCGAACCCGATATCGTTGGTGATATCCGAGTCCGCGTCCCACGAGAGTGACGTACTACATCAGTCGATTTAAAATTCAGTATACATTTTTTTTTCTTTTTGGAGCCATTAACTCCACGTTCACACGGCAAACACAGTAAGTAAATAAAATCCGTGTTCAATATACACCAGTTTCAGTTATTACAGTCATCCAGTAATAGTTACAATCAGTCAGTGCAGTAAAACATTAATACCACAAGGGCTCAGTAAAAATACAATGCCTTGATATACAGTGATTGCGGAATACAGTTTACTAAGACACTAATGCAGACACGAACTGATCCCGACCTCTAACCTTTACTCGTCTACAGTAGATATACTCCCGTGTCAACCGGGGTATTCTTCAGGACCTGAAAAATAGATGCAAATTTTGGGTGAGTTTTGCGAACTCAGTGAGAAACCATCATCGATGGTTCACTCAAATCATGCATTACGCCCATGGCGTCTGATGCGATCAAAGAATAATCAATTACCAATAAGCGATCAATAACAATGCCCGAATGTAACAGAAAACCATTCACAGTAATTCATACCATTATGAAAGCAGTATATGTCACGTAACAATCATTTATGCGAATGCAATGCATATGTGACTCTTTCCGATTATTCAAGATTGTGCCCAAGTGCTCGATCGGTGTTCGGGGGGGCGCGTGTGATTTCTCCCTCGGGCTCGAGGCGGTCCATCTGAAGATGAGAACTCAAGCTCTTATCGGTAATAATAGCAACTTGGGCACGTCCATTATCGATCATGCAATTATGCATGCGATGCGATATCGATAAATGTACAGTGTTTGGCTATAAAGCCAAATGTATCGATGAATCAATGATATGGCTATAAAGTCCAAGATATAGCGATGTTGAGACGGTGGCTATAAAGCCCGATCTACGAAGTCGGTAAAATCATACAATACAATCCCATACATTACATGCTAGTATTCATACAGTGATCATTCAATTCACTTTTGCACGTAATTCATGTTGAGCATGTAAACAATCAGAAATTTGAGAAACCAACTAGGTTACTCACCTATTGCTTCCGAGCTAATGCCGGGAAGTCTCTGTGACGTCGGTCAATCGACGCTCCAATTGGGCCTCTATATGAATCAGAAAAAGTACGAGTCACTAAATATGAAATTTGTACTCATGTTGATGAGATATGCATGTTCATGAATTCCCGGTCCTAATTTAATATTTTTCCATAATAAAATTCTATCAAAAATTAGAAATCCATAGGCGCTGACGGTGCGCAATTCGGACCTCTATAGGTCCCAAATTAAATAAAACAGTGTTTACATGTTAAAATAATAGGGCTACGTCAAATTCGCCTAAAAATTCCCGTTTTCTCATAATATGAAATTAAATATTCAACAAATCCGATGCCTCTGGAATCAGGTCAATCGGACGTCGGACGGGAAAGAAATTGACAAATGAACAATCGTACCATTTAATACCAAATAAAAATTCAAAAATAAATAACAAGGAATAGCCAGCGCTGCCTCATGGGCGAGACGCCCCGAGGCGATTTCGCCTCACTGCGTCGAGGCGAGGCGTCGCCTCGCGACCTGCCTCCTTCAATCTCGCCCTCGCGCGAAACTCGCCCTCGCGAGACGGCGAGTCTGTCTCGCCTCCGCGAGGCGCTTGTCGCCCTCGCGAGATGGCCTTCTCCTTGCCCTCCTTCTTTCCAGATTTAAATCCCAATTTCCAATTACTCTAACTTTTAACACACAAATCAGAAAAATACCCACTATACCTCATTGGAAAGCTTATGAAAAGCTCTACAACTCTCAAGAAGACCATAAAAATCAATTCCAACCCTAAGGGTGTCAAATAATCCATCAAACCTTCTGCCTTCACAATTTCCCTCAACACAGGGCAGTACATTTACAATTGCATAACTCACTGATTCTTCAGAAATAAATTACCACAAAAATATGGTCAACAAGTTCACAATGTCCTCTACAACTTTCATGAACAACCCAAAATCAAATTCTATTTCTAAACCAGTCAATTAATTCATTCAATGTCACTGTCCCTGAAATCCTTCAATTTGGGCAGTAACCTTACAAGAAGCATAACTTCCAGTATACAAGTCAATAAAATCAGAACTTTATATCCCTGTAAAGATAACATCATAAACTTCATTTTTCATGAAGCACTCTTCATCCAATTCGATCTCTAACAATTTCAAAACTGTTATAGAAGTTTCTGTTATAATCAGCCATTCATAACCTAATGTAGGGTCAGTTTTTGAAAAATCATAACTCCCAATTCTGACTTCTAAAAATTACAAACCATATGTCATTTTCAAGGTAATCTCTTCCTCTACAACTTTTCAGAAGCTCACCCACACCAATTCAGTCCACTTAAAATGTTAAAATTGCCTCCAATCAGTAAACTCACAAAATCACACTTAAGCTAGGTTTCATCCACAATGCTCAAAACCAGACATTAGTAATCAATTCATATCTCCCAATACACAATTCCAAAAATAGCAAGATCAGTAGCAATGGAAAGATAATCAAATATGCTACAACTTCCATGAAGACCATTCTCCTAATTCCATTTCAATTAATTCATAAAATCAACAAAACTCAGATGTCATGGTTGCGGTTACTGTTCACAGGCAATGGAACAGTAACTTTCCATGCAAAAATTTCACCCTTCTATCATTGAAATTCAACAACACCTATTTCACACTAAATTGGAGCCAACAGTCCAAAGTTTCAGTGGCCACTAACCTTACCTCATTTGCATTTCTACACAATAAGTTATGAATAAAACAGTAACATCAATTATAATTCCAACTTTCCAGATTTAAGGTTAACCTTAGTTCAACCACTTCCAATGCCTTTTTCACATCATTAGACATCAAAATAAATACAAATTAAATATTAATACAGTCATACATATACTAGGACTAACACTGAAAAATTTACAGCATTTAATTCCTCAATTCAATTACTCAAATAATTATCCATAATCAATTCAAAATCAAACCATATCATTAATTTTAATGCATCTTCACCTAGCCTCATATCCCTTTCTTCAAATCACAATAATCATCACTTTAATGTCTACATGAACCTAATACATGCTTTAAACCCTTTTATTAACTACCCCATATTGTCATGACATTTAATCCATATGCAAACATCATTTAAAGATCAAACCTTAAGTGAAACCTTACAAGACAAAACCTCCTTCAAGCTTCAACAATCACTTTCCAACTTCTACACCAAAGTATCCACCCTTCCCTTCTCAAGTATACTCAAGACTCATCCTCTAGCTTTGAGGGAATCAAGAGAGTAGCTTGAAGTTATGGAGGAAATTGAGAGAAGAGAAAATTCGATGGTTTTGTAAAGGAGAGTGTTTGAGTTTTGGATGAACAATGATAAAAACCTAAAATTCATCTTCCTTTCCTTTTAAACATATACACGTCCGAAGGAGTATGGAGAGGAGCATTAAATGTTACTTTTCTTGGCAAGTAGTGATTGGCTTCTTTTATTTGAAAAGTCAAGATAAATTTGTTTAATCCAGTCCGAAATTTTACTTCATTTCACTCCAATGGCCCTACTTTCAGTCCCAAAATAATATACTCAATATTACAGTACCAGTGGGTAGCGATTTTTGCTACCGAGAATCGACCGGTTCGCCAATTGGCGATTTATCCGGTCCGAGAATTTCAATTATTTTTTGAGAATTAATGAAATTCCTAAAATTATAAAACAGTAACATGCACTCTAATTAATTTTACAATCACAACAATTACCTTTTTACCCCAAAACATGTTTAGGCTGCCATTCTGGCGATTTTGCGGTCCGGAATTTTCTCCAGAAAATTCCAGAAAAATTCCTATAAATCCCAAAAAATGTAAAACGCTTAATAGCGACTCGAACAATTTTTCAAATCCCATAACCACGTTAATCACAATAAAATACCGTTAGGCCCAATTACCGGGAATGTCATGAATGCATTTACTGTAATTCCATGTACACGATTGATAATGTGTATCAATCCTATTATGCATGAACAGTTCTAATTATTCCTTATTAGTCTCATCCTATACCAATTTTACTATTTTACCCTTCCAGGAGGGGGTGGGATGTTACAATTCTCCCCTCCTTATAAGAATTTCGTCCTCGAAATTCTCAGTCAACGATTCCCTATGACAGTAATCATATGATTCTTCATATCCCATATACTTTTCCACTTAATAATTCACTTTTGGAGTGATCGCAGTAATCACTCTCAGTCCGTAACTCAGTTACTAATTTGGCTAACTCTTTATCACTTAGACGAAGAACGGATTCGACAAGACTATTAGTTGGCGATCTCATTTTCTTAGCTATCTCACTTGCCATTTCTAAGATTGTCACTACCTTTGGTTTGGTATGTAGCTCGATTCAAGTATTTTCGAATCTATTCACTTATCACACTTTATTCCTCTAATACCTTTTTCCCCAATGCCATATAGTCCAATTTCTGTTCCATTGAGTACGTTTCCATTTCTTTGGTATCTCCCTTAATCACGTTAGGAACGATTTACATTCCTTTGGTACCAATACAGTGACATTTAATTCCAATTCACTATCATCAGTAACAATGTACCTAATGCAGTCACTTATTATATGTCATTCACTCTATGTTCAAATTCGATTCTCGTAAGACACTTCACTATGCTATAATGTTCACACACTTTATCCGGATATACAGTTTACTCTATCTCATTTGTCCGATCCGATTCCACTTTAGCTAACCATGCAGGCTTCCTAAGTCACTTTCCTTTTTCTCACACATTTTAGTCTCAAACCCATTATGGCCTTTAACTCCCAGTAGGCACTGTGCAGTGTAACAGTATATATTTTCCAGTGAATCAAAGCTCTATAACACGACCATAATCAAACCTTTTTCCCATTGGACATTCAACCTATAATCACTTGAGCCAAGAACTACTTCGTTCTATACCTACAATTACGCAATTTCACGTTTCAAATATGCTGACTAGAATGTCTAACTTTGACTGTTCACTATAGTTTTCCAATTCCATGGGTATATTCAAACTCATCATAAAAAAAATTCCCCCTTTACTTTCTGCACTCTTAACCTTTCTTATCACTATTTTTACAACTTCAATATTCCAGAAACACTTCACAATTACCCATAATCTGCTTGACACTCATTGAAAATCCCAATATCTGTAATTGATCTGTTCATTGCAGCATTATCTGTTCACTAGTTGAGTTTAGTAGGTAGAATTGTTCGTTCATTTCAGCATTGTCGTATTTATACCCGTCTCTTTCCTCAAATTAACACAGTGTATACTTATGGGAATCTACAGTCTCCAAGGCTTTTAATCATGAGAATAGCACTAATACCATTTATCACAGTCAGTTCAATTTATTTCATACTCGTTCAACATATTATCACAGTTCAATACTCACTTCCCACTCTTCCAATGTATGTATATCATCAGTATCAGATTCCTCTATTAGTCCTATCGTTCTTTTTACTTTTCACTGTTCAACACTTCTAAACACATTCTAGCTCTAATCACAGTTACTACCATTTGCTTATCTCGCATAAATCCCTATTAGGGTCTTATTGACTTTACCATACATCTTTTACCCTTTTCATTGAGTCTACAATGAGTGTATTTACAATTTCTTTATGAAGGTGTCACTACATCACCTCATTTTCAGTTTCCCTTTTTGACCCTCTTGTCTCCATTCAGTTACTCTTTTTCATTTTCTCTTTTCATTTGTTTTCATATCATTCCTATCAACATATGTTAATACCTTGTCATCTATATTTAAACCTCCAAAAATTTTCCATTTTATTTTAGTATCTCTCTTCTCGATTCGGGACTCTTTTATTTTCCGCTTCAAATCTAGATTCCTCAACAGTTTTACATCATAACTGGAGATCGATTCACTTCACATTGCAATAGAATCACCTCAAATTAAAATCTCACTCATATGTAATTCTTTACATTTCTGTACATACAATGCAGATAATCTCAACAGTATGAGCTAGGACCCAATTTCACTTTTAATTTTGTCCCTACTTCTATCCATTTGACCATTCGTCTTGATACCATCTTTATACGGTTCACGAAAGTCTCCTCAATCAATGATTATTCCTAATTGCTTTTCAATCCTTCTTCACTATACGTACAATCTCAATCAAGACACTCTTATGTCTTCATTTAACAGATCAGAACATTCCTTTCGCGAAGGTTCCTTGTGGCAGTCATTTAAACACTTTCTTTACCACCTATTCAGTAATCTATACCAGAATCACTTTTCAGTTCCTCTCATACAGGTACACTCAGTCCACCTTTGTCTTACTTTAACCTCTTAAGAACTTCACACTTAAAATCACTCTAAACATTCACCGCTCATTTCCTCTATGATTTCCATATATCTGTCACATACATTTCATTTGTCACAATCAACATTACTGTCCAATAGATATTATTAACAGTAATTCGACTTAAATACAATAACTCTTTTCATACACTACTATTGTGGTTTCATTCATTTCAAGATCTTTATTTCATTCTCACCATATCATTAAACTGTATGTCTCATTCCCCTATCCGTTACGTGCAACTTGTCCTTGTAAGGTCATAACAATTTGGCTTATCATCTTATGATCTTTATTCCTATTTTTTTTTATTCTGTTTTCTGCTACTTATTTTCTATTTTCCTCAAACAGTCTATGATCGGGTGTTCACAGTCCCCAATACCCGACAAAATCGTTGATACCACTCCATTTTATCTCTATCTATATGCCTATCCAGTTACCATTTTTGTGTCCGTATACACCTAATTCAGAATTTCCCGATACACCATCAGTAGAAAAATCACCGTCATCTTGTTTCTTTACGATTTTATCATACGAATTTCCAACCTCGAAGCACAATAATCACATAATTATTTCAGTGTCAAGCATATGCGGTCCAAATCCTAATCATTTCACGAATTCTTGGTTTATCTATACACTTTTATCTCACTCTAATAGCCTTTGGGCATCTTTTTTTTTTTTTTTTCTTTCTTTTCTCGATAATCCGTTCTGAGACTCTATTGAGCTTCTTTCCATCTCACTATCATCATCTGCTTATAATATCTACTGATCTCTAACTCGAATACAGTGAATCAAAATATGCCCGATTGGACCATCTACATTTTACTCAATTCCAATATTTCCCCTTTTCATGACATATACAGTCAGAACTGTAATTACCAAACCATTCCGGGCTTTTAATTTCACTTAGATCTTCCCATATCTCTAATGGACCTCTCCAAGTTCTCAACATCTTCATTTTTCTGTCACCATAATATTGTCAATTTAATTCGGAAATTCTTAATCAGTCTAGGCCAACACAGTCATTCTACTATCACATATGAGGGTTTCTAACCCAGTACAACATCAACCTTCTTATCCATTTTTTTTTCTTTATCCTTTCCTAATTGATTATCCCCTTTTAGGGATTTACACTCTAATCCAGTCTCACTCTTCTCTCACTTAGTCACTTGACACTTATGCACCCTTAGGCTTTATCTTCGTGCGACTCTGACTAGGGATCGCTACTATGGTCTCGCAACGACACGACTCAAATGCATGAAACCTATGTTCCAAATCGTGCCCGGATATATTACGTACTCATGGGCTCGATACCACCTAAATGTAACACCCACTCCGTAAAGACCGAACCCGATATCGTTGGTGATATCCGAGTCCGCGCCCCACGAGAGTGACGTGCTACATCATCGATTTAAAATTCAGTATACATTTTTTTCTTTTCGAGCCATTAACTCCACGTTCACACGGCAAACACAGTAAGTAAATAAAATCCGTGTTCAATATACACCGCCAGATTATTACAGTCATCCAAAGAATAGTTACAATCATCAAGGCAAATAAAACATTAATACCACAAAGGCTCAAGAAAATACAATGCCTTGATATACGGTGATTGCGAATACGCTTTACTAAGACACTAATGCGCATAACTAACCGATCCCGACCTCTAACCTTTACTCGTCTACGAGAGATATACTCCGTGTCAACCGGGTATTCTTCAGACTGAAAAATAGATGCAAATTTTGGGTGATTTTGCGAACTCGGTGAGAAACCATCATCGATGGTTCACTCAAATCATGCATTACGCCCATGGCGTCTGATGCGATCGAAGAATAATCAATTACCAATAAGCAGTCAATAACAATGCCCAGTAACAGAAAACCATTCACAGTAATTCATACCATTATGAAAGCAGTATATGTCACAGAACAGTCATTTGTGCGAATGCAATGCATATGTGACTCTTTCCAGTTATTCAGTATTGTGCCCAAGTGCTCAGTCAGTGTTCAGTGGGGACGCGTGAGATTTTCCCTCGGGCTCGAGGCGGTCAAGACAAAGATGAGAGCTCAAGCTCTTATCGATAATAATAGCAACTTGGGCACGCCCATTATCCGATCATGCAATTATGCATGCGAGACAAGATGCGAAGAATGTACAGTGTTTGGCTATAAAGCCCAGTGTATCAGTGAATCAATGATATGGCTATAAAGCCCAGTATAGCAGTGTTCAGTACGGTGGCTATAAAGCCCAGTCTACCAGTATCAGTAAAATCATACAATACAATCCCATACATTACATGCTAGTATTCATACAGTGATCATTCAATTCACTTTTGCACGTAATTCATGTTGAGCATGTAAACAATCAGAAATTTGAGAAACCAACTAGGTTACTCACCTATTGCTTCCGAGCTAATGCCGGGAAGTCTCTGTGACGTCGGTCAATCGACGCTCCAATTGGGCCTCTATATGAATCAGAAAAAGTACGAGTCACTAAATATGAAATTTGTACTCATGTTGATGAGATATGCATGTTCATGAATTCCCGGTCCTAATTTAATATTTTTCCATAATAAAATTCTATCAAAAATTAGAAATCCATAAGCGCCGACGGTGCATAATTCGGACCTCTATAGGTCCCAAATTAAATAAAACAGTGTTTACATGTTTCATCGATAGGGCTACGTCAAATTCCGGCCAAAAATTCTGTTTCTCATAATATGAAATTAAATATTCAACAAACCGATGCCTCTGGAATCAGGTCAATCGGACGTCGGACGGAAAGAAATTGACAAATGAACAATCGTACCATTTAATACCAAATAAAATTCAAAAATAAATAACAAGGAATAGCCAGCGCGCGCTCATGGGCGAGACGCCGCCTCGCGAGGCGATTTAGCCTCACTGTCATGAGGCGAGGCGGCGCCGCCGCGACCTGCCTCCTTCATCTCGCCTCGCATGAGGCGAAACTCGCCTCGCGAGACGGCGAAGTCTGTCTCGCCTCCATGAGCGCTTGTTGTCCTCGCGAGATGGCCTTCTCCTGCCCTCCTTCTTTCCAGATTTAAATCCCAATTTCCAATTACTCTAACTTTTAACACACAAATCAGAAAATACCCACTATACCTCATTGGAAAGCTTATGAAAAGCTCTACAACTCTCAAGAAGACCATAAAAATCAATTCCAACCCTAAGGGTGTCAAATAATCCATCAAACCTTCTGCCTTCACAATTTCCCTCAACACAGGGAAGTACATTTACAATTGCATAACTCACTGATTCTTCAGAAATAAATTACCACAAAAATATGGTCAACAAGTTCACAATGTCCTCTACAACTTTCATGAACAACTCAAAATCAAATTCTATTTCTAAACCAGTCAATTAATTCATTCAATGTCACTGTCCCTGAAATCCTTCAATTTGGGCAGTAACCTTACAAGAAGCATAACTTCCAGTATACAAGTCAATAAAATCAGAACTTTATATCCCTGTAAAGATAACATCATAAACTTCATTTTTCATGAAGCACTCTTCATCCAATTCGATCTCTAACAATTTCAAAACTGTTATAGAAGTTTCTGTTATAATCAGCCATTCATAACCTAATGTAGGGTCAGTTTTTGAAAAATCATAACTCCCAATTCTGACTTCTAAAAATTACAAACCATATGTCATTTTCAAGGTAATCTCTTCCTCTACAACTTTTCAGAAGCTCACCCACACCAATTCAGTCCACTTAAAATGTTAAAATTGCCTCCAATCAGTAAACTCACAAAATCACACTTAAGCTAGGTTTCATCCACAATGCTCAAAACCAGACATTAGTAATCAATTCATATCTCCCAATACACAATTCCAAAAATAGCAAGATCAGTAGCAATGGAAAGATAATCAAATATGCTACAACTTCCATGAAGACCATTCTCCTAATTCCATTTCAATTAATTCATAAAATCAACAAAACTCAGATGTCATGGTTGCGGTTACTGTTCACAGGCAATGGAACAGTAACTTTCCATGCAAAATTTCACCCTTCTATCATTGAAATTCAACAACACCTATTTCACACTAAATTGGAGCCAACAGTCCAAAGTTTCAGTGGCCACTAACCTTACCTCATTTGCATTTCTACACAATAAGTTATGAATAAAACAGGAACATCAATTATAATTCCAACTTTCCAGATTTAAGGTTAACCTTAGTTCAACCACTTCCAATGCCTTTTTCACATCATTAGACATCAAAATAAATACAAATTAAATATTAATACAGTCATACATATACTAGGACTAACACTGAAAAATTTACAGCATTTAATTCCTCAATTCAATTACTCAAATAATTATCCATAATCAATTCAAAATCAAACCATATCATTAATTTTAATGCATCTTCACCTAGCCTCATATCCCTTTCTTCAAATCACAATAATCATCACTTTAATGTCTACATGAACCTAATACATGCTTTAAACCCTTTTTATTAACTACCCCATATTGTCATGGCATTTAATCCATATGCAAACATCATTTAAAGATCAAACCTTAAGTGAAACCTTACCTAAGACAAAACCTCCTTCAAGCTTCAACAATCACTTTCCAACTTCTACACCAAAGTATCCACCCCTTCCCTTCTCAAGTATACTCAAGACTCATCCTCTAGCTTTGAGGGAATCAAAGAGAGTAGCTTGAAGTTATGGAGGAAATTGAGAGAAGAGAAAAATTCGATGGTTTTGTAAAGGAGAGTGTTTGAGTTTTCGGATGAACAATGATAAAACCTAAAATTCATCTTCCTTTCCTTTTAAACATATACACGTCCGAAGGAGTATGGAGAGGAGCATTAAATGTTACTTTTCTTGGCAAGTAGTGATTGGCTTCTTTTTATTTGAAAAGTCAAGATAAATTTGTTTAATCCGGTCAAATTTTACTTCATTTCACTCCAATGGCCCTACTTTCAGTCCCAAAATAATATACTCAATATTACAGTACCGATGGGTAGCGATTTTTGCTCTGAGAATCGAATTTGTCATTAATTGGCGATTTATCCGATCCGAGAATTTTCAATTATTTTTCGAGAATTAATGAAATTCCTAAAATTATAAAACAGGTAACAAGGCACTCTAATTAATTTTGCAATCACAACAATTACCTTTTTACCCCAAAACATGTTTAGCTGCCATCGGCGATTTTGCGGTCCGGAATTTTCTCCGAAAATTCCAGAAAAATTCTATAAATCCCAAAAATGTAAACGCTTAATAGCGCACTCGAACAATTTTCAAATCCCATAACCACGTTAATCACAATAAAATACCGTTAGGCCCAATTACCGGGAATGTCATGAATGCATTTACTGTAATTCCATGTACACGATTGATAATGTGTATCAATCCTATTATGCATGAACAGTTCTAATTATTCCTTATTAGTCTCATCCTATACCAATTTTACTATTTTACCCTTCCAGGAGGGGGTGGGATGTTACATCATGAATAGGCATAGTACATCTTTTATTCAAGGCATGTGCATCATTAATTATTTTGACTGTGCATTTTGTAATGAATGAAATTAATTGATTGTTATAGAGCCGATGGATCGATAATCCACTTGACAAGGCCTTTGGAGCTTCCAGCAATGACTAGAAGTTCAGGTGAGTAACCTAGTTGGTTCCTCAGCTTTTATGTATTTAATATTTTGCAATGATACCATATGGAGATAATGGATGGATATGTGTATGTCTGATTTGATTGATTTCGGACCATGGGTGTCTGAAATATTGAATATGTGATATTGAAGTGCTATTGTGTGAGTAAATTGAAGATGATGATACCTACGATTATCTTCTTCCAAACTTCAAGCTTAGGTTTTAAAACCTCCTTCTTTTTAAAACCCACGAGAATCATCTTCAATCCTCTTCATTTGGCATGTGTCTTTAGCTTTTAAAGACTCATTAAATGCCAAAAATGTGGACCATCCACGTATAGCCATATATATATATATATATATAAAGCTTAATGATAAAGCCTCTCCTCCTCTTTCCACGTTTACACTTATACATATATATATATGATTAATTAATTCTTGGTATATTGTTAGAGTAGTTCCCTGAAGGCAATCGCCTTTAGCGCATTTTGTACAAAGTTGTGTACAGTCTTTATGAATAAATAAAGAAAGGCATATTTCATTACGTTGTTGTTCATTATTTATGAACTGATATTGATCTATAAGCAAATTAATGAAGTCCATGATATATGACATAGCATGAAGAAAATTGTGATGTGATCATACTACTGAGATTCCTATCATGTGCAATTATGTCAAGATTCTAAATTATCCCTAGTCATAGGATTCTCGAGATCGACATCAGAATCCGGAAGACTAGGACATCTCAAGCTCCTTGATTTGATCAAGCAATGGATCTCGTGTCGTAAATATGAGATATTTAGGGTTGAGATGTCGATGCTTACTAGACGTAGTAAGTATATTGGATGACCTGCTATGAGATCATCACATGGATGTCCTATTCTAATGTCAGTGATAATCTCATCATAGCAATGGTGCAAGTATCCTTAGACTTGAGGTGCTCAAGGATATCTTGGATCTTGATTACGTGCTTTGACTCCATTTCTTGTTGCCTTACAGAGGTCGGTCATAGGGTGGTGATTGGAGTGCACTTGAGGTATTCAAGATAATTGAGTAGCCAATAGAGGATTCACCACTTCGTGATAGCGAAGATGATACCCATGGCCTCTTGTCGGGGTCATTACTTGGAAGTCTCTAAATGAGCATATATGTTATGAAGAATGTCTTCATTGACATATAAAGTAATGAGTCCTGTGACGAGAACTGAAATCACTGGACTAGATTTGGACGTAGTCGATCTAGTAAAGAGTTGACACTTTGCCCATACTCATAACCAAGTGGGGTATAGCATGATGAAAGGACGAATTGCACGGTAATTGTTTATGGAAAGGTTCGTGATATGGTTCATAATGAATACATGTTCATTCGTCAAACCAATTACTTTCCGGTCAATTGGGGTCATGATGTGTTGCTAGATACCGCCATGACTTGCTTCGATTAAATGTTAATCTAAGTGGCCAACATAACCGGAACCTAATGGGTCACACGATAAGAGTGTCTCGAGAATTAAGTAAAATAGTTTTGGACGAGTTCCAATATATGGAGAGCAAAAGGATTAAATGGATCCCGATGAGATCGAGATATGTCCCGATGAGATCGCGACATCGATATTGCTGAAAAACGTTTCCAGGGGTTTTTCCCATACCGGGACCCGGTAGGCCAGTAGGACCGACCCCAGTGTGACTGGACCACTTCAGCATTTATTTATATATATATATATATAATTAATTAAAGAATTAATTAATATATATATATATATAAGTGTACACGTTGAAAGAGAATGGAAGCTTTTCTTTTGCTTAGTCATTAATGTATTTAATGACTAAAGACAAAATAATAAAGGAGAAAGATGAGGATCATCGTGGCTTATGAAAGAAGAAGGAAAAAATGAAAGAGTTGATTCTCCTTCATTGATGATCATCTGGCTTTGTTAGAAAGAAAGAGGAAGAGAAGATTTTGAGAAAATCCTAAGTTATCTCTTCTCTCCAACGATCTCCAAGCAAGTTTCTCCTTCCTTCATCGTTGGTTTCCAAGCTCTCGAAGAACAAGGTAAGGTCTAGCAGTCTTCAACTAGTTCTAGCTATTCCCGGGTCAAAGGGTTTGTCCCGCTTAGGTTCTCCGATCTTTGCGTGGATACCGTTAGAGACGGTCTCCTTTGGCCGTTATGGTTTGAGTTTGTTGTATAGACACATGGATCCTGGCTTTCGGGAAGGTTCCGGAACAAAAATTTTTGTTTTTCGCACCGTGGGCATGTGATGCTCACACCGGGATTTTTCTACAGTGGTATCAGAGCCACTTGTGTCGTATATAACGAAGAAACCATGACTAGATCGGAGTTGCCTATTGCTTGTGATGATGATGCATGTTGATTGTGTGAATTTCGAATTCAGTGTAGAAATATTTTTTTAGAAATTTTCTTGCTCAGATATGTTCACAAGATGTTTTTGCATATGTCTGTGGAAGATCGGAATTTATCAATGTGATTTGATATGGTTTTGCTAATTTATTCCCCAATGTTCTGGTTGCTGTCTTTGTGCACATTCAATGAACAGGCATGCTTATAAATTCGAGAATAAATTTTAGAAAAACATTTTTTCGGATTTGCTTTCACCAACATGTCTCTAAGATGTTTATAAATGTCTATGAGAATGGAAAAATGTTTTCGAGGTGATTTACTATTTATTTGAGAATTTATTGTGTGCTACTGGGAATAACTGTGTTGAGGAACACAGATTCTACATTGGCTTTGTTGCTGAGGTTGGATGAGTTTTTGTTGGAAATAAATCCTGAAAAAATTCATGGAACATTTTGTGAACATGTTGTAACCTCTGTAATTTTCTCATAATTTATTGAAATTGTTTCAATGAGTTTTTCAGGCAAAACACAGAGCTTGGCAGTTTTGAGAAAGTTGCTGGAGCTGTTTTATTTGGAATGATAAATGATGTATTTCTCAATTCCAATGCCTTGGATCATTTTTAATGTGATTAAAAATGTGTTATATTGATGTTGTATGCTTTCCAAATTGAATTTCTTGAAATTGGGTTTCCAAATATTTTTCGGATGTCAAATGTATCACATTAGCGTCTTGTTAGTGTATTTCGTTGTCTTGATTATTTTGGCCGTCACAAATTTTGTGACTAGTGCCGAAGTAGTCTTGATAAAGTTTAGACTACCTAGAGATACTTAGGGTGATAGTTTGATATTCTCAAATTATTTGGAGATCTAAATGAATAAGAGTGTATTCATTGATTTCAAGTTTTTCATGTATAGTTTGACTATATATGGTAAGCATGGAACAATGAAACTGTTTCATTGGTACATCATAATAAATGATATTACACTTGGTATTGTGAATTGGAACTGCACGGATTGAGAAATTAGCCGATTAGATAGCAATTCCACATGGATAAGTCGACTAATACAGATACAAGTCGACTTGTCCGTGCACTGTAGACTCATAAGTCGACTTGCACAATGGTATAAGTCGACTTGTTCGTGCACAGCTGCATAAGTCGACTTACACATGCATAAGTCGACTTACACACTAGCATAAGTCGATTTACACATACACAAGTCGACTTACACACTAGCATAAGTCGATTTACACATACACAAGTCGACTTACAACATGCAAAGGTGGGATGATGGATGATTTTAGGTATAGATTCAATATGATTGATGAAATGCCCTAAATCATTCCATATAGTCATGGTGACTATAATCCTACGGCTTAGAGGAGAAGAAGATGAGACCTGAAAACCCTCACACATCATATGAAAACTAACGCCGTCCATTAATATGGGGAGAACCAGAGTTCTTATAGAGTTGGGTTGTTGGGTAAACCCAAGCTCACTCTATACGGATATGTTCGAACCATGAAAATAAGATTTTCAGATTAATGGGTCGGTTTTCACTAGAAGCGTTGATTTGTTGAGTAAACTAAAGGTCAACGTGGACAGAGGCAAAATTGGGCAGTGTGCATCAGATGTACACGCATCAAGAGTTGATAACCCAATGTGTGTGCATACATCACGAGTTGATAGCACTAGTCGATAGTTGCATCTATGAAGCAAATGGTATGACCGATACCTACCGATAGATCTAAGGTGGCTTGTTGGGTAAACCCAAGGTCATTTTAGTAATGTCGGATATCTATGATGCAATTGGTATGACCGATACCTACCGATTGACCTAAGGTGGCTTGTTGGGTAAACCCAAGGTCATTTTAGTAATGTCGGATATCGACCCACTAGGACATTTTGTCATTATGTTTCTTGGATTCGTACTGAGGGTTATGGATTCTTTGAAACTAGTGGGAGCCATATGCATGTCATTCAAGTCCTTATGATCATTCTTTCTCTCTTTTCCCTATAGATTATTGAAAATGACTTCCAGTGTGAATTTGCGCTCACTAATGGATTCGAACAAATTAACTGGACCCAACTTTCTAGATTGGCTGAGAAATCTGAGAATTGTTCTCAGGTCAGAGGAACTAGGATTTGTCCTAGATGTTCCACTTCCTAATCCACCTACTGCTGATGCTTCTGATGAGGATCAGAAAGCATATCGTAAGCATCTTAAAGACAGTGACATGGCTACCTGCATTATGCTTACCTCGATGTCACCAGAGCTGCAGAAGCAGCATGAGTCTATGGATGCTAATACCATAGTGTTTCATCTTAGAGAGCTGTTTGATGAGCAAGCTCGGTCTAAAAGGTTCGAGACCTCGATGCTACTCTTCACTACTAAGATGACTCCAGGTTCATCTGCAGTGCAGTATGCACTAAAAATGAATGGGTATATTGAGAGGTTGGCCGTCTTAGGTTTTGTTATGGATTATGAATTAAGTGTTGACTTAATTCTAGTTGGATTGTCTGATAGTTATTCACAGTTTGTGTTAAACTATCGGATGAACCAAATATCCACGACAATCCCTGAGTTGATCAATCTGCTCAAGACAGCAGAGCAATCTATTAAGAAGGATAGCAAGCAAATGCTTATGGTGGCATCATCTTCTTCTGGTTCAAAGAAAAAGAATCTAAAGAAGAAAAGGTCTAAGAAACCTAAAGGAAGTGCAGCCAAGAAGAAAACCAAAGAGACTGCACCAAAAGGAACTTGCTTCCATTATGGCAAGATTGGCCACTAGAAGCGGAACTGTAAAGTCTATCTGGAAGAATTGAAGCAGAAGAAGGCATCAGATGCCTCGACTTCTTCAGGTATGTTTGTCATTGAGGTTAATACTGTTTCTGACCATAACATATAGGTATTAGATACGGTTGTGGCTCACATATGCAATGATATGCGGGGCCTCGGGGACGATGAGATGACTCATGAAGGAGAACCGAACTGCGTGTGAGAAATGGAGCAAAGTTATCTTGCATTAGCAGTAGGCACTTATTTCTCATCACTCCTCACGGGCTTGTAATTAAATTGGATGAATGTTATTTTGTACCAGATTAACAAATAACATATTATGCTTTCTTGTTTAAATAGAGCTGGTTTTCATGTGACTTTTAGTAACAATGGTTGTTCTATTAGTTTGAATAGAATGCTTTATGGTACTGGTACACTATGTAATGGAATTTACATATTAGATATGTCACATCCAATTATGAATGTCAATGACACGAAAAGACATAAGGGAGATAATTTAAAATCAACTTACTTATGCCATTGTCGCCTTGGCCATATAAATGAGAGATGCATAGCTAAGCTCCATAAGAGTGGTAGTTTAGGGTCATTTGATTATGAATCATATGACACATGCGAATCTTGTTTATTAGGCAAGATGACTAAATTATCCTTTAAGGGAAAGGGTGAACGAGCGACTGGAGTATTAGACCTAAGACATTCAAATGTATGTGGTCTGATGTCCATCCATGCCAGAAGTGGTTTTCTTTACTTCATTACCTTTATCGATGATTATTCTCGATATGGGTACCTGTATCTGATGAGATACAAATCTGAAGAATTTGAAAATTTCAAACAATTCAGAAATGAAGTAGAAAACCAACTTGGGAAAGGTATAAAGACATTACGATCAGATCGTGGTGGGGAATACTAAGACCAAGAGTTTTTGGATTATCTCAGAGATAATGGGATTTTATCTCAATGGACTCCTCCTTACACACCACAGCATAATGGTGTGGCAGAAGGAGAAATCGAACCTTGTTAGACATGGTACGATCAATGATGGGCTTTGCAGTTACCAAAATCCTTTTGGGGTATGCACTTGAGACATTTGTTTACTTGTTAAATAGAGTTCCATCAAAGCAGTTGATGTTACTCCATATGAGATGTGGACTAACAAAAGACCCTATCTTACTCATTTGAAAGTTTGGGGTTGTCCGCTTATGTGAAGCGGACACGGTCGAGATAAACTTGATGCAAAATCGACAAGTGTTTGTTCGTAGGATATCCTAAAAAACAATGGGATATCAATTCTACCTTCTTTGAGGAAAAAAGGTGTTTGTTTCAAGCACGCTGTCTTTTTTAGAGAAAGAGTTTCTTTTATAAGAAGACAAGGGGAGCAAAATTGAGCTTGAAGAAGTTCGGGATGATCGAATGAATACGGATCAACCGCTCGAACTTGAAACTGTGACTCATCTGAGATGAAGTAATAGTTCAACCTTCTACAACACACAAAGTTCGTAGGTCACATAGGATACGCTCTGTTCCCGAGAGATATGGATTTCTCGTGAATGAACAGAATGACGTATTGCTCATAGAAGATGATGAGCCTACTACCTATGAAGAGGTTCTGAAGAGTTCAGAGTCTGAGAAATGGCTTCATGCCATGAAGGCTGAAATGGATTCCATGTATGAAAACCAAGTATGGACTTTGGTTGAGGCAACAACCCGAAGGAATCAAACCCATAGGGTGCAAATGGGTTTTCAAAAAGAAAACCGACATGGATGGTAATGTGATTACCCATAAAGCAAGGCTTGTGGCTAAAGGTATTCGTCAAAGACAAGGAGTTGACTACGACGAGACCTTCATCCCAGTAGCAATGCTTAAATCCATTAGAATACTCCTAGCCATTGCCACTCATTATGATTATGAGATATGGCAAATGGATGTGAAGATAGCTTTCCTAAATGGAAATCTAGCTGAGGATGTGTATATGACACAACCTGAGAGCTTAACCTCCTATGATGGCGAAAAGGTCTGCAAGCTTCAGAAATCCATCTATGGATTGAAACAAACATCCAGGAGTTGAAATATCCGTTTTGATGAGGTAATCAAAAAGTTTGGTTTCTTACAAAATCTGGATGAACACTGTGTGTATAAGAAGGTTAATGGGACTGCAATCGTATTCCTTGTGTTGTATGTAGATGACATATTATTGCTAGGAAACGATGTCTCGATCCTACAATCAGTCAAGATTTGGTTGTCCAAACAATTTGCCACGAAAGACCTTGGTGAAGCAACTTATATCCTTGGGATAAGGATCTATAGAGATAGATCAAAAAGGTTGCTTAGTCTTTCACAATCAACGTACATAGACAAGATGCTACAAAGGTTTAGCATGGAGCAATCCAAGAGAGGGTACTTTCCCGTGACTCATGGGATAACACTCTCGAAATCAATGTGTCCTAAGACACAAGATGAGAGGATGCGCATGAGTATGATCCCATATGCATCTGCGGTAGGATCTATCATGTACGCTATGTTATGTACGAGACCCGATGTATCATATACTCTAAGTGTTACGAGCAGATACCAATCGAATCCTGGTGAGGGTCACTGGGTGGCTGTCAAAAATATCCTTAAGTACTTGCGAAGGACTAAGGACGTTTTCTTGATATATGGGGATGGAGATCTCAAAGTGAACGGGTATACAGATGCCAGTTTTCAATCTGATAAGGATGATTCCAAATCCCAATCAGGTTATGTATTCACACTGAATGGCAGGACAGTTAGTTGGAAGATTTTTAAACAAGAGACAACTGCCAATTCAACGACCGAGGCAGAGTACATTGCCGCTTCGTATAAAGAAAGAAGCGATTTGGATCAAAAGTTCATTATCGAACTTGGTGTGGTTCCTAGCTGTGATGGGCCCATACAGTTGTATTGTCACAACAATGGGGCTATTACGCAGGCGAAAGAACCAAGGTCTCATCAACGATCCAAACACGTACTCCGCAGATATCATCTGATCAGGGAGATCATAGGACGAGGTGATGTCCAGATCGAGAGAATTCCCACCGAGAAGAATATTGTTGATCCGTTGACAAAGCCATTATCACAAAAGAGTTTTGATTCTCATGTACTCGCCTATGGTATTAGATATCAAGGAGATTGGCTTTAGGTCAAGTGGGAGATTGTTAGAGTAGTGCCACAAGGCAATCGCTTTAAGCGCATTTTGTACAAAGTTGTATGCGGTCTTTATGAATAAATAAAGAAAGGCATATTTCATTGCGTTGTTGTTCATTATTTATGAACTGATATTGATCTATAAGCAAATTAATGAAGTCCATGATATATGACATAGCATGAAGGAAATTGTGATGTGATCATACTACTGAGATTCCTATCATGTGCAATTATGTCAATATCTAAATTATCCCTAGTCATAGGATTACTGAGACTGGACATCGGTAATCCGGAAAGACTAGTACATCTTAAGCTCCTTGATTTGATCAAGCAGTGGATTTCAGAAGCTGTAAATATGAGATATTTAGGGTTGAGATGTCGATGCTTACTAGACGTAGTAAGTACATTGGATGACCTGCTATGAGATCATCACATGGATGTCCTATTCTAATGTCAGTGATAATCTCATCATAGCAATGGTGCAAGTATTCTTAGACTTGAGGTGCTTAAGGATATCTTGGATACTGATTCTGTGCTTTGACTCCATTCCTTGTTGCCATACAGAGGTCGCTCATAGGGTGGTGATTGGGTACAGCTTGAGGTATTCAAGGTGGCGAGTAGCCAATAGTGGATTCACCACTTCTGTGATAGCAGAAGATGATACCCATGGCCTCTTGTCAGGGTCATTACTTGGAAGTCTCTGGCCGGAACATATATGTTATGAAGAATGTCTTCATTGACATATAAAGTAATGAGTCCCAGGACGAGAACTGAAATCACTTGGACTAGATTTGATGGAGTCAGTCTAGTAAAGAGTTGACACTTTGCCCATACTCATAACCAAGTGGGGTATAGCATGGTGAAAGGACGAATTGTACGGTAATTGTTTATGGAAAGGTTCGTGATATGGTTCATGATGAATACATGTTCATTCGTCAAACCAATTACTTTCCGGTCAATTGGGGGTCATGATGTGTTGCTAGATACCGCTCATGACTTGCTCAGATTAAATGTTAATCTAAGTGGCCAACATAACCGGGAACCTAATGGGTCACACGCATAAGAGTGTCTCGGAGAATTCGTAAAATAGTTTTGGACAGAGTTCCAATATATGGAGAGCAAAAGGATTAAATGGATCCCGATGAGATCGAGATATGTCCCGATGAGATCGCGACATCGATATTGCTGAAAAACGTTTTCGGGGGTTTTTCCCATACCGGGACCCGATAGGTCGGTAGGACCGACCCCAGTGTGACTGGACCACTTCAGCATTTATTTTTATATATATATATATAATTAATTAAATAATTAATTAATATATATATATAAGTGTACACGTTGAAAGAGAATGGAAGCTTCTCTTTTGCTTAGTCATTAATGTATTTAATGACTAAAGACAAAATAATAAAGGAGAAAGATGAGGATCATCGTGGCTTATGAAAGAAGAAGCAAAAAATGAAAGAGTTGATTCTCCTTCATTGATGATCATCGTTGGCTTTGTTAGAAAGAAAGAGGAAGAGAAGATTTTGAGAAAATCCTAAGTTATCTCTTCTCTCCAACGATCTCCAAGCAAGTTTCTCCTTCCTTCATCGTTGGTTTCCAAGCTCTCCAAGAACAAGGTAAGGTCTAGCAGTCTTCAACTTGTTCTAGCTATTCCCGGGTCAAAGGGTTTGTCCCGGTTAGGTTCTTTGATCTTTGTGTGGATACTGTTAGAGACGGTCTCCTTTGGCCGTTATGGTTTGAGTTTGTTGTATAGACACATGGATTGTCGCGACCCGATCCGGAGATCGGACCTCAACTGTTGGATCCAAGACCCAACCGCATATAACTTACCATTTACCCTCTTGCTTTGATACCACAAATGTCGGGACCCCGCTCCCGGAGCCCGACTTTCATAGTCCTGAAACTTATGCTTATAGACTTGCAGGATTCTTAACCAACCATTCACTTACTTTTATTCAAACATTTTCATTTTAACTCCAATTGTTACAAATTTTAATTGATAACAAGACATATGTCTTAGGAATCTAATGGTCCAAACCTCACCCCATTTGGAGGTCGGACGAAGGAGTTATGACCCGACAAACTCAACATGTTCATGTTTTGACTCTTATCAAACATGTTTTGGCGCAAATGTCATAACTTTCACTATAGATGTCGGAATGACTTCGTTCTTGGACGGTTAGAAAATAGACATCTAGATCTACAACTCTTATGAAGACCACAAAACCAAATTCGGCCTCTAACAAGCCCAAAACACTTGACTAATAATCCTAGTCGACTGGAATAGATGCTAGTCGACTGGGATGGGTATTTTGCTGGTTGTAGTCGACTGGAAACATTTCCAGTCGACTGGAACTTACGAGAAATATTCTCCGCCCTCCGAGTAGTCGACTGGAACACTTTCCAGTCGACTGGAACCCCTCCTAGTCGACTGGAACACCTTCCAGTCGACTGGAACCCTCTCTTTTCAAGACCACTTGGAATCATCATCTTTCAAGACTCATAACTTTTTATCCCTAGCTCCAATTGGTGCATACTATACCTCTATGGAAAGGTAAGAAGATGAACTACAAATCTTATGAAGGATGCTAAAACTAACTCCATCATTTAATAAGGTAAAAATTCACTCAAAGGTCACTGCTCCATTAATACCTATGTAATGTTGCTATGGCTAAATGAACAATAACTGGTTGTGTTCTAATCCTCATAAATTCTTAACCCTAGATCCAAATGAGACAAACAATATACCCTTGGAAAGCTCTAATCCTCTACTACAAACTTCATGAAGACTCATTTATCTAAATCAAACCCGAAGAGGGTCAATGTCGGGCGATGTCCGTCAAATTTTAAGAAAATTTGACAGCACCTCCCTATTTTATTCCTAACCCAAAATCTTCAATCTGACCATAACCTGCACATAAATTCTACATTCAAGGGCAGCAACACACTCTTAGTTTTCTAGACATTCTCAATTCATACCCAAACCATCACCATGATTCAATTTCCATACACACAAGTATAAATTTCTCAAATACATTCATGATCTAATACTTTTACTTTCAAATTCATTCATTCATTCATCATCATTCAATCATAACATGTTCATATAATGCTTTAGTGGGCATTTCAAGCCCAATTACATAAAAGCTTCAAAATACATCATTTCCTTAAAATGCAACTAAAGCATTGATGTTACAAAAATGATTTCAAATCCCAAAATCACAAAAGAACCGCTTGGAGTAAAATGCCTTATGCTCGCTCCTCGGGTTCTGCTCATTTCGAAATTTGTGGGGTGAGCTAATGTCTGTAGGTAACACATTTACGCTTATATAACAAGCACATCCTTGATTCATGTATTTATCAATTTTCCAAGGAAATCACATCACATGCATAACTCAAACATTTATACATTCATAACAATTTCAATCATTCCATCATTCACGTATCTTATACAATTCATGCATATTCATGGCAAACACAACAATGGCTCGGTAAGTCCAAATCATGGCAACCACATAAGTTCATCAATTGACCTAATGTGGGCAAATTCTTGAGGAGTCCGATATCGGATCATCCTATGCCTCAATCGGGCAAATGGGCGAAGGCTTTTCATGTCGACGCGCACGGCGGTTCTTGGGACATTACCTTACCCATACAAAGCATAATTCATTTCATAACAATAAAATTGGATTGTTCTTATCCAAGTTATTGTTTTCATTAAAATCATTCTTTTCATGCATCATTCATGCAAAATTCATAATTCTCATTATATTCATTTCATTTAGCTCTAGGCTAATTCACCCATCATCCTAGAATTTACATTTTCTAACATTATGATCACATAGCATAATATTTACAATCATTCAACAACCACAACATCAATCTTTCATATCATCCGTTATGGTTTTCAACAACCATACTAACATTCAACACAATCGTCAATATCAACAACACGAGCAATAAACATCATAAATATCATTCATCCATAACTAACACAAGCATTAACAACCATTATTAATGTCATAATTAAATTTACATTAAATGCTCATAAATATAAAAGTAAAGGTGTAACCCACCTTAAATCCTTGATAATTCCTTGAATAGCTTGCTATAATTCTTGTTCCTCTTCTCTTCCTCTCTCTCTTCATTAAAACCAACAACATTCCCAAATCAACATAGGATTTAGAAATTGAAAACCTAAATGCTTAAATCATGAAATTGGCAAGAGGATAACTAAACCCACTTGGTTCTTAACTCTTCTAACCAAAACCCATCTAAAACTTAATATTAAACCAAAGACTTACCTTAAATCTTCCTCCAACCAAAGGATTTCTTGAATCAAAATGAAGCTCTAGTCTTCCTCTATCTTCTTTCTCCTTGAACTTTCTTCCAAATCTCACAAAATCTCTAGGAAATTACAAACCTAAGCAAAGCTCTTTCTTTTCTCCCTTTCTCCCTCTCATTTACGACATCTCCCTCTCTTCTCCTCCTTGTAATTTCGTTCCCTCTCTTTGCCTACACCAAAAATCACTTAACTCTCTCCTTTTATACTCCTCTCTTATTTCCTAAGCCCATCACTTAAGCCCATCTATCTCCTTCTTCCTTTCTTTCATCCTACAACTTCCTCCTTAACAAACTCAAGCCCAATAACTTAAGCCTCTAAATTTTCTTTAAGCCCATCTCATTTAATTCACCTAACTAACTTGTTTCATTTGGACCCAAAGCCCAATTAACACATAAATCTCACCTAACTCATTTAAGTCCAACTAACATATCTAACTTCATTAATTCTTCAACTAACTTATTAATGCTATCATATATTAATTAATGTCACCTTAATTAATGCTAACATAATTTACTTAATTTGCCTAATCATGCTTAATTAAATAAAAAAAAAAAATTTTGGGGCTAACATGGATCCTGGCTTTCGGGAAGGTCCCGGAATAAAAATTTTTGTTTTCTGCACCGTGAGCATGTGATGCTCACACCGGGATTTTCCTACATAAATGACCCTGAATGCATCAATAAGATAATCATAAATGTCAATGACTGAATTACCGGACCGAAGATCCGAAGAAATAGGTATTGGTCTTTGAAATGTGCAATGATTGTGAATGTGATTTGACACATGTGCGTTATATTGTGATAAATGAATTCCATAATCGGTTAATAATAATGGCTGTGACTGGAGTTGCCACTGAGAGGGATTAGTGCATACCCAGAGGGCTCTCCTATCCCTAATGTGAGCGGGCAGTAGTGCATACCCTGAGGGCTCTCCTACTTGCCTAAAATGTGATTAATGTGAAATGAGCCTAAGGCCAAAAAAGGGAAAAGTGCATATCCAGAGGGCTCTCCTATCCCTAATGTGAGCGGGTAGTAGTGCATACCCTGAGGGCTCTCCTACTCACCTAAAATGTGATTACTGTTACAAAACCGAGCCTTGTGCTCGAGGGGAGTCAGTGCATATCCAGAGGACTCTCCTACTCCCTAAATGTGTCTGAATTCTGCTACTGTTAGGCGCTCAGTCACAACTCAGAAAAGAATAGATAATAATGGGAAAAGTTCATGAGTGTAACTTTTATGTGTGAATGCGGGAAAAAAGTGTTAATGTTGAATATTCGTCTGATAAGTGTTATATGTGATATCAAATGTGTAAAAGTGTCAATGCCTGAGATAATTCAGATGGTCACAATATGGGATATTATATGAATTGTTGTATATGCATGAGTTGGGTGGACCATCGATGATGGTTTCTCACTGAGTTCGCAAACTCACCCAACATTGCATTTATTTTTCAGGATTTGGCGAGTACCCCGTTAGGCAAACGGGAGTATGATTACAGCAAGCAAGTTGAAGTCCAAGTCGGGATCAGTCTCATGTCTGCATTTGAGTCTTCCTAGTTTATGAATTGTATTGTTTTTATAGAGGGCCCCAACTGATTAATATGGTATTGTGAATTGATTATTGAAATAGTGTTTGATTGAAAATGTTTCCATATCGCGGGCCCAAATTGTTTAATGATTTCTGCCCACTCGAGTGTTTTCAAAAAGAAAAAGATGCCATAATGAGTTTTTAAATTGTATTGATCGCTCTAGCATACCACCCTCGCGGGTCACGGGCTCGGATATCACTGTAGATGTCGAGTTCGGGTCTCGCGGGAGTGGGTTGTTACATAAGCCCTTTAAATGATTAAAATTTGTTGCATACAATTTTGGGATATATGTCTATGTCGCTATAAAGTGAAGATTTAGATTTTCTCCAACTAATAGACTAATCTCCTTAGTGAACTAAGTAATATATTTCTCGAGTATATCCTTGCATTTAACAAAAATGATATATATAAGTGGTCTAATCACAATACAGACATTTTCACCAACAAATCTCATAAAAAGTTTTTAAGGACTAAGGGTATAACTCAGATTTCACTTCAAGAAAAGTACAATATATCGATAGAAAAAAATTTCATAGGAACTCAGCATTGAAAATTTAATTCCATCAATAAACTTGTCTAAAAAACTATTATTTTGCAATGGGAAAAAATTCGTCAGTAAAGGCGGATGGAATTTATCCATAAAATTTTTCCAAAGGAATTTAGTGACTTAATAATAAAAGTCGTCGTAAAAATAAGCGGTAATGGTTGGAGGTAAAAATAAGCGACAAAGTTTATCAATTAAGCTATCATTCCATCTGTGTTTTATGGATGATCTAGAGGAAGAAAATTCTTGTGGTTGTCAAATCAATATTTTTGGCCTTGTTAAGAAGATAAAACGCATCAAAATCATTGTCACAGTAAGGACAAACCAATTTCCCTGTTGTGCTCCATCCAGACAATATAGCATACGCAGGGAAATCACCAATAGTCCGCATCAAAGCTACTCCCAACAAAATAATTTATTTAAGAGACACATCATATGTATCTGCATTAAATTCCCAAAGATCATGCAATTCAAATACCAATGGTTGTAAAAATACATCAATTTTACGCTTTGGATTTCTATTCCCGGTCACAATCACCTTCAATAACATATATGCCTCATTCATACACATCCAATGGGGCAAATTATAAGGAGTAATTATGATTAACCATGATGAATATTATTGGTTGGATTGACCAAAAGGTTGGAATCCATTTATTGATAATCTTAACATAACATTTTGACTTTTAGCTAAAAATTCATGTTGGGTGTTATTGAAATGTTTCTAATACTAGTGCATCCAATGGATGGTTCATTATTCCATCCTCCTGTTCATGTTCATTATGCCACATCATGTGAGTTGCAGTAACATCAGAGGCATATATCTTTGAAGTCTCAAAGTTAGCAGCAATAATACATCCGCTTCTAAGGTACTAATTTCTGTTTTATAGTACGCTTTATAGGTTTAAACTTAGATTGACCACAAAATTTTCACTCTTGTAATTCCAAATCATCTCCCCAAAACAACATACAACACAATTTGCAATAATCAATTTTTTTAACTAGCAATCCAAGACCCCTAATAAGTTTCTTCATATTGTAAAAATTATCAACCATTGAATAATCAAGAGGCAATGATTCATTATAACAAGCAAGAATTTTATCAAAACTTTGATCAGAAATATGCCC
The DNA here is from genome assembly GCA_029891385.1 of Erythroxylum novogranatense. Classification (NCBI taxonomy): domain Eukaryota; kingdom Viridiplantae; phylum Streptophyta; class Magnoliopsida; order Malpighiales; family Erythroxylaceae; genus Erythroxylum; species Erythroxylum novogranatense. The sequence goes on along the minus strand of CM057233.1, from coordinate 44,487,443 downwards.
TTCAGACTTTATGTTCAATAATTGAGCAATTGAAAATAATTGAGTCATGGTCTCACAATTTGGCCATAATTCTTGTTCAGTTGATTTTAGTAAGTCAAAAATGATTCTTCTTCAAGATTTTTATATTTTCCTTAATATAACCAGTTGCATCATAAACCATTTGGATGTAAGAATTTTAAGTTACACCCACATTATTTATTATAAATCCAGTCCCCTCTTCAAACCCATCCATATTTATTGACGAGTTTACTTCATTACCCCTTGAGGTGCTACAAATTAATGGCTCCTATATCATATCCACTCAAAATAATTTGGAACAAACCATTTTCTTAACAAATGTAGATTCACTTCATCAATAGGAAGAAAATGAATATTTTTGCACTTTTTATAAGGACATATGATCTTTAGACCATCCATATTTGTAAGTTGACAAAATGCAAAGTCAATAAAAGCTTGAACTCCCTCAACAAACATAGGATTAATGAAACCATCGGGTGTTAATCATCTATACATCCAAGATCTATCAACATTACTCATTTCTACAAAAATGAAATTTAAAAAAGTGATTTCATAGTTAGATATAATAATCATTACGGTAGTATCAATATTAATCTTACAGAACATTTAATCTTTACACATCATTAGATCCTTCATTTCTTCTAGGTTTTTATAGTTCTGTGACCATTTCCCCTCTAAAATGAAGCCTACCAATCCCACCATATGATTTTACAATTACAAAACTCAATTACAACCAATCCCACCTTAGTGATTAGACAATTGTCGTATTCTAAGTCATAAGAATCTTACAACTTCATATAAGAATTACAAGGAAAGATAAGGCTTTGATCTTTATTATCCTTAATGTATGTTGATACCCTATAAGCAACCTACAAATGAACTGTACTTGGCTTATTGATATATTGACTTAATTGATGGAAAACATATGTGAGTATGAGTCAAATAAAGCAATTTGCCAACCAATATCTTGTAATAAGTGACATTAATAAGTAAAAAAAGCCCCTATAGATTATTTTATTAACTTTTTATTAAAATTTAAAGAGTGGAAATTGGTTTACAATAAATAAAAACAGTTTCCTCAAAAAGATCAAAAACACATTTTTTTCTTACTTGTATTAATTCCAATACTGGATGGAGCAATGTCCAAGCTAAAAAAAAAATTAATGACCTCAGTCTTAAATGTGAAAGTTGTACGAAGAAAGGCCTTTGATAACATCAACTTTCTCAAAACTATCACTAGCTAAAAAGAATGTCATCCACATAATCGAAAAATGACTAAGCGACAATTTGAGGACTAAATAAACAACTACGAATTAGAAGATGCCTACGTGAATTTTTTAGAAAAACATAGAATTTCATAGCTTCGTGCACTAAGTTTGAATTAATCACCTATAAGTTGATTTCTGAAGTTTGATTTTAAACAAGCACTATGGTGCATGGCATTGATAGACCAGATGAATCGAGAAAGCAAGTTCTCGTTGGAACTCCTACGCTTATGAAATTTTTCACCGATAAGCCTCATGGGAGTTACATCATGAGTTTCTAGCCAATATACTATCTTAGGGGATTATTATGCAAATAATTGCCATGTCAATTACGTGAATTGCTTATATTAATACTAAGTTTGAATTAATCACATTGAAGTTTAATTCTTTATGTTTTAATTTAAACAATGCCCAAATAAAAATACATAGACTATTAAAACTCAACCTAAATTACAAATGACAACACAAAACTGATCACATTGTAGACATTACTTAGTTGAATGACTTACCTTGATAGACAAACAATCATAAACTATAAAGAAGATGGATGAGGTATGACAATTATCGACGTTCTTCAACACAAAACATAGCCTACAAGAAGACAATAAATAATTAGTTAGTTTTTGATAAGTTTTGAATTTAGCATAGGTATAGATAGGCATGAGTTTTAAATTTTTTATTGCATATTTTGTTTTCCTTCTATTAATGTTTTCATATCCTACAACTTATAATATTGCTTAAGCCATTAAAGCCTTAATCTATGCTTGAAAAAGAACAATTAACCTTAATTTGATCATGACCAGTTTTTGCAATATCACATATGGACAAAGACATCATATAAATATTTGGCAAGATCATAACCATTATTTTGCAAAACAAATATTATTATACAAAACCATTATTATGGACAAAGACAATAATTAACTTTATTTGGGTTTTTTTTACATAACCATTTTTTCATATACATTAAGTGTTTATTTTTCAAACCTCCAATGAGATACGGATTTGGTTTCATGCATATTAGGTGTTTATTTTTTAGCTCAAAACAACTTTAATGATAGGTATGGAATTAGTTTCGATTAAGGAATTGCATTAAAGAATGCCTAGAGTATATTTATAAGGGCCAAGCAATTATATGATGAGACTATGTCTAAATCTTCACATGATCATATTGCATTTTTTAAATGTTTACAAAAAAACACGAGCCCATTTATCATCCTCTAAGTCGCAAGCAAAAGAAAATTCATGCATTAATCACATTCTAAACCTAAAGGGTATAATACTAAAGGCAAAAATAGGCACAATTTTTATGTAAGGTCATTTCAAAAGAACTTACAACTTCCTTCTCATTCATCTAGGGCTCTTTCTCATTAAAATGGTTTGAAACAAACTCACAATCATTATAGGTGTCTTTATAAGCATAAAAGCATGATACTCGCTCCTATTTAATATCAATCTTTATGAGAGAAAAAAAAGCATCGCATTGTCTCTAAATCACCATAGGTATTATTTTTATGAAAATAGTATAACAAATGATAATCATTTATTAGGCTCTACTATCACACAAAGAGAACTCCAAATCCCATTTAATATGGACCTTATAAGAAGCAAATAAGCATGACATTTTCTCTAAATCACCATAGGTCATATTTTCCTTAAAAAAAGTGTTAGGCTCCATTATCACATAAAGAGAACTCATAATCCCTCATATGTCAAAAAGAAAGCATCATATACCCACATCCTCTAACTAAACCTAAAAATGCATATAAATTATACTCTTAAAGGTATTTCTCATATGGTAAAAGCACTTTCAATTCTCATCATGTGAAATGTTATTTTATGGTGATTATAGACATATCTATAAAAGCTTCTCTTTGAAATAATGCTTATGAAGTAAACCAAAAAAGATATGGGTCGAAATAAAAATTAAAAATTAATCTCAAAGGACCAAGTTTTTGGGGGTACCTAGAATTGATTTTTTTAATCTAGTAGGAACAATTATCGATGATGTTCAACACAGAACACGACCTATAAGAAGGACAATAAACAATTAGGTAGTTTTTGATAAGTTTTGAATTGAGCATAGGTGCAGATATGCATGAAGTAGCATAAGTAGCCAAAATGAAAAATGCCCAAAAGATAAGCTGCAACAAATCCCTGATAACAACCAACACAATCCAACCAAAAAGAAATTAACTTTACTCCAACCAAAAAGAAACTCCTTTTTGTTAAATGCAGGTTCTCTTTACAAATTTGAGGTATAGTTATAAGGTTGTGTAATATGATTACATTAACTATCAAATGGAAAGATTCATTAACTGGCATTGTAAGAATAAAAGGAGTAAGCAGGAGGATGAACTAATATTCAAGCTATCTCTCAGCAACATGATTTATAGAAAATCGATTGAAAGGAACCATACAATTTTTCAAAAGATGTCTTCAAAAGAACATAGTTTCCCGAACTCAATAATAAAATTCGTAAGAGAAAAAATAATAACTCAATAATTGCATTCGAGATGCAATCAGGCTTTGATAACAAAACTTCATTTTAGAAGCTTCATTTGTTTTTACCAAATATTAGATGGTTCATGGAAGTTCCAAGCTTTTTTTAGGTTTACTAATAGTTAACAAAGTTCCACTGAGTTTAATATAAGGACGATTGATCTTCAACTAGTTCAATAAATTAAGTTATTTTATAATGTTATAGTCAAATACTTGGTCTTCCTTTTCCTTATATTTAATTCCTTATTAAGTTTTGGTTTTCTTAATAGTTTTGCTACTAATGTTATTTTATGTTATAACAACTTTGATTATTGCATTTCTTTCAATTTAAACTCTTATTTTTTAATATAGTTAATTTCATTTCTCAAAACAAGTTATTCAAGGAAGAAGTAATCAATGTCATATAAGTTGCCTAATTTCCATTATCAAATTATACAGCCTAAAAGAAAAAAAGGGAATCACATATTCATTTCCAAATAAAGTGTACTTACTTACACTTTTTATAGCTCATAAACACCAAATAAGAAGTTGGATGTAAACTTAAGAAAAAAGATCACATATAATAATTCAAACCATAAATATATTAAAATAACTATTTGTTATATTTACAGCCTTTGTCTATATATGGTCAACACACAATTACATAAAACACATTGAAAATAAATTGTATAACCAACTGGGTGATTTGCCACTAAATTTAAATGTTGTCAAAACTATTTTATTTATAGTTCTCTTAGCTAGTCTTCCTGTATACCATTCCCCAAGTTTTATAGATATCTTAATGTTTTCTCCTTCATAATTAGTGCAATTTCTTTGACCCCTACTTGCATCAATATGTTTCTTTCATTTGTTTCTCTAAACACTAAGCACGATACTTGTTTAATATAAAAAATTTTTGCACATGACAATGAATCAGATGTTGCTTCTTGTCAATTTAATGAAGTTTGACATAGCTGATACTTGATAGTCTTGTTGAGTTAATAAATATTTAATTTTCTTGTACATACTTCATACTCTTGTCGAGTTAATGAATATTTAATTTTACAAAAATAATGACTTGCCTCAATTAATGCTCAAAAAGTAAAATTTTCCTATAATTATTCCTTAATAAGTTAATGATAACAAAACTAATTAGTATAACAATTTAATTCCCTCCCTTATAGTAGATTTGTACATTTTCCTTAATATACAAAAAATAAAAGAACTATGAAAGCCTAGGAAATAAGAGGAAGGAAGGAAATTATGATAACTGATACTTCCCTAAAAATAAATGTCTTTATAGTTGTATTAGGAGTTAGTACAAACTAGCAGTAGCTATCATAATCCAATAGAAACACACTTAAATCTATAAATTTAAGGCTTCTTTTACCTTAAAACATAAGCAAAAATCAACGAACATATAAAAACAAATGCTAAAAAAACTTAGGGCTTTTACATTGCTTCTTTTTTGAATTACAACCAAGCTCCCTTTTTACATTGCTTCTCTTATACATTTTTTCATTTTCCCTATACTTATTTAATTGCATCTCATTTATAAAACATCAAAATACAAGTAATAGCATCAGTCATTATGAATTAAAGAGTAAATGCTTATTTTCTTTAATAAACACTTATTTTCTTTATAGGTTTAAGGCTATTTAGAAAAGATTACAAAGAAAGAGCTTGACTTTTAAATTTGGCTAAAAGGACACACTAATATATTAATGTATAAAAGGGATACAATTTGGCTTAAATTCAAATCCTAGGTGACTTTATTATTTTTAATGTTTGTATGCATCATATATGTAATCTCAAAAAGATGAAATTCAAGTTCTAGAAATTTATAATTAAAGAACGTATCCACCTAACAAAAGAAATTTTTCAGGAATGCTTCAATCCTTATAGGATCACTCATATCTTTTCAGTTTCATATTATTCACAAAGTCAAGATTTGCATAACATCTGCTTAATTACATTATGGATTTAATTTTAACACCCAATCTCAATCTTAAAGTATGTATAAACTTATTTTATCAACCCAAAGATACCAATGAGAACCTAAACTCATAACATAATAAAATCTAAAAATATATTAAAATGAAAAAAATCAATGGAATTAGATTTGGCTCTAGTGTAACATCCCATCACCGATGGGAAGGGTAAAATAGTAATTTGGAATAGTTTATGAGTGCTTAAAAATTTCTTTGATATGTTCATGCGTATACGTGCACGCGAATAATGAATTTTGCACATGTAAATGCCTGTACATGCATTCATGACATTTCTCGGTACATGTGTCTCTAATGTGTTTATTGTCAAAAATATGAATTTTGTGCTTGGAAATTTAATTGGAGTGGGTCCTTATGTGTTTTGAATTTTGGGAGAATTTTAGAAATTTTTCTGGAAAATTTTAGGAAATTTTTCTGGACCGAAAAATTGCCAAGTGGCTGACTTATTGGCTTACTGGTAGTAAAAATTTCTGTCCAATGGCACTAGAAATTTAGATACATCATTTTAGGATTTATTATTTTGAGCCATTGAAAATTGGAAAGAAATTGGAGTAGAAATTGGAATTGAATTGGAAAGAAACTAAGTGAGGGTTTAAGAAGGTGACATGTGGCAAGTGACAAATGTTACTTGCCTAACATGCCACCATGATTGTCATTATTTAATAAAACCCACCCATCTTTTGGGTATTCTCGATGGTTCTCCTCTTCCTACAGTTATTAGTGATTTAAGTGTGATTTTCTCCATTATACAAAGCCTCTCTCTTTTCCTCCTTCGTTGGTCTCCTTCACCCACACAAAAGCTCTTGTATCTTCTTTGCTTTCTCTTCTTTTTTTCACTAAACATCTAAGCCCTCTACCCTTTTCAAGTGATGATGATCGTGTGTGGGGTGAAGGGAAGAGAATTTTTGGGTTTGGAAAATTTGAAAGCTTAATAGGTAAGCAACTTGTTATATATTATGGTTTAGTAGTTAATTTAATTATTTGTGATGTTATTTACACTTAATTGTATGAGAATTGTGTTGGTGTATATGGGTATGAAATTTGCTTATTTAATTGATGATTGATGAGGTAGGATGTGATAAATGTAAGTATAACTTGTGTTGTATGAAAATTGAGATGGTTTGAAGTAAAGTTTGTGAGGTTAGATAAGTGTTTAGTCAAGAAAGAAAATTGTGTGTGTGCTGCCATTTTATGGCTACTTGTTCAAGTGAAGATCTTGATGAAATTTTGGCTAATTTCGTGACTAAATTGGATGCTTATTGGTGTAGAAATGGTATTGGAATGATAGGAGTAGAGTTAGGTGTAAAAGCTGGAAAATGGAATGTGAATATGTTTCAATGTTTAGGTCATAACTTTTGATATGGTTATGCTATTGAGATGAGGTTTAGCTTGAATTAAACTTGAGAAGTTTGGATAAAATTTTTATTAAGGAAGTACTGTCTAATTGTGGCCTGAAGAGTTTTGAATTTTGCTTTGAAAATAGGATATATGTGCAGGGTGAATAGTGGTAATCTAGCATGTAGAGATTTGTGACCTGAAACTTTGGAGAATTTTTCTAGGCTAAAGTAGACAGATTTAGTGAAATTGGTCTTCATGAAAGTTGAATAGTTTCTTGTCATCTTTCTATCGCCACTAAGTATGATGCTTTTCGAGTTTGAGATTCAAAGTTATGACTTGTGAACTTTCATATTGTTTTTCACAGAATGAATGTGATTTGTGTGTGAAATGTCCCTAAGTATAGGTTTTGTAATTTTTATGCTTCAAAGCTAATTCTGGACTGTTATGGTTTAGATTAGCTCAAGTGATCTTATGTAAAGTTATATAGGAATGTCTTAGCTTTGTAATGAGGTATAATATGCTAATTTTGGATGTAGGGATTGTAAGTTATGAATTTTTCAAGTATGGTAATGCATTGCGTGATATGTTGATTTAATACTCTTTAACAGGGCAGACACAATCATGTGTGAATTTGATCTAGCTAGAGGTGGACTTTTCTTTTAAGTGCTTCATGAGAATTGCAGCATGTTTTCTGATCTTTTTAGTGAGATAAAGTATGGAATTTTTGGACAATGGGATAAGAACTTATGATTTTTGGAAGATTGTGTTACTGTTGAGGATGACACTTATATGGGCAGAAGCTTTGGTTGAGAAATTGATCTATTTAGATGTTGAATTTGCTTCCAAGTTATTCATGAAAGTTGTGGAATATGTTTTTATATTTCTTTTGATATAAAGCTTGAAATTTTTGGCAAAGGGAAAGGGAAGATACGATTTTTGGAAAATTGTTGCACTGTTTTGGATGATAATGATTAGGTAGTAACTTTGATTGCATTTTTGACACCCTTAGAAGTGAAATTGGTTTTCAAGCCATGCATGAAACTTGTAGGTTTTTCCGTGATCTTTCCAGTGAGAGCTTATTTGTCATTTTGGGTTACTTGTGTGAAAAGATAGGGTTTAGGAAAGGAGAGGAGGTATTAAGTGTTTTATTAAAAAAAAAAAGGAAATCAGATTTGGCAGGTGAGGGACTGATCCAGTCAGACCCACCCTCGCGAGGGCAAGCATTAAGCTCTTCCTCGCGAAGGCGAGCCACTGGCGGGCCGGGCCAAACCAAACCCTCTCCTTTTCTTTTGTGCATAACGTTTTCGTCCAACCTCCGATTGAACTAATTCTCAAGGCATCGGATTTGTGAGTCCTTTAATTTCATTTCTATGTAAAATTGTGAATTTTTAGAGATGAAATTGACGTGGATTGGTTAGGTCAAAGTGAGGGGACGGGGTAATTATTTTTCTGGTCCTTGTTTTATTAATAATTGGACCTTTAGAGATCCGAATTGAGTGATTTTAGTGTCTATGGATTCCTAATGCATAGAGGAATTTTTCTATCAATGAGAGGCTGCCTAGGTTACTTTTTTGGACTGGTTTATAGATCGGGAGTAATAGACCCAAAAGTATGGTTTTAGGAAAATTACAATAAACATAAATTGTGAGTTTAAGAATTTTAGTGCGGCTAAACGCTAGACATACTTGAGTTGTAATCTTGGAATGGCTTTTGAGATAAAATTTATAGATTGATACCGGGATAGTCATGAACATATATCGTACATATATATGCGTTAATGATTATAATTGTGCGAAATTATTAATGTGTGTGCAACATATTGCATAAATGGGTTATGCAGGTTATATGCCCGCAGTCAGGCGTTTCCAAAATGTTGAAGCAATTGCTAATCTGGAGTGTACTGTGAGTAGACCGAGATGGTCTCCTTTCATTTAGTTTTATATTTGAATTTGCATTGATTTCCTGCTAAATGTTTCATATCAATGGTGATGAATTGTGAATTGATTGTTGATTCCGGATAGAAGGTCCAATGACTATATACTGGGGAGTTGTGTTATTGAAGTGCTACTTGTATGTAAATTTGGGACCTACGTGTTGTAAATGTGATTAATTGTGGCATATGCATGCATACGTGCATAATAATGTGAGTGATTGTGACATATGCACTTCATTCATGAATGCATATTCAGATAAAGACAGTTGTGACCTGAGCAACCACCAATTAGAGCTTTAAGCTCAACGAGTAAAATTGAGCCTCAAGCTCATTATTTATTTTAGAGCCTTTGGCTCAACGCTTAATAAGTCCTATATGGGACAATTCAGGCACTCGGTCACAACACCGTAATAATTGGAAAAGTGTCACATGAACATTTCATCTACATTTGATTAAATATGTTGGCTTGAGTGGAAGGCAAACTGCCTTGTACTTGTGGGAAATACATGTTTTCTGAATGTTCACCATATGATCGATGCATTTCAATGCATAAGTGTATGACAGATAATGGCTGTTGTGACCAGAATCGCCACCGATTAGAGCTTTAAGCTCAACGAGTGAAAATGAGCTTCGAGCTCATAAGTGATTCAGAGCCTCAAGCTCAATGTTTAATGAACCCTGTATCCTCCAAACGGATAAGGGACAGTTATTAATGAGCCCTATATGGGACAGTTTAGGCACTCAGTCACAGCAAAATAATAAATGAAAAGTGAGTCTCATGTGCATTGCATAGGCATAATAGGAATGATTGAGTGTATCGAATATGAATAATCTGGATGTGCAATATTGTATACGCGTGAATGTGCAATACTGTGAATGTGAATTATGAAATAAAACGAAATGTGTGAATCTTGTATTGTGTGACTGGGTGAACCATCGATGATGGTCACTCACTAAGTTCGTAAAACTCACCCAAAATTTGCAATTATTTTTTAGGACCCAGAAGAATACCCCGTTAGGCAACGGGTGTATAGCAACCGCCTGTGAGTGAGAGAAGAGGACGGGATCAATTCGCGTCTGCATTAGTGTCTATTAAATTTTGTATAAAATTGTATTTTCTAAACTTTTGTACAAAAGACTAGGTCAATTTGTAAAGTCAACGGGTTAAATTAATTTGTATTTATGAAAAGGGCCCCCGTGGTCATTGTACTTACTAGTGAATGTATATTTAATTGATTTCCGCGTATTGTATGTTAGTGTTTTCAAAAAACATTATACTGAATTTGGACTGAGTGACGTAGCACACCACCCTCGTAGGGAACGGACTTGGATATTACCATCGATGTCGGGATCAGGTCATACGGGAGTGGGGTGTTACATTTAGGTGGTATCAGAGCTCAGAAGTAGGAGCTTATATGGGCATTTTCTGAAATATGGGTCAAGTCACATACATTAAATTCATGTCATAACAGACCTTGACAACTGATCCCTAGTCTGAGTCACATGAGTATGAGTCATACGGATGAACATGTGTGAGAAAAGTGATGATATGTCAGAATATGAGCCAATGACGATTTATGGGCAATTAGGAATGGGAAAAGAAAAATGGATAATGATATTCATATTGTACTGTGGTTATAAACCCTCGAATGTGATACGAATGTGAATGTATTAGCATGGGTTGAATAAGGAAAAGGTGATATCACAATGACTAATGAGGCTTAAAGTGTATAAGTAAAGTTGCAAGAAAACGAAATTTGTTATAGCCTGGAGAGGCCACATTTAGACATGAGATAAATGTCGATTAAAAGTGGTAAGATGCCTTAGTATATGTTTGTATATTTGAGATCAAAATTTTTGGGATGATTAGGTATCTATGATTCTGAGTTAAGTGTGAACATAAGCATGTACGATAAAATATGGATAATTGGAAATGAGAAAAAGTTATGGTGCGACAAGGTAGATAAAGATTCCCTACATTTGTGTTAGTGTGAGTATTATAGAATATATTGTACCGTAATGTTCTACCTTCGAATGTGATAAAAAAGCGAAGATATTGTCAGAGCTGTGTGAAAATAATGACTTTATCAGAGATGTCAAGTGGTGAATGATGTGTAGTATGGAGAAAGTTAAAAATATGCCTAAGTTTGGATTGCATTTATGCATGCGATTACGGAAAAGATGATAAATCAAAGGAGAAGAGTGAATGCACTCAAAGTGATAGTTCACTTATTATGGTAGGATGTTACATTAGAAGAAGAGGTAAATACTGAAAAACTGGAGTAGAATCGTTGTCAATATGTGTAATAAGGTGAAGCAAAAGGTGTGGGCCACATTATGGGCCTACAAAAATCGGTTTCTGTTATAATCATATGGTGAATCCCATTCATGGGAAATAGATGATTGACAAGGATTTATAAACAATATCGAGGGTTGTACCAAGAAATCACTGAGATAGGGTCAGAAAGCCGGGTAATGTGGTCTATGACCAATGAAGGCAAGCTTTCTTTGACCAGTAGCTGAGATCATAAGCTCTTCTCTCGATTCAACAATGGACTTTGGTAATTCTTCCATTGTCTAGAGGTTAAAGGCCCCTCGCTTGATTCAATCGGGTTTGCTGCAGAAAGGAACCGACTGACGCAATGGAGGGAATTTTGAACTAAGATGATAAGTTTTCAAGAAAAGTTGTGATGTGCTGACTTCTTTATAAAAAAACTTGAGAATAACATGTGATAATACTACTGCACTGAGGAAAAGAGTAAAAGAATACTGACTGTAAAGAGACCTGAAGAGGCTCAGAAAGAAAGAATACTTGTAAAGTTGTTGAGAGATAGTGAAATCTCATAAAGACATCTGAGGATTGGACGAGCCCACGGTTTGGGGTGAACCAAGATAAAATTATGTGTCAACTTTTCTCTATCCTTATCTCTCTTATCGTTCAAAGTTTCGATTTTACTTAGTTTTCAAACAAGTTTTCGAAGAATACGATTAACTTTGATGTGCAGTAGCTCTTGTGAAAAGAATAAGTTTTTCTTTTGACAAAATGATTTTGAAGGTTTTTCAAAAAGGGGAAATACACAATTTAACCCCCCTTCTTGTGCTTTTATACATCGTATAATAAGCATTGTAATAACGTGTGATTCACTTCAATTGGTATCAGAGCTTGGTTTCCAACGATCACTGTAACAAAGTTTCGATGAATCACATATGTACATTGTAGAAGGTGCCTCAGTCACTAGACCTCTAGCATTCAATGGAGAAGACTATTATTACTGGAAAGATAGAATGTGGCAGTTTATAGAATCTACTCATGTTGACCTTTAGGACGTGATAGAGAATGGACCATACACACCAGTAGATGAAGAAGGAAATCTTATTGCACGGATCAGATGGACGGCTGATCAAAAGGTGAGATTCCAGCTGAACTCTAAAGCAAAGTTTTTCTTGAGTTGTTCCCTAAGAAAAAGTTAGTATGACAAAGTCCACAGATGCGATACTGCGAAGGAGATCGGGGACACCTTGTCCATCGCACATGAAGGTACAAACCAAGTCAAAGAATCCAACATAAGCATTCTTGTGCACCAGTACGAGCTTTTCAAGATGAAAGATGAAGAATCTATTTATCAAATGTTTGGAAGATTTCAAACAATTATCAATGGATTGAAAGCTCTCGGAAGAACTTACGACAATTAAGATCACGTGCGTAAGATCCTAAGGAGTCTACCAAAGAGATGGAGACCAAAAGTTACTGTTGTGCAGGAAGCTAAGGATTTGAGCGTGCTAAAGCTTGACGAGTTGCTTGGATCGCTGAAGATTCATGAAGTTGAGCTCGATGCTGAAGACAAGCCCAAATGGGATAAGTCAATAGCACTGAAGGCCGGACTGAAGAATCACAAGACTCAAAGGATGAGAAAGTCATCAAAAGCATTAAAGATTGAAGAATCAAAGCATGATGACTCCAGCGAATCAGAACAAGAGTCCAGTGATGAAGATGACGAGCTATCTTTCATTTCTAGGAAGATCAGACGGATGTGGAAGAAGAAGTCCAAAGGAAGTTAGTTCTTCAAGAATAACGGCAAAGATGATCGAAAAGTAGAAAAGACATCCATCATATGCTACGAGTGTAACCAACCTGGACGTTCCAAGTCTGAGTGTCCTACCCTAAAGAAGAAACCAAAGAAGAGTAGAGAAGGCAAGAAGAGCATGATGGCAACTTGGGAGGATCTAGATTCATCTGAATCAGATACAAGCTCTGAGACATCAGAATACACGAATATTTGCCTAGTAACCGAAGAGGAAAGTGATGAGGAGGTAACTTCTAAATACGATGACTTGCATAATGCATAATCAAAACTACTAGAAGATTCTCATGCTATTCTGAAATAGTACAAACTGATAAAGAAAAAGTATGTAGAAAATCTCAAACATACACAAGAGTTAGAGAGAGAAAATACATGCTTGAAACAACAAGTAGAGGAGAATAAGAAAAAGAAAGTTGTAGATAGATATGAAGAGATCAATCAGCTGAAGCTTAAGATTAAGAGTCTTTCAGCTGATTTAGCTACCTTCACTGAGAGTACAAGGAAAATGAATGAGATGTTAGGAAAATGTAGACATCCGAGTGATAAAATCGGATTAGGGTTTAAAAGAAATAAATCTCATCAGGGAAGAAAGTCTTTCTTCCAGAAAAAGAAGTATCACCAAACACGTGTTCATCAACAAACGTATCAAATGAATCATTCTGTGCATATTACTAACCCAAGAGGACCCAAGAAAATATGGGTACCAAAAAATAAAATAGTTTCTCCTGCAGATATCCTTCCTTGAAAGATGCGACAAGCACCGTTGGTATTTAGACAGTGGATGCTCGTGACATATGACGGGAAGAAAATCTATGTTCCTAGATCTTCAGTATAAGAAGGGAGGATCGGTAAATTTCGGAGACAACCAGTAAGACAAGATAATTGAAATCGGTAAAATAGGTAAAGATTCCTTTGCATGCATTGATAATGTGTTGCTTGTTGATGGTCTGAAACACAATTTGATTAGTGTCAGTCAATTGTGTGATTCTGGTTTTGAAGTTACGTTCAATCAAAATCTTTGTGAAGTCAGAAACAAAGATGAGTCTATATTCTTTTCTTCCAAAAGAAGAAATAATCTTTTCAAAATTGATTTAGAAGATTTTCAAAATCAAAATGTCTCATGTTTTTTTATCAACTGAAGAAGAAAGACTAATCTGGCATAAAAAGCTAGGTCATGTCAGTTTTAAACATATTTCAAAGTTGTTAAAGCATGATTTGGTAAGAGGCTTACCAAAAATAAGTTTTGACAAAGAGTTCTTTTGTTAAAGTTGTCTTAAAGGAAAACAAATCAAAACATTGTTTTCTTCTAAAAATACCATAACATCTTCTAGACCTCTAGAGTTGATATATATGGATTTATTTAGTCCAACTAGGACAATAAGTCTTGGCGGAAAGAAATATGGACTTGTTATTGTTGATGACTTTACTAGATTTTGTTGGATATTGTTTTTGTCACACAAGGACAAATCTTTTAAGTGTTTTAGATCCCTTTCCAGAAAGTTACAGAATGAAAAAGGAATGTCTATAGCCAGTATCAGGAGTGATCATGGTGGAGAATTTGAGAATGATAAGTTTAGAACATTCTGTGAGGAGAATGGAATTTTCCACAATTTCTCTGCTCCCAGGACTCCACAGCAGAATGGAGTTGTTGAAAGGAAGAACAAGACAATTCAAGAGATGGCAAGGACTATGCTATATAAGATGAATCTTCCTAAGTACTTCTGGGCAGAAGCTGTGAATACGGCATGTTACATTCAGAATAGAATATTGCTGCAACCATTGTTGAAAAAAACTCCTTAAGAGTTATGGAATGGAAGGAGACCGAATATATCTTACTTTCATCCATTTGGTTGCAAGTGCTCTATTCTGAATACAAAGGAATTGTTAGATAAGTTCGATTCAAAGACCTATTCAAGAATCTTTCTAGGCTACTCTTTATCATCCAAGGCTTTTCGGGTTTATAATCTTACCTCAAAGACGGTTGAGGAGACCATTCATGTCAAGTTTGATGATAGTTTCTAACCTAGTAAGGAAGATGACATAGAGAGTGAAGTCCCTTTAAAGCTCTTAAGTGATACAATAGAAGCTTCATCATCACGAACTCAGTTAGACAAGGTTGAGGATATTCCAGAAACTCTTGGATTAAAAAGAGATCGGAGATATAAGAGTTCTCATCTAGAAAAGTTAATTATAGGAGAGACCATGAAGGAGTCAGAACAAGGTCCAAATTCAGAAGAGAAGCTAATGTAGCTTTTGTCTCTGGAATAGAGCCTAAAAAGATTGAGGAAGCTCTTCAAGATGAACCGTGGATTTTAGCCATGCAAGAGGAGCTGAACCAATTTACTAGGAATAAAGTTTGGTCCTTGGTTCCTAAACCCTCGAAGAAATCCATTATAGAAACTAGAGGGGTTTTTAAGAATAAGTTAGACGAATTAGGGAGAGTGAGTAGAAATAAAGCCAGATTACTAGCAAGGCTATAATCAGCAAGAAGGAATAGACTACAATGAGACATATGCTCCAGTAGCAAGACTTGAAGCGATTAGGATATTGCTGGCATATGCGGTTTGTCATGATATAAAGCTTTTTCAGATGGATGTGAAAAGCGCGTTTTTGAATGGTTTTATAGACGAAGAGGTGTATGTTAATCAACCTCCTGGTTTCGAGGATGTTAGGTATCCAGATCATGTCTATAGACTTCATAAAGCTTTATACGGCTTAAAGTAAGCTCCTAGAGCTTGGTATGATCGTCTAAGTACCTTTCTCTTAGAGAGTGGTTTTAGTAGAGGTCAGGTAGATAAGATGCTCTTTAGAAAGATTTATGAGAATGAGTTTATTTTAGTTCAAATTTATGTTGATGATATCATTTTTGGTGCCATTTCAAAGAATTTATGTATGAGTTTTGAGAGTTAAATGAAAAATGAGTTTGAGATGAGTATGATGGGTGAGTTGAAGTTCTTTCTTGCGTTGCAAGTTAAGCAAACCGAAGAGAAGATCTTTATCCATCAACAAAAATATGTAAAAGAATTGTTGTCTAAATTTGATATGAATTATGTGAAGCCTATGGCAACTCCGATGCATCCTTCAAACCTCTTATCGAAAGACGAAGTTGGTAAGAAGGTGGATCAAACCCTGTATAGAGGGATGATTGGTTCTTTGCTTTATCTTACAGCAAGCAGACCTGATATACTGTTCAGTGTATGTTTGTGTGCAAGGTTTCAGGCTGATACTAGAGAGTGTCATTACATAACTGTTAAAAGAATTATGAGATATCTCGTAGGTACTACTGATCTTTGCTTAATGTTTGAGAAAGGTAAAGATTTCAGGTTGATTGGATATTGTGATGCGGACTATGCCAGAGATAGAGCTGAAAGGAAGAGTACGAGTGGAGGCTGTCACTATCTTGGCTCAAATCTAGTTTCCTGGTCAAGCAAGAGACAAAGCTCAATCGCTCTATCAACTGCCTAAGACGAGTACATGTCTGCCGCAAGCTGTTGTTCACAAACATTATGGATCAAATATCAACTAGAAGACTATTCAGTTCGAGAAGAGGAGATCCCAATTTTCTATGACAACACCAGTGCCATCCACTTATTGAAAATCCGATACAGCATTCGAGAGTAAAACATATCGAAGTCAGACATCATTTCTTGGGAGACTGCGTTCAGAGAAAGGTTGTGAGTCTACAGTTTATTAAGACAAAGATTCAATGGGCGGACATCTTCACTAAACCATTGAGTGAAGAACGGTTCAAGAAAATCAGACGAAACCTCAACATGGTGATGTTAAATAACCAACCGCCTGACATTTCACAGCCAAGTTAAAAAGGTCGTCAAAGTTAACGGCGTCAAAAACAGTGAGTTACAGCTAGTAACTTCTCTCACAAGGAAATTTTGGAGGGAAAGTCTCATAGCCTTGAGAACTTCACCGATTCTAAAACATGCTTGATAAGACCTTTTGAGTAGCCTCAAATCAAAAACCTTTTGAATACTCTCAACCCACAAATTTTTCAGCCCTCTCAAACCTCTGAAATCAACCTTACATTTAAAGAACAGATTACCGAATTCAGTTCCTATTCAGAAACAATGGAGAAAGCAATGATCTACGGAAGGCATGTGGATTTTGAATCTCTGAGGAGAGATGATATGGATATCGAACTAGAGATTGTAGAATTCGATTGGAGGAAGTTCTTCCAGGTGCGGGAGTATGTATATCAAAATGAAGTGTATGAGTTTTGGAAGAATGTGCAGATGGTAGACAAAGCTATTGTTTCTACAGTAGACGGACTGTCTAATATTGTTACAACGGAGTTAATCGAGAAGGTGACTGGATGTCCAACTGTTGGAGAGAAGCTTACAAGCAAAGCCAGATGGATGACAAAGGTCAGTTTAAAGGAAGACGAAGTCAGTAGACAGTTGTATGGATTTAATGACCCAACGGAGAGGAAGACCTCGAGTCTGGTGCCGAAGGCTAGGGTCTTATATGCGATTCTGTTTAACTGCGTCTTACCGAGAGCGGGTTCAAGGCATTTGGTGATTACTCTGAATGAACAATGCCTATTCTACTTGCTGAATCGTCAACCCATAGACCTACCATTTCTGATATTTCAGTATATGGTTAAGGGGACGAAGGATACTAATAGCTACCCATACGGAATGTTGTTAACAAGGATTTTCAGGGAGTCTGGAGTCCGTCTTGATAGAGGAATCAGACGAATGATTCCTGTTAAGAGTATTATCGACTCGGGTACTATAAGAAAAATGGGCTTGAAGAATCTGGACAGAGCAGAAGTAGATTCTGAAAATAAAGCTAGAACTGAGGGGGAGCGGATATAGAAGAGGTCTCCCACAAAGAGTTCTAAATCTCAAGATAGTACAAGAATGCCCATGATTGAAAAAAGAAAATCATCTGAAGAAGTTTTGAAGGAAAAGATGATTTCTCAAAAAGAAAGTAGCCAAGTTCGGAGTATAGACGAAAGTGTCTTGAAGAGAAAAGGGGAAAAGCTTCTGAGTGATATTCCAAAGAAGGCGAAGAGATCACTCGGGATTTGAACCTTGAGACAGCAAGAAAAAAAGAGGTCCAGAGAACGAAGTCAGGCAGAAGTCTCTGTGACTCGCGCACCGAAGGCTACGAGATCTCTAATCTCGATCTTAAGTGAAGAATCAACCAATCAGGCCAAGGAGACTGAGAGGAAAAGAAAATTGGAGTCTGAAAAGTAGAAACCCCAACCTCAGAAAATTCCAAGACTGACTGAGGCAGTGAAAAAGACTAAGGTAGTTAGTCAGAAGAAGAGTGTTTCTACGACTAAGGAAGTTAGTTAGAAGAAGAATACTCCTATTGCTATTCCACAAGAGACAGCAGCAGAACTAAGTCTGGTAAATGTTATTCCTACTGAGCTTCATCATCAAGAAGCAACAGAACTTAGTTTGGTACAGGTTCAACAAGAAGAATCTGAAGAACTCAGTCTGGTTCCATACAACTATTCTGAATTTCTGAGGAAAGACGAATTGGAAATCAGATTGATTGAAGAAGTTCAACCTGTGACTAAAAGGAGTACTTCAATAGTCATCAGGGATACACCGAGGAGGTTAGTAAAGGCATACTTACAACCTATTTCGATAAATAGTGAGACATGGCGTCTATTGAATGAAGATGAAAGGAATTTTTATGAAGCCTTGAGATATGCTGCCACAAAAACCATACCCTACAAAGATGACCAGTCAACCGTACACTATTTACTTGATTACAGAACAAACGGTGATAAGGGTTGTACCAAAACTTCAACCAAGATATCCCATGGATATTAATAAAAGGAAGAAGAAGTTATACCCACAAGGGGTAATTGATGATCTGTCCGCATATCAGATTGCAGACGAAGTACAGAGAATAGAGGAAGCGTGCTCTACAAAGACAACGATTACAGGAGCAAGTTGTAGTTCAACACCAAAAGATGAACACTGTCTAGTGGGGGGAAAGCTTACTAAAGGGACGTTCACTGAATCCCTTGTGCAGACAATAGTGCGTATTAGGCCACTATCCAATACACTGTCAATTGAAGAAGAAGCCCTACCCTTGCGTGGAAGACAAGTGCTAATGCTACCAGCTCCTTACGACTTTGACCTTCCTGAGCCCAACCTATCGGTTCAACCACCTACTTTTGAGATTTTTGAAGACTATATTCCATCTTCAGACGCAAATGTTACTACAATTGCCTTTGAAGAAGAACACCGGGAGAATGATGATTGTAACATCCCGACCCTAATGAGAAGGGTATATGGGTCAATTGGTACAGGCTAGTTAGTTGCATTGCATAGTCCGATATGAACCTGCATTTGGCCTCTAATTATAGAGGATTGAGTCATTTGGCACATGCACATGTAGGTACATGCATTCATAGCTTTTTCCCGGCATTTGATTGTGTAGATGATTTGAATTGTGAATTTGTGGGATAATTAGATTGGATTATGATATATTGGGTATTATGGAATAATTGGGTGTGAATAGAGGAATTGGAACTGTACTAGAGTGATCGTAAAGTGACAGTGAACTTTAGGAAAAATTTCTGGAATAACTAGGAGAAAATGTCCGGACCGGAAATTCTCTGAGTGGCGGACCGATGAACTGAATAGGACCGAAATAATTGTCTAATGGCGATGAAAAAATTGGAAATATGATTTTAGAAATTCATGTGCCGAGCCATTGAAATTCGGAGGCAAATTGGACTGGAAATGATCTTGTTAGAGGAAGAGGGAAACCCCTTTATAATGCCTAAATCCTCTTCTGAAACCTAAAAACCCATTTCATATACCTAGGGCACGTTTCTTCTTCCCCTTCCTCGGTGATTTTTGATCTTCACTTTTAAGATTTGCTTGTTCCATCTTTGTGGTTGAAGATCAAGCCAAAGCCTTGTGAGAGTGATGATTTTTAAGAGTTGGAAGCTCACCGTTGATGTTAGAGAGAAGAGGAAAGGGATAGAGGATTTTCGGTAGTTTGGAGATTTAAGGCTTGATTGGTAAGTGTTCTTGGTTATAATGTTGTTTATTATTGTGTTAAATGCATTCATGGGGTTAAATATGAAAGATTGGGTAGTTTAGAGTGATTAATGCTAGTTTCTAGAGAGAGAAAGCTCGAAAAATCGATCGGAAAAGACGGTGTGGGCCGCACGTCGCGACGTCTGGAAAAGGCCTCACCGCGACGAGAAAATGCGTGTTCGTCGCGGCGAGCAAGGCGGGACGCCGCGGCGAACCTTTTTCCTCTACGTCGCGGCGAATCCAGTGAAGGTGTTCGCCGCGGCGAATGGTTCCCACGCCGCGACGAGCGACCCTTTACACGCTGCGGCGAGGGACGAATTTCTGAAAGTTGTGTTTTAATTTATAGGGCATAACTAATTGTGTAGACCTCCAATTGGGGTGATATTCGATTCGTTATAAATTAAAGAAAGAGGTTTACAATTGAGGAAAGGAATGAAAGTTCGAATGTAAATTAGTGGGATTGCAATTAGTGAAAGTCAGTTGAGAATGTGATTGAAGTGTAACCTAAGGATTGTTCATGATAATTGGGGTTATAGAAACTGAACATAATGGGTGAATTTGATCTAAGGAATAGTGACATTAATTTTGAGCTAATACCCTAGCGAGTGTGACGTGATAAATTGACTGAATATGAGAATTGAAATTGGGAAGTTTCGTATTATGTTATTATATTGGAAATGAGTCGATAATGATTAATTGAGTGCAAGTTAAATACTGAGTAAAAGAAAATAGAAAATAGGAAATGGTACCGGGAAAATCATGAATAGGCATAGTGCCTCTTTTATTCAAGGCATGTGCATCACCAATTATGTTGACTGTGCATTTTGTAATGAATAGAATTATTTGATTGTTTTAGAGGCTCCGATGGATCGATAATCCACGGATCGTTCTGAGACTTCCAGGCAGGTAGCTCGGAAGTTCAGGTGAGTAACCTAGTTGGTTTCTCAGCTTTTATGTGTTTAATATTACATGCATAAATGCCATGCGGAGATAATGGATGGATGTATGTGTGTCTGATTTGATTGATTTCGAACCATAGGTGTCTGAAATATTGAATATGTGATATAGAAGTGCTATTGTGTGTAATCGTTTATGAATGCATCAATGAAAAATCTGGTAAATGCATATGATTGAGATATCGGACCGAAGGTCCGAAGAAACAGAAATTGGATATTGAAATGTAAATGATTGTAAATGAAAATTGGAGCATATGCATTCATGCATGAGAGCATGATCAGATAAAGACAGTTGTGACCGGAGCAGCCAACGTAATGCCATGGTATCGCTTGCCCCCTGAGGTGGTGCATACCCTGTGGGCTCTCCCACGCAGTGCTCGGATACCACAAGTTCACTGTATCAGGGCATTCAGGCCCAACGTTTATCAGAGCCTCAGGCTCAACGCATTGTGCCCGTCACTAGGATTATCAGGGCTTTAAGCCTAATGTTTTCAAAGCCAATGGCTCAACGTATATGAGCTCAGGCGCACGGTCACAACAACGTAATAAAATGAAAAGAGTCACATGTGCATTGCATATCTGTATATGAATAATTGGACATGATTTGTGAAATGATAGCGCATGTGAGTTGTATGATCTTGTGATTGGTAATATTTGGTAATGTATATGTATATGCATGAGTTGGGTGAACCATCGATGATGGTTTCTCACTGAGTTCGCAAACTCACCCAACATTGCATCTATTTTTTTCAAGAATCGAAGAGTACCCCGTTAGACAAACGGGAGTATGTCTACTGCAAGGAGTCAGAGTTTAGGGGTCGGGATCAGTTCACGTCTGCATTTGTGTAATTTCGAATTATGTGTAAATTTGTATTTTCGCATTTAGTACTGAATTTGTATTAGGCCCGATTTGGCTATGATTATATGTATATGAACTGATTTGAGTGTTGAAATAGTGTTAATCGAAAATGATTTTCATATAAAAAAATGTTTTAGTATTGCGGGCCCGGATCGTTTACTTATTTCCGCGCACTCGACTATTTTCAAAAAGAAAAATATCATAATGGACTTTCAAACTGCATTGATCGCTCTAAAGATGCCACCTCACGAGTCACGGGCCGGATATCCTTTGTAGATGTCGGGTTCGGGTCTCGCGGGAGTGGAGTGTTACATTTATGATATCAGAGCCCAGAAGTACAATCTTACATGGGCAATCTGAAATATGAGTTTAGTACGTGCATTTAAGTCATGTCACGGCAGACAAAGGACAATCGATCCCCTACCCAAAGATATGAGTCACATATATGAGCCTGTCTCAATTGTCTAAGCAGTTAGAAATAGTGAGGAAAAAGGGCGATATGTTAGAATGTGATAAAAAGGAAGTTGTGAATAACAAAAAGTGTATGGTTCGATTTGACAAATGAGGATTTGGTGTGTAGGTATTGGTGCATCTATATTATGAAAGGCAACATCAGTGTTATACTGGAGGATATCTTGGATTGGAGAATAGATATGAATGTATAGTTGTGGACTGATAGCGATATGATAAGAATGGTAAGATAGAAAGTGTATAAACAAAGTGGGTGGAAATGAAATGTTCTACGATCTATAGAGACTATACTTGGGTTTGATTACTGTGATGAGAGTTATGCATAGAGGTTTGTGACTTAAAGTCAGAATGTGTTAAGTGGGATATCGAGAATGATTGTACATTTATGATATTGATTTAAGAGTGAAAATTTATGGGTATGATACAATAATGAAAAGATTGAAATGTAAGAAAATGATAATGGAAGATGAAATAGATGTCAAGGTTAAGTTGATTTGCCTATATGAACGCACATCTGATAATGGGGGTACCATGGCTAGCGAGTTAGGGGATAACCGCCAGTCATAGTTCTTATAGTGTAAAGTTCGATATGAGTTAGAATAAGAAATAAAAGTGCTTATAGTGATCTATTGGAATGAATTGAGATTGTAAACAGGATATGAATGGAGGCATAGATTGGATAGTGTAAGTGATTAATTGGTGAGTTATTTTACATCTATCTCTCGATATCGATGAAACGACCTTGATAGTATGTATCTCAATGAATAGTATTAAAAAGGGATGTTCTGATTATACGAGTTATAGCATAATTGATTTTCATGTGATATTATGAATAGTTGAACTCGATTTGCTAAGTTATTGAGAATGACTAATAAGAAATGAGACGACTGTTAATGATTAGGAATATCATGAGAGGTATTGATGAAAGTAGTAAGAATTCTTCTTTCAAAGAAGAGTTCCCCTGAATTGGGTTGAGTTGATTAAATGATTCAATTGAAAAAAAAATTGGAAAGAAAGAACAAATTGGAGATGAATTTGAAATGAACGAAAAGTCATTACTGGGAGTCCTAATCCTAGTGGAGATTTAAGAGTAAGAGATAGAATATGTTACTGAAAGGATATGTGTTATGCTAAGGTAAAGAATCTGACTGTGTAATAGGATTATTGAACAGTAAGGAGACACTAGTTGCGCAACTGAGGAGAATATCGGTTCATGAATATTTTGTGTAAAAATGTTTTGAAAGTACAAAATTGATATGATGAATGTGTTATCAACTTAGTTTGTAGTGATGGCAATAAATTGAGATATGTGGAGAAACTAGTGTAACGGAACATATGTCAGAATATGTTACATGAAAGAGAATTATACGAATTGATCATGAGTATGAGGAGTTTACTAGGCTACTGAAAGGTAAAATGTCTCAATTGTGTTTAGAGTGGATAATGACTATAAGCATAGATGATCAATTGAATGCGTTTGAAAAATGAAGTATATAAATTGGCACAGTTGAGGAAATTGTTTATCATTCAAGTTTCGTAAGAATGAATCTTAGTTGACCTAATAATAGTGGATGAATTAGTATTCGAACATGGCACATTGGGAGACTTAATGTCGATAGAGGTGACGATAAAATGCGAAATTTCAAGGGACATATGTATACGGGATTTGGAGTTATTTAGAACTAGCGGTATGCTGGATACATCCAGAAATTGTCAAAGATTTTCTGGCTTTAACTTTGACGAAAGGTTTGAAGGAAAAACGTGTGAATAGTATGACTGATGATTGTAAAAAAGACATTTGGAGATTTTACGATAATTACCGAAGTGTCCCAGTAAAGGTTATGATGCATTCCGTAGAGACAGTGTAAAGTGGTTTTATGTACCTAGAGGTAAGTATAGTCTCATGGGCTGTATTTTGAGTGATGACTGATATATAT
This sequence comes from Erythroxylum novogranatense, assembly GCA_029891385.1. Taxonomy (NCBI): domain Eukaryota; kingdom Viridiplantae; phylum Streptophyta; class Magnoliopsida; order Malpighiales; family Erythroxylaceae; genus Erythroxylum; species Erythroxylum novogranatense. The sequence goes on along the minus strand of CM057233.1, from coordinate 44,463,066 downwards.
ATATATATATATTGTATTGGATATTGTTTGGAAAATTTGGAGACTCTATTCGTACAGAAATGTGTTTAGATGTATCTGTGAATATGCAAAGCGATAATGAGTAAGATATTAGTGAATTTGAAGGTATTGAAAAGGAGGAAGTTGAAAAGAATTATGTGTTCGAGTATCTCAGAATTTAGCTAGTGATACAATGTAATGTATTGAATCGAAAAAAATGCGATGGCAGAAAATCACAAATTGGGCTATGAGGTTTTTAAACCTAGTGTGATACTGAGGGCAAACTGTTGAGCTATTATTGGCACTTGGAATTCCAAATCAGATGTGTGTGCGTGTAAAAGGATTGGCAAAACAGGATTGAGGATTTAGAAAATGCAGACCGTATTGAGGAATTATAAATGAATTCGACTTTTGAGAAAATGATAGTTAGGACTGAATTAAGAAATATAGATAATACCCACTAAAGGAACTGTTAGAGAAATCGTAAGAACGATTAAAATTTTATGTTCGAGTAAGAGTTCATGGAAAAAGTAATTAATGGGTTGGAATGTAAGATCGAATGATTATAGGTGTGAGTAACCAACAGATTTGACTGTTGGAGATAAATGTGAAATTGATATTTTGGAGTTCGTAGGGACATGAGATTGATGTACAGTTCAAATTGATTGAGTGCATATCAATTGTATATTGGTGACATCATTTGGATTGTGTATGAGGGGTCTTACAGCAAAAAGAGTCGTTCACCCTCTATTAAAGTGATCAGGGCCTAAAATAGTCAAGGCCAAAATTGACATGAGATAATGTGGATTAGTGAAATGAATCTGTAAGAGGGGTTAAGAATTAAAGTTAATGTCAATGAGTCAAAATGACTACTATATCGAGGGTATTAGAATCTTATGAAATTGGTGTTTGAACCCTATAGAGATGTAGTCTGCTAAGCGATAAATGAAATGTTTCGAAGTGTATCACCTCGGCCAAGATACACTTAGATGAGGTAAAGGTGAAATTGGGGAAAACTAAATTCGTTATACGTGGCCTCTCTGTGACTGTGATATGAATGGAACTAAGGATTTGAAATTCAGTTTCAAAGCATAAAAGATGATTCGGATTCGTAAAGAGTTTCATGGACAGAATTAGGAAATATGGCTATGATTTGATATATATGTTATTGATGCCGAAAGAGAAAATTTCGAGAAAGCCTGAGAATGTCAATGAGGGATTGAATGTATTGATTCAGTATACTGATAGAAATTGGTTATATAGTAAAATAAGTGGGAGATAGTATATCGAGATCGAACAATTCCCCTGCCTTCCTGATCAATCGTATATGAAATTTCGAGGACGAAATTTTTGTAAGGAGGGCAGAATTGTAACATCCCGACCCTGATGGAAAAGGTATATGGGTCAATTGGTACAGGCTAGTTAGTTGCATTGCATAGTCTGATATGAACCTGCATTTGGCCTCTAATTGTAGAGGATTGAGTCATTTGGCACATGCACATGTAGGTACATGCATTCATGGCTTTTTCCCGGCATTTGATTGTGTAAATGATTTGAATTGTGAATTTGTGAGATAATTAGATTGGATTATGATACATTGGGTATTATGGAATAATTGTGTGTGAATAGAGGAATTGGAACTGTACTAGAGTGATCGTAAAGTGACTGAACTTTAGGAAAAGTTTCTGGAATAACTAGGAGAAAATGTCCGGACCGGAAATTCTCCGAGTGGCGGACCGATGAACTGAATAGGACCGAAATGTTAGAGTAGTGCCCTAAAGGCAATCCCCTTTAGCGCATTTTGTTCATCGTCATGTACAGAATTTATGAATAAATAAAGCAAGGCATATTTCATTATTTGATGTTCATTTTATTATGAATTGACAGTGATCTTTAATCAAATTAATGAAGTCCCTGATACATGACATAGCATGAAGGAAATTATGATGCGATCATACTCTCGAGATTCCTATCATGTGCAATTATGTCAAGATCTAAATTATCCTAGTCATAGGATTAACGAGACTGGACATCGTTAATCCGGATAGACTACACATGTCAAACTCCTTGATTGGATCAGCGGTAGATCTCGTAAAACCGTAAATATTGAGATATTTAGATTTGACATGTGGATGCTTACTAGTGATAGTAAGTACATTGGATGACCGCCATGAGATCATCACATGGATGTCCTATACAAATGTCGGTGATAATCTCATCATAGCAATGGTGCAAGTATCCTTAGACTTGAGGTACTCAAGGATATCTTGATCTCGATTACGCATTTTGACTACATTCCTTGTTGCCTTTCGGAGAGGTCGCTCATAGGGTGGTGATTGGAGTGCAACTTGAGGTATTGAAGGTAATTGAGTAGCCAATACAGATTCACCACTACGTGATAGCGGAAGAGATACCCATGGCCTCTTATCGGGATCATTACTTTGAAGTCTCGGCGCCGAGCATACATATGTCATGAAGATGGTCTTCATGGACATATAAAGTAATGAGTCCTAGGACGAGAACTGATTACACTTGGACTAGATTTGATCTAATCAGTCTAGTAAGAGTTGACCCATTGTCCATACTCAAACCAAGTGGGGTATAACATGGTGAAAGGACGAATTACACGGTAATTGTCTATGGAAGGGTTCGTGATATGGTTTCATTAGTCAAACCAATTACTTTCTGGTCAATTGGGGGTCATGATGTGTTGCTAGATACCGCTCATGACTTGCTCAGATTAAGTGTTAATCTAAGTGGCCAACATAACCGGGAACCTAATGGGTCACACGCATAAGAGTGACTCGGAGAATCTGTAAAATAGTTTCGGACAGAGATCCGATATAGGGAGAGCAATAGGATTAAATGGATCCCGATGAGATTGGGATATGTCCCGATGAGATCGCGACATCAACATTGCTGAAAACCGTCTCCGGCGATTTTTCAAGATGTCGGGTCCGAGAGGTAGGTAGAACCAAACCAGATTTGACCGACCTTTTCAGCAAATATATATATATATTAATTAATTAATTAAGAATTAATTAATTATATATATATATATATATATATATGAATTTCGGTGGAAACCATAAGAATGGAGAAAAATGTTAGTTTGAAAAGTCAAACTTAATTATTAAGTTAACATTTCAATGCATTTTATGCCACCAACGTGGCTATCCTCCAAACCAAGCCTTTCTATATATTTTAATTAGTTAAAAGACATATAAGAAGGTTAGAGAAGAGTGAGGATACGGTGGTTTTGGAGGAAAGAATCGAAAGCTTAATGGCTAAGCTTTGAAAAAGGGTTTTTCATCTTCTTCCTCTCTTCCTCTCAAGTTGGCTTCTACTTCTCCAAGGCTTCTCTTGATCATTTCACTTGCTCTCCAAGGCAAAGGTAAGAGCTAGCACTCTTTTCTTTAGTCTAACTATTCCCGGGTCAAAAGAGTTTGTCCCGGTTAGGTTTTCCGACCTCTGCGTGGATACCGTTAGAGACGGTCTCCTTTGGTCGTTATGGTTTGATTGTTTGTACATACATATGGATCCTGGCTTTCGGAATGTCCCGGGACTTAAAATTTTAAATTCGCACTGTGTTCATGTGATGAACACCCCGGGATTTTCCTACAGTGGTATCAGAGCCGCTTGTGTTGTATAAACAGTCGAAATGATAACTAGGTCGGAATTCCATTGTGAATTGAGCTGTGTAGCATGCTGTTTCTGTGAATTTCGAAATCAGTATAGACTTAGGGTTTTCGAAATTTTCTGCCATAGACTTGCTCATAAGATGTTGCTGAATGTGTCTATGAAAGGAAAAAATTTATCGATGTCGATTGATATGGTTTTGCTAATTTAATTCCCTAAGTTTCGGATGCTGTCTTGTTGAACGTTTCTGAAACAGGTATACTTGTAAATTCGAGAATAATTTCTAAAAAAATTGTTTTTTCAGATTGGTTTTCACCGACATGTCCCTAAGATGTTTGTGAATGTCTCTGTGGATGGAAAAATGTTTTCAAGGTGATTTACCATTTATTTCCGAATTTCTTGTGTGCTGATGGAAATGTCTGTGTTGGAGAACACAGATTCTGGTTCGGCTAGATTGCTGAGGTTCAATGAGTTTTTGTGGGAAATAAATCCTGGAAAAATTCATGGAGAATTTTGGGAACATGTTTTCACCTCTTTAATTTTCTCAGTATTTATTGAAAGTGTTTCAATGATCATTTTGAGCAAAATTTTGAGCTTAGCAATTTTGAGAAAGTTGCTGGGTCTATTTTGTTTGGAATGATTGGTTGTGTATTTCTCATTTCCAATGCCTTGAATCATTTTTATAGTGATTAAAAATGTGTTATATTGATGTGGCATGCATCCCAAGATGAGATTCTTGAATTTGGGTTTCAATAATTTTGGATGTCGAATAGGTCACTTTAGCGCCTCGTTAGCTTATTCCGTTATCTTGGTTATTTTGGCCGTCGCAATTTGTGTGACAAGTGCCAGAGTAATCTTGATAACGTGTAACCTACCTAGAGATACTTACCATGATAATTTGATATTCTTAAAATTATGTGGAAATCTAGTAGTTAATGGTGATTAATCGGTTTCAAGCTTTTCTCATCTAGTATGACTAATCGGGCAAGCACGTTTTAATGAATATGATTCATTAGCACATCAATATAAAGGATAATATACTTGGTATATTGGTATTGTGAATTGGAACTACGCGGATTGAGAATTAGCCGATTTAAGAGCAATTCCATGTCACCAGTCGACTCGCACTGAGGCTAGTCGACTGGGACTTATATCTTGTCGTGTCACCAATGACCGAACACGAAGTCGGTCGATCGGTGCTCGTTGTTTCAAATGATTGGTAAGACTTCAGATCTCATCGAATACAACAGCAAAGACTAGTCGATTGGCACAAGTGCTAGTCGACCGAAACTTTGAGTGGGATGATGGGTGATTTTCGGTATAAATTCAATGCGATTGATGCAATGCCCTAAATCAGACCATATAGGCATGGTGACTATGATCCTTGGATGAGATTAGAAAGATGAGACCTAAATCCTCAATTTAAATATGAAAACTAACGCCTTCCATTAATATGGTAAGAACCGAGTTCTTATAGGGTCGAGTTGTTGGGCAAACTCAAGCTCGCCCTATCTGGATATGTTGAACCATGAAAATGAGATTTTAGGATTAATGGGTCGGTTTTCCTAAGCGTTGATTTGTTGGGCAAACTCAAGGTCAACGTGGACAGAGGCGAATTGGGTAGTGTACATCGATGTACACGCATCGTGTTGATAACCCAATGTATGTGCATACATCAACCGCTGATAGATAGGCGATAGTTGCATTTGAGATGCAATTGGTATGTCCGATACCTACCGATTGACCTAAGGTGGCTTGTTGGGCAAACCCAAGGTCATTCTTAGTAATGTCGGATATCGACCCACTAGGTCAATGTGCCATTTTGTTTCTTGGATTCATGATGAGGGTTATGGATTCTGTTGAAACTAGTGGGAGCCATATGTATGTCATTTAAGTCCTTATGGTCATACATTTAATTCTATTCTAACTTTCATTCTCTCTCTACTTTTAGGTTGGTTGAAGATGTCGACTAGTGTGAATCTTCGCGCTCTAATGGACTCAAACAAATTAACTGGACCAAATTTTCTTGATTGGCTGCGAAATCTGAGAATTGTTCTCAGATCTGAGGATCTAGGATATATCCTTGATTTTCCGCTTCCGGATCCACTTGTCAAGGAGCTTCGATGATGATCAAGGCATATCGTAAGCATCTAAAACGATGACATAGCCACCGCATTATGCTTGCATCGATGTCACCGAGCCCATGAAAAAGATGAGTCAATGGATGCTCACACGATTGTGTTTCATCTTAGAGAGTTGTTTGATGAGCAAGCTCGGTCCGAAAGGTTCGAGACCTCAAGGTTGCTCTTTACAACGAAGATGACTCCTGGTTCATCTGCAGTGCAATATGCATTGAAGATGAATGGCTATATTGAGAGGTTGGCCGTCTTAGGTTTTGTGATGGATTCTGAGTTAAGTATAGACTTAATTCTTGTTGGTTTGTCAGATAGTTACTCACAGTTTGTGTTGAACTATCGAATGAACCAAATATCCACCACAATTCTCGAGCTGATCAATCTGCTCAAGACAGCAGAACAAGCTGTGAAGCAAGATAGCAAGGCGTTGCTATTGGTGGATTCTTCTTCCTCTGGTTCCAAGAAAAGGAAATGAAGAAAAAAGACGTAAGTCGAAAGGAAGTGCGTGAAAGGCAAAAGAAGACCAAAGAGACTGCACCAAAAGGTACCGCTTCCATGTGGTAAGACGGTCATTGGAGGCGAATTGCAAAGTCTATCTGGAAGAATGAAGCGTAAGAAGGCATCGATGCCTCGACTTCTTCGTATGTTTGTCATGGAGGTTAATACTATTTCGATCATAACATATGGGTATTAGATACCGGTTTTGGCTCACACATATGCAATGATATCGCGGGGCCTCGTGACGATGGCGACTCATAAAGGAGAAATGGACTGTGTGTTGGCAATGGAGCAAGAGTTGCTTTGCATTAGCCGTAGGGACTTATGTTTTGACACTCCCAGCTGGGCTTGTACTTAACTTGGATGATTGTTATTTTGTACCCGTGTTAACAAAGAACATATTATGCATTTCTTGTTTAAATAGAGTGGTTTCCATTTGTCTTTTGGTAACAATGGTTGTTCTATTAGCTCAAATGGAATGCTTTATGGTACTGGTACATTTTGCAATGGTATTTACATATTAGATATGTCACATCCGGTTATGAATGTCAATGACGCTAAAAGACATAAAAGAGATAATTTAAAATCAACTTACTTATGGCATTGTCACCTTGGCCATATAAATGAGAGACGCATCGCTAAGCTCCACAAGAGTGTAAGTTTAGGGTCATTTGATTATGAATCATATGACACATGTGAATCTTGTTTGTTAAGCACAATGACTAAGTTACCTTTTAAGGGAAAGGGTGAACGAGCGACTGGATTATTAGATCTAATACATTCAGATGTATGTGGTCCGATGTCCATCCATGCCAGAAGTGGTTGCCATTACTTCATTACCTTTATCGATGATTATTCTCGATATGGGTATCTGTATCTAATGAGATAAAATCAAGCGCTTGAAAAGTTCAAACAATTGAAATGAAGTAGAAAACCAACTTGGGAAAAGTATTAAAACATTACGATCCGATCGTGGTGGTGAATACTTAGACCAAGAGTTTTGGATTATCTCGTAGATAATGGGATTTTATCTCGATGGACTCCTCCTTACACACCACAAAGATAATGGTGTGGCAGAAGGAGAAATCGAACCTTCTTGGACATGGTTCGATCTATGATGGGCTTTGCACAATTGCCAAAATCCTTTTGAGGGTATGCCTCGAGACGGTTTGTTAACTTGTTAAGCAGAGTTCCATCAAAGTCGATTGATGTTACTCCATATGAGATGTGGACTAACAAGAAACCTTATCTTTCTCATTTGAAAGTATGGGGTTGTCCCGCTTATGTAAAGCGGACTTGATGATAAGCTTGAAGCAAAATCGACAAGTGTTTGTTCGTAGGATATCATAACGAAACAAGGGATATCAATTCTACCTTGCTGAGGAACAAAAGGTGTTTGTTTCAAGGCATGCTGTCTTTTTAGAGAAAGAGTTTCTTTTAAAAGAGGACAGTGGGAGCAAAATTGAACTTGAAGAAGTTCAAGATGCTCGGACAGACGCAGATCAACTGCCTGAACCTGAAATTGTAACTCATACAGATGAGGTAACAGTTCAACCTTCTACTACATACGAAATTCGTAGGTCAAGTAGGATACGCCTGCTCCCGAGAGATATGGATTTCGTAAGTGAGCAGAATGACGTATTGCTTTCATAGAGGATGATGAGCCTACCACCTATGAAGAGGTTCTGAAGAGTTCAGAGTCTAAAAAATGGCTTCGTGCCATGAAGTCTGAAATGGATTCCATGTATGAAAACCAAGTATGGACTTTGGTTGATGCACCTGAAGGGATAAAACCTATAGGGTGCAAATGGGTTTTCAAGAAGAAAACCGACATGGATGGTAATGTGATTACCTATAAAGCAAGGCTTGTGGCTAAAGGTTTTAAATCAAAGACAAGGAATTGACTATGACGAGACCTTCATCGAAGAGTAATGCTTAAATCCATTAGGATACTCCTAGCCATTGCCACTCATTATGATTATGAGATATGGCAATGGATGTGAAGACGACTTTCCGAATGGAAATGGCCGAGGATGTACATGACACAACTCGAGGGCTTCATTTCGTGATGGCGAAAAGGTATGCAAGCTTCGTAAATCCATTTATGGATTGAAGCAAGCATCCAAGAGTTGGAATATCCGTTTTGATGAGACAATCAAAGAGTTTGGTTTCTCACAAAATCTGGATGAACACTGTGTGTACAAGAAGGTTAATGGAACTGCAATCGTATTCCTTGTGTTATATGTAGATGACATATTGTTACTAGGAAACGATGTCTCAATCGCAATCAAGAAAATTTGGTTGTCCAAACAATTTGCCATGAAAGACCTTGAGAAGCAACTTATATCCTTGGGATAAAGATTTATAGAGATAGATCGAAGAGGTTGCTTGGTCTTTCACAGTCAACGTACATAGACAAGGTGCTAAAGAGGTTTAACATGGAGCAATCCAAGAGAGGGTTTCTTCCATTGTTCATGGGATAACACTCAAGTCCATGTGTCCTAAGACACAGGATGAGAGGATGCGCATGAATATGATCCCGTATGCATCTGCAGTAGGATCTATCATGTACGAAATGCTATGTACGAGACCCGATGTATCATATGCTCTAAGTGTTACGAGCAGATACCAATCGGATCCTGGAGAGGGTCACTGGGTGGCTGTCAAGAATATCCTAAAGTACTTGCGAAGAACTAAGGATGTTTTCTTGATAAATGGAGATGGAAGTCTCCAAGTGAGCGGGCATACAGATGCCAGTTTTCAATCTGATAAGGACGACTCCAGGTCCCAATCAGGTTATGTTTTCACATTAAACGGCGGAGTAGTCAGTTGGAAGAGTTCCAAACAAGAGACGACTGCTGATTCAACGACCGAGGCAGAGTACATTGCCGCATCGACGCAGCAAAGGCGGTTTGGATCAAGAAGTTCATTTCGAACTTGGTGTGGTTCCTAATGTGATGGACCCATCTGATTGTATTGTGACAACTTTGGGGCTATCATAAGCAGCAAAGGAGCCAAGGTCTCATCAACGGTCCAAACACGTACTCGCCGATACCATTTGATTCGGAGATCATTGCTCGGGTGATGTCCCGATAGAGAGAATTCCACAGAAGCGTAATATTGTTGATCCATTGACAAAGCCATTGCCACGTAAGAATTTTGATTCTCATGTACTCGCTTATGGTATTAGATACCAAGGCGATTGGCTTTAGGTCAGTGGGAGATTGTTAGAGTAGTGCCCTAAAGGCAATCCCTTTAGCGCATTTTGTTCATAGTCATGCAGCACTTTATGAATAAATAAAGCAAGGCATATTTCATTTATTTGATGTTCATTTTATTATGAATTGACAAGTGATCTTTAATCAAATTAATGAAGTCCACGATACATGACATAGCATGAAGGAAATTATGATGCGATCATACTCCGAGATTCCTATCATGTGCAATTATGTCAAGATCTAAATTATCCTAGTCATAGGATTAACGAGACTGGACATCGTTAATCCGGATAGACTAGCACATGTCAAACTCCTTGATTGGATCAAGCAGTAGATCTCAGAAAACTGTAAATATTGAGATATTTAGATTTGACATGTGGATGCTTACTAGTGGTAGTAAGTACATTGGATGACCCGCCATGAGATCATCACATGGATGTCTATACAAATGTCGGTGATAATCTCATCATAGCAATGGTGCAAGTATCCTTAGACTTGAGGTACTCAAGGATATCTTGATCGATGATTACATTTTGACTCCATTCCTTGTTGCCTTTCGGAGGTCGCTCATAGGGTGGTGATTGGGTGCGACTTGAGGTATTGAAGGTAATTGAGTAGCCAATACAGATTCACCACTTCGTGATAGCAAAAGAGATACCCATGGCCTCTTATCAGGATCATTACTTTGAAGTCTCTGGCGCCGGAGCATACATATGTCATGAAAATGGTCTTCACGGACATATAAAGTAATGAGTCCTAGGACGAGAACTGATTACACTTGGACTAGATTTGATCTAATCAGTCTAGTAAGAGTTGACCCATTGCCCATACTCAAACCAAGTGGGGTATAGCATGGTGAAAGGACGAATTGCACGGTAATTGTCTATGGAAGGGTTCGTGATATGGTTTTATTAGTCAAACCAATTACTTTTCGGTCAATTGGGGGTCATGATGTGTTGCTAGATACCGCTCATGACTTGCTCAGATTAAGTGTTAATCTAAGTGGCCAACATAATCGGGAACCTAATGGGTCACACGATAAGAGTGATTGGAGAATCAGTAAAATAGTTTGAGACGAGATCCGATATAGGAGAGCAATAGGATTAAATGGATCCCGATGAGATTGGGATATGTCCGATGAGATCGCGACATCAACATTCTTTGAAAACCGTCTCCGCGATTTTTCGATCATCGGGTCCGATAGGTAGGTAGAAGCAAACCCCGCTTGATGGACCTTTTCAAAATATATATATATATATATATATATAATTAAGAATTAATTAATTATATATATATATGAATTTCGGTGGAAGCCATAAGAATGGAGAAAAATGTTAGTTTGAAAAGTCAAACTTAATTATTAAGTTAACATTTCAATGCATTTTATGCCACCAACGTGGCTATCCTCCAAACCAAGCCTTTCTATGTATTTTAATTAGTTAAAAGACATATAAGAAGGTTAGAGAAGAGTGAGGATACGGTGGTTTTGGAGGAAAGAATCGAAAGCTTAATGGTTAAGCTTTGAAAAAGGGTTTTTCATCTTCTTCCTCTCTTCCTCTCAAGTTGGCTTCTACTTCTCCAAGGCTTCTCTTGATCATTTCACTTGCTCTCGAGGCTAAGGTAAGAGCTAGCACTCTTTTCTTTAGTCTAGCTATTCGGGTCAAAAGAGTTTGTCCTGTTAGGTTTTCCGACCTCTGCGTGGATACCGTTAGAGACGGTCTCCTTTGGTCGTTATGGTTTGATTGTTTGTACATACATATGGACCCTGGCTTTCGGGAATGTCCCGGGACTTAAAATTTTAAATTACGCACTGTGTTCATGTGATGAACACCCCGGGATTTTCCTACACGAAATAATTGTCTAATGACGATGGAAAAATTGGAAATATGATTTTAGAAATTCATGTACCGAGCCATTGAAATTCGGAGGCAAATTGGACTGGAAATGATCTTGTTAGAAGAAGAGGGAAACCCCTTTATAATGCCTAAATCCTCTTCTGAAACCTAAAAAACCCATTTCATATACCTAGGGCACGTTTCTTCTTCCCCTTCCTCAGTGATTTTCGATCTTCACTTTCAAGATTTGCTTGGTCCATCTTTGTGGTTGAAGATCAAGCCAAAGCCTTGTGAGAGTGATGATTTTTAAGAGTTGGAAGCTCACCGTTGATGTTAGAGAGAAGAGGAAAGGGATAGAGGATTTTCGGTAGTTTGGAGATTTAAGGCTTGATTGGTAAGTGTTCTTGGTTTTAATGTTGTTTATTATTGTGTTAAATGCATTCATGGGGTTAAATATGAAAGATTGGGTAGTTTAGAGTGATTAATGCTAGTTTCTAGAGAGAGAAAGCTCGAAAAATCGATCGGAGAAGACGGTGTGGGCCGCACGTCGCGACATTTGGAAAAGGCCTCACTGCGGCGAGAAAATGCGTGTTCGTCGCGGCGAGCAAGGCGGGACGCCGCGGCAAGCGAATGAATTCACGCCGCGGCGAACCTTTTTCCTCTACGTCGCGGCGAGTTCAGTGAAGGTGTTCGCCATGAATGGTTCCCACGCCATGCATGAAGCGATTTTACACGCTTGTGGCGAGAGATGATAGGCCGCGGCGAGGGACAAATTTCTGAAAGTTGTGTTTTAATTTATGGGGCATAACTAATTGTGTAGACCTCCAATTTGGGTGATATTCGATTCGTTATAAATTAAAGAAAGAGGTTTACATTTGAGGAAAGGAATGAAAGTTCGAATGTAAATTAGTGGGATTGCAATTAGTGAAAGTCAGTTGAGAATGTGATTGAAGTGCAACCTAAGGATTGTTCATGATAATTGGGGTTATAGAAACTGAACATAATGGGTGAATTTGATCTAGAGAATAGTGACAGTAATTTTGAGGTAATACCCTAGCGAGTGTGACGTGATAAATTGACTGAATATGAGAATTGAAATTGGGAAGTTCCGTATTATGTTATTATATTTGAAATGAGCCGATAATGATTAATTGAGTGCAAATTAAATACTAAGTAAAAGAAAATAGAAAATAGGAAATGGTACCGGGAAAATCATGAATAGGCATAGTGCCTCTTTTATTCAAGGCATGTGCATCACCAATTATGTTGACTGTGCATTTTGTAATGAATGGAATTATTTGATTGTTTTAGAGGCTCCGATCGATCGATAATCCACGGATCGTTCTGAGACTTCCAGGTAGGTAGCTCGAAAGTTCAGGTGAGTAACCTAGTTGGTTTCTCAGCTTTTATGTGTTTAATATTACATGCATAAATGACATGCGGAGATAATGGATGGATGTATGTGTGTCTGATTTGATTGATTTCGGACCATGGGTGTCTGAAATATTGAATATGTGATATAGAAGTGCTATTGTGTGTAATCGTTTATGAATGCAACAATGAAAAATCTGGTAAATGCATATGATTGAGATGCCGGACTGAAGGTCCGAAGAAACAGAAATTGGATATTGAAATGTAAACGATTGTAAATAGAAATTGGAGCATATGTATTCATGCATGAGAGCATGATCAGATAAAGACAATTGTGACCGGAGCAGCCAACGTAATGCCGTGGTATCGCTTGCCCCCTGAGGTGGTGCATACCCTGAGGACTCTCACACGCAGTACTCGGATACCACAGCTCATCAGATCGGGGCATTCAGCCTAACGCTTATCGAGCCTCGGGCTCAACGATTATGCGTCTGCCACGGGATTATCAGGGCTTTAAGCCTAATGTTTTCAGAGCCAATGTGTAGCGCCCCCTCACTGCAGGGTACACATCGGGACGCCCGACACGTATCCCACGATAAAGGTGCACTACCAGAACAGTTTCACTAATATCCACATGGCATCGCAGTAATTAAATCACAATATAATGTAAATCAAGACATTAAAATTTACAATATCAATCTTCATACAGTCATCCAGTAGCAGAATAGACAAGTCTATCAGTTCCCTAAACAAAACCAAAAAGGGACACTCATACAAGTATCTATCCTAAGTCATCCTCAAAAGCTAACCCAGCTGACCGACCTGTGTGCCATCGCGTCTCTTGCCAGCATTTCGCACGGCAGGAAAAGAATATCTTCGGAGCTAGGAGTCTACTCTAACAGTCCTGAAAAATATATTGCAATTTTGGGTGAGTTTATAACTCGGTGAGAAACCATCATCTATGGTTCACTCAAATCATGCACGGCAGATCGTATGTAAAGACAAGACAAGATTAGTCAATTAATGGTATCGTACACTAATTTGATACTATCTGATGAGTTCTGATGATTGCATCACGATTTACAATAGTTTATAACGATCTACGTAAATCATACATAATAGATTTACGATGTCATGTATCACGATTCATTTGATTATCGTAGCGATACAAGAATAACGAAACAATTACAGTATCATATTGCAGTTTACACTAAATCATGTCATCACGTAATCAGCCATTGTCACAACTTAGTCATTCATGTGTATGCAATGCATATGAGATTCTTTTCCAGTTATTCAGTGTTGTGCCCAAGCGCTCATCGGTGATCGATAGGACGCGCCGTGATTTTCTCCCTCGGGCCAGGCAGTCAAGACTGATGTTCGTGGATAACTCCCTCGGGCTAGGCGGTCAATCTGATGTTCAGGATAACTCCCTGCTCGAGGCGGTCGATAATAATCGCGACTTGGGTCACATTCCATTATCTGATCATGTAGTTATGCATGCAATGCAGTGTTTTCAGTGATTCAGTGTACGGCTATAAAAGCCCAGTATTACAGTGTTCGGTAATCGCTATGATATGGCTATAAAAGCCCAGTATTCAATTCCAGTGTCACGTAACAGTACAATTCAGTTCAGTAAAAACGTGCAATCCAATCGTACACTTTTCAAAGAGTCATGCGATCATACGGTACAATTCACATTGTTCAATCCTATACAAGAAAAGCACGTAATTGACCACATACATTTCAAGAATAATCAGATTCACTCTTATACATTTCGGTGGTCATGCAAGGCAATTCGATCACACATATTTCAGTAGTCATGTAATTCACATTGAGCACACTTGCACAGTCACTAGCACATGTATATCACTTCACTCGCTATCTTAATCAGAACACTGACTCATAACTCTTTACAATGATTCACATTCACTAATGCTCACATTCACTCACAATCAGAACACTTATTCATAATTGCAGCACATTTATTTCACACATGTATCACTCACATTGTCAATTTAATCACACATATCACAAAGACATTTTATCACACAAGGATTGAGGAACCAACTAGGTTACTCACCGTAACTTCCGAACTCACGCTCGAAGTCTCAAAGAATGTCCGTGGAACGACGGTCCAACGGTGCCTCTATAATGAAGAAAGTACAGTCCATTACTAATTGCTCAATTAACTAATTCATAATGCATATGTCTCGGAGAAATGATGTACAATGCATATTCACGTTTTGGTGCAAATACCCAAATTCGATATCCTATGCTCAAATTCAACTTTCCACTCTATCGATCAACACCGATTTGGTTCAATCCTCAATGCAGATTCAATTTTCTCAATTCATATACCCTATAACAATTTCATATCCATCACCAAATTATCCAAATGAAAATCTCAATTAGAATTCCAATTGTCTCAATTCAGTACTTAGATCACACTATAACCCATAATTAACCTTAGTCTCAAGAATCAGTACCATTTCAATTAAATTCCAACTCTCAATTTTTCCTTAATGGTAGACTTCTTTCCCTAGTTCACAGTAAATTGAGAATCACCTCAATCGGAGGTCTACACCATAAGTTATGTCCAATAAATCCACATATATATATATTCAATCAAAAAATTGACCCCTTTCGTCGCAACCTACGCCCCTTCGTCGCGACGTGGAACGCTCGCTCGTCGAGACGTGGAGGCCGCTCGTCGCGTCGCACAAAACCATGCTCGTCGCAACGTGGAAACCACTCGTCGCGACGTACCAATCCACTCTCGTCGCGACGTCTACCCGAGCTCGTCACGACTAATAAGTTTAATTAAATCTAATTACTCGTCATGACGAAGCTTTAACACTTCGTGTTCGTCAAATGCGACGCATGCGAAGACCGATCGCCTTCTCCGATCGATCTTACGCCATTAATACACTTAAAACCTCCATTAAACACTCCAACTACCAAATCTAACCCAATAAATGCCATAAAATACTCAAATAACCAGAATAACAACATTAAACTATAGAAACTTACCAATCAAGAATCAAACCGTAAACCCTAAAATCCTTCAAACCCACGATCAAACACTCTCCAAGCTTCTAACCTTCACCAATCACTATAGACATGTTAGTCTAACACATTGAGGAGAAAACCATAAGAGAAAATCAACGAATCTCACCAATGGGAGAAATCGCACGTCACTGTCGAAGGAGAGAAGACTCACCGTGGGAGGGAAAAGAAGAAATCGATTTTGCCTTAGGTCATTAGGTAAGTTCCCCCAAATTTCAACTTAGCTATATATATATATATATATATACATAAGTCTCCAATTCAGTCCAAATTTCAGTCCAGTCAGTTCCAGTCAGTTTATAATTCGATCAGTTCACAAACCAGTCAATTCCAATTCACAATTAAATACCGAAAAATCATGAATGCATGTACCAATGAATAAATAAATATGCATTATGCAGTAGACCAGTTCCTCTATAATTAGAGGCCAGTAGCATGCTCAGTCAGTAAATACAGTAAAGCCTATCAGTCAGTCCCAATATTACCATAATGCCCTTGCTAACAGTAACGGGATGTTACACAATGGCTCAACGTATATGAGCTCAGGCGCACGGTCACAACAACGTGATAAAATGAAAAGAGTCACATGTGCATTGCATATCTGTATATGAATAATTGGCCATGATTTGTGAAATGATAGCGCATGTGAGTTGTATGATCTTGTGATTGGTAATATTTGGTAATGTATATATATATGCATGAGTTGGGTGAACCATCGATGAAGGTTTCTCACTGAGTTCGCAAACTCACCCAACATTGTATCTATTTTTTTCAAGAATCGAAGAGTACCCCGTTAGACAAACGGGAGTATGTCCACTGCAAGGAGTCAGAGTTTAGGGGTCGGGATCAGTTCACGTCTGCATTTGTGTCATTTCGAATTATGTGTAAATTTGTATTTCCGCATTTAGTACTGAATTTGTATTAGGCCCGATTTGGCTATGATTATATGTATATGAACTGATTTGAGTGTTAAAATAGTGTTAATCGAAAATGATTTTCATATAAAAAATGTTTTAGTATCGCGGGCCCAGATTGTTTACTTATTTCCACGCACTCGACTATTTTCAAAAAGAAAAATATCATAATGGACTTTCAAACTGCATTGACTGCTCTAGCATGCCACCCTCGCGAGTCACGGGCCCGGATATCACTGTAGATGTCAGGTTCGGGTCTCGCGGGAGTGAGGTGTTACAATGATCGACCAACATCTTCTTTTGACTTGCAAGCAGAGGTAATGCACCTATGGAGAGAAGTCAAGGAATTGAAGGAGATGGTGAAAGAATTGTTGAAGCATCATCGATCGTAATCATTTTTTATTAATAACAAATAAGGGGAGAAGAGAATGGAAAGCAGAAATCAAAGGGGGTGAAAGAAGAAGATGAATTTTTGAAGAAGAAAGAAAAAGATAGGGGGAGGAAGAGTAAGCAGAACATGAAGAAGTCAGATGAATACAGTATGAAGATATGTTTTCTTATTTTTCAACTGTACATTTTTTCACCTTAATCGTATGATTATTTGTTATCATCAAAAAGGGGGAGATTGTTAAGTCAAAATGATTTTACATAAATAATTTTGATGAAGTACAAATAATGTTGAAAAACAGACAAAAGAAGAAAAGCAGACGGAGATTGTTAAAAAGCGGACGATAGTTGAAAAACAGACGGAATGATGAAAAACAGAAGAAAGAATGAAAAGCAAACAGAGATTGAAAAACAGACAGAAGATTGAAAAACAGACAGAAGATTGAAAAACAGACGAAGATTGAAAAGCAGACGAAAGAAAAGAAAAACAGACGGAGATTGAAAAAAAACAGCCGGAAGCCAAAAGCATACGGAAGCAAAAGAAGACGGAAGCCAAACACAGGCGAAAGCAAAAAACACACGGAAGCAAATAACGTTTGAATCAAAAATCAGCTTGAGTTAGTTACAGATAAATGGAGGAAAGTTCAAGTACTCCTAATAATTCAACTACTTCAAGTTCAGGAAGATTTGATGATCTAGCTTGAGCTCATACTAGATTGGTTCCTAAAATGAAGAATCATATCATTTGTTTATATTGCAACAAACATTTAAAAGATGGGGGAATCACTAGATTAAAACAATATTTGGTTAGGACCAAAGGTGAAGTAGAGGCTTATAATAAAGTGAATTGTGATGCGAAATGGCGAATGAAGACTTTGTTTGAAATAGAAGGCAAAGATTGAATTACAAAATTGGTAGTGAAGTTCTTTTGTTAATGTTTATGATGATAGTGAGGATGTTGAAGGTGGTAATATTGTTGGGCACTACTTCTGAAACCCAACTTCGAAAAAATAAATCGAAAAACAAAGTAGCAGAAATGAAGGAACGGATCATAAAGCGAAGGAATCGAAAGGCTCAAATCACTCAAGCTTGGTCTAAACCAATCCAAATCGGTATAATTTTTTTTCATCATCAATCAAAGCACCACCACTTCCAAATGGGATTTTCATCAATCCCTTAATTCATGTACAAAGAGCACTTCAATACTTCAGATCCATCATCACAATCCTCGGACCTCCTATCCGGAATCCAAACACTATCAATTACATTCATATCATCTCACCCATATACAATTTACATGCCATATCTATACACAATTCCATAACTCATTACCATCATGAATAATTGATAGAAACTTTAATGGCATTCCAAGCCACGATACAACACTAATATCAAAAATTCGAATACAAAAGATACAAAACCCCAAAATTCTCAAATATATGTCTAAGGTCTTATTCTTACAACAATCTAACTTAAAATACAACATATGAAAAATCAAATGGATTCTTTAGCTTTCTTTCATCTGATCTCCCTCTCTTAACCTGGATATGGGAATGAAATGGGGGTGAGCTTAACAGCTCGTGAGTAACAGTTTATAACAAATGAATAAGCAAAAGCCTTGAAACATTTTACTTGTCTCAGAAAATATCTTATTGCTTCGTAACAATATTTGCTTGTTCAAAATTCTTGTCATGTAGTCAAAATTCATAACTTACAAAACATGAATGCATCAACCTGACAATTCACAGATGCAATGCACAACAAATGGCTTGAGGGTCTCATGAAAATAGAATGGAGAAATCGAAGTTTACCTCATGAACAGAATGAGTCCATTTCGGAGCTCATATGCCACAAGCGGGAAGCCGTGAGAAGGCCCTTGTCAACGTGCACGTGACGAACAGAATGGTTCCACTCTCGCTCATACAGAAGCACATAATCATGCTCAAAATCATTTTATCAAATGCTCATACTTTCTCTTGATCACTTATACAAAATGCCATGACATTTTTCAAGGCATAACATAAAATATTTCAATGTATTTCCATCTTTATTTCGAAATTCATCAAAAAATTCATATACTGAATCATAAAAAAGATTTCTCAATCATTCATAACAATAGATGCAACACTTATGATGCAATTTAAAATCATAAAACTTCTTTGATTTAAAGAAAACTGTAGTGGCTTATTGATTCTATTATAAACATGTACCCACCTTAATTTCCTTACTTGAAGACTTGACTTGCTCAAAATGACTTTTCTCTTTGCAAACAACCTGAGGTATCAAAGGTTCTTTGTTCCTCTTGTCCCTCTTGATCCCTTCATTCTTCACCAAATATTGGGATCTTTGGTTCAAAAGAAAGCTCTTCTCTTCCTCTTACTTTTTCTCTTCTTGAATAACTTCAAAATCTCACTTGAAGGCTAAGGAAATTAAAAACCTAGCTTGTTTCTCTTCTTTCTCTCTTTCATTCCTTTTCATGTTCTCTCTCTCTTATCTCTTTTCTAATCCACTTATTTTGCTTCTCTCCCATCTTCTCATTCACGTTTCTTCTTTATTTATAAGCAGAACAACACTTTTTCTTCCATTTATGCCCTTAATGAGTGAGAATTGTCCCATTTACCCCTTTTTATCTGTGCCTTATGTCTTTTATACTTAAGTGTCTTACCAAAAATATCCTTGAACATTCTAACGTAACACTTTCTTCTAGAAAAATGTCCTCCATTGTCTTAAGTTTCTAATGTCACCAAAATCATTCAATTTGGTTTAGTGATTCAAAAGATATACTCCAAACATTTTTGGGTTGCTCTTGTCCAAAACAGTATGATATCTACCACTTCCATTCAAAACTTGAAAGTCTTAGGAACTAAAACACAATTCCCTTCCTTCAGATACTTTGTAGCTCTATGGCTCTAGTTTATCCCGAATCAGAGATAGTCTCATTTCGATTTCTACAAGTCAGGATATTATCAAAACACTAAAGTAGGTTCAGTGGGATAACACCAGTTCCTATCCTTTAATAGCACACTCACTATACCCGTCTCACTATTTTCACTTAATCTCTCTCCATAAAATTTAGATAGCTTTCATTTTTGGTGGAGATATAGAGAAAAGTCTTACGAATCCAATGGTTCAAGAATCAGGTAATTTGGAAGTATAGAAAAGAAGTTATGGCCAAAAGACTCCAACACGTTTCTGCCCTTACTTGGAATGTATATGCCTCAGTACGAATGCCATAACTTTTGTTACAGATGTCTGATTGACTTCGTTTTTAGACCAATGAAAAGAGAACTTCGATATCTAAAACTTTTATGAAGACCTAAAAGGCCAATTCTATCTTCTACCTTCTGTATCGTCTCATTTTATATCGTCTGCTTTCTTTCGTCTGCTTTTCTATCGTCTATTTTCTTCCGTCTACTTTTCTATCGTCTGCTTTTCTATCCAGAACGTCTCTATTTACAAGAATCATAAATTTTGACTCCGATATCCAAAATTTACAAATTTTATACCGTTGAAAATTTAAAAGAAAGATATACAAATTCTAAGAAGGCAACTTTGCCAAAATATATCTATATTAAGCCCATATTTTCTCCCGATTCTATTGTCTGCTTTTTTTCCTTTCACTTTCTATTGTCTGCTTTTCTGTCCAAAACATCTCCACTTATAAGGATCATAACTTTTGACTCCGATATCAAAAATTTACATAATTTATACCGTTAGAAAGATAAAAGGAAGATATACAAATTTTAAGAAGGCAACTTTGCTAAAATATATCTATATCAAGTCCATATTTTCTCCCAATTCTATCATCTGCTTTTCTTCCTTTCACTTTCTATCGTCTGCTTTTCTGCCCAGAATGTCTCCACTTAAAAGGATCATAATTTTTGACTCTGATATCCAAATTTTACAAAATTTATACCGTTAGAAAGATAAAAGAAATATCTAAAATTCTTATGAAGACATCAAAAGCAAATTATTTCATCATGGGGGTCGAAAAATGGATTAGACCATATGATATCATTTTGAGACGAAGTGACATCATCAGACAAAACAAGGTCGGAAAAATTGTGATAACATTCCCTAAAGATATCTAATCAAGGTGTTATTTAGCTATTTGGAAAGAGAAGTTCAAGATCTACAACTTTCACGAAGGCCTCAGAGTGACATTCGGCCTCTAAAAGGGTCAAAAATGGGGCAGACGAAGGAAGCAAAAGGTTAAATTAAGACGGTCAAACTAAGTCAGAAAAAGTCAAACTAAAATGAAGATGACATCATGAGACGAATTGCTGACGTCATAC
The DNA here is from genome assembly GCA_029891385.1 of Erythroxylum novogranatense. Classification (NCBI taxonomy): domain Eukaryota; kingdom Viridiplantae; phylum Streptophyta; class Magnoliopsida; order Malpighiales; family Erythroxylaceae; genus Erythroxylum; species Erythroxylum novogranatense. The sequence goes on along the minus strand of CM057233.1, from coordinate 44,441,708 downwards.
TGAGACAAAAAAAAATGAGATGGTCAAACTGAGACGCAAAAGTCAAACTAAGATGATGAACAATAACTTCGTCTTACTTTTGCTCCAAAATGTCTCTACTTATAAAGATCATAATTTTCGATTCCGTTGTCCAAATTTTTCATTCATACACCAACACTACACCCAATTTTTCACTTCATGACAAATTTTGAGACTCTTAGACATAGAATTGAAATTCAATATCTTCATACAAAATGTATCCATATGTCTCTAGTTTAATCTAAATGAAGAATTATCTTGTTTTGATGATTAAAGAAAATGTTATGACTAAAAGACCGAAGCATATTCAGTGAGCATTTTCGAGATCACTACCAATTTTATTTCCAAATCTCTTCTTAGACAATTCATACCAAAATCACCTTTTTTTACTTCCTTTTCTCCTTATTCTCAACCTCATTTCAAATCAATGTCCTCTATAAAGAAATCATAATCCACGAATAATCATAAACACGAATAACAAAACATACACTTATGTACATATTCTTCATCAACTTACCGCACAAATATTGCTTTCATTTTACTGTTAACTTTCACTTTAATTCTTCCTATTTCAAAAATCTCTTATCCACCAAAAACACCCGAGCAAATCATGAATCTATCCACTTTCATTATTCCCTACTTTACTCTTGTCTATCATTTCTTGGTTCAAGAACTTTCATTCATGAGCTCTTAACTCGTGACTAATCACCCAAATTTCTCATTCAATAGTTCTGATCTTTTACGGAAAGTTTAGGGTCCAACAATTCTCCCCCTCTAAAAAAAATTTCGTCCTCAAAATTCTTACCTAACTGATCTCGTCATATTAATAATAATTTCACCTCAAATTCAAGAATTCAATCACATAGTTAGATACTTTACATTAAACATAATGTATACACTCTCAGTAGTATATTCTACATGTCATGCTGGAATTTCCATCTGGAATAAGACTCCAATACTCCCTTTTGAATCTTTCATAATCATTTCTGATTTGTCTCTTCATCGATCATTCTTAATATAACACTATCTGATTTGCTTAATCTAATTTAGTGAAATTCTTCTCCGAAAAGATTTCTTGCTACAATCATCTATACTATTCATCCAATCTCTATCAATCAACTGTTATCATCTCAGCATTATGTGTATCATCAAATTCATCCCATTCTATCCAGAGATTTATTTCCTACAATCACCAAATTATACCTTACACAAATGATACTTTGATATCCATTAGTCTTTGACAATATTTGCAGTAACTCTTCTTATTCAATTCTTCATCTTTTCCTTAATCTCATTTATACGAAAAATTATATCTTTTATGTATTTCTAACTTTCTCCATACTACGTATCATTTCATTCATCTCATGAAAAACCATTTATGTCTATTTCATTTCCCTTTACTATTTCCTCATTTTGATCTCATTTTCCTATTGTCATCTTTTCGATCTTCCATACGCATACCCTTAATCAATTCCAAATCATTGATCCCTAATCATCATAACATTCTGATTTAACATCACAAACATATTCTTATGCTAAATTATGACTGTCATCACCTCAATTAAACAATCATGTTCAATTCCTAGTTCAACCTTTCAATGCCTATTTACTTGTACTCCTTAAATCTTATTATTGTCACCATGTCTCTATTTCTTTCTCAGTCAAATCAGGAAATACCTTTTCACATCCATATCAATTCAAGTACGTATGCACAACAAAATTTCCATCACCTTATTCACTAGCATCATCGCAAATACTAAATTTATATCTAACATATAGGACTACGCCATGTTTCTTATTGCTAAATATCCATAACTTTCCTTACCATACACTCTATCCAAACACTATTCTTCACACTAATTCTATTGACCTTAATTCTTAACAATCGTTCTTGAGATTGACACAGATCCGAAAGTTGCCTATATAAGATCCTAATACTGGGCTTTGATACCACCTATGTTGGGCGCCTCTTTCAAAACCCAACTTCGAAAACATAAATCGAAAAACAAAGTGGAAGAAACGAAGGAACGGATCATAAAGCGAAGGAATCGAAAGGCTCAAATCGCTCAAGCTTGGTCTAAACCAATCCAAATCGGTATAATTTTTTTTTCATCATCAATCAAAGCACAACCACTTCCAAATGGGATTTTCATCAATCCCTCAATTCATGTACAAAGATCACTTCAATACTTCAGATCCATTCACAATCCTCGAACCTCCTGTCCGGAATCCAAACACTATCAATTACATTCATATCATCTCATCCATATACAATTTACATGCCATATCCATACACAATTCCATAACTCATTACCATCATGAATAATTGATAGAAACTTTAATGGCATTCCAAGCCATGATACAACACCAATATCAAATATTCGAATACAAAAGATACAAAACCCCAAAATTCTCAAATATATGTCTAAGGTCTTATTCTTACAACAATCTAACTTAAAATACAACATATGCATAATCAAATGGATTCCTTGGCTTTCTTTCATCCGATCTCCTTCTCTTAACCTGAAGATGAGATTGAAAGGGCGGGTGAGCTTAACAGCTCGTGGGTAACAGTTTACAACAAATGAATAAGCAAAAGCCTTGAAACATTTTACTTGTCTCAAAAAATATCTTATTGCGTCGTAACAATATTTGCTTGTTCAAAATTCTTGTCATGCAGTCAAAATTCATAACTTACAAAACATGAATGCATAAACCTGACAATTCACAGATGCAATGCACAATAAATGGCTCGAGGGTCCTATGAAAACAGAATGGAGAAACCGAAGTTTACCTCATAAACAGAATGAGTCCATTTCGGAGCTCATATGCCACAAGCGGGAAGCCGGGAGAAGGCTCTTGTCAACGTGCACGTGACGAATAGAATGGTTCCACTCTCGCCCATACAGAAGCACATAATCATGCTCAAAATCATTTTATCAAATGCTCATACTTTCTCTTGATCACTTATACAAAATGCCATGACATTTTTCAAGGCATAACATAAAATATTTCAATGCATTTCTATCTTTATTTCGAAATTCATCAAAAAGTTCATATACTGAATCATAAAAAGATTTCTCAATCATTCATAACAATAGATGCAACACTTATGATGCAATTTAAAATCATAAAACTTCTTTGATTTAAAGAAAACTTTAGTGGCTTATTGATTCTATTATAAACATGTACCCACCTTGATTTCCTTATTTGAAGACTTGACTTGCTCAAAACGCCTTTTCTCTTTGCAAACAACCTGAGGTATCAAAGGTTCTTTGTTCCTCTTGTCCCTCTTGATCCCTTCATTCTTCACCAAATATTGGGATCTTTGGTTCAAAAGAAAGCTCTTCTCTTCCTCTTACTTTTTCTCTTCTTGAATAACTTCAAAATCTCACTTGAAGGCTAAGGAAATTAAAACCCTAGTTTGTTTCTCTTCTTTCTCTCTTTCATTCCTTTACATGTTCTCTCTCTCTTATCTCTTTTCTAATCCACTCATTTTGCTTCTCTCCCATCTTCTCATTCACGTTTCTTCTTTATTTATAAGCAGAACAACACTTCTTCTTCCATTTATGCCCTTAATGAGTGAGAATTGTCCCATTTACCCCTTTTTATCTATGCCTTATGTCATTTATACTTAAGTGTCTTACCAAAAATATCGTTGAACATTCTGACATAACACTTTCTTCTAGAAAAATGTCCTCCATTTTCTTAAGTTTCTAATGACACCAAAATCATTCAATTTGGTTTAGTAATTCAAAAGATATACGCCAAACATTTTTTGGTTGCTCTTGTCCAAAACAGTATGATATCTACCACTTCCATCCAAAACTTGAAAGTCTTAGGAACTAAAACACAATTCCCTTCCTTCAGATACTTTGTAGCTCTATGACTCTAGTTTATCCCGAATCAGAGATAGTCTCATTTCGATTTCTACAGGTTAGGATATTATCAAAACACTGAAGTAGGTTCAGTGGGATAACACCAGTTCCTATCCTTTAATAGCACACTCACTGTACCCGTCTCACTATTTTCACTTAATCTCTCTCCATAAAATTTAGATAGCTTTAATTTTTGGTGGAGATATAGAGAAAAGTCTTACGAATCCAATGGTTCAAGAATCAGGTCATTTGGAAGTCTAGAAAAGAAGTTATGGCCAAAAGACTTCAACACGTTTCTGCCCTTACTTGGAATGTATATGCCTCAGTACGAATGCCATAACTTTTGTTACAGATGTCTGATTGACTTCGTTTTTAGACCATTGAAAAGAGGACTTCGAGATATACAACTTTTATGAAGACCTAAAAGGCCAATTCTTTCTTCTACCTTCTGTATCGTCTCATTTTCTATCGTTTGCTTTTTTCCATCTGCTTTTCTATCGTCTATTTTCTTCCGTCTGCTTTTCTATCGTCTGCTTTCTTCCGTCTGCTTTTCTATCCAGAACATCTCCATTTAAAAGAATCATAAATTTTGACTCCGATATCCAAAATTTACCAACTTTATACCGTTGGAAAGATAAAAGAAATATCTAAAACTTTCTAGAAGTCAACGTTTCCAAATTCTATCTAGATCAAGTCCATATTTTCTCCTGATTTTATCATCTGCTTTTCTTCCTTTCACTTTCTATCGTCTGCTTTTCTGCCCAAAACATCTCCACTTATAAGGATCATAACTTTTGACTCATATATCAAAATTTTACAAACTTTATACCGTTGGAAATTTAAAAGAAAGATATACAAATTTTAAGAAGGCAACTTTGCCAAAATATATCTATATCAAGTCCATATTTTCTTCCGATTCTATTGTCTGCTTTTCTTCCTTTCACTTTCTATCGTCTGCTTTTCTACCCAAAACATCCCCACTTATAAGGATCATAACTTTTGACTCCGATATCAAAAATTTACAAACTTTATACCGTTGGAAAGATAAAAGAAAGATATACAAATGTTAAGAGGCAACTTTGTCAAAATATATCTATATCATGTCCATATTTTCTCCCAATTCTATTGTCTGTTTTTCTTCCTTTCACTTTCTATCGTCTGCTTTTCTGCCCAGAATGTCTCCACTTAAAAGCATCATAACTTTTGACTCTGATATCCACAATTTACAAACTTTATACCTTTAGAAAGATAAAAGAAAGATCTAAAATTCTTATGAAGACGTCAAAAGCAAATTATTTCATCATGGGGGTCGAAAAATGGATCAGACGATATGACATCATTTTGAGACGAAGTGACATCATCAGACAAAACAAGGTCGGGAAAATTATGATAACTTTCCCTAATGATATCGGATCAAGGTGTTATTTAGCTATTTGGAAAGAGAAGTTCAAGATCTACAACTTTCTTGAAGCCTCAGAGTGAGATTTGGCCTCTAAAAGGGTCAAAAATGGGACAAAAGAAGGAAGCAAAAGGTCAAATTAAGACGGTCAAACTAAGTCAGAAAAAAAGTCAAACTAAAACGAAGATGACATCATGAGACGAATTGTTGACGTCATACTGAGATGAAACATAATGAGACGGTCAAACTGAGACGTAAAAGTCAAACTAAGATGATGAACAATATGTTAGACCCCGATCCCTTTTTCCCTATTAAATAGGTTTGCAATTTAAATTGTCTTTTGGTTAGTATGACATTAGGGTTTTATTAGATTTCCTATTGGTTAGAATAATTTGGGATTTTAGTGCAATAATTATTAATTGAAGGAATTTAGTTAAATTAGAAATTTAATTTTGGTGTTAGATTTTAAAAGAATAAGAAAATGGTAAATGAGGCCATAAAATAGTGTTAGGATAAATTAGGAAGTGTTTATAAGGTTTTCAGGCTTTAGGTTGCTTAAGTGGGCTTTTAGGCCTTTGGAATGTTATTTAAATGAAGGGGAAAGCAAATAAGTGGGCTAGGGGTTTTTTTTAGGAGAACTAAATGAAAAAGAAAGGAATCATTTGGGCTTTTAAGTGGAAGCCCAGGAAATTATTAGATGGTTGGAGGGAAAGATGAAATTTTGGGAAAGTTTAAGTTAGAATGAGGGAAAGTTGGACTTTTGGGCTTTTAAGAGGGAGCCCACGAAAATTTAAGTTGGAAGGAGGGAAAATGAAAATTTGGGCAAGGTTATAAGGAGGGAAACTACTTGGGCTTGAAGACTTAGGCTTAGGGTTTAAGTTAAAGAGTTAGGTTAATGAAGAGTTAGGGTTTAAGTTAAGGAAGCTTAGGAATTAAAAGTAACCAACGAAAATTTAAAGAAGAAGGGAAGTGATGTCGTTTTTGGCTTAGGGAATAAGAGAGGAAGAGAAGCAAAAATTAGGTCATTTCTTAGTTAGCCATCCGAAAATCACAAGAGAGGAGGAGAGTGAGAAGTTTCGAAAATTCAAAGGAGGAAGAAGAGAGGTAGGTTTTCAAGGTTTTCTAAGCTTTAGCAAGGAGGATTCAAGTGGTTTTATGTAAGAAGGAAGGACAAAGAAAGAGGATACTCCATCTTTGAAAGCAAAAGAAGATTTCGCGGGTTACTACAAGGTAAGGAAATTCGAATTTCTTGGTTGTGTTGTTAAAGTTTTGTTTTTCATACTTTAAATGGATGATTGGAAGAGGTTTTAGAGAAAGAATGAGAAGGGAAAGAGTTTCCTATCATTAGAAACTAGTAGGGTGATGTCGTGGGTGTCCTAGGGGAAGAAAAGTTGAAATTTCATGGCTTTATTGTTAGGGTTTGTCTAATGGTGGTTTGGAGAGTGTGTTGTGAAGGAAAAATGAAAGAGGAAAAGTTAGGAAAGCTTAGTGAAAAAAATCAGCATGCATGGATGGCTCTAGGGTTGAGAATTTTCGAAAATAATGGATTAAATTGAGAGAAGTTTGAGTTAATATAGCATAGGAATGGTATAGGAAAGGTTTAGGTTAGGTTATGTAGATTGAAAGTCAAGTTTTTTACATTCTTGAAAATTCCAGCATAGGTATTTTTGATTAATTAGACTTGTTATGTTTTGTTTAAGGTCAATTAAGACATTTGGAGCTTGAGGAAGGACAAGTTAATCAATTGCCAAGCCAAAGAAGTCAAGGTGGGTAACTTTTTAATAATTGAGTAATGAGCTACTTAAATATCTCTTAAATGGTTTCCTATGATTTTCAAAGTTTGAATGAAATGGTATTTATGATAGTTTCAATATGTATTATGTGCCTTTTTATGTAAATACATTGTGTAACTATGTATAAATTGTTTGTCAAGAGTATGTGAAGGTGAATTGTTGTAATGGCCAATTGTGGCCAAACTTTATGAATAGTGTAATGTTTGGAAAATTGATTGAAAGTGAAAAGATTTGAATATGTGATTTTGGATGAATGCCTAAGGTGAAATTGCATGATTACTTGGGTTTGTAGTGATCCCCTCTGTTAGCAATTGCGCACTTGTCTATTAGGCTTCTCCCGCCTGCCCGCTAGTGGCATAGGAGTTCCGAAATCGGACTCCCCTCTGTTCACGGCTACACATGGTCGCTTGTCGGACATGTGTAGTACGTCCTGTTAGGATCACTCAAACCATCTGATATGTGATTTCGTGTTATTATATGACATTCGTTGATTTTGTTGTAAATGCTTTATTGTATTAGAAACTGAAGTTGTTGAATATTGACTTGAAATTTAATTGTTGATGCATGCTTTAGCTTATGCTTGATTATTAACCTGTTACCCACGGAGCCGTCGTGCTCACCCCCTTCCTCCCTCCACAGGTATTGAGCGAGAAATCGGGTCATCACATCGGGAATAAGGTATTACTCCGATGCTTTTGTTTTTGAAGTTATATTTTTTAAAACAATGCTTTGGCTAGCATTTTATGGGCTTTTGGAAACGTTCTTTGGAATTTTGATGTATCCGGGCTAAAATGCTCTTTAAAGCACTGTATTTGCTTACTTCATGTAAATATTAAAGGTTTTGAAGTTTCCATTGTATATTGTATATGTTTAAGCATGTATGGTTGTATGTTTGTAAAAGCAAGCATGAGCTTGTAGTTTCTTTATGATATGGAAATGGGTTGATGTTAGATACCTAAGATTGCGTTGTTGCCTATTGAATTGGTGTTGGGACAATTGTAGTTGGATGTTTGTGTAAAATTGGAAGATAGAAGTGTTTTTTGTTTGTAGGTGGAAGTTGGGTTGAATTGAAAATTTGGCTAGAGCATTTTTAGGGGAGGTGCTGTCCATTTTTTTTAAAAATGGGTGGCCACCTTGCTTTGGTTTTTAGAGCATGTTAGAGTAGGAATTTGAGCGGGAGGTATTTCTTAAAGTTTATAGAGCTTGTCAAGATCTTTAAAACGGTATAAAATGGGTTAAATTTCGACCTAAGATGAAAAAGTTATGGGTGATTGAAAATTCCTAGTTACTATTCAATTGATCATTTTTACTATTCATATGGCAATTAGCTAGACAATACCTTTAATCAAGTTTCTACTTCTTTTAATAATTGAAATGACTTTTGTTTTCTTCATGAAATTTGTAAAACATCTTTTAATCTTCCCAAAGGTAAAATAGGACATTTTTCGCTTTTGATATCAAAAGATATGAATTTTCAAACTTTTGGCATGGTGTAGGCGAAATTGAGTTGGGCTAAAATGTAGCGCCCCCTCACCGTAGGGGTACATATCGGGAAACCCGAAGGTCGCTCCGACACGTATCCCACAATAAGGGTGCACTACCAGAACATTATCCAATAATATCCACATGGTATCGCAATAAGTAAAATCATAAAATATCACAATAGCAGAAATCAGTAAATTTGAATCTCAAAATAATAATCATCTGGTACAGTCATCCAATGTCAGAATAGACAAGTCTATCAGTCTCCTAACAAAACCAAAAAGGAAACTGATACAAGCATCTATCCTAAGTCATCCTCAAAAGCTAACCCGGTGACCGATTGCAGTGTTATCGCGTCCCCTTGCGGCGGTGGCGGCAGAAGGAATATCTTCGGAGCTAGGAGTCTGCTCTATCAATCCTGAAAAATAGGTTGCAATTTTGGGTGAGTTTGAGAACTCAGTGAGAAACCATCATCGATGGTTCACTCAAATCATGCATTACGCAAATTGTGTACAGCACAACACAGTAATATCAATTAACAGTATTATATAACGAAGGTACGATGAGTCTATATCGATTATGCGATGTCGAATAATATTATTAAGAGCTTGGTACATTCACAGTATCACAATATACAGTAAATCATGGCATCACACAGTTCAGTAATCATCGCACAATTTAGCAGTTCAATCAGCCATGTATATAATGCATATGAGACTCTTTCCAGTTATTCAATATTGTGCCCAAGTGCTCATCGGTGTTCGATGGGGACGACGTCGAGATTTCTCCCTCGGGCTAGGCCGTCGAGACGATGTTCGAGCTCGAGGCTCTTTTCGGTGATAATAGCAAATTGGGACACGCCCATTATCGATCATGCATTTATGCATGCATGCAATGTTCGATAATTCAAGATTGATGATTGATCAATTTACAAGATATGGCTATAAAGCCCAAGATATCGATTCGATATCACGCATTGATCCAATTCAGTTATAGTAAAGCATGCAATTCAATCCAATAAATTTCAAAGTGATCATGAAATAGTCCACCAATTCGGTAGTAGCATGCAATTCGATCCTAATCACGTCGGTAATCATACGATTCACCTTTGCAAGTAATTCATACGAGCATATAAACAATCAGAATTTGAGAAACCAACTAGGTTACTCACCAGTAACTTCCGAGCTCTTGCTCGAAGTCCCAAAGAATATCCGTGGAACGACGGTCCAACGGTGCCTCTATAACAGTAAAATATAAACCATTACTAATTGCCCAATTAAACAGCTTCGATAATGCATATGTCTCAGTGAAATGATGTACGATGCATGTTCACGATTTTCCGGTGCTAAATCCCAATTTCGGTACATTAAGCCCAATTCTATCTCTTTGTTCAATGGGTCGACAATTATTTAATCCATTCATAAAATCCAGTCCATTTTCCTCAATTCGAATCCCCTATAGCCATTTCCTATATATCGGGTCAAAACCTCAATTACAAATCCCAATCAAAACTCCAATAGTCTCAATTTGACATTTAGGTCACACTATGAACTCTAATTGACCCTAATCTCGATAAATCAATACCAATTAAATTAAATTCCAATCCTTTAATTATCCTCAATTGTACACCTCTTTCCCTAGTTCATAACAAATCTGGAATCGTCTCAATCGGAGGTCTACACCAAAAGTTATGCCCAATAAATCAATTTTTAATCCAATGGAACAGTCCCTCTCACCGCGGCGCAGAAAAGCTCGCTCGCCGCGGTGAACGACGCGTCCTTGGCGCACCGCGATACGGAGAAACACGTCGCGACGTCATACATATATAATGCTCGCCGCGGCGTCCCACGCAAGCTCGCCGCGGTGAACGAATATAAATTCGTCGCCGTCGGGGCTCGCGTGCAAGTCGCGGCGTGCGACAATCCTCTTCATCTTCTCCGATCGTTTTCCTCATTAAATCCTCCATTAACACACTTCAGCTACTCAAATCAACTCTAATAAATACCATAAATGCAATAGAAATCATAAATAACAACATTGATACCATAAAACTTACCGAAACACAGATCAATCCACAAATCTACCGTAACCCTAAAATCCTCCAAACCAATCGATCAACCAATAGCAAAGCTTCTAACCTTCATCAATGACAATAAACAAGTTAGCCTAGCATACTAGGAAGAAACCATGATAAGAAATCGAAAGATCTCTCACCGAAGGAAGAAAATCGAATCACCGTCGAGGGGGAAGAGGAACTCGCATATGCCTTAGTCAAAATCCCCCAATTTCATTCAACCCTAATATTTATAGACCTAAGTCTCCATATCAGTCCAAATTTCAATCTCTAAATTTCAATGACTCAACACATTTATTTCTTATCAGTAAAAATCCTAATTTTTCCATCACCATTGGACAATTCTTTCAGTACTATACAGTCAATCAGTCAGTCGCCCAAATATTTCCGGTCCGGGCATTTTCTCCTAAATTTCCCAAAAATTTCCTATAATTTACTATCAAATACCAGTCACTCGTAACCAATATTAAATCAATTATTTGAACCCAAAAACTCAATTTTTTCAATTAATCATATTCCAGTCAGTTCAGTCTGTTCACAATTTGATCAGTTCACAAACCAGTCACTTCAGTCAGTTTCAATTCACAATTAAATACCGGAAAATCATGAATGCATGTACCTATGAATATATGCATATGCAGCAAACCAGTTCCTCTATAATTAGAGGTCAGTAGCATACTCAACAAGAATACAAGATAAAACCGATCATCGGTCCGATATTACCATTTTACCTCACGTGATAGAACGGATGTTACATAAAATTTGAAAACCATTTATGACCTTCTTAAAGGATGTATGCGTTAAATCCTTCTAACATTTTCTATCCCTTTTTGGTTAAATGAGAGTGTCGGGTCTTATAATCAAACTTATAACATGAAAATCACTGAAATTTAAAAGCCATAACCATAAACTTTCATTTCATAAAACCAATCCAAAATATAGACAAGTTTATCAGTCCCCTACAAGCTAAATACAACAGTCCAAAAAGGAAACTGATAAAAACGTCTATACTAGGTCATCCCAAAATAATTGCTCCAGCTGACCGACCTGTGATCCATCGCTGCACTTGATCTCGAACACTCGCAGCAAGAAGAACTACCACGGGAACTAGAGTCCTACTGACGCTGCCCTGAAAAATATATTGCAATGTTGGGTGAGTTTGCGAACTCAGCGAGAAACCATCATCGATGGTTTACCCAACTCATGCATATACACATAGTATATATATCACATAATACGCTTTAACGCATTTCTATACACTGTACACAATTTACAAATTTAGACTGTCACAGCTCAAACATATCAATACACAATTTGCACTATCACATAACTCAGACATATCACCTCACATTTGTCACATATCACATGCGTTCTTACTTTTCATAACACAATACGATGCATAATGTATGCAATTCTCTTTTTATGTCATTGTTGTGACTGAGCATCAATGTTCACATTTTTGGCAAGTAGGAGAGCCCTCTGGGTATGCACCACTGCCCGCTCGCATAAGGGATAGGAAAGCCCTCTGGGTATGTACTATTCCTTTTGGACCTTAGGCCCATTCACTGATTATCGAGCTTAAAGCTCTGATCACTAAGCTCCAGTCAAAATTGTTAATTTACCACTTATTATCATGCTAAGCATGCACTAACACTTGCACAGTCACTAGCACATGTATATCACTTCACTCGCTATCTTAATCAGAACACTGACTCATAACTCTTTACAATGATTCACATTCACTAATGCTCACATTCACTCACAATCAGAACACTTATTCATAATTGCAACACATTTATTTCACACATGTATCACTCACATTGTCAATTTAATCACACATATCACAGCACATTTTATCACACAAGGATTGAGGAACCAACTAGGTTACTCACCTGTAACTTCCGAGCTACTGCCTGGAAGTCCCAGCAATATCCGTGGACTGTCGATCCAACGGCGCCTCTATACAATTCAAATAAATTCTCATCACAAGGTGCTCAATTAATTGAAGTCACTGATGCACATGTCTCAATTTAGAATAATATAATGCATGATCATGATTTCTAGCTCTCTAATACCAGTTTTTATTATCTCTCACATCATATCCACGATTCACTATACACTAGGTCATAATATCCCTCAATTGTAACTCTAATTGCTCAACACATAATCCTTAAGTCAAATTCAATACTGACATTGACTCTCTCTAGCTAATTAAAATTCCGTTGATCAATTTCAAACTCTCAATCTCTTCCTAAATCGTAGACCCCTTTTTCTAGTGCACAACGGATCCAAAATCGCCTCAATTGGAGGTCTACACTAAAAGTTATGCTCAAAAGACTAAACCATTGCACTTCAAAAATTCATTCCTCGTCGCGACGTATGTCCCTTCGTCGCGACGTACGAGATGCTCGTCGCGGCGCCTACGAACCACACGTCGCGGCGTCTAAATTCTTCCGCTTGTCGCGACGTCTCATTCGGCTCGTCGCGACGTACACTCGTCGCGGCGCAAAATTAACATTTAATTTATTCGTCGCGACGTGCGACTGGTTCGTCTTCTCCGATTGTCCTTTACGCCATTAATACTCTTTAAACTCAACATTTATTCCCTCAACTATTCAAACTAACTCATTAAAACATCATAAATGCCACAATCAACATAAAGATCAACATTAAACATATTAAGACTTACCAAATCGCTGAATCAATCAATGCCCTAAATCGAAACCGTCCGAAACCCTCCAAGCCTTAAATCTCTCTTTGGTCTACTCTCAACCCAGCAAAAGCATCACCCATTCTCAAACACGAGCAAATCCTCAGCCACAATGAAGAGAAATCAACGAAATCTCAAAGAAGAAAGGGAACGAAATCGACGACAGAGGGAGAGAATGGGGAAGAAGGAGAAATAGTTTTTCCCCAATTCAAAACCTAACACATATATATATAGGGTTTTAATTTAAACCTATATATCACAGTCCTCAAATTCATTCAATCTCAGTCTCTAAATTCCTCTGGCTCATCACAAAAATTCCTAAACGCTTAACTCTAAATTTTCAAGCTGATAGCCAATCATTTTCGGAACCGGAATTCTAAAATCAGCCTCTAGGTCAATTTCATGGTCCGATCACTTAACTCTAAAAATTCTGGAAAAAATTCCTATAATTCCTCAAAAATATAAGACACTTAATTCTATACTTAATTTTCAACTTCCAATTCTTTAGCATTCAATTCTCTCTATAACTCAACTATACAACTCAGATTATCACTTAATTCACTTGAAAACCTTTCTAACTCAATTTCCTCAGATTCTCAATTCAATCATAATCAATAACGCAATTCTCAATCAACTCTAATTTTCCCAACTCAATAATCATATCTAACACAATTTTATCTCAAATTCACAATTAAATGCTGGAACAATCATGAATGCATGTCACTATATATGCATGTGCAATTAACTCATGTCACTAATACAAAATCACTATACGTGCAATTCAATTATGAATGCACTCACTGCTCACTCATCCGAATAACCGATATGCCCTCACATCGGTAACGGGATGTTACAGAAGAAGCCCATTCCTCCAGGGAGACCGAGAGGGCAAGCACAGGCTCGGGTGTTTGCTATGACTCGAGAGGAGGCTGCGGCCGCACCGGAGGTTGTTACTGGTATGGCTCAGCTTTTCATTCTGATGTTTATGTTCTCTTTGATTCTGGTTCCACCCATTCCTTTGTCTCTACGAGTGTGTTATTGCCCAGTATGCAGTCAGTTCTTTTGGATGAGTTTCTGTTTGTTAGTATTTCGTTAGGGAGGACTGTTATCGTGAGTCGGATCTTTCGAGATTGTGAGCTTGTGATTGATGGATCTAGTTTGGTAGTGGATCTACTACCTCTAGATCTGAAGGGGTTAGATGTGATCGTCGGAATGGACGTGATGGAGAAGTATAAGGCGAAGCTGGATTGTGGTAAAAAGGAAGTGGAATTTGATCTGGGTGAGGGTCAGAAAGTAGTTTTCAGAGGAGACAAAAAGTTGACACCGCCACGGCTTGTTTTAGCTTTGTTAGCTGATAGACTGATGGGAAGAGGCTGTGAAGCCTTCTTGGCATGTGTTCTAAATACCAGTGCGAAGGAGAGTAAGGTGGAGGATATTCCCATTGTGAGGGAATTTCCTGATGTGTTTCCTGAGGAGTTGCCCGGTTTGCCACCGGAGAGGGAGATTGAGTTTGCTATTGATTTGGCTCCCGGGATAGCTCCTATTTCGATTCCACCTTACAGGATGGCTCCAGCTGAGCTGAAGGAGCTAAAAAAGCAGTTGGAGGATTTACTAAAGAAGGGATTTATTAGGCCGAGTTTCTCACCCTGGGGAGCGTCGGTCCTGTTTATTAGAAAGAAAGATGGAACTTGGAGAATGTGCATTGACTATAGGAGGCTAAATAAGGTGACAGTGAAAAACAAGTATCCATTGCCCCGGATAGATGATTTGTTTGATCAGCTACAAGGAGCAACGGTCTTCTCCAAGATTGATCTCAGTCCGCTACCATCAACTCGAGATTAAGGAGTCTGATGTGAGCAAGACAGCCTTCCGGACTCGGTATGGCCATTATGAGTTTTTGGTTATGCTGTTTGGACTGACCAATGCTCCGGCTACTTTTATGGATTTGATGAATAGGGTCTTTAAGGAATGTTTTGATCAGTTTGTTATCGTGTTTATCGATGACATTCTGGTGTATTCCAGGAGTGAGGGAGATCATGAGGAGCACTTGAGGATTGTATTGCAGAGACTGAGGGAGAGAGAATTGTATGCCAAATTCACGAAATGTGAATTTTGGCTGCGTGAGGTGATCTTTCTTGGACATATCGTTTCTGAGAATGGGGTGCATGTAGACCCAAAGAAAGTTGAAGCTGTAGTAAATTGGCACGCTCCAACGACAGTGAAAGAGGTGAGGAGCTTTCTGGGTTTAGCTGGTTACTATAGGAGATTTGTGGAGGGTTTTTCCTTGATTGTTGCTCCTTTGACTAAGTTGTTAAGGAAAAATCAAAAAAATTTCTGGAGTGATGAATGCCAGAGAAGTTTTGAGGAGCTGAAGCACAGATTGACAAGTGCTCCAGTTCTAGCTTTGCCCACAGGAGATGGGAGTTTTTCTGTGTATAGTGATGCTTCCAGAAAGGGGTTAGGATGTGTGCTTATGCAGGAAGATAAGGTGATAGCATATGCCTCACGGCAGCTAAAGCCTTATGAGGTGAATTATCCGACCCATGATTTGGAGTTAGCAGCGGTGATCTTTGCTTTGAAGATCTGGAGACATTATTTGTATGGGGTTCAGACGAGGATCTTTACAGATCACAAAAGTCTCAAATATTTGTTGAGTCAGAAGGAGCTGAATTTGAGACAGAGGAGGTGGATTGAGCTGCTTAAAGACTATGACCTGTTGATCGAGTATCATCCGGGTAAGGCAAATGTAGTTGCTGATGCCTTGAGCAGAAAGTCTTCCATAGCATATGTACAGACAGTATATTTGCCGCTATTGGAAGAAATGGCTAAACTCAGGATCAATTTAGAGCAGGAAGAATCTGATTGCATGATTGCTACTTTCAGGGTAAGACCGATCCTCAGAGAGAAAGTGAAAGAGTTGCAGATTTAGGATCCCGAGTTGAGTAAGCTGCGGGAAGAGGTGCAGAGAGGTAAAGAGTCTGATATGGTGCTAAGTGATGATGGACTCCTGACAGTCAGGAATAGGCTCTGTATTCCTGATGTTAAGGAGGTTAAAGATGAGATTCTGGATGAGGCGCACAATGCACCTTATGTTATGCACCCAGGTAGCACCAGGATGTATAGGGATCTTAAGGAGCATTTCTGGTGGAGAGGTATGAAGAAAGATGTGGCTGAGTATGTGAGCAAGTGTCTGGTATGTCAGCAAGTTAAGGCTGAACATTAGGCACCTTCAGGCCAGTTGAGGCCATTATCCATTCCTGAGTGGAAGTGGCAGAAAGTGACTATGGACTTTTTGATGGGATTGCCCAGGACCAGTAGGAGGCATGATGCCATATGGGTGATTGTAGATAGATTGACAAAATCAGCTCATTTTCTGGCAATCAGACAGACAGATCCTCTGCATGTGCTAGTTAAGAAGTATATTGATGAGGTGGTAAGATTGCATGGGATCCCGGATTCGATTGTGTCTGATAGGGATCCTCGATTTACTTCGAGATTTTGGGGTAGTTTATAGGAAGCTTTAGGTACTAAGTTAAATTTTAGTACTGCTTTTCATCCTCAGACAGATGGTCAGTCTGAGAGGACCATTCGGACTCTTGAGGGAATGCTTCGAGCTTATGTGATGGATTTTCGAGGAGCTTGGGATGAACACTTGCCTTTGATCGAATTTGCATATAATAATTCGTATCATTCGAGCATTCAGATGGCTCCTTATGAGGCTCTATATGGGAGGAGATGTAGGACTCCAGTGTGTTAGGATGCAGAGAGAGATAGGAGACTTTTGGGTCCAGAGTTGATACAGATGACCGTTGATAAGGTCAATTTAATTAAGCAGAGGCTGAAGGCAGCTCAGGACAGGATGAAGAGCTATGAGGATGCTCATAGGAAAGAGATGGAGTATGAGGTCGGCGATAAAGTGTTTCTTAAGACTTCTCCGTGGAAAGGGATTCTGAGATTCGGCAAGAAGGGTAAACTGAGTTCGAGGTATGTGGGACCTTATGAGATACTGGAGAAGATTGGTCCATTGGCTTACAGGTTAGCCTTGCCTCCAGAGTTATCTCAGATACATGATGTTTTTCATGTTTCTATGCTGAGGAGATATCGATCATATCCCTCCCATGTCATTCAAGCTGATGAAGTTCAGTTGAGTGATGACTTGAGTTATGAAGAGCTTCCAGTGCAGATTTTAGATACTAAAGAAAAGGTTCTTAGGAACAAGATTGTGCAGTTAGTAAAAATGTTATGGAGGAACCATTCGGTGGAAGAGGCCACGTGGGAGCCAGTGGAAGCTATGAAGGAGAAGTATCCTCAGCTTTTCATTGATTCAGGTAAGAATTTCGAGGACGAAATTCTTTTAAGGGGGGAAGAAATGTTAGACCCCGATCCCTTTTTCCCTATTAAATAGGTTTGCAATTTAAATTGTCTTTTGGTTAGTATGACATTAGGGGTTTATTAGATTTCCTATTGGTTAGAATAATTTGGGATTTTAGTGCAATAATTATTAATTGAAGGAATTTAGTTAAATTAGAATTTTAATTTTGATGTTAGATTTTAAAAGAATAAGAAAATGGTAAATGAGGCCATAAAATAGTGTTAGGATAAATTAGGAAGTGTTTATAAGGTTTTAAGGCTTTAGGTTGCTTAAGTGGGCTTTTAGGCCTTTGGAATGTTATTTAAATGAAGGGGAAAGCAAATAAGTGGGCTAGGATTTTTTTAGGAGAACTAAATGAAAAAGAAAGGAAGCATTTGGGCTTTTAAGTGGGAGCCCAGGAAATTATTAGATGGTTGGAGGGAAAGATGAAATTTTGGGAAAGTTTAAGTTAGAAGGAGGAAAGTTGGACTTTTGGGCTTTTAAGAGGAGCCCCGAAAATTTAAGTTGGAAGGAGGGAAAATGAAAATTTGGGAAAGGTTATAAGGAGGGAAACTACTTGGGCTTGAAGACTTGGGCTTAGGGTTTAAGTTAAAGAGTTAGGTTAATGAAGAGTTAGGGTTTAAGTTAAGGAAGCTTAGGAATTAGAAGTAACCAACGAAAATTTAAAGAAGAAGGGAAGTGATGTCGTTTTTGGCTTAGGGAATAAGAGAGGAAGAGAAGCAAAAATTAGGTCATTTCTTAGTTAGCCATCCGAAAATCACAAGAGAGGAGGAGAGTGAGAAGTTTCGAAAATTCAAAGGAGGAAGAAGAGAGGTAGGTTTTCAAGGTTTTCTAAGCTTTAGCAAGGAGGATTCAAGTGGTTTTATGTAAGAAGGAAGGACAAAGAAAGAGGATACTCCATCTTTGAAAGCAAAAGAAGATTTCGCGGGTTACTACAAGGTAAGGAAATTCGAATTTCTTGGTTGTGTTGTTAAAGTTTTGTTTTTCATACTTTAAATGGATGATTGGAAGAGGTTTTAGAGAAAGAATGAGAAGGGAAAGAGTTTCCTATCATTAGAAACTAGTAGGGTGATGTGGGTGTCCTAGGGAAGAAGAAGTTGAAATTTCATGGCTTTATTGTTAGGGTTTGTCTAATGGTGGTTTGGAGAGTGTGTTATGAAGGAAAAATGAAAGAGGAAAAGTTAGGAAAGCTTAGTGAAAAAAATCAGCATGCATGGATGGCTCTAGGGTTGAGAATTTTCGAAAATAATGGATTAAATTGAGAGAAGTTTGAGTTAATATAGCATAGGAATGGTATAGGAAAGGTTTAGGTTAGGTTATGTAGATTGAAAGTCAAGTTTTTTATATTCTTGAAAATTCCAGCATAGGTATTTTTGATTAATTAGACTTGTTATGTTTTGTTTAAGGTCAATTAAGACATTTGGAGCTTGAGGAAGGACAAGTTAATCAATTGCCAAGCCAAAGAAGTCAAGGTGGGTAACTTTTTAATAATTGAGTAATGAGCTACTTAAATATCTCTTAAATGGTTTCCTATGATTTTCAAAGTTTGAATGAAATGGTATTTATGATAGTGTCAATATGTATTATGTGCCTTTTTATGTAAATACATTGTGTAACTATGTATAAATTGTTTGTCAAGAGTATGTGAAGGTGAATTGTTGTAATGGCCAATTGTGGCCAAACTTTATGAATAGTGTAATATTTGGAAAATTGATTGAAAGTGAAAAGATTTGAATATGTGATTTTGGATGAATGCCTAAGGTGAAATTGCATGATTACTTGGGTTTGTAGTGATCCCCTCTGTTAGCAAGTGCGCACTTGTCTATTAGGCTTCTCCCGCCTGCCCGCTAGTGGCATAGGAGTTCCGAAATCGGACTCCCCTCTGTTCACGGCTACACATGGTCGCTTGTCGGACATGTGTAGTACATCCTGTTAGGATCACTCAAACCATCTGATATGTGATTTCGTGTTATTATATGACATTCGTTGATTTTTTTGTAAATGCTTTATTGTATTAGAAACTGAAGTTGTTGAATATTGACTTGAAATTTAATTGTTGATGCATGCTTTAGCTTATGCTTGATTATTAACCTGTTACCCACGGAGTCGTCGTGCTCACCCCTTCCTCCCTCCACGGTATTGAAGAGAAGAAATCGAGTCGTCAGATCGGAATAAGGCATTACTCCGATGCTTTTGTTTTTGAAGTTATATTTTTTAAAACAATGCTTTGGCTAGCATTTTATGGGCTTTTGTAAACGTTCTTTGGAATTTTGATGTATCCGGACTAAAATGCTCTTTAAAGCATTGTATTTGCTTACTTCATGTAAATATTAAAGGTTTTGAAGTTTCCATTGTATATTGTATATGTTTAAGCATGTATGGTTGTATGTTTATAAAAGCAAGCATGAGCTTGTAGTTTCTTTATGATATGGAAATGGGTTGATGTTAGATACCTAAGATTGCGTTGTTGCCTATTGAATTGGTGTTGGGACAATTGTAGTTGGATGTTTGTGTAAAATTGGAAGATAGAAGTGTTTTTTGTTTGTAGGTGGAAGTTGGGTTGAATTGAAAATTTGGCTAGAGCATTTTTAGGGGGGGTGCTGTCCATTTTTTTTAAAAATGGGCAACCACCTTGCTTTGGTTTTTAGAGCATGTTAGAGTAGGAATTTGAGCAGGAGGTATTTCTGAAAGTTTATAGAACTTGTCAAGATCTTTAAAACGGTATAAAATGGGTTCAATTTCGACCTAAGATGAAAAAGTTATGGGTGATTGAAAATTCCTGATTACTATTCAATTGGTCATTTTTACTATTCATATGGCAATTAGCTAGACAATACCTTTAATCAAGTTTCTACTTCTTTTAATGATTGAAATGACTTTTGTTTTCTTCATGAAAGTTGTAAAACATCTTTTAATCTTCCCAAAGGTAAAATAGGACATTTTTCGCTTTTGATATCAAAAGATATGAATTTTCAAACTTTTGGCATGGTGTAGGCGAAATTGAGTTGGGCTAAAATGTGAAAACCATTTATGACCTTCTTAACGGATGTATGCGTTAAATCCTTCTAACATTTTCTATCCCTTTTTGGTTAAATGAGAGTGTCGGGTCTTCGTTGGACTTTATAGCCGATGTGTGTCGGTTTTGTGCGAAATTGCGTTTTTTTGAGATATAAAGATCAGATTGAGGCGTTTTCTGTTTTCATTTCACCTAGTGGCATGGAATTTTGGATTAGCTTAGGCATAGGAGTAATTATGGGCCCTAAGCAGATCAAATTTTACTGGAGGATAATTAGGGTAAATTTATCCAGTTTATTCGGATGACATGCACTTAAGTTCCATTCGAGGTTTCCTCAGTGGTGAGGAATCCCTTCCTCGTGGGATGCGTGTTCAGATATCACGCAGGACGTCGGACATGTGTCGCACCAGGGAGGGGTTCCAACACAATAACTTCGTCTTACTTTTGCTCCAGAACGTCTCAACTTATAAAGATCATTATTTTTGACTCCGATGTCTAAATTTTTCATTCATACACCAACACTACACCCAATTCTTCACTTCATGACAAATTTTAAGACTCTTAGACACAGAATTGAAATTCAATATCTTCCTACAAAATGTAGCCATATGTCTCTAGTTTAATCCAAATCAAGAATCATCTTATTTGGATGATTAAAGAAAATGTTATGACTAAAAGACCAAAGCATATTCAGTGAGCATTTTCGAGATCACTACCAATTTTATTTCCAAATCTCTTCTTACACAATTCATACCAAAATCACCTTTTCTACTTCCTTTTCTCCTTATTCTTAACCTCTTTTCAAATCAATGTCCTCTATAAAGAAATCATAATCCACGAATAATCATGAACACGAATAACAAAACATACACGTATTTACATATTCTTCATCAACTTACAGCACAAATATTGCTTTCATTTTGCTGCTAACTTTCACTTTAATTCTTCCTATTTCAAAAATCTCTTATCCACCAAAAACACCAGAGCAAATCATGAATCTATCCACTTTCATTATTCCCTACTTTACTCTTGTCTATCATTTCTTGGTTCAAGAACTTTCATTCATGAGCTCTCAACTCGTGACTAATCACCCAAATTTCTCATTCAATAGTTCTGATCTTTTACGAAAAGTTGGAGGGTCCAACAAATATTCCCACCCAATCAAAAAAAGTGCACCTGATGTTAAAAAAAGAAGAAGATAGGCATCTAATTTTTTTGCATCACAAATAACTCTTAAAACTCAGCATTTAGTCCATGGTTCCTTACAATCTAGATAAATGATTTATAATGTGAACATGGTAATGGCTAGATGGTGGTATGATTCAAATTTAGCATTCAATGTTGTCTAATCTCATTATTATCAGTGTATGGTGGATGTTATTACCTCTTACGGTCTAGGATACAAAGCCCCTTCAATTGATAACCATAGAGGTAAACTTGTAAGCAACTCTATTTATGAAATAAAAATTTATTTGGATGACAAAAGAATGACTTGAGCTATTTTTAGATGTTCAATCATGTGTGATGGTTGAACAAATAGAAGACATAAACCTATTATAAATTTTTTGGTTTATACTACAAAGGGGATAATATTTTTAAAGTCTATTAATGCATCCGATCTTATTAGGAATGTTGATACTTTATTTTAGATAATTGATGAAGTTATAAATGAATTTAGGCCATCAAATATTGTTCAATTCATTACTAACAATGATCCTACTATAAAGCAATTGGAAGAAGATTGTAAAGTAAGTATAATTCTTTTATAGAACTCCTTATGTTGCACATTGCATTGACTTGATGTTGGAAAATATAGAAGATGCTAGATATTTTCATATCATTGATGAGATTATGTAGAAAGTAAAAAAAGTGACCAAGTTCAACTACAATCATGCATGGATCTTAAATTTAATGAGAAAGTATTTCACTAATAGTAGGAATTTGTGTCATCTTACTATTACAAGATTTGTAACTATTTTCACTTTAGTATTTTATTTTGATGGATTTAACACAAATGTTTATAAGTGATAAATAGGTTATATTGATGCATACTAGGTCTGATGTTAGATTGGAGGTTTCTTATATTATACTTAAAGTTAACAAATTTTGGTCTTAATGTTAATTTATCATCTGAGTTTGTGAGCCTTTGGTCATCCTAGTGTCTATTTCAAACCAAGTTTTATAAAGAACATTGAAGTTAATAAGATAATGTTATTAACTATTACAACAATTATTACCCAAGGGATGTTGCAAGATCTTCTAAGCTCACAGATGAAAATTTAGAAGGATGCTTTTAGTGATTTTGGGATGCTGATTGTTATTCGTCAAAGAGATAAACTTAATCTAGGTACATACTTTTTCACTTTTTTACTTATTAAAAGTTAAATATCACTTTATTTTGCTTATAATTTTACTTTTATTGTCATATAGTTACTTGGTGGGACCAATTTGAAAGTGATGTTTCATAATTTCAAAGGTTTGCAATTCGAATTCTAAGTCAATACGTGAGTGCAATAAGACGTAAAAAAGAATTGGAGCACGTTTGAATCCATCTATTCCAAAAAAAGGAATAGATTGGAGCATAAAATATTAAGCGATTTGGTCTTTAATTGATACAATTTAAAGCATCGAGAAAGATATGTTGCTATCATTATTAAGTTGGATATATTTTTTGTAATTTCTTAATAATTTAATTTTATTTATTTTCTGAGATTCTTAATAGAATAAGTTATTTTATAGATCTAATTTGCCTTGACCATATCGATCTTTTGGCTGATTGAATTTTTGAGGAATTGAATTTGATAAATGAGAGTAACTAAGAAGATAATCTTAGATGGGAAAGTATTGACATTTAATTTTGTGTAATGAATTTGAATGATGGTGATGATGAGACTCCTCTCAATAATAAGAATTTTGTATCAAATGAGAATTGGAGCCAATGCAGTTATTGCGGGTATCCTGTATCTAATTGAATGAAGTTTCATTTTTTTATTTCTCCTCTTCTATTAATTCCATTTATATATTAAATTATATATATGTAATATAAATATAATTGTAAATATTTTTGTTTCAAGTTTCACTTTTAGTTGGTTGCTTCCTCGACATAAACTGTTGTTGTAAATTGTAATAGTTAAAGAGTCATGGATATTTATTATTCTTTTATTTGATATATTGATATAATTATTATTTATTATATGATAATATTTTAAATATTTTAAATATTTTATATTGCCCTTAATTTTAAATTTATATGATGATTAAATGATAATTTTCATATTAACTTTGGTTAGTTTTATGAATTATGTGAAAGCAGTATTAATAAAATAATAGATCGTTGTTATTTCAATTTTCTATTGTTATGATTTTTAAAACATAATTAATGTAAAATTATATATTAATAGAATATTTTATAATTTTAAAAAAATAGATACTATTTTATAAATTTAAAAATTAATTAAAATGATAATTGTACCAGTACAACATCGTACTGTATAAAAACCAAATTGAATACTGACGCTAGTACGATTTGACAACCTTTTGGCATTAAAATCTTTAGAATATTGGCGGTTCAAACTTGTTTGGAGTAAATGTCTATTCAGTCAAGTTGAGGCCGAAACATTAATTAGGATAGGAATCATGCTGCGTCCATTGAACTCAAACATTAATTAGAATAGAAGTCTTTGAAGCGTGTTGTTTCCGCGCTTCAAAAGTCATACAATTGAAACTATTTTGTAGATGATAAACATTGGGTGGCCCTTCCTTTCTCTTCATAGTGATTTCTCAAAGAAAGCTTGACATTAAGAAATTGTTAAATAGACACAAATATCCATTTTGTAAAAGTTTTGTTGATATAATTGAAAACATACTTTTGTCGTTTTTATTTAGGACTAGCTGTTGTATTCCTGTATCTCTTTCATATTATCTCTATAAAATTCATTTAATTTAAAAATTCAACAATTTTAATTTTCAAAAAGTATGAAAAGGGATTGATATAAAATGAATTTTATAAAACGGATAAAAATTAAAATTTCTCACAAATAATAGAAATTTTATCTAACGAATAAGAGTTTATATACATGATTGGTTAAAATTTGTCCATGTTGTAAAAGTAAAACACGAAATTTACGTAGTTCAAAAAATATTTACATCTATAGATACTCTAAAATTTTATGAATAAGTAATTTCATTACAAATTATATATATATATATATATATATATATATAAGTCCTAGTCCTGAGCAGAATTGGACTAACTCGTTTTATTCTAGTATGTTTTAATGGATCTTCACTTCACTATAAAACGCAGGTCAGTCAATTCAAATGAAAGAATTCAAACAAACAAGGGCTTCAATTTGAATAAACAAATAGAAAAGACCAGCGAAATGTTTGTGCTATGAAAACACGATGAAACATCAAGAGACTTGGTCAGTCGCACCTCGCGCAACATTGTTCCAAGTTGCCAACTGAGTCCATCGTTGGACTTCCACTTTCCTAAAGGCTACTATATGTGACTCTTGGCTTCTGGGAATTTGATTAGGACCGCCAAGTTGCCTCTGGACGTTGACTTAGCAACGTTCTTCTGTAACTTTGCTTGAGTTAAATCATCCTCTCGTCTTACGTTACCTAGCTACAAGCACACCTCACTGAGTGCACATAATCATCTTCCATTTATTTCTTTTTATTTTAATTTTTTTAGGTTAATTACAAAAATCTTAAATTTTTTAATTCTAATCTAAATTTTAAAAAATGACAATAAAATACTTAAATTTTATTTTTTAACTTTTAGTTTTTTGTAAATTTAATCGAGCATTAATTTTTCCAATAACATTACTTATGTGACATGTCACGCCACTTGTCATCTTTGTCATGTGAAAAACATGTGAATGTTATTTTCACATTAGCAAAATATAAATTTTACGAAAAAAACTTAATTTTTTCTTCTTCCTCTTCTTAATACTTCCCACAACTATAGCTTCACAAAACTTTAGATTTTGTTAGGTTTTCTATCTCTTCCACTTCTTGTCTTATTCTCAAGTTCGATCATCTAGCAATTTTTCGCATCCATAGGCTCAAGCACTCTTCGAGCTTTGTCTTCTGTAGCTGGCATAACCTTGGGAAACCTCACTCTATGCATGTTCAGGCTAGACGATGAACATGAAGTGAAATTTGATAGATTCTTGTTAAGATTGCATAGCAAAATAACTTGTAATTATACTATCATAAATGTAATTATATGGCGTTTAGACGAAAGCGCCGAACTCAACAACTCTTATGTTAGAAAAAAATAAACATGAGAAAATATAATTACAAAGATCATGTTAAGTAGGATCGTCCATATGCATATAAAACAAAGAATCACATACTTGA
This sequence comes from Erythroxylum novogranatense, assembly GCA_029891385.1. Classification (NCBI taxonomy): domain Eukaryota; kingdom Viridiplantae; phylum Streptophyta; class Magnoliopsida; order Malpighiales; family Erythroxylaceae; genus Erythroxylum; species Erythroxylum novogranatense. Next base: position 44,415,599 of record CM057233.1, on the reverse strand, counting down.
ATTCGTGTTATGATTCTACCGATTATAGAACTTTCTGTTTCCAATTAACTGCAGAGTTGTTCTTCTCTTTTTTCATAAAACTTGAGGGAAGAAAAAAAACTAAAGCAACAAATACACAAAGCTTTCTTTTCTTATCAAACGTTGCATTCATATTTGTCTTCATATAACTACCTTTTGGTAGTTATTCAAAAACATTGACTATTATACCCTTCATAGGTGTATATTAGTCATTATCTTAGCTCATACAGGCTTAAGGAAATGAATATGATCAACTTCAACAAATCACAATGGCACACAAGCTAAAGCATAAGTATTTAAGAAAGTCAATTCAAATGCCTTGCAATCAAGAATCCTCCAAAAATGCTTCCATGAATGTTCCTTTGTTGTGGTAGACAAATGAGGAAGTTCTCTTGATAAGTATCTTTTACGAGGATGTTATCTTTGTCTGCCAATGCTCGCATGTCACTCAACACTCGACCTTTAACTAATAATGCATTAAGCCCTTCTACATAATTGTTTTTAGTATCTGCTCTTGTCGTCTTCTCTTCTCTCTTCCATTTCCTCATTTTGTTCCTTTCTTTTGCTTCCTTTTAAAGTAATTTTCATATTTAGTTTCAGGAAAGATTTGGTTAATAAGGACTGACTTTCCTGTCTTCTTGATTCCTAACCCACAATTGTAAAGTCTAATATAAGAGTAATACATTTTGATGGATTGTAGATTTCATTACAATAAGGTCCCACTTTTATATACTTACTTGCAATAAAGTCAAGTAACCAAGTGCTTATTTACATATTCTAAAAATGAGAACATTAAATATGGCTAGAGATGATAAGGCGCCAAGAAGGTTTTAGCATGCTTTCCTATTTATGTCAACTTTAGAGTTAGGTTAGAAACTTCAAACAATAAAAGACAAACATGCAAGTTTATAACTGGTAAGATTAGGAACATCACACAATAAAAAACAAAAATGTAAGTTTATAACTAATAGGCTTTTGAATATTCATAAAAATAAATCATATTGTAATAGGTTGAAAGTTAATATAATGATCACTGAAAACACCCAAGTAGTATCCCACTACAATACCTTCTATTGGCTAAGTCACTTTTAGATGAGTCAATTAAGAGAAGAGGAAGATTTAAAGAGGAAAGGATTGCTTAAAAGAAAGAGGTTGTATTTTACTTAATTGATTTTATCTCGAGTACAAAGAGGTATCTATAGGTATAAAAGATGACCTTTACAATCTAAGTATATAATCCTATTAACTATACATGAACCATATTTAATTATATAACCAATACACGAACATAATTAAACACCTGAGAATTAACTTGAACAGACATTTATCTATGATGTTGATAATTTATTCTAGACATAGTTTTAAATTAGCTTTCAAGATTCACCCTCAATTTGAAAATTTCTTCTATACTCTAAATCATGTTCTCAAGTGGTACAAAATTTGAAGTTTAAGTGATTTCGTAAAAATATCTACAACTTGATCATTAGTTTTCACATGCTTAAGCTCCACTTTTTTTAAAAAAATTCATTCTCTATAAGAAAATATGAAACTGGTTGTGCTTTGTCTATCATCAACTTCTCCTATAAAATCACTATCATAAAATCCAATAAGCTTAAAATCAACGGATAATGTATAAAGCAACCCATAATCAATTATACCTTTGATATAGTGGAGAATTCTCCTAGATGCTTTCATATGAGTACAAGTACGTACTTCCATGAAACAACTTACCACCCCAATTGCAGATAAAATATCTAACCTTGTATATATGAAGTAGCTTGAGCATCCAATAAGGCTTTTGGATATAGTGAAATCTTCTTTATCTCCATCATCAAACTTTGTCAGTTTTACTCCATATTTTGTAGGTGTATTCAATGGCTTACAATCAATCATTTTTTACTTCTTCAATTTTTTGTGAAAAAATTCCATCTTTAATTTGCTTTACCTTCAACACAAATAGTATTTCATTAGTCTTATGTTCGTCATCTCAAACTCCAATGATATAGCTTGATTGAAATCTTGAAACAATCTTGGGTTATTGTTGGTGAAAATAAAATCATCCACATAAAGACCAATGAGTTGAATATCTCCATTTTCATATGATTTAATGTAAAGATCATATTCATAAGAGCAACGAATAAACCCATTATCTTGGAAATACTTATTAATCTAAGTACTTATGCCATTGGTGTTTGTTTTAACCTATATAATGCCTTTTTCAATCTCAAGACTTTATTTTCATGACTTTTGACTATAAAGCCAATTGTTTGCTCAATAAAGACCTCTTCCTAAAGATCATCATTTAGAAAACCAGACTTTCCATCAAGTTGATATATCTTCAACTTCATTTGAACTACCAAAGAGATCAATGAACAAATTGTGTCCATACGAGCAATAAGTGCAAACACTTTATCATAATCTGCTCCATACTTTTTGTTGTAGTCTTTAGCAATGAGTCTTGATTTATATTTCTCTACATCTCCATTTGCATTCTTTTTTATCTTACATACCTATTTTGACTTTAATAGCTTAGTGATCTCAAGAAGAGTTGATAATTCCTAAGCGTTACTTTTCTCTATTACCTTAATTTCTTCCTCTATGGCTTATCTCCATCTTTTATCCTTTGCAACCTCCCTAAAATTTAAAGGCTAACTATCCACATGAAGACAAAATAAATTACTCACTTAAAAATCAGTGATTTATTTTATGCTTTTATAAATATTATAAACACTCCTCATTTTTTATTCCTTGTCACTTGAACTGTATCTATGCATCATCAAAGAAGAAGAATGAGGTGTATTATGAGAAGGAGGTAGAGTTATTTCTTGAACATTTGTAATGATTTCTTGCTCCTCATCTTCCAAGTATAGGAAAAATCATAGGTCCTTTCTTCTTGTGTCTCCTAATCTTATACTGCTTGTTCATCAAAATCAACATCTCTGCTCACAACAATCCTTCCAGTGCTTAGGTTATACAATCGATAGCTATTGGAATTATGGCCATAGCCAATGAATAAATGCTTAACATTGTGATTTTCTAGTTTTGATCTTTCTTGTTACTACACATGAGCATATGCAATGCTTCCAAAAATTCATAGATGAGAAAACTAGGTTTCAATCCATTCCATACCTACTATAGTGTTTTGTATTTGACATTTCTTAAGGGAGATTGGTTTGAAAAATAGATTGTACAAGAAACAACTACTCAAAATTCTTTAGGGATGTTGTTATCCTTCAATATACATCGAGTCATATTAAGAATAGTTTTGTAGTAGTGGTTGTCGAGAGTGTCTCTCACTAGGTTTCTCTCTCCTAGTTTCGGCCACCTGCTTGCTTCTTCCTTTGCTCTTTGCTTTTGTTACCGAGCTCCTCCTTTCCTCGTTCGTTGTTGGTGTTGTTGACTTTTCCTGTTGTGTTTGACATCCGTTCATTGGTGCTGTTCCTTGACCTTAGGCATTGTTCGCCCTTGGTGATTTCGCCATTGCTGTTCTCCTCTCCCGCCTAGGTCTGGTGGTGTAACCACAGACGACACACGGGGGCTGCCTCTTGTCCCTTTGCTGTGCTATGGGCAAATCCCGTAATCGGGGCATTGACATTACAGTCGTTTTCTTGGGCTACCAGACCGGGGCCACTCCTCGGTCTCTTCGGCCGCAGAAACCTTCGTTCGTTCGGTCCCAGGGGAATGTGACTTCGTCCCAGCCTCGATCTCCCCCCCAGCGGACCTCCAGCTTTGGCTATGAAGACGCCCTCTACTGCGCCCCAAGGTCGCCCCTCTCGGCGCATTGTATTGCAATTGGTCTTCCCCCTGCCGGAGCTTGCCCCCTCTGCTTCGTTGCCTGTTTCAGGTACGGCTCCTTCCCTAACTCCTGGTACTGGCTTGCGGCCTCTTCACCAGGGGGATGATGTAGCATCCACTGTCGAGGAGGAGATTGAACAGGGAAGTGACGACACAGAGGAGAGGGAGGACACTGATGAAGAGGGTGTACAGGAACCCTCGACTCTACCTTCCGATTCTCGGGCCGATAAGGTGTTTGAGGAAACACCCCCGGAGCAGTCGAAGAAGGCAACTACGGGCACCCAGAATACCTCTTATGCAGGGCTCTTTAAGCAGAATCGAGAGCTCTCTCAGGGGATGAGGCTAACCTTCCAGGCCGTGGATGAAGAAGTGGTTATGGAGGAGATGGATGCAGTGGTTCTGGAGCATCACTGGGGTTATTGTCTGGTTGGTTGTTTCACAGGCAAGTTCCCTGGGCTGAAGGTTGTCCAAGAGAAAATGGATAAGTGGCAAGTCCCATGCCATTACACCCCTCATAATCGAGGTTGGATGACCTTCCATTTCTCGTCTGAGGAGGACCTAATGCAAGTTCTAGCCGGTGGCCCTTATGTGCTCTATGGGAAAACTTTGATCCTAAAACCCCTCTCCCCTGGTTTTACTTTCGACTACACTGAATTTATGCAAGTGCTGATGTGGGTTCAGCTCCCCAATGTCCCCCTGGATTACTGGCATGAGCGGGGCCTTTCCAAGTTGGGTTCCCAGATTGGTAACCCCCTCTGTACCGATCAAATTACCAGGCAACAGTTTCGGTTAGGATATGCTCGTTTATTGGTTGAAGTAGATGTGGAAAAGGGGCATGTTACGAGCTTTTCTGTGCTACTCTCGTCTGGTTCCCGGTATACTCAACGTGTGATTTATGAGGCATACCCGAACTATTGTTGTTATTGTTGAAAATTTGGTCACAGTCCGTTTCACTGCAAACGGATGCAGAACCTATAGTAGGTCCCCGAGTCCGCACCTGGTGTGAACCTTCCTCCTGCCTCTACTGTCATTACTTTGCAACCTCCTACACAGTGTTCCCCTGAGCAAAGGGAGGTTAGGGAGGCTGCCAGACCTCCTACCCATGACATGGCACTCCTGGAGAATCTGGATCCCGCCCTACATGAGCATCACGTGGCCTCTATGGATTCTAGGGGGCCTACTCTTGCTGCCCTGCTCCCTAGCACTTCATCACTCTCAGGTCCTGCGGGGCCGACTATTGTTCACCCTCCAGCTATTGATGATACATCTCGTCCCTCAGGGCCAGGTGATACGGTTTGCCTAGGACAGGGTATGAGTACTGGGATTCGACAAATTAAGGGGAAAGAGCCTGTCTCTACTGGTCCTAAACGGGGTCTGGGCATTCAGGGTAACCACGAGCATGGGCGAAATATATCGAGGAAAGGGGGTCCCTCACGGAAAGGGGATGGAGGTTCAGCCTCCATACCGCCATCATGAAGTTCCTCATATGGAATGTCCAAGGGTTAAATAAACCCTCGCGACAACAGAGTGTTGCTACCTTGAGGAAGCAACATGATTGTAGTTTGTTGTGTCTGCTGGAAACTAAACTTACCGTGGCTGGACTCCAATGGTTTGTTCATACTAGATTGTCGGGATGGCACTTTTGGCATAATTTCGATGTCATAGAGGGAGGCCGAATGGTCATGCTGTGGGATTCGTCCCAAGTTCAGTGTTCTTTACTTGCGAAAGGCTCTCAATATATCCATTGTCAGGTGGTGTGATGTGTCACTAAATTGCAGTTTCTAGTGATTGGTGTCTATGGCTTGTATACTATTTGTGAACGCAAGGAACTATGGTCGGCCCTCACACACCTTGCTCCCCCTCGATCGACTCCTTGGATGGTACTAGGCGATTTTAACTGTGTGTGTGCTGCATCAGAACGGAAAGGGTGCTTACCTCCAGCTGCATACTACTTGAAAGATTTATTGAATTTTCGATTGCTTCATGGGTTTAAGGATGCCCCATCGAGTGGGGAGTTTTTCACCTAGCAGAAAAATAAGAGGTGGGCACGCTTGGATCGGGTTCTTATCAACCAGGAATGGGCTGTTAAGGATCTCCCTTGCTCAGCTATTACTCTCCCCATGCTTGCGGAATCGAACCATTGCCCAATTCTTGTTGACTTTCATCGAGCGGTGATGACAGGCACTAAGCCATTCAAATTCTATAATATGTGGTTAAACCACCCGGACTTCCCGACCTTAGTGGAAACGACTTGGAGCCAGTCGAGGGACGGGTATGCTCAATTCACCTTATGCTCCAAGCTGGCTGATCTGAAACACCCCCTCCGACATCTCAATCGTTCAGCGTTTAGTCACATTTCCTCTCGTGTTCGGGAGGCGCAGCAAGACTTCCATTGTCGGTATCAGGAGTTCCTCGCCCACCCTGAGGATGATGTTTTGCGGTGTAAGGTCAACTCTCTTCGGAAGCATGTGGTTTTCCTTCAGGATGCTGAACGGTCCTTCTATAGACAAAAAGCGAATTATACGCATCTTTAGGAGGCAGATAAAAGCATCAAGTACTTTCATGCTTTAGCTCGGAAACATAGCCATTCTAAGATGAAGAGACAACCTCTCTTCCTGAAGTGTCGGACCTGATTGTTAATTATTTTACTTCATTATTAGGTGCTACTCCTGCGAGCACCAGGGTGGATCCGGAGGTTCTTTCTAATGGTCCAGTTCTTGGTCCTGACGCTCATACTCGCCTACTAGCCCCATTTTCGGTAGACGAGATCTAGCAGGCCATGTTTAGCATTGGTAGCAACAAATCACCTGGGCTGGACGGTTTTTCCTCGGAATTCTTTAAAAAGCAATGGTACTGTGTAGGGCCTAGTGTGTATGATGCAGTTCACGAGTTCTTTACGACGGGCCGCCTCCTTCGCCATCTGAACCATACGGCCCTCACCTTGATCCCTAAGAACTCTAGACCGCGAGTGACTGAGTTTCGACCCATCTCGTGTTTAAATGTAGTTTACAAAGCTATCACGGAGCTTCTGACGGGGCGGTTGGCTAAAGAGTTGGATAGTATCATTGATCCTGCGCAGTCTGCTTTTGTTGGCGGGAGGCACTTACGGGATAACATTTTCTTGGCGCAGGAGTTGGTTCGTGGTTATAGTAGGAAGCATATTTCACCCTTTTGCCTCATTAAAGTTGATCTAACGAAGGCTTATGATTCAATGTCTTGGGATTTCCTTCGTGCGATGCTGATTGGCCTGGGGTTTCCTACACGATTCATCATGTGGGTCCTAGAGTGTGTGACTATCACCTCTTATTCGATCTCTATCAATGGTGCTCTCCATGGAATGTTTCGGGGTAGACGGGGTTTACATCAAGGAGACCCCATGTCTCCCTCGTTATTCTTGTTATGTTTAGAATACTTGTCCAGATACCTTAAGTTGAAGACTGCTACTGGATCTTTCAATTATCACCCGAAATGCCAACTTTTCGGTATCTCACACCTAGCATTCGCGGATGATTTAATGCTCTTCTCTAGGGGGGATATACCATCGATTAGGGTCTTGCTGGATGGGTTACGGACTCTTAGTAATGTGGCTGGCCTGTCGATAAACCCCCTCAAATCCAACATCTTTCTTGTCAGAGTTCTCGGACGGGCAAAGGAAGTCATACTGCATGTGGTCGATTTTCCTGAAGGGTCCTTCCCTGTTCGGTATCTTGGTGTACCTTTGGCTCCGCTTAAGATTTTGGTTGCTCAGTATTCCTCTCTGATAGAAACGGTGGAAACTTACCTTACTGCCTGGTAGGAAAAGAGCTAATCTTATGCAGGTCGTCTGACGCTTGTTCAATCTGTTATTCAGGGTGTGCTTTCTTTCTGGATGCAGACATTGCCTCTTCCGGCAACAATTCTTGATCGGATTACTTCTCTGTGTCGGATCTTCCTCTGGGGTGGTCGACATTACTGAGTCGCTTGGGATGCTATCTGTGGCCCTAAAAATGAAGGTGGATTAGGCCTTCGCAACAGCAGGATATGGAATGACGCTTTGTTAGCTATGGTCCTATGGAACCTCCATGCGGAAGCAAATTCTCTATGGTCATGTTGGATGCATGCTTACTACTTGCGGGGGACCTCGATATGGGATTGGCATCTGAACTCTCGTGACTCCCCACTGCTTAAACGCCTGGCTTCCATTCGGGACTCCTTAATAGCCTCTTTGGGTGGTAGATCGATGGTGGTACAAGGCATTCAATCTCTCTGTGTGGAAGGGCTTTTGCCGTCGACCAAGGTCTATGAACTCCTCCGTGCAAAGCGCCCGACTCGACCATGGATGCCCCTGATTTGGCAAAGTTATATCCCCCCAAAGTTCTCCTTTATTTCTTGGCTGTGTATGCAAAACCATCTACCAACCAAGGATAATCTGTTCTTTTTAGATATCGCTCGTCGATGCCCGTTGTGTAACGAAGTTGATGAAATAGTTGAGCATCTCTTCTTTGCCTGCTCGTTCACGAAAGAGGTCTGGAATTCCATTCGGGGTTGGATTGACCTGACGAGAGCAATGACAACTCTTCAGAGATCTGTCCGATGGCTCAAGAAAAATCATCGTGGCTCCTTACTACGGTGTAAAACAGCAAAGCTTGCTTTTATTACTTCTCTCTATCTGGTTTGGAAGGTCTGGAATGCAGTGTTAATCGACGATGTCGCTATCTCTTGTATTGATGTGGTTGCTAAGATTAAAACCCATGTGTATAAGATCCTTTATCGTCTCTACCCGATGGAGCTTATCGACTTCTGACCCCTCGGATTCCTCTTGCATCCTAGTTGCCTTCTCGGATGCTTTAGGAATCCCAACCGGCGGAATAAGGGTGCTGGGAGCTGGATTGGATCTATTGTGGTACTGTGTTGCAAGCACTGGCGTTCTCTCTTGGAGCTAAGGGATGGTGTCTGCATGCAGCATGCATGCCCACATAAAGAGGAACTACTAAATGCTGCAATTCATATCGAACGAAGATGTCACCTGCAGGCAGACTACTTGCTTCGACGTCGTCCCAGGCCTAAAGCTCCGACGTCGTTTCGGGTGAGGGGCTTTAAAATGTCGACACTGTCTGTTCCAGTGTCGTATGAGTTGGTTGGTCCGACGTCGTATGAGGAGCTGCTCCCCGCCTCTTAATACGTTGTCATTCCTGCTTGCGGAGCCCTTCCCTTAACCTCCCGCTACGCATTCATTCTCCTGCCTCCAATTTGCTGTCGTTTTCTTTGTTGATTGAGTGAGGTGCTGGGCCCTCCACCAGGTGACGTCGTTTGGCCTCCCTTGGATGCTGCCGTTTTGATGAGGCTTCCAGTGCTTACTGCTTCCTCTCTGTACAACGTCGGTTTCACATAGCTAGGGCTGCTTCTTCGACGGGCCGGACTGCTCCCTCACCCTAGCCTCCCATGGTCCCTTCCGTGGGCTGCTGGTGCTTGGGCTTGTCATTTTACTTGGGCTTTTTGTTTTTGTAAGCCTTTAATTTGTACCTCCACGCCAGTTTTTGGCTTGGGCTTGTGGCCCTTTTTTGTATGCTGTTCGGGGTATGCCCCGATTGACCTTGTACATTCTTTCCTATGCAATACAATTTTATTTACCAAAAAAAAAGAATAGTTTTGTTCTTCTTCTCAGCTACTCCATTTTGTTGGGGCAATTTTGGTATCATTATAAAACAATGAATTTAATGTAATTCATAAAAAATCATAAAACTCCTTGGATGTGAACTCGCCTCCTCTATCGGACCTTAAAGCTTTAATTGTATATCCACTTTCATTCTCTACAAGTGCCTTGAACTTCGTAAATGCTCCAAATGCTTCTAATTTGTGCTTTAAAAAATAAACCCAAGTCTTTCTACTATAATCATCAATGAAAAGTAAGAATAATCTATTTTTACCCAATGATAATGGCTTGATTGGTCTACACACATCGGTATTCAGATGCTCTTATCATAGCCTTTTTTGGAAAACTCCTTCTTGAATACTTGCAAAATAGACATGTTTCACACAAATGATATGGGTGGTTGATGAAAGGTATTTCTCCCACCATGTATTTTTCTCTCATAGCTTTGAGTGCACCAAAGTTCAAGTGTTTGAATCTAATATGCTAATGTCATGCTTCATCTCTCACATCCAGCTTCAAACATGTTTCAATTGTCTTTATATTTAATAGGAACATTTTATTCTTCAACATAAACATGTTAGCAATCAACTGAGCATGTTGATGTCTAAGCTAAAGACAATAATCTTTCATGTGGATTTCATATCCCTTTTCAAGAAGTTACCCTAAACTTAAAATATTGCTTTTCAATTTAGGCACATAGTAGATGTTAGTAATAAATTTGTGACTTTTATCACATAAAGAAATCATAATGTTACCTTTCCTACAAATTTGGATCTTTGAAGAATCTTTGAAAGAAACACTAACTTCCACCTTTTCATTGAGCTCTATAAATTTTCCTTCATGTCCACACATGTGATTGATTGCTCCATTATCTAAAAACTATAAACTTTTATCCTTTCTTTCATCATCTTTGAGCGATAGCAACAAGTAGGCTCTTTGAATCTTTGTTTGTAATCAAAAATATTGAGTTTCTCCTCAACATATTTAGATGCAGTGTAACATTCCCTAAAATAATGCCCAAATTTATAACAATTATAGCACCACTCAACATTAGACTTACTCCTCTCATTCTATGTAGGACTGTAACCTCCTTTCCTTTTCATCTTGATTTTCCTCGACCCTTGTATGAGTGATTATTCCTATCATCATTTTTGTTATAATCTCCTTTACCTCTTTCTCTTTAACTTTGACTTTGATCATATCCTCGACCACGTCCCTATCTTAATCATTGAATTGTACAGGGATTGCTATGTTTGATACTACTTATGATATATTTAATCATAGGTCGTTTAATAAGTAGTCATTGAATGTAACATGAACTATATGAATACAATTCAATGATTAAGATAGGATTCATCATCCTAAAGTAATTAGGGAGAATATTTCGTTGTTCTTGATTAGTATTGATTCAAGAAATCCTTGGCTAAGGTGAAATGACGCTTTGTAAATAGTTTACAAATATCATTAATTGAATCGATAATTAATGGCAGAGAACTAATATGATTAGACTCAAAATAGAGTAGACATTAATTCCACGCTCTATGTCTAATCAGAATATTGTATGATAAAATGGTTGAATTATATGAAAAAATTATGCTCAAGAAGGTTAGCCAAAACCACCTTAACATTCCTAAATATTTGGGTGGTCATGATGCGTTGCTAGACGCAAATCTTGATTTATGATTATAAATTGTTTAATTGGATAATTAAAAATAAATTAAAAGGAGTTTTAATTTATCTAATTTTAATTATGAATTAAAATTAGATTTTATAATCATTACTAACATATTTGGGAACCTAATGAGTCTCACATATAGAATGGGTTGAAGAAAGTAAAATTAATTTAATCAAGTTAGACTTGATTGTAAAGTTTGAGAAACTTTATGATTAAATATGAGATATTTAATAAATAAGGATCAATATGAGATATTGAATCTTATATGAGCATAAATGATATTTAATTAGAATTATTTATAATTTTAATTAAAGTTTAATTGAAATTAGAATTTAATTTCAATTAAATTACTAAATGTCTAAAGCTTATTATAAATAGGCTTAAGCTCTATAGAGCTAACAATTCTTGCTTAACCCTCTCTGTAAAAATTACAGAGTTCTCTTAACCTGTTCTATGAATACCTTTAGAAGCCGAACACTTGTGCAGCTACAGTGGTGGAGACGGATCGGTTTCGGAAACGATTTGAGAGATACAAAAAGATAAAGATCAGACTTTGGAATAAGGTACGAATTAAATTTTTGCTTTATTATAATTCGTGTTAATCATTTTATAAAATTAAATAGATTTTGGTTTTCGAGAAATTAAAAGTCACTGAAAAGTTTTCTGCTGTAGTCCGGATCAAATCCCGACCCAGTTTTCCAACAGTCAGGATGTTTAATAGTGTTGCACCAAGTTTTTATTCCTTTTCCAATCATCCAGAGCACTATAAAAAGTGTAGGAAGATAGTGAACATAACCACCAAAACTACAAGGTTTAATTTGGTTCTAGAGATTCAAAAACCATTGATGAACTGTATCATTAATCCTAGAAGTGATGTTTTTCTGCAATAGAATAAGGTTTTATGCATTTCATGTCTCCTAGCACTATTTGCCAGTGTTATGAAATTAAGAATATTCTATCAATCTCTTTCCTTGAGAAGTACTTCTATAGCCTATGGTGGGGTTTGCAGAGAGATTTAAATGTTTGCTAATTAATAACTACAGTCATCCGTATGCTAATATATACATTACAATTTACAAGGAAAGAAAAAGATTGAAAGGTTACTCCAAATGCTTGTTCGAATTCCTTTTAGAATTTTGAAGGGTAAATTAGGTTATATGTTGCTTCATAATCAACTTCAAGTTCCTGTCCTATTATCTGTTTAACTAGAAAAAAAATGTTGGTAAGAGTTATATATCCACCATGTAACAACTTTATTACTAAATTCAGATTTTATGCAATTTATTTTTTTGGTGGATCTCCAACCTTTGAAACAAACAAATAATTGTATAACATTCACATGTTACGTGCATTTATATTATAAGGCGTAGAAAATACAAGATAAAGACTTAAGAAAAGGTCCAAGTTATTCTATCTTAATTCGTCTCTGCACTTAACTATCCCACTCTATTTTTTCTCCTTTTTTCAAAAACAACAAGTCAACTGTGAGACTAAAAAGCCACCGGCTACCACCGGTCGTCCTTTACCCTCGTAGAAATGGCTATAAATGATTGAGAGTCTGACGACCATCCGCCATCTTTACCATTTGCAAAACAACCTTAAACGTATCCCAGGCATCATAGCAAGCGTCAAACATGGTCCTAGCATCGCCAGAACATAGTTCAACCTCTTGCAAGCGGCTAAGAATCGGACTGCTGGTGTCCGTATCAGCTATGATGACTCTCGTAACGAAGAGCGCATGCCGAGTCTCCAAAAAGCTAAAGACGGCGAAGAACAACCGGAACAAGCAGAGCCACCGCCACAAGCACAGCGATCTTTATCAAATTCCCGACACGCAACCAAAGTCACCACTGTTACGACCTAAACAGTTGCTGACCCAGATAAGTAACAAAGCGACAACATTGATGCATAGCAGCAAGAAGCGTCTTCTTGGAGATGAACATGACGATGGTCTGAGGCCGGAGGATTTCGGAGAACGTGGGGTGTGGCAAAAGGCGATCTTGATGGGGGGTAGATGTGAGCCGTTGGATTTCTCGGGAGTAATTTATTATGATAGTACTGGGAAGCAGCTTAAAGAAGCTCCTCTCCGGTCACCGCGTGCCAGTCCTTTGCCAGGGTACTTGCAACGGGCAGAATGAGGACGTGATCATCTCGGCCGAGTTGGTCGGAGAAGCTAAGGTTGGTAGGTTACCAAACAGAGATTTAGCTTATAATTAAACTGTAAACAAAATGAAAGGGAAAAGATTGTGATTGAGTGGACGTTTCTGTTGTGGGTTGATCTGTTCAACTTTTGTTATTCCGTGTTTGGTGTTGCTAGTCCAAGCCTTTAGGATGTGCAAAGCACTGATTATTCAATCATCTTTCCTTTCATTATTTTGCTCGAAATCTCAAAAAAGTTCAATAACTCCTCTATTCATGCCTAGGCAATTGTGGGACAATTTTTTTGAATAGATGTTAGAATAATTGCCTTAGTATGATAAAAGTGATTTTTTATTGCATACCTTCATTCTAATACTCCATATCCGATCATGGAATCGGCATATTGAATGTTATCATATTCTGAAACGCTACTTCAAACTACAACATTTTTTAGTTAAAACCTCATTATTCTAGTAATTACTATTTATTTTATAAAAATTTAGATAGGGTTTTTCTCTATGTTTACTTAAAACCTCCACCAACAAACATCAATTTATCATCAATTCCTTATTCTTTCTCTCTCCCCCTTCAATTCATCTTCTTTATCTTCATAATATTGCATAACAAATTTAATTTCATGCATCGGATTAATTAATGCATGCAACTATACCAAAATCATGTACTAAAACAATCAAAATTCTATTAACTTACCTTATAAATTTTTGGTACTATTCATCGATAATACTCATATACCTTTTTTCATCTTTTTCAACTTTTTGTTGATATGGTGAGTTTAAGGACCCTAAATTCATTATTTAGTGTTTAATAGGTAAATTGGGGTTAAAACAAAAAAAATGGCTTGAAAATGAAAGAAATGAAAGAAAAGTGGAGACGAAATGAGGGAAGTATTATGAGTAATGTTTTGGAGAAGAAGAGAATGAGAAGATGACAAAAATATTAAGTGGTCCCTTACTAAAAGTTTTCCTATTTTTTAGATCCAATATTAACTTTATCTATTAATCCATTATTTCTTTTTTTAATAAAAACTCAAAAATATCAACCTTACATAAAAACCTTAATTAGTATCATTTATTTTTATTAATAATTTTGAGTTTGACTTTTACCTTTTCTTTGATTAAACTTTAATCATTGGTCAATTCTTAGTTAAACCCTCAAAATGAACTCATATGGAACTCTAATTTGATCTTTAGGTTGTTCTCGAACAATATTATTTAATGCCAAATAAATAAATAAAACAGTTTAGATCCTGAGTGTCATTATTCACTTCGAGATATATTATTCAAGACTCAAAAAATATTATTCACAAAATCGAGATTTTTTTAGCATTACGTTCATAGTACTCCATCGTCATTAGTATTTGTAGTTAGACGATGGAGCTTACAATCTATTCAATCATTTAGCCACTAATTAGACTCAGTTATGCAAGTGTCAGTTATAAGGGCTACTGAATTATTACTTGAAAATTTTAATCGGTTTAGTTGATTCAATCGAAAAATATTAAATTATATAATTTTAATTTTCTATTTAATTTATTTTGATAATTATTTTGTTAAAATTAATTAATTAATCGTTAATCTTCATAAATCAATTAATTTTTATTTAATAAAATTTTAGTTAAACTTCAAATTTTTAATAAATAAGAAATAATCTTTTCAAATATATTTTGATTTTTTAATTTTGTTTGATTTTTAGTCAATTTTATAATAATTTTATATCGGTTAAATCTTTTAAACTTTATATTTTTAATGGATTAGAAATAATATTTTTAAATTTATTTAATTTTTTAATTTTGTTTGATTTTAGTCAATTTTATAACAATTTTATATCGGATAAATTTTTAAATTTTAAATTTTTATATTATCAGTTTTAATTCTAATTTGATTTTAAAACTTATTCTCTATATCCGAGTTCAGCTCGTCGTACATATGTGTATACTTTCTGGTATTTCACGCAAATTGCTTAAATGTTATTAAAATAATCCTAGACTCTAACTGTTTCGGTTTAGATCTTCTGACTTGGTTTTTTGGCTATAATTTATTTCGAGGCGTTATGCAGCATAGCCGTCCAATGCACGTCATGACACGACACGACGTACGTCTGAACATGTATTCTTGAAATGACAAACACCACTTAATTTCAAGACTTCCTAACATGTCAAACGTCATCAATGACTTGGCTAAGCACGCCATTCATGTAACATACCTCTGTCATTAAATGTTGAAATATAGGTGAAAGCATGTCTCGTACGTTAAAAAATTGACTTCTGAGTACACATATAAGCTTAGTCGATTATTTTTTTGATTATTTCTTTTATTATCAATTAATTTTAAGATGATACTTATTTAAATTTATACGTGCTTAATTTATTGATATCCAATCTTACAAATTTTGATATCATCCAATAATTTTTTAAAAATGTAGGTAAGTTAGAATTCTTCAGAACGTAAATCCAGCATTCAACTTTTTAGGCTGAAACACTACTATTAGATTCGGCACTTAGACCACCAGAGGAGGACTATATTGTTTTATGGTAAAGTGTGTGATAGTAATTACACACTTTATAGTTTACCTGGGTTCTGTGTTATCTGACGATGTTTCTCGTTATAGTTTAATGCTTACACAACCTTATTAACTTGTGCACCAACTTATCGAGTAAATAGAGAACCACGAATTTTGTAAAAGGGTTTCAATTTGGTCTTCTCTAGTTGCAATTGTAATTTCTAAAGCATCCCTTTATGATGATAATTCTAACCGAAATCTGAATAAAGCCAAGTAATTAGACCAATAAAGTAAGAAAGAGTTCTGTATATATATAATATTATATATGCTATATGTATACGTGGGCACTTAGTGCATCATTGTTATTAAATAAAAGATTATTATTTTACTGATATTAATAATCATAAAGAATAATTAAAATACTAATAAACTAATAACCACCAAAATCGTGGTGCAGAAACTCTTTATATTTACTATACCTTCTAAAAGACACTAAACGGAGAAAAATATTTAGGTAAGGAGGATAAAACAAGAAGTAAAGAAGTTCTCAAAATTGTACCCTACTTGGAATGTTATATGCTAATGAAAGTACATATATGATAGGTGTTAAAAAATTGTGATATGATTGAAAATTGTATATGACTTGAATTTTGGGTTTAATAGATCCTATTTAGTGAATTGGAATTAATTGATACCATTAGAGAATTGAGGTATTAAAATGTACATTTAGACTAGGAAAATTGTCAAGTGATAAGATAAGTTGGTTCATAAAAATTGAAATGACTAAGCCTAGGAGTTAGTGACAATTGACATAGTTGATGCATTGACATTTGGCAACATTAATTGAGTGATAAGTGGCCTAATTAAATTGTGACATTTGGCAACTTCGAAGAACATGTGTGATAGCTAGGGAGAGGACATATGGCTTATGTCTTTACGTAACAAGTGGCCCTAGAACAAGATGAGTGATCTTATACATGGCATGACCTTATTCATTGGCCAGTCTTTGTTGAAACTCTTCCTTCTTTGCTCATTCTCTCCACCGAAACTCTCTCATTTCCTCTTAACTTCTAGAATTTTGCTTGAATTGGGATCATCTTCACTTGAAATCTTTGTAAGTTACTATATCAAGAAGAAAGTTCTGCTATTTTTTGTGTTATTTTTGTGTTGGTGTTGAAATTTGAACCTTGGTTTAGGAGTTGCGTTTGGTTGCTTGGAAGACTAGTTGGCTTGATTCTTTGGAATTGTTCTTTGAAGTTGAGAATTTAAGGGATTACTTAACTTGATAGCATGTATTAATACAAGTTTTATGATAATTGAATTGGCATGAAATATGTGTTAAGATGATGATAAATGAATGCTGGAAAATTGATCCTTGTATGATAACTTCTGGTTGTGTTTTAATGTGTGGAAGATATTGATTTGTAAGTTACTTAGTGAATGATTTTTGAATTGGTTTGGACATGAATTTGATGATGTATTGAAGCATGAATAAGATAGAGTTGAAGTGAAATTGATTGACTTTGGTGAAGGTGTGTCAAATGAAAGTAAAGAAGTCAAGTTTTGGAAACATTTTAGAGGCTGTGGGTCAGTTCACTCATCCCTTGATTGTGGAATTTACAAGGCTTATTCCCACTTTCGTGGGAAGTATTTAGGAAGTGGAAAATGTTGGTTTCAGACAATTGTTGGACTATATAAGGTTAAGGTACTTGATAATGGTTTTAATGAACTTAATTAAGCTTGAAAATGAACCTAGTTTGATGTGGAATAAGTTCATTAAATGTTGTATAAGATTTGGATTATTAATTAAATAATAACTTAAAGAAGTGATATTAGATAACAAAGTATCTAATTTTGGAACTTGTACTTATGAACACAAACGTGATTTAAATGATAAAAGTGATGTGATAGTTATGAATGTTTGAGAATTGGGAACTCAGGTGAGTACATGTAAAGTGTAATTACTTAATGTATTCATTGGTGCATTTATACTTATGCTTATAAGGCATGATAAGTTTGTTCAAGTGAGAATGAATAGGTTTAATTTGAGAATAAGAAAATGAATTCATACTTATGCATTATTTCATTGTAATGTGATTCTGATATTGTGATAATTCTGGAACATCAATTGTCCGAGGAGTTTGATAATTAGAATTGTATTGGAAGTGCTTTCTAATTGTGTGAATATACATAATGTGTGATGACTCAATACATTTATTGATGCTTTAATGCATATGTTTGTATTTATTATTAAGTTTGATCAAATGAATAAGGTCATATGTTATGCACTACATCATTTACATGAAGTTTCTGTTTTAGATAATAATTAAAGATAATTATAATAAATTATTTATTTGTTTCATAATTAATTATTTCGATTGGAATTCAAGAGCTTTAATGAATTATAAAATAAATAGCATTTGATTAATCTATGCCTCATATTCATATTACATGTATTTTGTTATTATTTTTATCTAGAGTCTAAAGAAGGAATTATTTTATAAAATTGAAAACTACAAGGAATTTTCCCAACAATTTTAAAGACGAGAGAGTTTGCCAAAGATTTTTTAAATTACAAAATTACTTATGTCTTTTACCTTTAATTAAAATGCATTCCATCGAAAGAGCACTCACCAAATGTTTTGATCCCTTTCTATTACACACCCATAACATGTTACACATGATCAATACATTATAAGGACATGAGACAATTTATAAAATCACGGAAAAAGACCCAATCCCCCTTACCACCAAATTAATTTTACCATCTACCCAGGTCAGTAATAGTATCCTGTAGTTTACTTTACATTCCCGTATGTTGCGTCCCTTCCTTCTCAAGTAGTTATACTTCCATGACAAACCGTTCACAAGCACCAGCCAGAAGCCAAAAAATAGTAACATTCCTTTCACTGCTACGAAAGTGAAGATCCCAATCAGTATCCATATTGGCCTCAACACCATAATCAAGCATGTCAAGATACAACAATCAAAGCCATATGCTTTGGTCTGCGTTTTGGAATGAGAATTTGGTTTCATCCTTTTCTCTGTTGCTCGTTTAGGTTTAGTACTGCTACTTCCCATCTCCTTCTGCAATCATTCATCAAAAAGGAAAGAGAGAAGAAAAAGCATGTTCATATGAATACATTGCACTTGTAGAGAGACAAGGATCTTACTGATAAGTTGTCTGTAAGTTTGTCTTCGGTGTGTGTGTGTCGGAGATTTGAGCCATCTCCAGCTGCAGATACATAAACAAAACCTAAAAGAGATGATGAAATGGTCTACAAGCTCTCAATGATAGAAACTGAATTGTTGCAAGTACCAGACTGCTGAAGTCGATGTGGAGGATTCCGTTTGGTGTTAGAAACTATGCGGGCTGCGACTGCGGCCAGGACAAGGAAGCTCACTCTCACCAACATTCAACGTTTGTATCTTCTGAATCAACCCAAGAACCATAAATGGTTAGTCAGAGGTTTTTCGATCACTAAATCCTTATCCAAGACGACCCACACATGAGTCACTCGATGAACACACCCATGTGTAGTACAACTTTGGTTATATTGGCACTAATCAAAGTTTTAATTGTAATAACTCACACTAATTACAATTATATTATTTAATTGTAATCTAAATAGTCTGCGTTCTTCTGACGAAGACGAATAAGTGCTGGGACTTGCAAACCACAGTATCACACCTTCAATGGACGGGCGAAGAGGCCTACAAACCGTGCCCAAAGTTCGACAAGTCGGCTTCTTCGCTCCCTCAACAGCCGCAGCACCCACTCCCACTCAGTCAGCCCCCATCTCGGCCCCGCTCACCCAATCTCCGACAAACGACTCCTCCTTGTCTCCGGTCATGATACCACCGCCGCGCCATCTTTCCGATAACCTCTCTCACCGCCCCACTTCTCCGCTCCCCGTCCCCGAGCCGAGGGCCTTACGCCGACTTCCTCCCGCCGACCATTTACCGGTTGCTGGCAGTTATAATCCCACCGACTCCTTGTTTGGTATTTCGCCGTCGAGCAGGCTAGGCGACGGAGAGTTCTCGGATGAATCTTCTCCTGTTTGGTCTCGCCGTACCAATTCCACGAAGTTCGCCTACAGTTTTCCTAACGGCGGTTTTGACTTGACGTCGCTGAATTCAGCTGAGAACTCGAAATTTGATGAGGAAAAGCACGTTGTAGTGTCGGGTGATTTCCAATTTACCATCTTTTCTTATTGATTTGGTAGCTGTTGTTGAAATAATAGGGGTGTGGAAGTTATGAGGGTGTGAAATTGCACCCATTGACAGAATAAGAAAAAAAGGTGCCAGTGACATTTGGGGGTTCATTATATCCATGTATACATCTGTAATTGTGTTCTATCTGCTTTTTTGACCTAGAATAGAATGAGCTTTTTGCAGGAAAAAGTGTAGGGGATGTTGCTGCTCAGGTGCATAATGAAGTGCCTTCAAATGCAAAGACACTTAAGGGCACATCAACTAAAGCCGATAGACGAGCATTGCAAGAATCCCAGCGTGCTGCCAAGGCTGCTGGAAAAGGTTTTAGTGTTCCCTTTAATTATGAAAATTTTTGTTAAAAAATTAGAAGATTAGTCGATTTTTAGTCCCAGAATTTGACGTTTGAGCATTTAACTCCATTGATATATTATTAAATTGCATAAATGATCACGAATCTTCAAGATTTTTTTAATTGCTACTTAAACTTTTAAGTTGTATCAATATTTGTATATGCTTTTACTTTCAGTAATAGCCATCTCTAAGCCTCAACCCAAACTTACTATTAATTTAACTGACTAAGCATGTCAACTGTTCAATCCTCTCCCAAAGCTATCAAGATAGAATGTATAGGGTCTAAAAGTCCTAATATGTATATAATTGTCCCCAATCCAAGAAATGAATTGGTGATAAGGTCAGTCTACTGGTTTTGTGGCAAGAGCATTAGAGGCTGATAATAGGTTACTACTTGATGGGAAGTTAAAATGCTTATATTTTATTAGTACAGATAAAAGGTTAGACTGTGATTAAAGTTTTTAGAAAGTTAATGGATTCTCAAGTATGATTTTTATAATTATTGTTTGTTGGTTAAACTAAAAACACCAGAAAAGGTGGCAATCAAGCTAAAAGTTATTAAGTATACGTAAACAAATGTTCACCAAAGGAAAAAGGAATAGCAACTGACTAAACTTCAATCCAAAGTACCGATATCGTAGGACACGTTATGTGCCCTTTTATTGTTCATCATTCCTTGTAAATAAGTTTATATGAAAATGTTTCATTTGATGTTTCTAACTCATATTGCTTTTTTCAGCCATGGGTAACAAATCTTCTGGGGTGCCTGAGGTAGCACCTTCTGTTAAGTCCATGAAGACACAACCATCAAAAAGTAAGAATACTCCGTCTATTGCAAGGTCTGTTTCAGCATCTGATAAGAAAGTTGGTGAGCGTCAACTGGATAAAGAGAAGAGAAATGATGTCCCTCCTCCACGCATGCAGTTTGATGATAAAAAGAGAGTGGAAAAGGCTAAAAGACGTGCACTAGTCAATAAAACAGAAGCTAGAAATAGGGTTGAGTTGTTCCAGCATGTGCCTCAGTACGAATATGGCACACAGCTTCCCCATCTTGAGTCAAAACTTTTCCAGCTTGATTCAATGCACCCAGCTGTTTACAAGGTATTTGACAATCTTACAAAAATTTGAAGCATCATTTTATACCTTAACTCGATAATTTATATTCTCACTCAAACTCAAACTCAAACTCAAGGAGGCACAATCTCCCAAAAAAAGATTCTTTGTCCATGTTGATAATGTTTTTCTACAAATTTCCTGAACATTTGCATTGGAACGTACAAGCATACTGTCGCTTATTCTTCTGTATGATTTTCTGTTACAGCTCTCTGTTTCAAGCTGTTCCTTCCCATTGTCAGGAATCTTTTGTTCGTGTGAATTTTCTCAAATTTTTCTTATGCAGTTGAATCTATAAAACTTGTATTTGACATATCTAACTAATATTTATTTCTATGAGTAAGGGTTGATATGGAGGTTTCCTTTCTCATTTACTAATTTACTAGGTGTAAATTTAAATTTTGAATGATGAGCAGTATACAGTTGTTGCGTTAAATGTTTAATCCAGATAGAATCAAAATAAAATTAAGGCATCACCCAAGACGCTTTCTCATTTTCATGAATCTCTTACAATTTGAGACTTCAAGTAGATTCTCACTAGCTACCAATTGGCACATGTTCCAGAGAAGTAAAAAGTACTCACTAATCCTGAATCAGATTTTGTGGTGAACTAGCAATCTTTATGTCAATGTTCACTCAGGAATTCTCTTTGTGTCCTTTTTCTTTATTTGTTTGGAGATCAATTTAAAGGAGTTTTATTTAACTCAAGTTATATTCCTACCTTTAAGTCAAGTCAATGTTCATCTTCAATTAGAGTTATGTTGAGAATAGTTGTCATACAGGGAGTAGATCGGATAAACTTCTGATTTTCAGATTTTGAAAGAAGGATACTTTCTTCCTATGAGTATTCTAATACTTCATAGATATGCCATTAGTTTGATCTTTGCTTAAGAGTGGTTCCTAAACCGCACTGGTGTGAAGCTAGTACCCCACTGTTGTGTTCTACATAAACTATGTTCATTCAGTTCTGAACTTCCTTGATAGATGCTTAATATCTTGTATGATGGAGCATTTCTTTTGCTGAAGAGGAAGTGCGTCAAAGTTATCTTGTCCTTTGCTGTTGAGGAGAGTGTTAAAGGCATTTTTTTCTGAAAGGGATTGGTTTTTGATATCTGGATTGAAGGATTTAATCCATAATTATTATGTGTTTCAATATGGTGTAGATAAATGCTGCTCCCCTTTTCTGTAATTTTGTGGATCACAACTGATCTGCGTGGCATTTGATTTTGATTTCTGTGTAAGGGCCTCTAATATGTGGAATGTGGTACCTTTTCTAGACATCACATCTTTTCCCCATAGCTCTTGGTTCCTTGTATAAAAAAGTAAATAATAATTAACAAATGAAGGAAATCAACTTGTAAAATTAACAATGAAAATCAAGCTCTAACATTCTTTACATTTGTTTGTTTCATGCAATTACAATTTCATTGGGCTTCTTCAATAATCTTTGAATCCACAATTATTTGAATTAATGGGAGATGGAAACTGTTATATTGTGGATTTTGGATGGATTTGTTTGCAGTTATTGAAATTCCATGAAATTTGATGTTTGATGTGCAGTGTCACTTGTGAGTGCTTCCTTTGTAAAACTTGAAAGTTGTGGCATTTTGATTCGTGGATTCTCAGACATAGATACTTTTTGACACCTTTTCTCTGTAGTTATACGAGAAATTTTGGATGATCCTGTCACTTATTGTACAGTTACAATCATTTCAGGTTGGAGTAAAGTTTTTGGCAGGAGATATCTCTGGGGATAATGCCCGTTGTGTTGCAATGCTTCGAGCATTTCAGGAAGTCATTAAAGACTATACCTTTCCACCAGGAAAAGATATTAGAGATTTATTAACAAAAGTTAACAATTACGTATCTTTTTTTAACGAATGCAGACCCCTTTCTACGAGCATGGGAAATGCAATTCGGTTTGTAAAAAGTCTTTTGTCAAAGATGCCACATACCATTTCTGAATCTGAGGCAAAAGCCTCTCTTTATTCTGACATTGACCGCTTCATAAATGAGAAAATAGTACTTGCTAACAAGGTTGTAGTTCAATATGCTGCTACTAAAATTAGGGATGGAGACGTACTTCTGACGTATGGATCTTCTTACATTGTTGAGATGATTTTTTTATATGCACTTGAGCTGAAAAAGCATTTTCGTGTCATTGTTGTGGACTCACGTCCAATATTTGAAGGGCAAGCTCTAGTGCGTAGGTTGGTGGCAAAGGGCTTGAGATGTTCATATACTCACGTCAATGCTGTTTCTTATATCATGCGTGAGGTTACTCATGTTTTCCTAGGGGCATCCTCAGTATTGGCTAATGGAACTGTATATTCAAGAGTTGGGACAGCATGTGTTGCTATGGTAGCTCATGCTTTCCGTGTTCCAGTCTTAATATGTTGTGAAGCCTATAAGTTTCACGAAAGAGTACAGCTTGATTCTATCTGTTCAAATGAATTAGGTTTGTGTTTTCCATGCCAACTGCTATATAGATATTAATTTATACTGTTTCATCCTTTGTTTCAGAAGCCTTAATAACAGATTGTTTACAAATTGCTTGCAGGTGATCCAGATGCAATTCTAAAGGTTCCTGGAAGGACTGATGTAAATCACCTTGATAAGCTGACCCATAACGAATGTCTTCAGCTCTTGAATTTGATGTAAGTTGGGAAAAAGAACGATTGGTTGGAAGATGTTTTCTGTAATCATAATTGTCATCACATTCCTTTGCTTTTATCAGCTTCCAGTGATTATTTATCTTGGTTTTGCAATGACAGGTATGACATCACTCCTTCAGAATATATCTCGATGATAATCACTGATTTTGGCATGGTATTGACTCGAAACTTTTTTTTTCATTATTTAGTTTGGAGTGATAGACACTAGATGTTTGCAGATGTCGGCAGTGGTTTATAAGAAAATTCCAAACTGTAATGATGTTTAGCAACTAGCCTATGATGAATACAATAAGATGGCCTTTAGTACAATGCAATGGGAGATGTAATGTAATTAGTTTTACATCATTATCAATTATTCCTTTGTTTTGGTTGTGCATAAAAATTGTAATGTGATGGAATCCTCATTATATCATGTTTAGAACTATGCCTTTCACCCATGTGAGTTCTGATTACATAGCTTCTCTCACGTAATATTCTCTCCCATTATATTACATCCTTCGACAATCAATTCCATTCTACTATCTCCTATCAGAAACTGTGAGATGCCCTTAAGATGACGAGTACAGAATATTAGAACTGTAGAAACATGCATTCTGCTTCTAGAGTAGACTGCTGTTGCAGATACTTGAGAGTTTTCCTTCTAATGAGGGTTCTTCTTCTTATTGTCCCCTCACAGATCCCGCCATCAAGTGTACCAGTAATTGCTCGCGAGTATGGGGAGGAGCAATTATGGTTGTTGAAAAGCTGAGCAGGAACTATGTAGTTTTATAAGGTAATTTAGCAATGGGATTTCCAGATCTGTTGTACAGCACTTGTATCAAGATACCTTTGTATTCTTTCTTGGTAAAGGTTGGTAGTGCCCAAATTTCTCAGGCAACAATATAGAGGAGGTTGTGAATTTTCCACCATTAGAAAATTTCAGGAAGTTGAAACTTTGCTTTTAAAAGATAAACATTGAGTGCTTTTTAAAATTTATTAAACTATAAAGTTCTTTTTTTTTTTATCCTTAAATTACATTGAGAAGCACTATCTTTGTAACAGTCATTTTGTTTAATAAATATTTTTCAAATAAAATTATTTTATGATATTATATATTATGAATTATCTAAATATATATTTTATTAGTAACATAATTTATGTTATATAATGAGATGTGCAAATATATATATCTAGGATTATATTGTTAATATTATTACTTATTAGTGATATAACCAACTTGACTTTGATAAATTTTATTTGCATTAAGTTATTCCATCTGTAGTACTTGCAATTAAATTTTATCATACAATATCTCTATTAGATAGATAATGAAATAAATGGATTATTTTATTCAAGTTCAATTATATTAATTATCTATCATTAGCAATTGATTTGATTAATCACATTTAAAAACTATTTTAATGTGTTATTTTATCTTAAATAAGGATTTTCTTAAATCAATACGAATCGAAAATCATTAAATATTTTACCTAATCAATTTAGGATAACTAATTTTATATTAATCATTGAATTATCTTTATATGGTTCACGCTATAACTATAGATTATTAATTGAGCAATCTTTGATTAAGATAGGTAAGAAGTACTTTCAAATTATAATAATCCTTGTATGAGATATTTTAGAGATCTTAAATCAAATGATCACTTATATAATCATTACAGTTAGAATTTTATAAACATACAAGTAACGTTTTAAATGAAATTATAATACTTCATTACACTTTATCTCTAATAAGTATTTATATATTTGTTTAAATATTTTCACACCTTAGTTTACTGAAATTAATTACATTTTATAAAAAATATAATGTGTTCTAATCTTATTACTCTATTCAATTGCAGTATGATTAGAGATAATTAAGAATAACATATAAATATAATATGAATGGTATAGTTATAATATCATTATAATTCCATGTGTAATGCATCTTTATCATATAAATTTTATTTTATACATCAATTAGTTAAATAAATATGTATAAAGTAAAAAAATATTTGTAAATAATTATATAAAAAATTATAATTAACCACATAAATCAAGATACATGTCCAACTGCCTTCCAGATAACCTGCTATTAATTGATCAAATTCTTAAGAGTCTAAAGTCCAACTGAATTTGTGGTTCTCAGTGCCTCATTATTAAGTATATATACTAAGGGCGAATGGAATAGACGATCACGCAATCCATCCTATTCGTTCGTTTAATCTAACGGTTGACTGCTTCTGTATTAAATCCCGTCTCTTCACTCTTGAAGTTTCTACTTTCTCTCTCTCCTTCGTTCGGCTTCCTCTTCTTCTCCTCCTTCACGATTGGTCATTTTCTTGATTCCCTCTCCAATCTCTCTTATCGTCACCGTCACCGATTAATTATCTTCTTCCTGTCTGTTACACGCATCACACCAAAACCTCCATCAGTTTTATCCATTTAATCTAACGACTCATATTTTCTTCTCTCTCTTTTGTTTGCGCTCTTACTCCATACTTGTTTCTCTTCTCGAAGGTTCGACGTTACAACCCATTCACAGAGCCCTTTCGTTTTCTCCCCGGTGATGCAAGTACTATCAGTGGAAAGCTCTTGTTCCTGTTCTCTAAGACTGGCTCGCTACCTTCTCTCTCTTGTAGGTATGGGTTCTCATTTCTAGGGTTTTTTGGTTTTTATTTCCGTTTTTGTTACCTGGGTAATTTCCGTTTTTGTAAATAATATAATATAATTAATTAATTAATTAGATAATTATATTATATATATATATATTATACATATATATATAATAACAAAATAATATTTACATAAATAGAATAAATACTAGAATATATTTAGTATTATTGACTAATCAACCCATATATTTTTGTTATTTTAATTAATTTTAATTTAAATAATTAATTTACTAATTACACTATAATTGATAGATTGATTTGAACTTTATTATATTTATTTATATATTTATGTAACTATTCTTTTCGATACCATAACTTTAAATTTTATTTTATATTTTATATATTTATGTAACTATTTATTTTTGTTTCTTAGTTTTTGCTTTGTCTTACTTTTGTCTGTGCACTATTTTTACATTTCAATTAAATGATTAATGAATTCGGTATGTTATAATCATTAATAATGTTCTGGAGAGTGCAAAAGTAAGACGAAGTGAAAATAAAACGAAGTGAAACTAAGAGATTATAAAGTCCCCCTACTATCCACATTTCTTAGAAGTAAATAGTTTAACAACTTTTCTTTTCTTTCCTTTCCTGCAGGTACTACAACAATTGAATGTTTTTGCTGCGGAAGATGCTGCTGCAGAAACTCTAAATGATGTAAGTTTTTAGTGAATGCTTCACCAAGTTACATTTGCAAATACTATTTGTCTTCCGTTACTTGGGAGATTTAACTAATTAAATTGGCAATGACTTGTTAAGACTTGTAAATTGGAGGGTAACGTGGGATTGTTATTGTTGATATTTAATATATATCGTTTTTATACCATTTTTTCGCTTTTCTTTCTTCTATTCTAAACCAACTTCTCTAACTTATCTTCTCTCAAGTTCTATTTTTATTATTATAAATTTAAAATTTAAATATTAATAATCTTATCACAAAATTTTAAATTACACAATATTTATTTATTTTAAACTTATTTTGTTTGAGGTTTTATATTTAGTTTATATATTTTTACATTTATAAGACACATTACGCTATACATTTCCTTAATTCTTAAATTTTTCATCCCAAATTTTTACTTACTAAATTTATTCATTCATTTATTATATTCTAACTTATATATTTTAATATAACATATTTAAACCTTCCTAATAAAATATCCATTACAAATTTATAATATTTATAATTTAATTACTAATTAAAAATTTTCCATATTTATTTATGCTTTAAAATTATATAATAATATAACGAATTAGAAATTTAAAATATTTATAATTTAATTAAAAATCTGAAATTTCACTTATAATTTAATTGCAAAATTTTAAATTTCTCATATTTATTTATACATAAAATTATATAATAATATAACAAATTAATCTAACAGGACATTATTACTGTACATATTTGCGCAATATGCTAGTAATTTTTAAAGAATAGATAAAACCAACTACGACCTATCTTTATCTAATCCGCGAATACCTATTCATCTTCGACATCTGAAACTTGTTCTTCTTACAAATTTATCCTTCTTCAAGTTCGTGATTATCTTCTCTCCCGAAACTTCTTCCTCTTCTTCAAGTTTGAGCCTCTCTCCCGAAACTTCTTCCTCTTCTTCAAGTTCGTGATTCTCTTCTCCAGTTCCTAATTCCAGCGTTCTACGATTTCCAGATTCTAGGTAAGTTTTGATGACGAAGATTTGTTTGTGTTTTGTGTCGATTGGTAGGATTTTTCATTGATTTTTGTCTGATGCATTTTCTGTGAGTTTCTTGGTTTTGAACATTTCGAATTTCATCTGGGTTTTTGTTTCACGTCTTCAACCCTCCTCACGAAGCTTCTTCTTCTCTTCTCTAGATTCACTGTTGAAGACACGCTTGATTAGTCGCTTAAGTCGTCGAAGCCATAAACCAATTCGATTTCTTGATTTCGGGAATATTTGGGTAAGCTTTCGAATTTCCAAAAGTTTTCAAATCAAAAGCTGGAAAACCTCGGCTTCACTCTCATTGTCGACCATCAAATTCTTTTTCTTATTCAAACCCAATTGATTAGTTCACCTGGATGTTAGGGCTCCATTTTGCTGCTGCCCATCGCAATTTTTGTTCTATTTTTTCTGGAATTTTCCTAAAGTTATCAGCTTTAGTCCTAATCGTAACTTATGTATTGACGGAAATAGCTGAGAAACAATTTTGAGATGATACATAAAAGTATCGTCTTTCAATTGTGTTTGTTTGTTACCTTGGAGTTGTGACATAGCTGATATTTTGGTCCGAAGAGGAAATTGGTTTGATGAATTCTTGAGGCAGAAGTGCATTAATATGAATGATGTCTTAACTATATTTACTGCCATTGCGAGAATGGGAGATTACTATACTGTGATGACCTTGTATAAACAAACCGAAGTTTTAGGTGTAAAGCATGATAGTTTTTAGTCTCACTGTCATGCTCAATTGTTTCTGCAGTTTAGAAAGGGTCAAGTGTGGTTTTTGTATTTTAGGAAAAATTTTGAAACTTTTGGATTTTATGGATTGCTACTTACAATTGCTACTTAGAATTGTTTCTAACAATTCCTTCACTCACTCTGGTCTTATCTTCCCTTTAGATTCCAATCCCACAAACGCTGAGCCTTGGGGGGCATGAACAGAAAAGGAGTAGTTTTACTGAGTTATTGCAAACGGTGGGAGTCAAGTCATCACCTAAGTTTGCAATTTTTGAGGCTTCCCTTTCAATGCTTGTTGAGTTCTTGAGTGCTTAGGGAGAGAGTTGCTACTTGCAACTACGTTAACAGTCTTTTGATTGCGTTTTATCTTGTGCTATGTGCTGTATTGGTGTAATGAACATATAAAGTCAAGTTTTTATGAATTGCAAACTGGAAATGGAGCTCTTAGCTTTAGGATACAGATCATGGAATAACCCACGCATTGCAAGAGAGCAGTTAAAACTTGATGTACTAATGTAGTGATTTATAATAATAATTATTAATAATTAGAATAATTAATAATAATAAGAATAAAAAGTTTAATAATAATAATAATAGAGAATTTATAACAATAATTAATAATAATAATAATAATAATAATAATAATCATAATCATAATAGAAGAAGAAGAAGAAAATTAATAATAATAAGAAATTTAATAATAATAATAATAAGAACATTAATTATGTGTAATAATGATAATAAAATAATAATAACAAAATATAATAATAATAATAATAATAATAATAATAAGTTTAATAATATAATTAAGAATAAAATTGATAATTTAATAATAAGTAGAAAATTTATAACAATATTTAATAATAATACTGAATAATAAAGTGAATAATAATAATAATAATAATAATAATAATAATAATAATAATAATGACATTTTGATTCTTTTGTTACTTATTCCTTTCTTATTTCAAGTTTATATTTTCAAACCAAACATTGGAATAGAAATTCTTTATGTATTTCATTCTCTAAACGAAACAAAGTAATACTCATTCTGTTTTATTCCTCATCTTTTTTATTTCTATGAATAACTATTCTATTCCCTATCTATTCCATTCCTTGAACCAATAAGGCCATATATGCTTTTAACATGCCTCTTAAGTTTGCTACTACTTTTATCCCCCTTTTTTTTTTGTCTCTTTTTGCTTCGTTAATCGAATATAATTTCTTCAAGAGAAAAAGACGATGTCAAATATAAGATGGTTAATCAATTCTTGTATCACCCACTAGCTGCTACTTATGAATTACATTGTCTTCTTTTACTTTCATTTAGATATATATCTTAATTCGTCATTAGTATTTGTTTCAGGATTTCCAATTGATGATGCTACTAAGAAGATAAACGTAGCTCACATAAGTTGCCGGCTGTATACCTATCTCTAAGAATGAACAATTCTGAGGATTGGAAGTCTCTTTTCCCAATTGGTAGTGTTTTTGGAGCACCTTTCCTACTCTCAGGTCCTTCATTAAATGCAATATTGGGTCCTCTTCTCTTCAATCCATGTCCTCAATCTCTATCCCAACTCTTCAATTCTTCCTCTCTCTCGCCTCTCCTCCTCAATCCTCCTCCCCACTTTTCTCTATCTCGGTTCCTTTCTAGTTCAGATTTTCCCGTTCCTACCTCAGTTTCCTTTTCAGTTGATTCATTACTTGGCCCCCAACAGCTCAACGATGCAGCTTCTATGTTTTACCACAATCGCCTGCAACTCCTTCAATACCCAAATGGGAATTCTGTTATTGTATTCTTTCCGACTGGAAGCAACAACGAGCAAGTTGGGTTCTTAGTGGTTTCGGTTAAAGATAAGAACTTGGTTGCTATGAGGGATCACGATGGTGGTATTTTTACAGCCCGAAAGAGTTTGAGTGAAAGGATTGTCAGAATCTTGGTCAACCCTACTGAGGATTTAGGTTGTATTGGGTATTTGTTGGTTTATACCCTGTATTCTGTGCATTGGTTTTGTGTTAAAGTTAGTGGGGTTGATGAAGTGCCTGTGCTGGGGTATATGGGCTGTAAGAGTTTTAAGAGTTGTTCAATTTTGAGTGCTTGTTGGAGTCATCACATACCTGAAGAGAGTCTGGTTTTGACGGAGAATGGTGGATTGTATTTGTTTGATTTGGAATCGGAGAGTTATAACACCTATTATACAGGAACTAAGTTGAAAGTATCTTGGGGAGGCTACGCAAATTCAAGTAATTGTAAATGGTTGGGTTGTGAGTTCAGTTGGCATCCTAGGATTTTTGTTGTTGCACGTTCTGATATGGTTTTTCTAGTTGATTGTAGGTTTGATGAATGTAATTTGACATGTTTAGCAAATATTGATATGTTTGGTGTGTATGCTCCAGTTGAAAAGGAAGAGTTAATCACTTTTCTAGGGCAATTTCTGATCAGTTTCATTTTGTACTGGCTTCTGATAATATGTTGGTTGTTTGTGATGTGCGCAAGCCTTTAATGCCGATATTGCAATGGCAACATGGTTTAGATAAACCTTGTTATGTCCATGTTTTTAGATTGTCAGAATTGAGGGCAAACTCAAGGTATAATAAAAATGAATGGGCTACTGAAACTGGTTTTGGCATTATATTGGGATCATTTTGGAATTGTGAGTTCGGTCTCTTTTGCTATGGACCATCTCTACCTACACCTGAAGGATCAATGGCTTCAGAAATTTCAAAATTTTCAAAATCCTTTTATGCATGGGAGCTACCATCAGATCTTTTATTGTCAGGTCATAAATGTCGATGTGGGGCTTGTCTCGTAAGAGAAGAGTTTTCTAAGGATTACCTTCCCATATGGATTGATTGGCAGCAGAAGAAAGATTTAGTTTTGGGCTTTGGCATTTTAAGCAGTGATCTATCTTCCTTAATTTTTGAGCCAGATGAATTTGGTGGATTTACGCTGATTAGGTTGATGTCATCCGGAAAGCTTGAATTACAGAGCTACGTGGCTTCATGGGATTTAGTTAAAAAATTTGAAGCATCCCATAGTGATTTAACACTTTCTTTGGAGGACAATTTTCTCCTCTCCGTGGGTTTTGAAGATTCCAAATTCCCTAGGAAATTTAAGTATGTGGAACTGGCATATCTTGTGGCATATATGAATGGAAATCTTTTTCAACTCTTGAATTCGAACATGACGAGGCCTAGCAAGGGTTCTTGGAAGAAAGATTACTTTGGTGTAGACTCTCACAAAGTATTATGTGAGAAGTTGAGGATTTTTAACTTCAGTCCGTCGAGAGCTCCCCCTGCCATTGATGTTGTTTTCAACGATATTAATTTGCCAGCTAGTATACATGAAGTTGTTTTGAGGAGACTGTGGACAGGTTTGCCAGTGGAACTCCTACAGCTTGCCTTTTCTAGCTATTCTGAGTTTCTAGAGGTGCTTTTGGACAAGAAGAAGCTCCCTCTGGAGTTTTTAGTTGTTCCAGACCAACCTCAGTTGCCTCCATTTTTTATAAGGAAGCCTTCAAGTTGCAGCACAAAGTGGTCACGTAAGGTGCAGCCTAGTGACAATCTTGTTGGTCCAGTCCTTCCTGTTCCCATTTTATTCATACTTCATGAGTTCCGTAAAGGCCATTCTAATTCAAAGGAACAAATGGACTTATTTTCATTTGAGGAGGAACTTACTGCACGACGCAATGAAGTTTTGAAAGTAGCAAGGGAATTGAATATCTTAGATTTCTTGTCGGAGCAAAATGCTAGCAATGCTGTCTCCCTTGCTGATGAGAGAGATAATTTGTGGGCTGATTCTGGAAAACCAAATTCTTTCGTTTCATATCATCCACATGGGGGTGACTGCTCTGTTGAGGACCCCAAGGAAGATATCTATGACCAAAATAATCATTCATCTGCCTTAATGATTTCAAAATTGCATAAAGAAGTGAGGACTTGTGGTGACAAAATGGAAAGTATTGAAGAAGAACTCTTCCATAACTTGTGCCCCATTGATTTGAACTTTGGTGTTACCGGAATGAACTTACGCTCCCAAGAACTTACACACTATAATCTATTGAAGATGGATTTGTCAAAGTGGGGCGAAAAGTGCAATCCATACCAGGCATGCTACTCTCAAGCCCCTAGTATTTAACAAGAGTGCAAAGCAAGAGGTAGGGTACAGCCTTTCGAATCTAATAGCTGATTCTCACACCCTAACTTTCTTCTTTTTGTTCCACACACACGTCATTACCTAGAGAATGCTTTAGTTGCTGTCTCTCTTCTGATTTTTGTGCTATTTCTGCAGATAATAAGGCCATAGTTGGAGGAAATAAAGCAAAGAGTGCAAGATAGGGTATGATTCTTGGTTCTTTCGTTACATGAATGATATCATCGGTACTTTTTCTTATAGATAAATGATGTCTCTTTGTATATGCTTGTCTTTTTCTTTTTTGAAGCTTAGGCCTGAAATATCGCAATGTGGTAAAAGTTCAAAAACAAGAATATTTTCTTCCATATTATATACTATAGCAAGTGAAGTTATTTACTTCACTGATAGCTAGAAACTGGTTCCTATTTTGTTGACTAAATGTCAATTTTCATTTGAACTAAAATATTTGCCTCCAATATTATTTTGAGATTGCAATTTTGTTTTTGCTTGCTAGTATAGGAGCAATATATATCTTTATTGAGAGAAGAGTAAGATTGTAAAATGGTGAATATTCAAGTTTCACTTAATATTAACACCATCCTATTTTTTATTAGCATTTAGACTCAATTGCTATTCTTACAGGGTATGGATCCTAATGCTGTTACTGATGGTCAGAAAGAAATGCATAAGCTTTTTAATGAGTAAGTAAATTATTTCTTTTGCTCCAAGGAAAATAGTGGCTGCTAAATTATATGAAAGACTTTTAATAGACCTAAGAACTTCTATCATTCATGACTGACGCAAATATAGAAGAATTATGAATTTCTGCTACTTTGATGTGCATTGATGAGGGAGTATGTTGTCCATGCTTGGGGCTTACAGTGTTGTGAATGCATAAAGGCGTAAGGGTTATCAACTCTTTCATTCTTTTAGGAAATTTCCATGGTATATGTAATTTTTTTACTATGATGCAGCTTTCTTATTCTTATGATGGTTGACTGCTTGAAAGTGAAAGAACTTTTACCGTAACTCTGTGATTTATAAATGTAGCATTCTTTTTATTTGCTATGTTCTAGAAGTTCACTTGTGAGTTATGTATGTAGAATTCTTTTGAATCTTTAAGGTATGGGTAGACAACGTCACTGTCGTTGGCTTGAGGTGAAGCCGTCTCTTTTTCATTTTTTCGTTGCTATCATCTCTGAATTCTGAGATTATTTTTCCACATCCTAAATCCATAGTTGTTTCCTCAAGCTTTTCGGTGGAATGAAGTTATGCCTGCATACTAGAGTTCTCTAGTTGTCTTTTTCATTCTTTAGGTTATGAAGTTTTTTAACATTAATGTGAGTCCTTTTACTCCTTTGAAGGGGCTATTTATTCAAGGTCCCATCTTTGTTAGCTTTTTTCTTGCAGTAAGTTGTTCTTCTGTCCCTATACTGCTTAAATATCTTCAGAATTGATTTGGCGTTTTGCTGACCTCGTGACTTTTTGGTCTTAAAGATTTCAAATATGACAGAAAAGGTGTTGTACTTTAAAACCGGTGGAGCATCCTAGTTCATTGATCTTACAACCCCTGATAATTTATACCTATTCCCAGTGTTGACACCATTGACTTTATTGATCACGGTGCAGGTATGCTTCTTTGTATCATTTAAAGCAGAAATGATAAGTGCTTGGTTTTTTTTTGCTGGGTGGAATTAGCTATAGCTTGTATATCACTTTTGAGTTCAAACTGTCTAATTTTGCGGATGGACCAATAATCTTTCCCTTAACCAGTGCAACATGCAAGAAGGATTGGAAGGAAATCCTGTAGCTGGAACCATGAAGAATGTATCAAGGGCCTTGGATGTTGTTTCAGTTCCTTTGACCATGAGTCTCCCGAAGGTATTCTCATGTTCTGATGTGTGCATAATATTTGGTAACATCTTATGGCTCGTTACTGACCCAGGATTACAGCATTCTTAGAAATGTCACGGTGTCAGTTTTTCTCTGGATAGTTATCATATTTGGGGAGCTTTCCTAATTCATGATACCCTATTTATTGCCACAGGAATCTTGTGATGCAAAGCGAAAGAACATGAAAAAAGCATTGAAATCAGAAAAGGAGCTTCTAGAGTTCATGTTTAAGTATCAACAGGTTCTTGCTGAGAGAGATGCAGGTGACATTTAATGTGGCATATGAAACCTTAATGCTTATGTATTCACTTCATGCATATTATATGCTTGTAGTTTGTGACTTTTGAAAGGTTTTTGCTTCCATCTAAATATGCTATCTAGATGTAATATTTATCCTCCATATAATCATGAAGTCATCAGGTTTCGAATTTTTCTCAGATATATTGACTACACAACTAAATTATTTGTAAGATTTTTGCGTGTACATCTTATGTATTTGCATCCATATCAGGATTATATGTTTTCTTTCCTAAAGAAGAAACTTTAATAAAGATTGTAGCACTTGGAGCTTATCTAAAGTTTTGCCTGCTTTGGAGATTGATTGACACTGGGTATTGATATTATTCAGTTCATAATTGTTGCAGCTATAGGTGTTCGTGACAAGCTTGAATCATTGTGTAGAGAGTTACAGCGTCAGAATAAATTATTAATGGTAAGGTTTCCAAAGCTAATTTTATCATCAAACTGTAGCACTCAAGTTTTGATTGCTGATTTCATCGACATTGTTGTCTGCTTTATGTTTTGGGAATAAATTCACAAATGTGGTGCAAGATCTGCCAAGTGAGAACTGATTTGCTTATAAATTAACAGGACAAACGGATGTCAACAGAGGGGCAGAATTTGAGCTTGGATTTGTCAACCAAGTGCCAAGATGCATTAAAGGTTTTGGTTTACATTTTTTTACATAAATTAGTACCTATGAGTGGCTACTAAGACCAAGCAGGTTATTTGATTCTTTGCTCCTGGTACAGTAAATGATCATTTTGAGGTCACTGAATGTCAGAAGTGTTCTTCTCGCAGGATGTTAGCATTAAGCTAGAAGAGCAAAAAGAGGAATCTCTTTCTCAGTTGAAGGAAAATGAGATGTAAAAAAACACTTCATGTTCTGTCTTATTAAATTGATCTTTGTTCTGTCTTGAATTCCATGTGTCAATGTAGTGATACTATAAGCTAGAAGGTAGAGCCGAACCCATTCTTTTGCTTGGAGCTTGTTTACTCCTTTTGCTTGCTCTTAAAAGTGATTGAATGTATCTAATAGGTATTCAGTACATATATATCTTCTCACTCCCAAGATAATCAAGATAATCATGCTTAGGTTAAGAAGTAAACTCGAGCAATTTGCTGATCAGTATACTCTGTTAGAGGAACAACATGCACAGAAGGTATGCCTTCATGCTTGAGTTCAATGCAAAGGGTTTTTGTTTCTTTCTTTTGGAGGTCACATTCTATCTTCTTGTTGCTGGGAATTGGAATGCACAGTTAAAACAGAATACATTGGAGCTTCAGCTTGCTGAATTGAAGATCAAGCAAGATGAGGAGAAGTTGGCCCGGGGGCAGTCCCAGATGAAGATCTATGCAGAACAGGTGCCTCAGTTGTTGGCCACTGAGAAAAGCTTACGTTTGCAATTGACAGCTGATGGAGAAAAGTTCCAAAAATTTCAGGTCAGCTTCAAACATTAAACATTTTCCCTCATCCCTTCTCAAATCAATCACATTTTGAGTCGGAGAATCACCGTAAGTCCTACATATTTGATTCATACTGAGCTGATTGTGCAGGATGTACTCTCAACATTCAAGCAAGAGATTGGAAAGGTACATTCCAATTTTGGATTAACATATGATGTTAAATGTTAACAACAGTTAATATCCATTATTCTTGCAAAAATGATCAGATGGCGAAATCGATAATGGAGCTGAAGAAGGAAAATATGTTCTTGAAGAGCAAATGTGAGAAATCTGATGTTACTCTCATAGAACTGGTTGAGGAGGTATACTGTTAACCTCATTATTGACCAAGTAAGGAGAAGTTTTTGGTTAAAATTTAGCAGGAAAATTGAGAATTTGTTATTTTGAACAGCGAGAGAAATTGAAGAAACAATTGGAGAAGACCAAGAACCAGAAAGAAAAGCTGGAATCACTGTGTCGTTCTCTTCAAGCAGAGAGGAAACAGAATGGTACAACCAATGACGTCATTGAAACGGCTCCAAAAGATGAATCCTAGAATAACAGAATTGTAGCCAACTCTTGTCGTATGTGCTTTTCAGATTGTAATGGTTATATAGTACTTGATTTCCCATTTTGAGAAATTGTTCATGTGAGCGACTGGATGTGAAATTGCGACTAGTTACTGCATAATTGAGTTTGATCTAATACAAAAGGTTACTTATGTTCAACCTATTGTAGACCTTAACTAGACATAATATGTAAAGTGAATTTCAAAGAAGAGCCAGAATGTTAATATGAGCATACGCTCCTACTTCTTTCTCTTTATTATCTGATTTCATCTAAAATCATAATTTCAGTGCTCAAATCACCATCAGTGAAAAATTTCTTGGGTGTCCCTCAAATTCCCACAGCGCCTCCTACTTCTTTGCCACAGCCTTCCTTGCATCTGATTGCGGCACTCAAACAATCCACAGCAGTGAAGCAACAGCCTACCTCATTATCATCTGAGGAACCACCGAAGGATTGCTAATCAGAAACTATCTTCATCTGCAGTGATCAGTCAAAGACTTATGGCGTGTTTGGTACGACGGAATAGGATTTCTATTCCTACCCTATTCCACGGCGTGTTTGGTTTAAAGTAAACACGTAATAGTCATTCCTCGTCAATACGTATTCTTCGATTTTAAAGAATACCTAAAACCAACTGAAACTTGTTATTACTTAATCGTCTAATACATAATCTTCTTCTCCCTCTAACCTTGTTCCTTTTTACAAACATATCCTTATACACAAGCTTCCTTCCGACTTCTTCAACATCTGAAATATTTTGGAGTCTCTCTTCAAAAGTTCTTCCTCTTCTCCACGAAAGTTCTTCCTCTTCTTGACGTTCCAGCATTCTACCACCAGATTGTAGGTAAGTTATTTGTATTGTTTTGATTGGGTGATGGGTTTCGATTGAGTGAGGGATATGTTGTTCATGTGGGTATTTATCTGGGTATTTTCGATGAATTGCATCTGGGTAATTTGTTTGGGTTTTGTTTTTCGTATGGGTATTTCATCTGGATATTTTCAATGGGTTTCGATGAATGACATCGTGTTTCTCCTTCTTTGAAGTTGATACATCTTCGGAATCCCTCTTTACCCATTTTTGTGTCCCACTCACATTCACTCTCTACCTATTTCATCACCGTAAAAGTCCATCTCACGATCTGACTAATAACCAATTTCAAGTCCCTCCTTCTATTAAAAACTTGAGATTTCTTCGATTAAAGTTCAGATCTGGTATGAGAATATGGACGCTGAACTGAGAATATGAAGTTCAGCGTGCTCACTGTTCACGTGAACAGTGAACGCTGAACAGTTCAGCGTGCTCACTGTTCACGTGAACAGTTCAGCGTGAACAGTGATTCATGCTGAACAGTCACTGTTCGCGCTGAACATTCACGCTTCATTTCAATTTATATGTTCACTTCAGTGTCTATCTTTTTTTTAAATATTTTAGTGAGGTCTGTAAGTGACAAACTGAGATTATTATTTAAACGAAGAATGATTAACAAATCCTTATTCTCGTGACTGAAATATGGATCCTGATTGGTTTTGTTGTTTTGTGATGTTAATGTGACTAACTTCAAAACTTGCATTCAATACAATACGAATTAATTATCTAGGTTTTCTGTGTATGGTATTTTGATTTTTAGGATTGTGATTGCAGGAGGTTGGACTATTAAATTCGGTTACTCCCTTGGGTGGAAGCGTCGTAGGTGGTTCTTCTTTACGTTGTTTAGGTATGGATTGCTATTAGAATTGCTTCATTTCAAATTGTGACTCTTTGTCCTTGTGATTGATGATTTTCATATATTTTGGATGCTTGAATTTGGTAATTATATGACTGCATGTAGAGATTTGTACCAATAATGTTAGCTGAAATAAATTTGTTTGTCCTCTTCTTTTTGTTCCATTCATATTTTTGTCCCATTAGGCTTGATGTGCGTTATTGAGTAGTAATTGCTCATCCACGTTAGTTGTGTAATAGTAATAAACCACACTTACTTGAAACATTGTTTTGTTGGTAGAATAAAAAATGATAGCAACTTTCAATTACAACGATACATCTTGGTCTTCTACACCACCTATACTTATCAACATAACACACATGTTTATAAATCACAACCAAAATCAAACAAAAACATTGGATTCTATATAGAAACATCAAGAAGTCCAAATGATGGTTGTTCTCTTATTCTACTTTATGCCTTCAACTAATTTGAATTATTTCATGATTTTTCTCTTACATTGTACATTGTTTGAACAAATTTATGTAAATACATTAGAATTTTTGTTTTTTTGCAGTCATGGCTCGTTTCAGTTTGAGTCAACGTAGAAATGCGGAAAGAACAAAAAGGATTGTGGTTGTCTTGACTATATGGTTGCAGTTGTGTAATGTTGTTAGTTCGCTATTCATTTTGTTGGCATCGGGGGCTTCTTTGCATAGTTATAGGCCAAGGGTTAGAAGATATTTTCATAATTTTTATGTAAATCGAGATTATGTGAGGCGAATTGTGCATGACAATGATCGGTCATGTATTTCAATGGTTAGGATGAATAGGCAAGCTTTTTTTAAACTTTGTGAAATGTTAGAAAGTATAGGAGGATTGAAGTCAACAAAAAACATGCTTATTGATGTACAAGTAGCAATTTTCTTACATATTATTGCTCAAAATGTTAAAAATCGAGTTATTAGAAGAAATTTTAGAAGGTCGGGTGAGACAGTTAGTCGGTGTTTTCATAATGTCCTAAATGCGGTGATGCATTTACAAGGGCTTTTGTTTAAGAAACCTGAACCGATACCAACAAACTCTTCGGACCATCGATGGAGGTGGTTTAAGGTAGATAATCACCCTTTTATTTTTCTAAGAAAATATAGTGAATGTGATTAAGGTTTCTTATTATTATAATAATAAATAATTATTATAATTATAGTAGTAGTAATAGTAATAATAATAATAATAATAATAATAATATGGTTTATAATAATAATATTATTATTATTATTAATGTTAATAATAATAATAATAATAATATGGTTAATAAAGTTAATAATAATAATGATAATAATAATAACAACGTTAATAATATTATTATTAATATTAATAATAATAACGTTAATAATAATAATAAGAAGAAGAAAAAGGAGGAGGATATTTTGGTCTTTTAGTTAGTTATTCCTTTTCTATTCCAAGTTTATATTTTCAAACCAAACAATGGAATAGAAATTCTTTATCTATTCCATGCCTTAAACCAAACAAAGTAATACGCATTCTATTCTATTCCTCATCTTTTCTATTCCAAAGAATAACTATTCTATTCCATTCTGTGAACCAAACAGGCTATAAGAAGATTGGCCCAACTTTTAGCCTTATATCATGCCATGTTTTGTGTATTGTCGTTTTAGTTCTTATCTTAATGCCTCATTCTCTCTTTTCCTTTGATGTCTGCTATGGTTTTAATTATTTTGTCAACACTTTTATTTCCTAACACAAAAGTTTTCCCTTTTGTTTTGGCTCCCCTCCTTTGTTTGTTGTTTTTTTTTTTTTGCTCGTCACTTGGTTACCTGGACATTAACCAACTCTTACTATTAAACATATATAATAAGAGAGTAATTTTGTTCATTATTAGACTTTTTTTTAAACAATACATCCTCTTTTAAAAACTTTATCCACAAAATTTGCAGAGGAGAAAATAATTTTTTAAAAGAATATTGTAACAAGTTTATAGCCCAAAACCATTACGAAGTGTGGCAAGCAGTACAATTGACAACAAATAACAACTAGACTAGTAAGCATGGCCTAGAACATTCCAAAATAAAATTAACTGACAATTGAATACGTTTAGGCTATGTTTGGTTAAATGAAAAGTTTTTAAGAATTCGATGTAAAGCTCTGTGGAAGATTTTTTTTTTTAAAAGGAAAAGTCCAAAGGCTGTTTTAGAGCATCTCAATTTAACTCTCTTGGTTGCGTAATACTGCAGCAATGGCAGACAAGCCGAGCAGAGCTTTGGTTTTGTACGGAGATGGGTTGGCTCGTTTCGTCGATCCTTCACATACTCACCTTCACTCCCTTGCATCCAAAGCTGCCTGTGGTTTCTTGAGCCTCCCAAATGCCCCTCCCTCAGGTTTGCTCTCTACCATTCCATTGCTTTTGATGAATTGTTCTTTATTCTCTCAATCATAATCTAATCTAAAGTAATTTTCACCAATTCAATCTTGGTTTTGGATGGAAACACGTTCAGACATTACCAACTCACCATTTTATCAGTAACTATTGTTAGTGGCTTAGAGGCCTTGCATTGTTGTATAAGCTTTGGTGCTTATATGATTTCGCTAATTGTTGCAAGTTTCATGCTGATCTTGTACAGAGTTTCTACAGTTTGATATACTTTTCACTATCTAATTCTTGTTTCATGGTCTCATCTATGCGAGTTACTTATGCTTGTACTGTATGCGGTATGCCCATTTAACGCCTTCATGTGAAGTTTTTTCTTGTGATTCCTGGGGCTTATTTGGACTTACAACGCAGAAAATGAGAATGAGAGGATAATTAGAGAGTTTGCCCATCTGTTGGATGCGTGCGAAACTTATAAAATTGTGGTAAAATCTCCATCAAAAGGTTAGCAGTTTTCAATCTCCTGTTGAGAATTAACATTGATATTTATATCCTTTTATCAATTTTTAGGGTTCGCAAGACACATCCTTGGTGCCAACACTACCGGAGCGGTAATGATTTTGTTTTGTCTGCATTAATATTACTAAAAGTTGTCTGCTAACCCTTGCACGAACTTGATCAGATTCATGGGAATGAAGGCTGCCATAATCACAGATGATCAGTCTTTACAATCTTTTGCTGGCAGACTTGGCTTCACTGTATTGTCATTCAATGATATAAATGGAAATGACCATTCTCATCAATCATCATCAGTTGATTTTTGGACCTCTGAATTACTGAAGTTGATTGGGCTTCAAGAGGGAATGACAATGGAGGTGACTCAGTTTGATTTAGTATTTATGCATATAGGGGCTGGTGAAAAGATGGATGAGCATGGGAGCTGCTCTTTTGCTAAAAGAACAGAACATATTAACGCATTGGTTGCTAGTATAACGCAGAAAACTCAACCTGGTTCTGACCTTGGTTCCCGTTTGCACTTGTCCCTTGTAATGAGCTATGGGCTTGTCACAGAGATCGATGAGAATTTGTCAGTTTGTAATTCCAAATATGAGAGGAGTCAAGATCTGTTACTTCTATTTCCTAAACAGAGTTATACAATGAAAGGAGAAAAACCACGAGTTGATGTAAGGTAAGTAAAAAGTGGTTGGTTTTTGCACTACTTTCTCATTTATTCAAGAATCCGCCAACTGTGCAAATCTACAGGCACCATTCCCCAATGTTAATTGCTCAGTGGCAGTATGGTGTAACTCGCATGGATGATGCAAAGACATTTTCTTTTAAAGAGTTTAAGGAGGTATGAACTCGTACTGCTTTTGGTTTTTATTTTGTTTTCTTTCATGTTCTTGTTAACTTTGCCTATGCTCAAGTATCAGCCAATTAGAAGGCCCTATTGCATTGAATTAGCTAAGAATATTGCCGCTCAAGGATCAGTTTCTTTCGCATTATGTTGTCTGATAAGAAGGTTTCCATGATATAGTTCATGATCATCATTGTGTTTGTTATTGAATAAGGGAACTGGGGATGCTAACATTGGATGTCTTCACAAATTTGAATGCGGAGTACTAATTGTTTTTTATGGTCGCCTCATGTCTTAAAACTAGGAATTTGGGTTACACCGCCAGGACTGTTTAGTATATGTGTAATTGATACAAGTTATCTGGCAACAATCCCTTGGCTACCATTTTGGAAAGCTTTTAGGAATAGTAGGTTGATGCCTGCAGTCCATTGCATTGTAATTAGAACCTAATGATGAAATATCTTCGCCAAGTTTACAGTTAGTCCAGCCCATTTAGATGCCTGTATATTTATAATTTCTTTTCCTTTTTCATGCAGCGTGGTGGGAATCTTGCAGTACCGGCAGATAGGTTTCTCCATGAAGTGGCATTCAAACTTTGGAAGGCCCCCAAGTATGGAGCTTGAGAAGGGCTTCCAAACGCCACCTATAATGTAAGGGGGGAAAGTAAATACAGATAGGCATGCTATTCACCAGTTTTGGGCAATTCCATTAACCATCTAGCAAGGCCAGTGATTTACTGGTACCAGTTAGCACAGCCTCATTTCTTGAAGGGCCAATTTCCTACCAAACTATGGCAAAATAATTTATTGCTTGCTAACATTAGCTGTTTTTATGTGCTTGGTGAAACCAACTTGGAATAAGACGATTTCTAATTCGTAAATCCAAAATAGTCGGCTGAAGTGTGGATGAGTTTGCAAATGGAAATAATTGAGGCAAGCTTTTGGCAATTAGGCCAACTGAGACGGGAAAGGGAGGAAGAGCAGAACAACGCCTATGAGAAGGGTCTCAAAACAACACAGTAGAAAGCAAGTAACCAAAAGTGACGAGCAAAAAAAAAAACAACAACAAACAAAGGAGGGGAGCCAAAACAAAAGGGAAAACTTTTGTGTTAGGAAATAAAAGTGTTGACAAAATAATTTAAACCATAGCAGACATCAAAGGAAAAGAGAGAATGAGGCATTAAGATGAGTACTAAAACGACAACACACAAAACATGGCATGATAT
Organism: Erythroxylum novogranatense; assembly: GCA_029891385.1. Taxonomy (NCBI): domain Eukaryota; kingdom Viridiplantae; phylum Streptophyta; class Magnoliopsida; order Malpighiales; family Erythroxylaceae; genus Erythroxylum; species Erythroxylum novogranatense. The sequence goes on along the minus strand of CM057233.1, from coordinate 44,371,377 downwards.
AAGGCTAAAAGCTGGGCCAATCTTCGGAGTTTAGAGAAGCAAGTTAAATCAAGGAAGAAAAACAAGAAGAGGTGAACATTTCTCCTCTAGAAGATGTCTTTTCTAGATACATTAGAATCAACTGCCAGTAAACTTGTTCTTTTTTTTCCTAAATCAGTATTTTACTAGTCAGTATATGACCCGCTCGTGTATTATTGAATGGATATTAGGGGGGCAAATGACACAGAGGGAAGATCAGTCTTAGTTGAATAACATTAAGATTCGGTAATTGTTCCATTATTTGCTCTTGGTCTTATATAAGTAACCGGGGTTGAATAGAAGACTTTTTTAATTGTCGGTGCTACTGCTTGAGAAGAAGCTACACATTTTTCATAGTACAAAGCAGATGTAAGGCCGGACAACAACGCCTACAAAGAAAGCAATTTGAAAAAAGACATAGACCAAGTAAAAGTAAGAAACCACTAATACAACAAAAATATATCTGTGTTTTCTCCATTATTCATTCATTTATATCCCACATTCCAAAGGATTTTATTATGTGATTCTTTGATTTTAGGACTTGCTAAGGATAGGATTGTTTTAATATGCATTAGGAGGGAAGCTGAAGATATGCTTAAAAGTCCAAATAAAAAATTTACATTTATTTCTATAGAGTGATATGTTAAGAAAAAAATGCAAAAACAAGTTGATATCTTTTACACGGCATAATGAAAATGAATGAAGGATTAACAGATGATGGATATATTACTAAATTGAAAAAAGAATGGAATTACTTTGCAGATATATTACGAAGCAAAAGTCCAAGACATGCTCAACTACTAAATGGAATTATTTTGTGACCGCGACTTTCACCCTCTTTCTCCATTTTCTCTTCTCCACACCTGTTTGGTAAAATAAGCATAACTTTTGCTACAAATATCGGATTAAGGTGATTCAAAAATAATTTGAAGAAGACTTCTAGACCTATAACTTTCATGAAGACTTCAAAAATAAATTTTACCTTTATAAAGGTTAAATTTTCAAATCAATGCAGCTGTCCCGAATGTCCATCCCATGTAATATCATAGACTTTTAAATATCATATCTCTCAACTCCAAAGTCCAAAAATTTCATACTTTATATCAATAGAAAGCTAAAAGAAATATCTACAATTTTCATGAAAACAATTTTGTCAAAATCTGCCTAGATAAATACAAAAAAATTCATGAAAGTTTTAGCTTGAAAATTCAACACTGTTACTATTCATTCCTAGAAATTTCCAAACTTCATTCTCTAAAATCGAACACTTCAAATTTTTATTTTCTTGCTTTTCTATTCTATTTCATTCACCTTAAATTCATACCACTTTAAAATATACAAGTTTAGTCAAAATCGTCCATACCCAATTCATATTTCCTATTTGTTCATAAAAACCCAACATAGAACACAAACATATACATTCATCTAAAACCCACTTTGATGATCATTCAACCTCAAAACATCTCTATGCCATTACATGAATTATACTCATCCTACATATCCAAAAACAAGACATGTACATAATTTTTTTCATCACTCACAACACATACATGAACATTGCATAACTAAGTCATCAAATCTCAATTTACTCATCATTCTAACTTAATTTAATTATACCCATGACATGTAAACATAACTTACTTAGTTTAGCTTTAAACTCTTCAAAATCTCACTCAACCCTAGCTCTCAAGCATTTCACGTTCTTCATAAATTATTTTAAGAATTATTATTATTATTTCTAATTTTATAGTCGTTATTATAATTATAAATTATATAATAATAATAATAATAATAATAATAATAATAATAATAATAATAATAATAATAATAACGTTATGTTTCTTTATTTATTCTTATTAAATTAATTGTTTTAAATTATGATAATTATAATTCCCTTATAATTTGTTATTTTGGGTATTATTATAAGTTCTACTTACAATTATTCTTATTATTATTAACTTATTTATTTATTATTTATATTAAATAATATCATTCAATTCCTTATAATTATTAATTTTGTTCTTAATAAGAATAAGGATAAAAATATATATTTATTTTTGTTATGTCACAATCTTCTTGTCTTTTAGCTTTTACTATTTTTTTTCTTTTTCGTTTTTGGATTTGATATAGAAGTTGAAACTCCTGTTCAAACTTCAATCGCGATAGGCCAGAAGAGTTGCAGTTCTAGCTCTACTTTTCGTTCTAGTTCAGGCCAAAAAAGTTGTAGTTTTAGTTCTAGTTCTGATTCTGATTTTAGTTCTAGTTCTAGTTCAAGCACTTCAAGCAGAACAGTTATTGTTAGTCCGCAATTGCAAGCCTTATGGAAGCTTGAATTTAGAAAAGCGTTTCTTATATTAAGCTAATTATCATATCAATAAAAACAAATATGTGATAAACAAGTACAGTATAATATTATATAGTATATTTGGGTAACATAATTAAACATAGTTGTAATATACGACAAGTTCCAACATTAGTGAGGTGAGAAGTGATTAGAGAAAAATGAAAATGGAGGAGAAGAAGAGAGCAAACCACGAAGAAGGAGAGGAAAACAAGGATAAAACACTTATTTAGTCTTCTAATTTAAAAGCATTGTAGAAGAACAACGAGGAAGGGTCTTTTTAATTAAAAGAACCTTTGACTTTAAGACATGGTTTGGCAAGTCACACTTGTCACTTTTTTAATGACTAAACTTTAACTTAGTTTCTTTTGAAACCAACTCCATTTAGCTTTCCTCTTTCCAATACAACTATCATCTTTACAATCCAATTATCCCCAATATTCTTTTGATTCCTTTTTCCTATTTTTTTTATTATCCATAAAAATACCAAAATTTCCTACTCCCTACTATTCAAAATAAGTGTCGTTTTACAGAGACTTTAATTATTCAAAATAAGTGTCGTTCACGATTTTTCATGCATGTTTATAATTTTATTTCCAAAATTACCCTTTATTTTCTCTTACACCCTAATTATACAAATTACATTTTCAAGGCAATTCAACATGCAATTAATAAGGACATATCAAACATTTCACTAGCTTTCTTAATAAGTGTGCATTTCTCTAAAACGACACTTATTTTGAATAAAAGGGAGTAAATTATTCCTAAATTCATCAAAATTCAAAAATATCACAATTCCACTAACCCGTAAAATTTCCAATGTAAAAAAATTCATAATTCTAAAAAATTTACAAATCAATCCAATTATACCCGGAATTATTTATGAATGTATGTACAATTATTTTCATGTGCAGATAAATTCACTATTCATGTATATGTGTATGACATATTATGCATGAACATAAAGAATCATTTCTAAGCCTCTCATAAATCACTCACATTTACTATTTTAACCTTCCTGCAGGTAATGAGATGTTACATGTGCTGCATTAAATGATGGGTACTACGTGAAGACAATAAAGTGAAACACAAGTGCTTTTACGTTAAAAATAGCTCACTTCTGTAAACAAGAGGAAGACACGTGAATATTAGGTTTTGAAAAGTAGGTTATGCTACATTAAATGATGACTGCTACATTAAATAATGTAAAGACAAGTACTTCTCCACGCTAAAGATACGTTAACATAGCTTTACGCTCTGCGCATTAAATGCTGAGAAGGAAAAAGCCTGAAAGGACAACAATTCTTTCAAAAACTCACTTAATATTAAACTAAATAAACAATTTAAATATGACTAACATATTGATGAATTTAAAAATGAGTAAGTGATTAATAAATTTAAATAAAATAAAACGTGATTATTAAATTATGTTTAGAGTTACAAGAATAAGTTAATTTAACCTTTTTATCAACTGAAATTTATATAAAATTAATTAATGAATTAAAAAGAATTAAGTGATTGATTATTTAAACAAGAATGGATTGTAAATAAATTTGTTCTTAATTTATTGTTAAAATATACCTAAACCAATAAATTTAAAACAGAGTAAAAAGATTGGTCATAAAAATTGAAGTGTTGGATTACAGTGAATGGAAGTCTGTAAATTTTATGGGAATGAATAATACTAGAATTAAAATTTGATATGAAACATCCATGAATTTATTGTACTGATCTAGAGAGATTTTGACAAAATGATCTTCATGAAAGTTGTAAATCTTTTTTTAAACTTTACACTGATATAAAGTTTGAAAATTATGGAGTTCTAGATCAAAAATTATGAAATTTGGAAGTTTGGTTTCAGTGAAAACGGAATGGAGTTGCACCGTCCTCTGGGTGTTTAATATATATATAATAACAAAATAATAGTTACATAAATATATAAATATATATAATGAAGTTTAAGTCAATCTATTAATTATAATGTAATTAGTAAATTAATTATATATAAATTAAAATTAAATAAAATGACAAAAAATATATGGACTAATTAGTCAATAATACTAAATATTAATTAATCTATTAATTATATATATATATATAGAAATATAATAACTATATATATATATATATATATATATATATATATATAAGGTAACGGCTATATATAAAATAATACTAATATATATTTTAAATAACATATAAATATATATTTATATAACTATTATAATATATATATATAAACAATGTTATATATACATATATATATATATTATACATATTTTGTAATTATATATATAATAAAAATAATAATAGTTACACAAATATATCAATATATATAACTAAGTTTAAGTCAATCTATTAATTATAATGTAATTAGTAAATTAATTATATATAAATTAAAATTAAATAAAATGACAAAAATATATGGGCTAATTAGTCAATAATACTAAATATTAATTATTCTATTAATTATATTAATTTATATATATATATGTATATATAGATATAATAACAAATATATATATTACTAATTAGTATTAATTATTATTATTATATATATATATATATATATATATATATATAATAACAAATATATATATTACTAATTAGTATTAATTATAATATATTTAACACCAATTAAAAAATTTGTTCTTTATAATATAATATAATAAATTAATTAATTAGCTAATTTTATTATATATATATATTATACATATATATAATAAAAATAATATTTACATAAATAGAATAAATACTAGAATATATTTAGTATTATTGACTAATCAGCCCATATATTTTTGTTATTTTTAATTAATTTTAATTTAAATAATTAATTTACTAATTACACTATAATTGATAGATTGATTTGAACTTTATTATATTTATTTATATATTTATGTAACTATTCTTTTTGATACCGTAACTTTAAATTTTATTTTATATATTTATATATTTGTGTAATTATTATTTTTGTTTCTTAGCTTTTGCTTTGCCTTACTTTTGTCTGTGTACTATTTTTACATTTCAATTAAATGATTAATGAATTCGGTATATTATAATCATTAATAATGTTATGAAGAGTGCAAAAGTAAGACGAAAAAGTAAGACGAAGTGAAAATAAGACGATGTGAAACTAAGAGATTATGAAGTCCCTCTACTATCCACATTTCTAAGAAGTAAATAGTTTAGCAACCTTTGTTTTCTTTCCTTTCCTGCAGGTACTGCAACAATTGAATGTTTTTGCTGCGGAAGATGCTCTTGTAGAAGCTCTAAATGATGTAAGTTTTTCGTGAATGCTTCCCCAAGTTATATTTGTAAATACTATTCGTCTTCCATTACTTGGGAGATTTAACTAATTAAATTGGCAATGACTTGTTAAGACTTGTAAACTGGAGGGTAACGTGAGATTGTTATTGTTGATATTTAATATATATCGTTTTATAATATTTTTCGCTTTTCTTTCTTCTATTCTAAATCAACTTCTCTAACTTATTTTCTCTCAAATTCTATTTTTATTATTATAAATTTAAAATTTTAAATATTAATAATCTTATCACAAAATTTTAAATTACACAATATTTATTTATTTTAAACTTATTTTGTTTGAGGTTTTATATTTAGTTTATATATTTTTACATTTATAAGACACATTACGCTATACATTTCCTTAATTCTTCAATTTTCCATCCCAAATTTTAATTACTAAATTTATTCATTCATTTATTATATTCTAACTTATATATTTTTAATATAACATATTTAAACCTTCCTAATAAAATATCCATTACAAATTTATAATATTTACAATTTAATTACTAACTTAAAATTTTCCATATTTATTTATAAGTTAAAATTATATAATAATATAACGAATTAGAAATTTAAAATATTTATAATTTAATTAAAAATCTGAAATTCTACTTATAATTTAATTACAAAATTTTAAATTTCTGATATTTATTTGTACATAAAAATTATATAATAATATAACAAATTAATCTGACAGGGCATTATTACTGCGCAAACTTGCACAGTATTAATCTGCTAGTCTGTAATGAAGTTCGAAGAACGAGCAGCACAAGGAAGATGGTGGAATTGCCCCTGCTTTTACCATCTTCCAGCTCCTTTTCCTAGGCAACGCAAGCGTGAATGACGACAGTCGGGCTATTATTAGGATCTGATCATCTGTTTCAACTTTCCCGTACCAATCTTGTTTCACTCAGAAGATCTTCTCCACTGTTATCGTGATAACTTCTTGGGAACAAATGACCTATTTCACTTTCTTTGTTTCTACTATGTTCCGCCACATCTCATCCACGTATTTCTGAAGAGGTGATTCCATCCTAGCTTTTTGTGTATAATTGGTACTGAATCTCATATGTAAAGATGCTCGATCCATTGACATCTGAGTGTGACAGGATATGCGGAAGGACAGCAGAAACCTGGTCCAAAAATGTCCTGACATCCTCTTTCATGCTCCTGAAAACTTCACCCAACCCTGCTTTGTACCTCTCACCTTCGCATTGAAAGGTTCATAAATTTTAACGAATTTGAAAGCCATTTTGACCCCAAATTTGATGAAGGAAGAGAGATCAATTCAAATGATCATAATCCGCCTGTTTTCTTGATCACAGTTGCTGTTAAAGTGTAACAATCTTATTCTGCCCGTTTTAGACTTTATAAAACTACATATCTCTACAATGTAGGGGTAAGGTTGCGTACTATAAAATCCTCCAGATCTTGTTTCATTGCGGGGCTTCGGGGTATGATGATGATGACAGATTAAGAAATAATTAATTAAGTTAATCATATTTCTTACATTTAATATAAAATTTGATTGCCGCCTTATGTTGACATCCATTGATGAATACTTCGGAACCAGCTTTCTACAGATTAGCCTCCAATAGCTGTATGATGTCAATTTCACTATTTTGATTTGTACATTTCAAATCGTGTTGTGTGAGACAGTTACACCACAAAACAAAACAAGCTAAAAGTACCAATGTCCAGATGATGAAGAACAAATCAATTTGCTGTTTCTGAATTTGCACGTATAATGTCCAATCAAGCTCTCATTCTTCCTGAGGTGTGTTTCCTCCTCGACTTCCTCCATCTCCATATAATAGCAGATGGGTCTGGACAAATTCTATAAGCCACTTTTGGCGCAGGTATATCAGGAATACTGTAACATCCATAATGGTTTGTTAATAATACAATGCACATACTTACAAGGCCAATGAGAAAAACGTGAGACCCATCTATCCTATAAATGTGGAGTCTTGAACAGTTGATGGACGTAAATTAAACTTGATTTAGATGATGGGGAAAAGGAACTTACTCTAATCTACCAATCTCGATCTGCGAGAGGTCCATGTTGGTTGAGCTGTCCGGCGTTGCCAATGCCCTTGGCGATGCAGCTGGTTGTTTGACTGCTAACACTCTGCAGTTCAAGCTGTTTGCAGTATTGCTGTGGGCCAATGCCAACCTACCACAACAAGACAAACAGGACACAGCTGCTCTCAGTTACATTCTTACCCTTCTTGCCTTTGTAGCACAAAAGATCTATGCACCTAGGTCACATCCTACTCTTCACACTTGTCCTAGGATTGGATTTTTTTTTTAATAATAAGAAAAGTACAAACATACTAATTTACTAAGCGAAGAAAGGAAACCTCAGTTATATCCTCTAAAAGGATAGTAGCAAAATTCACAGGCAGATTTTGATATCAATAGACGTTTAGTTCTAGAAACTTGGTCTGATTGGCTAACCAATCTGTAGCTCGATTAGCTTCACGGTAAATATGCCTAGTCTTCACTATCTATTGACGTTGTAGTAATTGGTGAATTCCCCAAAGAAAGTTGTTAAAGGGAGAGATAGATGATATGTATTTGAAGGGAAGAAGACAGAGTATTAGATGGATAACTGCAACATTAATTAGGTACTCATTGCTCTTTTTATGATCAACTCACAGAACAAAAACTACGTCAACATCACAATCAAGAGGAGAAAGGCCTTAAAGTTTTGCAGTTGAATCTTTCTCTATGTGAATAAGAGGAATAAAGATAGATAGCATCATGAATCATGAGAAAGCGATAATTTCTTTTTAGGAATATGAGTACAGTATTTTTTCACATATTGACAAAGGAAACTTCTTGTGAAAACTGTCCACTGCCATGAAACTAATCAACTTGTCAGATGCCATTGGGTCACCAACCAACCATCCTCACATCTATATGCCAAACACGATTTCCAGAAAGTTTCACCATACCCCACCAAGGTCCATGCCAACGCTGCTCTTACCTGAGTTAGCTCACGCATACTTGATTTAATGGTTACAGTATTGACAGACTGGGTTATTGAATTTTTAATACGACCGAGTATAGAATTCAGAATTGGGCTTAGGTCAACTATTGTCTAAATAACTAGAACTAGTTGTTTGAATAGTTGACCTTTACCACTTATAAACCTTTTAATATTTTCATGTTTAGTATACTCTAACATGCTTAGTCAATATGAGATACCCTTAAACATTTTCTTCAAACTTCTCAAAAAACTTGACATGGAAAATGATCTTCAAAGAGAATTTATAACATTCAGGCAATCGCTCTTCAGTCTAAATCAGCACAAGGACATAAAAGCAACTGTCATACAATTACACATGGAGTTGTTATTTGGTAACGACCGGAAATTACTTTTAACACCAATTATTACCAGTTGACCGGTGTCTCGACCTATCCGCAGAAGGTTCATCCAACCCAGATTCATCCCTTTCTTCTTGTTCAGTCATCATTAGGTAATGATGGAAATTCAAATTAAGCAGAACATGATAGATATAGTACACACACACAACAGAAAACAGAAAGCAGATACGTTATTGGGGAATTACGGAAATCGTAAAATGAAACTTACCTGTACAAAAAGCTCCGATCATGGAGTCCCACAACAAGAGCAAAAGCACCAATCTCTCTCACAGTCTCCGCAATCTTCCCACCATCTCGGTCGCCTTCGGTGACAATGATCTCAATATTTGTCTGTGCAACACAATTCCCTGATTATCGTATCCATCATCATCACATAATCTATCTAAACAATAAATTAAACAAGGCATAATTAGTCCCCCGCCGTAAGAAAAAAAAAAACACCTAAACACGAAAAGGGAACAACCCCAAGCGATATTTACGTTAACAATGAAGCTGTTGCATATGTCTTTGAATGAGAGAGCCAGTCGGTAGCCTTCCAAGCGAAGCAGCCTAATCTTGCTCCTGTTTGATGAAGAGTTTGCAGGGCAAAAGACGTGCAGAAGAGTTATTACATCACCGTAGCGAAGAATGTTGTCGAGTGCCCATCTGAGTGCCGTTCTTGCTACTTCTACATCTTCTACCACAACCACAATCCTCCTCATATCCATGGATTCCTGCTCTCTCTTCTCTCTCTCTCTCTCACTTTTCAAGGTCTAGTCTTGCGGGTTTTGTGTCAGATGACTCATGTCTTATGTGAGTGTTGTTGTCTTGGACAATAATACTTTTTTTCAAGTGTTGGGGTTGTTTATGTCTCGGCTGTTCCTTTCTATGCCGAGTTTTTCTTTGCTCTGAATTGGAAGATTGGAAAAATGTAAAAGCTCAAAATAGCACGTCAAAAAAAAGTAGTGCTTTGTTTATAATCTGGTTTGGTTTTACGTCTGTTTCATCGGAAACTATATAGCTTATCTGAGACTTATGTCAAGTATTTTAATGAAGACATGCATGAATGATGACTTGAACTTCTCAGATATTGTAAACCAATAATCTAAAATTGATTGAAATAATCAATTGATATAATATTCTGTTACAGGGTTATTATTCTTAAAATTAATATTGGGTATTAATTTTATCATATAATATGTTATAAACCTAAAGTTTTGATTGAGAAATATAGGTTAGCACATGGGAATGCTTATCAGCAATAAAAAGCGAGTCCAGATTTTCTCTCTAATATTATGGTGTCCTATCGTGTCCAATAAATCTCAGTCGTTTATTTATGTGGGTCTTATGTAAGTCTCGCAAAATAAATGACTGAGATTTCATGAGATAGAATAAGACAGGGTGATATTAGACAGAGAATCTTATCCCATAAAAATCACCTACCAAAAAAAGTACAAAGCTTCAACAAGTTTTGTTTTTACACTTTTGTTTTGTGATATATATATTTATTAGAGCCGCAAACTATAAACTTTTACCATGTTTATTCTTAATCTTGTTTTAATGACTTTGAATGTGAGACATGGACATTGACAAAGAGATGTATCATTGTAATAAGTTAAAGATATATTATAAGAATTAGGTAGAATAAATGGCTAACTAAACCAACTTAGTTTTAATTCTATACGTCACATTTAACCATAATATAAGCTCATTACGTTTGAAGTAGCCACTCTCTCGTTACCTTCCGATGAGATCACACACGTCAGGAGTCAGGAAGCGTGATAAAGGTGTCATCAGCTGGCATTAGTTAGACTTTAGACTCGTCAAAGCTCGCTGATTAAAATACTCAACAGTAGCTACTAGTTAAAAGGTGAAAAGTAATTAGTTAGCTGACGTCACTAGGACTTGTGCATCGTAAATGGGTTCCTGACTCTTTAGGCCGTCAGCTCTTTTTGTTTGTCGTTTGGAGAATTCTTTGTTTTTATTCTCAATGATTACAGATCATTCCTCCTTCGAATGTCTTTTCATTGGATTGTAGTTACAGTTTTCCTTAAATTTTACAGGACTAGGTTGGCGGTCCACTTAAATCCCCGCAATTGTGCATTATTGTACTAGAATTCTGTTTTCCTGTTCAGCTTTTGTTTAAAAACTCAAAGCTCTTAAAAATGCCAAACTGGAGATGAACTGATTATATCAATGATATGAATATCGTACCGAATTTGGTATCAGATTGAGCTCTGAAATAGAACTGTACCGATATCGATCGGTACTGGGTATCATTTCGACAAATTTTTTAAATTTATAAAATAGTTTTTAAACTTTTTAAAATTTGCAAAATAGTTTATATTGATATATTATACAGTTGTACTGTATACTTTACTAGTTTACTGTTTACATTAACCATGCTTTCAAAATTTTTAATAATAAATAATAATGATAATTAATTTGAAATAACAATAATTTTTAAATATTTTACATATAAATAATAACCACAATTAATATAAACAAAGACAATCATCATCATACAATTATAAAATTAAGAATAATACAAAGTATTTAAAATATTACAATAATACAATTTCATCATTATAATAAATAATATTACATATTTACATAAAAAGATTCAAAACATCCGATAAAAAGAACAATAAATATTACAAAAAGAGTTGATGACGAATAAGCAATCAAGTAGAACTTGAATCTGAAACAAAAATATTACAGTTACATTACATATATATAATTTAACATAAACATCATTGATCAAATACAAGTAAAATTAAAAGAAGAGGAAAAATAAAAACCTGAAATTCAATCGTCAATGGGCAGATACCCGCTTGAACTACACTGACCCCAGTGATCATTTGGTACAAAATTCTCATCATTGAGATGAGCTTCATCATCATCATCATTCAAATTTAATACACCAAATGACATGTCAATGCTTTCTCATCCAAGATTATCTTCCAAATTCAAATCACTTACATCAACCAAATTGGGTTCTTCAGAAACCCAATCCGCCAAAACATCAATATTATCAATGGTAGTTGGATCATTTGAACAACTTGTACTACTAAGATTCCTAGTAAACAATTAAATTTAATTATTAGAAAATTATAAGAAATTATATCAAAATTAATAATGAAAATAATGAAAATAACATACCTTTTCCGAAGCTTTAAATTGTAAGGAACATAAACCAAGTCATTCAACCTCTTATGCTTCAATCTATTCATTTTCTTGGAATGAATAAATTCAAATATGCTTCAGTTTCGTTCATACCCAGTTGCACTCACACATTGACTTAAAATCCGAATCGCAAACCTTCTCAATTCTGGAACACTACATCCGAATTGATCCCACCAAGAAACTGCAAGTTATAATATAACAAAAGTAGTGTTATAAACAAAATAAAGTGATAAATAATTTTCAACAAATAAGAAATAGGAAATAAGTAATACTTGGAGAAAGTCTTCCTCTTTGTCGAATCGCAAGCGACATTCCAAAATCTCCATTACACGACTTATAAAGCTCCATTTGTTCACTTAAAATTTCTTGCATAGGTCATTAGGAACAATTGTTGTAATTGTGAAAAGCATTCCTCTACTAACTACAGCTTGCTTTTCAACATCCAGTCTATAATACACACTAGGATTCAAAAATGTCCCGGCTAAAAACAATGGAGAAGAAAGTTATCTCTACCTTCTATCATTAATGATTGAGAGATATGATAGGTATAAAGAAGGCTTATTTTTCAGATTAGCCTTAATTGCTTCCATCGCTCTCTCTATAACATAAAAAATATATCCCATTGTTGGATTTTCTTCACTACAGCCAACTGAAGCACCCTCACCAAAGGCTCACAAACTCGGATAACGAATTGATATTGAGACCAAAATTTTCTATCTTCTAGTATGATACTACAAATCTTCATTCCAGCATTAGACCTAACATGCTGAGATGCAACCCACTTATCACTTGTAAACATTTGTGTTAACTCATTCTTCATCAAAACAAATGACTGAAGTGATAAGAAATTTGTTGCAAATCTTGTCATAGCAGGGAGACACAAATTCCTACCATTGGTAAATTCCCTTCTCATCAAATTCAAAACTCATGCACGATTATAAATAAATTTTGTCACCTTTTTTGCCTTCTGCATGGTCTCATCTATAACAAGAAAATACCTAGGATCTCCTATATTTTCCAGCATTAAGTCAATGCAATGTGCAACACAAAGAGTCCAAAAAAATGAATTATAGGTACTTTGCAACCTTTTCCCTACCGCTTTATAAGCGGAATCATTGTCAGTAATAAACTGAACAATGTTTTCCACCCCTACTTCTTTCACAACTTGATCAAATATCCCAAATAAAGTATCAACATTTTTAATCAGGCCAGATGCATCAATAGATTTTAAAAACATAGAGCCATTAGAAGAATAAACCAAAAAATTTATAATAGGCTCTTGTCTCCTATTCGTCCAACCATCACACATAATTGAGTATCCATTAATACCCCAACTCACTCTTCTTTCAGCCAAATAAGTTCTCATTTCAAAAACAGTACAACTCAAAAGTTTACCTCTTAAGTCATCAATCGATGGCCCTTTGTATTCTGAACTATAAGAGGCTATGGCATCTATCATAGGTTGATAATAATATGATTAAAAAGCATTAAATGATGAACTTGTATCATACCACCATCTAGCTACGGCCATATTCACATTGTGTGCCGCATCTCTTGTCTACATTGCACTACAAATTGAAGGTTGGGCTCCAGGAGTTGTTCGTGGTGCAAAGAAACCAGACACCTACCTTCTTCTCTTCCTCACATCAGATTCTTCAGGATCCTTAGGCTAAGATGGAACATTACCAGTACCAGTACCAGTACCACTTCTACCTTCAACATCTCTATAATCACCACGGAAACTAGAAAATGAACTTCCACTACCAATTTTAAAATTCAATCTTCCCCTTCTACCTTTCTCAAATTGATGTTCATCAAGCAATGTTTTCATCTGTCATTTCACATCATGACTTACTTTTTTACACGCTTCTACATCTCCTTTAACCCCAGTTAAATGCCTTTTCAATCGGGTGTGTTGTGACCCGATCCGAAAACCGGATCCCAACCGAAAAAAAACGAAAAGCGAAGACGAAAAGTGAAACACAAAGTGGCGGATTACAAATCGATACGAATAACAAAATGCGAATCGAATAAAAGAACGAAGGCGAAACGAAAGCGAATCGAAGAAATCGAATTGAATCATATCCGACATCCGGGAACATACATCGAAGAAAGCGATCGCGTTGGAAACCTAGACTATGACATATCCGAAATTCGGTATAAATTTTTTCTTTTTTTCTTTTCCTTTTCTTATTCATTTTACTCAATTGCATAAATCGCAAAACTCATACAGACATACATATCCCAAAATCTCATCCTTCAATCCGTTCTTATTTTCTTTTATTGCCATATAACCAATTTTCCTATCGAAAATTGGGCAGCATAACGGCTGCATTTTCATAAACCCAAACCTGCAAAGTGTTCAAAATACACTTCTATATTCTCACAAATAGCCAGTATCATCGGACTCCCCGTCCGGAATCCAACATAACAAACGCAATCCTATATCTACATATCCATATTCGAAATACATTATACGAAATCCAAATCACATTCATTCTCATTCATCCATACACAAATCATAATTATATCTCAATTCAATGTGTAAAATCCATTATCCATATCCAAAAACAACCCGATAATCATACCAGTCTATATCACTATTTTAATACATAAATCCTTAAATCATTTACATCCCGGAATTTGATATACTGCAGGACTTGAATGGTTTTACAAGCCATATACAATCTTAATAACAAAATCCCAATTTACACAAAAATTCAAATGACACAAAATCGAACCAAACGTCTTGACATATTTTCATCCGATCTCCTGCTTGAAACTTGGAGATGGGGATGAAAGGGGGGGGTGAGCTACACAGCTCGTGGATAATATGTTTATAAATTAAATAATAAGCAAAACCCATTTTCTAACCTGTTACCTTTTTTCCAAAAAGTCATACAGTAACAAAATCATCGAAAGCTTATTTTCTTTCAAACTTTTGAAATCATTTCCAAACAATTTCAATAAATTTTCGGCTGGAAATCCAAATTTGTTTATTTCTCAAGATTTTCACATTTCTTTCACATTTCATGAACAAATCCGAACTTCTTAAACATTTTCAAAATATGCAATGCAGCACAAAACAAAAACACATAATACATCAAATGATCTGGTTCGGTCCAAAACAAAACGTACTGCACATTCCCGCATAGCGGTCCTGTGCAGCCGTGAACAGAACGTACTACACTTTTTCGCATAGCGGTCCAGTGTAGTCGTGAAGGGAGTCTGAAATCGGAGCTCCATGCCACTAGCGGGCAGCCGGGAGAAGGCTATAAAACTGACAAGTGCGCACTCGTCCCACTTATGAGACCTGACCAAACCCACATAACACATAATTCGAAACCGAAAAATTTCGGATTGCCCGAAGGCACTTTTCGAAAATCTTGCTTTTCATAATTTCACATGGTGTCATACTAGACCCTTGAACATTCACATAATCACATATCATACCAATTCATATAGCAAAACACATTCATTCTCAAATCATAAATTTAAATCACATATTAATCAAATTCACAATAATGAATGCAATAATTTCATTAAATCATAATCCAAACTTTTTCCAATTCACAAAACACATTTTTCAAATTGTCCAAATAATTCGAAACTAGTGAATTTCATAATCCTTGCCTTTTCGTAAAATCATTCCAAAACAAGGAATTTAATCTTTCGGAAATCATATTTTTCAAGCATTTATTTAAACATTAATTTATCAAATTTTGCTTTTTGAATTTTTCAAGTACACATGCTTGGCTTAAAATTCAATAAATAAATATACCACCCACCTCGAATTGACGCAAAAAACTTGTTCCTAGCTCCAATTTGATCCTTGATTCTTTCCTTCTTTCAATTTAACATTACCTAAGCCATACATATCCAAATTCAACATCATAAAAATCATAATCTTCAAAATTAACAATAGAAAACCCAAATTCATCACTTTTCCAAGCTATTTAAATCATCAATTTCGAAAATTCCCAAATTCTAAAATTGGTCTAAACCAATTCACCCAAATTCAATATCATAAATAACAAATTCCTCAAAATTGATATCATAATTCACCAATCCATCATATTTTCCATGATTCTAAGCCAATAATTTCTAAAAATTCCAATTTTTGAAATTTGGCATAAACCCCAATTAATTTCCATTCAAAATTAAACATAACCTAAGGCCTAATCATCAAAATTGAGCTTATAATTAACAAACACATACCAATTTCAAGTAATCTAAACCAAAAATTTACTAAGAACTCAAAGATAAAAAATCGACACTTACCTCTTTCTCTTCCAATTTCGAAATTGTTAAGCCCCATGGGAAGCTGTCATCCTTTTCCACCCTTTTTTCCTGGAAATCAACTTAAAAACTAGCTTGAAGGCCCATAAAATCGACACCCCAAGCTTCCATCTTCTTCTCCATAGCCCAAAATCTCTTCCTCTCCTCTCTTCTTTTATTTTTCTCTTCTTTTCCTCTAAGGAATCGTGCTCCTCTTCTCCAAACGACAACCATATACTTTATATAATGCTATGTCATTTAAATGAGGGTCAAATGACCCTTTTGTCCCTCTCTTTAAGTGGACTTCCCAATATGCCCCTAACATGTACTTTAATTCATGCTTACTTTCGTGTATGATTCGCACTATCAATTTGAAGGAATTTGTTAAAACTTCCTTCTAGAGAAATGTTCCTCTATGTCTTAATTTCATAATACCACAAAAAACATCCAATTCGGAGCACTACATCAAAAGTTATGCTCAAAACATTTCAGATATGTTCATGTTCTAACACATTTTCCAGCACGTTATTTCCATCCAGAAATTGACATTTTTAATCACAAAATTGAAACTCAATGTCTTCATAACAATTGTATTCCTATTTCTCTAGTTTAATTCAAAACAAGAATCACCTCATTTCGATTACTAGATCAAAAGTTATGCCCAAAATACTTTCAGATGTTCTTAATCCAAAACTGCACACTAATCCGAACTTCAATTCAGAAATTGAAAGTCTTAGGGGCAAAATTGAAATTTACTTTCTTCATATGACTTGTAGCCCCATGTCTTAGTTTTATTTTGCCTCAAGAATCACTTCAATCGGATCGCCACAGATCCCGAATTTCTCAAAATACTAAACTATGTTTGAAAAATTTCCCGACTCAATTTGATCAATTTAATCAACCTCAATTTAATCTAAAAAATTCTCAAATTTTCCGTAAAAATGAAATTCATTGTCTTAGGACTCCAACGCTTCAAAAACCAAGTCAATCGGATGTCGGACGGAAAAGATATGAGGGAAAGATTGAAGAGGGGTCATATTTCCTATAATCTGAAAATAATAATTAAAAAAATAATAAAAATTAATAATAATCTTCATACAAGGGCCCTCCTCGCTAGGGCGATACGTCGCCCTAGCGAGAGAGCTTCCGATTCCTTTTTTTTCAATATATATATATATGATTAAATATATATATATCCGAATTTTTCAAAAATCGTAGCTCTTGATTCTGAATTCCAAATTTGACAAATTTGGTATCAATAGAAAGCTTAAGGGAAGCTCTACAACTTCCATGTAGAACTCAAAAATCAATCTTGTCTCTAAAGAGGTCAATTTTCTCATCAAAGATTTGTTCAAATTAATATGCCCTAAATCATAACTCAACTTTGAAAAATTCTACCTTTCAACTCCAAAATCCAGTCATGTCATATTTTATATCAATGCGAAGATCAGAAAATCACCTACAACTTTCATGAAGGACATAAAAATCAATTTGACCTTTAAGGAAGTCAATTTTTCAGTCAAACGTTCTGTCATCTAATAATCATGCTAAAACTATAACATAAACTTGTAAAAATCATAACTTATTATTCCTTGATCGAAAAATTCTATACTTTATATCAAAATAAAGATCAAATCAAACTCTTCAATTTTCATGAAGAACTCAAAAGCAAAATCAACCACTAATTAGGTCAATTACTCAGTCAAAGTTTCTGTCATATTCTAGGTCAACCTATAACACACCTAAACTTTGACTGACCATAACTTTCACTCCCGATATCAAAATATTACAAACTTTATGGCAACAAAAAGCTCCTTAACATAAGCTATAAGTTTCCAGAAGACTATTTTCTCAAATTTTGCCTCAAACAAAAAGTCAACCCTTAAGGGCCAAAAAGTCAAACTTTTCATATTTTCACACTTTTTATCTTTATTTCTTGATTTTCAACTCTCATTTCAATCAACTCATTTACTTGAATTCTCATAAATTTTTACAAATCTCCATAATATTCAGAATTATCAAAACCCAATAATTCTTTTCTAATGAATTTCCTCAAAGTATAAATGCATCTATTTCACAATACATATATTAAATCATTCATTTAATTTCACTCAATATTTTTCAATTCTACTTAAAAATCGGAGTCCAACAGGGTGATTCCTCCACCTTTCAAATGCTTATTACAAAATAAGCAAATTGTATGATTCTTTTGACTAGGAACCACACCAGCGTGAGCCCAAGCTGGATCATTGTATCTTCCTGAATTAGGTTGATCCGGAGTATTTGAACTTCCTTCCATTTATCTGTACATATTCATAAATAACACACAATTTCAGTAAACAATGACAATATGCACAAAGCTAACAATTCAAAACATTCAACATATATAATAAGTAACACAAAACATACTCCAACAATTTGCAATTTCAACAATTACAAAACAATCGTAATATCATTTCCACTTCCTTCCATTTCCAACAATCATAATATCATTTCTACTTCCTTCCATTCCTAACAATTTCCAATTCCAACAATCATAAAACATTCATAATTCCATTCCATTTCAACAATAACAAACACTATTCAATCCTAACAATTACAAAACCTTCATAATTCCATTCCATTTTCAATCCATTTCTAACAATTTCCAATCCTAACAATTACAAAACAATCATAATTCCATTTCCATTCCATTCCATTTACAACAGTTTCCAATCCTAACAATTACAAAATAATCATAATTCCATTTCATTTCTAATCCATTTCTAACAATTTCCAATCCTAACAATTACAAAACAATCATAATTCCATTTCCATTCATTCCATTTACAACAATTTCCAATCCTAACAATTACAAAACATTCATAATTCCATTCCATATCCAATCCATTTTCAACAATTTTCAATCCTAACAATTACAAAACAATCATAATTTCCATTCCATTTACAACAATTTCCAATCCTAACAATTACAAAACAATCATAATTCCATTTCATTTCCAATCCATTCCCAACAATTTCTAATCCTAACAATTACAAAACAATCATAATTTCATTTTCATTCATTCCATTTACAACAATTTCCAATTCTAACAATTACAAAACAATCATAATTTCATTTCCATTCCATTCCAATTACAATAATTTCCAATCCTAACAATTACAAAACAATCATAATTCCATTTCCATTCCATTCCATTTCTAACAATTTCCAATCCTAACAACATATTCACAAATTACAATTTGATAGCATTACCAATTTTAAACATTTATGATTCCCTACACATATATATTACCATTCCTTTAAAGTTCAACATCTTTTAACTTTTATAGTCAATTAATTATTTACCTACCTAAAACTAATACTCAAATAAGCAAATACTATCATTAACTAAAATCAAATTATTATTAATTTCTAATTCCATAATTTTATACTTAACTAATTATTTACCAAAATTCAATACCCAAATATTAAAAATAAATTACCATTTAACAAATATTAAGAATGTGTCAATTAATGCTAAGCTTTTTCAATTTTACTAATTTTGATTATCAATTTTACAATTTTACATTTAATTATTAATTTCACATTTGATTATCAATTTTACAATTAGGTTTAAATGATGATTTGATTTTGATTATCAACTTTCAATTTTAAGTTTTAACAACCAATTAATCAACATCAACAATTTAACTTTAAAGTTTAAATTTAAAACATAAGGTTAACCATAAGAACCAAATTATCATTAAATAAAATACATGTACAATTAAACATTTCAAATTATCAAACTCAATCTCAAATTCAATTGCTCAAACTCAAATTCAATTTCATTCATCAATAATTCAACAATTCAATATTAATACCATAATAAATCACAAGCCAATTTCCACCACTCAATAATCAATAAATCACCATTTCAAATTTAATTTCCAATTCACTTTCAAGTTCTAATTCCAAAATGCAAAA
Source organism: Erythroxylum novogranatense (assembly GCA_029891385.1). Lineage (NCBI taxonomy): Eukaryota > Viridiplantae > Streptophyta > Magnoliopsida > Malpighiales > Erythroxylaceae > Erythroxylum > Erythroxylum novogranatense. The sequence goes on along the minus strand of CM057233.1, from coordinate 44,350,906 downwards.
TGCCAAAATCCAATTCCAATTCCAAATTTAATTTGCAATCCAATTCCAATTCCAATTCCAAATTTAATTAGGTTTCCAATCCAATTCAAAAATCCAATTTCAATTCCAATTTTAATTTCCAATCCAATTCCAATTTCAAATCCAATTCTAAATTTAACTTCCAATCCACTTTCAAGTTCCAATTCCAAAATGCAAAATGCTAAAATCCAATTCCAAACTTCCAATTTCGGTTGAATTTCATAACTCACAAATCACAAAAAACAATGAACCGAAATCAACAACATCCAAATCTAAAGAAATGAAAATCGTACTGAAATCCACTTCCAAATTTTTTCCCAAATCCATTCGGATTTCTCATTGTCAACCAAAATCCATTCCAATATTTTCCCCAAATCCAACATAATAACACAAATGTTTAATCTCAAATCCACCATAATCCAACAACCAACACAATCACATAAGCAATCATTTTCAAAATGCATGAAAAATGAAACAAAAATAAAAAACATACACCCCAAAAACAATCGAGTCTTCGGTGTCAAGGGGGGTCGACGTCTTCGTGTGCTCCGATTGAGCTAAGGTGGTCATGCCGACGACGAGAAGGACGAGGAGGAGCGAAGCTGGTGACGAGGAGGAGCGGGCTGAGGTGAGGGAGGTCGAATCGTCGAAGACTCGAAGGGAGAGCAAACCACCGGTCGAAAAGTCGAAGGAGGAGGATTGGAGAAGACGTCGACGACGAGGAGGGGACGACGAGGAGACGACGAGACGAGATCCAAGAAGGGAGGAGCTGTGGCGTGCGTGCGTGGAGAAGAAGGAGAAACCGAAGAAGAGAGAAGAAGAGTCCAGAAGGTCGGGGGGTAGAATATTTAGGTTTAATTTTTGTTTTTTGCAAATTGGTCCCTGAAGAATTCAAATTTTTGCGAAATGGTCCGAAAAATACCAGAATCCTTGGTACTGGCCGGTACCGACCAAAAACGGCCGGTACACACCGAAATTTATGTCTGGTATTTTTTTGGCTGTACTGGTATCGGTTTCCAGCCGGTACCGGCTGGTACGGTACAATTTTCATATCCTTGGATTATATTCATACACAAAAATCCAAATTGCACCATTACATTTAGAATATTTGGCTAAAAATCTCTCACTTAGTTTTGGTAGCTAGAGTTACATGATGAAAATGAAGAATAAAATAAGTGGTACATAACTTCCATTATGACCATAAAATGAAAAGACGTCAGGTGATTAAGATTAAGGCTATGTTTAGTTAGGTGCTTATTAATAAAATATTATATTATTCTATCATTTGGAAAGAGAATTTGTAATAGAATAACATGGAATAGGATGAAAATGGAGGGTTTTATATTATATCTCATTCCATCCTAAATAGTAAAATAAATTATCTTCAAAATGGAATGTAAAATGATAAACAACATTTCACTATATTATATTATGAACCTTTCATCCAAACAATATTATACCATATTACGTTATGAACTATTCCATTCCTCCCAAACAACAATTTTCTAATATTACATCCGTTTACGTTACATTCCTTTATAAATCATTCTATTATATTAAAAACCTTACGTCTAATCAAACATAACCTAACTTATATTGGAAGTCCTCAATGATGATTCATTTCCCAGTCAAACCTTGGTCAACTAGTGTATATGTGTCTATATATATATATATATAAGCAGAGACAAGTCAAGTGAACAAAATTAAGAAATTAATTACAAGAAATAGGAAACTGATTTTCATTCAAAATGAATTCCACAATGCTTAGTAATAACCAAAGTCTCTAAGTTCATTAGGACTTGCTTGCTGAAAATTGTTTCCTTAGCTTAAAAGCACAATCCACCTTGAAAGTCAATATTATAAAAAAGTTAATCCACAATTTGTTTTATGGGCTAAAGGTACTAAAAAAGTGATAAATCCTAATTTCAACATATTGGTGGTTACATTCTACTATAGAAACATGAATGTCATATCTATATGAATCATATGCCTACTTTGAAGAAAACATAGCATTCTTTAAAGTGATAGCTGAGAACTACAAAAGAAAAGGCAAGAAATTTGTAAAGCATATTATCAACTCTTCCATCAACAAACTAAATCTATAGTGTATGTAGGAATTGCATACCATTTCAACGAACAACAATCTCTCTTACCTTTTTGGAGAAGACTAGTTACTAGTTCAATGTTGGAGAAGACCAGTTACTAGATCAACAAATATTTTACTCTCCAGGTTACCCTCCACATGCACAATTGCATTGTAGTTAAGGAAAAATTGAAACTGTTGTTACTGTTTTTATAGAGAGGACCTAAGGGAAAAGTTGGCAGTAACCAAGAGCAGGGACAAGTTAAAATTTGCAATGGCTCACAATAAAAATTCGTTTGTATGTTGACAAGAGAATATTGGCTACTCAAGTAGAAGCAACGTAATTCAACAACAAATGGAAGCAATCCATTGATTATACTTGGTATGAAATACATTGAAGTGGCCACTACTGCTTTCCATCATGCATGGGATAGGGATACTATATTGCTCAACCAATATAAGAGCAACATTGATCATTGTTTTTCGATATGTGTAGTTTTAATATTTTTACCTCGATATTTTGCAAGTGTACAGGTCATTCACATAGTACTTAAGCTGTTGATCCCATGAGAAAGGTTAATCTAATCCTAAAATTTAAGGCTAAAACTAATCGAAGAAATTCAAATTTAACTAAACTAAAACAGTGATGCAATTTAATCAATCGATTCAATCAAACAACTAAATTCAAGAATTAATCACAAAATATTAACAAATCAACAAATTGTAACACACATATCAAGAATCAACCTAATGAACTACTAATTGAGAGAAGGGGGAATTTTTACTTATTTTCAACACTAATCTAATTAATTTTGAATTGTCAGATTATTGGTCTTAGATAATCTTAGGGTTGATTACACTATCTCGAGTTATAACTAATAGCCTTAAATTATAAACCTTAATCAGATTATGAAAAATTACAATTTCTTAATTCACAACTTATCCAAACCCTAATTAGATCTGAAGTTTTTCACTAGATATCGAAAACCTATGTGAGATCTCTCTTCACACAATTATCGATTTGATTGATTTCTCATTCTTATTAAATTACCTAACTCTCGTTAGCCCAATTTAATTATTTTTCATTCGATTCACCCTCTCAGTCTATCATCGAATTATACAAGTCCATAAATCAATCACAATGAATCCAAATAACATAAATAATCAGATTTTTATTGAATCAAAGATAAAAACAACCCGAAGGTGAGTTTATACATTCTTCAACATTCATAAAATCTAATCTCAACAACTATCCCAATTCTATACATAAATAACATTGAAATAAACCAGAAACCAAATCTGAACGGATGACAGAGGCAGCAACGTCGGGAAACCTCCTTTTCTGGGAAGTATTACACGTCGGCTTCTTCTCCACATCTCTCTTCCTTCATCTCTTTCTCAATCTCTCGATGAACTCTCTCTAGGGTTTCTTGATGGTGGCTAATGCAAGAAGCCCCTTTCCTCTTTTTTCTTGTTCTTTTCATATTTGATGTGTTCATGGCAACCCTAAGGTTTTTCAGGTTTGAAAAGGTCCAAAATAACTCTTAAGATTTGATTGTTTTGTCTGTCTACGTGTTTGTTCGACGCAGACCACGATCATGGTAGGAGGGCCATGATCGTGAACCAAATGTGATGCTTCTGTCACGATCTCGGCAATTTGGTCACGATCGTGGGTTGTCTCCCTTGTTAGCGTGGCAGGATGAGCCACGATTATGGGTTGTTGTTTTGGTCCAAGTCTTTCTGAAACTTCTTCGTTCTTCGCTGTTGACCCTGAAATATTAACAAACACATCAAGGTACCTCAAAGACATAATAATTAAGCTCAAATGCTTGTATTAACCCCTAAAAACACTTAAAAGAAAATAATTCACAAACTAACACAATTCTACTGAAAACACATACTAAACAATCAAATAAACATATAAACGCATGTCAAACTATATCCTAAAACATGATGCGTTTCACACTTATCACTTCTCCACACTTAACGTTTGCTTGTCCTCAAGCAAACAAAACAACACACATAGAAATTCACACAGCACACAATGCAATAATGAGACAATGACTTCAACTTTGTGAATTAAATTTAATTTAAACACAATCATTCAAGCCATTCCAAATCATTAACATGCAAAATCCTTATCTTAGGGCTCTAAACTAAATATACATATTAATCCAAACTTAAGTGTTAAATTGCTTACCCTTCTTAATTGCACACACTCATTAATAATTCTTTGGTCATTCAACTCAGTAACTAATCCTAAGTAAATTTTCATAAAAAGTCAAACTATTACAAGTTCGGTGGGTCTAATTCAAAAACACATTTTTAATTGTATTAACTTTTTATAAACATAGACTTAGTCTTTTCACGAGAAGGCAAAACATTAGTAATGAATATCGATCCGGTTACTCAACTAAATCATGTTTTTTATTAAGCTTCTTGGTTGGAACGTCATTATAGCCTTTTTATGCGAAGACATACATTTGTGATATATGTTGATCTAGTTACTCAGCTATACCCCGTTCTCAAGGCTAGCAAAATAGTTACTTATTTTACTAAAATAACAATTTTTTATTACCTACCTTGTTGCTTTAGCTACTCGTTTTCATAAAAAAATACTAGAAAAGATATTTAGGTTAAAAGGCTTCAAATTATGAATGAATGTGACAATTTAGACGCCTACATTTAAACACTAAATCCTAATTAAACACATGTCAAACTATACCCTAAAACATGATGCGTTTCATACTTATCACATCTCCACACTTAACGTTTGCTTGTCCTCAAGCAAACAAAACAACACACATAGAAATTCACACAGCACACAATGCAATAATGAGACAATGACTTCAACTTTGTGAATTAAATTTAATTTAAACACAATCATTCAAGCCATTCCAAATCATTAACATGCAAAATCCTTATCTTAGGGCTCTAAACTAAATATACATATTAATCCAAACTTAAGTGTTAAATTGCTTACCCTTCTTAATTGCACACACTCATTAATAATTCTTTGGTCATTCAACTCAGTAACTAATCCTAAGTACATTTTCATAAAAAGTCAAACTATTACAAGTTCGGTGGGTCTAATTCAAAAACACATTTTTAATTTTATTAACTTTTTATAAACATAGACTTAGTCTTTTCACGAGAAGGCAAAACATTAGTAATGAATATCGATCCGGTTACTTAACTAAATCATGTTTTTTATTAAGTTTCTTAGTTGGAACGTCATTATAGCCTTTTTATGCGAAGACATACATTTGTGATATGTGTTGATCTAGTTACTCAACTATACCCCGTTCTCAAGGCTAGCAAAATAGTTACTTATTTTACTAAAATAACAATTTTTTATTACCTACCTTGTTGCTTTAGCTACTCGTTTTCATAAAAAAATACTAGAAAAGATATTTAGGTTAAAAGGCTTCAAATTATGAATGAATGTGACAATTTAGACGCCTACATTTAAACACTAAATCCTAATTAAGCAAAATATTTAATCAAAGAACAACCCCCCCAATTCACTAATTATTCCAGTTAATAATTCTCTACAACCTAATAGAGCATGTTCAAAATTAAATCAATTTTGATCCATCTAAGTCATTGTCACATTCATACGATTCTCAGAATGCAACCTAACAAATTACCATTTACTATGCAAAATTCTCATTCAAATAAAGGACATAACCCTCCCTATACTTGAACAAAACATTGTCGTCAATGTGAGAAGGGGACAAACAAACACATAAAGACAGCAAAATATAAATTAAAGTAAAACAAAAAACATCAATAACAATAAAGATAAGAATAAGAATAGGAATAAAAATAAAAATAAAGACTAAATTTAAAAAGAAAGGGGTTAGAACAAGTTTCATAGTGATGGAGGTGGTGACGGTGTTGGAGGTGGCAGTGAACATCCTGAGCCTCAAAATAATGATGAATTCGACAGATGTCCCGGCTCTAACATTGTTGTGTTCGGGCCATCTCCTTCATCCTTTTGGAGTTCTCCGCAAGTGTATCTGTGATTGCCTTGTTGTTTGCAGAGATCGCATCTAGTACCTTTTGCCAACCCGGTTCTTCTGCACTTTCTTCCTCTTCCTCGGATTCCTCACTACTTGAATCCTCTTCTGCCTGCTGAGGCGGCTCTCTATTAGAAGTTGCCTGACTCGCCCTGATCTTCACATAAGTCTTTTGGCTGGTATCCCAAAGCTCCATGTTGTGGGACTTAAGGATTTCAACACGCCATAAATGATGGTGGTTTATAAAGTCTAGGAGATGGACGGTCACACCGCTATAGTCTACACCATAATACTCAGCAATGGCTGAAAGTAAACATCCCATTCCTAAATTGTTGCTCCTCTTACGTAGAATTGCAACAACAACGTTCAACACATATGTGGAGGTGCACACTGGAATGCTGTGATTCATACACCATAACATAAAGAGTTCCTTTGTTGAGCATTATTAGTTTTTGATCTATCAAAAACTAGTTGGCATATGAATTTGTGCAACAACAAGTGCTCATGATTCCTTGTGGTGTTATTGTGGGCATTTTTGACATCGAAGCTCTCTAACCTAGTGAGTTCATTTCAATAGCGAGAAGCACGAAAATCATCATGCTAGTCGATAATGGAGGACCTAAGTAGCGTTTGGTTGATGTCTCCATTAGTGGAGACGGATGACAGGGGCACAAAAGTTCTGTGTCTAGCAGTGTTTGCTTGCTGTCCCACCTATTTTTGTTCCGACTCCAAAGTATAGGGATAGAAAATTTTTGTTCATTCCAAGACTGTGGTACAAGATTTCTTGTCCCGGGGATAGAAACAAAACACATAAGCAACTTCCAGAAACCCCTCCCCCCACTTAATTAGCAATTTTTTATTCTTAATTATATTATTAAACTCATCATCATCATTATTATTAATTATTGTTATTATTATTATTTATTATTATTATAAATTTTGAACTTCAACTTCCGAAACCCTCCCCCACTTAATTAGCAATTTTTATTCTTAATTATATTATTAAACTCATCATCATCATCATCATCATCATCATTATTATTAATTATTGTTATTATTATTATTTATTATTATTATAAATTTTGAACTTCTTCTTCTTCTTCTTCTTCTTCTTCTTCTTCTTCTTCTTCTTCTTATTATTATTATTATTATTATTATTATTATTATTATTATTATTATTATTATTATTATTATTATTATCATCATCATCATCATCATCATCATCATCATCATCATCATCATCATCATCATCATTATTGTTGTTGTTATTATTATACAAAATTAATTTTCTTATTATTTTTATTATGATTATTATTCATAATTAAATTTCTTATTATTATTGTGATTATTAAATTTCTTATTATTATTAATTTTCTTCCTCTTCTTATTTATTTATTTATTATTATTATTATTATTATTATTATTATTAATTTCTTATTGTTATTGTTATTATTATTATTTGTTAACTTTTTACTAGCACAAATCATTCGTTTTAAAATAATCATTGAATTACATATTTCCAATCATATTATTATTTACGAGGGTATTTTAGTCATTGACACTGATTTTATGTTCTGTCAACTACAACCAAACAATTTTTGTCATCGAGACGGAGATAGTTTTATCTGTTTTATCCATCACAACCAAACACCTCACTGTCTCTAATTTTTGTTCTGTTCTGTCTCTAAATTTTTGTCTTGTTTCGTCTCCGTATATTAAAGACAGTAACCAAACGTAGCATTAGGGAACCCACACATATCGCACATAATTTCTTAGCTAAGCTCATATGCTCGTCCTTGTAACCTAAACCACATCTCTCTAAGGTTCCTAGGTTCGTAGTGGAGGGAAGTAAAATATTCAAGAGTGAGCTCCTGGTAATCAGGGAATTGGAAGTGTATAACTTTTTCCCACTGAATTCTTTATGCTAAGTTTTTTTACCCTATCGTTCGGTTTTAGCTTATCAAGTGTATCATAATCAAAATATTTAGGGACTACAATTTGTTTAGCATTGAGGGTTTGGAAATGAATGCCTTCCTCCTCTATGTAGATCAAGAATGGTGATTCGAAGTCTACTGCCCTGTTTCTCCTTCCTCATCCCAATACTTGGTTTTGCCTCAATGATTGATCATGCTTGGCTGATTGCTTGATGCATGGCATATTGGCTTGTGAGATGGTGGAAATCGAAAGCAATTTGAAGGTTTGAACTTTTGTAGAGAGAAGTGAGATTGCTTTGAGAGATAAAGTTTAGAGAGTTAAAGTTTAAATGAATGTGAGCGAAAAAGTGTAGCTAGAATTATATTTATAGATGATTGGATGATAAATGGTAAAATTTTAAGTTAACTCTGCGTGTCTACCATTTTACCTTACTACTATGGTCGTAGCCGACAATTTCCCACCAATTTTAAATTTTCCCTCTTTTGTGGTCCTTCCCCACTTTTCCAAAATCACTTATTAGCTCTTTGTGATCCTTTAAACTCTCTTTGTTTACTTCATTGATCACCTACTTCGCAAAGTATTTCTCGATTTGAATGAAAACAAAATAATCTAACTACAAAATTCAAACTTCTAAAAAAACAATCAAGGACATTGAAATTCCATGAGTTGCCTCATATTCATTGCTTCTTTTAACGTTGGTAGCTCGATGCTCTTATCTTGCTCATAGTGGTTCAAATGTGTGATGCAATGGTAGTGCAGTTATTAATCTAACAATTTGTACATGAGCTACCATGCCCTTGATTCTACCTTCCTTGTGATTTTCTTTATTTCCCTTTCTTCTACATGATTACTTCTTTTTGAAGGTACTCCTAGGATTCTCAGTATCTTTTCATTTCCCTCAAGGTTCAGGTTCCTTGATATTTGTTAGAGATAAATGAGGACTATTGTCTCTTTTTGACACCTTGAAGGTTAATTGTTGCTTTCCTACCTTTAGAGTTAGTTCCCCCCCATTAACATCAATGATTGAGCGAGTAGTGGCTAGGAATGGTCTTCTAAGGACCACAAGGGTTTCTACATCTTCTATAATATCCAATATATAGAAGTGTGTGGGCAAAGTAAAATTATCAACTTGTACTTGCACATCCTTAATAATCCCCTTCGGTTGATGGACTGTTCTGTTGTCCGTCTTTACTAACATCTTTGTGGGTACTAGCTCTCCTAACCCTAACTTTTGACTAAAGGTGTAGGGCATCATATTGATACTCCTCCCAAATCTGCGAATGCCCTCTATGTTGACTTCATTTATACTACAAGGAATGTAAAAATCCCCTAGATCCTCTTTCTACTGTGCTATGCTAGGTTTTCTTTTGCTTCATGCTCCTTAACCTTCTTTTTTCACCGATTCCATTAATGTGAGCCTCTTTTGCTATTGTTCCGTTATGTTCTTGACCTTGTTTAAGTCAACCTCCTTAGAATTCCTCATTACCCTACTTGACAATGATTTCTGCCGCGCTAGAATAGGGTATGGCAAATTGGGTCGAGATTCCTTGATTGGCTCAATTTTGATCTTACTTGGAAGGAGTTCCACAATTACTTATCCTTTTCCTTTATCTCCATTCTCCTTTGTATGATCAAGTTCCTCTTCCTGGGACTGAGTGATGGCCATGATCCTTTCCTTTGGGTTAGAGTCGGTATTGCTAGAAGTGTTCTTGTATTTCGAGTAGATATTGCTTCAACTAGTTGACCTACTTGGACCTCCAGATTATGCATTAAAGAGGCGTGGTTCTTGGTAACTTGCTCGAATCTACTTTCAAGCCTCCTATGTGCGTCTTCCATGCCTCCAATCTTATCTAAAATCTTATCCAACTTAGATTCCATTGAGTTTGTCTTATCTTATTGGAATCCCGATTATCCTTGAGGTCTGAACTGTCCTCTAGAATTGTTCATCTAAGAGAAGTTAAGGTGATTCTTCCACCTAGGGTTGTAGGTGTTAGAGTAGGGATTATATCCCCCTCCTCGTCTATATTGGACTCCCATATAATTTTATTGCTCTATATCACCTTCTTTCATTAAGAAACAGTCCATTGTGTCATAGTCCAATTGTCCATAGAGTTCACACTTAAGTTGTACAGCCTTCACCGGAGTTTAGGATGAAGTCTTCATGTTGTTGAGCTGTCGAGTCAAGTTATCAATCCTCACTTGCATTTCCATCATCTGATCAACAACTACAATTCCGTTTTGTTCACAGAATGTAGTAGTTCGTCTAATCCGCTCATTCGTTCATAAACAACTGTTACTTGTCGTCTTTTCTATTAATTCTTCCGTTTCATTAGCTGTCTTCCTCATCAATGATCCTCTTGAAGCTGCATCGATTGTGCCTCTCGTATGCAGGGTAACCCCATTATAGAATGTTTGCAACAAAAATTCTTTAGGTAAGTTGTAATATGGGCACTTCTATTGTAAATCCTTGTATCATTCCCACGCTTCGTAAAATAGATTCCTGACACCCTGTTGGAAGTTAGTGATTTCCTTAATAATCTTAGTAGTTTTAGTTAGGAGAAAATATTTATCTAAAAAGACACAGACTAACTGATCTCAAGTGGTAACATTGGCTGGGTTAAAGGAGTGGTATCAAGCCTTTGCTCTATCTCTAAGGGTAAAGGGAAAAAGCCTAATTCTCATTGCATCTTTCAACATTTGATGGTACCTAAAGGTATCACAAATTTCTAAGAAGTTCACCATATGTGCGTTGGGGTCTTCGTTTGCTAGTCCATAAAACTGCACGCTCTGTTGAAGCATGTTCAAGAGAGCTGGTTTGATCTTAAATGATGAGGCTTGTACGGGTGGTCTAACTACTCCTTGGCTAACCATATTGAACCCTGGTCTCATAAAGTCCACAAGGGTTCTCTATTGATGTCCTTGGTTCCCTCCATGGTCCAAATCTTAATGAAATTCCTCGACCATTATTGTCGCAATTTCTTCTTCTTCGTTATACCGAGCTTCCCTAATGGTTCATTCTAGTCGAGTGATATCTAAACCTAAAGTTTCAGCTGCACGACTTGTGTACATGCAAGAGCACGATTTCAAAAGTAGAAAAGGAAGAACAAAAATAAAAATAACAAGTAAAAACTAACTAAACGCCTTAACCTATATAATTAAACTATCTCTTCCTCGGCAACAACACCAAAAACTTTGATCGTGGTTTTTCAATATATATAGTTTTAATATTTTAACCTCGATATTCCATAAACGTACAGGTCATTCACATAGTACCTAAGGTGTTGATCCCACGAGGAGGGTTAATCTAATCCTAAAATCCAAGACTAAAGCTAATCATAGAAATTTAAATTTAATTAAACTAAAACAATGATGCAATTCAATCAAACAACTCGATTCAAGAAATAATAATGAAATATTAACTAATAAGCAAATTGCAACACACACATCAAAAGTCAACCTAGGGAACTACCAACTGAGAGAAAGGAGAAGTTTTACTTATCTTCAACACTAATCTAATTAATTATGAATTGTCGGATTATTGATCCTAGACGATTTTATGGTTGATTACTCTCTCTCGAGTTATAATTAATAGCCCTAAATTATAAACCCTAATAAGAATATAGAAAATTGCAATTTGTCAATTCATAATTTATCCAAACCCTAATTAGATATGAAGTTTTCTACTAGACTACTAGAATTATTATTATTATATTCCAACAAAAGAACCTGACACCTTGTTAGTTATTGAAAAACTAACCAAGAAATAACTAGCTTAACTATAAGTTTTTTTTAAAAAATTGGCTAACTAAAAGATTAGCTTGTGAAATTTTTATACACTGGCAATATCATATTACGTAACTATTTATGTTTTAATTATAATATTACATAACCGCTAAGAATTGACTCACAAGTATTTTAACAAGTAAAATAATATATATATATATATGTTTGATGTAATTAAAGCAAAATGATTCTTATTGTCAACCCAACCCAACCCAACCCAACAGGCCCGATTGTATACGTAATGATCAGTCCTTCAGTTCCATACTTTCAGAATCGAGCCGGGTTGAATCGAGTCTAGTCTAGTCGGAAGCTTTTGGAATTTGGTAGCCAGGCAGAGCAGAGCACCACTAGTATAATCGGAGATGGCAGATGAGGACCCGGAAAAGAGGTTTCACTCCATCATGGATAAGCTTTTTAAATCCCAACCACCCTCTAGGTCTTTTACTTCCTTCTTCTTCTTTACGATGTTCGGTTCTATGTTTTTTGACATTAACTCGTTTATTTGTTTTTACAGTAGTAATCTCTATTTCTTTTTCTAAATTTCCGTGCAAGTGCTAAATTGGATTTTTTGTTATTACGATGGGCAGTTCATCCGGACTGCAGTTATCGAGAGGCATAAAGCGAGCGAATCCAGAGTCGGCATTGGCACTAGTAGAGCCAAAAACAACGACATTGACAAGAAGAAGAGGGGATGGTAATGATGACAGTGCTGTGTGTAGACCGTGGGATAGAGGAGATTTGATGAGGAGGTTGTCCACTTTCAAATCCATGTCTTGGTTTGCTAAGCCCAAGGTTCCTCATTTACTTTTATCAATGCATCCTTCTTTTCTGTTTATCTTCGTTGCCTTCACATACCTTTTTTCTTTTTGACTGCCTCGATGGGGAGTTTTGATGCTTGAGAACCAAATGAACAATTGTTGTAAGAGTTACAAATAGGAACTGGTCAGATTATTTAATAAGATGAATACTCTACCTATTCCCAAGATACAAGATATAGTTTTGGGAAATATGATTATTAGATTCAAACGCTTTTCTTGTTATTAGGTAGTCAGTGCTGTAAATTGTGCAAGGAGGGGATGGATCAATGTGGATATGGATATCATAGCCTGTGAAACATGCGGAGCCCGCCTCCTTTTTTCTACTCCATCATCTTGGACTCAACAACAAGGCATGTAAAACCCTTTCTTTAAACTTTACAGCTTCTTATTATGTTTGTGTCTTAACTGCTTCTGTTTTTCCTTTGTTTCAGTTGAAAAGGCAGCCCTGGTATTTAGCTTAAAGCTGGACAATGGACACAAGTTGCTCTGCCCTTGGATTGACAATGCTTGTGAGGAAAGGCTGGCAGAGTTCCCTCCCATTTCACCTCCTGTGCTTGTTGATAAATTCCAGCAACGGTCTTCTGCTCTATTGCGACTCTTTTCTCTTCCTGTTATTTCATCTTCTGCCATTGAATACATGAAGAGTCCACAACTAGAAGAATTTCTCATGCAATCTCCGGTGGTGGAATATGGCAGAACATTTCAAACAGAATCCCTTGGAAGTGAACTGGAAATGAATTCTGTCGACAATTATTACAAGGTCTGCTTCTTAGGATCAATTTTATCCTGCCTATTATTCCGCGATATGGAGTATACAATGCTTAAAATTGCTTTCTCAGCACAAAGCATTATTTGTGCTGCCACTTTTGTCAATCCTGTTGATAGCGTACCCTATTCTGGATTTACTAACAGTGGCACTTTCCTTTCCTTGAATTTTTGGTTGAGGTTAATACTGACTTTAAGCATGTGCAGGCATTGAAACTTATAAGTTTATGTGGCTGGGAACTGCGTTCATTGCCTTATCTTGTTGACTGCAATGATAAAAAGCAGACCGTTAAAGATGGTGTCATTTTGAGTGTGTCAGATTGTGTCACTGTTGGAAATAATTCAATCATCAGTGTACATCATACTGCATCCAATGAAACTATGGAGACAAATGAAGAATCTGGGGCTCCTGGTGTATCACAGGCTGATCCAAACTCTGTTGTTTTAGATTGCCGGCTTTGTGGAGCCAGTGTTGGATTGTGGACATTTTCTACAGTTTCACGGCCTGTGGAGTTGTTTAGATTGGTTGGATATGCTGAAGCAAGCGGCAAAATAAATTCTGGAGAAGATACGGGCAGTGACAGGAGGACAGGCAGTGTTCCTTCTGCTTCAAATGGCAGTCTATCTTCCTTTGAGCAGCCATCGAATCTAAACATGACAATTGCTGGTGGTCCTCCACCAACAAAGCAGGACTTCAAAGCGACAATCTCACTCCCTGTTGTTGGCCAGAGTTTGAGGGCCAGATTTTCTTTGGACTCCAAATTCAAAGATTGGAAATACTATAATGCAGGGAAGTCTAAGTATTCCGGTAATAAGAACACAAATTTATCACTAGAGGAAAAGAAAAATGCAGGATCTAACGCAAGCAGCCAATTCTACGAGCCTGCAGCTCTGGGGCTGTTAGAAAGTAAAACAGGTGATCAAGGACAGTGTAATATTGAACGTAATGATCAGCCTGGTATACAAGATTCTGCCATTGAATGTCCTGCTCCTAACGTGGCAGGTATTGCACAAACTTTGGATCAAAGTGGCAATTTGTTTGAACATGCAAAGACTGTTGAACGGATTGACTCAGCACAAGGGGTGTTTGATAGTTCTCAAGTTAGCGTATCCTCAGTTGGAGACCAGGATACTGATATCAGTGATGCAAATGGGAGAAATAGTGACAACGACGCATCAATGATGCTAGCATCTTACCTTTCTCGTATTCCAGAAACAGAGATCTCTGGGAAAGATGTCAGTTTGAACATATACTCAAAAGAAGATGGAACTTCTTCTGATATCCAAAATAGATCAGTTGAAAAGGAACAACTTACAGAAGGAATAAAAGATACAACTCCTGTACGAGGTGAAATTGCTGCCGATGGTACAGGTAAGTAAAGTATGGCCAGTCAAGTATTAATACATACATTTCTTTGTAACTTGTTACTTTACTGAAGTTCTATTACCTTTCTGGTTTCTTTTTAATAATTCATATTGTTGGTTTATAGCATGGGAAACAAAATGAAGAGAGAGAGAGAGAGAGAGAGAGAGAGAATTGGTACCTTTAGAATATGTCAACCATAGACCATTGAAAAGATCACACTCATTATTCTAATCTTAAATAAGTTCATAATTGCTTGTTCCTTATGAATTAATGTTGCTTTAAATATATACAGACACAACTGTACTTTTGTGGATTTATCTTGATATGAGTTGAACACTAATTTCGTGTTGATGTTTGAATGACCTACCTGGAGCAATATTCAATTTGACCACAATTGACCTGAATGATGTTTTTTCTGGTTTACATGGAATTCTCAATTAATCATAAAAGAATTTTCCAACCGTATCCTGTCTGTACTTAGGTGCAGCTTTGAGGCAGCAATCTCTTGACAATGCAATGGAGTTCGATCCAATCAGGCAGCACAGGCATTTTTGCCCGTGGATTGTAACAAGTAGTTCTGGAGCACCTGGTTGGGAACAGACGCTATCTGCTTTATTACGCCTGAAAGAGCATTCTCATTCTCCTTCTATAAAGTCACATGCATCCTCTACCTCTTTGATTAAGGTATGAAGAAACTAGAGCTATTGCAATTTTTGTTAATATTTGGATCCATTAGGGCCGACCTTACCACAAACTCCTCCTCCTTCGAGGTCGTCGTTGTGAGTGGGGTGTTCTAGGCTTCCGCCATATTATGAATATTCATCAGCCATTCTTTGACTTAATGGTTGAAACGGTGAAATTTCATGTGTTTAGAGATCTCTTGATGCATCTTATCCAAAAAATCTGAAACTTCACTTTCTATTATTTTGTTGTTTTGTTCGATTATATATTTATCCATGTAGAGTTCTTAATTAGGCCGTATTTATTAAATGTGTATATATTCATCAATGTGCAAGGATTTAAGGCTTCAGTGGGTTTAGTGGAGAATTTGTATTCAGGATTTCACATATCAGTTTATACGTGGCATTTTACATATAATGATTTTGTCTCAAACTGCTTTACATGTCTATATTTGTGTACATGAGCAGTTTACTGTATAACTGTAAATTATACTCTGAAGTGAGGCTCATGGACATGAAATCCAAGAAACCAAATTGTTTGGTCAGCTTGATCTTACCCCTGTTACCGTAAAGAACACACACACACACACATGTATAAATATATATAGCTTTGCAGTACTTGATTCACTCAAGCGAATTGATGTATTCAATTCTGTCACTTGGTAGGTGGATGATCCCATTACTTCAGTTAGAATGCTGTTCAAGTCTCCGTCTACCAAAAAGATGAAGCCAACTTGTTGATCAAGCTGAAGCACAGGAGTATGACATGAGTTTTGTAGGCCACATTGTAGTATTGACTTTCACCGCGTAAAAACACTGGGATAGACTCGTAGATCTTCTAGATATTGCAACACAGTATATTGAATGTGGAGTGTATTTTTGGCCGCTTAAAACACGAGTGAAGCTGTAATTTTTCCCTGTATTGTTTGATTTAAGATACTTGATGCTTAAATGAGAAAGAGCCTTGGTAGTAGTAGGTCATCTACTCTGATGCAAAAAATATTCCAGGGACTGTACATTACTACTTATTCCATCAAGCCACAATTTGTAACTACGACTTTAGAATATGGTCGATTAAACCCTCTTTCTGCAACAACAGCTCTCTTGTCTCCAATCAGCTTCGCAACTCTGCTCACAGACAATATAAAGCTTGTTACTGGATGCTGGTTCTGGGTAACTATTACCATAAAGTTGTTAATTCAAGCGATTTTCATTTTACTCAACGAGGTGTTTTATGGGTTTTGATAATACAACTGAGTAGAATGAAAACCCATGAAGATAAGGTTTGAAGAAATTAACAGGCCTTTCCTCGATGCTTACTACCATTTTATTTTATAGGAGCAATATTGTCTGAGAAAAGACCTACCTGAAATAAGGAGAAGAAGTATTCTCTTGTACGGTCCTCACGACTCCGATCCTCTCTGCAACCTCCATTCCTTGCAGCACTCTTCCAATCACCAAAGCTGAGGCTTCCAGTTCTGGGGAGTCCTTGGTGGATATGACAAACTCTGTACCATTAGGGTGATGAGTAATTTTTCAAAGATCAGAAAACAGAATAGAAGAAGAAACGGCAGAGGAAGGAAAAGTTATCAAAATGTTTTATCCTCCTTTATTTCATGTATGCAGTGGCATTTATAATGATTACAATCGAGAAGTGAAACAGAAAATAACGTGAATTGCTAGACATTATTCGAATAAATCCTCCACCAAAGTAGGAGTAGATAAGCTGGAAGGAAATCACATAATAATAGGAGTAGATCGAAAGAACCCAATGAGAATCTCGGAATATCTAAGCATATCTAGCAGCGGTTGATTTGGGTCTTGTGTGGGTCTGGTGTCTTCAATTGTGATTGTGAGGATCGTAACAGGTCCCCCCACTAACAGCATCCTTGTCCGCAAGGATGAAATCAGGATACCGTTTTGCAAAGCGCCATAAATTTTCCCATGTAGCATCTTCAAGTTTAGTGCCTTTCCATTGTATGAGCACTTCCGTTTTGGGACGATACTTCCCTTTTGTTATAACTCGCCTATCCAGGACGCGTTCTGGTTGTGGCATAATGGTGGCACTTTCGGACACAGGAGGAAGAGTAGGAAATACAACAGGAGAGGAGCCCAGTGACCGACGCAAGAGACTAACATGAAATACGTCATGAATTTTGGAACCCGAAGGTAACTCCAATCGGTAGGCTACAGGACCAATCTTTTCAATGATTTTGTATGGTCCAAAAAATCGAGGGGCCAATTTTAAGGAGCTTCGAAAAGCTACGGAAGTCTGACGATACGGCTGCAGTTTTAAATAAACAAAGTCACCAATCTGAAAACTTACATCTCTGCGCTTCTGGTCTGCATGCAATTTCATACGATGTCGAGCCAGCTGTAGATTATGTTGCAAGTCACGTAGTATAGCGAAGACGCTCGTAAGTGTGTGTCAACAACTGCACCATCAAGTACCGGAACATATGGAAGTAGGCGGGAGGAGGAATACCATATACGGCTTCAAAGGGTGTAATTTTGGTTGCAGAATGTTCACTAGTGTTGTAACTATATTCGCCCAAGGTACCCATTCAACCCAATACGAGGTTGATCTCTGCAAAGCATCGAAGGTATTGTTCCAAAATTGGTTTATGACTTGGTTTGACCATCCGATCGAGGATGATAACTAGAACTCATATTGAGAGTCATCCATGTACAACTTAAATAGGGATCTCCAAAAGTTGCTCATAAAAACTCGATCCCTGTCACTGACAATAGATTTAGGAAAGCCATGTAATTTGACAATATTAGAGACAAATACCTTTGCGACATCAAAAGCAGTGAATGGATGCTTAATTGGGATGAAGTGGCTGTATTTGGACAAGCGATCCACAACTACTAAGATGGCAGTATACCCTTTTGAATGTGGCAAACCTTCAATGAAGTCCATGGAAATCTCACCCAGATGGTAGTGGGAATAGGAAGAGGTCGAAGTAAGTAAGCCGGTAGACCATAGTGTCCGTCTTGAACCTCGACAAGTCGAGCATTCTGGAGAAATTTTTAATGAAATGCGCATACCGCCATTCAAAGGATCGTTTTATTCGACTAAGAGTTTTGGTGTAGCGAAATGTCCACCAACCGCCGAGGCGTGAGCTTCTTGCAAAATGACAGAATTAATTTTGAGGTAGGGCTTAAATAAACATGACCGCTTTAAACCAAATACCATCCCTTTTATTAGTTGACCATTGAAAGTCTCCTTATGTTGTAAGTTTTCATAAAAGCGATCTGGGCCACTTCAACTTGTAAGTTTGCCCTCCAATTGTTTCGTAGTGACAACGCCAAGAAAATCTCTCTCTTCTACTTAAAGCATCAAGACTGAGTTATCTCTTCCTTGTTTATATTCAATAATATAATCATAACCCATTAGTTTTGGCGACCATCGTGCTTGAGTTGGGGTTGTGATTCTTTGCTCCATCGAAACTTCAAACTCTTTTGATCGGTCCTCACCACGAAAGGTTTCCCCAAGAATAGGGCCTCCACTTCCTATCGCCTTTACTATGGCCAACATCTCTTTTTCGTAGGTGGATAAGAGCAAGGTAGATCCTTTTAAGGCTTCACTAAAAAAGATATAGGACGCCCATTTTGCATGAGTATTGCTCGATTCTCGTGCCACAAGCATCACATTCAACTACAAAGGATTGTGAGAATCTGTAATCAAGAAGGCTGGAGGTGAAGATAAAGCTTTTTAAGGGACTTGAAAGCTTCTTCACTGTAAGTTCCACTGAAACCTTCTTTAGTCAATAGTTGGGTTAAAGGTGCTGCAATTTGACCAAACTTCATCGATGAACTTCCTATAGTAACGGTAACCCAAGAAATCCTCTAACTTGTTTTGCAGAAGTTGGCGTGGGCCATTCTAGAATTGCATGGATTTTCGTTGGATCTACTTCAACCCCCTTTTCTGAAATAAGGTGCCCAAGATACCTTACTTGTGAATCTCCGAAATGACATTTTGATTTTTTTTGCATATAAGTGATTGTTTCTCAAAACTTCCAACACGGTTCGCACGTGAGATAAATGCTCCTGCCATGATTTACTATAAACTAGTATATCGTCAAAAAAAACTAATATGAACTTACGCAAGTATGGGCGAAAAATATCATTCATCAGGCTTTGAAAAGTTGCTGGAGCGTTGGTAAGCCCAAATGGCATAACCAAAAATTCATAATGGCCTTCGTGTGTTCGGAACGCTGTTTTGAAAATGTCTTCTTCACAGACTCTTATCTGATGATATCCTGAGCGTAAATCTAATTTGGAAAAATATTTGGAACCATGCAACTCGTCAAGAAGTTCATCAATCACGGTATCGAAACTTATCTTTAATGGTGACTTCGCTCAAAGCTCGGTAGTCCACATGAATCTCCAACTTCCATCGCCTTTTGACCAAGAGTACGGAGATGAGAAGGGACTTCGATGGGACGAATTAATCCAGATTGTAATAGCTCTGCGCACTAACTTCTATTTGAGTTTTTGGTAATATGGATACCGGTATGGACGGACGTTGATGGGTCCAGTTTGTGGTAGGAGTGGAATTTGGTGGTCGTGCTCCCTCTTGGCGGCAAACCTTGTGGTGGTTGCAAAATATCCTCAAATTCTGTTAGGAGGGTAGTGAGATCATTAGCGGCATTGTTGGGGACTTTGATCGATGGTGCAGTTGTGAGATGAAGAAAGAGGCTATTATCATGAATGAGGCAAGATTTTTTCCTAAGAGTGCTACTTCTCCTTGCCTTACGCCTTGAAAGGTGATTTTCTTCCCATCCGAATTAATGGACATTGTTAATCTATGGTAGTCCGTCTCCACGGGCTGCGTTGATAACCATTGTACACCCGTGACAATGGCACAAGTCGTCACAGGAAGAATGTAAAGTCGACAAGAGTTTTGAATCCTCAGATATCCAAAGTGATTGCATTGCATTTCCCTGCACATTCAATTTGTTCTTTGTTAGCAACCACAACATGGAATGGTTTATCCATCGTCACCTGTAACCCGAGCTTCTTGGCTAGGGACTGGTCAATGAAATTGTGGGTGCTTCCACCATCAACCAAAATCGCAACTGCTCGCCCTTTTATTCTCCCATGTAATCGCAGTGTTTGAGGATGTTCAACGCCAGAAATAGCGTGAAAGGAAATTTCTGGAGCTGTGGTGTCCCCTTTTTCTCTTGGTAAGTCATCATCCAAATCCATATCCTCCTCCCCGACATCTTCAATCATAAACAATTGAGGACGACGACATCGATGACCAGGAGCAAACCTCTCATCACAATAATAACATAACCCTTTATCACGCCTCTCTTTAGCTTCTTGAGGTGAAATCTTACGTCTTTGGCATTCTTTGGTGTAGCATCTCGTAGTGTTGGTTTTGGAAGTTGGTGCGGCTCAAGTACCCAAAGCAGTAGTTACTTCCTTTCGTCGTCCATTAGTTTTGGGTGTAGGTAGTGTCTTCCTTTGTAATGTGTTTCGCTCTTCGATCAGGCGAGCGACTCCAATGGCAGTGGCCAAGGTCCTTGGTTGCTTGATTTTGACATCCAACCTCACCTCATCCTTCAAACCTGCAACAAAACAGCCCACAAGAAAAGATTCTGGTAAATCGTCAACTCTATGTGATAATTTTTCAAATTCTTCTTGATATGCTGCCACAGTGGTAGTTTGTTTTAATCTTGTTAATGCTTCTGACGGATCTTCATAATCGGTGGGCCCGAATCGTTGAAGAATTGCCTTGGTAAATTCATCCCAAGTCATTGGTCCTTTGAATTTACTGAGCCAACGATGCCACTGCAGAGCAATGCCTTCCAAGTGAAAAGAAGCAAGTTGTACTCGCTGGCCTTCTGTTATTTCTTTAAAGTCAAAATACTGCTCTGCCTTGTATATCCAACCCTGTGGATCGTCGCCATCAAACTTGGGAAAATTAAGTTTAAGGTGATGGTTATTAGATCCTGTAAGGAATGGGGTGTTGTTTGTGGTGTTGCGTTGTAGGCTGGTCTGCGGGGGATGTTGAGAAGAGTTGGGTTCTAGTGGGGCAAAGGGATTGGTTTCTTCTTGGGAATTGGAGATGGCTTGTAATTGGCGGTGTTGAGATTCTTGGGTAACTTTCATGGACTGTATTTCTGTGAGTATTGTTTGCAGGGTTTGGTGAACTTGGTCTATACTGGATTCATGGCGACCCAACACCTCATGCACTTCGTTGCGAAACTCGGCATTACTCTGAGTTCTAGTATTCATCTGGAGTGTAACCTGGCTCTGATACCAAATTGATGAGTAATTTTTCAAAGATCAGAAAACAGAATAGAAGAAGAAACGGCAGAGGAAGGAAAAGTTATCAAAATGTTTTATCCTCCTTTATTTCATGTACTGCAGTGGCATTTATAGCTGATTACAATCAGGAAGTGAAACAGAAAATAACGTGAATTGCTAGACATTATTCTGAATAAATCCTCCACCAAAGTAGGAGTAGATAACTGGAAGGAAATCACATAATAATAGGAGTAGATCAGCAGCAACCCAGCGAGAATCTCTGGAATATCTAAGCATATCTAAGCAGCAGTTTGACTGGGTCTTGTGTGGGTCTGGTGTCTTCAATTGTGATTGTGAGGATCGTAACATAGGGTCACTTCCAACCTCTTCTTGGTCTATCTCAAGCTTCCCTCCCCTCGCAATCAGCTTTAACTTTGGTGGAGGTTTTGCGGGGTCCCTAACGATTAAGCTCACTGTTCCGGCTAAGTTCTTGGTACCTGGGCAACTCTCATACTGTCTTTCCCATTCACCAACCAGAGTTTCAGCTGCCAAATTGCTTCCCGTTCGCTTTGCGAGCTCAGCATCCACACCATACGACCTCACCCCACCATGCTGCACGTAGCCTGGCATAATTTTTACGAACTCTTTTCTCCTGTAGCTGATCCCAGCAGCTCCACTTACAAGACTACTAAACCTTGCAGCTCCGGCTGGGATGTCCTCTGCATACAACCCAATCACAATGCGACCAACAGGTTCTCCATCGATGGAGACATCGAGGAAGGCTCGCTTGGATGGAGTTTTATCGTAGCAAGTTGCAGTGCTGTCACTCAGTTGCTGCTGATCAGTTCTGATGGGCTCTGGGGAACTCTCTTCAGCTCTTGCTGTTGAGGTCAGCAAAACAAGCAATGAAGATTTGCCCAGAAGTGTTAGCTCTCTGCGGGATAATTTGGAGCACTGTGTGGTTTGGATATGGGGAAGGTTGGTTGGTGGTAATGGAGGATGGAAATTAAGTGAGGGGTGAAAGACTTTAAGATTTGCGAACATATCTGTCCGTCCGGGAAGATGCTAATCAGATCAGAGGGCTTGTCCCTGTAGATTGTCTTGTTTTCCGGCGAAGACACTTGATAAGAATGGTACAAAAGCCAAGAAGAGCTGAAGAGGCTTGCTGCTGCTTTTGTATGGTACATAATTGATACAATTTATCCCTATAGCCGTTTGTAGGGTCACTCCTTTCCTTTCATTTCATGTGACGCATTTATCAAAACTCAATATAATGTGATTTTTCATTTGAGTAATTATACAATACATAATATACTAAACTTAAATAAGGTACAGAAATTTCTTAAGTTTTGTTTTATCAATAAATTGCAATGATTTAAAACTAATCGGTTCAACTGAAAAATATTGAATTATCCAATTTTTTGTTTGATTTACTTTAATATTTCATTTGAGTAATTATACAGTACATAATATATTAAATATAAATAAGTAATAGAAAAATCTTAAGTTTAAGTTTTATTTTATCAATAAATTACAATGAATTAAAATACAATTGATTCAGCTGGTTTAATAGTAAAAATTTTGAATCGTCTAAATTTTCGCTTAGTTTTTAACTGTTTGATTTGATTTACTTTAATCATCATCATCATCATCATCACTCAGTTCGACATCCCATGAATGAAGTTATATTCGAGGAGGTCTGATAAGACGCAATTTTACCCCTATATAATAGAGAAATTTTTTTGATTGAAATCCATACGCAAATAAGACAATATATGAATGATGCATGTAACAGAAACAATTCATAAAACGTAAAATAAATGAAAATACAAGTAAAGGAGGAATAAAAGCACTAAATAAAAATAATAAAAAATAGTCAAATCTCAAGATATATCTAAAATAAATGCAAATAACACTAATAATACTAATCACAAATAATAATAATAATAATAATAAATAAATAAATAAATAAATAAAAGTCAATAAATAAATAAATAATATTAGAATAGTAATACAATAGTTTTAAAATTTATAAAATCACAAAAGAAGTTTTTTATTTTTATTTTTCCTATAATGGGATTTAGTATCAACTAAATATATGTTATTTAATTATTTGATATATTAATTATTAATAAAAATTATGAATAATTTATTTAATATTATATTTAATTAATTTAAATTAATTATTAGTAAAAATTATGAATAATTTAATTTTATTGAATAATTTATTTATTTTTCTAATTAAATTAATTTAATAATTATTAATAAATATAATTAAATTTAAAATATTTTCAAAATATATAAATTTAAATAAAATTTGATTAAATAATTAAAATATATTTAAAATAAAATTTAATTTTTAAATTATTTTTAAAAATAATTTTATGAATAAATATTATATAAAATTAAAATTTTAATTAATTAAAAAATTTATCTAATATATAATTATCATCAATAATAAAAATATAACTACATTATTAATAATAATCAAACAGACTTTTATTTTTATTTTAAAAAATAGAAATTAAAAAATACTAAAACTAATATCAGAAGTATAACGGCTCGTTAATCTTATGCTTCCTATATCCCTTTTGACATTTTCTACCAATTTGCAATTTCCAGAAAATTTAACCTAAAAAAACTACGGCCCCCACCCGACTTCTCATTCTTCTTCGGGCTCCTCTCTCCCACGCCGCACGCCGCACGCCGCACGCCTTCTCGCCGGTCTCTCTCCCACGCCGCACGCCGCACGCCTCCTCGCCGGTCTCTCTCCGTGTCTTGCGACTCTCGCCTGGCCGTCGCCGTCTCCTCCTCGCCATCGACGTCTCATCTAGTTCTCCAATCCTCCTTCAAGTCTTCGACGTTTCTCCCTTCAAGGCTTCGACAGATCGGTCTCCTCGCCGCCGTCTCCTCCGCCCTCTTCGTCGTCGACGCACCACACGACCACCGAAGAAAGACCCGACCCTCAGACAGTCAGACGACCCTCACTGAAGACCCGATTGTTTTAGGCGTATGTTTTTTATTTTGTGTTTGATTTTTAATGGATATTTGTTGTTGATTGCTTCTGTGATCTTTGGTGTTGTTGATTTGGTGTTGTTGTTGGATGGAGGTGGATTTGGGGAAAATGGTAGGTTGATTTCGGCTGAGCTGAGAATGAGGAAAACAAAAATGGTGGAACCGTGGAATTGAGGCAAATGGTAGAGCTTTCTGATGACGGTGGATTTGGTGGATTTGGGGAAAAATCCGAATGTGTGAAGTTGTTGAATTTGACATTGAATTTTGTCATTTTGCCTTGTGGAATTACCGAACGTGTGAAATTAAAATTGATTGATGATTGGTATTGGTCTAATTGAAAATTAAGTTTGGAATTGGAATAAAATTTAGAATTGCACTGAAAATTAAATTTGGAGGTAGAAATTAGATTTTGGCATTTTGCATTTTGGAATGGACTATTTTGTAATATTTAAAAAATTTAGGGACTGTTTTATAAATTTAAAAAATATCCCGAAGCAAGATTTTGAATCTAAATGCAGACTGCAGATCTGATTGATTCAGAGCTCAATCCGCATCGAGCCCTAAGACGGTATTCGTAACATTGCTTTGGTGACAATTTTTTCTAAAACCCTGAATTTTTATTTTTATTTTTATTTTTATTTCCAATTCTCCAATTTAAAATCCTTAACTTTCCACCGTCCATGTCTTTACTCTTTACATTACTCATAGCCGCCAACAACCTTCAGCAGATGCAAAGCCCTAAACGCTAAAGGAAAAGAGTTGGTTTTCTGTTTATTGTATAGCTTTGAAGAAGAAAACCCTAAAAAATGGGGAAGAAGAAGGAGAAGAAAGTGAATGTCTCTGGTAAACCTAAGCACTCCCTGGACGTCAACCGCAGCAATGGAAGCAGCAGCAAGAATGGCAGCCGCAGCGCCGCGACCGTCAGGCGTCTCAAGATGTACAACACGAGGCCGAAGCGGGATGACAAAGGAAAGATTTTGAAGCACGACCTGCAGTCAAAGGAGCTTCCCAATTCTCGTATCCAACCCGATCGCCGCTGGTTTGGTATTCTCTCTTTCTTTCTAATTTGAAATTTTGTTTGTTGTGATTGAAAATCATAGTTTTTTATTTTCTTTTTTATCGTACGTAGGGAATACACGGGTTGTGAATCAGAAAGAACTTGAATTTTTCCGCGAAGAGCTGCAGAGTCGTATGTCTAGTAATTATAATGTTATTCTGAAAAAGAAAAGGCTGCCCTTGTCTCTTTTAAATGATCAACAAAAGGTATTGACTGATGTGAAAATTGATTGTTGTTTCACCAATGTTGTTATGCGGTTTTGGATTTATCTAAATTGGTCGTTCCAACACATCTGAAGCAAGCCAGAGTCCATCTTCTTGACACTGAGCCTTTTGAGGATGCATTTGGACCCAAGAGGAAGAGGAGGCGCCCAAGGCTTTTGGCTGCAAGTTATGAGTCTTTAGTTCAGAAAGCTGATGACTCTCAAGGTTAACGATTTACTAACTTTGCTTCTTCTTCTTTTTTTTCTCTTTTAAGCATTTTCTTTGTCAAAATGTTAGTTTTGGGAGATTGTTGCTTCATTGTGTTTGTGAAGGACGATGAATTCCAAATTGAAGGCTCAATTTTGTTTACCTTATAATTCTACCCAGACAATGTTATTCCTTATTTGATTTACAGGTTTGATTGTTAGAAAGATATTGATGATGTTAATATGGGTAAATAATACTTCTGATGAAAACAAGTTGTGATGAAATATTATTTGTGGAGTTGGTGGGTTCTCGAAGTAACATTATACTTCTTTGATCAAACTTTTTAGGAATCAGATTTTACTGGTGGTTGAGCTGTTAACCAAAATTTGTTGTGACATTGCAGATGCTTTTGAGCAAAAATGTGGAGCTGGTGGATCTGCAGAAGGAAATGAAGAAGATGGCTTTAGGGACTTGGTTCGGCATACAATGTTTGAGAAGGGCCAAAGTAAGCGCATATGGGGAGAGTTGTACAAAGTTATTGACTCATCAGACGTTGTTGTCCAGGTTGTTATAATTGTTTAAACAAAAGAATATTGGCAAATATAGGACTGGAAGAAATAATAAAGTTAGAAATTGGATTCTTAACTGCAAAATTTGACTATTTGTTATGACAAGTGGAAGGTTTAACTGCACTTCATGGTCGGTTTATTGAAGAAAAGAAAGTCCTGCAATGGGGCAATCAAAAGTTTTTAAATACTCTATTATGGCCATTGATGTTAAATTATGCAGGAGGATCCAAGCTAAGGATCATTGAACCAAATCCAAATTTGTGTTGTCACTTCATCTTTCTTCCATGCTGCGAAGTTTGTCTAATTGGAGTGCATAATTGGGCTTGTTCGAACCTTTTCAAAGCTGAGTTCCTATACTCTTGTCCCTTTCGCTCTTTACAGGTTTTAGATGCAAGAGATCCCCAAGGAACAAGATGCTATCATTTAGAAAGGCATTTGAAAGAGCATTGCAAGCATAAAAACATGGTGCTTCTGTTAAATAAGGTTAGTTTTGCTTTTCATCTTGCTTGTGCTGCATCATGCTCATGTGCATCTTTTAAAACTTACACTGAATGTTGTTATTTTTATTGTTAGTGTGATCTTGTCCCTGCATGGGCAACAAAAGGTTGGCTTAGAGTGTTATCCAAGGAGTATCCTACTCTAGCATTCCATGCAAGTATAACCAAGTCTTTTGGAAAGGTAAATATAACTAGCATAAATGGGAACTGAATGAATTGCATATCCTGCAGTTGTCAGCTAGCTATTATGTGTTTGCTGTCTGTATTGCCAATAGTAATTCTTTTCTGGTCTTTTGATGCTTTGAATCCATGTTGTTCCTTGGCTCACCGTCATACTTTGGTTTCCCTTTGTGTCTCTTGATAATTCATCAGAATGTTTGGGAGGAAACAAAATTAAAATAATATAGCAGCTATTGCAGCAATTCAAACAAAACGCTTGCAGCAGGAATTTGAGAACTTATGTTGCTTTAATAGGTTTAATATTTTTCTGTATCAATCTTTTTGAATTTTTCTTGTATCAGGGCTCTCTTCTATCAGTGTTAAGACAGTTTGCTCGCTTGAAAAGTGACAAGCAAGCAATATCGGTGGGATTTATTGGCTATCCAAATGTTGGAAAATCTTCGGTGATCAACACTTTGCGAACTAAGAATGTAATAATTCATTTCATTACATCACGTTCCTTGCTAACAAAGGTTAG
Source organism: Erythroxylum novogranatense (assembly GCA_029891385.1). Lineage (NCBI taxonomy): Eukaryota > Viridiplantae > Streptophyta > Magnoliopsida > Malpighiales > Erythroxylaceae > Erythroxylum > Erythroxylum novogranatense. The sequence goes on along the minus strand of CM057233.1, from coordinate 44,322,930 downwards.
TCGTGTCTTTCAATTTAGTTCACAAATTTATGCTTGCTTTGCAGGTTTGCAAGGTTGCTCCTATCCCAGGGGAGACCAAGGTTTGGCAATACATAACACTTACAAAGCGGATATTCTTGATTGATTGTCCTGGAGTTGTTTACCAAAATAAAGATTCTGAAACGGATATTGTTTTAAAGGGGGTGGTATGTTTTCTTCTCTTCAGTTTTTTCTTTAGTTACATGATGTTATTTGTTTTTACTTTTTAGGTACTCTCACATTTAGCTAAAATAATAGTAATAATAATAATCATTCAGCTGAGTTGCTTTCTGAGAACTCTGTTTAGAAATCATGAGCTTTGACCACTGGAAAAGGATTAATATTTTTAGTGACTGAGGTGGTTTTCTGTATCATGTGTGTACTTTTTGTTTGTCAACGTAAATGGAAGGTGTAGTTTACAAATGCCCAGGTATTCCTTGTGGGCAAGAATTGAATTTGGTGACTTTGAAGCTGTTTTTGTTGTATTGATGGAGAAATACACTTACTGTGTGTTCACAGTTTGCTTATGCCTACAGAATATGCATGTGTGTGTGGTGAGCATGTGGGAGACAGACATAAAGAGAATAGAATTTATATATCTGACAAAGAGAAAGACTAGAATATTTTTTGTATCTTTTGGTTCTTTTTTGTTGATATTGTTCATCTTCTATGATGGACACTTCTCAGTCATTAATATTCCTGGATGATAATCTCCTCCTAGGTACGTGTTACCAACTTGCAAGATGCTTCCGAACATATAGGAGAAGTTCTGAAACGTGTTAAAAAGGAGCATCTTCAAAGGGCATATAAGATAAAAGATTGGTGAGCTACTTGTGATGCATAATTTGGTTCTACTCTTTTTTTTTGTCTGCTCTTGATGTTCAAACTGTACCTTCATAGGGAAAACCCATTGAACTGTATTCAATTTATCTTCCCCTGCATGCTCCTTTTACCAGATTCTACTTGGATATGCTGATTGTCTTTAACTTGGGATATATTCAGTTATTCAGATGAGTTGTTTTTATTAGTGGGAAGTATATTTAGCAGGATTAGAAAACCTTAAACAATAATTTCTAAAACTGCCTTGTCTTTTTCTTTGTTCCGGTTTTATTTATGCATGAGATATTAATAGCCTCTGAGAGATCTTAAGGCCCATCCCCACCCACCAACTGGCAATATTCTCATCTATTTTGTGACACATCAAAACATAAGAGTCATGGGATGTGGGTTGATTTTAAATGGTAGTGAGTGGTTGTTTTATTGTGAACATGAGACTGGCTCCACCTCAAAAGTTAGAATGTTGTTGTATGTCCTTGTTAGATTGTCTTGTTGTCCTCAGTATTCGAACGAGTTTACTCTTTATTAATGCACAAAATATTAGGTCTATGAACTAATAGCTATTTCCCATTCTTGTCAGGGCTGATGATGATGACTTTCTGGTTCAACTCTGTAAGTCAACAGGCAAACTTCTGAAGGTATATTTAAATCTGATTTATGATAATATTAGGTTCACTGCTTTGCAAGAGGATTAGTAATATCATATGAATGATATGCCAAATCGTTGTGACGAGATAAAGATGTTTCTCCATCACCCCATATCACTGAACATGTAAATTGAGGTCATAACGGTGAAATTCCATCCAACTTAAACTACTGTGTAAGCTGGTGCAGGTCATGACTATGATATCTGGTCTGAGAACTAGTTGTTGCCTATTACTTCATACCATGTATTCTTGGGGAAGTTCCCTGAAATTTTGACTGGTTGCAAACATGATGGCTGCAATTTGCTTATGATATCTGGTTGCAGATCTGGTTTTTGCGGAATAATGTTGTGCTCGTTTCAGCTATTTCTTTTTGGATTTTTTCAGGGTGGTGAACCTGATTTAATGACTGCGGCAAAGATGATCCTTCATGATTGGCAGAGGGGTAGAATTCCTTTCTTCGTTCCTCCTCCACAAGAAGATGACAACCCTTCGGAGGAGCCTATTGTAGATACCTTAGACAAGGAGGTTGATGGAAATGGGGATCAAGCATCTGCAGCTTTGAGAGCCATTGCAAATGTAATCTCGTCCCAGCAGCAAAGAAGTGTCCCTGTTCAAAGAGATTTATTTAGTGAGGAGGAGTTGAAGGGCGATACAGGCAATCATCATTCAGACATTGAAGGTGATAATGAGACTGATGATGAGATTGCTGATGAGCTTACCGGGACAGAAGGCAAAGTCGACGATCAAGTTCCAGCAACTGAACTATAATAATCCGGTGTCACCCTGTAGGAGGTAAGACTTGGTTCTATTGATATCAAGGGTACAAGAGATTCCTCTTTGCAAGTAAAAGTTTTGCAATGTAGTGGGTAGACAAATTTTGCAACTATCTTCCAAGAGAATTTAGCACTTGTAATTTGTAAGAAAATCAAATTAATTTATGTTGCCGATCATGGTGTGTGCCTTCAGGCTTTTTAAGCTGTATCATTAAGGAAAAACAATGGCCAGTTTTATAATCAACCCCGCAAGTTTTCAATCCTTGTTAATTTCAGTTGGTGTACTTTGTTGTACTCGCTACTATTAATTACAGTAAGATTAACTCACTTCTGCGATAACCCATGCCAAACTGATTTTTGGTTTTTATTTTATCAAGAGGAAGCAACCGGACAAGGAATTTAAGCATTGCCAATTAACAATGGTACTGGGCAAGCATTTGTTATCGTCTCAAAACCAAACTTGTATGATGAATACCATATTAGGTTGGATTGTGAACTTATCCTAAATTAGAAGGTCATGATTCATCATCCTTTAAACAGGTGTTTCTTCGTGTTAACTATCTGGACCCTTCTAAAGTAGTTTTCTTCACACAATTTGGTATAATATCTTCATCGGTTATTACTATGATCTAGCTGGTCTTCTTCCTCTCGTGGTGGATTTATGATGGTAACTAAGTGGCATGATGACAACCGAAAAAACTAAAGCCCTTGTTTTTAGGAAACAATACTAACTTTTTTTTGGAAGTTAAGGATTATATTCAATCAAAAAACGGTAGAAAGTACATGGGAGAGGATATACAACTCTTAAAGTCTATACAAAATATACAGCTAACTACACAACTTTTGTTAACTAAGTACCAGCTCTTACTAAATATTCAACTGTTGCCAGAGTTGATCAGAAATTTTGTTAAGTACCAGCTCTTACTAAATATTCAACTCTTGCCAGAGTTGATCAGAAATATCTTAGAGAGAGGGCACTAACAGGATAGTCATCCATAGCTTGAGATAAAACTCATTCCAGCTTAATTTCCTACATTTTTTTGTTGTTTCAAAGATCTTGGTGTTCCTCATTCTCCAAATGAAATGTACTAGTATGGCAAAGCCAATCTTGAATGCTTTATGAACCATTTTACTATTACAGTGTAAATCATTTACGCACTTCAAGCAGTCTCGCTAGGCAATATTTATATCAGGTAGGTTAAAAATATAAAGAAACTTTCCCCATATCAATCTTGTATAAGAGCAACCAAAGAAGAGATGATCTAAAGACTCCGCTCCTCCACTGCATAAAAAGGTAAGATTTGATTGGAATTGAAAATTTTATCATGTCTCTAGTTCTCAATTTCTTCCCAACTGCTAACCAGAGAATAAACGAGTGAGTCTGTGCAATTCCAAATCCCCATATTAACTTGTGAAGAGAAAATCTGGTGAAGGGACCAATAGTAGTTGTTTACATGATTTTGCTGTAAATTTATGTGATGAGTGTAACTCCCATCTAACTTCATTTGCCTGCTCCAGACTTGATGTAAAAGTTGGCATCTGCTCTGCAATTGGCATGGTTCATTTGCTCATATGGAATGGCCACACCTAGTTGTTACTTTGAATGAGTACATGCATCTTGGTATCTTCTGGAATTGAGCTTTTAAAAACAAGAAAAGGAGGAGTGTTACATAGAGATCCCATTGAATGCTAATTGTCAAACTAAAAGCTGGTGTTTTGCCCATCTCCAACATAGTGCTTGATATGAGGATGTATAAATGACCTGGTGAGTAAGATTTGTCGAAAAGTGTAAAATTAAGAAGTTTTTTGGAGAAATCAACCATATGCTGCAGTGTTTGACATGGAACATATGAACCCATTTGACCTAGAGACTTTCCTTATCACAACAGAGTCTCTATAGCCATTTTGCTAACAAAAACTTGTTCATTCTAAAGGTTGAATTGATCGGTAATTCACCATTTTCTTTTGGAAAACAAATAGTACTCTAATTAACCTTAGAAATTTTCTTCATATTAGAATTGTGTCCATATCATATGAAATCTCTTTTACTCCTGTCTATCTTCTTTAAAGCGCCTTTGGGAATTGCTAAATGTGACAATCGATAAACATGCACATTATTGAGAATGGAGATGGCCAGTTGCAATCTACCACTATATGACAAATATATGTTGCTCCAATTAGAAATTTTTCTACAAACCATGTCAATGACTAGTTTGTGTTCGGCTTCTTTCAGCTTCTTGGCAGAGATAGGGACACCCAAATAGTTAAGAGGTAACTGATGAATGGTTAGACCTACCCTCACAAGCACTTTAGATGAGGCTTCACTACTCTGTGTAGATAAGTATGCTGAGCTCTTTTGTGGATTAAATGTTAGCCCAGATAGTTTTTGGAATCTTTGTAAGGAAGTTAAGAGTACTCCAATTGAAGCTGTATCATTAGCATATAGCACGAGTAAATCATCTGCAAAAGAAAGTTGAGTGATATGCAGTTCACTACATCGATGATGATATCTAAAGTTTCTACTTTCCACACTACATAGCTGAGTCATTCTTTGAGAGACTTCCATAACAATTACAAGAGACAAGGAGATAGTGGATCTCCCTTCTGAATTCCTCTAACTTTATAATGCATTCTCAAACATTTCCTTGGTTTTCTTTAGATGGGTACTAAGCTATAAAGCAAATTCAATCCCTTAAAGGACAAGGAAGACGATCCACGGATAGGAGTAAGCACCTAGGGGGAAGAGAAGGCACGAGTTCATAGACGATTCTGCAATATGCGCAGAAAGCAATAAATTTGTCATTCCAAGAAAATGGCCATTAGTTAGTACAAGTTCTTGAGATTGCTCTGCAAAAACTTAATGTTTTAAAAAATTAGATTAGACATCAAACTGTTGACCGGAAAATTTAAAGATTTAATCATTATTCTACTATTATAAAATTGACATATTATTAACTAGAAATAAAAATCTATTAAAATAAAATATTTTATTGAAGTTAAAATAAAACAAGTCTGTCAATATTTAATCAACTAATAACAAGTTTAATAATTCTAATTAATTTGATTTAACTTAAAATTTTAAAATAACAGTAACAACTAAAACTATGTTTTTGAAAAGATTATATTTCACCATTATAAAAGATTTTAAAATTCTCAGACACTATTTAAAGAATTATAAATCATGCTTTTATCTAAAATTTTTACATTAACATCTTTTACTATTTTAAATAAATCATAAATTACTAATATATGATATTGTTTTCTATTAACATACTATACTTGATTTTTTAAAAAAGTATATTTGTAACTTTCAAATATGTTTCAAATAAGATTGTAACTAACTATTACTACGTTATTACTTTATTCATCATAACAAATGCTTCTTTTTAAAAATTCTCTTCTAGTTCATTGTAATCAAGATTATTTCATTTGTTGCATTTGATTGCTCTTTATTAGAAAAAAACATGCACCTTACTATATAAGCAATAAGAATTGAGAAAGTAAGCTACTTAATAGATCTTTTAAGTAAGATGCATATCTTATCGTTGGTTAAAATATATGTTTAAGGCATGTACAATTTCTCCTACCTTTAAAAATTCACAATTGTCTTACTACTTACATACCATCATATATATAACTCAAAGATGGCTTTTCATCTAAGTTAACAATCCTCAACAACCTTATAAATAAAGCCACAAAATTTTCAATAACCAAGCAAGCACCCCAAATTTTATTATATAATAATAATATAAATTTCTCTTCTTTGCATCATTTAATAATTTATGATGACTTGAAAGGTGTTTACTTGTAATTAAAATTTCAAGAACTCATTTATGATTATAAACACTTTTCAAAGTTTTATATGTAATTGCAAACCCAGTAATAATAAGAACAAAATCTCAATCTATTCTTCTTCCTTTCTTAATCAAGACAAAATATAAGCAAATTATATATAAAATTATGATCTTAGATACGCGTGAAGCGAGAATGAAAATATGGTTTGTACAATTAATATCTTTTAAAATGATATTTGTATCTTGAAAAGACTTAAAGATCAATAAGAATGCTCATATTTTAATTGTAGCTAATACTTAGTTGATGCATAATTAATCTCATTATCGTAATGAAATAAATAAGGTTTTTTGTCTAACCCATTAATTTTTTTATAAAATAATTAAAATAAAGTATGATTGCTTTTTATCATATAAGAACCAATATTAACATAGTTGACAAAAGTTGTCAAAATACTATAATAAGTTAAGAAATTAATCAAGGTTCTTTTCATTAATCAGTCCACCTTTCTATCATAATAATGAATCAGATTTTTCCCCAATTAGACTTATATATACTTACAATTAACGACATTCTTTTTCTAAATCTGAAAGTAAAGGCACACAAATTTCTTAATAAAGAGGTGCCTTAAATCCTAGATCGTCGTCGATATAGTATCTATTGCTTCTTAAAAATAAGGTGAACTAAAGTACTTGCAAGAAATACATGAATTATAGAATTACTAGTCGAAGCTTTTTACATTGCAAAACGTCATCATTATTAATCAAAGAACTTTTAAACTTAGTTCGAATAAATAATAGATCTTAATAGAAAATAAGAATCTATATTAATAATAACTTTTCTTTTTCCTTTATTTATTACTTATTATGCTTCATCATCTCTAAAAGATACACTATGAGTCTATTTATTTTCTTTCTTTTTTTACTTATTGCTCTAAATAATTTTCAATCTTATCATGATAATTAAATTGGTATTTTTATAAGAAACGGTATTATCCTTAAGACCAATAATATGTTCTTTCATGCTATAAATTCCTCTCATTTTAAACATTCTTTCTCAAAACATATATTTATATTGAATATTTTACCAGATGTTTGAGAAGAAGAAAATAACTCCTACTAAATCAACCTTACAACGTGTAAAGGATATTAAACTCACCAAATCTTTTTATCATTATTTAATGTTCTCAAATACAATTTCAACATAAATCTTATTGTAAATGTTAACTTGTTTATTTAACCTTCTTTCCATAGTCTTAACAAATGAAGATATAAACTAATAAACGAAGATATAGACTAACATATCTTCTCAAAATTAACATATCTAGATTTGTTCTCAAATTTCATTTCATTGGTTGTATATGCTAAAAGGTCTCGTTCTTGTTTACAATGGATTTAAGGTATAGATGATGGTTGATTTGAAAGGATCATAATATCAGGTTTAAGCTCTAATTGAATCATATATTTACTAAGGGTTTATACATTGCATAAGACAATTTTTTATGGCTAATTAAAAAAAGATTAATTGAGGATCTTAAAATCAATACATGCATACCTTTATCTTGCTCTAAAAACATTAGTCCTTTACTTATCTTAAGTGGTTTTCTATGTCTCATTAGAGTGCCACAATCACACGTTTAGGAGGAAATATAGTGTGAACCAAGGAAAGTTTTAATTGATGTTTTGATGATAATAAAATATAAGTATCACTAATGAGTCTATTATTTTGTTAAGAAGGAATATATAAATAAGATGTATCCATAACTCAAGAAGATATCTCGTAGGGATGATAAAGAAAATTAAAAATTTGCAACCTTTTAAATGAGATCAAGTCAAGAACAAAATAAGATCAAGGCATATCAAGGTCATTATATATTTTGTAATATTAATTGTAGTCTCATTTTGTTTCTTTGGTAATCTTAAAGATATACCATACATAAATATCTCATGTTACTTCATTACATGAGTCTTCTCATTCATCAAAAGGTATTAAAGGTTGTGTTTTTATAAAGAAAGTCTTTTGATCTTTTAAACACTCTTTGGGGACATTTTGAAAGTTGTTTTAATCATAATTACATTAAACAAACCAAGTTTAAGCCTTTAAGGTTGAAATTATAATTTTAAGGAATTGGTCGTCTAATATAGGTTACTAGTCAACTAATGTAAGTTAAATATGTAACTGAGGTGTTTGTTGACACATTGATCGATCAATATGGTGATTTGGTTTACCAATATTCCTTGAAGAGACACATTGGTCAACTAATATATCAGAGTATTCAACTATTGTGCAACAACTAGTTGATTTTATACATTAATGCATGTTAGTTGACTAGTATGACCTAATAGTCAACCAATATATTAAAACTAGTCATCATAATGATTAGCAACAACTAGTTGATTTTATGCATTAATGCATGTTAGTTGACTAGTATGACCTAATAGTGAACCAATATATTAAAACTAGTCATCATAATGACTAGTTTTTGGCTCCAACGACTATTAGGATTTTTAAATCCTATAAATACATATTTTTTCATTTGTTCTAACTTCAAAAAAAGCATATGGGTGTCTTGTAAACATATTTCTAATTCTTTATCAAATCTTTGAGTATTCATTGTCTTATATATGAGTAAGCTAGCCTCTTTGATTTTATCAAAATAATAAAGTGAGATATTTTATGTTGTAAATTTCTAATAGGATTTTGTAATAATTACCTTTATAAGAAAACTAATATGACAAATTTTCTTGTTGGTCAAATGTGCAGACCTACGAAAAATAATTTCAATGGCCCTTTTATACCTACGAAAATTGTAAAGAATAAAAAGGGTTACCAAACTAAAGTAAAAATGAGAATCTCAAGATAAGATATTAATTTCTGTGAATAGCTGGGCCATACACATCTTATTTTATGCATTAGGAAGAAACAAATTCAATAGAGTCTCTACGTATGAAATGAATTATAAAATTTGGCACATATTAGAAATTACATAAAAAAAAGGCACAAGAGAGCAAAGTGTGCATTAACTCACCAATATGAATTATTTCAAATTAAGCAAGGCACTTTTTTTTCTTAGTTGTAATCACAAAGCATATAAATTCTTTAATATGAAGATTCATATTATTGAGTTACTATTATTGAAGAGTTTATACATGTTAGTTTTAATATATCCACCTTGTGTCTAAAAAAGTCTTGAAGATGTTGCTACAGGATGTGGAGAAATTAGCCCTTAGAGAGAAAAAGAATAATCATCAAGAATTTTTAAAAGAGCCAATTACTAAACTAAACGAGAGAGATGAAAAGGATGAGATGCTTCCAATCGATTCAAAAATTAAGGAGAATCATTATCCGAATTATATTATAGGTAATGTTTTAAAGGGGGTATTTATTAGTCCATGTTTTAGAAATTTATCACATCTTGCATTTATTTATCAAATTGAATCTAAATCCTTATGATGAATATTAAGTTTGCACTTTCGATATGAGGTTAATTTTTTTAAAGATTATAGTATGGACCTTAGTACTTAGACAAGAAATTATATGCAAAATAAAATTATTGAACACTACAGTAATTGGTGGCTAGTTTCGTTAAACTAATGAATAAGAGTATATTTGTACAAGTAAAAGAGAGTTAAGCATGATTAATGAAAATTATATATGATTAACGTCTCTTTTCATACTTAACTACCTTAAATGGATTTTATTTGAGCTTAAGTTTAATGGTTTTAGCTTGAGTTTTAAGTTTGTTCATAAGTCTTCAGGTTTTATTGGTTGACCAATATCTTAGTATGGTCAACTAGTTTTCTCAAATTCACCAAATTCCCACTTTTAGTGAGTTTGTTTGTTTGGTTAAAGTTCAGGTTAATCACTCACTCATATTAGTTGATTAATGTTACTTTATGGTTTACCAAAATTAAGTGATGGTCAACTAACATCTCTTTCAAGGAAACAACATATGTTACAATGAGTTTGGTTGATAAGTATGGTTCGACTATACTAAATGAATTGTCAACCAATGACCAGAAGTGGTCGGCTAGTACAATTTTATAATTAAAGATATTCTTCTTTTTTTCCTCCATATTTCATGATTTCTTTGCTTACCAAGAATATTTAAGGAGACGAGTCTCGGTGTATGTTGTTTGCTGATGATATTGTTTTAATAGATGAGACAAGAAAGGGAGGTCAATGTCAAACTAGAATGTTGGAGACAAATGTTAGAGTTAAAGGGTTTTAAAGTGCGCAAAACTAAGATTGAGTACTTATAATATAATTTTCTGGGCCATCAAATGGCTATTGATATGGAGGTAAAGATTGGATCAGAAATTATATCACAGAAGGAGTGTTTTAAGTACCTAAGGTGTTGGGCCCCAATTCACTTTAAACATGCTTTCGTTATTTTGGGGTTTAGATTGATTAATTGTTTTTAATTAGAATAATTTGGGAGTTTTAGTACTTAGTTAATAAAAATTAATTGGTGGAATTTAGTTAAAATTAGAGTTTTAATAAGTTGGTAGAATTAAAAAGAATAAGATGGAGTTAGGATAAATGAGGAAGTTTGCTTAGGTTTTAAAGCTCAAGGTTTAACAAGATGGGCTTTTAGCCCATTTGCATGATATTAAAATAAAGAAAGAGGGAATTAATTGATGAATTAAATGGGAAGCAAGTGAGGGTCGTATGAAAGTGAGAAGGAAATGAAAATGATAAGGAAAAGAAGAGCTTTCGATGAAACTACATCGTTTGGTCATGGGATTTTAGTTAAAACACAAGATTTATCCGAAGTTTTCTAGAAAACTACCGAAACTCTTAAGAGAAGAGGGACTTTCGAAACTTAGAGAGAAAAGAGTGGAGACTGTCGGTTGAAGAAGAAGAAGAAGAAGAAGAAGAAGAAGAGAAGAAGGAGCTTTGGTTTAGGTTGCTTTAGAAAGGAAGGTTGAAGAGTTTCATTCAAGAAGGAATTGGAAAGAAGGAGTTTAATCTTCCATAGAAGCAAAGAGAATTTCGTGGGTCATCTTCTAAGGTAAGGAAAATTCGAAATTTTTGGGTATTTTAGGTAGGTTTTAGTTTTAAGAGCCTAGAAAAGTTATGGGTAAGGTTAGATAGGTAAAATTCCATGCTTTCGTATCCTTAAAATTGTCAGATTTTGATATCCTATGTTCTGATGGGATATTCATGCTTAATGAAGGTGAATTGAGGCATTTGGAGGAAGAAGCAAGGCCTTTGGATCAATCCTAAGCTAAAGGAATTCAAGGTGGGTAATTCTTTAATAACTGAGTTGATAAGTATATTACCGTCTTTATAATAAATGCGAATTAAGGTGTTAAAATGACTTGGAAAGTTTGTAAGAATTACGCTTGATGATGTATTGAATTTATATGTGATATTCTTGTTTATGAATTTATGTTGGAATGGTTGGTTCAATGATTTGTTAAGTGAAAACAATAAGAAATTGTGATTTTGAAAGATCGTTGTTTTGGTAATTTACGTGAAAATGAATTTGTATATGCCAGTAGAGGCAATCTTTCTTGAATTGTGTGAACTATATGTTTACTTTGGGTTTGTGGTGGTCCAGTTTGAGTCAGGTGCACTTGTCTGTTATAGGCTTCTCTCGCCTGCCCGCTAGTGGCCGTGGAGTTCCTCTTAAGGACTCCTATTCGTCACGACTTCACATACCGCTACGCGTGAATGTGTCATTCGTTCTGTTTCGGATCCACCCGAACCATCTTGTTTGTGATCTTATGAAAAGTTAGATCGTTTTGTGATATGTGCTATTTGTAAACTGTTGATGTGATGCATTCGACGAAAAGATTTGAAACTTTTAATGTTTTCTTTATGTGATATTGTTTGAATATGAAAAAATGAATAACGGTTTCGCTTGTTTCTCGCTTATTAAGTTATTACCCACTTGAGCCGTCGAGCTCACCCCCTTTTCCTCCACAGTGTCGAGCGAGAGCGAGTCACCGTGATCGGGATTGAGGCAACTCGATCTTTGTTTTGTTTTAAGTTGTATTTGAAGTTATGTTTTGAGAAAATAGGCTTTAGATTGCATTTTGGACTTTTATGTACTTTTTACTACTTTTGATGTAATCGGGTCAAAATGCCCTCTAAAGCCTTGTATGAATTCAATTCCACATGTTTGTGAGAATTTTGGATTTGAAATATATCTTATGTTTGTTTCTTGTAAAAGTATTGTTGTATGGTTATAATGACAAAAGAAAAGAATGGGATTGTAAGATTTTATGGTTTGGAATTGAGTAGATGTTTAAAAGTGGAAATGCTTGATGATTTGAGAAATATGTAGAATCCTAGGCGTGTGTTGCTGCCTTGAGATATTGAGTTTTTATGCAGGTTGTGTGTTTGATTGAAGAAATTTGGGATAGATGTAAATTAGGGGAAGTGCTGTCCAATTTTCCAGAAATTGGGCAGCAACTTCCATTCAATTTTAAAGTGGCTTAAAGCTTGAATTGGTTTGGATGGCCTTCTTGAAGAATGTAAAGAATGATTAGAGCTTTTCAACGACATATAATATGTCTCAATTGGACTTAGGATGAAAGAGTTATGAGAATGGAAATGTTTCAGCTGCTGTTAGAATCACTGAAATTTTGCAGCAGCTTTGGAGGGCTTTTTCGTCCAATTAGAGACTGATCTGGGTTTTGTGTTCTTCATGAAAGATGTAGATTACCTTTCTATCTTTAAAACGAGCTGTGATTTGCAGTTATTGGAGTTAGGAATCAAAAGTTATGAGCTTTGGAAGTTGACAGTTACTGTTCATATAAGCAAAGTTACTGTTTCATTGGTTAGTTTTTAGGCTGAAACTTTGAGTGTGTTTTTATCCTCTTTAAGGATTAAATTGATTTTTGTTTTCTTCATGAAGCTTGTAGACCTTCTTTTCATCTTTCTAACGAGATATAATGTGTCATTTTTCGACTTGTGTGCTAGAAGATATTAATTTTCAAGTTTAGGCTATGTGTAGGAAATTGTGTTTTGGCTGAAACTTTAAAACCAATGATGATCATATTAATGACTCAGTTAGTTTATAAGTCCTTATAGGAAGTTATAGAGTTCCCTTTCATCTTTCTTTTGTCACTGATTTCACAAAATTTCGGGTTCGGGGTGAAAAATTATAAGATTGCAAAGTTGAGAGTTTATTCAGCTTTTCAAAAAAAAAAAAGGTTTGATGTTGCTCAGCGCCTCGCTAGGCGAAGGCTCGCCTAGCGGGCGGGCGCCAGCGCGCGCCTCGCTAGGCGACAGGTCGCCTAGCGGACGGGCGCGCGTGCGCCTCACTAGGCGACGCCTCGCCTAGCGAGGCGGGCGCCTCGCCTCATGAGCTACGGCCTCGCCAGGCGACGCCTCGCCTGGCGAGGTTCGATTCGCCCTCGAGGGCAAGGCTCGCCCTCATGAAGCTGGCGTCATGGCGCCACTGCAGCGCCCACGCCGTTTTGGGTGTTTTTTTTATTTTCTTTTTCCTTTTTCTTTTCCAATTTTTCTCTCAATCACTCTTTTGCTTATAAAGTCCCCTTTTGACCTCCGATTTGCACGATTTTCGAATCATAAGTTAAAAAAAAAAAATAGACATTTTTTTTAGTAAAATGAGAGTTTCGGGTTTTAGTGGGAAATTACGGATAAGATTATGTGACAGATTTGGATATAAATCCGTTTTTGGGCGATTTCGTGATCTATAAAGATCGGATTGAGGCGATTTCTGATTCTGTGTAATCGAGAGGTATGGAATTTTATTTTAGCTGAGAATTTAGATTTAGTTATGGGCCCTAGGCAGATTAATTTTTATTGGATGAAAATTAGAGCAATATTAGTAAAGTTTGTTCGGATGACGTTAAATTCAGTTCAATTTGAGGATTCTTTCGTGGTGAGGAATCCCTCCCTTGTGAGATGCGCGTCCAGATGTCACGTAGGACGTCGGGCACGCGACTCACCGGGGAGGGGTTCCAACACTTATGGTATCAGAGCTTTCGGTTGTAGGTTCGGGTAGTTCGGGTAGAAAGAGAGATGTAAGGTTTCGGTGGATGTATTTGAAAGTAATTTATGTGTATTATTGTGTTATTTTGAATTGGTTTAAATGCTTTTGAATGTGGATTTTGCATGAATTTTTGCATAAACTAAAGTGTTTAAAAGCGTGAAAATTGTTTTGCATGCACTAAGATTTTCATTGGTTTTCTTGAAGGATTATTATGCGTCGGGGTAGAACCCGAGGGACTCGATCTCGCCAAGTTCTCGCCAGAGAGCATGAGGGGTCTCATGTTCTACAAGATCTGAGGACACATTCGCTCCGGCCCCGAGGCACCTAGTGTTCAACCCGAGGAACCTCCTCCTCCTCCTCCCTCTTGTGCGGTTATGGACCGCAGTCTTCCGAGCCTTGCCTGAGCTTTTACTTTTGCCATGGGTCAAGGGTCTCGAGCTTCCATGCCATTTCGATGTGAGAGGTGGGCAGTTTGATAAACTGCGGAAGTTCGGAGCGGTGGACTTTCATGGTACCACCAATCCTGAAGAAGCATAGTCTTGGTTTAAGAGGACAGAAAGAGTCCTAGTTTAGATGAAATATTCTGATGAGGAGAAGCTAGAGTATCTTGTCGGCCCATCTGCGAGGCGATGCTCTCCACTGGTGGGAGTCAGTCCCACAGAGCCAGGCTATGCCACTAGTGCTTTCATGGAAGGATTTTGGAGAGTTATTTCGGAAGAAGTATCTTTCCCGGGTCTACATGCAGGACAAGGCCAGGGAGTTTCTTAATTTGACTCAGAGAGATGATCACATCGAGTATGAGCGGAGATTCACCCAGCTTGTCGAGATATGCGCTCATATTGTTGCCAATGAGGAAGATAAATGTAGGAAGTTTGAGGAGGCCTCCACTGGGCATCGAGAGAAGGTAATGCTTCATAACTTCATGACTATCAAGAATGGTAGATCTTGCACTCAGCCGAGAAGCTAGAGAACATCAGGCTGGAAGTGAGCAGGAAGAGAAAAAGCAGAGAGAGCAATGTTCAGAGAGGGGGGTGTGCGATCGGTGAAAAGGCGGTAGAGTGCCGGACTCACTCTGAGTCGGGAGGCGATAGAGGGCCCTCAGTGAGTAGACAGCCAGAGGCGAGTCAAGACAGGTTCCTCAGCAGGAGGAAACAATGAACTGAGAGAAGCAGGAATCAGATTCCTCCGTGTCAGCACTGTGGGCATCCGCGACGGGAGAGTGCTATAGGTATCGGGTGCCTGTTTTAAGTCGCGGGAGAAGGGCCCAGAATCGAGATTGTCCTCGATGCTCGGAGGAAGGATCTCACCTCGAGCTCGAGAGGAGAGCAGAGACAGTGGGGACGAGACCCGAAGATCTGGGTAGGCGCCGGGTCGTCTGAAGCCCAATCTGCTAGGGAGACCGAGAGGGCAAGACAGCCCGAAGTTTTGCTATGACTCGTGAGGAGGTCAGAGCCGCACCGGAGGTTGTTACTGGTATGGCTCAGCTCTTTCATTCTGCTGTGTATGTTCTGTTTGATTCTGGTAGCACCCATTCTTTTATCTCTGCTAGTATGATATTGCCTGGTATGCAATCAGTTCTATTGGATGATTTTCTGCTAGTTAGTACTCCGTTAGGGAGGAATGTCATTGTGAGCCGGATCTTTCGAGATTGTGAGCTTGTTATCGATGGATCTAGTTTGGTCGTGGACCTGCTACCTCTAGATCTGAAGGGGTTAGATGTGATTGTCGGAATGGACGTGATGGAAAAATACAAGGCGAAGCTAGATTGTGGTCGAAAGGAAGTTGAATTTGATCTGGGAGAGGGTCAGACAGTGGTTTTCAGAGGAGATAGAAAGTTGACACCGCCAAGGCTTGTTTCACTTTGTTGGTGATGATTGATGGGAGAGGGTGAAGCCTTCTTGGCGTGTGTTATGGATACTAGTGTGAAGGAGAGTAAGGTAGAGGATATTCCCATTGTGAGGGAATTTCCTGATGTATTTCCTGAGGAGTTGCCCGGTTTGCCACCGGAGAGGGAGATCGAGTTTGCTATTGATTTGGCTCCCGGGACAGCTCCTATTTCGATTCCACCTTACAGGATGGCTCCAGCTGAGCTGAAAGAGCTTAAGGAGCAGTTGGAGGATCTATTAGAGAAGGGGTTCATCAGGCCGAGCACCTCACCCTGGGGTGCGCCGGTCTTGTTTGTTAAGAAGAAGGATGGAACTTGGAGAATGTGCATTGATTATCGGAGAATCAATAAGGTGACAGTGAAGAACAAGTATCCTCTGCCTCGGATAGATGATTTGTTTGATCACTCTGAGGGCAACGGTTTTCTAAATCGATCTCGTGTCCGCTACCACCAACTCAGATTAAGGAGTCGATGTGAGCAAGCGATGTTTTCAGACACGGTATGGCCATTATGAATTTTGGTTATGCCTTTTGGATTAACCAATGCTCCTGCCGCTTTTATGGATCCGATGAAGCAGGTCTTCAAGGAGTTTCTAGATCGGTTTGTTATCGTGTTTATCGATGACATTCTGATATATTCGAAGAATGAGGAAGAACATGAGGAGCACTTGAGAATTGTATTGCAGAGGTTGAGGGAGAGAGAGTTGTACGCCAAATTCACGAAATGTGAATTTTGGCTTCGTGAAGTGATCTTCTTGGGTCATATTGTTTCTGAAAAAGGGGTACATGTAGATCCCAAGAAGATTGAAGCTGTGGTGAACTGGCATGCTCCGACGACAGTGACTGAGGTGAGGAGCTTTCTGGGTTTGGCAGGCTATTATCGGAGATTTGTGGAGGGTTTCTCGATGATTGCCACTCCTTTAACTAAACTATTAAGGAAGAACCAGAAGTTTATCTGGAGTGAAGAGTGCCAGCAGAGTTTTGAGGAACTGAAACACAGATTGACTAGTGCTCCAGTTCTGGCTTTACCCACAGGAGAGGAAGGTTATACTGTATATAGTGATGCTTCCAGGAAGGGGTTAGGATGTGTGCTTATGCAGGGAGATAAGGTGATAGCATATGCCTCACGGCAGCTAAAACCTTATGAGATGAACTATCCGACCCATGATCTGGAGTTAGCAGCTGTGGTCTTTGCTTTGAAGATCTGGAGACATTATTTGTATGGCGTGCAAACCAGGATCTTCACAGATCATAAAAGTCTCAAATATCTGTTGAGTCAGAAGGAGCTGAATTTGAGACAGAGGCGATGGATCGAATCGCTCAAGGATTATGACTGCTGATTGAGTATCATCCGGTAAGGCAAATGTAATTCTTGATGCCTTGAGTAGAAAGTCTTCCATAGCATATGTGCGCATATCTATTTACCGCTATTGGAAGAGATGGTGAAGCTCGGGATCGACTTGAAGCGGGAAGAGTCGATTGCATGATTGCTACTTTCCGGTAAGACCGATCCTCAGAGAGAAAGTAAGAGAGTTGCAGGTTCAGAATCCCGAGTTGAGTAAGCTGCGGGAAGAGGTGCAAAGGGGTAAGGAGTCCGATATGGTGCTGAGTGACGATGGACTCCTAACAGTCAGGAATAGACTCTGTATTCCTGATGTTAAGGAGGTTAAAGATGAAATTCTGGATGAGGCGCATAATGCACCTTATGTTATGCACCCAGGCAGCACCAGGATGTATAGAGATCTTAGAGAACATTTCTGGTGGAGAGGGATGAAAAAGGATGTGGCTGAATATGTGAGTAAGTGTCTGGTGTGTCAGCAAGTCAAGGCTGAGCATCAGGCACCTTCAGGCCAATTGAGGCCATTACCCATTCCTGAGTGGAAATGGCAGAGAGTCACTATGAATTTTCTGATGGGATTGCCTAAGACCAGTAGGAGGCATGATGCCATATGGGTGATTGTGGATAGATTGACGAAATCAGCCCATTTTCCGCAATCGATGCATGATCCGCTGCATGTGTTAGCCAAGAAATATATTGATGAGATTGTGAGATTGCATGGGATCCGGATTTGATTGTATCGATCGGGACCTCGCTTACGTCGAGATTTTGGGGCGGTTTGCAGGAGGCTTTAGGTACTAAGTTGAGTTTCAAAGATCGCTTTCCATCCTCGACCGATGGTCGATCCGAGAGGACCATCCGGACTCTCGAGAAAATGCTCAGACTTGTGTGATGGATTTTAGAGGAGCATGGGATGAGCACTTGCCTTTGATCAATTTGCATATAATAATTGTATCATTCGAGCATTCAGATGGCTCCTTATGAGGCTCAGATGGGAGGAGATGTAGGACTCCGTGTGTTGGGATGCAGAGGAGATAGGAGACTTTGGGTCCGAGTTGATCAGATGACCGTTGATAAGGTTAATTTGATTAAGCACAGGCTGAAGGCAGCTCAGGACAGGATGAAGAGCTATGAGGATGCTCATAGGAAAGAGATGGAGTATGAAGTCGGCGATAAGGTGTTTCTTAAGACTTCTCCATGGAAAGGGATTCTGAGATTCGGCAGAAAGGGTAAGTTGAGTCCGAGGTACGTGGGACCGTATGAGATTCTGGAAAGAATTGGTCCGTTAGCTTACAGGTTAGCCTTGCCTCCGGAGTTATCTCAGATACATGATGTTTTTCATGTTTCTATGCTGAGGAGATATCGATCAGACCCCTCCCATATCATTCAAGCTGATGAAGTTCAGTTGAGTGATGACTTGAGTTATGAAGAGCTTCCAGTGCAGATCTTGGATACCAAAGAAAAGGTTCTTCGGAACAAGACTGTGCAGTTGTTAAAAGTTTTATGGAGGAATCATTCAGTGGAAGAAGCCACGTGGGAACCATTGGAAGCTATGAAGGAAAAGTATCCCCATCTCTTGATGATTGAGTGCAATTTCGAGGACGAAATTCTTTTAAGGGGGGGAGAAATGTTGGGCCCCAATTCACTTTAAACATGCTTTCGTTATTTTGGGGTTTAGATTGATTAATTGTTTTTAATTAGAATAATTTGGGAGTTTTAGTACTTAGTTAATAAAAATTAATTGGTGGAATTTAGTTAAAATTAGAGTTTTAATAAGTTGGTAGAATTAAAAAGAATAAGATGGAGTTAGGATAAATGAGGAAGTTTGCTTAGGTTTTAAAGCTCAAGGTTTAACAAGATGGGCTTTTAGCCCATTTGCATGATATTAAAATAAAGAAAGAGGAATTAATTGATGAATTAAATGGGAAGCAAGTGAGGTCGTATGAAAGTGAGAAGGAAATGAAAATGATAAGGAAAAGAAGAGCTTTCGATGAAACTACATCGTTTGGTCATGGGATTTTAGTTAAAACACAAGATTTATCCAAGTTTTCTAGAAAACTACCAAACTCTTAAGAGAAGAGGACTTTCAAACTTAGAGAGAAAAGAGTGGAGACCTGTCGGTTGAAGAAGAAGAAGAAGAAGAAGAAGAAGAGAAGAAGGAGCTTTGGTTTAGGTTGCTTTAGAAAGGAAGGTCAAGAGTTTCATTCAAGAAGGAATTGGAAAGAAGGAGTTTAATCTTCCATAGAAGCAAAGAGAATTTCGTGGGTCATCTTCTAAGGTAAGGAAATTTGAAATTTTGGGTATTTTAGGTAGGTTTTAGTTTTAAGAGCCTAGAAAAGTTATGGGTAAGGTTAGATAGGTAAAATTCCATGCTTTCGTATCCTTAAAATTGTCAGATTTTGATATCCTATGTTCTGATGGGATATTCATGCTTAATGAAGGTGAATTGAGGCATTTGGAGGAAGAAGCAAGGCCTTTGGATCAATCCTAAGCTAAAGGAATTCAAGGTGAGTAATTCTTTAATAACTGAGTTGATAAGTATATTACCGTCTTTATAATAAATGCGAATTAAGGTGTTAAAATGACTTGGAAAGTTTGTAAGAATTACGCTTGATGATGTATTGAATTTATATGTGATATTCTTGTTTATGAATTTATGTTGGAATGGTTGGTTCAATGATTTGTTAAGTGAAAACAATAAGAAATTGTGATTTCGGAAAGATCGTTGTTTTGGTAATTTACGTGAAAATGAATTTGTATATGCCAGTAGAGGCAATCTTTCTTGAATTGTGTGAACTATATGTTTACTTTGGGTTTGTGGTGGTCCAGTTTGAGTCAGTGCACTTATGCATTATAGGCTTCTCTCTCGCCGCCCGCTAGTAGCGTGGAGTTCCTCTTAGGACTCCTATTCGTCACGACTTCACATAACGCCACGCTGAATGTGTCGTTTGCTCTGCTTTGGATCCACCGAACCATCTTGTTTGTGATCTTATGAAAAGTTAGATCGTTTTGTGATATGTGCTATTTGTAAACTGTTGATGTGATGCATTCGACGAAAAGATTTGAAACTTTTAATGTTTTCTTTTATGTGATATTGTTTGAATATGAAAAAAATGAATAACGGTTTCGCTTGTTTCGTTTATTAAGTTATTACCCACGGAGCCGTCGAGCTCACCCCCTTTTTCCTCCACAGTGTCGAAGCGAGAAATCGAGTCACCGTGATCGGGATTGAGGCAACTCCGATGTTGTTTTGTTTTAAGTTGTATTTGAAGTTATGTTTTGAGAAAATAGGCTTTAGATTGCATTTTGGACTTTTATGTACTTTTTTACTACTTTTGATGTAATCGGGTCAAAATGCCCTCTAAAGCCTTGTATGAATTCAATTCCACATGTTTGTGAGAATTTTGGATTTGAAATATATCTTATGTTTGTTTCTTGTAAAAGTATTGTTGTATGGTTATAATGACAAAAGAAAAGAATGGGATTGTAAGATTTTATGGTTTGGAATTGAGTAGATGTTTAAAAGTGGAAATGCTTGATGATTTGAGAAATATGTAGAATCCTAGGCGGTGTTGCTGCCTTGAGATATTGAGTTTTATGCAGGTTGTGTGTTTGATTGAAGAAATTTGGGATAGATGTAAATTAGGGGAAGTGCTGTCCAATTTTCCAGAAATTGGGCAGCAACTTCCATTCAATTTTAAAGTGGCTTAAAGCTTGAATTGGTTTGGATGGCCTTCTTGAAGAATGTAGAGAATGATTAGAGCTTTCCAACGACATATAATATGTCTCAATTGGACTTAGGATGAAAGAGTTATGAGAATGGAAATGTTTCAGCTGCTGTTAGAATCACTGAAATTTTGCAGCAGCTTTGGAGGGCTTTTTCGTCCAATTAGAGACTGATCTGGGTTTTGTGTTCTTCATGAAAGATGTAGATTACCTTTCTATCTTTAAAACGAGCTGTGATTTGCAGTTATTGGAGTTAGGAATCAAAAGTTATGAGCTTTGGAAGTTGACAGTTACTGTTCATATAAGCAAAGTTACTGTTTCATTGGTTAGTTTTTAGGCTGAAACTTTGAGTGTGTTTTATCCTCTTTAAGGATTAAATTGATTTTGTTTTCTTCATGAAGCTTGTAGACCTTCTTTTCATCTTTCTAACGAGATATAATGTGTCATTTTCGACTTGTGTGCTAGAAGATATTAATTTTCAAGTTTAGGCTATGTGTAGGAAATTGTGTTTTGGCTGAAACTTTAAAACCAATGATGATCATATTAATGGCTCAGTTAGTTTATAAGTCCTTATAGGAAGTTATAGAGTTCCTTTCATCTTTCTTTTGTCACTGATTTCACAAAATTTCGGTTGGGTGAAAATTATAAGATTGCAAAGTTGAGAGTTTGTTCAGTTTTCAAAAAAAAAAAAGGTTTGATGTTGCTGCGGCGCCTCGCTAGGTAAGGCTCGCCCTAGCGGGCGGGCGCCAGCGTGCGCCTCGCTAGGCGACGCCTCGCCTAGCGAGGCGGGCTGCTCTCGCCTCGCGAGGCAAGGCTCGCCCTCATGAGCTACGGCCTCGCCAGGCGACGCCTCGCCTGGCGAGGTTCGATTCGCCCTCGCGAGGCAAGGCTCGCCCTCATGAAGCTGGCGTCCTGCACTGCAAGGCTTCCACGCCGCTTTGGGTGTTTTTATTTTCTTTTCCTTTTCTTTTCCAATTTTCCTCTCTATCACTCTTTTGCTTATAAAGTCCCTTTGACCTCCGATTTGCACGATTTTGAATCATAAGTTAAAAAAACAAAATAGACATTTTTAGTAAAATGAGAGTTTCGGATTTTAGTGGAAATTACGGATAAGATTATGTGATGATTTGGATATAAATCCGTTTTAGGCGATTTCGTGATCTATAAAGATCGGATTGAGGCGATTTCTGATTCTGTGTAATCGAGAGGTATGGAATTTTATTTTAGCTGAGAATTTAGATTTAGTTATGGGCCTTAGGCAGATTAATTTTTATTGGATGAAAATTAGAGCAATATTAGTAAAGTTTGTTCGGATGACGTTAAATTCAGTTCAATTTGAGGATTCTTTCGTGGTGAGGAATCCCTCCCTTGTGAGATGCGCATCCAGATGTCACGTAGGACGTCGGGCACGCGACTCACCGGGGAGGGATTCCAACATAAGGTATATCATCCAAAGCATCAGAGAGATTGATGAAGATATAGCTCATAGTATCAGATTAGGGTGGCTTAAATGGAGAAGTGTATTGGGAGTTTTATGTGATAAAAAGATACCACACTCAAGCTTAAAGGCAAATTATATCCCTTAGCAATTAGGTCAATCATATTATATAGGCTCAGTGTTGGCTCATCAAAGAAATACACAATAATAAGCCTTTGTTGACAGAGATGAGGATGCTCGGATGCCCCGGTGGATATACAACCTTACCAAAAGAGATAGGGTCAAGAATCTAATGGTCAAAGACAAATTAAAGGGGGCTTAATGACAAATTGAGAGAGACAAGGCTTAGGTGGTTTGGACACATCCAAAGGAGACACCTTGACGCTGAGAAGATGCGAGAAAATAATACTTAGAGACTATAAAAGGAAAAAATGAAGGTCTAAAAAGAACTAGGGGAAGTGATCAAGAATGATATACTAGGTTAGATCTTACTGAGGACTTGACCCATGATAGAAAATTTTGGCATACTAAGATACGAGTAAATGATCTCTTATAAAAAGGGCACTGGCGTTCTTGTAGGTTATGTTAAACTATGTTCTTTGCATTTACTGCGTAGCACTTATCTCCTAGTTAATTTCCTACTTAGTGTAATTAAGGTAATGACAGGTTTAGTTGGAGTTAGTTTTGTCCAGGTCTTTTCTAGTTTGTATTTCTATCTTACCATTTATTCTTATTCATTGACTTATTTTGTACGTATGTTATTTTGTATTGCTTTACCTTTTTTGTTGCTCTTTATTTTATTTATTTATTTATTTATTTATTTATTTATTTATTTATTATTATTATTATTATTATTATTATTATTATTATTATTATTATTATTATTATGTTGTTGTTGTTGTTGTTGTTGTTGTTGTTATCATTATTATTATTATTATTATTATTATTATTATTAAAAGTACCTTTTGAATATGTATACATCGATTTATAATTTTGTAATATCGTCATGCAGCATTATATGTGGGTCTATTGAAAATAATCTCTCTATTAAGTAGGAGTGAGGTTGTATACTATCGGATCTCCCTAGACCTCGGACCTAAATGAGATTTCAATTGGGTGTTAATGATTGATGATTGATAACATGATTTCTTCATTATAAAACTTTTTCTTAGTTTCCTTGCCTCACTTTTGTCTCACAAACCTTGGTTTACTCCTTTTCTATACGACCTTTCTTTTATAAAACACTCATCAAACCCTTAACAAACCTTAGCATTAAAGCTTCTCTCTACTTTACACTCATGGTATTGGCTCTTCCACTCTTCTTCTTCATTCTTTCTAAATCTAACAATTATTTACACTTTTAAGAGCATCTCAGGAACACGAAGAACTTATTACGACCTTGTCAAGCTCCATTAAGCCTCAAATATCAATTCTTCAAGCATTGTTTCAAAGTGTTTCAAATTAAGAATTTTCAAATTCGTTATAGCTTTGTCAAATTATTTTTTTATTAGTGTAATTCAAGGTTGAATCAGGGTATTTGTATAATCAATTGCGTACAATTATCATTGTTTTTTTTTTCCAAAATTTATGTTTGGGGCTTCTTTAACTATTAAAATTATGATATTCTAAAATTGCTTAAAATTAGTTCTTTTGATATATTGAATTTGAGTTTTAGCATTTGAAAATTTTCTATTTTAATATGTTTCACATCACTTTATTTTTCTTAGATAATTAATTTCTTTTTAATGATTTTAAAAGAGAGAGATAGATTAGTGAAACTAGATTGAGAGAGAGTGATGATGTTTAGGAGTGATTTTGTATTCCTTATTCTCTATGTGGTCATTTATGCTATGATATGTTTAAGTTTATTTATCTACATTTGCGATATTTCTTTTACACTTGATATTAAATATCTCTTTTATTCTCAATATTGAATTATATTTTACAGTTGAATTAAAGGGTCAATCATTTCTTAATTATTTGTTTAATTTTATTAATGCTCTATATTATAAATATTTTCATTAATAAAAAAAGAGATTATTGAACTAATGAAATGTAATATATGTTTTGACGATGACAAAAAAAGTACTACTAATGAGTTTTATATTTTGATAACAAGTAATATAAGAACAATATCTAGCTATAACTTAAGAAGATACCACATAAACATGATCAAGAAAAGTTGAAGTTTGCAACCTTTAAAGTGAAGATCAAGTCAAAAACAAAATAAGATCAAAGTACATCAAGATCATTCCAATTTTTTAGTGTTAATTGTAGTCTCATTTTGTTAATTTTATTATCTTAAAGGCTTATCATGTATAAACATTCCATCTTACTTCATTACACGAGCCTTTTTATTCATTAAGAGATATTAAAGCTTGTGATCTTTTCATTTTTCAAACATTTTTTGGGGAACATTTTGAAAGTTGTTTTAATTATAATTACATTAAACAAATCAAGTTTAAGTATTTGAAGCTATTTAAATCATAGTTTTGGGAGATTAGTCAACTAATATAGGTTAGTAGTTGACCAATGCAAGTTAAATGTGTAACTATAGTATATGAAACATTTTTCAACAATTATGATGATGTAATCCTTAAATATTCCTTTAAAAGACACATTATTAGACTAATATGTCCTAGTATTCAACTAATAAGCAACAACTAGTTGGTTATGTGAATTAAATACACATTGGTTAACCAATATGACATAGTGGTCGACCAAAATGCTAGAACTAGTCAATTTCATGGCTAATTTTTGGCTTTAATTAATGACTAGTAGGGTTTTGAATTTCTCATTAGTTTGTGTATCATAAAAGCATTTAAATGTCTTCTACATAATTTCTAAATGTTTATTAAGCATTTGAGCATTCATTGTTTCATATTTAAGAGATTAAGCTTCTTTAGTTTTATCAAAGTGATAGAGTGAGATATTTTGAGTTGTAAGCTTCTACTAGGGTTTTGTATATTATACTTAGAGGTGTTCTAAGTGACATTAAGGTTTCTCTTAGTCATTAAGGAAGACTGCAAAAGATTTCTTCTTTATCAAGAAAAGAGCATATAAAAATTATTCTTCATCGTGAAAGAAAAGTTATAGTGAAACTCCAAGAAGAGTCTTCGAAATTGAAGTAAGTAAAAATTATTTACCGAACCATTATAAATCAACTTATGTTTCTATTTCCTTAATCTTTTCCATTTTGTTTAAGCATGTTGTTGAAATTTATTATTTTATATCATATTTTCATTCTTTATAAATTATGTTCATCAATACACTGAGTTAATAATATTTTCTAAAATTTATCAATAAAACTTTACCCTTTTTGGGTGCCATTAGTAACTAACATGTAGTTATTCAATAACTCTGTGAATAATTAATAAATTTGAAACATATACTAATGGTTGACAAAAGAAAAGGAAACGGAGCATAAATATTAGGACATTAATGTTAGAATTAAGCCCTCTTGGCACTTGTAGTTTTCAAGTATCAAGAGGTTAAAGAAAAGAAATTAAAGGGCATTATAAAAATTGACTTTGAAATAACAACATAGTTCATAATTAGGTTCATGAAATCACTTTTATCATTTGAAACAATAATCTACATAAGCAAACCATTTTTTCAAAAAAATGAAATATACTTAAATAAGTGTCTTGAATAACATGCATGGTTAAACTACTAGAAGGTTCCTAATACACTCTTTCTTACCTGTGCCTTGGAATTTAATACATCAAGGATTCAGCAAACAACAATTGCTAGAACTTATCGCATAGAAATTAGCAAAAACTTAGAAAATATATTCATGGTAAAAAAAGATGGATCAAAAGCTATGATAATAGCCTAACTCTAAAGAATTGGAAGACGAGATAACCTTCAAATTTCTATAATGATGTTTAAAACCTATTCCAAATAAGTAACAATCTTAAGAGACCAAATTAACATAAATGCTTTAAATTTACATTACAAAATTACACCCACAACTTAAAATTGAGTTAACCACATTTTTGAAGATTTAAAATAGAAGTTTGTAATATAAATGGCTCCTTCAACTAAATAAATATTTATATAGTAACTTAAGAAAAAGACATTTTTTTCACAACTAAATATCTGTTTGTTATTGTCGATTACCTCCAGAAATTCACATACATAGGGAAATATTCAAGGAATATTTCTCAAGAAGCAAATAGTAAGTGCATATAAAAGGAGATGTTAAGCAAAACGGAAAGAATTGGTAAGAAAGCGTATAATCAGAAAATTTGTGTACTAACCTTTGGTAGATACATTTAACTTTCAGGATTGCTCCTCTTTAACCTTTAGTCATTATACGGAAAAAAAAAAAACTATTGAAAAAGCCTACTAAAATCTTCAGGCTTCAAGATTTTCAACTCAATCAATCAAAGGTTGTATACAATACATGACTAAAAAAAAGAAAATAAAAAAATTGTAAACTTGAGGAAACGAACTTCAAAGACTATCACTGCTATCAAAAATAGAAAAAAAAAAAAAGCAAATTGCACTTTTGGTTTCCATGAAGAGACTCTTTGAAAAAAGTATTATAAAAAGACTTTTCATGTTTGGTTCCCAAGAAATATATTGAAAAATTAATAACTTTTATTTAAAACATATTGGAAAATTATGACAAGGCAAATAAGTTCTAATTAAGGATGTTTTAATGTTGGGTAAGCTTAAAAATCATTTTAGCTTAAAAATCATTTTAAAAGCATTCACTTTCTTTTGGAAATAGAAAGTTTTTTCTTTTTATTACAACACTTTTCTCCTACTTCTTGAAGAGACAAAAATTAGAACAGAAACAAAGCTTACATTGTACACAGTTTGTACAACTTAGAATATTACGAAGCAGGGCAAGAAAAAGAAAATTTATGAAGAAAAGGCAAAGAAGGAGCTACAGATCCAAACCGGTTTATGAAAGACGTGATGCTCTTCATAGAAAACCAGTAATCAACAAATCATTGTAGATCGCATGTCTATAATCTTTCTATGAGAGAGTAAAAAAAGAAAAAATATAATGTATACCTATAAAATTAAAGGAGTATAAAAAATTGCAATCTTACCAAGTTTGTTCTCTTATTTTAAGTTCAATCATGACAAAGGCTATATGAAAATCGATCGCCATAATAATATATATAGCACAACACCAAAGAGATTGGAATGTAATTTATATGTATTCAATATAAGAGATTTGTATTTCTTATAACACGCTTAAAGGTTCTTTTGAATTGTTTAGCTTCTACAAACACTTCATATTTTGAATTACTAATACTATATTTAGGAATAAAATTCACATTCATGAGCCTTTAAATATTTTTAGGATTAATATAACCTAATATTTATACTATAACCTTAAAATATATAATACATTAAGCTTAAACAAACATTCATATCTTTATCATCATATGTTGAAAACCATGACCAATGAAAATAAACATGTACATTAGCCTTAGAATCCAACCATCAATCATTATTACAAGAAATTAAATTAACAACAAAATGTGAAACTAATTTAAAATTGGACTCATTATCATTCCCTCTCTGGTTGATCATGTGATACATGCGTAAGTGTTATACAATAATTGTTCTTGACAGTCATATTCCTTGTTATACACGCATACTAATGATTTATTTCAAGTCTTAAAACAAAATTTGTCTATCCTTCAACTGTCATCAGGAATTACATTTTGATACATTTTACTTTCTTCCCCAAGTAAAACAACTTATTTGTGACAAAATTTACCTGAAAAATGAAACTCTCAGAAGATCTTCATCATTCTCTATCCGGTGGGATCTTCAGTACCAAGAATGAAAGGTTGCAGCACATTCAAGACTTCAACCCAACACATGCAAGAAAAGGATTCAGTCAGGACGACTCCATCTTCACATGACACAAATTAGGGATGTAGCTATGTTTCTATACACCATCCGAGTTCCGTAGTGCTTTGCCAAGATCAATTTAGCATAACAACAGCATGCTGAAAAGCAATCGCACAGGAGTTTTGGGGAGATCCTTTTCGGCTTATTAAAGCCAATGATGATGCTGAAAAGTCACACCATTGGCTACCAGGACCTGGATGAGGTTACTGGAAGACACAGCATCAGTTTGGTCTGTGCTCCATGAATAAATTACTTTACATTTGGTTGTTTCACATGAAAAGTAATCCTGCATGAAACATGAAAATCTTTAAGCCAGCACTAAGGTAGCAAACAAATGAGTATCATGATATCACAGATCAGTTATTTTCTTGGTTGGAATAAGGCAAACAAGGAGCCATAAAGTACATTGGCTGAGATAAGCAAGCAACGGATATCTACAGCAGATTGTGAACACCAAAACCCCCTACCCTCAACCTCTGGGGAAAAATTTATTGCAATATGCATGATCATAGATGGTTCAAAACTAATGCTCATCAACATACAATTATAGCATGTTCTGGAAAAGAGACAAAATGAGGGAAGAAATTAGTCCCTAATGACTCAG
This sequence comes from Erythroxylum novogranatense, assembly GCA_029891385.1. Lineage (NCBI taxonomy): Eukaryota > Viridiplantae > Streptophyta > Magnoliopsida > Malpighiales > Erythroxylaceae > Erythroxylum > Erythroxylum novogranatense. Next base: position 44,294,017 of record CM057233.1, on the reverse strand, counting down.
AAAATTGGCTTTCCATTACATAGAATGACCAAGCTAAAAAGCATACTTTACCTTTCAAAACTTCACAAGTCAATAAGCATCATCTCCCAGCATTTCAGGCTTATTTCAGGGGCACACAATTGACCACTTTACCGTCTCCTATATCCTCTGAACTTGGAAATTAGATGAGCATATTTACCCTTCTCCATCCTTTTGATAACTTTGTGAGCTTCAGAGAGCTTTTTAGCTCTCAGCAAATTTCTTACTAGGGTGCTATACACAAGAAAATTAGGAGTACATCCTCTAGATTTCATTTCATCAAGTACAGAGCATGCCTCCTTAAATTTACCTTCCATACAGAACCCACGAATCATGGAATTGTAGGTAAAAACATTTGGCAGCTGGCCTTTGATGATCATCTCATCAAACATTGCCTTTGCATTTTCAAGCTCACCTGCGACTACATAACCTGTGATCATTACAGTATAACAAACGACATCTGGCTCACATCCATATTTTGTCATTTCGTCAAAAAAATACCTGCATGCATACAAATTCCCAGCACGACTTAATCCATCTATCAAGGTGGTGAAGTGGAGCACACTAGGAAGAGTACCCTCTTCCTTCATATGATTTAAAAGATTGAGTGCATTAAGTGGATTATCCCCTTTACCAAAAACATGAAGAAGGATGTTATACGTGTGAACATCTGGATAAACTCCACTCGTTTCCATTTCCTCAAGCAAGCTGTGAACCTCTTTCAACTTCCCCATCCTATACTTTGCCCACATAAGAACATTATAAGTTAAAAGATCTGCAGAATGACCATCTGCTAACATCTGCTCATGCACCGTCTCAATCAACGCATATTGATGCAATGGAAGAAGTGAATGCAAGATTGCGTTGTAGGAGTGCTTGAATGGCCTATAATTGAAGGTCCTTGACTTGATGAATTCCTCCACAACTTCCTTAGCCATACCAGCCTTGCCAGTGGCACATATTAATATGTTAAATGTCCGAGCTGTAGTTGGCAACCCGTTTTCAATCATTTCATCCTTCAATCTCCACATTGCCTTTAACTCCCCACAATTTGCACATATCATCATAATCAAATGATAAGCATTGGTTGTGTGTTTGTAATATCCCTGCTGAGCTGACCACACAAAAAACTTGAACCCTAATTTGGCCAATCTCGTTTTATTTTCATCGTTTATACTCTTCAAGATCCCCAGAAGAACTTCCCTCACCAGAAGGCCCGAAACCCTTACATGCAAATCATCTAACCCCTTTTCAGTGTCAAATCCTAGGCCGTCTCGTTTTAAAATGTAAAGAATTCGTGCAGCATCTTTCTTGGCATTAAATCGCTGCCTATCTGACAAGTTCTCTTGAGCACGCCTATCATAATTAAAGTCAGTCCTTTCACAAAATCCATTCAGGGGTTGCCCAATATGGTGACACTCATCATCACGTATATCACAGTCAAAACTCCAGCGACTTAAACGTCTCGCAATGACCAGAGCAAATGAAAACTTATGAACCAAACTGGTACCTGAAAGAGCTACACAGTTCATTGTCTGAATCCAACAGACCCATTATACCTGTATTACTACACCCAACAAACAAGATACCCTTAACAAGAAGCTTACTTTCCCTGAAGCACAGAGCTTAGATATCCATATGTGACAGTATCTGCTACCACAACAAGAAAAGCTCATCTAGTGCAGAGACCCTAGGATGAGGAGGTGATTTGGGAAACGATAGAAAGATAGAGAATTACCGAAGCGTTAGCAAGTAAGTGCCTCTAAATTCAGACAAGGGCTTGAAGGTGGGCAGAATGCATTAATGGTTCTTTGATGAAACTGAAAAGTTTCAGATATACAGAAACCAAACGGCGTTGACAGGCTTAGGCGGCTGGCAGTCACTCCAAACAGTGGTCTGGGTTAGCATTAAAGAGGTCTAGGAAGGGTTAAGCAGAGAGATAGAAGCTACTGCATCTAAGTTCCTCAATTGCTTCGCAGTAGACGAAGCAGAGGAGTAAAACAAAGCCCCCCAAAGACAGACCAGCGTTAAGTTGTTTTCAGAGGGTTTAAGGGTGCTGTATCTCAACCCTAAAGTACCGTGGTACTTTTAACATCTTTCAACTTTTTAGACTTCTAACTCAACTTAGCCACTTGTCTTTTAAAACTAAAATCGTAAGACTACAAATGAATTTGATTCCAAATTAGAACTCAAAATATATTTAAAAAATTTTAATTTCTCATAAATGAAGCACTTAATTTCAATTTTAAAATAAATTAACGTAATACTTATTCTAACAAATAAAACTAAAAATTAAATATTCTTCATAAAGATGTATTTTTGTTATTCAAAACCTTTTCTCCTATCCTTGCAATCCTATTCCTAGCCACGGATGTCAACGAGTCAAGTCGGGCATCCGCTAAGTAGCCCGTGACCTTGTATATATATTTTTTAAATAAATTAAAAAATGACGTTGTTTTTTATATTCTAGATAGCCATGAGCTGGGCAAGATCAAGCTAAAATTGACATCCTTAATCCCAACCCCATCAAAAAGTAACCAACAATCCATTGTACTGGCATTTTGAAAAATAAAATAATGGTTACAATTAATAGTCTTTCTAGTTATAAATAACAATAGTAAATTCATAACATTGTCAAGCCTTGTGTTAATCCTCCGGATTAGGGATGACATGGTCAAACCTTGCGTAAAACAACTTTTTTTAATTAAATCTGAGTCTGAATTATTCCGATCTAGGCCTGCTCATAACCTAACTCTTTTAAGTAAAACATTGTTGTTTTACTTAGAAAAATTAGGCCTCGCATCGATATGGGCCTAATTTAACCATAGATTGTCTCATTGAAAACACCTGAATTTAGGTTCATGAATTAGCCTATTGTCATTTTACTCTGGATAGCAAATAACTTGCCAATTATGACTAAAAATTCAAATTTACCTAAATAGTTTTTAAATAAAATAAAAAGTCAAGACTAATTGTATAATAAGATTTTATACTAAATTCAACGTATCCATTACACAAGGGTCCTCGCTTTGTAAAGGTCTAAAAATGGTTATAATATATGCAATATCCCCTTTGTATTTTTACAAAAAAATTGTTTCAATGACTTGAACTTGTAACCTTATGGACACAAAGGAGCAACTGGAGGCTACCTCTCATAATAAGATTCTATGCTATTTAGTATATTCAAAATAAAGACACATTAACTGTCAAAGTAAATAATAATAATAACAATATGTGCTAATTTATAATTATAATCGTTCAAAATGTCAACACTATTTGACTAAAAATAGAATGATAGTTAATATGAATGCATTCGACTAAACACAACTAATAATAAAGGTAAATTTATTTAATGGAAGTTTGTGGTTCAAAAATCAAATTTGATTAAAATTCAGCTTTGCCCCTTTTTATATTCAAACTTCAATAAACTCACCTTTAGGCTTTTTAATATAGTAATTATTGAAATAATAATAATTCCCCTGAGATTACTCAAATTGATCAGTTGGTTAGAGAAATATCTCCTTTACAAAATAAGGGGAACTATCAACTTTTTATTTAGTAAACATTTTATAAATCATTCAAGACCAAGCAAAAGGAAAAATTATTAAGTTTATTAATTGAAAATAATCTTTCATAAATAATTTTAAATCACTCCTCCTCTCAATCCTCTTGACTCATATTTGTTTATAGAACATTTTATAAAATAAGAGCAATATCACTTTAAATATACAAACTTTAAAATTTGTTGTGTAATTCTTTGTAGATCCATGAAAAAATAGGTATAACTAAAAATGTCAATGCGCAAGTAATATAATTTTTTTTTATAGTCATTCACTTAGTGCTTTCGACCTTCAGCATCGTTTATGGAGCGGTATTTTAACATAAATATCAAATAACAATATAAATTAACATGAATTCTAATACATAACTATTATGTTGGGACCAGATCCGGGAACCGGATCCCAACCGGAAAAGAGAAGCCGAAAACGAACGACATAACAAAAAGCGAAGCACAAAAACGAAAACAGATCGGATAACAAAGCGGATCGAATCAAATAACGAAAGCGAAATGAAAGCAAATCGGATACTCCAAAATACGGAAGCAAAATACAACTTGGATAAATCAAAACGTATGGCGAAGATAATTTCAAGCAGAACATATCCGACATCCGAGAACATTTATCGAAGAAAAACGATCGCGTTGGAAACCTTTTTCCTAAAACTAATCCAATACGAAAATCTGGTATAATTTTTTTCTTTTCTTTTTCCTTATTCCTTCTCTTTTTCATTCTTATTCACTTTATTCCATCACATACAAAATCATCCATATACAAATTTCAATACTTAATCATATGCTTGTATACTCATACAAAATTCAATACTTGATCATATTCTTATACATTCATACAAATCCCCAAATTATATTTTTATCCCAGATTTTATCAAAATTTCGGCAGCATAACGGTTGCCTTTGACCTAACCCAAAACCTACAAATAGTTCAAAATACACTTCTAAATGCCCAATCAATCATACAATCATCAAAATCAACCGGACCCTCCGTCCGGGATCTCAGCATACACAAACTTAAACCTAATTCTAAAACACTTTCATTCCCAAGCTCATACACAATTTCATATACAATTTCATACTCTCATACATCAATTCGTAATCCTCATACATTCTGAAATACATGCTCGAAATACATCATAATCACTTACTTAACGGAAATTCAAGCCATAAACAATATTAATTTCCAAATCTCAATCCATACAAAATTACAAACGATGCAAAATTGAACTTGACGCTCTTTCATCCGATTTCCTGCTCGAATACCTGGAGATTGGGATGAAAGGGGGGGTGAGCTCGACGGCTCAGTGGATAACACATTTATAATTTGAAAAATAAGCTGAAATCATTTTTCATAAACTTTTTGCCAAAAGGCTTTTCTTTTTCAAACTTTGCAACTTTTCAAGCATTTTCTTCAAACCTTTCAATTTTCCAAACTTTTCATAATAAATTTCTATAATTTCAGGGTTGAAAACTCTTTTTCTCATTTATCAAAATTCTCAAAATTTTCATAAACATGAATGCAATCACATCAAATCACAAAACACATAAAATCATAAATCAAACACATAAAACATATCAAACGGTTTGGGTCGGTCCTAACAGAGCGTACTGTACATTCCCGCATAGCGGTTCTGTGCAGCCGTGAACGGAGGGGAGTCCGAAATCGGAACTCCTAAGCTACTTGCAGGCAGCCGGGAGAAGGCTATAAACAAATAGAGACAGTGCACTACTCATGAAAGGGACCTAACCAAACCTACTTAACACATAATTCAAAACTGAAACTTTCGGATTGCCCAAAGGCACAAATCGAAAACTTGATTTTCATGCGTGTCATACTAAATACATTCACAGTTCCACATAATTCATACAATTCAATCAATAAAGTCAAGCAATTCCATAAATTCAACAATTTGCATAATTTATCAATGCACTCATAACATATGAATTTTCAGAAATTTCTATCGATTTATCAAATCATTTAAATCAATGAATTTAAGCTTGTAATAATTTTTCAAAAATCATTCGAAAACAAATAAAATACGAAAATCTTTTCTTTCACTTTCTTAAATTTTTAAAAAGTCATATATGGCTTACAAATCAAAATATAAATATGCTACCCACCTCGAATCAATGTCATAAACTTGTTCCAAGCTCCAAATCTCCAAAATCCTTCTTCTTTCCTCAACTTTAAAATTCCCTAAGCCATAATCATCCAAAATAAATATCATAAATATCATAATTACATAACTTGAGCTTGGAAAACTCAAATCCCTTACATTTCCAAGCTATCTAACTCATAAATTTTCAAAAACCTTAATTTCCACAATTGACCTAAACCAATCCACTTAAATTCAATATCATAAATCCCATAATTTCCAAAATTGATACCATATTCCACAAATCCATACTATTATCTATGATTCTAAACCAATAATTCACAAAATCCTTAATCACAAAATTAAGCATAAACCTTAATTAATTTTCATCCAAAATTAAACATAACGTAAAACATAAATATCAGAATCGACTTCATATATCACAAACTCATACCATTATCAATGAATCTAAACCAAAAACTCCTTAAAAATCCAAAACTCATAATTTTCTCTTACCTCATTTCTTCTCTATTTTCGAAATTTCTTGGTTCCATTTGAAAGCTTTTACCTCATTCCTCCTTTTTCCCTTGGAATCTACTCAAAACTCTTGCTTGAAGACCCTTGAAAATCGAAATCTAGCATTTTCTCCTTCTTTTCTCCCATGGCCGAAAGTTCTCCTCTCTTCTCTTCTTTTATTATTCTTTCTTCTTATTCTCGAAAGCTTCTCTTCTTCACTCTTCTAATTCTCTTCTTTTATCTTCTAGACCCATCCTTATACGACAACTCATCTTATGGTTAGGTGCCATGTCATTAAAAATTGATTGAAGACCAAAATACCCTTTCATATATGCCTAATTTCCAAATTTGCCCCTATACTTTCCTTTAAGTTATTCTCACATGCGGACATATTTCGCACTATCAAATTGAAGAAATTTGTAAAAATTTCCTTCTAGAGAATTATTCCTCTATGTCTTAATTTCATAATACCATAAGAATCATCCAATTCGGAGCAATACATCAAAAGTTATGCTCAAAACATTTCTGACATGTTCATATTCTAACATATTTTCCATGTACAATTATTTCCATCCAGAAATTAACATTCTTAAACACAAAATTGAAACTCGATATCTTCATAAAAATTGTAGCCTTATGTCTCTAGTTTAATTCAAAATAAGAATCGCCTCATTTCGATTTCCAGATCAAAAGTTATGCTCAAAATACTTTTAGATATTCCTAATCCAAAAACTGCACTCTAATCCGAAATTCCATTTATAATTTGAAGGTCTTAGGGGCAAAATTGACATTTCATTTCTCATATGATTTGTAACCCCATGTTTTAATTTTATTTCGCCTCAAGAATCACTTCAATCGGATCATCACAGATCTCAAATTTCTCAAAATACTAAACTATGTTTGGAAAAATTTTCGACTCATTTTGATTAATTTAATCACCCTCAATTTAATCTAAAAAATTCACAAATTTTTCATAAAAATGAAACTCATTGTCTTAGGAATCCAATGCTTCAAGAATCAACTCAATCGGATGTCGAACGGAAAAGATATTCACAAAATAGTGAGCAAAGGTCGGATTTGGGAAAATAAAATCAAGAAAACCAAAAGAACAAAACGACGTCGCATCAGGAGGGCCAAGCGCGCGCAGGGGAAGAGAACTGAAACAACGTCGCATGGAGGAACCGTGCGACGTCGCATGGAGGCAAAATGCGCGCGTACTGAGGTGGATTAGATAACTGGCGAAACGACGTCGTGGCCACGTCGCACCAGGCTGGGTGCGACGCAATTTCCCATTTTCTTTTTCTTTTTCTTTCTTTTTTTAATTTCTAAAACTTCTAAAATTCATATCTTTTGATCCCTAACTCCAATTTTAACAAACTTGGTCTCAATGGAAAGCTTGAAGAAAGTTCTACAACTTCTATGAAGATCTCAAAAATCAATTTTGTCTCTAATGTGATCAAATTTTTAATCAAAGATTCTCTCCATTTTAATTATGCCCTAAGTCATAACTCAACTTTGAAAAATCCTATCTTTCAACTCCAAAGTCTAAAAGTTTCATATTTTATATCAATGCGAAGATCGGAAAGTCACCTACAACTTTTATGAAGGACATAAAAATCAATTTGACTCCTAAGGGAGTCCATTTTTCGGTCAAAGATTCTGTCCTCTAATATTCATGCTAAAACCATAATATAAACTTGTAAAAATAATAACTTATTATTCCTTAATCGAAAAATTGCATACTTTATGTCAAAATAAAGATCAAATCAAACCCTTGAAATTTTATGAAGCACTTAAAGGCTAATTCCACCTTTAACTAGGTTAATTTCTCAGTCAAAGATTTAGCCATACTTAAGTCAACCCATAACACACATAAACTTTGACTGACCATAACTTTCACTCCCGATATCGAAAAATTACAAACTTTATGGCGACAGAAAGCTCTCAACATAATCTACAAGTTTCATGTAGACCATTTGCTCAAATTATGCCTGAATCAAAAGTCAACTCTCAATGGTCAAAAAGTCAAACTTTTTCATATTTTCACACTTTTTCTCTTTATTTCTTGCTATTTAACTTCATTTCAATCAACTCATCCACTTGAACTCTCATAAACTATAAAAATCTTCACAAAAATCAAAATAATCAAAATCCAATAATTCTTTTCTCGTGAATTTCTTTCAAAGCACAAATACCTTTATTTCACAATACTTACATAAAACCGCTCATTTAATTTCACTTAATATTTCTAAATTTTACTCAAAAATCGGGGTCCAACAATCAAATCCAAAAGACAATAAAATAGAAAATATTGAAATAAATTAAAATTTTAACAAAGTGAAACTCATAATAAATTAAATTAAATTTAAATTACATCAAACACAATGCGATGTTGTACCTAAAGATTTGAAAATTGAATAAGAAACTTAATATGTAATAAAATACACCAAACAACTTTATTAAATTTTACTTGTCACTTATGATGTGTTTAATGTAAAACATCAGTTGCATTTAATATTAGACATTCTTTCGTTAAATTGAGTACTCTTCCCTTGATTGCAACTCATTTTTTTATTACAAACTCTAATTGTACTTTTTAGCTTATTAAATCAAGTTATCTTGAGGGGTTCAATGAATATATCTATTTAATTGGCATGCGTGTTTAATGATTTTGATTTTTTTTGGTAAATTTTAGGAATAATTTTTGAAAATGTTGAATATTATTACACTAGGAAAAAAATGTCGCTTGGAGAGTAAATTAGTAAATGGAAAATAGAAATGAGAAACCAAATAATATTGGAGAATTTTGAAAATGATTTTGAAAATTTAGAGATAACTTTAGAATTTGTGAGAAGGTGTTATTAGAAAATTTTGGTGATAATTGGAATGAAAAGATGAGAGTTATGGAACTAGTTCAATAAGAACTAGTTAGTTTCCCAACTAACTAAGATCTTAGGAATAGGACAAGTGTCCAAGTCTAAAGTTGAGTTTTCTTAACTTTAAAAGACACGTCACTATTCTTGTCTTCATCTCTCTGTAGCTTTCTTCTCCAAAGTTGCCTCTTTTACAAAAAGCTTTTAATTAAATCTTCACCCAAGAAAAACTTGTTCTCATCTATTCTTTTGCTACTCCCAAATTCAGTTTTCTTTCATTTTCCTCAAGAAAAACCAAAACATGTCAACCTCTACAATGGTGTATGTGAGTTGCATAAAGTTTAGGGCTTTTTAAGTTTTTGCAGATTTTGGAGCTATATCAAATAAGTATTGTATGAATCCTTTAGAGTTGTTGTTTTATGAAACAAAAATGATGATTAGTTGATATTTTATATTCATAAGAAAAATGGACATTTTAATGAAAACCGTGTGTGCAGTGAAAATATGGATGTGTTGATTTTTCAAATTTGAGGATAAATATGTTATAAGGTAGTGTAGAAATGATCTTTAGAGTTGAAAGAGCAATGGAAATGTGTATAAAATTGATGCAGAAAATTATACTCTATTTTGGTGAAATACGTATATGCTTTATATTCACTATTTTAGCATGAATTTTTTTGATGTTTTGAAATAAACGGAAAATGAATTTATAGTTAAAAAATTGGTATGTGGTGACATTTGAGAAGGAAAATGAATAACTTAAAATGAAAATTTGAGGAAGAAATGAAGAAAATGTAGAAGTTGAATGTGCAGAAAAATGAGGGTAAAACAGTGCAGTAAAATGGAGATATGAGTGAATGAATGTTTTGTCATGATGTATGTGTTTTAATCTGGAATTTGGAGTTGTTTGTGAATGATTTTATTTGAATGGAAGTCAAAAATGAGAGTATAATCAAATTAGAAATTTTAGATAGAGAGAAAGAAGAGAAAAAGATGAATAAAATGCAGAAAAATGAAGAGCTGTGTCAGTTTTTTTTTTGCTGGTTTGGATATTTGGATTTAATTATGGTTTTTAATTTGTTTAAGAGTGTGTTGAGTTGAAATAAGAGTAAAAAATGAAGTGAAATTAAAGAAAAATAAAGATAAAAATGGAAGAAATGAGAAAAAAGGAAAGAAGAAGAAGTTGCAGAGTTAGGAAGAAGGAAGATGTAATAAAAGCACAGTCGTGCAAACTTTGTAAAGAACTTGGAAAAGCACGATCGTACTTATGCATGATCGTGGCTTGTCTATTGAGTTCGAAAGTCATGATCGTGCTGGAGCACGATTGCAACTTTTGAAAGTCGTTGAAAACTCACGATCGTGACTTCTATGGCTGGAGACAGACGCAAACATCCTTTGATCTTTTGGTCTTAATTTCTTCTCTCGACCTCCAAATGACATGGGACTTGTTAGATTCGAAACACGTTTTTCTATAACTCCACCAAAAATTATAGCCATATGAAATCATTTGGGGGGATTGAGTGATAAAATTGAGGCAAATTTTGGTTCTGAAATTTAGGTGTGCACTGCTGTGCGATAAGGTTGCATGGCCGTGACTTATTTGTTGATGTGCTCACAAGTGTGCATTATGGTTGCATGCCTGTGACTTGATTTTCTTGGAATGCAAGGCCATGTACTAATGTTGCTCGGTCGTGACTTAATTTTAGTTGGGTTAATGCACGATCGTGCACCCGAGAGGTTTTTTCACCCTAATCATTTTTCCTTCTTTTGCTTATAACTTCTTCTATATTCATCCAAATGAGATTATTTATAATTTGGAGTAAACTAGAGACATAGAGCTACAAATTGTATAATAAAATCGAGTTGTAATTCAGTCTCTAAGAATTTCAATTTCTGGATGGAAGTATAAGGGACTATTTTAGCATTAGAACAAACCGAAAATGCTTGGGATATAACTTTCAAATTACTGAACCAAATTGAATGATCTTAGTGTCATTAGAAACTTAAGAGATAGGAGAGCACTTTTCTAGAAGAGAGCATTGTCAAATTTCTTCATTTTCATTGTCTAATTGATCAAGAAATGTAGACCCGAAAGTCAATTTTTGGAAAAATCTGAAATGATTCAATGAGTTGTGAATTGTGATTTTAATGGTTTTATTGAGGTATAAGCCTAAGTACAAATTACAATTAGGTGAGTTTTGATATATGAATATTTACATGGAAAGAATAATAGAGCGATACCCGGGATTGTCATGAACATGCATTGTGCATATTTCATTTACATACATTTGCATTATTAAACACTTATAATTGTGTAAATTGTGACATGTGTGCATTGCTTGGTATAGAGGAGTAACTGAAACATCAACATCCAGACATTGCCGAAACTTTCAGGCAGCAGCTTCCGGAGCGACTTGTGAGTAACCTAGATAGTTTCTCTCAATTAATTGTTTGCCTAAAAATATGTTTTGAATAATAAGATGAATGCGATTGATTATGTTGATGCCAGAAAATGCAGGTTCGAGATTTGATACATTAATGTGATATTGAAGTACTACTTGTATGTGAATGTGACGGAATATATATTACTAAACAAAGATGTTGAATGTGAAACTTTGGGTCCGATGGAAAATTTGATTTGACTGTGAATGTGCAAGCATATGACTGATTAAGCATATGATATGTGAAACATTCCTATACATGAATGCATTTAAGATAAAGGAAGTTGTGATCGGAGTCGCCAAGATAAAGAGCTTAAAGCTCATAATGTGATTAGGGCATTAGGCTCAGTTGAAAATGTACCCAATATGTACTAAGGGATATGGGACATAATTTGGCAGCTCAGTATCTACTAAGGGATATGAGCTAGTAAAAAGGCACTCGATCACAACGACAATAATAAATGAAAGTGAATCTCACATGCATTACATTTATACTTGATATGTGTATTTTTACATTAATCAAATGACCATTATGATTGTTCTGAAAGTGAAATGTGATATTTTATGAGTATGTAAATATGTGAAATATATGTTATATGTATGTTGTGTTGCTTGAATTAAGTGAACCATTAATGATGGTTACTTCATTGAATTTGCAAAACTCATCAGAATTACAACGTTGACTTTTCAGGACCGAGACACGACTTTAACTACTGATGGACGCTACAAGTAGTGTAGACTTGTACTTTTAGGGGAAAAAAGAAATAGCTCAAAAGTCGGTCAGTTGAGTTTTGGACATATTAGATAGACATTTGTGTAATTTTGTCTTTCATGTAGCACATTTTGTATTAGGCTATAATGATGTAGATGTATGGATGTTTGAAAGATAGATTGTATAACATTCAGTTTTATGTAATTAAATGGAAAATTTTGGTTTTACAATATTGTGACTTTCTTGATGATGTCATGCTAAGTAAATGTTATGATTGAACATAGCGCACCATTATGGTAGGTTATATACTAAAATGTCTTCTGGATGTTCCGGTATGTATCCTACAGTAATGGGGCACTATAATAACCCTCGATAATCTATCCATCAAGTCTTGAACTAAAGGAATAAGGTATTTATTTTTTATGGTTACCTTGTTTAAGGCTCAATAATCTACACACATGCACAAGGCTCCGTCTTTCTTCTTTTGGAGTTATATTAGGGCACCATTAGGGGATTTAAAAGGTTATATATATCCTGTTTCTAACCATTCATCATGTTGCTTTCGTAACTCCACCAACTCTAATGGTGACACTTAATAAGGGTCACAAACAAGGGGAATTGTAACTGGCACCAACTCAATCTTATGGCCAACTTCATAACAAGGAGAGAGAGTCTTCGGTAACCTTTTAGGCATGACATCATTAAAATCCCTTAATATTTTTACAATCACATTCCGGACTTCTATCACATAGTCTTTTGTAGTTTTTCAAATGGTTGGAAGGTATGTGGATGGGTTGTGGGTGTGAATGTGGGGAGTAAAGGTGGATGGGTTGTTCTCAACTACAAAAATTACCATGATATGTACAACAACTAGCCTTTAAAGAATAGGTTTACAATTAAGGATACTCTCCGTAAGTACACCGTCATGCATGTATATATGCTTTCAAAATGTCGACTTTGCTTCTTTATTTCTTTTGATGACTGTTTCATATCCATTGTAGTTTTCGAGTATAACAAAGACTCGGAGATGGTGGTGAGCAGCGAAAAGAAGTACCAGAAATGTGTGTTCACTTCCCACATTCTTCTCTAATGATGGTGAAACAATCTTCAAGTTGAATAGAACAGGTTTCTTCTATTTCGTAAGTGGGGTGTCAGCCCCTCAGATCCTCTGGCATGTGAACCCTATACTAGCCTTGTCCCAATTCATCTCAACCATTCATTTATGTAAGACCCACATAAATAGATGGTTGAGATAGGTTAGGACATGATTAGTATATGGTTCATGAGCAAGAGGATCACATCTTGGGGTGTCAGTGTCCCACAAAATGCATGATTGAGATGGGTTAAAACAGGATTGGTACAGGATTCACGGGCTAGAGGATCACGTCCTGGGGTGTTAGGGCATTGCGAAAAAGGGCAGAGAATGGTCATCAAAGTCTTGGAACTTCAAAACCCAAGTGCTGCTGCTACACGTTCAAATGATCAAAACTCCACTGAAAATCATAGTAGCAGTTCAACTAGTCATGTATTGCCTCCAGTTGCTAATTGCCGCTCTCGCTTTGCTCTTTTTGTAATCCTCGTGTCTTGTTAATTAGCAGCGACTTCAAATCCTCTTCATGACGTATTGAGTGCTCTCGTTTGCTAAAAGAGGAGATTAATAGAAGAAATGATACCATAGCTTTATGATTTTGGCTTTAAATTGTGATTCGTTAATTGTAACTTTCATTCAATACTTCTTGCCACCCATTTTTTCTAAAAGATTGCAAGAAACCTCAGAAACAAAAGAAAAAGAGGAAGAAATAGATTTAAAAATAGAAATTACTTTTGGAACGAAAGGGACTAAACAAGAACAAGAGGCATCAACTAAAAAAAAGCCTTCCCTTTTTCTGAAAGAAAAGGAAGATCTGAACAAAAACAACCAAATGGAAAAGATCCGAATGAATAGAAAGAAATTTGTGATTTAGTTTTTGATGCAACAAGGAGGAGGAAGCAATTCTTAATTGTTGGTACCAAAAAAAGTAGCGGATTCAATACCACGGGCGGCAATAAGAACTCGTTGTCATTATGTTAATAAAAAATGACTTGGCAAAATCTTAACGAATTGGTCCACTACAAAAACGAGACTTCAAAAGTTCAGGAACTTTAGAATGGTACGAATTAGTGGTTGACATGCTTCACGTTCAGCAAAATTTTCACTTCCACTCCTACTTTTAGAGGGATTTATACCAACTTTAAAAGTAAGCTATATCACAGAAATGATTAAACTGAGGCCACATAAGTTCAGCAACCTTCGCCTACCAACATTGTTCTTTGGAGTAACTTTTTAGCAAGAGATTAAATTTCAGACAAAGGTCCCTCTCTTTCAATCCCTAATTAGTGGCTACCCCTACAGGCAGAAAACCTTTGCTTGGACAATAGCAGACTCGCAAGCCTCAGAAGAAGATTTGTGCAATGACAAGGTATGAAACCATCAATGGGAAACATATCAAACTATCAATAAAGATGTGACCAGAGTATCAAACATTGTGTTTACCACCTGTAGCTGTCAAGATAATTAACCATGTAAAAAAGGAGTTGCAAAGAGTGATACAAGATCCTGAAACTGCTAAATTTACAATTTAACTCGTGCAAAATTGGTTTGCTCAACACCTGAAATTGATCCAGTTAGTACCTAACAAACTGTCGTTGATCACCTTCATGTCCCTGCCTTCCGTAAGGGTTGCTTTCACTGAACCCATTACGGGTTTTTTTGTTCTTCTTTCTGAATTTAGAAGCATTGCTGTCTATATTCAGATTCACCTTTGGTGGGCAAGAAAAGCAAAATGAAGCAGCGACAGCCTGCCATACAATTAGTACAACGTCATGTCATAACTCAGTGTATGTCACAAAGAAGCCACCTTAAGCAATTCTTGCCTCCAAGTAAATTAGCCAATTATTAATAAAAACAAATACACAAATTAGCCAAGCAAATTTGATTCTACAATTTGTTGGTCCGAATGTAAGAACCTGGCATTCCATCAAAATAAGTACTAGCATTTCTAATAAAGTGTATAAATCGCTCTGTGTCTAAAATCCACCAGTTAAAATGATACCTGCAGATTGAGTCGATGAACATTAAAGATGTCTTTCATAGAGTGTGAATTATATGCTAGAATGTAGGATCGGTATGCATCTTTAGCTGACTTGTTGAGATAATAGTTGTTTGCCACCAACTTTTCCTGTAACAAAATGATAGGGTCAACCCATTGTCCTTCAGATTTGTTATTGGGAAGATATACAACAATGCAAAAGTATTAACATACCAAATGAGACTGCACGTTTGCCAACTTCTTGGCATCAAATTCATACTCCTTAACAGGAACTTTAGCCTCCTGGAAGCAGAAAACTAAGTTAGAATAAAGAACATAAGTTTGTTTTTATAAAAGAACTTACTGTATAATTCATGCACATAATGAAAGAAATTCCCTGAAAGCAAGGATGATCTGATAGGAGTGTGTGTCACTCAGAAAATTTAGAAGCAATAATCAATGTACTGTACCTTCAGGTAACGCAGAAATTGCAGCTCTTCTGGAATCAAAAATAGCAGTGCATTTCCTCTTGCACCTTCCCCTCTGGCTGTTCGACCAACACGATGAATGTACTCCTGATTCAAAATACGGAGGACTTGAATAAGAGTAATAACAAACAAATACTTTTAACATAATAAAGGGGCAAAGGTGTGTACCTTGGGTTCATCAGGAGGATCATACTGCACAATCCAGTCCTGCAAGCAAAGCAAAGAGAGGACATAGGACCCATATTAGCCAATTCATTAGAGAAGACAATCTGCCTGACAAGATTCTCAACACAACCAATTGGACTATCAGATTATTCTGTTTAAACAAAGCATCTAATGAATCCTTGATCAAAAATTATTCTTCCAAAAGCCCCTCTAAGTTTCTTATGAACTGTCTGCTAAAATTTCTGAAATTTGATAGCCGTGAACTGACAACCATGTTAAACTCTTCTAGAGAGAGCTATTTTCCACCAGCAAACAAGAGGTCCAAGGATGGTCTACAGTATGAGAGTGCTCTTCCCACTCCATATTTCTTATTCCAGGAATTATTGTTCATTAGGAACTGATCCACAATAGCTTGGGTTTCACAACATTTGATACATTCAACTAGAAAACACTCATCAAGTATTTGCATGGGCTCGAAAAATAGATCAAATTAAACTTGCAAAAAGAGACATACCACTGCAGGGATATCAAGTCCACGAGCTGCAACATCAGTACAAAGCAATATCCCTTTATCTCGTTTACAGAAATCAAAGAATGTGGACGTCCTTTTTTGCTGTTTTTGTTTACCATGGATATCAAGGCATTCCACTTGAATGTATCTAAGAAGTTCAGAATGAAACTTGACCGAATTGCATGAAGAAAAAAAGACCATCACTTTCTTTGACAAATTCCTCTTCAAGAAGGAGTAAAGAAGAATAAATCTCTTTGCAGATGGCACCACACAATACCCTTGCTGCAGACCTTCATTTGTTACCTGTGAAACCCATCATATTGCTTAGTATGACTAAGAAAGAATCAGAATTTGTGTCTTGTGAGGTAGCAGGAGTGAGCATTTATATATTCTTTCCCACAAAACTAATGATGCATGCACTTAGTAACTATAACCAAATTTGTAGTTTACCTTCTTTCTACCATCATCAACATCAATATAAATAGGAGTTGTCTGAAATGACAAACGGGCAAGATCCTCCACCTGCAAAGTTAACAAAACCATTATGCACCAGATAAGGGGAAAAAATTGGAAACAAAAGCTGATTCTAGTGAAATTTAATTGTTTGACATACCTTCTTAGTTTGGGTAGCTGAAAATAAAGCAGTTTGCCTACTCTACATTAAAATTGACAAACTCTCAGTTCAAATGATACCACAGCGTTATGGAAATCATAAACACAAGAGAATGATATTAAATGCAAGAACTTCTGGTAATATCTGAGATACCTATCATTGAGCTTAACTGCAATCAGCGAGAAAAAAAAAACATTGAAAGATGCATACACGATTGGGGCAATGTCAGTAGCAATTTAATGAATCCAACTCACATATTAGAATGACAACTAGGGTTAATAAGAGAAAATGACAACAATACTAATTTGCATCCAAAGTTCACCTGCCACAAAAACCAAAAAACAAAGCACTTGCCACATAATTCAATCAAGATAAGGTAGCTTAGTAGCTTACTCATGAAATTATTTCTGATGGCGTAGTCTAACAATACAAAACGCTACTGCAGGTAAAATCATTTTCACAAAGGCAGCTTAATAGCAACAAACAATGTAAAAGTCTGATAAAATTTGCTGGCTACCAAATTAACAAGGAATCTATAGAATTAAATCTGCTTAGCAAATTTGAAGACAAAGTTACCCTAGAGTTGATAGGTGGAAGCTCTAATTGGCAGACCTCATTTGGCTAAACATAACGTCATATCATGATTACCTATCCTTAACATGATTATCCATCAAATGGGTTTATAAGCATGGCAAAACAGACAGATCTCAAGGCATACTTATGCCTATGGAATTAATGGATCATCCTGTTGTTCAAGTTTTGGTTCTCAAAATCCATCTGGGCCAGGATATACTCAATCTGATGCAAACAGAAAGTTTAATAGACGGGAACCTGATCTTTGGATAAAATGGCCCAAAAGATAAAATAGCCCAAAAAAGATCAATCAAGTCAATCACATGCCGCTATGGTGCTCAGCTCACAAACGTATCAAGAAATAATGGAATCAAATGCAGGTCTATTATCTTAACCAGTAATTAGGAGTCCAGATTTATATACAAAGAAAATATCATAAAATTTACGTTATGTTAATAATTCCAATTGAAATCATTAATTGATCAATTTTAGCCTCAAAATTGAAATCATTAATTGATCAAATTTAGCCTCAAATGCAAAAGTAACATATGAATGCAAAGATCTTCTCTATCATGTTTTACTAATAAATTAGCATAGCTACATGTCAAATGAAAACATAATTTACCTTTGGCAAAATCTTGATAATTTGCTTCATTTCCTCTTCAAAGTTAGCCTCCAATATTCTGTCTGCTTCATCAATCATGAGGCACTACAAGTTGAACAAAAATTTCAAAGTTTTACACATAATGTCTATTTCTGGCATCGTCCAATTTACTCTTTTTTTTAATATGATAGGACACTGGGCAGGAAATGACATAAATGTTTCTGTATACAAGTCCTTAAGATAAATATGTTGCATTTAGGATTTGAGGTAAATAATAAGCAAACTAAAGTAAGTATACTGATGAATCAATGTGGAAGGAAAGTGAATAAGTTACCTTCAAGTTCTTATATATAAAACCCTTGGTATTTTGGAGATGATCAAGAAGTCGACCAGGGGTTGCAACCAATAAATTCACACCTTTCACAATACGTTCTGCTTCTCCCCTTCTAGCTGAACCACCAATTACCAGCCCTAGTGTCTGAGAATGATACTTAAGAAGGTCTGTGGCCACAGCATGAGTCTGCATTATTAACACCATAAATTAGTCCACTAAATTGCAACTTGAATATACAAGACATGCCATACTGGAAATTTTAAAAATGATAATTAATTAGTCAAGAAATTTTCGTCACTGAAGCTGTCACAGTTTTTTCAAAAGTTTTTAATCTTGTTTAGGCATTCAATGGTTAATCACTTTTTAGTAACGCAAAAGCAAATAGATATCCCACCAAACAAGGTCAACAGAATATATATTTTGAAATTCAAAACAAGATAGTAAGAATGAGCTTTGGAGCAACAGTAAAATTGTTCCACTGTGGCATTTTTTTCAATGCACTGAAACAAAAGTATGTGAAAGTAGCCAAAATATTCAAATTTTCGGTAAATATGCTCTGCAGGAACTTGAACCCACTTGGATTACGTCTAGACAAATAGAGGCAGGACATCGGGCAATGACACACAATGCGCGCGCGGCGACCAATTGGCCGACCTTTTCACCAAGTCCTTTTGCAAATAAATTTCGAACTTTAAACTCATGGCTTCAATCTTAGAATTTATTAGCTCCAATAAGCAAAACATTAGCAAAATGCTCAGCCACTTGGTTCACCCAAAACCCCACAATATAGGAACCTTTTTTGGTTCATTGCCATATTGAACATACAAAATATAATGTTATTGGAACTTTAGCAATCACTAAGATGGCAAGAATTCTCTGTAAATTCCGAAGATAATCACATAAAATGCCGTAAATAACATCAAACACCCAGCTTGCTATGCATAAATAACATAGAAGTTGAAAAAGATTAAGTAGGCAACAATATAACCAAATTCGCAAGCGCTAAACTACATTGATTCAGCAAGAAAAAGAGCATTAGTAAGGTATCTTGGACAACAGACTACCCCCACAAGATTACATTTTAAATGTTGCTACTGAGAGGACTTGATGCCGGGTTAAGCTAACACTAGAGAACAAGCAACGTAACTGGAAATCAATTTGTGATAGGGTTTACCTGTATGGCAAGTTCTCTTGTTGGGCAGATAACAACAACACCCGTCCCATTACGAGGAGTGAAACGAACATTGTATAACAACTCAACAGCAGGGATCAGAAAAGCAAGTGTTTTACCAGAGCCAGTCCTCGCAGCACCAAGAACATCTTTGCCAATTAAAAGTGGAGGAATAGCTCTAGATTGAATCTGCATTCATAATGGCGTGACAACTGTAAGATACTTTTTCAAGTGAAAACGCTAGATAAGTGATCTTTGAAAAGAATACGTCCGATTAAAGCAATAGAATCAGCACATACAGGATTTCTACAAAAACTCCATTGCTTTTTTCGGCTTCTATTCGGATGAACATAAAATAGTCATAAGCATTTCAATCAATCAATGCCCAACATAAGAGAGATGAAAACAATAATTCAAGACGCCAATAGTAAAATTAATACCTGAGTCAAATACTCAAAACCCATCTCCTTGATAGCCTTGAGAGTAGGCTCAGATAATCCCAAAGAGTCAAATGTATCAGAACTCATTATACCACTCCCACTCTTCGCCTTCTCCTTCTTCTCTTCCATATTCTCCTCTCCCTCCCCCTGTTCTTCTCCTTCTTCTTCTTCTTCTTCTTCTTCTTCTTCTTCTTCTTCTTTATCTCCACTCTTCTTCTCGTCTTTCTTCATCTTTTTCCCCTTCTTCATATTTTTCTTATTACTATTTTGCGTCTGCATCTCAACTAACCTCTCATCTACTTCACCTACATCATCACCATCATCATCATCATCTTCTCCACTCTGATTATGATTATAATGAACGTTTTGCTCCGCCGCCGCAGCAGTAACTTGCTTTGCTCTGCTTCGCTTCCGCTTCCTTTTCTTTGCCGACATCTCGCTTTCTAGTGATGAGTTTGGATGCTTATCCTCTATTTCGGTCATGGCGAGACAACGGCAAACTCCCGTTGTTCGTGGTTGAACGTGAGCAGAAGCGCTTTTTGAGGTATACTCAGTTGAATGCTTCGTGTTTTTAGGGTTTTGGTTTGCAATTGATTCCCTCTTAAACCCCGGTAGAACCGAGTTACTCTTTCCTTGGGTCGGGCCATTATCTTGATCCGTCTAATTTATGAGAATGATCGGCCCATTACATTGCCTTATATTTTAAAAGTCCAATGATAATAATAATAACAGCAATAATAAATATTTAAAATATAAAATATCAATTCATTTTTATTACTCATTATTAATAATTATAAAGAAATTAACTATTATGAATGATGAAGTGATTTCTTTTTATAATTGAAAATAATAAATTATATATAATAATATACCTTACTATGGAGGATAAATTATCTTAAAAATTTTAAATTTTACTTTATTTTATAATGCTAATTTAAATTTTAAAAGTAACAATAAAATATCTCAAATTTAATTTTCGTAAAAATAACATATTGTTAACCTCACAATTAATATTGCTAATATAGATTGACATGTTAACAAATTCATAGAAAATGGAACTGACACGATGATTTATTAAAGCCACATCATATTAAATATTTAAAAATTAATTTAGAGAAAATATCAATCCTAAATTTGGGATGGAGCATTCTGAATTCCAACTTCTTGTTCGAAGACTTTCCATAAATTCTCTTGCCCTATGCCTTCCTGTTTGTATTGGCATGGTGATTTTAGTTGTACCATTGCAAACTTATCATTCTTTTTTTTTTAATTTTATTGCTTTTTTCCAACCTCTGTAAATGATCCCTTATTTTCCATGTAATAAAAAAAGTTACATAATGATAATGCTAATTTAAAATTACACTTTATCCAATGTGATAGGACATTGTAGTTGCAGGTCTCACTCAAATACAGAGCTTAATCTAAATATGAGGCAACTAGCTACTTCAATGATTGAACATTTTTTAAATTACTAGGGGTAGAAATTGATATTGACATATGTGTTGTGTCAAGTTATGGCATTGCTTCAACCAGGAAATCAAAACCAAATGATAGAGCCAACATGTGCTAGTGAAACAAACCTTTAGCGATCTCATGCTATGTTACAGGCTATTCCAATTTGGGTCCTTTAATTGTTGTACTAGATACACAAGCTCTATCTCATGTATATAAGACATATGGCTTGATATTTTGACTCATATTTTATGTAAGTCTACATTAAACTTAGTTTAGAGTTTTTCTTAATTTAATAATATATTCAATCTTAACTGTTAATTTAGTATTTAATATACATTCAAGATTTAATGTCAACAGAGAAGTGTATATAAACTAGTTATTTCTCTACCTTAATTAAATACAGATAAAAACAAATATAAAAGAATGTATTTAGCCATCCATCAAGTTATCTGTTACAAAAGAGAGTTAAGAGATAGAAACTAGTTCGTGATTATTAAAAACTCTCTCTAGATCATACTGAATTCTGCTCAAGGTAAGTGATTTATTCACTTCATCTATATAGTTAATATCATATTCAAGATCTAAATGGACATGAATGATTTACATATGATTCATAATTTACGTATGATCTATGTATTTGATGTTTGAATATTAAGAACAAAAACTTACACGGGATATCGCAGCCACAAATTTTGAATAGATAATAATTCTTAGATTATTAATTTGACGATTGTTTCAATTATGATGTTAATAAAAATTATGGTTTTAGGTTTTTACAAAAAGAATAATCTTTTCAATTCTATATGGATTACTGTGAAAAGAATGAAAAGAAAATGACGGCAACATGCAATATTTTCATGAGTTGCATTATAGTGTTTGTGTTTTTTAATTAAATAAAATAAAGTTTTTGTCATAGCCGCTGAGCTTAGTTGCGTAGGCTCGTCACTTAAGTAGGGGCGCTGAGGTGATTAGCAAGATTGGCTTCGATGTTACAAGAAAGTGGTTTTCATGTTCCAAGTAAGGAGTTGGAATATGTTGGTTATTCAAAAGCTTGGATTAACGTGGTTCGTAAAGAAAAGGGTAAAGCGTCAGGCTTGTTTTTGGTAAAATGAAAACAAAAGAATGGTGGGGAAAACAACTCTTCTTGGAGAACATTCTCACGGTTGCCATTATACTTTATGATATTATTCTAAGCTAAACGTAGGTCCTTTCTTAGACGTCAGGAACATAAAACTTTGGGATAAGCCTTTTAACAACCCCTTCTATTTTTTTAATAATCTTTTAATAAAAATTACTATATTTTGTCATGAATTTTTTATGATGGATGAATTGATGTGAAAGTTTTGATTTTTTTTACATTTTGGTCATATTAATGATATTTTGACCTATAATCAAAATTTTAATTTTAATTTCATCTTATATATTCACTACAAGAAATTGTGTTTTTAGTGAAGGTGAAAGTTGTCACTAAAAGCAGTAATATTTGTCACTATTAGTAATAGTGACCAATATTTGAAGTCGTCACCTCTCGTCACAAATACCTCCGTCACTACTAAAATTGTGACTAATTTAAACAATAGTCACAATTATACAAAACTTTTGTGACACTAATACTGACACTAAAACTTGTTAAATGTGTGACAAAGTTATATGGTCACAATAACTTCAAATATTTCTGACAAGTTTATCGTCACCAATGTTATGATTACCGCATCTGGGACTTGATGCGGATTGGGCTCAGGCAGGCAACTGCATCGAACCGGTGATCTGCAATCGGATTGCTTGGGATATTTTTAAATTTATAAAATAGTCCCTAAACTTTTAAAATTGCAAAATAGTCCATATTGATATATTATACAATCTGTCATCAGTATACTTTACCAGTTCATTATTTACATCAACCATACTTTAAAAATCTTAATAATAAATAATAATGACAATTAATTTGAAATAACAATAATTTTAAATATTTTACATATAAATAATAACCACAATTAATATAAATAAAGACAATCATCATCATACAATTATAAAACTAAGAATAATACAAAGCATTTAAAATATTACAATCATACAATTTCATCATTATAATAAATAATATTACATATTTACATCAAAAGATTCAAAACATCCGATAAAAGAACAATAACTCATTACAAAAGGTTGATGACGAATAAGCAATCAAGTACAAGTTGAACCTGAAAAAAAAATATTACATTTACATTACATACATATAATTTAACATAAACATCAATGATCAAATACAAGTAAAATTAAAAGAAGAGGAAAAATAAAAACCTGAAGTTCAATCGTCAAATGGCGGATACCATTGAATCTTGATCGATTTAATCGATCATTTGGTACAAAATCCTCATCATTGAGAGGAGCTTCATCATCATCATCATTCAAATTTAATGCACCAAATGACATGTCAATGCTTTCCCATCCAAGATCATCTTCCACATTCAAATCACTCACATCAACCAAATTGGGTTCTTCAGAAACCCAATCCGCCAAAATATCCATATTATCAATCGCAATTGGATCATTTGAAGAACTTGTGCTACTAAGAGTCCTAGTAAATAATTACATTTAATTATTAAAAAATATAAGAAATTATATAAAAATTAATAATGAAAATAATGAAAATAACATACCTTTCCCGAAGCTTTAAATTGTAACGAACAAAAACCAAATCATTCAACCTCTTATGCTCCAATCTATTCCTTTTCTTGGAATGGATAAATTCAAATGTGCTCCAGTTTCGTTCACACCCAGTTGCACTCACACATTGACTTAAAATTCGAATCATAAACTTTCTCAAATCTGGAACACCACATCCGAAAAGATCCCACCAAGCAACTGCAAGTTATAAGAAAACAAAAGTAGTGTTATAAACAAAATAAAGTGATAAATAAATTTCAACAAATAAGAAATAGGAAATAAGTAATACCTGGAGAAAGAAGTCCTCTTTGTTGAATAGCGACCGACATTCCAAAATCTCCATAAGAGTACTTATAAGCCTCCATTTGTGTGGTTAAAGCAATTTGCATTGAGTCATGAGGAACAATTGTTGTAATTGTCAAAAGCATTCCTCTACTAACTTCAGCTTGCTTTTCAACATCCAATCTAAAATACACACTGGGATTCAAAAATGCCCCAGCTACAAACAATGGAGAAGAAAGTTGTCTTCTCCTTCTCTCATTAATGATTGAGATATATGGCTCGTATAAAGAAGGCTTATGTTTCAGATTGGCCTTGATTGCTTAGTTGCTCTCTTCATAGCATCAAAAATATAACCCATTGTTGGCTTTTCTTCACTATCAGCCAACCGAAGCACCCTCACCAAAGGCTCACAAACCCGGATAACGAATTGAGATGCCGACCAAAATTCCCTATCTTCCAGTATGATACTACAAACCTCCATTCCAAAGATTAGACCTAGCATCTTTGAGAGGTTACCCACTTATCACTTGTAAACATTTGCCTTAACTCCTTCCTCAACAACAAAAAGATCAAGTGATAAGAAATTTGTTGCAAATCTTGTCACATGAGAGACGACACAAATTCCTACCATTGGTAAAATCCTTCTCATCAAATTTAAAACCCATGCACGATTATAAATAAATTTTGTCACCTTTTTGCTTTCTGCATGGTCTCATCAAAACAGGAAAATACCTAGATTTCTTATATCCTCCAAGATTAAGTCAATGCGAATGCAACACAAGGAGTCCAAAAATGACTTATAGGTATTCGCAACCTCATCCTCATCGCTTTATAAGCGGAATCATTGTCGATAATAAACCGAACTATGTTTTCCACCCTACTTCATTCACAACTTGATCAAATATCCCAAACAAATTATCGGCATTTCTAATAAGGCCGATACATCAATCGATTTTAAAACATAGAGCCATTAAAACAATAAACCAAAAATTTATGATAGGCTCTTGTCTCCTATTCGTCCAACCATCACACATAATCGAGCATCCATTAATACCCCAATTCGCTCTTCTTTCGGCCAAATAAGCTCTCATTTCGCAGACAAGACAACTCAAAAGTTTACCTCTTAAGTCATCAACTGATGGCCCTTTGTATCTGGACCATAAGAGGCTATGGCATCTATCATAGGTTGATAATAATATGATTGAGAAGCATTAAATGACGAACTCAGATCATACCACCATCTGCTCTTGCCATATCCACATCATGAGCATCTCTTATCTCTGCATTGCACTACGAATTGAAGGTTGGGCTCTGAGTTGTTCGTGGTGCAAAGAAACCAGATGGCTGCCTTCTTCTCTTCCTCATTTCAGATTCTGCAGGATCCTGAGGCTGAGATGGAACACTAGCAGTACCACTACCACTACCACTACCACTACCACCTTCAAAATCTCCATAATCACCACGAAAACCGGGAAATGAACTTCCACTACCAATTTCAAGATTCAATCTTCCCCTTCTATCTTTCTCAAATTGATGTTCCTCAAGCAATGTTTTCATTTGCCACTTCACATCATGACTTACTTTTACATGGTTTCACATCTCCTTTAACTCCATTAAATGCCTCTTCAATCGAGTGATTCCTCCACCTTTCAAATGCTTGTTACAAAACAAGCAAATGGTATGATTCTTTTGACCAGAACCACACTAGCATGAGCCCAGTTTGGATCATTGTATCTTCTGAACTAAGTTGATCAGGAGTATTTGAACTTCCTTCCATTTATCTGTACACCAAAATAAATAACATATAATTTCAGTACATAATGACAATATGCACAAAGCTAACAATCCAAAACATTCAATTCAATCCAATCCAATCCAATCCAATTCAATTCAATCAAATTCAATTCAATTCAATTCAATCCAATCAAATCCAATTCAATCCAATTCAATTCAATCCAATCCAATTCCAATTCCATTCATTCCATTCAATTCCAATTCAATCCAATCCAATCCAATCCAATCCAATCAAATTCAATTCAATTCAATTCAATTCAATTTAACTCAACTCAATTCAATTCAATTCAATTCAATCCAATCCAATCCAATTCAATTCAATTCAATCAAATTCAATTCAATATAATCCAATTCAATTCAATCAAATTCAATTCAATCTAATCCAATTCAATTCAATCAAATCCAATCCAATTCAATTCAATTCAACTCAATTCAATTCCAATTCCAATTATAATGCAATTCCAATTCAATTCCATTCCATTTCATTCAATTTCAATCCAATTCAATTCAATCCAATCCAATCCAATCCAATCCAATCAAATTCAATTCAATTCAATCCAATCCAATCCAAATCAATTCAATCCAATTCAATATAATCCAATCCAATCCAATCCAATTGGATTCAATCCAATCTAATTTAATTCAATTCAATCCAATCCAATCCAATTCAATTCAATCAAATCCAATCCAATCCAAATCAATCCAATCCAATTCAATCTAATCCAATTCAATTCCATTCTAATTCAATTCTATTCCAATTCAATTCCAATTCAATTCAATTACATTTAATTCAATTCCATTCCAATTCAATTCAATTCAATTCAATATAATCCAATCCAATTCAATTCAATCAAATCCAATCCAATCAAATTCAATTCAATCCAATCAAAATCAATTCAATCCAATTCAATCTAATCCAATTCAATTCAATCTAATCCAATTCAATCTAATCCAATTCAATCCAATTGGATTCAATCCAATTCAAATTGGATTCAATCCAATTGGATTCAATCCAATCTAATTTAATTCAATTCAATTCAATCCAATCCAATCCAATTCAATCAAATCAAATCCAATCCAATCCAATCCAATCCAATCCAATCCAATCCAATTCAATCCAATCAAATCCAATCAAATCCAATTCAATTCAATTCAATTCCAATTCAATTCAATTCCAATTCATTTCCAATTCAATTCCATTCCAATTAAATTCCATTCCAATTCAATTCCATTCAAATTCAATTCAATTCTAATTCCATTCCATTCCAATTCAATTCTATTCAAATTCAATTCAATTCAATTCAACTCAATCCAATTCCAATTCAATTCCAATTTCAATTCAATTCAATTCCAATTCCATTCAAAACATACTCCAATCCTAACAATTACAAAACATTCATAATTCCATTTACATTCAATCAATCTAATCCAATTCAATCCAATTCAAATCCAAATCCAAATTCCAATTCCATTCATTCCATTCCATTCAATTTCAATTCAATTCCATTCCAATTCTATTCAATTCCATTCTAATTCAATTCTATTCCAATTCAATTCCAATTCAATTCAATTACATTTAATTCAATTCAATTCCAATTCAATTCAATCCAAATTCATTTCATTCCATTCCAATTCCAATTCCATTCATTCCAATTCCATCCACTCTAATTCTATAATTTTATACTTAACTAATTATTTATCAAAATTCAATACCCAAATATTAAAATTAATAACCAATTAACAAATATAAAAATGTGTCAATTAATAATTATCAATTTTAATTATCAATTTATCAATTTTACATTTAATTATTAATTTCACATTTAATCAATTAATTGTCAATTGTTCAATTTAGTTTAACTGTTGTTTTGATTTTAATTATCAAACTCAATTTCAAATTTCAAACTCAATTTCATAAACTCAATCAAAACAACCGAAATGGGATTCAATTCAACTCAATTTCAGAAACTCAATTCACATACTCAATTTCACAATTTCAAACTCAATTATCAACCTTAATTTTACAAGCTCAATTTTACAAACACAATCAATCCAATTCAACCTTCAAGCCTTCACAAACTCAATTTCACATTTTGGATTCTCCCAATCAAACCTTCCTCGATTTACGAAATCAACTTATTTTTCCCAATCAAATGTTCATCCAAATCAACCTCACAAGTCACAAGTCACAACCTCTACCATTTTCGGATTTTCCCAATTCTACCATTTTTTCCCTCATTCTCGGTAAACAACTCAACAACCACAACAAATTTGCACAAACTCAACAACACCTACGAATCTAGGATCACACAAAGAAGAATCAACAACAATATTTCGAAAAAATCATACACAAAGTCAAAACATACACCCAAAACAATCGGGTCTTAGGTGATGGTGGGTCTTTCTTGAATCTTGGTGGTAAATCAGTGTCAAAAGGCCGACCACGAGGAGGGCGGAGGAGCAGGCGGCAATGAGCGACGACGAGCGGCGACGAGGGAGGAGCAGATGCAGACCAGAGGAGCGACGACCAAATCCGAGGAGGAAGGAGGTGGAGGACCAGATCCGACGATGGCGACACAGATCCGACGATGGAGGAGCAAAGAACGACGACACGGAGGAGCAACGGCCGAAGCGGTGACGAGAGGAGGAGAGAGTGATACCGAGAAGAAGAAGAAGAGAAGAAGGTCGGGTTGGGTGGGTGGGTGTGGGTCTTGGGGTAGGTTTTAGGTTTTAATTTTTTTTGCAATTTCGTCCCTAGACATTTTAATTTTTACGAAACGGTCCCTAAAGTTTCGGATATTATAGATCTTACGGCATCGACCGAAATCGACGGCATCTAGGCCGGTATCGACACCGGTACTTCTAAGGTCGTTCGATTGGGTTCCGGCGATGCGAACGGTATCCGTATCACTGATCGTCACAAATAATATGAAGTAGTGACGAGTTAAGTTGTAACAGTACTTCATTTTATTGTGACAAAATTGCCGACACTAAAGCCTATCAAATGTGTGACAATACTATATGGTCACAACAACTGTACTTATTTATGACAAGTTTGTTGACACAAATAATATGAAATAGTGACGAATAAAATTGTAACAATACTTCATTATATTGTGACAAAAGTGTCGACACTAAAACCTATATAATATGTGACAACACTATATAGTCACAACAACTTTAAATATTTATGACAAATTTGTTGACACAAATAATATAAAGTAGTGACGAATGAAGTCATAATAAGATACTTCATTTTATTATTACAACATTATTGTCACTAAAATAATTATAAATAGTGACAATATTTGTCATTAATAATTTTTTTATCATTGTCCATTACTTCTTGGTCACTAATATTTTAATAAAAATGTCAAACATTATTTCATCGAAAAATGAAAATTGGTTCTTACAAAAGTATTATAACTAATGTGTTTATTATTGTCACAAATAAAACTATCAATTCATCAACGGAATCACATTAGTCAGAAAAGAAATTCGCATCAGTGGCTATTTGTCTAATAGATTTCGTTACAAGTATGGAACTTATATGTTACAATAATGTTGTCATTAAATAAAAAATATATGCTACAATAAATTTATCACCAATGCCTTATCATATACATCTGATATGTGTAACAAATCTTCACTAGAAAACCTAATGACTGAAGAGGTTGAGTAGGCATCAATCTATCTTTTCACCTACAACAAAAAAATTATGAAATGACAGAAGGTAATGAAAAGAAGACTGACAAGCAAGAGAGTGTAATAGGAACCAACATCGCGCCTACTCTTTCTGTTCGACATTCCCCAAGGACTAGTTCCACCAGAAAAGTAGGGTGAGTTAAGACATGAAATCCATCTGATTCTCTTCACACAGCAAAGTATAAGTAAAGTGAGCAGGGGGAAGATGATTGAGAGTAAATTACTTGTAATCCATATTACTAGCAATAGGAAGTAAATTAATGGATAAAGTTTCCTTTTTCGTTCTCACAAATCTTTCAAGGATGCTTACTATTTTTTGATGCAATAGCAACAGAAATGATGGAATTGCTATCTTAATTTGCATCCCAGTAGCAATGAATCGTATCTATTAAACCCTGAGGCTCTCATATTATTAGCATAATAGCAAACTAGACTTGTAATGAAAGAAACTAAATACATTAATTAATCAATACAATTCTATGGAGCTGTGCCTAAGAAGCATTGTAAATCCATAGAAAAAGGGTATGCTTGCGAATAGGTGTATGCATGAGAAAGCATTTTATTGGTTTTGATGAATAGAGCTTTCAAGAACTGCAGAAAATGACAAAGAATTCTAAATGCAGCATCTCATATTCTAGTGCGTCAGATTAAATTAGTACCTCGAACTTCGCAAGTGAACTTATGAAGCGACCTTATTTAGTTTGACTCATGCAAGGGGAGAAGTTAATTTGCACAAGAAGTCTCATCTGCATCTTTAGATGAAACATAAGTCATGTTAGAAAACCAACAGCGTGTATAATATTTGAGCACAAAATATATGCTAAAGTATGTTTATATCTAAAATATTCAATCATTAAGGTACCTGTGGGGCACATGTAGTTCTTGCCATTGACTATATCTCTTCATGATCTTAACCTTTGCTATGTTAGCTAAGTTCCTGGAACGAAAAATTGTGTTCATTATCAATTTTACTAGGGCATACCACTGACGAGTAGCTTACAAACTAACCTTTGCGTTCAACATACGACATGTGGGACAAAGAAAACTTAATTTGAGGTATGGGAAAAAAACTCATTTCGTTGTGTCATGTTAAAGAAACATCTTATTCGAAATCTTATCTTCTTCTTTTTTTCATCTATCATTTTTCTTTCCATGTCTTTGGAAGAAGTCTATCACCCAAAAGAAGCTATAAATGGGATTTGCTCAAGTCCGCAAAAAAGTCAAAAGAACGATCTAGCCAAAGTCGTGAAAATATTTTAGATACCAAGAACTTGCTTGTAGTGAAGAAGATGTACTGAAGTAAAAACAGTCGACAAACACATAATTAATAGAAACCACCACTAACATTTTGAAATTCGGATACAAAAAAAGCAATCATAAAGATCTAAATTATGGAATCCTGGCGAAGACAATGATGTTGATATAGGATAAGTCAAGAAAGCAGTAAAGATTTTTTCTTTACAAGAAATAACAAAATGTAACAGCATAATTTGTCAAAAGTAGACTTCATCTATTCAGACTAAAGTTTGGAAATAAACATGAAGATATAGACCCTCAGAAAAAGTAACTCCTAATAGGAAGTTGAAGCGTCAGACTTAATAACAAGTGAGGAAAATTACGTAAGAAAGCCTAAAAAGGATAGGCACTTCTCAATTAAATGGCAACTTTAGTTGACTAACCTTGAAGAGGGATACAGAAAGGAAGAACAAAACCATCCTTGTGCACAGTAGAGCCGCAAATGTTCATACTGGAAGGAAGGAACATATTCACAGCAGTAATTAGACAAGCCTAAAACAATTTCTTTTGTATATTATATAAATGCTTATAGGGAGAGAAAAAGAGAAAATTGAAATGACTTGTTATTAACTAGATTGCAATCTATTTATTTATAATGGGATAATGCAAGGCTCTATGGAACTTATCCTTCTCCTAACTGTGATTTAGTTTTGCACAAACATAAGTGGTTATAGTATGAAATGAGGGAAAGATCAATGATCATCCGATTACACCCTTGGATCACTATACAGCGTGTGATGCATCACATACCTGATTGACTATTTGTTCAGGATTCAACATCTGAGCATCCATTCTTGTATAAACAAAAAGAAAGCGATTGGTATGTTTGTGTTTTTATTCTATTTTATGGAATTGAGAAATTGTCTCAAAACTATAGTATGACATGAGTTATACCATACACCATGACAAACAACAAACCAATGACTGAGGTAAAGACTTGGAATACTACATCTAAAGTTCCAGAGAACCTTGGTCACATTGTTCACGATTTCTATCTAAAGGGAAACATGCATCTCCTCCCAACTTTAAATTGAAGATCTACTATGAAAGTTGACACAAGTCATTTCACATAATCAAAAATGTTCTCCAATTCCACGAACACTTTTGGGATAGACAGGAAAGATAAGCTTCAGCAGTATTAACAATGGTCTAGGAGGAATCTTGAAAAAAAAAACAATGGTCTAGGAGGAGGATTTTAACCTCCTCGCTAAACCCAATGGTTCCAAATCCACAAGTAATATTTGAATTGAATAAATTAACAAATAAAGGGTTCACAGACTTGTCTGAGAGGAACTCTTACCCATGCTAAAGTTGCTCCAAAATCCACCGCAAAAAGTGAGGTAACCCTCATGAGATTATGCTAATTCATGTCCAGAGATATCATATCAGATTTCCAGTTTTCCACAAAGCAGATCAAAAGGAAGAAGAAATAGACTAGTTCATAAAAAGGAACTTACCTGAGTACTCATCTTCCTCTTCTGACTGTCACCGAAGAGTCAAGCCCACGAAGAGTCCCCTACCATCTATTTAATTGAAGAATTTGCTTAGAGATTCAAAACCGTAATTTCAAAAAGATGATAGAGAGGGAGATTCTTACCTGTTGAGTACAGCTGAGAATCTGAGCTCTCATCTTCCTCTTCCAAATGTCACCGAAGAGTCAAGCCCACGAAGAGTCCCTATTCATCTCCAAAATTGCAGAAATTCTTAGAGATTTTGAAACCCTAATCCTGCTCATTTCACCACAGACCACACTCTCACACTGGTGCCACATCTGTAGCCAGCCTCCTCCACCTTTATGTTTTCATCCCACGCACACACGCTTAGCGACATCCATGAGACACAAGACAACGCAAGCCTCCGAGTCCGGACCCTTTGCAAGATGCAGACGACGCAAGACACCACGCAGCCACGCCTCCAGCCCTCCGCACGCACTTTAGACTCTAGTTAATTAGACAAAGTTTTTTTTAGGTCCACGGTTACTATTTACTCAAAACCCTTGCAACTTCACGTTTTCTGCTTCCAACTCCAACGCTGTCGTTTCTTCCTCATGCTCCACATTGTTGTTTTCTTATATGTTTCTTTGTTCTCTTTTTCACGTTTTCTTCTTCTGCTTATTGCGTTTTGGACTGTTCTCTTAAAGATTTCTGCATCTATTGGTTGCCAACGTTGTCTTATGTTGGGTATTTTTCTTTGGCTTTGTGGATAACTCTTTTTTAAATTTTTTGAGTTTTAATTTCTTCAAATACTTTACAATAAAAATTACAAATAAGTAACATCAATTGTCTAAAATTAATTTATTATAGTTAAATTAAAATACGACAATTTTTTACTCCTATAAACACAAATTAAATATAAGGCACAATAATTCGAATAATAATCAAATAAAACCATAAAGACTATTTTTAGTGACAAAAAACCAATGTTATGAATACCGTATCGAATTTGGTACTGGATTGAGTTTTGGTACGGTATTGTACCGATACCGATTAATACCGGATACCATTTTGGGTAATTTTTTAAATTTATAAAATAGTCCCTAAAATTTTTAAAATTACAAAATAGTTCATTATCATATTGTACAATTGTAGTTAATTTAATTTAATTTTTTATATCTTATCTATTTTAGTTTATATATATCTTTATTATATTCTAATTATTTCTCTATATAATAATTATATATATATAATAATTATCTAAATATAATAATTTATTGTAAAATAATGAAAATAATTCAAATTTTGTATTTTATCAAATTTTGAAATATTTTTAGAATTGTTATTTTTCTTCCATTTCATTTTATATTTAATTAGACATAATCATAATTTTAATTTAATATATAAAATTAATTTAAAATTATTAATAAATATAATTAAATTTAAAATTTATTTTTAAATATATAAATTTCAAATAAATTTTGATTTAAGAATTAAAATATATAAAATAATATTAGTTTATAAATAATAATTTTAAATTATTTATTTTAAAAATAAATTATTTTTATTAATACTTTATTAATAAATAAAATATTAAATAAAATATTTAAATAAATTTAAATAAAAATAATTTATTAGTAATTAAAATAAAAATATTTTATTTTAAGTTTTATTTAATTTATAATTATTATTAGTAATAAAATATTTATTATTATTTTAAAAACTTTGAAAAAAAGGGTGGAAGGAGAGGTAGGAGGAAGGGAGGGAGATTTTGAAAATTTTGCAAAAAAATCTCCCAAAATTTTAAAATTTATGGTACTGGCTAATATTTGGTCGGTATTTAAAATCGGTATCCAATTTTAAAATTTTGTACCAGTTTTGGGCCGGTACGATACATATTGGCCGGTACTCATTCAAATGATATGAAAATATATATGAACACGTGAGTTTATCACGTAGTCGTCAGAGTCTGCTCTATAAGTGAAAGGTTAATAGTGAATAGATCTACACGACTTTAAGTTGCTTGGATGGAGAGTGTTCCACACAAAAATTGTCACTAACTTACAAATAGTAGTGACCATAATTATAGTTTGGTGATTGTGACAATATTAAATAGACACTAATTAATTGAATATTTATTGACAAAAGTTTTCGTCACAACAAGTAAAATATTTTGTGACGATAAACCGTTTCGTCATAACAAGAAAATAATATTAGAGACCAAACTAAGTTTTGTTACAACAAATAGAAAATATTAGTTACTAGCATATGTTTTGTCACAATTATAATTAATTCCCGCCAAAATTATTTTGCTGCCAAATTTCATAGGTTTTTAGTGACAAAACTTAGTGATAAAATAAAATTTAACACTATTAATATATTAATAGTGACAATTTAACTTTGAAAGATACTAAGTTGCTACAATTACCATTGTATTAGTGACAAAAATATAAATCATCACAAACAATCCAAACAATAGTGTCAATCAATTGTCTTAGTACTAAAAATATCGTATTTGTGATGACAAAAATAGTTAGTCACAAAAAAATTGTCACTAAATTACAAATAGTTGTGACCGTAGTTATAGTTCAGTTATTGTGACAATATAAAGTAGACACTGATTAATTGAATATTTATTAACAAAATTTTTTATCACAAGTAAAATATTGTGTGACGATTAACCATTTCGTAACAAAAAGAAAAAAAATATTAGTGACCAAACTATGTTTTGTCACACAAAAAAATAGTTACTAACATATGTTTTGTCACAATTACAATTTATTCCCGCCAAAATTATTTTGGCGCCAAATTGTATAGGCTTTTAATGACAAAACTTAGTAATAAAAGAAAAGTTGTCACTATTAATATATTAATAGTGACAACTTAATTGTGAAAGATACTAAATTGTCATAATTACTAATGTATTAGTGACAAAAAATAAATCATCACAATTAATCTAAACAATAGTGTTAATCAATTATCTTGTCACAAAAAATCTCGTATTTGTGACGAAACAATAGTTAGTCACAAAAAAATTGTCACTAAATGTCTTAGCTCTTGTAGTGATTATATACATCTGTGTGTGTGAAAGTATGATTAAAATTAATTTGTTAGTCACCAAATGGCCAAACTAATTTTTGAATGTGTGGTCATATAATTTGTGTATTTTATTAAATGTTATTATAAAAATTATTAGTTGATAAAATTAAGAACTTTACCTAAAGGTAAATCAATGTTCTATAACTAATAAATATAATGGAGAAAATTGATATACTATTGTTAAATATATATCGTTATATGTTATAAGTATTTGATGAAGTTTATTGAACTTTCTTATAAAGTTTAAATAGCATTCTAATAATATTGATGATATGTATTGTTGTGCTTACCCAAAGGAAACCTGCAATATACTTAATGTATGTACTTCTTCTCTGAATCTATTAATTAGTAAGCATTTATATGTGTACAGTGATTAGCCTTCACTTCTAAGCAGGGACGTAGCTATATGGGGGCCCATGGTGCACTGGGCCCCCCAACATTTTAAAATATATATATATATATATATATAAGTATAGAGTTATTTGGAGTTCATTGATGTATTGGACCTCAGTGACGGAGCTACGTT
This sequence comes from Erythroxylum novogranatense, assembly GCA_029891385.1. Taxonomy (NCBI): domain Eukaryota; kingdom Viridiplantae; phylum Streptophyta; class Magnoliopsida; order Malpighiales; family Erythroxylaceae; genus Erythroxylum; species Erythroxylum novogranatense. Next base: position 44,257,569 of record CM057233.1, on the reverse strand, counting down.
GAAGGGGAGGGGGGCCATGGCCCCCCCTTTCAATTTTTTTTAAATTACTTATATAATTAAATAAATAACACTTAAAATTTAAATTTAATCATCATACCAATATCCTTTGTTTTTTTTTAAATCAAATAAATAAAACATTAAATATTAAGAGGAGTTACGATTGAAACTTGGAAGTCATTAGTCAAGTGGGTTTGATACACCCCCCCCAGAGTTGCCCCCCCTTAAAGTTGAGTCGACTGCCTCGCTTCTAAGCTTCATTTGTTACCTTGTTCACTAATGTAAAATTTTCTTAATGGAGCAAAAAAGTCACTTTCCATTTAAGTGCTTTGGATCTTGATTTGGTGCTATTAATGTAACATTTCGATACCCATGTTAAGGCTAGAATAATAATTTATGAGAAAATATTGTGAAATAAGGAAAATGCACGTCATGCATAAATTAATTGTGACATACATATTTATTTTGTACATTCATATGATTGTACATGCATTCATTGGCATTTCCGGATAAATTTGATTTATAAGTGAAAATTATAGATTAAATTGGAGTGTATGAATTGTGTAAGGAGTAATTTGGTGATAGTAATGAGTTATATAATTAGTGGATGAATTTTGCTAATGAATAAGTTGGGTTTTATATGGGAATGGTCTTTGACTATGATGATGATGCAGAAAATCATGAAAATTGATGTTTTAAATATGCTCTGTTTTGGACTAATAAAATACGCAAAAGGTTTACCATGTATTGTACATATGTGAATCTATTACATGTTGGTAGAAATATATTTAAATGAAGATGTAGGTGAAGTCATAGTATAGAGTTAATAAAATGATAAACTTATGATGAAATGAGAATGTTGTTGGATACTAAATGATATGCAAAAACAAAAGTGCAGTAAAGTTCATAAACATACTATGTTTTTGTATATATGCATAAATGTTTGGGTAAAGTTTAGTGATGGATTTTGTGAGGTCAAAGTCAAAGAGGACATAAGAGTAGTGTAGTGTTGTGTTTTAAGAAGGATTAAAATGACAAAAAGAAAAGGAATGCAATAGATGACGATGGAAGAAAATTGCAGAAATGTGGCTTTTGCTTATGTGAATAGTACCATTCTTGCCATGTATGTATAAAACTTTGGAATTTTGATTTATTTGTATTGGGTTCAATTAAGATGGAAGTAGAAAAAAATGATTTATGCAACAGATATAATAGTTGTGATGTGTAGGAATGAAGCACGCCAAAAAAAAAAGAAAACAGAAAATGAAACTAGTGCAGAAATGTTGCAGGAAAACCATATGTGACATTTGGCTGTGATGTTGTATGTGATCTTGAGTTTTGAGAGATTTTGATGGTAAGTTGAATTGTAATGGGAGCTCAAATGAAGAGACAATGTGAGGGTATAAATTAAAGATGATAGGGTAAGGAGAAGAGAGGAAGAAGAGTGAAGAAAATTTGTAGTTTTTGAAGTGTAGTTCGGTGATCTGGGTTCGGTGAAGAAGATGAAGTTGGCATGCTAGAGAGAAAAAAGGTGATGGGTTATTTGTGTGGGTTAAAAACTAGAGTTTTTCATTGAGCAGCCCTCAGTCTTTTGCCTATAACTTTTTCATCCGAACTCTAAATAACTTGAAACTTAGACCAATAGCTTCCTAACATATTTTTATTTCTCTCCATAAAAATTTAGAGTTATCTGAATTGATTTGAAAGTGATTGATAGGATGAAAGTGTGGAAGTCTGTTGGAATGTTATGAACTGGAAATTTTCATGATCATGTTTTGGTTTTCTAATTATAACTTGAGATGTAGATTTTTGAATGAGTTAATTTTTGATTCATATTAAGCTAGAGACATATTTCTACAACTTTTGTGAAGAAGTCAAATTTTAATTATATCTCTAAGATTTTCAAAATCGACATGAAACTGAGTTTTAGCTTAGGCTGTAGCATTACCAGGGACAGAAATCATGTCTTGTGGTTATTGAATAAACTGTATTGATGTGGGCCAAATTAGGCTAAGTTGTCTTCACCAAAGTTGTAGCTTATTCTCTTAGCTTTAAATTGGTATAAAGTTTGTAATTTTTGGATGTCTTAGCTGAAAGATATGAGTTGTACAATTAGAGGGTATGATCATGTACTAGCTAAAAGTTCAAATGTGCACAGTCTATGGTATTTTGTGCATAAATCATTATCAAATTGGATGATCTTGGAGTCATTAAAAACTTAAGACATTGTAGAACAACTTTCCAGTAGAAAGTTTTGCCTAATTTTGTCTTTTATCCTAACAGATTAATTATGCAAAGTTGACCCGAAATCATATGGGTAGAAAATTTGAAGCGGTCAATTAGGTTATGAAATTGATTTCACATTGTTTTATTTTTATCCAAATTATAAGTACCAAATGATATTAATGAGGACTTTGATGTCTGATCGGTTTGATGATGAAAATTAGAATAAGATACCCGAAATTGTAATACCCGAAATTGTCATTGAATATGCATTGTGCATACTTTCTATACATTGATGATACAATCATATTTTATATATTTTTAGAACTTTATATTTAGCATCTTGCATGTGTTTTATGGATATTTATGGCCTTTTCATCATGTTTTATAATTATTAGAGCTTTAGACACATAAAATACAAAAAAATCGTTAATAGGTTGAAATTAACACTATTTTTCAATTTCTGGCAGATTTGACCTTTGGATCTTTGGATATTTTTATCTTGGGATCGGGTTATTAAAAAATTCTAAGATTTGGCAGGCATAATCTTGACTCATTGAAGAATGTTTCCACCAAGTTTTAGAATTTTTGGAGTTGTCAGTTGAGAGTAGTAAATTTGTGAAAAGTGACAAACAAGTCCACAAGAGGAAGCAAGAAGACAGCTGAAGCATGCATGAAGAAAAGGACTCAGACTACAAATGATCATTTCAGCTGGAGAAGAAGTGGGTGAGCAACAGCATATTAAAGAAAATCACAAGAAAACTCCACCAAAAGCTGACCCACGAGACCACAAAAGGACACACAGCCACACTCATTTGGGGGATACACTCCTCTTCGTTGATGTTGCACTTGTACAAAAACAAAATTCTCAACAACGTGGCATGTGGAAGGAAGCTTGACATTTAATGGCTGGTGGAGAATAACGTGACAGACCAAAGAGAGGCTCCATCACTAACGTCATAGTCAGCACACCAAGGAGGCTCTCCATTTTGACTCACTCATTTTATTATTCCTATCCACTCACTTAACATAAAAGGAAGGCACGCATAACACATCGGGCTGTACAAGACCAGCTGTGGGGGACGTTAAAAAAAAGAAAAGAAAAGAAGGGGAGCAAATAATAGAACAAAAGGAGAGGACCAAGGCAGCTTCAACAAGTGGAACGTTGCAGCTTGGAGATGACCCACCACGCATGCAAAATGGCGGCGTGAACTGACGATAAAGCCAGGAGCTACACAAGACAAAACAAAGACAAAAAGGCAGCAGACTTTTAATTGAAAAGAAGATGGCGTGGTTGTGAAAAGTAACAAATTAAAAGAGTCCAATCCTTAATTGATGCAACAACAAAAGGAGCTAAGGTCAGAGATTGCGGCTGTGGAGTTTTGGAAGCTAGAGGATATTATTTCATCAACGGCAGAGAAGATTTAATTGTCTAATCAATTAAAATCAACAGCAGGCAATCCAAAGTCCATATCACGTAGAACACAACATGAGAAAAAACAAATGGACTGAGAAATTAACGCAATACACGGACGCATGGAGGGAGAATAGTTGTCAGCTCAAGCATTAAAATGAGGATAAACGCAAAAAAGAAAAGAAGGGGACTGACGCTACTTCTTAGAGAGGATGAGCTATTAACGTGAAAAAAAAAAGAAAAGCAGGAACGTTACACTCTCTACTCACTCTAGGAGGACTCATTCATCAGCCAAGCATCAACTTATTCTATATTTAAACTCCACTCACGCATATTCAGAAAGGAAGCACTCACTCTTCATTAAAACACTCACACTTCATGTTACACTCATCATGAGGGGATTGGCTATCAACTAAAGAAGTGAAGCATTAACGTGAAGGGGGGGCTGAACACACAATTCCTTGGCCACAAACACATGGTCCATTCACGCACATCAAAAGGAAAGGGGGGCTATTGAGTTAAAGGATTAACGTGACTCTTCATTTAATCTCCAAGCAATCACCATTTGTTCTTCTATTTTTCTTCTACTCATTTTATAATTATAATGCTTGTTTTTATTATTTTCATTACTACTACTGTCGTTATGATTAACTAATCTTTTCATTCTAGGATTTTAATAGAACCTTTGATGTAATATCGGTTAATTGGTATTTTCTCCATTTAATTTCTTATGTCCGTTTTTACTTAAAGGTTTGATTATTGCACTTGTTCTTAATGCTTTTCATAAATTGATCACCTATGAAATTGATTTTCTTAATCTTTGTGTAACGTAACAGGGAGCAATAGATTTGAAAAAAGATTGCAATAGCTTAGGATCACTTTCATAGTGATTTGTGTCTAGGATCGGGAGATACCTATCCACCCTAAGTAGCCACATTAAGATTGATTTGATAAAGCAATCATCGAATTATCACAATTTACCATAGAAATATAAGAAATTGGTTCGATGATTAGGATTACTAATGATCCGGGAGGGCTTAGTAATTAATTCTGAATCTTAGGTTATCAAACCCGGTATATGAATTAAATCGAGAAAATTTTGACACCGAAGTAAAATCAAGGGGGCAGTTAAAATCCTAGATTTTCATTTCATTGATAATTCTTATATTTTTATCTTGCGTTAATTCTCGTTTTTATTTCATTTTTCAAACCACAATCAATCAATCTTTTCTTTAATTTTTATGTTATTAACTTAAATTAGAAGTTATTACGAGTATTACTATTTAGCTAATTTGGTTTCCGTGGGATCGATATTTTTACTACTTGACGATAGAAACGTGCACTTGCGTTAACGACCATCAAGTTTTTGGCGCCATTGTCGGGGACCAATTTTTAGTTTTAATATTGATACTTGTTTTGATTTTTGATTTAAGTTTACTTACGTGTCTCATTTTGTTTTTATTGGCTAGGCGATCTACATGCTCACCCGCTCTAAACCGATCCAACCTATACGTGATCCTGAAATAGAGAGAAAGTGTAAAGCCAATCGGAGAAGAGTTCGAGAACAAATAGCAGCTGTAGCCAATATGGCCAACAATAACGAGACACCCGAACAAATGGCTGAACGACTCCGAAATGAAGAAATACGGAGACAAGTTCGAGAGGAGATGGAAGCCGAGCAAAGAGAATTGGAACGAGCAAGAAGTTGCTTAGATTTCCATACACCTACTTTTGATGAGAGGACAAGTATAGCTCACACTCGGATTCCAGCCACTCAAACTTTCAAAATCGACGGAGCGGTCATAAATTACTTGAGGGACAAACCTTTCACTGGAGTGGCATCTGATTGTCCCATCACGCACCTCAAAAATTTTCTTGAAATTGCCGATAGCTACCAAGTAGCAAATGTGTCAAATGAGCAAATGCGACTAAGGCTCTTTCCATTTTCTCTTGCAGGTGCAGCCAAAGAATGGATGTGGGATGCAAACCCAAAGGGTTCGTTGACGACGTGGGGTGAATTAAAGGATAAATTCATGAGAAAGTACTTCTCACCAGCAAAGACTCACAAGCTCAAAATGGAGATTATTAACTTCAAACAATCCGAGATGGAGTCATTAGCTGAAGCCTTTGAACGATTCAAAGAACTCCAAAGGAAGTGCCCACATCACGGGATTCCTCCATCATCTCTGGTCTCTCATTTATATCATGGGTTGACTCTCGCTACGGCAAGTCAATTAGATACAATTGCTGGAGGTACGTTCTTAGAACTCAATCCCGATGACGCTATATCGTTAGTAGAAAAGGTTACTGCTAACAACTGTAGGGCTCATGAAAGAGGAGGATCTCAACCTATGCGGAAAGCCCCAAGTACGTATGAAATCAATCCTTCAGAATTGATGGATGCCAAGATCTCGAATATGTGCAAGAAAATCACAGACACTGTTTTGGAGCAACTTAAACCCATAACACAACAGGTAAAAGCCGTTGCATTTACTTGTGATTATTGTGGTGAAAACCATCATTATGAACAGTGTCCAAATGTCGAGCCACCGACCGAGACGGTAAATTACTTCGGGAATCAAAGAGCTCCGTATAATCAAAATGCAAACAATTACAATTCGGGAGCAAGAAATTACCCTCTAAGGCCAAATTACCCACCGGGATTCCAACAACAACCACAACAACAAAATTGGCAATATCAAAACCAACCACAAGGGCCACCTCCAAATACATCCAACCAAGCATCATTGGAGAGTATATTGGGGAAGTTCATGGAGCAAAGTGGTCAGAGAATGGTTAAACTTGAAGAATCAACACGGAACTTGCAAACTCAAATGGGACAAGTGATTGAAGCTTTAAAAAATCGTCCTCAAGGAACATTGCCAAGTGACACTGTAAATCCTCGGAAGGAACAACTTCATGCCATCGTTCTTAGGAATGGAAAAGAGGTGGATACAACACCAACTCCCAAAGGGAAAGAGGTATGTATAAATTCTGAAAATTCTAAAATTTTGCGGGATGATGTTGTTGTTGATGTTGATAGATCCATGAAAAAAGAGGAGGAAGAAAAACCAAGGGAAGACAAGGAAGAAAAACAACCGAGGGAAAGACCATATCCTCCACCACCATTTCCTCAAAGGCTAGCAAAGCAAAAACATGAAAAAGGGTTTGAAAAATCTATGGATGTTTTTAAGAAACTAACAATTAACATTTCCTTTGCTGAAGCTTTAGAAAATATGCCAAGCTATGCCAAATTTATGAAGGATGTTTTATCAAAAAAGAGAAGGCTTGGAGATCATAAAACAGTGGCCTTGACAGAAGAATGTAGTGCAATACTACAAAAGAAGCTCCCACCAAAACTCAAGGATCCTGGAAGTTTTACAATTCCATGTGTAATTGGCACACAAATTTTCGGTAAGGCTCTTTGTGATCTTGGTGCTTCCATTAATTTAATGCCCATCTCTTTTTCGTGAAATTAGGCATGGGAGATGTAATCAAACCAACTTCGGTGAGATTACAATTGGCCGATCGTTCCATTATCCATCCATGGGGAATTCTTGAAGATGTGCTAGTCAAGGTGGATAAGTTCATTTTTCTAGCAGATTTTATAGTCTGTGACATTGAAGAAGATGTAGAGGTACCTATCATTTTGGAACGACCGTTCCTAGCCACAGGTAGAGTTCTCATTGATGTTGAAAAAGGAGAACTTACCATGAGAGTAAATGGAGAAGAGGTAACCTTTAGCATTTTTTCTTCAATGAAATTTCCAAATGAAAAATGTTATGCAATTTCTTCAACCAGCGCAATTTTAAATGACTCAACTATGAATGCTCTAACTGATGATCCTTTGACAGCTGCTTTAACAACACTTAATGAGTTTGATGAAGAAGAAATTCTCGAATATATTAACTTGTTAGACGCAGGTTCATCTCTAAGACCATTTAGACAAGTTATAGAGCCATTGAACAATTCCAAGGATGAAGTAGCAAAACCTTCAATCGAAGTACCTCCGGAGTTAGAACTTAAGCAACTTCCTCATCACTTGAAATATGCTTACTTAGGTGAGAACTCCACCCTTCCTGTTATTGTTTCCATAGAACTAACTAATGTGCAGGAAGAGAAACTACTTCGTGTTTTGAAAGGACACAAAAGAGCAATCGATTGGACCATAGTCGATATCAAGGGAATAAGCCCACTTTTCTGTCAACACAAGATCATACTAGAAGAAGAGTTCAAGCCTAGTGTGCAACCACAAAGGCGATTGAACCCGAACATGAAGGAAGTGGTGAAGAAGGAAATCGTGAAGTGGCTTGATGCTGGTATTATTTACCCCATATCGGATAGTTCTTGGGTGAGTCCGGTGCAATGTGTACCCAAAAAGGGAGGAATGACGGTAGTGACAAATGAGAAGAACGAACTCATCCCAACGAGAACCATTACCGGATGGAGGATTTGCATGGACTACCGAAAGCTGAACAAAGCAACAAAGAAAGATCACTTTCCACTACCCTTCATTGATCAAATGCTTGATCGATTGGCTGGTAAGGTGTATTATTGCTTTTTGGATGGCTATGCAGGTTATAACCAAGTCCCAATTGCGGTGGAAGATCAAGAGAAAACTACATTTACATGCCCTTATGGCACTTTCGCTTTCCGACGAATGTCATTTGGACTATGTAACGCACCAGCCACATTTCAAAGATGTATGATGGCCATCTTTTCAGACATGGTTGAGAACGGGTTAGAAGTGTTTATGGATGATTTTTCAGTTCATGGAGATTCATTCGATATGTGCTTAGAAAATTTAACCAAAGTACTAGAAAGATGTGAAGAGACCAACCTTGTGCTCAATTAGGAGAAATGTCATTTCATGGTACAAGAAGGTATTGTTCTTGGACACAAGGTTTCTAGTAAAGGGCTGGAGGTCGACCGAGCAAAAATCGAGACAATTGAGAAGCTACCACCACCCACCTCAGTCAAGGGAATCCGAAGCTTCCTCGGACATGCCGGGTTTTATAGGCGTTTTATAAAGGACTTTTCTAAAATCTCAAAACCCTTGTGCAATTTGCTTGAAAAGGATGTCCCATTTAAGTTTGATGAAAATTGCATGCTTGCTTTTCAGGTACTAAAGGAGAAGTTGGTGTCTTCACCAATTATTGTTGCACTGATTGAGTCGCCCTTCGAGCTTATATGCGATGCAAGCGATTATCACGGTGGGTGCCGTTTAGGAAAAACAGTACAACAAGGTTTTCACTCTATCTACTATGCTAGTAAAACTCTTAATGATGCTCAATTGAATTATACCACAACTGAAAAAGAGTTATTAGCTGTTGTTTATGCATTTGAGAAATTTCGATCTTACCTTGTTGGCACGAAAGTGAAAGTTTTTACAGATCATTCAGCCATCAAATACTTGATTGAAAAGAAGGATGCTAAACCGAGACTTATTCGATGGGTCTTACTCCTCCAAGAGTTTGACCTAGAGATAGTGGATAGGAAGGGAACCGAGAATCAAGTGGCCGATCACTTATCTAGAATGGAGAACGCGGAAAGCTCTTCACCAAAAGCCGTGCAAATCAACGAGTCTTTTCCTGATGAAAGACTCTTCATGGTGAATGACAAACAAATCCCTTGGTATGTTGACTTCATTAATTATTTGGTATGTAAACAATTACCTCCTGATTTTACATATCAACAAAAGAAAAAATTCATGCACGATGTTAGAGCATATTTTTGGGATGAACCATATCTCTACAAGTTGGGTAAGGATAACGTATTGAGAAGATGCGTTCCTTTCGAGGAACAACAAAACATTATTTATCATTGTCATTCTTCTCCATACGGTGGTCACTTCAACGGTGAGCTTTTGAACCTTCAATGCAATTCTTTGATGTGTGTTCATTCAATGCCTTGTATCTCTAGAACTTGCTTTATATCTTGTTGAGACTACACTTTTACATGCATGCGTGAAGATGATAAAGGCACTTAGGATTTTAACCACTTGACCAAAAAGCCAACCCAAAGCATGTTATCCACTAGTGAGCCCATTTGAGCTTATTATCTGTTCTTGGCTTCACCATGTTTAACTTAACCTTTGCTTAATTGATATATCTTGTTGAGTTAAATTTGTGAAGGTTGCGCATATAGGAATATCAGTGGTATATGACTTGTATTGTACTTGTTGTCAATGGGGAAGGAATCGAAAAAAAAAAACAAAAAATGAAAAAGTTTGAGGCCAAGAAGAGAAAAGAAAGCCCATGTGCTTGATTGATAAATGTTTGGGTATGAAAGTTCAAAAAAAAAAGTGCTTAATTGTTTGATTATATGCAGGATGCGCACATATGTGTTATTGATTACCTGTTATGCTCTACCCACTCTGATACTTAGCCTTTTCTTACCTTTCTTTTACCTTACCCCTAACCCAACCAAGTTACATCCTTATTTAAGACCTTTTGATTTATGTTGTGCATGTAATACTTAGTAGTGGATTCAAGATTGAAGAGCAAGCTTATGGTAGAGCATTGCATTGCTTGAATTTATGAGAGTTAAAACACATTTGAGCCATAAACACTTGAGTGTTGGAGCGTATGATAATGAGAGGACCTATTATTTTGACATGGTGTAGATTTCCGCTAAGTCTATTGTGCTATCTTGCTTGGTTCTTACATTTAAAGTGAATTCATTATTTTTATGAATTAAATGTCGTGGGTTATTTCTTGTTTATAATCCTTGTATGTCTTTGAAGTTGTTGGGAGGTTGGGAGAAAAACTTTGACACTTAAGAAAATGTCCACGGCATTTGCATATTTATTTCTTTTTGTTGTTTTTTGTGCTTTCAAAATTTATGTTTTTAAGCTTACTCGAGGACGAGCAAGAGCTAAGTGTGGGGGATTTTGATACAATCATATTTTATATATTTTTAGAACTTTATATTTAGCATCTTGCATGTGTTTTATGGATATTTATGACCTTTTCATCATGTTTTATAATTATTAGAGCTTTAGACACATAAAATACAAAAAAATCATTAATAGGTTGAAATTAACACTATTTTTCAATTTCTGGCAGATTTGACCTTTGGATCTTTGGATATTTTTATCTTGGGATCGGGTTATTAAAAAATTCTAAGATTTGGCAGGCATAATCTTGACTCATTGAAGAATGTTTCCACCAAGTTTTAGAATTTTTGGAGTTGTCAGTTGAGAGCAGTAAATTTGTGAAAAGTGACAAACAAGTCCACAAGAGGAAGCAAGAAGACAGCTAAAGCATGCATGAAGAAAAGGACGCAGACTACAAATGATCATTTCAGCTGGAGAAGAAGTGGGTGAGCAACAGCACATTAAAGAAAATCACAAGAAAACTCCACCAAAAGCTGACCCACGAGACCACAAAAGGACACACAGCCACACTCATTTGGGGGATACACTCCTCTTCGTTGATGTTGCACTTGTACAAAAACAAAATTCTCAACAACGTGGCATGTGGAAGGAAGCTTGACATTTAATGGCTGGTGGAGAATAACGTGACAGACCAAAGAGAGGCTCCATCACTAACGTCATAGTCAGCACACCAAGGAAGCTCTCCATTTTGACTCACTCATTTTATTATTCCTATCCACTCACTTAACATAAAAGGAAGGCACGCATAACACATCGGGCATGCATAAGACCAATTGTGGGGACGTTAAAAAAGAAAAGAAAAGAAGGGGAGCAAATAATAGAACAAAAGGAGAGGACCAAGGCAGCTTCAACAAGTGGAACGTTGCAGCTTGGAGATGACCCACCACGCATGCAAAATGGCGGCGTGAACTGACGATAAAGCCAGGAGCTACACAAGACAAAACAAAGACAAAAAGGCAACAGACTTTTAATTGAAAAGAAGCTGGCATGGTTGTGAAAAGTAGCAAATTAAAAGAGTCCAATCCTCAATTGACGCAACAACAAAAGGAGCTAAGGTCAGAGATTGCGGCTGTGGAGTTTTGGAAGCTAGAGGATATTATTTCATCAACGGCAGAGAAGATTTAATTGTCTAATCAATTAAAATCAACAGCAGGCAATCCAAAGTCCATATCACGTAGAACACAACATGAGAAAAAAACAAATGGACTGAGAAATTAACGCAATACACGGACGCATGGAGGGAGAATAGTTTTCAGCTCAAGCATTAAAATGAGGATAAACGCAAAAAAGAAAAGAAGGGGACTGACACTACTTCTTAGAGAGGATGAGCTATTAACGTGAAAAACAAAAAGAAAAGCAGGAACGTTACACTCTCTACTCACTCTAGGAGGACTCATTCATCAGCCAAGCATCAACTTATTCTACATTTAAACTCCACTCACGCATATTCAGAAAGGAAGCACTCACTCTTCATTAAAACACTCACACTTCATGTTACACTCATCATGAGGGGATTGGCTATCAACTAAAGAAGTGAAGCATTAACGTGAAGGGGGGGCTGAACACACAATTCCTTGGCCACAAACACATGGTCCATTCACGTACATCAAAAGAAAGGGGGGCTATTGAGTTAAAGGATTAACGTGACTCTTCATTTAATCTCCAAGCAATCACCATTTGTTCTTCTATTTTTCTTCTACTCATTTTATAATTATAATGCTTGTTTTTATTATTTTCATTACTACTACTGTCGTTATGATTAACTAATCTTTTCATTCTAGGATTTTAATGGAACCTTTGATGTAATATCAGTTAATTGGTATTTTCTCCATTTAATTTCTTATGCCCGTTTTTACTTAAAGGTTTGATTATTGCACTTTGTTCTTAATGCTTTTCATAAATTGATCACCTATGAAATTGATTTTCTTAATCTTTGTGTAACGTAACAGGGAGCAATAGATTTGAAAAAAGATTGCAATAGCTTAGGATCACTTTCGTAGTGATTTGTGTCTAGGATCGGGAGATACCTATCCACCCTAAGTAACCACATTAAGATTGATTTGATAAAGCAATCATCGAATTATCACAATTTACCATAGAAATATAGGAAATTGGTTCGATGATTAAGATTACTAATGATCCGGGAGGGCTTAGTAATTAATTCTGAATCTTAGGTTATCAAACCCGGTATATGAATTAAATCGAGAAAATTTTGACACCGAAGTAAAATCAAGGGGGCAGTTAAAATCCTAGATTTTCATTTCATTGATAATTCTTATATTTTTATCTTGCGTTAATTCTCGTTTTTATTTCATTTTTCAAACCACAATCAATCAATCTTTTCTTTAATTTTTATGTTATTAACTTAAATTAGAAGTTATTACGAGTATTACTATTTAGCTAATTTGGTCTCCGTGGGATCGATATTTTTACTACTTGACGATAGAAACGTGCACTTGCGTTAACGACCATCAATTGATGTGCATAAAAAAAACATTTGTACATTTGTGCAAAAATGTGATATTTGTGAATGTGTTGTGTATGTTTTAGAGGAGCACATCGAATGTCAGTTGGACATTGTTGGACCAACCAGGCAATAGCTTCTTGGATCGTACTGTCAGTCAACCTAGATGATTTCCTAGGATTGATTTGAATTGAATTTAATTTGTTTTATTTCACTTCCAATATTATTGAATTGTTTGTGAATTGTTTCTGGATTCCGGACCTGAGGTCTGAGGAGTTTAATAGTTGGGTACATATTGGGAGTGTTTTGATTTGATATGAATTTTGACATTTGATTCTCAACGAAAGTTAAATGTCGGACTTAGGTCCGATGATTGTGAAATCTTGTTTGAGCATTTGTATAAGATTGTGATATACGACATATTTAAAAATTGTTGCATTTCATAAAATGCATGCTCAGATAAAGGCGTTGTGAATAGTTGCCAGTATGAAACGCTTTTACGTAGAGCTTTGCTCCGTGATTTCTGATTTTGTACGCAGAGCTATGCTCTATGATTCTGTTCGACTGAGCCCTATGGGCCGGTATTTGTATAATTTTGGGATAAGCACTCGGTCACAACATTAAGAAAGAATGTTAAGTCTCATGTATATAACATTATAAGATTGAATTTCTTTTAATGATCTACAAAGTTGAAATGAATGATAAATTGTTATGATCTATTTGTTATACTTGGCTATGTGGATTATGAGATTATATGATATACCATATTGTACAAATATCTGGAGTGTATATATGATCTGAATGAATATATGTGAAATATATGATATGTGTGTGTAATCTGGTGAAATCAACAATAACAGTTCGCTTATTGAGTTCGGAAAACTCATAAAAATTACAACGTGATTTTTTTCAGGTACAAGACAAGAGACTTAGTGTTTATTCTGGATTATAAGAACGTTTTGGACTAAGTTATGGCTCAGAGGTCTGTAAACTGACATCAGAGAGTTATAGCTTTTATTTTGTGGATTTTGTTAGAACCTGTGAGAGGTTTTGTATATATATGTCTAATGAAGACAGTGTAAATAGTTGTGAATGAATGCAATGAATGGCTTTTTTTTTAATTGATGACTTTTGATTATGTTAGTTGATGCCATGTGTAAGTTGGATCTGTTTTGCTCTATCACGCCATTATCATAGGATATGTACTTGAATGTTCCTGAATGTTTGCGTATGTACCCTATGGTAGTGGGATGTTGCAATTAGAGGATAAGCTTACTGACCTAAATGATACTAGTACAGAGGCTGAAAAGGCACACTGTAAGACATGGGCAAAGTCTAACAGGTTATGCTTGAATTTAATGCGAATTGCAATTGTTAGTAACATTAAGTCTACTTTTCCTAATAATAAAAATCATAATGTTAAAGATTTTCTTAATCTTGTGGAAGATAAGCTCCGTTCTATTAATAAGTCACTTGCAAGGACACTTATGACTGAACTCATGACAATGAAGTTTGATAGGTCCAAGAGTATACAATAATGTGTCCTTGGTACGACTAGTATCATAGCAAGACTAAAGATACTAAGTATGACTGTGAAAGACTCCTTCTTAGTGCAATTTATCATATACTCAGTTCCTACTGAATATGGACCATTCCACATCAATTATAACACATTAAATGATAAGTGGAATATTGATGAATTATCCAGAAAGATTATTTGGGTGGAAGCGTGATTAAAGAAATAAAGAGTTCATTTAACCTAGTGGGTTAAGGAGTTGAAAAGAAACTCAAACCAAAGGCCAAAAATTTTAAGAAGAAAGAACCTGCTAAAGTTTCACAAGTTGATGATGATGAAAAGAAGGAACAAAAGTTAGTTAAATGTCATTTCTGCAAGAAAGAAGGGAATTATTAGAAAGATTGCCTAATATGTAAGCCTTGGTTTAAAAAGAAAGGCATACATTATGTTTATGTATGCTTTGAATTAAATTTGTTTGAAGTTCCTTCTATGTTTGTGTTTTGATTCTGGTGTCACTACTCATGTTTCTAATATTATGTAGGGATTCCTTACAATCCAAACCATAAGCGCAACTAGCAATTTTCTATTTATAGGGAACTGAATGAAGGTCCCAATTAAAGGTATGGGGACTTATAGGTTGACATTAGGTATATGACATCACTTGGATCTAATGAACACTCTCTATGTATCTTCACTTTTTAAAAAATTTAATTTTTGTTTCTAGACTTGATGCTAGCAGATATACCTTTAAGGGAGAATATGATTTTTTTTTTCCAATTTGAATAAGAATAATTCCTTTATTGGTTATGAAATGTTGTGGATGATTTATATAAATTGAAAATTTATGATGTATTTTTTTCTAAATCCTTATTTATTGTTAAACATAATGTTAGAATGAAACGTAGTTTGGCGAATTAACATTCTGTTTACTTATGGCATCATGTTTGGATCATGTATTCAAAGAGAGATTAGAAATATTAGTAAAGAATGAGATTCTATCTAATCTAGATTTTACTGATCTTAGCTTATATGTAGAATGCATAAAAGGCAAGCAAACTAAACATCACAAGAAAGGAGCCACGAGAAGCAGTCAACTTCATTAAATAATACACGCCGACGTTTGTGGACCTTTTAACACTTCATCCTTTAATGGATAAAAATGCTTCATAACCTTTATAAATGATTTTCACGGTATGGATATATCTATTTGCTGCATGAAAAATCTCAAGCTGTAAATACTCTTGAGCTAATTTTAAAGGAGGTTAAGAGGCAATTAGATAGAAAAGTGAAAATTATAAGATCTGGTAAAGGTGGTGAGTATTATAGAAAGTATGATGAATTTAGACAGTGTCTTGGTCTATTTGCTAAGTTCCCCAAAAGTCATGGCATATGTGAATAGTATACTATGCTAGGCATATCACAACAAAATGGCATGGCAGAAAGACAAAAGAGAACATCAGTAGATATGGTTAGGAGTATGATGAGTAATTCCTTATTAACCAAAATTTTTGGATGTATGCGCTTAGAACTACTATATATTTATTAAACAAGGTTTCTAGTAAGGTAGTTCCTAAAACTCCTTTTGAGTTATAGACTAGAAGGAAACCTAGTTTAAGACACCCATATGATTGAGGATGTCCAACAAAAATATGAATTTATAATCCATATGAAAGAAAATTAGATTCTTGAACAGTTAGTGGTTGCCCAGAGAAATTCAAATGGTATATATTTTACTATTTGAATCATAGTTCTAGAATTGTTGAAATAGCCAATGCCAAAATTTTAGAGAATGGTGAGGTTAGTGGTAGTGTTGAAAATCAAGTTGTAGATATTAAAGAAACAAAGGTTGATGTTCCATTACCCATAAATGTTCTTAAACCTGCAACCATAACAAATGCTATTCCTATTTTGGTAGATTAAGATAATCAAGAACAACATTTGGATAATGAAGAAGCACCCCTCGAAGAACCTAACTTACTACTATCTCATGCAAATAAACTATGTATAGTTTTAAATAAACCTGTAAAGGTTAGAAAGTCAGTTATTTTTAATGATTGTGTGGTTTATATGCAAGAGTCAGATTTTGATTGTGGCATTGATAATAATCCTATTTTGTTTTCATGAGCCATAGGTAGTGATAAGTTTAAAAGATGGATTGATACTATGAAAGAAGAGTGGAAATCAATGGCTCAAAACAATGTATAGGATCTTATAGACCTGTCGGAAGGTTCTAAACAAGTTGACTATAAATGGGACTTTAAGACTGAATGCGACTCAAATGACAATGTTAAAAGATATAAAGTTAGACTTGTTGCTAAAGGTTACACTAAAAAAGATGTCATTAATTATAAGGAGTTTTTTCATTATCTCAAAGAAATATTCATTGAGAACAATTTTAGCATTAGTGGCTCAATTTGAATTAAAGATAAATCAGATGAATGTGAAAACAACCTTTTTGAATGGGGATCTTAAGGACGAAGTTTATATGGATCAACCTGAAGGTTTTTCCATTAAAGGTAAAGAAAGTATGGTGTGTAAATTGTAGAAGTCAATATATAGACTTAAACAAGCTTCCAGGTAATGGTATATTAAGTTCAATAATACCATTACTTCCTTCAACTTTGAGGAAATCACTGTTGATCAGTGTATTTATTAAAATATTAGTAGGAGTACGTTTATATTTTTAGTTCTGTATATTAATGACATTTTGCTTGCTGCCAATGACTTAAGTTTGTTGCATAAGACTAAATAATTTCTTTTTAAGAGTTTTGAAATGAAAGATATGGGAGAGGCATCCTATGTGATTGAAATTTCAATATTTCATAAGAGATCAGAAGGTTTATTAGGATTGTCTCAGAAAGCCTATATGGGAAAAACTCTTAAGAAATTTAACATGAGCACGTGCTCAACAGGTGTAGTCCTTATTTAAAAGGGAGATAAATTTAGTCTTATACAATATCCAAAGAATAGTGTGGAATGTAAAGAAATGGAAACAATTCCATATGCTTCTGATGTGGTTAGTTTGATGTACCTACAAGCCTATACTAGACTTGATATCAGTTTTGCTGTAGGGATGCTGGTTAGATATTAAAGTAATCCTGGTATTGATCATTGGAAGGCTATAAAGAAAGTGTGGAGATATCTTTAAGGAACAAAATAATATATGCTTACTTATAAGCGGTCTAATCATTTAGAAGTAACTGGATATTCAGATTTATATTTTGTTGGATGTGGTGATAATAGAAAGTCAACATTTAGCTATCTATTCCTATTAGTTAAAGGAGCAATCTTATGGAAAAGTGCCAAACAGTTTGTCATTGCTTCATCCATTATGGAAGCATAATCTGTAGCTTGTTATAAGGCTGTAATTAATGCATTATGGCTGCTAAACTTTATTTCAAGGCTTGGAGTTGTCAACAAAGTAAGCAAGCTGTTAAAATTTTATCGTGATAATTTTGTAGTAGTTTTCTTCTCTAAAAACAACAAATACTCCATAAGCACAAAACATATGGAATTAAAGTATTGTAAAAACGGAGTTTCAGAAACGAATTGTGCATATAGTATATATTGAGACAGATCTTATGATAGCAGATCCTCTAACTAAGGGTTTATAACCAAAGACATCAAAGAACATGTGCTTAGGATGGGTCTTGGTTGTATGGATGATTGATAATAATATTTGATTAAGATGTTTTAGCACTCTTAAACTCAATAATAATATGTTATTCATTATGTTCATATAAACATGATTGTTTGAATAGGAAATTTGTCTATATTTTCATAACAAGTATGTATATTGTATGTTGTTTATGTACAACTTATGAACCTAAACATATTAAGTTCTTAATATAGTGATATATGGAAGAGAGCATACAACTATACTGTGTGTAATTGTCATAACCCACATTGTGTGATTTGTTGTGTTAAGGTGCTTATGATGTTAACGATTTATAAGATTTAATTTTTAATAGCCTTATTTTATACATTAAATGTAATGATGAAACATTCGGTCAAGTAGGAGAATGTAAGGAATATAGCCTAATGTTATGGCCCATTTTTTTTGTTGGCCCATATAAAACTTGGTTTAGGATTTTTCTTAATTTAATAGTATATTAAATCTTGACCATTAATTTAGTACTTGATGGATGCACAAGATTTATTATCAATATAGAAGTGTATATAAACTAGTCCTTTCTCAACTCTAATTAAGTATAGACAAAAACAAATATAGAAAGAACGTATTAGGCTATCTGTCAAGCTATCAGTTACAGAAAAAGGGATAAGAGAGAGAAACTAGTTTATTATTGTTGAAAGCTCTCTCTACATCATGTTGAATTTCGCTCACGGTAAGTGATTCATTCGTTTCATCTAGTTGGTTATTATTATATTTAAGATCTGAATGGGCATGAATGATTTACGTATGATTCATAATTTATATATGATTAATGTATTTGATGTTTGAATATCAAGAGCCAAAACTTACATTGTATTGGATAATTCTAAGAAACTTTAATTTCTAAGTATTTAAGGCCTATTATGCTTCTTTCAGGTTGTTGTTGAATATCGAGTTAAAAGACAATCCCATGAATGTCATAAGTAAAGTTGGAAAGCTCTCACTAATTGATCTTACTAGGTCAAAAAGAGCTCTTGCAATTAATCAGAGGACACTTAGACCCCTTGAAGGTGCCAACATAAACCAATCACTCCTCGCATGAGCAACTCTATCAGTGCCCTCGTTCAGGTTAAGAAACATATCCCCTATTGAAACTCAAAGCTTGCTCAACTCCTGAAGGACTCACTAGGAGAAACTTGCAACATTGCAATGATTTTAAATATCAGCCAAGCACTCTCTCATTTGGCGAGACTCAAAACACCCCGCACTGGGCTGACCAAGTAAAGGAGACACGGACCAAGGTTATAATCTTAAATTGTCATCTCCTTTTGTTTCAATGCTTTCATTGCCAGTGTAGTCATTGAGAAATTCTGGCCCTCGGTCAAAAAAGTTATAGGAAAGTAAGTCTGAATTCACTAGAAAATTTGGCAGAGAGAGGAAATGTTCAATTTCTTCTAGTTAAAAGAATGGGTTTTTCCTCGTACTATCCAAATTTCTCTTCAATGGTTTCAGTATAATTAGGCAAAATTTTTTTTTTTCTTTACCCATATTTGAACTACAAGGTGTAATAATTAGTATAGACCTTATTATGTACTCATGATTATACATAAAGAGGTAAAAACAAAGAAAATATGAAATACCTAATTTCAGTTCTATTTAGAGTTCCGAAGCAATTTTTGATGCTGAAACGAGCTCTAATCTTTCCGGGATAGTTGAGAAAATTGTTCACCAACACTCAGTTTAGGTTTTTCTATAATTTTCTTAATACATAAGTTCTCTTAACGGGTCAGAAAATCGCATGCTTATGATTGATATGAGTAATTATAAGAGACCTTAACTTTTATATAGCTTCTATATTGGACTTCTCTCTTATAAGGCCGATATGGACCAGATCTACATTAAAAGGGATCTGTTTTTCATCCGAACTTCGGCCTATTAATCTAGATTATTTATTGGACCACTTTATCATCTTTAGTTAGATCAAAGTATATAATTTAATTGATAATTTATTAAAAAGTCAAAATTATAATTAATAATTATCCACTTAATATGAAAAAGACAAAAATGTCCCTAACGACAAAAAGGTCCAGCAGAGGGATCTGAGACAAATGAGGAGATACATCAAATACCAGAATCAAAGACTAGTCTGGCAAAGCCACAACTCGAATTGCAGAAGGAGAATCGTGAATTGAGGGTATATTTTGCGCGCCAATGACAAAAGCTACTAACCCTCCAAGCACAAGCCTTCAGCCTTGGCTGCAATTTCCTCTCCAACAACTACTACTTCAGTTACTTCTCTGTTGACTCCTCCATCTGCAGCCTGACCCAATGAGGAGAAGAAAAGTCAGACCGTCATTCTTAACTGGGAAATGTTTCACATCAGAATACAAGAAAAAGGGAGCAGAAGATAGTTTTAGGGAGCTTCAGGTATCTATCAAGGAATCGGAGACAACAAAGGAGAGAACGAAGAAAGATCATCATGCTTTGCAGCTGAGAAGGAAGGGTGATATTATTCACGAGCTTTCTCGAATGAGTGATAAAAGGTAGGTGGCAATGAGGACAGTCATAAGGGACAACTTGAGGCTGAAAGAAACAAAACATTGATGAGTTGAAGTGTCCAATTCACTTGCTCCAAGTGCCAAAAAAACGAAGCTTTTGGGATATAACAAGAGCAAATAGCCAATCAGTTACAAACTAAAATGGAAGAAAAACCAGACGTCACGCAACTACCGATACTACGGCAGCTCCCTCCATGCTTCTTTAGGTACAGTAACCATTTCTCTTTAACCTTATCTCTTGGATAATTCTCAAAGGCCAATAAGTTCATTCCTTCGAATGATATGTAATAAACCTAGCGTTGGATCGAAGAGATAAGATTTTCTGTCTAATTTTATGGTGTTTTATTATGTCCAGTAAATCTCAACCATTTATTTATGTGGGATCTACATTTATTTATGCGGGATCCACGTGAGATCCACAAAAATAAATAACTAAAATTTACTGGACAGAATAAGACACCATCAAGACAAAATATTTAGACTCTGGATCCAAGATATACGAAAGAAGATGCCCACTTCAGAAGTTTAAAGTTCAAGACTGAATCTTAAATGTAGGACCCAATATCTCATGTATGTAACTTCGTGAACCTGAGTTTCCATTTTCCTAAAATTCACCTTCCGTATTATGCTTGTCGATCACCTCACACAGCCAGGCTTTGCTGGCCAATTTGTACAATTCTACCTTAAAACTCTTAATATCGCCAACCATTAAATTTTCACATGACAAGATTATAAGATCTTTTATTGTAACACATAATATAGACTCTATTACGTAATCAAATTTATATGAAATGATTAAAAATAAAGGTAATATAAAATATTTAATTTCGGTTTCATTTCTAATTCTGATGTCGATTTCGAGCTTCAAACGATCACGAATCTTTCAAGACTTTTGCAAAAAATGTTTATCAAAATACGGACTAAGTCTTTCTACAGTTTTCTCAATATATAAATTTTTTTAACGAGTCAAAGACTCCTTATACTTACGATTGATATAAGTAACTGTATAAGACGTTAATCGTTATATAGCTTTTATATCGAACTTTTCCATCATAAGGTTGATATAGGTCCGGTCTATATTAATTGGGAGTCATTTTTTACTTGAACTTTGACCTATTAATTTAGATCATTTATTAGACCATTTTATTATTTTTATATATATCAAAATACATAATTTAACCGATAATTTATTTTAAAAACTAAAAATGTAATTAATAATTGTGTACAAAATTTTCCTAACACTTATATCCTACATTACCATGCCTGGAAATATTACTTGTTTCCCAAAATAACGATTACACAGGAAACTTGAGGAAAATATGGTTTCAACTTTCAAGCGGCAAGAGGCATTGGATTTTAATACATAAATATATGAATATCACAACGTTTCCTACGTGAATCTATGAATATCATGACAAGTCACACGTGACTTATGTGCCACCATCAATGAATGCATTAATGTCATCAGAAGTCATGCGTGATACATGCTGCCATCAATGATTTTGGGACATCGATAAGTACAAGTCAGGATTTTACACATTTTAAAAATTATTGTAAATTTTGTTAAATTTCCAAGCCATTACCTGATTCATTCAAATGTAATTATAATAAATTTGGTTCGGCCCAAAAAATTTGAAATTTATAAATTTTCAGTTTAATTTTTAAATTTTTAGTTCAATTTATTTTAATAACTCTTGTTTTTTAAAATTACTTATTTATTGATTAATTAGTCATTTTATTAATGAGTAAGCTTTTATAAACTATAATTAATTAATTAATTTTCTTTTGATAATTTCTTTTAATTAAACTTTAATTTTTTGATAATTAAGGATGTTCTCTTTCAATTAAAATTTAAATTTCTTAATTTTATTCAAATTTTAACTACTGATTAATACCAGTTAAACCTTTTAAAATTTAAACATTTTATCTTATCGGTTTAATTTCCTATTTGATTTTTAAAATTTTGATGGTAATCATTATTTGTTGATTCATTAAATGAATTCTTTTTTTTAGTTACCCACGTGGTGTCTTAGGAGCGTTTCAATTATAGAAAGGTATCTTTAAACTATCCACTCTTAGACTAATTCTCGCTCGAGCCGGTTAGGTCCCTTGTGAGAAGCAAAGTTTTGGTCTTAAGTTTTAAACGACTGCATACATAAAAGCGATTCAAATTTACAACCTCACTTAAACAAAGAGAGCTCCTTATCAATTCACCTTAATTCTTTTAACAAAGTTGGATGGCTTATATGAGTTTTTTTCCTTACCCTTTTCTTTTTGCTCTCCACGTAAAAGCGGGAGGAGTGGTCAACTATAGCGAAAGACTCCTTGTTTCCTTCAAATTGACGGAAAGTGATAACTTTGAGGGACAAAGTTGTTTCCATTACTATACAAGCTTTCTAGCACCTAATTCTCAAGCAGCATTGACAATGTGCATGCCATTATTGACTTAGAATGACAAATATCTTGCGCAGTACATGCACAGCATATTTGACGACATATCCTAGAAAGCTGCAGTACTCCTCGTCCTCATTTCAATGTCTTCCAAAAGTTGGATGACTGTAATGGAATTTAGTCTTTATGAATGGGATGAAAGCTAGCTTCACACTTTGGCTTATTGATATGCGTTGTGGTAAAAGATAACATACGTATATAAAATCTGAATGTGAATGGTGGGGGTCATATCATCAAATACTTGCAATCATTGTGTTGTGTGATTCTTATATAATTTCATCAGCTTACTGATCTATCCCTGATTTGTTCAATTAAGTATATGCAAGTGAATGATTATCTCGTTATTAAAGATGAGCCAGTTAAGCTCATCATCATCATTAGATGCTTCCTCTGGTATAAACTTCTCATTAATTTATACAGCATACCTAAAAACTAGAGATCATGGACTTCCTCTTCCTTTTTCATTTATGCTTTAGCTCGTAATCCAGTCTTCCAGCATTATTGCTTCTATCATTATCATATCAGTGGGATATATATACTGCATTGTTTAATCCATTTCGAGACTGATCATTGGGTTATAGAGCGACACTAATGTTGATATTATCCTGTAACAAAGCTACATGTGGATGGATATTCATATGAGTGGGTGTTACTGTTAAACCTTTTGATTTCTTCAACAATTGGACAAGTATAAAGCTAAAGCCGATGCGTAGAAGTAGAAAAAGTAGCCAACTCTACAGGGGTGGTTTGCAATTCGGCGGTGTAATAATGGCACAAAGGCGATGGTGGCCTCTACCGCCACTTTAACGTTCCCATGTTGAGTAGCTTAACCTCGAGGTTTGAGCAAAATGGACTGTTTTTGTCCAAACTCCCACCTTTTCTTTTTCTCTCTCTAAAGGCCATGAAAGTGGGAGAGGAGAGGTGACCAAAGAAGAAGAAGAAGAAGTAGAAGAAGATGACAGAGAAGAAAAGCAGTCAACAAATGACAAAGGGTTAATTCTTTTGCTTTTGATGACTTCTATGATTAGGATTCATTTATAGTTCTTGGGATCAATCAATCCACACATCATTGTTTTTGGACACTGCACCTTTTTTAGTTGTTTCCGTAGAGATTGAGATTAAAACAAAAACCAAATTTTTAATCAACAAATTAATTAAGATGTTGATGTTGGGATGATTTACTTTAAACTCAGATATTGGATCATGCTTGAATTATCCCACGAAGATCCACAAATGGCCATCTCAAATTCCTAATATTATTGTTATTATAGTAAAATAAGAACTGAGAATGGCCGGAAAGATGGAAGAAATGAGAAGACGATCATCGATTCCTTTGCCTGATCGAAGGAAAGATAACTCTATGCATATACATACTACTTCTTAACCCCACCATGTGTTCATCGTGTTCTACTGTATGCCCCCACTCCACCTAAAACCTAACAAAATACAAGTAACCACCCTTTTACTACCCAAATTTCCCAAAAGCAAACATCCAACTTGGAAAGAGCTTGACATCCATTTTCATGGAGCTGGCCAACCCAATTCTAACCAGCTTAATTACGCCTTTAAGGGAAAAAAAAAGAAGAGCTCAGACTCTGAGCAAGTAGATGCTAAGCTCAGGTGCTCCATTGCTGTCAGGATTGGTCATGTAGAAAGCCTCAGAATCTCTGGACCCAACAATCCTCTCAAATTTAGCCCTCATATACATGAGTTCACCATCACCTCCAGTCTCAGTTGCACTTGCAGGCAAAACACCTGCACCCATTGAAATAGGCTCCACAGCTTTCAACACATTCCACTCTTTAGGCCCACATTCCCTTCTTGTAGCGAACCCACTCTTCTTACCGTTGCAGTAAGTCCTCCACATAGGCTCTTCCAGCAATCTCACTCCTTTCTTTTCCTCTTCCTTCTGCTTGTCACACTCCAACGCGATTCTCACCAACCCAGACGCCATTTCTCGAACCAATCCGCTTATCGGGGTGGCTAGTTCAATGAGAAAAGCTGGTGGCGAGTTGGGATCTCTTTGAAATGCAAAATGAACGTGACCTCGCCGTGACCCAAAAAGGGTTCCTACAACTCGACGCCCAAGCCCGACCTGGAGGTTTGCTCGGTTTCTGCCCAAGGTTGTAATTACTGAACGAAGCCGAGCGACCGCTACAGTAGGAAGTCTCTTCTTTGGGGTCTGGATAGGGACATGGGATTTGTTAGGATTTTCCATTTTGTTGTCCTCTGGTGGAGACTTGAAGGTTTGAGGTCGTTCATCGTCTTCAGTTCCAACCTTTTTGGTCCAGTGGAAGTGTCTCTTGGATGAGTCATCTTGAGCCATGAGTGCATAATAAAACCAAGAAGAAGAAGACTAGTCCTTATAGATGGTGGGTAGTAGTCTTTAAATGATTGTGGGGATTCAAGTTTAATTCTTTGTTTCCAAGCCCTTTGTTGTTATAGTGACAGAGAGAATCCTGACAAAGAAACATAGTGTGCCCCACCCAATGTCTTGGGCTTTGAAAGAAAAAGAAAAGAGAGGAATCTTAAGGGGACAACAAGGTTGTGATTTCACTTTCTTTAGCGTTTTGACTTAGAATTCCCATGAGCATGGCAACTGGTAAAGTTACGCAACAAACCATAAGCAAAGCCGTCACCTTTCACATTCGGAATCGGACATGCTCACATCACCAAACCAATGCCTGCCCAGTTTGTCAAGCGCTTCAGGGCTTTGTTGGGTCCGAAAGAGTAAAATTGTAGGAATAGTCCCCATTTCGCCTTCTTTCCAACTGACACCTCTCCTCTGCGTTTTCGTGGCCCCGCCAGTGTATGACTCCATCTCTTTCGTATGGTTTCAACTTTCATCAGAAGAAAATAGATTTTGAGGCGTCACTTTCGTCTTGCTGCTAAGAAACCTGTATTATCAGAGCAGTGTCTAGATAATATAGTCCGTACAACATGACACGATCTGTTTGTCTTCGGATCAATTATTCACAAACAAGACTAAACAATATTTGCCACAGATAACCAGAAAAAGTGATAATTTTTTGTTTTTGGGATCAAGTTAATGGTACAAACTACAAACAATAGGGTATATACTAAGTAGTGTTCTAACTTAATAGCAGAGATTTGACAAACTTGCACTAATTTTACATACAACTTATATAGACAACGATCCACAGCTTAAGGCAGTGCACTCGTCAAATAACTTTTGTACATTATCTAAGTAAACGGAGGTTAGAGGCGAAGAAAAGGAAAAAAAACAAGGATGTTTGCCTATCATTTCTAAAATCATTTTCATTATGGCCTAAAGGTTAGCTCTCTAAACTTTGATTAGTCTCTGGCTGCTGTTTAGGGGGAATAGTTCCCCCATTCATTCTCGCACGCGCCTCAGCAAACATCCTCTGCTGCTCTGCTGCTGCTTCTTCCTCTGTCATTTCCACTCCATTATTCCATTTACCACCTCTCAAAGAGTCCTGCTGGAAGGCAACCACAAAAAAAGTACGAAGCTCAGTTAAACTGTGTCAACTTCCGAACGGTCAATTTCCAAAACTGCTTGAAAATTAACAATGTCAAACATAACAACGTGGAACCAAGCCTCTCAATAGCTGTTTCACTATTCTTATTAGGCAAATGAAAATGAGAAGGCACATTCTCGATTGTAATGTGAAGCTCTTATCCATTTTCTAATCTCTTGTAGCACAAAAATGCATAAGGCCATTAATATACTTTTTGAGTTACCATAGTCTCAAGCCTGTGCTGTTCATATGCTGAATAAACCTCGTTAATGTACTCTCCAAATCCAAGAACCTGATTTACCAAAAACAAAATCAGTCCAAAGGTGCAGATACACACAAGTAAATAGTTGTATCAAAAGCAAGAAAACTGCATGGTTAATTTCTAATATGCAGTTAAATGCACACATGTAACATGATGAGCTCCAAATTTGGCTTCTGTGAAACAAAACAAATTGATTGAGCTGTTTGTGGATTGAAAAATAGTAACTTTATACAACAACGAGATGAACATGGAAAGACAAAGCTTCTGATTTCAGGAGAAAACATCACAGTTTATGACATTGGACAAAAATAACATTGTGGTTAACAGTAAATTAATATTTGTTAGGTGACGTTTCCTCAAAATATGAGGACCAAAAGCTATTCTACCATAAAAATCTTTGTAAATATATATATATTGAAAAGTGCAAATATTTAAAAATCCCTCACCACATGCATCTAACAAAGTTTGTGATTAATGAGGAGATATTACCACTTACCTAGTCGCCAAGCTAAAACCTAGGTAGTTAATCTACCATAGAAGCTATACAACTACAAAGATGATGACTACAATCTGAACTTGCAATTAAACTTTTTCCTGTGTCTAAAGTATCAGATCTGTAGAAAAAAAAGTTGATCGAATCATCCAAAAACAAAGGGAAAAAAACAAAAGGAAAGCATGAATGGCATAATTTCTCATGAATTGGTTTCCTACATTCTTACAATCTAAAATATGTTGAATGTGAAAAGAACAGGCCTATGAGTGGCTAGTCTCATAATTTAAAATTCAAGCAACATGGAAATTAGGAGGCCCACACATCATAAATTCAGAAAAAAAAGAAGAAAAGGGCAGAAGATCAAATACATCTAAAGCCTTCAACACATGCTCAGGGGCAATTGTGCGCTTATCCTCTCTGCTGCACACTTCATTGGACTCTGATGAAACGAGGTTTATAAATTCTGAAATAAAGAAAGTTTATTCTGTTACTATTAAGATAAATTGCCAACAAATAGCAAGAACCATTGACTTCTTTCCATAAAAGTGAACTGAAAGTGATCATCAAACACGAAAGAAAAACACGAAAAATTCGCACCCTAAACCTTACGGGTTTCAGAATAGCAACATTGGAGAGCTTTTCATCTCCACAAAATGCATAATGACATTGTTTGCACTTGCACAAATGTGACAAAATAGCAATAAGTAAGGATGGCAAATGTAACAAAGAGCCAAACAACAGACTTAGAATAAACAACTGGCTGGATTCTGTAACTGATAAGGTTGAGTTACAGTTTCAGAACTAAATAAATATGAGTTAATTTTCTCAGGTGTATGCAAATGCAACAAGTAGCCCTGATTCATGATTAGCAAATAGAACAGTACAATCATAGCTAAAAAAGCTAAAAAATGGTCGTCCAAGATTCCTCTCTGCTAACCTCCCTCTTTTCTTTACTCAATGAAAGAGATAGATATCATTACATCTATAATCAAAAAGAGATAGATGTCCTTACATATATAATAAAAAACAAAACCTTTTATCCACACTCAAACCACTGTTTGAGCATTAACAAATTATCAACCTATAGGTCTGTACCAAATAAAACCAACATAAAGAAGATAACCTTGAATTTTATGATAAAACATTAAATTAGAGTTAGGTAAGAAATATCATAAATTAACAGAATTACCTCACCTACACAACATTCAATCAAAAGATCCTGAGCATCTCTTGCAACACGAACATCAGGAGGCAACATCTCTTTAATAATTTTCGTCATAGTTGCTGGAGAAAATATTCAGCATAGTTTCCAATAAGCAACCAATGATAAAATATAGTAATTCTATTTGGTGTGCAGTTAAGCATCCAACACAGCTCACAACCAACACTAGTACAAATTAAAAAGTTCCAAGGGCTAAGGAATTTGCCAGCGGCAGAATGCCCATTTCCACCCATTAAAAGTGCAATTTCAAGAGCCCTGAACAAGCTACCCGTGACTTTAGTTGCGGGTATGCCACAAACCTGCAAGCTTAAGTATTTCAATTCCAACTTTATCCACAGGATTTAACACATATCACTAGGGTTTCAATTTCTAAGCACAAAAGCAGAATCATAAGCATTATCCCACTCTGGCGATAACGTAGGTCCATCACTCAGATTTTGTTGGTGTAATGTGTGCATCTGCCCTTCCAAAAGTCAATATCCAGACAGTAAATAGACAACAACATGGAAGATGAACAAAGTAGCGAGATTGAGAAGAAGGAATATCAATACAACTACAGCGTCAAGCATGCGAATTCACTCAACGGTCTGCATAACCAATACAGTTATCTAAAGTAGAATCACTAATTCATTAGTTCGACGAGAATCTTCAATCTTCGAAATTTTAGCAGAACGAAACATGACAATTACTAACTCAAAAAGAAAATTTTTAGAAAAGACACATAAAAGTAAGAATTTTTAGGAAAAAAGTACCTTTAGGAAGAGAAGCATCCTCTTTCGATTTACCCACAATATCCATCGGTTCCATCTTCAACCTTCGAAACCTAAAATCATATTTAAGAAAAAGAAATAATATATACATGTGTAATCAAAACCAACAAGGGCACCAGATCTCAAACATGGCCAGTAAAGACAAAATTTACGAGAGATTCGACTCACCGAGTCGGCGGGGAGGGAGATCGCAAGAGCCTACGAGCTTAGAAAACGCGTGAAGCGATTGGAGATCGGAGTCTTAGGGTAAGGGATCGAACGGAAGAGGCTGGGATAGGGCATGATCGATGATAGCATGTATTTAATGTGGATTTTATCAGAGAAGTCTTGTTGATGATTGGCTTTTGTGTTCCACATTAACAAAGGCAAGTCTCGGTCGCAGGCGATAATTCCATTCCAAAACTCTATCAGCAGTTTTCCTATTTCCTTTTTCCACGCACTTATTTGGCGCGTTGTGGAACCTAAAATGTCGGGTGCAAATGGTTTGCGTTGGTGTAGTGCACCGCAGCGAAGGATGAGTGGAATTGGTTAGCGTATTATCCACTTTGGTTGAGATAAAAACCATTTTTAACAGGTCTTTTTCTGGTAATTTTATGATTATACAGAATTTCAAATTGATTTTAAATAATAACGGAAAATTCAAGAGAGAGAGAGAGAAAGAGAGTTTTCCAGATCGAACGTCATGTCGTTTGTTGCTCACCTTTCTGAAGCCTATGTCTCTGGATTCTACCACTGACACCAGTCTTCTTTGTGACCAATTTCACTCTCGAAACCCTCGGACTCGATAATAAAATTTCTATATTCGATCTGCTTTGATTTTTGAATCACGACAAAATGGACGCCGATGAAGACGATTACGTGTTCTACGGTACACCGATTGAGCGTGAGGAAGAGCTCACCAGCCGCAAGAAGAAAGCTGTCGCCGAGGCGTCTGGTCACCTGCGGAGTCTTCCGTCTTGGAAACAAGAGGTATCATACTTAATTCCTTTCCTTTTTCGTTTCCTTTCTGTTGGGTTGATTAGAAACTGAAGGGCTTGTGGAAGTTGATTGTGACTGAACCTGATGATGTGTAATTATTAAAAAAAGGTAGTGTTTATAGTGTAAGAAGCTCATTTTACCTGATTTAATTGTTTGGCTGCTTAAATTGGGTGGCATTGGAATGCAGGTACTGAGGTTTGTTTCCTCACCATTTAGGTATGTCTGTGTTTGGTTTTTCAGTTGTCATTCGTTTCTTGGGATATTTTTTTCAGGTAAGAGATGAAGAAGGACGCAGAAGATTCCATGGAGCATTTACTGGTGGATTCTCTGCTGGTTATTATAATACAGTGGGGTCAAAGGAGGGTATGTTTTTCATCCAGTGATTTGAGATTGCTTCTCTTGCTAATATGTTTCTGAATGGGTGCCGTTGGATTAATCTGTGAGAAACATGCTGCAGGTTGGACTCCCTCGTCGTTTACATCTTCTAGGAAAAACAGAGCTGAAGTTAAAAAGCAAAGCATTCATAACTTCTTAGATGAAGATGAGAGAGCAGTATGGTTTTATCTTATTTGTTATGTTTTCTGGATTTTTAATTGAGTGTTTCAACCCTTTTAGCAGTAAATAAGAATCCTGTGACACATATTGAATAAATAATGATCCCAATGTTATGCCACCACTCCAATATTTATGGAAATTATTAATCGTTTCTTTATTATCACCATTTATGCCTTAGTCATCAGTTTCTGTGGTTAGGGTGGTTAACATATATCTTCATGGACAAGTTGTCAAAATATATAAGCCATATGTTTCTTCAGATGTATCTTTTCATTATAATGGTTGTCAATGAGTTTCCTCGGTGGCCTCTCTTTATTTTTTAACTTCTAATCTTGGTGTTGCAAATTATGATGCACTTACATTCCTAATGAATGGACTTTTAATTAGTATAGTTTTATCCTTTTTTTTTAATGTGATTTTGTCTTTCAGGAATTAGAAGCTAGATCATTGGGTACATCATCACAGTTTGATACATTTGGATTCACTGCTGCCGAAGTTGCTCGTAGACAAGCCGAGAAAGAACAACAACACAGGTTTCCAAACAATATGTGATAAATTGCTTCCTATTGATGATCGCCTTTACCCCTTCCAATATTTTTATTGTTATACATGGAGGATATTCTATTCAGCTACCATTTTTTCCTTGTGTATGGTGATTCCACCTCAGTTTGTCGAGTTTCGTGTTTGGTTGATTTGAAAGATAAATTAAAATCTTATTTTATGTTTTCCATTATGTTTATGGAAGGAGTTCCTAGATGTTCCATGATTTCTATCATATTTTACAATTTCATGATGACTGTTTGTTATCTAGTTTTTAAGTTATGGCCAAGGCTTTAGCTTCTGAGGCATGCGTTAAGTTGTGCTATTCTGGATGCACAATGCTAGCTGAAATTAACTTTCTTTTACGAGGATAAAAACATTCCAAGATGTCCACTACTGATAGCCATCTCTCTTTTGTTTCTATGCATGTTTCTGCACCTCCTTAAGACTTTGTCAACCCATTAACCTGTGCATGTCAAAGCATATTCATGATATTAGACTCATATGGAAGCATTTTTTATATCACAAGTGCAATTACCCAACTTCTTGTGTGCCTATCTCTTATTCCTGTTGTATCAATTTGTTTTTTAGTGATTTCCCAAAGTGTGCTGTACCATGTTATATTTTGTTCACAGTGAGCTTTAGAGTTCAGTTATTTGGTTGATAATATTTCTAAGGCTTAAATATATAGGACTTTCTAGTAGTTTGTTTCTTTTCATTTCAACCCTCGAATTTTAAGAACTATTACTTACCCTCTTGTGGTATCTAACACACAACCTCCCTCCATCACATGCTGTTAGTTGCCATCCATTCATAGTCCCAAATTGGCGTCATATTGGAGTTTAAGAATTTTAATACTACATCGTATTGGGTTAAAAAATGGATAGTAAACTAACAAAATATAATGAATAGGGTTGTGTGTTAGCTAAACAATACCAGAAGAGGGTAAGTTATAAATTTTAAAATATGAGGGTTGCAATGATAAAAGGTCAAATTGTAAGGGAGCTCAACCTCTATAACCATGTTTCTAAAGTTGTTAACGTACGTGAGAACTGCAAGTTGTTTGTATTTTGTCAATGAGTTGTCAACTTTTATATTCCTATAATCCAAAGAATCTATAGTTGTGACTTTATTACAAATTTTTGTTTATGGACATTAAAGGATACTTGGCTATTATTTTCGTACATAATAAGTTTAATCATTAACATGAAAGTACTCTCATTTTTGGTAGCTTGATACATTTTTATTTTGATATATTTGTCTCTATGAGAGTTAGTTTAGATTTCTTTATTGCTTTGTTTAGCAGGCAATCAGTTATTCCTGGACCTGTTCCTGATGAGATAGTTCTCCCGGCAGCACAATCTATTGGTTTGTTCGGACTCTGTACTCGTGTTATACTTGGATTTTTTTTACTAGCTAAGCACTTTAACCTCAAATCTTCTTATTGGTTAGGTGTAACATTACTACTGAAAATGGGATGGAGACATGGCCATTCAATTAAGGATTCTCGTGCAAGTTCACTCTATGGTAATTTTCTACTTTTTTGATTTGTGTTTTGGGTCCCATATGATAAAAATTTTGCATCTAGTTTTTATTGAAGGTCCCATTTTCATGCAATAGTAGTCATCTTTAGTTATATTGAAGAAGATTTTTTGTGGGAGCTTGAGTTTAGAAATATTGATAGGAATTTAACATTCCATAGGGCCATTGTAATAGAAATCTAATGTTTTAGCTTACAATCATATATTTTGTTTTTGTCTGGCAGATGCTCGTAGAGAAGCTAGGAAAGCTTTGCTTGCATTTTCTTCTGATAATGCAAAAGGACAGTTCACTGATTACGAATCTGGTGATATTGACCTTGAAAACGTTGAGGTTCAGTCTGCCAATGATGATTTTCAGTCTTCTAGAAGCACTCCTGTGAGGATCTTTTCTCATTGTTCTGACTTGTTATCTTGCATGTTATCTTTTCTCATTGTTCTGACATGTTATCTTCGTAACTAAGATGACTATGACCTAAATAAGAACATTATTGAAGTTACTTTTTAATCAAGAGATCTTATATATTTTCTTCCCTAAGAATGCATCTTGCATATCATAGGTCCTGCTAAATTACTGCCAACACGAATTGTTTGCATATTACTAGAATCAAGTAACAAGTGAAAATTAATGGAATATTACAAAGATAAAACGTAACCTACACATGGTTTTTGTTGACGTAAAGAAGGCATATGACGGGATACCTAGAGAAATCATGTGGAGATTTTTAGAAGTTGAAGGACTTCCTATGACCTAAATATGAGTTATTAGAGATATGTATGTAGGTGTAAAGATTAGAGTAAAGACGATAGCAGGAGATACAGAATATTTTTCTATCGATATGAAGCTACACCAAGGCTCTTCATTGAGTCTCTTTTTGTTTGCAGTAGTGATGGATGAACTCACCAAGCATATCCAAGGAGATGTACCTTGTTGTTTGTTGATGACATTGTTTTAGTGGATGAGACAAAATAGGGTGTCAATGTTAAGCTAGAACTTTGGAGAGATACGTTAGAGTTGAAGGGCTTTAAATTGAGCAAAACTAAGATTGAATATTTAGAGTGTAACTTTTCGGGTAAAAGGGTGGCTTTTGATGTGGAGGTAAAGATTGGTTTAGAAGTTATACCATAGAAAGAGTGTTCTAAGTATTTAGGATTTATCATCCAAAGCAATAGAGAGATCAATGAAGACTTATCCTATCAGATTAGGGTAGCTTGCATAGAGAAAATACTATTAAAGCTCAAAGGTAAATTCCATCTTTTGGTGATTAGGTTGACCATGTTCTTTGGAGCGGAGTGTTGGCCTATCAAAAGGTGCATAGTCATAAGTTAATGATGGTGGAGATGAGTATGTTTTGTTAGATTTGCAACCTTACTAGAAGATATAAAGTCAGTAATGTAATGATAAGAGACAAATTAAATGTGAGTAATATTGATGAAAAATTAAGATAAACAAGGCTTAGGTGATTTAGGCATGTTAAGAGAAGACACCTTGATACTTCAGTGAGACGGTGCGAGAAGATTATACTTAGGGACCATAAGAAGAACAGGGAAGAGGTGATAAAAAATGATATGACTTTGCTGGAACTTACTCAATAGAAAACTTTGGCGTACTAGGATACGTGTAAATCATCTTACATAAAAAGTTCTTACTTTTTCTTACAAGTCTTTTAAACATTTTCTTTTTAATCTTATGTCTTGTATTTAGCCTAAACATTTAATATGTAGTACTTTCTTCTTAGTTATTTAGTTAACATTTTCTTGTAATGATTTATTTGATTTAGTTACTTGTTCTTTTTGTTTATGTATTTATCTTTTATTTTTATTATTTACCTTGTTTTATGTCCATTTGTATTTTATTGTTAGTTATTATTACTTTATCATTTTAATATGTATATGTATATGTATATTTATATTGATATATATATATATATATATATCTTTTTCTCTTTTTTTTTATGCGAGTCTATCGGAAGGGCCTCTCTACTGGTCAGAGATAAGACTGTGTACTACTGAATCTCTCCAAACCCTACATATTAGCAGGACTTTCGCTGGGTTGTTTTTTTTTTGTTATTGTATTTATGAATTATTTGGATTTTACTAGAATCAGGTAATGAGTGAACATTCTGTTCATTGTGTGCACTTATACCTTTATGTCTTACTTAAACACCTTCACATGACTTGTACTTGAGAAAGAAATGGTTGGGTGTGGAGTGTGGTGATTCTTATTATGACATCTTGTAATAGCTAATTTTCTATTTATCTTCTATAATGGTTTAGATATTTGAGTAGTTCTTGATAGCGTTTGCAATATAAACAGGCTTATTACATTTCTTTCAACTTCAGGTTTATGTGCTTAACCCTAAGCAGGACATTTATGGCTTGGGGTATGATCCCTATAAACATGCTCCTGAGTTTAGAGGTATCTGGTTCTTGAATGAAATGTATTTTATTTATCTTTCTTTTTTTTCCCCCCTGAATTTAGGCCCTGTTTTCTGTCAGAAAAAAAAAGATCCCATGTATCAGGGAAGGAGACAGGAGTGAGAAAAGTTTTATCAATAAAAGATAGTCTGTTTGGTTTGAAATGTAAGTATTTTATCCGACAAGTTTGTGTTTTATGCTTCTATTTTCTATGTGCTATTCTGGTCTTCTTTACCATCCTTCCTGCATGAATTTGAAGAACTTATCTTGAGATTGATTCTACTCATCATTTGAATCATCAGCAGGAAAGGCTGCTTCTGGCTTTGGAATTGGAGCACTTGAAGAATATGATGCTGAAGATGAGGATATTTATACTACTGGTTTGTTTTTCTCTGATGTTATTACATTATTAGTACTGCTATGTGCCCGCCTTGTCAGAAGTGATCAGAGAGGAACTATTAATGGTCTAGGGACTGTTGCCTATATTTCTTAAGAAAACAAAAGAGACAACTGGACTCTGGATATTCATGAGTTGTTAATCTTTCCTCTTAAATTATCCGGAGACAAAAGGTTATAGAAGTAATTAAAAAGCAACATCACTCAGTATGTTAAGGATGATGTTCTTTTCTACTTTTAAATGTTGATCAACTAGTCATGACTGAACTGCGGTGCATTTATAAATATTATTTTAAAAAAGTGAAAAAAGGGAAGTTTGTTCATCATATGCTTTATTACCCATTAGCATATTAGTGTGCAATTTTAATATTACAATCTTATTTCCTTTTTTCTAGCGGAAGTGGATATAATATTCATGTTCATCTTTCTTAATTAACTAGTTGTCATCATATTTATGATCTTCCAATAAAAGAGGGCAGTACTCACTAATCCCAACTTTTCATCAGCTTATGACCTTGAAGATTCTTGTGTTCAAGAAGATGAAGAGACTAGCATGGACCACAGGAAAAGATTGGTGTGGAAAGAGGAGGGTGTTCTGCCTGGTTTCCGAGTTGCATCAACTTCTGACTTCATGTTAGAGAGGTGACTGGGAAATCATTGTCTTATTAGATAAATGTTATTAAATATGAATTTATGATTGCTCAAAGGATATTATTGTTGATGTGATGAATTAATAGTTATATGGGCCAAACAATATACCAATTTATAGATTAGGAGAATCTGCAATTGATAAGTCTCATTTTGTCATTGTTGATTTTTGTACTCCGGGGAGTGGTAGAAATTGTAGATGTTGCTATGGTTCCATCTCCCCCCAGCCTCTTTCTTCTTTTCTTTTTTTCCCCCCCTTTTTTGTTTCCTTGCCTGCAGAATAACTTTTGATTCTTGTTTTGTATTTCAGATTCGATCCACCAGCAATTCCTAAGGATTTTGTGCCCCATCATAAGTTTCAAGGTCCTCTTGATATTGGATACCAGCAGGGCTTTCCACCTCCACCTGAGATTCCTCCTCCTGAGGATAATAATCAGAAAATCTTAATTGAGGGAGTCGCAACTTTAGTTGCTCGATGTGGTAAATTATTTGAGGATCTTTCTAGAGAGAAAAATAAGTCAAATCCACTATTCAGTTTTCTTAGCGGTGGAAATGGTCATCAGTATTACGTAAGGAAGTTGTGGGAGGAAAGGCAAAAACATATTGATCAAAGGAAGCCTGCTTTAGATGGGAAGTCGTCTACACAGAAAATGAATGCAGAGAGCCGTGGCCAAATATTAGGGGAAAGGCCTTTGGAAAGAAGCTCAAAGGACTTGAGCATGCCTCTTGGTTCTGCAAATGTTAATCTCCAATTTAATCTTTCAGATACATTCACACAGCCCTCGTCTTTCGTAAGTTGTTCAGTAT
Organism: Erythroxylum novogranatense; assembly: GCA_029891385.1. Classification (NCBI taxonomy): domain Eukaryota; kingdom Viridiplantae; phylum Streptophyta; class Magnoliopsida; order Malpighiales; family Erythroxylaceae; genus Erythroxylum; species Erythroxylum novogranatense. Next base: position 44,220,308 of record CM057233.1, on the reverse strand, counting down.
TTTCTGTTATAAATTTTGCCCTTTTGTTCTTGCATTATTTGTAAAACACTTAGTATATGCAGAGTGAGTTGCCTGAAGAAACAAAACCTTTTAAAAATGACCCTGCGAAGCAAGAAAGATTTGAGAGGTTTCTAAAGGAAAAATATCAAGGAGGGCTTCGGCCTACAGATTCTGGTGGAGTTGGTCTCATGTCAGAAGCAGCTCGTGCACGTGAGAGATTAGACTTTGAAGCTGCAGCCGAAGCAATAGAAAAAGGGAAATCGGGCAAAGGCAATATTCTTCTCAATCAACAGTTTGTGGAGTTTTCAGCCAGTGAAAGCTTGCAATTCACTTCTGGTGGATTGGTGGTATGTAGCTGGAGCAATAGTTATGTTTTTCACGACTATCATCATTTCTAACTGATTATTCTGAACTAAAATTTCTGAAATAGCAAGGAAAAAATACTCAGAGTGAAGATCTGTCAAAAAAGACAATTTATCCCAGAAGAGAAGAATTTCCATGGCGCCCTTCATCTATCTTGTGCAAACGATTTGATCTGATTGACCCTTTTATGGGAAAGGTACTATTTTATGGTTGGTTTTATATTTCTGTTTTTTTAACTCATAAGAGTTGGTTGGGACTTATAGTTTACTTTTCTAATGAGGTATTGTTGCTAATTTACATCTGTTACTAAAAAAAAAGTTTTGAGTATGGTTCCAACTTGCTTTAGTATTGAATTAAGTTCTTTTTAACTTATTTTCTTAATTTTGTGATAAATCAAGCCAAACTGAAATAGTAACAGATATTATACTATTCAAACACTATAAATAGTGAAATATGTAAATTTAATGGAAGAATCCATATAGTGAATAAAATTTCAACCAAGCTTACAGAACTCCTTTTGAAGGGGCAGACGAGTATTTTTGAGTATGATCTTAGTTTAGATATAGAGATTGTGAAATATACCAATAAGAGAAAGTTACTGCTAGAACACTAAGTTGCAGATGTAAGCTTTTAGGAGTGAGCGTTGGAATTAGTATATAGGAAGCGGGGTTAACGTCTCTAGTCATTGTCTGTTACTAATGCCAATTTGGATTAATATCTTATAAAATTGAAAATTAGAGGTTAAATTGAATAAAATAAAATTAGATTACTAAAAATTTGACAGCTTATTCTTACTTATAGTATGTACAAGCAGATAAAGATACATAAAGCTCTAGTTTTTGAACTGCGGAAAGCTCTTTTTGGTTCCTCTCTTTAAATGCTTTCTAATTGTTAGTTTTTAGCACAAGCAACCCTGCAATAAGGTGGTTAATGCTCAAATTTGATATCTGCCAGTACAGCCAAAACACATCCCCGTCCTTTATCATGGTTTGTTGATCTCTAGTTGTATGATGAGATTTCTCACCTGGGATAAGAATTATTCCATGGGTTTTGTAGCTTTATAATTAGAAATCCTTTATAATCGAGAATTCTTTCAGGAAAAGCAGGATACTTCATTATATTAAAGTTCCTCCTATGACTAATGCTTTTTGAAAACTAGGATAGATATCCAATTCTGGCGTACTTTATCTCTACTTTAAGATGAATGCTTCCTCATTTTGATTTTGATGTATCTATTTTTCATTCTCTTGAGTTTTCTCTCTTTGGCGGATTGCCTTCTAAAAAAAAAAAGAAAAAAAAAAAGCTTCCCATCCCTGAATCATGCTTTGATGATCTCTAGTTGTATGATGACATTTCTCACCTGGGATAAGAATTATCCCATGGGTTTTATAGCTTAATAGGTAGAAATCCTTTATAATGGAGAATTCTTTAAGGAAAAGCAGGAGACTTACATTGTATTAAAGTTCCTCCTATGACTAGTGCTTTGAGAAAACTAGGACTAAATATCGTACTTTATCTCTACTTTAACATGAATGCTTCCTCATTTTGATTTTGATGCTTTTATTTTTCATTCTCTGAGTTTTATCTCTTTGGTGGATTGCCCTCTCAAAAAGGGATCTTTTCTTGGTGGGCTTGTGGGTATTGTTCTGTTCTAGAGGTGTGCCGGAAGGAGTAAATTGGTACTTTAAGGTGTTATACTTTTTACTGTCATATATTATTTTAACTTGGAGGGTCTGATATGCAGCCACCACCACCTCGGCGGGCCAAAAGCAAGATTGATTCTTTGATATTCATGTCAGATTCTGTGAAAAGTTCAAAAGTTGGAGAAAATGTTAGTGCAAATAAAGCTGAACTTTCCGTCCCTCAATTTAGTACTCATGAAACAAACAAAGATGTAGATAATAGAGACGGCAAAGATGAGATTGAAGTTGAGAATGTTGAGAGGCCGGTTGACCTCTACAAGGTATTGACTTTGTTGAATATATTGATCAGTCGATTGATATGTTAAGTGTCTCTAAATGTTGAATGCGTCTTTCTTTTAAATGTCAACTTATTTTAAGCAGTTCTACAGCAACTGCATGATGAAACTACAGTGTGGTGGTAAAAGCCTGTTTACTGAACATATCCTAGAGTATGTCTCTCACATACCAATTTCTCACTAAAGATCTAGATATCTCGGTGTGGCTCACACCAATTTCCTCAACCATTGGTTTCTTGGAATCTTTTGTACATTTAATTCAATATTGTTTTTAATTATCCTTTACAGGCCATTTTCTCTGACGATTCTGAGAATGAGGTTGAGGCTTCTAATGTGAGCAAAGTGGACAATCCAGAAAAGAAGGTTGAGGTGGCAGAAACGGCATTAAATCGCTTGATAACGGGAGACTTTTTAGAATCACTGGGCAAAGAACTAGGGCTAGAAGTTCCTCCTGATGTGCCCCATGGGATAAATAAAACCAGGACGTCAACTTTGCAGAAAGAAACTGCTATCACCAATGCTGGAGATATGAATGTCTTCCCAGTTGAAAATAAGTCATCTTCCTCCCCTAATGTCTCTGGTAAAATCTCTTCAAACCAAGGGGGGCTTGTTCACCAGGAAATTAGGGAGGAAAATTCCCATAAGGATAAAACTATTCATGGTAGTGCATCGGATGGTAGCAGCAGATATATGCAGACTTCACCTCCTGATAATAAGCCTGGCAAAGTTGGTGCTAACAGGACAATGGAGAAGGAAAAGAAAGCTAAATCATCCCCTAGTCACCACCATAATTGGAGTGACAGTTCATCATCAGAAGATGAAAGGGATAGGAAAAGATATAGGCAACGTGGATCCAAAAGCACTGATTCATATAGTGATTCTTCCAGTGGCCATCTCTCTAGGTCAAAGGGAAGAAAGAAGCACTCGTCTCGAGAGAAGAGGAGGGGCCATAGAAAACACTCAAAACATCATAGACATAGAAGCAGGGATTCATCCAGAAGACATTCCTACCATGCTTCTGAGAAAGAACTTGCAGAAGCAAAGAGAGAGAAGCGAAAAAGAAGGGATTGAACATAGGGGTATTCTTGCTATCCTCTTCTTTGCGCCTATGGTGAGACTTGAGGCAGAATTATGTAGAAGGATCCATATCTGATCCTGTTGTATAGTGCTTTCTTTATAACTTTTGGCTAGGCGTTGCCATGATCAAGTGAATGAAGATGTTCATGTATCTCAGTGTTCGTCTCAAGGCTTCTGACACAAATCAATATTCTACATCTACAAAACGTTGAAGATGAACGGAAAAGAAGGGTTTGGTAGGGGGATGCTAAGTAAATACTAATTTGTTGCCCTTATATTTTCTTTGCAGCTAAAGATTTTGGGCAAGCACATTATGAAAATTGTTAAGATATTCCCACTCCAACAAATTTGTTGGAAATGTGAGCATGATGAGCAGGGAAATTTTCTTCATTCCTGTGTGGTTGCCAAGTTTCTGCTGTGCCTGTTTTCCCTTCCAAATCAGCTTTCCCTTTTAGAATCTTAACGATTTGATATATAAAACATTCCAGGGATGAGAGAATGTACATGTTTTGGTAGCTAGCCTTGCATCTGCAATTTTTATACCCTCTTCATAGCTAGCATAACAGCCTCACGAACTGTCTTGGAGCTTAATTTGGCTGTTGCGAGGGGTTTTGGCCTCTTGTGCTTGTGTGTGTCCTTGGAGCTCTTACGCGTCCTCGCAGCCCCATTTGATTGGTATCAATCACAGTCAGACATGACGTTAAATGGAAACATAAAACAAGCCTTTCTTATCAACCTTGAAAACCACATGATGTGGAACGACGATTTGATTGGTTTTCATACCTTTTTGTCTTTTCGATGAGTAATTAAGACAATATTCATATTCAATACTTCCTTTTAATTATTCAAAATAAGTATTATTCACATTTTTTAATGCATATTTGTAATTTTATTTTTAAAATTATGTTTTAATTTCTCTCCTATCTTAATTATGCAGATTACATTTTTAAAGCAATTCAACATATAATTAATGAAAGTATATCAAACATTTTACTAACTTTCTTAATAAGTGTGCATTTCTCTAGAACGACACTTATTTTGAATAGAAGAGAGTATATATTAGCCTTAAATGATTAGTTGGATGACCTGTTTCATAATTATTTAAAATTTGGGTTTTTAAATATGATATATATATGGATAAAATTTAACAGAATATGGTTGAAATTAGATTATCTAATCCTTTAAATCACCCGATTAGAGTCAAATTCGTGGTTCATCCATCATATCTCCTTGCAGGGATATTAAAGTTGTTCTCTACTGACAATGATTTAAAGATATTTTAAACGGAAGATTCCTGAAACGCTTAAGGCTAACATTCTGTAGATAAATCGTAAGAGCAGATGCTTTATTTAACATTTTTGGCTGCTCTCTACATAAAAGCTTGTTCCGTTCTCTCTTACTGCTATTATTATGTCATTGGTTTAACGTCGGATTAAGTTGCACTTATTATTTTTTAAATGTATATTTAATATTTTATTAATAACAAATTTTAAATAAATTATTCAATAATTTAACATAATTAAAATAATTAGTACTCGCTTGAGATCCACACCATCATCAAGAAGTTTTTGAGGTATGCCCAGAACTTTCAACTCTTTGAAGATTCCTAAATGGACCACTCCTAGAACGTAATATGTCACTATAAAATAATATTCTTCAGAAGAACTTGAAGGAAATGGCGACGGTCCTTGGCCGTCAATTGGACGTAAAATGTTGGACCGATCCTAACTTTAAAATTATGTATAATTTCTAATTGCAAACTCCGTTACATGTCCTCTGCATGCCCTCCATTGTTAAATAATTGGTCAGATGTTTTCAATTTTTATAATTTGAATTTGACCATTAAAGATAGCAGATTAAAAAAGACAAAAAATTTACAAAATCCAAAAGTCAGGGGATTACAATTTCATGAAATAATGAGAGTTGGATACAAGATAAATAGTTGATAGTGATCGGTAAAATTGGTCTTTTGTGATCGTAAGATCACGGAAATGGTCTTTTAATAAAAATACTAAAAGAAAATTGCATACATTATGATCATCGAGCTAATCTAAACAGTGAACATAAATATAGTTGTGAAAAGAAATTTTTTCATATATCTAACTTTGTTGAACATAAATATAGTTATGAAAAGAAATTTTTTCATATATCTAACTTTGTTGTACCCACCGTCAACTTCTGGCTTTAATTAAAACTTATCTTATATAAGCTATATTTGACCCTACTATTAATTAGAAGAGGGTGATGTGCCATTATTATTATTATTATTTAATATGTCAAATACACTTTAACATTAGGATACAATTTCAAAGATTTAAGTATTTACTTCTTCAAATTAGAATTGAGTTTACTTAATTTTTCTTTTGCAAAAATCCTGAATCTATATCTCACTCAACCTTTAGGCTTTTCATCTGTCTTTAATCGTTCATAGGTTCTTAATATAAATTATATTATCAAATTATATTAGGTTTAGCTAAATTATTTAATTTATTTTTAATTCTTTAATTAAATTCTTACATTTATGGATTGAGATTGACGTGTAATAATATATTGTGATTACTCAAATATTAAAAATGTCTATGTAATTTTGACAAACCTTTTATACATTTTTTTCATACAATTCAATTATTTTATTATATAGTGTTTTAATCAATATATAGAGTATCAAATTAATAATTTAATAAAATTAATAATTTACTCTATTGAGTTCAATTATATTTGTTCTCTATCATTAGCAATTAATTTTAATGATATTTAAAACTATTTTCAAAATGTTATTTCATTTTTGTCAAAGATTTTCATATGGATATTAATCGAAACAATAAAACATTCTCCTAGTTACTTTAAGTTGATGAATCATATATTGGTTAATTAGTTGCTTCTATATAGTTTATGCAGTATCTAGTGGCTACTAATTTAGTTATCCTTAGGTGTAATATCTTTTAAGTAGTATTAAAAAATAATAATGTAGTGGAAGATATTTTGATAATCTCAAGTCAAAAGATTACTTATCTAATCATCACAATTAGCATCTCTACAGACATAAAAGTAATATTTCATGTGAAATTTTTATTCAAGGTCCATTTAATGAATAATAATAATAACAACTATAAAAGATATTTTGATAATCTCAAATCAAAAGATTACTTATCTAATCATCATAATAAGCATCTCTACAGACAAAAAAGTAATATTTCATGTTAAATTTTCATTTAAGGTCTATTCAATTAACTTGTTTTTCTAACAAGCTCTGATATCTTTATTTAAATATCTTGATATTTTAGTCTTTAAAATTAACTAATTCCTTTATAAGGAAGAAACATAACATGTGTTATTCCAAAGATGAAAAATTAGTAATTAACAATTCTAGTACTCTAATTGAATTAGATTTCCAACGTAAACGCAACTTATATGTTTTCAAAAATAATATTTTGTTGAATTTCTATAAAATTATTTTAAAAATTGGAAATATTTTGATTCTTATGTCATTTTCTAGGAAAATATTTGTACACACCAAACACATATATTCGTACTTAAGTAATACCATATCTTTTTTATTTATAAAGAGAAACAAATCACTAATTAGGTTCACATGTTAAAGAAGTCAAACATTGGCTGCTAAGTTTCATTTAAGGTCTATTCAATGAACTTGTTTTCTAGCAGGTCTGATATTTTTATTTAAATATCTTGATATTTTAGTCTTTAAAATCAACTACTTTCTTTATAAGGAAAAACATAATATGTGTTATTCCAAAGTTAAAATATTAGTAATTATAAATCCTTAGTTAGTTCTAGGATTGAATTAGGTTTCAACGTAAAACGCAATCCATGTGTTTTAAAATAAAATTTTGTTGAATTTCTATCAAATTATTTTAAAATTTGGAAATATTTTGATTCTTATGTCATTTTCTTGGAAAATATTTATACATACTAAACACATATATTCTTATTTAATTAATACCCATCTTTTTTATATATAAAAGAGAAGCAAATCACTTAATTAGGTTCAGACGTTAAAGAAGTCAAACACTGGCTGCTAAGTTTCATTGTTCCTAATATTATAATTAACAAATTATTAAAAGAAAATTAAATATCAAGAATCATAAAAATCAAATTGGAAAACAAGTTCGCGAGGAGGAAAGCATAATTCCTTTTTTGTTTTCTGTCTACGTAAGTGCTTATGCACTTGTTTAAGACATGATGACATCAAACAACATATCTGCAGGAGTTCATATCTCGTTTTATTGTATTTAATAAATTTCAGCCGTTTATTCATGTAAGTTTTTTGTAAGTCCTGCATGAACTTTGCGTAGATCCCATAAAATAAATGGTTGAGATTTTACGAGACAGACATAGTAATATTAGACAGAATATCTTAATTGTATATGCTGCCTTTGTTTGACACCTACTGGTTTACCCGGTTGACCATGTACCCCAATCAATCATGTAAAGCCCTCCACGTCCTCGTCCTTTCTCTCTGTTCCGTTAAATCCTGTTTTTTCTCTTTTGACATACTAGATTCTTGCTTCCTACTCCAACTTATCTGTTAACATTTAGGTGTCGACTTGCTATTTTAGCAGTTGAAACTTGAATTAAAATTTGGAGACTGCTATAATTTTTAATGTAAAGATCTGTTGGACTTTATGGGGGGGTTTCAGTTTTCTACTATTTTTGTTGTAATGACGCTGGTTGAGTTTCGGTTAGTATACATTTAGATGAGAGGGAGCTTGAAATCCACGTTGTGTTATGTTTGTGCTGCCTTTGTTTTTCTGTCCACAAGTCAAAGTAAGAAATGGCTGCTTGGTCACCAGAAATTTGAACTACAAATTAACCATTACCAAAACATCTTCAGTACTTTTGTCTGGTCCATACAGGATCTAGTCCGTGTTATAAAAATCGGTAGTTTTAGATTGAAATAGCCTTTCTTCTTTCTGGGTTCTTGCTATTTTACTCTCTTTTCTTTTCCATTTTAACACTGTTGAATTCTGTTCAATCTTGACTATCTTCTCTTTCCACCTTACCGTTCTTCTTCTTCTTGTTAAATACAGTATCTGTCCAGTTTAGTTTTTTGCTTGTCTTTTATAATTTCCTTCAGTTTTTTCAGTTTTCTTCTGGTCTATTTCTTTGCTGGTCAACTTGTGGATTTGGTGGCTATGCTGGGATATGATTCAATTCTGCTTTTTTTGTTCTCTGAACATACGCTTCAACTTACTGTACATGAACCCTCTTGGTCCTGCTGTGTTCCTGACGAGCTGCTGCTTCTGAGCAGCGAGTCTGTTCAAGTTTGAGGATTGTCTGTGCCTGAAAAAGTTAACAGACAAAAAGCTGACACTTGAATAAAATGGCCGGTGGCAGAAAAAGGAAGCAACATTTTAGCAGAATCCATGCATTTTCATGCGGAAAGTCGTCTTTCAGAAGCGAACATTCACAGATTGGAGGTCCCGGATTCTCGAGGGTAGTGTTTTGTAATGACCCAGAAAGCTTTGAAGCTGGTTTGCTTAATTATGGGAGCAACTATGTTAGAACAACCAAGTATACGCTTGCAACATTTTTCCCCAAGTCACTCTTTGAACAATTCAGGAGGGTAGCTAATATTTATTTCCTTATATGTGCAATATTGGGTTTCACTGCGCTCTCTCCATACTCAGCTGTCAGTAATATTGTTCCTCTTGTTGTTGTTATCGGTGCTACCATGGCTAAAGAGGGACTTGAAGATTGGAGGAGAAAAACGCAGGTCAGCTTGAATAACTTGATATTAATTATGGAAGTTTCTGAAATTGCACTTCTTCAAATGGTACAGGATCGTATTTTATGTTATTTCGCCCTTTTCTTGATGGGTTGCTTAAGGGAGAGCCAATAGTTTGGTTCCTGTTTATGTAGTGGGTCATCACTTTATAAGCTTTAGCAGATTACCTTGAGTCAGAGACGTTAACTTTCCTTCCTTCTTTCTTTCTGCTTTTTGTTTTTTTGAATCTTCTTTATTACAAACGTTGTGGAATGTCAATTCCTCACGCAGGGGATCAAGACGTGGTATTGGACTTGATTCTCGTTTGTTTTCCACTGCTATCTAATCAAAAGTTGAACTTTTTATGATAACAAAATCAAAAGTTGAGTTTGATCTGTATATGGAAATTTGATCAGGATATCGAAATGAACAATCGCAAGGTAAAAGTGCATTATGGTGATGGCGTTTTTGATCATACTAGATGGATGGATTTGAAAGTAGGAGACATAGTTAAGGTCAAAAAGGATGAATTCTTTCCTGCTGATATTATCCTACTTTCATCAAGTTATGAAGAAGCAATTTGCTATGTTGAAACCAGTAATCTTGATGGGGAAACAAATTTGAAACTGAAACAAGCACTGGATGCAACCTCAAATCTGCACGATGACTCCAGCTTTGGGGATTTTAAGGCTATTGTTAGATGTGAAGACCCAAATGCAAATTTGTATTCCTTTGTTGGAAGTTTGGATGTTGGAGATCAACAGTACCCTCTAACACCTCAACAGCTTCTTCTTAGGGACTCCAAGCTAAGAAACACAGATCATATTTATGGAGCGGTTGTCTTCACAGGTCAGGATACAAAGGTTATTCAGAATTCAACTGCACCACCTTCCAAGAGAAGCAAAATTGAAAGGAGAATGGATAAGATTATCTATTTCTTGTTCTTTGTCTTGGCCTTAATGTCTTTTATTGGATCCATTTTCTTTGGAGTTGCAACGAGGGAAGATCTCGAGAATGGAAAGATGAAAAGATGGTATCTTAGACCAGATGAGTCTAAAATTTACTATGACCCGAAAAAAGCATCAGTTGCAGCAATCTTGCATTTTCTGACTGCACTTATGTTGTACAGTTATTTAATTCCCATCTCTTTGTACGTATCCATAGAAATTGTCAAGGTTCTTCAAAGCATATTCATTAACCAAGACGTGAATATGTACCATGAAGAAACAGATAAGCCGGCACGAGCTCGTACTTCAAATTTGAATGAAGAACTTGGCCAAGTTGACACCATACTGTCTGATAAAACAGGGACACTTACTTCCAACTCCATGGAATTCATCAAATGTTCTGTGGCAGGGACTTCTTATGGCCGAGGAATTACTGAAGTGGAAAGAACTATGGCTCGTAAAAAGGGGTCTCCTTTACCACTTAACATAACTGAAGAAGAGGCTCATCCTGAGGAACTAGAAGGAAAACCTTCGATAAAAGGGTACAACTTTGTGGATGAGAGGATCACTAATGGTCGTTGGATAAATGAACCTCGTGCAGATGTGATTCAAATGTTTTTTAGAGTGCTAGCTGTTTGCCACACTGCAATACCAGACATTGATGAAGAAACTGGGAAAATTTCATATGAAGCTGAATCACCAGATGAGGCAGCATTTGTGATTGCTGCAAGAGAACTTGGCTATGAATTTTATGAAAGGACACAAACAAGCATCACTCTGCGAGAGTTAGATCCAATCTCTGGTAACAAAGTTGACCGGTCAGTTAGTTTCTTGTCCTTCGATTTATTTGGAAGTGCAGGCAATCTGTCTAGTTCTTCAGTACCTGTTTTAACTATTTTTTGTTTATTTCATAATTCATAAGCTGCTATCCATCAAGATGGAATTCTCTTCCTCGACTAACAGAGCTTGAATTTTCCCTTCCTGCAGACGTTATGAACTTTTGGATGTTATTGAGTTTAGCAGCTCTAGAAAGCGCATGTCTGTAGTTGTAAGAGATCAAAACGGAAAGCTGCTCTTGTTTTGTAAAGGTGCCGATAGGTAAGTAAAATGAACTAATAAGTCATTGGAAGAAGAATTTGGAATCTGATCAACATCGAATGAATTAGGCATAACCATAGCTATGAGTTCAATATCTATTCAATCATAAATCATTGTTGTTTCCTTTCTCATGCACATGGATTTACATACTTTAAACATTTGTTGCAATTCATACTTGGTTTTACGAACAGTGTTATGTTTAAAAGATTTGCATCGAATGGAATAGAGTTTGAGGAACAAACCAGGGAGCAGATTAATGAGTATGCTGATGCTGGTTTGAGGACTTTGGTGCTGGCATATCGTGAACTAGACCAGGAAGAATTCAATGACTTCAACAAAGAGTTCGCTGAGGCCAAAAACTCATTAAGCGTAGATCGTGAAGAAATCATCGAGCAAGTTGCAGAAAAGATTGAGAGAGATTTGATTCTTCTTGGTGCTACAGCTGTTGAAGACAAACTTCAAAATGGGGTACGTTCTGGTGCAGTCTGAGAATGTTTGGTATCTCAGGTCACTGCTAAGAAGCCATTGTCTTAGTCCATTGATAAAATCATTTGAAAGCTAATCTGTCTAAACTCTAAAGAGCTATATCAATTCAGAAAGCTAATTACTCTAAGATCAAAATCACATCATAGACCTGAGAAAAAAGTTACTGATTTACCTTCACTTCTCAAAAAAATGTTGTCTATGATCCATCTATTTCTCGGAGACTAATAGAGTACAATGTCTTTTCAGGTTCCAAAGTGCATTGACAAGCTTGCTCAAGCTGGCATTAAGATATGGGTTTTAACTGGAGATAAGATGGAGACAGCAATCAATATTGGGTATAGTTACTTGACCATCCCAACCATGGGAGCATTTAATGCAGTCACATGTCAAGTGCTCCAATGTTAACTTGAAGTGAATCCTTTCAGGTTTGCTTGTAGTTTACTCAGACAAGGAATGAAACAGATAACAATCAGTTCAGAGACGCCAGAAATCAAAGCTTTGGAGAAAATGAGTGACAAGGCTGCAGCTGCTGCGGTAATTTTTCATCCATCACGCTTTTTGATGAATAAACACTCATCTTTTACATCTCTGCTTCTTAGTCGTAAGATTTTCTAGTGATTAGGTAGTTATACAATCTGACCTGCACCTAAATTACCAATAAAAGTAATACAACAACACCAACAAACAACTAGGAAAAGTCACGCTGATATGCGGAGTTTGAAAGGATGAGTAATAGATAGTCTTATCCTTAATTCATAGAGAGACTGTTCTGATAGACTCGTGTAAAAAAATACTTATATGTATATTTGTAAAATATACATAAACATATTAAAATAGTAAAGTAAATAAAAGATAATGACAAAAATACAAAATAAGTATTAAAAATATAAAAATAAGTAATAAGATAAATAATACAATAAAAAGGTTAAAACAATATTTAGGTTAAGTAAGAAAATATTTAGGCTAAATAACTAAAAAGAAGTACTATATATTAAATGCTTATGATAAATACAACACATAAGACACAAAAGAAAATGATTAAAAGATTTATAAGACAGAAAAAGACTTTTCTATGGGAGATACTTTGCTTGTATCCTAAAACTACCAATAATAGTGATATCTTTAAATTTGCATATTAGTTCATGTCTAATAATTTAGATTGATTTAACAAAAAGTTATGAATATCTTACCAGGCTCGGTACTAGATTGAATTCTGGAATGGAACTATATCGGTATTGGTTGGTATCGAATGCTGCTTTAGGAAAATTTTTAAATTTATAAAATAGTTCCTAAAATTTTTAAAAATTGCAAAATAATCCATATTGATATATTATATAGTTGTATCTGTATATTTTAATAGTTTACTATTTACATCAACCATGCTTTAAAATTTTTAATAATAAATAATAATGACAATTAATATGAAATAACAATAATTTTAAATATTTTACATATAAATAATAATCACAATTAATATAAACAAAGACAATTATCATCATACAATTATAAAATTAAGAATAATATAAAGTATTTAAAATATTACAATAATACAAAATATTTTTAAATTTATAAAATTGTCCTTGAATTTTTTTTAAAATTACAAAATAGTCAATTGTCATATTGTAAAGTTGTAGATTATTTAATTTAGTTTTTTTGTTTATATCTGGTTTGGGTGGGCCCGCACTATTGGGTTTTGTCCCGTTTGGTCACACCCACATTCCGTAGGGGGCGCTGCGCATCCGTGAGAAGCGAAGTCGAACAGTGACTTGAGTTTTGTTGGGTGCATGATGACACGCCACACCATTGAGCCACGTAGCTCGGTGGTGTGAGACGCGTCATCACCCAACAAAACCCCTGGTCATAAGTTCGACTTCACTGATGAGTGCTAAATCTAGAATCCATAGCGTGACCAAAGGAACAAAACCCAATGGAAAGGGCCCACCCAAACTAATATCTTATTCATTTTAATTTATATATATCTTTATTATATTTTAATTATTTCTATACATAATCATTATCTATATATAATATATATCTATATATAATAATTAATTGTAAAATAATGAAAATTTCTATTTTATCAAAATTTTGAATTATTTCTTAGAATTGTTGTTTTTCACATTCCATTTCATTTTACATTTAATTAGACGTAATCACAATTTCAATTTATTATATAAAATTAGCTTAATAATTATTAAAAATATAATAAAATTTAAAATATAATTTTAAAATATATAAATTTTGATTTAATAATTAAAATATATAAAATAAATATTAGTTTATAAATAATAATTTTAAAATTATTTATTTTAAGAAATAAAATATTTTATTAGTATTTATTAATAAATATTATATAAAATATTAAAATAAATTTAAATAAAATAATTTATTAGTAATAAAATAAAATGATGTATTTTTAAGTTTTATTTAATCTATAATTATTATTAGTAATAAAATATTTATTATTATTTTAAAAGCTTTGAAAAAAATGGAGGAAGGAGATGAGGGAGGAGGAGGAAATTTTGAAAATTTTTGAAAATTTTGCAAAAAAGTTTCTCATTTAAATCCTAACAATGATTTAACCGAAATTTAACAATGAAAATTTCGATCGATATAACCGAAATTGGCCGGTACCAATCAATATTTAAATCCGGTATCAAAATTTAAAATTCGGTACCAAATTTAGGCCAGGAACTCGCAACAATGATTTAACCTGTAAACAAGAATAAAAAATTTGAGCCTACATTTGAACCCTAAATCTTAGGTTAGAAAGTGGGATGAAAGAATATAAGCAAAAAATGCAATTTCAACCTCAAGATTTTCATCATAATATAATTTTCTTAATGTTTCAGAGCATTTAAGTTCAAATTTACTATTTTCAAAACGTTCAAAATTGACTCTCAACAGATGAAAATTTTAACGGAGATAAATTTTTGTCAATTGAATGTCAAGTCATCGCTAATACAATTTTTTTTAAAAAAATCTATTGGACTCCACTATTACATGTCGACTAGTGGCATAGTAGGTTCCACAGGATGTATTAAAAAATAAATTAACACTTTCTTTGTTTATATTTATTTTTAATAAATATACATATTTTTAAAGTTATTAATGGGGTTCACAAGACATAATGTAGCCTACATGTGACAATGAAATCCATTAATAGATTTTTAAAAATATAAAAAAGCATCTTATCAGCAATGACGTGACACTTAACTGACGAAAGTTTAATCCCATTAAATTTTGCATCCATTAAAGATCTATTTTGAGCGTTTTCAATACATTAGGATTGAAATTGTAAACTATAAAACATTAGGGTTCAAGTTATATTTTGATAAAAAATTTAAGATTTAAATTACACTTTTTTGTCAAAGAATATAAAATTTAAAACCTTAGGCAATTAAAGGTTTTAATGTATTTTTCTCAAAATTTGAAATTTTAGCTTTACATATAAGTCTTTGGAACACTTTGTAGGCACTTGGAATCTTATTGTAGATCTTTCACTTCTCTTTGCAATACAATGGGCACTTGGGATAGTATTGTGAGTCAACCATTTTTTTTATATGTGCATGACTCTTAACATCACTTAGAGAATTATGAGACTTGACTATTAGGATTATCTTAAAATAATCTATGCATATCATTTGGCACTTGTCTAAAATATGGTTTTATAAGCATTTATTTCTCTTTATTTAGATTAATTAAACAATCTTGAAATAGTAAATTTATTGCATGAAAAGCTAATACCCTTAACTTTTGACAGCCTAATATCGACTATCACATTAATCATTACAAATGTTCAAATAGAAAGTAGGATCCTTAGTAACAAAAAATCGAGGAAACATTTTTGACAAATGGAAAAGTTTCACAATTCGAACCTTTTCCTTCAAACAAATCTAAGTTGTTCAAAATTATTATAAGTACTGTCATAAAGCATTTCATAGAACATCCATATGTTAATGTCGCAAAACTAATAAGAGTAATTCAAAGCTTTCTATTTCTCACCACTCCAAATAAAAGTTATACATTTCTTGGTATGACCCTCTAACTTTTGTCTACATCTTTTTAGTGATGTCCAATTTTAATGGCAAAATTTCTGGACACAGATTTGTGGCTGGTAGGACTTTTAGAGTTTTGAGCAATGATAGGTTAATAGGGAGAGTAGAAGAGAAACAATGTAGGGCTATAGTTTTTTTTTTAGGATAATAATAAACTTCAAAATCAAGAGTTACATAAGAAAGATTAAGGGTAGCAATTTTAAAGGCATAGAGACAAATTTCTTCCTTCCAAAGGGGTTTGCTTTGCTGGACAAGTGTGGGATGAGACTTACCTTTGATGTTTTATGTTACCAAATATTAGAAGAGATATGTTGGTCACTTATTCAATTACACCTCCACTAGTGGTGTCTCATTCCTTCTTTTCAATAAGTCTTTTACTTGAAGAGCCTATAGTTATAAAAGGAAGAATTTTTGTTAGAGGTTAACATTACAAATTGATAGGTTTGTAGGTTTTCCAAGGTGTACTTTCACAAGGATGAATCCCAGTAAAAGTGTGTTTGTGGCTGATATAATAAGTATAATGCCTCAAAAAGAGAAAGAGATTGATGTGTTAAGGAATTGACATACCCTAAAAGCAACTCTTGCAGATCCTACAACTCTTACAGATCTTATCATTCAGATTTATCTAGATGTAAATCAAGAAAAATAGGTCCCCAAGCCACCATAGCCTCCCTTGTCTTCATAATGAATTGCTCCTAAACAAGACAAAGAAAAGAAAGTAAAGCTTGAAGACAAGATTTTCAGCCATTAAGAATCTTAAGGTGGATGATTCCGTCTTTAACCAATATGATGTTAATATAGGTCCATAGAGGCATCATACTACCTAAACGTAGGAGGCTATTGGAGAAGAACTCGCGATAGACCATATATCATTAGGCTAAAATAAATATTGTAAAGACTTACTTCTTTGAAAACTCAAACCCAAGATTTTTGTTATTTCGTAATGACACTCAAAAAGAGGGTGAATTGGTTAAATTCAAGATTTTAATTAAAGTATACTATCTTATAAAACAATGGCTATAAATTATCACAAATGCAAGAATGAAATAAAGGTAAATGAATTTAATTATTCTTGAAAACACAAAGTGAAGACTAAAGGAAGAGAAATACAAATCATTATATAGTTGTTCGACAAACGACCTTTGTCTATGTTTGCTCTCAATACTCATTTTGGGTTCTTATTATAATTCTTCTTTCAAGGCAAATAGTACCCTTTGTACAATCTTTTATTTGAAAAAGAGAAACCTTTTTTTTAAATCTTTCTTCAAGGCAAAGAGGAACCCCAAATCACATTTAGATAACCTAATATAACGATCACACACCCCAAAAATAGCTTACAACTAACTCGCTTGTGTAGTTTGACAAAAAGGCTTATACACTCAAAATGACAAAACGAATGCTTAGAAATATGTGTATAGGATACTTAAAAGTTTATTGATGCTAAAACCAATGAGAAAACACTCATTTATAGTGTTAAGAGATCCAAAATAGTCATTAGAGCCAATAACTAGTTGTTCTAAAAGCTATATTTGACATAGTGGTCGACCAATATGATAGACTAGTCAATCAATGTATCAACCATTGTTACAACAAACTCTACATATTTCAAATTTAACAACTTTAACCTATATTGATTGACTACTAACCCAATATAAGGCAATCAAATAGCCTAAAATATGATTTTAACTATTTCAAATATTCAAACTCAATTTGATTAATGTCATTATGATTAAAAGCATTCCCAAAAAAGTTTTCCAAAGATTATTTTAAAAATCAAGAGGCTTTTATGTTAAAAATAAAAGCTTCAACACCTCTTAATACATATAAAGACTCTTACTATGAAATTAAATGAAATGTTTATGTATAACAAGTCGTTTAAACCATAAAAATAAGCGAGATAAACTTACAATAAGTAATTTATGAAATAACTTCGATGTATCTCGATCTTCTTCTTAGCTTGATTTTGATATTGAAGATTGCAAACATTGTGTTTTTAATAATAGTTCTTTGATATCGTAAGATTTTATTATTATATTGCTTGTCATTAATAATATTAAAATCATCGCTAGTACTTATGTTTTCATTGGAACCTCCCTTAGTTTAATAATTTTTCTTTTTGATGATGATAGAACATTTATAATATTAGAAACTAGTATGAGAATTTTAACCAAACAAATATCAATCCATATCAAGATAATAATTAGCTCCCCATATGTTATGCATAAAACATAGATCAGTATCATAACCCTAATTCACTATTGAGAGCAAGATTTAACAAAAATATTCATTATGAGATAAATATATATAATTGTTCAACAAAGAAATAGGACAGAGAAATTGTTCATCTTATGAAGAGAAGCCTCCCAATGTTTGCATTCCTTTCGCTCCATAAAATTAATTCCATTTTGATGTTTATCCTATCTGTAACATTTTTTGAAACATTCCTTGTATTTGCACATTGCATCTTCTTTAGCTTCATAACATCTGAAAGAGTGTATTAGTTTTGCAAACTTTCAGATTTTGCCGCACTCGTTTCTAGCACAATCAAATACTAGAAAATTAAATGCACAAATCAAAATCAACACCGATATTTGTTAACGCAACATGGCACACCTTGTCTACGTCTACGGGACCCTCAGCTAACTTAATTCTTTCACTAAACGAAAACACTTAAGATAAAAAACAACTCCCTTAAATATGCCGCTTCGTCGACAAAAAAATGGGAAGTTATCTATCAAGAAATCGGCTATAAATCATCGATATAGTTACTAAAACATCCTACGCACAACAACCACAAAATATTTCAAATCAACAAACTTTTCATCACTGAAACATTAACCCAATAGGGCTACAACAACCAAGACAAATACTGAAGTTTTTCTCACCAAACTAGCAACAAAAATAGCAGTTACAAAGTCACACAAACTTCTGAAATTTTCACAGACCAACACTAAAAATGATAACCATAAAATTACTAAGACTGCTGGAAGTTTTCCACAAAAAACCATTATCAATGACAGTGAGCAACCTAATAGAATCACATAAACACCATAGAAAGCCAGTTATCAAAATCTCAAGAATTTACCTAGCTGAACCATGCAAAGACAAAAAAAGAACACACACAGTTAGACTAAAATTTCATCATCGACAACCAACCAACGAAGACACACGACTATAAAAGCACCTCAGTGCAATATGTCACCTTCATCCCACTCACGCGCAACTCACACACTACCAGCAATTCGTTGATTCAATTTTATGAAATCGGCAATTAGAGAGCACAAACCCGTGCCTTTGGCGATTAGGGTTAGAAATATCATTGACAAAAATCTTGGCTACAGCTCTCCAATCTTGACCAACGCAAGTAGAGAATAATAATGTCAGGTGTGAGTCTCCTTAAATCATAAATCAATGCTGACTGCATATGACGAGGCAAATTATAGTTGTCATATAATTAAAGACATCATATATATGTCACCAGCTATAAGCAACAATAAACCCACCCCTTCCCATGTATCTCAATTCTCAAGAAGAAGATCAAATTTGGATTCAGATAGATACTATTGAAACCCTTAGGTCTGACCAAGTCACTCATGTAAGCCTCCCTCACTTCAACAATTTTTGCCTCATCCAAACATCCACCAACATGACCCACACAAGAGTTCTTCTCTAGATAGAGTTCTAACTCCATCCAATTTTCCAAGATAGTAGATTTTTTTATCTCACTTTGATTTGAATTTTAAACTTATCAACCTTATCTTAGATTTCCATTTTTCAAAAAATGCCAAAACCAAATAATAAGATATATATCATCTATCTTAACAATTTCTCCCTTTTTGACATTGTTTGTCACAAATATGAAAACCCCTTAAATAAAATTATTAGATATATAACCCACATGACAAAAGAACTCCTCCTTAATCCAACATCAAGTTTTAAAGAACATCCATCAAGTTCCTCAAGTTCAAGAAAATAAAAAAGAAATAATGAACAATCATCCAATCATCCAAATTTATCCCCTTTGGGACACAAAGATGCCAAAAAGCAAGATTAATAAGTCACAGAGATACCTTAACATGAAATGCCAAAAAGCAAGACTAATAGTCATGGAGATACCTTAAAATCTTCCCTTGAATTGAATAGTCACCAAAAGAAATATGATGTCTCCCTCTAAAATAATACCAAAACGAAGAATGCCTTCAATGTGATCAATTTCAGCGAAAAGTATAAAAATCGGTAGTAAGTGTAGCGAAAGAATCATAAACACGTAGTACAATAGCAGAAAGCCAATATGATAATATACTACTAGTTAATACATATGCTAACATATCATTGCTCACTTCAATTCCATCTTTACAAGACTGATCAAATTCATAAACCCCATAATCAAGCATAGTCTCGTGTACACATAAATCAACTGAACCTTAGAAAACCTATAAATAAAAACTCAAAAAGCCTAAATGATAACTCCTTCGAACCTTTTTTTTTGGTTTTTTAATAAATAACATCAAACTAAACTTCAAAAATGTAAAGCACACAGTCTCTGTGCGCCTAAAAAAATCAAACCTAGACTTATTCTTCATTACATTATCTTATTCATCAACTATTTGATTGATTTCTCCATTTAAAGTAATTGACTTATCTTCAATCTGAATAGTTTCTTTAAAAGTAGTAATTAACTGTGAATTTAGAAAATTTCTTATTTTTACTTCACTATGTCTTTATGTTTGTACTTGACCATTTCTAACCCAAGAGTACTTCAGTAACATGGGTTGTTGCTGAAAATTAATGGAGAGTGTCTAGATTTTCAGTTTTAACCCTTTTGAAATGTCATTCGTAACAACTTCTAACATTTTAGTCCTATGTGCCCGATTACTCCATGAAAGTGACATGTAGGTATGAACCTCTGATTTTTCTTTGAGATATCTCCTTGGACAGATTTGATTGCACCAATTTTTTCATCATTCGACTTGGAATGTTCACCTCTATAACCAATCTCTTGAAGGTCTTCTTTAGTCTTACGAATTTTCAATAACTTTTCTAATTTTTCGGTACCTCCATTTATCTTTTTTATTCCTTTTTTTGTACTGACTAACTTCAATTTTGTTTCACCAAGTTCATCTAATGTAGACAACAACTTCTTCTCTAGATCTTGAATGATTTTTCTTCATGGAATAGTTTTCCTTCTTTAACTTCTCATTTTTCTAACAAGTTTGGACTCATTTAGCATACATTAACTCATAGGCTTCATAAATACTTTTTTAAATTATTTGAAGTATTGTCGTCACTGTCATAATCTAAGATTGAGCTTTGAGCTGTTTCATCTACGTTTTTCAAAAATTTTCTAATTTACTCATGTTTTCATCATTGATTACTTCCTTTTTGGTTGCTATAAAGTAAGTAACTAGATTTTTACTGTATAAAGCAACTATCACAACACTATTAACCCAGTTGTGATCTATTGACCCTAATCACAACACTTATCACAACACTATTGACCCTAATCACCAAAGGCATGGGTTTGTGATCTATAAAGCAACTATCACACAAAAATCACTATCGATGACAGTAAGCAGCCTAACAAAATCACACAAACATCATAGAAAGCTAGCTGTCAAAAACTAACGAATTAACCCAGTTGATCCATGAAAAGACAAAAATAAGAACACAACTGCACTAAAATTTCATCAACGACAACAAATCAACGAAGACATGCAACTATCAAAGCACCTCAGTGCAACATGTCACTTTCAGCCCACGCACGTGAAACTCGCACACCACCAGTAACTCGTTGATTTAATTTTGTGATGTTGATGATTATAGATCACAAACCCATGCCTTTGGTGATTAGGGTCACAAATCTCGTTGATGCAAATCTTGGCTGCAGCTCTCCAATCTTGATCAACGCAAGTAGATAATAATAATGTCAGGTGTGAGTCTCCTTAAATCATAAATCAATGCAGACACATGTATGATGAGGCAAATTATAGTTGCTGCATAATTAGAGACATCGTATATATATGTCACCAGCTATAAACAACAATAGATCCACCCTTTCCCATGTATCTCAATTATTAAGAAGAAGATTAGATTCATATTTAGACAAATAATATTGGAACCCTTAGGTCCAACCAAGTCACCCATGCAAGTCTCCCTCACTTGAGCAATTTTTACCTCATCCAAACATCCACCAACATGATCCACACAAGAGTTCTTCTCTAGATAGAGTTTTAACTCTATCTAATTTTTTAAGATAACAAACTTTATTCTATCCCACTTTGATTTGAATTTTAAACTCATCAATATTATCTTAAATGTCCAATTAACGAAAATGCCAAAACTAAATAATAATATATATACCATATACCTTAACAAATTGGTTGACAACGACTTGAGAATCTAACGTTATCATAATATTATCTTTTCATCGATAGAATTGCACATAAGATGACTTTGTGTTCTGATTCATTATTGATTGCCCTAAAAATTTTGCTTCAATTGATATTTGATATGTATCCTAAATGATCTCTTTATACACACACTCGAGTGTTCCATTTTCATCTCCTTTTGTGACTCCATCCTTATATATAGTATATGTTGGAGGTTGTGGCATTGTCTCTATAACTTGCGAACGTAAATTTCACAATGAAATATGTTATTACCTAGGGATTTACAGACCTCCTTGGCATATATAAGATTACAAGTTCTCGCAACTCAATGGACCACCTTACGAGCCTCCAAGAATTTCATGCTTGTGTAAAATGTATTGCAGTGAGAATTTCGTGACAATGTTGATATACCAGCCTGAAAGTAGTGTCAAAGTTTTTCTTAGTGATAAAAATAGAGCTAGGATGAGTTTCTCCACTCTTGTATATCTCATCTTTGGACCCTGAAAGATTTTTCACATAATAATTTAGTTTTCAGAGTTTAAAGGCACCGCTCCCATCAACTCGTCGGAAATTTCCGAATAAAGAACTCTTTCCTATAAATCGGCGTAGCTACAAGTGGTGGACTTCTCAGATACTCTTTTATTTCTTCAAAAGCTTTGACAACTTTTTCTAACCATTAGAGATAGTTTGGCTTCCTAATGAATCATGTGTTGAACAACTAATCGACCTCTTGTTGTATTACAAGCAACCTTTCTTTTGCAAACACCCTCTTTTTTTGCTTCCAGGTCTGATTATTGGGTCTACATTGAGCCTGCGAGAACTCAGTTCCTGCCTTGTCCCTATAGAACGCATACTGTTTTTCAGATTACTTGTACGTAAAAAGCAAATAAATGAAGTATACGAGGCTAACTCCTCAATTTTCTTCTTTCCTTTGTATCTTGGCGATAATCCGGATAGAGCCTACAATATTTCTTTTTGTTTCTCTTTCATGGTAGCATTGGTTGGGTAAGATTGACAAGGTCCTTGTCTCTGGTGTAATTTAAGATTTGAATGAAGTTCACATTCAAGACCAATAATCACATTGAATGAAGTTCTTGGCATATTCTCGTCAGTTATTATCTTGCCGATCTTGCGTATCGCTCGGGCAAGTTTTCGACCTCTTCAAGATTGAGACGATTTGGCCTTTACCCATTTAAAGAGACATCCAAGCGGTTGATGCTTTTTTAGACTGTTCTCAAATGGTTACGTCGCTATAGATGAGTTAAGGTTCGAAATCCGAGTGACTTCAGACCATACCTGCTTATGAACTGGCTAAGTGTTTCATTAGGCCTTTATAAATAATAATGATGTAGAGTCTCGTGAAAGCAAGCTCTTAATATCGAAATTGATTATGGACGTTGCCATAAAAGTTTGGTTGCGGGTCCAATCAATTTGTAAGAAAAGATTGCGTCAAGTGGGTCTATGATTTCTCTAGACCTCACTATATGATCTGTAGGGTTTGTGGTTATGTTGCAAGTCCCTGTAAGGGTAATTTGAGTTTTGGTGCAGGCAATTTATTAGGTATTTCCTTAACGAATGGGCTGCTATCAAGGTCTATATGATGATCTTTCTGTTAGGTTTTGATTACATCTTTACAATAGTCATATCTTCTGCTTCAAATCATTAAGGGTAGTAAGTCGTTTATTTTCTCAATAAGGGGCTTCTCCATTGACTCTTGAGTTTGTTTGGCGATGTAGGCTTGGAAGTCGAGTGTTGTAAATCAGATAAACGAGGCAAAAGCATTGCTGACTGCGCCAAGTGAAGGTTCTGATGTATTGGCATTGATCATTGATGGTAATTCGCTCACTTATGCTCTAGAAGATGACGTGAAGGACATGTTTCTAGACCTTGCAATTGGATGCGCCTCTGTAATTTGCTGCCGTTCATCTCCCAAACAGAAAGCTCTTGTAAGTTGCTACAAAAATTTTCAGCGACCTTTGTTTGTTATGATCAGAATGCAACTTATTATTCCTCTCTCACTTTCGTGTAAATGTTAAAAGAAAGTTGTAGTTATTGATGCATATTCTGTTCCTCAGACAAGCAACAAATGAAATGGTAAGTTCTGCATTGTAATTAATCCTCTTCTGTGGTCATGTGGAGAATGCCTAGAAAATGCTTATTGGTAATACATAAGCTACCACTTCATTTCTCCTTAATTTCATCTATGAGGGAGTCCCATTGTTAAACTGCTCGGTGAGCTATATGGATAATTATATGGCAAATAGGTTAAAATGGAAATATACGAATCCTATAATTTAACCAAATGTTGTTTCAGGTTACAAGGATGGTTAAAGTAAAAACAGGTAATACTACACTAGCAATTGGTGATGGAGCAAATGATGTCGGCATGCTTCAAGAAGCAGATATTGGTATCGGTATCAGTGGTGTTGAAGGGATGCAGGTACGTAATAAACATTTTTCTCCAAGGTTACGCGAATCAGCTTAAATTTATAGTTTCTCAACTTGCTTTATTTATTGATTTATCTTTTGATTATAATATCAGGCAGTCATGTCTAGTGACATAGCAATTGCACAATTCCGGTTTTTGGAGCGCTTGCTACTCGTTCATGGACACTGGTGCTACAGAAGGATCTCATGCATGGTAATATCGAGTCTTGAGTTTCTCATACTTTTTTTGTTCTTTGAAAAAGTTAATGGATAAAGCATACTTGCAGATTCTCTGAGGTTGTTGTTGCGTTATTAGATTTTGAAGATGTCTTGGAATTTCTTTTTTATGTTGCAATTGAAAGTAGATGCGACTCTTTGGATCTAAGTACCTCTATCGTCTTTGACAATTTGACAGATATGCTACTTCTTTTACAAGAACATCACGTTCGGGTTCACCCTTTTCTTTTACGAGGCGTATGCATCATTCTCCGGACAAGCAGCATATAATGATTGGTTTCTATCTCTGTATAATGTCTTCTTTACTTCACTGCCGGTGATTGCTTTGGGAGTACTTGATCAGGATGTATCAGCCCGCTTTTGCCTCCAGGTAGGTTCAACCCATAGCCTTGTCTCTTATTTTACCCGGACGAAGATGACATTTAATTCTTGGTCTTGGCATAGCAGTTCCCACTTTTATACCAAGAAGGTGTACAAAATATCCTATTTAGCTGGTTACGTATCCTTGGCTGGATATTCAACGGAGTATTAAGTGCAACGTTGATCTTCTTCTTCTGCATTGGTGCAATGGAGAATCAAGCCTTTCGCAAAGGTGGTAAAGTTGCAGACTTGGAGATACTTGGGGCCACCATGTACACATGTGTTGTGTGGGTAGTGAACTGTCAGATGGCACTTTCTGTCAGTTACTTCACCATCATACAGCATATCTTCATCTGGGGTGGTATTGTATTCTGGTACATATTTCTCTTGGCTTATGGTGCGATGAAGCCCAAGCTATCAACGACTGCATACAAGGTTTTCATTGAAGCCTGTGCATCAGCCCCATCGTATTGGCTAATAACACTCTTTGTGACATTCTCTACTCTCCTTGCCTACTTCACTTACTCAGCCATCCAAATGCGATTCTTCCCCATGTATCATCAGATGATACAATGGATAAGAAGTGATGGACAGTCGGAGGATCCTGAGTATTGTCATGTGGTGCGACAGAGATCATTGCGGCCGACAACAGTGGGTTACACAGCCCGTTATGAAGCAAAATCACAAGGGTTGAAGAAGAAACGTGAGAAGCAGTGATCGAAGACAACCATTATCTTCTTTCTAACCATTTGTGAGTAGGTGAAAGTCATTCCTTTGCGTGCCAGACAAATTTGAACGGCTGTCTATCCATCGACTCAATCAATGTAGACATGTAAGCTCCAAAAGAACAGGAAATCCTTCATGTTGTAATGTACATAAATGGATAATAAACAATATCGTCCCCTTGCTAGTTGCTACTCTAGGAATATCGACTCCATTGCCTCTGTATTCAGTCCCTAACTATCACGGCAGTTCCATCAAATCTGCTTCTGTTCTGTTGCTGTTCTTTGCAACAATTGCCATAAAAGGTAACAGGCAATGAGGCAAAGAAAACAATACCAAATGCCAATTACAATCCATTATATATACGTATCCTCGCACGCACAGGGATGAGGAAAGTAAAGGAGATATTAGCAAGTACTATTCCGATGTAATGATGAAAATGGCATTCCATAAAACTCCATGATTGACTTCGCCATTACAGATTTACACCATAAAGTCACGGATGAGTCGAGTCAAAGATTGACCTACCGAGTTTTTTTGTGAATAAAGATATATCGAGTTGGGTCGTACTTCTGGCCGGTTTTGTTACCGCGTTTGTACCAACTACCCTTCTGTAATTCTGTAATTAAAAGGGTGTCTGAACTTTCTTGGCTGCTGAACCATTAAAACGGGATTAATTCTTGTACAATCCTGGGAAAACATAACCTAAAATTTGCTCTCTACTATTCTTTCCTCTCTTGTTTGTTACAGTAAGTTAACAGAGAACATGGAAAGTTTGTTAGAGGACTTTCAGGTGGAGCACAAAAACCCGTCGAAGAGATGGCGGAGAGCAGTGGCTATCCTCAACAATCCTGGCCTGCGGTTCCGTCATATAGCCTATCTCGCCAAGCAAAATGAGGCCGAAAGAAAGAAACAAAGCATCCAGGTTCGCTCCTTCTCCTTTCCTTTCATTTCACCAATTTTCTGATCTGACCCGCGTACCCAGTTCTCCAAATCCCAAGATCAAGTAGCTTTATATTTCAATAGTAGCAGAGCTTTTCTTCTCTCGTACCAAGCTAAGGATATATATAGATAGAATTAGGCTTTGGAAAAAATTCTATCCTAAAATAACAAATTTATCCTATATTTAGTCAATAACAATTCCTATGTTTACTCCTGTATACAATATGTCATGTCCACACTCCCTGGAAGATATTTACCCACCATGTCCAACTTGTCAATCACATTATAAAACGTCCTTTTGGAAACTACCTTTGTAAGGATCATGTTGTGTAGGATTCTGAACAATCTCAATAGCAGTCTCATTATCACAATAAAGATTCATGGGTTTCGTATGCTTAATCCCCAAATTTGATAGCACATGCTTAATCCATAATAATTCACACATTCTATGAGCTGTGCTTCCAAACTCAGCCTTTTACTTCTTGCTTTTCCAAGTTACAACATTTCCTTCAATAATCAGAAGTAGGTTACTTGGTTGTTTGATTACTTGCCCAATCCCCATTTGTGTATCCTTCATTGTTGGAAACATTATTCTTTGAGAAGAACAAACCTTTTCTCGGAGAGCCTTTCAAGTACCTCAAGATTGCTACACTACATCCATGTATTGTTCACTTGGTTGATGCATAAATTAACTGACAACACTCAGTGCATATGCTATAGTCAACCCAGTATGAGATAGATAAATTAACCTCCTAACTAACCGTTGACAGCACCCTGTATCTGTTTGAATTTGATTTGGAAAAATTCCAAGATTATGATTCATTTCTATAGGCATTTCAGTTGGTTTGTAGGCAAGCATTACGGTCTCAATCAAGTGATCAAATACATATTTTCTTTGCGAAAGAGAAATTTCTTGATCTGTCCTTACTACCTCGATAATTAGGAAGTATTTAAGCTGTCATACGTCCTACATTTCAAATACAGTAGCTAAGTGTTCTTATAGAAGCTTCATTTCTTCACAATAATGCATGTAATATTTTCTTAAAAAGGAATCATTCCTTGATAGTAGGAACCTCACGACAAAATGAGTGTGTTGAGAGAAAACATAAGCAAGTTTTGAATATAGCAAGAGGTTTGAGATTTCAAGCAAAGTTATCTATAAAGATGCAGAAAGTGTATTTTTGTTGGATATTTGTATGGAAAGAAGGGATGATGTATATATATATAATATTGATTAGGAAGAGTATTTTGTGTCTTGTGATGTGGTATTCTATGAGATGAATTTTTTCTTCAAAGAAGTTGATATGGGACCAAATAGGGAATAAAATAATGTGATTACTTTTCTAAATGGAGGAATGATGGTGAGATGGGGCAAGATTTTGAAAAACAGAGAAGTAACGGGGATGAACATGGGGCAAGGTGAGCTAAGAGGTGTGGAAGTCAAGGGGAGATTAATTTCCATAAGTATTGCTTCAGTACTCATATTGAAATTTAGATTACACACAAGGCTCTTTACTTGAAAATCTGTCTATCCTTCTAACATTATCATTATCATAGAACGTTTGATTTTGTCCGTTAACTTTTGATTCTGTAATGAAACTATGATACTTTGGAGCAGAATTTCTCTTGTATTTGCATAAATTTATTGAACATTGATCTTTTCATACATATCTTATGTTGGTGGTAAATGTTTTTGCATCTATTACGAAGTTGGATATCTTCTTCAAGCTTCTTGAACTCATGGTCTCTATTATCTTCCGTCATGTTTGCAAAATTTCAAAGCTCGACAATTTGTTGTGATTATATTGTTTCCTTAAAGAAGAAATAAAGAATAGAGGAGAAAAGAACCTAGAAGACGAAAGAGAGAAAATGTTTGCATTCTTCCATGAATAAATACTTATTCTATAGTAATCAATAATCAATGATGTCTATGTACTTGTCACCAACTTTAACTTCGCGGTATTAGCATAGATCAACTTTTAGCTGCGGCGTGGGGTTAATTTTGAGTGTGTTTTCAGGTTGATATTAGTATTGGAGAGAAAGAAACTAGTGAAATCCAACCTTGTAGTGATTCCCCTGCAACTTCACCGGATAATTACCACAGCTGCGTAGAAACCGAGCCAGACGATGAGGGAGCATTACTCCGGAGTGAAAGTGGTAGTGATCGTAACTTCACCTCCGCCAGTGACCAACATGTCAGTCCCGCCCATGAGAATCACGATGCACCCCCTGGGAGGGATGGCTCAAAAATAGAGGTCAAATTTAATGATGCATTGTACAACACAAAAGAACATAGTTTCCTAGAAAATTTATTTAAGCATAGAGATCTTGAACTTCTTTTGGGCGTATGGACAGGTTTTGGAATTGATATTTTTCCTGGCCAACTTCATCGTGGAGCTAATGTCAATAGTATTCGACCAGCTCTCCTCGCAGCACAAGGCCCCTTTCCTATTACTGTGCCTCATAATGTCCATATTAGCAGTGCTGATCAGTATCTTCGAACTCCTCTACAAGCTTATAAAAGAGAGGGCTACTGGGAAGAGGGGCTGGCGACGTTGTCTCTTTGATCCACCATCTGGGGCTCGTGTTGGGTTCTTTCCTTGCATTACTGCCTTGACTTGTGCCTTTGGTCAACTTATTATAAACACAGTCAACTATTCTTTGTACCGCAAGCATGGAAATGCTCCTATTAAAATATCAATTTGGTCTACCATCTTTGCCTTTGGACAGCTTGTTAGTTCACTAAGTTTCAGGGGTGCAAAAACTGAAGTCATCGGCAACCAAGCTCGTGTTTAATGTGATTGTTAGATTTTGGTATAGTTCTCATCAATAGTTCAGTTCACATACGTATCATTGTGGTTTAAGCTGTAATTGAATACAATGCAGCTCCTTTATTTCTAGTTTTAACGTTTTGGAAGTAATTGATGTTGATTTAAGGTTGTTTCTTGAATTCTGAAGCTTTTTGCTTTCCTTTTGGTCTTTTTCTTCCTGGAAGTTGATGGACACGTGAAATGTGGCAGGTGACCAAGATTCTAAGGTTACTTGGTTGTTGAATCAGTGTATGATTTGTATCTTCATTCATCACCGCGTTGCATCTCTAACAAAGCTGCTAAGTTTAACATAATCCCCATGTCATCCTATTGTTTATGTTATATGAGTTTCTTTTCAAGGATATGGAATGAATAATAATAAAATCTTCTACTAAATACAACTTTTGGTTCCGCCTCTATAACAATCATCTAATAAAACTCAGTAAAGTTTTATAATAAAATAAGATTAAAGTGATTCAAATTATTGTTGCGTGCTATTTCAAATATTATAAATTTTATTTTGTTTCCTAATTTTCATTTATCTTATTTTTAAATAAAATAAATTTTATTTAGTTGCTAATGTGGCATAATTCATAATAATTAAAATATTTAATAAAAATAAAACAAAATAATTTTATGAATTAACTAAGTAAACAATTTTATTTTAATATTTTATATAAATATTTATAAATTTATTATTTTTACTTAAACTAAATAATTAAATAAGCAAATTTTTTAAATTTTTATTTTTATTTTTAAAATTTAGCTAATTAAAAGGTCTAAAGTTTAAAACCATATTAGGATAATCGATTATAAAGTTTTTTTTCTTATTTTTTATTTTGAATTTTGAATTTTAAAATTTTTAATTAAGAGTTCAAACATTTAATCGTGATTATGTTTGAACTCTTAGCTTCACTCCTTATAAATGCCAACTTAAACAACTTAAGTCTAACGTTGGCTGTACAATAACGAAGGGTTATATAGTTAATATTATATACTGAGTACAAAACATTAAAATCTGCACACCCGGATCAAATTATTTAAAAAAATGAAAGTACTATTTTTTAAATAAAATTATTTAACTTTAGAATAGAAAAGTGTTTGTGAACCGCAAGTGCACAGTTGTCGAAGTGAGTAATAAATCGGTAAGAGTCGAGTCGTGTCCACAGGAATTATAAGAAAGTTCAATTATATACTAGCTAACGGTATTTAAAATCGGATTGAGTGAAATTTTAGAAAATTAAAATTAATGTAAATAAATTTTTTAAAACTTAAATAAATTTATAAGCAACTACCCAATTTAATGCGACCAAAATAATTATGAATATGATAAATTTGTGCAGTAACTAATTAAGAAACGATTATAACAATTGTCTAATGAAAAGTATTTACTTCAACGGGGAATGACTTTCTCTTAGGGAATGATATTTTTATCAACCTTAATATTGAATTAGCTATTCTCAATAAATGAAATATCCTAACCTTGTAGGTTAATTTTAAGTGTAATTAATCCTCTTTTTTCAAAGATGAATTAATCTATCAACTCTAGACGTCACTTAGTAATCCCTTACTTAAGTTCTTTCCAGAGTTTTTTAAGTTTCAAATCTTCAATTTTCACCTCCTAAGTTTCTTGGGTCTCCTAACTCACAAGAAAATCCTAATCGAGATTTTCTTAAATCTTCTAACAAAAACTCACTTTTTCCAAAGGCAAATGTATACCAAGGCAATTTCTAAAATCCAAAGGAAGAACAAATAAACCCAAGGAAAAATTAACAAGTATATGAATATTCGGTCATGAATTCTAGCAAAATTTAATATTAAAGCATCATAAAAATATCAAATTCCTAAGAGAAATTAATGTTCTAGCCATAAATCATCAAGCTAAGCAATCCAAAAATATAAACACTAGACAAATTCATAATGAGTCAATTATAAATGAAGAACAAGGCCTTCCAAACTCCTTGCGTGATTGCTTCTTTAGCGGTGAATGGTGATGGAGGCTTGCATGAAGACAACTGGCTATGTTTTTGGAAGGGTTGCATTGGTGAAGACTTCCGTGTATGTGGAAGATTGGAGAGGAATTTTATGTAGCTTGTGGCAGTAGGTGAGTGGCGTGGTGTGAGTGAAGAGTTGCTGCCTTGGTGAGTGGAGTGTGGAAACATCTACATGGTGAATGGTAGGACTGATTTTGTGAGTGAATTGAGTGAAAAGCCAGCTGCGTTGTGCGTAGAAGTAGCTACTAGTTTTGTTGTCTTGCGGTTGAGTTGTTGGAAAAGAGAATGCTACGTGAGTGAGAGGATGGAGGGCTGTATGTGTTGCTTGGATGTGTGTAGTGTGAATGGGAGTAAATGAAGCTACCTACGTGTTGTGTGTGTAGGAGTCTTTGGTGATTGGAGGCTGGTGGAGTGGAGGTTATAGTGTATGTGGAAGATTGGAGAGAAATTCAAGGCCGCAATGTATGGAGGCTAGAGAGAAAATGACGAGTGTGGTATGGAGGCTTGTTATCGGTTGAGAGGTGAGTGGGATGTGAGCTAGAAAGTGGAGCCAAATGGGAGCTTCAAGGCTGCTGCATGAATAATTGGAGGATGGGGTGTTGTTGGGGAATTAAGTGTGGGGCTGGTGGGGTGGAGAATGAGCTACTGCATGGGTTGAAATAATTAAAAGGTGGGGGCTTGCGTTGATGGAAGTGAATGGATGGAAAGGTGAGTGGGTGGAGCTTTTGTGAGTAAAAAAAAATAGAGAGTTGTAAAGAAGTGGGGTTGTGTGTTTGTAGAGTGGGAGCTAGGTGGGGGTTGTTGCATGAGTAGAGGGATGAAGTGTGGGTTATGTTGTGTTAGAGGTATGGAGAGTTGCGTTAATGGAGAAGTGGGTTGAGGCAGTTAGGTGGGTTAATTTTTCAAAACAACTCCAATTTTTCAAGATCAATTTCGACAGTGCATAAAAACAAAACCGGTGATGATTTAGGAGCTCAAATTTTATCAGTATCTTTGTCTTTGAGTTAGCTTCAATATGAGACTTGAATTACAAAATTTCACCATCTGAGTCAAAAATCATGATCAGAACATCGTTAAAAGGTCATTCTAACGATCCAAAATTTGACACAACATTGAGTAATTTATTTCTCCTAAATTCTAGCTCAAAAAATCTGCAATTGGTCTGAGAAATATGTCAACGAGTCAAGAATTTAAGTATGAAGTTTCAAAATTTTTTGTTAAACCAATCTCGAGATAAAAATCCCACAATGAATAAAGAACAAGTTTGCCAGAAACCCAAAAATAGTGCAATTCGAGTATATTTGTTTCATTTATGCATTTTACGTCAACAAATCTCGAATAATGCTAAAATATGATAAACCAGTTATAGATAAACATAAAATGAACGTAAATGACTCTAAATTAAGTCCTAAACATATATAAAAATATGAGTGTATCAAATTCCCCCATACTTAGCTCTTGCTTGTCCTCAAGTAAGAAAAAGAACAAAAAATAGAACTATAAAAAACCTTAGCAACAAAGTACAAAAAAACAAAAACATGCAATGCAAAGAAAAATAATTAAGTATGTAGCATTCAAATCAAATCCCCAACCATATCAATTAATTCAAGCATGATAATTAGAATTTGGTTTATCACGATCAACACATAAAATCAATGAACTCAGTTTACTAGTAATAATCGAACTAATATAGCATAATAGAGATAGAGGAAATCTATGCCATATCGAAGTAATAAGTCCTCTAATTGATATACACTCCAACACTCAAATTATTTAGGCTCAAATGTGTAACTCTCAAAATTCGATCAACAAATACATTCTACCATATGCTTGCTTTTCAATGTTGAAAACACTATCAAAGTGCGCATATACTATACACAAATCAAAAGGTCTTTAGAATGGTTGTAATAGGGCTTGGATAAAGATGAGGTAAAAGAAAGATAAGATAAGGCTAAAGCAAAGGCAATAGAGCTATACATACTATCATAGAACTCTTGTACATACATGCATCCAGGCATATAATTCTGCAAATTAAACACAAACAACTCCACTTCTTTTCATTTTATTTGGATTTCCCATAGATAAGTATATGATTCGAAACACAAGGGAAATACTTTTCTTTTCTTTTTTATCTCACGGCAGAAACTTTTTCTCTTTTTTGTTTTTTTTTTGTTTTTTGTGTGTTTTTTGGCCATGTTGTGTTCATAGCCAAACATTTGGATTACCACCACGTCATTATAAATCAACCAACTCACATCTTCAACTTTGCCAAATAGATGCTCCACTAACCTTGGCCATAGGGTATATAGTATAAAAATGAGATCAAGGCTAAGTTAATAATGTGGAAAGTAAAGAAAAGGATAAAAGCTCAAAGGGGCTTTCTATTGGAAATCATGTGATCGGCGGCTAGTCGTTCGATCCTAGAATCGATCCTTGGAGACCGATCAAATAAAATAATTTATACCAAGGATTGCAGCATAGGATGCAACCTTGGGTCGTCTCTCAAAGGAACCTAATGAAATGGACCTAAGCTAGCCTATATGTCATTCAATGTAAGTGAAATTAGCAAGGAAAAAGGGAGTTTTGATTTTAAAAACATTAATAAACTAAAATGTATGCAAAAAGTATTTTTGGGTTTTGGAAATAGAAAATAAAAGAGTAAAACAAAAGATAGAATCCTCTTGAAAATGAATTTTGGCTATCACGGTTCAAAACTAAGTGTGAATAGTAAACCTTAAAGGGCTATCTCTAAGTTCAGGGTTTCGATTAATGGAATCCTGTCACTCGCGACTCCATCTCTCTAGACCCCATTGAGTGCTCTTGAGCCTCAGAACATTAGAGGACTCTTTAAGTCCGAGATCTTGATCAATGAACTCCATTGCTCGAGATCCCGTTAAGTGCATCTTAGTCGGACAGATTAGAAATCACTAAGTTTGAATGGAAAACCTTAAAGGACTCACTTTAAGTCCAAGGTCTTGATTAATGGACTCCTGTCACTCTCGACTCCATTAATAAAAAAACACCTAAAACCTTAAAGGAACCTGAAAGTCCAAGGTTTTAATCAATGAACTCCATTGCTTAAAACCTTGTTAAAACATCTTAGTGTGGGCGTGGACTAGAAATCACTAAGTTTCCGAAAGCTCAACCTTAACAACTCGTTAAGTCCAATGAATTAATTAATCAACTCGATTAATTAAAACTTGTTAAAAACCTTAGTGTATGCAATGGACATGTTAATGCAAGTGGTCAAATGCAATCTAGCATCAACTCAATATCTAACACAACTAGGCAGATAAAAGAGAATTAACAAAATCACAAGTGAACATATATGAGACTTCATATATTTAAGCACGAAGTTCTACATAAACAAATCCATAACATATTACACTGTTCACCGCTTAATTAAACTATAATCAAGCAAAATCTAACTACAAAGCAATAAACCCCAACTCGGCTGTTCACAACAATGTAGTTAAAAACGTGACAATGTAAACTAGTAATCCAAACAACACAACAAACGTCCAAACATTTAATTGAGCTTTAATCAATAGTATCACTACAATCTATAAACCCTCGACCAAGGCATATTCATAAATCATAGCAAACTATAGATTAAGCTACTCCCTTTAGTGCTCGGTGAACTCCAACCATCACTGCATCGTCAAGAGGAGAAGAATGCCTAACCACACATCACAACTAGGAACACCGCAACTCGCGGCGAACCATAGCTGCTCACGGCGGAAGACACCTGCGAAAACAACCAAAAGAAAACAACTAAAAATGACTTCCCAGGGAACCCCGAAGGGAACCCTGGGCGGCGACGACCACCGCTCCTCTCTTTTCTCTCTACGCTCGTCCCTCTCTCCTCTCTTCTCTCGTCGGTCTCTCTCTGTTTTTCTCTGCGAAGTCGAAGCCCCTCCGATAACCTAATTCGGCAATATTTAAAGGATGGGTCGTGGGCCGGGTCGCACAGTGAGACAAAATTTCTATTTTTGGGTCGGGTTACCCGACATTCGCTGCGGCGAATAGCTGTAGTTCGCTGCGGCGAATGAATTTGGTCACTCGTCGCGGCGAATAAATTAAATACCATTAATTCGCTGCGGCGAATGGAGGGTCTGGTTCGCCCCAGCGTCTAGAATTGTTCGTCGCGACGAGCGTTCTTCTGGATGCGGAGTGATTCGCCGCGGCATCATTGACTTTCTCATCCTTTTGACCCCTTTTTCTCCTGCAATATAAAATAACAATTTGCAGTATCAATTGTCCTTAGAAAAATTATAATGCAATCAATGTCAATTTGCACAATTTTACTAACAAATTGCATAAAGCATAAGCTCACCGCAAGGGACTAATTTAAGCACAAAATCATGAATCAAGAGTCAAAAAGTACATTAAAAGCCATAAAAGTGTAGCCAATTTATATGATAAACTTGAGTTCAATCAATTCCCCCATACTTAGACCTTTGTACTCCTGGACAAAGTTTACCAGAGTCAAAAAGAATACAAGAGGAAAAGAAAATAGCACCCATACTCAAAACAATAAAATGAACTTGACTCGAGTTACTTTATCAGAATTCAACCACAGCAAATAAGAAGAAAGCTAACAGAATAAACACTAAAAGAATTCAAGCACAAGAGATTGAACAAAAGAGAAACTCTCAAGATATAGTGTTTACGCTCAGCTCACTTGTGTCTAGGGTATTTTTCTCTCAATCTACTTAAGTCACCTCCTACCATAGGCTTGTGTCAATTCTATTTTTCCACCACAAAAACTATTATTTTGAAGATCAAGAGGACTTTGAGGGTTGTAATGTATGGAAGGCTAAATGAATGGATGAAGTATAAGAAAGAAAATATGAGCATATGCACTAAATGTGAACTGATGTCATCAGTAGAATTCAAACTAACAATTGCATACTGAATAATAATTTTTTTTTCAATCTCATTTTGAGATGTTAATCCCTTTTTGGGATACAACACATTATTATCCCTTTTCGGGATACACAAGACTAACATTTTTTCATTTTTCAACACTTTTTTTTTTCGAGAACTAATAACAAAACATAGACTACTGCTAATAACTAAACACAGACTACTGACATCATCTAAGAATATAAATGCAAATGCTCATATGAAGAAAGCTCAAAGGGCTAGCAATGGATGAATGTGTAAGGGACAGTGTTTAGGCAAATGGGTTTAAGAAGGAACGCCTCTATCATATCAGCAAAAATTCAGTTCATTAAGCTTCAAGTAAGAATTAAAACAAGTTCTGGAGAAGAATGAAATAAGAAGATGCACACAAAGATAGAAGAAAATGTTTGGCTCAAATATCCTTCCACAAGGGTATGATCTCTATGAACAATCTCAAGTCTTAAAACTTAAATGCCACTTTATTAGCATGCTTCCATCCACTTTGTATTGAAAACATTGAAAGTAAGGTTTTGTCAAGTCAAATTATCATGAAAAGGATGGAAGATGTTTTCAATAACTCAAGCATCGTTTGAAACCAAGAAAGACTTTGAAAACAAAAGCCACAAAAGTCCAAATGCAAAACAAATTTGAATTGAGTGAAAAAAATTAAGCACGTAATCATTCATGCACAGGTATGGACGTCGCGACATAACATGGAACACGCCGAGACGATATCGAAATCTGAAGAGCAGCGTCATCGCACGACGTGTGATCACTGTCATGCGAAGAAATGCGAGAATAATGACAAAGAATGTAAACTAACCCAAGTTAGCGAGAGAACGCACAAATCAGCCAACAATTCATATGTCCTCAATGAAACACAATAGCAATAGTCATGCAATGTCAAAAAAATAATAGGAAATAACTCCCCACACTTAATCAACACATTGTCCTCAATGTTAAGCAAGAAGAAATAGAGCACAAGGGCAATTCAACACAATGAAGGAAGGCGGGAGGCATAACTCAAAGGGACTTTATTGAATTGAAAAGATACTAATTAAACTAAAAGCTAAGCTATTGTCTCATCGAGGTTGCTCCTCCCGACACTTACTTAACAAACTAATGCACCAATATAAGTCACAAGCAATCATAAGGCATAAGTGAGTAAACAAGTGAAGGAAAGAAATAACACAGGAGTTATGGAGGTCTTGGATTTGCCGGTTAACCTTCGACAATGGCCATGGTGTGGCGAAATAACTTCATCCAGTCCCACGTCCATGTCGGCCTTCATTAAGCCGATTCACCGAAATGTTGGTCACGTAGAAAAATAAGAGTTAGCCTCAGTGAACTTCCATAAAAGGTGTAATCTGCAAAATACTAACTAACGATGCAAATGCAACTAAACTATTTAGAATGCAACCTAAAAGAAAAGACACCTAACTTCACGTAGCAACAAATGACAAAAGCAAACTTAAAGAATCACTTTGGTTCCCCAAGAACGCGCCTTAATTTGATCGGCGGCTCGTCGTTCGATCCTAAAATCGATCCTTGGAAACCGGTCAAATAAAATAATTTATACCAAGGATTGCAGCATAGGATGCAACCTCGGGTCGTCTCTCAAAGGAACCTAATGAAATGGACCTAAGCTAGCCTATATGTCATTCAATGCAAGTGAAATTAGCAAGGAAAAAGGGGTTTTGATTTTAAAACATTAATAAACTAAAATGTATGCAAAAAGTATTTTTGGGTTTTTGGAAATAGAAAATAAAAAGAGTAAAACAAAAGATAGAATCCTCTTGAAAATGAATTTTGGCTATCACAGTTCAAAACTAAGTGTGAATAGTAAACCTTAAAGGGCTATCTCTAAGTTCAGGGTTTCGATTAATGGAATCTCATCACTCATGACTCCATCTCTCTAGACCCCATTGAGTGCTCTTGAGCCTCGAACATTAGAGGACTCTTTAAGTCCGAGATCTTGATCAATGAACTCCATTGCTCGAGATCCCGTTAAGTGCATCTTAGTCGGACAGATTAGAAATCACTAAGTTTGAATGGAAAACCTTAAAGGACTCACTTTAAGTCCGTGGTCTTGATTAATGGACTCTGTCACTCGACTCTATTAATAAAAAACACCTAAAACCTTAAAGGAACCTGAAAGTCCAAGGTTTTAATCAATGAACTCCATTGCTTAAAACCTTGTTAAAACATCTTAGTGTGGGCGTGGACTAGAAATCACTAAGTTTCAAAGCTCAACCTTAACAACTCGTTAAGTCCAATGAATTAATTAATCAACTCGATTAATTAAAACTTGTTAAAACCTTAGTGTATGCAATGGACATGTTAATGCAAGTGGTCAAATGCAATCTAGCATCAACTCAATATCTAACACAACTAGGCAGATAAAAGAGAATTAACAAAATCACAAGTGAACATATATGAGACTTCATATATTTAAGCACGAAGTTCTACATAAATAAATCCATAACATATTACACTGTTCACCGCTTAATTAAACTATAATCAAGCAAAATCTAACTACAAAGCAATAAACCCCAACTCTACTTATTCACAACAATGTAGTTAAAAAGCGTGACAATGTAAACTAGTAATCCAAACAACACAACAAACGTCCAAACATTTAATTGAGCTTTAATCAATAGTATCACTACAATCTATAAACCCTCGACCAAGGCATATTCATAAATCATAGCAAACTATAGATTAAGCTACTCCCTTTAGTGCTCGGTGAACTCCAACCATCACTGCATCGTCAAGAGGAGAAGAATGCCTAACCACACATCACAACTAGGAACACCGCAACTCGCGGCGAACCATAGCTGCTCACGGCGGAAGACACCTGCGAAAACAACCAAAAGAAAACAACTAAAAATGACTTCCCAGGGAACCCGAAGGAACCACAGGCGGCGACGACCATTGCTCCTCTCTTTTCTCTACGCTCGTCCCTCTCTCCTCTCTTCTCTCGTCGGTCTCTCTCTCTGTTTTTCTCTGTGCGAAGTCGAAGCCCCTCCGATAACCTAATTCGCAATATTTAAAGGATGGGTCGTGGGTGGGTCGCATAAAGTGAGACAAAATTTCTATTTTTGGTCGGGTTACCCGACATTCATCTATGGCGAATAGCATGTAGTTCGTCGCGGCGAATGAATTTGATCACTCGTCGCGCGAATAAATTAAATACCATTAATTATTGCGGCGAATGGAGGGTCTGGTTCGCCCAGTGTCTAGAATTGTTCGTCATGACGGCGTTCTTCCGATCGCGGAGTGATTCGCCATGCATCATTGACTTTCTCATCCTTTTGACCCTTTTTTCTCCTGCAATATAAAATAACAATTTGCAGTATCAATTGTCCTTAGAAAAATTATAATGCAATCAATGTCAATTTGCACAATTTTACTAACAAATTGCATAAAGCATAAGCTCACCGCAAGGGACTAATTTAAGCACAAAATCATGAATCAAGAGTCAAAAAGTACATTAAAAGCCATAAAAGTGTAGCCAATTTATATGATAAACTTGAGTTCAATCATCATGCTTTAGGTTGGATATTTAAGTTCAAGTGGTTTCACCTAGATGCCTTTATCATGTTCATGTAAGTATGCTAAGTCAAGATATTAAGCAAGTTCTAGAGAATTATATCGTTGAAAGAATGCACACAACAAAGAATAATGTTGAAGGCACAAGAGCTCACATAGGTCATCTATTAAGTCAATACAATATAGTTTCAAAATCACTCTACTATTTAGAAAGCTCTAGTGTTACATAAAAAACTCATTCATCAGGTTTATACATTCATCGTTATTAACCAAATCTCACACATAATACTCGAACTCATTCAACGATTGGGAATCCTAAAGAAAGCTAACACACTTAAGATGCAAGAAAAACAAAAAATATTGTTGTAAATTTTGATTTTTTCAAATTTATGGTTTATTTAATGCAAAACATGCATCTAATGTGAAAGTATTCTCAAGTTCAAGCAAGAGCAAGAAGATACGACAATTTGGCCATCAAAATGCAACATAAATTTGAATCTAGACTACCCTAAAATTCAAAAAGTGTAACCTAGAAAAAACTAAAGTTCTCCTCACCAAATCTGAAAAATAAAAATAGAATTCAAAACCTAGAAAAAGCAAGAAAAATTGAAATGAAAAAGAAAAGAAAGAAGAAATCAAATCTGATTTATCTCTAATGGGTTGCCTCCCATTAAGTGTTTTTGGTTATAATCATTAGCTCAACATTGTGTGCGCATCATTCTCCATAGTTAGGTATGTCCACAACCACTTTCTCCGTCTGAATGTCCTTGAAAACTTCATGAAAAAGGCTTCAATCGATGGCCTATAACTTTGAAGCTTCGGTTGTTACCAGGAAGACTCCCTAGATTATAAAAGACTTGGTGACTTGAAATCATAATTCACAGCTCCAATCTTTCATTAAAAAAAACAAAACAGATAAAAAGCAAATAAGGTACTGAAATGAAAGCAATAAAAAGAAATTGAAACAACACAGAACTAGAATGAAAGGATAAGATTGGGGTGCCTCCCAACAGGTGCTATGTTTAACATCGATAGCTCGACGTAGCCATTTGATCACGGGTCTTTCAGTGAAATGCTTGCAATGTTTCTCAATCTTAACCATAATAATGTTTCAATCTTTTCCCATTCACTTTGAAAGTTCTTCCATAACTTCCCTCAACTTCAATCGCTCCATACTTGACCATCTAGAGTGCAATTTACTTGGTAAAAACTTCAATCTTAAGTTGAAAAACAAAACTTTCTCTCATGGAGCAAATTCTTTCCTCATGATGTGTTGGTCATGTCATTTTTTAGTTTTCTCCTTGTAGATTTTGTAGTTCTGATACTGTAACACCCCACTCCCGTAAGACCCGGACCCAAAATCGATGATGATATCCGAATCCGTGCCCTGCGAGGATAGGAAGCTACCTCTCTCAGTTAAAACACAGTACCAAAAATTTTATTTTGAAACAATCATACACTTACATATATGTATGTTGCGGAAAACTGTTTACATAACCAATCTGGTAGATACAATGACCACGAGGGTCCTCATATAAAATACACAATAACATAATAGCAAAGTCTTTACTCTAATGCAGACGCAACTGATCCCGTCCCCATCTGGCACTCCACGATCACTATACACCCGTTACCTAACGGAGTATTCTTCTGAGTCCTGAAAACATAATTGCAAATTTTGGATGAGTTTTTGCAAACTCAATGAGTGACCATCATCGATGGTCCGCTCACTCAAGTACAGAATCAAATAATAACTTATGTTCTCATTCTTTCTCTTTGGTCTCATTTTACAATTCCCATAGATCTATCTCTATCTTGTAATACATTTTCTCAAACATTTCCCATTTACACATTTACAGAAATCTATATTCATACATCCCATTTGGCTGTGACCTAGTGCCTAAACTATCCCATCGAAGGGCTCAATAATATCTGACCCTTATCCAATACTGGATATCGGGTTCATTATATGTCGAGCTTAAGGCTCTGAATCAGTCATGAACTCGAAGTTCATTTTCTCATGTTGAGCTAAAAGCTCTAATATTCCATACGACACTAAGCATATCATAATCAGTCATACATTCTATAATTAGGAGTACCCCATAGCTGTTTTCACACCAGTGTATGGCATTTTGCCTATCATTCAATCAAACGTATCAGAATAATTGTAGTCTGTACCCATTATCAATAATCAAACATATCAGAATAATTGAAGTCTGTACCCATTATCAATTTATATCAGTGAGGTGACCAAGCATCTATACTGTCCCGATAAGGGCACATTAATCAGTGAACGCATCTTAGGGGTAGGAGAGCCCTCTGGGTATGCACTACTTCCCACGCGTTTTAGAGATAGGAGAGCACTCTGGGTATGCACTAACTCATCAATCGTTGAGCTTTTCGCTCTGAAACTGTCCCGTCAAGGGCTCATTAATCAGTGAACGCGTCTTAGGGGTAGGAGAGCCCTCTGGGTATGCACTACTTTCCACGTGTTTTAGAGATAGGAGAGCCCTCTGGGTATACACTAACTCATCAATCGTTGAGCTTTTCGCTTTGAAATTGTCCCGTCAAGGGCTCATTAATCAGTGAACGAGTCTTAGGGGTAGGAGAGCCCTCTGGGTATGCACTACTTCCCACGCGTCTTAGGGATAGAAGAGCCCTCTGGGTATGCACTATTCCCTTTCGAGCTCGAGGCTCTTTTCAGTAGTCGAGCATGAAGCTCTGATCAGTATATCACAGTCATTTCTAATCTATTCTAGATTTTCATATCACAATTACAATTACACTATCACATTCTCATAACATTTCGGTATACTATCACTTAAATACTCCGGACCTTCTATCCAGAGTTCACATACCACACTATCTCATCATTTTACTTCAGAGAATTTAAATCACTGAAATATAACATTTAATACTTTGAGAACCGTCTAGGTCACTCACCTGGCTTCTGAGCTACCCCTAGCAGTCTCAGCAATGACGGTGGACTGACTTTCCAAAAGCCTCAATCACAATGCGGACACCCTATTTTACACATTGCCCAGTCAGAAAAAATAATCATATAACAATTCACTAAAATCAACGTATCATGCACTTCCGTGACATTCCCGACACTAAACCAAGGATTTCCCCAACAATAATTTCTCCAATTACCAGAATTCAATATATATACTCAAATCAGTCAATTCGTTTATGAAATCCAAAATTTAATCGGAGAAAAGGAGTCCTTGCCGCGGTAAAGAAAAGCTCGCCGCGATGAAGAGAAGCTCGCCGCGGCGAGGGGAAAATATTCTTCGTGGCGTGCTACCTTTCTCACATCATGACGTGTGCCCTTCGCTCGCCGCGACGTGCGGCCCTGCCCTCGTCTCGACGTGCGAAAATTCGCTCGTCGAGACGTGCAAAAATTCGCGCGCCGCAACGTGCACATGAGCACGTCGCGACGTGCGAACCCCTCTTCGCCTGCCGAATTCGATCTTCACCCATTTCAAACCAAATTACCATTCTATTTAACACTTAATTCATTTCAAACTCTTAAACATCACTAATACTCCATTTCAAACCCACTTTAAACCAATATCCTTCATCAAACAAATCCAAATCTCTCAAAAGCGATAACCCTAAAGCCCAACATATAAAACACCCAAATCTATACTTTTCATACTTAAAAACAAGAATCAATCAATTATTTAAGAAGATTGAGGCTAAAGCTTACTTGATTTGGCTCACAAAACCATGAACTCTTCATGGATTTGCCAAAATCCTTTCTTCTTCTTCGACGGTTTCTCTTCCTCTTTTTCCTTTTTTTTCAAACCCAATTTCCTTTTTATATCAATTCAATTTATGAAAAGTCCCTTTTGCCCTTTCCTTTAACCTTGAGTCTAATACCCTTAAGTATCTTGCCCAAAGTGCCCTCATATCAAATC
Organism: Erythroxylum novogranatense; assembly: GCA_029891385.1. Taxonomy (NCBI): domain Eukaryota; kingdom Viridiplantae; phylum Streptophyta; class Magnoliopsida; order Malpighiales; family Erythroxylaceae; genus Erythroxylum; species Erythroxylum novogranatense. The sequence goes on along the minus strand of CM057233.1, from coordinate 44,176,311 downwards.
GTATAACTTTACTATTTCAATTTAGAAATTCCGACCCTGAGGGACTGAAATGCGATTCAACTCTTTTAGAATTACTCGCTGTCATGCCTACCAATTTCCAATTCAATCCATTCATTTCTTTAGACTTTCATAAATCGTTCCAACATTCACTAACAAAATTTCCTAAATCATGACTTTAATTGGAATGTCCAAATGACAGTCATTTTTCAGTACCGGAAATCTCATCGATACCGACATTGCAATAATCTGAAGAATTCACATAAATCACTCCAAATTCATATTTTTCACAAAAACACTCAAGCTGGGACTTGTCACAAGTGCATGTACAATTGTGTGTGAAAAAACACGACCCAATCCAAATCTACTATTTGTGTTGGGCCCCAAATTTTTATTTTTTTGAAGTTATTAAGTATGAATTTATTTGATTTATGATTTATGGCATGGTTTGTTTTTATTGAAAGTATTAGTGGAAAATTTGGATTTAATTGAGTTTAGTATGGAATAAATATTTATGGAAGAGTAAAAATGTTTAAGGGCAAAATGGTCAAGACACTTGAGTTAAGAGGTTTTAGGCTTCACTAAGAGGGGCATTTTAGTACATGTACTAGTTAGGGCTTAGGTAAAGGAAAAAGAAAAGAAAAGAAATAGAAAGAAGAAATAGAAAGAAGAGAAGAAACGAAGAAGAGAGTCGGGAGAGAGAGGAGAAGAAGAAGAGGAAAAGAGGAAAGCTCCAGTTGTAGATTTCGGAGATTTAGAAGCATTCTTCAGGTTTGTTTAATTCTTCTACTCTTGTTTGGGTTGAATCAAACCCTAGATTTGCATGGGTTGAGTAGAAATCGATGGAGTTAGGGTTTATGGGAAAGATTTGTAGATTTGCATGAGTTGTTGTGTTTGTTGGTGATTTTGTGTTAGAATGAGTTTAGAATGGAAGTATAGAGCTTGATTCAAGAGTTAGATGTGTTGTAGTTGAGAAAGGGAAGGTTTTAAGGTAGAAAAATGGCAGAAATTGGGTTCGGGAGACGAACCTCCCGTCCGCACGTCGCGTCGCGCCAAGCCTCACGCCGCAACGTGCAGAAGGGCCGTACGTCGCGACATGCTGAGGAAGGGCCGCACGCCGCCGTGTGCCAGGCCGCTCGTCGCGACGAGCGAGCCTCGTTGCGGCGAGCCCAGTTTTTCCAGCAAGCGATATTTTTAGTGTTTTGATCATATCTTTTGCTACAGAAGTCCTTTTGGGGTGATTTTTGAGGCGTTGTAAACTAGAGACATAGATATACAAGTTTTGTGAAGTGATAAAGTTATGAATCAGTTTCTAAGGATATGAAATTTTGGATGGAAATTAAGAATGGAATTTTTGTTTCAGCATGAGTTATGAAATGGGATTTTGGTTCTTATTTTAGGAGAACAAGAGAGGCAAGAGGATCAAGAGGCTCAAAAGGAAACTCATTCCTAGGCAAGAACAAGCAAGGAAATCAGGTGGTTTCATGTTTATAATAGAGTATATAAGTCACTCATTGTTTTGTTTCAAATCAAGAAAGAGTTAATGCATTTAAATTGCATCATCACGATTGCATTACATACTATTATGAATGATTATATGTTGTTATATGATTTGGATTCATGAATTATGAAAAGGATTCCAAAAAGGGGGTTTTTCTCCTTTCACAAATACAAATACATGAAATCATGTTTTACGAAATATATGACAAGCAAGATTACAAGCAAGATTACAAGCAAGTTTACAAGCAAGTTCACAAGCAAGTGCCAGTTTGGCAAACAAGTTTAAAAGAACATGAATCATGCATACTTATGTGGGTTTGCGGTGTCCCTCACGAATAGTCAAGTGCACATTGACTTACGAAAAGGCTTCTCCCGCCTGCCCGCTAGTGGCACAGGGTCTCTCACAAGGATTCCCTCACGAAACTACATCTACACATCAACATTTCGATGGCATGTGTAGTACGTCACGAACCAGGGACAACCCAAACCATTATGTTATGTTAAGTGTTTATGATTTGTTGTTGTGTGTCATGCATCATGAATTGTTCAAGAATCAAGCATTTTTCAAGACAATGACATATACATGATCAATGACTATGATTTCAACAAGTATCACGACAATGAGTTATTTTTGAATACTATTGCTTATTACTATATTATAAATATGTTCCCACGAGCTTTATAGCTAACCCCCTCTAATCTCCCCCATTCAGGTGATGAGCAGGAGATCGAGTGAGTATCGAGTTACGGCAGCACTCCCTTTTTGTCATGTTATTTTTAAAGCTTTAGTTACAGTTCAAGTATTGTCGGTTCAAGAGTATTTTGTACTTATGGCTCTTGAACTCAAAGTTGTAATTTGGTTTGAGATATTCTTAAAATTTTATGAAACTCATCTTTTGGAGCATAAATTTTGGATATGTTTATTTAATCGCATGAAAGCAGGATTCAAGTTTGTTTTCCAACAGGCCCATTGATCATTCGTGGGTCTTTTCTAAATGTATTATTATCATGTTTCACGTCACGCTCTCATGTCCGATGTTGGGCTCTAGCAGCGGGTGGAGCCCAACATGTTGTGGTATCAGAGCGCCTAGGTTTTTGATCTAGGGCTGCATGACATTGCTTTCAAGGCATAACTTGCATTGTTTTACACGATTGGAACTGTTTTTGCATATTTTGAAAATTGTCTTACTTGAACTAAAGTTTTCAATGGTTTTCTATTCAAGGAGTGAACATGCCACCTCGAAGGAGAACTTGGGGAGCTACGACTCGGTCTCATTCTCGTCAGGGGAGTACAGATGAATCCCATATTCCTCAGGATGTTGGGACACATTCTGTTCCGATTTCAGGGGCACCTAGTTTGCAACAAGAAGTGCCTCCTCCGCCTCCTCCTATGCCTCAGGGAACTCCCATAGATATGAGTTTCTTTCAAGTCTTTGCTCAGGCTTTCACGTATGCCACAGGTCAGAGTTCTCAGGTCCCGATGCAAGCTCTGGTAAACAGGAGTGGGCAGTATGACAAGCTCCGGAAGTTTGGGGCTGTGGATTTCAGTGGGACTACTAATCCAGAAGAGGCTGAAGCTTGGTTGAAGAGGACCGAGAGGGTTCTAGTTCAGATGAGATGCTCAGATGAGGAGAAGCTAGATTATGCGGTCAGTTTGTTGCAGGGAGATGCACTGCATTGGTGGGAATCAGTGCCCCACAGTCAGGTTGTTCCTTCGGTGCTGACATGGAGGGATTTTGTAGAAGTGTTCCGAAAGAAGTATCTCTCCACAGTCTATGTGCAAGATAAGGCCAGGAATTTTGAATCTCATGCGAGAGGACATGAGTGTGGCGAGTATGAGTGAAGTTCACATGCCTTTCCGTTATGCAGCCTAACATTATCAGGCAACAGAGGAAGACAAGTGCCGCAAGTTTGAGGGAGGTCTTCACTGGGATTAGGAGAAAGTCCCGATCCATAATTTACGTGACTACCAAAGTTGGTAGATCTTTGCTCTCCAGCCGAGAAACCGAGAATATAAAAAATGAAGCGAACAAGAAGAGGAAGAACATGGAGCAGAATTTCAGGAAGGGTACTAGTGCTCCATTGCCTGAGAGGAGCACGAGGAGCTCTCACAGTCAGAGTGAAATGGGTAGTAGTGGGGCTACCAGGAACAAGCAGGTGAGGGCAGTGTCAGGGAAAGCCTCTAATGTGGGAGGCACAGGTAGAGCTGGACGAAGCTGGTTCACCCATCCTTTATGTGACCAGTGTGGGAAGCATCATCAGGGAGAGTGCCTCAGATCACTTGGAGTTTGTTTCAGATGCGGAGAGAAGGGACATATAGCCAAGCATTGTCCACAGGCACCGAGACAAGAGGGGTCGCAGTTTCAGGCTCCTAGGCGTGCAGAGACAATGGAAACCAGGCCAGTTACTAAGGTAGGCAGCTCTGGGACTGCAAGGAAGACTGTTCCTCCAGGAAGGCCAAGGGGTCAGGCGCCGGCAAGAGTGTTTGCCATGACCAGGGAGGAAGCTGCAGCCGCACCTGAGGTTGTCACGGGTATGGCTCAGTTATTTGATTCAGCAGTATTTGTTTTGATTGATTCTGGTTCCACGACTCTTTTGTTTCTGCGAGCATAGCATTGCATGGTGTGAGTTCTGTGCCGTTGGATAGGCCCTTGATTGTTAGTACTCCTCTAGGGAGGAATGTGGTGATCAGTCAGGTGTATGAGCAGTGTGAGCTTTTCATTGATGGTGCTAGATTGGTAGTGGATTTACTACCGCTAGACCTTAGAGGGTTAGATGTTATCCTGGGGATGGATACTATGGAGAAATATCTGGCCAAGCTAGATTGTGGTCGGAAAGAGGTAGAGTTTGATCTGGGCAATGGTGAGAGGGTGATCTTCAGAGGAGACAGGAAGACACCATCACCAAGATTGATTTCAGCTATGTTAGCTGAAAGGATGATGGGCCAGGGATGTGAAGCTTTCTTGGCGCATGTTGTAGATGCTGATGTGCATGAAGGGAAGTTAGAGGATTTCCCGGTTGTGAGGGTGTTTCCAGATGTTTTCCCAGATGAGTTACCAGGTTTGCCGCCGGTAAGGGAAATCGAGTTTGCCATTGACTTGATTCCCGGAATCGCGCCTATTTCGATACCGCCTTACAGGATGGCTCCAGCTGAGTTGAGGGAGCTTAAGGAACAGTTAGAGGAACTGTTAAAGAAGGGGTATGTCAGGCCTAGTTCGTCTCCTTAGGGAGCACCAGTTCTGTTTGTGACGAAGAAGGATGGATCATGGCGGATGTGTATTGACTATCAGAGACTCAACAAGGTGACAATTAAGAATAAGTATCCGTTGCCACGGATAGATGATCTGTTTGATCAGCTGCAGGGAGCACAGGTCTTTTCCAAGATTGATCTCGTGTCGCTATCATCATTTCGAGAATCAAGGAGTCGATGTAAGCAAGACAGCATTCAAGACCTGTTATGGGCATTATGAGTTTTTGGTTATGCCATTCGGCTTGACCAATGCTCCAGCTGCTTTCATGGATCTCATGAACAGGGTCTTCAGGGAGTTTCTGGATTAGTTTTTCATAGTGTTTATAGATGACATTCTAGTGTATTCTAAGAGTGAAGAAGAGCATGAGGAGCATCTCAGGATAGTATTGCAGACTCTTAGGGAGAGAGAGCTTTATGCCAAGTTTAGCAAGTGTGAGTTTTGGCTTCATGAGGTGACTTTCCTTGGACATGTGATTTCGCAGAATGGTGTACATATTGATCCGAGGAAAATTGAAGCAGCGGTAAGTTGGCATGCACCCAAGACAGCGACAGAGGTACGGAGTTTTCTGGGTCTGGCAGGTTACTACAGGAGGTTTGTAGAAGGATTCTCCATGATAGCTGCTTCGATGACCAAGCTATTGAGGAAGAATTAGAAGTTTGACTGGACCGATGAGTGCTAGAAGAGCTTTGAGGAGCTTAAGCACAAAGTTGACAAGTCGATCTTGATTTTGCCTTCCGTGATGAGGGCTATCAAAGGTACTGATGATGCCTCGAGGAAGGGTCTAGGTTATGTGTTGATGCAAGGAGACAGGGTGATAGCTTATGCTTCAAGGCAACTGAAGCCATATGAGTTGAATTACCCGACTCATGACTTGGAGTTAGCAGCAGTGATCTTTACCTTGAAGATTTGGAGGCATTATCTTTATGGGGTTCAGACAAGGATCTTTACAGATCACAAGAGTCTCAAGTACTTACTGAGCCAGAAGGAGCTGAATTTGAGACAGAGAAGGTGGATTGAGTTGCTCAAGGATTATGATTTGTTGATTGAGTACCATCCAGGCAAGGCGAATGTAGTGGCTGATGCTTTGAGCAGGAAGTCTTCCATTGCTCATGTTTAGACAGTTTATCTTCCTTTATTGGAAGAGATGGCCAAGCTTAAGATAAGCTTGAAGCAGGAGGAACCAAATTGCCTCTGAGCTAATTTCAGAGTAAGGCCTATACTCAGGGAGAAGGTTAGGGAGTTGCAGGCACAGGATGCAGAATTGAGCAAGCTTAGGGAGGAAATTCAGAATGTTAAGGTTTCTGAGGTAGTAGTGAGAGAGGATGGACTCATGACAGTGGGTGACAGACTTTGTATTCCAGATAACAAGGAGGTTAAGGATGAGATTCTGGATGAGGCACACAATGCGCCTTATGCCATGCACCCAGGTAGCACCAGGATGTATAGAGATTTGAGAGAGCATTTCTGGTGGAAGGGCATGAAGAGGGATGTAGCAGAGTATGTCAGTAAGTGTCTCGTGTGTCGCTGAGTTAAGGTGAACACGTGCACCTTCAGGCAAGTTAAGGCCATTGTCCATTCCTGAGTGGAAGTGGCAAAGAGTAACCATGGATTTTCTGATAGGGTTGCCTAAGACCAGTAGGAAGCATGATGCCATATGGGTTATAGTGGATCGGTTGACGAAGTCGCCCACTTTCTGGCAATCAAGCAAACTGATTCGTTGCATGTGCTAGCTAGGAAGTACATTGATGAGATAGTGAGATTGCATGAAATTCCAGATTTCATAGTATCGGACAGGGATCCTCGGTTCACTTCGAGATTTTAGAAAAACTTGCAGAAAGCTTTAGGTACAAAGCTGCATTTTAGTACGACATTTCACCCTCAGACGGATGGTCAATCTGAGAGGACCATTCGGACACTTGACGGAATGCTCAGGGCCTGTGTGATGGATTTCAAGGGAGCTTGGGATGAGCATTTGCCATTGGTCGAATTCGCTTACAACAATTCGTACCATTCGAGCATTCAGATGGCTCCATATGAGGCTTTATATGGAAGGAGGTGTAGAACTCCGATATGTTGGGATGAAGAAGGAGAGAGGAAATTGATAGGACCAGAGTTGATCCAGATGACTGTTGATAAAGTCAATCTAGTTAAGCAGCGGCTTAAGGCAACCCAGGATAGGATGAAGAGTTACACTGATGCTCATCGGAAGGAGATGGAGTATGAAGTTGGTGAGAAAGTGTTTCTCAAGACGTCTCCTTGGAAGGGAGTATTGAGGTTTGGCAAGAAAGGCAAGTTGAGTCCAAGGTATGTAGGTCCTTATGAGATTCTTGAGAGGATCGGACCTCTAGCTTACAGGTTGGCGTTGCCGCCAGAGTTGTCTAAGATCTATGATGTCTGTCATGTTTCCATGCTGAGGAGGTACAGATCAGATCCTTCTCATGTCATTCAGGTTTCAGAGGTTCAGTTAAGAGACGACTTGAGTTACGAGGAGCTTCCGGTAGAGATTTTGGACACAAAGGAAAAGGTCCTCAGGAACAAGACAGTTCAGCTAGTTAAGGTTTTGTGGAGGAACCATTCGGTGGAAGAAGCCACGTGGGAGCCCTTGGACGCTATGAAAGAGAATTATCCAGGTCTCTTCGATGGTTCAGGTAAATTTCGAGGAAGAAATTTCTTTTAAGAGGGGGAGAAATGTTGGGCCCCAAATTTTTGTTTTCTTGAAGTTATTAAGTATGAATTTATTTGATTTATGATTTATGGCATAGTTTGTTTTTATTGAAAGTATTAGTGGAAAATTTGGATTTAATTGAGTTTAGTATGGAATAAATATTTATGGAAGAGTAAAAATGTTTAAGGGCAAAATGGTCAAGACACTTGAGTTAAGAGGTTTTAGGCTTCACTAAGAGGGGCATTTTAGTACATGTGTTAGTTAGGGCTTAGGTAAAGGAAAAAGAAAAGAAAAGAAATAGAAAGAATAAATAGAAAGAAGAGAAGAAATGAAGAAGAGAGTCGGGAGAGAGAGGAGAAGAAGAAGAGGAAAAGAGGAAAGCTCCAGTTGTAGATTTCAGAGGTTTAGAAGCATTCTTCAGGTTTGTTTAATTCTTCTACTCTTGTTTGGGTTGAATCAAACCCTAGATTTGCATGGGTTGAGTAGAAATCGATGGAGTTAGGGTTTATGGGAAAGATTTGTAGATTTGCATGAGTTGTTGTGTTTGTTGGTGATTTTGTGTTAGAATGAGTTTAGAATGGAAGTATAGAGCTTGATTCAAGAGTTAGATGTGTTGTAGTTGAGAAAGGGAAGGTTTTAAGGTAGAAAAATGGCAGAAACTGGGTTCGGGAGACGAACCTCCTGCTCAGACGCCTTGTGGCGTCAGAAGGCCCTGACGTCATGACGCGCTGCCGCACGCCGTGACATGCAGAAGGGCCACACATCGCGACGTGCTGAGGAAGGGCCGCACGCCGCGGCGTGCCAGGCCGCTTGTCGAGACGAGCGAGCCTCGTCGCGGCGAGCCCAGTTTTTCTAGTAAGCGATATTTTTAATGTTTTGATCATATATTTTTCTATAGAAGTCCTTTTGGGGTGATTTTTGAGGCGTTGTAAACTAGAGACATAGATCTACAAGTTTTGTGAAGTGATGAAGTTATGAATCAGTTTCTAAGGATATGGAATTTTGGATGGAAGTTAAGAATGGAATTTTTGTTCAGCATGAGTTATTAAATGGGATTTTGGTTCTTATTTTAGGAGAACAAGAGAGGCAAGATGATCAAGAGGCTCAAGAGGAAACTCATTCCTAGGCAAGAACAAGCAAGGAAATCAGGTGGGTTCATGTTTATAATAGAGTATATAAGTCACTCATTGTTTTGTTTCAAATCAAGAAAGAGTTAATGCATTTAAATTGCATCATCACGATTGCATTACATACTATTATGAATGATTATATGTTGTTATATGATTTGCATTCATGAATTATGAAAAGGATTCCAAAAAGGGGGTTTTTCTCCTTTCACAAATACAAGTACATGAAATCATGTTTTACGAAATATATGACAAGCAAGATTACAAGCAAGTGCCAGTTTGGCAAACAAGTTTACAAGAACATGAATCATGCATACTTATGTGGGTTTGCGGTGTCCCTCACGCTAGTGGCACATTGCCTGTACTTATTCTAACTCATCTTCACAAATCAATATTATTAGTTATCAATTATTCCTTTTGAGGTCCCTGTACTAGGACCTTTCTTTATACGAAAATACCCATATTTTGATGTCATCAATAACCCCAAATCCACCATTTGGGTTTTCCTCATTTCCATTATTTTTTCACTTTAACTCATCACTATACGCTATTTATAACGCTAGATTTAATAACCCAATATCCATAAAATAGGGTACTCTGCTATACAATGCTCTATTCGATATACTTTTATTGGAACATAAGTTCCTCAGCCCAATTCTTTCAATCTTCCCCATTTGTAATCTTACCTTAATCTCAACTAAACTGTCCAATCACTGTATATCTCATAAGATCCTGCCCATATCATGATTCTAAGCTTTCAATCTAAGTATTATTGTAGAAGCTTCCAAATCGTGTATCAAAATTAGCTCATGCAGTTATAATCATCTCTAGCGACAACAAACATCATCTTATACATTTCAGCCAATTTCTTACAATATTCAAAATTTTCTTTCTCACTAAGAGCATAGTCACTTATCGATATCCTTTTGTCTGGATCTGTCAATAACCTTCACTTATATCAACAAATCAGAGCATAAATGTAACACCCCCTTACCCTAGGATATGTATCGGGACGCCCGTAGGTCATTCCGACACACACCCTACGATAAGGGTGCGCTACGAATAATCGCTAACACTCCACATGGCATCAAAAATCATAAAGCATTAATATGAAATCCACTAATTTTGAAACCATAAATTCTCATTTCATAACCTCAAAGCAAGAATTTACACAACCGGTATGTTCGAACATTACTCCAAAAAAATCAAACAAAAGCTAGCTAGGTCATCCTCAAAAGTGCCGGTGGACCGACACGTGTGCCATGACTTCTCTTGCCAACTCAATCTACACGCGCAGAAAAGTCTCTCTGGAGCTATGAGTCTACTCTCTAGGTCCTGAAAAATAATTTGCAATTTTGGGTGAGTTTATGAACTCGGAGGAACCATCATCGATGGTTCACCCAATTCATGCATATACACATACATAACACGGATACGCACAATTATCTCACCAAATCACATTTGGTAGTACCACATAATTTTCATAACAATCCAAAGAACCAATTCAAATGCACATGAAATGTGTATGAGACGCTTTTTCAATTTATTACGTTGTTGTGATGGCGCTTCAGAATCGCCCCATTAAGGGCACATTAAACGGTGAGCCATAGGCTCTGAATCTGTTGGACCCCGATTCGCATTAAGCACGTTTTACGTATTTTGAGGATTAGTTTGCTAAATTCCTTTTTGTTAAAATAATTTGGGATACTAGTAGGTTTTTAGTGTTTAATAAATGGAATTACATTGAAGGGTGTGAGTTAAAATTAGAATTTTGATGAATTATTAGAATTTAAAAATATAAGATGGAGTTAGGATAAATTAGAAATTTTGCTTAAGTTTTAAGGCTTAAAGTTTTTGAAGATGGGCTTTTAGCCCTTTTAATTGTTATTAAATGAAGGAGAATTAAATGAAAAGGATGAGTTGCCATTTGGTGTAGGGTAATTCACGAAATTGTAAGGGAAAATAGGAGGTTTTGTTGAAACTACATCGTTTGGGTCAGATGTCAATTCGAGGTTTCCTTCGTGGGGAGGAATTCCTCCCTCGTGAGATGCGCGCCCAGATGTCAAGAAAAACATCGGGCACGTGACCCACCGGGGAGGGGTTCCAACATATATGGTATCAGAGCCCAGTATTATGATCTTACATGGGCTATAGGTTTGTTAAGATTAAATTTGGAAGTCTGTGCTAAGTGATTGATTTAGATGAAGAGAATGATGATTTATGGGCAATCTTTCGGATATGTGTCTATCGCGAAAGCGAGAAAAGAGTGGTGTTCGATAGAGTTTATGGTAAGGAAAGTTATAGATTTTTAGCAATAAGAAATATAGCGTAGTCTGCTAGCAATAAGAATTGTGAAGCAGTCTGCTATGTTAGACATAGATTCAGTTTGGGAATATGGTAGTGAATAGGGAAACAGAAATTTTGTGGTGCATACGTACTTGAATTACTATGGATGTGAAAAGGGTTTCATGGATCGATTAAGGAAGAATAAAGACATAGGTGAAATGATAAGACTTGAGTACAAGTAAAGAAGAATTGAAAGGTTGAATTAAGAATTGAACATGATTGTTTAATTGAGGTGAAGCGAATATTGTCAAAGATAAATGGAGATCAAAGTATTATTCGTAGGATATAAATTAGTGTCTCGATGAAATTTTTGAAGTAAGTTAAGTAAAGTCGGATGGTGTTATATTAAGAATGATAAATAAAAGAACAAATCAGGAATGAATATGAAACGAATTGAAAGTGAATTTTGGAGCCTTATCCCTAGTGGGGACTTGAACATAAGAGATGAAGTATGTATATGAGATCTAACTTAGATTTTGATGAATGCATCATCAGCAGTCATAATGTGTTATTTGTGAGAATCATTTGAAGAATTAGGTAAGCAAGTGAATTATAATAAATGATTGATTGATTTAAGTAAGTCTATTGATGTATTCGAGTGAAGAAGTTAATTGAGAGAATAAATGACTTGATGATTATTCAGTAGGAATTTCGAGGACGAAATTCTTTTAAGAGGGGGAGAAATGTTGGACCCCGATTCGCATTAAGCACATTTTACGTATTTTGAGGATTAGTTTGCTAAATTCCTTTTTGTTAAAATAATTTGGGATACTAGTAGGTTTTTAGTGTTTAATAAATGGAATTACATTGAAGGGTGTGAGTTAAAATTAGAATTTTGATGAATTATTAGAATTTAAAAATATAAGATGGAGTTAGGATAAATTAGAAATTTTGCTTAAGTTTTAAGGCTTAAAGTTTTTGAAGATGGGATTTTAGCCCTTTTAATTGTTATTAAATGAAGGAGAATTAAATGAAAAGGATGAGTTGCCGTTTGGTGTAGGGTAATTCACGAAATTGTAAGGGAAAATAGGAGGTTTCGTTGAAACTACATTGTTTGGGTCATGGGTTTTTAAAGTTTAAGACACAAATTCCTTAGGGTTCTAGAAGACCATCGAAACTACAAGAAAGAAGAAGGAGTTTCGAAATTTTTGAAAGAAAAGGGAGGAGATGGGTTTCGGATAGTGGAGAAGAAGGAGAAGAGAAAGAAAAGCTTGGGTTTTTGTGTTGTAAGCAAGAAGAAAGTGCAAAGAAAGAGTTTACCCTCCATTAGAAACAAGAAGAGGATTTAGTGGGTTTCATATAAGGTAAGGATTTCAAATTTTTGGTTTTCTTGTTAGGATTTGTGTCTTCCTTGCTTAATCATGGTAGATTGAAGAGTTAATTATGAAAGAACAAGAAAAGAAAAGAAGAAGAGTGATAGGAGTTTCCAAAATCTGATTTTCGTGGGAGGGTTTCTAAGATTAGAATTTCAATTTTGTTGCTTATTTAGCTAAGTTTTGATGCTAATGATTTAATTAAAGTATGGGTAAGATGATATGAAATTAATGTCATGTTTTCGCTTCCTAAAGTTTATGAATTTTGTTATCTCTTGTAAGATGAGATTTTGCTTTCATGTTTCAAATGGTGGGTGAAGAGTGTTGTATGTAGTGAATTAAGTAGGAAAGAAAGGAAGAAGAAGAATACTTGAAGCTTGGAAAACAAAAAAGAATCAGATTGTTGTGAGTGTGTATAAGGTGAGATTTTCACAAGTGTGACTAGGTTTGAGAAGAGGTTATGGTTGTTATAGCATATGAATGGTATAGGAAAGGTTTAAGTGAGGTTATGTAGGGTTAGATTCAAGTTTTGATCTTTGTGGGAAAATTCCAGCATAGTGAATATGTGAGAGTTTTGCATTTTTGCTTAACATGGTGGTTTGAAGTGTGAATATGAAGGAAAGGGAAGGTTAGATTAGTTTCAAATGTAAGTTGTTTCATTCCTTGAAAATTTCAGCATGTTGATCATTGGTTAATTCATGGTTTTGTGTTAGCATTTGGCCTTTCTGGCTTAGAAAGGAAGGTGTAAAATGGTTCATTCAGAGTAAAGGAAAGAAGAAGGGTTATGGAGGCTTAGCAAAAATCAGATTTCGTGGGTGTCTTTAGGGCATGAGATTTTCGAAAATTTTGATTAGTTTTGAGAGGGGTTTTGGTTGTTATAGCTTAGGAAAGGTATAGGGAAGGTTAGGTTAGTTTAAATGCAAGTTTTTCCATTCCTTAAAATTTTTAGCATTGTTGTCTTTTGTTAATTGGGACTTTATGCTTTGATTAAGGTCAAATAAGGTAATTGGAGGTTGAGGAAGGAGTAGCTAACCAATTGCAAAGCCAAAGGAATCAAGGTGGGTGACTCTTTAATATTTGAGTTATAAGTTCAGTAATTGTTTTGGAATAAATGTCATTCAATGCTTTCGGATGATTTGTGACTTTTAAATGAATTATCATGTAAGATGATTTGAACTTGGATGAGAGTGTCGGGTTCTTCTTCCGGTTTAGATGACATTAAATTAAGTTCAATTCGAGGTTTCCTTCGTGGGGAGGAATTCCTCCCTCGTGAGATGCGCGCCCAGATGTCACGAAGGACATCGGGTACGCGACCCACCGGGGAGGGGTTCCAACATATATGGTATCAGAGCCCAGTATTATGATCTTACATGGGCTATAGGTTTGTTAAGATTAAATTTGGAAGTCTGTGCTAAGTGATTGATTTAGATGAAGAGAATGATGATTTATGGGCAATCTTTCGGATATGTGTCTATCGCGAAAGCGAGAAAAGAGTGGTGTTCGATAGAGTTTATGGTAAGGAAAGTTATAGATTTTTAGCAATAAGAAATATAGCGTAGTCTGCTAGCAATAAGAATTGTGAAGCAGTCTGCTATGTTAGACATAGATTCAGTTTGGGAATATGGTAGTGAATAGGGAAACAGAAATTTTGTGGTGCATACGTACTTGAATTACTATGGATGTGAAAAGGGTTTCATGGATCGATTAAGGAAGAATAAAGACATAGGTGAAATGATAAGACTTGAGTACAAGTAAAGAAGAATTGAAAGGTTGAATTAAGAATTGAACATGATTGTTCAATTGAGGTGAAGCGAATATTGTCAAAGATAAATGGAGATCAAAGTATTATTCGTGTAGGATATAAATTAGTGTCTGTACGAAATTTTTTGAAGTAAGTTAAGCAAAGTCGGATGGTGTTATATTAAGAATGATAAATAAAAGAACAAATCAGGAATGAATATGAAACGAATTGAAAGTGAATTTTGGAGCCTTATCCCTAGTGGGGACTTGAACATAAGAGATGAAGTATGTATATGAGATCTAACTTAGATTTCGATGAATGCATCATCAGCAGTCATAATGTGTTATTTGTGAGAATCATTTGAAGAATTAGGTAAGCAAGTGAATTATAATAAATGATTGATTGATTTAAGTAAGTCTATTGATGTATTCGAGTGAAGAAGTTAATTGAGAGAATAAATGACTTGATGATTATTCAGTAGGAATTTCGAGGACGAAATTCTTTTAAGAGGGGGAGAAATGTTGGACCCCGATTCGCATTAAGCACGTTTTACGTATTTTGAGGATTAGTTTGCTAAATTCCTTTTTGTTAAAATAATTTGGGATACTAGTAGGTTTTTAGTGTTTAATAAATGGAATTACATTGAAGGGTGTGAGTTAAAATTAGAATTTTGATGAATTATTAGAATTTAAAAATATAAGATGGAGTTAGGATAAATTAGAAATTTTGCTTAAGTTTTAAGGCTTAAAGTTTTTGAAGATGGGCTTTTAGCCCTTTTAATTGTTATTAAATGAAGGAGAATTAAATGAAAAGGATGAGTTGCCGTTTGGTGTAGGGTAATTCACGAAATTGTAAGGGAAAATAGGAGGTTTTGTTGAAACTACATCGTTTGGGTCATGGGTTTTTAAAGTTTAAGACACAAATTCCTTAGGGTTCTAGAAGACCATCGAAACTACAAGAAAGAAGAAGGAGTTTCGAAATTTTAGAAAGAAAAGGGAGGAGATGGGTTTCGGCTAGTGGAGAAGAAGGAGAAGAGAAAGAAAAGCTTGGGTTTTTGTGTTGTAAGCAAGAAGAAAGTGCAAAGAAAGAGTTTACCCTCCATTAGAAACAAGAAGAGGATTTAGTGGGTTTCATATAAGGTAAGGGATTTCGAAATTTCTTGGTTTTCTTGTTAGGATTTGTGTCTTCCTTGCTTAATCATGGTAGATTGAAGAGTTAATTATGAAAGAACAAGAAAAGAAAAGAAGAAGAGTGATAGGAGTTTCCAAAATCTGATTTTCGTGGGAGGGGTTTCTAAGATTAGGAATTTCGAATTTTGTTGCTTATTTAGCTAAGTTTTGATGCTAATGATTTAATTAAAGTATGGGTAAGATGATATGAAATTAATGTCATGTTTTCGTTTCCTAAAGTTTATGAATTTTTGTTATCTCTTGTAAGATGGGATTTTGCTTTCATGTTTCAAATGGTGGGTGAAGAGTGTTGTATGTAGTGAATTAAGTAGGAAAGAAAGGAAAGAAGAAGAATACTTGAAGCTTGGAAAAACCAAAAAAAGAATCAGATTGTTGTGAGTGTGTATAAGGTGAGATTTTAAACAAGTGTGACTAGGTTTGAGAAGAGGTTATGGTTGTTATAGCATATGAATGGTATAGGAAAGGTTTAAGTGAGGTTATGTAGGTTAGATTCAAGTTTTGATCTTTGTGGGAAAATTCCAGCATAGTGAATATGTGAGAGTTTTGCATTTTGCTTAACATGGTGGTTTGAAGTGTGAATATGAAGGAAAGGAAGGTTAGATTAGTTTCAAATGTAAGTTGTTTCATTCCTTGAAAATTTCAGCATGTTGATCATTGGTTAATTCATGGTTTTGTGTTAGCATTTGGCCTTTCTGGCTTAGAAAGGAAGGTGTAAAATGGTTCATTCAGAGTAAAGGAAAGAAGAAGGGCTATGGAGGCTTAGCAAAAATCAGATTTCGTGGGTGTCTTTAGGGCATGAGATTTTCGAAAATTTTGATTAGTTTTGAGAGGGGTTTTGGTTGTTATAGCTTAGGAAAGGTATAGGGAAGGTTAGGTTAGTTTAAATGCAAGTTTTTCCATTCCTTAAAATTTTTAGCATTGTTGTCTTTTGTTAATTGGGACTTTATGCTTTGATTAAGGTCAAATAAGGCAATTGGAGGTTGAGGAAGGACTAGCTAACCAATTACAAAGCCAAAAGAATCAAGGTGGGTGACTCTTTAATATTTGAGTTATAAGTTCAGTAATTGTTTTGGAATAAATGTCATTCAATGCTTTCGGATGATTTGTGACTTTTAAATGAATTATCATGTAAGATGATTTGAACTTGGATGAGAGTGTCGGGTTCTTCTTTCGGTTTGGATGACATTAAATTAAGTTCAATTCGAGGTTTCCTTCGTGGGGAGGAATTCCTCCCTCGTGAGATGCGCGCCCAGATATCTCGAAGGACATCGGGCACGCGACCCACCGGGGAGGGGTTCCAACAGAATCACTGTGGGCTCAAGGCCCAATCACGTTAAGCTTTAAGCTCTCGTTGGCTGCTCTGGTCACAACTGCCAATTACTGATTATGCAATTATGCATGAAATGCATATATCCAAATAAAACAATACCAACATCATATCAGATCCCAACTCAACATATACACATAAGTCTCGCACAGGTAATCGTAAGAAAATCACATATAACACTTCTATGTCAGAATTCTCCAATCCATCGGACCTCTGGTCCGCAATCCAGGCACAAGCAAACATAATTTTCCCACCATTATTCTCCACAGGGTTCTAAGTGCAGAATTATAAACACTTACTAACCGAGGAACCATCTAGGTTACTCACCTAATAACTTCCGAGCTAATGCCGGGAAGTCTCTGCAACGTCCGTGGGATGACGTTCCAACTGAGCCTCTATAACAACGAAAATGAGTACACATTACCAACTGTATAATTAGAAATATCGAACAATGCACATGGAATAAGTAAAATGTGTATAATGCATGTTCATGGCATTCCTGGCCCTAATCCAAAATTTTCTCATAATAAAATTCGTCTAAAAATTAGAAACCTATTGGCGTTGACGGTGCGCAATTCGGACCTCTATAGGTCCCCAATTAAACAAAACAGTGATTAAAGACTCCGTTACCCGGGGCTACGTCAATTTTCCGTCCAAAAATTCCCAATTTCTCACAAAATGAAATTAAATGTTCTACGAATCCGATGCCTCAAGAATCAGGTTAATCGGACGTCGGACGGAAAAGAAATTGACAAAAGAAACAATTAGGTCACTCAATGCCAAATAATAATAAAAATAATAAAAATATATATATCTACGCCCGCCTCGCTGGGGCGAGGCGTCGCCCTAGCGAGGCCGACTCGCTTTACTTCGTCGCGAGGGCGAGGCGTCGCCCTAGCGACCGGGCCATCTTACCTCGCCTCGCGGGGGCGAGGCGTCGCCCTAGCGATCCGGCGAGGTTCTACTTCCTTTCTTTTTCTATTTTTTCCTATTTCCAATCCGAATTTCCAACACCCATAACTCTTTGCACACAAATCGAAAAAATACAAACCATAGCTTGTTGGAAAGATCATGAAAAGTTCTACCATTCTCATGAAGACCATAAAAATCAATTTCACCCCTAAGGGTGTCAAAAATCCATCCAAACCTACTGCCCACTCAAAACCTATCAAAACAGGGAAGTACATTGCAAATTCAGTAACTACTCATTTCCTCAGTCAAAAATAACACAATAAATATGCTCAGAAATGTCACAATGTTATCTACAACTTTCATGAACAACCCAAAATCAAGTTCACTTACTAACAAGGTCAAACAATTCACCAAAGCATCAGCCCTCTGAAATCAACCAATCTGGACAGTAATTTTCCAAACAGCATATCTCTTAGCAAAAAAGTCACAAAATTCACTACCTTATATCCCTGAAAAGATAAGATCTCAAACTTCAATTTTCATGAAGAACTCAAACCCCAATTCGATTTTTAACAATTTCAAAATGGTTATGTAAATTTCTACCATGATCAGCAATTCACAACCTAATGCAGGGTCAGTGTTTACAAAATCATAACTCTCACATCTGACCCCTAAAAATTACAAGCCATATATCCTTTTCAAGATAATTTTTTCCTCTACAACTTTGTAGAAGATCACTCACACTAATTCAGTCCACAAAAATTTCTAAAATTGCTCCCAAGCAGACTGCTCACAAAACCAACACTTAGGCTGGGTTTCATCAAAATGCTCAAAACCAGTCAATAGTAATCAGTTCATATCTCCCAATATACAACTCGAAAATTAGCAAGATCAGTGGCAATGGAAAGCTAACTCAATATGCCTCAACGTTCATAAAGACCATTTTTCCTAGTTCCATATCAATTAATGTAGAAAAATCAACAAAGTAATCAGGTCATAACTGCGGGTACTGTTCACAGGCAATAAAACAGTAACTTTCCATGCAAAAATTTACCCTTCTAACATTACAATTTAACAACACCTATTTCACACAAAGTTGTAGCCAACATCCCAAAGTTTCATTGGGCACAAACTTCACCTCATTTGCACACCTATACACTTAGTTATGATCAAAACATTACAATAGGTCAAATTGCATTTTCCAGCTTTTC
This sequence comes from Erythroxylum novogranatense, assembly GCA_029891385.1. Taxonomy (NCBI): domain Eukaryota; kingdom Viridiplantae; phylum Streptophyta; class Magnoliopsida; order Malpighiales; family Erythroxylaceae; genus Erythroxylum; species Erythroxylum novogranatense. The sequence goes on along the minus strand of CM057233.1, from coordinate 44,157,731 downwards.
AACTACAACCTAACTCCTATCACTTCTAACATCAATAACACATCACTAAGCACCCATTTATACCTCTAATTCAACCACAAATTCATCACAACATATATTTACATGATTATACAAAAGTTGGCAGTACTAACCCAAATTATCTTCCTAAGTTTTCTATTCATCTAACCTTACAAACTCGATCCAAACCAAGCCAAAATCAAGGAAAACTATAGTCATTCATTCATCCAAACCAAGTATACATTTAAACCCATTCAAACCTTCTACTATGATGATCAAGTAAATGTATAAACGATCTCCATGAATGATTCTATCTATCAAAAGAATAAAACAAACACAATTTTTACCTTAAACAAGTTGCAAACTCTCCAAATCTCCAAGGCTTCAACTCTTAAATTTTTCCAAGCTTCAAGCTTTAAGTTTCCCAAATCTTCAAATAAAAACACCAACCTCTACTTTACCTTCCCACCTTCGACCATCACAATCATCATAATTTCCAAGTTCAAGTTGATCTTAGGTGTGGCTAAAGGAAAAGCAAGTAATTATGGAGGAAGAACAAAAACAACAAAAGGAGGAGGAAGGAAGAAGTTTCGGATGACTACTAAGCTTCCAAGTAGTTTATATATGTTAAAAGAATAAGGAGAAGGTCGTAGATGAGGATGGAAGAAGACAAAACCAATTAATTTAAAAGGGACACATGGCATTTTAATGAAGAAAAGACAAAATTTAGTTAATCCTAGTTAATTAAGCACTAATCCCACTTAAGCTCTAAACATGACACTAACATAATTCCCACAATTATTTATTCACTAATCTCATGCCATTAGACGGTCCTTTTCAGTACAAAACAACTCACTCACTCAGTCAGTTGGAATTTTTCGGTCCGGGCAAGAACCCCGAAAAATTCCAGAAAAATTCTCATAAATTCCTAAAAATGTAAAACACTCAATGGCGCACTCCAAATAATTTTTCAAATACAATTATCCCATAAATTTCACAAAAGATCTCAATTAGACATTTATGCCGGAAATGTCATGAATGCATGTATACCATGTGCATGTGCAACAAACCATCAATCATAGAGGCTATATGCTGTATGAGCATGCCGAGATATAATTTAATACTTCTAACCCGTCCCAAATTACCAATAAACCCTTCCTATGGGAGATGGGATGTTACAATAAAAACACGAATAGGTATAACTCCTTAAATTGTTCATGAAATTCCTTGAATAACAAATTCCTCTGTGCAGTAGTATGATCCCAAGTTATCCTCAATTCCTCACTAATCATTCTATTTCTCAACAGATTTCCACAGTTCTTTCAAATTCTCGAGGATTTCCCATTGACTCATACCAATGTCTATTCATTTATACTTATAACTCCACACATTACAATCTATCTAAAATCATAACTTCCTACATTGCAAACCTCATCATCAAGGATATTGGCCTAACTTGAGGACCCACTTTCTCTTCACATAAACAAAAATGTCTTCATGAAATACCAATATCTCCTTATACACTTAGATATTTCTCATCACAAACAAAATTTATACACTCCAAAATTCCTTCGATATAACAGTCAGTTTCTTTCCGATACCAACCCAATTGTATCGGGTAGAGAACTTTCGATCTCTCGACAATGAAAGAAATATCAGATTCTATTGTTGAATTGAGAAGGACTTACTATCTCAACTACTTCACATGGAGAGCCTATCCTCAAAAGTCAAAAACTATTTTCACAACCTCGACATTATCACTCACCTATTATCCAAATGTACTGATAAGTCCCCTTTTTGATATTACAAGAGAAACTTATTGAGCTCACTTTATATCTTGCTCTCTCTGATCAATGTATCCTTGATACCAGGGCTCAATGAACTAGAAAGTAATTTCTTATACCATACACCCTAGTGGGTTCCATAAAAAATCTTTCCATCTTATTTAGAGATGTATTGATCAATCATTTCAATTTTCTCACAGTCACTAATGATACTAACATTTCCATTGTTGTTACTGCCCATAAGTAGGTTTCACCTTATGACTTGGTGACCCCCATGTGCTCTGCACTTGTTCCTCATACTATTACACATATTAACAGAAATTTTTTTCGGCTTTCTATCATTTAACTCCCTTTTTGCACACAACATCTCGTCACAACATTTTTAAGTGCTTTCACTCTTCTCTTATGAGTTATCATCATTTCCGAAGTGCATACATAAAACAATTCAAATCAAAGCACATATCTCCTTATTCCTATAGTAACACGTCATGAATCTTGTTTCCAATCATTTGCAAAATCGTCCCAATTATTTTATCGTCAATGCGTATAATCCTAATCCATTCAGAATTATAATGCAGAAGCATTACGAAATGCAATCCCAGTATTCAAACTATTGTCACATTTCAAAGCCATGTCTACTGCAGTTATTTCCTTTTTAACCTAACTTACACATTTTATTCCTTCCATTTCTACTTCTTTGCTTCTCTATTTCCTTTAAAGGCAAAGCATTTTAGTCTCATATCAATACACTACATTATCCACTAACACGAAAACAATCAATCTATATTGACCTTATCAGATCACGTACCTTTTTCCCCGTTTCCAATTATTCCCATTTTATCAACCATACAAGTCAGAATTGTTGGAACCCCTCCCTGGTGCGACACGTGTCTGACGTCCTGCGTGACATCTGGACGCGCGTCCCACGAGGAAGCGATTCCTCACCACAAAAGAATCCTCAAACTGGACTTAATTTCGCTTTATCCGAATAAAGTTGGATAGCTTGACCCTAAGTCTCTTCCAATAGCTTTGATCTGTTTAGGGCCCATCATTGCTCCTATACCTAAGCTACTACGTAATCCCAGACCTCTGAAAAAAAAATGCCTCAATCGGACCTTTGTAGGTCGCAAAACGACCTTTCGGGCAAAATCGACACTCATCGGCCCTAAAATCTAACTAAAACCCGACACTCTCATTTTATCGAAAAAGGATAGAAAATTGAGCTAGTTAACTAACGTTTCAAATCTCATGTGAATCGAAGGTCAAAAGACAAAGATACAAAGAAAATAGGAAAACGGTTATTATAGGTTTACTTAAAATCCAACTTGATTTATTTATAACCATTTTACCCAAATCGAATTTTCCAAATAAAATTAAAATATAAGGTTATTTAAAACAATTAGAAGGAACAAAAGTCATATTTATCATTAAAAAATGAAAACTTGTTTAAGGTTGGTATTTAGTAAATTACCAAATGAATAGTAACATTTACCAAATGAATAGTAATCAATGAATTTTAAACGTCCATAACTTTTTCGCTTTAAATCGAAATTTTACTCATTTGATACTGTTTTCAAGATCTCGCTAAACTCTATCAACATTAAGAAATACCTTTTTTCAAAATGTGACTCTAAGATACCCTAAAACATTAATGTAAGGTAGCTGCCCATTTTAAAAAAAAAATGGACAACACCTCCCCTAAAATTTGATCTAGCCAAACTTCAACGTTTACTCAAACCTGCACAAAAACGCAGTTTAAAGGCAGCCACACACTCCTATTAGTCTAACCATTTCTCAACCTAACTTCTAAACATCAAATCCAGATAATAACATCGCAATTTTAATCATTCTACATATTTCAAGCTAACTACTAAACATCCATTGTTTTTCTTTTCTCATAAAGGCATTCACAAGCTCATGCTTGCTTTTACCTTCTCACTCATGCAAGCATATATTCATACATACTTAAACATATTCAAATATACAATGAAACTTCAAAACCTTAAAAGTTTACATGAAATACACAAATACAATGTTTTAAAGAGCATTTTAGCCCGAATACATCAACTTCCAAAAGAAAGTCTAAAATGCTAACCAAAGCATCGTTTTATAAAAGTTTAACTTTAAAAGCAAAAGCATCGGAGTATGCTTTATTCCCGATGCGTCGACCCAGTTTCTCGCTCTAAACCTGTGGAGGGAAAGGAGGGGGTGAGCACGACGGCTCCGTGGGTAACAATCTAATAATTAAGCATAAGTCAACACATGCATCAATAATGATAATTTCATGTCAACAACCATCAATTTCATTTTCTAACAAATAAGACATTTACAAAATCACCAAATATCAGATAACATCACAAAAGCACATCACAGATGGTCTGAGTGATCCTAACAGGACGTACTACACATGTTCGACAAGCGACCATGTGTAGCCGTGAACAGAGGGGAGTTCGATTTCGGATCTCCTATGCCACTACGGGCAAAGTAGTGAAGTTTATGACAAGGCGCACTTGTTAAGCAGAGGGATCACTACAAACCCACGAAAACATACATGATCACCTTAGGCATTCATTCTAAATTGCATGCTCACTTTATCATTTTCAATCAAGGTTCCAACTCATTTTCAATTAAACAATCATCCAGAAGGATTTGCTACAATTTGCCATTTCCACAAATCGCATGCATAAAATCTTCAAATTCACATATTTGGCACCTTATCACTTAACAAACAATTTTTCAAACCCGTACACATATATACATCAAAAGGCACATTGTACACACTTAAACTATCACATTCGTTCAAAATACACAAATCATGGCTCAATACTTAATGATTAAAAGTTACCCACCTTGACTTCGATGGCTAGGAATTGGGTTAACTTGCCCTAATGGATTGTTTTGACTCTCCTCAATATCCAAACGCCAGAATCGACCTTAATTAAATCATAATAAGGCTAATTAATGAAAAGAGTAAAGTGCTAGAATTTTAAATAAAAATGAAAAACTTACATTTAAGCTAATCTAATCTTCGTTATATCTCCAATTACCCTAATTTACCTTAACCAAGGCATACAACCCTTCATCAACACATAATTAGGCCAATTACTCAATGACGCCTATGCTGAAATTTTTCGAACATATCGAAACTTAAAAATTAAACCGACGTAACCCTACCTAACCCTTCTTATACCTTCCCTAGGCCATACCAACTCGAAACCCCCTTCAAATCCAATCCCAATTTTGCAAATTTTCATATCCTAGGCCATACACAAATCTGAAATTTTCCAAGCATCCATTTCCTTCTCTTTTTCCATTCTTTCCTAATCTAACCTGTAGCGCCCCCTCACCGTAGAGTACACATCGGGAAACCCGGAGGTCGCTCCGATACGTATCCCACGATGAAGGTGCACTACCAGAACATTTTCCAATAATATCCTCATGGCATCGCAATAAATTAAAACCATAAAATAATACAATATCGTAAACTAGCAAATTTGAATCCAAAATAATAATCATCTGCATACGGTATCCAATGCCGAATAGACAAGTCTATCACCCCTAACAAAACCAAAAGGAAACCGATACAAGCATCTATCCTAAGTCATCCTCAAAAGCTAACCCGGTGGACCGACCATTGCAGTGCATCGCGCCTCGCCAAAGAACTCGCACGGCAGAAATGAATATCTTCGAAGCTAGGAGTCTACTCTATCAGTCCTGAAAAATAGATTGCAATTTTGGGTGAGTTTGCGAACTCAGGGAGAAACCATCATCGATGGTTCACTAAATCATGCATTACGCAAATTATGCACAAAGACGACACAAGAATATCAATTAACAATGATTTTATAACAAAGGTACAGTAGTTTATATCGAGTATGCGGTATCGATATGATATTAAGAGCTTATGCGATTCACAATATTACATCACAATTCTGAAGAAACATGGCATCACACAGTTTAGTAATCATCACACAATTTGGCAATTCAATCGGTCATGTATATGATGCATATGAGACTCTTTCCGCTTATTCAAGACAGCCCAAGTGCTCACCAAGTGTTCATGGGGACGCGCGCCGTGATTTCTCCCTGCTAAGCCCGGACAAGACAAATGGTCGAGCTCTAGGCTCTTTTCGATGGTAATAGCAACTGGGACACGCCCATTATCCGATCATGCATTTATGCATGCAAAGGCGTTGTTCAATAAATTCAGATTCAAGGATTCAAGAATTTACAAATGTATGGCTATAAAGCCCGTGATTGTACCTCTCAAGAATACAAGAATACATGAGTTCGATTCAATAATTCAATCCAGTCATTTGATCATGTACATTACGGACAGTTCAGTAATCATGCAATTCAATCCAATCAATTTCGGTAATCAGGTAATAGTCCAGTCCCATCCAGTAGTAGCATGCAATTCGATCCTAATCACGCCAGAAATCATACAGAGCATATAAACAATCAGGAATTTGAGAAACCAACTAGGTTACTCACCTGTAACTTCCGAGCTACTACCTGGAAGTCCCAGCAATGTCCGTGGAACGACGGTCCAACGGCGCCTCTATAACAGAAAGTACGTCCATTACTAAATTACTCAATTAAACAAGAACTTAATGCATATGTCTCAAGACAATGATGTACAATGCATGTTCACGATTTCCGACTCTAAACCCAATTTTGGTATCCTGTATAAAACCTATCTCGTTGTTCAATTGATCGATAACTATTTGATTCACACCTAAAATTCAGTCAATTTCCTCAATTCGATTCCTATCGCAGCTTCCTATTTATCGGGTCAAAACCTCAATTACAATTTCCAATTAACACTCCAATAGTCTCAATTTGACATTTTGGTCTCACTACGTACCATAATTGACCCAATTCTCTATAATTCAATACCAATTAAATCAATTAGAACTCCTATACTCATTCTCAATTGTAGACCTCTTTCCCTAGTTCATAACAAATCTGAAATCACCTCAATTGGAGGTCTACACTAAAAGTTATGCTCAATAAACCAATTTTAATCCAATGGAACAGTGTCTCTCGCCGCGACATAAACGAGTCGCTCGCCAAGTGCAACATGCCCGATAGCGCCATGAGGCGAGGATCACGTCACGGCGTCAAGTAATTGACGCCGCCATGGCTATCCACGCTTAGTTTCGCCGCAACGTAATCTAACATAAATTGCCGCCATGAGGTCATGGCAAGAAAGCAATGGCGTGCATTTAAACTCGTCGTCTTCTCCGATTCATTTTCTCAATAAATCCACCATTAAATCACTCCAACCACTCAAATCTACACTAATAAAAGCCATAAATGCAGAGGAATCATCAATAATAACATTAAAGCTCTTAAAACTTACCAAATCACGATCAATCCAGTAAACTCTCAAAATCCACCGTAAACCCTAGAAATCGCTTAACTCCTCCGATCTACCAATGTCAAAGCTTCCAGCCCTTAACAACCACTAAAACAAGTTAAGCTAACATCAAGGAAGAGAACCCATAAGAGAAAACTCAAGAAATCCTCACCAATGAGAGGATTCGAGAATGCCGAGAGAAGGGGAGAGGAGAAGCTCGTGCCTTAGCAAATTTTCCCCAAAGATTCAAATCTAGTATTTATAGACTTAGGTCTCCTAATCGGTCCAAATTTCAGTCTCTAAATTTCAATGACTCAACACATTTATTTCCTATCAAGAAAATTCTAATTTTTCCATTGCCATTAGACCATTCTTCCAAAGATTATACAAATAATTAATCTATCACTCTAAAATTTCCGATCCGCATTATCTCTAATTTCGAAAATTTCCTATAAGCCACTATAAATTACCAGTCACTCATAAACTATTCTAAATCAGTCACTTGAACCCAATAACTCAATTCCTCAATTAAACACGATTCATCAATCCAATTGGCTCACAATTCAATGGCCTAATACAATTGAAATGCGGAAAATCATGAATGCATGTACTATAAATAAATGCATATGTAAGAAATCAATTCCTCTATTATTAGAGGCCAAGAACACATTCAATCACCAATGCAAATGCGATCTATCGCCTAACTCATAATTACCAAAATACCCTTGCTCGCGAGAAGCTGGATGTTACAATTCACCCCTCCTAATTAAAATTTCGTCCTCGAAATTTCATATACAATAGATCTCAGATAAGGGAATTAATCCACTTATTTCTATTCTGATTCTCACTCATTTCCTTATAATTATTCGCAATTCCTCACATTCTGCACCAAAACACATTTATCAGATCTTAACACTGTTTATTAATCCAGTCCATATAATACTTTACCGATCTATTTACACAACGGTCACATAGAAACCATTTAATAATGAATTCAGTCTTCTTATTTACCTTTATCTCAATGGACTCTACGAATATCAGTCTCGCTTTTTGTTTTAATAACACGTCTGCCGCTTATCTCTACTTAATAACTATTGGTTTCACACTCTAAACCTCTTATTACTCTTCCCATACACTATTGTCAAACACAACACTTCGATGATTCCTAGAATTTTTCTAACAATTTCTTTGGCGGGTAAAACACACACTTTCATAATGCAGTCATAAATATCATTTTCTCAAAAGTTGAATCCCAACAGGATTTTCCAATACGGTTTAAAATTTCTAACTTCCCAATCTGTTTTGTCAGTCACTAACATACACTATGATTCAAAAGTTCCCATAACCAATAATGACGCACTTCTTTTTAATTCTTCAAATTCACTAATACCTCAACCTCACTCACTATCAGTTTGATTAGTCACGGTCATATCTGAAATGTTTCTATCCGACAAGTATCAGAACAATATCCAACACAATAAATTCCTATCATCAATTATAATACATTCTAAGAGATTATACTATCTCTATGCACATAAAACCACTTTACACTGTTTTCTCCATAACTCTCATATCAACTTAGTACTTCTAAAACATTTTACATGAAAATTTTATGAACCAATAATCCCCTCAATGACGTGACTAATTTCTCCTTACTATTCAGTAATTCTTATTTCACAGTCGGGTTCCTTACGTTAACGTATTGCACAATTCCTTAGTAATAGAGTCTATCTCTCACACTTGAGTTTCCACTAGAATCAGGTCTCCCAATAACGACTTTTTTTATTCACTTCAATTTATTTCCAGTTTATCAAATCCGGTATCCACTACGACCTCGAGGCACCGTAGTCAATCAATCACCCATCCACAAAATCACATCTATCTTCCTATAAAGACATACTACCCAGAGGTGTACTCACCTCTGACCCTAACTGTAACCTTTCACTATCCACATGCAGTCTATATGCCAAACGCGATGCAATGGAGTGCAACGAAATGCATATGCTTCAAACCAAAATTAAAAACATACCCGCGACAGCATCCGGGGAATCCTGGGCCTCTTGCCGAGTCATGGCATAGACCCTGGCCTAAGACTGCTGTCTGCTACTCAGGTCTTCCGACCTCAATGCTGATCCCTCTGCTTGACCTCAGCCTCGGCCTCGGCCTGTCCATCCGGATCCACTTCCATGGCTCTGATGCACCGGGGTATTGCTACCAGATCTTCCAGTCATGGCAGACTGGGCTCCCACAGTCTCGGGGCAGTTCCTCACTAGGTGATCCATCGAACCACACCTCAAACATGCTCCAGATAGCCATCGACACTCTCCACTGTGTCTCTTACCACAATGCTCGCATAGAGGAATAGACTGCCCTGAACCTCTAACACCGCCTATCACTACCACCAGGTAAAGCTATCTCTCCGTCCATGACCACTGTCTAGCCCCTCCTCGCGGCCCGAGGGCCTACTCGACGCTTCTGCAGACTCTCTCCGCCAAGATTGGCTATCACTAGGTCTCTTATGACGGGTCCCCGACCAATCTCGATCACGTCTTTGTCTCAAGACGCATTTATTCTCACTACCGCAGCTCTCACCAATGAAATTGCCCATGTCGACACGGCCAAGAGGGTACGGATCTCCAGATTGAGTCCGCAAACGCCGACACTTGTCACCTTCAGAGGCCACCGGTGAAGAAGCGTAAACCAACAGATTCGTTGAACCGACTCATAGTCGGCCACGGTCAATCGCCTGCCTCACCTCTAGAACTCCTCAGAGCTTCATGTCCAGATAAATCTTGGGCATGAAATTATCCTTAAACGCCTCGAAAGTCACCCATGTCGCAGGTAGGCCTCGTGGTACCGCTTCGAACGATCTTCCACCATCGATATGCGTAACCTCAGTAACAGAGAAACCGCGTGAGTCAAACGCCATCCGGTCATAGTCCATCGATCGAGGACTCTCTCGGTCCTCTCTAGCCATCCTCGGCCTCCGCAGATCGGCATACCATAAAGTCAACCGCCTCGCAGCGATAAATCATATCTCCGTTCCCGTCTTGCAGGAACTCGAGGAGGCAACTCCTCTGAACGAGGCGCAGGAGACTCCCTACTAGCTCCTACCTATTCCAGGTCAGTTGGTAACTCAACTCGATCTCCCAAAGACGGATGACCTAAAATGCAGATAAGAAATTCCAATCGGCCCACTATCCTTTCAAGAATTTCAGCTTAATTTCACTAATCCCCAAAAGATGCCAAACCATGCTCTGATACCACTAAATGTAGCGCCCCCTCACCGTAGAGTACACATCGGGAAACCCGGAGGTCGCTCCGATACGTATCCCACGATGAAGGTGCACTACCGTAACATTTTCCAATAATATCCTCATGGCATCGCAATAAATTAAAACCATAAAATAATACAATATCGTAAACTAGCAAATTTGAATCCAAAATAATAATCATCCTGCATACTATCCAATGCCGAATAGACAAGTCTATCACCCCTAACAAAACCAAAAGGAAACCGATACAAGCATCTATCCTAAGTCATCCTCAAAAGCTAACCCAAACCGACCACATGTGCCATCGCGCCTCGCCAAAGAACTCGCACGGCGAAATGAATATCTTCAAGCTAGAGTCTACTCTATCGGTCTGAAAAATAGATTGCAATTTTGGGTGAGTTTATGAACTCGGAGAAACCATCATCGATGGTTCACTCAAATCATGCATTACGAAATATGCATAAAGACGACACAAGAATATCAATTAATGTATTTTATAACAAAGGTACGATGAGTTTATATCGATTGTGCGGTATCGATAATGATATTACAAGAGCTTAAATGCGATTCACAATATTACATCACAATTTACAGTAAAACATGGCATCACACAGTTTAGTAATCATCACACAATTTGGCAATTCAATCGGTCATGTATATGATGCATATGAGACTCTTTCCAGTTATTCAGTATTGTGCCCAAGTGCTCATCGGTGTTCGATGGGGACGCGTCGTGATTTCTCCCCTGCTAAGCCCTGACAAGACGATGGTCGAGCTCTAGGCTCTTTTCATGGTAATAGCAACTGGGACACGCCCATTATCCGATCATGCATTTATGCATGCGATGCGATGTTCAAGAATTCAAGATTGATGATTCAATAATTTAAAGGTATGGCTATAAAGCCCCAGATTGCACCTCTCAAGAATACAAGAATACATGAGTTCGATTCAATAATTCAATCCACCATTTGATCATGTACATTACAGACAGATTCAAGAATCATGCAATTCAATCCAATCAATTTCGTAATCGTAATAGTCCAAATCCCATCCAAGAGTAGCATGCAATTCGATCCTAATCACGCCGTAAATCATACGAGCATATAAACAATCAGAATTTGAGAAACCAACTAGGTTACTCACCGTAACTTCCGAGCTACTACCGAAGTCCCAAAGAATGTCCGTGGAACGACGGTCCAACGGCGCTCTATAACAAAGAAAGTGCAGTCCATTACTAAATTACTCAATTAAACAAGAATTTAATGCATATGTCTCAAGACAATGATGTACAATGCATGTTCACGATTTCCACTCTAAACCCAATTTTGGTATCCCGTGCTAAAACCTATCTCGTTGTTCAATTGATCGATAACTATTTGATTCACACCTAAAATTCAGTCAATTTCCTCAATTCAGATTCCCTATCGCAGTTTCCTATTTATCGGGTCAAAACCTCAATTACAATTTCCAATTAACACTCCAATAGTCTCAATTTGACATTTGGTCTCACTCACGCACTATAATTGACCCAATTCTCTATAATTCAATACCAATTAAATCAATTAGAACTCCTATACTCATTCTCAATTGTAGACCTCTTTCCCTAGTTCATAACAAATCTGAAATCACCTCAATTGGAGGTCTACACTAAAAGTTATGCTCAATAAACCAATTTTAATCCAATGGAACAGTGTCTCTCGCCGCGACATAAACGAGTCGCTCGCCGCGGCGTGCAACATGCCCTTGGCGCGCCGCGAGGCGAGGATCACGTCGCGGCGTCAAGTAATTGACGCCATCGCCCGGCGCTCCACGCTTAGTTTCGCCATGCGTAACTAACATAAATTGTCGCCATGAGGTCATGCAAGAAAGCATGGCGTCTGCATTTAAACTCGCCGCCTTCTCCGATTCATTTTCTCAATAAATCCACCATTAAATCACTCCAACCACTCAAATCTACACTAATAAAAGCCATAAATGCAGAGGAATCATCAATAATAACATTAAAGCTCTTAAAACTTACCAAATCACAGATCAATCCAGAACTCTCAAAATCCACCGTAAACCCTAGAAATCGCTTAACTCCTCCGATCTACCAATGTCAAAGCTTCCAGCCCTTAACAACCACTAAAACAAGTTAGGCTAACATCAAGGAAGAGAACCCATAAGAGAAACTCAAGAAATCCTCACCAATGAGAGGATTCGAGAATGCCGAGAGAAGGGGAGAGGAGAAGCTCGTGTGCTTAGCAAATTTTCCCCAAAGATTCAAATCTAGTATTTATAGACTTAGGTCTCCTAATCGGTCCAAATTTCAGTCTCTAAATTTCAATGACTCAACACATTTATTTCCTATCAAGAAAATTCTAATTTTTCCATTGCCATTAGACCATTCTTCCAAAGATTATACAAATAATTAATCTATCACTCTAAAATTTCCGATCCGCATTATCTCTCAATTTCCGAAAATTTCCTATAAGCCACTATAAATTACCACCACTCATAAACTATTCTAAATCAGTCACTGAACCCAATAACTCAATTCCTCAATTAAACACGATTCATCAATCCATTTCGCTCACAATTCAATCGTTCTAGTCACAATTGAAATGGGAAAATCATGAATGCATGTACTATAAATAAATGCATATGTAAGAAATCAATTCCTCTATTATTAGAGGCCAGTAACACATTCAATCAGTCAATGCAGTGCAGTCTATCAGTCTAACTCATAATTACCAAAATACCCTTGCTCGCAGTAACGGGATGTTACATAACCATCTTCAAACATCATATTAACCAAGAAAGAAGCAAAATCTAACAAAATTTTTAACCAATTTCGTAACCCTAATCCTACTCCAAATCTGAAATTTAAAACTTCCATCTAAACCTTCTTCTTTCTTCATCAAGTAACTTCCAACATCATTCTTGAGCAAGGAAGGCCAAACTAAAACAAGAAATCAAGGAAAATCCGAAATCCTTACCTTGTTAAACACTCACGAAATCTTCTTCCTTTGGCTCAAATGAAAGACAACTCCTCCCTTTCCTTAGCTTTCACGAAATCCCTAGGAAACTCCCAAAGCTTCACGTTTTTTCTTCTTCTTCTTCTTCTTCTTCTTCTTCTCCTCCTCGATGGCGAAACTCACTCTTCCCTTTCTCTTCTTTGAAGTTTCAGATGACTTGAAAATGACCTTGGTTTTGTCTTCTTTTCACTTACTCCCTAAGCCAAAACGACCTCACTTTGCCTCTCCCTCATGAAATTTAGTTGGTTACTAAAGAAGGGTGGTCAAAGCTTCTAAATTGGTCAAAGATGGAGCCTTTGGAAACTTAGAAAAACCTATGCATTTTCATGAAACTTAAGCCCAAATTTTCAAGTCCAAATTTCCCTCCTTAAAACTTTTCCCCAAATTTTCATCTTCCCTCCTTCCATTTCAAACTTAACTTTTGTGGGCTCCCACTTAAAAGCCCATAAGCTCCCTTCCTTTTTCATTTAATCTTCCATACAAACCCTAGCCCACTTAATTAATAAACCTAAAGCCTTATAACCATTTAAACAAATTCTAATTTATTCCTAACATGACCTTATTGAATAATTCTTATTCATTGAAAATATAATACAAAATTAAAATTTAATTTAACTAAATTCTGAAATTTAATATTATTGCTATAAATTCTAACTCTCAATTTCTTCAATTACTAATTATTGCTCTAAAAATCCCAAATTATTCTAACCAATCGAAAATCTAAAAAAAAATCCTAATTACTTCAATTAATACTAGCCAAAAGATAATAAACTTACCAATAATTTAAACAAACCTACTTCATAAAGAAAAAGGAAACGGGGTCTAACAAGAATCATAATACCTGATCATCCTGACCTTTTATCTCACATCGACATATCCATATACAAATTTATACTCTGGTCATTTGAACCCATATTCTCCACATGTCTACATTTGACCCAATCCAGACTATGGCACATTTCGTTTTCTTTTTCTCAATTTATTTACTTACGCTATAATGCAGTCCATCCTACCATATAGTAACCCAAATACAGTACATCCATTTTTGTCTTTTTTCTCATTTCCACATATCTTAATTTATCGAACAATTCATCAGAATCACAATTGCCTAGTCCTCACTAAGCTTTTGATCAACCATAAGCATATTTTATACTCAATCGTACCCCTGATCACTCTTTACCGATATCTCTTTCATATCGAGATTTAATCTTTCCAGACTATCGCAATTTCAATTTCTTACAACCTAATTTATGCACTTTAAGTCTCATTACTTAATCGATATCACTTATTTCCAAATTCAGCCCATACCACTATCTTCACATTCCTATCACATTCAAGGGTTTATGACTACAGTACAGTGTGAATATCATTTACAATGTGTAGGACCTCGGCCTCTCGGACCTTGCGTCCTCAAAAAGGGCCTTGGCCTCACGGACCTCGCGCCCTCACAGTTTCACTTTTCCCATTCTCAATTGCCCATAATCCACATTGACTCATATGCTGATATTTCGTTTCTCTTTTCACACTAAGACACTTAACACATGAGCTTAACACTTTTTCATGCGCAAGACTCATTCTCATGGGACTCAGATTAGGGATCAGTCGCCAGTGTTTGCTATAAGATGTCTTTACTGTATACGATTTGACTTATGTTCAGAAATGCCCATGTAAGTTCGTACTTCTAGGCTCTGATACCACTAAATGTAACACCCCACTCCCGTAAGACCCGGACCCGACATCGATGGTGATATCCGAATCCTGCGCTTCATGAGGATGGGATGCTACCTCTTAGTTAAAACACAGCACTCAAAAATTTTGTTTTGAAACAATCATACACTTACATATATGTATGTTATGGAAAACATTTACATAACTAATCTGGTAGATACAATGACCACGAGGGTCCTCATATAAAATACACAATAACGTAGTAGCAAAGTCTTCACTCTAATGCAGATGCAATCGATCCCGCCCCCATCCGCACTCCACGATCACTATACACTTGTTACCTAACTGAGTATTCTTCCGAGTCCCGAAAACATAATTGCAAATTTTGGATGAGTTTTTGCAAACTCAATGAGTGACCATCATCGATGGTCCGCTCACTCAAGTACAGAATCAAATAATAACTTATGTTCTCATTCTTTCTCTTTGGTCTCATTTACAATTCCCATAGATCTATCTCTATCTCGTAATACATTTTCTCAAACATTCCCCATTTACACATTTATAGAAATCTATATTCATACATCCCATTTGGTCGTGACCTAAGGCCTAAACTGCTCCATCGAAGGGCTCAATAATATCGACCCTTATCCAATACTAGATACCGGTTCATTATATGTCGAGCCTAAGGCTCAATCACCATGAACTCAAGTTCGGGCCGCACGCTGAGCTAAAACTCTAATATTCCATATGACACTAAGCATATCACAATCAATCATACATTCTATAATTAGGAGTACCCCATAACTGTTTTCACACCAGTGTATGGCATTTTGCCTATCATTCAATCAAACATATCAGAATAATTGTAGTCTGTACCCATTATCAATAATCAAACATATAAGAATAATCAAGTCTGCACTCCATTATCAATTTATATCGATTGTGGTGACCAAGCATCTATACTATCCCGATAAGGGCACATTAATTAGTGAACGCGTCTTAGGGGTAGGAGAGCCCTCTGGTATGCACTACTTCCCACGCATTTTAGAGATAGAGAGCCCTCCGGTATGCACTAACTCATCAATCGCTGAGCTTTTCTCCAAACCGCCCCGTCAAGGCTCATTAATCGCTGAACGCGTCTTAGGGGTAGGAGAGCCCTCGGGTATGCACTACTTCCCACGCGCTTTTGTAGATAGGAGAGCCCTCTCGATATGCACTAACTCATCAATCGTTGAGCTTTTCGCTCTGAAATTGTCCCGTCAAGGTCTCATTAATCAGTGAACGCGTCTTAGGGGTAGGAGAGCCTTATGGGTATGCACTACTTCAAACGCGTCTTAGGGATAGGAGAGCCCTTTGGGTATGTACTATTCCCTTTTGAGCTCGAGGCTCTTTTCAGTAGTCGAGCATGAAGCTCTGATCAGTATATCACAGTCATTTCTAATCTATTCCAGATTTTCATATCACAATTACAATTACACTATCACATTCTCATAACATTTCGATATACTATCACTTAAATACTCTGGACCTTCTATCCGGAGTTCACATACCACACTATCTCATCATTTTACTTCAGAAAATTTAAATCACTGAAATATAACATTTAATACTTTGAGAACCGTCTAGGTCACTCATCTGGCTTCCGCGCTACCCCTGGCAGTCTCAGCAATGACGGTGGACTGACTTTCCAAAAGCCTCAATCACAATGCGGTCACCCTATTTTACACATTGCCCAGTCAGAAATAATAATCATATAACAATTCACTAAAATCAACGTATCATGCACTTCCGTGACATTCCCGGCACTAACCCAAGGATATCCCCGACAATAATTTCTCCAATTATCAGAATTCAATATATATACTGTTGGGCCCGGGCCCCGTATGTCCAATCCCGAGGGCGGCCCCTCGGATCATGCCTGCGACGGGCGCTTAAATATACCGTCGGACCCGATCCCAACATCCATACAAAATACATATTCGATTTATATAACAATACGTATACTCATAAACCTGCATTAATCATCTCAAATTCATAAAACATATGCCATTGTCATTCGAAGGAATTCAACCAGTATTCTCAAAGTATAACATAATCCAAAATGAAAGTAAATCCCAAAATACACAAAAGTATGCTCCGTGTTGAAATGCTGGTGGGCTAACCAAAGTACTAACTTCTACAAGGCTTCTAACTAGCTCAAAGTTTCTGATGCCCTGCAAGGTCGACAATCGCCTCGATCTGCACCTGAGGAGGGGAGAGTAATGGGGTGAGCTGCGAAGCTCAGTGGCATATACGTTTATAGCCATTGGCAACGAGCCACACAATCAAGCATATATGTATATTCATACAAAGAATTTCATATTCATCAAATAATTCACATTCATATAAACATAGATCATGCAATTTCTATTTCTCAACATAACAATTTTATGCAACAAGTCCATCAATTCCATCATATGTTATGCTCATCAAATCAATCGTATGCACAAACAAATGGCTCGAGAGTTCCAGAATCCATCCGGATAAACCAAAGGTAGATCCAGTAAACTATCCGAAGTCGATTTCTCAAGGATCTCGCCACAAGCGGGCAGCCGGAGAAGGCTTTATCTTGTCAACGCACGTGACTCCATCCGTAATTCTCTTACCCAAACAATTCACATAGTCCATTCGATTCATGCTCAAAGCATTGTTCACAGTTTTCTCAATTCTCATTCTTGTCCATTGCCATAAAGGCCTATCAATCCATGCATAATTATAATCAAAAGCATATTCAATATTCTCCTGCAATTCAATACAAGTAATGTCATATAATGTAAGCAAGCACACATCAGGCAATTTGCCCATACACACAATAACCATAAACATATTACCCACCTAGTATCGCTTGAGTATCAGACTCACTGCTGTCCTTCCTCTTGCGATTGGGTCAAATCAGCTTGGTTCCCTATAATAAACCAAGTTTCCATACAATTAATATCCATAACAAATATTCAGATAAACTCAAAAAGCAAAAAGTAAAGCACTAAAGGTCTCCATCCGACTCCCATCGAAAATCTTGAACTCTTCGAAACAATTTCCAAACTTCCCTTTTTCAAACAACTCGCAGTCTTTTATGTCTAGATCACAACGAATCCAAAATCACCTCAATCGGACATCCACACCAAAAGATATCCCCAGAAATATGAAAATCTCACTTTCGGAAACAGGGGGGTTCGCCGCGGCGAAGGGACGCTTGTCGCGGCGAACTACCTTACTCGCCGCGACGTGCACACCCGTGCGTCGCGGCGTGCACGCCTCTTCGTGCACGCCGTAACGTACACATGGTGCACGCGGCGTGTCACTCCATCTCCGCTAGTAGCGGCGGTTTTTCAAGACGTCATGACGTCTGGGTCGAGCTCGACTCAACCCCTCTTTCTTGCGATTTCCGACCTCAATCTTCTCCCAAACTCAAATGCAACACAAATAAGCCTTAGATCAAGTCTCAAGCTACATTTCTAACCCATTAATCAACTCAAAATCAAGCACAAAACTAGTAATCCAACGAAATCTAACCCTATTTCCTTTCAAACCCTAAAACCATCGATTCTTAAACATTCCAGCCATTTTAGGTTCAAATCCAACTAAAACAAGTTTAACACAAGCGTAACTTACCCGAAATCACTTCGAATCAGTCGAAAAATGCAAAAATCAGAAAGTCTTTCTTCTCTTCCCACTTCCTCCTTCGACGACGTCTCTTCTTCTTTCTTCTTCTCTTTTCCTTCTATTCCTTTCTTTTCTTTTTTTCTTGTTTTCTTTTCTCTTAACCTAAGTCATAGAACAAAAGACCAACTTACCCCTCTATTCAAGCCTAAACCCATTCCAACTTAAATGAACTTCCCAAAATGCCCTCACATAATTAAATCCTCTAATTCTCATTTAACCACAATTAAACGCAATTATACCTCAATAATCCACTAATACTCCAAAATAAATCAAACTAAACCATAAACACATAATTATCAAAATCCATGCTTAATGACATCATAAAAAAAAATTCGGGGTCTAACATTTCTCCCCCTCTTAAAAGAAAATTTTGTCCTCAAAATTTATCTGAATTATCGAAGAGATGCGGATACTTCTCCCGCATGGCTTTCAATGGCTCCCAAGTAGCCTCCTCTACTGAATGGTTCCTCCAAAGGACTTTGACTAACTGAACCGTCTTGTTTCTGAGGACTTTTTTCCTTTGTATCCAAAATCTCCACCGGAAGCTCCTCATAACTCAGATCATCCCTCAGCTGAACCTCACTAGCCTGGATGATGTGAGAAGGATCCGATCTATACCTCCTCAACATAGACACATGAAAGACATCGTGAATCTGCGACAACTCTGGAGGTAATGCCAATCTGTAGGCGAGTGGCCCAATCCTCTCAAGGATCTCATAAGGACCCACATACCTCGGACTCAGCTTACCCTTCTTGCCGAATCTCAATACTCCTTTCCAAGGAGATGTCTTAAGGAACACTTTCTCACCGACCTCATACTCCATCTCCTTTCAGTGAGCATCAACATAACTCTTCATTACATCTGTCCTGTCCCTTAAGCCGCTGCTTAACCAGATTGACTTTATCGACCGTCGTCTGAATCAATTCTGGTCCTTCCAATTGCCTCTCTCCTTCTTCATCCTAACAAATCGGAGTCCTACACCTCCGCCCATACAAAGCCTCATATGGAGCCATCTGAATGCTCGAATGGTACGAATTGTTATAAGCAAATTCGACCAACGGCAAATGTTCATCCCATGCTCCCTGAAAATCCATCACACATGCTCTAAGCATCCCCTCTAGAGTCTGAATGGTCCTCTCCGATTGACCATCCATGCGAGGTGAAAGGTCAGACTAAAATTCAGCTTCGTCCCCAAAGCTTCCTGCAAGTTGCTCCAAAACCTCGAAGTAAATCGAGGGTCTCTATCGGACACAATCGAATCCGGAACCCCATGCAATCTCACGATCTCATCGATGTACTTCTTTGCTAATACATGCAAAGAATCAGTCTGTCGAATCGCCAAAAAGTGGACTGACTTAGTCAACCAATCAACAATCACCGAAATGGCATCATGCCTCCCTGCGGTCTAAGCAAACCCATCGAAAATCCATAGTCACTCGTTGCCACTTCCCTCCGGAATAGCAATGGTCTCAACTTACGAAGGTGCACCGTGTTCACCTTGACTAGCGACACACTAGACACTTACTAACGAACTCTGCTATATCCCTCTTCATGCCTTTCCACCAAAACTGCTCTCGCAGATCCCTGTACATCCTGGTACTACCGGGATGCATAGCATAAGGCACATTGTGTGCCTCATCCATAATCTCAGCCTTCACCTCCTGCACATCAGGAATACACAATCTGCTCCCTACTGTCATAAGCCCGTCATCCTGCACATCTATCTCAGAAACTCTGCCATTCCGAATCTCATCTCGAAGCTTGCTCAACTCTGCATCCTGAGCCTGCAATTCCCTAACCTTCTCCCTAAGAATCGGTCTCACTCGGAAATTAGCTAGAAGGCAATCCGACTCCTCCTGCTTTAAGCTTATCGTAAGCTTGGCCATCTTTTCCAATAAAGGAAGATAAACCGATCGAACATCAGCAATCGAAGACTTCCTGCTCAAGGCATCCACCACAACATTGGCCTTGCCCGGATGATACTCAATTAATAAGTCATAATCTTTGAGTAGCTCGATCCACCTTCTCTGCCTCAAATTTAATTCCTTTTGACTCGGCAAATACTTCAGACTCTTATGATCAGTGAAGATCCGAGTCTGAACTCCATACAGATAATGTCGCCAAATC
This sequence comes from Erythroxylum novogranatense, assembly GCA_029891385.1. NCBI lineage: Eukaryota > Viridiplantae > Streptophyta > Magnoliopsida > Malpighiales > Erythroxylaceae > Erythroxylum > Erythroxylum novogranatense. The sequence continues at coordinate 44,136,798 of CM057233.1, read as the reverse complement.
TTCAAAGCAAAGATCACCGCTGCTAACTCCAAATCATGCGTCGGATAATTCAGCTCATAAGGCTTCAACTGCTTCGAAGCATAAGCAATCACCCGATCTCCCTGCATCAAAACACAGCCAAGACCCTTCCTCGAAGCATCACTATACACCGAATAACCTTCATCTTCCGAAGGCAAAACCAAAATCGGGCGCCATTAATCGTGGTTGAGCCGCTCAAAGCTCCTCCGACAATCCTCACCCAATCAAACTTCGATTCTTTCTCAGCAATTTCGTCATCGGAGCGGCTATCATGGAAAATCCCTCCACGAATCTCCTGTAATAGCCTGCTAAACCCAGGAAGCTTCTCATTTCTGCTACATTCTTCGGTGCTTCCCAACTTACCACAGCTTCTATCTTCTTTGGATCCACATGAACTCCTTGCTCTGAGATCACGTGTCCAAGAAATGCAACTTCCTTTAGCCAAAATTCTCATTTATCGAATTTGGCATACAACTCATTCATCCTTAAAGTCTCCAAAGCCATCCTCAAATGCTCCTCATGCTGCTCATCACTCTTGGAATACACCAATATATCATCAATGAAGACAATGATAAATTGGTCCAAGAATGGCTTAAATACCCGATTCATCAAATCCATAAACGCTGCTGGAGCATTTGTCAATCCGAAGGGCATAACCAAAAACTCAAAATGCCCATACCGAGTCCTGAAAGCAGACTTCGGCACATCTGACTCCTTAATCCTCAACTGGTGATAACCCGATCTCAAATTGATCTTCGACAAGACCCTCGCTCCTTGCAATTGATCAAACAGATCATCAATGCGAGGAAGCGGATACTTGTTCTTCACCGTAACTTGATTTAGCTTCCTGTAGTCCACACACATTCTCAAGGATCCATCTTTCTTCTTTACAAAAAGGATCGGAGCTCCCCATGGCGAAGAACTCGGCCTGATATACCCTTTCTCCAATAACTCCTCCAATTGCTCCTTAAGCTTTTTCAATTCCGCTGGAGCCATCCGATAGGGTGGAATTGAAATCGGCCTTGTACCTGACAAAAGCTCGATCGGAAACTCAATCTCTCGAACTGTCGGTAGTCCTGGCAATTCCTCGAGAAAGACGTCCGAAAAATCCCTAACTACTGGAATATCCTCCAACTTTCCTCTATCAGCCCTGGTGTCCACCACATAGGCCAAGAATGCCTCACATCCTTTACTCATCATCCTCTCTGCTATCATAGCTGAAACAATTCTGGGCGGACTCGCTTTCCTATCCCCAGTAAACACTACTTTTCTGCCATCACCCAAACCAAATTCGCCTTTGTCTTACATTTACAATCCAAACGGGCATTCAGACTTTTCCAATGTATCCATGCCCAAAATCACATCTAAACCGCTCATCTTGGTGGCATCAAATCTACCACTAGAAGTTCTCCACCAATGCGAATCTCACAACCTCTATATACTTGACTAATTACAATGTACTGACCGATTGGAGTACTCACCATCAGCGGAGTATCCAAAGGGCTCACAATCATATCACACACGGGTCTACTCAAAGAAACAAACGAATGAGTAGAACCTGGATCAATCACCACAATCACAGCATCAGAAAATAACTATACCGTACCCGTGACAACATCTGGGGCGGTCTCAGCATCCTCCCTAGTCATCGCAAACACCCTAGCTGGTGCCTGCCCTCTCGGTCTACCCGAAAGATTCACCCTCTTCACTGATCCAATCGCCCACATTGCGGTCCTCGACCCATGGTCTCTGTCCTCCTCGGAGCTTGCATCTGACCTCTCTCATGTCGTGGAGGCTGAGGACACTCTCTGGCAATGTGTCCCTTCTCCTCACAGTTGAAACAAGCTCCTGTCAATCTGAAGCACTCTCCTCTATGAGCTCTCCCGCAGTGCTCACACTTCGGGACAAAATATCTATCTCCGTCTCCCCTTTTACCGCCACCCACCGTTGAAGCTTGGTGAGAAACAGTAGAAATCCTCATCGGCCTCGGTCGGCTCGCACCACTGCTCCTCTCCTCTGACTGGACTGGGAAGCTCCTAGCACTCCTGTCGGGCATAGGAGTACTAGTGCTACCTCCTCTCCTGGATTGCTCTCTGCCCTTTCTCTTCTTGTTCACAACACTCTTGATATTCTCAATATTCTCCACCCTCAGTGCTGCCTCAACCAGCTGCTGGAAATAACAAAAATTCTGCACAATCACCTTCTCTCTGATAGCCAAGTGCAGACCTGACTCAAATCGGCGACATCTGGCAGCCTCGCTCAGCATCAAATCCGAAGCATACCGGGATAACTGTGTAAATCGACACTCATACTCGCTGACTGTCATATCCCTCTGAGTCAAACTGAGGAACTCCCTCTGCTTCTGCTGAACATATACCTCTGACAGGTACTTCTTCCTGAAAGCAACCACAAAATCCTGCCACACCAACCCCTCGGCCTCATCGACTCCACAGTGCAGTCTCCCACGGTGAAGTGCATCTCCTGAAGCAAACTAGCAGCATAGATGACCCTCTCGTCATCCTCACACTCCATCTGGTCGAGCACTCTCTCAGTCTTCCTCAACCAAGTCTCAGCTTCTTCAAGATCTGACGTCCCAAAGAAATCAACTGCTCCATACTTCCTCAATCGATCAAATCGTCGCCTTTTCGAGCAATGACGAGAGGCATGACATCGACCCATGCATTGCCACGAATGCCTGAGTAAATGCCTGAAATAGCCTCGGATCCAATGGAGGCACTGGCTCCTGCGGGATCGGAGACTCCTGCGTCTGCGAAGGAATGGGCTCACTACCTAGCCCTATAGAAGCTTCAAGATTCCACGGACTCTCGACTCATCGATCCTCTCCTCTCTTGTCGGAGAGTCAGGTGCAGCTGACCCTTGCATAACTCCTCGTGTCCTTCTACGAGGTGGCATCGTACTCCTTCAAAGGTAAACACTATGGATTAGCTATATGACAATCTACATGTATGCATGTGATGCATGTCACGTAATCAATGCAACAAGTAATCAGATATCACACAATCCTATATGCATTCTAAGCCAAGGACATTAAACCTAGGCTCTCTGATACCAAACATGTTGGGCCCGAGCCCCGTATGTCCAATCCCGAGGGCGGCCCCTTGGGTCACGCCTGCGACGGGCGCTTAAATATACCGTCGGACTCGATCCCAACATCCATACAAAATACATATTCGATTTATATAACAATACGTATACTCATAAACCTGCATTAATCATCTCAAATTCATAAAACATATGCCATTGTCATTCGAAGGAATTCAACCAGTATTCTCGAAGTATAACATAATCCAAAATGAAAGTAAATCCCAAAATACACAAAAGTATGCTCCGTGTTGAAATGCTGGTGGGCTAACCAAAGTACTAACTTCTACAAGGCTTCTAACTAGCTCAAAGTTTCTGATGCCCTGGAAGGTCGACAATCGCCTCGATCTGCACCTGAGGAGGGGAGAGTAATGGGGTGAGCTGCGAAGCTCAGTGGCATATACGTTTATAGCCATTGGCAACGAGCCACACAATCAAGCATATATGTATATTCATACAGCAATTTCATATTCATCAAATAATTCACATTCATATAAACATAGATCATGCAATTTCTATTTCTCAACATAACAATTCTTATACAACAAGTCCATCAATTCCATCATATGTTATGCTCATCAAATCAATCGTGTATGCACAAACAAATAGCTCGAGAGTTCCGTAATCCATCCGGATAAACCAAAGGTAGATCCGTAAACTATCCGAGTCCGATTTCTCAGGGATCTCGTTGCCACAAGCGGGCAGTCGGGAGAAGGCTTTACTGTCAATGTGCACGTGACTCCATCCGTAACTCTCTTACCCAAACAATTCACATAGTCCATTCGATTCATGCTCAAAGCATTGTTCACAGTTTTCTCAATTCTCATTCTTGTCCATTGCCATAAAGGCCTATCAATCCATGCATAATTATAATCAAAAGCATATTCAATATTCTCATGCAATTCAATACAAGTAATGTCATATAATGTAAGCAAGCACACATCAGGCAATTTGTCCATACACACAATAATCATAAACATATTACCCACCTAGTATCGCTTGAGTATCAGACTCACTGCTGTCCTTCCTCTTGCGATTGGGTCAAATCAGCTTGGTTCCCTATAATAAACCAAGTTTCCATACAATTAATATCCATAACAAATATTCAGATAAACTCGAAAAGCAAAAAGTAAAGCACTAAAGGTCTTCATCCGACTCCCATCGAAAATCTCGAACTCTTCGAAACAATTTCCAAACTTCCCTTTTTCAAACAACTCACAGTCTTTTATGTCTAGATCACAACGAATCCAAAATCACCTCAATCGGACATCCACACCAAAAGATATCCCCAGAAATATGAAAATCTCACTTTCAGAAACAGGGGGGGTTCGCCGCGGCGAAGGGACGCTTGTCGCGGTGAACGACCTTACTCGCCGCGGCGAAGGCTCACCCCGGCTTGCACACCCTTGCGCCGCGGCGTGCACGCCTCTTCGTGCACGCCGCGACGTGCACATGGTGCACGCGGCGTGTCACTCCATCTCCGCTCGTCGCGGCGTGCTCTTGCGCACGTCGCAACGTGCGGGTCGGAGCTTCGACTCTGAACCCCTCTTTCCTGCGATTTCCGACCTCAATATTCTCCCAAACTCAAATGCAACACAAATAAGCCTTAGATCAAGTCTCAAGCTACATTTCTAACCCATTAATCAACTCAAAATCAAGCACAAAACTAGTAATCCAATGAAATCTAACCCTCTTTCCTTTCAAACCCTAAAATCATCGATTCTTAAACATTCCAGCCATTTTAGGTTCAAATCCAACTAAAACAAGTTTAACACAAGCATAACTTACCCGAAATCACTTCGAATCAGTCGGAAAACGCAAAAATCACAAAGTCTTTCTTCTCTTCCCACTTCCTCCTTCGACGACGTCTCTTCTTCTTTCTTCTTCTCTTTTCCTTCTATTCCTTTCTTTTTTTTTCTTCTTTTCTTTTCTCTTAACCTAAGTCATGGAACAAAAGACCAACTTACCCCTCTATTCAAGCCTAAACCCATTCCAACTTAAATGAACTTCCCAAAATGCCCTCACATAATTAAATCCTCTAATTCTCATTTAACCACAATTAAACGCAATTATACCTCAATAATCCACTAATACTCCAAAATAAATCAAACTAAACCATAAACACATAATTATCAAAATCCATGCTTAATGACATCATAAAAAAAAAATTCGGGGTCTAACATATACTCAAATCAGTCAATTCGTTTCCAAAATCCAAAATTTAATCGGAAAAAAGGAGTCCTCGCCGCGGAGAAGAAAAGCTCGCCGCAACGAGCGGAAAATATTTGTCACGGCGTGCTACCTTTTTCACATCGCGACGTGCGCCCTTCGCTCACCGCGACGTGCTACTCTGCGCTCGTCGCGACGTGAGGAAATTCGCTCGTCTCAGCGTCGTAGAATTACAGCGCCATGACGACGCAAACCCTCTTCGCCTCCCGAATCCGATCTTCACCCATTTCAAACCAAATTACCATTCTATTTAACTCTTAATTCATTTCAAACTCTTAAACATCACTAATACTCCATTTCAAACCCACTTTAAACCAATATCCTTCATCAAACGAATCCAAATCTCTCAAAAGCGATAACCCTTAAACCCAACATTTAAAACACCCAAATCTATACTTTTCATACTTAAAAACAAGAATCAATCAACTATTTAAGAAGATTGAGGCTAAAACTTACTTGATTTGGCTCACAAAACCATGAACTCTTCATGGATTTGCCAAAATCCTTTCTTCTTCTCTTCTTCTTCTTCTTCGACGGTTTCTCTTCCTCTTTTTCCTTTTTTTTTCAAACCCAATTTCCTTTTTATATCAATTCAATTTATGAAAAGTCCCTTTTGCCCTTTCCTTTAACCTTGAGTCTAATACCCCTAAGTATCTTGCCCAAAGTGCCCTAATATCAAATCGTATAACTTTACTATTTCAATTCGAAATTCGATACGAGGATCGAATGCGATTAAATTCTTTCAGAATTACTCGCTGTCATGCCTACCAATTTCCAATTCAATCCATTCATTTCTTTAGACTTTCATAAATCGTTCCAACATTCACTAACAAAATTTCCTAAATCATGACTTTAATTGGAATGTCCAATTGACAGTCATTTTCAATACCGGAAATCTCATCGGTACCCACATTGCAATAATATGAAGAATTCACATAAATCACTGCAAATTCATATTTTTCACAAAAACACTCAAGCTGGGACTTGTCACAAGTGCATGTACAATTGTGTGTGCAAAAACACGACGCAATCCAAATCTACTATTTGATCATTTCCATCGGTGACGGGATGTTACAAATACGCTTCATTTTGAAATTCTTCCAATTCATACAACTAAAGAGATCGATTTTCAATCGATTTTTTCCAATCAAGATTTAACTTCCTAATTACCCAATAAGCCTTGTGTTCCAACTCCACCGAAAGATGAAAAGCTTTTTCAAAAACCAAACGATATGGAAACGTGCCAGTTGGAGTCTTGAAAGTCGTCCTATATGCCCAAAAGGCATCATCAAGCTTGAGAGCGCAGTCTTTTCGATTATGGTTCACAGTTTTCTCAAGAATGTCTTTGATCTCTCGATTTGATATTTCAGCTTGGCCATTTGACTGTGGGTGGTAGGGTATAGCAACCTTATGTCAAACTCCATATTTGTTTAAAAGATTACCCAGAAGCTTGTTGCAAAAGTGGGTACCTTCATCACTAATAATGTCCCTGGGAGTGCCGAATCTTGTGAAAATATTTTTTCTTTAAAAATTTGAGAACAACCTTGGCATCATTTGTTGGTGAAGCTATGACTTCAACCCATTTTGATACATAGTCCACTGTCAAAAGGATATAGGATTGTCCACAAGATTTGGGGAATCGTCCCATGAAATCAATACCCCACAAATCGAAGAGTTCTACCTAAAAAATGTTGGTCAAAGGAAACTCATGATGCCGTGAGATATTATCCATTTGTTGACATTGGTCACATGTCTTAGTGAAAGCATAGTTGTCTTTATGAAGTGTAGGCCAATGGAAACCAGATTGAAGAACTTTTGTTGCTATTCTTGTTGGGCCAAATTGACCTCCATATGGTACTAAATGACAATGCTCTAAAGTTGATCTTCCAGGGTAAATCTTCGAATCACTTGATCAGGACCTCTCTTGAACAGTAAAGGCTCATCCTATAGATAACTTTTCACATCAAATAGGAACTTATTCTTTTGAGATGGATTTAAATAAGGAGGAATCAAACCTGTTGCTAAATAATTCACCATTTCAAAAAATGTGGCTTTGATTCTTCAAGCTCTAATCAAGATAAATGGTTAGCAACTGCATTTTTTATCCCCTTTTTATCCTTGATCTCCACACCAAGCTCTTGCAAAAGCAACACCCATCGAATGAGTTGCGGCTTAGCATCTTTCTTTGTAAACAAATATCGGATTGTCATATGATTTGTGAAAACCACAACTTTGGACCCAATGATATACGACCGAAACTTGTCCAAAGCAAAAACAACTGCCAATATTTCCTTCTCTGTAGAAGTGTAATTTTGCTAAGCATCATCTAAGGTTTGGCTAGAGTAGTGGATAACCCCGAGCACTTTCTCTCGCCTTTGGCCTAAAATTGCTCCTACTGCAAAGTCACTCGCATCACACATAATTTCAAACGGTTGTTGCTAATCAGGTGTGAACATCACAGGAGCTGAAATTAACTTTTTCTTGATCAACTCAAAAGTCTGCAAGCATTTCTTATTAAACTCAAATTTCACATAGTTTTCTAAGAGATTGCAAAGGGGTTTGGCGATCTTATAGAAGTCTTTGATAAATCTTCGGTAAAACCCCGCATGTTCAAGGAAACTATAGATACCCTTTACATTTGTCGATGGAGGAAGCTTTTCAATGGTTGCTGTTTTGGCTCAATCCACTTCCATGCAATGGGCAGATACTTTGTGACCCAACATAATTCCTTCTCTCACCATAAAATGGCATTTCTCCTAATTGAGCACTATATTGGTATCCTGACATCTTTTTAACACTAGAGACAGATTATGTAAGCACTTATCAAATGAATCACCAAAAACAGAAAAATCATACATAAAAAATTTCATGAAATTCTCAACCATATTGGAGAAGATAGCCATTATGCAACGCTGAAATATAGCACAAGCATTGCAAAGACCAAAAGCCATATGCCTAAATGCAAATGTGCCAAAATGATAAGTAAATGTGGTCTTTTCTTGATCTTCAGCTATAATGGCTATTTGGTTATATCTCGAGTAACCATCTAAAAAGTAGTAAAAAGCATGTCCAGCAAGTTTATCCAACATTTGATTTATGAATGGTAAAGGAAAATGGTCCTTTCTAGTGGCTTTGTTCAACTTTCTATAATCCATACAAACCTTCCATCTAGTGATAGTCCTAGTGGAAATAGTTTCATTGTTATCATCTTTAACTACAATGAATTCACCTCTTTTAGGAACAACCTGAGTAGGAGTAACCCATGAACTAAAAGAAATTGGGTAAATGATTCTAGCTTTAAGCCACTTTTGAATTTCAGTCCTAACCATTTCCTTTATTACTTGGTTCAATCTTCTTTGGGGTTCAATGCTAGGGGTAAATGACTCCTCCATCAGAATTTTATGGATTATAATAAAAGGACTAATTCCATTAATGTCTGAAATTGAGCAACCCAATGCATTTTTTTAACTCCCTTAACACCCTAAGCAATTTTTCTTCTTCTAAAGGAGTCAATGAAGATGAAATAATGATAGGAAAAGTTTGATTAGCACCCAAGAATGCATATTTTAAATTTTCAGGAAAAGGTTTCAAATCAATCAATGGGTGCACATCTTTCACATCACCAACAACATCAACATTAGTCACACAAAACAAAGGCTAATTTGAACAAAATTTTTTAAGCATTCAAAAGAATCCAATACCATCATAAAACAAGCATCATCATCATCCATAGCATCTTTTCTAACCATAACTTCCAATCATGTCAATAATGGCTCTTTAGGTATAAGGGAAGGAAAAGATGTTACCACACAAGATGATATGACATCCACTCAGTTGCAAGTCGGTGTATAACTTGGATGTTTGAGCGATCTGTATATGTTGAATCTCACCTTCTCGCCATTTACATGCAAGGTTAGTTTCTCTTGTTGCACATCAATCACTGAACCTCTGGTAGCCAAGAATGGTCACCAAGTATGATTCGGATCTCTTTATCTTCTTCCACGTCGAGCACCACAAAGTCTGTAGGGAGAATAAATTTGTCAACACGAACAAGAGCGTCTTCTACAATACCTCGAGGATAAGTGAGAGAACGATCAGCTAGTTGGAAACCAATTGTCGATGACTTGACTTCTCCAAATCCCATTTTTTGGAAGATGGAAAGAGGCATGAGATTTATGCTTGCCTCCAAATTGTAAAGTACTTTACCAAAATATGTGTTGTTGATCTCACACGGAATTGTGAAGCTTTTCGAATCTTTCAATTTTTGCGGTAACTTTCTTTGCAAGAATGCACTATACTCCTCGGTCATCAATACCATCTTATAGTCTCCAAATCTCCTCTTTTTGGTAATAATGTCCTTAATGAATTTTGCATAATTCGGTACTTACTCAATAGCTTCAATCAAGGGAATGTTGATCTTAAGTTTCTTAAAGACTTCAAGGAATTTTGCAAATTGATCATTAATTTTCTTCCGCTGAAATCTTTGAGGGTATGGTAGTCTGGGGATGATTTTTGTTTATAGTTCCCCTTCAGTTTCTTCTTCGAGTTAACTTCCTTCTCAACTTGTGTTGGTGTACTTACTTCTTCATAAGTATTCTTTCCTTCGTTTTGGTTGGATTTAGTGGAGTTCTGTTCTTTAGGTTTCACTTCTTCCAATTCTTTTCCACTTTGAAGAATGATGGCCTTGCACTGCTCTCTCAGGTTAGTTTCAGTATTACTTAGAAATATCATCTGATTTAAATTCCCAACAACATTTCCAAGTTGTCCCAGTTGAACTTCCAAACCCTTCATTGAAGTCCCAATATTGGTTACTTGCATTTTTAGCTCATCCATCTCCTTCTGATTCTTGTGAAAACGATTTTGTTGCCTCAGTTAAAAAAATGTCAATCATTTCTTCTAAGGAAGGTCTCCGTTATACTGGTTGTGGTCCATGTCCAGGTGGGTAGGACATGTTCCTTTGAATTGTATCCTTGAGCATATTGATTTCCCATTGGTTGTGACTTAAATCCTAAGTTCCTTTTGTTACCAAACTAGGATTGTTCCACCCCCTCATCATTGGTATAGATTGAATGACTAGTAGCTGCCACCTGCTCATTCTGTTTTTCCTTTGACATGAATTTTGAAAATTGATTTAATAGGGCTGCCAATTGAGCAGCTAACTGAGTTACTTGGTCAACTTCTAAAATTCCTATTTTTTCATTAGTTCGTTTAGAGGGCCACTGGTATCTATTTGAAGCCATATCTTCTAGCAATGCACATGCTTCTTGAGATGTTTTTCTCATCAGAGTACCACCTGCTGCATCCATAATAGTTCGAGTCTGGCCATTCAACCAGTTGTAGAACATTTCCACTTGTACCCACTCTTGGTATCCATGATGTGGACATTTTCTCAAAAGATCTTTGTACCTTTCGCAAGCTTCATGCAATGGTTCCAAGTCATGCTATCTAAATGTATTGATCTCAGCTATTAACTTCCCAGCTTTACTAGGTGGAAAAAAATTTAATCAAGAATTGTTGTGCCACCTCTTGCCAAGTTCACATTCTATTAGTAGAAATTGAGTGAAGCCAATTCTTTGTTTTGTCTCGAAGAGAAAATGGGAACAAAGTGAGCCTACTGGCATCTTGCATTGCCCCTTTAGTTTTGATAGTGTCACATAATTCCTGGAAACTTGCAAGATGATCATTTGAATCCTCTATTGGTGCTCCTCCAAACTGATTTGTTTGAACCAAATTGCTGAGTCCAAGTGAAATTTGAAAATTTTGAGCATGAACATTAGGTCTTTGGATACCATGATAATTACCCACCACTGTAGGCTAGAAATATTCCCTGATAGGACGTTGGTGTAATTGTTCTTGTTCATTTCCATGATCTCCTTTTCCATTTCCTCCAGTCAAATTAGCTACACCAATTCTAGCCTCTAACTGAGCTAATCTTTGGTTCATTTTATGTTCATCTATAGTTGGTTTATCATGTTTTAACATTATTCGAGGTTTGTTGATGTAAAATGCATAAATGTAACAAATAGACTCAAATTGCACTGTTTTTGGGTTTTTGGTAGACTTGTACTTTATTCATTGTGAAATTGTTATCTCTAGATTGATTTAGCCAAAAATTCTGAAATTTCATACTTAAATTCTTGACTTATTAACGGATTTTTTGGAATCAATTGCAGATTTTTCTGAGCTAAAATTCAGGAGAAATAAATTCCCCAATGTTGCGTCAGATTTTGGATCACCAGAATGACCTTTCAATGATGTTTCAATCATAACTTTTGACTCAGATGGTGAAATTCAATGATTCAAGTCTCATATTGAATCAAAGACGAAGATAATGATAAAATTTGAGCTCCTAAATCATCACCAGTTAGTTTTTATGCATTGTTGAAATTGACCTTAAAAAGTTAGAGTTGTTTTGAAAAATTAACCCACCTAGCTGCCTCCACCCACTTCTCCATTAACGCAACTCTGCATACCTCCAATACAACACAACCCCACACCTTATCCCTCTACTCATGTAGTAGCCCCCACCTAGCTCCCATTCGACCCCACTTCTTTACAACTCTCCATTTGTTTTACTCATAAAAGCTCCACCCACTTACCTTTCCATCCATTCATTTCCATCAACGTAAGCCCCCACCTTTTAATTATTTTAGCCTATGCAATAGCTCATTCTCCACTCCACCAGCCCCACACTCCATTCTCCAACAACGCCCCAATCTCCAATTATTCATGCAGCAGCCTTGAAGCTCCCACTTGGCTCCACTTTCCAGCTCACATCCCACTCACCTCTCAACTGACAACAAAACTCCATGCCACACTCGTCATTTTCTCTCTAGCCTCCATATACGGAAGCCTTGAATTTCTCTCCAACCTTCCACATACATCGTAACCTCCATTCCACCAGCCTCCAATCACTAAAACCTCTTACACACACAACACGTAGATAGCTTCATTTACTCCCATTCACGCTACACACATCCAAGCAACACATGCAGCCCTCCATCCTCTCACTCATTTAGCATTTTTTGAAGTTCTTCTACTTGATTTTCTATTTTCTTTTGCTGAAGAATTGATTTTACCGTTCTTACCAACTCTGAGTCAAACTGTCTTTCTGGTCCTCTGGTGGTTCTGGGCATACAATCCTTTTACAAACAAGCTATGCAGGAAAACAAAAATGTAAAAAGAAAAAGAAACAAATAAGTTACTCCAGGGATAAAAAGAAAACCAACAAGTAAATATCAAACTAGCTATAGAAGCAAACATTCAAACATTCATCCCCAGCAACAGCACCAAAAACTTGTTCGTGAACTGCAAGTGTATGGTTGTCAAAGTGAGTAATAAATCGGTAAGAACTTAGTCGTGTCCACAGGGATTATAAGAAAGTTCAATTCTACGCTAGCTAACGGTATTTGAATCAGATTGAGTGTAATTTTATAAAATTAAAATTAAATGTGACCAAAATAACTATGAATATGACAAATTTTTGCAGTAATTAATTAAGAAAAGATTGCATCAATTAACTAATTAAAAGTATTTACTTCAACAGGGAATGACTTTCTCTTAGGGAATGCTATTTTTATCAACCCTAATATTGAATTAGCTATTCTCCACAAATGAAATATCCTAACCTTGTACGTAATTTTAAGAGTAATTAATCCCCTTTTCCCAAAAATGAATTAATCTATCCACTCTAGACGTCACTTAGTAATCCCTTACTTAAGTTCTTCTTAGAGTTTTTTAAGTCTCAAATCTTTAATTTTCACCTCCTACGTTTGTTGGGGTCTCCCAACTCATAAGAAAATCCTAGTCAAAATTTCCTTCAATCTTATAGCAAAAACTCCCTTTTTCCAAAGACGAATTTATACCATGGCAATTTTTAATAATCCAAAGAAAGAACAAATAAACCCAAGAAAAAATAAACAAGTATATGAATATTCAGTCATGGATTCTAACAAAATTTAATATTAAAACATCATAAAAAATATCAAATCCCTAAGAGAAATTAATTCTCTAGCCATAAATCATCAAGCCAAGTAATCCAAAAAAATAAATGCTAGACAAATTCATAATGAATCAATTATAAATGAAGAACAAGGCTCTCCAAACTCCTTTGCATGGTTGCTTCGTTGGCGGTGAATGGTGATTAAGGCTTGTGTGAAGACAACTGGTTGTGTTTTTATAAGGGCTGTGTTGGTGAAGACTTCCGTGTCTATGGAAGATTGGAGAGGAATTTTATGTAGCTTGTGGCAATAGGTGAGTGGCGTGGTGTGAGTGAAGAGTTACTACCTTCGTGAGTGGAGTGTAGAAACAGCTGTATGGTGAATGGGAAGGCTGATTTTGTGAGTGAATTGAGTGAAAAGCCAACTGTGTTGTGCGTAGAAGTAGCTACTAGTTTTGTTGTCTTGCGGTTGAGTTGTTGGAGAAGAGAATGCTACGTTAGTGGGAGGATGGAGGGCTGTATGTGTTGTTTGGATGTGTGTAGCGTGAATGGGAGTAAATAGAGCTATCTACTTGTTGTGTGTGTAGGAGGCTTCGGTGATTGGAGGCTGGTGGAGTGGAGGTTATAGTTTATGTGAAAGATTGGAGAGAAATTCAAGGCTTGTGTGTATGGAGGCTGGAGAGAAAATGACAAGTGTGGCATGGAGGCTTGTTTTCAGTTGAGAGGTGAGTGGGATGTGAGCTAGAAAGTGGAGCCAAGTGGGAGCTTCAAGACTGTTGTTGGGGCCAAGTCTGGTATCAAATCTCAAAGTGCCCATTCGGGGCGATCGGGAGAGATCATGGGAGAGACACCTTGAAACCTCTCCACTGGTAAGAAATTCCAGCGTTAGCATTGGCAGGTTCGCCGTGACAAAAGTCTTGGCTTCGCCTTGATGAAATTCCATACTCTAGCATAAACACCCTTTAGGAAAAGTTCGTTGTGGCGTACTCTCGGCCTCGCCGCTGCGAAACCTTTGAACAAAACCCAAACCCCCAACATTCAATAGTACAAACATACATACCTTTCTTTTAATACCATGCAATATCATATCCCATTACTAATAACAATTCCCAATCTCAACTAAGAAGATAAACATGAACATACATAAAAGATCTTTTTGAATTCTTGATTTCATTACAAAAGCCACACCGTTGGCTTAATGCAAAAATACAAAAATACAAATATAAGTGATACAATTGAATGCTTATGTTGATATGCTTATAAAACTATCCAAAAATAGTCGAACTACTTAATTACTAAATGTAACTATCTTAGAGTTCGTCTGATTGCCTTACAAGGATCACTAACCTTCTTATTTTGCACCTGAGGAGTGAAAGTGACGGGGTGAGCTGTGAAGCTTAGTGGCATATATATTTATAGCCACCGGTGATTAGTCGCAATTCAAGCATATGTATATATGTATGTACTCCATCTCATTTATATCTAGCAATTTCATCAATTCTACAATTCTAATTCAAATATTCATAGTTCAACATATTATCAAAACATAAAACATATTGAGTGTATTTAATCATCCAAAACATGACACTAAAATTTGCAACATAACTTGACAAATTAAAATGCAAATGCAAAAACAAATGGCTCGAGAGTTTTGTGGAACAAAACGGTTAAACCGAAGTTTATACCATGAACAAAACGAGTCCAAATTCTCAAGATCTCGTAGCCTCAAGCGGGTAGCCAGGAGAAGGCTATGGTCAACGTACACGTGACTAACGAAGTGTTCCTTTTTCGCCCAAAAAAAAGTATATAATCAATACCATAATCATGCTCAAATAATTTTATCAGATGCTCATACTTTCATGCTTTTTTTTCTTTTCATTTATACAAAATGTTATACCCTTTTTCCAAGGTATAACATAATCACAATTCATCATACATTTTCAGCATTCACAACAATTCAATTTCGTGCAATGTAAGCATACAAACATAGGCAAGAATTAGCCCCAATCACACAATAACTATAAATGCATTACCCACCTAATTTCGCTTGACAATCCAAGTTCAATGTTGTCTTTCCTCTTGATTTTGGATCAGGTTTGCTTGGTTTCCTATAATAAGCCAATTTTCCATTCAATCCAAATTCAATAAAATCATAAAGCTTCAATAATCAAAATGCTAAAATTGAACTATAATCCTTTCAAAACCTAGACTTTCAGGTCAATTTTTCCATGATCGTTATGATTAGGTCAATGAAGGGATTTACTAACACTTTCTTCTAGAAAAAAACTCTTTATTGTCTTAAGTTTCTAATGACACTAAAATCATTCAATTTGGTTTAGTAATCCAAAAGTTATACTCTAACCATTTTCGAACTGCTCTTATACTGAAACAATATTCTATGCTCAAATTCCTTCCAAAACTTTATATCATGATAGACTGAATTTAAACTTAATTTCTTCACAAAACTTGTAGCCCTATGTCTCTAGTTTACTCCAAATTAAAAATAACTCAATTTCGATAACCACACAAAAATTTATGCTCAAAATACCAAAGTATATTCGGTGCTGGAAAATTCGCCGATCTCACAAATTCGCTGCGGTGAATTTTGACAAAACCGACGCAGACATGCTTCATTTTCCAAATTTTCTTCTCGCCTTTCACATCTAACTCATTTTAAACCTAAACCATCTCTTTATTTCATTTTCAACTCCATTTCAACCTAAAATCATTCACAAATACATCATAATCTATCCTTGATCATTAGCTAAACACTAACACATTTACATAAACCATTCATCACAACTTCCTACACATATTCAACCTTGTTTTTCACTTCTAATTATCACTAAATATGCTTCATCTAACAATCAAGAAGGGTTAATGCTTATATTTACTTGATTTAGCTTCAAAGTCTTCAAGATCTCCAAAACCCTAATTTTCTTTCTTTACTCTCTTCTCCCTCCACGATCTCTTCTTCATTTTTTGCAAGACAATAACTTCTTTTTCTTTTTATACTCTTAATGAATGTTAAATTAAATCTTACCAACATTAACATAATTATTAACTCCAAAATTTATTCCATCAAAACCTCATATTTCATTTAAATCATACTTAATTAGAGAGAAAAATTTCAGGGGCCAACAGCTGCTACGTGAATAATTGGAGGATGGGGTGTTGTTGGAGAATGGAGTGTGGGACTAGTGGAGTGGAGAATGAGCTACTGAATGGGCTGAAATAATTAAAAGGTGGGGACTTACGTTGATATAAATGAATGGATGGAAAGGTGAATGGGTGGAGCTTTTGTTAGTTAAAAAAAGGAGAGTTGTAAAGAAGTGGGGTTGTGTGTTTGTGGAATGGGAGCTAGGTGGGGGCTGTTGCATGAGTGGAGGGATGAAGTGTGGGGTTGTGTTGTGTTGGAGGTATGAAGAGTTGCGTTAATAGAGAAGCGGGTTGAGGCAACTAGGAGGGTTAATTTTTCAAAACAACTCCAAATTTTCAAGGTCAATTTCGACAGTGTATATAAACTAAACGACAAGATTTAGGAACTCAAATTTTATCATTATCTTTGTCTTTGAGTTAGCTTCAATATGAGACTTGAATCACAAAATTTCACCATCTAAGTCAAAAGTTATGATCAAAATATCATTGAAAGGTCATTCTGGTAATCCAAAATCTGACGCAATAATGGGCAATTTATTTCTCCTGAATTCCAGCTCAGAAAAATTTACAATTGGTCCCAAAAAAATCCTCAATGAGTCAATAATTTAAGTATAAAATTTCATAATTTTTGACAAAACCAATCTCGAGATAAAAATCCCACAATGTCTAAAGGACAAGTTTGCCAAAAACAAAAAAACAGTACAATTCTTGTCTATTTGTTTCATTTATGCATTTTATGCCAACAAACCTCGAATAATGTTAAAACGTGATAAACCAGCTATAAATGAACATAAAATGAATGTAAATGACTCTGAATTAAGTCTTAAACATATATGAAAATATGAGTGAATCAAAAAGTAAACTATAATTTGATTTTTGAACCATATATACACGTAACAAATATTATTAAGTTTACTATTTGGATTTTGGTGTTACCAATTTGCTATTATGTTAAATTTTCTTAAATAAGTTATTTTATTTAATAAATAATCTAAGTATTAGAGATATTATTATTTAAGAGAACGTCATTGATCGGGTTGTTGAAGCCCACAAAATTAATTTTTATTCTTTAAACTCTTTTAGTAGTCGTGGAACCAGGTCGAATCCTTAGGAACTAATAACCAATTTCTTAATTTCAATTGACAAAACAAAGTGGAGGTTATGATTAATTAACTGATAAACTAAATGTAACAAGGAATAAAAATAAATTAACTAAATATAAAAGTGAGAAATTTAAGATATCATTTAATTGTAACATTGATCACGGTCTAAAAGAATAATTTTCATAATTGAAGGGTTAATTTGAAACATCTTAGGATAGCCATAATAAGTCTCAAAATTTTCTAAATTCATTGGTTAAAACTCAACATTTAAACCAAAACTTATCATCAATTGATTGAGTATGATATCATTCCATATCAATTAAGTGATACCAATAAGCTTAGTAAAAACACTAAACCCTAAATTAAATAATTGAAATAACTATAATTATTCAATTTAATTTTTATTTTCATAAGTTAAATATGCAAAGTCATAAATAACTTATTAGCTATTTGTACCAATTCTTCATGAAAATTACAAATCATTGAATTCATGGATAGCCAACATCAAATTAATTTGTTAGATTAATTAATATTAATTATTCATAAAATATAAGAACACAAAATAAGAAATATTTGAATTTGACCACACATCTTTAGTTCCAACACCAAAAATAGAAGAAAAGGCGAAAGATTTGAAAGAAAACTACGAAGAAATGAAAGAGAATGATGTGTAGAAGTGTTAGACAAGTTTTTGTCTTCTTTCCTACTCTCAAAACCTGGCCTCTTCCTATCTTCTTTTTGAAAAATTAAATTATATTAATGATATTGGAAATTTGTACATGCTTTACAAAACAAGTAAACTAACTATACGTCCCTCCATAAGCTAAAAACATTTAACATCTTAATAACACTTCCACGTGGCTACATCTTGATTTCTCTAGAACTTTCAAAAAGAAGACGCATCTAAACGTCTTGATTTCTCTAGGGTTTGCTTTACTTTCTCCTCACATATCTCTTATGTACATTCTTCATTTCTTAAGTGATAAGATTATGATTCCAAGTCTTCCACTGGAATGGATAGCACAAAGTAGTCTTGGGACTTCATCTTCCTTCAAGGATGCAAATAAGTTTCTTAATTGTAAAGATTCTTATCTAAAACAATTCTAAATCCCTACATAATAGGGATGCAAATAAGCTTCCTAATTCAAATCAAATTCTTGGAGCGTGATCTCACCTTATCGATTGCAGTAATATGTCTACATTTTAAAAAAATTGTGATTTTGAATAATAAAGCTCAAATTTGATGCAATCTCCACTTGAAATTTAAAAAAACATTAATTTTCCCATTTAAGCACTAAAACCATTAATCTTCCCATTTAATGGTAAGAGGCGTGTTCTTAGAAACAACAAAACCTTGAGGGGTCCGAGTTCGATTCCCAAAGAGGACAATACTGATTAAGATTGGATGCCGCGGTATAACCCGCAAACACACGCCGGGGTATAACTCAAAACACCTACAGGTGGGGTGTGGGGTCCAATATTAAAATTGGTTCAATGATAAGAGGCATGTTCTTAGAAACAACAAAACCTTGAGGGGTCGCGAGTTTGATTCCCAAAGAGGACAATACTGATTAAGGTTGGATGCCGCGGTATAACCGGCAAACACACGCCGGGGTATAACCCCCAAATACCTACGGGTGGGGTGTGGGGTCCAACATTAAAAAGATTGGCTCAATGGTAAGAGGCGTGTTCTTAGAAACAACAAAACCTTGAGGGGTCGCGAGTTTGATTCCCAAAGAGGACAATACTGATTAAGGTAGGATGTCGCGGTATAACCCGCAAAGACACGCCGGGGTATAACCCCCAAACACCTACGGGTGGGGTGTGGGGTCCAATAATGCTACTAGTTAATACATATGTCATCATATCATTGCTTACTTTAATTCGATCTTCACTAGATTTATCAAATTCATAAACCCCATAATCAAGGTCAGCCACATGTACACATCAATCAACTGAACCTTAGAAAACCCATAAATAAAAACTTAGAAAGCCTAAACAATAACTCCTTTAAACCTTTTTTTAATAAATAACATCAAACTATACTTAAAAAATGCAAAGCACATAGTCCCTGTGCCCCTCGAAGAAATTCAAACTTGGGCTTATTCTTTGTCACATTATCTCAGTCATCAACTATTTGATTAATTTATTCATTTGAAGTAATTGACTTATCCTCAGTCTGAACATTTTCTTTAAAAGCAGTAACTAACTATGAAAATGGACAATTTCTTCTTTTTCTTTCACTACGTCCTTCTGCTTGTACTTGACCCTTTCTAACCTAAGAGTACTTTGGTAACACGAGTTGCTGCTAGAAGTTTAATGGAGCGTTTTTATATTTTCAGTTTTTATCCCTTGGAAATATCATTCATAACAACTTGTAATATTTCAGTCTTATATACCCGATTACTCCACAAAAGTTCCATATATGTATGAACCTTTGATTTTTCTTTGAGATTTTTCCTTAGATAGATCTGATCGCAGCAATTTTCTCATCATTCGACTTGAAATGTTCACCTTTATAGCCAATGCATTGAAGGTCTCCTTGAGTCTTACGAATTTCAAATAACTTTTCATTGAACATTCTTATTCCTTTTTCTATGCTGACCAACTTCAAAATTGTTTCACCAAGTTCATCTAATGTAGACAACAACTTATTCTCTAGATCTTAAATGATGTTCTTCATATAAGAGTTTTCCTCCTTCAACTTCTCATTTTTCTGTCATGTTTTGGACCCATTTAGCATACATTAACTCATAGGCTTCATAATACCTTCCTTTTTATCATTTGAAGTATTTCATTATTGTCATAATATGAGATTGAGCTTTAAGCTGATTCGCCTGCAGTTTTCCCAGAATTTTCTGATTTACTTACTTTTGCATAATCAGTTACTTCCTTCTTGGCTGCTATAAAGCAAGTAACTGAACTTTTGCTATATAAAGCAACTAACGTAGCACTATTCATAGCTTCTTCTTTACTACTATACTCACTTCCAAATTTATTCTCATTCCAAATGCTTGTATAGAACTTCCTTTTTCTCTTTTTCAAGATGTTAGCACATTCCGTTTGCACATATCCGAAGCCTTCACACATGATATTGAATTTTCTTCACTTCTTTTCACCCTTTTGAGTTTTCCCTTGTTGTTTAAAATTACTATTTGATGAGCTACCACCATTTTACCTAAAATCGGATCTATCCTTCTTCATTTTCTTTAACCACTTGCTGAAATTTCTTGTCAATAATTCCATATCCTCATTCTCATCAGATTTATCTTTTACATCATTTATTCCTTTTCTAGTTTCAGCTTGTAGTGTCAATCCTTTCCTCTTTTCTTATTTTCCCCTCAATAAATTCATTTCGAAATTGGTAAAAATTCTAATTACCTTCTCTAACGACAAGTCATTGATGTTATGAACCTCCTAGATTGCTGTAATTTTCGAAACAAATCTTGTAGGTAGTGATTTCAACGTCTTCTTTACCAATTTCATGTTAGAGCATTTTTTATTGAGTTGATGTACTTGGTTTGCTATGTCACGCATTCTCGTATGTAAGTCTCCAATGGTTTCAGTCTTATCCATGCTCAACTCTTCAAATCTCACAACCAACATATGAAGTTTTGAGGCATTCTCGTATGTAAGTTTCCAATGGTTTCATGCTCATCCATGCATCACCAAGACTACTAGAAGTTTTCCACACAATAACCACTATCGATGATAGTGAGTAGCCCAACAAAATCACACAAGTACCATAGAAAGTTAACTGCCAAAAACTCAAGAATTTACCCAGTTGAACCACTCAAAGACAAAACAAGAACACAACTGTACTAAAATTCATCAACGACAACCAACCAATGAAGACACGCGACTATCAAAGCAAATCAATGCAACATGTTGCCTTTAGCCCACTCACGTGAAATTCACACACTACCAACAACTCGTAGATTCAATTTTCTGAAATTGATAATTATAGATCACAAACCCATTCCTTTGGTGATTAGGGCCATAAATCTCGTTGACGCAAATCTTGGCTGTAGCTCTCCAATCTTAACCAACACAAGTAGATAATAATAATGTCAGGTGTGAACCTCTGTTGGGCTCGGGTCTCGATCCCCATCCCGAGGTGGCCCCTCGGGGATGCCGTGTAAGGGGCGTGCGGAGGAAGAGACAAAAACATGCAAAAATATCAGGGAAACAGCAGCGGGAAGAGGAGGCCTCGCTGCGGCAACAGGATGCTCGCCGCGACGAGCGCTTTGCTACGAGGGTTCGCCGCGGTCAAACCTAGCCTTCCCGCGACGAACTTGCGGGTACGCGCCGCGACGAGCGACCAACATCACGTCGCGGCGAACACCCAGGGGTTGCGCCGCGGCGAAGGACTGGCTTGCTACCACAAACGTCCCAAATTTTGATCCCGATCCCAACATCTATGCAAATTTCAAACAAACACATACATTCTCATACATTCTATCACATACACATGCATTCTAACTATGAGTTAATCACCCCCATAAACAAAAGAACTTCATGTTAGTACAATCCGAAGAAATTAAACAAGCCTTGTATTATAACACAATAAATATCAAAGTTTAAATCCAAAATACATGAGAATGTTCAATGATGATATGCATGGAAGGCTAACCAAGAGTACTAACTTAATACAAAAGCTTCTAACTATCTTGGAGTTTCTGATGCCTTGCAAGGATCACGATCTTCTCGTTTTACACCGAGGAGTGGAGATAATAGGTGAGTCAAGCTCAAGTGGCTTATACATTTATAGCCATTGGCAACGAGCCACACATTCAAGCATATATATGTGTATACATAAGCATAAAGCAACTCAACACTTCACAATCTTATAACCATCACAAGAAAATGTCATGTCATTTAATGTTTCACAACATCACAATTCATTATGCATCATACTTAACAAATCAATGATGAAATTCACAACAAAAGGCTCGAGAGTTCCGTGGAACAAAACGGATAAACCGAAGTTTATACCGTGAACAAAACGAGTCCAATTTCTCAGGATCTCGTGGCCTCAAGCGGGCAGCCGGGAGAAGGCTATACGTCGACGTGCACGTGACTAACGAAACGTTCCTCTCTCGCCCAAACAAAGCACATATTCATTCGTTTCATGCTCAAATCATTTTATCAAAAGTTTTCATACTTTTCATGATCATCATGCTTCTTCATCTATCCATTCATACAAAATGCCATAATGTTTTTCAAGGCAATACATAATCATAATCACAATGCATTTTCAACAATTTCAATGTCACACACACATGCAAGCAAGCACGATAGTTTTCCCATACACACAACAACTATAAATATATTACCCACCTAATATCGCTTGATAATCCAAGCTTAGTGTTGTCCTTCCTCTTGCAATTGGATCAGGTCGGCTTGGTTTCCTATAACAAACCAAGTTCCCATTCAAACAACATTCAAAGGAAAATCATAAAGCTTTGGAAATCAAAAGTGCTAAAATTGACCCATAACCCTTTCAAAACTAGACTTTCGGGTCAACTTTTCCATGATCATTATGACCAGATAAATGAAGACTTTTGGTAACCCTTCCTTCTATAAAAATTTTCTTCATTTTCTTAAATTTCTAACAACACCAAACTCATTCCATTTGGTTCAGAAACATGAGAGTTATGCCCCAATCATGTTGGGAATAACCTTATGCTGAAACTATAATCTACACTCAACTTCCATAAAAAATTTGATATCTTTAGAGACTGAATCAGAACTTCATTTCTTCATAAAACTTGTAGCCTTATGTCTATAATTTACAACAAATTAAAATTCACCTCATTTGTACATCTACATCAAAATTTATGCCCAAAATACCAAAGCATGTCGGCGTAGGAAAATGGTCGCCGTCACAAGTGAGAAAATCGGAGGCGCCATGCTAACGAGCCCAGAATCCTCCCGAAACTTGATTTTCTCACTTTCTTCAACCTTAATCCTCCCATTTTTCAAATACAACATATCTAAACCCTAAATCATGTCTTATACTTCATTTCTAAGCTCATTCTAACCCAAAATCATTAACAAACACAACATGATCATCAACCCTAAGAGATCTAACCATTTTTCATTAACCACTCAACCACCATTTTCCTACACATGCTAAGCTATATTAGGGTTTCATCCAACCAAAACAAGAAGAAAAGAACTTAAACTTACTTGATGATGCTTTGATTTCTTCTAAATTCTTCAAGGATTGCTAAGCCCCACTTTTCTTCTTCCCTTATTCTCTTCCACGACACTCTCCCTCTTTCTCTTCTCACCTTTGTTTTTTCTTCTTCTAATTTTCCTTTCCTTAAGCCTAAATGAAAGCACAAGGACTATAATGCCCCTCCTTGTAAAGCCTTAACCTCACCAACTTAAGTGGTCTTCCTATAATGCCCTCATATAATTTTACTCTTTCATCAACACTTACACCAAACTAACCTCAATTAAACCTTAATTTTCCACTAACACTCCCAATTCAATCAAACAAAGCAATAAATTATACAACCAACACAATTCATACCTAATAACATCAATAAAAGAAAATTTGGGGCCCAACATTTCTCCCCCTCTTAAAAGAAATTTCGTCCTCAAAATTATTACCTGAGTCATCGAAGAGACGTGGATATTTCTCCTTCATGGCATCCAAAGACTCCCACGTGGCCTCTTCCACCAAATGGTTCCTCTACAGGACTTTGACTAGCTGAACCGTCTTGTTCTTGAGGACCTTTTCCTTGGTGTCCAAAATCTCCACTGGAATCTCCTTATAGCTCAAATCATCTCTCAACTGAACCTCAGTAGTCTGAATAATATGAGAAGGATCCGATCTATACCTCCTCAACATGAAAACATGAAAGACATCATAGATCTGAGACAATTCTGGGAGTAATGCCAACCTGTAGGCGAGTGGTCCAATCCTCTCAAGAATTTCATAAGGACCCACATATCTCGGACTCAACTTGCCCTTCTTGCCAAACCTCATTACTCCCTTCCAAGGAGACGTCTTAAGAAACACTTTCTCACCGACTTCAAATTCCATCTCCTTTCGGCGTGCATCAATGTAGCTCTTCATCCTATCCTCAGGTCGCTTAAGCCCCGCTAACCAAATTGACTTTATCAACTGTCGTCTGAATCAATTCTGGTCCTACCAGTTTCTCTCTCCTTCTTCATCCCAAAGAATCGGAGTTCTACATCTCCTTCCATACAATGCCTCATATGGAGCCATTTGAATGCTTGAATGGTACGAATTATTATAGGCAAATTCGACCAATGACAAATGCTCATCCCAAACTCCTTTGAAATCCATCACACATGCCCTGAGCATTCCCTCAAGTGTCCGAATGGTCCTCTCAGATTGACCATCCGTCTAAGGGTGAAAAGTCGTACTAAAATTCAGCTTAGTTCCTAAAGCTTCCTGTAAACTTCCCCAAAATCTCGAAGTAAACCGAGGGTCTCTATCAGAAACTATGAAATCTGGAATCCCATGCAATCTCACTATCTCATCAATGTACTTCTTTGCTAGAACATGCAAAGAATCAGTTTGTTTAATTGCTAGAAAGTGAGCTGACTTCGTCAACCGATCCACAATAACCCATATGGCATCATGCTTCCTATGGGTTCTGGGCAACCCCATCAAGAAATCCATCGTGATCTTTTCCCACTTACATTCCGGAATAGACAAGGGCTTAAGCTTGCCTGAAGGTGCTTGGTGTTCAGCCTTGACTTGTTGACACACTAGACACTTACTTACATATTCTACTACATCTCTCTTCATGCCCTTCCACCAAAAATGCTCTTTCAAATCCCTGTACATTCTGGTGCTACCTAGGTGCATGGCATAAGGCGCATTGTGTGCCTCATCCAAAATCTCATCCTTTACCTCATTGACATTTGGGATACAAAACCTATTCCCCACTGTCATAAGTCCATCATCTCTCACTACTACTTCAGAAATCTTACCGTTCTGAATTTCCTCTCTGAGTTTGCTCAAATCTGTATCTTGTGCCTGCAACTCCCTAACCTTCTCCCTGAGTATCGGTCTCACTCGGAAGTTAGCTAGAAGGCAATCTGGCTCCCCTTGCTTCAAGCTTATCTTAAGCTTGGTCATCTCTTCCAATAAAAGCAAATAATCTGTTCGAACATAGACAATTGAAGACTTCCTACTCAAAGCATCCGCCACTACATTTACCTTACCTGGATGATACTCAATCAGCAAGTCATAATCCTTAAGCAACTCAATCCACCTTCTCTGTCTCAAATTCAGTTCCTTCTGGCTCAACAAGTACTTGAGACTCTTATGATTGTTAAAGATCCTCGTTTGAACTCCATATAGATAATGCCTCCAAATTTTCAAGGCAAAGATCACGGTTGCCAACTCCAAATCATTTGTCAGATAATTCAACTCATATGACTTCAGTTGCCTTGAAGCATAAGCTATCACCCTATCTCCCTGCATCAATACACAACCAAGACCCTTCCTCGAAGCATCACTATACACGGTATAGCCCTCATCTCCAGAAGGCAGAATCAAAATTGGAGCACTTGTCAATCTGCACTTGAGCTCCTCAAAGCTCTTCTCGCATTCATCACTCCAGAAAAACTTCTGATTCTTCCTCAATAACTTAGTCATCGGAGCAGCTGTCATGGAGAATCCCTCCACAAACCTCCTGTAGTAACCTGCCAAACCCAGAAAACTCCTCACCTCTGCTATGTTCTTCGGTGCTTCCCAATTCACCGCAGTTTCTATTTTCTTTGGATCCACATGCACTCAAGAAATGCAACTTCCCTCAGCCAAAATTCGCATTTATCGAATTTGGCATACAACTCATTTTTTCTCAATGTCTCCAAAGCAATCCTCAAATGCTCTTCATGCTCCTTATCACTCTTGGAATAGACCAATAGATCATCAATAAAGACAATGATAAATTATTTCAAGAAAGGCTTAAAGACTTGATTCATCAAATCCATAAAGGCTGCAGGGGCGTTTGTCAATCCAAAGAGCATAACTAAAAACTCAAAATGCCCATACCGTGTTCTGAAAGTAGTCTTTGGCACATCAGACTCATGTATCCTCAACTGGTGGTAACCCGATCTCAAGTCTATCTTGGAGAAGACTTTTGCCCTTTGCAATTGATCAAACAAATCATCTATGCGTGGGACCGGATATCTGTTCTTAATAGTGACCTGATTAAGCTTCCTGTAATCCACACACTTCCTCAACGATCTATCTTTCTTCTTCACATAAAGGACTGGAGCTCCCCAAGGTGAAGAGCTTGGCCTTATGTACCCTTTCTCCAACAACTCCTCCAACTGCTCCTTAAGCTCCTTCAGTTCTGTCGGAACCATCCGGTAAGGTGGAATTGAAATCGGCGCAGTACCTGAAAGAAGCTCAATGGGAAACTCAATTTTCCTAGGTGGCGATAGTCCTGGAAATTCCTCAGGAAAGACATCCAAGAATTCCATGACTATTGGAATATCCTCTAGCTTCCCTCTATCTGCCCTTGTGTCTACCACATAGACAAAAAATGTCTCACATCCCTTCCTCATCATCTTCTCTGCTGTCAGAGCTGAAACAATTCTTGGCGGGCTTGCTTTTCTGTCCCCTGTAAACACCACTCTTCTGCCGTTATCCAATTCAAATTCCACTGTCTTCTGTTTACAATCCAGACGGGCATTGTACTTCTCTAACGTGTCCATACCCAAAATCACATCCAATCCTCCCATCTTTAATGGCATTAAATCCACCACTAGAAGTTCCCCACCAATACATATCTCACACTCTCTATACACTTGGTTGATAATAATATATTGGCCGATTGGAGTACTCACCATCAGCGGAGTATCCAATGGGCTCAAATTTCTACCACACACAGTTCTACTCGATGAAACAAACGAATGAGTAGAACCCGGATCAATCAAAGCAATCACATCATCAGCAAATAATTTAACCGTACCAGTGACAACATATGGAGCGGTCTCTGCGTCTTCCCGTGTCATTGTAAACACCCTAGCTGGTGCCTGCCCCCTTGGTCTCCCTGAAATGTTCACCCTCTTAGTTGCATCAGAACTGCCCACTTCTGTAGAAGTCTTGTGTCCCACAGTCTCAGATCTCTTGGAAGCTTGCATCTGGCTTCTCTTTTGTCTTGGAGGCTGAGGGTGTTGGAACCCGATCCATAGTCCGGACTCCAACCGCTTATAACTTAACACTCTTACTCGGGCTTAAAATACCAAATCTACTGGGCCCGTTTCCAGAGCCAAAAATCTGGAGTCCTGAAACCCTGCGCGCATTACCTTGCAGGATCATTAGCTGTAACTCCACATTCGTGGCGAGCGCACACTATATAAACATCAAAAACATAAGTTGACTTCTTCATATAAGTTGTAGCTCTATGCCTCAAGTTCGTTTTGTGACAAGAATCATCTCAAACGGAGTTATATAACTCAAGTTATGCTTTAAAAACCTAAAAGAGCTCATACTCCAAATATGATCTCCAAACCGACCTCTCACTTAATTTAATGCAAACTTTTTCAATTTAACTCCAAATGGTACAAAATGTTATGTAGAGAAAGATATATGTCTCAGGACTCTAATGGTCCAAGCGTCACCTCAATTGGAGGTCGGATGAAAGATTTATGCCCAAAAGAATCAAGTATGTTCACATCCTAAATCAGTTTGAAACTCTTTTGGCGCGATCACCATAACTTTTGATCTATAAATTGGATTTCTTTCGTTTTCATACCATTAGAAATTAGACATCTAGATATACAACTTTCATGAAGACCGTAAAATGAGAATCGGCCTCTAAAAATTCGAAAATGCACCATCTTTCCCGTAGCTGTCCATTTAACGGACAGGTACGGGTGAAGGTGGCCTAAATGGTTAGCAAATGTCCGTTAAACGGACATGCAAGTCCATTTAACGGACACGGGCAAGGGAAGGGGTGTTTTTACACCCGAGGCTGTCCGTTAAACGGACATTCATGTCCGTTTAACGGACACGCAAAATCTCAAAACTTCAAATCTTCTTCCAAATGCATCCCAATCTTCAACCTAACTTCATAACCATTTATACACTTCCAAATTTACTCATTCCAAAACCTAAACACTTTATACTCCAAGATCAACTCACCAAAATCACAAATTACAACTTACATGATTAATCAAATCCATGAATTCAATCCTTAGTCCTCAAATCTAATTTAACCTCACAAGCTATATGAACAACAAAATGACTTTAACTGTTATCTTCCAATTGTCATAACTTCTTACTCCAAATCCTAAAATGTACATATTATACCTCAATGGAAAGATAACAAAGTGATCTACAATTTTCATTAAGGATGCAAAACTCAATTCCATCATTAAAAGAGGTAAAAACTCATTCAAATGACTTACTCATATAAGGACCAATGAAACAGTAAAATATCAGCATGAACAGTAACTGAATGTGTTTCCAACACCATAACTTTTCAACCTTAAGTCCGAATGTGACAAATCATATGTCATTGGAAAAGTATAAACCTCTACTACAATCCTTATGAAGACTCCTTGTTCCAATTGAGGCCCTAAGAGGACCCAAAACTAAAGTGAAGTTTCTGTAAAATTCTATGAAAAGTTGACAGCACTTCCCTTTCAACTTTAATTAACCAATCTTCAATTCATACTCCTTCACCTGCATAAAACTCAATATCCAAATCCCATACCACATCATTCAATCCCAAATGTCTCCAAACACAATTTAAGGACAACAACTGCATTCCTAGATATCCATTCCATTCCAATTATAAAGCAATGTCGTTTCATCCTTCTTTTTGCTAACTCAAACATGCAATGAGGTATTTGAATAAGACATATGAAATTTACATAGATTACATTTAAACCCAACATTCTTGCATTTACATTAACAATCTGAGTTATTACAACGCTTTTCAGGGCCTTTAGCCCGATTACAACCCAAATATCAAATGTCAATGTACAAAGTGAAACAAATCTCCAAATGCAACCTAATGCTTCATATCAAAACAAAATGACTTCTAACTTAAGAACATTGAAGTGATGCCTCAATCCCAATACTTTAACTCGTATTCCCGCGTTACTGTGGAGGGAAAAGGGGTGTGAGCTCGACACTCGAAGGTAACACTTAATAATTAAGAAATAAGCAAAACATTCTTTTATTTCTCATTCTCAAAGCAACTTTCAGATTTGTAAAGATCTTTCAAACTTATCAAAGCCAATTTACTTTGGTCAAAACATTTTCATTCCATCAAAATTCCTTGTTTTCAAAGCCAACTCCACATTAATGAAAACCTTTAAAATTTTATTATCAAACTTCTCATAAATTTATCACATCAAGCTATCACATAAGCATAGACAAATTGGTGCATCAATTTATCAAAGGCAATTACCAACAAATATACATACAAAAACAACTTGATCAAACATATCACATAATCACATAATTGATGGTTTGGGTGGATCCAAACAGGACGTACTACACATTTCTGCAGAGCGGTCATGTGTAGCCGTGAACACATGAAGGAGTCCGTGAGGAGCTCCATTGCCACTAGCGGGCAGCCGGGAGAAGGCTATAATTTTTGACAAGTGCACCTATCACACATGAGGGACCACCACAAACCCAAACAAGCATGCATATCATATAATTCATACAATTTATAATCATTAGCCACTATTGGCTCTTGCAAATATTTACTTTCACATAATTTCCCAAATTGTCGTTTTTTCCAAAATCAAGTATCCAACTTTTTCACTTCACAAATCATTTCACAATTATTTCCCAAAATGTAAAACATCTCATACTAATTCAACCCATCACAAAGAATTATTTATGCAACTTTATAAACCATTTAAAAACATTAGATAACATTTATTTTAAAACTAACAGTAGCCTATAATCTCAATCATTAAAACATTACCCACCTCAATTCCTTAAGCTAGGAGCTTGAACAATTGGCCTTTCTTCTTCCTTCAATTGCCTAAATTCACCTTCATAATACACATCCAACACAAGAGAATCCCATATCAACATGAGATGTCAAAATTTGCCATTTCTAAGGACATTAAAGCATGAAAAGAACCCAACTAACCTTACCCATAAATATACTAAGCCATTTTTACCTAAATCCATCCATAAAACCAAAAGATTTCACTTTTCTCTTACCTTAAAGAGTGACCCACGAAAATTCCTCTTTGTCTTCTAATGGAAGCTTGATCCTTTCCCCTCCTTTTCCCTCTCCTTTCTAAAGCAAGATGAAACTAGAGCTCTAACCTTTCTTCTTCTCCCTTTTTCTTCTTCTTCTTCTTCTTCTTCTTCTTCTTCTTCTTCTTCTTCTTCTTCTTCTTCTCCTTATACGACTCTCCCTCTCTCCTTTTTCTAGAATTTTCGTGACTCTTCTTTCCTTAGCATTAACTCTTGTCTTTTAATTTATTCACCTAAGCTAAACCTCAAAACTACATAGTTTTGGTCAAGTCACTTGTTTTTCCATGTAACTTTCGTGGGCCTCTTCATTCCACATGGCTCCTACTCATTTGTTTCCTTCTTTTTCATTTTAAGTAAACTAAAAAGACCAAAGAAGCCTTCCTTGAAAGCCTTAGACTTTACAAACATAATTGAACTTCCTAAAATGCCCTTACACCCCCTTATTCATTTAATTTCTAATAATATACTTCACTCTCATTTAAACATAATCCATCATTTAATTTCCATTTCTTTAACCACTAACACTTCAAAATAATTTAAACAATACCTCCAAATAATTTAGACATGCTTAAGTAAATTAAAAAAAAAATTCAGGGGCCAACATTTCTCCCCCTCTTAAAAGAATTTCGTCATCGAAATTCATACTTAAGCAAACATCAAGTAATACAATGTCGTTACTCATGTCTTCACAATAATTCTAGTCATTCTCATATTCAACTTTCTCACCACATATATTCATAATATTTTTCAGTTTTTATCTTAAAGACCATCCGTAACATATCCAAACACCATTATTTCTGATCAAATTGTCTTGGAGCGTAGGATGCTCCTCCATTTCTCATTTAACGTCATCACTCGAAAACTTTCTTCCAAATGATAGTATGCAGTATATTCACTCGGTCCTTCAATTTGTTATTTGGTCATTTACTTCCTTAACTAGTTCCTCTTTTTCCACTCCTGTGTCGATAACACCATAATCTCATCACATCAAAAATTCCTTAGCATACTCACATATACCATATTTTGAATCCTATTGTCAATAGCATTAATTCACAATACTTTTATACAAACCAATTCATAGTAGCTTAGCGGATTCTTTTTCCTAACTTGAGCACACCTGAGCAAGGTGATACTTTCAAAGACAAATCAATTTTCACTTAATGATTCACATCACTTAGTCTCGTTTCATGTAACTCTTATGTCAATGTCCTGTATTCCATATCTTTGCCGTGAAATCCACCTAATTCATTTATCTTTCTTGATCACTTAATTTCTAATACCTCTTCAATCGATCTGACAATCAATCATTTTTAGGCCTTACTCATTATAATACAAAAGTGATGACTCTTTATATCTTCTAACTCCTCATACAGTATTCTATTGAAAACACTATGACAATGACTGAGATGCTTAAAGTTAAATAGAACTATATATTGATCTCATGTTCCTATTAACTCTAAACTATAAACTTTATGCATATCTCCAACAGTTAAAAACGTCGATAATTCAGACTTTCAGTCACTTAACATATTTCTTCTAGGATGTATAGTTTAAATCACTACTACTCTTCTCACAGTCTCTTTGCTTATTCATCTTTGCTGGTACACATACTCCTAATCTCAATCACTAGGTACCATGTTCCCACTCGAACTCAAAATTTGTACTCATTCCAATTTCTTAGTAAGATTCACAATTTCTGAATCTCCAATTTGCGCTTGGTCCACATGAACTGATCTAAACTTTTGACTAATCATTTTTCCCAAAATTCAATTCCACATTCCACACTTTTTACTGCACTAGATATGAAACACTGCTATTAATATCTCTATCTCATGCATTTGATCATAACACTAGCATTACCAGTATAGCACTCACTTATACAATCATAATCCTTCGGATAACTCTCTCTATTTCCTCAATCTCATATTCAATTTTTTCAACTCAAGCATCTTTATTGATTTCACATACTTCTTATTCACTCACCATATATCCTTCTTCTCATTTAAACTTGACACTCTTATCTGTTTTCAATTTCACAATCTCTTAATCCTTAATTTGAGGTAAACCAAACCCTCCATTCTATGCTTTCTTTTGTATTAGTTTTGATAACCTCTATATCGCATTTCTACTTAAGGCATCTTGCATACCACTTAGCTTCACTTGTACTTTCTCGTTAGAACAATCGTAGCCTTTTGGTATTTATATCAATCTCCTGCGTCTTATAACTATTTCTCCCAGTTCATTGAGTATTTCAAACTTTTATGATCTACACTTGCATATTTATATTAGAGATATTTCTATCCATATCCTATCTTCAAACTTTCAAAAATATTCATTAATGTAACAGTTCTAAATCATGTATCAAATAGTCAACTAAAAGAACTTCAATTGTCTCCAGACATATGAAATCACTTTGTCACGCTACATTGGCTTTCAGCCCAATATCTTATACCACGTCAGTGTATACTATAAAATCTCCAAATCTATACACTATAATTTACCTTAACATGGTTCCTTCAAATTTCTTTTTACTCACGTTACTCATACGCTTTACACATTTTTCTCCATGTATTTAAACTATTTTTCTCAATTCTTCAAATGTCTTTAATACATCCTCAATATCATAGTGCTATGAGGCATTTGCTAACTCAAGCAATTTTTATCGAATTTCATATGCCTCTTGATTAGCTCTCGGGATTCCTTAAATAACTAATCGTTAATGAGGTACATTGTCCCACTTTCTTTTCAATTGCCTACTGTCTTCCTTCCGCGAATGATTTTCTCCATTCCTTGAATTTCCTCATATCTCTCTTGGACTTATTCTCATGCTTGCTCATTCATACAAATTTCTCCACACATTGAAATTTTATTTACATACTTAACTTCTTGATTTTAAGACATTCATGAAGATAGATTTGTATCTCCCGAACATACTTACACAGGATATAACACGAACCTATATACTTCTCATATTAGAAATCAATATCTCCTCAACACATTTTCACATAATGTAACTTACATGTACATACTCCTCATATTAGCAAATTTATGTCTCCATAGATTCAAGAATCCACTCATGTGACCCTTTTACACCAAACAAAAATACATATTCCTTCATGTTCAGTTTGTTCTTTGGTCATCCTTAATACAAGTTATCTAATCTACTTATTCTCCCTTGACAAAATTTTTCTTCAAAAGAGGGTTTCCTTGCTACCATTATCTATACTCTTTATGAAATCTTTATCAATCACTTATTACCAACTAATCGTAATACTGTGGGAAGACCAATTTCTATCTTCGTCATAAGGTCATAATGTTCCAATCACCCAAAACTCAAAGGAGTAAGGAACATATTTATTATCATGCATGCTTGGGTAGTGACATCAAATTCATCCTATTTTGACCACTTACCAATTCATTGGTCTCCATTAACCCCAGACAAAATTCTTTTCAGATCAATTTATTTTTCATTGTGATATATCCACATGATCATTTTGAGTACCTTCATGGGTAACTCTAGTTCCCCCTCAAACTTTAGACTATGGGAGCTAGGACTAACAATTATTCACTAAGTCATAAGTTTCTTCCTCTATCACATCCACATATGTATATATATCTATTTTACTTACGTGTTTAATATACTCACTAGTGTATTATGTAAGGTCATCATACAGATACTCACAATAATAACAATTTAACCTTCTAGGACTTGTACTAATATCACCTTTATTCATATACTTTTCCTATTATCCTTCACATTACATCTTACATATATCAATTCATCATGAATTCGAAAATCATCACATAATTTGTAAATATAAAAGAAATCATCACACAACTTACATATCAAACATGTAGCACATTTCTCAAATCACTCACAAGCAAGAAAAGCAATATTTTTCAAGTAATTGAAAACATTTCATTCTCTTGATTCAAAAACAAATTTTTATTTCTTGATTTGGAAAAAGAAACTTAAAGGCTCCTTTCTCACATTATAAGCTTGTACCCACTGAGGTTCCGATTTCATGTTCTTAAGACCATAACAAAAAAAATTTGCTATGTTCATGAAGTCCCACTTATTAATCTCATCTTCCACTTGTCCCCCCTACTTTTCCTCAATTAATTCGAAATCGTCGATACATAATCCTATCAAACTCTTTGCTCAATTCATTCCAAACATCGAAAGGAATGTCGATACGTACTCTGATCGAGATCGAAATCATCCGACCGTTAAGGACGTCAACTTAACAATCCGAGACTCCAATTCTCAATCAAAGACTTTCGACTCCTCCAGTGTAATGGCATTGAATCTCTATTTACCATATTTACCCATGCACTGTTTCTCCTTTCTACTAATTCTGTCAAATAAAACTCTTAACAATTTCTCATATGCGTCGCTGATACACATGCGCCCATGAAAGATCCTAATACTGGTGCTCTGATACCATAAATGTTGGAACCCGATCTATAGTTCGGACCCCAACCGCTTATAACTTAACACTCTTACTCTGGCTTAAAATACCAAATCTACTGGGCCCGTTTCCAGAGCCCAAAATCCAGAGTCCTGAAACCCTGCACGCATTACCTTGCAGGATCATTAGCTGTAACTCCACATTCGTGGCTAGCGCACACTATATAAACATCAAAAACATAAGTTGACTTCTTCATATAAGTTGTATCTCTATGCCTCAAGTTCTTTTTGTGACAAGAATCATCTCAAACGGAGTTATATAACTCAAGTTATGCTTTAAAAACCTAAAAGAGCTCATACTCCAAATATGATCTCCAAACCGACCTCTCATTTACTTTAATGTAAACTTTTTCAATTTAACTCCAAATGGTACAAAATGTTATGTAGAGAAAGATATATGTCTTAGGAATCTAATGGTTTAAGCCTCACCTCAATTGGAGGTCGGATGAAGGATTTATGCCCAAAAGAATCAAGTATGTTCACATCCTAAATCAGTTTGAAACTCTTTTGGCGCGATCACCATAACTTTTGATCTATAAATTTTATTTCTTTAGTTTTTATACCATTAGAAAGTAGACATCTAGATATACAACTTTCATGAAGACCGTAAAACGATAATCGGCCTCTAAAAATTCAAAAATGCACCATCTTTCCCGTAGCTGTCCGTTAAATGGACAGCCATGTCCTTTTAACGGACAGGTACGGGTGAAGGTGGCCTAAATGGTTCGCAAATGTCCGTTAAACGAACATGCAAGTCTGTTTAACGGACACGGGCAAGGGAAGGGGTGTTTTTACACCCGAGGCTGTCCGTTAAATGGACATCCGTTTAACGGACACGCAAAATCTCAAAACTTCAAATCTTCTTCCAAATGCATCCCAATCTTCAACCTAACTTCATAACCATTTATACACTTCCAAATTTACTCATTCCAAAACCTAAACACTTTATACTCCAAGATCAACTCACCAAAATCACAAATTACAACTTACATGATTAATCAAATCCATGAATTCAATCCTTAGTCCTCAAATCTAATTTAACCTCACAAGCTATATGAACAACAAAATGACTTTAACTGTTATCTTCCAATTGTCATAACTTCTTACTCCAAATCCTAAAATGTACATATTATACCTCAATGGAAAGATAACAAAGTGATATACAACTTTCATTAAGGATGCAAAACTCAATTCCATCATTAAAAGAGGTAAAAACTCATTCAAATGACTTACTCATATAAGGACCAATGAAACAGTAAAATATCAGCATGAACAGTAACTGAATGTGTTTCCAACACCATAACTTTTCAACCTTAAGTCCGAATGTGACAAATCATATGTCATTGGAAAAGTATAAACCTCTACTACAATCTTTATGAAGACTCCTTGTTCCAATTCAGGCCCTAAGAGGACCCAAAACTAAAGTGAAGTTTCTGTCAAATTCTATGAAAAGAAGACAGCACTTCCCTTTCAACTTTAATTAACCAATCTTCAATTCATACTCCTTCACCTGCATAAAACTCAATATCCAAATCCCATACCACATCATTCAATCCCAAATATCTCCAAACACAATTTAAGGACAACAACTGCATTCCTAGATATCCATTCCATTCCAATTATAAAGCAATGTCGTTTCATCCTTCTTTTTGCTAACTCAAACATGCAATGAGGTATTTGAATAAGACATATGAAATTTACATAAATTACATTTAAACCCAACATTCTTGCATTTACATTAACAATCTGAGTTATTACAACGCTTTTCAGGGCCTTTAGCCCGATTATAACCCAAATATCAAATGTCAATGTACAAAGTGAAACAAATCTCCAAATGCAACCTAATGCTTCATATCAAAACAAAATGACTTCTAACTTAAGAACATTGAAGTGATGCCTCAATCCCAATACTTTAACTCGTATTCCGCTCGTTACTGTGGAGGGAAAAGGGGGTGAGCTCGACGGCTCGATGGGTAATGACTTAATAATTAAGAAATAAGCAAAAACATTCTTTTATTTCTCATTCTCAAAGCAACTTTCAGATTTGTAAAGATCTTTCAAACTTATCAAAGCCAATTTACTTTGGTCAAAACATTTTCATTCCATCAAAATTCCTTGTTTTCAAAGCCAACTCCACATTAATGAAAACCTTTAAAATTTTATTATCAAACTTCTCATAAATTTATCACATCAAGCTATCACATAAGCATAGACAAATTGGTGCATCAATTTATCAAAGGCAATTACCAACAAATATACATACAAAAACAACTTGATCAAACATATCACATAATCACATAATTGATGGTTTGGGTGGATCCAAACAGGACGTACTACACATTTCCGCAGAGCGGTCATGTGTAGCCGTGAACACATGAAGGAGTCCGTGAGGAGCTCCATTGCCACTAGCGAGCAGCCGGGAGAAGGCTATAATTTTGACAGGTGCACCTATCACACATGAGGGACCACCACAAACCCAAACAAGCATGCATATCATATAATTCATACAATTTATAATCATTAGCCACTATTGACTCTTGCAAATATTTACTTTCACATAATTTCCCAAATTGTCGTTTTTTCCAAAATCAAGTATCCAACTTTTTCACTTCACAAATCATTTCACAATTATTTCCCAAAATGTAAAACATCTCATACTAATTCAACCCATCACAAAGAATTATTTATACAACTTTATAAACCATTTAAAAACATTAGATAAAATTTATTTTAAAACTAACAGTAGCCTATAATCTCAATCATTAAAACATTACCCACCTCAATTCCTTAAGCTAGGAGCTTGAACAATTGGCCTTTCTTCTTCCTTCAATTGCCTAAATTCACCTTCATAATACACATCCAACACAAGAGAATCCCATATCAACATGAGATGTCAAAATTTGCCATTTCTAAGGACATTAAAGCATGAAAAGAACCCAACTAACCTTACCCATAAATATACTAAGCCATTTTTACCTAAATCCATCCATAAAACCAAAAGATTTCACTTTTCTCTTACCTTAAAGAGTGACCCACGAAAATTCCTCTTTGTCTTCTAATGGAAGCTTGATCCTTTCCCCTCCTTTTCCCTCTCCTTTCTAAAGCAAGATGAAACTAGAGCTCTAACCTTTCTTCTTCTCCCTTTTTCTTCTTCTTCTTCTTCTTCTTCTTCTTCTTCTTCTTCTTCTTCTTCTTCTTCTCCTTATCGACTCTCCTCTCTCCTTTTCTAGAATTTTCGTGACTCTTCTTTCCTTAGCATTAACTCTTGTCTTTTAATTTATTCACCTAAGCTAAACCTCAAAACTACATAGTTTTGGTCAAGTCACTTGTTTTTCCATGTAACTTTCGTGGGCCTCTTCATTCCACATGGCTCCTACTCATTTGTTTCCTTCTTTTTCATTTTAAGTAAACTAAAAAGACCAAAGAAGCCTTCCTTGAAAGCCTTAGACTTTACAAACATAATTGAACTTCCTAAAATGCCCTTACACCCCCTTATTCATTTAATTTCTAATAATATACTTCACTCTCATTTAAACATAATCCATCATTTAATTTCCATTTCTTTAACCACTAACACTTCAAAATAATTTAAACAATACCTCCAAATAATTTGGACATGCTTAAGTAAATAAAAAAAATTCAGGGGCCAACATAGGGCACTCTCTAGCCATGTGCCCCTTCTCCCCATAGTTGAAACAAGCTCCTGTCAATCGGTATCATTCTCCCCTATGGAGTCTCCCGTAGTGCTCTCACACTTAGGAATAGATGGCCTATCCCCATCTCCCCTTCTACTGCCACCCACCGTTGAGGCTTGGTGAGAAACAGTAGAAGTCTTCATAGGTCTCAGTCGGCTCGCACCGCTGCTCCTTTCCTCAGACTGCATTGGGAAGGTTCTGGCACTCCTCTCAGGTATAGAAGTATCGCCTCCCCTCTTGAACTGCTCTCTTCCCTTTCTTTTCCTGTTAACAGCACTCTTGATGTTCTCAATGTTCTCAACCCTCAACGCTGCTTTAACCAATTGTTGAAAGTCTCCAAAGTTCTGCACTGCCACTTTCTCTCGGATGGTCAAGTGTAGACCCGACTCAAACCGGCAACATTTAGCAGCCTCACTCAACATCAACTCTGAAGCATATCTCGCCAACTGAGTGAACGACACTCGTACTCACTAACTGTCATCTCCCTCTGGATGAGACTGAGGAATTCCCTCTGCTTCTACTGAATGTACACCTCAGACAGATATTTCTTCTTGTAAGCAGCAAGGAAGTCTTGCTATGCCAACCCTACTGGTCTCATCTGACTCCCTGGCATAGTCTCCCACCAATGTAGAGCATCCCCCTGAAGCAGACTTACAGCATACACAACTCTCTCATCATCCTCACATTCCATCTGATCCAGTACCCTCTCGGTCTTCCTCAACTAGGTCTCAGCTTCCTCAGGATCAGTGGTCCCGTAGAAGTCCACTGCTCCATACTTCCTCAACTGGTCAAACCGTCTCCCCTTCTTAACTGGGGCTGAAGCAGAAGGCTGTGACATCTGACCCATAGCCTGAACAAATGCCTGAGTAAATGCCTGGAATAGTCTCGAATCTAATGAAGGCACTTGCTCCTGCAAAACCGGCGACTCCCGAGTCTGCGATGGAATGGGATCACTACCTAGCCCTACAAAAGCCTCAGCATTTCCTGGGGCTACCGACTCATCAGTACTCTCCTCTCTAGTCGGAGAGTCAGGTGCAACAGAGCCTTGCAGAACTCCTCGTGTCCTTCTATGAGGTGGCATCGTACTCCTTCAAATATAAACACTAAGTATTAGCTACATGTCCATCTTAATTCCTACATGTATGCATGATATGCATGCCACTTAATGCAATCAATCAATTAACAATGCAACAAATAAACATATATCAAACAATTCATCCTACTATGCATTCTAAGCCGAGGACACAAAACATAAAGCTCTGATACCAAACATGTTGGGCTCGAGTCCCGATCCCCATCCCGAGGTGGCCCCTCAGGGACGTCAGGGTAAGGAACGCGCAGAGGAAGAGACGAAAACTTGCAAAAATATCAGGGAAACAGCAGCGGGAAGAGGAGGCCTCGCCGCGGCAACAGGATGCTCGCTGCGGCGAGCGCTTTGCTGCGAGGGTTCGTCGCAGCCAAACCTGGCCTCGCCGAGGCGAACTTGCGGGTACGCACCGCGACGAGCGACCAACATCACATCGTGGCGAACACCCAGGGGCTACGCCGCGGCGAGCGTCCCAAATTTTGAACCCGATCCCAACATCTATGCAAATTTTAAACAAACACATACATTCTCATACATTCTATCACATACACATGCATTCTAACTATGAGTTAATCACCCCCATAAACAAAAGAACTTCATGTC
The DNA here is from genome assembly GCA_029891385.1 of Erythroxylum novogranatense. Classification (NCBI taxonomy): domain Eukaryota; kingdom Viridiplantae; phylum Streptophyta; class Magnoliopsida; order Malpighiales; family Erythroxylaceae; genus Erythroxylum; species Erythroxylum novogranatense. Next base: position 44,096,158 of record CM057233.1, on the reverse strand, counting down.
AGTACAATCCGAAGAAATTAAACAAGCCTTGTAATATAACACAATACATATCAAAGTTTAAATCCAAAATACATGAGAATGCTCAATGATGATATGCATGGAAGGCTAACCAAGAGTACTAACTTAATACAAAAGCTTCTAACTATCTTGGAGTTTCCGATGCCTTGCAAGGATCACGATCTTCTCGTTCTACACCTGAGGAGTGGGAGATAATAGGGTGAGCTGCGAAGCTCAGTGGCTTATACATTTATAGCCATTGGCAACGAGCCACACATTCAAGCATATATATGTGTATACACAAGCATAAAGCAAGTCAACACTTCACAATCTTATAACCATCACAATAATATGTCATGTCATTTAATGTTTCACAACATCGCAATTCATTATGCATCATACTTAACAAATCAATGATGAAATGCACAACAAATGGCTCGAGAGTTCTGTGGAACAAAACGGATAAACTGAAGTTTATACCGTGAAAAAAACGAGTCCGATTTCTCAGGATCTCGTGGCCTCAAGTGGGTAGCTGGGAGAAGGCTAGACGTCGATGTGCACATGACTAACGAAACGTTCCTCTCTCACCCAATCAAAGCACATATTCATTCGTTTCATGCTCAAATCATTTTATCAAAAGTTTTCATACTTTTCATGATCATCATGCTTCTTCATCTATCCATTAATACAAAATGCCATAATGTTTTTCAAGGCAATACATAATCACAATCACAATGCATTTTCAACAATTTCAATGTCACACACACATGCAAGCAAGCACGATAGTTTGCCCATACACACAACAACTATAAATATATTACCCACCTAATATCGCATGATAATCCAAGCTCAGTGTTGTCCTTCCTCTTGCGATTGGATCAGGTCGGCTTGGTTTCCTATAACAAACCAAGTTCCCATTTAAACAACATTCAAAGGAAAATCATAAAGCTTTGGAAATCAAAAGTGCTAAAATTGACCCATAACCCTTTCAAAACTAGACTTTCGGGTTAACTTTTCCATGATCTTTATGATCAGATAAATGAAGACATTTAGTAACCCTTCCTTCTATAAAGATGTTCTTCATTTTCTTAAATTTCTAACAACACCAAACTCATTCCATTTGGTTCAGAAACATGGGAGTTATGCCCCAATCATGTTGGGAATAACCTTATGCTGAAACTATAATCTACACTCAACTTCCATAAAAACTTTGATATCTTTAGAGACTGAATCAGAACTTCATTTCTTCATAAAACTTGTATCCTTATGTCTCTAGTTTACAACGAATCAAAAATCACCTCATTTGGACATCTACATCAAAAGTTATGCCCAAAATACCAAAGCATGTCGGCGTAGGAAAATGGCCGCTCGCCGCTTTGTTTTTTCTTCTAATTTTCCTTTCCTTAAGCCTAAATGAAAGCAAAAGGACTATAATGCCCCTCCTTGTAAAGCCTTAACCTCACCAACTTAAGAGGTCTTCCTATAATGCCCTCATATAATTTTACTCTTTCATCAACACTTACACCAAACTAACCTCAATTAAATCTTAATTTTCCACTAACACTCCCAATTCAATCAAACAAAGCAATAAATTATACAATCAACACAATTCATACCTAATAATATCAATAAAAGAAAATTTGGGCCCCAACAACCTCCTTAAATCATAAATCAATGCAGATATGCATATGAGGAAGCAAATTATAGTTGCTGTATAATTAAAGACATCATATATGTGTCACCAATTGTAAACAACAATAGTCTAACCCCTTCCCATATATCTCAATTCTAAAAGAAGAAGATAGGATTCAAATTTAGCCAGATACTATTGGAACCTGTAGGTCCAACCAAGTCACCCACGTAAGTCTCCCTCACTTCAACAATTTTTACCTCATCCAAACATCCACCAACATGATCCACACAAAAGTTCTTCTCTAGATAGAGTTCTAACTCTATACAATTTTCTAAGATAACAGATTTTATTCTAATCCACTTTAATTTGAATTTTAAACTCATCAACATTATCTTGATGTCTAATTATTGAAAATGTGAAAACCAAATAATAAGATATATACCATATATCTTAACAAATTGGTTGACAACTAATTGAGAATCTAATGTTATCATAATATTATCTTTTCATTGACAGAATTGCACATAAGATGACTTTGTATTCTGTTTCATTATTGGTTGTCCTAAAATTATACTTCAATTGATATTTGATATGTATCCTAAATGATCTTTTTGCACATACACTCAGTCATCTTCTTTTGTGACTCCATCCTTATATATAGTATATGTTGGAGGTTGTGGGATTGTGTCTCGATCACTTGAGAACGTAAATTTCATAATGAAATATGTTCTTACCTAGGGATTTATAGAGCTCCTTGGCATATATAAGATTACTAGTTCTCGCAACTCAATGGACCAGCTTAAAAGCCTCCAAGAATTTCACGCTTGTGTAAAACGTATTGCAGTGAGAATTTCGTGATAATATTGATATACCAATTTGAAAGTAGTGTCAAAGTTTTTCTTAGTGATAAAAATAGAGTTAGGATGAGTTTATCCGCGCTTGTATATCTCATCTTTGGGCCCTAAAAGATTTTTCACATAATAATTTTGTTTTCAGTGTTTAAAGTCTCTTACCAACACCGCTCCCATCGACTTATCAGAAATTTCCAAATAAAGAAACAACTCCTTCCTATAAATTGGCGTAGCTATAAGTGGTCGACTTCTCAGATACTCGTTTAGTTCTTCAAAAGCTTTGACAACTTTTTCTAACCATTAGAGATAGTTTGGCTTCCTAATGAATCATGTGTTGAACAACTAATCGACCTCTTGTTGTATTACAAGCTGCCTTTCGTTTGCAAATACCCTCTTTTTTTGCTTCCAGGTCTGATTATTGGGTCTACGTTGAGCTTGTGAATACTCACTTCCTGCCTTATCCCTATAGAACCCATACTGTTTTTCAGATTACTTGTACGTAAAAAGCAAATAGATGATGTATAGGAGGCTAAATCCTCAATTTTCTTGTTTCCTTTGTATCATGGTCATAATCCCAATAGAGCCTATAATATTTCTTTGTGCTTCTCTTTCATGGTAGCATTGGTTTTGTAAGATTGACAAGGTGCTTGTCTCTGGTGTAATTTAAGATTTGAATGAAGTTCACATTTGAGACCAATAATCACTCTTTTAGCTCCACCTATATTGCTTTTCTTGGCATATCCTCATCGGTTATTATTTTGCTTTAAGACAACAAATTGTTCAGGTGTGCAATTTGCTTACCTTCTTGCCGATATTGGGTATCGCTCGGGTAAGTTTTTGACCTCTTCTTCCTTCTTATTATTCTTATTCTTCGTCGTGCGTCACAATGTCACAAGTAACGGCTAGTGTAGTATAAAAAACCCGCCACCACATCATCAAAGATCTCAAGTACACCTTATCCTATAACTAAGTATGTGACACACAATAATTGTTTTGATAAACATTGAGTTTTATTAATAGGAGTAACAACAGGGACTGAGCCTACAAGTTTCTCAAAAGTGGTAAAAGATCCAAAGAAAAGACCCGTACGTGGACATTAGTGACATTACCATAAGGGAAGAAAGCTATAGGGTATCAATGGAAATGTAAGATTATGTACAGCTTACATAAGACCATAGAGTGGCATAAGACTTGACTCTTCATATTGGGAAATCATCAAATTGAAGGGTTGCTCTAGATACTAAAATGGTAACTGTCTGCACACTTCTGGTAATAGCAACTATCCAAAAGTGGGAACTTAACCAAATGGATGTGTAAAATGTATTTTTACATAGAGATTTATTTGGAGGAGGATAAAATACTACAACAAAAAGATACATTTCGCGTCGTCTTCGTATGGTGACTATCTGCACACTTCTGGTAATAGTAACTATCCAAAAGTGGGAACTTAACCAAATGGATGTGTACAACGTATTTTTACACAAAGATTTATTTGGAAGAGGATAAAATGCTACACCAAAAAGATACATTTCGCGTCGTCTTCATAGAAGATGTCGCGAAATGTAGGAGGCTTTCACGACGTCTGTTTAGACGTCACGAGAGGTGGGAAAATTCGACGACGTTGAATGCAAACGTCGTTGAAAAGCCATGTTTTTTATGTCATTTTGGTAGCAGGACGTGGCAAAGTACTATCCACGACGTCTTGGAGAGTTAGACATCGGGAAAGGTCAGGAAATTAGCTTTCCTCCCCGAGCGCCGCCCGAGCAACACAACAACGTTTTTTAAATTTAATCTCTCGCTTCCCAAGTAGGGGTGAGCATTATTCAGGCCGGTCCGATTACCCGACCCGGCCTGAATTAAATCAGGTAATAAAATGCTAAAATACGGGTAAATCGAGTCTGGTCGGGTATTACCCAAATTGTTTTCGATTTGGGACGAGTAACTCCGAAAAAAATTCAAGTTACTCGATTACCCGAATTAGGTTTAAAAGAATTATGAAAATAGAAGTTTAAGCTTGCCCTTCTAGTATATACGCTCCTCAATTATGCTAGTTAATTGAAATATTTGGTTGTATTATTAGTGAATTCAACTATTTGTTTTGTTTTATGTCTCTCAAATGAGATATGAGAATGTAATTTAAGAATTTAGTGAATTCAAAGAATAATATATTATTCTTATTAATATATTATTAAATATTATTAGTGAATTCAAAGAATAATATATAATATTATGGTTTGTTAAAATGAAAAGAAACTCAAATGTTTAAAAAGTGAAATATTTAAAATTATTGTTATTGACTTATTTCATATTTTAATTGACATAATAATAATACTAATAATAATAATAATAATGATAATAATAATAATAATGTAATATTATTATTATTATAAATCCATCAATACATAATTACATAAATAACAACAATTAATAATGAATTTAATAATGTTATGAATAATAATAGACTTATAGACATTTTATTTCAAATAATACATGTATTTATCATAAGTAATATACTGAACTACAAACCTAATCATAATAATCACATAAATAAAATAATTATCATTTATAAAATTAAAATATTAAGAAGAATATTTATTTTATCAAAAAATAATGTAAAAAGGAAAAACAGTCTCGCGAGGGCGAGGCGTCGCCCTCACGAGTCTGACCATTTCATCCCAAGCAGATGAGACGACGTCGTATCCACGCCCCTTATAACGACATCGTCTCATATTCTGCGAAAATTAAAGAAAGCCATCATTCATCGCACTCTCCCTTCCCTCTTCCTGGAGCCACCGTCCCTTCCCTCTCGCTGGAGCCATCATATTCTGCGTATGTTAGGATCTCCGTCGATCGAGCCACCGTCCCTTCCCTCTTCCTGGAGCCACCTTTCTCATCTTTTGTCGCCCTTGGAATTGTTGGAGCCACTCTTCAGCAGTTGATGTCCTTCTATCGTCTACAGTAGGAGTGTTGGTTGAGGTAAGTAATTGAAGTTATTTGCTTGCAATTAATGTGGGCAAACATGTTTTTTATTGAGTTGATTGAAGTGGACGGTTTGTTCTGAAATCAAGAGTGTTTTTTTCATTTGTTTTGATAATCTGTAACACAATGCATTTGGCTATGCATTGTGTGACAGTATGTTAAGGAAGCATGCATTTGAAGTGTTTGATGAAAGTTGTGAGAGGGTTTACAGCTTTGAATAACATTATATTAATTTAATACTATATCATTCATGTCCCCAGTCACTATTTTTTCTTGATTTGGAAATTGGAAATTTGTCTAAGGCAATTAGCTTTCTTTCTTTTACTAGATTTTTGCATATGTTTGATTTGAAGTTCACAGTATATAGTTGTGTCTCCCAAGTGTACAAGGAAATTCATATGACTTTGTTGCTTATCTTTTAAGTTTGTTTCCCTTCAAAATTCAAACCATTATCTCTAATTATATTGTGGAAGCACATAATTTTCCCTTTTATCATGTCTAAAATGGGCTTTTAATGACCAAAAGATAAATCTTTGGATAAAAGGATAATTGAGTAAATATATTTTTAGAAACTTAAAGAAAACCAACAAGTTGTAAGCCTTAAAAAATTTAATTAAAAAAAATTTCATTAGGCTCGAGAGCCCAAGAAACAAAATGTCTTAAAAGGTTTAAAGGTTGAAATTAGCCTTGAGAAAAATAACCTAAAAATCTTTATTGCAAATTAGTCCTTTAGGTCGTATTCTTATTCTTTACTCGACTAAGCCTTTATCCTTTGAAAGAAATGTTTTTGACTTAATTCTCTCTTTTTCATACACGTTTAACGGATCACATATTTATATAAGCAAACAAACATCACGAAGAAATAACTAAACTCTTATGGTTTATCATATGCAATATAATGACAACTTCTTGCAAAAGGGAACCTGAGCTAATACTTATTATTGTCTCCTAATTGTGTGTAATGCCAATGACTAGTTAATTCCAATGAGCTGATACAGAACAATAGGAGATGAGCAAGTTAGGTATGCCTAAACATCAATAGCATCAACCATGTAGAGGACTTCATAACCCTTAGAATATGAAATGGTGGCTTAATATTTAGAATATGCTTTTGATTTTTGTTTTAGTAGTTTATATCAACCCTTGGAATGCTAATAAGCCATTTCTGCAGTGGTTTTCCTCTGCATTTATTCATAGAAGTAAATCCAAAAGCATTGTTTTGAAAACTAAATCTTTACAGAATTGGAATTGAAGATAAGTATGTAGCAAAGACAGATTACTTGCAAACTTATATGATTCACATTTTTCCTACTTCAACATCATTGTTAAAACAATGGATATCTTAGAGTCAATATGTGTTTGGACTTTATACCCTGATTGGCTAGTGGATAAATAAAAGCCAAATCCAACAAATGTATATGTGTTCTTTTGGTGTCAGCAACTACCACCTACTTATTTCTCCCCCACAAGCAGAAGTTGGATCATATCTGGACCAAAAGAATCTTCCAAGCCCTCAGCTGCTCATGCATTGATCTAGTTTCTCAATCTTTAGTAGTCCTGAACCATCTCCTTCTAACTCAAGTTCATTATAGTCATTATGAGCCATAAACAGATAACTTACTTCTTCACTTCCTTCTAGAAAATTTTCGTGCTTGTCTTTAGGGTGAGAACTTTTAATAGCTTACTGTTGTTTATCACAAATTAGAAGACTGTTTTGTGCAACCTATGTTTACAACATCATAGAGTTCCAGAGAACCAATACAAGATGAATGCGAACAAACCCATTCCTCATTTCAGTACACAATCAGGAATCCTAAACCTGACTGAGCATCCATGGCTATAGGTAAATATTAACATTAGAGCATGCCAAATAAGAGAAATTAAAAAAATTAGAAACATGAGAACCCTTAAGCATTAGAAAATTTCCAAGCATTATCAACAAATTCAGTCTCAGCAGTGTTAGCTCACTTCTGTATCTATCTGCTTAGCATATATGATAGCCTTTTGCAACCGCATAATAAAAGAGACTTTCAAAGGTTGGAAAACTAGCATTGAAAGAACAACTGATATAGATTTGCAAAGCTGACATGTGAAATATGAACACCTTTTTATTCTATCTCTTATTTTTAATTTGTGCTTAGTTATTAACTAGAAAAGAAATGAGGTTTTGGGAATGAGCTTCTGAGACCAAGCTAGTTCATACTAATTGATCATGAGGTAGGTATAATAAATATCTCCAAGTATGATTTATTTGTGAATCTCTTAGATCTTTTCTTTTCAGCTTATGGGATTTAAGGATGAAGGATTAGGCTTGTGCTTTAGTTTTATGAATAGAGTCTATTGAGAAGGATACAAGTTCTTAACTATAATGAGAAGGAACATGGAATTAGAAAGCTATACTTGTTAGGTCCTAAGTACAAGTTCATAACTATAATGCATCAATGTTAAAAGTGAATGCAACAATGCCATTTTAACAGAACAATAGATATTAAGCTGATACATATTATTGTCTCCTAAATGTGTGTAATGCCAATGAATAGTTAATCCTTAAATTCTCAATCATGTGCTTCTTTAATATATGGCAAGGGTATAGGCATCACATTGTATACATTCCCAATCATCAATCTCTTTATTAAAAATCAGTTTCTTGTTTTTTTGTGTTCTTGTTTTCAACTATTGTTTTTGCAGATTGTATTCAAATACATAGTAAGACACAATCATCTATCTCTTCATTACTCCATATAGCAGGTAATATATGGAATGACTTTTATGTATTTATGAATTTTTGGTTAATGAAATAGGTTCATAACATGTTTAATTTGCTTACAGTGATGTCGATGTGAATGACATAGGATTTATGCACTAATATCGATGTGAATGCAGATGAATCACATGGGACCTGGTCTACCCAAGAAGAAGAATAAGGCTGCACCAAGTACCTTAGTAGCTACACAACTGCAGTCGCGGTATCGTCAGCTAATTGAAAGTGCAGCTAATGAGCCCTGTGCTCGTGCACAACCACAAGATCAGACACCTGCACCTGCACCTACACCTACACAGGCACAAGCTCACACACGTGCACCTTCTGACCGTACTGCAGCACCAAGAGAAGTCAATTCTATGCCTAGTATTCATCCTAGAGATAAGTATGAACAAATTTTGAATATGCGACACAATATTAGCTCTCTGTCAACTTCTGAAGAGATGCCTCCAGCTTCTAATTATCATACACCAATAAATCACACTATTCCTTCCGGTATGGGCTCCTCTTCTGTAAGCACTGCAGGTATGATCTTAACATTAATTAGATTTATCAACATTGTTATATGCTAATTATAGATTATTCTTTTGCTATTTTTGGATCCACAACTGATGCAAAAAAAACAAGGGGTGTCATGAAAGGACACGAATTAGCAAAGATTAATAAGGCGATAGGTAAAAGATTGGAGATAGAGATCTCCCCTGCTGAAGGACGACCATCCAACTCTATGCAGTTTGCCAAATTATTAAGTGAGATTGGTCTAATATCTCGAAATTCTTTGCCTGTAAGAACAAAATTTTTAAAAATTACTAATGAGGAATTGGACATTGCATATGATAAGTTAGACGTAAGTATTCTAAACAAATCCAATTTGTACGTGTTTTCCATTTGGTTAAAGTGTTGACCAATAACTTATAATTTTTTGCAGCAAAAGTTGGAAGTCAAGGAAATGAGGACTGACAACGAAATACATGCTACTGTGAAGAGGCTTCTTGCTTTAAGGTCTCAAGATCAAAGGTATAATTTAAAAAGGCAATTTACCAAGCACGGAAAGGATGTGAAGCTGCATAATGTCACACTGGCGGAGTGGATGGATTCATGTGAGTATTGGGAGCAATCAGCTACAAAGGTTAGTTTTTATTTGATAAAAAAACTTTATTTTCACAACTTCTTTGATAACTAATTATATTTTAGTATTTAAGATTTGTGATTTATAGATGTTATAATAGATTTTGCTACGTGTATGATTAGGAAAAAAGTCGGAAAGCCAAACTGGCTAGGAGTCAGGTGAAATGTCGACCAAACTCTGGCTCCAAGGCCTTTGTAACGATACGACATGAGATTATGAGTTACTATCTTTTTAATTATATTTTACTTTAATTGACATTTAAAAATTTATGAAAAGAATTACTTGTAATATTTTTTTTCAACAGAGTGACAGGGATGGAGAATAGTGTGACCGGATGAAGCTATGATATCACACTCATTATGATGAAAGTAAAGATCAATGGACAACTGCCGAAAGCAAAACAAAATGGGTGAGTACATAGTTCTTTTACAAATATTTGTTAAATGAGAATGTGTATGTAATTAATTCTTGCTTTTTCAGGAATTAATGTGTCATGAAATGACACATTCAATAGAACAAGGTCATCCGATGACAGTGGATGAAGTGTGTGACAAAGTCCTGGGCACTAGATCAGATTACATTGTTAGCATGAGAATTGGGCCTTGACCATAAGGGAATACTTCGGTCAGAAAGAGACTTCAAGACGAATTAGAAGAGTCAAAGAGGGCTAATCAGGGATTGCAGTCTCAAGTCGATGAGTTGACTAAACAATTTAAAGAAATACAGGATCGATTAGAACTTTTATTTTCTGCACATAATGTTTGTTTAGAGTAAACATGTACTCATATTGATATATTAAACACATATGACATTTTTTTATTTTAATTATCGTTTTATGACATATTCGGGAATTGCAATTAAATAATAAATTGTTTGCATGTATTCAATTCTTGTTATACATGAATAATTATTAAAATTGATTACATATTCAAAAATTAATGGATTATTAAACAAATTTATTTCATAAATAATATTTAACAGTTATTAAATAAATATTATTTTAATATTTAGTTTAATTTTAAATTATCAAATAATTAAATAAAATTATTTTCAAAATTTAAAACAAATTTAAATAAAAACCTAATTACAAATCAAATTTATTCAATTAAATTTGATTTTGAAAATTGAAAATTAAATTTAATAATTAAATTTGATTCAATTATAAATTATTCCAATATTCAAATCAATAAAAACAAATCAAGCAATTCTAATTTATATTAAAACATTATTAACAAAATTTACCAAAATTATTTTAAATAAATTAATTTTTGGTAAAAATATATTTAATAAATACTTTACATTCCACGACGTCTGTTGAATCAGATGTCGCAGAATATCTATTTTCTGCGACGTCTTCCAAACGTCGTTAAAACACAAACAATCCCTGACGTTATCTCCAAACATCGCGAAATATACACCTCTTTCCTGACGTCTGTATGAACGTCGCAGAATAGCTAAGCATTCTACGACGTCTTCTATCAGACGTCGCAGAAACCTATTACCTACACCACTATCTACGACGTCTATTGTGACGTTTTAATAGACGTCGTAGAAGGTTTTCTGTGACATCTTTTTGGCTTCTACGACGTTTAAAAGACGACGCCAATTGTCCCTTTTTGTTATAGTGAAAAGAAAACAATTATTCTTTCTTCTTCTTCTTGACCAAAATATTCACATTTGCTAATATCATATTGATTGTTATTTTCCTCCAGATATTTAAATTGTTCTCCATTAACATCTATTTGAGATTTCCATAAGTATTGCTTCAGTACTCATAATGAAATTTAGATTATACACAAGGCTCTTTACTTGAAAATATGTCTATCCTTCTGACATTATCATTGTCATAGAACTTTTGATTTTGTCCGTTAACTTTTGATTCTGTTATTAAACTATGATACTTTGGAGCAGAATTTCTTTTTTTCTTGCGTGGTAAATGTTTTTGCATCTATTACGAAGTTGGATATCTTCTTCAAGTTTCTTGAACTCATGGTCTCCGTTATCTTCCGTCATGTTTGCAAAATTTCAAAGCTCTACAATTTGTAGTGATTATATATATTATTTCGTTAAAGAAGAAATAAAGAATAGAGGAGAAAAGATCCTAGAAGATGAAAGAGACAGACAATTTGCTTAATTCATATTCCTTGCTTATGAAACATGTTTTTTTATAACATTATTATTTTCTATAAGCTGTTTTCTTAATTCTTCTTTCTTGAAACTCTCTTTCTTTATACCTTATTTTCGTAAAAGGAATTGAGATTGATTAAGTATTTTTATATATGTTCAGGTTACTAGCTAGATATGTATACCAAATTAAAGACTTCTAAAATTCTTCCATGAATAAATACTTATTCTACTCCTGTTATCCTCTGACTTCTCTCTACCTTTACTCTTCCTTTCCTGCCCTATTGCCTTTTACCCTTATGCCCCCTTGGTTTTCGTTCCATGCCCTCCCTAGCTTTTAGCCATCTGTCCTTCTGGTCTTTTTTCCCCTCTCAGCCTTACCTCTTGGGCGGGCACCCACTTCATGGGTGACCCGGCTCCTCCTCCTACCCATTTCCCTCCCCTGTCGTCGCCCCTCCCTAGCCCTCTGGTGGTTGATTCGACGGTTGCCCCTGTGTCGCAGCAGTCGTCGAGCGATCCCTCCTCCCCTGGGGATCCGCATGCTCCTGTGTCCCCTTCGGTCGCCCCTCGACTAGCATCTCCGGGCGGTGGCTCCTGGCGTGACACGGTTACCGCCCGTCGCCATCGCGGTCAGCTTACTCATCACCCTCACATGCTCCAGGATGGTATCATCTCCCCCCCCCCCCGATTGATCTTCTCCGGGCTGGTGCCAAAACCTGGTCGAATGCTTTGGTTGGCTTTTTCTGGAATAAACGATTGTCTTTTCCGGCTGTGAATGCTTGGGCGAAGGCTAGATGGAGCAAGCGCGGCTTTGAAAAAGCTATGCTCATGGATGATGGGTTATTTCTGTTCAAGTTCTCCTCCCAAGCGGATGTCACTGAAATCCTCGAACTTGGCCCTTGGCACGTTGGAGATCAGCCTATGTTTTTGCGCCAATGGCAACCTGGTATGGGTTTGGACAAAAGTTCAGTTGAGGTCATTCCGATTTGGGCTTAGTTTTATGGCCTACCTTTGGAGTACTGGACGTTGGAGGGGCTTAGCCATCTGGCTAGTGGTATTGGAAAACCCATTTGCTTAGACTCCCAAACAGCTGCTATGGACAGGATTGGGTATGCTAAAATTTGTATTGAAGTTTCAAGGCGGTTTGTGTCACGGATAAGGTGTCTATTCGCGCTGCTTGAGTGGTGAGTTGGTTTGTGCTAGTATTCCTGTTACCTATCCGTGGAAACTGTGTGCTGATCGTAAGCAATGGGTTCCGACGGGACGTCGTTTTTCTTCGAGCTGGTCTGAGGATTTGGTTCTGGATTCCACAAAACCGTCGTCTGCACCTGAGCAAGTTTGCCAAGGTGCACAGGAAGACGTCCCGAGTGTTGCTTTGGTAGGGGGCAGTCTTCGTCATCCGTCTACTGCAGTAGATTGCGGTCCCCTGTTGGAAATTCCTCTTGTGCTATGCCCATGGACGCTTGCTCCGTGGCACTTATGGATCAGGCTGTTGAGTGCTCTGTCGTCCATAGGGACTTGTCCTGCTCCTCAGGGTTTTTTCCAGATGCTATGGCTTTTGATTTGTCGTCATTGCCGCCTGATGGGGGTGCTCCTCCAGATGGTGATGGGGTGATGCTGTAGGGGGAAGATGCCCCATCCGTTGCTGATTGTGAGGAAGGCGAGATTCCTCCGGATTCCACCAAGCTTGGTAAGAGTGTAGTTCCTAAGAAGACAGCCAAAAAGAAAAAGCCTAAGGGGATGATCTCCCCTGAATGCCTTTTCTAATGATGTCCTTCCTAGTGTGGAATACGAGGGGGCTGAATGACCCCCTCAAAAAGCTGATGGTGAAACAAATTGTGGCCACCTCTAACCCTGTTTTGGTAGGCTTGTTAGAAACGAAAATAAAAGCAACCGCGAATCCGAAGAGTTTGGCTTTTTTGGGACCTCAGTGGCGCCTCTTCACCAATCATGCCTCTCACTATAATGGTCGTATTTTGTGCTGGTATAACTCGGACATATTAAATGTCCAAGTGCTTAAGATGGGTGCTCAATTTATGCATCTCTGTTGCAATGAAGTTAATAATGCCCCTTTCATGGTTACTTTACTCTATGCTGCCAATATTGCTTACCAACGCTCTGATCTGTGGAAGGAATTACTGGACTTCCATAATGGCGTGACTTGCCCTTGGTTGGTTATGGGTGATTTTAACTGTTGTCTCACCTCTTCAGAAGTGGAGGGTGGGGCTCGATTTCATCGTGGTTTGGGTGGTGAACTTCAACATCTATTTCGCCATACTAATTTGGTAGATCTTCGGAGTCATGGACGCTGGTTCACTTGGGAAAATAAATAATGGGGTGATATGTATATTCGGAAGAAGCTGGACCGTGCGCTGGTAAACCGACAATGGCTCCACTCCTTCCCTTTAGATTCGGTGACATTTGGCGACCCGGTTTTTTCGGATCACACACCTCTTCTTATTCAGCATGACTCCTCTCCTAGCAGATATGTGGCCCCATTTTGGTTTTTTAATGGCCTATTACGGGCTGATGGTTTCATGGAGCTGATTGCTTACGTTTGGCAGGAGGAGGTTTTCGGTTTTAAAGGATATCAATTAATGCATAAGCTGAGGAAGGCGAAACAGGCCATTAAGGGTTTTAGTCAACAGCAAACGCAGAATGTTCAGGAGCTGGGTCGTCACTTGGCTGATTTACAATAGCAATGTTATAGGGATCCTCTTAATGAGCGATTGCGGGTTCTTGAAGCTGACAGTATGTACCACTATCAAGAAGCCCTGACCTTACATGATTCCATTCTTCGACAGAAATCTAGACAGACTTGGCTACGGGAAGGGGACCGCAACTCCAAATTCTTTCATGCGACGATCCTTGCTCGTCGCAACAAAAACACTATCACAAAGTTATCTGATTTAAATGGCAATGTTTGGAGATGACAAGAGGATGTGTCTACTCATGTCCAAGATTTCTTTGTTCAGCTCATGGGTTGTCCGCAGGATACGAGGGGGAATGAGTTTGGTGTTCGGCATGTCCTTAATTTCTCTCCCAGTCAAGCCACTCTAGACATGTTGAATGCCCCGTTTACAGCGTTGGACATTAAGGCGGCCTTATTTCGCCTCAGCAGTACTAAAGCTCCAGGGCCTGATGGGTTTTCGGCAGGATTCTTCCAACACACGTGGCCGATCACTGGGCCACTACTCACAGAGGCAATTCTTGAATTCTTCTCTTCAGGTAAGCTGTTGAAAGAAATAAATCACACTTACATTTGTCTAATTCCCAAACAGGATCGGCCTGCGAGGACCACGAATTATAGACCGATTTCATGCTGCAACACCGTTTATAAAATTATTGCTTCTCTTTTAGCTGAGTGCCTAAAAGGAGTTTTGACGGAGGTTGTCAGCAAGGAGCAGGGGGCCTTCTTACCGGCGAGGAGTATTGATGATAACATACTGTTGCTTCAGGAACTAATTAGTGACTATCACTCTGGTAAAAAGATCAATAGTTGTGCCTTGTCAATCGACCTCTATAAAGCTTTTGACATGATAGGCTGGGATTATTTGAGGGAGTGCTTGCGATGCATTGGCTTGCCTTCTCGATTCTGCCACTGAATCCTCCAATGCATCCAAACGCCATCTCTGAGTGCTCTAATCAATGGTATTCCTACTAAGCCTTTTTTGATTCAGCGAGACATAAGACTAGGGGATCCTCTTTCCCCTTACTTATTTACTCTAGCCATGGAGGGTCTTTCTCGATTGTTGTCAAAAATGGTGCTTTGCAGTGGACTCTTCCAGTTTCATCATAACTGTAAGGACCTGAACCTGTCTCATTTAATTTATGCTGATGATGTTATTCTTCTTTGCAAAGCCGAACCTCAGGTGGTAAATATTATGATGAACTTGATGACCACATTCTCTCGATGGTTGGGTATGACCTTGAATTTTCAGAAAAGTGGTATATATGTTTCTTCAGATGTGACCGATCGGGAAAGCCTTAGCACTTCGGTTGGGTTACCTCTTTACAGTACACCTTTTCGTTATCTCGGTGTTCCCATCACCTTGGGCAAGCCTCGGTTTTCTGATTTTTGCCTCTACTGGAGAAGTTAATGAGCAGAATCAATTCTTGGCAAAATAGGTTCCTCTCCTTTGCGGCTCGAATCAATTTGATTGTTACAGTGTTGAGTAGTATGCATGTGCATTGGGCTGCTCATATGACCACCCCTAAAAAAGTTATTAAAGAAAGAGAGTGGATTCTAAAAGCATTTTTATGGACGGGTAAGGCTGAACAGTGCAAGGGGCAAAAGTTAAATGGAGCGAGGTTGTTGTTCCTAAGAAGAATGGGGGTTTGGGCATCATCTCCTTTCCCGAGATGCACAAGAGCCTGCTTATGAAGCGAATTTGGCGTTTATTTGTGGATAAGGAGGCTCTATGGGTTCAATGGATGCAGGCTTATAGGATCACTGACCAAAGTTTCTGGCATCTCCAATCTAGGCCTGAATACTTTTGGCTTTTCAAAAGCTTACTGAAACTGCGTGATGTGATTTATCCTTTAATTCGGTGTATAGTTGGTGATGGAGAAAATACTTCCTTTTGGTTTGACAATTGGCATGTGCTGAGTCCCCTATGGCTCTGAACTGATCTAATTCGAATCCATCCTCGGATTCCCCTTAATACCAATCTCACTTGGGTTGTTCAGGAAAGTGACCGTCTGCTCAGATACCGGTTTGGATCTCTGCTTAATGGGTACTTGAATGGTATTTCTCTTCTTAGCGCTCCAGATCGAGTGCTATAGACCGCTACACCTTCTGGTGTTTTCACTACCTCTTCAGCTCGTGTTGTTGGGTGAGGGTCGGCAGATGAGGTTCCTTGGAATGCTCTCGTCTGGAAACATGTATTATGTCTAAAGGCAGCCTTCATTCTATAGCTGACCATTAAAAATCGATTGAGAACAAAGGACAGATGGTTCGGTACTTATGATCCTATTTGTGTACTTTATAAGCTAGTCCCTGAGAGTATAAATCTTTTTTTTTTTGCCTGTGAGTACACCAAGTCGGTGTGAAATTGCATTTTTTATATGACAGGTCTCTTGTCTTCTTCTTATGACTGGCCTGAGGTTCTTCATGAGATTCATCGTGCAGTCAATACTGGGCTCCGTGATTCTCTCATGATTAGAACCTCCTTTCATATGATTATCTATCATATTTGGCGGGAGAGAAATAGGCGTCTTTACAAACAATTGGAGAGACACAAATATGTATTGGCGGACTGTATTATTAACCTGATCAGGGAGGTCATCATCGGGCATGGTTTGCAAGAGCAGCTAAGTTTGGCTATGCGGCAACGTTGGAGCATTCAGTTCTAGCTAGGTTTTGGACTTTATGTGGTTTACTCTTATGTTACAGGGGTTTTTTCTAGGTTTCTAGTATTGGTGACCTGAAGGGTTTTTCTCCTTTTTTTCCGCAGTTGGTAGATTGCAGTTTTTAATATTTTCTTTATAATTATATATATATCTTAAAATTCAAAAAAAAACTTTTAAACTTCACGGTATTAGCATAGATCCGCTTTTAGTTGCGGCGTGGAGTTAATTTTGAGTGTGTTTTCAGCTTGCTCTAAATTGGAGATGAAGAAATTAGTGAAATCCAACCTTGTAGTGATTCACCGCAACTTCTTTGGATAATTACTACAATTGCTAGAACTGATTCAGACGATAACGAGCAATCGAATCGGAGTGAAACGACATCGATCATAACTTCCCTCCACGGTGGCCAACTTGTCATCCGGCCATAATGAGAATCATAGGAGGGATGGCTCAAAATAGAGGTCAAATTTAATGATGCATTATACCCAACAAAAGAGCATAGTTTCCTAGAAAATTCATTTAAGCATAAAGATCATGTACTTCTTTTTGGCGTATGGGCGGTATTGAATTGATATTTTCCTGGCCAACTTCATCGTGGAGCTAACGTCAATAGTGTTCGATCGGCTCTCCTCGCAAGACAAGACCCTTTTCTATTACTATGCCTCATAATGTCCATCTCAAAGAATCTTGATCGGTGTCTCGGAACTTGTCTACAAGCTTATAAAAGAGATGGCTACATGGAAGAGGGTACGAGTGGCATGGGGTTCGTGTTGGGTTCTTTCCTTGCATTATTGCCTTGACTTGTGCATTGGGTCAATTTATTATAACCACAGTCAACTATTCTTTGTACCGCAAGCATGGAAATGCTCCTATTAAAATATCAATTTGGTCTACCATCTTTGGCTTTGGACGACTTGTTAGTTCACTAAGTTCCAGGGTAAAACCGAAATCATCGTCAACCAAGTTCCGCCCATAAGAGTCATAATGATGATGTGATGTGATTTAAGGATGTGTTCAATGTGATTGTTCATTTGTCGATAGTTCTCGTCAATAGTTCGGTTCAACTATGTATCCTTGTGGTTTAAGCTGGAATTGAATACAAGGTTGTTCGTTTGTTGTATAGTTCTCACCAATAGTTCGGTTCGACCATGGATCATTGTGGTTTAAGTGGAATTGAATACAAGGTTGTTCGTTAGTTGTATAGTTCTCATCAATAGTCTGTTCAGCTACGGATCATTGTGGTTTAAGTCGGAATTGAATACAAGGCGCCTTTATTTCTAGTTTTAACGCTTTGAAAGTAATTGATGTTAATTTAAGCTGTTTCTTGAATTTCAAGCATTTTGCTTTCCTTTTGATCTTTATTTTCCGGAAGTTGATGGGCGGTGAAATCGCAAGTGACCGAAAAGCTTTAAACGCTATCGACAAATATATTTAAAATTTTATATGCCATTTGAAATTGGGATGCGATTCATGGCATGAAGATGCAATTTCATAGATGGTACCTTTATTTCATATTTGACCTTTTTCCTACGATGAGAACACGAATCTGGTTCCTATT
Organism: Erythroxylum novogranatense; assembly: GCA_029891385.1. Taxonomy (NCBI): domain Eukaryota; kingdom Viridiplantae; phylum Streptophyta; class Magnoliopsida; order Malpighiales; family Erythroxylaceae; genus Erythroxylum; species Erythroxylum novogranatense. Next base: position 44,077,774 of record CM057233.1, on the reverse strand, counting down.
TAGGCTAGAGATTGTCTCGACAAAAGAAAGTGGAGTATGATTTTGAAGAACTTTATGTTCTTTGGTTAAAGGCTAAAAGGTCGCCCAAACCAAAGAAGCATTTGCAGCAGGAAGGAAGCAAGTGCTCACACCACTGCTGCATTCCCATTAGAGTAGGATAAAAGGGTGTGTAAAAGTTGAAAGAAATGCCAAAGAAATAAAAAATTATTGAAGAGAGAGAAGGAAGAGGAAGCTCATGTGGTAGATGGAGATGTCAATGTCAAATTCATTGTATAAACATAAATGATGAACGATTGATGTCTTTAACCAACTCCATTTCTTGTACATGTCTTTAACCATCTTGAATAGGTCAAACGATTGATGTACTCACACGTGTTAAGTTTTAGCGGTAAACTTAGAATCGAGAACTCAAACAATTGGATTTTCAAGTTACTTTATTGAAATCGGTCCTGGCACTATATAGCCTTACAAGAAGAACTTAACGATAATAGAAAAAATACAACAGAAAAATCCTAACAATCCCAAAGAACAGGACTTCCTAAAGAATAGGACTTTTATTTTAACAGAACCAAAATAAACCGCTCCTAACATTCCCTCCCTTAAACTTATTCTTCTCTAGACAAGAATCAGTTTAAGTCTGAAACATCACACACACCAAGTTTCTTGCGCAATTTCCGAAATGCTTCCAACTTGAGAGGCTTTGTAAATAAATCAGCAAGTTGATCATGAGTGCCACAAAATAATAAGTTGACTATTCCTTCTTTGGTAAGATCTCTAAGAAAATGAAACCTTACTCTGATATGCTTAGAACGTCCATGTAAAACTGGGTTTTTTGACAGTTTGATGGTTGAAGCATTATCACACATAAGTTTTGTTCCTTCCACTTGTAAATGTCCGATCTCTCTGAGTATTCTTCTCATCCAGATAGCTTGACTTGCACATGCAACAGCAGCAACAAATTCCGCTTCTGTGGTTGATAAGGTGACTATTGGTTGTTTTCTGGATGACCAGGCTACTGCTCCTTCACTCATCATGAACACATAACCCGAAGTACTTTTGCTATCTTCCATATCACCGGCATAATCACTATCAGTGAAACCAATCAATTCACTAACTCCGCCCCTTTTATAGAACACACCAAAGTTAACTGTGCCTTTCAAGTACCTCAAAACTCTTTTCGCTTCTACAAAGTGAAGTTGCGTAGGGCAAGCCATGAAACGACTTATTAAACTTACCACAAACATTAGGTCAGGACGAGTGGCAGTAAGATACATTAGACTTCCCACAATCTGTTTGTAATGAGTTGCATCCATCTTGACACCATTTTCATCTTTGCTGATTTTTTGTCCAGGAACAATAGGATTACAAACAGAGTTGAAATTTTCTACTTCAAATCGTTTCAAAACCTCAGCAGCATACTTCCTTTGACATATAAAAATGCCATCTGAACGTTGTATGACTTCAATTCCGAGAAAAAACCTCATTTGACCTAGATCAGTCATATATCAAATTCCCTTTTCATAGAACATTTGAATTCTCCCAACAATAGTTCATCATTACTGGTAAACAATAAATCATCAACATACACACTAACAATAAGAATTTTTCCTCCCTTCCTTTAAACAAAGAGTGTGTGCTCACTAGAACTGCTTTCGAATCCTTCCTTGATGAAGTAGGCTTCAATTCGGCTAAACCAGGCTCTAGGTGCCTGTTTCAACCCGTAGAGAGCCTTGTTAAGTTTGTATACCAGCTGCTTACTCCCTTTCTTTACATAGCCTTTTGGTTGTTCTACAAAAACATCTTCTTTCAGTTCTCCATGTAAAAAGGCTGATTTGACATCTAACTGATAAAGTGTCCAGCCATTCTGTGCCGCAAACGCTATGATCATCCTTACAGTGTCCATTCTAGCCACAGGCGCAAAAACCTCAGTATAATCAATTCCATGTTCTTGTGTGTAGCCTTTCACCACCAACCTCGCTTTGTATTTATCAACCTCACCAAGCTCATTTAGCTTAGTTTTATAAATCCATTTAACTCCTATTTTCTTTGCACCAGCAGGTAGAACGACTAGATGCCAAGTTTGATTCTTCTCAATGGAATTAATCTCCTCATCCATGGCCAATCTCCACTTTGAACTCTTGACTGCTTCTTCATAGCTTACAGGATCTGAAACCATTAAAAAAACCATATTAAAATCATCTTCCATGTTAACATCTTCTTCTTCAGATAATCCTTCACCGGACACATAATCAGTTGACCATATAGGTGGACGTCGACTTCTGCCCTCCCTTAAAACTAATTCTGATTCATTATTTGGTGCAACAACTTCATCAGTAGGTGAGGCAGTAACAGCAGGTGAGGCAGTAGCGGCATTATGAGAAGCAGAACCTGTTTCTTCTGTGTTTTCCCTGTTTGCTGGAATTTCGATGCTTTCTTTCCAAACTAAATCAGCTTCATTCTCAAAATTCTCCCAATCCCATTTGCGATCTTCATCAAAACTTACATCACGGCTCACTATGATTTTCTTTTCAATGGGATTAAACAACCTGTACCCTTTGGATTCGCCGCTGATTCTGAATAAAATACAAACCACGCTTTTTTCGTCGAGTTTTTTTCTCTTAGCTTCTGGGACATGAACATATCCCACACATCCGAAGACTCGAAAATGGTCGAATGATGGTTTCACTCCACTCCAAGCCTCTTCTGGTGTCATATCTTTTACTGCAAGTGTTGGAGATCGATTCAAGACATGATTTGCCCACATGACAGCTTCAGGCCAGAACTTCTTGGGTACATTTTTTTCTGTCAACATAGCTCTTACCAGATTCATCACCGTGCGATTTTTGCGCTCAGCTACTCCGTTTTGCTGTGGATTATAGGCTGTGGTCAGTTGTCTCTTTACTCCATGATGTTTGCAAAAATCGTTGAATTCTGCAGAATTGAATTCTCCTCCTCTGTCTGTTCTTAAATATTTTATGGGCATTCCAATCTCTTTCTCCACCAGATTTTTAAAACATTGAAAAAGATAGAATGTTTCTGATTTTTCTAGAAGAAAATACATCCATGATTTTCTAAAAAAATCTTCTATAAAACACAGCAAATACCTTTTTCCGCTGCTTGAAGATGGTGTAATTGGACCACATACATCCGCATGAACAAGACTCAACTTTTCAGAGGCTCTCCACTGACTGGTTTTTGGAATGGGAGTCCGGTGTTGTTTGCCCTTCATACATGCTTCGCAAATGATGCTTGGCTCAACAATTTATGGCAAACCTTCTACCATGTTTTTTTGTTTCAAAATACGAAGGCCTTTGTAACTGAGATGGACATAACGATAGTGCCAAAGCGTTGATTGATCCATATTTGAAACTTGTAGGCATCTTTCTTCACCTATTGGGTTTGTTGATTCTGCCAGCAAAATGAACATTCGGTTTGCACTCATAATTGATTTTGCGATTTTCCCCTTTTGTGGATGATAAATGCTACATGCTCCACCTTTGAACAACACTGCTACCCCTTTTTCTTGAAGTTGTCCAACGCTTAAAAGGTTGTTCTTGAGTTCCGGTGCCCAATACACTTCTTCAACAATGTAATTGTTTCCCTGCAAAAATAGTTTCACAGTACCCTTTCCAGAAACTTTCATTCTGGTATTATTTCCAAGTTTGACACTATGAGTAAAAGTTTTGTCTAAACTTGAAAACATACCTTCAGCACCACACATGTGATTTGAGCAACCGGAGTCTAGGAACCATGCGTCACTTCTCTTTGCTTCATGAAATTCAACGTAGGCCATTAACAGTAACTCATCTTCTTCATCGAGCTCAGCATAATTTGCTTCGTTATTCTGAGGACATTCATACTGAAAATGTCCTAAGTCATGACATTTATAACATTCAACAGTTGCCTTGTTGAAACTTGTTCTGCCTCTTCCACGCCCCCTTCCTCTGTAAGCTCCTCTTCCTCTGTTGTTGGTGTTTGATCGTCCTTCAACTTTCAGAGCTTGATCCTCATTATTGTTGCTGGGTCGACGAAATTTTTGTTCATGCACCACTAATGAACTCTGTAACTCATCAATGGACATAGTATCAGTATCCTTTGATTCTTCGATGGATACTACAACATAAGTAAACTTGTCAGTTAGGGTGCGTAGAATTTTCTCCACAATTTTCTTGTCTGGCATTTCTTCTCCATTGCTTCTCATTTTATTTGCAACCAGCATTACTCTAGCAAAATACTCTGTAATTGTTTCATCATTTCTCATCTCCAGGACTTCAAACTCTCTTCTTAACGCATTAAGAAGTGATTTCTTCACTTTTTGATTTCCACCAAACTTTCGCTTCATTGAGTCCCAAACAATCTTGGATGTGCGACGGTCTAAGATTTGTTCAAAGACAGTTCGATCAATTGCCTGGAACAGGTAATGCTTTACCTGATAATCTTTGGTTCTATCATCATCAAGTTGAGCCTGTTGCACCTCCGTGAGTCTCGTCCCTTGTAGTGGTTCCGCAAAACCATTCTCCACCAAGCTCCATAAACCTTTTGCTCTAAGCAAGTTTTCCATCAATTCACTCCAGTGATCATAGTGACCATCGAAGTGAGGAATTTTCGTCAAGGTTTTATCGTCAGACATGCTCTCTGTGTTTGATCACTTGAAGATTGCAACTTCTTTCTCTCCTTTTTCAGAAACCCAGTGGGGGCTCTGATACCATTTGTTAAGTTTTAGCAGTAAACTTAGAATCGAGAACTCAAACAATTGGATTTTCAAGTTACTTTATTGAAATCAGTCCTGGCAATATATAGCCTTACAAGAAGAACTTAACGATAACAGAAAAATATAGCAGAAAAATCCTAACAATCCCAAAGAACAGGACTTCCTAAAGAATAGGACTTTTATTTAACAGAACCAAAATAAACAGCTCCTAACAACACGTGGAACCAAACGCAATTACTAATTTACTATTATTTTTTATTGATCAATATATATAGGAGTGAAATATATACTTCTTTAGATATTTTCAAGTAAATATATTTTCCTTTAGGCCTCGTTTAGTTGGGTGAAAGTAAACTGAATTTGGAATATAATTCATTGAAAAATAAATCTATAGAAAGTAAAGATATTTACATGTTTAGATACTTATAAGAATTCTTGAGTGGATTCTTATTATAGTGTTTGATAAATAACAATATTTTATAAAATGTAACTTAATTTTAACTTGTGTTTCTATTTATATCTCTACAAAGAAAATAAAATAAAATTGTTAAATAACAAAATATAAACTCAAGATTGCCGATTGAAACTTTTGAGCAAAAATACTTTTTCAAATAGATTTTCAGATCAATTAATGAGTCTATTTTAGTCCCTTTTGTTCTTATGTTTTACATATAATTCTTACATACTACAAACTCATCTTCTCGCTTATTATGTATTTCTATTTTTCAACTTAAATATTTATTTTCAGATCTATATAATATTATTTGGCTTTTATATGTTTTAATATTTATTTTTATATTAGTTTATTTATGTTATAATCCATATAAAAATATGGTTAGATATATTTTTATTTATGTTTCATATGGTTTAAAATTATATAATAATTAATATATTATATTTTGCATATTGTTTAATATACTTTAAATAATATTTATATGCATAAATAATTTTATTACAAAATAAAATATAGTTAAAATTAAAAGTGCTTTTATTTTATGTTACCAAATAGTTTACTGTATGAAGCTCTTTCAAAAAGCTCTTTTTATTTTTGTTTCCTAATTTTCATTTATATTATTTTCAAATAAAAGTAAACTTGTATTTAGTTGTTAATGTGGTATAACTAATAATAATTAAAATATTTAATAAAACAAAATAATTCTATGAATTAACTAAGTAAACGATTTTATTTTAATATTTTATATAAAATAATTATATACGTAAAATTTTGAAATATTTTAATTTTTTAAAAGTCTAAAATTTAAAACTATATTAGGATAATCAATTATAAAGTTCTTTTTCTTAGTTTTTTATTTTGAATTTTCAACTTTTAAAATTTTAATTAAGATGTCAAACATAAACTTAAACGTGATTATGTTTGAACTCTTAGCTTCACTCCTTATAAATGCCAACTTAAACAACTTAAGTCTAACGTTGGTTGTACTATAAAGAAGGGTTATATAATTAATATTATATATTAACTACAAAACATTAAAATTTGTCTACTGGATCAAATTATTAGAAAATGAAACTATTATTTTTTAAATAAAATTATTTAACTTTAGAATAGAAAAATAAATTATAATTTGATTTTTGAACCATAGGCACACCTAACAAATATTATTAAGTTTACTATTTGGATTTTTGGTGTTACTAGTTTACTAGTATGTTAAAATTTCTTAAATAAGTATTTTATTTAACAAATAATCAAAGTATTAGAGATATTATTATTTAAGAGAACGTCATTAATCGGGTTGTGAAGCCCACAAAATTAATTTTGATTCTTTAAATTCTTTTAGTAGTCGTGAATTCAGGTAGAATCTTTTGAAAACCAAAATTAATTTCTTAATTTCAATGGACAAAACAAAGTATAGGTTTATGATTAATTAACTAATAAATTAAATGTAACAAGGAATCAAAATAAATTAATTGAATATAAAAGTGAGAAATTCTAGACCTCATTTAATTACAACATTGATCACTGGTTTAAAAGAATAATTTTCACAATTCAATGGGTTAATTTGAAACATTTTAGGATAGTCATAATAAGTCTAAAATTTTCTAAATTCATTGGTTAAAACTCATCATTCAAACCAAAACTTATCATCAATTGATTGAGTATGATAGCATTCTATATCAATTAAATGACACTAATAAGCTCAGTGAAAACACTAGACCCTAAATTAAATAATTGAAATAACTATAATTATTCAATTTAATTTTCTTATTCTCATAAGTTAAATATGGAAAGTCATAAATAACTTATTAGCTATTTGTACCAATCTTTCATGAAAATTACAAATCATTGAATTCATGGATAGTCAACATTAAATTTATTTTTATATTAATTAATATTAATTATTCATAAAATATAAAAACACAACATATGAAATATTAGAATTAAAACATAAATATAAGTTTAGAACAAAACCTCATAAAGTTACAACTAGAGTTTTAAATCCCTTTAAATCAGAATAGTTGAATTCAATCACACATTTTAGTTCTAACACCAAAAATAAAAGAAAAGATAAAAGATTGAGAGAAAACTACGAAGAAATGAAAGAGAATGATGTGTAGAAGTGTTAGACATGTTTTTGTCTTCTTTCTTGCTCTCAAAACCAAGCCTCCTCCTATCTTCTTTTTGAAAAATTAAATTAAATTAATGATATTGAAAATTTGTACATGCTTTACAAAACAAGTAAACTGACCATACATCCCTCCTATAACCCAAAAACATTTAACATCTCAATAACACATCCATGTGACTGCATCTTGATTTCTCTAGAACTTTCAAAAAGAAGACACATCTATACATCTTGTTTTCTCCAAGGTTTGCTTTACTTTCTCCTCACATATCTCTCATGTACATCCTTCATTTCTTAAGCGATGAGATTATGCTTCCAAGTATTCCAATGGAACGACTAGCATAAAATAGTTTTAGGACTTCTTCTTCCTTAAAGGATAGAAATAAGTTTTCTAATTGCAAAGATTTCTATCTAAAACAAATCTAAATCCCTACATAATAGAGATGAAAATAAGTTTTCTAATTAAATTCAAATTCTTGGAGCATGATTTCACCTTATTCATTGCAGTAATATATCTACTTTTAAAAAAAATGTGATTTTGAATAATAATGCTCAAGTTTGATGCAATATCCAGTTGTCATCTTGGAAAACAAAAAAATATTAATTTTTTCTACTTAAGCACGAAAATATAGTCCAAACAAAAGATATAATTCCAATTAATACAATAAAATAATATCTTATCAAATTCCCCCTACACCAGCCTCATGCTTGTCCTCAAGCATACATCAATTTAATACATCAATAATCCTCATAACAACCTCTCATCTTCTTTCATGTTATTCAGAAATATCTTGAAAGCTAATTCACATTAAAGTGTTAGGACAAAACAACAATTGAGAGAACAAACACTTGTAGGACACATTTTTAGAATTAAAACATAGCATCTCATCAATTTCATCAAAATTAAGTAACACAAGACTTGACACCCTCTTATGGATTTTACTTTATAAAAGTGTTTATGATTTATTAAGCTTTTAAATTAAAGCATAACGAGTTATTTCATAAACTTGCTCAAGAATTATATCTCTACTGCTAAAAAAATGACCTTAATATATAAATCAAAAGGACTTGATAAGGGTTGTAATGTGACTTAGGTAAGGTATGATAAAAAGAAGGTTTTAGGTTAGATAAATTGAAAGAAAGTATATAAATTCATCCATACAACTTTCAACTTATTTTAGTTTTAAACTCACTTAACTCAAATAGCAACCTTTTCAATCACCTCATCTTTTTTACTTTTTTTTTTTAATTTTTTCTTTCTTTTCCTATACTTCTCCCCCATTCTTAAAAATAATTGAAAAAATTAAAACTGTGCAACTTGAATCAACTAATTTACTTTTTATGGAAATAGTCAAAATCCTATGCAAATCAGCTTGATACAATTCCTTCAATTTAGGAGTTCAAAATCATTAAAGACATTAAAAGGGGGGTAAATTTGGCTTGTAACAAGATTAGTACACAAGAAAAGAAAGGTTAAGGCTCAAATTAGTTTTTTTGGGATAAAAAGTAAGGTAGACTTGTTTAGGTCAACAATGGTTATCCTAAGTGCCCTTATCATTTTTATACACAAAATCATAAAACAATATGGTCTCAACATGTATTCAAACACAAATTCCAGCATAAACAAGCTATGTTTGATAACACACAACAAAAAGATATGTATGAGCACAAATGTGATGAATTCTCATAGGCTCAAAGCTCACATATGTATCAAAATGCATTAAGTCTTGTTCACTTTCATTCAACAAAGCCAATGAGATACTTAAAAGTAATTTAATGAAAACACTAACTGTGCTTGTCTCTCTCATGCATTATAACTTAAATAAAAAAATGTATCCTAACTTGGGGATTATTTCTAAATAACAATCATAAAACTTTAAGGCTATCATGAGGAATAATCAATATATGAATCATAATATTCATAAGTTCAAGCACAAATCAAAAAGTCCATCATCATATATTTTCTTGCTCCCCCACTCCTAAATAATACATTGTCCCCAATGTATGCATAAGATGCTCAGAAGTCATAAAAATAATCAACAAAAAATAAAGCACAAAGTAGAATATTCCCCTAAGTTGTGAGCAACTGAAATGAGATGCATATGTGTGTATGGCCACATTTGTTGAGTATGTTATGGGTGGCTTAGTGTGTCTGCTAGGCGTGGGTTGCTTGCTGAAAAAGAAAAAAATAAAATAGAGTTTTACTTTTTTTACTTTTAAAAATATTTTTTAAAATTTATTTGATAAATAAAATTTTAATTTTTTAAATTTTTTTTTTTAATTAAAAATTTTACAATTTTCTTTAAAATCAAACAAACTACTAATAGACGTCATCACGTCTTATGAATGTTAGTATTTTAGAATTTTAGGGATTCCATTCCAAAAAGTTAAGTCGTACAAGGCACAATATCATCTTATGAGATTTAATATTATAGAAATTTAGGAGTTTACATTCCAGAAAGTTAAATCGCATAAGGCATGATCTTGCCTTATGAGATTTAGTATTCTAGAATTTTAAGTCTTTGATACTTACAACTGAATTACATAAGTGTGATCATGCCTTATAAAATTTAGCATTATGGAATTTTAAGACCCATTTCTCCCTTAAGCCAATAAATTAACTTCTAAAAAACAAGCAAATGAAAAAAAAAAATAATTAAAACTGAACTAATGAAAACTATCATATTTTGGGTTGTCTTCCAAAAAGCATAAGTGTTCAATATCGTTATGCTCGATAAAAGTTTTTATTCTTAAACTTTCACGTATTGGAGAAGTGTCAAATTAATATCCACTACATCTTTATAAAATGGTTTCTATTTGTGTCCGTTCACCTTAAAAATCTTCTTGGTATTTAAACTTTTTTTCACTGCACAATGAGGAAATATATTAATGACAATAAAAGAATGAAGAAAACTAAAATCTAACTACCTAACATAAGCTTTAATCGAGAATTATATAATAATACTTTTTGTCCCACCTCAAATTGTTTCCTCAAGATCATATTATCATTGAATAATTTTGTTTTCTCTTTGTAGATTATCAAATTCTCATAAGTATCCAACCTTAGTTCCTCTAGCTCTTGCAATTAGAATTTCCTTGCCTCCTTATCTTTTGTCAAATCCATGTTTACAATTCCATTTTTCATTGTTGGATTGAGTCTTCCTAGTGTTTCCTTTATTGTCTTAACATTTTTTATTGTCCTTTAGTTAACCCTTTTGAGATGATTACATGTAGTGACTCTCCTTCACCTAAATGGACAAACTTCAGGTGATTAGGTAGGGACTTCAATTCTATCTTCGAATGTTGCTCATTCATGTTCGGTTTAGCATTAAACTTTGACTCATCATCATCTCTTTCTTCTTTAAAAATAACTTGCACAATTGAATCAATATTATCCATATGATTGATGAATTGAAAATCATTAGGGTACGTCATTGCTTTAGAAACATTGAACTTCATTATTTCTCCATCGAACTTAACGAAAAGAGTACCCTCATTCACATTAGTTTTCATTTTGTTCATCTTTCTAAATAACCTTCCTAACAAAATTGAATTCAAATGGTCAACACTATCCCTAACTATTTTCAAGATGTAAAAATCTACTAAAAATACTAAACTGTTAACTTGGACTAAAACATCTTATATCACACCAATATGACACACATAATAATAGTTAGCTAGTTAAATAATCACATTAGTTTCTTACAAAAAATTCATATTTAAAGCTCGATAAATGGAGTATGGCATGACTTTAACAGATGCACCTAATTCTAGCATGACACACTCAATTTTATTATTACCAATTACACACAGAAGTGTAAACATATTTTGATCTTTGCATTTTTCTAGTAATTTCCTATTTATTACAACTTATACATTTTTACGCAAAATTATTCTCTCCTTATCCTTCAACCTCCTTTTATTTATGGATATTTCTTTCAAGAACTTTACATACTTTATAATTTGCTTGATGGATTTAAGAAGTGGTTTATTGATTTCCACCTTTCTAAAGGTTTCTAAGACCTCTATTTCATGTTCCTCTTCTTTTGATTTAGCCAACCTGCAAGGGAAAGGAGATACACATGCATGAGTTTCTATTAATAAAGATATCAACATTTTACCTTGATTGATTCTTGAGTTAGAGGTTCATCTTTCATTTCTCCTTCTTCATCCTTTTCTACCTCCGTTGGCAATAAAGATTCGGATTGAATTTTCTTCCTACTTCATAATGTCATTGAACTCACATTCTCCTTAGAATTCACCATCATTTGTGTAACACCCCATATTAGGGGTTAGGAAATTAAGGAAATTCAGTACATTTTATGCTTTGCATATTGGAATATTTGCTTATTTGTGCATAAGCATTTTGAACACATACAATATACAATAATTGTACATGCATTCATGACATTTTCCAGGTAAATGGTTTATAAATAGAAATTGTAGATTTATTTGGAATGTATTAAATGTGATTTGGTAATTTTTGTATATTTTGGATATTTTATAAATTTTTGGTGAATTATTTTTGAGCCGAAAAATTATTTGGAGAGTCATATTATTATTTCGGAATTTTTGGTAAATTTTAGAATTTATATATATATATATATATATAAAAGGTGACAAATGAAAGAGTGATATGTGGGAGCCTTACATGTTGACACATGACCCACGTGCAGCAAACACACGTGGTGTTGGTGGAGAGAAATAGCTAAAATTTAAGAAACGTGAGAAGCAGTGATCGAAGATTAGACAACCATTATCTTCTTTCTAACCATTTGTGAGTAGGTGAAGGTTATTCCTTTGCGTGCCAGACAAATTTGAACGGCTGTTGTAATGTACAGAAATGGATAATAAACAATATCGTCCCCTTGCTACTCTAGGAATATCGACTCCATTGCCTCTCTATTCAGTCCCTAGCTATCACGGTAGTTCCATCAAATCTGCTTCTGTTCTGTTGCTGTTCTTTGCAACAATTGCCATATAAAAGGTAACAGGCAATGAGGCAAAGACAACAATACCAAACGCCAATCACAATCCAATATATATACATATCCTCGCACAGAGATGAGGAAAATAAAGGAGATACTAGCAAGTACTATTCGGAGGTAATGATGAAAATGGGATTCCATGAAACTCCATGACTGACTTCGCCATTACAAACTTACACCATAAAGGCACGGATACCGCGTTGGGTCCTACTTATGGCTACCGCGTTGGCAACTACCCTCCTGTAATTCTGTAATTAAAAGGGTGTCTTATAAACCATTAAAACTCTTGTACAATTCTGGGTCAGTTTATGAAGACGGGTCAAACATAACCTAAATTTTGCTCTCTACTATTCTTTCCTCTCTTGTTCGTTACAGTAAGTTAACAGAGAACATGGCAAGTTTGGAACAGAACTTTCCGGTGGAGCACAAAAACCCGTCGATGAGATGGCGGATAGCAGTGAGTAGGCTCCGTTCTGAAGCCGAGGCCAAAAGAAAGAAAGAAAGCATCCAGGTTCGTTCTTTCAAGAAAGAAATCATCCAGGTTCGTTCCTTCAAGAATGAAAGCCTCCAGGTTCTTTCCTTTCGTTTCACCAATTTTCTGATCTGACCATCAAAATCGCAAGATCAAGTAGTTTGTTCCCTTCATCAGTAAAAATGCTTAATTTCTATTCGTTACTTATGAAACGGTTACAGGGCTTTCATATTTGACCAGTAACAGAGCATGCTTAATTCATATTCTTTGCTTATGAAAGGGTTACAGGGTTTTTATATTTCACTAGTAACAGAGCATGCTTAATTCATATTCTTGTAGATAATGTTTGAGTGTGTATCATGTAAAGATAGAGATGGGATATCTATAAATAAAGAATAGAGGGGAAAAGAACCTAGAAGATGAAAGAGAGAGAGACCAAAATGTTGAAATAAATACATCATTGATGTCTATATACTTCTAAACTTCACGGTATTAGCATAGATCAACTTTTAGCTGCAGCGTGGGGTTAATTTTGAGTGTGTTTTCAGGCTGATATTAGTACTGGAGTGGAAGAAATCAGTGAAATCCAACCTTGTAGTCATTCCCCTGCAACTTCACCGGATAAGTACTACAGCTGCCCAGAAGCCGAGTCAGACGATGACCGAGCATTACTCCGGAGTGAAACTGATCATAGTGATCGTAACTTCACCTCCACCGGTGGCCAACATGTCAGTCCCGCCCATGTGAATCACGATCCACTCCGTAGATCAAAAATAGAGGTCAAATTTAATGATGCATTGTGCACAACAAAAGAACATAGTTTCCTCGAAAATTTATTTAAGCATAGAGATCTTGAACTTCTTTTGGGCGTATGGACAGGTATTGGAATTGATATTTTTCCTGGCCAACTTCATCGTGGAGCTAATGTCAATAGTGTTCGACCAGCTCTCCTCGCAGCACAAGCACAAGGACATTTTTCTATTAATGTGCCTCATAATGTCCATATTAGCAGTGCTGATCAGTATCTTCGAACTCCTCTACAAGCTTATAAAAGAGAGGGCTACTGAGAAGAGGGGCTGGCGACGTTGTCTCTTTGATCCACCATCTGGGGCTCGTGTTGGGTTCTTTCCTTGCATTACTGCCTTGACTTGTGCCTTTGGTCAACTTATTATAAACACAGTCAACTATTCTTTGTACCGCAAGCATGGAAATGCTCCTATTAAAATATCAATTTGGTCTACCATCTTTGCCTTTGGACAGCTTGTTAGTTCACTAAGTTTCAGGGGTGCAAAAACTGAAGTCATCGGCAACCAAGCTCGTGTTTAATGTGATTGTTAGATTTTGGTATAGTTCTCATCAATAGTTCAGTTCACATACGTATCATTGTGGTTTAAGCTGTAATTGAATACAATGCAGTTCCTTTATTTCTAGCTTTAACGTTTTGGAAGTAATTGATGTTGATTTAAGGCTGTTTCTTGAATTCTGAAGCTTTTTGCTTTCCTTTTGGTCTTTTTCTTCCTGGAAGTTGTTGGACACGTGAAATGTGGCAGGTGACCAAGATTCTAAGGTTACTTGGTTGTTGAATCAGTGTATGATTTGTATCTTCATTCATCACCGCGTTGCATCTCTAACAAAGCTGCTAAGTTTAACATAATCCCCATGTCATCCTATTGTTTATGTTATATGAGTTTCTTTTCAAGGATATGGAATGAATAATAATAAAATCTTCTACTAAATACAACTTTTGGTTCCGCCTCTATAACAATCATTTAATAAAACTTAGTAAAGTTTTATAATAAAATAAGATTAAAGTGATTCAAATTATTGTTGCGTGCTATTTCAAATATTATAAATTTTATTTTGTTTCCTAATTTTCATTTATCTTATTTTTAAATAAAATAAATTTTTATTTAGTTGTTAATGTGGCATAATTCATAATAATTAAAATATTTAATAAAATAAAACAAAATAATTTTATGAATTAACTAAGTAAACAATTTTATTTTAATATTTTATGTAAATATTTATAAAATTTATTATGTTTTACTTAAACTAAATAATTAAATAAGCAAAATTTTGAAATATTTTTATTTTTATTTTAAAATTTAGCTAATTAAAAGGTCTAAAGTTTAAAACTATATTAGGATAATCGATTATAAAGTTTTTTTTGAATTTTAAACTTTAAAATTTTTAATTAAGAGTTCAAACATTTAATGGTGATTATATTTGAACTCTTAGCTTCACTCCTTATACATGCCAACTTAAACAACTTAAGTCTAACGTTGGTGTATAATAACGAAGGATTATATAGTTAATATTATATATCGAGTACAAAACATTAAAATCAGACGCTCGATCAAATTATTTAAAAAATTGAAAGTACTATTTTTTAAATAAAATTATTTAACTTTAGAATAGAAAAGTGTTTGTGAACCGCAAGTGCACAGTTGTCGAAGTGAGTAATAAATCGGTAAGAGTCGAGTCATGTCCACAGGAATTATAAGAAAGTTCAATTATACACTAGCTAACGGTATTTGAAATTGGATTGAGTGAAATTTTAGAAAATTAAAATTAATGTAAATAAATTTTTTAAAACTTAAATAAATTTCTAAGCAACTACTCAATTTAATGCACCAAAATAATTATGAATATGATAAATTTGTGTAGTAACTAATTAAGAAAATATTATAACAATTGACTAATGAAAAGTATTTACTTCAACGGGGAATGACTAAGAGAATGATATTTTTATCAACCTTAATATTGAATTAGCTATTCTCCACAAATGAAATATCCTAACCTTGTAGGTAAATTTTAAGTGTAATTAATCTCCTTTTTTCAAAGATGAATTAATCTATCAACTCTAGACGTCACTTAGTAATCCCTTACTTAAGTTCTTTCCAGAGTTTCTTAAGTTTCAAACCTTCAATTTTCACCTCCTAAGTTTCTTGGATCTCTTAACTCACAAGAAAATCCTAATCGAAATTTTCTTCAATCTTCTAACAAAAACTCCCTTTTTCGAAAGGCGAATGTATACCAAGGCAATTTCTAATAATCCAAAGGAAGAACAAATAAACCCAAGAAAAAATTAACAAGTATATGAATATTCGGTCATGGATTCTAGCAAAATTTAATATTAAAGCATCATCAAAAATATCAAATCCCTAAGAGAAATTAATGTTCTAGCCATAAATCATCAAGCTAAGCAATCCAAAAATATAAACACTAGACAAATTCATAATGAATCAATTATAAATGAAGAACAAGGCCTTCCAAACTCCTTTGCGTGATTGCTTCTTTAGCGGTGAATGGTGATGGAGGCTTGCATGAAGACAGTTGGCTATGTTTTTGGAAGGGCTGCATTGGTGAAGACTTCCGTGTATGTGGAAGATTGGAGAGGAATTTTATGTAGCTTATGGCAGTAGGTGAGTGGCGTGGTGTGAGTGAAGAGTTGCTGCCTTGGTGAGTGGAGTGTGGAAACATATGCATGGTGAATGGGAGGACTGATTTTGTGAGTGAATTGAGTGAAAAGCCAACTGCGTTGTGCGTAGAAGTAGCTACTAGTTTTGTTGTCTTGCGGTTGAGTTGTTGGAAAAGAGAATGCTACATGAATGAGAGGATGGAGGGCTGTATGTGTTGCTTGGATGTGTGTAGCGTGAATGGGAGTAAATGAAGCTACCTACGTGTTGTATGTGTAGGAGGCTTTGGTGATTGGAGGCTGGTGGAGTGGAGGTTATAGTGTATGTGGAAGATTGGAGAGAAATTCAAGGATGCAATGTATGGAGGCTAGAGAGAAAATGACGAGTGTGGTATGGAGGCTTGTTATCGGTTGAGAGGTGAGTGGGATGTGAGCTAGAAAGTGGAGCCAAATGGGAGCTTCAAGGTCTGCGTGAATAATTGGAGGATGGGGTGTTGCTGGAGAATTAAGTGTGGGGCTGGTGGGGTGGAGAATGAGCTACTGCATGGGTTGAAATAATTAAAAGGTGGGGGCTTGCGTTGATGGAAGTGAATGGATGGAAAGGTGAGTGGGTGGAGCTTTTGTGAGTAAAAAAAAATGGAGAGTTGTAAAGAAGTGGGGTTGTGTGTTTGTGGAGTGGAAGCTAGGTGGGGGTTGTTGCATGAGTAGAGGGATGAAGTGTGGGGTTGTGTTGTGCTGGAGGTATGAAGAGTTGCGTTAATGGAGAAGTGGGTGGAGGCAGCTAGGTGGGTTAATTTTTCAAAACAACTCCAAATTTTCAAGGTCAATTTCAATAGTACATAAAAACTAAATGACAATGATTTAGGAGCTCAAATTTTATCAATATCTTCATCTTTGAGTTAGCTTCAATATGAAATTTGAATCACAAAATTTCACCATTTGAGCCAAAAATCATGATCGAAACATCGTTGAAAGGTCATTTTGGCAATCCAAAATTTAACACAACATTGGAGAATTTATTTCTCCTGAATTATAGCTCAGAAAATATGCAATTGGTCCCAAAAATCCGTTAATGAGTCAAGAATTTAATTATGAAATTTCAGAATTTTTTGGCTAAACTAATCTCAAGATAAAATCTCAAGATAAAAATCCCACAATGACTAAAGGACAAGTCTGCTAGAAAGTCAAAAACAATACAATTCAAGTATATTTGTTTCATTTATGTATTTTATGTCAACAAGCCTCGAATAATGCTAAAACATGATAAACCAGCTATAGATGAACATAAAATGAACGTAAATGACTCTAAATTAAGTCCTAAACATATATAATAATATGAGTGTATCAAATTCCCCCATACTTAGCTCTTTTTTGTTCTCAAGTAAGAAAAAGAACAAAAAGTAGAACTACATAAAACCTGAAAAAAAAAGTACAAAAAAACAAAAACATGCAATGCGAAGAAAAATAATTAAGTATGCAGGATTCAAATTAGATTCCCAACCATATCAATTAATTCAAGCATGATAACTAGAATTCAGTTTACCAGGATCAACACATAAAATCAATGAACTCAGTTTATATGTAATAATTGAACTAATCTAGCATAATAGAGTTAGAGGAAATCTATGCCATATAGAAATAATAAGTCCTCTCATTGATATACACTCCAACACTCAAATTATTTAGGCTCAAATGTATAACTCTCAAAATTCGATCAACAAATACATTCTACCATATGCTTATTTTTCAATGTTGACAACACCATCAAAGTGCGCATATACTATACATAAATCAAAAAGTCTTTAGAATGGTTTTAATAAGGCTTGGCCAAAGATGAGGTAAAAGAAAGATAAGATAAGGCTAAAGCAAAGGCAATAGAGCTATACAGAATATCATAGAACTCATGTACATATATGCATCCAGGCATAAAATTCTGCAAATTAAACACAAACAACTCCACTTCTTTTCATTCCATTTGGATTTCCCATAGACAAGTATATAATTCGAAACACATGGGAAATACTTTTCTTTTTCCTTTTTATCTCACGGCAGAAATTTTTTCTTTTTTTTGTTTTTTGTGTGTTTTGTGTGTTTTTTTTGGCCATGATGTGTTCATAGCCAAACATTCGGATTACCACCATTTCATTATATGTCAACCAACTCACATCTTCAACTTTGCCAAATAGATGCTCCACTAACCTTGGCCATAGGGTATATAGTATAAAAATGAGATCAAGGATAAGTTAATAATGTGGAAAGCAAAGAAAAGGATAAAAGCTCAAAGGGGTTTTCTAATGGAAATCATGCTTTAGGTTGGATATTTAAGTTCAAGTGGTTTATCCTAGATGCCTTTATCATGTTCATGTAAGCATGCTAAGTCAAGATGTTAAGCAAGTTCTAGAGAATTATATCGTTGAAAGAATGCACACAACAAAGAATAATGTTGAAGGCACAAGAGCTCACATAGGTCATTTATTAAGTCAATACAATATAGTTTCAAGGTCACTCTACTATCTAGAAAGCTCAAGTGTTACATTAAAAACTCATTCATCAGGTTTATACATTCATCATTATTAACCAAATCTCACGCATAATACTCGAACTCATTCAACGATTGGGAATCCTAAAGAAAGCTAACACACTTAAGATGTAATAAAAACAGAAAATATTGTTGTAAATTTCGATTTTTTTTCAAATTTATGGTTTATTTAATGCAAAACATGCAACTAACGTGAAAATTTTCTCAAGTTCAAACAAGAGCAAGAAGATGCGGCAATTTGTCATGTTGTGTTCATAGCTAAACATTCGGATTACCACCACGTCATCATATGTCAACCAATTCACGTCTTAAACTTTGCCAAATAGATGCTCCACTAACCTTGGCCATAGGGTATAGAGTATAAAAATGAGATCAAGGCTAAGTTAATAATGTGGAAAGCAAAGAAAAGGATAAAAGCTCAAAGGGGCTTTCTAATGGAAATCATGCTTTAGGTTGGCTATTTAAGTTTAAGTGGTTTAACTTAGATGCCTTTATCATGTTCATGCAAGCATGCTAAGTCAAGATATTAAACAAGTTCCAGAGAATTATAGTGTTGAAAGAATGCACACAACAAAGAATAATGTTGAAGGCACAAGATCTCACATAGGTCATCTATTAAGTCAATACAACATAGTTTCAAGGTCACTCTACTATCTAGAAAGCTCAAGTGTTACATTAAAAACTCATTCATCAAGTTTATACATTCATCGTTGTTAACCAAATCTCATGCATAATACTCGAACTCATTCAACGATTGGGAATCCTAAAGAAAGCTAGTACACTTAAGATGCAAGAAAAACAAAAAATATTGTTGTAAATTTCGATTTTTTTTCAAATTTATGGTTTATTTAATGCAAAACATGCAACTAATGTGAAAGTTTTCTCAAGTTCAAGCAAGAGCAAGAAGATACGACAATTTGCCCCTCAAAATGCAATATAAATTTGAGGATGGGGTGTTGTTGGAGAATGAGTTGCTCCATGGGCTGAAATAATTAAAAGGTGGGGGCTTGCATTGATGGAAGTGAATGGATGGAAAGGTGAATGGGTGGAGCTTTTGTGAGTAAAAAAAAGGAGAGTTGTAAAGAAGTGGGGTTGTGTGTTTGTGGAATGGGAGCTAGGCGGGGGCTGCTGCATGAGTGGAGGGATGAATTGTGGGGCTCTGTTGTGCTGGAGGTATGGAGAGTTGCGTTAATGGAGAAGTGGGTGGAGGCAGCTAGGTGGGTTAATTTTTCAAAACAACTCCAATTTTTCAAGGTCAATTTCAACAGTGTATAAAAACCAAGGGTTAAAAAATCGAACCGGACCGACCGGTCTGACCGGAAATAATATGAACTGGCCATTTGTCCGGTTCGGTTTTAGTTAATAACCCTTGAGTATAAAAACCGACCGGTTTATCAGAGAATCGGCCGGTTTTCTGACGAATCGGTTATTTAAGACCGTCAGTAGATCTAAGCCCGAACTCCCCACCACCGTCGGCCATTCTCCACTCCCCATCACCCCTTCATCATTGTACACACAACCCACACATCAACAATCACAACAAGCTCCTCTTCTACCATCAACGCAACCACAACCTTACCCACTACCTGATTTGGCGTCCGAAGGCTTTCAAAATATCACCGGCGAGGCTCGCAGCTCTGTCCGTCGCCTCTGCTTCGCCGGCGTTCCCTGTCGCATCACTTGTTCATGCGGCGCCACCTGCCTCCGACGGCCATCATCTCTTCCACTGCCTATGGACCACCGACACAGTCGATAGGAGTCTTTGGGGAGCCTCCAACATTTGCTCCCAAGAGAGTAGTAATTGGTGAAGTGAGACGGTGAGAAGTGAAAAAGAGCGATGATTTTTAGACGTTGGGGAAAGAGACCTGTGTTGTTTTAGGGAAGAGATGAAGGCTATGTTTGTATGGTATGGGTACTGGAAAGACAGACTGGAATGCTGAGGGCAGAATAGGGCGTGCCAGAGCCTTTAATAGGACAGGGTGGTCATGGATGAGTATCTGACAAAGCTACAAGGACACTGCCACTCTCTTCCTGAATTACTATTCCATGCTTCTTGTTAAAATTTGAAAATAGTAATGGGTGAAATTAGTTTTTAGTTTTATTTTATAAATTAGTATCTATTTTAAATATATTATAATTATTAAACTCAAATTTATTTAAAATTTAATTATATTTGATTTTATTTTTATTTATTCTTATAAAATTTTCATCTTATTTATTATATTCCGGTTTGATAGCGGTTCACTACCGATTGAACCTCTAAACCTTAAACCTTTCATTCGACCGGTTCGATGTCCGGTTTGGTTTTTAAAACATTGATAAAAACTAAACAGCAAGAATTAGGAGCTCAAATTTTATCATTATCTTTGTCTTTGAATTAGCTTCAATATGAGATTTGAATCACGGAATTTCACCATCTAAATCAAAAGTTATGATCTAAACATCATTGAAAGGTCATTTTGGTGATCCAAAATCTGACGCAACAATGGGAAATTTATTTCTCCTGAATTCCAGCTCAAAAAAATTTGCAATTGGTCCCAAAAATTCCTCAATGAGTCAATAATTTAAGTATGAAATTTCAGAATTTTTGGCTAAACCAATCTCGAGATAAAAATCCCACAATGTCTAAAGGACAAGTTTGTCAGAAACCAAAAAACAATACAATTCTTGTCTATTGTTTCATTTATGCATTTTACGTTAACAAACTTCGAATAATGTTAAAACATGATAAACCAGCTATAGATGAACATAAAATGAACATAAATGACTCTGAATTAAGTCCTAAACATATATGAAAATATGAGTGAATCAAAAAGTAAATTATAATTTGATTTTTGAACCATAGGCACACGTAACAAATATTAAGTTTACTATTTGGATTTTTGGTGTTACCAGTTTGCTATTATGTTAAATTTTATTAAATAAGTTATTTTTATTTAATAAATAATCTAAGTATTAGAGATATTATTATTTAAGAGAACTTCATTGATCAGGTTGACGAAGCCCACAAAATTAATTTTTATTCTTTAAACTCTTTTAGTAATCGTGGAACCAGGTCGAATCCTTAGAAAACTAATAACCAATTTCTTAATTTCAATTGAAAAAAAGTGGAGGTTTATGATTAATTAACTAATAAACTAATGTAACAAGGAATCAAAATAAATTAACTAAATATAAAAGTGAGAATTTTAAGATCTCATTTAATTGCAACATTGATTCTTGGTCTAAAATAATAATTTTCATAATTCAAGGGTTAATGTGAAACATCTTAGCATAGCCATAATAAGTCTCAAAATTTTCTAAATAACTCAGCATTTAAACCAAAACTTATCATCAATTGATTATGATATCATTCCATATCAATTAAATGATACCAATAAGTTAAGTGAAAACACTAAACCCTAAATTAAATAATTGAAATAACTATAATTATTCAATTTAATTTTCTTATTTATCATAAGTTAAATATGCAAAGTGATAAATAACTTCTTGGTTATTTGTACCAATCCTTCATGAAAATGACAAATCATTGAATTCATGGATAGCCAACATCAAATTAATTTGTTAGATTAATTAATATTAATTATTCATAAAATATAAGAACACAAAATAAGAAATACTTGAATTAAAATATTTGAATTTGACCACACATCTTTAACTCCAACACCAAAAATAGAAGAAAAGACGAAAGATTTGAAAGAAAACTACGAAGAAATGAAAGAGAATGATGTGTAGAAGTGTTAGACATGTTTTTGTCTTCTTTCCTACTCTCAAAACCTAGACTCCTCCTATCTTCTTTTTGAAAAATTAAATTATATTAATGATATTGGAAATTTGTACATGCTTTGCAAAACAAGTAAACTAACCATACGTCCCTTCATAACCTAAAAACATTTAACATCTTAATAACACTTCCACATGGCTACATCTTGATTTCTCTAGAACTTTCAAAAAGAAGACGCATCTGGACGTCTTGATTTCTCTAAGGTTTGTTTTCCTTTCTCCTCACATATCTCTTATGTACATTCATCATTTCTTAAGCGATGAGATTATGCTTCCAAGTCTTCCACTTTAATGGATAACACAAAGTAGTTTTAGGACTTCATCTTCCTTCAGGGATGCAAATAAGTTTCTTAATTGTAAAGATTCCTATCTAAAAAAAATCTAAATCCCTACATAATAGGGATGCAAATAAACTTCCTAATTCAGATCAAATTGTTGGAGCGTGATCTCACTTTATCGATTGCAGTAATATGTCTAAATTTTAAAAAATTTGTGATTTTGAATAATAAAGCTCAAATTTTATGCAATCTCTACTTGTAATTTTTGAAAAGAAAAAAACATTAATTTTTCCATTTAAGCACCAAAATATATTCCAAACAAAAGATATAATTCCAATTAAGATAATCAAATAATATCTTATAAAATTCCTCCTACACTGGGCTCATACTTGTCCTCAAGCATACATCAATTCACTATATCAATAATCCTCATAACAACCTCTCACCTTCTTTCATGTTATTCAGAAATATCTTGAAAGCTTGTTAAAGGTTTAGGATAAAACAACAATTGAGAGAACAAACTCTTATAGGAAACTTTTTTAGAATTAAAAATAACATCTCATCAATTCCATCAAAATTAACACAAGATTTGACAACCTCTTATGGATTTTATTTATACGAGTGTTTATGATTTATTAAGCTTTTAAATTAAAACATAGTGAGTTATTTCATAAACTTGCTCATGAGTCATATCTCTACTGCTAACAAAAATGAACTTAATGCATAAATCAAAAGGACTTGATAAGGGTTGTGACGTGGCTTAAGTAAGGTACGATAAAAAGAAGATTTTAGATTAGATAAATTGAAAGAAATTATATAAACTTATCCATACAACTTTCAACTTAATTTAGTCTAAAACTCACTTAATTTAAATAAACCCAAGATTTTTGTTATTTCGTAATGACACTCAAAAAGAGGGTGAATTGGGTAAATTCAAGATTTTAATTAAAGTATATTGTCTTATAAAACAATGGCTATAAAAATCACAAATGCAAGAATGAAATAAAGGTAAATGAATTTAATTATTCTTGAAAACAACAAAGTGAAGACTAAAGGAAGAGAAACACAAATCATTATATAGTTGTTCGATAAACAACCTTTGTTTACGTCTACTCTTAAGACTCATTTTGGATTCTTATTATAATTCTTCTTTCAAGGAGAAGAATACCCTTTATACAATCTTTTATTTTGACAAAGAGAAACCTCCTTTTTTTAATATTTCTTCATGGTAAAGAGGACGTCAAATCACTTTTAGATAACCCAATATAATGATCACACACCCCAAAAATAGCTTACAACTAAATCGCTTGTGTAGTTTGATTAAAAGGTTTATACACTCAAAATGACACAATGAATGCTTAGAAATATGTGTATAGGATACTTAAAAGTTTGTTGATGCTAAAACTAGTAAGAAAGGACTCTTTTATAGTGTTAAGAGACCCAAGATAGTCATTAGAGCCAAGAACTAGTCGTTACAAAAGCTATATTTGACATAGTGGTCGACCAATATGATAGACTGGTCAGTCAGTGTATCGACCATTGTTACAACAAACTTTACATATTTCAAATTTAACAACTTTAACCTATATTGATCGACCACTAACCCATATATGGCAATCAAATACCCTAAAATATGATTTTAACTCTTTCAAATACTCAAACTCAATTTGATTAAGGTCATTATGATTAAAAACATTTCCATATTTTTTTTGCAAAGATTATTTTAAAAATCAAGAGGCTTTTGTGTTAAAATGAAAGCTTTAACACCTCTTAATAAATATAAAGACTCTTACTATGAAATTAAATGAAATGTTTGTGTATAACGAGCCTTTTAGACTATAAAAAATAAGCAATATAAACTTACAATAAGTAATTTATGAAATAACCTTGATGTATCTTGATCTTCTTCTTAGTTTGATCTTGGCATTGAAGATTGCAAACATTGTCTTTTTTTAATAATAATTCTTTGATATTGTAAGATTTTATTATCATTTTCCTTCTCATTAATAACACTAAAATCATCAGTAGTCCTTATGTTTTGATTGGAACCTCCTTAGTTCAATAATTTTTCCTTTTTGATGATGATGTAACATTTATAATATTAGAAAGTAGTATGAGAATTGTAACCAAACAAATATCAATCTATATCAAGATAATAACTAGCTCCCCCATATCTCATACATAAAACATAGATCAGTATCATAACCTTAATTCACTATTGAGAGCAAGATTTAACAAAAATAATCATTATGAGAGAAATATATATAATTGTTCAACAAAGAAATAAGACGGAGAAATTGTTCATCATATAAAGAGAAGCCTCCTAATGTTTGAATTCCTTTTGCTCCATCTTTAACCAGGTAGTTTGCTGGTTTATTCAATTTCTAAAATTAACTCCATTTTGATGTTTATCCTATATGTAGTATTTTTGAAACATTCCTTATATTTTCACATTGTATCGTCTTTAGTTTCATAACATCTATTCAATTGCAAAAAATCCGAAGGAGTGTATTAGTTTTGCAAACTTTAATATTTTTCCACAGTCGTTTCTAGCACAATCAAAAACTAAAAAAAATTAAATGAACAAATATAAATCAACACCGATATTTGTTAATGCAACTCATACATTGTCTACATCTATAGGTCCGTCACCCAGCTTAATTCTTTCATTAACGACAATAGTTTTATACAAGTCTTTACTGAGCCAATACCAGTTAACCACTGATACTATCTCTTGTCCTTATAACCCGTGAAAGAATTTCGCACCCAATAGTAAGATTGCCTCGTGCTAACCTCAACAGAGGATTTTCTTAAACAATGTTTAGTAAAAACAAAATAAAATAAATAACTCAATTGATTAAAAAAATTCAACATAAACGAAAACATTTGAGATAAAAAACAATTCCCCTAAAGATGTCGCTTCATTAACGAAAGAATGGGAAGTTGTCTAATAAAAAATCTGCTATGAATCTTCGATATAGTCATTAAAACATCCTACGCACAGCTGCCATAAAACATCTCAAATAAACAAATGTTTCATTACTGAAATGTTTACCCAATAGGGTTGCAATAAATAATGAAGTTTTTTTGTACCAAACTAACAACAAAAACAGCAGCTATAAAGTTACGAAAACTTTTGGAATTTTCACACACTAACACCAAAAATGATAGCCACAAAATTACTAAGACTGCTAGAAGGTCTCCACACAAAAACCACTATGGATGACAGTGAGCAACCCAATAGAATCACACAAACATCATAGAAGGCTAGTTGTAAAAAACTCACGAATTTGCCCAACTGAACCACGCAAAGACAAAAACAAGAACACAGTTGCACTAAAACTTCATCATCAACAACCAACCAATGAAGACACACGACTATCAAAGCACCTCAGTGCAGTATGTCATCTTCATCCCACCCACGTGAAACTCGCACACCACCAGCAATTTGTTGATTCAATTTTATGAAATCAGCTATTAGAGATCACAAAGTCGTGCCTTTGACGATTAGGGTCATAAATCTCGTTGACGCAAATCTTGGCTACAGCCCTCCTGTTGGACCCCGAACTTTTGGTGAAAATTAGAAATATTAAAATGAATTTAAATGAGAAAGAAATTGGTGAGAAAATTTATGAATTTAAGAAAATTTGATGAATTTAAGAAAAATTTAATGAGAAAAAGAATCGATTAGTTTTGATGACTTTGATATTTGAGTAAATTTATTTGGGTTATGAAAGTGTTAGAGAATGAGTTGATTTAAAATGGAAGTGAAAATTTAGAAATAAAATTATGGAAGTTTGACTTTTTGGAGTAAAAAGTTGACTTTTTGATTTAGGCCAAATTTGAGGAAATGATCTTCTTGAGACTTGTAGCTTCTATCGAGAGCTTTCTATAGCCATAAAGTTTGATATTTTTTGATATCGGGAGTGAAAGTTATGATTTTTCGAAGTTAGTGTATTTTGCTTTGTGTTTTGAAAATGTTCATAGGGTAAGTTTGCGTGTGCTATGTTTTGAGGCAAATCGCCGTAAGGTTGTGGTCTGAATTGGAGAAAGTGGCCTTAATGAAAATTGTAGCGTGTATGTCAATCTTTCCGACGCCATAAAGTATGTAATTTTTTTATATCGGAAGTGGAAGATATGATTTTCCGAAGATAAGGTTCTTTTGCTTTGTTTTTAAAAAAATTCGATTATATATGTATAATTGAGATTCTGTTCTTTTGCTTTTGATTCGACCCTTTTTCAATCTTTTGCTTATAATTCCTTCGTCCGACATCCGATTGATTCGATTTTTTTTGCGTTGGATTCCTAAGACATTTAGCTACTCCTTCATGAGTAATTATGATTTTTGGGAGATTAAATAGAAAGAGATTGATTGAACCATAGTGAGAGGGTTGGTTAAAGGTTATAAGTTAGATAATTTTCTGAACATGGTTCAGTAATTTGGAGATATCTTGATCTGTACAGCTCCGATTGAGTTGATTCTCGAGGCAAAATAAAATTGAGACATGGGGCTAAAAATCATGTGAAGGGATCGAAATTCAATTTCATCCCTAAGATTGTCAATATCTGGATCAAAGTTGAGTTAATGTTCAGTCTCAGATTAGTAAGAGCTGAACACGTATTTTGCCTATAACTTCTTCATTTCTGAACCGATTTGAGCGTTCTTAGTGTCATTTTAAAGATGAGACATAGAGGAACATTTTTAAAGAAGAAAGTTTTGCCAAATTATGTCATTTAGCTGCTCAAAAGTTGAAAGCAAGATGACAATTTTTAAAGGCTAAATGCAGGGGCAGTTTTGGAAGTCCAATTAAAAGGGTTAAGTTGTAGGCTATAAGAAAGGGGCATGATAGTCATTTTATAGTCATTAAAAGGAAGAAGCAGTGGGTTGTCGTTTCATTAGAGTGGAAGCACGATTCTCAGCTGAAAAATGAAAAAAAAGAAGAAGAAGAGAGGGAGAGAAGAGAGAAGAGTCGGCAATGGAGAGGAAGAAGAAGATGAAGACAGCTGCATATGTGTTCGATTTTTTAGGGTTTCCTAGAGGATTTCAATGCTTTTCAAAGGGGAAGGAAGCAAGAAGAAGATGACTTTTTTTGGAGCTTGATAAATTCGAAAATGGAGGAGAAAAAGGTAATAGAGAGAAAGTTTTGATTTTAAATCTTTTGATGAGTTTTTGGTTTAGATAGGTTAAGGATGCTATGGGATTGAGTTTTCTAAGGTTAATTGAAGTGATTATGCTATGATTGATGATTAATGTTGGATTAATGTGAGTTAGGGTTTATGCCCAATTTTTAGGAATTGAGGTTTTTGAAAATTATTGATTTAGAAAGGTTGAAATTATGATGGGTTTGTGTATTTTAATGTTGGGCCATTTCTCGATTTTTGCGTGTCATCCTTGCGCAGGGGCCATGCTAATCTTCTCTGTATCGTTCCAATTTTATTGGATGTCCCTTCGTATTTTAATGTTGGGCCATTTCTCGATTTGTGCGTGTCATCCTTGCGCAGGAGCCATGCTAATCTTCTCTGTATCCTTCCAATTTTATCGGATGTCCCCTGCGCAAGGATGACACGCACAAATCGAGAAATGGCCCAACATTAAAATTTAAAATGGAAGTGAAAATTTAGAAATAAAATTCTAACTGTTGGAACCCGATTTCGGAACCGGACCCCAACCGAAAAACGGAAAAGACAAAAGTGAAAACGGACGGAAACTTTCAGAAACAAAAAGCGAAGGTCGAACCCGATAGTGGGCCGAAGCGAAAGCGGAAGTAAAAGCATAAGCGGCATTGAAACGAAAACGGGAACGCAGAAGCGAAGCGAACGAAAACGGATTCAAAAGAACGAAGCACAGTAATTCGTATTTTTTCAAAAATAGTAACTCTTGATCCTGAACTCCAAATTTAACAAATTTGGTGTCGATGGAAAGATAAAAGGAAGCTCTACAACTTCCATGAGAACTCAAAAATCAATTTCATCTCTAAAGGGGTCAAAAACCTAGTCAAAGTTACTACCCTGTTAAACATCACCTAAACAAACTCCAAACTTTCAACATTCATATCTTCCAATTCCCACATCCAAATATTTCATGCTTTATAGCGCCGGAAAGATTGATAGACAAGCTACAATATTCATGTAGACCACTTACTCCAATTCAGACTAAATCCTCACGACGAGTGACCTCGAAGCATAGAACACACAAACCTATACTTAATAGCATTTTCAAAAACAAAGCAAAAGAACCTTATCTTCGGAAAATCATATCTTCCACTCCCGATATCAAAAAATTGCATACTTTATGGCTTCGAAAAGATTGACATACAGGCTACAACTTTCATTAAGGCCACTTTCTCCAATTCAGACCACAATCTTACGGCGATTTGCCTCAAAACATAGCACACGTAAACTTACCCTATGAACATTTTCAAAACACAAAACAAAATACACTAACTTCGAAAAATCATAACTTTCACTCCCGATATAAAAAATATCAAACTTTATGGCTACGAAAAGCTCTCGACAGAAGCTACAAGTCTCAAGAAGATTATTTCCTCAAATTTGACCTAAATCAAAAAGTCAACTTTTTACTCCAAAAAGTCAAACTTTCATAATTTTATTTCTAAATTTTCACTTCCATTTTAAATCAACTCATTCTCTAACACTTTCATAACCCAAATAAATTTACTCAAATATCAAAGTCATCAAAACTAATCGATTCTTTTTCTCATTAAATTTTTCTTAAATTCATCAAATTTTCTTAAATTCATAAATTTTCTCACCAATTTCTTTCTCATTTAAATTCATTTTAATATTTCTAATTTTCACCAAAAGTTCATGGTCCAACATTTCTCCCCCTCTTAAAAGAATTTCATCCTCGAAATTCACACTTAAGAACATAATATTTCTTATCTAATCATACAATCACCTTTCTCAATCAATTTAAGATATCATCAATTTGTCGGATCGAATCATAAAGAATCATTTTTTCACCAATTTCTTTATTATTTAAATTTATTTTAATATTTCTAATTTTCACCAAAAGTTCGGGGTCCAACATCTCCAATCTCGACCAATGCAAGTAGAGAATAATAATGTCAGGTGTGAGTCTCTTTAAATCATAAATCAATGCAAGCATGTGTATGACGAGGCAAATTATAGTTGTTGTATAATTAAAGACATCATATACACGTCACTAGCTATAAACAACAATAGACCCATCCCTTCTTATGTATCTCAATTCTCAAGAAGAAGATCAGATTTGGATTCAAACAGATACTATTGAAACCCTTAGGTCTGACCAAGTCATTCACGCAAGCCTCCCTCACTTTAGCAATTTTTATCTCATCCAAATGTCCACCAACATGATCCAAACAAGAGTTCTTCTTTAGATAGAGTTCTAACTCTATCCAATTTTCCAAGATAGCAGATTTTATTTAAACTCATAAACCTTATCTTAGATGTCTAATTATTGAAAAATGCCAAAACCAAATAATAAGATATATACCATATATCTTAACAATCTCTCCCTTTTTGACATTGTTTGTCACAAATATGAAACTTCTCCTAAATACAATAATTGGAAATATAACCCACGTGAAAAAAGAACTCCCCCTTAATCCAACATCAAGTTTCAAAGAACATCCATCAAGTTCTTCAAGTTCAAGAAACATCTAAAATAACAATAACGAACAATCATCCCAATTTCTCCCCCTTAGGACACAAAGATGCCAAAAAGCAAGACTAATAGTTACAGAGATACCTTAACATAAAATGCCAAAAAAGCAAGACTAATAGTCATGGAGATACCTTAACATCTCCCCCTGAATTGAACGGTCACCAAAAACAATCTGATGTCTCCCCCTTGAATTAACTTCTCCCCCTGAATTGAACGATCACCAAAAACAATCTGATGTCTCCCCCTTGAATAATACCAAAATGAAGAATGCTTTCAATGTGATTAATTTCAACGAATAAAGAAGTATAAAAACCAGTAGTAGGTGTAGCAGAAGAGTCATAAACACGTAGTGCAATAGCTGAAAACCAGATGACAATATGCTACCAGTTAATACATATGTCATCATATCATTGCTCACTTCAATTCCATCTTCACCAGATTGATCAAATTCATAAACCCCATAATCAAGCACAACCATATGTACACATCAATCAACTGAATCTTAGAAAACCCATAAACAAAAACTTAGAAAGCCTAAACGATAACTCCTTCGAACCTTTTTTTTAATAAATAACATCAAACTATACTTCAAAAATGCAAAGCACATAGTCCCTGTGCCGCTCGAAGAAATTCAAACCTGGGCTTATTCTTCATCACATTATCTCAGTCATCAACTATTTGATTGATTTCTTTATCTGAAGTAATTGACTTATCCTCAATCTGAATAGTTTCTTTAAAAGCAGTAACTAACTGTGAAAATGAACAATTTCTTTTTTTCTTTCACTACGTCCTTATGCTTGTACTTAACCCTTTCTAACCCAAAAGTACTTCGGTAACATGAGTTGCTCCTAGAAGTTTAATGGAGAGTTTCTAGATTTTCAGTTTTAATCCATTTGAAATATCATTCGTAACAAATTGTAATATTTTAGTCTTATGTTCCCAATTACTCCACAAAAGTGACATATATGTATGAACCTTCGATTTTTCTTTGAGATTTCTCCTTAGATAGATCTGATCGCACCAATTTTCTCATCATTCAACTTAAAATGTTCACCTTTATAGCCAATGCATTGAAGGTCTCCTTGAGTCTTACGAATTTCCAACAACTTTTCTAACTTTTCGGTACCTCCATTTAACATTCTTATTCCTTTTTCTGTACTGACCAACTTCAAATTTGTTTCACCAAGTTCATCTAATGTAGACAACATCTTATTCTCTAGATCATAAATGATGTTCTTCATGGAAGAGTTTTCCTCCTTCAACTTCTCATTTTTCTTTCATGTTTGGACCCATTTAGGATACATTAACTCATA
Organism: Erythroxylum novogranatense; assembly: GCA_029891385.1. NCBI lineage: Eukaryota > Viridiplantae > Streptophyta > Magnoliopsida > Malpighiales > Erythroxylaceae > Erythroxylum > Erythroxylum novogranatense. The sequence continues at coordinate 44,046,021 of CM057233.1, read as the reverse complement.
AGCTTCATAATACCTTCCTTTTTATCATTTGAAGTACTGTCATCATTGTCATAATATGAGATTGAGCTTTGAGTTAATTCGCCTGCATTTTTCCCAAAACTTTCTGATTTACTTACTTTTGCATCATCAATTACTTCCTTCTTGGCTGTTATAAAGCAAGTAACTGAGCTTTTGTTATATAAAGCAACTAATGTAGCACTACTCATAGCTTTTTCTTTACTTCTATACTTACTTCCGGATTTATTCTCACTTCAAGTGTTTGTATAGGACTTCCCTTTTCTCTTTTTCAAAGTGTTAGCACATTTTGTTTGTATATATCTGAAGCCTTGACACATGATATTGAATTTTCTTCACTTCTTTTCACCCTTTTGAGCTTTTCCTTGTTGTTTGAAATTACTATTTGATGAGCTACCACCATTTTACCTAAAATCGGATCTATCCTTCTTCACTTTCTTTAACCACTTGCTGAAATTTCTTCTCAATAATTCCATATCCTCATTCTCATCAGATTTATCTTTTTCATCATTTATGTCTTTTCTAGTTTCAGCTTGTCGTGTCAATCCTTTCCTCTCTTTTTTTTCCCCTTAACAAATTCATTTCAAAATTGGTAAAAATTTCAATTACCTTCTCTAACAACAAGTCATTGATGTCATGAGCCTCCAAGATTGTTGCAATTTTTGGAATAAAACTTGTAGGTAGTGATCTCAGTGCCTTCTTTACCAATTTCATGTTAGAGCATTTCTTCTCGAGTTGATGTGCCTGGTTTGTTATGTCACGCATTCTCGTATGTAAGTCTCCAATGGTTTCAGTCTTATCCATGTTCAACTCTTCAAATCTCACAACCAACATCTGAAGTTTTGAGACATTCTCATATGTAAGTCTCCAATGGTTTCATGTTCATCCATGCATCACCAAGACTGCTAGAAGTTTTCCATCTGTTGATTTCACCTCACACAGTAGTGTTTGCAGAGTTATCTTGCGGTGAGTGTTTATGGGTTATCTGGGTGACAACCAACCTTAATCAGTATTGTCCTCTTTGGTCGTGGGTGAGCATGGCTCGAACCCATGACCTCAGTTTTATAGCTTCCATATGCTCGCCTCTTACCATTTGGCTAGGTGAGCTCTTACCATTTGGCTAGCCTAGCCAAATGGTAAGAGGCGAGCATGTGGAAGCTATAAAATCTTGAGGTCATGGGTTCGAGCCGCTCACCCATGACCAAAGAGGACAATCTCGATTAAGTTGGATGTCATGTATAACCCAAAACACTCGCCATAAAGATAACTCGCAAACACCTATGGTGGGGGTAGGGTCCAACATTAAAAGGCGCGTTACCCCCAGAAATTTTTTTTATGATAAATCAAGCATGATTAGATTAATGGGGTGAATTAGTATAGTATTTAGTAAAGTTAGCATGAATTAGCATATGACATTAAATGAGTTAGGTAATAAATGAATGTGATTAAATGAGTTAGATAGCATGTATTAAATGTGTTAGTTGGTTTAAATGAATTGGAAGTAATTTAATGTGTTAATTGGGCTTTGGGTCCAAATGAAATGAAAAGAGAAGAGAAAATGAAATGGGCTTGAGTAGTATAAGGAGGAAATAAGAAGGGAGGAAGGAAGAATGAGTGAATGGGCTTTAGGCCTTGGGCTTAATTGAGTAAGGAGTATAAAAAGAAGAAGAAATAAGTGAGTAGTAGGGAAAAGAGAGGGAGACTTACGAAAATTGAGAGGAGAGGAAGAAGTTTGGTGGTGGAGGAGAAAAGGAGAAGAAAAGAAGAAAAACATGTCTAGGTTGGATTTTCCAAGAGATTCAAGAGGTTTTCAAGAAAGTTCAAGAGGAAAAGTGTGGAGGAAGGTTCTGTTACATTTTGAACCAAGAAATCACTTGGTTAGCTAAAGATTCAAGGTAAGCTTCTTGATTAAGGTTAAGCTTTTGTTGGTTTTATGGTTTAGAAAGCTTAGAAAGAAGATGGGTCTAGTGATTCTAAAGTTTATAAGATGATTTAAGTTCATTAGGTTTTCAATTTTAAAACCCTAAGTGATTATGGGTTTTCGGTTTTAATGAAGGAAAGAAGAAAGAGGAGAAGAACAAGAAGAGGAACTTCCTTAGCAAGTTTAAGCAAGGATACAAGGTGGGTTTCATATTTATTTTATGTATATAAGCTATAAATATAAATTAATGCATGACATTAATGAGTTTTGATTACTTGGTAGTTGTATTAAATGTTTGTGATTGAATGTTGGATGTGGTTGTTGTAAATCATTGATGATTGTATTAAATGCTTGATGTTGTTGTTGTTAGGAAATTATGAAGGTTGAGGATGGAATCATGATTTTATAAATGTACATTGTATGATGACGATTGAAATTGTTTTCGAGAAACTTGTTAAATGAATATGATGAAAAGCATGAATGATGTATGAAAAAGAAGATGATTTTAAAGAAACAATGAATTGGACAAGAACAGTCCAATTTTCTTGTATGATGCATGATTATTATGTTATGTGGGTAAGGTATAGTCCTAAGAATCACGTGCACGCCGACCATGAAAGCCTTCGCCCACCGCCTGATTGTGGCATAGGATGATCCAACATTTTGGACTCTAAAGATTTGCCCATATAAGCTCATTAAATGAGACTATATGGTTGCCAAGAATATGGACTTACCGAGCCATTTGATGTGTTTCATATGTGATTACATGAAAATGCAAGAATTATGAATGTTTGAATTATGAGAAATTATGTTTACGTATTGATGAAAATTGCATGATGCATGATTTATGACTTCATTGAAAGATTGTTAAATGTATGGATAATTAAATGGACATGCTTGATATATAAATATAAATGTGTTACCCACAGAGCGAAAGCTCACCCCCCTCAAATTTTCCAGGAAATGAGCAGGATCCCGAGGAGCAAGTTTAAAGGCATTTACTCCAAGATTTTCTTTTGGTTTTGTATTTGAAATGGTTTTTTGTAAAACAATGCTTTAGTCGCATTGTGAGAATGATATTGTATTTTGAAGCTTCATTGTAATTGGGCTTGAAATGCCCACTAAAGCATTGTATGATACATGATTAAATGACCATGATATGATGAAGATGAAATGAAATTGAGCTGTAACTCAAAACTGAAATTTCAAACCCTATGCTATTACGTTTGATTTAGTAGTGTTCCAATGATGCATGAGATGGCATGAGTAAAATATAGGTAGGTAACTATTAGGAGTGTGGTTGCTGCCCTTGAATATAGAATTGTGGTGCAGGTTGTAGTCTTAGATTGAAGAATTGGGTTAGGAATAAAATATGGGAGGTGCTGTCAAATTTTCCCAAAAATTTTGCAGCAACTTCCATTTTGATTTTAGACTCTCTTAGTGTTTGAATAGAATTGAGAGATCTCCTTGAAGAGTGTAGCCTAAGTTTAGATCTTTAAAATGGTGTATCATTTGCTTCAATTGGAGCTAGGAATAAGGAGTTATGAGCTTTGAAAGATGCTAGTGTCAAGTGGTTAGAAGTGGGAAGTTGAGAGTTATGATGGTTATGTAGGAATTTAGGGTTGATGGACATATCAGTCAAGAAATGGTTGAATGATAAAATAATTTTGATGTTTGGAGTTGTCATGAAGTATTTTAGTAGTGGAGTGAGTGAATCTTGCAAGGGTTTTGTGAAATAAACCCCACAAGACAAGGTGATAAAGAGTTCCAGTCGACTACAAATGTTTCCAGTCGACTATAAAGTATTCCAGTCGACTATAAAGTGTTTCAGTCGACTATTCGGAGAGCGGAGATTATTTTTCATAAGTTCCAGTCGACTATAAAGTGTTCCAGTCGACTATAAAGTGTTCCGGTCTACTATAAAGTGTTTCAGTCGATTATTCGGAGAGCGGAGATTATTTTTCGTAAGTTCCAGTCGACTATAAAGTGTTCCAGTCGACTATAAAGTGTTCCGGTCGACTATAAAGTGTTTCAGTGACTATTCGGAGAGCGGAGATTGCTTTTCAGAAGTTCAATGACTACAAATGTTTCCAGTCGACTATAAAGTATTCCAGTCGACTATAAAGTGTTCCAGTCGACTATAAAGTATTCCAATCGACTATAAAGTGTTCCAGTCGACTAAAATCAGCAAAAACACCCATCCCAGTCGACCAAAGATCTATCCGAATGACTAGCGACTTAAGAGTTGGACTCGGTCACGGATCCAACGATTGGAGTCCGATCTGCCCGGTCTCGACATTTGTGGTATCAAAGCAAAACCGGGTTTAGGGTCTCCTAGGAACCTTAGTGGGATTGTCTAAGGGTCAAGTCATCATGCATCCTCCTACATGAACTATATGAATTATGTGCATTATTTTAAATGCATAACATGCAACATTGCTTTCAAATGAGTGAATTGACTTGTTTCAAATTGACTTACATGAATTGAACTTGTTTTATGTGAACTAAAGATTTTCACGATTTTAAATTGAAGGAGTAATGCGCCTCGAAAAGAACTCGAGGAGCTCAATCTCGGCCCACTCAAAGACGGAATGCGGATGAGTCTTATGTTCCGCAGATGGTGGACCTTCCTCTCCGACTCGATGCACCAAGTGTGCAACATGAGGCGCCTCGCCCTCCTCCTCAAGTGAACCTATGGATCCCAGTTCTTCCAAGCATTCGCCAAAGCTTTCACTTATGCCATGGGCCAAGGAAGACAGCTCAATACTAGCCTCATTAGAGAGGAGCGGCAAGATGATAAGCTCCGGAAGTATGGAGCAGTTGACTTCAGCGGGACTGCTAATCCCGAGGAAGCCGAAGCATGGTTGAAGAGGACCGAGAGGGTCCTGAATCAGATGAAGTGTACTGATGATGAGAAGCTCGACTATGCAGTTAGCTTACTGCAAAGGGATGCACCTACCTTTGGTGGGAGTCGGTGCCATGATGTGAAGTACCTCCGATCGACATGGAGGGAATTCCTAAAGGCCTTTCGGAGGAAGTATTTCTCGATGGTCTACATGCAGGATAAGGCCAGGGAATTTCTAAATCTCGCTCAGAGGGAGTTGAGTGTGGCAGAGTATGAATTGAAGTTCACTCAGTTATCACGGTATGCAGCCAATATCGTGGCAACTGAAGAAGACAAGTGTCGGAAGTTTGAGGGTGGATTGCACTTAGGGATCCGGGAAAAGGTGGTGATCCACAACTTTCGTGATTACCAGCAGCTGGTGGATGCTGCTCTTCAGGCTGAGAAATTCGAGAATATCAGGGATGAAGTGACTAAGAAGAGGAAGAACAGAGAGCAGTTCTCTAGAAAAGGGCTGAGTGTTCCAGCACCTGCGAGGAGCACTAGAACTCATCATACACAGAGTGAGGTGGGCAGCAGTGGCCCCACTCAGAGCAAGCAGCCTAGGGCTATGTCAGGGCAAGCTTCAAGTGTAGCAAGCCCGGAATGGACAGTAAAGGAGCCCCAGTGTGATCCTTGTGGGAGATTTCAAAGGGAATGTCTGCTGAAGATAGGAGCATGTTTTGGTTGTGGCCAAAGGGGCCTGAATCAAGGATTGTCCCAGACAGTCGAGGTGAAGGGTCTCGCCTCAGCCCCAAGAAGAGGTAAAGCAAAGTGGTATCTCGGCCAGTACATGATGTGGGCAGTTCAGGAACTGCAAGGAAGGCATATCCGGTAGGGAGACCTAGAGGACACGGTCAGGCACCAGCTCGGGTCTTTGCCATGACCAGAGAAGAAGCTGCAGCCACTCCGGAAGTAGTGACGGGTATGGCTATACTATTTGATCTACCTGTTTATGTGTTGATTGATACTGGCTCCACCCATTCATTTGTATCTGCAAGTATGAATTTGCATGTTGTGTGTCCCAAGATTATGGAAAACTTTCTGGTTGTTAGTACTCCTTTAGGGAGTAAGGTGGTGATTAGTTTGATCTATAAGAACTGTGAGCTTAATATCGACGGTGCTAGACTGGTAGTAGACCTACTACCTCTAGACCTTCAAGGATTGGATGTTATATTGGGGATGGATGTCATGGAGAGGTACAAGGCGAAGCTAGATTGTAGTTTGAAAGAAGTAGAGTTTGATCTGGGCAATGGTCAGAAAGTGGTCTTCAAGGGGGACAGGAAGCTGCCAGTGCCGAGAATCATTTCGGCTATGTTAGCTGACAATATGATGAGTCAAGGGTGTGAGGCCTTCTTGGCACATGTAGTGGATCCAGAAGTGAATGTGGGCAGACTAGAAGATTTTTCAGGTTGTGAGGGAGTTTCCTGATGTATTTCCAGAAGAATTACCAGGGTTGCCGCCGGTGAGGAAAATTGAGTTCGAAATTGACTTGATTCCCGGAACCGCGCCAATCTCCATACCACCCTACAGAATGGCTCCAGTTGAGTTGAGAGAACTCAAGGAGCAATTGCAGGAATTGTTGGAGAAGCAGTTCATCAGGCCGAGTTCTTCACCTTGGGGAGCTCCGGTCCTTTTTGTTAGGAAGAAGGATGGAACATGGAGGATGTGCATAGACTACAGAAAGCTTAACAAGATGACGATTCAGAACAAGTATCCGTTGCCACGGATAGATGATTTATTTGATCGATTCAGCAGGAGCAAGAGTCTTTTCAAGATTGACCTAAGATCAGGTTATCATCAACTCCGAATCAGGGAGTCTGATGTAAACAAGACAGCTTTCAGGACCCGTTACGGGCACTTTGAATTCAGGGTCATGCCCTTCGGATTGACCAATGCTCCAGCTGCCTTCATGGATCTGATGAATAGGGTGTTGAATGAATTCTTAGATCAGTTTGTCATTGTATTCATTGATGACATTCTGGTTTATTCTAAGGATGAAGGAGAGCATGAACAGCATCTCAGGATAGTATTGCAGAGATTGAGAGAGCAGGAGCTGTATGCCAAATTTAGCAAGTGTGAATTTTGGCTGCATGAAGTAGTTTTCCTTGGACATGTGATTTCCATCAAAGGGATCCATGTTGATCCGAGGAAAGTAGAAGCAGTAGTGAATTGGCAAGAGCCCAAGACAGTGAAAGAGGTAAGAAGCTTCCTAGGTTTGGCAGGTTATTATAGGAGATTCGTGGAAGGATTCTCAATGATAGCTGCCCCTATGACTAAGCTGTTAAAAAAGAATCAGCAGTTCATATGGAGTGAGGAATGTCAGAGGAGCTTTGAGGAGCTCAAGAACAGATTGACAAGTGTAACATCCCCTCTCCTATAGGAAGGGCATTTTGGTAATTGGGACGGGTTCGGGATATTTAATTATATCTCGGCATGCATATACAGCATATAGCCTCTATAATTACTGATTGGTTGCACATGCACATAGTATACATGCATTCATGACATTTTCCGGCTTAAGGTTGAAATTGAACTGCTGTATGAAATTAATGGGATAATCGAGTTTTGAAAAATTATTTGGATTACACCATAAATTGTTTTACATTTTTAGGAATTTTTAGAAATTTTTCTGGATTTTTCCGGAGACAATTCCCGGATCGGAAAAATCGCCAATTGGCGAACCGGTCGATTCTCGGTAGCAAAAATTGCTACCCACTGGCACTGTAATATTGGGTATATTATTTTGGGACTGAAAGTAGGATCATTGGGAGTAATTGGAGTAGAATTTTGGATCTGGATTAAATAAGTATAATTTGACTTTTCAAATTAAAAAGAAACCAATGAGAATTTGCCAAGAAAGAGTAGCATTAAATGCTTCTCTTCATTGTTTTCGGATGTGTATAAAGGAAAGGAGGGATGAAATTGTTTAAGGCTTTGTTAAGCCATCCGAAACACATACAACACCAACTCTTCTTTAAAACCATCGAAATTTTTTTCTCCTTCTCTCATCTTCCTTGTAACTTCAAGCTATTATTTCTTACTCTCATCAAAGCTAGATGATGAGTATTGTGTATACTTGAGAAGGAGGGAGGTTGGTATTTTGGTGTGGAAGTTAGAAGTGGTTATTGAAGCTTTGAAAGGAGGTTCTAAATTAGGTAAGTTTTCATTTAAGTTTTGATCTTTAAATGGTGTATTTACATGGAATTAAATGCCATGATAGTGAGGGGTGATTAATAAGAGGTTTAGGGCATGTATTAGGTTCATGTAGGCATTAAAGTAATGACTAATATGGTTGGAAGAAATGGGTTTAAGGCTAGGTGATGTTGAGTGGAAAGTAGTGATATGGTTAGATTTTGAATTGAATAAGGAGAATTATTTGAGTATTTGAATTGAGGAATTTAATGCTGCCAATTTTTCAGTGTTAGCCCTAGTATATGTATGACTGTATTAATATTTAATTTGTATTTATTTGGATGTCTAGTGATGTGAAAAAGGCATTGGAAATGTTAGAACTAAGGTTAACATTAAATCTGGAAAGTTAGAGTTGAAATTGATGTTACTGATTTATTCATAACTTATTGTGTAGAAATGTAAATGAGGTAAGGTTAGTGGCCACTGAAACTTTGGGATGTTGGCTTCAATTTAGTGTGAAATAGGTGTTGTTAAATTTCAATGATAGAAGGGTGAATTTTTGAATGGAAAGTTACTGTTCCATTGCCTGTGAACAGTAACCGCAACCATGACATCTGAGTTTTGTTGATTTTTATGAATTAATTGAGATGGAATTAGGGAAAATGGTCTTCATGGAAGTTGTGTCATATTGAATTATCTTTCCATTTCTACTGATCTTGCTATTTTTAAAATTGTATATTGGGAGATATGAATTGATTACTAATGACTGGTTTTGAGCATTTTGGATGAAACCTAGCTTAAGTGTGATTTTGTGAGTTTACTGATTGGAGGCTATTTTAAAATTTTATGTGGACTGAATTGGTGTGAGTGAGCTTGTAGAGGAAGAGATTACCTTGAAATTGATATTTGGTGTGTAATTTTTAGAAGTCAGAATTGGGAGTTATGATTTTTCAAAAATGAACCCTACATTAGGTTAAGAATGGCTGATCATAACAGTAGCTTCCATAACAGTTTTGAAATTGATAGAGATCGAATTGGATGAAGAGTGCCTCATGAAAAATGAAGCTTATGATGTTATCTTTACAGGGACATAAAGTTCTGATTTTATTGACTTGTATACTGGAAGTTATGCTTCTTGTAAGGTTACTGCCCAAATTGAAGGATTTCAGGGACAGTAACATTAGATGAATTAATTGACTTGTTTAGCAATATAATTTGATGTTGGATTGTTCATGAAAGTTGTTGAGGACATTGTGAACTTATTGACCATATTTTTGTGGTAATTTATTACTGAAGAATCAGTGAGTTATGAAATTGCCAATGTACTGCCCTGTGTTAATGGGAATTGAGTAGGCAGAAGGTTTGATGGGATATTTGAAACCCTTAGGGTTGGAATTGATTTTTATGGTCTTCTTGAGAATTGTAGAGCTTTTCATAAGCTTTCCAACAAGGTATAGTTTGCATTTTTCAGAAATGTGTAGAAATAGTTATGGGTGTTGGAAGTTTGGCTGGAAATCAGAAAAAAAGGGGGGAAATAAGGGTTATTTATAAAAATATAAATTGTTGAGTTTTGGTTTCTTTCGTGAATAACTTTTCCGTCCGATGTCCGATTGACCTGATTCCAGAGGCATCGGATTAGTTGAATATTTAATTTCATTTTATGAGAAAACGGGAATTTTAGACGGAATTTGATGTAGCCCTATTGACTGAACATGTGAACCATTGTTTTATTTAATTGGGGACCTATAGAGGTCCGATTAGCGCGCGTCGTCGCTTATAGATTTCTAATTTTGATAGAATTTTATTATGGGAAAATATTGGATTAGGGCGGGATTGCCATGAACATGCATTATACACATTTTACTGATTTCATGTGCATTATTTAGTCATTTCAAGTATACCGATGGTAATGGCTATTCATTTAATGTGCTATAGAGGCTCAAGTGGACCGTCGTTCCACGGACTTGGCAGAGACTTCCCGGCACTAGCGTGGAAGTTATTAGGTGAGTAACCTAGTTGGTTATTCCAATCTATGTGTTAACTGTGGTTTGATTGCCCTACGGGGAATACATGAATTATTGTTGTAAATTGATTGCCCTACGGGGATTACGTGGATTAAGACTGTGAATTGACTACCCTACGGGGATTATGTGGTTATATATGGCCCAATTGACTTTGAAATAAGCATTAGGCAACTGTTAATTGGATTGTATGATTATATTGTGTATTTGGACTGTGTATTACCATGTTTGTTGATATGGGACATGTGCATTCATGCACAACTGCATCACACTGTTAAAAGGAAAATTGTGAACCGAGACGCCATCAGATCTTGAACCGAGCCTAGAGCTCGATATACTGAACCGAGCCTCGAGCTCGACGGAGATAATTCTCCCTGCGGCGTCTATCTTGATCATCATTATGCGCTCGGTCACAATACTGAAATGAACTGGAAAAGAGTCACATGTGCATTGCATACCGGATTGAAAGTTTGGCAATATTGTTAACTGGGTGAGTATTTACTGTTCTATGACTGTAATTGTACGGTAACCGTATCAATGTTGTGTTTTGTTTAATTACTGCGTGTATACTGTTTCATGCTTATATGATGCATGAATTGGGAGAACCATCGATGATGGTTTCTCATTGAGTTCGCAAACTCATCCAAAATTGCAATTTATTTTTTAGGCCTAAGTGTGAGCAGATAGCTCCCTCAAGATATGTAGAGCCAGTATCATGTGGATTGGCGATAGAAGCAATGGCTCAAAGGTCGGTCATTTGGGCTTTCTTTTGGAGACTTATAGTTAGATCTGCTTTCTTATGCAAGACAAAGATGATACTTAATGTGCGATGTTTGGGTCATGTGTAAATTAAAAAGTCTTGTGAGTTGTAAATTATTGAGTTTTAAGTGAATGAAACGGAATCCAATTTGGTTTTAAAAAGTAGTCAATTTCTTATTACTGTCTTATGATTGTGATGCCATGAGGAGTGTAGCGGTTGTTGTCAGTAGTGGTCTCTTATCGTGGGATATTTATCGGAATGACCTACGGGCGTTCCGGTGGATACCCTATGGTAAGGAGGCGCTACATTAGGTGGTATCAGAGCATGGTTTGGCATCTTTTGGGAATAGTAACAATGTAGGTATGAATCGGATGGGCTGTTGAAACCGATCGAATTCTTGTTTTTTAGGTCTTCGCATTAGGTGATCGGGTTGAGCGACCGGTGACCAAGGATCGGTGGGAGCAAGTAGAGAGAGTCTTTGCCTCGTCGAGGATCTCGCCTCGAGTTCCGTGAGACGGAGAGGAGGTATGATTTCTTTGCCTGGCTGGGGTGTAGATTTCTATGGCGATGCTGAGACGCCGAATTTGAGGGATGGTTGGAGGACGAGAGAGTCTTGACAGATGGATCGCGAACTGATGAGAGGTTCGATTATACTGTGTCCTCATTGCGAGGCCCAAAGATATAAGTGGTGGAAGGCTGTGCGGCGGTACCACCAGCCTTGTTTCTCGTCGTGAAATTTGAGTTTCGAGGGCCTTCAGGATAATTATATGCCCAAGGTCTATCTTGATATGAAGATGCAGAGTTTCTCGGGCTGAAGCGTGGACGGATGTCGGTGGCAGAATATGAGGTGAAATTTAATGAGCTGATAGATTATGCCACTGTGATGATCCCGACTGAGGCTGATAAGTGCCGGAGGTTCGAGAATGGCCTCAATCTCGAGATTCGTATCAGTTGGCTCGGTCGGACATGGGGACATTTATTGAGTTGAGAGGCATTCTTAGTAGAGTGGAAGCGGTGATGAGACAGAGGCAGGCTGAGATTGGGTCCCGGGGTAAGCGACCTAGTGATAGTCAGGGCAGCTCTGGCAGGAGCTTGAGTAAGCACCAGGGCAGGACTTTCAGGTCTCCGGGAGGTTCGAGACAGTCTAGTTTTGGGCAGAGGGGGAGATTTGGACCGACTGGTAGTGGTAGTGGGGGGCTCGGACAGATTTCCCAGCCCACATTGTGAGAGGAGACACAGCTGGGAGTGTTGGTGGCTTACTTGGAGCCTCGCTTGAGTCTTGGCTCGACGGAGCATCAGTCGTGGATTGCCTGATACATTGAGAGTTCAACTTCTTTGGTAGTGGGCGAGTGGGAGTAACTGTTGCACAACTGTAGTAGAGTGGGTGGATCCGGACAGAGGGGCCGAGGTAGAGGCCGTGGTAGAGCTAAGGGGTCCTTTGTGAGGACTGAGGGTCGGGGCAGCCAACCACAATCCCAAAGCGAGTATACGCCATGACGCGCAGAGGCCCAGAACCCCGATGTTGTAGGTGGTATGCTTCTCCTTTCGATATTGAGGCATTTGCTCTGCTGGATCTGGATCCCACATTCTTTCATTGCACCTCATATGGCATGTAGACCGCATGGGGATAGGGAGATGTTACAAGATGGGGTGGAGGTCAAGACACCTCTAGTACTACTATCTTGCATTAGGAGAGGTTCAGGGATGCTCGATCTAGATTGATCAAGCAAGATTGAGGCGCACCTTATAGTATTACTCACCGAGAGATCGATGTGATTCAGGGATGGATCGCCGACGGCCCATAGGCTATCATGGGCTGCTATACCAAGGAGGTTGTGTTGGAGTCTCTGGTCACCTAGAGCAGTGTTCAGAGGAGTTAGTCAGGCAGTGCCAGCCCGGATGATCTCTTTCTTTAGTGCCCTGAGGTTGATGCAGGGAGGTTGTGAGACATATCTGGCTCATGTGGTTGACACCAGAGTTGAGCAGAGGCTTCAGGATATTCCCGTGGTTAGGAAATTTCCAGATGTGTTTCCTGATGAGTTACCGGGTTTGCCACCGGATCGGGAGACGGAGTTTACTATTGACCTCGTTGTGTACGCTCCTATATCTATACCTCCATATAGGATGGCTTTGTGGAATCGAGGGAGTCAAGGCTCGCCAAGTGGAGTTGTTGGAGAAGGGTTTATTAGACCCGGTGTCTCACCATGGGGAGCTCCAGTTTTGTTTGTGAAGAAAAAGGATGGGACTTTAAGGCTGTGCATCGATTATAGGCAGCTGAATCGAGTGATAGTAGAGAATAAGTACCCACTGCCTAGGATTGATGACTTGTTTGATCAGTTGCAGGGAGCTCAGGTATTCACCAAGTTAGATCTGCGATCTGGTTACTATCAGTTGAAGATTGCAGAGGCCGATGTGCCCAAGAGTGCATTCAGAGCGTGTATGGGCATTTCGAGTTTCTAGTGATGCCGTTTGGGTTGACTAATGCCCCGGCAGGTTTCATGGCCTTGATGAATAAGGTATTTCAGCCCTACCTGGATCGGTTTGTTATTGTTTTCATTGATGACATTTTGGTGTATTCGAGGATGAGCAGAGCATAGTGAGCATTTGAGGATTGTGTTTGACGATGAGAGAGAGCGGTTACGCCAAGTTCAGCAAGTGTGAATTTTGGTGGATCGGTGATATTTTGGGGCACATAGTGATCGGAGAGGGTATTCAGTGGATCCAAGTAAGGTAGTGGCGGTCTTTGAAGTGGGAAGCTCCTAGGAATGTGCCGAGATTCGAGTTTTCTCGGATTTATTGGTTATTACCGGAGGTTTGTCGAGGGTTCTCATTGATCTCATTTCTCGACAAAACTTCGAGGAAGAATGTGCCATTCAGATGGACCGAGGAGTGTCAGAAGAGTTTTGAGGAGTTGAAACATCGGTTGACTACTGCACCGGTATTGGCTATTCCATCTGGGACTGGAGGATTTGAGGTGTACAGCGATGCATCACATCAGGGATTGGGGTGTGTTCTGATGCAGCATGGTAGGGTCATTGCCTATGCCTCGAGACAGTTGAGGTCTCATGAGGTAAATTATCCTGTTCATGATTTAGAGCTAGCAGCAGTTGTATTTGCACTGAAGATTTGGAGGCATTACCTGTATGGTGAGACCTTTCAAATCTTCACTGACCACAGGAGTTTGAGATATTTACTGAGCCAGAGAGAGTTGTATTTGAGGCAGAGGAGATGGCTTGAGTTATTGAAGGATTATGATTGTACTATCGAGTATCATCCTGGGAAAGCCAATGTGGTGGCAGATGCTCTGAGTAGGAAGTCACACACTAGTACAGCTTAGATTCAGGCTATGAGGTTGCCTAATTTGATTCAATTGAGGGCTTTGAATGTGCAGATGAATCTGGAGCAGGATGGAGTATTATTGGTTACATTGAGACCGAGACCGATGCTCTTGGGATGTGATCGGAGAGTTCGTGATAAGGATCTTGTTATGGTGAGACCTGATTGAGAAAGTGAAAGGCGATTCGAGATCCGAGTTTGATGAGAGATGAGACTCTATGGATAGGGCAGAGGCTTTGTGTACCTGATGTGGATGATCTGAGGCGAGAGATACTGGAGGAGGCTCACATGGCCACATATGCTATGCATCCTGGTACTACCAAGATGTATAACACCCTTAAGCAACATTTTTGGTGGCCCGGTATGAAGAAGCAGGTAGCTGAGTTTGTGTCTAGGTGTTTGACGTGACAGCAAGTTAAGGCTGAGCACCAAGCTCCAGTAGGGAAGCTTCATTCGTTGCCCATTCCGGAGTGGAAATGGGAACAGATCACCATGGATTTCATTATGGGGTTGCCTAGGACGTCGAGGCAGCATGATGCTATCTGGGTCATAGTGGACCGGTTGACTAAATCGGCCCCTTTCTTACCAGTGAGGGAGAATAATACCATGGATCAGTTGGCCCAGAAGTATGTGGCAGAGATAGTGAGACTGCATGGGGTCCCGGTGTCGATAGTATCTGACAGGGATCCCAGATTTACTTCGAGGTTCGCGAGTTTGATCGCTATGGGTACTAAGTTGAATTTCAAGATAAAGATTTCATCCTCGCATGATGGGCAGAGTGAGAGGACGATTAAGACTATTGAGGATATGCTTGGGCTTGTGTATTGGAGTTCAGAGGAGCATGGGATCGATTCAGCCTACGATTGAGTTTGCTTATAACAATCATTATCACAAGAGCATCGGGATGGCTCCATATGAGGCCTTGTATGGGCGAAATGTAGATCGCCTCTGTATTGGGATGAAGAGGGTGAGAGGATGATTGAGGGTCCTGAGCTGATTCAGGATACTGTTGATAAAGTGAGATCGATTGAGTCGCATCAAGGCGGCTCAGATGATGTAAGAGCAATGTGGATCAAAGCATAGAGGGACATTGAGTATAATGTGGGCGACAGAGTATTCTTACGGTGTCACCGTGGCGTGGTGTCTTGAGATTTGGGAGAAAGGGTGTTAAGCCCTAGGTACATTGGTCCATATCACGATCCTTGAGAGGATCGGACCTTTGGCCCTGTGCTAGCTTTACCGAGTGAGATGTCTCGCCATATGACGCCTTCCATGTGAGTATGCTCCGCAGATATCGGTCGGATCCGACACATGTGATACCGCTCAGAGATTGAGGTCTCCGATGTCGAGTTATGTGGAGGAGCCGATTCAGATTATCGGGTCTCAGGTGAAACAACTGAGGAATAAGAGTATTCCACTGGTGAAGGTTCTCTGGCGGAACCATTCAACTGAGGAGGCTACCTGGGAGACCGAGGAGCATATGAGGAGACAATATCCTCACCTTTTCGATCAATCAGGTAAGAATTTCGAGGATGAAATTTTTGTTAGGAGGGGAGAATTGTAACATCCCCTCTCCTATAGGAAGGGCATTTTGGTAATTGGGACGGGTTCGGGATATTTAATTATATCTCGGCATGCATATACAGCATATAGCCTCTATAATTACTGATTGGTTGCACATGCACATAGTATACATGCATTCATGACATTTTCCGGCTTAAGGTTGAAATTGAACTGCTGTATGAAATTAATGGGATAATCGAGTTTTGAAAAATTATTTGGATTGCACCATAAATTGTTTTACATTTTTAGGGATTTTTAGAAATTTTTCTGGATTTTTCCGGAGACAATTCCCGGATCGGAAAAATCGCCAATTGGCGAACCGGTCGATTCTCGGTAGCAAAAATTGCTACCCACTGGCACTGTAATATTGGGTATATTATTTTGAGACTGAAAGTAGGATCATTGGGAGTAATTGGAGTAGAATTTTGGATCTGGATTAAATAAGTATAATTTGACTTTTCAAATTAAAAAGAAACCAATGAGAATTTGCCAAGAAAGAGTAGCATTAAATGCTTCTCTTCATTGTTTTCGGATGTGTATAAAGGAAAGGAGGGATGAAATTGTTTAAGGCTTTGTTAAGCCATCTGAAACACATACAACACCAACTCTTCTTTAAAACCATCGAAATTTTTTTCTCCTTCTCTCATCTTCCTTGTAACTTCAAGCTATTATTTCTTACTCTCATCAAAGCTAGATGATGAGTATTGTGTATACTTGAGAAGGAAAGGGAGGTTGGTATTTTGGTGTGGAAGTTAGAAGTGATTATTGAAGCTTTGAAAGGAGGTTCTAAATTAGGTAAGTTTTCATTTAAGTTTTGATCTTTAAATGGTGTATTTACATGGAATTAAATGCCATGATAGTGAGGGGTGATTAATAAGAGGTTTAGGGCATGTATTAGGTTCATGTAGGCATTAAAGTAATGACTAATATGGTTGGAAGAAATGGGTTTAAGGCTAGGTGAGTGGAAAGTAGTGATATGGTTAGATTTTGAATTGAATAAGGAGAATTATTTGAGTATTTGAATTGAGGAATTTAATGCTGCCAATTTTTCAGTGTTAGCCCTAGTATATGTATGACTGTATTAATATTTAATTTGTATTTATTTGGATGTCTAGTGATGTGAAAAAGGCATTGGAAATGTTAGAACTAAGGTTAACATTAAATCTGGAAAGTTAGAGTTGAAATTGATGTTACTGATTTATTCATAACTTATTGTGTAGAAATGTAAATGAGGTAAGGTTAGTGGCCACTGAAACTTTGGGATGTTGGCTTCAATTTAGTGTGAAATAGGTGTTGTTAAATTTCAATGATAGAAGGGTGAATTTTTGAATGGAAAGTTACTGTTCCATTGCCTGTGAACAGTAACCGCAACCATGACATCTGAGTTTTGTTGATTTTTATGAATTAATTGAGATGGAATTAGGGAAAATGGTCTTCATGGAAGTTGTGTCATATTGAATTATCTTTCCATTGCTACTGATCTTGCTATTTTTAAAATTGTATATTGGGAGATATGAATTGATTACTAATGACTGGTTTTGAGCATTTTGGATGAAACCTAGCTTAAGTGTGATTTTGTGAGTTTACTGATTGGAGGCAATTTTAAAATTTTATGTGGACTGAATTGGTGTGAGTGAGCTTGTAGAGGAAGAGATTACCTTGAAATTGATATTTGGTGTGTCCTACATTAGGTTAAGAATGGCTGATCATAACAGTAGCTTCCATAACAGTTTTGAAATTGATAGAGATCGAATTGGATGAAGAGTGCCTCATGAAAAATGAAGCTTATGATGTTATCTTTACAGGGACATAAAGTTCTGATTTTATTGACTTGTATCTTGGAAGTTATGCTTCTTGTAAGGTTACTTGCCCAAATTGAAGGATTTCGGGACAGTAACATTAGATGAATTAATTGACTTGTTTAGCAATATAATTTGATGTTGGATTGTTCATGAAAGTTGTTGAGGACATTGTGAACTTATTGACCATATTTTTGTGGTAATTTATTACTGAAGAATCAGTGAGTTATGAAATTGCCAATGTACGCCTCGTGTTAATGGGAATTGAGTAGGCAGAAGGTTTGATGGGATATTTGACACCCTTAGGGTTGGAATTGATTTTATGGTCTTCTTGAGAATTGTAGAGCTTTTCATAAGCTTTCCAACAAGGTATAGTTTGCATTTTCAGAAATGTGTAGAAATAGTTATGGGTGTTGGAAGTTTGGCTGGAAATCGAGAAAAAGGGGAAATAAGGGTTATTTATAAAAATATAAATTGTTGAGTTTTGGTTTCTTTCGTGAATAACTTTTCCGTCCGATGTCCGATTGACCTGATTCCAGAGGCATCGGATTCGTTGAATATTTAATTTCAGTTTATGAGAAAACGGAATTTTAGACAGGAATTTGACGTAGCCCTATTGATTTGAACATGTGAACCATTGTTTTATTTAATCGGGGACCTATAGAGGTCCGATTAGGCATGACCGTCACGCCTATAGATTTCTAATTTTGATAGAATTTTATTATGAGAAAATATTGATTAGGGCCGGGATTGCCATGAACATGCATTATACACATTTACCGATTTCATGTGCATTATTTAGTCATTTCAAGTATACCGATGGTAATGGCTATTCATTTAATGTGCTATAGAGGCTCAAGTGAACCGTCGTTCCACGGACTTGGCAGAGACTTCCCGGCACTAGTGTGGAAGTTATTAGGTGAGTAACCTAGTTGGTTATTCCAATCTATGTGTTAACGTGGTTTGATTGCCTACACGGGAATACATGAATTATTGTTGTAAATGATTGCCTACGGGATTACGTGGATTAAGACTGTGAATTGACTACCCTACGGGGATTATGTGGTTATATATGGCCCAATTGACTGTGAAATAAGCATTAGGCAACTGTTAATTGGATTGTATGATTATATTGTGTATTTGGACTGTGTATTACCATGTTTGCCGATATGGGACATGTGCATTCATGCACAATCGCATCACATCGTTAAAAGGAAAATTGTGAACCGAGACGCCATCAGATCGAACCGAGCCTAGAGCTCGATATCTCGAACCGAGCCTCGAGCTCGACGGGAGATAATTCTCCCCAGACGCGTCTATACTGATCACTGTTATGCGCTCGGTCACAATACTGAAATGAACTGGAAAAGAGTCACATGTGCATTGCATACCGGATTGAAAGTTTGGCAATATTGTTAACTGGGTGAGTATTTATCGTTACGTATTTGTAATTGTACGATGGCAGTATCAATGTTGTGTTTTGTTTAATTATCTGCGTATATCTGCTTCATGCTTATATGATGCATGAATTGGGAGAACCATCGATGATGGTTTCTCATTGAGTTCGCAAACTCATCCAAAATTGCAATTTATTTTTTTAGGCCTAAGTGTAGACAGATAGCTCCCTCAAGACTGTAGAGCCGTATACTGTGGATTGGCGATAGAAGCAATGACTCAAAGGTTGGTCAGCTGGGCTTTCTTTTGGAGACTTATAGTTAGATCTGCTTTCTTAAGACAAGATGATACTTAATGTGCGATGTTTGGGTCATGTGTAAATTAAAAGTACCGATGATTGTAAATTATCGAGTTTTAAGTGAATGAAACGGAATCCAATTTGGTTTTAAAAAGTAGTCAATTTCTTATTACTGTCTTATGATTGTGATGCCATGAGGAGTGTAGCGGTTGTTGTCAGTAGTGGTCTCTTGTCGTGGGATATTTATCGGAATGACCTACGGGCGTTCCGATGGATACCCTATGGTAAGGGGGCGCTACAACAAGTGCTCCAGTATTGGTTTTGCCCAATGGAGACCAGGGGTATACGGTGTACAGTGATGCTTCGAGGAAGGGTTTAGGATGTGTGCTGATGCAGGATGACAGGGTAATAGCCTATGCTTCACGGCAGTTGAAGCCATATGAGTTGAATTATCCGACTCAAGATCTGGAATTGGCAGCAGTGATTTTTGCCTTAAAGATATGGAGACACTATCTGTATGGGGTTCAGATAAGGGTTTTCACGGATCACAAAAGCCTCAAGTACTTGCTAAGCCAGAAAGAACTGAATCTGAGGCAGAGAAGATGGTTAAAGTTGCTCAAGGACTATGACCTGATAATAGAGTATCATCCAGGCAAGGCGAATGTAGTGGTAGATGCTTTGAGCAGGAAATCATCCATATCTTACGTGCAATCAGTTTACTTGCCTCTGTTGGAACAGATGGCCAAGTTGAAGATCAGTTTAAAGCAGGATGAATCAGATCGTGTTTTTGCTCAATTTAGGGTGAGACCTATCCTTAGGGAGAAGGTCAAGGAGTTGCAGGAGCAGGATACAGAATTAAGTAAGCTGAGAGATGAAATTTAACACGGTAAGCAGTCAGAAGTGCAAGTAAGGGATGATGGGCTAATGGTAGTCGGAAACAGTTATGTATTAGAATGATAAGGCGATTAAAGATGAGATCATGGATGAGGCACAATGCGCCTTATTCCATGCACTCAGCAAGCGACACCGTAATGTACAGAGATTTGAAGGAACATTTCGGTGGAAAGGCATGAAGAGGGATGTGGTGAATATGTGGCGGATGTCTAGTGTGTCGACAAGTCAAGGTGAACACCGGGCACCTTCAGCATGCTAAGGCCATTGTCCATTCTGAATGGAAGTGGCAAAGGATCACGATGGATTTTCGATGGGTTTATCTAGGACCAGAAGAAGCATGATGCCATTTGGGTTATTATTGATCGGTTGACCAAGTCAGCCCATTTTCCGCAATCAAGCAAATGATTCATTGCAAGTCTTAGCCAGGAAGTATATTGATGAAGTGGTAAGGTTGCATGGAGTTCCGGATTCCATAGTATCCGACAGGGACCCTCGATTCACATCGAGATTTTGGGGAAGTCTGCAGGAAGCATTAGGAACTAAGTTGAATTTCAGTACGGCGTTTCATCCTCAAACGGATGGTCAGTCTGAGAGGACAATTCAGACACTAGAAGGGATGCTTAGAGCATGTGTCATGGACTTCAGAGGAGCATGGGATGATCATTTGCCGTTGGTCGAATTTGCCTATAACAATTCGTACCATTCGAGCATTCAGATGGCTCCTTATGAAGCCCTATATGGCAGGAGATGCAGGACTCCCATATGCTGGGATGAGGAAGGTGAGAGGAAGCTAGTGGGACCAGAGTTGATCCAGATGACAGTTGAGAAAGTGGATAAAATCAAACAGCGACTTAAGGCAGCCCAGGATAGGATGAAAAGCTACGCTGATGCTCATCGAAAAGAAATGGAATATGCAGTGGGTGACAAAGTGTTCCTCAAGACGTCTCCATAGAAGGGAGTTATGAGATTTGGTAAGAAGGGGAAATTAAGTCCTCGCTATGTGGGTCCTTATGAAGTATTGGAGAGGATTGGGCCGTTGGCCTACAGATTGGCATTGCCGCCAGAATTGTCGCAGATTCATGATGTATTCCATGTTTCCATGCTGAGGAGGTACAGATCAGATCCTTCTCACATTATTCAGACCTCGGAAGTTCAGATGAGTGATGATCTGAGTTATGAAGAGGTACCTGTGGCAATTCTGGATATCAAGGATAAGATCCTCAGGAACAAGACAATCAAGCTAGTCAAGGTCCTATGGAGGAATCATGCAGTTGAAGAGGCGACGTGGGAGCCTCAAGATGCAATGCAGGAGCAGTACCCACACCTCTTCAGTGAACCAAGTAAGAATTTCGAGGACGAAATTTCTTAAGGGGGGAGAAATGTTACCCCCAGAATTTTTTTTAATGATAAATCAAGCATGATTAGATTAATGGGGTGAATTAGTATAGTATTTAGTAAAGTTAGCATGAATTAGCATATGACATTAAATGAGTTAGGTAACAAATGAATTTGATTAAATGAGTTAGATAGCATGTATTAAATGTGTTAGTCGATTTAAATGAATTGGAGGTAATTTAATGTGTTAATTGGGCTTTGGGTCCAAATGAAATGAAAAGAGAAGAGAAAATGAAATGGGCTTGAGTAGTATAAGGAGGAAATAAGAAGGGAGGAAGGAAGAATGAGTGAATGGGCTTTAGGCCTTGGGCTTAATTGAGTAAGGAGTATAAAAAGAAGAAGAAATAAGTGAGTAGTAGGGAAAAGAGAGGGAGACTTACGAAAATTGAGAGGGAGAGGAAGAAGTTTCGGTGGTGGAGGAGAAAAGGAGAAGAAAAGAAGAAAAACATGTCTAGGGTTGGATTTTCCAAGAGATTCAAGAGGTTTTTGAAGAAAGTTCAAGAGGAAAAAGTGTGGAGGAAGGTTCAAGCTACATTTTGAACCAAGAAATCACTTGGTTAGCTAAAGATTCAAGGTAAGCTTCTTGATTAAGGTTAAGCTTTTGTTGGTTTTATGGTTTAGAAAGCTTAGAAAGAAGATGGGTCTAGTGATTCTAAAGTTTATAGCATGATTTAAGTTCATTAGGTTTTTCAATTTTAAAACCCTAAGTGATTATGGGTTTTCGGTTTTAATGAAGGGAAAGAAGAAAGAGGAGAAGAACAAGAAGAGGAACTTCCTTAGGCAAGTTTAAGAAAGGATACAAGGTGGGTTTCATATTTATTTTTATGTATATAAGCTATAAATATAAATTAATGCATGACATTAATGAGTTTTGATTACTTGGTAGTTGTATTAAATGTTTGTGATTGAATGTTGGATGTGGTTGTTGTAAATCATTGATGATTGTATTAAATGTTTGATGTTGTTGTTAGGAAATTATGAAGGTTGAGGATGGAATCATGATTTTTATAAATGTACATTGTATGATGACGATTGAAATTGTTTTGGAGAAACTTGTTAAATGAATATGATGAAAAGCATGAATGATGTATGAAAAAAGAAGATGATTTTTAAGGAAACAATGAATTGGAAAAGAATAGTCCAATTTTCTTGTATGATGCATGATTATTATGTTATGTGGGTAAGGTATAGTCCTAAGAACTGTCACGTGCACGTCGACCATGAAAGCCTTCGCCCGGCTGCCTGATTGTGGCATAGGATGATCCAACATTTTGGACTCCTAAAGATTTGCCCATATAAGCTCATTAAATGAGACTATATGGTTGCCAAGAATATGGACTTACCGAGCCATTTGATGTGTTTCATATGTGATTACATGAAAATGCAAGAATTATGAATGTTTGAATTATGAGAAATTATGTTTACGTATTGATGAAAATTGCATGATGCATGATTTATGACTTCATTGAAAGATTGTTAAATGTATGGATAATTAAATGGACATGCTTGATATATAAATATAAATGTGTTACCCAGAGCGTAAAGCTCACCCCTCTCAAATTTTCCAGGAAATGAGCAGGATCCCGAGGAGCAAGTTTAAAGGCATTTACTCCAAGATTTTCTTTTGGTTTTGTATTTGAAATGGTTTTTTGTAAAACAATGCTTTAGTCGCATTTTGAGAATGATATTGTATTTTGAAGCTTCATTGTAATTGGGCTTGAAATGCCCACTAAAGCATTGTATGATACATGATTAAATGACCATGATATGATGAAGATGAAATGAAATTGAGCTGTAACTCAAAACTGAAATTTCAAACCCTATGCTATTACGTTTGATTTAGTAGTGTTCCAATGATGCATGAGATGGCATGAGTAAAATATAGGTAGGTAACTGTTAGGAGTGTGGTTGCTGCCCTTGAATATAGAATTGTGGTGCAGGTTGTAGTCTTAGATTGAAGAATTGGGTTAGGAATAAAATAAGGGAGGTGCTGTCAAATTTTCCCAAAAATTTTGCAGCAACTTCCATTTTGATTTTAGACTCTCTTAGTGTTTGAATAGAACCGAGAGATCTCCTCAAGAGTGTAGCCTAAGTTTAGATCTTTAAAATGGTGTATCATTTGCTTCAATTGGAGCTAGGAATGAGGAGTTATGAGCTTTGAAAGATGCTAGTGTCAAGTGGTTAGAAGTGGGAAGTTGAGAGTTATGATGGTTATGTAGGAATTTAGGGTTGATGGACATATCAATCAAGAAATGGTTGAATGATAAAATAATTTTTATGTTTGGAGTTGTCATGAAGTATTTTAGTAGTGGAGTGAGTGAATCTTGCAAGGGTTTTGTGAAATAAACCCCACAAGACAAGGTGATAAAGAGTTCCAGTCGACTACAAATGTTTCCAGTCGACTATAAAGTATTCCAATGACTATAAAGTGTTTCAAATCGACTATTAGGAGAGCGCGAGATTATTTTTCGTAAGTTCCAATGACTATAAAGTGTTCGAATGATTATAAAGTGTTCGGTCGACTATAAAGTGTTTCAATGACTATTCGGAGAGCGGAGATTATTTTAGTAAGTTCCAATGACTATAAAGTGTTCCAAATGACTATAAAGTGTTCCAATGACTATAAAGTGTTCTACGACTATAAAGTGTTTCAATCGACTATTCAGAGAGCGAGATTGCTTTTCAGAAGTTCCGAATGACTACAAATGTTTCAATGACTATAAAGTATTCCAATGACTATAAAGTGTTCCAGTCGACTATAAAGTATTCCAATGACTATAAAGTGTTCCAATGACTAAAATCAGCAAAAACACCCATCCCAAATGACAAAGATCTATCCCAATGACTAGCGACTTAAGAGTTGGACTCCGATCACGGGATCCAACAGTTGGGGTCCGGTCTACGGGTCGGGTCCCGACACACACAGTAACCACTATCGATGACAGTGAGTAGCCCAACAAAATCACACAAATATCATAAAAAATTAGCTGCCAAAAACTCAAAAATTTACCTAGAGGAACCACGCAAAGACAAAACAAGAACACAACTGTACTAAAACTTCATCAACGACAACCAACCAACAAAGACACGCGACTATCAAAACACCTCAATGCAGCATGTCGCCTTCAACCCACTCATGTGAAAATCACACACCACCAGCAACTCATTGATTCAATTTTGTGAAATTGATAATTAGAGATCACAAAACCATGTCTTTGGTGATTAGGGTCATAAATCTCGTTGACGCAAATCTTGGCTGCAGCTCTCCAATCTTGACCAACGCAAGTAGATAATAATAATGTCAGGTGTAAGCCTCCTTAAATCATAAATCAATGTAGACACGCATTTGAGGAAACAAATTATAATTGTTGTATGATTAAAGACATCATATATGTGTCACCAATTTTAAATAACAATAGACCCACCCCTTCCCATATATTTCAATTCTCAAGAAGAAGATCGAATTCAGATTCAACCAGATACTATTGGAACCCTTAGGTCCAACCAAGTCACCCATGCAAGCCTCCCTCACTTCAGCAATTTTTACCTCATCCAAACATCCACCAACATGATCCACACAAGAGTTCTTCTCTAGATAGAGTTCTAACTCTATACAATTTTCTAAGATAACAGATTTTGTTCTAATCCACTTTAATTTGAATTTTAAACTCATCAACGTTATATTGATGTCTAATTATTGAAAATGTGAAAACCAAATAATAAGATATATACCATATATCTTAACAAATTGGTTGACAACTAATTGAGAATCTAATGTTATCATAATATTATCTTTTCATTGATAGAATTGCACATAAGATGACTTTGTATTCTGTTTCATTATTGGTTGTCCTAAAATTGTGCTTCAATTGATATTTGATATGTATCCTAAATGATCTTTTTGCGCATACACTCATGTTCCACTTTCATCTTCTTTTGTGACTCCATCCTTATATATAGTATATGTTGGAGGTTGTGGGATTGAGTCTCGATCACTTGAGAACGTAAATTTCATAATGAAATATGTTCTTACCTAGGGATTTATAGAGCTCCTTGACATATATAAGATTACTAGTTCTCGCAACTCAATGGACCACCTTATGAGCCTACAAGAATTTCACGCTTGTGTAAAATGTATTGCGGTGAGAATTTCATGATAATGTTGATATACCAGCCTGAAAGTAATATCAAAGTTTTTCTTAGTGATAAAAATAGAGTTAGGATGAGTTTATCCGCGCTTGTATATCTCATCTTTGGACCCTAAAAGAATTTTTACATAATTATTTAGTTATTGATGCATATTATGTTCCTAAATGGTAAGTTTTGCATTGTAATTAATCCTCTTCTGTCGTCATGTTGAGAATGCCTAGAAAATGAGGCATTCCATGTATTACTGGTAATACATAAGTTATCACTTCATTTCACCTGAATTTCATCTGTGAGGGAGTCACATTGTTAAACTGCTCGGTGATTATTGGATAATTATATGGCAAATAGGTTAAAATAGAAATATATGAATTCTATAATTTAACCAAAATGTTGTTACCAAAAATTCAGGTTACAAGGATGGTTAAAGTAAAAACTGGTAATACTACACTAGCAAGAGTGCAGATCACCTGTCCAACTTTATCCTGTCCAACTCTGTCCAAGTTTTAAACGACAGAGTTTTTGCTTCTAACATTAAAAGCACGTGCTTGGCATATCAGACAGAGGAGATGAAAGGAAAAAAGCCAAGCAACAGCGTACCTTGAACAAAGATACATCACATCAAATGGTGTATAGATGTTTATTATTTAGTTGGATCTCGTTTGTCTTTGATATTAAGTGTATATTTATTTATATAGTATTATTAATTAACAAAATAATCATGTTATAATAACAATAATAATAGGTTTTAAATAAAACGTAAATTTTATTATAGAGTATTTGTGAAATTTATTATGATTATTATTATTAAAATACTAGAAGTTGATAATAATAATAATTATTATTAAATTTTAATAATTTAGTATGTTTATTATAATCTTATCTTATTATTATAATTCTAAATATTATTATTATTATTATTATTATTATTATGGTTATTATTATCATTATTATAATCGATTATTTTATAATTAATCATAATTAATTCAATTATTGTTATTATAATTAGTATTATCCTTATTATGATTAATGTTAGTATTATTATTATAATTATTATGATTTTGATTATAATTATAATATTATAATTATTATAATTATTATAATTATTATTATTATTATCGTTGTGTAATTTAATTATTTTTTCACTAATTATAATAATAAAATATTTATTATTATTATTATTATTATTATTATTTAATTTTATTCCCATTATTATAATAAGTATTAAATATTATTATTAAATTGGTTATTGTTATTATTATATTTATTGTAGAGTAATTATATAATTTATTGTAATTATTATTAAATTCCTTGTTAATAAATTTATTAATCTTTTTGCTATATGTATTATTATTATTATTAGTATTATAATTATAATTATAATTTTCTTTATGATTATTGAAGTTTTTAATTAATTTAATTTCTATTATTATAATGAAATTTGTTATAATTGTAATTTTCTTTTATTATTATTAATTTTATTATTCTGATTAATTTTATATTTCTTATAATTTTAATTATTATTATTATTATTTTCTGACTTTAGTTTGTATACTTATTATTATAAATCTTATTAATAATTTAATTAAATTTTATCAATATTAGTATTAGTATTAGTATTATTATTATTTTATTGTTATTATTATTATTATAAAAATCCTTATTATCATTAAATGCATATATCTTTATTTCTAATATATGTTATAGAATTGTTTATTATTATTAATTTTGTTCTTATTATTATTAAATTTAGTATTCTTATTAATATAATCATTTTATAATTTTTATTTATTATAATTATTTTTAAACTTTAGTTTATATACTTATTACTATATATATTATTTTATACTATTTATTATTAATAGCTAGTATTATTTTATTATTAAAACCTCATGAGGCGACGCGTTGCCTCGCGAGCTTTCCCTTTTTAGGCAGGCTTGCGAGGGCGACGCCTCGCCCTCTCGAGCTTACTAATAATTATTAGTTTAATTATTAGTAATATTATTATTATTATTGGTTTAGGCAGAATTTAGTGTATGTCAGGTTTTATTAATATAACATTTGTTAACAATACACTTATTCTTGTGTTTATTAAATTATTTATTCCCTAATGATACTAAATAATATCATGAAATTCCTGATTTTTTAAATAGTTTCTTAGAAAATTCTAATGATAATAATAATAATAATATCATAACATTTTAACAATATGTTATAAATAATAACAAACATTTTTAAAGAACCATAATAATAATAATAATAGTGATAATAATAATAATAATAATAATAATAATAATAATAATAATAATAATAATAATAATAATATTATTATTATTATTATTATTAATATTATTATTATTATTATTATTATTATTATTACTATATTCGAGATGAATATTAAAAAATTGATTATAATAATTTCTATTATAATCTAAATCTTATTATTAGAATAATAATAGTAATCATTATTATTATAATTATTGTTATTGTTATGATTATTGGTATTATTAGTATTATGATCTTATTATTATTATTATTATTATTATTATTATTATTATTATTATTATTATTATTATTATTATTATTATTATTATTATTATTATTATTATTGTTATTGTTATTGTTATTGTTATTGTTATTAGTATTATTATTATTATTATTATTATTATTATTATTATTATTATTATTATTATTATTATTATTATTGTTGTTGTTGTTGTTGTTGTTGTTGTTGTTGTTGTTGTTGTTGTTGTTGTTGTTGTTGTTGTTGTTGTTGTTCTTCTTTCTTTGTTGTTGTTATTAATGTTAATATTATTATTATTATTAGTACTATCTTATTATTATTATTATTATTATTATTATTATTATTATTATTATTATTATTATTATTATTATTATTATTATTATTATTATTATTATTATTATTATTATTATTATTATTGTTATTATGATTACTATATTGGAGATGAATATTAAAAATTGATTATAATAATTTCTATAATTATGTAAATATTATTATTAGAATAATAATACTAATTATTATTATTATTATTATTATTATTTATTTTTATTTGTATTGTTAGTATTATGATCTTTTTTTTATTATTATTATTATTATTATTATTATTATTATTATTATTATTATTATTATAGTTATGTAAATATTAATATTATATAATTTAATATTATAATATAATTTTTGGCAATTAGAATTTAAATTTATTATTACAATATATTCAAATGTTTAAAATTATGTGTAATTATTATAATTATTATTATAATAATTTTGTATTTTATATTATTCAAATTTATTAATGTTATTATTATGAAAATTATAAATATATTAATAATTTTATTTATTAATGTCTAAAATTTCATTACAAATATTTGAAATATATAATTATTATGTGTAATTATTGTAATTCAATTTTGTTTATAATTAAATTTATTATTAATATTATATAATTCAAATTTATTAGTAGTCAAATCTCTGGCAGTCTCCTATATAATTTCCTAAATTTAAAATTTATATATATCAAAAGAAAAAAATGAAAAATAAAACCACACATGTTGTCGGTTAAACCTAATTCAAAACACAAGTAAAATCACTAACCCTCCCGAAAATCTTTCCTTCACGTCTTCCACTTCTTCGAGTCACCCTCTTGAAGCTTCTTCTCCAGTATCGTGAGTTAGTTCCTTGATCTTGTAATGTTACACATTTTTGTTGTGCCTTTCTTTTCCCTAATCTCTGGTTTTTATTTGGATTCTGATCAGGGGTTAAGGTTATTGTGCATTTAGTTGTTTTCTGATGCGGATTCCTATTGGGCGTTTCTTCTATCGCAGGTTTTAGTTGATGTTTCTGTTGGAGAAACATCTTGTTTAAGGAGATTTGCATTTAAGGTAAATCCTCTGTACTGGAAAATGTAGTTGTTGTTCTGTGATGCTTTTCCCTTCTGCTTTTCCTTCTCTTGGCTCGTGGATGATAGTTGATAGGAACCTGGGATGCCTTACCCCTTAGATCTCTACAACTAATAAAGATCGTGCTTTTTTTCTCATTGTCGTTCCATTTAACAACGTGCTTTCTTTGTCGTTGTCGTTGCATTTAACAAGTATGTGTTGAATGATTAGCATGCTGGATTTAAACTTGCATAGTGGGAATTTTAGGTTTTACCTTATGAAGCCTGTAAGTTAAAAAATAAAAGTTGAAAACAGAGGATTGCAAAAGACAACGAAGCTTTTTTATTTGAAGAAAGACTACTGCAGAAAACGAGAACAACAGATAATTTAGAGCTTTAGCTCATGACTTAAATAGCTGAATTACTAATTGAAAATAAGAAAATCTAGCATAAAATTAGAAAATCTGATCCTAATCCCTATAGACTAGGACTACCTATTGACTAGGATATTTATTGGATATCTGATAAAAAAACACGTGCAACACTTAAAGCATATAACTAACACTCCTCCTTGCTTTAAGGATTGCAAACTACAATTCTTTCTCTCAAAAGCTCGAACTTGCTAACTAGAAGTGGCTTTGTAAATTGGTCTGGTAGCTGGTCTTCTGATTTGTAGTAGACTAAAGTGAGCTTTCCATCTTGCTTCACTTCTCTTAAGAAGTAAAGTTTGATGTTAAAATGCTTGGTCTTCCCGTGAAACACCGGATTGTTTGAGATAGCAATAGTGGCTTGGTTGTAAACAAAAATCTCAGTGCTTTCTTTTTGCTCTATGTGTAAATCATATAAAATCTTTTTCAACCATAAAACTTGATTTGCAGCTGCTGTTGCTGCAATAAATTTAGCTTCTGCAGTAGATTGTGCTACAATCTCTTGCTTTTTAGAACACCAAGAAAAGACTCCTGAACCTAGACTGAAACAGCAACCTGAGGTGCTTTTCATGTCGTCAACCGATCCTGCCCAATCATTATGGAGAATCCATATAGCTTGAAATTTTTGCATTTCTCAAACTTGACACCATAATCAATAGTGCCTTTTATAAACCTCGGTATTCTTTTTACAGCAATTAAGTGCATTTCACTAGCACAATGCATAAACCGAGACAGAAGACTTACGACAAAAAGTATATCAGGCCTTGTTGTCGTGAGGTACATTAAGCATCCTATCAAGCTTCTGTAATGTCCTTCATCAACTTTATCAGTTCCATCCTCGTTGCACAACTTCTGTTTCTGATGCATTGGTGTGCTCATTGCTTAGCACTCCTCCATATGAAATTTCTTCAAGATGGACTTTGCATATTTTTTCTGACAGATGAATACTTCATTCTCTCCTTACCTCACCTCCATTCCAAGAAAATATGTCATGAGACCAAGATCTGTCATTTCAAAAAACTGCATGATTTCCTTTTTGAACGCCTCAACCAACCTTGTATTATTAAATAGCTGAATTACTAACTGAAACAAAGAAAATCTGGCAAAAAATCGGAAAATTTGATCCTAATCCCTGTAAACTAGGACTACCTATTGACTAGGATATTTATTGGATATCTGATAAAAAAACACGTGCAACACTTAAAGCATATAACTAACAAAGTCTTTGAGTATTTATTTTCCGTTTCGAACGATATCGTCTTTTTATTGTTTCAGAATGATTATAGTTATTTTCTTACAGTTATTTCCTTTCCCTGTGTTGACTACTCCCTTTAGTGGTTTTTTTTGTTTCACGCCTCCTTGTCAGCCAATGAAGGACCTGTAAAGAGAAAAAATACCAGTCTTCACATCGGGTGAACCGTAATAATTTGGGTTCTTAATTTCTCACATATGTAGCTTTTACCGTGACAATGCCCCCTCGAAGAGCTAGACAGTCAGAGGAAACCATCAAAGCTGAGGTGAGAGGGGACAATGCTGCAAACATTGCAGGTGTGTATGATGCCCCTTTTCCCATTTATTTCGAGGTAGAAGGAGAGAGGTACAGGGTGAAGTGAATCACACGTTATTACAATGCTTATAATACTATATATGAATACACGAGAAGGGGAGTTGAATTGTGTATTCCCCTTTTGAAAAATCTTTCAAAAAAATGTTTTGTTAAAAACAAGTTCTTTCTATAGAAACTTCAGTAAGTTCGAATTATTCAAAACTTTGAAAACTTGTTTTGAAATCTAAGTAATAACAAAACTTTGAACTTAAAGAAAGATAGAGTAGAGAGAAGTCGACACAACAATTTTATACTGGTTCACCCCAAACCATGGGCTACGTCCAGTCCTCAGAAGTCTTTTTGAGATTTTACTTTCTCTTCAACATTTACAAGTATTTTTTCTGAGCCTCTTCAGGTCTCTACACTCAGTATTCTTTTATTCTTAGCCTCTGCATGCTATTTGTACTACTTTCTTACAAAAAGTGTTTGAACTCTGTTACAGTAACACTAGCTCTTAGCTAATTCGCACAATAATATCACAAACAAGCTTTTTGTTCACGTATACGTAAGTCAACTAACTTTGCAATCTTCGACTTCGACTCATATTTATAGCCTTCGTCTGCAACTGCTTCTTGATTCTTGCTTCATGAATCTTGCTTCTAGAATCTTGAAAGAAACGGTTAATCAGTTGAGTTCTGTAACTAACTCGAACTGACTCTTGCGTCTGCTTTTCTTTCTTTGTCTGCTTTTGAATTATGCGTCTGCTTTTGAATTCTGCGTCTGCTTTTTATTTCTGCGTCTGCTTTTCAACTTCTTTGTTATTCATCCTGTATCTGCTTTTTCTTTTCTCCATCTGTCTGTTTTTCATTCTGTTTATGCTTTTTCTTCTTCTTCGTTATTCATCAAAATCATATATATGTAAAGTCATTTTGACTCAACAATCTCCCCCTTTTTGATGATAACAAATCATATACGTAAAAAGAAGAAAAACTTATCTTCAAAACATATTTTCATGTGTGTTCTTCTGACTTCTTCATTAGTTTTCCTCTTCCTCCCCCTATCTTTGTCATCGACTCCTTCAATCACGCCCTTTGAGACTCTTAGATTACTGCCTTTCATTTTCTTCTCCCCTTATTTGTTATAATAAAAAATGATCAATGACGATGACTCTTCATCAGTTCTATCATCATCTCCTTCATTTCATTCATCATCTCCTTTAGCTCCTTGACTTCTCTGCGTAAGTGCCTGATTTCAGCTTGCGAGTCAAATGGTGAGGAGAGTTGATCATCATCCGTTGAGGGTTCTATGAACGCAATTATAGTAGCATATGTGTCTAAGGACGGAATGTAATCTTCAACAATCTCAAAAGTTGGTGGATGAAAGGATAGATTAGGCTCCGGAAGATCTAAATCATAAGGAGCAGGTAGCATGAGCACTTGTCTTCCTTGCAGGGGTATGGCTTCATCTTGAATAGACAGTGTATTAGATAGTGGCCTAATACGCATTACTGTCTGTATAAGGGATTCAATGAACGTCCCTATAAAACTACAACCAGCTCCGTCAGTTTTCTCCTTTGAAGTGCATGCTTCATCCATGCGTCGCACTTCATCTTCAATCTAATCTGCGAATAAATCATTACTGATTCCTTCAGGATGTAACTTCATCTTCCCCTTATTCACATCTAAAGGATATCTAGGCTGAATGTCTGGTACAACTTTTATCACCATCTTCTCTGTAATTGGATAAATAGTATATGGTTGACTGGACATTTTTGAAGGGTATAGCTTTGTAGCAGCATCCCTTAAAGCATCATAAAAATTCTTTTCATCTTCACTCAGTAGATTCCATGTCTCACTATTTATCGAAATAGGTTGTAAGACTGCCTTCACCTTCCTCCTTGATTGATCACAGATGACAATTGAAGTACTCCTCTTGGTTACAAATTCAACCAGTCTGATCTCCAACTTGTCTTTTCTAAAAAATTCAGAATAGTTGTATATAACCAGACTAGGTTCATCAGATTTTTCCTGTGGTATCTATACCAAGCTTAAATCTGTTGTTGCCTCTTGTTGAGCATCGATAGGAATAAACTGAACTAGGCTAGACTCAATTTGCTTTTCCTTTTGAGCAACATCGATAGTATCCTTCTTTTGAATAACTTCCTTAGCAGTAGTCACATTCTTCTTTCGAATAATTACTTTAGTCTTCTCCACTGCCTCAGTCAGTCTCGGAGTTTTCTGAGCTTGAGATTTCTGCTTCTCAGACTCCGACTTCCTCTTCTTCTCGATCTCCTTGCTTTGTTTGGTGAGTCTTCTTAGAAGATTGAGACTAGAGATCTCGTTGCCTTTAGTGCGCGAGATTAGAAATTTCTACCGATTACGTTCTCGACTCTCTTCTCTTCTGTTGTCTCGAGTACGAATCCTAGGTGATCTCTTCGCCTTCTTAAAATTTCACCCGAAGATTCTCCCTTTTCTTTTCAACGCACCTTAAATCGTCCTTGAACTAGGCTAACTTCTCTTTGAGAAATCGCCTGTTTTATCAAAGGTCTTCTAGATAATTTTCTTCTTTCATCTATGGGCATTCTCATACTTTCTTGAGATTTAGAACTTGAAGTGGGAGACTTCTTCAGTAACCGCTCCCCCTCAGTTCTAGCTTTCTTCGTAGAATCTGCTTCTTCTTTTACCACCATCATCAAGCCCATTCTTCTTATTGTATCTGAGTTAATAGAACTCTTGATAGATATCGTCCTTCTGATTCCTCTGTGAAGAAGGACTTTAGATTCCCTAAAAAACCTCGTGAGTAGCATGCCATAAGGATAACTGTTAGTATCCTTCATCCCCTTAACCATATAATGAAAAATTAGAAATGGTAGGTCTATGGGACGACGATTTAGCAAGTAGAACAGGCATTGCTCATCCAAGGTAGTCACCAAATGCCTTGACCCTGTTCTAGGTAAGATGCAGTTGAACAGAATCGCATGAAGAACCCTGACCTTTGGGACCAGACTCGAGGTCTTCCTCTCCGATGGGTCATTAACTCCATATAGCTGTTTACTGATATCTTCTTCCTTCATACTAACCTTTGTCATCCATTTGGATTTGCTTGACAAGGTTTCTCCAACCGATGAACATTCAGTCACCTTCTCTACTATCTCCTTTGTCACAACAATAGGTATCCTATCTACTGTAGAGACAATAGTGTCATCTACCAGTTATGCATTCTTCCAAAAATCATATACCTCATCAGTATACACCGGTTCCCGCACCTGGAAAAACTTTCTCCATCCAGCTTCTACAATCTCTGGTTCAACATCCATATCATCTTTCCTCAGAGATTCGAAGTCCACATTTCTTCCATAAATCATAGTTGGCTTCATTGATTCTGAATAGAAACTGGCTCTGGTAAGCTGTTCTTCAAAGGTAAAGTTGATTGCAAGAGTTTTAGAGAGAGAGAGATGAAACGTCTGTGTTTGAGAGTAATCGAAATGATTTTAATTTTAGTCTACTCGAAGGGTCTTATCAGGTGTGTTCTACAATCGTTGGGATCCTCAAGACTATGAAACTTTCCCTCCACAACTTCCTTGTGAGAGAAGTTATCAGCTGTAAACCACTGTTTCTGACGCCGTTAACTTTGACGATCTCTTAGGCTGACTGGTCATTTAACATAACCATGTTAAGGTTCCGTCGGATTTCCTTGAACCGTTCTTCACTCAATGGTTTAGTGAAGATGTCTGCCCATTGATACTCTGTTTCAATGAACTGTAGTCTCACCACCTTTCTCTAAACGTAATCTGTCAAGAAATGTTGTCTGACTTCGATATGCTTTACTCTCGAATGTTGTATTGGGTTCTTTGATAGATTGATGGCACTGGTGTTGTCACAATAGATTGAGATCTCCTCTTCTTGAACTGAATAATCTTTCAGTTGATATTTAATCCATAATGTTTGTGAACAACAGCTTGCGGCAGACATGTACTTAGCTTCGGCAGTTGATAGAGCGATTGAACTTTGTCTCTTGCTTGACCAGGAAACTAGGTTTGAGCCAAGAAAGTGACATCCTCCACTAGTGCTCTTCCTTTCAATCCTATCTCCTGCATAGTCCGCATCGCAATATCCGATTAACCTGAAATCTTTACCTTTCTCAAACATTAAGCAAAGATCAGTAGTACCTGCGAGATATCTCATAATCCTTGTAATAGCAATAAAATGAGACTCTCTAGGATCAGCCTGAAACCTTGCACATAAGCATACAATGAACAGAATATCAGGTCTGCTTGCTGTAAGATAAAGTAAAGAGCCGATCATCCCTCCATACAGGGTTTGATCCACCTTCTTACCAAATTCATCTTTCGACAAGAGGTTCGAAGGATGCATCGGAGTCACCATAGGCTTTACATTATTCATATCAAAATTACACAAAAATTCTTTCAGATATTTTTGTTGATGGATAAAGATTTTCTCTTCGGTTTGCTTAACTTGCAACCCAATAAAGAACTTTAACTCACCCATCATACTCATCTCAAACTCATTTTTCATCAGACTCTCAAAACTCATACATAACTTCTTTGAGGTAGCACCAAATATAATATCATCAACATAGATTTGTACTAAAATAAACTCATTCTCATAATCTTTTCTAAAAAGCGTCTTATTAACTTGACCTCTACTAAACCCACTTTCTAAGAGAAAAGTACTTAGACGATCATACCAAGTTCTAGGAGCTTGCTTCAAGCCGTATAAAGCTTTATGAAGTCTATAGACATGATCATTCGGTCTCCTTCCATTCCATAACTCATAAGGAGTCTTCTTGAGCAGAGTGCATAGCGAGATTCTATTACGAATATAGCACGTTGTATTCACAGCTTCTGCCCAGAAGTACTTAGGAAGATTCATCTCACACAGCATAGTCTTTGCCATCTTTTGAAACGTCCTGTTCTTCCTTTCAACAACTCCATTCTGTTGTGGGGTCTTAGGAGCAGAGAAATTGTGGAAAATTCCATTTTCCTCAAAGAATAATCTAAACTCCTCATTCTCAAACTCTCCACCATGATCACTCCTGATACTGGCTATAGGTACTCCTTTTTCAATTTGTAACTTTATGGAAAGGGTCCTAAAACACTTAAAAGACTCATAATGAGACTTATTACCCGTAAATCCTAATCCGGTTTTATCACTCGGATGTCTACATTTTTCTAGCATCTCATTCATTTTCTTTGTACTCTCAGTGAAGGTAGCTAAATCAGATGAAAGACTCTTAATTCTACGCTTCAACTGATTGATCTCATCAGATTTATCTACAACTTTCTTTTTCTCCTCTATTTGTTTCTTTAAACAGATATTTTCTCTCTCTTTTTCTTCTGTATGTTTAAGGTTTTCTACATACTTCTTCTTTAACAGTTTATACTATTTCAGAATAGCATGAGAATCCTCTAATAGTTCTGAATAAGCATCATGCAAGTTATCGTATTCAGAAGTTACCTCCTCATCACTTTCTTCCTTGGCTACTAGGTAGATAATTGCATGTTCAGATGTCTCAGAACTTGTATCTGACTCTGATGGATTTAGATCTTCCTAAATTGTCATCATGCTTTTCTTGCCTTCTCTACTCTTCTTTCGTTTCTTCTTTAGAGTAGGACATTCGGACTTGTAATTTCCAGGTTGATTACACTCGTAGCATATGATAGATGTCTTTTCTACTTTACCATCATCTTTGCAATTCTTCTTAAAGAGTCGACTTCCTTTGGACTTCTTTTCCACATCCAGTATTATCTTACGGGAAATGAAAGATAATTCGTCATCTTCATCACTTGACCCTTGTTCTGATTCACTTGAGTCATCATTCTTTGATTCTTAAATCTTTAATGCTTTCGATGACTTTGTCCTTCTTTGATTCTTGTGATTCTTCTGTCCGGCCTTCAGTGCTATTGACTTGTCCCGTTTGGGCTTGTCTTCAGCATCGAGCTCTACTTCATGAATCTTCAGTGATCCAAGAAACTCGTCAAGCTTTAGCACGCTCAAATCCTTAGCTTCCTGCCCCACCGTAACTTTTGGTCTCCACCTCTTCGAAAGACTTCTTAAGATCTTTCGTACGTGATCTTGGTTATTGTACGTTCTTCCAAGGGCTTTCAATCCATTGACGATTGTTTGAAATCTTCCAAACATTTGATCAATAGATTCTTCTTCTTTCATCTTGAAAAGCTCGTATTGGTGCACAAGAATGCTTATCTTGGATTCTTTGACTTGGTTTGTGCCTTCATGAGCGATGGACAATGTGTCCCACATCTCCTTCGCAGTGTCGCATCCGTGGACTTTGTCATACTCACTCCTGTTCAGGGCACACGTCAAGAAAAATTTCACCTTAGAGTTCATTTGAATTCTTGCCTTTTGGTCGGTGTCCATCCGTCCGTGGAATAAGATTTCCATCTTCATCTCTTGGTGTATATGGTCCATTCTCTATCACATCCCAAAGGTCGACATGAGTAGATTCTATGAACAGCCGCATTCTATCTTTCCAATAATGATAGTCTTCTCGTTGAATCTTTGGAGGTCTAGTGACTGAGGCACCTTCTGCAATGTATATATGTGATTCTACCATTATCTTTGATCCACACTTTGCTACAGTGATCCTTGGATACCAGGCTCTGAAACCAATTGAAGTGAATCACACGTTATTACAATGCTTATAATACTATATACGAATACACGAGAAGGGGGGGGTTGAATTGTGTATTCCCCTTTTGAAAAAACTTTCAAAAAACGTTTTGTTGAAAACAAGTTCTTTTTACAAAAACTTCAGTAAGTTCGAATTAATCAAAACTTTGAAAACTTGTTTTGAAATCTAAGTAATAACAAAACTTTAAACTTAAAGAAAGATAGAGTAGAGAGAAGTCGACACAACAATTTTATCTTGGTTCACTTTAAACCGTGGGCTACGTCCCATCCTCGAAGTCTTTACGAGATTTCACTTTCTCTTCAACGTTTAAGTATTCTTTCTGAGCCTCTTCAGGTCTCTACACTCAGTATTCTTTTATTCTTAGCCCCTGCAGGCTATCTGTACTACTTTCTTACAAAAAGTGTTTGAACTCTGTTACAGTAACACTAGCTCTTAGCTAATTCGCACAATAATCTCACAAACAAGCTTTTTCGTTCACGTATACGTAAGTCAACTAACTTTGCAATCTTCGACTTCGACTCATATTTATAGCCTTCGTCTGCAACTGCTTCTTGAATTTTGCTTCTTAAATCTTGAAAGAAATGGTTAATCAGTTGAGTTCTGTAACTAACTCGAAATGACTTTTGCGTCTGCTTTTCTTTCTTTGTCATCTTTTGAATTATGCGTCTGCTTTTGAATTCTGCGTCTGCTTTTCATTTCTGCGTCGCTTTTCATTTTAATCGCTTTTCAACTTCTTTGTTATTCATCCCACGTCGCTTTTCTTTTCTCCGTCTATCATTTTTCATTCTCGTCTACTTTTCTTCTTCTTTGTTATTCATCAAAATCATATATATGTAAAGTCATATCAAAATCATATATATGTAAAGTCATTTTGACTCAACACAGGGAACTCCAAAGTAAG
The DNA here is from genome assembly GCA_029891385.1 of Erythroxylum novogranatense. Classification (NCBI taxonomy): domain Eukaryota; kingdom Viridiplantae; phylum Streptophyta; class Magnoliopsida; order Malpighiales; family Erythroxylaceae; genus Erythroxylum; species Erythroxylum novogranatense. The sequence goes on along the minus strand of CM057233.1, from coordinate 44,007,019 downwards.
AGCATTGAGGTTCCAACGTATTTTAATTTTGAGCTGCTAGATCAAATAGGGTTGACAGACATATTTATGATATTATGTCGGAGAGGTAGATGGCAATATTTTGTGCGAATTAGTTACCCCGTGTACCGTGACCTGACACTGGAGTTTTTCACATCTTTGAGGTTTGCCACACGGCGACCGAAGAAATTGTGGTTTAGGTTACGAGGGCAGGTGTGTTATATGGATGAGAGGGTGTTACGGTTCATATGTGGGTTTGTCGAAAATGATATTGAAGATGCGCATCAGGCTTTCAACATAACTTCTTACTGGAAATATTTAACAGACTTGGATGCGTATGATCCACACATTGCATCCAATGCACAAATTGTTCATGCAGAATTGAAGCTGCTGCATAAATTCATGTATGGATCTGTTTTCGGCAAATGATAAAATACAAAATGCTCGACCAAGGAGCTTTTCCTATTATGGTGCATCGAGTATGGACATAAGCCGAACATGTTCACTTATGTATCTAGAACTTTGATCGAATTAGTGGGGAGACGGGGGAACAGCCTGGGAATGGGTTATTTAGCAACTGCATTAGTTGAGTGGTTTAGGCTTGATCTTAGTGACCTTAACATGCTGAATTATAACTATTTCGATGTACCATACCTGACACGGTGCGAGATTATACATGGGAGAACCATGCAGCTCGAGATCCTTGACCCGTCTGACATTGAGCGTAGGTTGGCAGCGGGAGAGTCAAGTTCTATAGGTCACGGTGTTGAATATGGTTCGGAGATTGAGGGGCAACAATCGCAACGCCAACATTAGTTCGCACAACAATAGGAACACCAACAACAGTCGCAACCTGATTTGCCCACGATACACCAACTCATGCTTGATAACCAAAAACTCATGATTAAAAACCACAACAGCACACAGCAGCAGTTGGATGAAATTAAGGAACAAATGCATAGACTTAATCAGCGATGGGTATATCTGAATGATCGAGTGCATGCTATTTACGAGGATCTGCAATACGTGGAAAACAAATTGGAAAAGGCTTGGGAGGTGCAAGGATTGGATGTGCCATCTCCTTCCACATGTGGTAATGACACTGCACCAAACGCTGCCACTGACAATGCAGCAGGGTCCTGTTCCTGAAATGTGGAAGTAAGACATTTTTTCAGCTTCTAAATGTTGATTCTTATGACTCTTTGTTTGTATTATTGCCTTTTGCATTTCAGGTTATACTCATTTCAGTTCTGTTCCACCTTGTATGCATCTTTGTATTTGTTAGCTGTCATGTTTAGAATGCTTGTTTGTTTTTATCTTCACTAATAGTTGCTGCCAAAAAGACTAAATCTACTTCAACTTTCTGATATTTTAAAGGATCTACTATAATTGGTTCAAGACATGTTTTTACTTGTACCTTTTTATCTTAAAATCTAATGTGTTTTCTTGTTGCATTCATGAGCAATATATTTTAAAAATCTAGAACTAAAGCTGTACGTTTGCTCATTCTTATTCACTTTTAACATGTTACTTGAATGGGCTCTATTATTACAGGATGGAAAAATAGAAGTTGAAGTTAAGCTTACAGGTATCTTGAGTTTAGGAGCCTTGCAGCCTGGAGAGACCCGAAAATATGGTACAACTATTGCCCCAGGTCTATATGCCCCAGTCCACCAAAACTTTTTTGTTGCCCGTATGGACATGGCTGTTGACTGCAAGCCTGGTGAAAGTTTTAATGAGGTGAACTGTGTTTCTATTTGTGGCAGCCAATAAGCTGCCAGGTTTTTAATAGTGTTGGTTCTTCTATTTTCTGAACATATACTTCTAATCAAAATAATATTAGTCAAATCTCCACTTTCCTGGCCTTTTCTTTTCCTTTGGCCTGATATTCAATTCTTGTGAACCAGATCAAAATTTGTTTTCTTTCTTGGAGAAAATATCTGTAGTATGTCAAATATTTCTTGGTAACTAGGTTGAGGCTTTTACATATATTTTAAAGAAAATTTTTTTATTGTTTTGTGTCATTTTGTAAAAAGCTTGACTTTCCATTTGTCCTGTCCAGATTTATCAAATGCATTCTTGGCAACATTCATCAACTTGATTCATTTTGGTTTGTTGCCTGCAGTGATGAGCCATAACATGTAAGAAGAATCTCTCAATAGAGTTTCTTCTATGAAATATACTTTGTTACGCTTGGCTTCTGAGCATTATCTTCATGAATATTCACCTTTGCTCCATATAACTGATGTGTTCCGGTCTTATAACTTCCATTTATCGTAATAACCCGCTTCAACTCTAATAATCAAGTTGTTTCTGTTGTATAAATTATTACTTTTGTGTTGCATATTTTATTGATTGCTTCCTGTTTCCTTGGAATATCATTTCTCACATGAGGCACTAATTTTTATTTGGAGTAGTTATTGAATGTTAATTGTGTTATCATTTCTTTTCATAATGTATTTTTATTTATTTTTTAAGCACCCAAACTCATTTGCATTTCCTTGTTGCAAGTTGTTGATAACTACTATAGACCTGACCTTAAGAAGGCAGCCCTTGCAAGATTGAGTGTTGTGCACAGGAGCCTGAAGGTCGCCAAATCTAGTGTGAAGAAGAGGAGCAGACAAGCTAGGAAGTCATTTAAGCTGAAAAATAATGCATTACTCTTAATTGTGCTGGAGTTAATTTTTCATCAATCATATCAATCTACTTTTGTATTATTGTTTTCCTTGTTTCCATTTAGACCAAGAATCATAGAGTTTACGAATTTTTTGGGGAGATAATTTGCATTGCAATATCATAGTTTTGCATTGTGTGCCTGGCATCTGATACAGTTATGGTAGTCTTCCGAATTCTATCATTTCATTAATGCTAAGGTACTTGAACCTTTTCTGGTGGATTAGGTGCTTATATTCTCCTTGCTTTTCTAAAATGAAACTGTAATCAAGACATGCAAGGTGTAGATTGCTCTAAGATTAAGCCTTCAATTTTGCGGTCTGCGTAATTTGTGAAACTCTTATGCTATAGCACCCGATTTCTTGGGGAAATTGAATAACCTAAATGGCGTAAACTGGTGGTTTAATTTCATTTTGAAGCATACATGATCAGATAACTGAGTGATTTTTTAGTCACGTAATGCTGCCGATGAATATAACTGGAGCATGAAAGTGTAAGGACATAATTTAAGCACATAATTATTCAGTAGCTCATTCCGAGAACTGTAAATAATCCAAGCTATGTCAATTATTTAGAAACATAAATGCTTTCAATTTAACAACGTGAACAATTGTAGAACTTTATGATCAAAACTTTCTATTGTTGCTGGGTTTCAGAATGCATAGGTATGCAGCATCCAGCTGAGGCCATATGTTGCCAAGCTAAAATCTTTAGCTTGATTTCTTTCCCATACGGTAAGAGCCTCAGAGGTGTTAGCCCCAAATTTTTTTTTTAAATTTAAGCATGATTAGATTAATTGAGTAAGTTAAGTTAGCGTAAATTGAATTGAGATTTAATTAACATGTGATAGCATTAATGAGTTGGGTGAAGAATTAATGGAATTAAATGAGTTAGTTAGGTTTTAATGAGGTAGGAAAGAAAAGAAAGATAAAATGGGCTTAAAGATAATTGGGCCTAAGTAAGTTGTAGGACAAAGAGGAAATAAAGAGGAAGAAGAAGAAGGGAGTTAGACTTGGGCCTTTGGGCTTGGGTTAAATGAAGAAGGAGTATAAAAGGAGAAAGAAAGAAGTAAGTTAGGAGGGAAAGGAAGAGGAAAAACGAAAATAGAAGAGGAAGAGGAAGAGAACATAGTAAAGAGGAAAGAAGAAGGAGAAAAGAAAGCCTTGGCTAGGGTTTTGATTTTTTCAAGAGATTTAGCAAGTGTTTGAAGAAAGTTCAAAGAGAAAGAAGATAGAGGAGGAGCTAAGCTTCACTTTGAACCAAGAAACCACTTGTTTGGTTAAGGAATCAAGGTAAGTTATATTTTCAAGGTTAAGTTTTGTTGGTTTTATAGTTTAAAAGCTTAGAAAGAAGATGGGTTTAGTGATTCTAGGGTTAATTTCATGATTTAAGTTCATGGGGTTTTCAATTTTAGAAACCCTAAATGATATGAGGTTCTTTTCTTGTTATGGTTGAAGTGGGACAAGAAAGAAGAGAAGAGCAAGAGGAGGAACTCCATTAGCAAAGATTTAACAAGTCTAAAAGGTGGGTTTCATATTTATCTTTATGTATATAAGCTACAAATGCAAATTAATGCATGACATTAATGAGTTTCACCTACTTGAAAGTTATATTAAATATGTGTGATTTAATGATTGCATAAATGCTTGATGAATGAATATGATGAAAGGCATGAATGATGTATGAAAAGATGATTTCAAAGAAACGATGAATTGGACAAGAACAGTCAATTTTATGATTTTGCATGATGGTTATGTTATGTGGGTAAGGTATAGTCCTAAGAACAAATCACGTGCATCGTCGACCATGAAGCCTTCGCCTGGCTGCCTGATTGTGACATAGGATGATCCAACATTTTGGACTCCTCAAGATTTGCCCATATAGACACATAAAATGAGACTATATGGTTGCCAAGAATAAGGACTTACCGAGCCATTTGATGTGTTGTTTATGTGAATTACATGAAAATGCAAGAATTATGAATGTTTGAATTGTGAAAAAATCATGTTTGAATATTGATGAACTTTGCATGATGCATGTATTATAATTTAATGAATGAATGCAAAAGTATGAATAACTAAATAGACTTGCTTGATAGATAAATATAAATGTGTTACCCACGGAGTGAAAGCTCACCCCTCAACTCTACGTGAAATGAGAAGGATCCAGGAGCAAGCTTAAAGGCACTTACTCCAAGATTTTCTTTTGGTTTTGTATTTGAAATGATTTTGGTAAAAACAATGCTTTAGTAGCATTTTAAGAATGATACTGTATTTTGAAACTTCATTGTAATTGGGCTTAAAATGCCCACTAAAGCATTATATGAATATGACATGAGTTGATGATGATGGAATGAATGCAAATGAAATGCAAGTATGCTAAGTTCAAATGTATTTTGAGAAATTCGTGCATGTTTAAGAAAATTGCATCATTATTATAGTTTGGATTTGATTAGATGATTAAGAGTGTGGCTGTTGCTTAGAATGGTATTTGAAGATACCTTAGGGTTGAAAAATTGGTTAGTTGTATTTTCAAGAGAAGTGCTGTCAAATTTTCCTAAAATTTGACAGAACTTTCTTGATTTTGACCTTCGTAGGATTTGAATTAGATAAATGAGCCTTCACGAATGTTGTAGTAGAAGGTTAGAACTTTCCAAGGGTATATCGTTTGCTAAATTTAGATATCGGAGCCAAAAGATATGATCTATATAAGTGGACATGTCTTTGGATAGAAAAACCAGTTGATAGGAAAATCAGCTGATAGAAAAACCAGCTGAAGCAAAAGCAGACGATATGGACTTGATATCGATAGATTTAGACAAAATTTCCTTCTTGAAAGTTGTAGATCTCTCTTTTCTCTATAAGATAGATACCACGTTTGTCCAATTTGGATATCGGAGTCAAAAGATATGATCTATATAAGTGGACATGTGCTGGATAGAAAAAAAAAACCAGCTGATAGAAAAACCAGCTGAAGCAAAAGCAGACGATATGGACTTGATATCGATAGATTTAGGCAAAATTTCCTTCTTGAAAGTTGTAGATCTCTCTTTTCTCTATGAAATAGATACCAAGTTTGCTAAATTTGGATATCGGAGCCAAAAGATATGATCTATATAAGTGGACATGTGCTGGATAGAAAAACCAGCTGATAGAAAAAAAACCAGCTGATAGAAAAAACCAGCTGATAGAAAAAAAACCAGCTGAAGTAAAAGCAGACGATATGGACTTGATATCGATATATTTAGACAAAATTTCCTTCTTAAAAGTTGTAGATCTCTCTTTTCTCTATGAGATAGATACCAAGTTTGTCCAATTTCGATATCAGAGTCAAAAGATATGATCTATATAAGTAGACATGTGCTGGATAGAAAAACCAGCTGATAGAAAAAACCAGCTGATAGAAAAAAAAAACCAGCTGAAGCAAAAGCAGACGATATGGACTTGATATCGATAGATTTAGACAAAATTTCCTTCTTAAAAGTTGTATATCTCTCTTTTCTCTATGAGATAGATACCAAGTTTGTCCAATTTCGATATCAGAGTCAAAGATATGATCTATATAAGTAGACATGTGCTGGATAGAAAAACCAGCTGATAGAAAAAAATCAGCTGAAGCAAAAGCAGACGATATGGACTTGATATCGATAGATTTAGACAAAATTTCCTTCTTAAAAGTTGTAGATCTCTCTTTTCTCTATGATATAGATACCAAGTTTGTCCAATTTCGATATCAGAGTCAAAAGATATGATCTATATAAGTAGACATGTGCTGGATAGAAAAACCAGCTGATAGAAAAACCAGATGATAGGAAAACCAGCTGATAGGAAAACCAGATGATAGGAAAACTAGATGATAGGAAAACCAGATGATAGCAAAACCAACTGATAGAAAAACCAGCTGATAGAAAAATCAGCTGATCGAAAAACCAGCTGATAGGAAAAACAGATGATAGCAAAACCAGTTGATAGAAAAACCAGCTGATAGAAAAATCAGCTGATCGAAAAACCAGCTGATAGGCAAAGTGGACGCTACAGAATGTAAGAGATAGAATCAGCCATTATAGTCTTCATGAGAGTTGTAGATCTAGATGTCTACTTTCTAACCGTCCAAGAACGAAGTCATTTCGACATCTATAGTGAAAGTTATGGCAATTGCGCCAAAACATGTCTGATAGAAACCAGATGTTAGAAAACCAGATGATAGAAACCAGACGATAGAAAACCAGACGATAGAAGAATGGATGCTACAGAATGTAGAAGATAGAATCAGCCTTTGTAGTCTTCATGAGAGTGGTAGATCTAGATGTCTACTTTCTAACCGTCCAAGAACGAGGTCATTTCGACACCTATAGTGAAAGTTATGGCATTTGCGCCAAAACATGTCTGATAGAAATCAGACGTTAGAAAACCAGATGATAGAAACCAGACGATAGAAAACCAGACGATAGAAGAATGGATGCTACAGAATGTAGGAGATAGAATCAGCCTTTGTAGTCTTCACGAGAGTTGTAGATCTAGATGTCTACTTTCATATGGTGAAATAATGAACACATTTAGACCTCTAGATTAAAAATTATAGAAATCGCGCCAAAAGAGTTTCACTTCGATTTTGGAAGTGAGCAAGGTCCATTGTTTTGGGCATAATTTTCTCATACGACCTCCAAAAGAGGCGAGGCTTGAACCGTTAGTTTTCTAAGACGTGTATCTGTCCCCATATTAAAATTTATATCATTTGGAGTTAAATTGAGAAAGTTTGTATTAAAAGAAGTGGGAGGTCAGTTAAGAGAGCATGTTTCGGGTATGAACTTCTTTAGTTTTTGTTGATATCTTGAGTTATAGAACTCGGATTGAAGAAATTCTTTTCTTAATTTAAACAAGAGTCATAAGAGTATGATGTACAAGGGAGATCAATATGCAATTAGGGTTAAGTTAAATGAACCCTACAAGACAAATGATCAAGTATCATGTTCTTTAGTTCAAGATTTGGATTCCGGTAACGGGATCCAACAGTTGGGGTTCGGTCTACGGGTCGGGTCCTAACAAGAGGAATCAAGTTTAGCAGCAGGTTGTAGAACTTTGGTTGACAGGCTTCCCGCGAATTGGCACCGTGGTAGGTCTAATTGCGCTTGTTGCTGGTTGACTACCCATTTTGCAACAGAAATGAGATATTTCTGTAAAATGTTAGTCGAGGGTAAATATTATTGAGATCCAGATTAGTAAAACTCTTTACCTTTTCTTTATCTCTGAAGCCATGGTCATGAATGCCTCTTCTACATTGGTAGCACTCTTAGCACTTGTTTCCAAAAATGGAATGTCAATATCATTTGCAAAAGCCTTTAGAAAAGGGTTGGACAGCGTCAGTCATAACCCAAAATCACAACTCAAGCATAGTATCTCTTCTAAACCAGTATCTGATGATGACCATCAGGAGCAGAATGATCAAGTATGTAATGCCTAGTAACCATTTGATACTAAATGAACACGAGTCACGTTCTCAGCAATACAAGTTGACCAGGTTATTAGTTACAAAACTTCCTCCTCCCGCAAACTATAAATAATTCAAAATATTCCAGCGAATGATGCGTTAATGGATAACATATAGTCCAATTAAAAAAATAGAAGGTTTTATGGGTTGATTCACAAAACAAAAACGAGAAGATAAAGTAGGATAGATTTAAATCACATAAATCTCAGAAATACAAGTCTTGTGATATGGGGTTATTTACCTTCTAAGAGCTTTCGTTCTCTTTTTTAGACTTTTCTTTATCAGCCTTCTGCTTTAGTTTCTCCAATCTCTCCCCTTCCATTTTGTACACCCAAAAGATTAATTGCTAACTACTTAACAATACAAATACAAAGTAAGACAAAAGTAGTCGCATGAACCAAATCAAATATCATTGGAAATCATAACCCATTACATAACTATTTATAGGCAAAATGAATAATTCTAAACTCACCAATATAAAGTCACTTAATATTAGAAAAAAAAACTTTTAATGCCACAAAAAACCTTGTATAACATAAAAAAAAACTGATCACTTTGTCTTCATTTCCATGGTTTGAAGGGAAGTACCTTGGATCCCAAATAAACTCCTTTTGGACTATAGTTTATTCCTACCGCAGATCTGTTGCAGCTCGAGATCAATAATCTTGAAAGTACGAGACTCTACATGGACGGTATTATCAAGCGCAAATCATCGTCCATATAGTACTTAAGGTATATTTTACATTAGAAACTATATTCTTGGTGTCCTTACCTTCGGGAAAATGATACTCTCAAGCTTGATGTCTCTATGTACAATTCTCGTAGAGTGAAGACCGTCCAATGCAAATAAAATCTGTCTCATGATAGTCTTAATGATTACATTTTCCCTTTCTTGTCCCTTTGGCAAATCCTTAACCGGTTCAAGAATCATAGCTTCAACCTGGAAACTTACAAAACCATCAGTTGTGTAGGTATTGAGAGTTGAACAGTATCAAGAATAAAATTGGAGATATTGAGTAGTAGAAATAAAAGTTGACACTCCAAATTTCCAAATATCAACTCAGCTATTTGATTGAAACAATAGGTCTAACAAGACAATGTATCAAAAATGTTAAAATTTCTACTGTGATAAATTACACAAATAAAATGGCAGAACAAAGGCCTAACAATAATCTTGAAAGTACGAGACTCTACATGGGTTTACACAGGGACATAAAGGACCAACCCCTCAATGACTGTCCGCACACATGGTGCATCGTTCAATTTTTACAGACATTACGGCAGACTGGTATATGGTGCATAGTCCTTACCTTATTTTCGAATCATCTTCTACATACAATTATTTTTGGCACGAAGGCAACTATGACAGTTGTCAATGGAACTACCAACTCCTAAGGTGCTGATATCTTCCAAATTTGCAATTTGAAATGCCTGTTGCGCCTGTCAATCAATATACATGGTTAAATATTTTTACAGAACAGCACATGTAATGCAATTATACAACATAATTGCAATGACATCAAACACGTTCTTCTATTTACCATAAGTAAATCGGTCATGAGTATTGGAGGTGGCTTATCAATACTAACATTTGTTGACTTCGTCCTATATCATTCTCCTAACATGATAAGTCATACAAAGTTTAATAACACATTAAACAAAGTACAAACTATAAAACCAAAGAAACAAAAAGTTTAACCCACAATACCAGAGGAGTTGTTGCATAATGATGTTGACTGGATAACCTTGTTGACTTATCCATATGAACACCTGAACGCTGCATTTCGTGATGTCATAATCAATTGTTGATATAGCCAACATATTATTGTAATTCAAATGCATGATACCATTAACATCATATTAGAAATTGAACCTGCGATTGTTGTAGCCGATCGTCATGATTGGAACCTAAACTCCTGAAATCCTTACAAATAACAACTGTCCGCTTGTGATTGTCCTCGTAAGAAATCAAAAACAATTTAGGATAAAATAAATATGTCAACACAAGCAAACATTATCAATAACCTAAACACCAACCTGATGTGGATGTAATATGGGAGCTCAGTTGCTGGAGATAATCTCCCGTTGTTGGGAATTATCTTCTGATTCCTGAATACAATCGTTTACACCAAATTAAGTTAACATAATAACTCATAAATTTATATACGTCATTATAAGAAATATAATATCACGACACGTTATACGAGTCTTTGCAAAGAGGATAGGGTCGAATCTGCCACATTTGTTAAAGTCCTGCAATTCTTCGCATTCTTCCTCTTGCTTGAACTTTTTTCTAGTACACCCCTCAATCTCTTACTTGATGTCGGTTTTGGCTTCATTTTTAGACCTCTTATCTCATTCATGTCGGCAAATTGAACGCCAGGATCATTCCGCACATTCCTTTCAGTATTTGACCGTGAACGTTGGCTTAACTCATGATCTTGTGGTATTTGATTCTCTTCATCAACTGCTTTACCTTTCAATGTCTCATTAACCTTCTTCAACATGTTCAAGAGATTATCTTTCACAACTTGATACGTATCTCTCCTCTCTGTTGCCCTTGTCACCAATCGCATGCTTAACGTACACAATTCTTTATATCTGATAGTTGACAGCTGGCACGAATCCATATTACTATCATTGACCGTTGACTCCATTTGTCCAATCGTCCAACTTTTTGCTTTCCTTGTCCATCTTTTCATAATATACTTGCATGGGATTGTCGAAATATTCTTCAAGCTATACACCTTCAAAACATGAGAGCATAAAATGCCAACAAACTCAAACTTCCCACAACTACAATGAACATCATCATTACACGAATCATAGCTGACCAATTGAGAGTAGCTCTTCCCAGCGACACTAATCTTGTATTTCTTGACTATTCCATCCTGATTGCTAAGAAGAAAACTATAATCATAACAATGATTCCATTCATCTTGAAACCATTTAAAGACTTCTGGTGTGTACACAGTTGATGTTTGCTTTAAAATATTCACCAGTGCTGACAATGTTGACTTGCTCACATTACTTTTAAAATCAGTTTTTAACTCCTCATATTGCCGATCGTCAATTAGCCTCTAGAAGTGGTTAAAAAACTGAATTAAGTTATGATGGTAACTAACGTACTTTTTAAGCATACTGTTCATGCTCTCACTTCGTTGCATGTTCATCATGTCTGCACAAAATATTTTGCACCCATGAACCAAAGCCCATTTTTCCTTTATGCCGTACATGTCAGACCCCGATCCCGGGAGCCCGACTGTCCCGGGATGTGAGCCCGAGTGGAGCCCATCCCCGAGACACTTGCCTTGCTGAGACCTTAAACTTGACACTCTTACTCTTACTATAGTACCCTTGACGTCGGAACCCGTTTTCGGAGCCCAACTTTCGTTGTCCTGAAACCTTGCGCTTATAATCTTGCAGGATTCTTAATTGTAACTCCACCTTCGTGGCAAGCACACACCATGTATACACTAAAATCATGGGTTGACTTATTCATATAATTTGTAGCTTTATGTCTCAAGTTCTCCCTGAAACAAGAATCACCTTAATCGGAGTCATATACTCAAGATACACTCCAAAAATCTAAGAGAGTTCATACCCGAAACATGCCCTCTTAACTGACCTTTCACTTGTTTTAGAACAAACTTTCTCAATTTAACTCCAATTGATACCGGATTTTATGGAGTGAAAGATATGTGTCTTATAAATCCAAAGGTTCAAGCCTCACCTCATTTGGAGGTCGTATGAGGAAATATGCCTAAAACAACGGACCATGCTCACTTAGAAATCGAATCGAAACTCTTTTGGCGCGATTGCTATAACTTTTAATCTATAGCTCCAAATGTTTTGGTTCTTTCACCATATGAAATTAGACATCTAGATCTACAACTCTTATGAAGACTACAAAGGCTGATTCTATCTCCTACATTCTGCAGCATCCTATTTTTCCATCGTCTGATTTCTATCATCTGGTTTTCTATCGTCTGATTTCTATCATCTGGTTTTCTATCGTCTGATTTCTATCATCTGGTTTCTATCTTCAGCTTTCCTTCCTTCTGCTTTTCTATCTTCTGATTTCCTTCCTTCTGATTTCTATCTTCTGATTTCCTTCCTTCTGATTTCTATCTTCTGATTTCCTTCCTTCTGATTTTTATCTTCTGATTTCCTTCCTTCTGATTTCTATCTTCTGATTTCCTTCCTTCTGCTTTTCTATCTTCTGATTTCTATCTTCTGCTTTCTTTCCTTCTGCTTTTCTATCTTCTGATTTCTATCTTCTGCTTTCTTTCCTTCTGCTTTTCTATCTTCTGATTTCCTTCTTTCTGATTTCTATCTTCTGATTTCCTTCCTACGCTTTTTTATCTTGATTTCTATCTTACGCTTTTCTATCTTCCGATTTCCTTCCTTCCGATTTCTATCTTCCGATTTCCTTCCTTACCTTTTTATCTTGATTTCCTTCCTTCGATTTCTATCTTTGATTTCCTTCCTTCGCTTTTTTATCTTCTGATTTCCTTCCTTGATTTCTATCTTGATTTCCTTCCTTGATTTTTATCTTCTGATTTCCTTCCTTCTGATTTCTATCTTCTGATTTCCTTCCTTCTGCTTTTCTATCTTCTGATTTCTATCTTCTGCTTTCTTTCCTTCTGCTTTTCTATCTTCTGATTTCTATCTTCTGCTTTCTTTCCTTCTACTTTTCTATCTTCTGATTTCCTTCCTTCTGATTTCTATCTTCTGATTTCCTTCCTTCTGCTTTTTATCTTCTGATTTCCTTCCTTCTGATTTCCTTCCTTCTGCTTTTCTAGTAAGGATCATATCTTTTGACTCCGAACTCCAAATTTAGCAAACGATATACCCTTGGAAAACTCTAAACTCCTACTACAATCTTCATGAAGACTCATTGATCTAATTCATACCCGAAGAGGGTCTAATATTGAGGCGAAGTACTATCAAATTTTAGGAAAATTTGACAGCACATCCCCCTTAAAATGCAACTACCCAATTTTCAATTCTAAGACTTCCACTTGCATAAAACTCATCATACAACCTCATATAACATGATTAAACCCTAAGGAATCTTCAAACACCATTCGAAGCAACAGCCACACTCTTAATCATCTATCATATCCAAGCTATACAATGATGCAATTGTACATTCACAACCATACTCAAGTCCATATTGCATTAATCATCATACATAAGAGTTTTACAATTTCATTGGCATTTCCTAGCCAAATTCCAAAACCAATAACAATATCTCATTTACCTTATTCCATTGCTCATATGAATTACAATTATACATTTACATAACCAAACTTCAAATACACAATAAAACAAGCACAACTGTCTTGATCCACTTCCTCTTGATTTCTTGCTAAAACACGGAAATTGGGAAAATAAGGGGGGGTGAGCTTGGGGAGCCCAGAAGGTTCTATGCTTATAACCAAATAATGAACAAAACAGTTTTAGAAGTCCATTTCCGTATTAATTTCCTTTAGATCATAAAACATTGTCCTCTTCAAAACTCTTGTCATTTTCTTGAAATCACAAATCATTCATTTTTCAAAGGTTCATGAAATCATAAACTAAGAGCTCTTGTCATTTTCTTGAAATCACAAATCATTCATTTTTCAAAGGTTCATGAAATCATAAACTAAGAGCTCTTGTCATTTTCTTAAAATCACAAATCATTCATTTTTCAAAGGTTCATGAAATCATAAACTAAGAGCTCTTGTCATTTTCTTGAAATCACAAATCATTCATTTTTCAAAGGTTTATGAAATCATAAACTAAGAGCTCTTGTCATTTTCTTGAAATCACAAATCATTCATTTTTCAAAGGTTCATGAAATCATAAACTAAGAGCTCTTGTCATTTTCTTGAAATCACAAATCATTCATTTTTCAAAGGTTCATGAAATCATAAATGCAATTCAACTTGTCACAATTCACATCATATAACACATATCACCTAACACATCATAATGGTTTGGCAAGTCCACAATTCTTGGCAACCATATAGTCTCATTTAATGAGCCTATATGGGCAAATCTTTAGGAGTCCGTATCTTGGATCATCCTATGCCACAATCGGGCGGCAGGCGAAGGCTTCTTCATGGTCATCGTGCGAGACGTTTCTTGGGTGGACTTAACCTAACCCACTTAACATATAATCATGACTTGAAACTTGATTGCCCTATGGCAAAATCTTGTAAATCTTGTTTTGCATAAATCATGCAAATTTTCATAATTCATCTCATGATCATAAAGCATTTCATATGCAATGCATCATTATTCCTCAACAAAATCACATTCACATAACAAATCATCAATCATCCAATCCTCATGACATTTTCAAATCATTCATACCATGATACATCAATTATAGCAATTTCTCAAGGCATTCAAAACAATGAATTTGAAAACATTTTATATTCTTAATTTCTTTGAAAATTATGTCAATGACCCATTATTTAACTATAAACATAAAACCTACCTTATAATTCCTTGCTTGAAAACCTTGTTCCCATGGCCTTCCTTGCTTTCCATTCCTCTTGCCTCTCACCATTTTCCTCAAAATCAACACAATTCTCAAATCAAAAGACATCCAAAATGCAACAAATCCTAAGGACACAAATCATGAAATTTATCTTGGAATCACAATACCCATTCCATTCTTAGTCTTCCTCAACCATAACCCAACTAAAATCTCATACTTAAACATAAGGCTTACCTTAAACTTCCACTAACCAAGTGATGACTTGGTTCAAAATGAAGCTCTAGTGATTTCCCACACTTTTTCCTCTTGCACTTTCTTCAAATTCCCTCTTGATCTCTTGGAAAATCCAACCCTAACCAAAGCATTCTTCTTTTTCTCCTCCTTCTATCCTCTTCCACGAAACCACTCTCCTCTCCCTCTAAAATTTTCGTATTCCCTCTCTTCTTCCCTACAACTCACTTATTTTTCTTCTTTTATACTCCTTACACACTCACTTAAGCCCAAAGGCCCATTTGCCTACTCCTTTCTTCTCTTTTCTTCTTTTCCTACCTCATTAAACTACTCAAGCCCACTTCTTCATTTAAGCCCAATTCCTTCCCTCTTCATTTTGTTTCCATTCTTTTCCTTTTGCATTTAACTCCTACTACTCAAGCCCAAGTCCACTTCATTTTATTCCTTCCTTCTTATTTTCCTACTACAATTTAAGCCCATTTTATTTATATCCTCTCTTCTTTATTCATTTCATTTGGACCCAAAGCCCAATTTATTCTTCCTTCTTTCTTCTCATCCTACTAAATCACTTAAGTCCAAACCATTTCTTCTTCTTTTCATTTGATTTAGGCCCATTATTCTCTTAGGCCCAATTAAACTCTAAACTCGTAAATTCAACTAACACATTTAATTGTATTAAATCATGCCACCTAATTTCATGACACCTTACCTTAAGCATATTAACATGTCAATTAATTCCCCATTAATCCATCTCGTATTTAAACCATATCTTCCATTTCATTTCAATTTCAAGAATTCTTAACTTCTTTACTCATGAATAATCATTCAAAAATCCTTATTTAATAATCCTAGCTTACCAAAAAGTTTCGGGGTCCAATAATTCTCCCCCTCTTAAAAGAATTTCGTCCTCAAAATTCCTATCTTACTGATCTAGAGGCAAGGGTTTAAATCCTTAATTAACGGATTCAACTTATTCTTGCATGACTTATTCAGATAGCTCACCATCCTGACCCTGCCTATTTGATCTTGAGTGCACCTTGGCACGGTGGCACTCTTAAACATGTACTCATAATCATGTACTCGTGAGAGTAAAAGCATGTAACTCTGAAAGCATCACTGGGGCAACTCGTCTTATGCTTGATGTTCACATCATAATAATGATAAGTGATTTGTGAACTAACACACTACTTCCATGCCTATTCTTGGATTCTTTTAATTCATCTTTCTTACTTCACTTGATTCTTATCACTCACTCATTTCACCTGTCCATAACCTTTTCAATTCTAGCCTTCTATAACTTGTAGACCTTACTTATCATCATAATGCTAAAAAGATGAATCTTTCTATCATCTAATTCTTCATACCGCATTTGATTGAATTTACTAGAACGTGATTTTGTACTTAAAATAAACTAAAGTTATACTTGGATCTCATAACCTTATGAACTTCAACTATATGCTTTAAGCATATTCTTGATAATTAAGACCATCAATTCCTACATTCACTTGCTTATTTGACATTCTTGATCACTAAGAGATCTTTCGATGAAATCTTGCTAGGATGCATACCTCATGTTACCATTTGTACTTTGCTAGCAACCTTTTTACTTAATCATCTTTATTGATTTCATATACTTCCTATTTCATTCACCTGGTATCATTCTTCCTATTTGAACTTGAAATTCAGATCCGTATCAATTTCTTAATAAGATTCACAATCTTTTTATCCTTAATTTGGGATAAACTATGTCCCACCTGCTATGCTTCTTGTTGCTCTAGTTCTGGACATCATAGTATCGAATTCATGCTTAATGTATCGGATGCAACACTTAGCCTCACTTGGAATCTCTTACTGGTGCAATCATAGTCTTTTGATACATATCTCAATCTCCTGAGTTTCATATTTAATTCTCCCAATTCAGTAATTGTCTTGTACTTTTACGATCTGTATTTGCATGTTCATACATGTTCCTGTACATATGTTGTCTCCAAACTTTCAAAACAATCATCAATGTTGCAGTTCTAGGTCATGTATCAAAATTCACTCATAGGGCTTTATACATTTCTCTTCATGTATTCAAACCATTCTCCTAAAAAAAAAATTTTTTTTTTTTGAGCATCATTTTGAATACCTTTCATACATCATCAAATAGTCTCCAATTCCATAGTGCTATTGGGAATTTGTTAACTTAAGCAATCATTATCAATTTTCATGTATCTCTCGATTAGCCCTTGTGATTCCTTACTTAACAATTCCCTCAATGAGGTATATTGACTTACTTTCCTTTCGATTCCTCTTATTGACTTTCTTCCTCGAATGATTTTTTTCTCCACAATTTGCAGCTTATTTGCAAACTTAATTAGGGTGATTTTAATATATTCATCAAGTCATACTAATATCTCCCAAACATACTTTCACGTAATATATAACATAGACTTACATACTCCTCATGTTAACAATCAAGGTCTCTATAGTGAGTGTACTCACTTTCGAATCATCACATATTCTTTTCTGATTAGCTCTTTCATTGATTACTCTTAACATGAACCATTTGATCTGCTTATTCTAACTTAATGAAATCCCTCTTCAAAAGAGGATTTTTTGTTGCAATCATCTATACTATTCCTGCAATCTTAATCAATCTCCTATTATCATCATCATATTTTATCCTCAGACTTATCTTCATCAATTCATAAATCAATCTCTTATATGATTGATACTTTGATCTTCATTAATCCTAGACAATATTTTTTTCTTGATCTTAGAATTTATTTCTCATTGTAACACCATCAACAACTCTCAATCTATGTCTACTTGATCACTTAGGCTTTAAACTACGGGAAACTATGACTAATAATATTCACTAAATCATAGGTTTCTTCCTCTATTATCTTCACACATACTCTACTTATGTGCTTAATACACTCATTTGTGCATAATTATGGATTTCCATACAAATACTCCCAACAACAACCAATTTGACCTTCTTGAACTTATACAAACATTACTATCAATCATCTCATTGTCCCATTA
Organism: Erythroxylum novogranatense; assembly: GCA_029891385.1. Classification (NCBI taxonomy): domain Eukaryota; kingdom Viridiplantae; phylum Streptophyta; class Magnoliopsida; order Malpighiales; family Erythroxylaceae; genus Erythroxylum; species Erythroxylum novogranatense. The sequence continues at coordinate 43,989,102 of CM057233.1, read as the reverse complement.
TCCTTCACTTCACATCTTACATATATATATATATATATGTATATATATATAGTTTCCATTGACTTAAACTTGTGGAAATAAAATCATCACATATTTCATACAGCACATAGATTTCAAAAACTTGTAATCTTGGTGCTCGTAATGGCACTTTCTTGTAAACTTGCTTTTCACAATATGATATCCTTGCACAAATCATATGCGAAAGTATAATTTCATAAACTTGTATTCTTAAAAGAAAATCCCTTTTAAAGTCATTTCATCAATCATTCACATAATCGACACATTAAACATGCAACATTTCATAATGCACTCAATGCACAACTGATGCAACGATTATGATGCAATTTAAATTATGAAATTTTCTTGCTTGATTTAATGAGAATTTATTATAAGCATGCACCCACTGGGGTTCCGGTTTTATCTTCTTAAAACTATAAAATTTCGACTTTCATGAAGTTCTACTTGAACCCTTAATCCCTATCCCCTACTTTTCCTCAAACAATCATGCTCATAATTCACATATTTCCACATTCAAGGATAAGCACCATAGTATGTCATTGATACCATATTCGATTTCATCAATGATCTATTGACTCATTACCAGTCATGTTTGATCATGTACTATTTCTCATTTCCACTAATCCATAACTTCAATTTATTCGCTAATTTGATTAGCCCAAACTCTTAACAATTTTCTCTTGTATGTAACTTTTACATATGCGTCCATATAAGATCTCAATTACGCCTCGATACCACGGATGTCGGACCCGATCCCGGAGCCTGATTGTCCGGGATGTGAGCCCGAGTGGAGCCCATCCCCGAGACACTTGCCTTGCTGAGACCTTAAACTTGACACTCTTACTCTTACTATAGTACCCTTGACGTCGGAACCCGTTTTTGGAGCCCAACTTTCGTTGTCCTGAAACCTTGCGCTTATAATCTTGCAGGATTCTTAATTGTAACTCCACCTTCGTGGCAAGCACACACCATGTATACACTAAAATCATAGGTTGACTTAGTCATATAATTTGTAGCTTTATGTCTCAAGTTCTCCCTGAAACAAGAATCACCTTAATCGGAGTCATATACTCAAGATACACTCCAAAAACCTAAGAGAGTTCATACCCGAAACATGCCCTCTTAACTGACCTTTCACTTGTTTTAGAACAAACTTTCTCAATTTAACTCCAATTGATACCGGATTTTAGGGAGTTAAATATATGTGTCTTATAAATCCAATGGTTTAAGCCTCACCTCATTTGGAGGTCGTATGAGGAAATATGCCCAAAACAACGGACCATGCTCACTTAGAAATCGAATCAAAACTCTTTTGGCACGATTGCTATAACTTTTAATCTATAGCTCCAAATGTTTTGTTCTTTCACCATATGAAAGTAGACAGCTAGATCTACAACTCTTATGAAGACTACAAAGGCTGATTCTATCTTCTACAATCTGCAGCGTCCTATTTTTCCATCGTCGATTTACATCATCCGGTTTTCTATCGTCGATTTCTATCATATGGTTTTCTATCGTCGATTTCTATCATCTGGTTTCTATCTTCGCTTTCCTTCCTTCTTCTTTTCTATCTTCTGATTTCCTTCCTTCGATATCTATCTTCTGATTTCCTTCCTTGATTTCTATCTTGATTTCCTTCCTTCGATTTTATCTTCCGATTTCCTTCCTTCCGATTTCTATCTTGATTTCCTTCCTACGCTTTTCTATCTTACGATTTCTATCTTACGCTTTCTTTCCTTCGCTTTTCTATCTTTGATTTCTATCTTCGCTTTCTTTCCTTCTGCGTTTCTATCTTGATTTCCTTCCTTCGATTTCTATCTTGATTTCCTTCCTTCTGCTTTTTTTATCTTCTGATTTCTATCTTCTGCTTTTCTATCTTCTGATTTCCTTCCAAATAGGGACGTTTCCCAGATAAGATCTTGAGAGACACTTTAAGTTAAGTGCGGATTATCTCAGATGAGTAAATAAACACAAGCTATTATTTATGCGGAAAGTGGTTTACAAAGGTGAGAGAGTTTCAGAGCGTTGGTGGTGCTCGGATGTGCTCTCTTAGTTACAAATGAAACCCTTATATAGGGGATTTCAGAAGACTATTGAAGTAAATAATTGAAGATGACTCATCAATCCGGGTGCTCTGTGGGCCCTCGTAGACGATTTGATGCAAGTGCTCCAATTATTCTGTCCTTCTTGTCTTGTTCCGCCAATTATTTCGTAAAACGACAAACCGACACTCTTAGTGGCTTAATTATTTTACAGAAATCCAAGCCGAAAGTTAAAAAGATACAAAGCAAATGACACATGTACGTAGCAAACTAAAGGTTAGTGGAATATAGTGTATCCACTATTTTATGTTTGTTTCTTTTTGTTGATTTAACTCAACTTTTTCTTTTGACAGCTTATCTGTTAGCTGGCCATGATTGACGCACATGTGGTTGGTGCGATGGTCTTCCACGTGTTTGTTGCCTGGTTGATCTTGAGCCTTCCATTGATTTTTGGTACCTAGGATTCCTTTTTTCTGGTTCATCTTCTATGTCTGTAGTCTGATATGTGCTGGCAATTCCTTTATCTTTTCTTTGACTGTCCGAAAAAAGATCTTCTTTGTCTTGCTGTTCTTTTTTCATTTGTTGAATTGTTGCTTCCATCTTTTCCATTTCTTGTTGCAATTGTTGAATTTCTTGTTCATAGACTTCTGTTAGAGGTCCATTTCTTGGTTCTTTTTCGATGAACAAAGTATCCCCGAATTCCCAATCAATGTGTTGTAGAATGTAGTCCAAGGCATCTTTAAAGGCATAAAATCCTTTAAACCGAGGTCTAGCTATTTTATCAGCTTTCTTCATTAACGAGGAATAATAGCAATATATTCCCTATCGGGACCATTAACCGAGAATAGTAAGAGAAATTCTTACCTAATGGAGGTTCCATTATCTTCTTTGAAGTAATCTTGTAAAGCACAACATGCTTTATGCTTTTGACCCTTTATTATTAGCTTTCCATAGTGCATCAAGTAAACATTTCTGATTTTCATCCAGAGGTAAGTTTTCCAGTGGACGAAATGCTTTTGGATCTTTTGGATCCGAAATGGGTAATTGTGCAGTACCAAACCTGCAAAATTTTCTTTCTTCCTCATATTCTACCGGTGAGGACCGTTTCTTTGCTGGGCAGATTGCCCTTTCAATCAGTTTTTCTATTGGAACATTTCCTGTAGGGTTTCCCCTATCAGGTCTTGAACTTTCTCCTTTTTCTTTTCTGGAAAAATTTTTATTTCTTCCAGTCTTTGTTGGTAGATTCATCGAAGATCCGTATACGAGTATGATTTAAATTCTTCCGAGAGGGACTCATTACGGAATTGAGTGAGGTCGTTGATTTCTTTTCACGATCTTTTGATCATCCATCGGATAGTTGTTAATTTGAAAACAATTGGGATAACGATCTGCAAGTTTATTTTCTTCCGTCAATATGTTCAATGATAACTTTGACACTGTACTGTAAGAAAATCAACAAAGTTAATCCACCTAACCCTAGATGGTTTATTTTGCGATTGCTTGTTATAAAAACTGATTATTGCTTGACAATCAGTGCGCAAAGTGATTTCTTTTTGATCCAAGTAATGGATCTTAAAGGAGTTCAAGGAATTTATGCATGCAGCTATTTCAGCATCGATTGTTGACTTTATTGTATCAAACTTGCCGCTGGCATATGCAAAAACATGTTCTTCCGCAGTTGAACTTCCTTTAGTTTTCTTCCATTTGGCTATTCCTCCCCATCCTTCCATACATCCATCGGTTTCAATGATAATGTATGAATTTGGTGGTGGTAATTCCATTTCTGGAAGATTGTTGACAATTTTCTTAATTTCTTTGACCAATTCCCAATCCATTGGACTCATGCGTTTATTAGCATTTGGGCTGGTCTTGTTATATAGTGGGCCGACTAGTATTCCTAATTTAGGAATATAACTTCTTGCGTAATTCAGAATTCCAAGCCATGACTGTAACCCTTTCTTTTCTTTCAACTTTTCCTCAGGAAATTCTGATAATTTCTTGATTATATGAGGCTGTAATCTGATTTTTCTGTTTCCAATAATAGCTCAAGAAATTCTATTTCGGATCGCCACAACCATTTTTCTTTTGATAGTACTAGACCATTTCTTTTACAGATATCACAAAATATCATAGATGTTTCTTGTGATCATATCTTGTATTAGAGAATATCGATATATCATCAATGTAGGCGCTATATAATCTTCATGTCCTCGAAAGCATTGATCCATTTTCTTTGGAATATAGTGGTGCATTCTTTAACCCAAATGGCATGACCAACCATTCATAAAGACCATCAGTACAATAAAGGCGGTCCAAGGTATAGACTCAGGATCCATAGCTATTTGATGAAAACCACTTTTTAAATCAAATTTGCTATAGATTCGACTATTACCAATTCTTTTGATAATAGTATTGATACCTGGTAATGAGTATTGATCCTTATGAGTGTTCTCGTTGAGTTTTCTGTAGTCAAACACCATGCGTTCCTTTCCATGCTTGCTTTGACCAGTTTCTGGATCTACTGTGGTTCCTGAGTATACAATCATTGCCATTGTTCTGTGTCTTGAAGACGATGATCTTATGACTCCAAGATCCAATAAGGTTCGGACATGTTTTCTGAATTGTTCTGCCATGAGTGGAGTAACATGTTTCAAGGGCTTATCCTGTATAGTAATATCAGGATTTATAATATCTATCTTGCATAGTATCCCATTCTTTGCCCAGTGTCTCTGAGGATTTTTCCCAATATATTCCAACTCTTCTAATTCCTTCAATTTTTCTTGTATTTCTTTTGAGTATTGTGAGATACTCTTTCCAATGTTGTAGCATACCATATTTTTGATGGTATAATATTCATTGGAATCTAATTCAAGCTCAGGGATAGCTAACTTTGCTATCTTAATTTCTTTTTCTGTTGTCACTTTTGACACGTTCTTATAGAAGGTCAAAGTTTCTCCTTCTATTCGAATTCCTCCTTGCTGAGCTCGTATGAAATTGCACCCAAGAATCATTTGAATTCCATCTTGTTTTAACATGGGTATGCAATATGTGAGTGGTATTACAGGAATTCCGTCAATTATCATTTCTCCATCTTTCAATCTTTCGGTTGTTCGATATAAGGAGTTGATACCGTAATTTCTATTGCATATGTTGACTTTCTTTTTGCTGTCTCTCGAACATCTTCTATTTTACACACATTTTGTTGCTCCAAGTATCCAAAATTATACGCAATTGAAATTCGGACATCCCGTATTTTGAAACTAACCATGAAATTGTACAACTGATTATTTATTCTTCCACCAATAGTTTCTTTTCTTTTGTCTAGCATTGTGCGATATCTGACTTGTTTTCTTTTAATTCCTTTTATAGGAACTATTGATTTCTTTTTGTCAAGAGGACTTGACATTCTTTCTGCTTCGATTAATTCCTCAACTAAGCGAATTTGAGGTATCAATATTGTTCAAATATTATTTGAGCAATAGGATCTCAATATCCACAAGATAATCATCATGATTTGTATTGACTAACACAACATAAATCATACCTCTGTAGTCATTATCCACTACTCCTGCAGCTACATCAATACCTTTTGCTGCTAGTGATGATTTTCCTGCTATCCTGCCATAGAATCCTTGTTGTGTTAATTCCATTCTGAGTCCTGTGGCTATTTCTTTTCTCTGAAAGCCTTAATTAGTATGCATTCAATACTAAATAAGTCAAATCCAGCACTCATACGTCTTTTGGTGAAAAACTTTGGCATAATCAACAGCTTTCTATCGACTTTGACTACTAAATTATGCTCCTTGTTCTCCTTCTTTTGTTTCTTCTTAAGGTCCACCATGCTTTCTTCGCTTCTCGATTTCATTCATTGATGGTAAGCACGATTTGATGCTCTTAACTCATTTTTGAGTTTTGATCATCATCTAATCCTTTAAGCGATCTAATTCCCATTGTAGGAAGGAGTCGGTTATTTTTCTAACCTCGATTTTCGAGATTAATTTCTCATTTTCGTGAGAATTTGATCAATGTAGTTGCTCATTTCATTGATCATTTTATCCTATCGGAAAATTGAGGTATAAATGTTGAATACCTCTTTTGGACTTTGATTCCAAGATATAGCATAGCGCAAAAAGGACATACCGTCATGTTGCACATATGACAATGTATCCTCATCAATTCTGTAGTTTTGCTTTTGCAATAATTACATTTATCAATGTCGATAAAGTAATCTGCTATCTTTGAGTTATGTGACCACGTATGTTCACATTCGGTCATTTTCGTGGTAGAACTACATTTTCTAACGGGAATATTTTCTTTGATTTATCTCACCATAGTCAGTGATGACAAATACAAATTCTTCTGGACTGGTTGTTACAGTTTGCAAGACTACTGAATGATCAGGTTCCTCTCCTTCAGATATTGATAGTATTCCATCACTATCAGGTTCATTTATATCTACTGAGACTACATCCCAGTCTTCAGGAAGTTGTAATTCATTAATCATTGCCACTCTTGCTAAATTTCCTTGTTTGCTTCTACAGTCTCTTGCATAATGTCCTTCTTCTCCACATGAATAACAACGACATTTATGAGTAGGAGGTTTCTTTCTTTTGAAAACCCTGATATGAGTATCATGAGGTTTTCCTTTGTATGTCTTAGCCTTTCTAAGACCATATTTCTTACTTTCTTTGTAATACCCAGGAATAGGTATTTTATTACACAATGTACTGAGATCTTTAAGACCTCTTTGCATTGATGCTTCTTTACACATTTGTTGTAAAACAACCATGTGAAATGTACTCTTGGAGTACCCCAACCGTATTTCCTGGATGCTTTCTTTTAAATTCTTCTTCTATTTTCTTCCCATATAATTCAGGAAGTTTTCTGAAGAATTTTTCTGACAATTCTGGACTAGCATATGCTCTTCCTGTTTTTGAGGCAATATCTTCATAATCTTTGAGAAATTGTGGTAGAAATCTTACCTCTTTACACGTCATTCTTTCCAGGTCGGCATAAGCTCTTTCTTGAAATTCTGTTGAACCTTGATAAGGTTCTTCTAGAGTGATCATTTTTCGTATTTGAGAAAATACGACTTGTGTATCATCAGCTGCTGCAACAAGCATCTCATATTCTTGAGGAAATGCTAATCTCCATTGTTGGAACATTCTTTTCATCATTTCTCCAAGGAGATTTTCAATATAAATGACCTTTGGTGATTGTCAATCCAGGTTCATTCTGTCAATCATATTTTTGTTGTTTGACTCCCATCTTGATATAACATCTTCATACATAGATATATCATCAGGTAAAACTAACATCGAGCCTGTTTGAGATTGTGCAGGAGGTAATACCCAATTATTAGAGACTTCCATTCTCTTTCCTCGAAAATTTTTCCATTTTTCTCTAATTTCAGGAACATTGATTGCTCGAGGTTGCTCTGCTGGTGGATATTGAGGGGGTCCCATATTTGAATCTGTTGGGATTCTTAAACTGGATTCCACCTGTGAGGATGTTGATGCTTTTACTGTAAGTATATCTTGTACATGAGGTGCATCTTCCAATTCTTCTTGTCTCAACTTTGGATATTCCATTTCAGCCATTAACACTGTTTCTTTTGCAATTTCTTGATTGCAATTGATTCTGATTTCTTCAATTTCTTCTGAATCTGTATCATATTCTTTGAAGATAACTTTTGTTAAAGTTCCTTCATCTTCATCAAATTCTTCTCCCCAACCATCACAGATTACTGGATCATCTATTTCTTCAGGGATGGTGTATTTAACCAAGTAATTACACCCTTCTCCCAAGTAATCCCAGATTATTCCTTCTTCTCTTTGGCTTTCAATAAAATGTTCTGGGAGCATCCGATTAATTCTTCGTTTTTCTTCTTTCACAACTCTGTGAGTTATGACTAATGCTCTTTCAATTTCAGCATCATCTTCATCTTCAGATGTTTCTTCTTATCTTTATTCATTTTCATCTTGAGCAAATCTTAGACTGACAGATCCATCTTTGTTTTCCCATGTTTGAACTTTCTTTGGAACTTCAGCTTGTATTATTCTATTTTCTTTTGATTCTCTTACAGGAATCAATCCCCAATCTTTTTCCGTTCTAGATTTCTCAAAGGAGAATCTAGGTTTAGTACCACTGGTACTTGCTCTGCTCATGTTGTTTTTGATTTTCTTGAATCAAAATTTCTTGAGATTTTGAAATAGTATGATCTTCTTGTCACATTTGGTGGTCTTTGTTTCACCTTTTTCTGTGATCTTGATTCTACCAATTTCTTGGACTAACTTATCCAATTGAGGATTTTCTTTTGTTGCCTTTAATAGGCTATCTTCTAATCTTGAGACTTTTGTTTCAAGTTCTTCTAGTTTCTTTAGTGTTTTTACTAACAAGTAAATAACACTATTATTTTGTTTGATTTACTCAATTCCTTTGGCTGATGTGACTTCCTCGTCAATTCTTTTGAATCCTTCTGCTGGTGCTCCTAATAATTCAGTTGCCTTTAATGCTTCCTTATAATCTTCGTCTTCTGCAGTGACTAAATATGACATTTACGTCCCACTGCTTCTGGAGTTGTTCTACCAGCTCTTCAATCCTTTTAAATTTCTTTTCCAAACTCAAAGTTTGAATTTCTTTGCCTTTCTTTGGTTCAATAATTTCTATTAAACCAGCTAAATCTTTCTTTGATGGTAATTTTTCAACCTTCTTTTGAAATTCTTCGAAAGGGAAGATTTCTTTCTGTAACACTTCAAGTTTTTCTTCCAAACTATGCAAATGTTTTAAACAAACTTTGGATAATAATAATAAATGATCATTAATCACACTAATATTATGCAAGGTATTTAACTGCAAATCACACAATAAATTCAACTGCCTATTATCGAATGATATGTATGTTTGTATCCCTTAGTAAAACAAGAAAATTCTAGTCCCTCAATGGATTCTTTAGAACATGGTGGTTGTATGGCTAGATCTAGATATTCTAGAATTTTTCTGTTTTGGAAATAGTGCTCAACAGATTGTTTAAGTTGGATATTACTCATAAATTTTATGCCTAAAATAAGTACTTTCCCGTTTTGGATCTCGAACTCAATTTCCCTTCACGCCTCTCCTTGGCTTCAATTGGTACTCTTCTTTTGTTCTTTTGAATTCGTGCAGGCGTAGCTACTTATTTTATTCATAAAACATACAAGTACATTTATGTATTCAATCTATAAAACACTGCATCTGCCTTTCATAAAACCTTTTCTTTTTAAGTTCATCAGATAGCCATGTTACACTCATGAATGAGGTATTTGGTTTCTCAAGAAGCCAAGATGCTTCTCGCTTGACTTGTTACGCTTCTCGAACTTAGGGTGGTCAAGAGGTAGATTAAACTTTGAATCTTCCAAAATCTCCTGTAGTATTTCACTCTCTTTTGATGCTTTTCAATAAGCAAATGATCCTTAGCATTTGTTTGATGATGTTATTAATTGCACGTTTTAGACTTCTCCTAATATTGAAATAACCATATCCCACCATCTATAATCCATGGATGAATAGAATTTAAATGTTAGACTAAAGAATATAAACAATATATCAATCTTTAAATAAGCAATTGAATTTGAAGATTTAGTTACTCATACCTTGCTCGATACCAAATAGGACGTTTCCAGATAAGATCTTGAGAGACACTTTAAGTTAAGTGCGGATTATCTCGGATGAGTAAATAAACACAAGCTATTATTTATGCGGAAAGTGGTTTACAAAGGTGAGAGAGTTTGAGGCGTTGGTGGTGCTCGGATGTGCTCTCTTAGTTACAAATGAAACCCTTATATAGGGATTTCGAAGACTATTCAAGTAAATAATTGAAGATGACTCATCAATCCGGGTGCTCTGTGGGCCCTCGTAGGCGATTTGATGCAAGTGCTCCAATTATTCGTCCTTCTTGTCTTGTTCGCCAATTATTTCAGTAAACGACAAACCGACACTCTTAGTGGCTTAATTATTTCAGAAATCCAAGCGAAAGTTAAAAAGATACAAAGCAAATGACACATGTACGTAGCAAACTAAAGGTTAGTGGAATATAGTGTATCCACTATTTTATGTTTGTTTCTTTTGTTGATTTAACTCAACTTTTCTTTTGATGACTTATCTGTTAGTGGCCATGATTGACGCATACATGTGGTTGGTGCGATGGTCTTCCACGTGTTTGTTGCTGGTTGATCTTGAGCCTTCCATTGATTTTTGGTACCTAGGATTCCTTTTTCTGGTTCATCTTCTATATCGTAGTCCGATATGTCTTGGCAATTCCTTTATCTTTTCTTTGATCGTCCGAAAAAAGATCTTCTTTGTCTTGCTGTTCTTTTTTCATTTGTTGAATTGTTGCTTCCATCTTTTCCATTTCTTGTTGCAATTGTTGAATTTCTTGTTCATAGACTTCTGTTAGAGGTCCATTTCTTGGTTCTTTTTCGATGAACAAAGTATCCCCGAATTCCCAATCAATGTGTTGTAGAATGTAGTCCAAGGCATCTTTAAATGCATAAATTCCTTGAACTCCTTTAAGATCCATTACTTGGATCAAAAAGAAATCACTTTGCGCACTGATTGTCAAGCAATAATCAGTTTTTATAACAAGCAATCGCAAAATAAACCATCTAGGGTTAGGTGGATTAACTTTGTTGATTTTCTTACAGGTACAGGTGTCAAAGTTATCATTGAACATATTGACGGAAGAAAATAAACTTGCAGATCGCTTATCCCGAATTGTTTTCAAATTAACAACTATCCGATGGACAGATCAAGAAGATCAGGAAAAAGAAATCAACGACCTCACTCAGTCCGTAATGAGTCCCTCTCAGAAGAATTTAAATCATACTCAAACACGGATACTGATGAATCTACCAACAGCACTGGAAGAAATAAAAATTTTCCGTAAAAGAAAAGGAGAAAGTTCAAGACACGATAGGGAAACCCTACAGAAATGTTCCAATAGAAAATCGATTGAAAGGGCAATCGCTTGAGAAAGAAACGGTCCTCACCGGTAGAATATGAGGAAGAAAGAAAATTTTGCAGGTTTGGTACTGCACAATTACCCATTTCGGATCCAAAAGATCCAAAAGCATTTCGTCCACTGGAAAACTTACCTCTGGATGAAAATCAGAAATGTTTACTTGATGCACTATGGAAAGCTAATAACAGTGGTCAAAAGCATAAAGCATGTTGTGCTTTACAGTACTACTTCAGCAAGATAATGGAACCTCCATTAGGTAAGAATTTCTCTTACTATTCTCTGGTTAATGGTCCTGACAGGGGAATATATTGCTATTATTCCTCGTTTATGAATTAGATCAATGAGTCTTCATGAAGATTGTAGTAGGAGTTTAGAGTTTTCCAAGGGTATATCGTTTGCTAAATTTGGAGTTCGGAGTCAAAAGATATGATCCTTACTAGAAAAGCAGAAGGAAGGAAATCAGAAGGAAGGAAATCAGAAGATAAAAAGCAGAAGGAAGGAAATCAGAAGATAGAAATCAGAAGGAAGGAAATCAGAAGATAGAAAAGTAGAAGGAAAGAAAGCAGAAGATAGAAATCAGAAGATAGAAAAGCAGAAGGAAAGAAAGCAGAAGATAGAAATCGAAGATAGAAAAGGTAGGAAGGAAATCGGAAGATAGAAATCGAAGGAAGGAAATCAAGATAAAAATCAAGGAAGGAAATCGAAGATAGAAATCGAAGGAAGGAAATCGGAAGATAAAAAGGTATGAAGGAAATCGGAAGATAGAAATCGGAAGGAAGGAAATCAGAAGATAAAAGCGAAGGAAGGAAATCGGAAGATAGAAATCGAAGGAAGGAAATCGAAGATAGAAAAGCGGAAGATAGAAATCGGAAGATAAAAAAGCGAAGGAAGGAAATCGGAAGATAGAAATCGAAAGAAGGAAATCGAAGATAGAAAAGGTATGAAAGAAAGCGAAGATAGAAATCAAGATAGAAAAGCGAATGAAAGAAAGCGAAGATAGAAATCGAGAAGATAGAAAAGGAAGGAAGGAAATCAAGATAGAAATCGAAGGAAGGAAATCGGAAGATAAAATCGAAGGAAGGAAATCGGAAGATAGAAATCAGAAGGAAGGAAATCAGAAGATAGAAATCGAAGGAAGGAAATCAGAAGATAGAAAAGCGAAGGAAGGAAAGTGAAGATAGAAACCGGATGATAGAAATCGACGATAGAAAACCGGATGATAGAAATCGACGATAGAAAACCAGATGATAGAAATCGACGATGGAAAATAGGATGCTGCAGAATGTAGGAGATAGAATCAGCCTTTGTAGTCTTCATAAGAGTTGTAGATCTAGATGTCTAATTTCATATGGTGAAAGAACCAAAACATTTGGAGCTATAGATTAAAAGTTATAGCAATCGCGCCAAAAGAGTTTCGATTCGATTTCTAAGTGAGCATGGTCCGTTGTTTTAGGCATATTTCCTCATACGACCTCCAAATGAGGTGAGGCTTGAACCTTTGGATTTATAAGACACATATCTTTCACTCCATAAAATCCGGTATCAATTGGAGTTAAATTGAGAAAGTTTGTTCTAAAACAAGTGAAAGGTCAGTTAAGAGGGCATGTTTCGGGTATGAACTCTCTTAGATTTTTGGAGTGTATCTTGAGTATATGACTCCGATTAAGGTGATTCTTGTTTCAGGGAGAACTTGAGACATAAAGCTACAAATTATATGAATAAGTCAACCCATGATTTTAGTGTATACATGGTGTGTGCTTGCCACGAAGGTGGAGTTACAATTAAGAATCCTGCAAGATTATAAGCGCAAGGTTTCAGGACAACGAAAGTTGGGCTCAAAACGGTTTCACGTCAAGGGTACTATAGTAAGAGTAAGAGTGTCAAGTTTAAGGTCTCAGCAAGGCAAGTGTCTCGGGATGGGCTCCACTGGCTCACATCCCGGACGGTCGGGCTCCCGGATCGGGTCGACATGTACCAGATAAAGGAAAAATGGGCTTTGGTTCATGGGTGCAAAATATTTTGTGCAGACATGATGAACATGCAACGAAGTGAGAGCATGAACAGTATGCTTAAAAGTACGTTAGTTACCATCATAACTTAATTCAGTTTTTAACCACTTCTAGAGGCTAATTGACGATCGGCAATATGAGGAGTTAAAAGCGATTTTAAAAGTAATGTGAGCAAGTCAACATTATCAACCTTGGTGAATATTTTAAAGCAAACATCAAGCGTGTACACACCGAAGTCTTTAAATGGTTTCAAGATGAATGGAATCATTGTTATGATTATAGTTTTCTTCTTAGCAATCGAGGATGGAATAGTCAAGAAATACAAGATTAGTGTCATTTGGAAGAGCTACTCTCAATTGGTCGACTATGATTCGTGTAATGATGATGTTCATTGTAGTTGTGGGAAGTTTGAGTTTGTTGAACCAGAAAAAAGGAATCCTAGGTACCAAAAATCAATGGAAGGCTCAAGATCAATCAGGCAACAAACACGTGGAAGACCATCGCACCAACCACATGTGCGTCAATCATGGCCACTAATGATAAGTCGTCAAAAGAAAAAGTTGAGTTAAATCAACAAAAAGAAACAAACATAAAATAGTGGATACACTATATTCCACTAACCTTTAGTTTGCTACGTACATGAGATCAATCAGTTGAAGCGTAGAATTAAGAGTCTTTCATCTGATTTAGCTACCTTCACTGAGAGTACAAAGAAAATGAATGAGATGCTAGAAAAATGTAGACATCCGAGTGATAAAACCGGATTAGGATTTACGGGTAATAAGTCTCATTATGAGTCTTTTAAGTGTTTTAGGACCCTTTCCATAAAGTTACAAATTGAAAAAGGAGTACCTATAGCCAGTATCAGGAGTGATCATGGTGGAGAGTTTGAGAATGAGGAGTTTAGATTATTCTTTGAGGAAAATGGAATTTTCCACAATTTCTCTGCTCCTAAGACCCCACAACAGAATGGAGTTGTTGAAAGGAAGAACAGGACGTTTCAAAAGATGGCAAAGACTATGCTGTGTGAGATGAATCTTCCTAAGTACTTCTGGGCAGAAGCTGTGAATACAACGTGCTATATTCAGAATAGAATACTGTTGCGACCTCTGTTCAAGAAGACTCCTTATGAGTTATGGAATGGAAGGAGACCGAACAGATCATGTCTATAGACTTCATAAAGCTTTATACGGCTTGAAGCAAGCTCCTAGAACTTGGTATGATCGTCTAAGTACTTTTCTCTTAGAAAGTGGGTTTAGTAGAGGTCAAGTTAATAAGACGCTTTTTAGAAAAGATTATGAGAATGAGTTTATTTTAGTACAAATCTATGTTATTGATTGCTTCCTGTTTCCTTGGAATATCATTTCTCACATGAGGCACTAATTTTTATTTGGAGTAGTTATTGAATGTTAATTGTGTTATCATTTCTTTTCATAATGTATTTTTATTTATTTTTTAAGCACCCAAACTCATTTGCATTTCCTTGTTGCAAGTTGTTGATAACTACTATAGACCTGACCTTAAGAAGGCAGCCCTTGCAAGATTGAGTGTTGTGCATGAGAGCTCAAGGTCGCCAAATCTAGTGTGAAGAAGAGGAGCGGACAAGCTAGGAAGTCATTTAAGTGAAAAATAATGCATTACTCTTAATTGTCTTTGGAGTTAATTTTCATCAATCATATCAATCTACTTTTGTATTATTGTTTTCCTTGTTTCCATTTAGACCAAGAATCATAGAGTTTATTTAATTTTTGGGAGATAATTTGCATTGCAATATCATAGTTTTGCATTGTGTGCACGGCATCCGATCTGATTATGGTAGTCTTCCTAATTCTATCATTTCATTAATGCTAAGGTACTTGAACCTTTTCGGTGGATTAGGTGCTTATATTCTCCTTGCTTTTCTAAAATGAAAGCGTAATCAAGACATGCAAGGTGTAGATTGCTCTAAGATTAAGCCTTCAATTTTATGGTCTGCGTAATTTGTGAAACTCTTATGCTATAGCACCCGATTTCTTGGGAAATTGAATAACCTAAATGGCGTAAACTGGTGGTTTAATTTCATTTGAAGCATACATGATCGAGATAATCGAGTGATTTTTAGTCACGTAATGTCTGCCGATGAATATAAGCTGGAGCATGAAAGTGTAAGGACATAATTTAAGCACATAATTATTCAAGAGCTCATTCCGAGAAGCGTAAATAATCCAAGCTATGTCAATTATTTAGAAACATAAATGCTTTCAATTTAACAACGTGAACAATTGTAGAACTTTATGATCAAAACTTTCTATTGTTCTTTGGGTTTCGAATGCATAGGTATCGACATCCGGTGAGGCCATATGTTGCCAAGCTAAAATCTTTAGCTTGATTTCTTTCCCATACTGGTAAGAGCCTCAGAGGTGTTAGCCCCAAATTTTTTTAAAATTTAAGCATGATTAGATTAATTGAGTAAGTTAAGTTAGCGTAAATTGAATTGAGATTTAATTAACATGTGATAGCATTAATGAGTTGGGTGAAGAATTAATGGAATTAAATGAGTTAGTTAGGTTTTAATGAGGTAGGAAAGAAAAGAAAGATAAAATGGGCTTAAAGATAATTGGGCCTAAGTAAGTTGTAGGACAAAGAGGAAATAAAGAGGAAGAAGAAGAAGGAGTTAGACTTGGGCCTTTGGGCTTGGGTTAAATGAAGAAGGAGTATAAAAGGAGAAAGAAAGAAGTAAGTTAGGAGGGAAAGGAAGAGGAAAACGAAAATAGAAGAGGAAGAGGAAGAGAACATAGTAAAGAGGAAAGAAGAAGGAGAAAAGAAAGCCTTGGCTAGGGTTTTGATTTTTCAAGAGATTTAGCAAGTGTTTGAAGAAAGTTCAAAGAGAAAGAAGATAGAGGAGGAGCTAAGCTTCACTTTGAACCAAGAAACCACTTGTTTGGTTAAGGAATCAAGGTAAGTTATATTTTCAAGGTTAAGTTTTGTTGGTTTTATAGTTTAAAAGCTTAGAAAGAAGATGGGTTTAGTGATTCTAGGGTTAATTTCATGATTTAAGTTCATGGGGTTTTCAATTTTAGAAACCCTAAATGATATGAGGTTCTTTTCTTGTTATGGTTGAAGTGGGACAAGAAAGAAGAGAAGAGCAAGAGGAGGAACTCCATTAGCAAAGATTTAACAAGTCTAAAAGGTGGGTTTCATATTTATCTTTATGTATATAAGCTACAAATGCAAATTAATGCATGACATTAATGAGTTTCACCTACTTGAAAGTTATATTAAATATGTGTGATTTAATGATTGCGATAAATGCTTGATGAATGAATATGATGAAAGGCATGAATGATGTATGAAAAGATGATTTCAAAGAAACGATGAATTGGACAAGAACAGTCCAATTTTATGATTTTGCATGATGGTTATGTTATGTGGGTAAGGTATAGTCCTAAGAACCGCCATCACGTGCACGTCGACCATGAAGCCTTCGCCTTTGCCTGATTGTGACATAGGATGATCCAACATTTTGGACTCCTCAAGATTTGCCCATATAGACACATAAAATGAGACTATATGGTTGCCAAGAATAAGGACTTACCGAGCCATTTGATGTGTTGTTTATGTGAATTACATGAAAATGCAAGAATTATGAATGTTTGAATTGTGAAAAAATCATGTTTGAATATTGATGAACTTTGCATGATGCATGTATTATAATTTAATGAATGAATGCAAAAGTATGAATAACTAAATAGACTTGCTTGATAGATAAATATAAATGTGTTACCCACGGAGTGAAAGCTCACCCCTCAACTCTACAGAAATGAGAAGGATCCCAGGAGCAAGCTTAAAGGCACTTACTCCAAGATTTTCTTTTGGTTTTGTATTTGAAATGATTTTGGTAAAAACAATGCTTTAGTAGCATTTTAAGAATGATACTGTATTTTGAAACTTCATTGTAATTGGGCTTAAAATGCCCACTAAAGCATTGTATGAATATGACATGAGTTGATGATGATGGAATGAATGCAAATGAAATGCAAGTATGCTAAGTTCAAATGTATTTTGAGAAATTCGTGCATGTTTAAGAAAATTGCATCATTATTATAGTTTGGATTTGATTAGATGATTAAGAGTGTGGCTGTTGCTTAGAATGGTATTTGAAGATACCTTAGGGTTGAAAAATTGGTTAGTTGTATTTTCAAGAAGTGCTGTCAAATTTTCCTAAAATTTGACAGAACTTTCTTGATTTTGACCTTCGTAGGATTTGAATTAGATAAATGAGCCTTCACGAATGTTGTAGTAGAAGGTTAGAACTTTCCAAGGGTATATCGTTTGCTAAATTTAGATATCGGAGCCAAAAGATATGATCTATATAAGTGGACATGTGCTGGATAGAAAAAAACCAGTTGATAGGAAAATCAGCTGATAGAAAAACCAGCTGAAGCAAAAGCAGACGATATGGACTTGATATCGATAGATTTAGACAAAATTTCCTTCTTGAAAGTTGTAGATCTCTCTTTTCTCTATAAGATAGATACCACGTTTGTCCAATTTGGATATCGGAGTCAAAAGATATGATCTATATAAGTGGACATGTGCTGGATAGAAAAAAAAAACCAGCTGATAGAAAAACCAGCTGAAGCAAAAGCAGACGATATGGACTTGATATCGATAGATTTAGGCAAAATTTCCTTCTTGAAAGTTGTAGATCTCTCTTTTCTCTATGAAATAGATACCAAGTTTGCTAAATTTGGATATCGGAGCCAAAAGATATGATCTATATAAGTGGACATGTCTTTGGATAGAAAAACCAGGTGATAGAAAAAAACCAATGATAGAAAAACCAGCTGATAGAAAAAAACCAGCTGAAGTAAAAGCAGACGATATGGACTTGATATCGATATATTTAGACAAAATTTCCTTCTTAAAAGTTGTAGATCTCTCTTTTCTATGAGATAGATACCAAGTTTGTCCAATTTCGATATCGAGTCAAAAGATATGATCTATATAAGTAGACATGTACTGGATAGAAAACCAGTGATAGAAAAACCAGTGATAGAAAAAAAACCAGCTGAAGCAAAAGCAGACGATATGGACTTGATATCGATAGATTTAGACAAAATTTCCTTCTTAAAAGTTGTATATCTCTCTTTTCTCTATGAGATAGATACCAAGTTTGTCCAATTTCGATATCAGAGTCAAAAGATATGATCTATATAAGTAGACATGTGCTGGATAGAAAAACCAGCTGATAGAAAAAAATCAGCTGAAGCAAAAGCAGACGATATGGACTTGATATCGATAGATTTAGACAAAATTTCCTTCTTAAAAGTTGTAGATCTCTCTTTTCTCTATGATATAGATACCAAGTTTGTCCAATTTCGATATCAGAGTCAAAAGATATGATCTATATAAGTAGACATGTGCTGGATAGAAAAACCAGCTGATAGAAAAACCAGATGATAGGAAAACCAGCTGATAGGAAAACCAGATGATAGGAAAACTAGATGATAGGAAAACCAGATGATAGCAAAACCAACTGATAGAAAAACCAGCTGATAGAAAAATCAGCTGATCGAAAACCAGCTGATAGGAAAAAGCGGATGATAGCAAAACCGGTTGATAGAAAAACCAATGATAGAAAAATCAGTGATCGAAAACCAGCTGATAGGCAAAGTGGACGCTACAGAATGTAAGAGATAGAATCAGCCATTATAGTCTTCATGAGAGTTGTAGATCTAGATGTCTACTTTCTAACCGTCCAAGAACGAAGTCATTTCGACATCTATAGTGAAAGTTATGGCAATTGCGCCAAAACATGTCTGATAGAAACCAGATGTTAGAAAACCAGATGATAGAAACCAGACGATAGAAAACCAGACGATAGAAGAATGGATGCTACAGAATGTAGAAGATAGAATCAGCCTTTGTAGTCTTCATGAGAGTGGTAGATCTAGATGTCTACTTTCTAACCGTCCAAGAACGAGGTCATTTCGACACCTATAGTGAAAGTTATGGCATTTGCGCCAAAACATGTCTGATAGAAATCAGACGTTAGAAAACCAGATGATAGAAACCAGACGATAGAAAACCAGACGATAGAAGAATGGATGCTACAGAATGTAGGAGATAGAATCAGCCTTTGTAGTCTTCACGAGAGTTGTAGATCTAGATGTCTACTTTCATATGGTGAAATAATGAACACATTTAGACCTCTAGATTAAAAATTATAGAAATCGCGCCAAAAGAGTTTCACTTCGATTTTGGAAGTGAGCAAGGTCCATTGTTTTGGGCATAATTTTCTCATACGACCTCCAAAAGAGGCGAGGCTTGAACCGTTAGTTTTCTAAGACGTGTATCTGTCCCCATATTAAAATTTATATCATTTGGAGTTAAATTGAGAAAGTTTGTATTAAAAGAAGTGGGAGGTCAGTTAAGAGAGCATGTTTCGGGTATGAACTTCTTTAGTTTTTGTTGATATCTTGAGTTATAGAACTCGGATTGAAGAAATTCTTTTCTTAATTTAAACAAGAGTCATAAGAGTATGATGTACAAGGGAGATCAATATGCAATTAGGGTTAAGTTAAATGAACCCTACAAGACAAATGATCAAGTATCATGTTCTTTAGTTCAAGATTTGGATTCCGGTAACGGGATCCAACAGTTGGGGTTCGGTCTACGGGTCGGGTCCTAACAAGAGGAATCAAGTTTAGCAGCAGGTTGTAGAACTTTGGTTGACAGGCTTCCCGCGAATTGGCACCGTGGTAGGTCTAATTGCGCTTGTTGCTGGTTGACTACCCATTTTGCAACAGAAATGAGATATTTCTGTAAAATGTTAGTCGAGGGTAAATATTATTCAGATCCAGTTAGTAAAACTCTTTACCTTTTCTTTATCTCTGAAGCCATGGTCATGAATGCCTCTTCTACATTGGTAGCACTCTTAGCACTTGTTTCCAAAAATGGAATGTCAATATCATTTGCAAAAGCCTTTAGAAAAGGGTTGGACAGCGTCAGTCATAACCCAAAATCACAACTCAAGCATAGTATCTCTTCTAAACCAGTATCTGATGATGACCATCAGGAGCAGAATGATCAAGTATGTAATGCCTAGTAACCATTTGATACTAAATGAACACGAGTCACGTTCTCAGCAATACAAGTTGACCAGGTTATTAGTTACAAAACTTCCTCCTCCCGCAAACTATAAATAATTCAAAATATTCCAGCGAATGATGCGTTAATGGATAACATATAGTCCAATTAAAAAATAGAAGGTTTTATGGGTTGATTCACAAAACAAAACGAGAAGATAAAGTAGGATAGATTTAAATCACATAAATCTTAAATACAAGTCTTGTGATATGGGGTTATTTACCTTCTAAGAGCTTTCGTTCTCTTTTTTAGACTTTTCTTTATCAGCCTTCTGCTTTAGTTTCTCCAATTTCTCCCCTTCCATTTTGTACACCCAAAAGATTAATTGCTAACTACTTAACAATACAAATACAAAGTAAGACAAAAGTAGTCGATGAACCAAATCAAATATCATTGGAAATCATAACCCATTACATAACTATTTATAGGCAAAATGAATAATTCTAAACTCACCAATATAAAGTCACTTAATATTAGAAAAAAAAACTTTTAATGCCACAAAAAACCTTGTATAACATAAAAAAAAACTGATCACTTTGTCTTCATTTCCATGGTTTGAAGGAAGTACCTTGGATCCCAAATAAACTCCTTTTGGACTATAGTTTATTCTACCGCAGATCTCATTGCAGCTCGAGATCAATAATCTTGAAAGTACGAGACTCTACATGGACGGTATTATCAATCGCAAATCAACATCCATATAGTACTTAAGGTATATTTTACATTCGAGAAACTATATTCTTGGTGTCCTTACCTTCGGGAAAATGATACTCAAGCTTGATGTCTCTATGTACAATTCTCGTAGAGTGAAGACCGTCCAATGCAAATAAAATCTGTCTCATGATAGTCTTAATGATTCTTTTCCCTTTCTTGTCCTTTGGCAAATCCTTAACCGGTTCAAGAATCATAGCTTCAACTCGAAACTTACAAAACCATCATTGTGTAGGTATTGAGAGTTGAAAAGATCAAGAATAAAATTGAGATATTGAGTAGTAGAAATAAAAGTTGACACTCCAAATTTCCAAATATCAACTCAGCTATTTGATTGAAACAATAGGTCTAACAAGACAATGTATCAAAAATGTTAAAATTTCTACTGTGATAAATTACACAAATAAAATGGCGAACAAAGGCCTAATAATAATCTTGAAAGTACGAGACTCTCATATGGGTTTACACAGGACATAAAGGACCAACCCCTCAATGACTGTCCGCACACATGGTGCATCGTTCAATTTTTATAGACATTACGGCAGACTGGTATATGGTGCATAGTCCTTACCTTATTTTCGGAATCATCTTCTACACATACAATTATTTTTGGCACGAAGGCAACTATGACAGTTGTCAATGGAACTACCAACTCCTAAGGTGCTTGATATCTTCCAAATTTGCAATTTGAAATGCTGTCATCTTTGTCAATCAATATACATGGTTAAATATTTTTACAGAACAGCACATGTAATGCAATTATACAACATAATTGCAATGACATCAAACACGTTCTTCTATTTACCATAAGTAAATCGGTCATGAGTATTGGAGGTGGCTTATCAATACTAACATTTGTTGACTTCGTCCTATATCATTCTCCTAACATGATAAGTCATACAAAGTTTAATAACACATTAAACAAAGTACAAACTATAAAACCAAAGAAACAAAAAGTTTAACCCACAATACGGAGGAGTTGTTGCATAATGATGTTGATCGGATAACCTTGTTGACTTATCCATATGAACACCGAACGCTGCATTTCGTGATGTCATAATCAATTGTTGATATAGCCAACATATTATTGTAATTCAAATGCATGATACCATTAACATCATATTAGAAATTGAACCTGCGATTGTTGTAGCCGATCGTCATGATTGGAACCTAAACTCCTGAAATCCTTACAAATAACAACTGTCTGCTTGTGATTGTCCTCGTAAGAAATCAAAAACAATTTAGGATAAAATAAATATGTCAACACAAGCAAACATTATCAATAACCTAAACACCAACCTGATGTGGATGTAATATGGGAGCTCAGCTGCTGGAGATAATCTCCCGTTGTTGGGAATTATCTTCGGATTCCTGAATACAATCGTTTACACCAAATTAAGTTAACATAATAACTCATAAATTTATATACGTCATTATAAGAAATATAATATCACGACACGTTATACCTGAGTGCTGCAAAGAGGGATAGGGGTCGAATCTGCCACATTTGTTAAAGTCCTGCAATTCTTCGCATTCTTCCTCTTGCTTGAACTTTTTTCTAGTACACCCCTCAATCTCTTACTTGATGTCGGTTTTGGCTTCATTTTTAGACCTCTTATCTCATTCATGTCGGCAAATTGAACGCGGGATCATTCCGCACATTCCTTTCAAAGATTTGACCGTGAACGTTGGCTTAACTCATGATCTTGTGGTATTTGATTCTCTTCATCAACTGTTTCTTTACCTTTCAATGTCTCATTAACCTTCTTCAACATGTTCAAGAGATTATCTTTCACAACTTGATACGTATCTCTCCTCTCTGCTGCCCTTGTCACCAATCGCATGCTTAACGTACACAATTCTTTATATCTGATAGTTGACTGTTGGCACGAATCCATATTACTATCATTGACCGTTGACTCCATTTGTCCAATCGTCCAACTTTTTGCTTTCCTTGTCCATCTTTTCATAATATACTTGCATGGGATTGTCGAAATATTCTTCAAGCTATACACCTTCAAAACATGAGAGCATAAAATGCCAACAAACTCAAACTTCCCACAACTACAATGAACATCATCATTACACGAATCATAGCTGACCAATTGAGAGTAGCTCTTCCCAGCGACACTAATCTTGTATTTCTTGACTATTCCATCCTGATTGCTAAGAAGAAAACTATAATCATAACAATGATTCCATTCATCTTGAAACCATTTAAAGACTTCTGGTGTGTACACAGTTGATGTTTGCTTTAAAATATTCACCAGTGCTGACAATGTTGACTTGCTCACATTACTTTTAAAATCAGTTTTTAACTCCTCATATTGCCGATCGTCAATTAGCCTCTAGAAGTGGTTAAAAACTGAATTAAGTTATGATGGTAACTAACGTATTTTTAAGCATACTGTTCATGCTCTCACTTCACAGATGTTCATCATGTCTGCACAAAATATTTTGCACCCATGAACCAAAGCCCATTTTTCCTTTATGCCGTACATGTCAGACCCCGATCCCGGGAGCCCGACTGTCCGGGATGTGAGCCCGAGTGGAGCCCATCCCCGAGACACTTGCCTTGCTGAGACCTTAAACTTGACACTCTTACTCTTACTATAGTACCCTTGACGTCGGAACCCGTTTTCGGAGCCCAACTTTCGTTGTCCTCAAACCTTGCGCTTATAATCTTGCAGGATTCTTAATTGTAACTCCACCTTCGTGGCAAGCACACACCATGTATACACTAAAATCATGGGTTGACTTATTCATATAATTTGTAGCTTTATGTCTCAAGTTCTCCCTGAAACAAGAATCACCTTAATCGGAGTCATATACTCAAGATACACTCCAAAAATCTAAGAGAGTTCATACCCGAAACATGCCCTCTTAACTGACCTTTCACTTGTTTTAGAACAAACTTTCTCAATTTAACTCCAATTGATACCGGATTTTATGGAGTGAAAGATATGTGTCTTATAAATCCAAAGGTTCAAGCCTCACCTCATTTGGAGGTCGTATGAGGAAATATGCCTAAAACAACGGACCATGCTCACTCCAAATCGAATCGAAACTCTTTTGGCGCGATTGCTATAACTTTTAATCTATAGCTCCAAATGTTTTGGTTCTTTCACCATATGAAATTAGACATCTAGATCTACAACTCTTATGAAGACTACAAAGGCTGATTCTATCTCCTACATTCTGCAGCATCCTATTTTTCCATCGTCTGATTTCTATCATCTGGTTTTCTATCGTCTGATTTCTATCATCTGGTTTTCTATCGTCTGATTTCTATCATCTGGTTTCTATCTTCAGCTTTCCTTCCTTCTGCTTTTCTATCTTCTGATTTCCTTCCTTCTGATTTCTATCTTCTGATTTCCTTCCTTCTGATTTCTATCTTCTGATTTCCTTCCTTCTGATTTTTATCTTCTGATTTCCTTCCTTCTGATTTCTATCTTCTGATTTCCTTCCTTCTGCTTTTCTATCTTCTGATTTCTATCTTACGCTTTCTTTCATACCTTTTCTATCTTCCGATTTCTATCTTCCGCTTTCTTTCATACGCTTTTCTATCTTCGATTTCCTTCTTTCGATTTCTATCTTCCGATTTCCTTCCTTCGCTTTTTTATCTTCCGATTTCTATCTTCGCTTTTCTATCTTCCGATTTCCTTCCTTCGATTTCTATCTTCCGATTTCCTTCCTACGCTTTTATCTTCGATTTCCTTCCTTGATTTCTATCTTCGATTTCCTTCCTTCGCTTTTTATCTTGATTTCCTTCCTTCGATTTCTATCTTCCGATTTCCTTCCTTCGATTTTTATCTTCCGATTTCCTTCCTTGATTTCTATCTTCCGATTTCCTTCATACCTTTTCTATCTTCCGATTTCTATCTTCCGCTTTCTCCTTCGCTTTTCTATCTTCTGATTTCTATCTTCGCTTTCTTTCCTTCTACTTTTCTATCTTCTCGATTTCCTTCCTTCGATTTCTATCTTCCGATTTCCTTCCTTACGCTTTTATCTTCCGATTTCCTTCCTTCGATTTCCTTTACCTTTTTCTAGTAAGGATCATATCTTTTGACTCCGAACTCCAAATTTAGCAAACGATATACCCTTGGAAAACTCTAAACTCCTACTACAATCTTCATGAAGACTCATTGATCTAATTCATACCCGAAGAGGGTCTAATATTGAGGCGAAGTACTATCAAATTTTAGGAAAATTTGACAGCACATCCCCCTTAAAATGCAACTACCCAATTTTCAATTCTAAGACTTCCACTTGCATAAAACTCATCATACAACCTCATATAACATGATTAAACCCTAAGGAATCTTCAAACACCATTCGAAGCAACAGCCACACTCTTAAGTCAATCAAATGCGGTATGAAGAATTAGATGATAGAAAGATTCATCTTTTTAGCATTATGATGATAAGTAAGGTCTACAAGTTATAGAAGGCTAGAATTGAAAAGGTTATGGACAGGTGAAATGAGTGAGTGATAAGAATCAAGTGAAGTAAGAAAGATGAATTAAAAGAATCCAAGAATAGGCATGGAAGTAGTGTGTTAGTTCACAGTCACTTATCATTATTATGATGTGAACATCAAGCATAAGACGAGTTGCCCCAGTGATGCTTTCAGAGTTACATGCTTTTACTCTCACGAGTACATGATTATGAGTACATGTTTAAGAGTGCCACCGTGCCAAGGTGCACTCAAGATCAAATAGGCAGGGTCAGGATGGTGAGCTATCTGAATAAGTCATGCAAGAATAAGTTGAATCCGTTAATTAAGGATTTAAACCCTTGCCTCTAGATCAGTAAGATAGGAATTTTGAGGACGAAATTCTTTTAAGAGGGGGAGAATTATTGGACTATCAATTGCAGTTGTCTAATCAAAAACGAGCATCAATGGTTCCAGCTGAAATTCTATATTCAGTCAATTGGGATGAACCAAGGAATAAAGTGTACCAACATTATTCCGAAGAAAGAAAATTGATTATTGGCAAAAATAATCAAGAAGAAATGCCTATGATTGCAAAAGAATCATATGATAAACTCAAAGCACAAGATCTAGATCATATCCATCTTGGAATGATAATGATCGAGTACATACAATGCATAGAAAGAAAGCCGAGTAAAAGTTCTTGTTGTCATAAGAGACAAAAGATGGGCGATAATGAAGTTGGAATACTTGGGCAAATGGAGATAGATTTGGCCAAGGAGCGAAATGGTTTATTTCCTTCGTAACAAATGATGACAATCAAAGATTTCTATCAACATATGGAAATAGTGATTCAAACAAAAGGCTATGAATCATGGCAAGAAGGAAAAGGAGAAGCTAATCTACTAATTACTCGTGGAGTAGTTGGAAGATTAACAAATACAAGTGCAGCATCCTTCGCTTTAGAAATACCAAGATATTGGAATTTCTAGCTTCAAATGGTGTAAAAGCACTTGCAGTGAAGAATATTCTCGCTGAAAAATTTAATGGTGAAACATGGAGAATCAAGCCTCCGGAAAGTTCAAAGAAAATACAAGTGAAGTTCCAAAGAAAGTTCAAACATGGGAAAACAAAGATGGATCTGTCGATCTAAGATTTGCTCGATGAAAAAGCGAGCGATAAGAAGAAACATCTGAAGATGAAGATGATGCTGAAATTGAAAGAGCATTAGTCATAACTCACAGAGTTGTGAAAGAAGAAAAACGAAGAATTAATCGGATGCTCCCAGAACATTTTATTGAAAGCCAAAGAGAAGAAGGAATAATCTGGGATTACTTGGGAGAAGGGTGTAATTACTTGGTTAAATACACCATCCCTGAAGAAATAGATGATCCAGTAATCTGTGATGGTTGGGGAGAAGAATTTGATGAAGATGAAGGAACTTTAACAAAAGTTATCTTCAAAGAATATGATACAGATTCAGAAGAAATTGAAGAAATCAGAATCAATTGCAATCAAGAAATTGCAAAAGCAACAGTGTTAATGGCTGAAATGGAATATCCAAAGTTGAGACAAGAAGAATTGGAAGATGCACCTCATGTACAAGATATACTTACAGTAAAAGCATCAACATCCTCACAGGTGGAATCCAGTTTAAGAATCCCAACAGATTCAAATATGGGACCCCCTCAATATCCACCAGCAGAGCAACCTCGAGCAATCAATGTTCCTGAAATTAGAGAAAATGGAAAATTTTCGAGGAAAGAGAATGGAAGTCTCTAATAATTGGGTATTACCTCCCTGCACAATCTCAAACAGGCTCGATGTTAGTTTTACGATGATATATCTATGTATGAAGATGTTATATCAAGATGGAGTCAAACAACAAAAATATGATTGTGAATGATGGCTGGATTGACAATCGGTCAAAGGTCATTTATATTGAAAATCTCCTTGGAGAAATGATGAAAAGAATGTTCCAACAATGGAGATTAGCATTTCCTCAAGAATATGAGATGCTTGTTGCAGCAGCTGATGATACACAAGTCGTATTTTCTCAAATACGAAAAATGATCACTCTAGAAGAACCTTATCAAGGTTCAACAGAATTTCAAGAAAGAGCTTATGCCGACCTGGAAAGAATGACGTGTAAAGAGGTAAGATTTCTACCACAATTTCTCAAAGATTATGAAGATATTGCCTCAAAAACAGGAAGAGCATATGCTAGTCCAGAATTGTCAGAAAAATTCTTCAGAAAACTTCCTGAATTATATGGGAAGAAAATAGAAGAAGAATTTAAAAGAAAGCATCCAGGAAATACGGTTGGGGTACTCCCAAGAGTACATTTCACATGGTTGTTTTTACAACAAATGTGTAAAGAAGCATCAATGCAAAGAGGTCTTAAAGATCTCAATACATTGTGTAATAAAATACCTATTCCTGGGTATTACAAAGAAAGTAAGAAATATGGTCTTAGAAAGGCTAAGACATACAAAGGAAAACCTCATGATACTCATATCAGGGTTTTCAAAAGAAAGAAACCTCCTACTCATAAATGTCGTTGTTATTCATGTGGAGAAGAAGGACATTATGCAAGAGACTGTAGAAGCAAACAAGGAAATTTAGCAAGAGTGGCAATGATTAATGAATTACAACTTCCCGAAGACTGGGATGTAGTCTCAGTAGATATAAATGAACCTGATAGTGATGGAATACTATCAATATCGAAGGAGAGGAAACGATCATTCAAGAGTCTTGCAAACCGTAACAACCGGTCCGAAGAATTTGTATTTGTCATCATGACTATGGTGAGATAAATCAAAGAAAATATTCTGGTTAGAAAATGTAGTTCTACCACAGAAAATGAGTGAATGTGAACATACGTGGTCACATAACTCAAAGATAGCAGATTACTTTATCGACATTGATAAATGTAATTATTGCAAAAGCAAAACTACAGAATTGATGAGGATACATTGTCATATGTGCAACATGACGGTATGTCCTTTTTGCGCTATGCTATATCTTGGAATCAAAGTCCAAAAGAGGTATTCAACATTTATACCTCAATTTTCCGATAGGGATAAAATGATCAATGAAATGAGCAACTACATTGATCAAATTCTCACAGAAAATGAGAAATTAATCTCAAAATCGAGGTTAGAAAAATAACCGACTCCTTCCTACAAAGGAATTAGATCGATTAAAGGATTAGATGATGATCAAAAACTCAAAAATGAGTTAAGAGCATCAAATCGTGTGCTTACCATCAATGAACAGAAATCAGAGAAGCAGCAAAGCATGGTGGACCTTAAGAAGAAACAAAAGAAGGAGAACAAGGAGCATAATTTAGTAGTCAAAGTCAAGAAACTGCTGATTATGCCAAAGTTTTTCACCAAAAGGCGAAGGAGTCATTGGATTTGACTTATTTAGTATTGAATGCATACTAATTAAGGCTTTCAAGAGAAAAGAAATAGCCACAGACTCGTAATGGAATTAACACAACAAGGATTCTATGGCGGGATAGCGGGAAAATCATCACTAGCAAAGAAAAGGTATTGATGTAGGCTGCGGGAGTAGTGGATAATGACTACAGAGGTATGATTTATGTTGTGTTAGTCAATACAAATCATGATGATTATCTTGTGGATATTGGAGATCCTATTGCTCAAATAATATTTGAACAATATTGGATACCTCAAATTGATTAGTTGAGGAATTAAGCGAAGCAGAAAGAATGTCAAGTCCTCTTGACAAAAGAAATCAATAGTTCCTATAAAGGGAATTAAAAGAAAAACAAGTCAGCATCGCACAATGCTAGACAAAAGAAAAGAAACTATTGGTGGAAGAATAAATAATCAGTTGTACAATTTCATGGTTAGTTTCAAAATACGGGATGTCCGAATTTCAATTATGCAATTTTGGATCTTGGAGCAACAAAATCTTTGTGTAAAAATAGAAGATGTTCCGAGACAGCAAAAGAAAGTCAACATATGCAATAGAAATTACCGTATCAACTCCTTATATCAGCAACCTGAAAGATTGAAAGATGGAGAAATGATAATTGACGGAATTCTATGAATACCACTCACATATTGCATACCCATGTTAAAACAAGATGGAATTCAAATGATTCTTGGGTGCAATTTCATACGAGCTCAAAGAAGGAGGAATTGAATAGAAGGAGAAACTTTGACCTTCTATAAGAGCGTGTCAAAAGTGACAACAGAAAAGAAATTAAGATAGCAAAGTTAGCTATCCACGAGCTTGAATTAGATTCCAATGAATATTATACCATCAAAAATATGGTATGCTACAACATTGGAAAGAGTATCTCACAATACTCAAAAGAAATACAAGAAAAATTGAAGGAATTAGTTGAGTTGGTATCAGAGCCTACCTACTATCCCTCACGTCTCAAGTTCGATCCGTGGCTGTGAAAAGGCTCCACTCTGGGCTGTGAAAAGGCCGTGGCTGTGAAAAGGCTAACAGAGTGCGAACGGAGCGTGGTGGAGATAATAAGGGGATTCTGAGGGGCCGCAACTACAAGCTTAGGCTTTTAGTTGAGTCTTGAGATAATAAGGGGATTCTGAGGGGCCGCAACTACAAGCTTAGGCTTTTAGTTGGGTTGGTATCAGAGCAAGGTATGAGTAACTAAATCTTCAAATTCAGCTGTTTATTTAAAGATTGATATATTGTTTATATTCTTTAGTCTAACATTTAAATTCTATTCTGTCCATGGATTATAGATGGTGGGATATGGTTATTTCAATATTAGGAGAAGTCTAAAACGTGCAATTAATAACATCTGTCAAACAAATGCTAAGGATCATTTGCTTATTGAAAAGCATCAAAAGAGAGTGAAATACTACAGGAGATTTTGGAAGATTCAAAGTTTAATCTACCTCTTGACCACCTAAGTTCGAGAGAAGCGAACAAGTCAGCGAGAAGCATATCTTGGCTTCTTGGAGAAACCAAATACCTCATTCATGAGTGTAACATGGCTATCTGAGATGAACTTAAAAGAAAAAGGTTTTATGAAAGGCAGATGCAGTGTTTTATAGATTGAATACATAAATGTACTTGTATGTTTTATGAATAAAATAAGTAGCTACGCCGTACGGAATTCAAAAGAACAAAAGAAGAGTACCAATTGAAGCCAAGGAGAGGCGTGAAGGGAAATTGAGTTCGAGATCCAAAACGGGAAAGTACTTATTTTAGGCAAAAATTTATGAGTAATATCCAACTTAAACAATCTGTTGAGCACTATTTCCAAAACAGAAAAATTCTAGAATATCTAGATCTAGCCATACAACCACCATGTTCTAAAGAATCCATTGAGGGACTAGAATTTTCTTGTTTTACTAAGGATACAAACATACATATCATTACGATAATAGAGCAGTTGAATTTATTGTGTGATTTGCGATTAAATACCTTGCATAATATTAGTGTGATTAATGATCATTTATTATTATTATCCAAAGTTTGTTTAAAACATTTGCATAGTTTGGAAGAAAACTTGAAGTGTTACAGAAAGAAATCTTCCTTTGAAGAATTTCAAAAGAAGGTTGAAAAATTACCATCAAAGAAAGATTTAAATGGTTTAATAGAAATTATTGAACCAAAGAAAGGCAAAGAAATTCAAACTTTGAGTTTGGAAAAGAAATTTAAAAGGATTGAAGAGTGGTAGAACAACTCCAAGCGGTGGGCGTAAATGTCATATTTAGTCTTTGCAGAAGGCTAAGATTATAAGGAAGCATTAAAGGCAAGCTCAATTATTAGGAGCACCGGCAGAAGGATTCAAAAGAATTGACGAGGAAGTCACATCACCAAAGGAATTCGAGTAACGATCAAACAAAATAATAGTGTTATTTACTTGTTAGTAAAAACACTAAAGAAACTAGAAGAACTTGAAACAAAAGTCTCAAGATTAGAAGATAGCCTATTAAAGGCAACAAAAGAAAATCCTCAATTGGATAAGTTAGTCCAAGAAATTGGTAGAATCAAGATCACGAGAAAAAGGTGAAACAAAGACCACCAATTTGTGACAAGAAGATCATACTATTTGAAATCTCAAGAAATTTTTGATTCAAGAAATCAAAAACAACATGAAGCGAGCAAGTACCAGTGGTACTAAACCTAGATTCTCCTTTGAGAAATCTAGAACGGAAAAAGATTGGGGATTGATTCCTGTAAGAGAATCAGAAGAAAATAGAATAATGCAAGCTGTTGTTGATGATCAGATAAGAGATTATCATCGCTACAAACAAACAGCAAAGAAACGGTCCTCACCGGTAGAATATGAGGAAGAAAGAAAATTTTGCAGGTTTGGTACTGCACAATTACCCATTTCGGATCCAAAAGATCCAAAAGCATTTCGTCCACTGGAAAACTTACCTCTGGATGAAAATCAGAAATGTTTACTTGATGCACTATGGAAAGCTAATAACAAGATGGTCAAAAGCATAAAGCATGTTGTGCTTTACAAGATTACTTCAAAGAAGATAATGGAACCTCCATTAGGTAAGAATTTCTCTTACTATTCTCTGGTTAATGGTCCTGACAGGGGAATATATTGCTATTATTCCTCGTTAATGAAGAAAGCTGATAAAATAGCTAGACCTCGGTTTAAAGGATTTTATGCCTTTAAAGATGCCTTGGACTACATTCTACAACACATTGATTGGGAATTCGGGGATACTTTGTTCATCGAAAAAGAACCAAGAAATGGACCTCTAACAGAAGTCTATGAACAAGAAATTCAACAATTGCAACAAGAAATGGAAAAGATGGAAGCAACAATTCAACAAATGAAAAAAGAACAGCAAGACAAAGAAGATCTTTTTTCGGACAGTCAAAGAAAAGATAAAGGAATTGCCAGCACATATCAGACTACAGACATAGAAGATGAACCAGAAAAAAGGAATCCTAGGTACCAAAAATCAATGGAAGGCTCAAGATCAACGGGCAACAAACCGTGGAAGACCATCGCACCAACCACATGCGTCAATCATGGCGACTAACGAGATAAGGCATCAAAAGAAAAGTTGAGTTAAATCAACAAAAAAAACAAACATAAAATAGTGGATACCTTTATATTCCACTAACCTTTAGTTTGCTACGTACATGTGTCATTTGCTTTGTATCTTTTTAACTTTGGCTTGGATTTACGTAAAATAATTAAGCCACTTAAGAGTGTCGGTTTGTCGTTTCTGAAATAATTGGCGAACAAGACAGAAGGACGAATAATTGGAGCACTTGCATCAAATCGTCTCGAGGGCCCTGAGCACGGATTGATGAGTCATCTTCAATTATTTACTTCAATAGTCTTGAAATCCCTATATAAGGGTTTCATTTGTAACTAAGAGCACATCAAAGCACACTGCGCTCTGAAACTCTCTCACCTTTGTAAACCACTTTCCATAAATAATAGCTTGTGTTTATTTACTCATACGAGATAATCCGCATAACTTAAAGTGTCTCTCAAGATCTTATCAGGAAGCGTCCTATTGCTGCAAATAGGGCGTTTCCCGAATAACATGCTTTATGCTTTTGACCACTGTTATTAGCTTTCCATAGTGCATCAAGTAAACATTTCTGATTTTCATCCAGAGGTAAGTTTTCCAGTGGACGAAATGCTTTTGGATCTTTTGGATCCGAAATGGGTAATTGTGCGATGCAAAACTCGCAAAATTTTCTTTCTTCCTCATATTCTACCGGTGAGGACCGTTTCTTTCTTTGGCGATTGCCCTTTCAATCAGTTTTTCTATTGGAACATTTCCTGTAGGGTTTCCCCTATCAGGTCTTGAACTTTCTCCTTTTTCTTTTCTGGAAAAATTTTTATTTCTTCCAGTGCTGTTGGTAGATTCATCGATATCCGTATGCGAGTATGATTTAAATTCTTACGAGAGGGACTCATTCTGAATTGAGTGAGGTCGTTGATTTCTTTTTCCGATCTTTTGATCATCCATCGGATAGTTGTTAATTTGAAAACAATTGGGATAAGCGATCGCAAGTTTATTTTTCTTCCGTCAATATGTTCAATGATAACTTTGACTTTTGTACTGTAAGAAAATCAACAAAGTTAATCCACCTAACCCTAGATGGTTTATTTTGTGATTGCTTGTTATAAAACTGATTATTGCTTGACAATCGGTCATGAAAGTGATTTCTTTTGATCCAGTAATGGATCTTAAAGGAGTTCGAGGAATTTATGCATCGACTATTTGACATCGATTGTTGACTTTATTGTATCAAACTTGTTTGGCATATGCAAAAACATGTTCTTCGCGATTGAACTTCCTTTAGTTTTCTTCCATTTGGCTATTCCTCCCCATCCTTCCATACATCCATCGGTTTCAATGATAATGTATGAATTTGGTGGTGGTAATTCCATTTCTGGAAGATTGTTGACAATTTTCTTAATTTCTTTGACCAATTCCCAATCCATTGGACTCATGCGTTTATTAGCATTTGGGCTGGTCTTGTTATATAGTGGGCCGACTAGTATTCCTAATTTAGGAATATAACTTCTTGCGTAATTCAGAATTCCAAGCCATGACTGTAACCCTTTCTTTTCTTTCAACTTTTCCTCAGGAAATTCTGATAATTTCTTGATTATATGAGGCTGTAATCTGATTTTTCTGTTTCCAATAATAGCTCCAAGAAATTCTATTTCGGATCGCCTGACCATTTTTCTTTTGATAGTACTAGACCATTTCTTTACTGAGATATCACAAAATATCGTAGATGTTTCTTGTGATCATATCTTGTATTAGAGAATATCGATATATATCATCAATGTAGGCGACTATATAATCTTCATGTCCTCGAAAGCATTGATCCATTTTCTTTGGAATATAGCTGGTGCATTCTTTAACCCAAATGGCATGACCAACCATTCATAAAGACCATCGAAGTACAATAAAGCGGTCGAGTATAGACTCGGGATCCATAGCTATTTGATGAAAACCACTTTTTAAATCAAATTTGCTATAGATTCGACTATTACCAATTCTTTTGATAATAGTATTGATACGGTAATGAGTATTGATCCTTATGAGTGTTCTCGTTGAGTTTTACGTAGTCAAACACCATGCGTTCCTTTCCATGCTTGCTTTGACCGGTTTACGGATCTCTGTGGTTCTGAGTATACAATCATTGCCATTGTTACGTGTCTTGAAGGCGATGATCTTATGACTCCAAGATCCAATAAGGTTCGGACATGTTTTTCGAATTGTTACGCCATGAGTGGAGTAACATGTTTCAAGGGCTTATCTGTATAGTAATATCGGGTTTATAATATCTATCTTGCATAGTATCCCATTCTTTGCCCAAAGGTGTCTCGAGGATTTTTCCCAATATATTCCAACTCTTCTAATTCCTTGATTTTTCTTGTATTTCTTTTGAGTATTGTGAGATACTCTTTCCAATGTTAGTAGCATACCATATTTTTGATGGTATAATATTCATTGGAATCTAATTCAAGCTCGAGGATAGCTAACTTTGCTATCTTAATTTCTTTTCTGTTGTCACTTTTGACACGTTCTTATAGAAGGTCAAAGTTTCTCCTTCTATTAATTCCTCCTTCTTGAGCTCGTATGAAATTGCACCCAAGAATCATTTGAATTCCATCTTGTTTTAACATGGGTATGCAATATGTGAGTGGTATACGTAGGAATTCCGTCAATTATCATTTCTCCATCTTTCAATCTTTCGGTTGCACGATATAAGGAGTTGATACGGTAATTTCTATTGCATATGTTGACTTTCTTTTGCTTTGTCTGGAACATCTTCTATTTTTACGACATTTTGTTGCTCGGTATCCAAAATTATGCATAATTGAAATTACGGACATCCGGTATTTTGAAACTAACCATGAAATTGTACAACTGATTATTTATTCTTCCAACAATAGTTTCTTTTCTTTTGTCTAGCATTGTGCGTATGCTGACTTGTTTTTCTTTTAATTCCCTTTTATAGGAACTATTGATTTCTTTTTGTCAAGAGGACTTGACATTCTTTCTGTTCGATTAATTCCTCAACTAAGCGAATTTGAGGTATCAATATTGTTCAAATATTATTTGAGCAATAGGATCTCAATATCCACAAGATAATCATCATGATTTGTATTGACTAACACAACATAAATCATACCTCTGTAGTCATTATCCACTACTCCCGCAGCTACATCAATACCTTTTCTTGCTAGTGATGATTTTCTGCTATCACCGCCATAGAATCCTTGTTGTGTTAATTCCATTCGAGTCCTGTGGCTATTTCTTTTCTCTTGAAAGCCTTAATTAGTATGCATTCAATACTAAATAAGTCAAATCCAGCAGCTCATACATCTTTTGGTGAAAAACTTTGGCATAATCAGCAGTTTCTTGACTTTGACTACTAAATTATGCTCCTTGTTCTCCTTCTTTGTTTCTTCTTAAGGTCCACCATGCTTTGCTTCTCCGATTTTGTTCATTGATGGTAAGCACGATTTGATGCTCTTAACTCATTTTGAGTTTTGATCATCATCTAATCTTTTAAGCGATCTAATTCATTTGTAGGAAGGAGTCATTATTTTTCTAACCTCGATTTTCAGAGATTAATTTCTCATTTTCGTGAGAATTTGATCAATGTAGTTGCTCATTTCATTGATCATTTTATCCTATCGGAAAATTGAGGTATAAATGTTGAATACCTCTTTTGGACTTTGATTCCAAGATATAGCATAGCATAAAAGGACATACTAGTCATGTTGCACATATGACAATGTATCCTCATCAATTCTGTAGTTTTGCTTTTGCAATAATTACATTTATCAATGTCGATAAAGTAATCTGCTATCTTTGAGTTATGTGACCACGTATGTTCACATTCAGTCATTTTCTGTGGTAGAACTACATTTTCTAACCAGGAATATTTTCTTTGATTTATCTCACCATAGTCAGTGATGACAAATACAAATTCTTCTGGACTGGTTGTTACAGTTTGCAAGACTACTGAATGATCAGGTTCCTCTCCTTCAGATATTGATAGTATTCCATCACTATCAGGTTCATTTATATCTACTGAGACTACATCCCAGTCTTCAGGAAGTTGTAATTCATTAATCATTGCCACTCTTGCTAAATTTCCTTGTTTGCTTCTACAGTCTCTTGCATAATGTCCTTCTTCTCCACATGAATAACAGCGACATTTATGAGTAGGAGGTTTCTTTCTTTTGAAAACCCTGATATGAGTATCATGAGGTTTTCCTTTGTATGTCTTAGCCTTTCTAAGACCATATTTCTTACTTTCTTTGTAATACCCAGGAATAGGTATTTTATTACACAATGTACTGAGATCTTTAAGACCTCTTTGCATTGATGCTTCTTTACACATTTGTTGTAAAAACAACCATGTGAAATGTACTCTTGGGAGTACCCCAACCGTATTTCCTGGATGCTTTCTTTTAAATTCTTCTTCTATTTTCTTCCCATATAATTCAGGAAGTTTTCTGAAGAATTTTTCTGACAATTCTGGACTAGCATATGCTCTTCCTGTTTTTGAGGCAATATCTTCATAATCTTTGAGAAATTGTGGTAGAAATCTTACCTCTTTACACGTCATTCTTTCCAGGTCGGCATAAGCTCTTTCTTGAAATTTACATTGAACCTTGATAAGGTTCTTCTAGAGTGATCATTTTTCGTATTTGAGAAAATACGACTTGTGTATCATCAGCTGCTGCAACAAGCATCTCATATTCTTGAGGAAATGCTAATCTCCATTGTTGGAACATTCTTTTCATCATTTCTCCAAGGAGATTTTCAATATAAATGACCTTTGGTGATTGTCAATCCAGTTCATTCTGTCAATCATATTTTGTTGTTTGACTCCATCTTGATATAACATCTTCATACATAGATATATCATCGTAAAACTAACATCGAGCTGTTTGAGATTGTGCAGGAGGTAATACCCAATTATTAGAGACTTCCATTCTCTTTCCTCGAAAATTTTCCATTTTCTCTAATTTCGTGAACATTGATTGCTCGAGGTTGCTCACTGGTGGATATTGAGGGGTCCCATATTTGAATCTGTTGGGATTCTTAAGCTGGATTCCACTCGTGAGGATGTTGATGCTTTTCTTGTAAGTATATCTTGTACATGAGGTGCATCTTCCAATTCTTCTTGTCTCGACTTTGGATATTCCATTTCAGCCATTAACACTTTGTTTCTTTTGCAATTTCTTGATTGCAATTGATTACGATTTCTTCAATTTCTTACGAATCAGATCATATTCTTTGAAGATAACTTTTGTTAAAGTTCCTTCATCTTCATCAAATTCTTCTCCCAACCATCACAGACATTGGATCATCTATTTCTTCGGGATGGTGTATTTAACCAAGTAATTACACCCTTCTCCCAAGTAATCCCCATTATTCCTTCTTCTCTTTGGCTTTCAATAAAATGTTCAGGAGCATCCGATTAATTCTTCGTTTTCTTCTTTCACAACTCGTGAGTTATGACTAATGCTCTTTCAATTTCAGCATCATCTTCATCTTCGATGTTTCTTCTTATCTTGTTACATTTTCATCTTGAGCAAATCTTAGGTCGACAGATCCATCTTTGTTTTCCCATGTTTGAACTTTCTTTGGAACTTGACTTGTATTTTTGCTGAACTTTCCGGAGGCTTGATTCTCCATGTTTCACCATTAAATTTTTCAGCAGAATATTCTTCACTGCAAGTGCTTTTACACCATTTGAAGCTAGAAATTCCAATATCTTGGTATTTCTAAAACGAAAGGATGCTGCACTTGTATTTGTTAATCTTCCAACTACTCCACGAGTAATTAGTAGATTAGCTTCTCCTTTTCCTTCTTGCCATGATTCATAGCCTTTTGTTTGAATCACTATTTCCATATGTTGATAGAAATCTTTGATTGTCATCATTTGTTACGGAAGGAAATAAACCGATTCATTCCTTGGCCAAATCTATCTCCATTTGCCCAAGTATTCCAACTTCATTACTGCCCCATCTTTTGTCTCTTATGACAACAAGAACTTTTACTCCGGCTTTCTTTCTATGCATTGCATGTACTCTGATCATTATCATTCCAAGATGGATATGATCTAGATCTTGTCTTTGAGTTTATCATATGATTCTTTTGCAATCATAGGCATTTCTTCTTGATTATTTTGCCAATAATCAATTTTCTTTCTTCGAATAATGTTGGTACACTTTATTCCTTGGTTCATCAATTATTTGAATATAAATTTCATTTGGAACCATTGATGCTCGTTTTGATTAGACAAGCGCAATTGATAGTGCAGGTCTATATTCATTTCAGCGTTCTTTTACATTACTATTACCTTTTAATCGGTTAATAGCATTCTTTGCTGTTTGTTTGTAGCGATGATAATCTCTTATCTGATCATCAACAACAGCTTGCATTATTCTATTTTCTTCTGATTCTCTTACAGGAATCAATCCCCAATCTTTTTCCGTTCTAGATTTCTCAAAGGAGAATCTAGGTTTAGTACCACTGGTACTTGCTCTGCTCATGTTGTTTTTGATTTTACTGAATCAAAAATTTCTTGAGGATTTCTGAAATAGTATGATCTTCTTGTCACAGCTGGTGGTGCTGTTTCACCTTTTTCTGTGATCTTGATTCTACCAATTTCTTGGACTAACTTATCCAATTGAGGATTTTCTTTTGTTGCCTTTAATAGGCTATCTTCTAATCTTGAGACTTTTGTTTCAAGTTCTTCTAGTTTCTTTAGTGTTTTTACTAACAAGTAAATAACACTATTATTTTGTTTGACTGTTACTCGAATTCCTTTGGCTGATGTGACTTCCTCGTCAATTCTTTTGAATCCTTCTGTTGGTGCTCCTAATAATTCAGTTGCCTTTAATGCTTCCTTATAATCTTCGTCTTCTGCAGTGACTAAATATGACATTTACGTCCACTGCTTGTGGAGTTGTTCTACCAGCTCTTCAATCCTTTTAAATTTCTTTTCCAAACTCAAAGTTTGAATTTCTTTGCCTTTCTTTGGTTCAATAATTTCTATTAAACCAGCTAAATCTTTCTTTGATGGTAATTTTTCAACCTTCTTTTGAAATTCTTCGAAAGGGAAGATTTCTTTCTGTAACACTTCAAGTTTTTCTTCCAAACTATGCAAATGTTTTAAACAAACTTTGGATAATAATAATAAATGATCATTAATCACACTAATATTATGCAAGGTATTTAACTGCAAATCACACAATAAATTCAACTGTCTATTATCAGAATGATATGTATGTTTGTATCCCTTAGTAAAACAAGAAAATTCTAGTCCCTCAATGGATTCTTTAGAACATGGTGGTTGTATGGCTAGATCTAGATATTCTAGAATTTTTCTGTTTTGGAAATAGTGCTCAACAGATTGTTTAAGTTGGATATTACTCATAAATTTTATGCCTAAAATAAGTACTTTCCCGTTTTGGATCTCGAACTCAATTTCCCTTCACGCCTCTCCTTGGCTTCAATTGGTACTCTTCTTTTGTTCTTTTGAATTCCGTACGGCGTAGCTACTTATTTTATTCATAAAACATACAAGTACATTTATGTATTCAATCTATAAAACCTTTCATCGCTTTCATAAAACCTTTTTCTTTTAAGTTCATCAGATAGCCATGTTACACTCATGAATGAGGTATTTGGTTTCTCGAAGCCGATATGCTTCCGCTTGACTTGTTTCGCTTCTCGAACTTAGGGTGGTCAAGAGGTAGATTAAACTTTGAATCTTCAAAATCTCCTGTAGTATTTC
Organism: Erythroxylum novogranatense; assembly: GCA_029891385.1. Taxonomy (NCBI): domain Eukaryota; kingdom Viridiplantae; phylum Streptophyta; class Magnoliopsida; order Malpighiales; family Erythroxylaceae; genus Erythroxylum; species Erythroxylum novogranatense. The sequence goes on along the minus strand of CM057233.1, from coordinate 43,948,969 downwards.
ACTCTCTTTTGATGCTTTTCAATAAGCAAATGATCCTTAGCATTTGTTTGACAGATGTTATTAATTGCACGTTTTAGACTTCTCCTAATATTGAAATAACCATATCCCACCATCTATAATCCATGGACAGAATAGAATTTAAATGTTAGACTAAAGAATATAAACAATATATCAATCTTTAAATAAACAGCTGAATTTGAAGATTTAGTTACTCATACTAATAATATTCACTAAATCATAGGTTTCTTCCTCTATTATCTTCACACATACTCTACTTATGTGCTTAATACACTCATTTGTGCATAATTATGGATTTCCATACAAATACTCCCAACAACAACCAATTTGACCTTCTTGAACTTATACAAACATTACTATCAATCATCTCATTGTCCCATTATCCTTCACTTCACATCTTACATATATATATATATATGTATATATATATAGTTTCCATTGACTTAAACTTGTGGAAATAAAATCATCACATATTTCATACACACATAGATTTCAAAACTTGTAATCTTGGTGCTCGTAATGGCACTTTCTTGTAAACTTGCTTTTCACAATATGATATCCTTGCACAAATCATGTCTGAAAGTATAATTTCATAAACTTGTATTCTTAAAAAGAAAATCCCTTTTTAAAGTCATTTCATCAATCATTCACATAATCGACACATTAAACATGCAACATTTCATAATGCACTCAATGCACAACTGATGCAACGATTATGATGCAATTTAAATTATGAAATTTTCTTGCTTGATTTAATGAGAATTTATTATAAGCATGCACCTTTGGGGTTCGGTTTATCTTCTTAAAACTATAAGAATTTCGACTTTCATGAAGTTCTACTTGAACCCCTTAATCCCTATCCCCCTACTTTTCCTCAAACAATCATGCTCATAATTCACATATTTCCCACATTCAAGGATAAGCACCATAGTATGTCATTGATACCATATTCGATTTCATCAACAGATCTATTGACTCATTACCAGTCATGTTTGATCATGTACTATTTCTCATTTCCACTAATCCATAACTTCAATTTATTCGCTAATTTGATTAGCCCAAACTCTTAACAATTTTCTCTTGTATGTAACTTTTACATATGCGTCCATATAAGATCTCAATTCCGACGCTCTGATACCACAGATGTCAGACCCCGATCCCGGGAGCCCGACTGTCCCGGGATGTGAGCCCGAGTGGAGCCCATCCCCGAGACACTTGCCTTGCTGAGACCTTAAACTTGACACTCTTACTCTTACTATAGTACCCTTGACGTCGGAACCCGTTTTTGGAGCCCAACTTTCGTTGTCCTGAAACCTTGCGCTTATAATCTTGCAGGATTCTTAATTGTAACTCCACCTTCGTGGCAAGCACACACCATGTATACACTAAAATCATAGGTTGACTTAGTCATATAATTTGTAGCTTTATGTCTCAAGTTCTCCCTGAAACAAGAATCACCTTAATCGGAGTCATATACTCAAGATACACTCCAAAAACCTAAGAGAGTTCATACCCGAAACATGCCCTCTTAACTGACCTTTCACTTGTTTTAGAACAAACTTTCTCAATTTAACTCCAATTGATACCGGATTTTAGGGAGTTAAATATATGTGTCTTATAAATCCAATGGTTTAAGCCTCACCTCATTTGGAGGCCGTATGAGGGAAATATGCCCAAAACAACGGACCATGCTCACTTCCGAAATCGAATCAAAACTCTTTTGGCGCGATTGCTATAACTTTTAATCTATAGCTCCAAATGTTTTTGTTCTTTCACCATATGAAAGTAGACAGCTAGATCTACAACTCTTATGAAGACTACAAAGGCTGATTCTATCTTCTACAATCTGCAGCGTCCTATTTTTCCATCGTCTGATTTCTATCATCTGGTTTTCTATCGTCTGATTTCTATCATATGGTTTTCTATCGTCTGATTTCTATCATCTGGTTTCTATCTTCTGCTTTCCTTCCTTCTTCTTTTCTATCTTCTGATTTCCTTCCTTCTGATATCTATCTTCTGATTTCCTTCCTTCGATTTCTATCTTGATTTCCTTCCTTCGATTTTATCTTGATTTCCTTCCTTCGATTTCTATCTTCGATTTCCTTCCTACCTTTTCTATCTTGATTTCTATCTTCGCTTTCTTTCATTCGCTTTTCTATCTTCCGATTTCTATCTTCGCTTTCTTTCCTTCTGCGTTTCTATCTTGATTTCCTTCCTTCGATTTCTATCTTCCGATTTCCTTCCTTACCTTTTTTATCTTCCGATTTCTATCTTCGCTTTTCTATCTTGATTTCCTTCCTTGATTTCTATCTTCCGATTTCCTTCCTTCGCTTTTATCTTCGATTTCCTTCCTTCGATTTCTATCTTTGATTTCCTTCCTTCCTTTTCTATCTTGATTTCCTTCCTTCTAATTTCTATCTTGATTTCCTTCCTTCCGATTTCTATCTTGATTTCCTTCCTTCGATTTTTATCTTGATTTCCTTCCTTCGATATCTATCTTCCGATTTCCTTCTTTCGCTTTTCTATCTTGATTTCTATCTTACGCTTTCTTTCATACCTTTTCTATCTTCTCGATTTCTTTCCTTCGCTTTTCTATCTTGATTTCCTTCCTTGATTTCTATCTCCGATTTCCTTCCTTACCTTTTTATCTTGATTTCTATCTTACCTTTTCTTTCTTCGATTTCCTTCCTTGATTTCTATCTTCCGATTTCTTTCCTTCTTTTTATCTTCTGATTTCCTTCCTTCTGATTTCTATCTTCTGATTTCCTTCCTTCTACTTTTCTAGTAAGGATCATATCTTTTGACTCCGAACTCCAAATTTAGCAAACGATATACCCTTGGAAAACTCTAAACTCCTACTACAATCTTCATGAAGACTCATTGATCTAATTCATACCCGAAGAGGGTCTAATATTGAGGTAATCATTGTCAAATTTTAGGAAAATATGACAGCACATCCCCCTTAAAATGCAACTACCCAATTTTCAATTCTAAGACTTCCACCTGCATAAAACTCATCATACAACCTCATATAACATGATTAAACCCTAAGGAATCTTCAAACACCATTCGAAGCAACAGCCACACTCTTAATCATCTATTATATCCAAGCTATACAATGATGCAATTGTACATTCACAACCATACTCAAGTCCATATTGCATTAATCATCATACATAAGCGTTTTACAATTTCATTGCCATTTCCTAGCCAAATTCCAAAACCAATAACAATATCTCATTTACCTTATTCAATTGCTCATATGAATTACAATTATACATTTACATAACCAAACTTCAAATACACAATAAAACAAGCACAATCTGTCTTGATCCACTTCCTCTTGATTTCTTGCTAAAAACCTGGAAATTGGGAAAATAAGGGGGGTGAGCTTGGGGAGCCCAGAAGGTTCTATGCTTATAACCAAATAATGAACAAAACAGTTTTAGAAGTCCATTTCCGTATTAATTTCCTTTAGATCATAAAACATTGTCTTCTTCAAAACTCTTGTCATTTTCTTGAAATCACAAATCATTCATTTTTCAAAGGTTCATGAAATCATAAACTAAGAGCTCTTGTCATTTTCTTGAAATCACAAATCATTCATTTTTCAAAGGTTCATGAAATCATAAACTAAGAGCTCTTGTCATTTTCTTGAAATCACAAATCATTCATTTTTCAAAGGTTCATGAAATCATAAACTAAGAGCTCTTGTCATTTTCTTGAAATCACAAATCATTCATTTTCAAGGTTCATGAAATCATAAACTAAGAGCTCTTGTCATTTTCTTGAAATCACAAATCATTCATTTTTCAAAGGTTCATGAAATCATAAATGCAATTCAACTTGTCACAATTCACATCATATAACACATATCACCTAACACATCATAATGGTTTGGCAAGTTCACAATTCTTGACAACCATATAGTCTCATTAATGAGCCTATATGGGCAAATCTTTAGGATTCCGTATCTTGGATCATCCATGCCACAATCGGGCGGCGGTGGGCGAAGGCTTCTTCATGGTCATCGTGCACTAGGCGTTTCTTGGGTGGACTTAACCTAACCCACTTAACATATAATCATGAGTTGAAACTTGATTGCCTTATGGCAAAAATCTTGTAAATCTTGTTTTGCATAAATCATGCAAATTTTCATAATTCATCTCATGATCATAAAGCATTTCATATGCAATGCATCATCATTCCTCAACAAAATCACATTCACATAACAAATCATCAATTATCCAATCCTCATGACATTTTCAAATCATTCATACCATGATACATCAATTATAGCAATTTCTCAAGGCATTCAAAAACAATGAATTTGAAAACATTTTAAAATTCTTAATTTCTTTGAAAATTATGTCAATGACCCATTATTTAACTATAAACATAAAACCTACCTTATAATTCCTTGCTTGAAAACCTTGTTCCATGGCCTTCCCTTGCTTTCCATTCCTCTTGCCTCTCACCATTTTCCTCAAAATCAACACAATTCTCAAATCAAAAGACATCCAAATGCAACAAATCCTAAGGACACAAATCATGAAATTTATCTTGGAATCACAATACCCATTCCATTCTTAGTCTTCCTCAACCATAACCCAACTAAAATCTCATACTTAAACATAAGGCTTACCTTAAACTTCCACTAACCAAGTGATGACTTGGTTCAAAATGAAACTCTAGTGATTTCCCACACTTTTCCTCTTGCACTTTCTTCAAATTCCCTCTTGATCTCTTGGAAAATCCAACCCTAACAAAGCATTCTTCTTTTCTCCTCCTTCTCTCCTCTTCCACGAAACCACTCTCCTCTCCTCTAAAATTTTGTATTCCTCTCTTCTTCCCTACAACTCACTTATTTTCTTCTTTATACTCCTTACACACTCACTTAAGCCCAAAGGCCCATTTGCTACTCCTTTCTTCTCTTTTCTTCTTTTCCTACCTCATTAAACTACTCAAGCCCACTTCTTCATTTAAGCCCAATTCCTTCCCTCTTCATTTTGTTTCCATTCTTTTCCTTTTGCATTTAACTCCTACTACTCAAGCCCAAGTCCACTTCATTTTATTCCTTCCTTCTTATTTTCCTACTACAATTTAAGCCCATTTCATTTATATCCTCTCTTCTTTATTCATTTCATTTGGACCCAAAGCCCAATTTATTCTTCCTTCTTTCTTCTCATCCTACTAAATCACTTAAGTCCAAACCATTTCTTCTTCTTTTCATTTGATTTAGCCCATTATTCTCTTAGGCCTAATTAAACTCTAAACTAAATAAATTCAACTAACACATTTAATTGTATTAAATCATGCCACCTAATTTCATGACACCTTACCTTAAGCATATTAACATGTCAATTAATTCCCCATTAATCCATCTCAGTATTTAAACCATATCTTCCATTTCATTTCAATTTCAAAATTCTTAACTTCTTTACTCATGAATAATCATTCAAAATCCTTATTTAATAATCCTAGCTTACCAAAAGATTCGGGGTCCGATAGTACAAACGTCTCAACGGTCATTATCCACGAAGTTCATATTTTTCTAACATTTTCATCCATGCAATGCAAAAATCTTCTTCTTCTTCATACTCATAGATGCAGGCGCTAAAATCCTTTGCAAACTCTTTAAACTTAAAGAATATACTACTCGAATGTATGGCAACATTTTGATAAATGTGCAAATACAAAGTCGATGATGAGTATTTGGCCATGTTGATGCTAATGCCTTTTCCATTGCCGTATCTTGATCTGTAAGAATCGTGGTAGGCATTTTCTCGACATCGCTCTCTGAAATGTCTCAAACAGTCAATTAAATGTTAGCTAGTTTCACCATAGAGGAGTGCACCACCAAAATTGTAGTTTGCTTATGATGGTTTGTGGGACCCGATCCCGGAGTCTGTGTCCGAGATGTGAGCCCGAGTGGAGCCCATCCCCGAGACACTTGCCTTGCTGAGACCTTAAACTTGACACTCTTACTCTTACTATAGTACCATAGGCGCCGGAACCCGTTTGAGAATGACTTTCGTTGTCTGAAACCTTGCGCTTATAATCTTGCAGGATTCTTAATTGTAACTCCACCTTCGTGGCAAGCACACACCATGTATACACTAAAATCATGGGTTGACTTATTCATATAATTTGTATCTTTATGTCTCAAGTTCTCCTAAAACAAGAATCACCTTAATCGAGTCATATACTCAAGATACACTCCAAAAACCTAAGAGAGTTCATACCAAACATGCCCTCTTAACTGACCTTTCACTTGTTTTAGAACAAACTTTCTCAATTTAACTCCAATTGATACCGAATTTTAGGGAGTGAAAGATATGTGTCTTATAAATCCAATTGTTCAAGCCTCACCTCATTTGGAGGTCGTATGAGGGAAATATGCCCAAAACAACGGACCATGCTCACTTCCGAAATCAAATCGAAACTCTTTTGGCACGATTGCTCTAACTTTTAATCTATAGCTCCAAATGTTTTTGTTCTTTCACCATATGACAGTAGACATCTAGATCTACAACTCTTATGAAGACTACAAAGGCTGATTCTATACTATCAATATCTGAAGGAGAGGAACCTGATCATTCAGTAGTCTTGCAAACTGTAACAACCAGTCCAGAAGAATTTGTATTTGTCATCACTGACTATGGTGAGATAAATCAAAGAAAATATTCCTGGTTAGAAAATGTAGTTCTACCACAGAAAATGACTGAATGTGAACATACGTGGTCACATAACTCAAAGATAGCAGATTACTTTATCGACATTGATAAATGTAATTATTGCAAAAGCAAAACTACAGAATTGATGAGGATACATTGTCATATGTGCAACATGACGGTATGTCCTTTTTGCGCTATGCTATATCTTGGAATCAAAGTCCAAAAGAGGTATTCAACATTTATACCTCAATTTTCCGATAGGGATAAAATGATCAATGAAATGAGCAACTACATTGATCAAATTCTCACAGAAAATGAGAAATTAATCTCTGAAAATCAGAGGTTAGAAAAAATAACTGACTCCTTCCTACAGCGGGAATTAGATCAGTTAAAAGGATTAGATGATGATCAAAAACTCAAAAATGAGTTAAGAGCATCAAATCGTGTGCTTACCATCAATGAACAGAAATCAGAGAAGCAGCAAAGCATGGTGGACCTTAAGAAGAAACAAAAGAAGGAGAACAAGGAGCATAAGTTAGTAGTCAAAGTCAGTAAAACTGTTGATTATGCCAAAGTTTTTCACCAAAAGACAGAAGGAGCTGCTGGATTTGACTTATTTAGTATTGAATGCATACTAATTAAGGCTTTCAGTAGAAAAGAGATAGCCACAGGACTCAGAATGGAATTAACACAACAAGGATTCTATGGCAGGATAGCAGGAAAATCATCACTAGCAGCAAAAGGTATTGATGTAGCTGCAGGAGTAGTGGATAATGACTACAGAGGTATGATTTATGTTGTGTTAGTCAATACAAATCATGATGATTATCTTGTGGATATTGGAGATCCTATTGCTCAAATAATATTTGAACAATATTGGATACCTCAAATTCAGTTAGTTGAGGAATTAACTGAAACAGAAAGAATGTCAAGTCCTCTTGACAAAAGAAATCAATAGTTCCTATAAAAGGAATTAAAAGAAAACAAGTCAGCATACGCACAATGCTAGACAAAAGAAAAGAAACTATTGGTGGAAGAATAAATAATCAGTTGTACAATTTCATGGTTAGTTTCAAAATACCGGGATGTCCAGAATTTCAATTGCGTACAATTTTGGATACTTTGGAGCAACAAAATCTTGTGTAAAAATAGAAGATGTTCGAGACAGCAAAAGAAAGTCAACATATGCAATAGAAATTACGGTATCAACTCCTTATATCGCAACTGAAAGATTGAAAGATGGAGAAATGATAATTGACGGGAATTCCTACAGAATACCACTCACATATTGCATACCCATGTTAAAACAAGATGGAATTCAAATGATTCTTGGGTGCAATTTCATACGAGCTCAGCAAGGAGGAATTCGAATAGAAGGAGAAACTTTGACCTTCTATAAGAACGTGTCAAAAGTGACAACAGAAAAAGAAATTAAGATAGCAAAGTTAGCTATCCCTGAGCTTGAATTAGATTCCAATGAATATTATACCATCAAAAATATGGTATGCTACAACATTGGAAAGAGTATCTCACAATACTCAAAAGAAATACAAGAAAAATTGAAGGAATTAGAAGAGTTGGAATATATTGGGAAAAATCCTCAGAGACACTGGGCAAAGAATGGGATACTATGCAAGATAGATATTATAAATCCTGATATTACTATACAGGATAAGCCCTTGAAACATGTTACTCCACTCATGGCAGAACAATTCAGAAAACATGTCCGAACCTTATTGGATCTTGGAGTCATAAGATCATCGTCTTCAAGACACAGAACAATGGCAATGATTGTATACTCAGGAACCACAGTAGATCCAGAAACTGGTCAAAGCAAGCATGGAAAGGAACGCATGGTGTTTGACTACAGAAAACTCAACGAGAACACTCATAAGGATCAATACTCATTACCAGGTATCAATACTATTATCAAAAGAATTGGTAATAGTCGAATCTATAGCAAATTTGATTTAAAAAGTGGTTTTCATCAAATAGCTATGGATCCTGAGTCTATACCTTGGACTGCCTTTATTGTACCTGATGGTCTTTATGAATGGTTGGTCATGCCATTTGGGTTAAAGAATGCACCAGCTATATTCCAAAGAAAAATGGATCAATGCTTTCGAGGACATGAAGATTATATAGCTGCCTACATTGATGATATACTGATATTCTCTAATACAGTATATGATCACAAGAAACATCTACAGATATTTTGTGATATCTGTAAAAGAAATGGTCTAGTACTATCAAAAGAAAAAATGGTTGTGGGCGTATCCGAAATAGAATTTCTTGGAGCTATTATTGGAAACAGAAAAATCAGATTACAGCCTCATATAATCAAGAAATTATCAGAATTTCCTGAGGAAAAGTTGAAAGAAAAGAAAGGGTTACAGTCATGGCTTGGAATTCTGAATTACGCAAGAAGTTATATTCCTAAATTAGGAATACTAGTCGGCCCACTATATAACAAGACCAGCCCAAATGCTAATAAACGCATGAGTCCAATGGATTGGGAATTGGTCAAAGAAATTAAGAAAATTGTCAACAATCTTCCAGAAATGGAATTACCACCACCAAATTCATACATTATCATTGAAACCGATGGATGTATGGAAGGATGGGAGGAATAGCCAAATGGAAGAAAACTAAAGGAAGTTCAACTGCGGAAGAACATGTTTTGCATATGCCGGTGACAAGTTTGATCTGATAAAGTCAACAATCGATCTTTGAAATAATTGCATGCATAAATTCCTTGAACTCCTTTAAGATCCATTACTTGGATCAAAAAGAAATCACTTATGACCGATTGTCAAGCAATAATCAGTTTTATAACAAGCAATCACAAAATAAACCATCTAGGTTAGGTGGATTAACTTTGTTGATTTTCTTACAGGTACAGGTGTCAAAGTTATCATTGAACATATTGACGGGAAGAAAAATAAACTTGCGGATCAGTTATCGAATTGTTTTCAAATTAACAACTATCCGATGGATGATCAAAAGATCGGAAAAGAAATCAACGACCTCACTCAGTCCGTAATGAGTCCCTCTCAGAAGAATTTAAATCATACTCAGACACGGATACCGATGAATCTACCAACAGCACTGGAAGAAATAAAAATTTTTCCAGAAAAGAAAAAGGAGAAAGTTCAAGACACGATAGGGAAACCCTACGAAATGTTCCAATAGAAAATCGATTGAAAGGGCAATCGCCAAAGAAAGAAGCGGTCCTCACCGGTAGAATATGAGGAAGAAAGAAAATTTTGCAGGTTTGTATGCGACGATTACCCATTCGGATCCAAAAGATCCAAAAGCATTTAAATCCATGGAAAACTTACCTCTGGATGAAAATCGAAATGTTTACTTGATGCACTATGGAAAGCTAATAACAGTGGTCAAAAGCATAAAGCATGTTGTGCTTTACAGTACTACTTCAGAAGATAATGGAACCTCCATTAGGTAAGAATTTCTCTTACTATTCTCTGGTTAATGGTCCTGACAGGGGAATATATTGCTATTATTCCTCGTTAATGAAGAAAGCTGATAAAATAGCTAGACCTCGGTTTAAAGGATTTTATGCCTTTAAAGATGCCTTGGACTACATTCTACAACACATTGATTGGGAATTCGGGGATACTTTGTTCATCGAAAAAGAACCAAGAAATGGACCTCTAACTGAAGTCTATGAACAAGAAATTCAACAATTGCAACAAGAAATGGAAAAGATGGAAGCAACAATTCAACAAATGAAAAAGAACAAAGAAGACAAAGAAGATCTTTTTTCGGACAGTCAAAGAAAAGATAAAGGAATTGCCAGCACATATCAGACTACAGACATAGAAGATGAACCAGAAAAAAGGAATCCTAGGTACCAAAAATCAATGGAAGGCTCAAGATCAACCAGGCAACAAACACGTGGAAGACCATCGCACCAACCACATGTGCGTCAATCATGGCCACTAATGAGATAAGCTGTCAAAAGAAAAGTTGAGTTAAATCAACAAAAGAAACAAACATAAAATAGTGGATACACTATATTCCACTAACCTTTAGTTTACTACGTACATGTGTCATTTGCTTTGTATCTTTTTAACTTTCGCTTGGATTTGTAAAATAATTAAGCCACTAAGAGTGTCGGTTTGTCGTTTACTGAAATAATTGGCGAACAAGACAAGAAGGACAGAATAATTGAGCACTTGCATCAAATCGTCACGAGGGCCCACAGAGCACCGGATTGATGAGTCATCTTCAATTATTTACTTCAATAGTCTTCTGAAATCCCCTATATAAGGGTTTCATTTGTAACTAAGAGAGCACATCCGAGCACCACCAACGCTCTGAAACTCTCTCACCTTTGTAAACCACTTTCCGCATAAATAATAGCTTGTGTTTATTTACTCATCTGAGATAATCCGCACTTAACTTAAAGTGTCTCTCAAGATCTTATCTGGGAAACGTCCCTATTTGGTATCGAGATAATAAGGGGATTCTGAGGGGCCGCAACTACAAGCTTAGGCTTTTAGTTGAGTTGGTATCAGAGCCTACCTACTATCCCTCACGTCTCAAGTTCGATCCGTGGCTGTGAAAAGGCTCCACTCTGGGCTGTGAAAAGGCCGTGGCTGTGAAAAGGCTAACAGAGTGCGAACGGAGCGTGGTGGAGATAATAAGGGGATTCTGAGGGGCCGCAACTACAAGCTTAGGCTTTTAGTTGAGTATCAGGTTCATTTATATCTACTGAGACTACATCCCAGTCTTCAGGAAGTTGTAATTCATTAATCATTGCCACTCTTGCTAATGAGTCTTCATGAAGATTGTAGTAGGAGTTTAGAGTTTTCCAAGGGTATATCGTTTGCTAAATTTGGAGTTCGGAGTCAAAAGATATGATCCTTACTAGAAAAGCAGAAGGAAGGAAATCAGAAGGTAGAAATCAGAAGGAAGGAAATCAGAAGATAAAAAGCAGAAGGAAGGAAATCAGAAGGAAGGAAATCAGAAAATAAAAAGCAGAAGGAAGGAAATCAGAAGATAGAAAAGCAGAAGATAAAAATAAGAAGATAGAAAAGCAGAAGGAAGGAAATCAGAAGATAGAAATCAGAAGGAAGGAAATCAGAAGGAAGGAAATCAGAAGATAGAAATCAGAAGGAAGGAAATCAGAAGATAGAAAAGCAGAAGGAAGGAAATCAGAAGGTAGAAATCAGAAGGAAGGAAATCAGAAGATAAAAGCAGAAGGAAGGAAATCAGAAGATAGAAATCAGAAGGAAGGAAATCAGAAGATAAAAAGCAGAAGGAAGGAAATCAGAAGATAGAAAAGCAGAAGATAGAAATCAGAAGATAGAAAAGCAGAAGGAAGGAAATCAGAAGATAGAAATCAGAAGGAAGGAAATCAGATGATAGAAATCAGATGGAAGGAAATCAGAAGATAAAAAGCAGAAGGAAGGAAATCAGAAGATAGAAAAGCAGAAGGAAGGAAATCAGAAGATAGAAATCAGAAGGAAGGAAATCATAAGATAAAAAGCAGAAGGAAGGAAATCAGAAGATAGAAAAGCAGAAGGAAGGAAATCAGAAGATAGAAAAGCAGAAGGAAGGAAATCAGAAGATAGAAATCAGAAGGAAGGAAATCAGAAGATAAAAAGCAGAAGGAAGGAAATCAGAAGATAGAAATCAGAAGGAAGGAAATCAGAAGATAGAAAAGCAGAAGGAAGGAAAGCAGAAGATAGAAACCAGATGATAGAAATCAGACGATGGAAAAATAGGACGTTGCAGAATGTAGGAGATAGAATCAGCCTTTGTAGTCTTCATAAGAGTTGTAGATCTAGATGTCTACTGTCATATGGTGAAAGAACAAAAACATTTGGAGCTATAGATTAAAAGTTAGAGCAATCGTGCCAAAAGAGTTTCGATTTGATTTCGGAAGTGAGCATGGTCCGTTGTTTTGGGCATATTTCCCTCATACGACCTCCAAATGAGGTGAGGCTTGAACAATTGGATTTATAAGACACATATCTTTCACTCCCTAAAATTCGGTATCAATTGGAGTTAAATTGAGAAAGTTTGTTCTAAAACAAGTGAAAGGTCAGTTAAGAGGGCATGTTTCGGGTATGAACTCTCTTAGGTTTTTGGAGTGTATCTTGAGTATATGACTCCGATTAAGGTGATTCTTGTTTTAGGGAGAACTTGAGACATAAAGATACAAATTATATGAATAAGTCAACCCATGATTTTAGTGTATACATGGTGTGTGCTTGCCACGAAGGTGGAGTTACAATTAAGAATCCTGCAAGATTATAAGCGCAAGGTTTCAGGACAACGAAAGTTGGGCTCCGAAAACGGGTTCCGACGTCTATGGTACTATAGTAAGAGTAAGAGTGTCAAGTTTAAGGTCTCAGCAAGGCAAGTGTCTCGGGGATGGGCTCCACTCGGGCTCACATCTCGGGACAGTCGGGCTCCCGGGATCGGGGTCTGACAAACCATCATAAGCAAACTACAATTTTTGGTGGTGCACTCCTCTATGGTGAAACTGCGCTAACATTTAATTGACTGTTTGAGACATTTCAGAGAGCGATGTCTGAGAAAATGCCTACCACGATTCTTACAGATCAAGATACGGCAATGGAAAAGGCATTAGCATCAACATGGCCAAATACTCATCATCGACTTTGTATTTGGCACATTTATCAAAATGCTGCCATACATTTGAGTAGTATATTCTTTAAGTTTAAAGAGTTTGCAAAGGATTTTAGCGCCTGCATCTATGAGTATGAAGAAGAAGAAGATTTTTGCATTGCATGGATGAAAATGTTAGAAAAATATGAACTTCAGGATAATGACTGGTTGAGACGTTTGTACTATTGGACCCCGAATCTTTTTGGTAAGCTAGGATTATTAAATAAGGATTTTTGAATGATTATTCATGAGTAAAGAAGTTAAGAATTCTTGAAATTGAAATGAAATGGAAGATATGGTTTAAATACGAGATGGATTAATGGGGAATTAATTGACATGTTAATATGCTTAAGGTAAGGTGTCATGAAATTAGGTGGCATGATTTAATACAATTAAATGTGTTAGTTGAATTTACGAGTTTAGAGTTTAATTAGGCCTAAGAGAATAATGGGCCTAAATCAAATGAAAAGAAGAAGAAATGGTTTGGACTTAAGTGATTTAGTAGGATGAGAAGAAAGAAGGAAGAATAAATTGGGCTTTGGGTCCAAATGAAATGAATAAAGAAGAGAGGATATAAATGAAATGGGCTTAAATTGTAGTAGGAAAATAAGAAGGAAGGAATAAAATGAAGTGGACTTGGGCTTGAGTAGTAGGAGTTAAATGCAAAAGGAAAAGAATGGAAACAAAATGAAGAGGGAAGGAATTGGGCTTAAATGAAGAAGTGGGCTTGAGTAGTTTAATGAGGTAGGAAAAGAAGAAAGAGAAGAAAGGAGTAGGCAAATGGGCCTTTGGGCTTAAGTGAGTGTGTAAGGAGTATAAAGAAGAAAAATAAGTGAGTTGTAGGGAAGAAGAGAGGGAATACAAAAATTTTAGAGGGAGAGGAGAGTGGTTTCGTGGAAGAGGAGAGAAGGAGGAGAAAAAGAAGAATGCTTTGGTTAGGGTTGGATTTTCCAAGAGATCAAGAGGGAATTTGAAGAAAGTGCAAGAGGAAAAAGTGTGGGAAATCACTAGAGCTTCATTTTGAACCAAGTCATCACTTGGTTAGTGGAAGTTTAAGGTAAGCCTTATGTTTAAGTATGAGATTTTAGTTGGGTTATGGTTGAGGAAGACTAAGAATGGAATGGGTATTGTGATTCCAAGATAAATTTCATGATTTGTGTCCTTAGGATTTGTTGCATTTTGGATGTCTTTTGATTTGAGAATTGTGTTGATTTTGAGGAAAATGGTGAGAGGCAAGAGGAATGGAAAGCAAGGGAAGGCCATGGGAACAAGGTTTTCAAGCAAGGAATTATAAGGTAGGTTTTATGTTTATAGTTAAATAATGGGTCATTGACATAATTTTCAAAGAAATTAAGAATTTTAAAATGTTTTCAAATTCATTGTTTTTGAATGCCTTGAGAAATTGCTATAATTGATGTATCATGGTATGAATGATTTGAAAATGTCATGAGGATTGGATAATTGATGATTTGTTATGTGAATGTGATTTTGTTGAGGAATGATGATGCATTGCATATGAAATGCTTTATGATCATGAGATGAATTATGAAAATTTGCATGATTTATGCAAAACAAGATTTACAAGATTTTTGCCATAAGGCAATCAAGTTTCAACTCATGATTATATGTTAAGTGGGTTAGGTTAAGTCCACCCAAGAAACGTCTCGTGCACGATGACCATGAAGAAGCCTTCGCCCGGCTGCCCGATTGTGGCATAGGATGATCCAAGATACGGAATCCTAAAGATTTGCCCATATAGGCTCATTAAATGAGACTATATGGTTGTCAAGAATTGTGAACTTGCCAAACCATTATGATGTGTTAGGTGATATGTGTTATATGATGTGAATTGTGACAAGTTGAATTGCATTTATGATTTCATGAACCTTTGAAAAATGAATGATTTGTGATTTCAAGAAAATGACAAGAGCTCTTAGTTTATGATTTCATGAACCTTTGAAAAATGAATGATTTGTGATTTCAAGAAAATGACAAGAGCTCTTAGTTTATGATTTCATGAACCTTTGAAAAATGAATGATTTGTGATTTCAAGAAAATGACAAGAGCTCTTAGTTTATGATTTCATGAACCTTTGAAAATGAATGATTTGTGATTTCAAGAAAATGACAAGAGCTCTTAGTTTATGATTTCATGAACCTTTGAAAATGAATGATTTGTGATTTCAAGAAAATGACAAGAGTTTTGAAGAAGACAATGTTTTATGATCTAAAGGAAATTAATCTGAAATGGACTTCTAAAACTGTTTTGTTCATTATTTGGTTATAAGCATAGAACCTTCTGGCTCCCAAGCTCACCCCCTTATTTTCCCAATTTCGGGTTTTAGCAAGAAATCAAGAGGAAGTGGATCAAGACAGATTGTGCTTGTTTTATTGTGTATTTGAAGTTTGGTTATGTAAATGTATAATTGTAATTCATATGAGCAATTGAATAAGGTAAATGAGATATTGTTATTGGTTTTGGAATTTGGCTAGGAAATGGCAATGAAATTGTAAAACGCTTATGTATGATGATTAATGCAATATGGACTTGAGTATGGTTGTGAATGTACAATTGCATCATTGTATAACTTGGATATAATAGATGATTAAGAGTGTGGCTGTTGCTTGAATGGTGTTTGAAGATTCCTTAGGGTTTAATCATGTTATATGAGGTTGTATGATGAGTTTTATGCGGTGGAAGTCTTAGAATTGAAAATTGGGTAGTTGCATTTTAAGGGGATGTCTGTCATATTTTCCTAAAATTTGACAAGATTACTCAATATTAGACCCTCTTCGGGTATGAATTAGATCAATGAGTCTTCATGAAGATTGTAGTAGGAGTTTAGAGTTTTCCAAGGGTATATCGTTTGCTAAATTTGGAGTTCGGAGTCAAAAGATATGATCCTTACTAGAAAAGTAGAAGGAAGGAAATCAGAAGATAGAAATCAGAAGGAAGGAAATCAGAAGATAAAAAGCAGAAGGAAAGAAATCAGAAGATAGAAATCAGAAGGAAGGAAATCAGAAGAAAGAAAAGCAGAAGATAGAAATCAGAAGATAAAAAAGCAGAAGGAAGGAAATCAGAAGATAGAAATCAGAAGGAAGGAAATCAGAAGATAGAAAAGCAGAAGGAAAGAAATCAGAAGATAGAAAAGCAGAATGAAAGAAAGCGAAGATAGAAATCGAGAAGATAGAAAAGCGTAAAGAAGGAAATCGGAAGATAGATATCGAAGGAAGGAAATCGGAAGATAAAATCGGAAGGAAGGAAATCGGAAGATAGAAATCAAGGAAGGAAATCGGAAGATAGAAATTAGAAGGAAGGAAATCGAGAAGATAGAAAAGCGAAGGAAGGAAATCAGAAGATAGAAATCAGAAGGAAGGAAATCAGAAGATAAAAAGCAGAAGGAAGGAAATCAGAAGATAGAAATCAGAAGGAAGGAAATCAGAAGATAGAAAAGCAGAAGATAGAAATCAGAAGATAAAAAAAGCAGAAGGAAGGAAATCAGAAGATAGAAATCAGAAGGAAGGAAATCAGAAGATAGAAACGCAGAAGGAAAGAAAGCAGAAGATAGAAATCAGAAGATAGAAAAGCAGAAGGAAAGAAAGCAGAAGATAGAAATCAGAAGATAGAAAAGCAGAAGGAAGGAAATCAGAAGATAGAAATCAGAAGGAAGGAAATCAGAAGATAAAAATCAGAAGGAAGGAAATCAGAAGATAGAAATCAGAAGGAAGGAAATCAGAAGATAGATATCAGAAGGAAGGAAATCAGAAGATAGAAAAGAAGAAGGAAGGAAAGCAGAAGATAGAAACCAGATGATAGAAATCAGACGATAGAAAACCATATGATAGAAATCAGACGATAGAAAACCAGATGATAGAAATCAGACGATGGAAAAATAGGACGCTGCAGATTGTAGAAGATAGAATCAGCCTTTGTAGTCTTCATAAGAGTTGTAGATCTAGCTGTCTACTTTCATATGGTGAAAGAACAAAAACATTTGGAGCTATAGATTAAAAGTTATAGCAATCGCGCCAAAAGAGTTTTGATTCGATTTCTAAGTGAGCATGGTCCGTTGTTTTGGGCATATTTCCTCATACGGCCTCCAAATGAGGTGAGGCTTAAACCATTGGATTTATAAGACACATATATTTAACTCCCTAAAATCCGGTATCAATTGGAGTTAAATTGAGAAAGTTTGTTCTAAAACAAGTGAAAGGTCAGTTAAGAGGGCATGTTTGGGTATGAACTCTCTTAGGTTTTGGAGTGTATCTTGAGTATATGACTCGATTAAGGTGATTCTTGTTTCAGGAGAACTTGAGACATAAAGCTACAAATTATATGACTAAGTCAACCTATGATTTTAGTGTATACATGGTGTGTGCTTGCCACGAAGGTGGAGTTACAATTAAGAATCTGCGCAAGATTATAAGCGCAAGGTTTCAGGACAACGAAAGTTGGGCTCCAAAAACGGGTTCCGACGTCAAGGGTACTATAGTAAGAGTAAGAGTGTCAAGTTTAAGGTCTCAGCAAGGCAAGTGTCTCGGGGATGGGCTCCACTCGGGCTCACATCCCGGGACAGTCGGGCTCCCGGGATCGGGGTCTGACATCTGTGGTATCAGAGCGTCGGAATTGAGATCTTATATGGACGCATATGTAAAAGTTACATACAAGAGAAAATTGTTAAGAGTTTGGGCTAATCAAATTAGCGAATAAATTGAAGTTATGGATTAGTGGAAATGAGAAATAGTACATGATCAAACATGAGTGGTAATGAGTCAATAGATCCATTGATGAAATCGAATATGGTATCAATGACATACTATGGTGCTTATCCTTGAATGTGGGAAATATGTGAATTATGAGCATGATTGTTTGAGGAAAAGTAGGGGGATAGGGATTAAGGGGTTCAAGTAGAACTTCATGAAAGTCGAAATTCTTATAGTTTTAAGAAGATAAAACCGAACCCGGTGGGTGCATGCTTATAATAAATTCTCATTAAATCAAGCAAGAAAATTTCATAATTTAAATTGCATCATAATCGTTGCATCAGTTGTGCATTGAGTGCATTATGAAATGTTGCATGTTTAATGTGTCGATTATGTGAATGATTGATGAAATGACTTTAAAAAGGGATTTTCTTTTTAAGAATACAAGTTTATGAAATTATACTTTCAGACATGATTTGTGCAAGGATATCATATTGTGAAAAGCAAGTTTACAAGAAAGTGCCATTACGAGCACCAAGATTACAAGTTTTTGAAATCTATGTGCTGTATGAAATATGTGATGATTTTATTTCCACAAGTTTAAGTCAATGGAAACTATATATATATACATATATATATATATATATGTAAGATGTGAAGTGAAGGATAATGGGACAATGAGATGATTGATAGTAATGTTTGTATAAGTTCAAGAAGGTCAAATTGGTTGTTGTTGGGAGTATTTGTATGGAAATCCATAATTATGCACAAATGAGTGTATTAAGCACATAAGTAGAGTATGTGTGAAGATAATAGAGGAAGAAACCTATGATTTAGTGAATATTATTAGTCATAGTTTCCCGTAGTTTAAAGCCTAAGTGATCAAGTAGACATAGATTGAGAGTTGTTGATGGTGTTACAATGAGAAATAAATTCTAAGATCAAGAAAAAAATATTGTCTAGGATTAATGAAGATCAAAGTATCAATCATATAAGAGATTGATTTATGAATTGATGAAGATAAGTCTGAGGATAAAATATGATGATGATAATAGGAGATTGATTAAGATTGCGAGAATAGTATAGATGATTGCAACAAAAATCCTCTTTGAAGAGGATTTCATTAAGTTAGAATAAGCAGATCAAATGGTTCATGTTAAGAGTAATCAATGAAAGAGCTAATCGAGAAAAGAATATGTGATGATTCGAAAGTGAGTACACTCACTATAGAGACCTTGATTGTTAACATGAGGAGTATGTAAGTCTATGTTATATATTACGTGAAAGTATGTTTGGGAGATATTAGTATGACTTGATGAATATATTAAAATCACCCTAATTAAGTTTGCAAATAAGCTGCAAATGTGGAGAAAAAATCATTCGAGGAAGAAAGTCAATAAGAGGAATCGAAAGGAAAGTAAGTCAATATACCTCATTGAGGGAATTGTTAAGTAAGGAATCACAAGGGCTAATCGAGAGATACATGAAAATTGATAATGATTGCTTAAGTTAACAAATTCCCAATAGCACTATGGAATTGGAGACTATTTGATGATGTATGAAAGGTATTCAAAATGATGCTCAAAAAAAAAAAATTTTTTTTTTAGGAGAATGGTTTGAATACATGAAGAGAAATGTATAAAGCCCTATGAGTGAATTTTGATACATGACCTAGAATTGCAACATTGATGATTGTTTTGAAAGTTTGGAGACAACATATGTACAGGAACATGTATGAACATGCAAATACAGATCGTAAAAGTACAAGACAATTACTGAATTGGGAGAATTAAATATGAAACTCAGGAGATTGAGATATGTATCAAAAGACTATGATTGCACCAGTAAGA
Organism: Erythroxylum novogranatense; assembly: GCA_029891385.1. Taxonomy (NCBI): domain Eukaryota; kingdom Viridiplantae; phylum Streptophyta; class Magnoliopsida; order Malpighiales; family Erythroxylaceae; genus Erythroxylum; species Erythroxylum novogranatense. The sequence continues at coordinate 43,929,058 of CM057233.1, read as the reverse complement.
GATTCCAAGTGAGGCTAAGTGTTGCATCCGATACATTAAGCATGAATTCGATACTATGATGTCCAGAACTAGAGCAACAAGAAGCATAGCAGGTGGGACATAGTTTATCCCAAATTAAGGATAAAAAGATTGTGAATCTTATTAAGAAATTGATACGGATCTGAATTTCAAGTTCAAATAGGAAGAATGATACCAGTGAATGAAATAGGAAGTATATGAAATCAATAAAGATGATTAAGTAAAAGGTTGCTAGCAAAGTACAAATGGTAACACGAGGTATGCATCTAGCAGATTTCATCGAAAGATCTCTTAGTGATCAAGAATGTCAAATAAGCAAGTGAATGTAGGAATTGATGGTCTTAATTATCAAGAATATGCTTAAAGCATATAGTTGAAGTTCATAAGGTTATGAGATCCAAGTATAACTTTAGTTTATTTTAAGTACAAAATCACAGTTCTAGTAAATTCAATCAAATGCGGTATGAAGAATTAGATGATAGAAAGATTCATCTTTTTAGCATTATGATGATAAGTAAGGTCTACAAGTTATAGAAGGCTAGAATTGAAAAGGTTATGGACAGGTGAAATGAGTGAGTGATAAGAATCAAGTGAAGTAAGAAAGATGAATTAAAAGAATCCAAGAATAGGCATGGAAGTAGTGTGTTAGTTCACAGTCACTTATCATTATTATGATGTGAACATCAAGCATAAGACGAGTTGCCCCAGTGATGCTTTCAGAGTTACATGCTTTTACTCTCACGAGTACATGATTATGAGTACATGTTTAAGAGTGCCACCGTGCCAAGGTGCACTCAAGATCAAATAGGCAGGGTCAGGATGGTGAGCTATCTGAATAAGTCATGCAAGAATAAGTTGAATCCGTTAATTAAGGATTTAAACCCTTGCCTCTAGATCAGTAAGATAGGAATTTTGAGGACGAAATTCTTTTAAGAGGGGGAGAATTATTGGACCGAAACTTTTGGTAAGCTAGGATTATTAAATAAGGATTTTGAATGATTATTCATGAGTAAAGAAGTTAAGAATTCTTGAAATTGAAATGAAATGGAAGATATGGTTTAAATCTGAGATGGATTAATGGGAATTAATTGACATGTTAATATGCTTAAGGTAAGGTGTCATGAAATTAGGTGGCATGATTTAATACAATTAAATGTGTTAGTTGAATTCTGAGTTTAGAGTTTAATTGGGCCTAAGAGAATAATGGGCCTAAATCAAATGAAAAGAAGAAGAAATGGTTTGGACTTAAGTGATTTAGTAGGATGAGAAGAAAGAAGGAAGAATAAATTGGGCTTTGGGTCCAAATGAAATGAATAAAGAAGAGAGGATATAAATAAAATGGGCTTAAATTGTAGTAGGAAAATAAGAAGGAAGGAATAAAATGAAGTGGACTTGGGCTTGAGTAGTAGGAGTTAAATGCAAAAGGAAAAGAATGGAAACAAAATGAAGAGGGAAGGAATTGGGCTTAAATGAAGAAGTGGGCTTGAGTAGTTTAATGAGGTAGAAAAGAAGAAAAGAGAAGAAAGGAGTAGGCAAATGGGCCTTTGGGCTTAAGTGAGTGTGTAAGGAGTATAAAAGAAGAAAAATAAGTGAGTTGTAGGGAAGAAGAGAGGAATCTGAAAATTTTAGAGGAGAGGAGAGTGGTTTCGTGGAAGAGGATAGAAGGAGGAGAAAAGAAGAATGCTTTGGTTAGGGTTGGATTTTCCAAGAGATCAAGAGGGAATTTGAAGAAAGTGCAAGAGGAAAAGTGTGGAAATCACTAGAGCTTCATTTTGAACCAAGTCATCACTTGGTTAGTGGAAGTTTAAGGTAAGCCTTATGTTTAAGTATGAGATTTTAGTTGGGTTATGGTTGAGGAAGACTAAGAATGGAATGGGTATTGTGATTCCAAGATAAATTTCATGATTTGTGTCCTTAGGATTTGTTGCATTTTGGATGTCTTTTGATTTGAGAATTGTGTTGATTTTGAGGAAAATGGTGAGAGGCAAGAGGAATGGAAAGCAAGGGAAGGCCATGGGAACAAGGTTTTCAAGCAAGGAATTATAAGGTAGGTTTTATGTTTATAGTTAAATAATGGGTCATTGACATAATTTTCAAAGAAATTAAGAATATAAAAATGTTTTCAAATTCATTGTTTTTGAATGCCTTGAGAAATTGCTATAATTGATGTATCATGGTATGAATGATTTGAAAATGTCATGAGGATTGGATGATTGATGATTTGTTATGTGAATGTGATTTTGTTGAGGAATAATGATGCATTGCATATGAAATGCTTTATGATCATGAGATGAATTATGAAAATTTGCATGATTTATGCAAAACAAGATTTACAAGATTTTTGCCATAGGGCAATCAAGTTTCAAGTCATGATTATATGTTAAGTGGGTTAGGTTAAGTCCACCCAAGAAACGTCTCGTGCACGATGACCATGAAGAAGCCTTCGCCTGGCTGCCCGATTGTGGCATAGGATGATCCAAGATACGGACTCCTAAAGATTTGCCCATATAGGCTCATTAAATGAGACTATATGGTTGCCAAGAATTGTGGACTTGCCAAACCATTATGATGTGTTAGGTGATATGTGTTATATGATGTGAATTGTGACAAGTTGAATTGCATTTATGATTTCATGAACCTTTGAAAAATGAATGATTTGTGATTTCAAGAAAATGACAAGAGCTCTTAGTTTATGATTTCATGAACCTTTGAAAAATGAATGATTTGTGATTTCAAGAAAATGACAAGAGCTCTTAGTTTATGATTTCATAAACCTTTGAAAAATGAATGATTTGTGATTTCAAGAAAATGACAAGAGCTCTTAGTTTATGATTTCATGAACCTTTGAAAAATGAATGATTTGTGATTTTAAGAAAATGACAAGAGCTCTTAGTTTATGATTTCATGAACCTTTGAAAAATGAATGATTTGTGATTTCAAGAAAATGACAAGAGCTCTTAGTTTATGATTTCATGAACCTTTGAAAAATGAATGATTTGTGATTTCAAGAAAATGACAAGAGTTTTGAAGAGGACAATGTTTTATGATCTAAAGGAAATTAATACGGAAATGGACTTCTAAAACTGTTTTGTTCATTATTTGGTTATAAGCATAGAACCTTCTGGCTCCCAAGCTCACCCCTTATTTTCCCAATTTCAGGTTTTAGCAAGAAATCAAGAGGAAGTGGATCAAGACAGTTGTGCTTGTTTTATTGTGTATTTGAAGTTTGGTTATGTAAATGTATAATTGTAATTCATATGAGCAATGGAATAAGGTAAATGAGATATTGTTATTGGTTTTGGAATTTGGCTAGGAAATGCCAATGAAATTGTAAAACTCTTATGTATGATGATTAATGCAATATGGACTTGAGTATGGTTGTGAATGTACAATTGCATCATTGTATAGCTTGGATATGATAGATGATTAAGAGTGTGGCAACATTATTCCGAAGAAAGAAAATTGATTATTGGCAAAAATAATCAAGAAGAAATGCCTATGATTGCAAAAGAATCATATGATAAACTCAAAGCACAAGATCTAGATCATATCCATCTTGGAATGATAATGATCAGAGTACATGCAATGCATAGAAAGAAAGCCGGAGTAAAAGTTCTTGTTGTCATAAGAGACAAAAGATGGGGCAGTAATGAAGTTGGAATACTTGGGCAAATGGAGATAGATTTGGCGGTGGAATGAATCGGTTTATTTCCTTCGGAACAAATGATGACAATCAAAGATTTCTATCAACATATGGAAATAGTGATTCAAACAAAAGGCTATGAATCATGGCAAGAAGGAAAAGGAGAAGCTAATCTACTAATTACTCGTGGAGTAGTTGGAAGATTAACAAATACAAGTGCAGCATCCTTTCGTTTTAGAAATACCAAGATATTGGAATTTCTAGCTTCAAATGGTGTAAAAGCACTTGCAGGCGAAGAATATTCTGCTGAAAAATTTAATGGTGAAACATGGAGAATCAAGCCTCCGGAAAGTTCAGCAAAAATACAAGCTGAAGTTCCAAAGAAAGTTCAAACATGGGAAAACAAAGATGGATCTGTCAGTCTAAGATTTGCTCAGTATGAAAACAGAACAGTACAAGAAGAAACATCTGAAGATGAAGATGATGCTGAAATTGAAAGAGCATTAGTCATAACTCACAGAGTTGTGAAAGAAGAAAAACGAAGAATTAATCGGATGCTCCCAGAACATTTTATTGAAAGCCAAAGAGAAGAAGGAATAATCTGGGATTACTTGGGAGAAGGTGTAATTACTTGGTTAAATACACCATCCTCAAGAAATAGATGATCCAATGTCTGTGATGGTTGGGAGAAGAATTTGATGAAGATGAAGGAACTTTAACAAAAGTTATCTTCAAAGAATATGATACAGATTCAGAAGAAATTGAAGAAATCAGAATCAATTGCAATCAAGAAATTGCAAAAGAAACAGTGTTAATGGCTGAAATGGAATATCCAAAGTTGAGACAAGAAGAATTGGAAGATGCACCTCATGTACAAGATATACTTACAGTAAAAGCATCAACATCCTCACAGGTGGAATCCAGTTTAAGAATCCCAACAGATTCAAATATGGGACCCCCTCAATATCCACCAGCAGAGCAACATCGAGCAATCAATGTTCCTGAAATTAGAGAAAAATGGAAAAATTTTCGAGGAAAGAGAATGGAAGTCTCTAATAATTGGGTATTACCTCCTGCACAATCTCAAACAGGCTCGATGTTAGTTTTACCTGATGATATATCTATGTATGAAGATGTTATATCAAGATGGGAGTCAAACAACAAAAATATGATTGACAGAATGAACTGGATTGACAATCAGTCAAAGGTCATTTATATTGAAAATCTCCTTGGAGAAATGATGAAAAGAATGTTCCAACAATGGAGATTAGCATTTCCTCAAGAATATGAGATGCTTGTTGCAGCAGCTGATGATACACAAGTCGTATTTTCTCAAATACGAAAAATGATCACTCTAGAAGAACCTTATCAAGGTTCAACAGAATTTCAAGAAAGAGCTTATGCCGACCTGGAAAGAATGACGTGTAAAGAGGTAAGATTTCTACCACAATTTCTCAAAGATTATGAAGATATTGCCTCAAAAACAGGAAGAGCATATGCTAGTCCAGAATTGTCAGAAAAATTCTTCAGAAAACTTCCTGAATTATATGGGAAGAAAATAGAAGAAGAATTTAAAAGAAAGCATCCAGGAAATACGGTTGGGGTACTCCCAAGAGTACATTTCACATGGTTGTTTTTACAACAAATGTGTAAAGAAGCATCAATGCAAAGAGGTCTTAAAGATCTCAAGACATTGTGTAATAAAATACCTATTCCGGTATTACAAAGAAAGTAAGAAATATGGTCTTAGAAAGGCTAAGACATACAAAGGAAAACCTCATGATACTCATATCAGGGTTTTCAAAAGAAAGAAACCTCCTACTCATAAATGTCGTTGTTATTCATGTGGAGAAGAAGGACATTATGCAAGAGACTGTAGAAGCAAACAAGGAAATTTAGCAAGAGTGGCAATGATTAATGAATTACAACTTCACAAGACTGGGATGTAGTCTCAAGAGATATAAATGAACACGATAGTGATGGAATACTATCAATATCTGAAGGAGAGGAACACGATCATTCAAGAGTCTTGCAAAGCTGTAACAACCAAATCCGAAGAATTTGTATTTGTCATCACCGACTATGGTGAGATAAATCAAAGAAAATATTCTGGTTAGAAAATGTAGTTCTACCACGAAAATGGTGAATGTGAACATACGTGGTCACATAACTCAAAGATAGCAGATTACTTTATCGACATTGATAAATGTAATTATTGCAAAAGCAAAACTACAGAATTGATGAGGATACATTGTCATATGTGCAACATGACGGTATGTCCTTTTTGCGCTATGCTATATCTTGGAATCAAAGTCCAAAAGAGGTATTCAACATTTATACCTCAATTTTCCGATAGGGATAAAATGATCAATGAAATGAGCAACTACATTGATCAAATTCTCACAGAAAATGAGAAATTAATCTCTGAAAATCAGAGGTTAGAAAAAATAACTGACTCCTTCCTACAGCGGGAATTAGATCAGTTAAAAGGATTAGATGATGATCAAAAACTCAAAAATGAGTTAAGAGCATCAAATCGTGTGCTTACCATCAATGAACAGAAATCAGAGAAGCAGCAAAGCATGGTGGACCTTAAGAAGAAACAAAAGAAGGAGAACAAGGAGCATAATTTAGTAGTCAAAGTCAGTAAAACTGTTGATTATGCCAAAGTTTTTCACCAAAAGACAGAAGGAGCTGCTGGATTTGACTTATTTAGTATTGAATGCATACTAATTAAGGCTTTCAGTAGAAAAGAAATAGCCAGGACTCGAGAATGGAATTAACACAACAAGGATTCTATGGCAGGATAGCAGGAAAATCATCACTAGCAGCAAAAGGTATTGATGTAGCTGCAGGAGTAGTGGATAATGACTACAGAGGTATGATTTATGTTGTGTTAGTCAATACAAATCATGATGATTATCTTGTGGATATTGGAGATCCTATTGCTCAAATAATATTTGAACAATATTGGATACCTCAAATTCAGTTAGTTGAGGAATTAACTGAAACAGAAAGAATGTCAAGTTCTCTTGACAAAAAGAAATCAATAGTTCCCTATAAAAGGGAATTAAAAGAAAAACAAGTCAGCATACGCACAATGCTAGACAAAAGAAAAGAAACTATTGGTGGAAGAATAAATAATCAGTTGTACAATTTCATGGTTAGTTTCAAAATACCGGGATGTCCAGAATTTCAATTGCGTACAATTTTGGATACTGGAGCAACAAAATGCTGTGTAAAAATAGAAGATGTTCCAGAGACAGCAAAAAGAAAGTCAACATATGCAATAGAAATTACCGGTATCAACTCCTTATATCAGGCAACTGAAAGATTGAAAGATGGAGAAATGATAATTGACGGGAATTCCTACAGAATACCACTCACATATTGCATACCCATGTTAAAACAAGATGGAATTCAAATGATTCTTGGGTGCAATTTCATACGAGCTCAGCAAGGAGGAATTCGAATAGAAGGAGAAACTTTGACCTTCTATAAGAACGTGTCAAAAGTGACAACAGAAAAAGAAATTAAGATAGCAAAGTTAGCTATCCCTGAGCTTGAATTAGATTCCAATGAATATTATACCATCAAAAATATGGTATGCTACAACATTGGAAAGAGTATCTCACAATACTCAAAAGAAATACAAGAAAAATTGAAGGAATTAGAAGAGTTGGAATATATTGGGAAAAATCCTCAGAGACACTGGGCAAAGAATGGGATACTATGCAAGATAGATATTATAAATCCTGATATTACTATACAGGATATAAGCCCTTGAAACATGTTACTCCACATGGCAGAAACATTTAGAAAACATGTCCGAACCTTATTGGATCTTGGAGTCATAAGATCATCGTCTTCAAGACACAGAACAATGGCAATGATTGTATACTCAGGAACCACAGTAGATCCGAAACTGGTCAAAGCAAGCATGGAAAGGAACGCATGGTGTTTGACTACGAAAACTCAACGAGAACACTCATAAGGATCAATACTCATTACGTGTATCAATACTATTATCAAAAGAATTGGTAATAGTCGAATCTATAGCAAATTTGATTTAAAAAGTGGTTTTCATCAAATAGCTATGGATCTGAGTCTATACTGGATCGCCTTTATTGTACGATGGTCTTTATGAATGGTTGGTCATGCCATTTGGGTTAAAGAATGCACCAGCTATATTCCAAAGAAAAATGGATCAATGCTTTCGAGGACATGAAGATTATATAGCTCCTACATTGATGATATACTGATATTCTCTAATACAGTATATGATCACAAGAAACATCTACAGATATTTTGTGATATCTGTAAAAGAAATGGTCTAGTACTATCAAAAGAAAAAATGGTTGTGGGCGTATCCGAAATAGAATTTCTTGGAGCTATTATTGGAAACAGAAAAATCAGATTACAGCCTCATATAATCAAGAAATTATCAGAATTTCCTGAGGAAAAGTTGAAAGAAAAGAAAGGGTTACTGATCATGGCTTGGAATTCGAATTACGAAGAAGTTATATTCCTAAATTAGGAATACTAGTCGCCCACTATATAACAAGACCAGCCCAAATGCTAATAAACGCATGAGTCCAATGGATTGGGAATTGGTCAAAGAAATTAAGAAAATTGTCAACAATCTTCCAGAAATGGAATTACCACCACCAAATTCATACATTATCATTGAAACCGATGGATGTATGGAAGGATGGGGAGGAATAGCCAAATGGAAGAAAACTAAAGGAAGTTCAACTGCGGAAGAACATGTTTTTGCATATGCCAGCGGCAAGTTTGATACAATAAAGTCAACAATCGATGCTGAAATAGCTGCATGCATAAATTCCTTGAACTCCTTTAAGATCCATTACTTGGATCAAAAAGAAATCACTTTGCGCACTGATTGTCAAGCAATAATCAGTTTTTATAACAAGCAATCGCAAAATAAACCATCTAGGGTTAGGTGGATTAACTTTGTTGATTTTCTTACAGGTACAGGTGTCAAAGTTATCATTGAACATATTGACGGGAAGAAAAATAAACTTGCAGATCAGTTATCCCGAATTGTTTTCAAATTAACAACTATCCGATGGACAGATCAAAAAGATCAGGAAAAAGAAATCAACGACCTCACTCAGTCCGTAATGAGTCCCTCTCAGAAGAATTTAAATCATACTCAGACACGGATACTGATGAATCTACCAACAGCACTGGAAGAAATAAAAATTTTTCCAGAAAAGAAAAAGGAGAAAGTTCAAGACCTGATAGGGGAAACCCTACAGGAAATGTTCCAATAGAAAAACTGATTGAAAGGGCAATCTGCCCAGCAAAGAAACGGTCCTCACCGGTAGAATATGAGGAAGAAAGAAAATTTTGCAGGTTTGGTACTGCACAATTACCCATTTCGGATCCAAAAGATCCAAAAGCATTTCGTCCACTGGAAAACTTACCTCTGGATGAAAATCAGAAATGTTTACTTGATGCACTATGGAAAGCTAATAACAGTGGTCAAAAGCATAAAGCATGTTGTGCTTTACAAGACTACTTCCAAGAAGATAATGGAACCTCCATTAGGTAAGAATTTCTCTTACTATTCTCTGGTTAATGGTCCTGACAGGGGAATATATTGCTATTATTCCTCGTTAATGAAGAAAGTCGATAAAATAGCTAGACCTCGGTTTAAAGGATTTTATGCCTTTAAAGATGCCTGGACTACATTCTACAACACATTGATTGGGAATTGGGATACTTTGTTCATCGAAAAGAACCAAGAAATGGACCTCTAATGTAAGTCTATGAACAAGAAATTCAACAATTGCAACAAGAAATGGAAAAGATGGAAGCAACAATTCAACAAATGAAAAAGAACAAGAAGACAAAGAAGATCTTTTTGGACAACAAAGAAAAGATAAAGGAATTGCCAAAGACATATCGACTACGACATAGAAGATGAACCGAAAAAGGAATCCTAGGTACCAAAAATCAATGGAAGGCTCAAGATCAACCAGCAACAAACACGTGGAAGACCATCGCACCAACCACATGTCGTCAATCATGGCCACTAATGATAAAACATCAAAAGAAAAGTTGAGTTAAATCAACAAAAGAAACAAACATAAAATAGTGGATACACTATATTCCACTAACCTTTAGTTTGCTACGTACATGTGTCATTTGCTTTGTATCTTTTAACTTTCGCTTGGATTTCGTAAAATAATTAAGCCACTAAGAGTGTCGGTTTGTCGTTTCTGAAATAATTGGCGAACAAGACAAGAAGGACAGAATAATTGGAGCACTTGCATCAAATCGTCTCACGAGGGCCCACAGAGCACCGGATTGATGAGTCATCTTCAATTATTTACTTCAATAGTCTTCAAATCCCTATATAAGGGTTTCATTTGTAACTAAGAGAACACATCCGAGCACCACCAACGCTCTGAAACTCTCTCACCTTTGTAAACCACTTTCCGCATAAATAATAGCTTGTGTTTATTTACTCATCTGAGATAATCCGCACTTAACTTAAAGTGTCTCTCAAGATCTTATCTGGGAAACGTCCCTATTTGGTCCTTTATGTCCCTGTGTAAACCCATGTAGAGTCTCGTACTTTCAAGATTATTGTTAGGCCTTTGTTCTGCCATTTTATTTGTGTAATTTATCACAGTAGAAATTTTAACATTTTTGATACATTGTCTTGTTAGACCTATTGTTTCAATCAAATAGCTGAGTTGATATTTGGAAATTTGGAGTGTCAACTTTTATTTCTACTACTCAATATCTCCAATTTTATTCTTGATACTGTTCAACTCTCAATACCTACACAACTGATGGTTTTGTAAGTTTCCAGGTTGAAGCTATGATTCTTGAACCGGTTAAGGATTTGCCAAAGGGACAAGAAAGGGAAAACAGAATCATTAAGACTATCATGAGACAGATTTTATTTGCATTGGACGGTCTTCACTCTACAGGAATTGTACATAGAGACATCAAGCTTGAGAGTATCATTTTTCCTGAAGGTAAGGACACCAAGAATATAGTTTCTCGAATGTAAAAATATACCTTAAGTACTATATGGACAGTGATTTGCAGTTGATAATACTGTCCATGTAGAGTCTCGTACTTTCAAGATTATTGATCTCGAGCTGCAACAGATCTCTGAAAGTAGGAATAAACTATAGTCCAAAAGGAGTTTATTTGGGATCCAAGGTACTTCCCTTCAAACCATGGAAATGAAGACAAAGTGATCAGTTTTTTTTTATGTTATACAAGGTTTTTTGTGGCATTAAAAGTTTTTTTTTCTAATATTAAGTGACTTTATATTGGTGAGTTTAGAATTATTCATTTTGCCTATAAATAGTTATGTAATGGGTTATGATTTCCAATGATATTTGATTTGGTTCATGCGACTACTTTTGTCTTACTTTGTATTTGTATTGTTAAGTAGTTAGCAATTAATCTTTTGGGTGTACAAAATGGAAGGAGAGATTGGAGAAACTAAAGCGTATATCGATAAAGAAAAGTCTAAAAAGAGAACTAAAGCTCTTAGAAGGTAAATAACCCCATATCACAAGACTTGTATTTCGAGATTTATGTGATTTAAATCTATCCTACTTTATCTTCTCGTTTTGTTTTGTGAATCAACCCATAAAACCTTCTATTTTTTAATTGGACTATATGTTATCCATTAACGCATCATTATTTGGAATATTTTGAATTATTTATAGTTCATGGAGGAGGAAGTTTTGTAACTAATAACTTTGGTCAACTTGTATTCTTTGAGAACGTGACTCGTGTTCATTTAGTATCAAATGGTTACTAGGCATTACATACTTGATCATTCGCTCCCGATGGTCATCATCGACATCTTGGTTTAGAAGAGATACTATGCTTGAGTTGTGATTTTGGGTTATGATCGACGCGTTGTCCAACCCTTTTCTAAAGGCTTTGCAAATGATATTGACATTCCATTTTTGAAACAAGTCTAAGAGTGCTACCAATGTAGAAGAGGCATTCATGACCATGGCTTCGAGAGATAAAGAAAAGGTAAAGAGTTTTACTAATCGGATCTGAATAATATTTACCTCGACTAACATTTTACGAAATATCTCATTTCATTGCAAAATGGGTAGTCAACAAACAACAAGCGCTTAATTAGACCTACCACGGTGCCAATTCATGGAAGCTCGTCAACCAAAGTTCTACAACCCGCCGCTAAACTTGATTCCTCTTGTTAGACCCGACCGTGAGATCGAACCTCAATCGTTGGATCCGTTATCGAATCCAAATCTTGAACTAAAGAACATGATACTTGATCATTTGTCTTGTAGGTTCATTTAACTTAACCCTAATTGCATATTGATCTCCTTGTACATCATACTCTTATGACTCTTGTTTAAATTAAGAAAAGAATTTCTTCAATCCGAGTTCTATAACTCAAGATATCAACAAAACTAAAGAAGTTCATACCAAACATGCTCTCTTAACTGACCTCCCACTTCTTTTAATACAAACTTTCTCAATTTAACTCCAAATGATATAAATTTTAATATGGGGACAGATACACGTCTTAGAAAACTAACGGTTAATGAATTACAACTTCCTGAAGACTGGGATGTAGTCTCAGTAGATATAAATGAACCTGATAGTGATGGAATACTATCAATATCTGAAGGAGAGGAACCTGATCATTCAAGAGTCTTGCAAACCGTAACAACCACCCGGAAGAATTTGTATTTGTCATCACCGACTATGGTGAGATAAATCAAAGAAAATATTCTGGTTAGAAAATGTAGTTCTACCACAAAAATGACTGAATGTGAACATACGTGGTCACATAACTCAAAGATAGCAGATTACTTTATCGACATTGATAAATGTAATTATTGCAAAAGCAAAACTACAGAATTGATGAGGATACATTGTCATATGTGCAACATGACGGTATGTCCTTTTTTGCTATGCTATATCTTGGAATCAAAGTCCAAAAGAGGTATTCAACATTTATACCTCAATTTTCCGATAGGATAAAATGATCAATGAAATGAGCAACTACATTGATCAAATTCTCACGAAAATGAGAAATTAATCTCGAAAATCGAGGTTAGAAAAATAATGACTCCTTCCTACAGTGGGAATTAGATCAGTTAAAAGGATTAGATGATGATCAAAACTCAAAAATGAGTTAAGAGCATCAAATCGTGCTTACCATCAATGAATGTAAATCGAGAAGAAAGAAAGCATGGTGGACCTTAAGAAGAAACAAAAGAAGGAGAACAAGGAGCATAATTTAGTAGTCAAAGTCAAGAAAGCTGATTATGCCAAAGTTTTTCACCAAAAGACGTAGGAGTGCTGGATTTGACTTATTTAGTATTGAATGCATACTAATTAAGGCTTTCAAGAGAAAAGAAATAGCCACAGGACTCGTAATGGAATTAACACAACAAGGATTCTATGGCGGGATAGCGGGAAAATCATCACTAGCAAAGAAAAGGTATTGATGTAGCTGCAGGAGTAGTGGATAATGACTACAGAGGTATGATTTATGTTGTGTTAGTCAATACAAATCATGATGATTATCTTGTGGATATTGAGATCCTATTGCTCAAATAATATTTGAACAATATTGATACCTCAAATTCATTAGTTGAGGAATTAATGAAAGCAGAAAGAATGTCAAGTCCTCTTGACAAAAAGAAATCAATAGTTCCTATAAAAGGAATTAAAAGAAAAACAAGTCAACATACGACAATGCTAGACAAAAGAAAAGAAACTATTGGTGGAAGAATAAATAATCAGTTGTACAATTTCATGGTTAGTTTCAAAATACCGGGATGTCCAGAATTTCAATTGCGTACAATTTTGGATACTGGAGCAACAAAATGCTGTGTAAAAATAGAAGATGTTCCAGAGACAGCAAAAAGAAAGTCAACATATGCAATAGAAATTACCGGTATCAACTCCTTATATCAGGCAACTGAAAGATTGAAAGATGGAGAAATGATAATTGACGGGAATTCCTACAGAATACCACTCACATATTGCATACCCATGTTAAAACAAGATGGAATTCAAATGATTCTTGGGTGCAATTTCATACGAGCTCAAAGCAAGGAGGAATTCGAATAGAAGGAGAAACTTTGACCTTCTATAAGAACGTGTCAAAAGTGACAACAGAAAAAGAAATTAAGATAGCAAAGTTAGCTATCCCTGAGCTTGAATTAGATTCCAATGAATATTATACCATCAAAATATGGTATGCTCTAACATTGGAAAGAGTATCTCACAATACTCAAAAGAAATACAAGAAAAATCAAGGAATTAGAAGAGTTGGAATATATTGGGAAAAATCCTCGAGACACCTTTGGGCAAAGAATGGGATACTATGCAAGATAGATATTATAAATCCTGATATTACTATACAGGATAAGCCCTTGAAACATGTTACTCCACTCATGGCAGAACAATTCAGAAAACATGTCCGAACCTTATTGGATCTTGGAGTCATAAGATCATCGTCTTCAAGACACGAACAATGGCAATGATTGTATACTCAGAACCACAGAGATCCGTAAACTGGTCAAAGCAAGCATGGAAAGGAACGCATGGTGTTTGACTACGAAAACTCAACGAGAACACTCATAAGGATCAATACTCATTACGGTATCAATACTATTATCAAAAGAATTGGTAATAGTCGAATCTATAGCAAATTTGATTTAAAAGTGGTTTTCATCAAATAGCTATGGATCCCAGTCTATACTGATCGCCTTTATTGTACTGATGGTCTTTATGAATGGTTGGTCATGCCATTTGGGTTAAAGAATGCACCACTATATTCCAAAGAAAATGGATCAATGCTTTCGAGGACATGAAGATTATATAGCTACCTACATTGATGATATATCGATATTCTCTAATACAAGATATGATCACAAGAAACATCTATGATATTTTGTGATATCTCGTAAAAGAAATGGTCTAGTACTATCAAAAGAAAAATGGTTCAGGCGATCCGAAATAGAATTTCTTGGAGCTATTATTGGAAACAGAAAAATCAGATTAAATTTCATATAATCAAGAAATTATCGTAATTTTCCGAGGAAAAGTTGAAAGAAAAGAAAGGGTTACTGATCATGGCTTGGAATTCGAATTACGCAAGAAGTTATATTCCTAAATTAGGAATACTAGTCGCCCACTATATAACAAGACCAGCCCAAATGCTAATAAACGCATGAGTCCAATGGATTGGGAATTGGTCAAAGAAATTAAGAAAATTGTCAACAATCTTCCAGAAATGGAATTACCACCACCAAATTCATACATTATCATTGAAACCGATGGATGTATGGAAGGATGGGGAGGAATAGCCAAATGGAAGAAAACTAAAGGAAGTTCAACTGCGGAAGAACATGTTTTGCATATGCCGGTGCAAGTTTGATACAATAAAGTCAACAATCGATCTTTGAAATAGCTGATGCATAAATTCCTTGAACTCCTTTAAGATCCATTACTGGATCAAAAGAAATCACTTCATGACCGATTGTCAAGCAATAATCAGTTTTATAACAAGCAATCATAAAATAAACCATCTAGGGTTAGGTGGATTAACTTTGTTGATTTTCTTACAGTGCAGTGTCAAAGTTATCATTGAACATATTGACGGAAGAAAAATAAACTTGCAGATCGCTTATCCCGAATTGTTTTCAAATTAACAACTATCCGATGGATGATCAAAAGATCAGAAAAGAAATCAACGACCTCACTCAATTCGTAATGAGTCCCTCTCGGAAGAATTTAAATCATACTCGCACACGGACATCGATGAATCTACAACAAAGACTGGAAGAAATAAAAATTTTCCGTAAAAGAAAAGGAGAAAGTTCAAGACCTGATAGGGGAAACCCTACAGGAAATGTTCCAATAGAAAAACTGATTGAAAGGGCAATCTGCCCAGCAAAGAAACGGTCCTCACCGGTAGAATATGAGGAAGAAAGAAAATTTTGCAGGTTTGGTACTGCACAATTACCCATTTCGGATCCAAAAGATCCAAAAGCATTTCGTCCACTGGAAAACTTACCTCTGGATGAAAATCAGAAATGTTTACTTGATGCACTATGGAAAGCTAATAACAGTGGTCAAAAGCATAAAGCATGTTGTGCTTTACAGTACTACTTCAGCAAGATAATGGAACCTCCATTAGGTAAGAATTTCTCTTACTATTCTCTGGTTAATGGTCCTGACAGGGGAATATATTGCTATTATTCCTCGTTAATGAAGAAAGCTGATAAAATAGCTAGACCTCGGTTTAAAGGATTTTATGCCTTTAAAGATGCCTTGGACTACATTCTACAACACATTGATTGGGAATTCGGGGATACTTTGTTCATCGAAAAAGAACCAAGAAATGGACCTCTAACAGAAGTCTATGAACAAGAAATTCAACAATTGCAACAAGAAATGGAAAAGATGGAAGCAACAATTCAACAAATGAAAAAAGAACAGCAAGACAAAGAAGATCTTTTTTCGGACAGTCAAAGAAAAGATAAAGGAATTGCCAAGACATATCGACTACGTATATAGAAGATGAACCGAAAAAGGAATCCTAGGTACCAAAAATCAATGGAAGGCTCAAGATCAACCAGCAACAAACACGTGGAAGACCATCGCACCAACCACATGTAAGGTCAATCATGGCCAGCTAATGATAAGTCATCAAAAGAAAAGTTGAGTTAAATCAACAAAAGAAACAAACATAAAATAGTGGATACACTATATTCCACTAACCTTTAGTTTGCTACGTATATGTGTCATTTGCTTTGTATCTTTTAACTTTCGCTTGGATTTCTGTAAAATAATTAAGCCACTAAGAGTGTCGGTTTGTCGTTTACTGAAATAATTGGCGAACAAGACAAGAAGGATGAGAATAATTGGAGCACTTGCATCAAATCGTCTACGAGGGCCCACAGAGCACCGGATTGATGAGTCATCTTCAATTATTTACTTCAATAGTCTTCAAATCCCTATATAAGGGTTTCATTTGTAACTAAGAGAGCACATCCGAGCACCACCAACGCTCTGAAACTCTCTCACCTTTGTAAACCACTTTCCGCATAAATAATAGCTTGTGTTTATTTACTCATCTGAGATAATCCGCACTTAACTTAAAGTGTCTCTCAAGATCTTATCTGGGAAACGTCCCTATTTGGTATCAGAGCAAGGTATGAGTAACTAAATCTTCAAATTCAGCTGTTTATTTAAAGATTGATATATTGTTTATATTCTTTAGTCTAACATTTAAATTCTATTCTGTCCATGGATTATAGATGGTGGGATATGGTTATTTCAATATTAGGAGAAGTCTAAAACGTGCAATTAATAACATCATCAAACAAATGCTAAGGATCATTTGCTTATTGAAAAGCATCAAAAGAGAGTGAAATACTACAGGGAGATTTTGGAAGATTCAAAGTTTAATCTACCTCTTGACCACCCTAAGTTCAGAGAAGCAGAACAAGTCAAGCAGGAAGCATACTGGCTTCTTGGAGAAACCAAATACCTCATTCATGAGTGTAACATGGCTATACAGATGAACTTAAAAAGAAAAAGGTTTTATGAAAGGCAGATGCAGTGTTTTATAGATTGAATACATAAATGTACTTGTATGTTTTATGAATAAAATAAGTAGCTACGCCGTACGGAATTCAAAAGAACAAAAGAAGAGTACCAATTGAAGCCAAGGAGAGGCGTGAAGGGAAATTGAGTTCGAGATCCAAAACGGGAAAGTACTTATTTTAGGCATAAAATTTATGAGTAATATCCAACTTAAACAATCTGTTGAGCACTATTTCCAAAACAGAAAAATTCTAGAATATCTAGATCTAGCCATACAACCACCATGTTCTAAAGAATCCATTGAGGGACTAGAATTTTCTTGTTTTACTAAGGGATACAAACATACATATCATTCTGATAATAGACAGTTGAATTTATTGTGTGATTTGCAGTTAAATACCTTGCATAATATTAGTGTGATTAATGATCATTTATTATTATTATCCAAAGTTTGTTTAAAACATTTGCATAGTTTGGAAGAAAAACTTGAAGTGTTACAGAAAGAAATCTTCCCTTTCGAAGAATTTCAAAAGAAGGTTGAAAAATTACCATCAAAGAAAGATTTAGCTGGTTTAATAGAAATTATTGAACCAAAGAAAGGCAAAGAAATTCAAACTTTGAGTTTGGAAAGAAATTTAAAAGGATTGAAGAGCTGGTAGAACAACTCCACAAGCAGTGGACGTAAATGTCATATTTAGTCACTGCAGAAGACGAAGATTATAAGGAAGCATTAAAGGCAACTGAATTATTAGGAGCACCAGCAGAAGGATTCAAAAGAATTGACGAGGAAGTCACATCACCAAAGGAATTCGAGTAGTAATCAAACAAAATAATAGTGTTATTTACTTGTTAGTAAAAACACTAAAGAAACTAGAAGAACTTGAAACAAAAGTCTCAAGATTAGAAGATAGCCTATTAAAGGCAACAAAAGAAAATCCTCAATTGGATAAGTTAGTCCAAGAAATTGGTAGAATCAAGATCACGAGAAAAGGTGAAACAAAGACCACCAAATGTGACAAGAAGATCATACTATTTGAAATCTCAAGAAAATTTTGATTCATAAAATCAAAACAACATGAGCAGAGCAAGTACCGGTGGTACTAAACCTAGATTCTCCTTTGAGAAATCTAGAACGGAAAAGATTGGGATTGATTCTCGTAAGAGAATCAAGAAAATAGAATAATGCAAGTCGTTGTTGATGATCGATAAGAGATTATCATCGCTACAAACAAACAAAGAAAGAATGCTATTAACCGATTAAAAGGTAATAGTAACGAGTAAAAGAACGCTGGAAATGAATATAGACCTGCACTATCAATTGCGCTTGTCTAATCAAAACGAGCATCAATGGTTCCAAATGAAATTTATATTCAAATAATTGATGAACCAAGGAATAAAGTGTACCAACATTATTCGAAGAAAGAAAATTGATTATTGGCAAAAATAATCAAGAAGAAATGCCTATGATTGCAAAAGAATCATATGATAAACTCAAAGCACAAGATCTAGATCATATCCATCTTGGAATGATAATGATCGAGTACATGCAATGCATAGAAAGAAAGCGGAGTAAAGTTCTTGTTGTCATAAGAGACAAAAGATGGGGCGATAATGAAGTTGGAATACTTGGGCAAATGGAGATAGATTTGGCGAAGGAATGTAATCTGGTTTATTTCCTTCCAGAACAAATGATGACAATCAAAGATTTCTATCAACATATGGAAATAGTGATTCAAACAAAAGGCTATGAATCATGGCAAGAAGGAAAAGGAGAAGCTAATCTACTAATTACTCGTGGAGTAGTTGGAAGATTAACAAATACAAGTGCAGCATCCTTTCGTTTTAGAAATACCAAGATATTGGAATTTCTAGCTTCAAATGGTGTAAAAGCACTTGCAGGCGAAGAATATTCTGCTGAAAAATTTAATGGTGAAACATGGAGAATCAAGCCTCCGGAAAGTTCAGCAAAAATACAAGCTGAAGTTCCAAAGAAAGTTCAAACATGGGAAAACAAAGATGGATCTGTCAGTCTAAGATTTGCTCAAGATGAAAACGATAAGATAAGAAGAAACATCTGAAGATGAAGATGATGCTGAAATTGAAAGAGCATTAGTCATAACTCACAGAGTTGTGAAAGAAGAAAAACGAAGAATTAATCGGATGCTCCCAGAACATTTTATTGAAAGCCAAAGAGAAGAAGGAATAATCTGGGATTACTTGGGAGAAGGGTGTAATTACTTGGTTAAATACACCATCCCTGAAGAAATAGATGATCCAGTAATCTGTGATGGTTGGGAGAAGAATTTGATGAAGATGAAGGAACTTTAACAAAGTTATCTTCAAAGAATATGATCTGATTCGAAGAAATTGAAGAAATCAGAATCAATTGCAATCAAGAAATTGCAAAAGAAACAGTGTTAATGGCTGAAATGGAATATCCAAAGTTGAGACAAGAAGAATTGGAAGATGCACCTCATGTACAAGATATACTTACAGTAAAAGCATCAACATCCTCACAGGTGGAATCCAGTTTAAGAATCCCAACAGATTCAAATATGGGACCCCTCAATATCCACCAAACAGAGCAACCTCGAGCAATCAATGTTCTGAAATTAGAGAAAATGGAAAAATTTTCGAGGAAAGAGAATGGAAGTCTCTAATAATTGGGTATTACCTCCTGCACAATCTCAAACAGCTCGATGTTAGTTTTACGATGATATATCTATGTATGAAGATGTTATATCAAGATGGGAGTCAAACAACAAAATATGATTGATGAATGAACTGGATTGACAATCGGTCAAAGGTCATTTATATTGAAAATCTCCTTGGAGAAATGATGAAAGAATGTTCCAACAATGGAGATTAGCATTTCCTCAAGAATATGAGATGCTTGTTGCAGCGGTGATGATACACAAGTCGATTTTCTCAAATCGAAAATGATCACTCTAGAAGAACCTTATCAAGGTTCAATGTAATTTCAAGAAAGAGCTTATGCCGACTGGAAAGAATGACGTGTAAAGAGGTAAGATTTCTACCACAATTTCTCAAAGATTATGAAGATATTGCCTCAAAAGCAGGAAGAGCATATGCTAGTCCGAATTGTCGAAAAATTCTTCTAAAACTTCACGAATTATATGGGAAGAAAATAGAAGAAGAATTTAAAAGAAAGCATCCAGGAAATACGGTTGGGGTACTCCCAAGAGTACATTTCACATGGTTGTTTTTACAACAAATGTGTAAAGAAGCATCAATGCAAAGAGGTCTTAAAGATCTCAAGACATTGTGTAATAAAATACCTATTCTCGGTATTACAAAGAAAGTAAGAAATATGGTCTTAGAAAGGCTAAGACATACAAAGGAAAACCTCATGATACTCATATCAGGGTTTTCAAAAGAAAGAAACCTCCTACTCATAAATGTCGTTGTTATTCATGTGGAGAAGAAGGACATTATGCAAGAGACTGTAGAAGCAAACAAGGAAATTTAGCAAGAGTGGCAATGATTAATGAATTACAACTTCCTGAAGACTGGGATGTAGTCTCAGTAGATATAAATGAACCTGATAGTGATGGAATACTATCAATATCTGAAGGAGAGGAACCTGATCATTCAGTAGTCTTGCAAACCGTAATAACCAGTCCGAAGAATTTGTATTTGTCATCACCGACTATGGTGAGATAAATCAAAGAAAATATTCTGGTTAGAAAATGTAGTTCTACCACAAAAATGGTGAATGTGAACATACGTGGTCACATAACTCAAAGATAGCAGATTACTTTATCGACATTGATAAATGTAATTATTGCAAAAGCAAAACTACTGTAATTGATGAGGATACATTGTCATATGTGCAACATGACGGTATGTCCTTTTTGCGCTATGCTATATCTTGGAATCAAAGTCCAAAAGAGGTATTCAACATTTATACCTCAATTTTCCGATAGGATAAAATGATCAATGAAATGAGCAACTACATTGATCAAATTCTCACGAAAATGAGAAATTAATCTCAAAATCGAGGTTAGAAAAATAACGACTCCTTCCTACGGTGGGAATTAGATCGATTAAAGGATTAGATGATGATCAAAACTCAAAATGAGTTAAGAGCATCAAATCGTGCTTACCATCAATGAAGTAAATCGAGAAGCAAAGAAAGCATGGTGGACCTTAAGAAGAAACAAAAGAAGGAGAACAAGGAGCATAATTTAGTAGTCAAAGTCAAGAAACTGTTGATTATGCCAAAGTTTTTCACCAAAAGACGTATGAGCTGCTGGATTTGACTTATTTAGTATTGAATGCATACTAATTAAGGCTTTCAAGAGAAAAGAAATAGCCACAGGACTCGAATGGAATTAACACAACAAGGATTCTATGGCGGGATAGCAGAAAATCATCACTAGCAAAGAAAAGGTATTGATGTAGTCTGCAGGAGTAGTGGATAATGACTACAGAGGTATGATTTATGTTGTGTTAGTCAATACAAATCATGATGATTATCTTGTGGATATTGAGATCCTATTGCTCAAATAATATTTGAACAATATTGATACCTCAAATTGATTAGTTGAGGAATTAATCGAAGCAGTAAAGAATGTCAAGTCCTCTTGACAAAAGAAATCAATAGTTCCCTATAAAAGGGAATTAAAAGAAAACAAGTCAGCATACGACAATGCTAGACAAAAGAAAAGAAACTATTGGTGGAAGAATAAATAATCAGTTGTACAATTTCATGGTTAGTTTCAAAATACCGGGATGTCCGTAATTTCAATTATGTATAATTTTGGATATGGAGCAACAAAATGTGTGTAAAATAGAAGATGTTCCAGAGACAAGAAAAGAAAGTCAACATATGCAATAGAAATTACCGTATCAACTCCTTATATCGTGCAACCGAAAGATTGAAAGATGGAGAAATGATAATTGACGGAATTCCTCTGTATACCACTCACATATTGCATACCCATGTTAAAACAAGATGGAATTCAAATGATTCTTGGGTGCAATTTCATACGAGCTCAAAGAAGGAGGAATTGAATAGAAGGAGAAACTTTGACCTTCTATAAGAACGTGTCAAAAGTGACAACAGAAAAGAAATTAAGATAGCAAAGTTAGCTATCCTCGAGCTTGAATTAGATTCCAATGAATATTATACCATCAAAATATGGTATGCTACTAACATTGGAAAGAGTATCTCACAATACTCAAAAGAAATACAAGAAAATTCAAGGAATTAGAAGAGTTGGAATATATTGGGAAAATCCTCGGAGACTTTGGGCAAAGAATGGGATACTATGCAAGATAGATATTATAAATCCCGATATTACTATACAGATAAGCCCTTGAAACATGTTACTCCACCATGGCGTAACAATTCGAAAACATGTCCGAACCTTATTGGATCTTGAGTCATAAGATCATCGCCTTCAAGACACGTAACAATGGCAATGATTGTATACTCAGAACCACAAGAGATCCAAACCGGTCAAAGCAAGCATGGAAAGGAACGCATGGTGTTTGACTACGTAAAACTCAACGAGAACACTCATAAGGATCAATACTCATTACCGGTATCAATACTATTATCAAAAGAATTGGTAATAGTCGAATCTATAGCAAATTTGATTTAAAAGTGGTTTTCATCAAATAGCTATGGATCCCGAGTCTATACCTTGACCGCCTTTATTGTACGATGGTCTTTATGAATGGTTGGTCATGCCATTTGGGTTAAAGAATGCACCAGCTATATTCCAAAGAAAATGGATCAATGCTTTCGAGGACATGAAGATTATATAGCTGCTTACATTGATGATATAATTGATATTCTCTAATACAAAGATATGATCACAAGAAACATCTATGATATTTTGTGATATCTGTAAAAGAAATGGTCTAGTACTATCAAAAGAAAAATGGTTGTGGGCGATCCGAAATAGAATTTCTTGGAGCTATTATTGAAACAGAAAAATCGATTACTGATTTCATATAATCAAGAAATTATCAGAATTTCCTGAGGAAAAGTTGAAAGAAAAGAAAGGGTTACAGTCATGGCTTGGAATTCTGAATTACGCAAGAAGTTATATTCCTAAATTAGGAATACTAGTCGGCCCACTATATAACAAGACCAGCCCAAATGCTAATAAACGCATGAGTCCAATGGATTGGGAATTGGTCAAAGAAATGAACACCTGAACGCTGCATTTCGTGATGTCATAATCAATTGTTGATATAGCCAACATATTATTGTAATTCAAATGCATGATACCATTAACATCATATTAGAAATTGAACCTGCGATTGTTGTAGCCGATCGTCATGATTGGAACCTAAACTCCTGAAATCCTTACAAATAACAACTGTCTGCTTGTGATTGTCCTCGTAAGAAATCAAAAACAATTTAGGATAAAATAAATATGTCAACACAAGCAAACATTATCAATAACCTAAACACCAACCTGATGTGGATGTAATATGGGAGCTCAGCTGCTGGAGATAATCTCCCGTTGTTGGGAATTATCTTCGGATTCCTGAATACAATCGTTTACACCAAATTAAGTTAACATAATAACTCATAAATTTATATACGTCATTATAAGAAATATAATATCACGACACGTTATACCTGAGTGCTGCAAAGAGGGATAGGGGTCGAATCTGCCACATTTGTTAAAGTCCTGCAATTCTTCGCATTCTTCCTCTTGCTTGAACTTTTTTCTAGTACACCCCTCAATCTCTTACTTGATGTCGGTTTTGGCTTCATTTTTAGACCTCTTATCTCATTCATGTCGGCAAATTGAACGCCAGGATCATTCCGCACATTCCTTTCAGTATTTGACCGTGAACGTTGGCTTAACTCATGATCTTGTGGTATTTGATTCTCTTCATCAACTGTTTCTTTACCTTTCAATGTCTCATTAACCTTCTTCAACATGTTCAAGAGATTATCTTTCACAACTTGATACGTATCTCTCCTCTCTGTTGCCCTTGTCACCAATCGCATGCTTAACGTACACAATTCTTTATATCTGATAGTTGACAGCTGGCACGAATCCATATTACTATCATTGACCGTTGACTCCATTTGTCCAATCGTCCAACTTTTTGCTTTCCTTGTCCATCTTTTCATAATATACTTGCATGGGATTGTCGAAATATTCTTCAAGCTATACACCTTCAAAACATGAGAGCATAAAATGCCAACAAACTCAAACTTCCCACAACTACAATGAACATCATCATTACACGAATCATAGCTGACCAATCGAGAGTAGCTCTTCCCAAATGACACTAATCTTCAGTATTTCTTGACTATTCCATCCTGATTGCTAAGAAGAAAACTATAATCATAACAATGATTCCATTCATCTTGAAACCATTTAAAGACTTCGGTGTGTACAGTTGATGTTTGCTTTAAAATATTCACCAAGTCTTGATAATGTTGACTTGCTCACATTATTTTTAAAATCGCTTTTAACTCCTCATATTGCCGATCGTCAATTAGCCTCTAGAAGTGGTTAAAAACTGAATTAAGTTATGATGGTAACTAACGTATTTTTAAGCATACTGTTCATGCTCTCACTTCGTTGCATGTTCATCATGTCTGCACAAAATATTTTGCACCCATGAACCAAAGCCCATTTTTCCTTTATGCCAGACATGTCGGACCCGATCCCGGAGTTCGATCGTCCCGGATGTGAGCCCGAGTGGAACCCATCCCGAGACACTTGCCTTGCTGAGACCTTAAACTTGACACTCTTACTCTTACTATAGTACCCTTGACGCCGGAACCGTTTTGAGCCCAACTTTCGTTGTCCTCAAACCTTGCGCTTATAATCTTGCAGGATTCTTAATTGTAACTCCACCTTCGTGGCAAGCACACACCATGTATACACTAAAATCATGGGTTGACTTATTCATATAATTTGTAGCTTTATGTCTCAAGTTCTCCCTGAAACAAGAATCACCTTAATCGGAGTCATATACTCAAGATACACTCCAAAAATCTAAGAGAGTTCATACCCGAAACATGCCCTCTTAACTGACCTTTCACTTGTTTTAGAACAAACTTTCTCAATTTAACTCCAATTGATACCGGATTTTATGGAGGAAAGATATGTGTCTTATAAATCCAAAGGTTCAAGCCTCACCTCATTTGGAGGTCGTATGAGGGAAATATGCCTAAAACAACGGACCATGCTCACTTCCGAAATCGAATCGAAACTCTTTTGGCGCGATTGCTATAACTTTTAATCTATAGCTCCAAATGTTTTGGTTCTTTCACCATATGAAATTAGACATCTAGATCTACAACTCTTATGAAGACTACAAAGGCTGATTCTATCTCCTACATTCTGCAGCATCCTATTTTTCCATCGTCTGATTTCTATCATCTGGTTTTCTATCGTCTGATTTCTATCATCTGGTTTTCTATCGTCTGATTTCTATCATCTGGTTTCTATCTTCAGCTTTCCTTCCTTCTGCTTTTCTATCTTCTGATTTCCTTCCTTCTGATTTCTATCTTCTGATTTCCTTCCTTCTGATTTCTATCTTCTGATTTCCTTCCTTCTGATTTTTATCTTCTGATTTCCTTCCTTCTGATTTCTATCTTCCGATTTCCTTCCTTCGCTTTTCTATCTTCCGATTTCTATCTTCCGCTTTCTTTCTTCGCTTTTCTATCTTTGATTTCTATCTTCGCTTTCTTTCCTTCGCTTTTCTATCTTCGATTTCCTTCTTTCGATTTCTATCTTCCGATTTCCTTCCTTCGCTTTTTTATCTTCCGATTTCTATCTTCGCTTTTCTATCTTTCGATTTCCTTCCTTCCGATTTCTATCTTCCGATTTCCTTCCTTCGCTTTTTATCTTCCGATTTCCTTCCTTTGATTTCTATCTTCCGATTTCCTTCCTTCGCTTTTTATCTTTGATTTCCTTCCTTCGATTTCTATCTTCCGATTTCCTTCCTTCGATTTTTATCTTCGATTTCCTTCCTTCGATTTCTATCTTCTGATTTCCTTCCTTCTGCTTTTCTATCTTCTGATTTCTATCTTCTGCTTTCTTTCCTTCTGCTTTTCTATCTTCTGATTTCTATCTTCTGCTTTCTTTCCTTCTACTTTTCTATCTTCTGATTTCCTTCCTTCTGATTTCTATCTTCTGATTTCCTTCCTTCTGCTTTTTATCTTCTGATTTCCTTCCTTCTGATTTCCTTCCTTCTGCTTTTCTAGTAAGGATCATATCTTTTGACTCCGAACTCCAAATTTAGCAAACGATATACCCTTGGAAAACTCTAAACTCCTACTACAATCTTCATGAAGACTCATTGATCTAATTCATACCAAGAGGGTCTAATATTGAGATAATACTATCAAATTTTAGGAAAATTTGACAACACATCCCCCTTAAAATGCAACTACCCAATTTTCAATTCTAAGACTTCCACTTGCATAAAACTCATCATACAACCTCATATAACATGATTAAACCCTAAGGAATCTTCAAACACCATTCAAGCAACAGCCACACTCTTAATCATCTATCATATCCAAGTTATACAATGATGCAATTGTACATTCACAACCATACTCAAGTCCATATTGCATTAATCATCATACATAAGAGTTTTACAATTTCATTGGCATTTCTAGCCAAATTCCAAAACCAATAACAATATCTCATTTACCTTATTCCATTGCTCATATGAATTACAATTATACATTTACATAACCAAACTTCAAATACACAATAAAACAAGCACAACTGCCTTGATCCACTTCCTCTTGATTTCTTGCTAAAAACCCGAAATTGGGAAAATAAGGGGGTGAGCTTGGGAGCCAGAAGGTTCTATGCTTATAACCAAATAATGAACAAAACAGTTTTAGAAGTCCATTTCAGTATTAATTTCCTTTAGATCATAAAACATTGTCCTCTTCAAAACTCTTGTCATTTTCTTGAAATCACAAATCATTCATTTTCAAAGGTTCATGAAATCATAAACCAAGAGCTCTTGTCATTTTCTTGAAATCACAAATCATTCATTTTCAAAGGTTCATGAAATCATAAACTAAGAGCTCTTGTCATTTTCTTAAAATCACAAATCATTCATTTTCAAAGGTTCATGAAATCATAAACTAAGAGCTCTTGTCATTTTCTTGAAATCACAAATCATTCATTTTCAAAGGTTTATGAAATCATAAACCAAGAGCTCTTGTCATTTTCTTGAAATCACAAATCATTCATTTTCAAAGGTTCATGAAATCATAAACTAAGAGCTCTTGTCATTTTCTTGAAATCACAAATCATTCATTTTCAAAGGTTCATGAAATCATAAATGCAATTCAACTTGTCACAATTCACATCATATAACACATATCACCTAACACATCATAATGGTTTGGCAAGTCCAATTCTTGGCAACCATATAGTCTCATTTAATGAGCCTATATGGGCAAATCTTTAGAGTCCGTATCTTGGATCATCCTATGCCACAATCGGGGCAGGCGAAGGCTTCTTCATGGTCATCGTGCACTAGACGTTTTTGGGTGGACTTAACCTAACCCACTTAACATATAATCATGACTTGAAACTTGATTGCCCTATGGCAAAAATCTTGTAAATCTTGTTTTGCATAAATCATGCAAATTTTCATAATTCATCTCATGATCATAAAGCATTTCATATGCAATGCATCATTATTCCTCAACAAAATCACATTCACATAACAAATCATCAATCATCCAATCCTCATGACATTTTCAAATCATTCATACCATGATACATCAATTATAGCAATTTCTCAAGGCATTCAAAACAATGAATTTGAAAACATTTTATATTCTTAATTTCTTTGAAAATTATGTCAATGACCCATTATTTAACTATAAACATAAAACCTACCTTATAATTCCTTGCTTGAAAACCTTGTTCCCATGGCCTTCCTTGCTTTCCATTCCTCTTGCCTCTCACCATTTTCCTCAAAATCAACACAATTCTCAAATCAAAAGACATCCAAAATGCAACAAATCCTAAGGACACAAATCATGAAATTTATCTTGGAATCACAATACCCATTCCATTCTTAGTCTTCCTCAACCATAACCCAACTAAAATCTCATACTTAAACATAAGGCTTACCTTAAACTTCCACTAACCAAGTGATGACTTGGTTCAAAATGAAGCTCTAGTGATTTCCACACTTTTCCTCTTGCACTTTCTTCAAATTCCCTCTTGATCTCTTGGAAAATCCAACCCTAACCAAAGCATTCTTCTTTTCTCCTCCTTCTATCCTCTTCCACGAAACCACTCTCCTCTCCTCTAAAATTTTCAGATTCCTCTCTTCTTCCCTACAACTCACTTATTTTTCTTCTTTATACTCCTTACACACTCACTTAAGCCCAAAGGCCCATTTGCCTACTCCTTTCTTCTCTTTTCTTCTTTTCCTACCTCATTAAACTACTCAAGCCCACTTCTTCATTTAAGCCCAATTCCTTCCCTCTTCATTTTGTTTCCATTCTTTTCCTTTTGCATTTAACTCCTACTACTCAAGCCCAAGTCCACTTCATTTTATTCCTTCCTTCTTATTTTCCTACTACAATTTAAGCCCATTTTATTTATATCCTCTCTTCTTTATTCATTTCATTTGGACCCAAAGCCCAATTTATTCTTCCTTCTTTCTTCTCATCCTACTAAATCACTTAAGTCCAAACCATTTCTTCTTCTTTTCATTTGATTTAGCCCATTATTCTCTTAGGCCCAATTAAACTCTAAACTCAGAATTCAACTAACACATTTAATTGTATTAAATCATGCCACCTAATTTCATGACACCTTACCTTAAGCATATTAACATGTCAATTAATTCCCCATTAATCCATCTCGTATTTAAACCATATCTTCCATTTCATTTCAATTTCAAGAATTCTTAACTTCTTTACTCATGAATAATCATTCAAAATCCTTATTTAATAATCCTAGCTTACTAAAAAGTTTTGGGTCCAATAATTCTCCCCCTCTTAAAAGAATTTCGTCCTCAAAATTCCTATCTTACTGATCTAGAGGCAAGGGTTTAAATCCTTAATTAACGGATTCAACTTATTCTTGCATGACTTATTCAGATAGCTCACCATCCTGACCCTGCCTATTTGATCTTGAGTGCACCTTGCACGGTGGCACTCTTAAACATGTACTCATAATCATGTACTCGTGAGAGTAAAAGCATGTAACTCGAAAGCATCATCGGGGCAACTCGTCTTATGCTTGATGTTCACATCATAATAATGATAAGTGACCGTGAACTAACACACTACTTCCATGCCTATTCTTGGATTCTTTTAATTCATCTTTCTTACTTCACTTGATTCTTATCACTCACTCATTTCACCTGTCCATAACCTTTTCAATTCTAGCCTTCTATAACTTGTAGACCTTACTTATCATCATAATGCTAAAAAGATGAATCTTTCTATCATCTAATTCTTCATACCGCATTTGATTGAATTTACTAGAACTGTGATTTTGTACTTAAAATAAACTAAAGTTATACTTGGATCTCATAACCTTATGAACTTCAACTATATGCTTTAAGCATATTCTTGATAATTAAGACCATCAATTCCTACATTCACTTGCTTATTTGACATTCTTGATCACTAAGAGATCTTTCGATGAAATCCTCGCTAGGATGCATACCTCATGTTACCATTTGTACTTTGCTAGCAACCTTTTACTTAATCATCTTTATTGATTTCATATACTTCCTATTTCATTCACTGGTATCATTCTTCCTATTTGAACTTGAAATTCAGATCCGTATCAATTTCTTAATAAGATTCACAATCTTTTATCCTTAATTTGGGATAAACTATGTCCCACCTGCTATGCTTCTTGTTGCTCTAGTTCTGGACATCATAGTATCGAATTCATGCTTAATGTATCGGATGCAACACTTAGCCTCACTTGGAATCTCTTACTGGTGCAATCATAGTCTTTTGATACATATCTCAATCTCCTGAGTTTCATATTTAATTCTCCCAATTCAGTAATTGTCTTGTACTTTTACGATCTGTATTTGCATGTTCATACATGTTCCTGTACATATGTTGTCTCCAAACTTTCAAAACAATCATCAATGTTGC
Organism: Erythroxylum novogranatense; assembly: GCA_029891385.1. Classification (NCBI taxonomy): domain Eukaryota; kingdom Viridiplantae; phylum Streptophyta; class Magnoliopsida; order Malpighiales; family Erythroxylaceae; genus Erythroxylum; species Erythroxylum novogranatense. Next base: position 43,898,663 of record CM057233.1, on the reverse strand, counting down.
AGTTCTAGGTCATGTATCAAAATTCACTCATAGGGCTTTACACATTTCTCTTCATGTATTCAAACCATTCTCCTAAAAAAAAAATTTTTTTTTTTTGAGCATCATTTTGAATACCTTTCATACATCATCAAATAGTCTCCAATTCCATAGTGCTATTGGGAATTTGTTAACTTAAGCAATCATTATCAATTTTCATGTATCTCTCGATTAGCCCTTGTGATTCCTTACTTAACAATTCCCTCAATGAGGTATATTGACTTACTTTCCTTTCGATTCCTCTTATTGACTTTCTTCCTCGAATGATTTTTTTCTCCACAATTTGCAGCTTATTTGCAAACTTAATTAGGGTGATTTTAATATATTCATCAAGTCATACTAATATCTCCCAAACATACTTTCACGTAATATATAACATAGACTTACATACTCCTCATGTTAACAATCAAGGTCTCTATAGTGAGTGTACTCACTTTCGAATCATCACATATTCTTTTCTGATTAGCTCTTTCATTGATTACTCTTAACATGAACCATTTGATCTGCTTATTCTAACTTAATGAAATCCTCTTCAAAGAGGATTTTTGTTGCAATCATCTATACTATTCCTGCAATCTTAATCAATCTCCTATTATCATCATCATATTTTATCCTCGACTTATCTTCATCAATTCATAAATCAATCTCTTATATGATTGATACTTTGATCTTCATTAATCCTAGACAATATTTTTTCTTGATCTTAGAATTTATTTCTCATTGTAACACCATCAACAACTCTCAATCTATGTCTACTGATCACTTAGGCTTTAAACTACGGAAACTATGACTAATAATATTCACTAAATCATAGGTTTCTTCCTCTATTATCTTCACACATACTCTACTTATGTGCTTAATACACTCATTTGTGCATAATTATGGATTTCCATACAAATACTCCCAACAACAACCAATTTGACCTTCTTGAACTTATACAAACATTACTATCAATCATCTCATTGTCCCATTATCCTTCACTTCACATCTTATATATATATATATATATGTATATATATATAGTTTCCATTGACTTAAACTTGTGGAAATAAAATCATCACATATTTCATACAGCACATAGATTTCAAAAACTTGTAATCTTGGTGCTCGTAATGGCACTTTCTTGTAAACTTGCTTTTCACAATATGATATCCTTGCACAAATCATGTCTGAAAGTATAATTTCATAAACTTGTATTCTTAAAAAGAAAATCCCTTTTTAAAGTCATTTCATCAATCATTCACATAATCGACACATTAAACATGCAACATTTCATAATGCACTCAATGCACAACTGATGCAACGATTATGATGCAATTTAAATTATGAAATTTTCTTGCTTGATTTAATGAGAATTTATTATAAGCATGCACCCACTGGGGTTCCGGTTTTATCTTCTTAAAACTATAAGAATTTCGACTTTCATGAAGTTCTACTTGAACCCCTTAATCCCTATCCCCCTACTTTTCCTCAAACAATCATGCTCATAATTCACATATTTCCCACATTCAAGGATAAGCACCATAGTATGTCATTGATACCATATTCGATTTCATCAATGATCTATTGACTCATTACTACCATGTTTGATCATGTACTATTTCTCATTTCCACTAATCCATAACTTCAATTTATTCGCTAATTTGATTAGCCCAAACTCTTAACAATTTTCTCTTGTATGTAACTTTTACATATGCGTCCATATAAGATCTCAATTCCGGCGCTCTGATACCACAGATGTCGGACCCGATCCCGGAGTCCGACCGTCCGGGATGTGAGCCCGAGTGGAGCCCATCCCCAGACACTTGCCTTGCTGAGACCTTAAACTTGACACTCTTACTCTTACTATAGTACCCTTGACGTCGGAACCTGCTTTTGGAGCCCAACTTTCGTTGTCCCAAACCTGCGCTTATAATCTTGCAGGATTCTTAATTGTAACTCCACCTTCGTGGCAAGCACACACCATGTATACACTAAAATCATAGGTTGACTTAGTCATATAATTTGTAGCTTTATGTCTCAAGTTCTCCCTGAAACAAGAATCACCTTAATCGGAGTCATATACTCAAGATACACTCCAAAAACCTAAGAGAGTTCATACCCGAAACATGCCCTCTTAACTGACCTTTCACTTGTTTTAGAACAAACTTTCTCAATTTAACTCCAATTGATACCGGATTTTAGGGAGTTAAATATATGTGTCTTATAAATCCAATGGTTTAAGCCTCACCTCATTTGGAGGTCGTATGAGGGAAATATGCCCAAAACAACGGACCATGCTCACTTCCGAAATCGAATCAAAACTCTTTTGGCGCGATTGCTATAACTTTTAATCTATAGCTCCAAATGTTTTTGTTCTTTCACCATATGAAAGTAGACAGCTAGATCTACAACTCTTATGAAGACTACAAAGGCTGATTCTATCTTCTACAATCTGCAGCGTCCTATTTTTCCATCGTCTGATTTCTATCATCTGGTTTTCTATCGTCTGATTTCTATCATATGGTTTTCTATCGTCTGATTTCTATCATCTGGTTTCTATCTTCTGCTTTCCTTCCTTCTTCTTTTCTTTTCTGGAAAGAAAAGAAAAGAAAAGCAATATATTCCCCTGTCAGGACCATTAACCAGAGAATAGTAAGAGAAATTCTTACCTAATGGAGGTTCCATTATCTTGCTGAAGTAGTACTGTAAAGCACAACATGCTTTATGCTTTTGACCACTGTTATTAGCTTTCCATAGTGCATCAAGTAAACATTTCTGATTTTCATCCAGAGGTAAGTTTTCCAGTGGATTTAAATGCTTTTGGATCTTTTGATCCGAATGGGTAATTGTGCGCATCAAACTCGCAAAATTTTCTTTCTTCCTCATATTCTACCGGTGAGGACTGTTTTTTCTTTGGGCGATTGCCCTTTCAATCGCTTTTCTATTGAACATTTCGTAGGGTTTCCCCTATCAGGTCTTGAACTTTCTCCTTTTTCTTTTCTGGAAAAATTTTTATTTCTTCCAGTGCTGTTGGTAGATTCATCAGTATCCGTGTCTGAGTATGATTTAAATTCTTCTGAGAGGGACTCATTACGGACTGAGTGAGGTCGTTGATTTCTTTTTCCTGATCTTTTTGATCTGTCCATCGGATAGTTGTTAATTTGAAAACAATTGGGATAATCGATCTGCAAGTTTATTTTTCTTCCCGTCAATATGTTCAATGATAACTTTGACACCTGTACCTGTAAGAAAATCAACAAAGTTAATCCACCTAACCCTAGATGGTTTATTTTGCGATTGCTTGTTATAAAAACTGATTATTGCTTGACAATCAGTGCGCAAAGTGATTTCTTTTTGATCCAAGTAATGGATCTTAAAGGAGTTCAAGGAATTTATGCATGCAGCTATTTCAGCATCGATTGTTGACTTTATTGTATCAAACTTGCCGCTGGCATATGCAAAAACATGTTCTTCCGCAGTTGAACTTCCTTTAGTTTTCTTCCATTTGGCTATTCCTCCCCATCCTTCCATACATCCATCGGTTTCAATGATAATGTATGAATTTGGTGGTGGTAATTCCATTTCTGGAAGATTGTTGACAATTTTCTTAATTTCTTTGACCAATTCCCAATCCATTGGACTCATGCGTTTATTAGCATTTGGGCTGGTCTTGTTATATAGTGGGCCGACTAGTATTCCTAATTTAGGAATATAACTTCTTGCGTAATTCAGAATTCCAAGCCATGACTGTAACCCTTTCTTTTCTTTCAACTTTTCCTCAGGAAATTCTGATAATTTCTTGATTATATGAGGCTGTAATCTGATTTTTCTGTTTCCAATAATAGCTCCAAGAAATTCTATTTCGGATACGCCCACAACCATTTTTTCTTTTGATAGTACTAGACCATTTCTTTTACAGATATCACAAAATATCTGTAGATGTTTCTTGTGATCATATCTTGTATTAGAGAATATCAGTATATCATCAATGTAGGCAGCTATATAATCTTCATGTCCTCGAAAGCATTGATCCATTTTTCTTTGGAATATAGCTGGTGCATTCTTTAACCCAAATGGCATGACCAACCATTCATAAAGACCATCAGTACAATAAAGGCGTCCAGTATAGACTCGGGATCCATAGCTATTTGATGAAAACCACTTTTTAAATCAAATTTGCTATAGATTCGACTATTACCAATTCTTTTGATAATAGTATTGATACCTGGTAATGAGTATTGATCCTTATGAGTGTTCTCGTTGAGTTTTCTGTAGTCAAACACCATGCGTTCCTTTCCATGCTTGCTTTGACCAGTTTCTGGATCTACTGTGGTTCCTGAGTATACAATCATTGCCATTGTTCTGTGTCTTGAAGACGATGATCTTATGACTCCAAGATCCAATAAGGTTCGGACATGTTTTCTGAATTGTTCTGCCATGAGTGGAGTAACATGTTTCAAGGGCTTATCCTGTATAGTAATATCAGGATTTATAATATCTATCTTGCATAGTATCCCATTCTTTGCCCAGTGTCTCTGAGGATTTTTCCCAATATATTCCAACTCTTCTAATTCCTTCAATTTTTCTTGTATTTCTTTTGAGTATTGTGAGATACTCTTTCCAATGTCATAGCATACCATATTTTGATGGTATAATATTCATTGGAATCTAATTCAAGCTCAGGGATAGCTAACTTTGCTATCTTAATTTCTTTTTCTGTTGTCACTTTTGACACGTTCTTATAGAAGGTCAAAGTTTCTCCTTCTATTCGAATTCCTCCTTGCTGAGCTCGTATGAAATTGCACCCAAGAATCATTTGAATTCCATCTTGTTTTAACATGGGTATGCAATATGTGAGTGGTATTCTGTAGGAATTCCCGTCAATTATCATTTCTCCATCTTTCAATCTTTCAGTTGCCTGATATAAGGAGTTGATACCGGTAATTTCTATTGCATATGTTGACTTTCATCTTTATTGATTTCATATACTTCCTATTTCATTCACCTGGTATCATTCTTCCTATTTGAACTTGAAATTCAGATCCGTATCAATTTCTTAATAAGATTCACAATCTTTTTATCCTTAATTTGGGATAAACTATGTCCCACCTGCTATGCTTCTTGTTGCTCTAGTTCGGACATCATAGTATCAATTCATGCTTAATGTATCGGATGCAACACTTAGCCTCACTTGGAATCTCTTCTTGGTGCAATCATAGTCTTTTGATACATATCTCAATCTCCCGAGTTTCATATTTAATTCTCCCAATTCAAGAATTGTCTTGTACTTTTACGATCCAGATTTGCATGTTCATACATGTTCCTGTACATATGTTGTCTCCAAACTTTCAAAACAATCATCAATGTTGCAGTTCTAGGTCATGTATCAAAATTCACTCATAGGGCTTTATACATTTTCTTCATGTATTCAAACCATTCTCCTAAAAAAATTTTTTTTTGAGCATCATTTTGAATACCTTTCATACATCATCAAATAGTCTCCAATTCCATAGTGCTATTGGGAATTTGTTAACTTAAGCAATCATTATCAATTTTCATGTATCTCTCGATTAGCCCTTGTGATTCCTTACTTAACAATTCCCTCAATGAGGTATATTGACTTACTTTCCTTTCGATTCCTCTTATTGACTTTCTTCCTCGAATGATTTTTTTCTCCACAATTTGCAGCTTATTTGCAAACTTAATTAGGGTGATTTTAATATATTCATCAAGTCATACTAATATCTCCCAAACATACTTTCACGTAATATATAACATAGACTTACATACTCCTCATGTTAACAATCAAGGTCTCTATAGTGAGTGTACTCACTTTGAATCATCACATATTCTTTTCGATTAGCTCTTTCATTGATTACTCTTAACATGAACCATTTGATCGCTTATTCTAACTTAATGAAATCCCTCTTCAAAAGAGGATTTTTTGTTGCAATCATCTATACTATTCCTGCAATCTTAATCAATCTCCTATTATCATCATCATATTTTATCCTCAGACTTATCTTCATCAATTCATAAATCAATCTCTTATATGATTGATACTTTGATCTTCATTAATCCTAGACAATATTTTTTTCTTGATCTTAGAATTTATTTCTCATTGTAACACCATCAACAACTCTCAATCTATGTCTACTTGATCACTTAGGCTTTAAACTACGGGAAACTATGACTAATAATATTCACTAAATCATAGGTTTCTTCCTCTATTATCTTCACACATACTCTACTTATGTGCTTAATACACTCATTTGTGCATAATTATGGATTTCCATACAAATACTCCCAACAACAACCAATTTGACCTTCTTGAACTTATACAAACATTACTATCAATCATCTCATTGTCCCATTATCCTTCACTTCACATCTTACATATATATATATATATATGTATATATATATAGTTTCCATTGACTTAAACTTGTGGAAATAAAATCATCACATATTTCATACAGCACATAGATTTCAAAAACTTGTAATCTTGGTGCTCGTAATGGCTCAAATATGGGACCCCCTCAATATCCACCAGCAGAGCAACCTCGAGCAATCAATGTTCCTGAAATTAGAGAAAAATGGAAAAATTTTCGAGGAAAGAGAATGGAAGTCTCTAATAATTGGGTATTACCTCCTGCACAATCTCAAACAGGCTCGATGTTAGTTTTACCTGATGATATATCTATGTATGAAGATGTTATATCAAGATGGGAGTCAAACAACAAAAATATGATTGACAGAATGAACTGGATTGACAATCAGTCAAAGGTCATTTATATTGAAAATCTCCTTGGAGAAATGATGAATCACTCGGATGTCTACATTTTTCTAGCATCTCATTCATTTTCTTTGTACTCTCAGTGAAGGTAGCTAAATCAGATGAAAGACTCTTAATTCTACGCTTCAACTGATTGATCTCATCAGATTTATCTACAACTTTCTTTTTCTCCTCTATTTGTTTCTTTAAACAGATATTTTCTCTCTCTTTTTCTTCTGTATGTTTAAGGTTTTCTACATACTTCTTCTTTAACAGTTTATACTATTTCAGAATAGCATGAGAATCCTCTAATAGTTCTGAATAAGCATCATGCAAGTTATCGTATTCAGAAGTTACCTCCTCATCACTTTCTTCCTTGGCTACTAGGTAGATAATTGCATGTTCAGATGTCTCAGAACTTGTATCTGACTCTGATGGATTTAGATCTTCCTAAATTGTCATCATGCTTTTCTTGCCTTCTCTACTCTTCTTTCGTTTCTTCTTTAGAGTAGGACATTCGGACTTGTAATTTCCAGGTTGATTACACTCGTAGCATATGATAGATGTCTTTTCTACTTTACCATCATCTTTGCAATTCTTCTTAAAGAGCTGACTTCCTTTGGACTTCTTTTTCCACATCCGTATTATCTTCTGGGAAATGAAAGATAATTCGTCATCTTCATCACTTGACCCTTGTTCTGATTCACTTGAGTCATCATTCTTTGATTCTTAAATCTTTAATGCTTTCGATGACTTTGTCCTTCTTTGATTCTTGTGATTCTTCTGTCCGGCCTTCAGTGCTATTGACTTGTCCCGTTTGGGCTTGTCTTCAGCATCGAGCTCTACTTCATGAATCTTCAGTGATCCAAGAAACTCGTCAAGCTTTAGCACGCTCAAATCCTTAGCTTCCTGCCCCACCGTAACTTTTGGTCTCCACCTCTTCGAAAGACTTCTTAAGATCTTTCGTACGTGATCTTGGTTATTGTACGTTCTTCCAAGGGCTTTCAATCCATTGACGATTGTTTGAAATCTTCCAAACATTTGATCAATAGATTCTTCTTCTTTCATCTTGAAAAGCTCGTATTGGTGCACAAGAATGCTTATCTTGGATTCTTTGACTTGGTTTGTGCCTTCATGAGCGATGGACAATGTGTCCCACATCTCCTTCGCAGTGTCGCATCCGTGGACTTTGTCATACTCACTCCTGGCTAGGGCACACGCCAAGAAAAATTTCACCTTAGAGTTCAATCAATTCTTGCCTTTTGGTCACCGTCCATCTGGTCCGTGGAATAAGATTTCCATCTTCATCTACTGGTGTATATGGTCCATTCTCTATCACATCCCAAAGGTCGACATGAGTAGATTCTATGAACAGCCGCATTCTATCTTTCCAATAATGATAGTCTTCTCCGTTGAATGCTGGAGGTCTAGTGACTGAGGCACCTTCTGCAATGTATATATGTGATTCTACCATTATCTTTGATCCACACTTTGCTACAGTGATCCTTGGATACCAGGCTCTGAAACCAATTGAAGTGAATCACACGTTATTACAATGCTTATAATACTATATACGAATACACGAGAAGGGGGGGGTTGAATTGTGTATTCCCCTTTTGAAAAAACTTTCAAAAAACGTTTTGTTGAAAACAAGTTCTTTTTACAAAAACTTCAGTAAGTTCGAATTAATCAAAACTTTGAAAACTTGTTTTGAAATCTAAGTAATAACAAAACTTTAAACTTAAAGAAAGATAGAGTAGAGAGAAGTCGACACAACAATTTTATACTGGTTCACCCCAAACCGTGGGCTACGTCCAGTCCTCAGAAGTCTTTCTGAGATTTCACTTTCTTCAACGCTATAAGTATTCTTTCCGAGCCTCTTGTGTCTCTACACTCAAGATTCTTTTATTCTTAGCCCTCGCAGCTATCTCGTACTACTTTCTTACAAAAAGTGTTTGAACTCACATTAAGAATACTAGCTCTTAGCTAATTCGCACAATAATCTCACAAACAAGCTTTTTCGTTCACGTATACGTAAGTCAACTAACTTTGCAATCTTCGACTTCGACTCATATTTATAGCCTTCGTCTGCAACTGCTTCTTGAATTTTGCTTCTTAAATCTTGAAAGAAATGGTTAATCAGTTGAGTTCTGTAACTAACTCGAAATGACTTTTGCGTCTGCTTTTCTTTCTTTGTCATCTTTTGAATTATGCGTCTGCTTTTGAATTCTGCGTCTGCTTTTCATTTCTGCGTCTGCTTTTCATTTTTGCGTCTGCTTTTCAACTTCTTTGTTATTCATCCTACGTCTGCTTTTTCTTTTCTCCGTCTATCTGTTTTTCATTCTACGTCTACTTTTTCTTCTTCTTTGTTATTCATCAAAATCATATATATGTAAAGTCATATCAAAATCATATATATGTAAAGTCATTTTGACTCAACACAGGGAACTCCAAAGTAAGAGCATTGAGGTTCCAACGTATTTTAATTTTGAGCTGCTAGATCAAATAGGGTTGACAGACATATTTATGATATTATGTCGGAGAGGTAGATGGCAATATTTTGTGCGAATTAGTTACCCCGTGTACCGTGACACGACACTGGAGTTTTTCACATCTTTGAGGTTTGCCACACACGCAATCGAAGAAATTGTGGTTTAGGTTACGAGGGCCGGTGTGTTATATGGATGAGAGGGTGTTACGGTTCATATGTGGGTTTGTCGAAAATGATATTGAAGATGCGCATCAGGCTTTCAACATAACTTCTTACTGGAAATATTTAACAGACTTGGATGCGATGATCCACATTGCATCCAATGCACAAATTGTTCATGCAGAATTGAAGTCACGTGATAAATTCATGTATGGATCTTTTGACAAATGATAAAATACAAAATGCTCGACCAAGGAGCTTTTCCTATTATGGTGCATCGAGTATGGACATAAGCCGAACATGTTCACTTATGTATCTAGAACTTTGATCGAATTAGTGGGGAGACGGGGGAACAGCCTGGGAATGGGTTATTTAGCAACTGCATTAGTTGAGTGGTTTAGGCTTGATCTTAGTGACCTTAACATGCTGAATTATAACTATTTCGATGTACCATACCTGACACGGTGCGAGATTATACATGGGAGAACCATGCAGCTACGAGATCCTTCAACCCGTACAGCATTGAAGCGTAGGTTGGCAGCGGGAGAGTCAAGTTCTATAGGTCACGGTGTTGAATATGGTTCGGAGATTGAGGGGCAACAATCGCAACGCCAACATTAGTTCGCACAACAATAGGAACACCAACAACAAATGAACCTGATTTGCCCGATATACACCAACTCATGCTTGATAACCAAAACTCATGATTAAAACCACAACAAAGACCTGCAGAAGTTGGATGAAATTAAGGAACAAATGCATAGACTTAATCAGCGATGGGTATATCTGAATGATCGAGTGCATGCTATTTACGAGGATCTGCAATACGTGGAAAACAAATTGGAAAAGGCTTGGGAGGTGCAAGGATTGGATGTGCCATCTCCTTCCACATGTGGTAATGACACTGCACCAAACGCTGCCACTGACAATGCAGCAGGGTCCTGTTCCTGAAATGTGGAAGTAAGACATTTTTTCAGCTTCTAAATGTTGATTCTTATGACTCTTTGTTTGTATTATTGCCTTTTGCATTTCAGGTTATACTCATTTCAGTTCTGTTCCACCTTGTATGCATCTTTGTATTTGTTAGCTGTCATGTTTAGAATGCTTGTTTGTTTTTATCTTCACTAATAGTTGCTGCCAAAAAGACTAAATCTACTTCAACTTTCTGATATTTTAAAGGATCTACTATAATTGGTTCAAGACATGTTTTTACTTGTACCTTTTTATCTTAAAATCTAATGTGTTTTCTTGTTGCATTCATGAGCAATATATTTTAAAAATCTAGAACTAAAGCTGTACGTTTGCTCATTCTTATTCACTTTTAACATGTTACTTGAATGGGCTCTATTATTACAGGATGGAAAAATAGAAGTTGAAGTTAAGCTTACAGGTATCTTGAGTTTAGGAGCCTTGCAGCCTGGAGAGACCAAAATATGGTACAACTATTGCCCAGTGTCTATATGCCCCGATCCACCAAAACTTTTTGTTGCCGTATGGACATGGTCGTTGATCGCAAGCCCGTGAAAGTTTTAATGAGGTGAACTGTGTTTCTATTTGTGGCGACCAATAAGTCGCTGTGTTTTTAATAGTGTTGGTTCTTCTATTTTCTGAACATATACTTCTAATCAAAATAATATTAGTCAAATCTCCACTTTCCTGGCCTTTTCTTTTCCTTTGGCCTAATATTCAATTCTTGTGAACCAGATCAAAATTTGTTTTCTTTCTTGGAGAAAATATCTGTAGTATGTCAAATATTTCTTGGTAACTAGGTTGAGGCTTTTACATATATTTTAAAGAAAATTTTTTTATTGTTTTGTGTCATTTTGTAAAAAGCTTGACTTTCCATTTGTCCTGTCCAGATTTATCAAATGCATTCTTGGCAACATTCATCAACTTGATTCATTTTGGTTTGTTGCCTGCAGTGATGAGCCATAACATGTAAGAAGAATCTCTCAATAGAGTTTCTTCTATGAAATATACTTTGTTACGCTTGGCTTCTGAGCATTATCTTCATGAATATTCACCTTTGCTCCATATAACAGATGTGTTCTGGTCTTATAACTTCCATTTATCTGTAATAACCTGCTCAACTCTAATAATCAAGTTGTTTCTGTTGTATAAATTATTACTTTTGTGTTGCATATTTTATTGATTGCTTCCTGTTTCCTTGGAATATCATTTTCACATGAGGCACTAATTTTTATTTGGAGTAGTTATTGAATGTTAATTGTGTTATCATTTCTTTTCATAATGTATTTTTATTTATTTTTTAAGCACCCAAACTCATTTGCATTTCCTTGTTGCAAGTTGTTGATAACTACTATAGACCTGACCTTAAGAAGGCAGCCCTTGCAAGATTGAGTGTTGTGCACAGGAGCCTGAAGGTCGCCAAATCTAGTGTGAAGAAGAGGAGCAGACAAGCTAGGAAGTCATTTAAGCTGAAAAATAATGCATTACTCTTAATTGTGCTGGAGTTAATTTTTCATCAATCATATCAATCTACTTTTGTATTATTGTTTTCCTTGTTTCCATTTAGACCAAGAATCATAGAGTTTACGAATTTTTTGGGGAGATAATTTGCATTGCAATATCATAGTTTTGCATTGTGTGCCTGGCATCTGATACACTTATGGTAGTCTTCCTAATTCTATCATTTCATTAATGCTAAGGTACTTGAACCTTTTCGTGGATTAGGTGCTTATATTCTCCTTGCTTTTCTAAAATGAAACGTAATCAAGACATGCAAGGTGTAGATTGCTCTAAGATTAAGCCTTCAATTTTTGGTCTCGTAATTTGTGAAACTCTTATGCTATAGCACCCGATTTCTTGGGGAAATTGAATAACCTAAATGGCGTAAACTGGTGGTTTAATTTCATTTTGAAGCATACATGATCAGATAACTGAGTGATTTTTTAGTCACGTAATGCTGCCGATGAATATAACTGGAGCATGAAAGTGTAAGGACATAATTTAAGCACATAATTATTCAGTAGCTCATTCCGAGAACTGTAAATAATCCAAGCTATGTCAATTATTTAGAAACATAAATGCTTTCAATTTAACAACGTGAACAATTGTAGAACTTTATGATCAAAACTTTCTATTGTTGCTGGGTTTCAGAATGCATAGGTATGCGGCATCCAGTTGAGGCCATATGTTGCCAAGCTAAAATCTTTAGCTTGATTTCTTTCCCATACGGTAAGAGCCTCAGAGGTGTTAGCCCCAAATTTTTTTTAAATTTAAGCATGATTAGATTAATTGAGTAAGTTAAGTTAGCGTAAATTGAATTGAGATTTAATTAACATGTGATAGCATTAATGAGTTGGGTGAAGAATTAATGGAATTAAATGAGTTAGTTAGGTTTTAATGAGGTAGGAAAGAAAAGAAAGATAAAATGGGCTTAAAGATAATTGGGCCTAAGTAAGTTGTAGGACAAAGAGGAAATAAAGAGGAAGAAGAAGAAGGGAGTTAGACTTGGGCCTTTGGGCTTGGGTTAAATGAAGAAGGAGTATAAAAGGAGAAAGAAAGAAGTAAGTTAGGAGGGAAAGGAAGAGGAAAACGAAAATAGAAGAGGAAGAGGAAGAGAACATAGTAAAGAGGAAAGAAGAAGGAGAAAAGAAAGCCTTGGCTAGGGTTTTGATTTTTCAAGAGATTTAGCAAGTGTTTGAAGAAAGTTCAAAGAGAAAGAAGATAGAGGAGGAGCTAAGCTTCACTTTGAACCAAGAAACCACTTGTTTGGTTAAGGAATCAAGGTAAGTTATATTTTCAAGGTTAAGTTTTGTTGGTTTTATAGTTTAAAAGCTTAGAAAGAAGATGGGTTTAGTGATTCTAGGTTAATTTCATGATTTAAGTTCATGGGGTTTTCAATTTTAGAAACCCTAAATGATATGAGGTTCTTTTCTTGTTATGGTTGAAGTGGGACAAGAAAGAAGAGAAGAGCAAGAGGAGGAACCCATTAGCAAAGATTTAACAAGTCTAAAAGGTGGGTTTCATATTTATCTTTATGTATATAAGCTACAAATGCAAATTAATGCATGACATTAATGAGTTTCACCTACTTGAAAGTTATATTAAATATGTGTGATTTAATGATTGCAGATAAATGCTTGATGAATGAATATGATGAAAGGCATGAATGATGTATGAAAAGATGATTTCAAAGAAACGATGAATTGGACAAGAACAGTCCAATTTTATGATTTTGCATGATGGTTATGTTATGTGGGTAAGGTATAGTCCTAAGAACAAATCACGCACGTCGACCATGAAGCCTTCGCCTTACGCCTGATTGTGACATAGGATGATCCAACATTTTGGACTCCTCAAGATTTGCCCATATAGACACATAAAATGAGACTATATGGTTGCCAAGAATAAGGACTTACCGAGCCATTTGATGTGTTGTTTATGTGAATTACATGAAAATGCAAGAATTATGAATGTTTGAATTGTGAAAAAATCATGTTTGAATATTGATGAACTTTGCATGATGCATGTATTATAATTTAATGAATGAATGCAAAAGTATGAATAACTAAATAGACTTGCTTGATAGATAAATATAAATGTGTTACCCACTTGAGTGAAAGCTCACCCCTCAACTCTACTGTGAAATGAGAAGGATCCCAGGAGCAAGCTTAAAGGCACTTACTCCAAGATTTTCTTTTGGTTTTGTATTTGAAATGATTTTTGGTAAAACAATGCTTTAGTAGCATTTTAAGAATGATACTGTATTTTGAAACTTCATTGTAATTGGGCTTAAAATGCCCACTAAAGCATTGTATGAATATGACATGAGTTGATGATGATGGAATGAATGCAAATGAAATGCAAGTATGCTAAGTTCAAATGTATTTTGAGAAATTCGTGCATGTTTAAGAAAATTGCATCATTATTATAGTTTGGATTTGATTAGATGATTAAGAGTGTGGCTGTTGCTTAGAATGGTATTTGAAGATACCTTAGGGTTGAAAAATTGGTTAGTTGTATTTTCAGAGAAGTGCTGTCAAATTTTCCTAAATTTGACAGAACTTTCTTGATTTTGACCTTCGTAGGATTTGAATTAGATAAATGAGCCTTCACGAATGTTGTAGTAGAAGGTTAGAACTTTCCAAGGGTATATCGTTTGCTAAATTTAGATATCGGAGCCAAAAGATATGATCTATATAAGTGGACATGTGCTGGATAGAAAAACCATTGATAGGAAAATCAGGTGATAGAAAAACCAGCTGAAGCAAAAGCAGACGATATGGACTTGATATCGATAGATTTAGACAAAATTTCCTTCTTGAAAGTTGTAGATCTCTCTTTTCTCTATAAGATAGATACCACGTTTGTCCAATTTGGATATCGGAGTCAAAAGATATGATCTATATAAGTGGACATGTGCTGGATAGAAAAAAAACCAGCTGATAGAAAAACCAGCTGAAGCAAAAGCAGACGATATGGACTTGATATCGATAGATTTAGGCAAAATTTCCTTCTTGAAAGTTGTAGATCTCTTTCTCTATGAAATAGATACCAAGTTTGCTAAATTTGGATATCGGAGCCAAAAGATATGATCTATATAAGTGGACATGTCTTTGGATAGAAAACCCAGTGATAGAAAAAAACCAGTGATAGAAAAAACCAGGTGATAGAAAAAAACCAGCTGAAGTAAAAGCAGACGATATGGACTTGATATCGATATATTTAGACAAAATTTCCTTCTTAAAAGTTGTAGATCTCTTTTCTATGAGATAGATACCAAGTTTGTCCAATTTCGATATCGAGTCAAAAGATATGATCTATATAAGTAGACATGTCTTGGATAGAAAAACCAGTGATAGAAAAAACCAGCTGATAAAAAAAAACCAGCTGAAGCAAAAGCAGACGATATGGACTTGATATCGATAGATTTAGACAAAATTTCCTTCTTAAAGTTGTATATCTCTTTCTCTATGAGATAGATACCAAGTTTGTCCAATTTCGATATCGAGTCAAAAGATATGATCTATATAAGTAGACATGTGTTGGATAGAAAACCAGCTGATAGAAAAAATCAGCTGAAGCAAAAGCAGACGATATGGACTTGATATCGATAGATTTAGACAAAATTTCCTTCTTAAAAGTTGTAGATCTCTCTTTTCTATGATATAGATACCAAGTTTGACCAATTTCGATATCAGAGTCAAAAGATATGATCTATATAAGTGACATGTCTGGATAGAAAAACCGGTGATAGAAAAACCAGATGATAGGAAAACCAATTGATAGGAAAACCAGATGATAGGAAAACTAGATGATAGGAAAACCAGATGATAGCAAAACCAACTGATAGAAAAACCAGTTGATAGAAAATCAGCTGATCGAAAACCAGCTGATAGGAAAAGCAGGATGATAGCAAAACCAGTTGATAGAAAAACCAGCTGATAGAAAAATCAGCTGATTGAAAAACCAGCTGATAGGCAAAGTGGACGCTACAGAATGTAAGAGATAGAATCAGCCATTATAGTCTTCATGAGAGTTGTAGATCTAGATGTCTACTTTCTAACCGTCCAAGAACGAAGTCATTTCGACATCTATAGTGAAAGTTATGGCAATTGCGCCAAAACATGTCTGATAGAAACCAGATGTTAGAAAACCAGATGATAGAAACCAGACGATAGAAAACCAGACGATAGAAGAATGGATGCTACAGAATGTAGAAGATAGAATCAGCCTTTGTAGTCTTCATGAGAGTGGTAGATCTAGATGTCTACTTTCTAACCGTCCAAGAACGAGGTCATTTCGACACCTATAGTGAAAGTTATGGCATTTGCGCCAAAACATGTCTGATAGAAATCAGACGTTAGAAAACCAGATGATAGAAACCAGACGATAGAAAACCAGACGATAGAAGAATGGATGCTACAGAATGTAGGAGATAGAATCAGCCTTTGTAGTCTTCACGAGAGTTGTAGATCTAGATGTCTACTTTCATATGGTGAAATAATGAACACATTTAGACCTCTAGATTAAAAATTATAGAAATCGCGCCAAAAGAGTTTCACTTCGATTTTGGAAGTGAGCAAGGTCCATTGTTTTGGGCATAATTTTCTCATACGACCTCCAAAAGAGGCGAGGCTTGAACCGTTAGTTTTCTAAGACGTGTATCTGTCCCCATATTAAAATTTATATCATTTGGAGTTAAATTGAGAAAGTTTGTATTAAAAGAAGTGGGAGGTCAGTTAAGAGAGCATGTTTCGGTATGAACTTCTTTAGTTTTGTTGATATCTTGAGTTATAGAACTCGGATTGAAGAAATTCTTTTCTTAATTTAAACAAGAGTCATAAGAGTATGATGTACAAGGAGATCAATATGCAATTAGGGTTAAGTTAAATGAACCCTACAAGACAAATGATCAAGTATCATGTTCTTTAGTTCAAGATTTGGATTCGAACGGATCCAACGATTGGGGTTCGGCCCACTGGGTCGGGTCCTAACAAGAGGAATCAAGTTTAGCAGCAGGTTGTAGAACTTTGGTTGACAGGCTTCCCGCGAATTGGCACCGTGGTAGGTCTAATTGCGCTTGTTGCTGGTTGACTACCCATTTTGCAACAGAAATGAGATATTTCTGTAAAATGTTAGTCGAGGGTAAATATTATTCAGATCCAGTTAGTAAAACTCTTTACCTTTTCTTTATCTCTGAAGCCATGGTCATGAATGCCTCTTCTACATTGGTAGCACTCTTAGCACTTGTTTCCAAAAATGGAATGTCAATATCATTTGCAAAAGCCTTTAGAAAAGGGTTGGACAGCGTCAGTCATAACCCAAAATCACAACTCAAGCATAGTATCTCTTCTAAACCAGTATCTGATGATGACCATCAGGAGCAGAATGATCAAGTATGTAATGCCTAGTAACCATTTGATACTAAATGAACACGAGTCACGTTCTCAGCAATACAAGTTGACCAGGTTATTAGTTACAAAACTTCCTCCTCCCGCAAACTATAAATAATTCAAAATATTCCAGCGAATGATGCGTTAATGGATAACATATAGTCCAATTAAAAAAATAGAAGGTTTTATGGGTTGATTCACAAAACAAAAACGAGAAGATAAAGTAGGATAGATTTAAATCACATAAATCTCAGAAATACAAGTCTTGTGATATGGGGTTATTTACCTTCTAAGAGCTTTCGTTCTCTTTTTTAGACTTTTCTTTATCAGCCTTCTGCTTTAGTTTCTCCAATCTCTCCCCTTCCATTTTGTACACCCAAAAGATTAATTGCTAACTACTTAACAATACAAATACAAAGTAAGACAAAAGTAGTCGCATGAACCAAATCAAATATCATTGGAAATCATAACCCATTACATAACTATTTATAGGCAAAATGAATAATTCTAAACTCACCAATATAAAGTCACTTAATATTAGAAAAAAAAACTTTTAATGCCACAAAAAACCTTGTATAACATAAAAAAAAACTGATCACTTTGTCTTCATTTCCATGGTTTGAAGGGAAGTACCTTGGATCCCAAATAAACTCCTTTTGGACTATAGTTTATTCCTACTCGCAGATCTGTTGCAGCTCTGAGATCAATAATCTTGAAAGTACGAGACTCTACATGGACAGTATTATCAACTGCAAATCACTGTCCATATAGTACTTAAGGTATATTTTTACATTCGAGAAACTATATTCTTGGTGTCCTTACCTTCAGGAAAAATGATACTCTCAAGCTTGATGTCTCTATGTACAATTCCTGTAGAGTGAAGACCGTCCAATGCAAATAAAATCTGTCTCATGATAGTCTTAATGATTCTGTTTTCCCTTTCTTGTCCCTTTGGCAAATCCTTAACCGGTTCAAGAATCATAGCTTCAACCTGGAAACTTACAAAACCATCAGTTGTGTAGGTATTGAGAGTTGAACAGTATCAAGAATAAAATTGGAGATATTGAGTAGTAGAAATAAAAGTTGACACTCCAAATTTCCAAATATCAACTCAGCTATTTGATTGAAACAATAGGTCTAACAAGACAATGTATCAAAAATGTTAAAATTTCTACTGTGATAAATTACACAAATAAAATGGCAGAACAAAGGCCTAACAATAATCTTGAAAGTACGAGACTCTACATGGGTTTACACAGGGACATAAAGGACCAACCCCTCAATGACTGTCCGCACACATGGTGCATCGTTCAATTTTTACAGACATTACGGCAGACTGGTATATGGTGCATAGTCCTTACCTTATTTTCGGAATCATCTTCTACACATACAATTATTTTTGGCACGAAGGCAACTATGACAGTTGTCAATGGAACTACCAACTCCTAAGGTGCTGATATCTTCCAAATTTGCAATTTGAAATGCCTGTTGCGCCTGTCAATCAATATACATGGTTAAATATTTTTACAGAAGAGCAAGAACAGTACATGTAATGCAATTATACAACATAATTGCAATGACATCAAACACGTTCTTCTATTTACCATAAGTAAATCGGTCATGAGTATTGGAGGTGGCTTATCAATACTAACATTTGTTGACTTCGTCCTATATCATTCTCCTAACATGATAAGTCATACAAAGTTTAATAACACATTAAACAAAGTACAAACTATAAAACCAAAGAAACAAAAAGTTTAACCCACAATACCAGAGGAGTTGTTGCATAATGATGTTGACTGGATAACCTTGTTGACTTATCCATATGAACACCTGAACGCTGCATTTCGTGATGTCATAATCAATTGTTGATATAGCCAACATATTATTGTAATTCAAATGCATGATACCATTAACATCATATTAGAAATTGAACCTGCGATTGTTGTAGCCGATCGTCATGATTGGAACCTAAACTCCTGAAATCCTTACAAATAACAACTGTCTGCTTGTGATTGTCCTCGTAAGAAATCAAAAACAATTTAGGATAAAATAAATATGTCAACACAAGCAAACATTATCAATAACCTAAACACCAACCTGATGTGGATGTAATATGGGAGCTCAGCTGCTGGAGATAATCTCCCGTTGTTGGGAATTATCTTCGGATTCCTGAATACAATCGTTTACACCAAATTAAGTTAACATAATAACTCATAAATTTATATACGTCATTATAAGAAATATAATATCACGACACGTTATACGAGTCCGCAAAGAGGATAGGGTCGAATCGCCACATTTGTTAAAGTCCGCAATTCTTCGCATTCTTCCTCTTGCTTGAACTTTTTCTAGTACACCCTCAATCTCTTACTTGATGTCGGTTTGGCTTCATTTTAGACCTCTTATCTCATTCATGTCGGCAAATTGAACGCCAGATCATTCCGCACATTCCTTTCAAGATTTGACCGTGAACGTTGGCTTAACTCATGATCTTGTGGTATTTGATTCTCTTCATCAACTGTTTCTTTACCTTTCAATGTCTCATTAACCTTCTTCAACATGTTCAAGAGATTATCTTTCACAACTTGATACGTATCTCTCTCTCTGTTGCCCTTGTCACCAATCGCATGCTTAACGTACACAATTCTTTATATCGATAGTTGACGGTGCACGAATCCATATTACTATCATTGACCGTTGACTCCATTTGTCCAATCGTCCAACTTTTGCTTTCCTTGTCCATCTTTTCATAATATACTTGCATGGGATTGTCGAAATATTCTTCAAGCTATACACCTTCAAAACATGAGAGCATAAAATGCCAACAAACTCAAACTTCCCACAACTACAATGAACATCATCATTACACTAATCATAGTGACCAATCGAGAGTAGCTCTTCCCAATGACACTAATCTTGTATTTCTTGACTATTCCATCCTGATTGCTAAGAAGAAAACTATAATCATAACAATGATTCCATTCATCTTGAAACCATTTAAAGACTTCGTGTGTACACAGTTGATGTTTGCTTTAAAATATTCACCAAAGTCTTGATAATGTTGACTTGCTCACATTACTTTTAAAATCGGTTTTAACTCCTCATATTGCCGATCGTCAATTAGCCTCTAGAAGTGGTTAAAAACTGAATTAAGTTATGATGGTAACTAACGCATTTTTAAGCATACTGTTCATGCTCTCACTTCGTTGTATGTTCATCATGTCTGCACAAAATATTTTGCACCCATGAACCAAAGCCCATTTTTCCTTTATGCAGTACATGTGGGACCCGATCCCGGAGCCTCGATCGTCCGGGATGTGAGCCCGAGTGGAGCCCATCCCGAGACACTTGCCTTGCTGAGACCTTAAACTTGACACTCTTACTCTTACTATAGTACCCTTGACGTGGAACCTGCTGAGCCCAACTTTCGTTGTCCTGAAACCTTGCGCTTATAATCTTGCAGGATTCTTAATTGTAACTCCACCTTCGTGGCAAGCACACACCATGTATACACTAAAATCATGGGTTGACTTATTCATATAATTTGTAGCTTTATGTCTCAAGTTCTCCCTGAAACAAGAATCACCTTAATCGGAGTCATATACTCAAGATACACTCCAAAAATCTAAGAGAGTTCATACCCGAAACATGCCCTCTTAACTGACCTTTCACTTGTTTTAGAACAAACTTTCTCAATTTAACTCCAATTGATACCGGATTTTATGGAGTGAAAGATATGTGTCTTATAAATCCAAAGGTTCAAGCCTCACCTCATTTGGAGGTCGTATGAGGGAAATATGCCTAAAACAACGGACCATGCTCACTTCCGAAATCGAATCGAAACTCTTTTGGCGCGATTGCTATAACTTTTAATCTATAGCTCCAAATGTTTTGGTTCTTTCACCATATGAAATTAGACATCTAGATCTACAACTCTTATGAAGACTACAAAGGCTGATTCTATCTCCTACATTCTGCAGCATCCTATTTTTCCATCGTCTGATTTCTATCATCTGGTTTTCTATCGTCTGATTTCTATCATCTGGTTTTCTATCGTCTGATTTCTATCATCTGGTTTCTATCTTCACTTTCCTTCCTTACGCTTTTCTATCTTCTGATTTCCTTCCTTCTGATTTCTATCTTCTGATTTCCTTCCTTCTGATTTCTATCTTTGATTTCCTTCCTTGATTTTTATCTTCCGATTTCCTTCCTTCGATTTCTATCTTCCGATTTCCTTCCTTCGCTTTTATCTTCTCGATTTCTATCTTACGCTTTCTTTCTTACGCTTTTCTATCTTGATTTCTATCTTCGCTTTCTTTCCTTCGCTTTTCTATCTTCTGATTTCCTTCTTTCGATTTCTATCTTCCGATTTCCTTCCTTACGCTTTTTTATCTTGATTTCTATCTTCGCTTTTCTATCTTCGATTTCCTTCCTTCGATTTCTATCTTCCGATTTCCTTCCTTACCTTTTTATCTTCGATTTCCTTCCTTCGATTTCTATCTTCGATTTCCTTCCTTCGCTTTTTATCTTCCGATTTCCTTCCTTGATTTCTATCTTCCGATTTCCTTCCTTCCGATTTTTATCTTCCGATTTCCTTCCTTCGATTTCTATCTTCCGATTTCCTTCCTTCGCTTTTCTATCTTCCGATTTCTATCTTACGCTTTCTTTCATCGCTTTTCTATCTTCTGATTTCTATCTTACGCTTTCTTTCCTTCTACTTTTCTATCTTCCGATTTCCTTCCTTCGATTTCTATCTTCCGATTTCCTTCCTACGCTTTTATCTTCCGATTTCCTTCCTTCGATTTCCTTCCTTACGCTTTTCTAGTAAGGATCATATCTTTTGACTCGAACTCCAAATTTAGCAAACGATATACCCTTGGAAAACTCTAAACTCCTACTACAATCTTCATGAAGACTCATTGATCTAATTCATACCGAAGAGGGTCTAATATTGACGCTAATCTTGTCAAATTTTAGGAAAATTTTGACACATCCCTTAAAATGCAACTACCCAATTTTCAATTCTAAGACTTCCACTACATAAAACTCATCATACAACCTCATATAACATGATTAAACCCTAAGGTATCTTCAAACACCATTCGAAGCAACAGCCACACTCTTAATCATCTATCATATCCAAACTATAACAATGATTCAATTGTCTTAAACATACATGGATTTCTCAAAATACATTAAAACTGAACATTTTTGCTTTCATAATTCATTCATTCCATCTTCATCAAATCATGTCATATTCATACAATACTTTAGTGGGCATTTCAAGCCCAATTACAATGAAGTTTCAAAATACAATATCTTCTCAAAATGCAACTAAAGCATTGTTTTACAAAAATCATTTCAAATACAAAATCAAAAGAAAATCTTGGAGTAAATGCCTTTAAGCTTGCTCCTCGGGATCCTGCTCATTTCCTGAAAAATTTTTAGGGGGTGAGCTTTCGCTCCGTGGGTAACACATTTATATTTATATATCAAGCAGTCCTATTAGTTATTCATACTTTTAGCAATCTTTCAATACAATCATAATACATGCATCATGCAATGTTCATCAATACACAAACATAATTTCTCACAATTCAAACATTCATCATTCTTACATTTTCATGTATTCACATATGAAACACATCAAATGGCTCGGTAATTCCTTATTCTTGGCAACCATATAGTCTCATTTCATGAGTCTATATGGGCAAATCTTTAGAGTCCAAAATGTTGGATCATCCTATGCCACAATCAAGCAAATGCAAGGCGAAGGCTTCATGGTCAACGCACGTGGATTCTTAGGACAATACCTTACCCACATAACATAGCAATCATGAATCATACAAGGAAATTGGACTGTTCTTATCCAATTCATTGTTTCTTTGAAATCATCTTTTCATACATTGTTCATGCCTTTCATTATATTCATTCAACAAGTTTCTTCATGACAGTTTCAATCATCATCAAGCATTTAATACACTCACATTCATCATTCCATCACACACATTTAATACAACAACCAAGTGATCAAAGCTCATTAATGTCATGCATTTATTTACATTTGTAGCTTATATACATAAAGATAAATATGAAACCCACCTTTTATCCTTACTTAAACTTGCCTAAGGAAGTTCCTCTCCTTGTTCTTCTCCTCTTTCTTGTCCTCCTTCAAGCATAACAAGAAGATAACCCCATATCAACATAGGGTTTAGAAATTGAAAACCTAAAATCTAAATCATGAAATTCATAAGAGAATCACTAGACCCATCTTATTCTTCATCTTTCTAACTAAAACCCAAACAAAACTTAACCTTAAACCAAGAACTTACCTTAAATCCTTAACCAACCAAGTGGTTTCTTGGTTCAAAGTGAAGCTTAGACTCTCCTCCACACTTTTTCTTTGGACTTTCTTCAAAACCCACTCACTTTCATGGAAATGCCAAACCCTAACAAGCCTCTTCTTTCTCCTTTTCCTCCCTCCTTTCACGACACTCTTCTTTCCTCTCCTCCAAATTTCGTTTCTATCTTCTTTTCCTACAAAATCACTTATCTCCTTCCTTATATACTCCTTTCTAAATTACTTAAGCCCAATAAGCCTAAGCCCAACTTACTTCCTTCTTCTTTCTTCTTCTTCTTTTCATTTCTCCTCCTTACTTACTCAAGCCCACTAACTCTTTTCCTTCAAGCCCATTGCATTAAATTCCTCTCTTCTTTCTTACTTCATTTGGACCCAAAGCCCAATTAATACATTAATTACACCTAACTCACCTAAGTCCAACTAACATATTTAACTTCATAAATTCTTCACCTAACTCATTAATGCTATTATATATTAATTTATGACACCTTAATTAATGCTAATCTAACTTAATCAATTTAATCTAATCATGATTAATCCTAAAAAATCTTGGGGCTAACATTTCTCCCCCCCTTAAGAAATTTCGTCCTCGAAATTCTTACCTGAGTCATTGAAGAGGTGTGGATACTTCTCCTTCATTGCATCCAAAGGTTCCCCGTCGCCTCTTCAATTGCATGATTCCTCCACGGGACCTTGACTAGCTTGATTGTCTTGTTCACGAGGATCTTATCCTTGCTATCCGAATTGCCACAGTCTTTCTTCATAACTCAAATCATCGCTCACCTGAAATTTCGAGGTCCGAATGATGTGAGAAGGATCGATCTGTACCTCCTCAAAGATCGAGACATGGAACACATCATGAATCTGCGACAATTCGATGTGCAATGCTAACCTATAGGCCAACGGCCCAATCCTCTCAATACTTCATACGGACCCACCTACCGAGGGCTTAACTTCCCTTCATCAATCTCATAACTCCTTCCATGGAGACGTCTTAAGGAACACCTTGTCACCCATCGCATATTCCATTTCTTTTCTCGTTAGCATCGGCATAGCTTTTCATTCTGCTTGGGCGGCCTTAAGTCATTTGTTTGATTATCTCCACTTTCTCAATCGTCATCGGACCAACTGGTCCCACTAGCTTCCTCTCACCTTCCTCATCCCAAAGATATCGAGTCCTGCATCTTCGCCATAAAGGGCTTCATAAGGAGCCATCTCAGATGCTCGAATGGTGCAATTGTTGTAAGCAAATTCGACTAACGGCAAATGATCATCCTATGCTCCTCTGAAGTCCATGACACATGCTCTAAGCATCCCCCCTAGAGTCTGGATTGTCCTCTCAGACTGACCATCCGTTTGAGGATGAAACGCCGTACTAAAATTTAGCCTAGTTCCTAATGCCTCCTGCAAACTTTCCCAAAATCTCGATGTGAATCGTGGGTCCCTGTCGGATATTATAGAATCTGGAACTCCATGCAACCTTACCACTTCATCAATATACTTCGGCTAAGACTTACAATGAATCATTTGTATTTGCCGCCGAAAATGGGCTGACTTGGTTAATCGATCAACTATAACCCAAATGGCATCATGCTTCTTGTTGGTCCTAGGTAAACCCATCAGAAAATCCATCGTGATCCTTTGCCACTTCCATTCAGGAATGGACAATGGCCTTAGCATGCTGAAGGTGCACGTGTTCACCTTGACTCACGACACACTAGACATCTGCTCACATATTCACCACGTCTCTCTTCATGCCTTTCCACGTAAATGTTCCTTCAAATCTCAGACATTCGGTGCTGCTACAGGTGCATGGAATAAGGCGCATTGTGTGCCTCATCCATGATTTCATCCTTAACGCTTTATCATTGAATACACAACACTGCTTTCGACTACCATTAGCCCATCATCCCTTACTTGCACTTCGATCGCTTACCATGTTGAATTTCATCTCTCAACTTACTTAATTACAGATCCCGCTCCTGCAACTCCTTGACCTTCTCCCTAAGGATAGGTCTCACTCTGAATTGAGCAATAACACCATCTGATTCATTCCGCTTTAAACTGATCTTCAACTTGGCCATTTGTTCCAACAGAGGCAAGTAAACCGATTGCACATAAGCTATGGATGACTTCCTGCTCAAAGCATCGCCACTACATTCGCTTTGCACGGATGATACTCTATCATCGGTCATAGTCCTCGAGCAACTCCAACCATCGTCTCGCCTTAAGTTCAACTCTTTCGACTCATAATATACTTAAGACTTTTGTGGTCCGTGAAGACCTTGTGCGAACCCCATACAAGTAGTGTCTCCAAATCTTTAGGGAAAAATTAACGCTAACTCCAAATCATGAGTCGGATAATTCAACTCATATGGCTTCAGCTAGTGAAGCATAAGCTATCACTTTGTCATTACGCATCAAGACACATCCTAAACCTTCCTCAAGCATCATCAGACATCAGATACCCCTGGTCTCCATTGGCAAAACCAATCTTTGGAGCACTTGTCAATCTGTTCTTAAGCTCCTCAAAGCTCTTCCGACATTCCTCACTCCATATGAACGCTGATTCTTTCTTAACAGTTTAGTCATAGGGTAGCTATCATTGAAAATCCTTCTACAAATCTCCTATAATAACTCGCCAAGCCTAGGAAGCTTCTTACCTCTTTCATCATCTTAGGCTCTTGCCAATTCACCACAGACTTCTACTTTCCTCGGATCAACATGAATCCCTTTGCCGGAAATCACATGTCCAAGGAAAACTACTTCATCTGACCAAAACTCACACTTCATGAATTTGGCATACTGACTCCTGTTCTCTCAATCTCGCAATACAATCACGAGATCTGTTCATGCTCTCCTTCATCCTTAGAATAGACGAGAATGTCATCAATGAACACAATGACAAACTGATCTAAGAATTCATTAAACACCCTATTCATCGATCCATGAAGGCGGTGGGGCATTGGTCAATCCAAGGCATGACCCTAAATTCATAGGTGCGTACGGGTCCCGAAGTTGTCTTACTTACATCGGACTCCACGATTTGGAGTTGATGATATCCGATCTTAAGTCAATCTTGAAAAGACCCTTTCTCCTCAGAGTGATCAAATAAATCATCTATCCGTGGCAACGGATACTTATTCTGAATCGTCATCTTGTTAAGCCTTCTATAGTCGATGCACATCCTCCACGCTCCATCCTTCTTCTTAATAAACAAGACGGAGCTCCCAAGGTGAAGAACTCGGCCGATGAACGCGCTTCTCCAACAATTCCTACAATTGCTCCTTGAGTTCTCTCAATTCAATTGGAGCCATTCTATAAGGTGGTATGGAGATTGGCGCGGTTAGGAATCAAGTCAATTTCGAACTCAATTTCCCTCACCGTGGCAACCCCGTAATTCTTCCGGGAATACATCAGAAACTCCTCACAACTCGATAATCTTCTAATCGCCCACATTCATTCAATTCACTATGCGCTAAAAAGGCCTCACACCCTTGGCTCATCATATTGTCACTAACATAGCCGAAATGATCCTCGACCTGGCGACTTCCGTCCCCTTGAAACCACTTTACGATCATTGCCGGATCAAACTCTACTTCTTTCAAACTACAATCTAGCTTCGCCTTATACTTCTCCATGACATCCATCCCCAAATGACATCCAACCTGAAGGTCTAGAGATAGTAGATCTACTACCGGTCTAGCACGTCGACATCGAGCTCA
Source organism: Erythroxylum novogranatense (assembly GCA_029891385.1). Taxonomy (NCBI): domain Eukaryota; kingdom Viridiplantae; phylum Streptophyta; class Magnoliopsida; order Malpighiales; family Erythroxylaceae; genus Erythroxylum; species Erythroxylum novogranatense. The sequence goes on along the minus strand of CM057233.1, from coordinate 43,871,269 downwards.
CAATTCTTATAGACCATACTAATCACCACCTTACCCCTAAAGGAGTACTAACAACCGAAAATTGTCCATAACCTCGGGACACACAACATGCATATTCATACTTGCAGATACAAATGAATGGGTGGAGCCAGATCAATCAACACATAAGCAGGAGAGTCGAATAGCATAGTCATACCGTCACTACTTCGGGATGCGCCGCAGCTTCTTCCCTGGTCATGGCAAAGACTCGAGTGGTGCTCGACTCATCCTCTAGGTCTCCCACGGATATGCCTTCCTTGCAGTTCTGAAGCGCCCACACTATCTTGGCCGAGATGCCCTTTGCTTTACTCTTCTTGGGGCCTGAGATCGAGACCCTTCCTTTGTTGCTGGGACAATCCTTGATTCGGTGCCCCTTGGCCACAGCCAAAACATGCTCCTATCTTCAGCAGACATTCCCTCAGGAATCTCCCATAGTGATCACACGGGATTCTCTACCTGTCCATCTGGACTTGCCAGACTGAAGCTTGCACCGTAGTAGCCCTAGGTCGCTTACTCTTAGTGGGGCCATGCTACCCACACCACTCTGCGTAGATAATCGAGTTCTAATACTCCTAGCAGTGTTGGAGCACTCATGCCTTTTCCGAGAGGCGCTCTCTGTTCTTCCTCTTCTTAGTCACTTCAAATTTCAGATGTTCTCAAATTTCTCGGCTTGAAGAGAAGCATCCACCATTCTTGGTAATCACGGAAGTTGTGGATCACCACTTTTCTCGGATCCTAGGTGTAATCCACCTCAAATTTTCGGCATTTGTCTTCTTGATTGCCACGATATTGGTGCATACCGTGATAACTGAGTGAACTTCAATTCGTACTCGCCACACTCAACTCCTCGGCGAGATTCAAAATTCCCGGCCTTATCCTGCATGTAGACCATCGAGAAGTACTTCCTCGAAGGCCTCTAGAATTCCCTCCATGTCGATCTGGGAGGTACTTCGATCTATGAGGCACCGACTCCCACCGGTCTGATGCATCCCCTGCAGAAGTCGATTGCATAATCGAGCTTCTCATCATCATTGCACTTCATCGATTTAGGACCCCTCGGTCCTCTTCACCATGCTTGACTTCCTCAGATTAGTGGTCCCATGAAGTCAATCGCTCCATACTTTCGGAGCTTATCATCTCGCCGCTCTTCTCTCATGAAATTTGGTACTTGAGTCTGTCTTCCTTGGCCCATGGCATAAGTGAAAACTCGGGCGAATGCTGGAAGAATTGGGATCCATAGGGTTCACTTGAGGAGGAGGAGGTGGAGGCGGCTCATGTTGCACACTTGGTGCATCGGAATCGAAGCAGAATGGTCCTCATCCTGCGAAATATACGACTCATCCGTGCTTCCGCGTTGAGTCTGGGCGAGATTGAGCTCCTCGAGTTCTCTTCGGTGGCATTACTCCTTCAATTTAAAAAATCGGTGAAAATCTTTAGTTCACATAAAACAAATTCAATTCACTCATTTGAAAACAATGTTGCATGTTATGCATTTAAAGCAGTGCACATACTTCACATAATTCATGTAGGAAAATGCATGCTGACTTGACCTTAAACATCCCACTAAGGTTCCTAGAAACCCTAAACCCAGTTTAGCTCGATACCACGGATGTCGGACCCGATCCCAGAGGCGACTGTCCGGGATGTGAGCCCAGTGGAGCCCATCCCGAGACACTTGCCTTGCTGAGACCTTAAACTTGACACTCTTACTCTTACTATAGTACCATAGACGTCGGAACCCGTTTTCGGAGCCCAACTTTCGTTGTCCTGAAACCTTGCGCTTATAATCTTGCAGGATTCTTAATTGTAACTCCACCTTCATGGCAAGCACACACCATGTATACACTAAAATCATGGGTTGACTTATTCATATAATTTGTAGCTTTATGTTTTAAGTTCTCCCTGAAACAAGAATCACCTTAATCGGAGTCATATACTCAAGATACACTCCAAAAACCTAAGAGAGTTCATACTCGAAACATGCCCTCTTAACTGACCTTTCACTTGTTTTAGAACAAACTTTCTCAATTTAACTCCAATTGATACCGGATTTTAGGGACTGAAAGATATGTGTCTTATAAATCCAATGGTTCAAGCCTCACCTCATTTGGACGTCGTATGAGGGAAATATGCCCAAAACAATGGACCATGCTCACTTCTGAAATTGAATCGAAACTCTTTTGGAGCGATTGCTATAAATTTTAATCTATAGCTCCAAATGTTTTTGTTCTTTCACCATATGAAAGTATACATCTATATCTACAACTCTTATGAAGACTACAAAGGCTGATTCTATCTTCTACAATCTGCAGCGTCCTATTTTTCCATCGTCTGATTTCTATCATCTGGTTTCTATCTTCTGCTTTCCTTCTTTCTGCTTTTCTATCTTCTGATTTCCTTCCTTCTGATTTCTATCTTCTGATTTCCTTCCTTCTGCTTTTTATCTTCTGATTTCCTTCCTTCTGATTTCTATCTTCTAATTTCCTTCCTTCTGCTTTTCTATCTTCTGATTTCCTTCCTTCTGCTTTTCTATCTTCTGATTTCTATCTTCTGATTTCCTTCCTTCTGCTTTTTATCTTCTAATTTCCTTCCTTCTGATTTCTATCTTCTGATTTCATTCCTTGATTTCTATCTTCCGATTTCCTTCCTTACGCTTTTCTATCTTGATTTCTATATTCGCTTTTCTATCTTCGATTTCCTTCCTTCGCTTTTATCTTGATTTCCTTCCTTCGATTTCTATCTTGATTTCCTTCCTTCGCTTTTTATCTTCGATTTCCTTCCTTGATTTCTACCTTCCGATTTCCTTCCTACGCTTTTCTATCTTCGATTTCCTTCATACCGCTTTTATCTTGATTTCCTTCCTTCGATTTCTATCTTCCGATTTCCTTCCTTCGATTTCTATCTTCCGATTTCCTTCCTTCGCTTTTCTATCTTGATTTCTATCTTACCTTTTCTATCTTCGATTTCCTTCCTTCGCTTTTATCTTCCGATTTCCTTCCTTCGATTTCTATCTTCCGATTTCCTTCATTCCTTTTTATCTTCGATTTCCTTCCTTCGATTTCTACCTTCGATTTCCTTCTTTCTGCTTTTCTAGTAAGGATCATATCTTTTGACTCCGAACTCCAAATTTAGCAAATGATATACCCTTGGAAAACTCTAAACTCCTACTACAATCTTCATGAAGACTCATTGATCTAATTCATACCCGAAGAGGGTCTAATATTGAGGCAAAGTACTGTCAAATTTTAGGAAAATTTGATAACACATCCCCCTTAAAATGCAACTACCCAATTTTCAATTCTAAGACTTCCACCTACATAAAACTCATCATACAACCTCAAATAAAATGATTAAACCCTAAGGTATCTTCAAACACCATTCGAAGCAACAGCCACACTCTTAATCATCTATCATATCCAAACTATAACAATGATTCAATTGTCTTAAACATACATGGATTTCTCAAAATACATTAAAACTGAACATTTTTGCTTTCATAATTCATTCATTCCATCTTCATCAAATCATGTCATATTCATACAATGCTTTAGTGGGCATTTCAAGCCCAATTACAATGAAGTTTCAAAATACAATATCTTCTCAAAATGCAACTAAAGCATTGTTTTACAAAAATCATTTCAAATACAAAATCAAAAGAAAATCTTGGAGTAAATGCCTTTAAGCTTGCTCCTCGGGATCCTGCTCATTTCCTGGAAAATTTTTAGGGGGTGAGCTTTCGCTCCGTGGGTAACACATTTATATTTATATATCAAGCAGTCCTATTAGTTATTCATACTTTTAGCAATCTTTCAATACAATCATAATACATGCATCATGCAATGTTCATCAATACTCAAACATAATTTCTCACAATTCAAACATTCATCATTCTTGCATTTTCATGTATTCACATATGAAACACATCAAATGGCTCGGTAAGTCCTTATTCTTGGCAACCATATAGTCTCATTTCATGAGTCTATATGGGCAAATCTTTAGGAGTCCAAAATGTTGGATCATCCTATGCCACAATCGGGCAGTGGGCGAAGGCTTCATGGTCAACGTGCACGTGAGAGTTCTTAGGACAATACCTTACCCACATAACATAGCAATCATGAATCATACAAGGAAATTGGACTGTTCTTATCCAATTCATTGTTTCTTTGAAATCATCTTTTCATACATCGTTCATGCCTTTCATTATATTCATTCAACAAGTTTCTTCATGCAGTTTCAATCATCATCAAGCATTTAATACACTCACATTCATCATTCCATCACACACATTTAATACAACAACCAAGTGATCAAAGCTCATTAATGTCATGCATTTATTTACATTTGTAGCTTATATACATAAAGATAAATATGAAACCCACCTTTTATCCTTGCTTAAACTTGCCTAAGGAAGTTCCTCTCCTTGTTCTTCTCCTCTTTCTTGTCCTCCTTCAAGCATAACAAGAAGATAACCCCATATCAACATAGGGTTTAGAAATTGAAAACCTAAAATCTAAATCATGAAATTCATAAGAGAATCACTAGACCCATCTTATTCTTCATCTTTCTAACCAAAACCCAAACAAAACTTAACCTTAAACCAAGAACTTACCTTAAATCCTTAACCAACCAAGTGGTTTCTTGGTTCAAAGTGAAGCTTAGACTCTCCTCCACACTTTTTCTTCTTGGACTTTCTTCAAAACCCACTCACTTTCATGGAAATGCCAAACCCTAACAAGCCTCTTCTTTCTCCTTTTCCTCCCTCCTTTCACGACACTCTTCTTTCCTCTCCTCCAAATTTCGTTTCTATCTTCTTTTCCTACAAAATCACTTATCTCCTTCCTTATATACTCCTTTCTAAATTACTTAAGCCCAATAAGCCTAAGCCCAACTTACTTCCTTCTTCTTTCTTATTCTTCTTTTTCATTTCTCCTCCTTACTTACTCAAGCCCACTAACTCTTTTCCTTCAAGCCCATTACATTAAATTCCTCTCTTCTTTCTTACTTCATTTGGACCCAAAGCCCAATTAATACATTAATTACACCTAACTCACCTAAGTCCAACTAACATATTTAACTTCATAAATTCTTCACCTAACTCATTAATGCTATTATATATTAATTTATGACACCTTAATTAATGCTAATCTAACTTAATCAATTTAATCTAATCATGATTAATCCTAAAAAATCTTGGGGCTAACATCGTTGATACCGACAAACAACGCAAGTGGACGACCCTCACGATTCTTCTTGTATGTCGTATCGAAGCAAACAACATCACCAAAATGTAAGTAGTCGTTCCTCATTTTCCCGTCACACCAAAATATGTTAGTCATCAAATCATCTTCGTCCACTTGAATGGCATAAAAGAAATTCGGATCTTCCACCTACATCTTATACAAATATGCAAACAACTCACGTGTATCTCCCCTTTTCATGCCTCCAGTTCGTTTAGACCTCAAATAATTCCTGTAATCATCCGGGAGAAATCCAACATTGTCTCTACCAACTGCTTGTCTCACCATAAGATCGTGAGATGCTTTCGGTTGAATGCCCACATCATTAGCCATTTCAATTTCCATAGCCGCGACTGAAGATATCTTCCTGTGACTTCTATGCGAATGTGTTTTGTTTGGAGATAAGAGGTAATGGTTGTGATCCTCGACGAACTCAATGACTTGAAATTTCCCAGTATGCAAACTATTCACTTTCATTCTTGCCTCACAACCAAATCTTGTTTCTGCACGTCGGGCTCTTACATACAAATCTCTTTTGTCGGCCATCCGTTTACCTTCAGCACTACAAACAAAAAGCCTACAAATCAACTTACCACTTTTGTCTTTGTGAAATTTGCTTCTTCTAATTCCAAATCCCACTTGCTTGGCATAAGTTAAATAACATTGATATGCATCTTCTTCTGTCTCGAACTGCATGTCAATTTTCGGTATTATCTCTCTTCCGACCAAATTACTTCCGTGCATATGAAAACTCTCGTTCCGACAAGCAATATCATTATTACGTTGCTCGTTATCACTTTCATAATTTAAACGGTGGCATGGCGTCGATGTACCTTCCATTTTCACACCTGTGAAATTATAAAATTCAACACCATTATGAAACATATGGTTAGTCAGACTACAAAAAATGAACTTATACAATAACGTATCATGTCTGAATTTTTAACTATTCCATGTGTTATGTCTGTCCTGTATCAAAAAAACCTATATGTGTATTGATGCTAAGTTGTTTCCAGTTTACAACCGATAGGTTTACTTTAACATTAACTAAACCTTAATGCTTATCAAATCAACTGTAAAACATTTATTATCATTGATAGCAAGTTGCGTTAACACAAGAAAAGAAGTTAACAGAGTGTTAACATTTATTTTTTTTAATAACGTTACAACAAAGTTGCGTTATGAATGGAGAAAAAGTTGGAAACCATTATTATTCACCAAAACATACGACTGCCATCAACTATACATCACAACCAACTCAACTGTCCCATTTTAATTACCACTAACGTTATGTCAACAACTATTTATTAACAGAAACATTCCAGATATATCACAATGAATAACAAAACGTTAAATAGACAGATAGAAGTTATATCACATGTAGAACATAAATCACTATACATTTCTTTAACAACCAGCTTGTTAAAAAACAATATAAAAACACAGTTATTT